>CAMTZB010000013.1:12063333-14951666 GCA_947086495.1 Morpho achilles
TATTCGGTCACGATCAGCCTTCTTTAGGGGATTTTCTATTTAAGTAGCCCCTAATCAACTTTAAATTGCTCCCCCAAGTTAATAAGCTAACTCATTACATGCGTAATCATGGTTGATATAGGACAACCCTAATTAGTTTAAGACGGTTGTTTATAATTGACTCCACGTGCGTCAGTAGTGTACTATTACGTCGTGTAGTAGGACATTACAGTATTAATTAGATACTAAATACCGTAACAATCGGTAACCTGATATTTCGTAAGTTCACGATTTATCTATAACAACTGGTTATTTCGTTTTAGGACTTGTATAACAAGTGATATTAACGTACATTTTAATGGCGTAAATATTGATTTGATGTTTCTATTTAGGTCTCTAAATTAGTTCTAAATAGAAACTACATTCGTGCGGACGCACTTACTCAGCGCGGACGCTTACGCTCTTAACTGAATTTTATTTCGAACTACCTACAAAAGGGAAGAATGTTAATATGACGGAGATTAGTGATAATAATCAGTGTGATGAAAATATTGCTTTTGTGAATGAAAATTATGAAGATAGTAATTATGTACAAAATGATTCCTTACAAAATGAATGCTCCGAAAATACAGTGATAGAAAAGAGATTGCGTGAAAGTAGTGGTACCAGTTTTGAAGAGGATGGTTTTATAACAGTAACAAAACGACGTCCAAAACGTCGTATACTACAATTGTCCACCAGTAGTGATATAAATTTTGAAGATATTATAATGGGAGAAGACCAAGATATTGAGAAGTTTGAAGTGAGCATTACGTCAAAGGTTATTCTACCAAAACAAATGGCTTTAGCGAAGTTACTACGTTCAGAAAATATCAAAAATATATTAAGTGTAAAATATAAGGGTCAGTTTAAAGTTCTTGTTGAGTTTAGTGACAAAGAGAATGCTGATAAGCTATTGAATAACAAAAAAATCGCAGAATCAGATTTGAGATGTCAGTTAACACAGGAGTCCCAATGGACTTATGGTGTAGTAAGAAATATTGATATGGGTGTTGAAGAAAATGAATTGATGGACATATTTGAATGTGAATATGATATATTATCAATAAAAAGATTAAAACGTTTTACTGAGAGCGGTGATTGGAACGAAAGTGAAACAGTAAGGGTGTGTTTTAAGAGTTCTACCTTACCCTCGTATTTATATGTATACGGGTGCAGATTTAAGGTGGAATCATACACGTTTCCTGTCACCCAATGTTCGGGCTGCTGGAAATATGGGCACACTAAAAAATTTTGCCCAACCAATAAAATATTTTGCCCTAAATGTGGAAAACTACATCCTAATTGTGAAACTAAGCAATATATTTATATCAATTGCAAAGGGGATCATATGGCTCTTAACAAAAATTGTCCTGTATTTAAAAAAGAAAAAGAAATTCGTAAGATAATGTGTGTGAAAAATTGTACTTATCGAAAAGCTATGTTAATATATTATGATGAAAAAAAACTTAACGACAAACGTTTGGAAAGTACGAGAGTAGACTTAAAAGAAAAAATAGAGAACCAAAATGATCATGATCAAAACAGTAACAGAACCTATAGAAATGTATTAGTAGCTACAGCAGAAATTCATAACGTAAATCAAGATAGCACAACAAATAGTGAGAAAGAGGTTGATAATACTGAAAATGTAAATTTACAGAAAAATAAACGAAAAAAAAAGAAAGCCAGTAGAGGTAGTACAATTAATGATGTTGTAAGTAATATTGAAGTTAACGAGGAAAGGGAAATTTGCAGTGAAAACAACAACCCGCAAGAAAAAAGGCGTATGAAAATTGAGTTTCGGAAATTGTTTTTGAAGATCAAAGAGGTATGCTTTGCAGAGATTAACTTGGAGGACAAAATTGCTCTTATTTTTAAAGCCATATTAGAGGAGGTTGGGAAAGTTCTTTTAGATGTTGTCAAAGGCAGTGAAATACTCAGTAACATTTATAAAATATTTTTTAATAGATAAACAACTTAAAAAGCACACAGTTAACATATTTCAGTGGAACTGTCAAAGTATCAAGTTAAAATTATCAGTTTTTAAAGCTTTATTATATCAGGAAACTATCCACATTGCTATTTTGACTGAGTTATGGTTAGATGATGATTACGAATGGAATGTTAGTGGATATAATATTTACAAAAAGAATAGGATTGATGGTTATGGCGGAGTAGCTATATTGGTTCAGAAAAGTTTAAAATCCAGAATCTGTCCTATAACAGTGAGTAATTTAGGAATAGAAGTAATTAATATTAAGGTTCTTAACTGTAATAATTTAGAAAATATTGTTTGTGTATATTGTCCATCATCTGTTCATACAAGTCATGGCGATTGGGATGAAATTTTTTCTAGATTTAGTAAAAATAGTATAGTTGCAGGTGACTTGAATGCGCACCACACTAATTGGGGTAATAAATATAATACAAGAGGGAGTCAGTTACTAGATGCAAGTTTTGAGAACGGATTTGTTTCTATAAATAATGGTCAGCCTACTAGGATCAAATTAGTGCGGAACAATTTACAAAAATCTTCACCAGATGTTACATTTGTCTCTACAAATATAGCAATGAATTTTAGATGGCAAGTAACTAATGAGAATTTAGGTAGTGATCACCTAATAATTAAGTATACAATGAATTACACAGAAAAATTACAATTTATAAATAGGCGTAATTTTAAGAAAGCCGATTGGAATTCGTATAGATGTACTCTAGCCAAATTATTTTTTGGTACGGAATATACTATAAATAATATACAAGACAGTTACGATACATTTATTAAAAAAATTATAAGCGCATATACCAATTATCAAAATTTGTACGGATCCAGATTCAAAATTTAAACCGCAAAGTTATTGGAATCTTTCAATATCGAAATCTGTTGCTCAACGTAGATTAGCATTAACTAGTTTCAGAAAAAATCCGACCCCAGATAATTTATCCATACTGGAGGAAAAAATTAAACAAAGTAAAAAAATTATATTAGAGTCTAAATCAAAAAATTGGCGAAATATGTGTAATAGTATTTGTGAAAAAACATCTGCTTCTGATATGTGGGATAAAATGCGTTGGGTGAAGGGTTACAAAAAATCTAAATGTTACTCATCTAGTGAACAAAAAGAGGAGCTTTTGCGTAAACTTGCACCAGAATATGTAATTTCATGTGTACCAAATTTTAAGAATAGTAATACTAAATTAGAAGCCATGTTTACTTTACAAGAATTAACTACTGTATTAAAAAAGAAGGATACATCACCAGGAGACGATGGAATTACATATTCAATGATATATAATCTCCCTTTAAAAGCTAAGATGGAATTAATAAGAATATATAATTATATCCTACATTCTGGACAAATCCCTGCTCAATGGAGGGATATCAAAATTGTTGCTATTCCAAGTCCAAGCAGTAGCAATTCCATGAATTTAAGACCCATTTCACTTATTTCCTGTTTGTGCAAAATTTTTCATACTATGCTAGCTAAGCGAATTGAGTGGTTTATTGAGAAAAATGGGTTAATATCACAATACACTACTGGGTTTAGAAAAGGGCACTCATGCTTAGACTGTCTAACACGTATATCTACATATATTCAAGAGGGTTTTTCTAGTAACATGGCAACTTTGGCTTGTTTTTTGGACATAGATGGGGCATATAATAATGTTGTTATTGACGAAGCTATTAAAATACTTGATAATATCGGTATTGGTACCAGTATTTGTAGATATTTATGGGGATTTTTAAGTGAAAGACATTTGAAAATTGAAGCCGAAAGTACCAAAGATCGGGATTTAATAAGATGGACTAATAGGGGTTTCGCTCAAGGGGATCCTATTTCACCACTATTATTTAATATTGTGACGTCTGATATTACTAAAGACATTGGGAATGTAATAATAAGTCAATATGCAGATGATTTTGCTTTATATATAAGAGGAAAAAATGTGAAAAAAAATATCAATGAGATGCAATTGTCTATTAATTCAGTCATAGAGAAACTGAACAAGCTCGGACTTAGCCCATCTGCTACGAAGACCAAAATATGTTTATTCACGAGAAAACGTAAAATTGAGCAAATTAAAATTAAGATAAACGAACAGGAGGTGCTAGTTGTGGATAAAATTAAATATTTAGGGATTTGGTTAGACAAATCACTTAGATGGGCTGTACATATAAATGAAATAGTTAAGAAATCTAGTAGACATCTAAATATTATCAAAATTCTAGCTGGTTCAAGTTGGGGCGTTCATCCTAATCATTTACGCAAAGTATACATTTCGATTATTCGTAGTAAGTTTGATTTTGGGTGTTTTTTATATGCAAATGCTGCTAAGACGCACCTTTTGAAATTAGATAGACTTCAAAATCAGGCTCTAAGAGTCATTGGTGGATTTATTCGTAGCACCGCGACACATGTTATGGAAAGTGAATTATGTATACCACCTTTGTCTCTAAGACGTAATTATTTAGCGTATAAATTTTGTTTAAAGGCACAATCTTGGAACAATAATATAACAATCAACGGCATAGACGGGATTAGCAATGTAATTCAGAGCTTATTTTGGGCTTCTCTTCTTCTTCTTCTTCTTCAACCGATGGACGTCCACTGCTGGACATAGGTCTCCTCATGGGATCTCCAGAACACACGATTTTGTGCCGCTTGTATCCAGCGGCTCCCCGCGACCCTTTTGAGGTCGTCTGTCCATCTAGCAGGGGGGGGGTCTTCCGACACTGCGCTTTCCGGTGCGGGGTCGCCATTCCAACACTTTGAGACCCCAACGTCCATCGGTTCTCCGCACTATGTGCCCCGCCCATCGCCACTTCAGCTTCGCGACCCGCTGAGCTATGTCGGTGACTCTGGTTCTTCTACGGATCTCCTCATTTCTGATTTGATCACGTAGAGAAACTCCGAGCATAGCTCGCTCCATCGCCCGCTGAGCGACTCTGAGCTTTCTTATGAGGCCCATAGTCAGCGACCAAGATTCAGAGCCATAGGTCATCACTGGCAACACGCACTGTTCGAAGACTTTAGTCTTCAGACACTGAGGAATATTGGACGAAAAGATCTCGCGTAGCTTCCCAAACGCTGCCCATCCGAGTTGGATTCGGCGACTGACCTCTTTCTCGAAATTGGACCTACCTAGCCGGACCGTATGTCCCAGGTATATATATTCGTCAACAATTTCGAGTGCAGAGTTCTCAACGATGATCGGGTGGAGCGGAACATGTGAGTTTGACATAACTTTCGTCTTGCTCATGTTCATTTTTAGGCCCACCTGTTGAGATACTCTGCTGAGGTCGTCGAGCATTGCGTTAAGATCCTCCAGGGACTCTGCCATAACGACTATGTCGTCGGCAAATCGAAGGTGAGTGATGTACTCGCCGTTAATGTTGATGCCGTATCCGTTCCAATCCAAAAGCTTAAAGACATCCTCCAATGCAGCGGTAAACAGCTTCGGGGAGATGACATCTCCCTGTCGCACACCACGCCGCATTTGGATTGGTCTCGTAGTTCTGTCTTGGATACGGACAGACATTGAGGCGTTTTCATACAGACACTTCAACACTTGGACGTACCGATAGTCGATTCGGCATCGCTGGAGCGATCTTAACACAGCCCATGTTTCCACCGAATCAAAGGCCTTCTCAAAGTTCACAAACGCCAAGCAAAGTGGCCGGTTATACTCCTCGGTCTTCTGTATAATCTGCCGCAGCGTAAATATGTGGTCTATGGTACTATAGCCTTTCCGGAAACCGGCTTGTTCGGGAGGCTGGAAGTCGTCGAACCTACGAGCGAGACGATTCGTTACGACTCTCGAAAACAACTTATAAACCTGACTCAGCAGCGCGATGGGTCTATAATTCTTCAATAAGGTGTTATCACCCTTTTTGAAGAAAAGAACCACCACGCTCCTGTGCCACGCTTCCGGCGTAGTGCCCTCGTGAATGACGGAATTGAACAACCGCTGAAGGACTTTGAGTACCGGTTTTCCACCCGCCTTCAGGAGTTCTGTAGTGATTCCGTCATCACCCGGAGCCTTGTTGTTCTTAAGTTGTTTGAGAGCCGTACTAATCTCGTATAGGCTGACGTCCGGGATATCTTCGGTATAGTGTCGGGTCAACTTGGCTCTTGGGTCTTTTGCCAAATTGACAACAGGCTGTTGTGTTGAGGTGTATAACTGCCCAAAGAACTTCTCAACCTCTCCCAAAATTTCAGGTCGAGACGAAATGATACTACCAGTATCGGTCTTCAGTCGCGTTAACTGCCTCTGCCCAATAGACAGATCTCTTGCGAACACTTTTGAGCCCCTGTTACGCTCAATGGCATCTCGAATATATTCGGTGTTAAAGTGTCGCAGGTCGCATTTCTGCGCCTTAGAAATCTGTCTATTGATCAGACGGTAGCTCGAAGCGTCTACTGAAGACTGTAGCCTCATTTCGTTCCTCTCGTCCATGAGCTTGAGAGTCTGGGTCGAGAATTTATTGGTTCTCTTACGGTGAGTCTTATAGAATTTGGACCCCACCGCATGGACAGTTTCCACTAGCCTGTCGTTTACATCGTCCACAGAAGCGCAGTCAGCTAAGCAATCAAAACGGTTTTTCAGCTCGAGTTGAAAGTTCTCGGGGTTTTGAATATGAGCTCGAGTTGGTCGGAGCGTAGACTTCACCAGTCTGGATCTTTCCAGCTGTACGCATATATTCAATGTGCCTCTAACCATACGGTGATCGCTCCCGGTTTTCACGGTATTGATCACAGAGACATCATTGAATATATGACGCCTGGTCGACATGATGAAGTCGATCTCGTTTCTCGTGGAACCGTCGGGACTTAGCCAGGTCCATTTTCGATGTGGTCGTTTCCTGAATAAAGAGTTCATCATATAGAGATCTTCTCTCTCCAAGAAATCGACCAACATCTGGCCCCTGTGGTTCCGTTGCCCATATCCAAATTGCCCTACTCTCAACTCGGTGCCGCTTCGCTTGCCCAGCTTTGCGTTGAAATCCCCCATCACAACAGTGTAGAAGGTTTTGGAGGCATGCATGGCCCTAGATAAATCCTCATACATGGCCTCTACCTCCTCGTCCGGATGTGCCGATGTCGGTGCGTAGACCTGTATGACCTTCAGCGAATACCGTTTGGTAATTCTGAGTATCAGGAACGCGACCCTGCTCGACACACTCTCGACTTGAACAATGTTGTTGACAAGGGACTTGTGGACGAGAAACCCGACACCACCTTGGGACTGTTGTTCGCCCTCCCGGTAGTAAAGCAAGTTTCCGGATTTTAGGATCATCGTGTCCTCTCCCTCTCTTCGGACTTCGGATAATCCTATCACATCCCAGCGCAACTTGCTTACTGTTTCTTCCAGCTCGAGTATCTTTTCGTCTTCCCTCAAAGTGCGTGCGTTGTACGTTGCCAGGTCTAGTCGTCGGGGTTGGCAGCGGAATCTCTGCCGGAGATTCTTGACACCCCCTGCCCCGCCGTTACCCAAACCGCTGCCAGAGCTGGGAATAGCGGAGCTGCCGGGAACTAGGGGCTGTGGTTTTGGTTTTAATGCCATGAAGGTATTGCCAGTAATCACCACGCTTGGCCTGCGGGTTGGTGATCGCAGTGCTGACCATATCGCACCGACAGTGCTGCTGCCCACTGTCGGTCTGGTAGAATTTAGGTCAGCTATATGAATGGTTATACCGCCATTAGTCGGTCGCCAGAGCCTCGTTGGTTAATCTGCAGGGTGCACCGCGTGCAGGTGAGGTTGACAATTGGGGAGACTGATTGGGACGAGCCTCCCCCTTACACCCCATTATTTTGGGCTAACAAAACGAAACCACTACTTTCTGTTACTTTTAATGAAACTAAAAAAGAAATAGTCCATTCCTCGCATTTGTTAGATATGTTTAGTTTAGATACTTGGATCAGTAATATTAATTGTACAGACAACATTAGCACTGATTTAAATTGCATAAATAGATCTAAGAAACTTTATGAGAACAATAATCTTAAAATTGATGTAACTTTGGAAATCGAAATGAAGTATGGTGATTTTTACAAGCTTTATACTGATGGGTCCAAATGTAGGAATGTGGTTGGTGCCGCCTTCTATGATCCAGTTCTCAAGCGCCATAAGACATTTAAAATTAATAATAATTATTTAACAATTTTAACAGCTGAATTAATAGGGATATTTTCTGCCTTGCAATATGTGGAAGAGATTGAAGCTAAAAGAGTCGTTATTCTAACAGATAGCAAAAGTGCTCTACAACATATCCTTAAATGTGCTGTTGGTAATCAGGGAATATCAATTGCGTTTTCTATTCTTAAAATAATGCAGCTATATAGGGACAACGGATTAGTGGTTAAAATGCAATGAATCCCATCCCATATCGGTTTGATTGGTAATGAGGAAGTAGACAAGTTTGCAAAAATGGCCTGCACAGATGGAATTACATTAAATGTTAAACCTCATTATAGTGAATTGTTACCAAAATTCAAAATTATTTGTTATGATATTTGGAAGGAGTTTTTCGATAAGAGATCGTTGGATAAAGGAATATGGTATAGAACTTTTCAAACTGAACCTCTTCATATACCTTGGTTTACTAATGCAGCGTTAAACAGAAATATTTTAGTTATAGCATTTAGAATTAGATCTGGTCATATGCCATTAGGGAGTTTTAAATATCTGATGAAAAAAACTGATTCGCCGAATTGTGAGTCTTGCGGTGTTACAGAAGATATTCATCACTTACTTTTGGCATGTGACAAAAATCAAATTTTGAGAGAATCACTAATTTGTAGTTTAAATTTAAATGTAATGAATGTCGGTTATTTTAATTCAATTTTAGCTTCTCCTTTGTGTAATTCGGCCATTAAAGTATATGAGTTTATTAGTGCTTCTCTCAAAAAAGAAGTATAATAATTAGTTATTTTATTACATGTATTATAATATAAAATTTTTAGTTAAATGTAATTAGGTTACGATGGGGCTGACATGTATCTGTAGATACCAAAGTCCCTAAAAAATAAAGATTAAAAAAAAAAAAAAAAAAAAATAGAAACTAGCGAGTAGTACAATACAATAAATCTGATTCTATATTAGCTCTAAGTTATTGTCAAGATTTATAAGAAATCCCATGTTCCTTATCTGTTAAAATCATTAAAAAAAGTCTTTTAGATCCATACTGTCACATTAATATTATAAATCCAAAAGTCTGTCTTTCTGTTGTCTGTTACGACTTCACGGCTAATGCGCTAGAGTAATATTTATAAAATTTAGTACAATAAGAGCTCATATAAATTTAAAAATACCCGATATTCCTTAAGGAGTAGGAAAAAATAGTGCATTATTTAGGTTATTTCTAAAGTTGCGGTTACGGCTTGTAAGTATTAAATAATGTAAAAATTACAGAATATCGTGAAATATTATATGCAGCTTTTTATTTTCATAATTTTATAACAAAGAAAAACCCTTAGCCTTGATTATGAAAAATATATGTATATTACATATTTATGAACTTTGAAAATTCATAAAAATGTAATATGCAGATCGTAGTTATTGTGATATTTAATTAAATGCCATAAATTATTTTCACTATTTAATTCACTAATACGTTTTGATTCTAATTCTTCCTAAGATTAAAAGCTATTCAAATGTGTTAAAATAACCTTTAAATAATCTAATTTTACATATAAAGATGAATATAATGTGGAATATTGTATTGTTACAACCAACCTGTCGAGATGAAACGCTGCAATTTCGGCATTATGACGCTCATAATCCGAAAAATAGAAGTGGTTCGGCAATGTTTGCACGTCCCTCGCGAATCTGTCAACAGAAGACATATTAGCATTAAGCAATACTTCATCTTGCTCTAAACGTATATTGTTGCATTTATTATGAAAAACTGTTATCTAGGCTATGAAATTATGAAGTAAGTTTATTTTCTTTCTATATTTCTGTCTTTAAAAAGAAAAATTTACTTAAAATTTTCACACTTTTGTAGAATTTTAACAATAGTTAATACTTAGACGATAAATGTAACGTAAATTCATATTTATAATGCCGCTAGCTTTTTCTAGTGCTGTAAGAATTAATATACCTAAGAACTTATCACTCGATTAGTTGCTTACTAAGGCTATGCGTACAAAATGTTATAAAGCTCAGTAAGATTATGTGATAAGGCACGAAATAGCAGTTCGCAGTATCCGCTGTACCAAACGCGATTATCTAATAAAAACGTGCTTAATAACATCATCACCGGTCAATCTAGTACTTTAGAGACATCGATAAAAATGAGATAACTAATAATGATGAATATTCATCGAACGAGTAATGTATATTATATTTATATAACTGGCCTGTTGGTGGCAGTAACACTGTCTTCAGCTTCGATGGTCTCGCGTTCGGTTCCCATCGGTGGCCAACCTTTCTAATAATAGTTTGTTGATTCTTCGTTTCTCGGTATATTAATATATTTCGGTATTGAAAATTATATATTTACAGATTCACCAGATGTTTGTCAACCATAACACAAGTATTGTTACTTAATTTGTAAACAGACGACCGTGTTTGTAATATGGAAAATAAATAATAGCTTACAAAATAACATACTGACTAAATGCACCTAATGTTTGATTTGAAAAATTTCGTACGTATTTTTTATTGAGTTCTTGTTTTAGTAAAGCTTTAAGTCATTGTTAAATAATCTTCTCGATTCTATTTAATATTAAGGGCGCATTTTGTATAATTTAATAATTTTATTGTATTTATTAATAATATGAACAAATTATTTTGTTTGTTTAGATTGTTGACGACTTTGTTTTATAATAATAGAGAATCGAGTATGTACGTCAATGTGTCACCGCGCTGCTCTTTAATTTTACCTTAACAAGGACGTGACAAGTGCGCTTCAAACATGCTACAAACTTTAACAAACTGCATTGCTCAATATTCGGTACGTTAAAACGATACTACTATTCTTTGAGCCTGATTGGAATATTACTAAAATATTATCCTGTATAGGAGATTTACGAGTATGTACAATCCGCAATAAATTTACATATATTGCGTTCACATACAAAGCTTTTTGTAGCAAACTTTCAAATATCCTTGCAGTTTAGAAACTAAGTACTCCTTGTGACGAATTATTAAACATACTGAGATAATCAAGTATTTGAAAAGTTACAACTAGGCTATGGTTTAGAAAGTTATGGCCACAATGGAACATATAGAAACTTCACAGAAAAGGATGTTAGTGGCGACTTTGATGCAGTTACATCGCAATTTAAATTTCGAATTTGCCTACCCATAAATTGTTGTATGTTCAACATAATTTAAACTCATGGAAAAAGGACAACTATATAAATACCTGGCAAAAATCCTTTTAATAAAAAGTAATAAAATTTTAGTAGTTAAAAAATAGTAAAGCGTGCTCTTGCTTTTGTTGCGATCGTCTATTTAAGTTGTAGGGGGTTTACTTAAGAATAAATATCTGAGTGACCGAGCCACCCACAAACAAAATAAAAAAAGAAACTTAAAAAAAACTAAAAAATAATAAGGTAGATGGGTTCGATCCTAGGTATATTCATTTCTCGCGACCGCCCGTTCCCCGAATAAGCTACGTTGATTTGACAGTTAATGGCAAAAATTATATTTACACGATCGGTTACGTATTTACGGTAATATTATAAGAATTTACACGATTATAAGAAACTCTTTCATTTTGATCCAATTGAAACAAAAAGAAACTCGACTATTTTGAATGCGATAGCAAAAACAATGTCAAAGGCGAAACACAATGGTCTAACTTCCAGCTTTCAACGATGTACTTTATCAACAGGTCGGAAGCGAAACGTTTAAAAGGCCACTTAAATCGTGAAGCTGGTTAGATAGCAGCGATTTACGTGAAATATAGCCACAGGTGTCATCCGATTTATAGAGGTCTACACGGTCTCCTTTTTAGTATATTTTATATGTTTTACACCACCTAATTTACAGATGTATATTGAAAGTTTAGATAAGCCATGTGGTAGAATAGACTAACCTCATTTCGCACCGAGGTGTCGTAAAAGGCGACTAGGGTAAGTCCTGTAAGGTAAGACCACTCTCTTTCTTACCAAGGTATCGTATAATAAGACTAATGTACATTGACGTCAGGTAGGCGGCCGGTCGGCAAATACCTAGCCGAATCATGTGACAGCATGTTTATAATTTTTTTTTGCCGACCCCAGTTAAAGTAGAAAAAGGGCAGGACCATGATGATATTTCTGCAATACGTGATGAAAATCTTGATGAAATTGGGATAACTTGTTAATTATAAAAATGAAATCGTCACGGATAAAACTATGAGTGCCAAAATTTTATATCTATTGGTTAAAACTAAAGAATGACGTCATTATTAAAATTCTCGACTGGTTGCTCGATGCTCAATTATACTGATTGAACGATACTGTTTCTAATGATATTGTCTTTTAGTAGACTAATATTTTGCTTGACCTTTACCTTTGGTTGAACATTACTATTCATCATCTTCCTGTCCTTATTCCACTCTAAGTGGGGTCGGCACAACATGTTATAAACATGCTGTAACATGATTTGGCTGCGTTTTTATGACCGGCCGCCTGCCTGACGTCAACTTACCTCTGTCGTATTTCACGACACCTCGGTAAGAAAGAGGGTGGTCTATTCTTCTAAACCGGATACCACACGGTGGGTCATCTTACCTTAGTCGCCTTTTACGACACCTCGGTAAGAAATGAGGTTGGTCTATTCTACTCAGCCGGATACCACACGGCGGGTCGACTTACCTTAGTCGCCTTTTACGACACCTCGGTAAGAAAAGAGGGTGGTACTATTCTACTCAGCCGGACATCACACGGCTATGAACTATTACTATTATAATAAAGAATTAAGTTTTATTTAAATTTGAATCAATGGTATACAGAATATTATAAAAGCACTCAAACACAAATACGCACTCAAACACAACCAACAAACCTCATCCTTTTTTCAACATATTTTTCATTGTTATTGAAGCAAAGGACTTCGTAGTAGAAGCCATTCCGATTGCTTACTAAACTGTCCCAAATTTTCTTCATACTTTGTAACTTTTTGTTACATCGTTTGTTATTTTATAGACTTTTTCTTTAGAAATACATTAATTAAAAATGAGTCCAAATCACAGGTGAAATTAATGAGATGTTAATTAAAACCGAGTCAATAGGAGCTTTGCAGAAAAAACCCCCTAGTACTGACCTAAGTAATCAAACATCCCCGATAAACTCTTGACCTATAAACCTCTCAGAGGAAGGGTTACTATCGAGTACAATTTATCGTCCCTGAGCGAATAGTACGGGTGTCACGGGATAGCCCCTCGAGTATATTATTTTTCTTATAAATCACTAAAGCTATCACACCTGTTACAATAAGGAATGTTTTATATTTGTACGAAATTTAGATTTTAAATTCACCAATTTGGAGAAATATTATAAATGTGAAAGCTTCTTTGTTTGACTCTCGTTTTAATGGTTAATAGGTCAGAATAATGGAATATGCTTAAATATCGAATATTCAAATTCAAATTCAATATATTCTTTATTCAAATAAACTTGTAAACAAGTGTTTTTTAATCGTCAACTTTACTGCTGGTTCGGAAAGCTGTTCCTACCGAGAAGAGCTAGCAAGAAACTCGACGGTTACTCTTTTAAAAATATTATTCTTACTACTATTTAGATTTAGTCATTACTGTCTTGTACAGGGTCGAAAAGTAGCTATATCTGCATGTTGTTATCTTCTTTAATCCTCAACAGTATAGTAGTAGGCTTTCTGTAACAACCTCTTTTTAACAGTGTTTTTAAAATACTATAATAGTATATATTAGGTACATAAATCAGCATAAAATTCCGTATTGCGAATGAGGTAACTTATTAATATAATATTGAAAATTTATTAATTGGTAACAAAGTTGTTGTCTGTATTACCTTACGTTATGGGAATTGACAAATTCCCTTTACATCAATACCATGGAGTATTAATAGACATTGAAGGCCTGTCATTTCCCCTGTCAGAAAATTGTTAAATATTTTCTTATAACAATGACCTGTTAATTACTAGTGAAAGCCAAAAACAGGGGATCTTTATTAATGTCAAATCAATTTTTCTGTAAAGGTTTCGCTACCAAAAATTTAATTTTTCCCTAACATTTAAATTTTGTTTATCTGCCTGCATATATTTTAGTCAATGAAATTTAAGTCACTCAGTCTATTTTATGGAAATCAGACCAAAGTCATACGATACAACGCCGTGAGAGTAGATTTAAAGATATATTTAATATTTATGTATTTATTTCCTTATTGACTAGCTATTCAATAATTTTAAAAAGGAACAAAGTATTATTTAATTTATAGATGTATACAAATTTATGTTATTAAGTTTTCACACGTCAGGTCATATTTTCTATTTGCTCCGTGTTTTAATACGATTTAACTTCGAAAGTACCTATTAAGTTACTTCATACTTATAGCTTAAGTTCCAACAATATTACGACAACAATAGTTTGTCCGGAACTTTGAAAAACTCCCCGCTTGAACACCACTCAGTTCTATACATAGTGACAACACTCTAAGCCGATCATGCGAAAGAACCTTCTCGAAGTTTGGTGAATGGAACCAACGCATACTCACAACAAGGTGACAGAAGTTCCACAAGTCGTTCAGAAACAAGCACTCGGAACTTATGTACTTGTGTTAAACTTTTGACACAATGTACAGGGGCGTTCAGCTACTTGGTATATCAAAATAACCGTAACACTTTGATGAAAGCTAAATATAAAAACTATTAAATTTATATTGTATAATTTATATTCAAAAATTTACTCTGTACAAAAATTTAAATACATACTTCATAATTTCTGAACGTGATACTGTTATAGGCGTCAATAATAGCAACAGTATATTAACAGATGCACTTAAATCGTACCAAATAAACTAGTTAAAAATAAGCATAATCCTTAAAAAAAAATTCAATAAATATATTTCTTTATAACAACATGTACCCTGAACTCTTGGCTTCAAATCCCAAAGGAAAAACGGGAAATTGAATTGAAAATGTATATAATCAATCCGGTATATAATCAAGTATCATACAATTGAGTTTTGATTATCTGTGCTATTTTCCCTATATTACTTTTAGCAATTTAGTTATGGTGGGTTTTGTAAAAGGTGTGCCTGTGCAGTTTCTAATTTTACTTTCGACTACCTCTATACTATTTTTCTTAATTAATTGAATACATGAAACGAAATGGAGACATACATCCAAAATACCCAAGCGAGCTCATTTCCTACCGACCGTCATTTCTCTAGTCTCACTTCCTCAGCAAACCGCCATCTTTTTACTCTACCTTTATCAGTGTTGCCAACACAAAATGTATATACGATACAGAAATATGTCACTTACCTCATTGGTTTAAACAATGCTTGAACGCCATTGGGATAGTCGATAATAAGCTTCAGTTGAGTACCTCCTTCCTTTTGTTCTGTTAAAAAAGGATAAAATATGAATTTTAAAAAACCTTTTAGGAATCAATTAATAGTTATTTTTGAAACTATCAGAATCGCTCTGGAAGACAGTAGTTGAAACAGTTGATGTTAAATAATTGCGCTGGTTGAAATAATGACCTAAGTAATATCATTATTTACAAATACTTTTATATCCAATTACTTCCAAAAAGCATTTAAAACAGAACGTCTGGGTCGCGATATTTAACAATCTGAATATTTTCCAGTCATCTTAAACTAAAATGAATTGTGATAGATACGATAAATATACCAAAAACAAACTATTGTTATTGTAAGCCGAGAAATCACACTACGTCATATATTGGAGCGTGCCCACCATATAATAAAAAAATACCCATGGGGCAATTAATGACGTCATCGTTTCTTAATAAAAGTAACAAGAAATAGTGACGTATCATGTCTTAACGTACACTAATTGATGATCTCATTGACTCAACGTGTACAGAAATTGTGACGCTATCACATCTGTCTTCATTGATAGTAACGTCATATAAATGTGACATGTGACGTGGTGGTGAAAAAAAATTAATAAAATAAGTATATAAAAACCTTTCAATAGTTTTTATCCATTATATTAGCAGTAGCCAAAGATTGAGCTTAGCTCTTGTAGACTTTTAAAAAAATCTTATTGGTTACGGTATTAACCTTAGCGGCTTTTACAACGTCATCGGGTGGGAATTGTGGAAGAAAAATCGGACCTTAAATACTGCAGCATAACTCAAAGCAGAGTAAACCAATTGGAGAATCTACTTAAGAAAAATAAATACATCAGTAAATATGTTTTTTTTTAATTTATGAGTAACTTAAGGTATTTCTACGTCGTTAAACAATAATAAATTTAAATTATACCACGACCTTCGTAACAAATGAATTTACAAATAAGGTTAAGCTCGAAAGTTGTCTAATAGAATTCAATAGGCCTAGTTATATTAAATAATTATCAGTGCGGCCGGCTAAAAATAGTAGTGAACTATGATAGAGGTTTCAACAATGAAATCCATTTAAGTGGTTTAAATATTAAATTCCAATTGAAAGTAAAGGGCGAGATTGGTGCGCCACTATTGTCCCGGCTAACCCTACTGATTGCAGACCCAACCTCATTTAATATACATTCGCTGGCTGCTTAAGCTTTTGTACACACGCAGGTGGACGGCGTATTGTGCTCTTGATGAAATTCGAAGTATTCTTTTATAAAGAAAATTAAATTGTACATGTTTGCCACATGTGTGGGGAGAAATTTAGATTCTGGTAATACCGTTATGCGCCTCCCGATGTACAGCTTTTACAGATTATTTTAGAAGGAGCTTATTCCTCATTTTCATTCTAAATTTGAATGAGAAATTAATTGAGACCGAATTTCAAAGAATCTGTAGTTATAAAATAAATTTGGGATTGTTTTTCCGACCATTCACTTCCCAACGATTGCAATTTTTGGTATATGGATTGGAACAGAAAACTTTTATATCAGTATTTGAAATCACGTAGTTGAAGTTGCGGGTAGAATACTATCCATACTAATATCAATGCGAAAGTCTTGTCTTTATGTATGTCATGCTTTCATGACTGGAATCAATCCGCTGGTACAATATT
This sequence comes from Morpho achilles, assembly GCA_947086495.1. Lineage (NCBI taxonomy): Eukaryota > Metazoa > Arthropoda > Insecta > Lepidoptera > Nymphalidae > Morpho > Morpho achilles. The sequence goes on from CAMTZB010000013.1 coordinate 12,080,526, forward strand.
CATAGTGGTATCAGGCTGAGTAAAATAGACATTCCTCTTTGCTTGCCGAGGTGTCGTAAAAGGCGACTTAGGTTAGTTGACTCGCTATGTAGTATTCAGCTAAGTTGAATAGATCATCCTCATTTCTTGCCGAGGTGTCGTAAAAGGCGATTAACGTAAATGGACCACAGGCAGGCGGCCAGTCGTAAAATACTTAGCCAAATCTTGTGACAGCATGTTTATAACACGTTGTGCCGACTCCACTTAGTATTGGAAAAGGGCATGAGAATGATGATACTGATAGTACGATATTGATGAAATTTGATGTAATTAAAGGTATTACACCAAAAATGAAAACTCATACACACAAAAAATGAAAAAATGCCGTTCAAATTTCAAAATTCGTTCATGTCCTATTTCAATATGCAGTACCTGAAGTATTGCATATTTAAATAGAAGTCGGCAAAATATCTGTTTATGTTAAATAGTAAATATATATGTATATTGTTTAAATACTACAGGTATATTGAGCATTATCCGGGAGCCGCAGGTTTTCGTCCTCCGAGACCGTACTGCTTTAGCATTTATTTAATATTAATTGCTGAAACGAATATTGGAATGGAATGGGCGGAAGTGGGAATTGTCCTAATTTTTGATTATACCCTAACTAGTAATAGCCCACGGTTTGACCCGCGTACATACCGGTCTCATGGCTGGAAAGTCTACTAAACCGGAATATAGATTTATTTTTGTTAAATATATCATCAATAGTTTCCGCAGCGCATGCGATGACAGATTTTTGGGACAATATTTTTACACCTTATTTTTATGACGGATGCTTATTTTTTAAAATGAAATATAGCCTATAATGCTCAGTAAAGATGCAGCTTTCCAACGGTGAAAGAATATTTGAAATATAGTAATTTTTGTGATAAAACATTACAAACATACATATTACTAATATACAGACAGTGAAAAGGTATATATAATGAGAAATAAAAAAATAATTAAAACAATTAACTACAACATAACACAATCAAACAAAATGTTAAGATTTACTTGACTCATTCAAGCAGTCCAGTAATTGTTTTTTTTTTAACTTTCACCATATCATTTTACCGTCATTTAGAATCGGTATTAAAATCTATTAAATAAATAAATAGAAGTAAACTAGAAAACGATTGCGGTAGTTAGATACATTAATACCTGACAGACACCTACTAGATCACGCGATCACGAATTTATATTAATGAATCGTGGGTATTCTAGTGCCGTTTACCAAAAGTAATTAAAGATTAATAAGTTTTAATACAAAAACTAATTACTGCCTGTCCAGGGTTTGAAACTGTGACCTCCTCGAAAGAGTCGCAAGGTCTCACCGCTGGGCTATCACAGCTACGTATCTCATCGTATCTAAGGTGTGATTTAACTTAAATAAAATATAACATCAAGAAAAGAAAGTAAAATTAAAAACTAATTAAATAAATTATTAAGTAATTAATTAAATGCAAGACTAACTGATGAATATGTGCACAAACTATCCTATCTTTAGGGCCTGTTTCACAAGTTACCAATAACCTGTCAGTTAGCTTATTCGCAACATATTTGACACATATATTTTGCGTTTCTCAGGTTTCTGATAGACTTATTCAGCACTTAAAGTCCCTAATAAGTTAACAGGCAAATGTGGCTGTTATTTTATCTGATAGATAGCAAATATCTATTTCAAAATGGCCGCGATTTTTTTTTAATTTTTCTCTGTTTAGAGTCTCTTTTTAGAGACACATATCTGTTACTTAGTTTGCCGCCGTGTGGTATCCGGCTGAGTAGAATAGACCATCCTCATTTCTTACCGAGGTGTCGTAAAAGGCGACTAAGGTAAGTTGACTCACCGTGTGGTATCCGGTTAAGTAGAATAGACCACCCTCTTTCTTATCGAGGTGTCGTAAAATACGACTAAGATAAGTTGACGTCAGGCAGGCGGCCGGTCGTAAAATACGTAGCCAAATCATATGACAATATGTTTATAGCATGTCGTGCCGACCCCACTTAGAGTGGGATAAGGGCAGGAAGATGATGATCTGTTACTTAGTTTATTTATCGGTCAACTATCCGACACTTTATCAGTAACTTGTGAAACAGGCCTCAAAAATGTCTAAGTTTTTCACAATACCTAGACATTTCGAACAATATTAATACATACCCACGTGTAATATGGGCGCCGTGGTCATATCGTGAAGTATGGCACCTACTAAAGGCTCCTCATCTTCATAGAGTTCATGTTGAGCAATCTTCAGCTGGAACTTTTCTAGATTCGATGCATTTATACTGAAACAAACATACAACTTACCACTGGGCTATCACAGGTTTAAGGAAGGCTTTTTTAAGAAAAATAAAGACAGTATATAAGAATGTTTGTAGAATAATTAATGTCTTATCTCACGTTTAACGGGGTCGGTGTTATAAACATGTTGGCACATGATTTGGCTACGTATTTTAACCGGCGTGTTTCTTGTTGGTTCTACTCGGTAATAGCACCTTTCCGAACCAGTCAGTAGCTTCATTGTAATTTGATGATCCAAAAGTGCTTGTAAAAGCCAATTTGAATAAAAAATTATTTGAATTTGAAGATCAGTGACGCCTGCCTGACGTCATCTTGAAAGAAGGTGGTCTATTCTACTCAACTGTTTACCACATGACGGGTCGGGTCAACTTACCTTAGTTTCCTTTTAAGACACCTCGGTCATAAATGAGGGTGGTTTATTCTACTCAGCAGGATACCACACGACGGGTCAACTTACCCTAGTTACCTTTTACGACACCTCGGTAAGAAATGAGGGCGGTCTATTCTACTCAGCCGGATACCACTTTGCATTAGAATGTATGTAGAATGTCAAGCATATAAAATCAGAAAAACATAATTTTTAACCGGTGTATTTAGCTTTGATTCATTATGGATAAAATTAATACAAGATAATTTTATAAGGTAACGTTACGCCGTGTGGTATCCGGCTGAATAGAATAGTACCACCCTCATTTCTTACCGAGGTGTCGTAAAAGGCGACTAAGGTAAGTCGACCCGCCGTGTGGTATCCGGCTGAGTAGAATAGTACCACCCTCATTTCTTACCGAGGTGTCGTAAAAGGCGACTAAGGTAGGTTGACCCACCGTGTGGTAACCGGTTGAGTAAAATAGACCACCCTCTTTCTTACCGAGGAGTCGTAAAATACGACTAAGGTATGTTGACGTCAGGCAGGCGGCCGGTCGTAAAATACGTAGCCAAATCATATGACAACATGTTTGTAACAAGTTGTGCCGACCCCACTTAGAGTGGGATAAGGGCAGGAGGATGATGAATTTTATAAGGTAACGTTAGGTTAATGAAGACATTTCTGCGTATATTTATATTAATCAGTTTTCAGATATACATTACTTGTTATTGAATTGAGTCATAATTAAAACTTCTTGTAACCTGTCATGTATATATCAAACATTAATTGAACAGAAGTAAGACCTTGGTTATGAAATATAAAAATAATTTGTAAAAATTATTAACACCTTTACCAATACAACTCTTGATTACGATACGATAAACATATACAAAATAATATAATAATTCTAAATTTTAAAGAATTATTTTACACTATATTAGAGGATTTTTATATAAAAGTTACTAAAGGAATTAAGGTATACGATATAACTCTAACAAAAGGGATTAAATATTGAGTTTACTTTAACAAAATATTTTTCCGGAAAGCTCTCCGAAAGCCATTCTTTATATTATTACTGTATTTTTTGGCTTATTAGGATGATATTCAGAGTATCGATTTTTTACTATTTCTTTTGTTATATATTTATATTTATATATATTTGAATTTGGAATACAGATGCCGACGCAGATTGGCAGGTTAATATTTCATTGACTTTCTAAGAATATGCTATTATTTCGAAGAATTTGTTTTGATTATGATCATTCTAACCGTTCGGATATAGTCTATGTATATCCTCCTGCCCTTATCCCACTCTAAGTGGGGTCGGCACAACATGTTCCTAACATGTTGTCATATGATTTCGCTACGTATTTTACGACCGGCCGCCTGCCTGACGTCAACATACCTTAGTCGCCTTTTACGACACCTCGGTAAGAAAGAGGGTGGTCTATTTTACTCAACCGGTTACCACACGGTGGGTCAACTTACCTTAGTCGCCTTTTACGACACCTCGGTAAGAAATGAGGGTGGTCTATTCTACTCAGCCGGATACCACACGGCGGGTCGACTTACCTTAGTTGCCTTTTACGACACCTCGGTAAGAAATGAGGGTGGTACTATTCTATTCAGCCGGATACCACACGGCGTTCGGATATAGTCTATGTATAAACATATAAAAATATCACGTAAATGTTTATCGAATATAAAAAATCAAATATCAACGGTGGATCTCATAAAACATAAGAACTGACCTGAAACATTATTGAATTAAATTTATTTATATATTTGACTAGCTTTTACCCGCAACTTCGTTTGCATAGACTGTTGTCACGTGATAGGTTGATAATAGATGGCGTTTTTCAATGTCACCTTGTCCGTGTAGAATTAACATGATTTCTATAGCCTATATGTTATCCTGGTGTACAAGGAATAATTGTGCCAAATTTCATCGATATTAGTTTAGCGGATACGCCGTGAAAAGTAACAAACATACATCCATACTTACAAACTTTCGCTATAATATCAGTAGGATTTGTAATAGGAACTTTCGAAAGGCTAACGCGCTGCAACCGTTTATAATCACGACTTATCACTAGAGGATTAAATATATTAAGGTAAAGTAAAAAAGATAACTATGAAAATGCAGTACATCATTGATTCGATAGGACAAATCTTTAAGCTACTTTAAATTTCCGGCACACACTCTTAAACCTGATCGTTAATGTCGAGATTTACATGAAGATTTTCCGGCGGCGTGTTGGTTTTGGCTGCGTGGAACACATAAGTGGACGTGATTTGGTTGCTAGAGGCTGGTGAGACTCCAGCCGAGGCGACGCAGGACAGAACTGAATACTAAGGAGTCTATACGTGTAACGTTCTCGATTTGTGGCATGGCCCGATAACCTGCATTTAGAAATCAAGCCGTCTGCTACATTTATCAACTCTCTTTTGGTGTGAATTGTGTTAGTGTCGGATGGGAATTCAAAAGCGTCGGTTCGATTTGGAACAAATGAACGTTTAGAATTCTGAATGGCCAACTTGATAGATTGTAAGCGACTTTTACTCGATCCAGGTAATAGTTTACATTTTTCGGGCACGATTTAGTGTTTACATTACGTGCTGCGATGGGGATGCGAATTATTGCCGTAGATACACGGACGTGTGCATTTGTGTATTTCCGTAGATTTATTTACCATACCTGAGTTTTTAATGGTTTTGGGAACACAATTTCTCGTTTTGTTTTGAAATATTTCTTAAATATATAATAAAAACTTTAAAACTCAAAAGTTGTCTATGATACACGTATATCTGATAATCAAATAATAACATTATACGTTACTAGCTAACTATTTACAAGTATATGAAATGATTAGGTTAATTTTCATGAACTCATGATTCCTAGATATTGTCCCAGTTAGTTAAATCACTAGCCTAAGCGCTGTTTTCTGTTAAAAAATTGATATATTTTATTTTTATATTGACATATTCAACGCATCTGGTGTTCTATGTACACATATAGAACAAAATAAATTTTGTTACCAATTTTTTTTATTTCAAGATAAAGAAACAAGAAAGATTTTCATATTAATATTGTCAGCTATTTGTTCAATTGTAGTTTATAAATTAAAATATTTTAATTGTTGTAAAAGAAATATGGTAATCTTATGTTTTAACAGTCTCCGAACAGCGCTGCTAAATTATTTGCGTATAGAATTGTAACAAGGCCTAAGCCAAAATCTCCTACGGCATTATTATCTAGACTATTCTATTTCCAGCAAGATTAAATTATTAATACATATCAAACAATACTTTTAAAAAGAACTATATAATTTGCAGTAAAAAACGAAGAGTGCGAAAAATTTTCCCATACCATTGCGCACTTTTTAGAAGAAACAGGAAAATGACAAAAAATTATTCATAGTTTATGAATATAACCCTTTTTTGTATTACATGAATTTAGCTATAAGCTGTCATATCTTGAGCAACATTTGAGGAAGGCTCCATGCATTCATTCCATTTAGTTTTATTGTCAAAGGCCCCGCGCCTATCTCCACACGGCCCCGTAACTGGATTTTAAATAAGATTCCTAGCAAAGCTGGTGAAATTCGTTTTACATGATAAAAAAGGTCGCCTTGTCTGCTACATTAGGTATAAAATCGGTCTATCGTACGCGATATTATGATCCTTTTTATATTAACCTTTTTAGAATAGCGGATTAACGTATGACCAAACTTTAAACAGGATTTAAATCATAATGTTATTCGAATTATTATCTTATATTATAATGAACAATCTATTATAAAATTTTAGAAGCATATTCGCGCGTTATTTTATATTAATTAAAAATGATGACTACATCATCGAACTAACTATTCTTTTTCTATTATTATATCTACATGTAGGAAAATATTTCTCTTCACCCATAGCATACAAAATAATCCAAAATACTATATTACGATAAAATTTAAATTATACGAAGTAAAGCAATTTCAAGCATAATAGAACTGAAGCCAAAACTCTTAAGACGACCATAATTAAAGTAATAATAATAATAATAACTGGGTCGAGCTTAGGAAACAGAAGCCAGTATTGCTGAAGACGGCAGGTATTGTGAGGAGGTTCCTCGCTTTGGAATGCTAGCCATTGGGAGCTTGAGTACTTTAACTCGCTGTTTCATAATTTAAAAAAATATTTATATTTTTGTTTTTGCATTTAGTTCATGGATAATATTGAAAAATATAATGTAAATTCGTCTACAAATAAATTAATAATAATTCTATATTAATGATTAAATTAACTTATAACACAGTTTTATTTAAAAAAAGGTTTCCAGAAAGATAATCATCATTCACACAAGCATTAATACATTTTACTGTATCATGTAAATTACATTTACAAGCCGGTACTATACTACTATACTATATACTACTATACGATATATACAGATATATGGTATGGTCGGCGTTAAAAGAAATTTCAACCCTGCCCATGCGAAATTTCTCGCCACTTCACCTCTCCACGTCATCTCTCCTACGCGAAACCAGAAGCATCTGTCTATGTTTTTCCTACTGTTATAATATCTAATATAATAGGTATATGTATTTTTTAAGAAATAATTACTTTCATAGAAGTTTCTTCTGGAAAAACACGCCTTATCTAAGAATATAAACATTAGTTTCCATCAAGGGAGATTGCAGTCAAGCATACACCAATAGAACACCCTCAACTTATGAACATTAACCCATGAAAAAGTGCACTTATGTAGGGCCGTTAGCTTTAGATTGCTGAACGCCAGTGTTAGCGACGCATTTATTATAAGAATTATCTTCTTATGTATGAATTATATTCAAGTATATGTCAATTCAAAATCTGACAAATACGTAATGACAACGTCATTAGGTTACAAGTTCAAAAAGCCTCTCATTTCTTATATCGTTAAAATCTTGTATGACTCACAATTCCTAGCCTGTTTTTTTAAATCCTGGCTTGTTTTATTTAGATTAAAGTCATTATCAGCCAGGATAAGTTGAAAATATAATAAAACATTTCACAATATACTTTGCTACAAAAATCTGTAAAATTATTATATATGTCCTTTTTCTAAGGAAACTATAATAGAGAACAAGCATATGATGTTTTTTCATTCTATTCTCTGTGGTCCTGCGGGATTTGGTCTAATATTTACTTGGGTGAAATTACGTCAACCACTGAGCGACCAACCTGTTTAGTTTTGATGCATACTTCAGCGCTCGGCGGCGCTTATTCATGGATGAAAAGCTCGAGCTTTTAGGAAGTAGCTATGGCTTTAATTTCATATTCTTTCAATGACAAAAGCAAACATGTCATATAATTTTATCATGTCACATAATATTAATATTTTGTAATAAACCATTTATTACAAAATACTAATATTATAAAACAAAAGTAATAATGGAATTATTTTGCTATAATCTGCGATGAAATATTATTATATTAAAAATAATTTGGCTATAACTTTAAAACCATTATGACGATAAATTCCGACTTTATCACGTAGGTACATTGATTAATTACACTAATAAAATAACAAACTTGATTTCAAGCACGATTGGAATTAAATTGTTATTATTTATATAACTAGGCGTTAATTAGCGAAGTTCCTTAATACGAATAAAATGTATGTATTGCTAATACATACATTTTCTCTAATCGCGGATTATAGCAAATTAAAACTAAGTACCAGATTGACCAAGCCTTGCTCGGGAATTGATTACAAAATAAAAAAAGAAACTAAAAAAAATAATCATAAGGGTAGCTGGGACTCGGTCCTAGGTTGCTCTTTATTTTTTAAAAAGATATAAAAAAAGAAACTAAAGAAAAAGAAAAATATAATAGGGTAGGTGGGGCTCGATCCTAGGTATTTTATTACTCGCGACCACCCGTTCCCTGAATAAGCTACGCGGACTTGACATTTAATGGCAAAAATAGTAAAAATGGTAAAACAAAGTAAAATTTACTTTGTTTTTTTTTATGCCCAAAAACAGGGATATAACGATTTTTTTAAAATAAAACCTAGCTAGATCGATTTTTTTCGCACAAAAACCTCTTGCATGCTGAATTTCAGGAAAATCGTTGGAGCCGTTTCCGTGATTCCGAAAATATATATACATACAAGATTAACTCATTTAAATATTAAAAAAAGATATAAGAGACGAAAGCGTCTCCTTCCCTACGCTGAAGCTTTAATAGTTCAAAAGTTTTATCAAACAATATATATAATCTGTACTGCAATATTCATTTTATCAAAGTTTAATTGCAGCAATAACGAAGTAACTAACAATTTAATTCGGCGACTTGCCGCGCGCCCATAAATTGTACTTGTGGATGTCAGCTGTCGGCAACTTTACCAAATTTTCCTTGTAATGTCCTTTTGGAGTCGTTTTCGGGGAACAATTTTAATTAATATTTCTTAGCGGTTTTAATGTTAGCTTCTTTTTATTTATGGAAATATCTAATTTAACTGGCTTTACAGAAGGACAATATGACGACACTTTAACAAAACGTTAGCGTTGAACATCTCTATGTCTCTTACAGGAAATATTTCACGATGTTAGCAATCTATATAAATTCAAGAAATATTATAATCTTCTTACCATAATACAAAAGTAATAATAAAATTATTTTGCTATAATCCGCGATGAAATAAAATAGAAAATATTTATAATGCTAAATGTAGAGTGGACAATCCGTCATACCTGATACATGCAGGATTCGTAACAACACATGCACAAACCTCTACCACCGCCACAAGAACACACAAACACTACATACATTCACTATCACGAACTCGACAATCGTTTTGCCCCGCAACCGAAGCATCATCAGGAAATATATGATGCTTCGGTTCATTCGAAGATGCTTCGATGATGAATCGCAAAGCGATTTTGTCGTGGTGTCGGGAAATGATTTTTTAGTTTGTGATAGTAAACGTATGTAGTGCTTGTGTATTCTTGTGGCGGTGGTAGAGGTTTGTGCATGCATTTTTACGAATCCTGCATGTATCAGGTATGATAACGGATTGTCTACATTTAACTGAACTCTAAAAATACCTCTTAATCTTACTAGATTACTGAATTGATTACCACTACATAACGAAACAAACATGAACGAAACATAACGAAAATAGATTGATATACAATGGAAATAGATAGACAACTGAAAAATGTCCTAAAAAGGCTTCATATCTAACTTTATAAGATGACGAATTGTTTAACCTGTAATTTCGCTTTGAGTTAAAATTTGAATTAGATAAGTTACCTCGGTTCTAAGTCCTCCATTTCACCAATTGTGGGGTTTTCAGGTCGCAACACGTTTAAGTCTCGATGCGGGGGTGCTACCACAGGGTTGTCATCAGACTTCCCTTGCAACTGCAGCACCAATATCCTTTGCAGGTCCTCGAAACGATCTGCAGGTGTTGATGGTGTTCTGGGTTCCGCGTCACCGCCACTCGTTTCACTCGGTGCCGACTGTTCGTATTCCTTTGAGCCGTTACTGCCATTGCTGCCAAAAAAAAATCGTAACAATCTTTTTATATTCATAAAAAAATATCATTACATCAGCTACAATTCCCAAAATAGCACTCCGTAGGTTTTTAGACAAATGTAATAGTTTTAATATTAGCTTGTTATTCTGTGAAGGAAACATCGTGAGGAAATCTGCATATCTCTAGAGAATTCTGGAGATATGTATAACCTACCAATCCCCATTTGAGCAGCGTGGTAAGTCTTAGCTCCAATCCTTTTCTCCAAAAACTGAGAGAAGAAGCCTTTTCTCAGCAGTGGGATAGTAAGAGCCTTTTTTTACAACTGTGACAAACGGCTATTAAAACGAAATTATCAAAAGAGGTAGGCTGGTGGCGAAACACCAGGGTTTTTAAATCGCTTGGAGTAGAATACAGCTCTGCCAAGTTTGGGGAGGACTTTATTTTATATTAATATCGGGGATGCTTGTCGGTACAGGAAGGTGGTGGTCCCACCCATCCCACTATGTTGAGCAAGGGTTTCACTGCTGTCCCAACAATGTCCTATGTCCCAACAATGTCCCAACCTACTTAAACATACCCATTGCTGTTACAAACCTGATTATATGCTGAAGGTGGTATTAGGTCCTCAACTTCAATTTCAACCTAGTATCTCCCATCTTACCAGCGAGTACATGGGGCACTTAGCCATAAGATGAAGACTCGTTTCTTTCTTACTTACGGGTTCGGGAGGACTTATGGGTGCCTTTTACAAGGCTATCAAAAGAGAAAGAGTGGACTAGTGACTAGTGATTACGTTATCAGAGTGCGCAAACTGTAAAGTAAAGTAACGGCCTGTTACAATTTCACTGCTGGGCTTAAGCCTTCTCTCTCTGTTTCTTGAGAGAAGGGTTGGAGTCTAGACCTACCACGCTGCTCCAATGCGGATAGGTAAGTTACGCATATCCCCAGAATGCTCTAGAGATATGCAGGTTTCCTCACGATGTTTTCCTTCACCGAAAAGCGTGTGTTACATCTTCTGAAGCGATCTATGCCCACCATTGGACAAAAGAATCAAATCGGTTAAAGAATTAAGATAAAAATAGAACCACATTAAAACTACACTACAAAATTTGTTTTTAATTCGTTGATTCACCATTTTCATCTTTTGTCTTAAATTTTGTACCTTGACGTTCACTCAATACCCCCACGTATAAATAAGCTCTACGAAAATTATAATTGATAAAGGGTAAGTAGGCCCTTATTAATAGCTAAATACAAGAAGAACTCTTCAATCATAATAAGATTTCAGCGGACTCAAACCAATTAGTTTTCCAAAATATACCTTTCAAAATAATTTAAGCCTCTTCAAGTCAATTGGTTTATTTCATAGAATTATTGTTAATTTCTTAATATTTATTGTTTTCTGATGCCTTAGAAAAAGCAATACCCATAAAATAAGGTCTTTAGAAATGTTGATAAAAGTGCTTGAATAAATCGTGTTATTTGCTTATAAATAAGATGATGCTTTTATGTCCGTCCAGAATGCGCGAAAATTGTTTTTGAGCTTCAATATAGGTATTTTAAACAAAATTGCATAACCATTTTTGGATTTGCCTTTTACGAAAGATTATAATACAGACTCATTTAGAAACAAAAGCTTATTATACTATTGAAAATTATATAAGTAAAAAATGAATTGGCACGAACTAAATAAGCATATTTTGTGATAACAATTTCTGAACTTTTAATATAGATCAACATTGTTGTTTACATTTTATTAATCAGATAAACCATTGAAGTTCAAACATCTAGTAAAATAGTTTCCCGCTACCGTGACAATTTTTGATTTATGTACCTATTTCACATTGCAAGGTAAAAACAAAATTAATATCAAATATAAAAATTAAATTAAAATTAATATTGATATAAAGTTCTACGTTCCAACGATGCTACAATGTCTTAGTAAATTTAATTTACCCTCTGAGAAAATTTTAAAATAACTCGTGTTATTATTAGAAGCTTTTACATTTGAGTAGAATATATGCTACGATTACCATTTTTAAGCTTTATAAAGAATATAAAAATTTAAATGAATTATACCTTTTTTAGATATTTTTTTAGCATCGTAATGGCTTAGAAAAAGATTGATCAATCGCAAATGCCTATTTAATATTCTTTTCAAGATTATATTACATATATTATTAGACATATATTAACAAAAATTGACATCATTTTTATACTAATAGTATAAATGAGAAAGTCTTTCTGTCTGTTACGCTTTCGCGGTTAAACAACTGGAACTACAATATATTGATGATATATTTTAGCACTATAAGTCCCTTATACCCTAGGACATATAGGGTAAATATAACAATACCAACAATTTTTTGGAGACTTCTTTTATTTATCTATACATATTATAAAACAAAATCCATATATGCTGTCAGTCTGTATGTGATCTATTTTGGGAAAGTTTTTACTAAAAGATATTGCAATTCTTGAGGAAAGGGTTAGTAGTATATTCTCCGGAACTGCTTAAACGATTTTAATAGAACTTTCACTGGAAGATAGAAGCGGTTGTGGAGACTATTTTCTATCCTAGAATTTCGGATCGGTCAGGATTTACCCGTGAAAAACTTTGTGACACACTGATTTGCACGCGGGCGAAGATGCTAAATGTCCAAAGAACACACATATAGACTTTGCTATTTTTATATAGTGTAGATAGATAAATATGTCGTATCCGGATGAGTAGAATAAACCACTCTCATTTTTGAATTGTCGTAAAACGAGGCTAATGTAAGGTGACGTCTGGCAGGCGGCCGGTCGTAAAACACCTAGCCAAAACATCTAACAACATGTTTAATACATGTCCCCACTTACAGTGGGGCGAGAATGATGATGTAGTTAGATTGACAGCCCGGGCCATAATTATAAAATAATTGATTACATCGGTCTGCAGATGTATAAATTAGTATGTATGTAATCTATAAGAAAATCGTTTATTCGAACAATAAAGGCCGTCCTTGGCGAACATTTATAATTCCTAAGATTTTTGTTTGTCGTCTATTGTATAGATATGACATTTTGATTACACACAGCCATTGTTCTATGGCATAAAAGCACTGAGTGGCGAACTCGTATTTCGTTTACTTTACGTATTTGCCCAGCCGAGGTGACAAATTAATTATGGTATTGTTTCCAATACAAAAGCTGTCATTTTTATAATATGAATATAAAGCTGTGGGCAGGCGTTTAGTAAACACACCATAGAAATTTAGCATGATGCGTTGAAGTAAAGTACACCTTTTGTTATGTTGTTATTTATAGCACCATTTGCGAAAACCAGTTTTATAAATCTATAGTATAGTCCACTTTCACATTTATAATATTAGTATAGATTCTATACTAATGTTATAAATGAGAAAGTCTGTCTGTCAGATTTCACGTCCAATACACTTGACCAATGTTGATGGCAGTAGCAGAGGTCATCTCGCATACCCTTGAGGGGTAGACGGGGAACTGGCCTCGAGACGAACTTTCCTCGGCCAGTCATCGCAGGATAAAGGCCTGGACTATGTTAGGTCCTTAGGCCCAGGTTACCTAAGTGACCTAAGGGATGTCTGGTTCGCGGTATCAAAATCGGTGATGTCTTGTCCAGTGGTGTCGTCCTTAGCCTCCTCCTTATCGGTTTTGATGGAATTTTACACAATTAAACTTTATTCTCACTTATAAAAATTCGTTACAGCTTTAATATTTAAATAAGTTAATCTTGTATATATATTTTGCGGAATCTCGGAAACGGCTCCAACCATTTTCCTGAGATTCAGCATGTAGAGGTTTTGGGGGAGAAAAATCGATCTAGCTAAGTTTTATGTACAAAAAAAATCGTTTTATCCATTTTTGGGCATTTAAAAATAATATTTTATATTTGATTAAATTTTTGCCATTAACTGTCAAGAGAAATGCCTATACATAGGATCGATTCACAACTTCGTAACTATTTTTTTCTTTTTTTTGAAGTTTCTCTAATTTTTTTTTTTGAAAAAAATACCGAATTAGCAACCAGGTACTACTTATTATACATAAAAATTGTTATTTTTATCTTCCACGATTACAACTATCTCTTGAACAAAATATGATATGGCGTTGATAACTCCCATAATCATTCAGCGTACCTTAATATCCTATTGCCAACGTAATATTACTATTAGTAATATTCATTACTAAGGATAGTGTGATCCAGTGTGCTTAGTGCGAGTTTCTTAACCCAATCCATCGCGTTAGCGTAACGCCAATTTGTATGAAACTGCAACAGCGATATTAAGTGACCGTTGTTGAAGTGTGCTTAGTGCGAGTTTTTTAACCTACTCGATCGCGTTAGCGTTACGCCAATTTGAATGGCGTTGGAACTAGATGCAAAATGGCGTTACGCTAATTCGATCGAGTATGTTAAAGAAACTCACATTAAGCACACTGATCGCCTTATGATAAATATATAGTGAACAATAAAAATTAAAATATGATGCAAAAATTCCTTTAATATTAACATTCTGCATTGCATAAAATTGCGATCTTTCTTTGTGCATTATAGAATTCACAAAAATATACTTTTACAAACAAAATATTTATTATCTTTTGAGGTAATACAGACAAGCTTGTATTGTGGGATTTAACGATGACCTTTTTCTTATTAAATGCGATAACAATATTGACATGCTGCCTTAATTAGAATATGAATTTTATCTGTTTATTAAGTGTTATAATAAAGAATTCGTGTGAATTTCCCGGTCGTTAAAGTGTTAACTAAAAAAAGTTTCCTTCGAAAATATGTCATTAATAGAAGTAGGCGTTACTTTGCGGTGATCCATAATACAAAAGTAATAATAAAATTATTTCGACTTTGGAAAAAGATGTCGTTTTAGCCCTGTCATTTCGGGCACTGAAGATATGCTAAACTTTAGTATAGAATGCAAATGATATTTTAGCTGGCATTTGTAAAGTTGTGATAGCTTAATGGAAAAAGGGAAGATCGAAACATTAGAATACCCTATATCGAATCCACTTCCTTTTGTTTTGTTTTTGTTATTCATGTTTTGGTTTTTTTATTCGTCATTTTTTTTAAATTTAATATTAAGTAGCCGAGCATGGTTTGACGGCCTCGGCCAGGTACTTTATTTAATTTATTTTTGCCTAACCTATTTTAATACAGTTTTCGTTCAATTAAAAATCGTGCTCGAAAAAATTGACAGACAGTAGCGAACTTGGTTTTATATTATATATACCTAGATATCACTGGCTAGCTCTCGTCCGTAAATAAAATGTTAAAATCATAATATTATTTATACAGTTTGCTCTATAAAAAAACCTTTATAACTAAGCACTTTTTTTTCGAATTCCATCAAACAACCTTGTTTGTAACCTCGTAAATAAATTAACTCGTACTTTACTAATGTTTGTTTAGTTATCATAATACTTTTAATAACTTCATTAATGATTCTCTAATACCTCACATACAACATCTATATTATCTATTTAACTTAAACCGTCTTTAATCATAATAATATTATTTACTGATGATAACTCTAGTTTTGAAATCTTTCTAAAGAAAATAACTGGATTTTTTTTCCTATATGTTGGCCCGGCATATAAGTCTCAATTGAATCAAATTTACATACAAACATACAATACAGACAGACTTTCGTATTTATACTATAAATATGAATGGATACAAGAATTCAAGTTTTTTTCTAAATTTATAACATAAATTAGGCCGTTACAGATAATTAACGAGATTATTTTTGGAATAGACAACTCATTAGTTTAATTACATTACTTATAGTATATTTCAGACTCGAAAATGATCTAAAATCCCATAAATTATATTGCATAGTTTTAAAAAAAACATATGTCTTGAAGAACAAGCAAATTTAAAGCAATATAAAAAATACTTTTAAAACTTTTAGCCGATTACAAATCGAAATGTATGTAGATTAGATTACGAGTAAACAAGATAAAAATCGCAAGAGGTCAAGAAACTGTTAATGTTGTACTTACAACATAAGTAAGGCGATAAAAATGTATTTTATTATAGACAATTAGTTATAACAAACAAGAAAATAGATTAATTCGGCTTAAATTCTGTATAATATTTTTAGTTAATAATGCAGTATCACTACATATTATAAAACAAAGTCGCTTTCTGTGTCTGTCCCCATGTCCCTATGCCCCTACATCCCTGTATATGCTTTAATCTTAAATCGGTTTTTTTAATAGATAGAGTGATTAAAGAGGGAGTTTTGTATATATAATAACATTCAATATGGAGTATGGTATTACTGTAATTTTTGAGGTTTCAAATGTGATGTCGTCATCGAAATAAAAAGTACATTTTTTTCCGCTTACATTGCAAACGTAGGCTGAGCCCTACGAGATTCATCAAAATAATGTGCTAAGTATTTACACACCTTGAAAAGGTCTACAGAAAACTCCGCGATGGTATATATTTATCTCTTATGGATAATCCAATTGAGTACCTTAAATAAATTGTTCATTTAATATATATAGATTAATATAGACGTCAACAGTATGTAATTTAAATGAACATTTTCGAAGATATTATATCTGTTATTCACATGACCAACTATATGTCGCTCTTTCAAGCGTAACCTCTAAAGAAAACTTGTTTGTATTGTGTAATGACAAGAAAGCTGAATGTTGTATATAAAGACATTCTGTAATTAAAAAGAGTAATTAAATTAAAAAGTGAATAAGTAAAAATGTAGTATATAATTTTCGATATTCCAAAGATAGCGGGAAATCTGCATGGTATATGGATAGGGGAATTTTTTTACTCCAAATTTAACGCGTGTGGGCCACGTAAATCAAAACTACTAGATCGATTTTAATCATTTTTTTCACTGATTAGTGACATCGGATATATATTTTATATCCGTACGAAGCTGGATCGGACCGCTAGTATATTATATATTGTACACTGCACTATTTTTGTTTCAATCTGGTGCAATAATTCGCTACAAGACTTAAGACAAAGCAAATATAACGATGTAATGGACTCTACTTTTCGCAAATATTTTAAAATAGCCAAGTGAGAATACTGTGGTGAGTTTGGAAAACTGGAAAATTTTATAACTCATATATATAAATGAATGTTTGTATGTATGTCGTTTATAGACTCCGAAACGGCTGAACCGATTTTAATGAAATTTTCAGACAATCTTTAGAAAGACGCATTGGATGATTCTATAAAATTTGATGGCGATCAGAGCAATCTTTTTTTAAATATCAATGACAGTTTTTTTACTTCTGATATCTTTAAATTAAGCCCAGCGAAGCGTATGCTAGTTAAATATAAATATTTGTAAGCCAAACGTATATAAGTGCTTCGTTAGAGTTGTTCTATAGAAATAAAAAAAACAAACCCTAGCTTTATATTAACATAATATTGTGCTAAAAAAAATTATGTAGAGATAACGATATAACTAAGCGCCCAATGTATACTATTGATACAAAAAACTTAAAAGTAATGACGTCATTATGAATCCAATATTTAAACTTAAAGCTTAGATAAGTGTGTATATGAGTCATTACTTTGCAATGTCATTTTCAATGATAGTTTTTTCTGTGAAGGAAAATATCGTGAGGAAACCTGCATATCTCTAGATAACTCTGGAGATATGTCTAACCTACCAATCTGCATTGGAGCAGCGTGGAAAGTCTTAGCTAGAATCCTTCTCTTCAAAAACGGAGAGAAGAGGCCTATTCTCAGCAGGATATTAACAGGCCGCTACTTACTTACTACTTACTATATACTTACAATGGTACCTGGTTAAATTAATGTTTCAGTGTAAAATGGACCTAATGTGAAGTGATATAGCAATTACCCTTACATCTTATAGTTTATCATTCAAACCATATAGAGATTGATAAATCAGATAGGAATTAAAGTTATTTAATGCTACGTTATTCATAGAATACGCAATGAGTATATTAGGGGAAGTCTGAAAGTTGCGCCCATTACAGAAAAGATGAGAATTGCGAGACTAAGTTGGTATGGTCATGTCATGAGGAGGGATGAATCCTTTTCATCCCTTATATATATATATATATATATATATATATATATATATATATCTTTAATATTTAAATGAGTTAATCTTGTATATATATATATATATATATATATTTTCCGAATCTCGGAAACGGCTCCAACGATTTTCCTAAAATTCAGCAAGTAGGAGGTTTTGGGAGAGAAAAATTGATCTAGCTAGGTTTTATGTAAAAAAAATATTGTTCTATCCCTATTTTTGAGCATAAAAAAACACAAACATTTATATTGAATTGAATTTTCGCCATTAACCGTCAAGTCGACGTAGCTTATTCGGTTAACGGGCAGCCTCGAGAAATGTGAATGCCAAGGATCGATCCCAACTAAATAATTGTTTTTCTTTTTTTTAAATTTTTTTTTTGTAAAAAATTACCGAGCGAAGCTCGGTCACCCAGATATTCTTAATATTTAAATGAGTTAATCTTGTATATATATAATTTTTCCGAATCTCAGAAACGGCTCCAACGATTTTCCTGAAATTCAGCATGTAGGAGGTTTTCGGGGAGAAAAATTGATCTAGCTAGGTTTTATGTAAAAAAAATATTGTTTTATCCCTATTTTTGGGCATTAAAAACACTAACATTTATATTGAATTGAATTTTCGCCATTAACTGTCAAGTCGACGTAGCTTGTTCGGTTAGCGGGCAGCCTCGAGAAATGTGAGTGCCAAGGATCGATCCCAACTAAATAATTGTTTTTTCTTTTTTTTAAGTTTTTTTTTTGTAAAAAATTACCGAGCGAAGCTCGGTCACCCAGATATTATATATATATATATATATATATATATATATATATATATATATATATATATATATATATATATATATATATATATATATATATATATATACACACTAGCTTTTACCCGCGCAACTTCGTTCGCGTGGTAGTCTTGAAATTAGGAGTGGCTTCTGTCACCATCCAGACCTTATTTGAAGGTCCATCCAAGTATCTCCATCACAAAAATCAGATCGATCCGGGATGAATCTGAGGGATTTACCGTTTGCTCAAGAGCTTAATATGACAATTTTAGTAAATAACCCGTATTTACATGAAACACCTATATATTAAAATAGCGTAGAAAAAGGAGTACAACAACTTTATATACATGAAAAATTCATAATGTTTTCTGGAATAAAATATCTCTATAAATATTATAAGCTTTGGAAACGTGTTAGAAAACTTATTTAATAATAACATTTATAAGACGATGACCCGACGCACGTACTGTCGGGGGCGGGATTGCGTGCTAATTCACGAGTACGGAAAGCATCGCGCACAGACGACGGGTCCCTCACGGCAATCCGAGTGTGGATGTGCCGGACGGAGGATGCACCGTCTCAGACGCGCTAAGGCGTAGTGTTCCAGTAGGATGCACATTAGAGCCCTAGGATCTGATAGCGATGTCGATCTAATAACATAATGTATGGGGACTTCTATATTCCTATGAAAGCACTTCGATAGCGCGGAGCAAACGATCAGTGGCGCCATCTAGTTTTGATTGCGGAATCACGTGTTCCTAGTACGTTGTGTTACACATTATTATTATTATTATCTTGTTTATGGCCTGTACAGCGCAAATTGAGCGCAAATCACTGCCAGTGTCACGTAAAATGGCAAACACACGAGTAATGGAAAATAATAACATTTATACGTAACGAATCAACTGTCAAATTGTTTTTTTTTTAATTACCTATACGTACAGCGCTGGATTCCAACGTTTTTAGTATAAATACGAAAAATTAAATTTAAATTATGTTTTTGTTAACATGATATTTTAAAATAGGTATCGGAAAATATATTAAACTTTATTAACTAAAAGGACTTTTCAAATATAAAAAATGGTGTTTAGAAATAAAATATTTTTTCATTAGCAGTATGGCTTAATTTCTATAGGATTAATAATATTCATTTACTTGTTGCCATAGACTACTAACTAAAGACTGTTTAAGAATACGTTTTCTTGAAACGTCTGTTTTTTTGACAACAAAAATTATATATGATTAAATACTACTTGAACTTAAATGATTATAGCTTATTGTCATATTTTCACCACAAATCCTATCTTTTTAATGTGTTATTATGGTATTTAGCTATTAATTGTACATGTACATAACCTCAAACTATAATAAATAAATATTAGATAAAATAATAATTGATACTAAGATAACAAATATTTTTCTATTTAACAACACTAAAATTATTACTCTGGTCTGGGCCAAAAGATGTTACATACTTCATTCTGGCGGTCTCTTTTTAATTAAATACTTTTCTCCGGTTTTTGAAATAAACAAAAACCGAAATATTTAAAAAAATAATAATGATAACTTTTTTAAAGATTTTTATACGTTACCCCGGTATATAAACATTAATTTTGCCAATTTTCATCTATATTGGTTCAGCGAATAGACCATGAAAACGTTACAAACAGACTTTCGCATTTATAATATTATTAGTTTATTTATTTTACTAAATAACCCGTATTACTTATATTAATAATCCATTGTTATTACAATGTTAAATTTTCTTAGTTGAATTTGTCCAGTAAACGAATAAAATAAAATAAAATATAAATACTCTTTAAAGATAACTCTTTTGACGTAAGCCGAAAAACTTGGAGTCTAAATACTTCGTAAATACAGTTTTGACTTGATTTTGACACATCGTAAATAAAAATTAGTTCCATAGGTTTATTATAGATGGCGTTTTGAATGTCATCGTATTTAATTCCTCCTGAATTTAATTCCTGTTGAATTAACAGGATTTATATAGCCTATATGTTACCCCGGTATATAAGGAATATTTATGGCAAATTTCATTCATTGATATTGGTTCAGCGGATTGGCCGCCAAAACGGAACCGACAGACAGACAGACTTTCCCATTTATAATATTAGTAAGGATATATATAAAATATCTGGGTGAACAAATGAATAATATATATATATATATATATATATATATATATATATATATATATATATATATATATATATATATATATATATATATATATATATTGTTTGTTTATTTGTTTGTTTGTTTGTTTGTTTGTTTGTTTGTTTATTTATTTATTTATTTATTTATTTCGTAATCTAGGAAATGGCTCCAACAATTTTCTGAAATTCAGCATATAGGGGGTTTTGGGGGAGAAAATTGAGCTAGCTAGGTTTTATTTTTAAAAAATCATTTAACCCTGTTTTTGGGCATTAAAAAATACTAAAATTTATAATTAATTGAATTTTTACCAATAACTGTCAAGTCAGGGTAACTTATTCGGGGAACGGGCAGCCTCGACAAATGTAAATACCTAGCTAGGATCGATTCTCAAGTAAATAATTATTTTTTCTTTTTTAAGTTTTTTTTTTCTAAAAAATTACCAAGCAAGGCTCGGTCACCCAGATATTTTATAAGAAAATCCGGCAAACCATTGTAATTTGTATTGTAATCTGTGTTTAATGTTAAAATGTCTCACCTTTTAATATGTGTAACTCTATACGTCTCAGGAAGTGAAATATCATATTTATAAAGTCTAAGCTCGCAATTATGTTGCTTAGTTCATTTCAAAATTCTTTGTCGGGTAACTTCTCACTGACGCGTAACATTGCTTAAAAGAATTAGACTGTAATTGACTATTTACACTCTGCACAGCCTTGTAAGTCTACTACGCGAACTTTTTTTTATATATAGTCATCATCCTCCTGCCTGTATCGTGTTATAAACATGTGGTCACATAATTTGGCTAAGAATTTCACTACTGGTCGCCTGCCTGACGTCAACTTACCGTAGTCTCCTTTTACGACACATCGCTAAGAAATGAGGTTGGTCTATTCTACTCAGCCGGATACCACTCGGTGGGTCAACTTACCTTAGTCGCCTTTTACGACATTACGGTAAGAAATGAGGGTGGTCTATTCCACTCAGCTGGATACCACACGGCGGGTCGACTTACCTTAGTCGCATTTTACGATACCTTGGTAAGAAATGAGGGTGGTACTATTCTATTCAGCCGGATACCACACAGCGTACATTTAGTACAAGACTATTAAACGATAAAATACTTTCATGTTCACCTATTCTTTTGAATATAAAAAAAAATCATAATTCATTTGCGTTTTTTTAAATTATTTTTATAATATAAATGTAGTTTTTTGTGAACCCCCTAAGTTAAAATTCGTAAATAAAAATAAATAAAAAAAATACATGTTAAAATAAATTATGTTCTAAAGGCATTTCCAGGAAATTCTCGACCGTAAGATACTGTTGCAATATATACAATATGAATATAATATGAGGCAATATTTAACTTCATATCTGATATAATATCAATATTAACATATGACATTATACAAGTAATTATTATTTAACTTGTAAGTAAGCAAAATTATTATATTAATATTTAATATACAGAATATGCTTCATTCATGACAATCTTAGTGATTAATATTTTAAATATATTAAAGCCTTAATATATTAAAGACCTAAAAATATAAATTACCTACCTATACCTTATATACCTATATTTACCTAATATACCTATACCTGTAATTACCTATAAATTATTTTCTATAATTTATTGAAAAAACAAGGAAAAAAACCTTCATAGCAGCGTAGTGTACAAAATTTTTATGAAGCTTTTTTTGTTGTTCTTGATGTTTTATTTACAATTTTATTAAATTAAATATAGCATCGAAAAGAGAAACATACATTATATTACTTGTCTACGGCTAGATTAGGCTCGAATCCGTTAAGGCCTTAAAGGAGTTGATTCCAAACCTAAGACTAATAAAAAAAACCGAATCGTTATTTCGAACATTTTGCTTTAATTTTTTCTACATGTATATTTTGTTACACTTATTCACTACGTTTAAAGTAGCGGCCTATTACTTTCCCACTGCTGGGAATAAGCCTCTTCTCTCCGTTTTTGGAGAGAAGGTTTGGAACTAAGATTTACTACGCTGCTCCAATGCGGATTGATAGGTTACACATATCTCTAGAGATATGCAGGTTTCCTCACGATGTTTCCTTCACCGAAAATAGTGTGATAAATTGCAATTATCAATTAGACACATAAGTTATAACAGAAAAACTCATTGGTATCTGCCCGGGTTCGAACCCATGATCTCCTCGAAAGAGTCGCACGGTGCTACCGCTAGGCTACCACAGCTTATGTAGCTTTTACGTTACATTGGTACTAATCACATAGCTTTAAATCATAAGCATGTATGTCTTTATATTGTAACACAAAAAGTTTTTCAATATCAGCGCATTTACTCCATAACCATATTTTGTGAAATACTATACCATAGAAGTAATCAAAATGAACTGGTTTTTCTGCTTCTATATTGGTTAACTAATATTTGAACGTGAATATTCCTGCGAGAGTCGATACTAGTGACTGTTATTAATAAAACTGTAAACAAATTAGCCGTACATTCGACTTCGTATCAATTTAAAGGTTAAAATAACATCAACTATTTACTTTTTGTTTTTTCCTGTTTTCGAAGGAATAGCGGATTTTTTTAGTACGACTATTTCAAGTGGTCTGCGGATTCAAACCCAGATGAGTTTTCTAAACTTATGTGTGTAATTATAAGCTTGCGGCTCCTGCTTTGCGCTTTGCAAAAGTACGTAAGTCGTTTGTGGGTTTGGGTATAAGATTCTATAATATTCTATAATCAATTTCAGCTTTGCCATTACAGCAGTTTAAAACACTGTTAAAAAGAGGCTGATACAGAAAGCCTACTATACTCTTGATGATTACTTAGAAGATAAGAATGTGTAGATTTTGAAACTCTTTGAACCTGTACAAGACAGTAACGACTAAATGTAAATAGTATTAAGAATAATTTTTTAAAAGACCAACCGCCGAGTTTCTTGCTGGCTCTTCTCGGTAGGAATAGCTTTCTGAACCGGCAGCAAAGTTGACGACTCAAAAGCACTTGTTTACAAGTTTATTTGCATAAAAAATATTTTTAATTTGAATTTGAATTTATATTCACAGTTATCGCAGAATTGTGAGGTTATGTCAGTCCTACCAATCAGCATTGGAGCAGCGTGGTCAGTCTTAGCTCCAACCCTTTTCTCCATAATTGGAGGCTTAGGCATAGCAGTCCGATAGTATTATAACAGGTCGTTACTTTACTTTTTTATGTAAAGTATTCTATTTAAGTTATAAGAACTAACTTTTTATCACAGAAATTAGTTTAGAATTGATCAAAGTGCCTATTGTTCGGTCTATCGCGTAACATTAGTCATTTTCTCAGAAAAGTTATTGACCAGACTAAAAAATTACAAACGCCTATTAACCTTGTGTACGAAATCGGCCATCGGATTCGTAAATTACCTATTTATTTTATTTTTGGGAACATTTACTTTTACGAGTGGCAAATAAGTTTTAGATAATTTTTAAAATCTAAGTACACAGAAAACATTTATCCTATACTGTTTTACTTTGAATACTAATCTTTCCTTCGTTTTTGCTTGCGTATACGGTATAATTTAAATAAAAAGTATTGTCTAGAATTTAAAATAAAATAAATCAATATATGGGACACTTACACACACGGTCGTAAGTCCCCAAAGTAAGTAACTTAATACTTGTGTTATGGGTGACAGACAACTGGTGAATATATAGTTATATATTTTTTTAAATACATACTTAAATACAAATATACACCCAGGCTCAAAGGCCAACAAATTCATACATAGAAAATGTTGGCCCTTGGCGGGAATCGAACCCGCGACCCGCGGAGCTGAAGGTAGGGTCACTACCCACTGCGCCAACGGGCCAGTCAGCCAGAATTTCATTGATAATGACGCATATCTTTACTAATGTCATAAATATTTTACTTTGTTTATCTTTGCAACATTACATCGAAAAGAAGGGTTGAAGGATGGCATAAGGTATTTTTTATCTTGACACCGAAGTCTAGTAAGATAAAAACGCGGGAAAAAGCTAGTAATGTTTGTATGTTTTTTTCAAATTCAAATTCCAAATATTCTTTATTCAAATAAACTTGTAAACAAGTGCTTTTGAATCGTCAACTCTACTGCTGGTTCGGAAAGCTGTTCCTACCGAGAAGAGCCAGCAAGAAACTCGGCGGTTGCTCTTTTTAAAAATACAATTCTTAATGCTAGTTACATTTAATGTTTCTATCTTGTACAGGGTCGAACAATATTTATATCCACGCATTTTTATCGTCTAAATAATCCTCAACAGTATAGTAGGCTTTCTGTATCAGCCTCTCCTTAATAGTATTAGTATTGTTACTTTATTTGTTATTACTTTATTTAGATATTGTTACTTTATAATGCTTTATGCTGTTTTAGTCTATGCGTCTATGATTTATTTTTGTACAGATTTAGGCTTATCGATGGATAGCAAGTAATTTTTTATATTTAAAATTCTATATTAAAGTAGTAAATCGTATATTAATTTTCTTAAGGCATTGTCGTACGATTATATCTCATTTAATTTTTTTAGTAAAAACATTATTGAAGAAAAAATTGCATGCTTGAGTTTTGATTTATCTTTAATATTTAAATGAGTTAATCTTGAATATTACATTTTTCTTAATTTCGGAAACGGCTCCAACGATGTTCATGAAACTTAGTATGTAAAGGGTTTCGAGAGCGAAAAAAACAAAATGTTGTTTTTTATTATTTTCAAAAAAAATGTTTAATCCCTGTTTTCTGGCACTGAAAAAATGGTATAATATAGAATAGAATGTTAAGGTCAATAGCTCAGTTTTGAAATAGGAAATGAAAATGAAAGAATCTAATCTAAAGAAGTGAAAATACCCGGGATCGATTCCCAGATATCACCGAAAATTTTTTTCTTTTTGCATTTTTTATATCTTTGAAAAAATTACCGAACAAGCCCCGATCACCTAGGTACTTTTAGTTAATTAAGATAATCGTAAATATAACACGTCACGTATTACGATCACATGTTATATGAAGTTAATACGATCGTTAAGTGTAAAAGTATGTAATTAGTTATTTGCTATAATTTATCTAATCTGGAAATGTAAACAGCATCAACACTTGCTATTAACTGATATCCTTAACAGACACAAAAGCTGTTTTAAATGTAAATAACCTAATGGACCTAACCTTATATGTATAAGTACGCATCATAGATAATATAACGTTTATATAACGAGAAATATAGTTTTGTTATCTCGGAAGACGCTGTCAAACACGCAACCTAGCGATAACATGATGACAGTTGCCATTAATAAACAGAAATAATTCAAGACCAGTATCAAATTTCAATTATTCGTAATTATATTTTAGACGAAACCGGACAAACTTATTCAAACAAAAAATATTAAAGAATGACAAAATATCATATACAGTTATTTCGGCACATTATCACAATAATATTTAGAGTCATTAATTTCTTTAATTGAATTAACTATTAACCGTATAACTATTCTTATTCTTTTAACAAGTAAAACGTCATTATTAATTGTCGGGCTATGTCCGTGAGCAGTTATTTTTTACATCAGATAAAATATTCTTAAGTTCAAGATAAAAATTCAATAACACGTGCTATTTGAGAATTAATAAAAATTAGTAAAATATACATACCATTTTAGTATTAAAAAAAATCCAATCACAATACACAAATTTAAAAAAAAATCACAGCACTCTCACCTTTTCTGAAGGAATCTTTTCCGAAATTCAATATACGCAGATCGTCCTTTGTCCGTGTCGTCGCCGATTTTGACCCGACCGTGCAAAGGGACTCTATGACCGGATATGCCATAGTCCATTTGTAGGTCGACTACGAGCATGAGTGTGAAAAGGACGAGGAAGGCGCTAAGGGCAAGCGCGAGGCGCTCCTTTAGCTTCATGTTGAGCATGGTGCGCGCGGTCGAGCGGCGCTGCGCAGACGCACTGCCCGCATGCGCGCGCGCATTCTCGGGGGTCGGCGAGCGCTTAGCTTCGCGCGCGCATGGCCCACGCCACCGTCGCCACCGTACGGCCCACCCGCTCGCACTGCAACAATATAACACCTTATCTCAACTCAGAGGTGATTGATGCATATCATAATGTGTTGTGATATCAGAGTTCATAACATTTGTACATACGCGAGATTAGATATCGGTGTTACTCTAATCAAGTACTGATGTAATTCGTTATATTTTTTATAAAAAAATCATAAATCTTGTAAATTAATGTGAATATTACACGATATCTAATTAAATTAAGCGGGTCAAGAAACGTGAGACATCTAAAAGAACCTCTACATTTACAGTTACAAAGTGGTTTTTTTTTTCAGTAATATTCTAGGATTCACAGATAATTTATTCTTATCTATTTATTCGAACGTCCTTCGTTAAAAGTGTGTATATACTTAATGGGAAATGTAATCTAAATTAATATAAAAAAAATCAAATAGCGTATTCTACGAAAAATATTATTTTCTTTATATGTAAAACTCTTTATATATAGTAATAAAAATATCATATTTTTTCAATGCTTTTATTTAACTTGCCTTGTATGTATGTTAAAATGGAATCTTGCGAATTAAATTTAACCCAATTACTGGTGTCTGATTAAGATGAAATTTTATACACTAGCCATGATGTAAAGGATGTTTATTACAAGCATGACCTGATGATGGTACCAGATTGGCTCCAGACGAGGGAACTCAACGGCTAACAGCAAAGACATGAAATTTTGGTAAGCTTTTTGAAAGTATTTTTTTAACTTGACTGTTTAATATAGGCTATAATTCTGCGCTTGAATATTAATCTCAGTTGTCGGTAAATAAAAAAAGTGACGAATATCGGTTTAGTCGTGAAGGACACACAAACCAATGCTCTTTCAAATTTATAACATGACCATAGATTAGTCGAGCTTATTCAACTATAGTAGTCTTGATAATGGCTGAATACATTTAATTAAATGTCAGAAACGTGACATTTTTATTAGTAACCAGTTGATACAAAATATCAAGGAAACGACTAATGTCGTTTGAACCACTATTGCGGAGTTCACTAACGTTTACCTCAACCACTAGGTTAGTTACGCAAGCGAAAGTAATGACTTGTGTCCTTACATTTCAAAATGATGGCGGTACATCTCGGTCTAATAGTTCATTACTATGGAACATTAAGCTGTGGTAGCCTAGCGGTACCACCGCGATTTTTTCGAGTAGGTCACGGTTTCAAACCCGGACAGCCACCAATGACTTTTTCTGTTAAAACTTATGTGTCTAATTAATAATTTCAATTTATCACACGGTTTTCGGTGAAGTAAAACATCGTGAGGAAACTTACATATCTCTAGAGAATTCTGGAGATATGTGTAACCTACCAATCCGCATTGGAGCAGCGTGGTAGGTCTTAGCTCCAATCCTTCTCTCCAAAAATGAAGAGAAGAGGCCTATTCTCAGCAGTGGGATAGTAACAGGCCGCTACTTACTTTTTTACTTTTTTGGAACAATATTGCGGTATTAAAGACACAAGTACTTCTTTAGGTCGTGGGTTCAAAGCCCGGGCAACCATGACTTTTTATATGAAAACTCTGAAATTAGGGTATTCCGCCGGATACCACACTGCGGGTCAATTTCCCTCAGTCGCCTTTTATGACACCACGGTAAGAAATTCGGGTGTTCTATTCTACTCAGCCGGATAACACACAGCGGGTCGACTTTTTTTTTTATACAGGAAAAAACTCCTATACTCCTAGGTACCCATATACCTCTCGACTCGACGGAGACAGGCGGCGGTTATGTCGGACTCGCACCGACTAAAACGACCTGTGTGCTCCACCACGCTGCCGATGGCAAGAACAGGGTATCGTTGTACACATTGCCCCCATCCCCGCCGACAGCTCTGATCCCAAAATTACCTACTCCGGGTAGGGACCCCTCGAAAGAGAAGCTCCCCTCCGCTAACCGGTGCATCGGGAGCACAGCGGGTCGACTTACCTTAGTCGTCTTTTACGATACCACGGTAAGAAATGAGGGTGGTCTATTCAACTCTGCCGAATACCAACCGGCTAGATATCAGACAATGGTATAGTTAACGCAGATTTGGTAAGTTTTAATAGACTACCACATTTGTATGACCTAATGAAAAAATGTTTTATTGTAGACCAAATAAGTTTGACTGTATAAGTAGGATTGGTATTTGCAATACAATATTAATACGCTGACACAGTGAAATAGAATGGTTGCGATACTTCGTAATATAAAGTGTAAAATTGCTGTATCTGCTAGAACAGAGCTTCTCAAACTATTAAGAATTTTATTGTTTTACTCGAATAAATGCAAGCTGTGATAGCCCAGCGGTGTGACCGCGCGACTCTTTCGAGAGTCGAGTGTTGTGAACCACTATTGCGGAGTTTACTAACGTTTACCTCAACCACTAGGTTAGTTACGTAAGCGAAAGTAATGACTTGTGTCCTTACATTTCAAAATGATGGCGGTACATCTCGGTCTAATAGTTCATTACTATGGAACATTAAGCTGTAGTAGCTCAGCGGTAACACCGCGATTTTTTCGAGGAGGTCAAGGGTTTAAACCCCGGCAGGCACCAATGAGTTTTTCTATTAAAACTTATGTGTCTAATTGATAATTGCAATTTTATCACACGCTTTTCGGTGAAGGAAAACATCGTGAGGGAACCTGCATATCTCTAGAGAAATCTGGGGATATGTGTAACCTATCAATCCGCATTAGAGCAGCGTGGTAGGTCTTAGCTCCAAACCTTCTCTCCAAAAACGGAAAGAGGAGGCCTATGCCCAGCAGTGGGATTGTAACAGGCCGTTACTTTATTTTTACTTTCCTACTCGAATAAATACGATTCAATATGAAAAATTCTTTATTCAAATAAACTTCTAAACAAGTGCTTTTGAATCGTCAACTCTACTGCTGGTTCGGAAAGCTGTTTCTACAGAGAAGAGCCAGCAAGAATATCGGCGGTTGCTCTTTTAAAAATATAATTCTTATTAGTTACGTTTAGTCATTACTGTTATGTACAGCGTCGAAGAGTAGCTATATAAACATATTCTTATCTTCTAAGTAATCATAACTTAACTAAGTATCATAACTTAATTGATAAAAAATAAAATAATAAAAATATATATGGGACACTTACACACACGGTAGTCCGTTCCCAAATGTAGGTGACTTAATACTTGTGTTATGGGTGACAGACAACTGATTAATATTTACATTTATAACTTTAAATAGATATTTAAATACAAATATACAGCCAGACTCGAAGAACCAACAAATTGTTTATAAAAACTGTTGTCCCTCTGCGGGAATCAAACCTGTGACCCGCGGAGCTTAAGGCAGCATCACCAATCACCGCGCCAACAGTCCAATTTTAAAGGAGTTAAACAAAAGCAAGTAATTAATTACATAATACAAAGTTGAGAATCTTAGTTTGTTGCAATCTACAATACTAGCGCTGTGCTTGCAGATAACGAACACGTGTCATTTTACAACATTGTAAAATTGACAGCTAAGAAATCGGTCGAAGTCCATTACCCTCTGACATTATAATTGCAACTGTATATCGTTTACATCATCAGTAACCTCTTATGACTTATTCTATTCCAATATTAAACAAGCTCCGATTTTAAACGATACATGACACAACAATGTAAGTTTTTTACATTAGATGACACCACTCATTAGTTTTATACAGAGTCAAGATAATAAAAAGTCTAATCTTAATAAATAAAAATGAAATTGAAGTATTAATAGGGGTACCATCAAACCTCCTAATAAATCTGTGGTAATACCGCTATGCTACATTAAGTTAACAAGTTTAACCTATGTAGAGTTAAACGAGCGACAATTTAGATGTTATATCATTATCATCCTGCCTCTATCCCACTCTAAGTGGGGTCGGCACATGTATTACGACCGGGGTACCAAAGTGGTCGGCCTCCTCGTGGCGCACCCTGGGCAAGCTTAGTCTTGGCGAACGGACCACTGTGGAGTGGCCAATCCAGTTGTCCCTCTGATTAGCAGAGGGCAATCTGGACGGGCCTCGGACTCGGCGGGGGGGGGGGGGTGAAGCCCCTAATAAGCGACGGGTCCAGTTGGGCTTACTCTAAGTCTGGCTGGACATGGTTACGGCCACCGTCGGCGAAAACCGGAAGCCCAGCAATGGGAGCGGGGACCTTCGGGTTGCGAGGAAGGGAATTAAGCGGTGGGGGCGGAAACGCTCACCAAAGCGTTGGGGCCCCTACTTGGGGCGCGGTCTCTCCCTTTCGACCGTGACATAACAAACACGGTGGACAGCGAGTGATCGTGGGCAGCGATGGGCTCCCTTTGCTCTGCGGAGGGAGGCGGCGGAGCGGTTCCACGAACTGTTGTTCTGGATCCAATCTGCTGCTGGCGAGTCCAGGTGCTAGTGACTCGCCCAAGCCCATCGTCTGCCGCCCTAACTGGAGACCTTCGGGTGTTCCGAACGGGGTACATCGGACGCCTGGCTTACAGGTCCCCGAGGCGGTCGGTTCATCTGGTGCTCCCGATGCACCGGTTAGTGGAGGGGGGACAGTGTTTGTTCTCTGGGATCAGAGCTGTCGGCGGGGATGAGGGCAATATGTACAATGATACCCTGACCTTGCCATTGGCAGCGTGGTGGAGCACACAGGTCATTTTAGTCGGTGCCAGTCCGACATACCCATAAGGGGTACCCATTTTTTCCTATAAAAAAAAATTATAATAAATAAAAATGTACGTCCGGCCGCCTGCCTACATCAACTTGCCTTACTCGTATTTTAAGATACCTCGGTAGAAAGAAAGAAGGTAGACCACCTTCTTTCTTTCTATTCTACTTAATCGGATACCACACGGTGGGTCAACTTACCTTAGTCGGCTTTTACGACACCTCAGTAAGGAATGAGGGTGGTCTATTCTACTCAACTGAATACTACATGGCGGGTCGACTTACCTTAGTAGCCTTTTACGACACCTCGGGAAGAAATGAGGATGGTCTATTCTGTTCAACCGGATACCACACGGCGTGTACGGGTCATTTAATCGTACAACATTATGCTATGGTCCTTGGGCATATAAATCATTAAATTCTTATTTTAAGTTCTTATATTAAGTTACGTTATTCACTGAATTCGAGTCTGCTATCAATTAAAAGCTAACCTTTATTTTATCTTAATCTTGATGTTAGAAATACAAACTACATCGCTTTAGTAATTAAATTGATATTATAAAGGAATAGTAGGAGCAAATAAGTTTTATCTAGCGATATCAACTACAAGCTTAAAAACAAAAAAGGAAAAAATTAACCACAGCGCAAAATTTTGCATACATAACTTTTGGTCTCATATGTAAACACGCCCATATAAAAATATTAGAACATTCTGTGGTAAAAACATGTACTTAAAGAAAGAAGTTTGTGAAAAAACTGTGGCGGAATATTTTCACGCCGAGAGATTGTTGGCAATAGAAAGAATAATGGATGGCTTAAAGATTATTTTTGTATGATGATGATACTTTATCAGAATTTTATATTATAGTCAACTTTAAATGTTTGCCCTATAGAGACACAATCTGGGCAGTTCTCGCCCGATACTGTTTTAATATAAAATGTGTTTAGGAGGTCGCGCGGATGTCGAAAATATCGCCTGCTGGGAGCTTTATGCTTATTCTGCGTATTACGGGCACCAGATATACGCTAAATTAATATACTAGATAATTTTAGATCCACAAAAATACTGTAACAAAGTCCGTGACAGAATGTCTCTATCCCTTACACTCTAAATTCTTAACTCGCAATTTTTATGTTAAAAATTTCAGTTTCGGAAAAAAATTTTGACACACTGATTTCCATATGGGTGAAGCACAGCCTAGTTTAGGGCCTGTTTCACAAGTTACTGATAAAGTGTCGGATAGTTAACCGACAAATAAACTAAGTAGCAGATAAATGTATCTAAAAAGTAAAAATTAAAAAAAAATAATAGTTATTTGCTATACAGCAGATAAACAAGATAACAACCACTTGATCTACCTGTTAACTAATTAGAGATTTTAAGTACTGAATGAGCCTATCGGAAACCTGAGAAACGCAAAATTCCGATATATGTATGTGTCAAATATGATCCGAATAAGCTGACAGTTTATTGGTGACTTGTGAGACAGGCCCTTAATATAAAGTCATAATTTGTTTTTGCTCCTATTAATACGTAATAACAGCAATCTGCTCCCATGTTACATATTTTTACACAATAGCAACTGCCGAGATTAAAACGCGTAGTAGATATTCAGTGTTCAAATTCACATAAGATACTCGAGACTCGTTTGCGAGTACGATAGCGTCGAACAAAAAGGCTTCAATTATCCAATTTGCGCATACGGCGCAATCGTTAATGCATATAAGTTGGTAACTCGAAACAGGTTAATTGACGCTATACAAAAATTGGATGCTGTTGCAATTGTTATAGAATAATGACAACTTGACTCTTTGTTTCTAGTTTATAATGAAGAATAAAAAAGCGCTCGTCAAAATGCTTAAAGCGTTGTGATTTACAGGAACAATAGTGTCCTGGGTTGGGTTATCTAAAAGTGAAAAATTGCTTGATTTTTTGAGAACTTTTACATTTTTTCGTACATAATAGTACGCACGATTTAAAATTTTTTGATAAATTTTGGAACTTACGTATTTCATCTTTTGAGATTAAAGTTTATCGCACTTTTAGACTTTGAATACTAAAGTTTCCTACCGGGAGTTTATTTATTATTCTTTTCTTATAGTTTTTGAAATAGTTTCTTTTAAATAGTAAACTTGCGATATATACATGTATATATCACACGTTTACTATTTCAAAAAATGTAATATATAACTCAGAAGAGCAAAAAACAGTTCGAAGCGTGATGTCATAGATGCCATTGAAATAAGGATTACAATGTATCTTATGCAATGAAGCCTAATTCTGAGTTAGGTCATTTTAAAACTAAGCGTGCAATATTTATGTATAGATTATTGTATATTGTAAGATTTATTTTTTGATTATCTAATTGCGACACCTTTGCGTAATCAAGTAATAATATTCCTTTTAAAAAAGTAGATGAATAGAAAAATCTAAACAATGAATATGTGAATACACACATCTACACATATGCATATGTAAATGTATTCGTGTGCAAATATAAATAACAAAAGAACATTAAATTAAATTCGTTTGCACGTGATGGCGAAACCGGTTCGCAATTCACGGTCAGTGTAGTGTCGGATCTAAATTTTATGAGAACTCGTGATATCAGACAGAGGGACTACAAATCTTAGGAATCTTCTAGAAAGCCTTTAGCCGGCCAGAAGAATTGTCAACCATGAACTATAGTACCGTACTCTTGAAATCAGCGTTTAAAGTATACAAAAGTAATAATAAAATTATTTTCCGCGAATTATAATCCGCGATAAAGTTAAATAAATAATATATATAATGCTAAATGTAAAGTGGACAATCCGTTTTCATACCTGATAGATGCAGGATACGTTCAAACACATGCACAAACCTCCACCACAATACACAAGCACTACACACGTTAACTATAACACACTCCACAATCGTTTCACACCGCAACCGAAGCATCATCAGGAGATAAACTCCACGACAAAATCGCAAAGCGAAGCATTACCCAAACAAACTTAGTTCTATAATAATAGGTTCAGCCCACCGTTTATTTTCTTTTGCCTCATAACACGTCTAACAAGCTCAGTCTAGAAACATTTAAGTATCTGATGATTAAAAAGGGTGCCATTGTTATGTTTAATGATCTCAAGTTGTTCCCAGATATTTAATCTTAAAACTCTTGTCACAGACGTACAGGAGTTAGACATTGTTTCTAACTCCTCATTAGGTACTTCTAATGAGCTAGGAATTCCATCTTCTTCTCTTGTAAAAATTTTTTAGTAAAATCTGTTAAGTAGATGTTGAGAAAATCGAACACATACAGACAGACAACATTCGAGGACTTTGGTTTATAATATTTATAGATAGATACCACAACAACAAAAAAAGAAGTAAAAGGAATAATTTTACGATTAACTTTTTAGTATTCGATTTATTTGAATCTATTTGTATACTGCAAATATTAAGTCAAACTTCCTTTAGGGCAATTGCCTGTAATAAGAGCAACCTGTATAAATCAAAGTAGCTATTTACAGAAGTAATCTGCAGTCGGTAATGGATGTGATCAAGATGTTATCAGTACAATAGCCGGTGTACCATTGTTTATCATCTCAATGACTAAAGCGATCTTGGCGTGTTCGAAGCGCTTAAAACCGCGTTGTACATATAGCATGTGTGATTCTTTTATTTCTTGTTACCTTTTGTATGCTTTGTATTGTTAATGATAACGATTTAGACTAAACATCTCTCTTAACAACAAGTGAGAATAAATGTATTTTTATAGTATAATATAAAATAGACAAGATTAAAATTTACCAAGAATTCAGACAAAATATACAAACATCTGATATTGATAAATCAACAATAACATCGAATCACATAAATTAGTAAATCTTTAATGTGTTTATAACAATTTAAACAATTATTGAAAAGTATCCATAATAGCAAATAAACTTTAAGAACAAAACCAGTTCAAGATACTTAAAGTTCTTTTTTTAATTGAACTTAAAAACAAAATTTACTATTGTAAAGTTTGAATGTAGAAAAATGCACATAATAACTTCTAGAAATCAAATGGGTCAATTAAAGTTCGTAAGGTTTATCAACAGTAGAGAATAAACATTGAATTGAATCAAGTAAAACGTTTTTTAATACACGAATAAGAATCAAGAAAAGCCGAAGAAAACAGTGCGGAAATAGTGAAAGTTCGGCATGGAAAACTTGTATGTAATAATATGTAAACATTGGAGGTTTGCGGCACACTGTGAGAATCGTGTGCGGTTTTGTGAAATGACAATAATAATTTAAAAGTACTTGATAAATAAGGGAAAATGGTAAATATCCAAACGCCGCATATGAAAATGAATTTAATACGAAATTAGCAAAAACTTACACAATGTTTATATGTTGTACCTTGCACGCACTGATGTTGAAACAACGCTCAATGGCATTAATGCATGGATGCATGCGGGTAATGACAGATGCACTCTTTGCACATCCATTGAACACGTTAATATCCACATGGGCTTGAATAATGGGCTGTTCATTTGCTTTATTAGGATATAGAGAAATAATAGGAAGAATATCAATTAAAATATTGAGAAATTCCGTTGTCTCCTAAATTTGAGTATAATGTGATTAGATAAGAGTAGGGAAAAATATAAAAGCAATGATATATAACTACAAGTTTATTTAATTAGAAGCAATGGTATATACTAGATGTAGCGTAACAACACACACTGTAACTTAAAACAACAGATTAAGATTATGCTTTATAATATTTATTTGCAAATCATTTAGTTTTAATAACTAAATACCTAAAAAAAAGCTGTGATGGCCTAGCGGTGCGACCGTGTGAATCTCTAGAGACGACCATAGGTTCAAACCCGGGCAGACACCAATGAGTTTTTCTATTAAAACTTATGTGTCTAATTGATAATTGCAATTTATCACACGCTTTTCGGTGACGGAAAACATCGTGAGGAAACCTGCATATCTCTAGAAAATTCTAGGGATATGTGTAACCTACCAATCCGCATTGGAGCAGCGTGGTAGGTCTTAGCTCCAACCCTTCTCTCCAAAAATGGAGAGAGGAGGCCTATGCCCAGCAGTGGGATAGTAACAGGCCGTTACTTACTTACTTACATTTAGTTTTTGATAATAACTAAATACCGCAGCAACACAAACTAATAATGACAATAGTCTCTGCCAATGTTTAACAAAACAAAATTTATGATTATTAAATTATTGCCAAAAACTTTTACATAAATGTGTTCTAATTATTAACACATTTTTCAATTTGAATTAATAGGCAACAATCAAATTTCTCGATGTTATAAGAAGCATATATTTTGGCTTTGCTATTTATGCTTGTCTGTTACCTTAATAAATTTAGTCGAACATCTTGCTTGTGAATGAAACGCCGTGTGGTATCCGACTAAATAAAATAGTACCACCCTTATTTCATACCGAGGTGTCGTAAAAGGCGACTAAGGTAAGTTGACCCATCGTGTGGAATCCTATTGAGTAAAAAAGAACATCCTCTCTCTTACCGAGGTGTCAGGCGGCCGGTAGTAAATACGTAGCCAAATCATGTGACATGTTTGTAACATGTTGTGCCGACCCCACATAGATAAGGGCTTCTAGATGATGATCTTTCTTGTGAAAGACCGATAAGTGATTATTCATTTTTCTTATTATAATATATAAAAATATGATTTTCCATTTTACAATGTAGGTATGTTTTTAAACATAACGTTATATGTGTTTGATATGTTATCATTGTAATTAATATAAAACGTAATTTAATTATAAGAAAAGTAAGTCACACTCGTCACTCGTGTCTCCAGCTTATATAAACCTTATACGTAATGTTTAACGGAGATAAAGAAAAATCTAAACAATAACATGAAATCACTGTGAAGTAGGACGTTTTTTCGCGTAATGTACGCCTTTATGTTAGTATCAATGGCATCTTTCCGTTTATACTAACAATGGAATTCATATTTAAATACTCCTTTTTATAAATAACAAGTGGTACTATTTCTATGCGCCAACATAAACGTTTAAGTAACCTCAATAATTAAATAATTTTTGTTTTATTTCTGATAGAAAAACGGAAGCTTTAATTTTGGGCGATATATAAGTCTCACAGCATATATTGCTATAAGGTGCAAGATAAATAGTCCCTCCAAAGCCCAATAAACCTTGTACGCTTTTTTTTGGGACAGAAATTTCAATTAATAAATGCTTTTACATAATACGCCGTGTGGTATCCGGCTGAATAGAATAGTACTACCCTAATTTCTTACCGAAGTGTCGTAAAAGGCGACTAAAGTAAGTCGCCGTGTGGTATCTCGCTGAGTAGAATAGACCAACCTCATGTCTTACCGAGGTGTCGTAAAAGGCGACTAAGGTAAGTTGACCCACCGTGTGGTATCCGGTTTAGTAGAATAGACCACCCTCTTTCTTACCGAGGTGTCATAAAATACGACTGAGGTAAGTTTTTGTCAGGCAGGCCGGTTGTAAAAACGCAGCCAAATTATGTGACAGCATGTTCAACCGACCCCACTTAGAGTGGGATAAGGGCAGGAAAATGAAATGCTTGTACATAATTTAGAATCTCCTGAATACAGGGCTCGCTTTATCGCATATTCACACAATCTAAAAGAACAAATAAATGTTTTAGTATCACTTTGTTTTATTATCAGTATGTTTTAGTATCAGTTTTTTATATTAATAGCTTTAATTCAGTATATTGACAAAATAATACATAAACGTTACGATGTGGTTACGCTCTGATTCGGTCAAAAATTTTATAAATTTAAATTTAAAAACTGCTATCGTTGCAATCAGGAATCTCAATCAAATATTTATATTGCATTTACGAAATAATAAATTATATGATAAGCCATGAAGGTGAGGAAAAAACTAAAGTATTCTACAGTTATACACTGCGTGTTAAAGTAAATATTTTGTTAACAGATAAAACATGGTTTTCATATTTACTCGTATTATAAATTCAGTTCTTAAATATCTGTTTGCGACCGAATTGAAAATCCTGGGCGGAACAGGAATATAAAGACATACTTGGGTGACCGAGCCTCGCTGGGTAATTTTTTAAAAAATAAAAAAGAAACAAAAAAAACAAAAACTATTTGGTAGGTGGGGGCTCGATCCTAGGTATTTTCATGTCTCGAGACCGCCCGTTACTCGAATAAGCTACGATGAATTGGCAAAAATAGTGTTTTATATTCAATGTAAATTTTAGTATTTTGTAATGCCCAAAAACAGGAATAAAACGATTTTTTTTATATAAAACCTAGCTATATATATAGTACATGTATAATTACAATATATAGTATATATGTATAAATTGATTAACTCATTTAAATATTAAAGATATATACACTAACACCTAAAATCCGCAAAGCTCTTTTGGCTCATCTTTTCCTATGCGTACTGCCAAAGTGTCCGATTCCCTTCTTGTAACTATCTCTCTGGACTCTTACAACTGTCTACCACGGGCTGCATCATTATCATTCGCTTACCATTAAACGAGATAATAGTCAGGAGCTAGACTTTTCACCCTAAAAATCTATTTTAGGCATCGAACTCCGAGGTAAAACATTCATACATTCATAGAATTAGGCGTTACTTTGCGGAGATCCATAATACAAAAGTAATAATAAAATTATTTTGCTATAATCCGCGATGAAGTAAAATAGAAAATATATATAATGCTTAATGCAGAGTGGACAATCGGTTATCATACCTGATACATGCAGGAGTCGTAAAAAAACACATGCACACACCTCCACCACCGCCACCGTGATACACAAGCACTATATACGTTCACTATCACAATCTCAACAATCGTTTCGCCCCGCAACCGAAGCATCGTCAGGAGATAGACTCCACGACCAAAATCGCAAAGCGAAGCAATATCCAAATAAGTTTAGTTATATACTAATCGGTTCAACCCCACCCTTTATTTTATTTGCGAACAAGTGTAACAAGCTTGAACTAGAAACATTTATCTGCTCGTTAATGAGGGTGCCATTGTTATGTTTAATAATCTCAAGGTTTTCCAATAGGCTGAGCTTCAGTCCTTTATTGGAACACGTGTG
Source organism: Morpho achilles (assembly GCA_947086495.1). Lineage (NCBI taxonomy): Eukaryota > Metazoa > Arthropoda > Insecta > Lepidoptera > Nymphalidae > Morpho > Morpho achilles. The sequence continues at coordinate 12,120,602 of CAMTZB010000013.1, forward strand.
CAATACTTCGAAACTATGGTCATTAGGGACTTTATGACCGCTTTCTATCAGATGTTTGGCGAAATGTGAATTTTGTGGTTTATTATTCCTGAAGGCAGCCATATGTTCTTTAAAACGGGTTTCAAAATTACGACCAGTCTGACCCACATATGTATCATTGCATTCAGGACATTTTATTTTATAAACACCACACTTTTTCGCGCTTGGTAATTTATCTTAATCTTAATTTATTAGTAAATAGGTCAGACCTATTTTGGAGCATTGTCAGAACGAATTTCAGCTATATTTAAATCCAAATCAAATATAAAATTAGGTTTTAAAAGTAACAACTCTTTAAAAAAGATTCTGTGCAATAATAAAGATAAATTACCAAGCGCGAAAAAGTGTGGTGTTTATAAAATAAAATGTCCTGAATGCAATGATACATATGTGGGTCAGACTGGTCGTAATTTTGAAACCCGTTTTAAAGAACATATGGCTGCCTTCAGGAATAATAAACCACAAAATTCACATTTCGCCAAACATCTGATAGAAAGCGGTCATAAAGTCCCTAATGACCATAGTTTCGAAGTATTGCACACGTGTTCCAATAAAGGACTGAAGCTCAGCCTATTGGAAAACCTTGAGATTATTAAACATAACAATGGCACCCTCATTAACGAGCAGATAAATGTTTCTAGTTCAAGCTTGTTACACTTGTTCGCAAATAAAATAAAGGGTGGGGTTGAACCGATTAGTATATAACTAAACTTATTTGGATATTGCTTCGCTTTGCGATTTTGGTCGTGGAGTCTATCTCCTGACGATGCTTCGGTTGCGGGGCGAAACGATTGTTGAGATTGTGATAGTGAACGTATATAGTGCTTGTGTATCACGGTGGCGGTGGTGGAGGTGTGTGCATGTGTTTTTTACGACTCCTGCATGTATCAGGTATGATAACCGATTGTCCACTCTGCATTAAGCATTATATATATTTTCTATTTTACTTCATCGCGGATTATAGCAAAATAATTTTATTATTACTTTTGTATTCATACATTCGCTAGTAAACAACCAAGTACCAACAAAAATCATTTCACATATCCGTTTCCCTCTAATACAATAGGAATGGAATATCAGTATATTTGATGAACGCTGATTTCAATTGTAATTATTTACGCAATTATCGGTGTAACAGTTAAATTGGTTCAAATGACAGACCGGAAGATAACAAATTACCTGCCAACAAGAAGCTAATGACTATATATATATATATATATATATATATATATATATATATATATATATATATAGGAAACTTACACACACGGTCGTCCGTCCCCAAAGTAAGTAACTTAATACTTGTGTTATGGTAGACAGACAACTGGTGAATATATACTTATATATTTTTTAAATACATACTTAAATACAAATATACACCCAGGCTCAAGGACCGACAAATTCATTTTAAAGAAAATGTTGGTCCTCGGCGGGAATCGAACCCGCGACCCGTGGAACCGAAGGCAGGGTCACTACCCACTGCTCCAACGAGCCAGTCAAAAAGCAATTTTCCCAAAGACTCTTTCTCAACAACTCAATGACACATAATAACAGCCACAATGCTTTTCATATTACAGACCAATATGAAGGAGGTTGTAACAATATTATTAAAGCATTTTTTATTTCAGTGTTATGTATTATGTCCAGCAGTAACCAAAGCATTTTAAGCTGAAATAATGGGGTAGCGTTTGAGAACATTGATATTATAGTGTATGGTCGGCATAAGTGATTCTAACCTCGTATATTAATATACAGGACACACAACATATAATACATACACATAAATAAACATACTAGTGTTAGTGTACAAAAGAAACCTCACACTATCTCAAAGTGCACCACGTCAGTAATACCACAGCTCGTAGGCGAGAGTGGACGTGTAGTTACATAATGTTAATGCGTGTTTAAGTGTGTGCTATATTCATATAACACAAGTTCACACTCAAACAATTAAGTGAACACATACACCAAAGATAGATTACATAAGAATATTCTTGTTCTTCTTAACGTGTCATCTCGCAAAATTCGGTGATCATTAAGGCAATTTGGGCTTTAAAGAAGAATATAACACATTTCTATTATAGAAATATAAATACCTGAATATATACCCTAATGGAACTGTTACAAAGTATTTAACCGTGACCTGCTTACTGTGCTGGACATTACGCTGGATTTTAATGCGTAATAAAAACCGACTACCTACTGAGATCTTTAAGCTAAAGCTAAACTAGGTTATGCTTCAATAGAACAAAATACAACATTGGACATCAGTATTAGGAAAACGGAAAAAGTAAAAACCTCTTATAGCCCCCTAACTGGGTATTTTCCTACAGTGTTATACGGTGGAAGAATAAGGAGCTATTAGCAGAATAATAAATAGAGTAAAAAAATTGAGCTTATAATTTTTCTAGCCGTACGTAGATTAACATACAAAAGTTACATCGTAATTTGAAAAATTGTTTAAGAATGCATAGAGGACAAACATAATAAGATTCATAAATATTAAGATACTAGCGGCTCGCTCCGACTTTGCACAGGTATAAAATATATAGCCTATGTCACTCAGTGAAAAAAAATATTAAAATCTATCCAGTAGTTTTGATTTATTCATTACTGCCCGTGACCCGCACGCGTTCATTTCTAACGCGGACATAGGGACATAGGGACAAACAGAAAAAGCGAGTGTGTTTTATACTATGTAGTGATGGGGACATAGGTACAGACAGAGAAAAAGAATTTGTTTTATACTTTGTAGTGATTTAAAGCTTTGAATTTCGCAGTTTTTCAAGGGTAATTATAACAATTTTATCCAGTTAAAATTATCTTAATATTCGATTTGATCTACAATATTCTAAATATTCATAGTGCAGATTAAATGTAAAGAGACAGATTAAAAGCATTTCTATGTCTTATACCACATGCGAACTCAAAGTGAGAAATTAAAACCACTCTGTCACACAGAGAGCACTCTAAAAAAGGTATTTAAATGAAATGTATTGAAAAAGTCGTCGGCGGAAATGAGTTTCTTTCAGCGTCAGCTCATTCCCATTTTCGAAAGAATTTAGAAGTCCAAGTTTGCTTTGTAAGCTAATGCATTTTTGCACGTAATTAGATTCATAATTTCAATGCAATTCATTTAAAAAGTAATTTCATAATATTAATATCTTGAAGTGGCTTTACAGAAAGCAAATTAAAGCTTAAGATTGAAGGCAAATCAAAGTAGCTAATTTCAACAGCATTCTAGCTGTAGCTTCATTATGAAATTGCGATTATGACGCAGAAAACTATTAACTGTCACTATCTGTACCATGCCAAGGTTCGAACGTGATGTCAATAAAATGTAATTAAAGTTCTTTATAGAAATTATCTATAAGCTCTGTGTGATTGATATTTTAACGAAACAAAATCTTTGTGACTGGCCCATTGGCGCAGTGGGTAGTGACCATGCGTTTAGCTCCGCGGGTTTGATTCCCGCCGAGGGCCAACATTTTTTTTAAATGTATTTGTTGGTCTTTAAGCCTAGGTGTATATTTGTATTTAAGTATGTATTTAAGAAATATATAAGTATATACTCACCAGTTGTCTGCCATAACACAAAAATTAAGTTACTTTGGAGACGGACGACCGTGTGTGTAAGTGTCCCATATATTTATATATTAAACTATTTCAATTAAGTTCATACTCATTCATACACATCAACTCATTACGAAATTTATTGCGTTTTAAATGTTTACTAAAAATGGAAATTTAGTCAGTGAACGATTAACTAATGTGATGTAGTCGGCTGGTGAAGTTATAACCTGTAACCATCAGTTTTTGTCATAGTTACGCGACACAATTCAAATGTTAACTAAAACGAATCTGACAGTAGTAAGGACATATTTATTAACGTGTCAAAAGCCTTCAGTGACATGTTAATAAAATTATATAATATATAAATTTTCACAATTGCTTATTAGAACCTGATTTTATTATGGCATAACTTTTTTAACACCTATAGTTTGAAGCGGTTTTATTAGATCCTCCTTCTTACAGATATGTGATAAAACTGTACCTGACGTTAAAAACAAAATAAACAGGACTTTTATTAGGTATATTTAGCAATCTAAACCCCGATATGTTTATCATTAACAATGGTCGAAGTCAAAAAGGATATTATTGTAATCAAGTATAGTCACGTGATCTTATTTTATTATTGAAAATTACTAATTAAAGCTATCCATAAAATATACTTCTATATATCCTTCCTATATCCTTAAAGTTGTACATTGCAATGACAATAAATAACTGAAGTATATCTGAAGTTAAAATATTTTATCTTAAACAACATAATTTATAGAATTAGGCATTACTTTGCGGAGATCCATAATACAAAAGTAATAATAAAATTATTTTGCTATAATCCACGATGAAGTAAAAAAGAAAATATATATAATGCACTCTACATTTAGCATTATATATATTTTCTATTTTACTTCATCGCGGATTATAGCAAAATAATTTTATTATTACTTTTGTGTTAAATAACATACTCGTATTGAAGATTCAAAAGTGCTAGTAAAAGCCAAATTCAATAAAGAATTTGAATATTGTATTCACTATTCAGGTGAAACATTAAAAGACCTATCTATCTTAGGTTAGGTTTCGGTAGTACTAAAATGTGAAACGAATAACTTAAAAAGTGAAATCACGTGAAACAGTTTCCGGATTTGAATCGTCGGTATCATCATTTGTGCCAGGTTAATAAGCCATGCAGTCGCCGTCGACCGCTGCATACAAACTAGGAACACTTCCATTTTCACGGACATGGCCATGTAAAACACAGATCTCTATCATTGTCACGCTAAGGGAATTTAGAGAAAACACCCAAAATGAGATCGTGTCATTTAAATTCACGAATAATACCGCTCTCACAGTTTAGAACAAATAGATACGTATGTTTGCGCAGACACGCGCGTTATACGAGCATTTTCTGTTATTGTATTCAATTTGCGTTGTTTACGTGATGTTTGTATTTAGATCTTCGTGGTAGGATGTATTTATATTTTTTCTTGAATAGAGTCTTTATATACTTAATATACAAAATATGTAAATTACAAAATTCATCATCTTCCTGCCCTTATCCCACTCTAAGTGGGGTCAGCACAACATGTTATAAACATGTTGTCACATGATTTGGCTACGTATTATATGACCGGCCGCCTGCCTGACATCAACTTACCTTAGTCGTATATTACGACACCTCGGTAAGAAAGAGGGTGGTCTATTCTACTAAACCGGATACCACACGGTGGGTCAACTTACCTTAGTCGCCTTTTACGACACCTCGGTAAGTGAGAGGGTGGTCTATTCTACTCAACCGGATACCACACGGTGGGTCAACTTACCTTAATCACCTTTTACGACACCTCCGTAAGAAATGAGGTTGGTCTATTTTACTCAGCCGGTTACCACACGGCGTACGAGCATTTTCTGTTATTGTATTCAATTTGTGTTATTTACGTAATGTTTGTATTTAGATCTTCGTGGTAGGATGTATATACAATTTTTCTTGAATAGATTCTTTATATAGTAAATTACAAAATTTTTATTCTTTGTTTATATGATTTATAGGCGGTTCATTGCTGAATTCCATAAGTACAACAGTTACAATAGAATTATTTTGCTGTAATCCGCGATTGTAATTAATTAATTTTTAATTAAAAATTTTCGTATACATTTTTGAAACATTATTGTGAATAAATTTGAGATAAGGTTTCACCTAATTAAAAAAAAATCGCGTCGCGCCCCGCCGTATTAACATCACACATAGATAATTATTTATTAGTTTCTTATTGAAAAAAGAAATCTAAATATTTAAAATCATTGGTTTTAGATTAATTGAGAGTTTTTATATGTAAACATGCAGGCAAAATTGATATAATAGCGCAAACTTGACTTAAATTATATAACATAAAATATGTTATTGTATAAGCAAGCAGATATCAAACATTTAATTAGTTGATTGTCAAAATTACCAATTTCTACATCTCACGATGATAATTAAAATGTGTGGGATATTTGCTATTAGGTGTAAAAATGTAGAAAAAAAATTGAATACATTTTTTTACTAAAAAAAGATACATTTTTAAATCATGTTGACCAAACATTTAAAACAAGTGATCCTGAAAGCATGACTTGAGGAGCGAATGTATCGTTACAAGTCCACTGTATTTTCTACAAAATAGCGCTTTTTTTTTATTATTATTAGCCGCTATATTAGCCGCTGAATTCTCATCACTTTGTTGGTAAATTTTCTACGCATACTAATAATTAAATTTGATTATAAATTACCCCCTTAAAGTAAATAAAATATGCACTGATGACATTTTCGAATTTAATATACCTATTTTTATAGCCGAACCCGCTTTGAAGGTCGTGGATGAATTTAAATACATAATAAAATGTCAACAACTTCTATATAATGATCTTATATACTCTGTTATCTTTATGATTATCTACACGAATGTGCGAACTTGTACATATAAAAGTAAAAAAACAATAATTTAAAATATAAAATATCGAAATATTTGCTAAGTGTATTAAAGAATCAGAAAATATTCATACATTATTCAAAATGAAAAAACTAAGCAAAATAATAAAATCAACCGTGATGCGTTACATTCACAACACCGCTTATATCTAAAACTTGTACATATAAAGGTAAAAAAACAATAATTTGAAATATAAAATATCAAAATATTTTGCTGAATCCATTAAAGAATCAGGAAATATTCATATATTATTCAAAATTAAAAAACTAAGCATAATAATAAAATCAACCGTGATGCGTTACATTCACAACATCGCTTATGTCTGAAAACATCTATACTAATATTACAAATGTTTAAAATCTGTCTTTCTGTTAGACTTTCACAGTATAGCAATATAGATGGAATTTAATACAATTGGACCTCATGTATAGGCCGAACACGTTGAAAAAAAATCCAGTTTTTATTACGAGAACAGGAAAAACGCCATAGTCATACTTGAGGGTATTTTAAAAGTGAAATTGACAAGAAAGAAGTTAGAATAAATCTTAACCCTATTCAGTCTACCTCAGTCCCAGTTGTCGTCTGAGTCTCCGCGCCCTTGTACCACACACGCGAGGACTGAGTTAAGCGGTTGGCCTATAGTAAAAGTACACAAATTACTTAATTTAATATATCATATTTTAAATGTGTGGCATCCGCCGTGTAGTATCAGACTAAATAGAATAGACAACCTGTCTTAAAACGGTGGCGTAAAAGGCGACTAACATAAGTTTAACCGCCGTGTGGTATCCGGGAGAGTAGAATAGCCCAACCACCCTCAGTCTTAACGAGGCGTCGTAATAAGCAACTAAGATTAGCTGACATCAGGCAGGCTTTCGTAAATTATCTAGCCGAATCGTGCGACAACATGTTTCTAACATGTTGTGCCGACCCCACTTAGAGTGGGATAAGGGCAGGAAAATGATGATATTAAAAATAGTACCTGGGTGACCGAGCCTTGCTCGGTAATTTTTAAAATGATGTAAAAAAAAAAATTAAAAAAAATTGAAAAGAAAAATTAAAAAATAATAGGGCAGGTGGGGCTCGATCCTAGGTATTTTCATCTCTCTAGACCGCCCGTTCCCCAAATGAACCACCATGACTAACTACATTTAAAAGCAAAAAATTGTGATGGTATTCAACGTAAATTAAAAAAAAATTTAGTGCCTGAAAACAGGGATAAAACGACATTTTTTTAAATAAAACTCATCTAGATCGATTTATCTCCCGCATAACCCCCTACATGCTGAATGCAGGAAAATCGTTGGAGCCGTTTCCGAGATTCTGGATATATATATATACTAGCGGCCTGCCCCTGCTTCGCACGGGTATAAAATATATATCCCATGTCAGTCAGTGTAAAAAAAATGATTAAAATCGATCGAGTAGTTTTGATTTATTCATTACTGCCCGTGGCCCGCACGCGTTAAATTTGGAGAAAAACAATTTCCTTTCCCTATACCATGAAGATTTCCTGCTATCTTTGAAATATCTAAATTCATATAGTACATTTTTACTTATTTACTTTTACATATTCCCTATGTATTTTATTTTTACAATCAATTACAGAATGTCTTAAAACAAACTCTTGAAAAAGTGACATAGCTGCTAAAGTCGAAGTGTTATAGGGCGAAGCGCGGCGTCCTCACGGCATTTGAAATCTGTAATATCTCCGAAAATGTTCACTTAAATTACATGCTGTAAACGGCCATATTGATCTATATTAAATCAACTATTTATTTAAGGTACTTAATCGGATAAGGATTAATACTGTATTGTATAAAAATTGCTTCAAAAATATGGCATTATTTTTCGTAAAAAGTAAATGACAAAAAATGCTATAGTGGGTTATCTATAAGAGATAGACATATACCATCGCGGACTTTTCTGTAGACCTTTTCAAGGTGTACAAATACTTAGTACATCATTTTGATAAATCTCGTAGGGTTTAGCCTGCGTTTGCAATGTAAGCGGAAAAAAATGTAATTATTTACAGAAACCTCAAAAATTACTACTCCGTATTGAATGTTATTATACGTACAAACCTTCCTCTGGAATCACTCTATCTATTTAAAAAAAACGCATCAAAATCTATTGCGTAGTTTTAAAGTTTTATGCGTACTTAGGGATATAGGGACCTTGTTTTATAATATGTAGTGATATATATTCAAGAATCACTCATTTAAATATTAAAGATATATTTTTAGTAACAATATGATTGCAATTACGTTAAATGTTTGCAAAAATCGACTAGTCTATACAATACGTGATCATTATGTTATTCAGTGGCTCAAAATCTTTAGAATAATGCCCATTCAGACATCTATTGACGACCTTACAACGTACGTGCCCGTAACGAGTGACACCATATTACATAAATAATTACGTCACGTAAGAAGCGTGAAACTGCATAGTTTAAATATTTTGTCATTTAATTCTAATGCTAAATGTCATTTAAAATCCCTGTTTAGGTATTGCTTTTGTATTATGATCTTTAATATTTAAATGAGTTAATCTTAATAGTAAAGAAGTAAGTAGCGGGCTGTTACTATCCCAATGCTGAGAATAGGCCTCCTCAAGGTTTTGAGCTAAGACCTACCACGCTTCTCCAATGCGGATTGGTAGGTTACACATATCTCCAGAATTCTCTAGAGATATGCAGGTTTCCTCACGATGTTTTCCTTCACTGAAAAGCGTGTGATAAATTGCAATTATCAATTAGACACATTAGTTTTAAAAGAAAAACTCATTGGTGTCTGTCCGGGTTTGAACCCGTGACCTCATCGAAAGAGTCGCACGGTGTTACCGCTGGGCTACTACAGCTTACAGCACAGACTTAATCTTGTATGTTTATATGTAAATATATTTTCTGGTTTAAATAAATATATTTTCTGGGTTTTAGAGAAAAATCGTTCTAGTTAGGTTTTATTTTAAAAAATCTCGTTTTATCCCTGTTTTTGGGCATTAAAAAAAACTACGAAAATAGAAATAGATAGCAGCTCATAATTTGAGCTGTCAAATGCAAAGCTGTGACAGCCTAAATGGTAACGGACTGATAAGGTCCGAAACCTAGGTTCGATTCCCACACCCGTTGCTTTTTTCTTTTTTATATTGCATTTCTTTGTATCTTTCAAAAAGTTACCAAGCTAGGCTCGGTCTCCCAGGGCCAACTTACCTTAGTCGCCTTTTACGACACCTCGGTAAGAAACGAGGTATAATCTACTGCACACGGCGTTCGTGATTAAAGAATAATAAACGTAAACAATTCGTAACAAAACAACAATTAATAACAAAGTCATGCATATTTCAAAAATAATTATACAACTACCTAGTATCTGTTACAAATATCATTCAAGTCCGGTTTCAGCGGTGGACACTTCAAACCTACACTGACAAGCCTTCCTATTCCGTTAAGGGTTCGAATTACATTACATCATGTCGTATTTTAAGTATCACAAATGTTTCAAACTTTAAAATGATGAGTTAAAAGTAAAATTGATACAAATATGAAGTTACCTCAATTAAGCCAAGTAGCTGTAATTTTGACATTTTGGCCGCGGTCTTTTCAATTATCGTCTATTAAACGAGCATTGGTTTTTCAGATTAAATTGCAAATACATATGCGTGATATTAACCGTGTGGTATCCGGCTGACTAGAATAGATCACCTTTATTTTTTCCCGAGGTGTTATAAAAGGCGCTAAGGTAAGTCGACCCGCCGTGTGGTATCCGGCTGAGTAAATAAACACCACTCTCATTTCTTACCGAGGTATCTTAAAAGGCAAGTACGTTAAGTTGAGTCGCCGTGTTCTATCCGGCTGAATAGGTCACCTTCATTTCTTACCGAGGTGTTCAAAAGGCGACTAAGGTAAGTTGACGTATGGTAGCGGATGGTCCTAAAATTGATAGTTAAACCATGTATCAACATATTTATAACATGTGCCGACCCCACTTAGAGTGGGATAAGGGCAGGAGACTGATGACTACCCAGCCCTTCAACTATTACCTTACTCATAATGTCATCGATTCGCTGCTCTATCAGAAAGTGCAAGAATAATAAACTAACGAGCAAATTTCACACTTCTTATATTAGTATGGCGTCTTCAACTGATAGGAATAAATTTATATGTATGGGCGTTCGTCCAACGCATATCGAAGAGGTGTTGCTGACCTAGACATTTTTAATTTAGGCAACACTGTAAACATTTAGCTAAAAGATTTCTTAGAATAAAACGATTGTTATTACTCGATGTGTCATACGGATCTATGCTCTTTTATTTTGTTGACAATATTTTTCAGCCTTACGAATAAAGATATGCCAAAAACGCGGTCTAAACAATAAGAACTAATTAAAGAATGAGATAAATGAGTTTGTTGACGCATAAATAGTTCTTATTTTGGCCACACATTAGGCTTAGTAGCAGATATAGGCAAAGTAAAACGGGTATAAAAGAAAACCTAAGGTTTTGTTAAAAATCTGAACTAATACATGTAAAACTACCATCAGAAAAATTGTATTTAAAAGCGCGAACAAAAAACAAATGACTCGTAATGTTTTAGAAAAGACTAAAGCAAAGATTATATTAATTTTACTTGTGTCAAAAAATTACCCTCAAACTCTATTAGAAGATAAACGTCGTGTTCCCATAGGGTTTTTGAAAGATTTTATTCAACTTACATTTGACGCACTTCCCGATTTACGATTAAGCTGAAATTTGACATATTGGTCCAGTTCCAATTACAATGTCTTTTTATGATGATAACCATGACTTACGGCTGCTGGCAGGATTGTCTTCAAGATTGGAAGATGGAAGTCCTCAACAATTAACAGTAGAGACTGAAATTTTGTTAACAGCTTTTTTAACTTGACTTGTTTTTAAGTTAAAACAAACACAATATTTGCTAGTGAAATATCTAATACAGGTGTCGTTTCAACTCTATTGTAAAATTATTTTAACATTATATTTTTCAAAACAATGGTAAAAAATATAGTTATAAATAATTTATAGAAGCAAGCGTTACTTTGCGGAATTCCATCGTAATGCATTACGATTTTGTCGTGGAGCCTATTCTCCTGACGATGCTTCGGTTACGGGACGAAACGATCGTAGACATTGTTGTTATGAATGTGTGTAGTGCTTGTAGTTATGTTTTTGTGACGGTTTATTGTTATACGTATGCTGACTACTCCTCCATGTATGTATAAAGTATGTGAGCATTGCCTGCTTCCTGGTTTTCTGAACTTCGAATTACAGCAAAATAGCTCCAACAAGCTTTTATAATTATAGTTATAAAATTTACATCAATCCCTTATAATAACCGATAGATATCGCAGACTCTTCCGCACATTTTTTTTTACAGAAGCGATCAAAATATCTGTCGTAATAAATTTGAACTGATAATCAACAATTTAAACATTGTCGTAACAATTTTCATAAGGTGTCAATACGAGTATTTGCGAAGCGCCGACATCTGTATCAACTGTTGCCAAATTTCATGTATGATATATTATGTAATTATGTAATGTATGGAGTGCTACAATGTATCATCTTAAATACGAACGTCATCATTGCGTCAAAGGACTGTGTCTAGTGCTGGCATAGGTCTATGAAGAGTTTCTATCCATAAGAACTTCCGGCATTTTAATCTAGTAGTTCCTTGGACACTAAAGTAATAATAAAATCATTTTGCTATAATCCGCAATGAAGTAATATAGAATCAGCTTAGCGATTCAGCGCGGAAACGCTGCCAGCATTCTTGGGACCATTCCACGTGGGCTAGATATGTATAGTCCTAGCGTGTTAGTAATTCAAGATAGATATGCCCTGTACACAAACACATTCAACACTTACAGGTTTCGTAAAAACACATGCCAAACCTCCACCAAAATACACAAGCCCTACATACGTTCACTACTCAACAATTGTTTCGCCCTGCAACCGAAGCATCATCAGGAGATAGACTCCACGACTCGCAAGCGATTTGTCAAATTTTATTATTACTTTTGTATTATGGATCTCCACAAAGAAACGCCTAATTCTATAAATTATCCTTGGAGACTTTTGAGCTCATGTCTGCTTGAGATTACTATTAACACTACGTCTCAAAGTGGAATTGCCACTAAAACGTTTAAAAGCCATCGGTTCCTCAGGTTAAAGTCCTGTCACATCGCTGCTTGTTTCACGCCTCATTTACCTATTTAGATGGTTTTAGCCTTTATACTCTTTATTGTTTTTATCACATTTAGTTACATATTAGTTTAGAATAAAATAAATGTAGCCTTCTTTTATTTTTTAATTTAATTATTTTTTCACAAATATTCAAATATTGTTAACCCTAACGACTTAAAAAGCAAAAAAAAAAGGCACACGCAGATTAAATTTCCATAGCGACATAATATTCTTATAAAATTTAATGATTTAATACTTCAAAATAAAAATGTTCATAGTTATAATTAAACAAAAGTATTTCTTTACTTTATGATCGTATATAAAGCAATATCTAAAACAAATATTGAATCAGATGATTTCAATGATTCTGTTCTATACGAGAACTTAATATGTCATAAGCAAGACAATTAAACCTATGGCCGTCGATTAATTATTTTCAATTGCATATTCTTTTGCTATTGATACGTTATGACGTAAATAATGACGATTGTGATGTATTAAATAAATCATAGAGTTATATTATATTACTTAACTCATAGAGTAGATCCATAAACAACAAATAATACAAGAGGGAACAGAGCAACAGTAAAAAAATATTAAATAAAGAAAATCCAAAAATATATATGGAGAATAAATCAATTTGAAAAATTGGGATCTTGCATGGTGATCGTACACCAGATCACGATCGGGTGTATTTGAGTTATGCTGAGCTATTAGCAGCCGGCCTCTAGTTAAATTTTTCTTATGAGTATACGATTTCCCTCCAAAATTCTCCAAAAATATACATATTTTCTCACGATGTTTTCCTTCACCTAGAAACGTGTGATAAATTACAAATATCAATTAGGCAAATAAGTTTAAATAGAAAAACTCATTGGTGCTTGCCTGGGGTTTGACTCTGTGTCCCCCTAAAGAGAGGCACACAATCATCTCATCTCATACATATACAGGTAAAATACGTAATTTCCATCTGCAAAATGGCGTAGGTTTATTATAAGGTAAAGGGGATATAAATGGTTAATGAACTCGCTTGGCACGGGGAAAACCACGTCAGAAACCGGTGCAAATTAATCTTTAAGATACGTCGATAGTCATAGTATAATATAAAAATAATATAAAGTGTTCCATCGGCTTACATTACACTTGTCGTAGCAGACTTGTATAGGTATAACACAATTTGTTAATTAATTCAAACTCGAGAAACTACAAAAAAACTCAAAATTTTGGAAAACAAACAAGTAATATTAGAGCTTAACTCGCTAAAATTAATCTAGAAAATCTTTAGTAACGATGTGTTACTATTAATATACTATATAACCATTGCTGGTTTTCTTTGGAGAGTAGTATTATAGCCCTTCCATGAGAACGCATTCGATTTGGTAGATGCTTTATTTTATTTCATTAAAAGACGAATAAATAGTTGTAAATATCAATAAAGCACATTAGTATTAATCTGTTCGGCTGATGAACCAATTATCTTTAAGGTTATGTGCTTCATATCTATAGTAATCTATACTAATATATAAAGCTGAAGAGTTTGTTTAATTGTTCGAACGCGCTAAATCTCAGAAACTACTAGACCGATTTGATTGATTTTTTTGTGTGTAAGAGAGTCCATTTACTGGGTAAAGCTATAGGTTATATAACATCACGCTAAGATGAATAGGAGAGAAGCAGCGATAAAAAATATTACGAGAACGGCAAAATTTAAAGCTTTCCTTGCGTGCGCTAAGTAAATGATGAAAATTGTTCAAAAATCTCGTATAATTAACTCACGATAACTACTTTCATGTTCAAAATTTCAATTCGAGAAAAAAATTGTGACACTGATTTGCACGCGGGCAAAGCTGTTGGCACAGCTAGTCCACTATATAAACTAAACTAAAATTTTATTCTATAAAATAGTTTTGTTATTGTAAATAATCCCTACATAGTATAAAAGAAAGTCACATTCTTTGTTTGTCCCTATATCCCTATGTATGCTTAAATCTTTAAAACTACGCAACAGATTTTGATGCGGTTTTTTTAAATAGATAGAGTGATTAAAGAGGAAGTTTTATATGTATAATAACATTCAATACCGAGTAGAGAAATACTGTAATTTTTAAGGTTTCTAATGTGATGTCGTAAATAATTACATTTTTTTCCGCTTACAATGCAAAAGCAGGCAACCCTACGAGATTTATCAAAATGATGTACTAAGTATGTACACACCTTGAAAAGGTCTACAGAAAAGTCCGCGATGGTATATGTCTATCTCTTATGGATAACCCACAATAGCATTTTTTGTCATTTAATTTTTAAGAAAAATAATGCTTTTTGTTCAAAGCAATTTTTAACAATACAGCGTTATTATCCAATCCTTATCCAATTAAATACCTTAAATACATTGTAGATGTAATATAGATCAATATGGCCGTTTGCACCCTGTAATTTAAGTGAACATTTTTGGAGATATTACAGATTTAAAATGCCATGAGAAGCCCGCGCTTCACCATATAGCACTTCGAATATAGGAGCTATATGTCGCTCTTTCAAGAGTTTGTTTAATGACAAGAAAGCTGTGAATGTTGTATATAAAGCCATTCTGTAATTAATTGTAAAAATAAAACACATAGGGGAAAATATAAAAATAAATAAATAAATATATAGAATATGAATTTAGATATTCCAAAGATAGCAGGAAATCTTCTTGGTATTGGTAGAGGGGATTGTTTTTCTCCAAATTTAACGGTTGCGCGTCACGGAAAGTAATAAATCAAATATACTGGATCGATTTTAATCATTTTTTTTTCACTGAATGACATGGGCTATATATTTTATACCCGTGCGAAACAGATGCAGGCCGCTAGTATTATAATATATTGAACATCTTGTTTTAAGACATTCTATTGCATTATAAAAGAACAACAAAATGTTCTTAAGCAATAACACATTTGTTGACAAAATAAAAGCGTAATAAAATATGAAAGCAAAATGCAAGCATTGGTAAGGGCTATAAATTCTACAGTTTTATGTGTCACCGTGAAATCATAGTTTACACGCTCGGTGGGCAAGAAATAATACGCTGCATGAATTTGATTACTTTCGATAAACGAAGTTTACGAGTCAAGTCATCGATAATTTTAAAACTTACATCATTTTAAGACTTTTTCCTTGTAAATAAAAAAGGAAGTAATAATAAAGAATTTATTGCTGCTGTTTATTGAATACAAGCTTGCGCCTGTGACTTTTTTTTAACGTGAAATAAAAAGTTATACGTATTATAAAGTCCCCAATAGCTGTCTGTCTGTACGTGATTAATTTCCCATAACCTACTAAACAGATTTTTATACAGTTTTTCCTAAAACATTTTTTCCAAAGGTTTATATTAACATTACATTTTCTAGAATGGTTAAACCGATTTTGATGGAACTTGAATTGTAAGGTAAAGGAAATTGAGGAGCAATTATATAAAGGCAATATAAAGGCTCTTTTTTTGTCTTAGAATTTTCATGGGGTCAGAAATTAAGCAGGAGAAACGCATTCCTATATACATTCCTAGATTCCATGCACGCAAAGCCGTGGGCGCAGCTATAAAACATGGATTGTAGTTAACTTACAATGAACTTAACGTAAATTTAGTGGCAAAGTGTCTAACTATACAGCTTTTAAGACAACTCAAAATTACAAAGGTTTGCCTTATAAATAAATAAAACATATATAGGACACTAAGAACTAGAACACACGGTCGACGGTCCACCAAAGTAACTTAAAAACAACTTGATATGCTAAAAATTTTGATAGCAAATGAAATATAGCTGTTCACGAGACTGTTACGCATAGGAAGCGGAACATAAGAGCAAGCGCACGCGATGTTACACACTTTGCTGACTTCTCAGTTATGAGGATGCGCAATTAATTACTACAATTAATTGTAATTATTTTATAGCTTAATGGATTGTGACTGAATTTTTCAGATTATATATTTGTTGCAATTCTTAAAGTAACGATATGTTGGTCCTTTTCTAACATATTGTATTGAAACAACGAACAATCTGTCAACTCCGCGCACAAATCACGACCACGTCAACATTAAAGTGGCGCTACCACTCTCCTAGCCGCACCTCTGCTCACCGCACAGACTCGGTCGGCCGTGGCTGCTCGCCATGCACTCGACGCCATGTTGACTAATTGTCATAATATTAGCCCTCCACTACACGTCGTCCTAAGCCGTGGTCCGGCCTCACAGGAGGCACCCTTAGGAAGACGTTCCCCGAAGCTAGTGGAGCTTATGCGCTCTACTCTCCGCATTTCGCAACTTCGGCGATGCTTTTGCGCTCGCCCGTCCCACTCGGTGATGCTGTAAAAGCCGTTAGGGCTAACAGCATATAGTCAATTCTAAAAAAAAAACACCGCACAGCTCCTCTCCGCACCGCACAACATCTCGCCACAGCTAAGTCTACGTCTCTATGCTACAATTTTCAGTCTTCCTCTTTTGCTTCCATTTTTAATAATAACATTTTATAAGAGTTTATATATAAGATTTTATACATAATATACTACAGTTAGGCTAGCTATGAGATCGTACAACTCTATAGAGCATCAATGAGTTTTTCTACAAAAACTTATGTGACTAATTGATAATTGCAATTTATCACACGCTTTTTGCTGAAGGAAAACATCATGAGGAAACCTGCATATCTTTAGAATATTCTAAGGGATATGTAACCTGGTAGGTTAATAATAATAAATTGCAATTATCAATTAGTCACATAAGTTTTTGTATAAAAACTAACGGAAAGAAAAGAAGAAACTAACTGAAAATTACTAGCCCGTACTACCTACCAAACAAACAAACAAACTCCAGCTTTATATATTAGTATAGATGTAAAAGTCTGCTAAAACTTATCCAACTCTTCAATGTTGGATATTTTTTACGTTTTCATTATAAAATCGTTCTATAACTACTAATCAATCACGGCTAGGGTTGCCATCTTTTTTTTTGAAGAAAAATAGTATTTTTCTTTTTAAATCAAAAAAATATAGTACTTTTAGGAAATTCAGGAAAAAAATAGTACACATCTATTTTCAACCATTATTTATTTTTCCATGATTATTTATTATTACTTTTCGCTGGACAATGACAAAGGAGTTAGAGCTACTAACTAACTAAGCCCCGTAAATACATGAATGAGTTTCGTTCAAACATTCCCTATGCAGTGCTGCGGGTGCGTTCCATTCACAGTTGATTCAAAAAAAGCGCGACAATTGAATTAGCGATAAAAATATAGTGTTTTTCGTCCTATATTGTTTTTCTATAATAAATAGTACTATTGATTAAAATATAGTACGATACTATATAGTACGGGTGGCAACCCTAATCACGGCTGACATTCGGCTTTGTGGGGAAGTCCTATAAATACCACAGACAAACAATGTCACTGTAGGTATTCTTTAGTAAAGTGCACTCATACGTGTAATCATCGACTTTCCACAGACAACAGTAGGGCAATTTGTCGTTACAACAAACGATACACCATTAAGTAGCACTTTCTTTTAGAAATTACCAGTTCTAGTAATATAATATGTAGCTAGAAGGGTATAATTACAGTGATTTGACTATCACGTATGTATAGCATTGTTTACTATCCTTACATATAGAACACCGGCCACTTAGAAATTACGCAAGATATTGATCGACATATATATGCCGTGTGGTATCCGGCTGAATAGAATCGCATCACCCTCATTGCTATACCTGGTAAAAACAGTTTTTGAATTTCTTAACGGTACGTCTCAGTTGATAGCTGTATTTTATCCGATAAAATATAACTTGACTTGACTACTTCTCTATTTCACGACAATTTAATGCAATGTTCATTGATGTTTTTTATTCTTTATTCTAAAAGATGTACATATAATATATTGTTTTTATAGTTCTTCTGATCTTCTCTTCAGATTTTATTTTTCTGTTCTTCAGATATTGATCTTTCTTTTCTATCTGATATCTTAAGAATCTTGGAACTTAAAAAGGAAAAAGTAATTCGATGAAGTAAAATCATAATATATAGGTTTGCCGATAATTTATGTCGTCTTGGGTTTTCAGTGGTTAACCACAAAGATTTAAACATTAAAACTTTTGCTCACGCAAAAAACTAAATAGGCATTATAAGATAAATAATTTCTTCTATGAGCTAAAATATTGATGATATATGCCTATAAGGCAATGATGAATCATGCTTTAAAGTTAATTTTGTTTAGAATGAGTCACACCTCAGCACCTTAGTCCAACCGTAAACCATCTTAGTCTTTGGTATTCAAATAAATAAATAACCACCTGCAATCACGCCATAAATTAATTAATTCCTAATACACCTAAGTTTCTTATCCTGAGCTCTTATATTGGCATTGTTAAGCCGGAATCAGCAGCTTGCTCGTTACAAACAATCATGTTTCAAGCTTTCAGTTGACTTTATTTGTTTATATGAATTTACGGTTACTATATGTTTGCATACTTATGTTGTATGGCATACTTTTTTGATAATACAAAGATCCTATACTACACGGGATCCTATACTACTGCTAACGTTATCCCTAAACTTAATTAACAATGGGGACGCCCATTGATAATGAAGTAGGTATTAGTAGTATGATGGAAAACTTGTTTTTAAACGATAGTATGTCATTTTTATTTTTGTTTATTTAAACTGAATTGCAGAATTTGTTTTTTTATCGCAAGTCAAGCGCCTCTATCTCTAACACCAATAGACTATACGTTTAGACACCATATTGTATTCATGAACTTAAAATCCGATATCTACATGAACAACGTAGCAAATGATAAAGCATCGACTACGCTTTACTCGACTCGTAATGATCACACGGTTACTTAACCGGGACTATCGTGAGATCGACCTACAAATCATTGTTCACTTCTAAAGCGGCCCCTACCACTTAATGAGGATGTGAAACAGTTGTTCTGATGTATTACACTTTAATCAACTTACAAGACGAGAATATTCCGACTTATAATGAATTAACGATATCTGACGTAAATTCACGAATTACTTTTATGCCAGCTTTAATCAGAATCAATTAGTAAAACCGTATAGTTACATAAATATTGTTATCATTTTATATATCTTGTTTACAACCGAGAAAGTGCATGCAAATGAGATAAGAATGTTAAGGTGGATGTGTGGTGTGACAAGACTGAATAAAATACGAAATGAGTATATAAGGGAAAGTCTGAAAGTTTCGGCCACTTTAGAAAAGACGAGAAGTGCAAGATTAAGATGGTATGGACATATAATGAAGAGGGATGAAAATTATGTGACCGAAGATGTTTATTGTTTAAATAATCAATTTTTAAAAACCTTACGTTTATGATTGTATTTAACGTATATATAGTTCAGCAAAAATTTCAAAAAATTATAGAGGTTTACGGTGTGTTACAAGTTTATAAGTAAATATCCAAACTTTATTTATAAGATGCTTGACTTATTTTTAGATGACACGTTTAAAATACTATTTTATACCTGCAGCAATAAAGCAGCGCTGCTCCCAGGTTTCTGAAAAGAAGAAAAAGATTGGTTATTCAAGCTCAGTCTCTAGTATCAATAAAAAAGCTTTAAGGATGACGTGTATACACTTCAAAATTCATATATTATTGCATCCGAGGGATTATTAGTTACAGGTAAATACCGTGTTGCAAAACCCATAATTAAAATGGCAGATGACCTATCAATATCGTAGGTATCAAAATCCAAAAACGTATTCAAAAAATAACATACAAACAGTTATGTCGATAAGCAGCAGTGATGTTTCTCGTGAACGTATAGGTCAAGGTGTTCGTTCCATTTCAGATATGAATATAAATTATTGTACATATAATTAAGATTATAAACATATAAGAACATAAACACTTAATAAATATATAAATATTTATCGGACACTTACACACACGGTCGTCCGTCCCCAAAGTAAGTAACTTAATACTTGTGTTATGGGTGACCGACAACTGGTGAATATATACGTATATATTTTTTAAATACAAATATACACCCAGGCTCAAAGACCAACAAATTCATTTAGGTATAGAAAATGCTGGCCCACGGCGGGAATCGAACCCGCGACCCGCGGAGCTAAAGGTAGGGTTACTACTCACTGCTCCAATGGGCCAGTCTAAATAAAATAAACAATATGTTTTTATATTTTAATGCTACAAATAAAACTATAAAAGTTAACATTCAACATTTTAGGATAACAATTTTAAAATCGTTGTCTCCAAAGGAGAAACGAATTCCAAGCTCAGCGGTGCCTCAGCAACTTGTCACTACCACTAAGCAGCTTCTTTTCATAATCTTCTTCTTCTTCTTTGACAACCGATGGACGTTCACGACTAGACATAGGTCTCTTCATGGGATCTCCATGCCACACGATCTTGTGCCGCTTCGAACCCGCGGCTCACCACGACCTTTTTGAGGTCCCCAGTCCTTCTCGTGGGGGGGTCTACCGACACTGCGTTTTCCGGCGCGAGGTCGCTATTCCAACACCTTAAGACCCCAACGCAAATCGGTTCTACGCACTATGTGCCCCGCCCATCGCCACTTCAGCTTCGCGACACGCTGAGCTATGTCGGTAACTCAAGTTCTTCTACGGATTCTTCATTTCTGATTGGATCACGTAAATATACTCCGAGCATAGCTAGCTCCATTGCCCGCTGAGCAACTCTGAGCCTTCTTATGCGGCCCATAGTCAGCGATCATAATCAGCGATTACAAATGAATAAGCACGAGAAAGATCGTGTACTTCAGCGCAGAATGGTAATTTCCCGAGTACAGACGTATCAAATAGCGGAAGCTGTCACCCCTGACCAGTGACGAGTTTGGCCACAGGTTTTGCATTTCTCGTTAGTGGTACACAAAATCCTATGCAACGTAATGCTGAAAACTGAAAGAAAACGATCGTGTAGAGGGCATACTCAGCTGTATTCGTCAATCATTGTAGACATTTACACATACCTATCGCCTATAACCCGGGAAATATCGGTTTTTCGGACACGCATCAAACGCAATCGCTGGGCGGTACTATGATCGTACATGTATCATATAATTACCGACAATCATACGATCAACAATTATCGCCGATAGTGAAGTGTCTTTAGGCCCCTACTGACAATACACGTCTAACAGTTACAACAGTTACTAACAGTTACAACTGCGTCATAATATCCTTGATATAATAATAAATATATTTATAGTATAAGATAGAAGCATTTTAATGTACGAGTAGGAGTTGACAGAATGTTATAACCTGTGACAACATGCGCTAAAGCATTTACATTTAAATGTCAACTGGTTGCAAAATAATTATTTAATGATCGCCAAATGTTTTAAATTTTATGAACAGTTTTGGAGAAGACAAGGTTGAGCTCAACAGATACCCCAAAATAATCATAAATATTCAATAAAAATAACACACAACAGCAACACTGATTAGTGTGCCACAATTTTTTTTTTAGAACATAATAGTAGTTATCGTTAATTATAAGAGATTTTTGAATAACTATTACCGTTTACTCAGCGCAGGCAAGAAAAGCTTTAAATTTTGCCGTTTCTGTATTGTTTTTATTGCTGCTCCTTTCCTATTCATCTTAGCGTGATGTTATATATAGCGTTCCTCAATAAATGTCCTATCTTACACTGAAAGAATTTTTCAAACCGGTCCAGTAGTTCCTGAGATTAGCGCGTTCAAACAATCAAGCAACTCTTCAGCTTTAGATATTAGTATAGATATAATATTTTCTTGAAGTCTTTCTCCATATAAATGTCAATAATACCACATAACACTCTACAGAGCGCGATATGAGCTTAAAATATAGATTGGCAGTAAAATTGCGCATGTAATGACATTTTGCCTTTAAAGCGTCGCTCAGCTCTGTAATACTCAATTCGGGATTGCGCCATTTAAACAAAACAGGATAATACCAGATTCACTCCGCTTTATAGCCATTGTATGGGCTGCGTTTAAGACTTGTAATAAACCTTATTCATATGAAATCGGATCAAGAAGTTTGAAGTAGCACAAGACGAATATCATTTAAAAACATTTAAAGAGAATTTACATCCATTTAATTACGATACTCTTGGAAACTAGAAAAAAAGTAAACGTTACTTAGAATTACCAATAGCCGTGTGCTGAGTAGAATAGACCAACCTCATTTCTTACCGAGGTATCATAAAATACGACTAAGGTAAGTTGACGTCAGGCAGCCCGCAGTCGTAAAAACGCAGCCAAGCATGTTATTAACATGTTGTGCCGACCCCACTTAGGGTGGAATTACCATTACTGTCGTTATTAGTGTCTTTTACTGTATTTATAAAACTCTGGTTTTCTTCCTTAAGTAATATTTTGTCAAATCTTATTCCTCAACAATTATGAACAAACATCAGGGATGTATTTTTTATTACATACTGCACGTGACTTCGTCTACTTGTACTTGAGCTTCAACATAAAAAGTGACGGATGTAAAAACTTTAGCCCTTCACCTATTTTCATACCCAAAAACGCAATAAACAATTGCTTCGTTAAAATATAGAAGGTGCACAAACAACCAAAATACTTTGGTATCTATAAAATAGTAATGGAATGCGCATCCGGATTTACGGACTAGTTTCCAATTCAAATTTTTGGACACGAGCTTTTTATGCGAAATTTCTATTAGGCTCATTACCAGTTTTTATAGAACCAAAACATAAAATATCTCCGATAAATTAGGTAATAATAATAAATATTAATAACGCACACTAAAATGTCAATAAATGCCAAGCATCAAGAACCATTAACGACGTCGGACGGGGCCCGTATCGGTCATTAGAGCAAAAACGTCAAATCAAACAGAAACTCGGGTAACTGACAAAACTTCCCCTCTAATTGACGAAGCTACGGTTGCTACATTTAAAATATCTAAATAAAGTAAATAAATTATAAATAAAGGGTATCATTAGCTTTTTTTCTGATAAAAAAAGAAATTTGTACAGTCTACGTTTATTTTAATTAAATTTGATCGCTTATTTTATGATAACAATTGTTAAGCGACTCAGAACCCGCCAAGGGTTTATACTTGCTAACTTGTGACACAAATTACGCGCTCTGCGACTTTTAAAAAATACGTAGTATTTAGTCATCTTACATGTTAAGTACATAGAATTAAGAGATGTAAGATATCAAAGCTAATGCACTGAGCACACATACATTAGTAGTTCAATAATAACTTTTTTAATTAGAGTAACTCCAAATAAATGTTATTAACATGATTCACACAAACAAAAAGTGCTACGTATGCTCTTTTTATTGACGATTTATCCAGTACTATTTTCTTAAAGAAAAGTTTGTAATGAGTATTAAGCTCACGATTTACGTCATGAACAGTTTTAAATGTAGCCGAAGACAATGATAAAGTAAACATTTTACGGGTATACGTCTGCTCATCTTAATAAAAAACAAAATAAGTATCTGTTTAATTGCTGCTCCATTTTCGCGTCTACGTACTGTTTATGTTTGGTAGATAGGTAAAATAAATACTCGAGTTTTCTGGACGGTCAGAACGTTGTGTCACCAGGAGTCTACGTATATTCGAAGTCAAAGTCAAGATTATACATATGTTTTTTATGTAACTTTGTATGATTTTATGTTTTTTTATGTAAGTTTGTATGTTTTTATGTTTTTTTAATGTAAGTTTGTATGTTTTTTATAACATTGTAACAATATTAATTAAGCATGTTGTGTTCTCCTGTAATTGGGGGTACACTTAAGCCAATTTGTTAGAATAGTTTTTACGGTACTTTTGGGTGTACCTATGCTGAAGTCCCTTCAATAAATAAATAAATTAAAACTTATCTCCTTTTATTTAAGGGTTTGAAAATTAACAAACAAATTTGATCATCATCCTCCTGCCCTTATCCAACTCTAAGTGGGGTCGGCACATGTTGTCACATGATTTGGCTAGGTATTTTACGACCGGCTGCCTGCTTGATGTCAACTTACCTTGGTCGTATTTTACGACACCTTGGTAAGAAAAATGGTAGTCCATTCAACTCAGTCCTTATTTTAAAATCAACTAGCAATCGCCAACGGCCCCGCCCGCGTGGAAAGATTAAAACCGTAATATAGTATTTTGAAAACCATAAAAATGGTTAAAGTATGTTAACCTTAAATGCTGTCGCGGACTTTTATTTAGAACTTTTAGAGGAGAACAATTTTGTAATACATGATTTTTCAGTAACTTTCACCGTTTACTTAGCGTACGCAAGGAAATCTTTAAATTATGCCGTTTTCGTAATGTTGTTATTGCTGCTCCTCTCAAACTATTTATCTTAGCATGATGCTATATAGCCTATAGCCTTCCTCGATAAATGGACTATTTTACACTCATAGAATTTTTCAAATCGGTCCAGTAGTTCTTGAGATTAGCGCGTTCAAACAATCAAACAAACAAGCTCTTCATCTTTATATATTAGTATAGTAGTAACTTATTTTGCTCGAAACCATATTGTAATAAATTATTGCATTTCGTCAAGCTGAGCGCTTTTCTAGCTAAAATCTCAAGTATTATGTACAATTCTCAAACTGGTCCAAAGCTATTTGCTTGCATCTTAGAAATAATACTCTGCATTCCTTGTATCCTTTAGCATGAAACATAGAAATGTCACGTACAATTAACATTGTGTATACCACCGCTATTAGTACCGGTTTATGGCCAGTTACTCATACGTCAAGGCCGGAGACAGGTTTAAAAGACCCGCATGGACCTCAAAGTACCGAAACGACATATCAACCATTTATTATTACCCTTATAATTATTTAAATAAAGAATATTATCCTTTAAAGCTTTCTTTTTAAAGAATGTCGTAATTCACATTTTTGGACAATTGTACTTTGCAACCAATTTCAAGATTCACGTCCTTTCATTCAAGCGCGGAGTATTAATATACATTTTATTCATATTCGAGATGTGTATTTGTTTTAAACTGGAAAGTCGTAGGTAATCCACATTAATGCAACTTGAGTACTTTGCAACCAATTTCAAGATTCACCTTCGTTCATTCAAGCGCAGATTAAATTAATATCCATGATATTCATATTCGAGATGTGTATTTGTTTTAAACTGCAAAGTAAACCATCTTCTAAGTAATTTTTTACTTGAATTTACTTGAAGAAAACCATGAAAATAATTATGGTAATTTGACATAGTTCACCGCTTAAGCAAGCTGAAGTCATTGGGCCGGCCATATCTGTCGCAGAACCGATGACCGTTGGGGTAGACGAGTACTGGAGTGGAGACCGCGAATAGGAAAACATAGTGTAGGACACCCTGAGACTCGATGGAGAGACGACACATAGCGGGCAGTGGGTGGAAACAGAAAGCCCAGAATCGACCAGTGGAGTATAATTGGAGAGGCCTATGTCCAGCAGTGGACTAGAGTGAGCTAATAATGCTGATGATGAATCACGTGAATGTAATTTTAATAAATTTTGTATCTTAACTGTGACTTGTTATTGAATTGTATAATTTAATTATATATTTTATCTTCTGTTGTATAATAATGGAATGTCAATTGTATTGCCCACATCGTCACCAATAGTTAACTGACGACACTTATCCTTTCTCCTGCCCTTATTCCACTCTAAGTTGATCGACAAAACATGGTTTTCTCTTTCATTCTCTCCTATCAT
The DNA here is from genome assembly GCA_947086495.1 of Morpho achilles. Taxonomy (NCBI): domain Eukaryota; kingdom Metazoa; phylum Arthropoda; class Insecta; order Lepidoptera; family Nymphalidae; genus Morpho; species Morpho achilles. The sequence continues at coordinate 12,147,101 of CAMTZB010000013.1, forward strand.
TCGTCAACTCTGACGCTACTACTTTTATATCCATTTCATACTTCACACAATCAAACCAGCTCCTTTTAGGCCTTCCTCTAGGCACAAATCCATCCATATTGATACTTAACACTCGTTTAATCACATGATTTTCATCCCTTCTCATTACATGTCCATACCATTCTAATCTTATACCTCTCGTCTTATCCATAATGGGTGCAACTTTCAGACTTCCCCTTATATACTGAATTCGTATTTTATCCAATCTTGTCACAGTACACGTTAATTGACGTCACATTTAACTTAACACCAGTTTTTATTTATTATGTTTTTATGTATTATGTTTTTATTATATTATTTTGTTTATTATATTATGTAATTAATAAATAAAAGCGTAATGCTTGATTGAGTGAATGGATGCTATATACGTTCTGAAGCTTTTGAAAGTTAAATTGCTATTTTGTTGCTATAAATTAATTATTTATTCAAGTTAAATTTGCAAGACCGCAAATATGTTTGAATAATGGATTTATTTTAGATATTTCTAACACGGAGTATAATATTGCAATTCACATTATCATACAAATTATTCTTAAATGCAACATGTCAACTTTTTTATTATGCTAATGTATGCGTTAATATATATAGCCATTAGCCTCGCTATCAAACATATACAACTGTCATAGTACGATGATATCATCAAAAACGCAACCATTCCACGAACAGACAGAAGTGCAATAAATAATGATTAAGTTTAAAGTTAAATTTAAGCATCGACTTTTCGTTTATATTTTTACTAGCAATCGCCAGCGGCTCCACCCGCATGGAAATATTAAAACCGCAATATAGTATTTTGATAACCATAAATATGGTTAAAGGGGGTAACCTTAAAAGCTAGACACATGCTGTCGCGGACTTTTATTTAGAACTTTTAAAGGGGAACAATTTTGTATTACATTATTTTTCAATAACCTTCACTGTTTACGTAGCGCACGCAAGGAAAGCTTTAAATTTTGCCGTTTTCGTAATATTTTAATTACTGATCCTCTCCTATTCATCTTAGCGTGATGCTATATAGCCTTCCTCGATAAATGAACTATCTTACACTCAATGCATTCTTTAAATCGGTCCAGTAGTTCCTGAGATTAGTGCGTTTAAACAAACAAACTCTTCAGCTTTATATATTAGTTTAGATTCACTCGAGATAGGTATGTATCTGTTATGTTGTCGCCATTGACTTTCGCTTTGTAATTTATAGCAACACAGTCATGAAACAAGAGTATCGCGCCCTTTTTGATTTAAACGTTGGCAACACTGTGCCGTATTGTTTCCGGTGCAGTCTTTCTATTGATAAAACGTTTCAGTTACATTCAGTCTTAGTTTGTCATTCAAGAGAAGTGCATCTCATAACGGGAATAGTGGTATTGTATATAGTGTGCGCTAACAGTTATCTCATTATAATTTCGTATTTCAACAATGTAAGTATATTTGTACATTTATTTGGTTTTTTCGTACTCAATTTTTGGTGAATCATTTTTATCACTGCACTTTCTGTGCCAGTGTAGAAATTAGCGTGACAAAAATTGTTAAATCTTTAATCATCAATTGAGATTATTAAAATCGTTACAGAATTCTTTCTTTTTCTCGGCGTTTTTTTATGTAATGTTGTCTGTAATAAAGAATTTATTATCTTATCTTATCGTTACATGCTTGTTTGGATATATTCCAAAGTGTGTAAAAAAACACTGTTCCGGAACTCAAGTAAAGGTAAATATTTTGTCACCAGACATCGAATTGAGACCTTGACATCAAATGAATCAAGTTAGTCAAGTCTACGAAAACATTTACTACTAATGCATATAAGATGGGAGCTAGATAACTCACGAGTAAAAGGTTATAGGTCAGAAAGTTTTTATATGCACATCTCATATATCATTTGTACACAATATCTGTAATATTAATACAAAAAATATAGTATAATTATTTTGCTATAATCCGCGTTTGTTAAGAACATCTATGTCATGCTCAGTGTAGGAAGCAGACAACGTTCACGTACCTTATACATGCAGAAGTTACCACACGCATCACAAAACTCTTGTGACTAGTATTGTTTGTAAATGCATTTTGTGATGCGTGAACTAATCCTGCACGTATAAGGTATGAGAACGGTTTCTGCTTCCTATACTTGTAATGTAAAAAATGTACTTGTAAAAAATCTATGTAATGCTAACATTACACAGATTTTTTAACAAACACAGGTTATAGCAAAATAATTCTATCTTAACTTGTGTAGTATGGAATTCCGCAAAGTAAGGTCTACTTCTATAAATTATGTACTTTAAATATTCCTTAAATATATTTATATATATATTATGTACGATATTCCCAGAAAGATCCTTTTTGCTCTACATACAATTTTGAAAGTAATAGATGAGATTGTGGGTTTTGGTATAAGATTCTATAGTAAAATTCCGCAATCAATTTTAACTTTGCCATAACAGCAGTTTAAAAACACTATTAAGGAGAGGCTGATACAGAAAGCCTACTGTACTGTTGAGGATTATTTAGACGATAAAAATGCGTGGATATAGATATTGTTCGACCCTGTACAAGATAGAAACGATTAAATGTAACTAGCATTAAGAATTGTATTTTTTTAAAAGAGCAACCGCCGAGTTTCTTGCTGGCTCTTCTCGGTAGGAACAGCTTTCCGAACCAGCAGTAGAGTTGACGATTCAAAAGCACTTGTTTACAAGTTTATTTGAATAAAGAATATTTTGAATTTGAATTGATTATGATTATATATTTCCTGATTATATTTTGGATCACAGTCAAACATAAACTTATTCGCGGACTAATAAAAATAATATATTTTTATATAATAAATAAATTATTTTGTTTTAATCCGCGATAAAGTAAATGGAAATATATATATAATGCTAAATGTAGACTTGACTATCCGTTTCCATACTGGATGTAGGATTCGTTAAAACACATGTACAAACCTCTACCACCGCTACCAAAATACACAAGCACTACACACGTTCACTATCGCAAAATCGTTTCGCCCCGCAACCAAATCGAAGCATCACGAGATAAGACTCCACGACAAAATCACAAAGGCTATATATAAAAGTTATATTAGGCCTATATCCTCGGAAATGAAGTAACTTATAAATAGCATATTAAACAAAATTTAATATTAATTTTTTTATGGGATATAGTCGTTAAAATAATGGTTCGCTAAAATATAAGTACATCGTGAACTTACTTAACTTCACTTTTTACATATGTTGAAGACATTCTATAAATATTACGTCGTTATATTCATATACACAAAAGTATTAAAAAGCATCACATCAAAAACAACATGTCTAAAGCGTTAAAGTTTTATAAAACTTTTCAACTAGCAGTAAAATCTAAAAATACAAATAGTAAAGATGTTTTCATTCATTCGGTAGATTTATTTTTGATATTCAAACTACGAGTATATATCAAGTTGCGATCGGTTACAAATATACACCGGTGTAATCGTACATTACCTGTATAATATCACAATACAAAACTGTATATACCGCATCACAGTTGGCACAGTTAATTATTAACAACACACCACACCACGGAAAGGTAATACGAGAGAATTCGAGCGAAAATTCAAAATTGTAAAGAGATCAGCGCGCGAGTTGTTTTGAGCGGTTCGTGCGCGCCCACGCTCCGTGCGAGCTATAACGAGAGCGAATGTCGCCGTTCGTGGGGCAAGGTTGCCTGGAAAACTGCACTATGACCTTCGGATTTGGGGGAAGTAGACCATTTTCATAGAGCTTTTAACTTACTTAATGTATAGAACCGGCTATTCTCACGTCTTATTCTATCGGGTTAGCCCGACTAGTTGTGAACCCATCCGGGGCACTTTACACGACGTTATCACGGCGGGAACTGACCTTTTAACTTGTTTATTATCTAAGTTTGTTTACTTGACGTACTTTCCTTTGTAAAGGATTGTGCTTCAATCTTGAACAACTTTTAACTACAAAAGTAACAATAAGATTATTTGGCTATAATTCGCGATAAAGTAAAATAGAAAATGTATGTAATGCCAAATGTAAAGTGAATTTTTTTTAAAATAAAACTTAGCTAGATCGATTTTTCTCGCCCAAAACCTTCATGCTGAATTTCAGGAAAACCGTTGGAGCCGTTTCCGAGATTCCGAAATAATATATATATATATATATATATATATATATATATATATATATATATATATATATATATATATATATATATATATATATATATATATATATATATTATATACGCCGTGTGGTATCCGGCTGAATAGAATAGTACCACCCTCTTTTCTTACCGAGGTGTCGTAAAAGGCGACTAAGGTAAGTCGACCCGCCGTGTGGTATCCGGCTGAGTAGAATAGACCAACCTCATTTCTTACCGAGGTGTCGTAAAAGGCGACTAAGGTAAGTTGACCCACCGTGTGGTATCCGGTTTAGTAGAATACCTCTTGCTTACCGAGGTGTCGTAAAATACGACTGAGGTAAGTTGACGTCAGGCAGGCGGCCGGTCGTAAAAACGCAGCCAAATCATGTGACAGCATGTTTATAACATGTTGTGCCGACCCCACTTAGAGTGGGATAAGGGCAGGATGATATATGATATATATATATATATATATATATATATATATATATATATATATATATATATATATATATATATATATATATATTATATATCATATGCAAATGATGCGATAAAGATGCTGATACACAATAATTTATTTCACTATAGAATAGCAATGAAATAGCTAACGAATGAAACAAACAAGAATAGAAGGAAAATATAGAATCTACCTACGCAATGTCATCAGTGTAAAATCAACGACATGAAATAAGAACGTATATAAATCAAATGTATCTATTTCAGTTAATAAACAATCTTTGTTATAGATAAATTAAAAAATTATCTTTCAAATCAAGTACGACTTTATTAGTTTCTAAAATAAATACCGAAAAAAAAATAAGATAAACTTTCGAATTTATAATTATAATTAATAAATAATTCATAATCAATGAAATAAAAAAAAAACTTATTAAAATTCTAAAAGATTAACATCGAAAAATAAAATAAAGAAAATAAGAGAACTTCCAAGTTTCATTATGTACATTGTAATCTTTGCTTCAAAGTTAATTTTTAATCCATGCTTAAACGCGGTGTCATATCCAATTAAAAGATGATATAGAAAATGATAATATTAATTAATATGAAAAAGGGTTAACGATTTTTTTATTAGACATAGCATTAGTTTATTTGTTATATTCAAACAGCGGTTGTTTCTGGGATCAATATTTATAAGATTTTATAAGGATTTATTAAAAATATTTATTTTTAAGTTTTTAAAATAAATGCTAAAGAAACTGGATCTCACTTAGTTTTTCGCCTGTAAAACCTAAAAAATATAGAGTATTGACGGCTCCGCTGGCGACATGCCAGCAACGTCAGCTGGTCTGGCATTCCTGACTTCATATTCCTATCACATTATTGGTGTGAAACTGATTACGTTGACTGCTTATATTGATAAGATAATAGAACAAATTTATATCATAAAGTTCGAACAGTGCGTGTTGCCAGTGATGACATAAGAATCCGAAACTTGGTCGCTGACTATGGCCTCATAAGAAGGCTCAGAGTCGCTCAGCAAGCGATGGAGCGACCTACGCTCGGAGTATCTCTACGTGATCAAATCAGAAATGAGGAGATCTGTAGAAGAACCAGAGTCACCGACATAGCTCAGCGGGTCGCGGAGCTGAAGTGGCGATGGGCGAGGTACATAGAGCGGGGAACCGATGGGCGTTGGGGTCTCAAAGTGTTGGAATGGCGACCCCGCACTGGAAAACGCAGTGTCGGAAGACCCCTACTAGGTGGACTGACGACCTCAAAAATGTCGCGGGGAGCCGCTGGATACAAGCGGCTCAAAATCCTGTGTTCTGGAGACTGTTATCGTGTGATAGGTCTATAATAGATGGCGCTTTTCAATTTAATCCTATTCCTGTAGAATTAAGGATTTCTATAGCCTATATGTTATTCCGGTGTATAAGAAATAATTCCACCAAATTTAATCGGTATTGGTTCAGCAGATTTGCCGTGAAAGAGTAAGAAGCATACATCCATATATATATTCTTTAGATCAGACACCATATTCTTTGAGTTCAATGAAATATATTCTAAAATTACATCTGTCCATAACGCTGGATACACTGATTGTGATATCATGTGTCACATGTATATCATGTATAAGTAAAGATGTGATGATGATTTTAACCAACCAAATAATGTTAATTTTTATAATTTTTGTACCCTACTAGATCGCGTCAACGTAACGCTAATTTGAATGATGCGCAACAGCGACATCTAGTGAAAAAAGTATGCAACTCTTAAGCTTGTCATTAATATGAGACTGTGATGTTACAATACCCAATCATTTTCTTCACGTCTAAATATCGTGTTTGCAAAACTCCTCAGTAACCTTTTACTTCGGGCTATATATGTACTTACTTAATGCTCTTGATGTCTATCGATACATCGACAAAAACATTGCCTTTCACATGCGTTTATATACTCCAAGAAATTTGCAATAGATCATAAATTTTCCCCGTTGAGTATAATGTAATAATAAAATTAATTTATCATCATCATTCCCCTGCCCTTATCCCACTCTAATTGGGTTAGCACAACATGTTGTAAACATATTATTTGGCTAGGTATTTTACAGCCGGCCGCCGGCCCGACGTAAACTTACCTCAGTCGCATTTTACAACACCTCGGTAAGAAATAAGGGCGGTCTATTCTACGCGTACTTAGCTGAATACCACACAGCGGGTCAATTTACCTTAATAGCCTTTTACGACACCTCGGTAAGAAATGAGGGTCGTCTATTTAACTCAGCCGGATACCACACGGCGCATAAGATTATTATTTATTAAAAATTAAAAACACTGAGACTTTGTCGCATGACAGATATATATTAGGAACTGTTGCAAATAAAATAATCACCAAATTTGCGACTAACGCCTATATGTGTTTAATCGCCTTAAGTAAAATATAAAATATTTATACATAATTGACAGATAAATGATACAGTTGTTGCATCTGAAGGTCGAAAGTGAAAGAGTAGGCATTAGAAGGTAATCTCGTTAATTTCAGTGCAATATAATCTAGTATCATAAATTAGTTAAATGCAAATTAGCTAAGTCGATTCACAAACAAAATTTAATTGAACTTGTTATAGTAGATTCCGATCTGATATACATTTAAACTTAATTTTTTTCTCTAACTTACGGAAAGGAGAAATTTTATGTCTGAATGTATCTTTTGTTGTTATAATTAATTTAATAATAATAAATCAATATCTATTTTATTCATTTTAAGGCGGTCATTAAGCTTTGATCACACCGGATACAAACTTGCTACAGATTCAAAAGATTCGCTTTTACAATGAAATTCCGCAATCCGTACTAGATCAGTCTACAGAAAGGTTTAAATTAAGTGTAAGAGAAATGCTTATACGTAAAGCATATTATAAAGTTGAAGATTATTTAATGATAAAAACGTCTGGATTTGAAAATGCTTTCAGCTTCATACAACACTGCGGTTTAATAATGTATAATTGAAAATGTTTATAAGATTCTTGCTGGTTCTTCTCGGTAAGAGTAACATTTCGAACCAGTTGAAGCTTCCTTAATCGAATTGATCCTTGACGATTCAAAAATGCTTTTCAAAAAATTAAGATTATTTTGATTTGATTTGATTCGTCTGATATAATTATAATAAATATTTAAAACTACTAAAACGGTGACCACGATGTTGATCTCACTAATTTAAGGAAATTAAAATTGTTTATCTGACAATTACCATTACTTTAACTACAAGTACAGTACAAATAAAAAAAAAATTGCATTTAAGTTCGCTCGTTCTATTTTTTTTAGTTTAGTTAATGTATCCGCAACACTACACCTGAGGGGAAAAAAGGACTGTTTATACTTAATGTTAGCTCGGTATGTGTCTGTGGTCGTTTATAGTCGGCACGATCATCGTGCAAGTGTCCACACCTTCGTGGATGTTGTCATATGATACATACGATCATACTATCACTAAGCCATTCCAGGCAATCGTAGGTGATCATAGATTGATGATGATTGGTGAGTACATCTAGAATATACACTCAACACGATCGTGGTCGTGCTTAATTGTTTTTAATCACCGATTATAAAGAAAAGACAAACTTCAGTTGCATCAACGTTCATTTATATTTCCCCAACGGATTGACCGCGAAAGACAGAGTTTGGCATTTAAAGTATTAGTATGTATTGCATTAAACCAATACGCGTTGCAATTGCATTTGTTATTGTATCATTACCGGTCTAAGGTGACGTAATAGTTCACTCGCATTTAGGACGAATCGCGAAAGTTGAAGAGCTGGTTGGAATCAGTGTAATGCATCCTTATAAATACGAATTTGTGACTTTAAAATCGTTCATTTGGTATTGATGTTTCATGTTTACTTATATTTTATTGAATTGACATTTGCTTTGTTGAAAATATACATATGTCATATACATTTTAAATTTTTTTTAAATACAGTACGCTGAACATACCTATGAGCTGGGGGTACTCACGACTTCGTTAGCGCCAACTTAAGCGTTTAAGTACCTCAAATATTTTTTCATATAATTATAATTTAATATAATAATTTCATATAATTATAATTTAATATTATAATTATAATTTAATAAAAACAGAATTTTTTAATCCTATATACGAGTATTACCACGATTTTTATGCTTTAATTTTGCTAATTTAAATTGTGCTAATTGTGCATCAATATTGGTCTAGCAGATCAGCCGTGAAGCCGTAACATACAGACAGACAGACGGACAGACTAACAGGCTGACAGTCAAACAGACATTATAATATTATTATGGATAATTAATGAAGTTTAATTTAATTGAAATAAAAAATTCAATTGAATATGCAAATTATCATATCCGGATACTTTCGTCCGGATTCGCATTTAAAATATTAAATATGGATATTTTATGATGTTGTTATGCATAATTAAGTGTTACTCTACAATACTATATAATATTGCTATTTATATCATAAGCAACATCAATCAAATTGTCATGATCGCGCGATCGTTTGCGTCATAGCTGAACCCAACGACCAGAGACAAATATTGCATATTTATTATGATTTAATTACGCCATTCAACATTTTGTCCTTTCATTTGTTTAGACGAAAAACTAAATACATTATTAGGAATTCAATTGTGATTTTTATCATACTAAGTACTATCTGTTTACCCGTGGCCTCAAATGTGTGGAAATCAGTGTCAGAATTATATTTTGAAATTACAAAATTTATAATTTACCAGCTGACCGGGCCAACGTTGTTTTGCCATAGGTATAAATTATTTAATTCATCATTTGTAATATCTTTCACCATTTACTTAGCGCCCGCAAAGCTTTAAATTTTGCCATATTTTTTTGTAAAAGCCATAGAAAATTCCGTAGATATTAAGAAAAATGACATACGGACAGACAGCTTTTGGATACTTTGTTTTATAATATGTATAGATAACCAGTGTAACATTTTGTACAAACTTTATAAGAATTGAAAACCGATAGTTGTCATGTAGAAGCCTGCAAAATCAATGCAGAATGGAAAAAAATATTGTAAAACAAAATTCGCCGCGCAAGCAGTGTGTTAACATTCTTTATGGCTTTTGAATTTTGACGTTTTTATGAACATGCGTAATTGAAATGAATCGTTGAATTATAATAAAATATCAATTTATTAAATATTTTCTTAATTCGATGGTTTAAAAACTTTCTATAGAATGTAGTTATAATTAATTATTGATTTATGTTTCCTTTTTTAATTGTGAATATGCTATTAGCCATGGTAACGTCATGGTGACCACATTAAATTCAATATAAAAAAAATGGAATTGTTCACTTAAGAAAATTAAATGATAGATTTCAGGAAGAAGAATAAGTTTTGTTCTAATTTATAGAATTAGGCGTTACTTTGCGGAGATCTATAATACAAAAGTAATAATATAATCATTTTGCTATAATCCGTGATAAAGTAAATAGCTTAATGCTAAATGTAAAGTGGACTATCCGTTTTAATACCCTATACATGCAAGATTCGTTTATCAGTTTACAAATTACAGCAAAGTTGACCTTTACATTCAATTTCTTCAATTTAAGCAGTTTTTCATTGCCTGAAAACAGAGTTAAAAGGACATTTTTTAATGGAACTTACCTAGATCGATTTGTCGCCCCAAAAACCCTCTACATAGTAAGTTTCATGAAAATCATTTAAATATTGATTTAAGTAAGAACGTATCACAGCCCCTACATTATTTTGCCGCGGATTACAGCAAAAAAATTCTAGCATTGTTACATATAAATTCACAAAGTAACGCACATTTCAATGAATATTTCGATATAAAAATAAAATTGCACATTGAATTGAAAACTTGTTTTAATATACATGTTGTGATTGAACTTAGCGTGAAGAGCTTTAACGAAGAAACCTTAATAAGGACTGTAAAACCCGTCATTTTAAATGTAAATGTAGTTTTATTTTTCTCTATAAATGTGCATTATGATTATTTTAATGAAAAAGTAAAGCAGAGGTATTTTATTATCCCAAAAAACTGGAAGAAAAATGGGTATCTTCACGATGTTTTCCTTGGCCGTTAACTAAATAGCGCACAACGAACGCGTCATAGATTAAAGAGTGAGTCCCGAACGTCATTCGCAACATAAGAGCAACTCCCAAACGAGATTCGCAGCATAAGAGCAACTCACGAACGAGATTCGCAACATAAAAGCAAGTCCTGAACGAGATTTGCAACATAAGAGCAAGTCCCGAACGAGATTCGCAACACAAGAGCAAGTCCCGAACGAGTTGCGCAACATCTTCACGTAAGAATTCTGTTTAATATTTAACCCGGTAACTGTACGTTGCAGACACGTCCGATGCTCGAAGCCTCGTGATCGTTGCCGGTTGTTTCCTATGATCGTTGACGTAAACGTGCTCGTTTGTCCGAATTGTTTTGTGCTTTTGTGTTCGGTGTTTTTGTGGTCGCTGTCGACTGTAGCGGAGCGTCGTTGACGTGCCGCAGCGGTCTGCAGAGCGCCGGGTGTTCGCCGTTGTGGGGAGTGACCGTTAGCACTTTTTAGTGCTACGTCGCTCGTCGCTCGTTGTTTGTCGTAAGACGCATGGTGAGTCCCGCCCAATTTCCCACACATAGTTTAAATAGGTACACACCTCCGTCCTCACCGGGACGCAGACTAGTTTTTAATTAGTTAGTGTAAAGTAGGCACACTCCCCCCTGCCCTCCGGCAGGGGGACTTCTCTTTTAATTGTTGTTTGGGTCCATTAGGACCCAAACACATTATTTTATATTTTAAATTAGAAAAATGGACCCGAGCCTCGGTGCCATTTTTGCTTTCCTCCGGGAACGTTTGCCGGACGCCTTTGCCGCCCTTCAGGCGACGCTCGCCCCGCGGGATAGTCCCGCGTCCCCATCGCCTTCTCCGTCACCGGAGAAGCGCCCTCCGCCTCCCGTTTCCGTGTCCTCAGACATGGAAGCGGAATCAAATTCCGAACGTTCTCCGTCTTCCTCGGAAGGCGAGGAGGACGACAACAATGACGGTTTCGAAACCGTCAAATCACGGAGCCAGAAGCGAAAGCTGAAGGCTCCGACCACCATCCCGCCTAAAAGAGCGATCAGTCTCGAGAGCGCCCCTAAGCGCCCCCACCCCCCCGCCTCCGTTGCCACGCCTAAAAAGGTGGTGACTACCGGTTCTGGCCCTAACGCGACAGATGACGTCACGATGACGGAAAGGAGGGAGAGAGTCCCTCCTTTATATATAAGGGAAAAAGACGCGTGGCAGCGTCTTCTACCGAAAATAATGTCGCAAAATATTGCATTTAAAAACGCGCGCTCCACTGCCATAGGTATCAAAGTGGAGTGCCAGTCTTCTGCGGATCACCGCAATCTCACATCCCTTCTGGGTGAAGAGAACCTAGGATATCACTCCTACGCGCTTCAGGACGAACGCGAATTACGCGTCGTAATTAAGGGACTCCCCGTCGAGCTCGATTTGGAGCTCATTAAACAAGACCTCATGGATCAAGGTCTCCCGATCCGCGCGGTACATATAATGTACCATGGTAGAACCAAGACCCCGTACGAGCTTTGTCTCGTCATCCTAGACCTTTCCCCTGAAGGAAAGGAAATTTTCAACATCACCTCCGTATGTAGACTTTCCGGTCTACGCGTAGAGGTCCCCCATAATAGAGGAGCGATAGGCCAATGCCATCGCTGTCATGCTTCATGGAAGACATGAAGCTGATTAGCGGATTGGTCGCCAACATTGACACCGACGAGTTGTCAATATTGGCGGGCAAGCTGAGGCGCGAGCCGCAAAACAGATTAATGGCTTTGCTCGAGCACGCGGAGCTCGTCCAGGCCATCGCGAAAATTTCGAAATAATCCTTTATGGGTAGTACGACCCAAAGGAATAAACCCCAAGGGCTCAGGGTCGTTACGCTGAATGCAAACGGCCTCACCGATCAAATTAGCGAAGTTCGAGAATTTGTGGTTGCGCACTGCGTTGACATTTTGTTGGTGCAAGAATCATTCTTGAAACCAAGTAGACGCGATCCCAAAATCGCCAACTACAACATGATTAGACATGACCGCTTCAGATCCAAGCTGGGTGGCACGGTCATTTATTATAAAAGATCCCTCCATGTCTCCCCAGTAGACTCCCCTGAGTTAGAAAACATGGAGACCACAGTCTGTCAGGTGGGTATGACGGGTCATCCATCCGTCATAGTAGCATCTGTCTACTTAAGTCCTAAGAAAAAAGTGCTTAGAAGCGACCTAGCCGCCCTTCTGGCGCTAGGCAACTCAGTTATTTTGGCCGGCGACTTCAACTCGAAGCACGGTCATTGGAATTCTTTGAATACCAATCAGAACGGTCGCACTCTCCACAAATTAAGTGACATCGCCCACCTCGGCTTTGAGGTTATAGCTCCAGACGAGCCGACCCATTATCCCCTCAACAGTGAGCACGAGCCCGACGTCCTAGATATAGTTCTTCTCAAGAACGTAACACTCCAGTTACGCTCTATCGAGGTCATCCACGACCTCAGTTCTGACCACCGACCGGTTCTACTCCAGCTAGGCAGGTCCGCTTCCGCGGCACCTAGCACTAAAACCATCATAGACTGGAAGAAGCTCAATGAGCAACTTCAGTCGATTGATTCAGTCCACTTGGACCAAATTCCGGATAGCATAGATTCAGAAGAGGTCGCCAAGGCGGCCTCCTCCCATCTCACAGCTCACTTGAGCGACACGATCAAAGCGTGCTCCCGGGAAATACCCGATGATCATGGTCGCCTGAGACTTCCTGACGACTTAAGAGCACTCCTCACCAAAAAACGCGCCGCCACTAGGGCGAATGCCGCGTATCCAACCCCCGAGAACCGGATCAGACTCCGGAGATTACAGAGAGAGGTAAGAGAAAAACTTGCCCTCCACTCTAGTGATTCATGGGATGCGAAACTCTCGGAGATCTCGCCAAGTCATCTGGCCTTCTGGAGACTGTCGAAGTCTCTGAGAGGCAGCCAGTACGCAGCCACACCGCCTCTGTTGCGTAATAACCTACCACCCGCGTTCGAGGATATCGATAAGGCCGAGTGCTTGGCGGACAGCCTTGTAGCCCAGTGTTCCCCCAATATCAGCTCTCCCAACCACGCCGAATTCCATGCCAAACTGGAATCGGAAATGGCTAGTCTTTCCGCAGCGGTTCCCGAAAGCGAACCGATTCCCCCACTTCCGGAGATGAGGTACGATCCATTCTAAAAACGCTCAAACCCCGTAAATCCCCAGGTCCCGACCTTATCACAAACAAGGCACTCAAGTGTCTTCCTGACCGTCTCGTGCACCTCTTGGTATTGATCTTCAATGCCCTTTTGTCTTGCTGCTGCTTCCCGGACCAGTGGAAGGAGGCAACAGTTATAGGAATTCATAAACCGGTTAAACCCCGGAATCTCCCAGATAGCTATCGCCCCATCAGCTTACTCAATAGTTTGGGTAAAGTCTACGAGAGAGTCATCCTCTCTAGACTTAAAGCAATCATAGACTCTAAAAACCTCCTACCGAATGAACAGTTCGGTTTTAGATCTAGCCACACGGCCATTCACCAAGCTCACCGCCTGGTGGAACACGTTTTGCAGGGTTTCTCCATAAAGAAATCCACGGGTGCCGTCTTTTTCGATGTCGCCAAAGCCTTTGATAAGGTTTGGCATGCTGGCTTGATTTACAAGCTCCAGCAATTAGGCATTCCAGATAAGTTCGTACTTCTCTTAAGAGACTATCTCACAAACCGCACCTTTAGATATCGCATAGACGGTACTCTCTCATCCAGACGGCCTTTACGTGCTGGAGTCCCCCAAGGTTCGGTATTAGCACCGTACCTGTACTCGCTCTACACAAGCGATATTCCACACAATAGTAAGTTTTCGTCGTTAGCATTATTTGCGGACGACACGGCTATATTTAATACCAACAAAAATCCCGATATCATTGTCAGTTGTCTTCAAAAGGAAGTGGACAACCTCGAAAGGTGGTTCGCTCGCTGGAGAATAGCCATAAATCCAGATAAAAGCGCGGCCATGTTCTTTAGAATATACCCCAGATGGTCACGCATCCCCCGTAAATGTATTACCATACACAACCGGGACATCCCCTGGCAGGATGAAGTCAAATACCTTGGGGTCACGCTCCAGCCCAACCTCTCATTTAGACGACACATACGTATAGTCCGTAACAGGGCAGCGTATGCAATGGGTCGACTCTTTCCGATGATATGCAAGAGGAGTAAAATGTCACTTCGTAACAAAGTGACACTTTACAAGACTTGCATAAGACCTATCATGACCTATGCGAGCGTCACATTCGCACATGTTCCGAAAAAATATCTGCGTCCCTTGCAGACTCTGCAAAACAAATTTATGAGAATAGCCACAGGCTGCCCATGTCTTATGCGAAACCTCGACCTCCATAGAGATTTAGGTCTCCCCACCATCGACTGCTTATTTAAGAAATTTTCGAAAAATTATTTCGAAAAAGCGGAGGTAAACGCCAACCCTCTGATCGCAAGGATGGCCGGTTACCGATGCTTTGATAAATCATTCAAAGCCCGTGTTTACAGACGCCCTAAGAGCGTCCTTACTGACCCTGACGATCCTATTACGATCGCCATCGCCAGAACACTGCACAAACACTCACACACACAGCGTCTTCGCCGGCGAAGACGAGGTCCCAGATTTCTCACGTCTAGCGGCCGGGGCGTCCAACCCCGTCCGTTATGACACTAGGACTCTTCCACAGTCCGATAATAGTCCTCCACAGCGCGTCGCTTTAAGCCGAGGTTCGGCCTCACGGGAGGCACCCTTAAAGGATGATTCACGCTACACCGTGCCGCGACCGGGCCGTGCCCCGTCCGGGGCACGATCGAACATTATGGTATACTTTTGGTATGAAGTGATTCATGCCTAACCGTGCCCCGGCCGTGTCCCGGCCGTGCACGGCCGGGGCACGGCGTTGAAATGTCGGTGGGGATTTTTTTCCGGCTCCGGCACGGTTCGGCCCCGACACGTTGTAACATAAACATATGCGCCCGGGCGCCCGCAGAGCAGTCAACGTCAAATCTTAATGAGTTTAGCAGCTTAACAGCAAAATGGACAATGCAAATTGTTTAGAATGTGTGTAATTGGCTCTCTGATTTACGACATGAGCCATCCTAAGTATTTAGATAACAAATAAAATAATTTCCAATACTTCATCATCGATGGCAATTACAATAGCTGCTAATTCAAATTGTGAAACTGCATATTTATTTAGGCGTCAAGTCTATCGATAGATGAAATCACTTGCTGACAAAAGCTACTTAACATAGATATACGTCGTGCAAATAATAAACCCAAACAGCCCGGTGTAACATGAATGACTGGCACGGCCGGCGCACGGTGGCCGTGCCCCGGCCGTGGCACGGCCCGGTCGCGACACGGTGTAGCGTGAATCATCCTTAAGGCGACGCTCCCAGGATGCTGCGGGCCTCTTTCGAGACCCGCTCTCCTAGTGCTTCACCCCGGCGATGCTTCTGCGCTCGCCCACTCTCCCGGTGACGCTGTCAAAGCCTTCATGGCTAACAGCATTAGTTAGTGTCCGGAAAAAAAAAATGTACGTTGCAAAATAGGGACTTCGTTTTTCACCTTTTTATTCTCGTCTACCGATTTACAATATTTCTTCTAAGAGAATTAGAGTACGGCGGCTATGATCGGTAGGTTGAAGTTTCAAACTAACCATAGACAGTATCTAGTTATGCGAATCCTATTGTATCAAATATGTATAAGACGAAATTCGATGTATATGATAGACATACGAGAGGTCACAAAAAGCTTGCGATGCCTGTGTCGCGACTCAGCAGAGTTAGCAACTTATTCGATGGTCTCGGTATGCGCTTCTACAATAAAATTTCGCAATCCATAATATACCAGTCTACAGAAAGGTTTAAATTAAGTATAAGAAATATTCTTATACGTAAAGCATATTACAAAATTGAAGATTATTTGGATAATAAAAAAGCCTGGATTTAAAAATCCTTTCGGCTTCGTACAAGACTGCGGTTTAAATAATGTAAAATTGAAAATGTTTAAAAGATGGACCGCCGAGTTTCTCTCTGATTCTTCTCGGTAAGAGCAACATTCCGGACCAGTTGTAGCTTCATTAATCATATTGATACTTGACGATCCAAAAGTGCTTGAAAGAGCTCATTTGAATAAAGATTATTTTTATTTTATTTTAAAAGACGTTTATAAATTAAAGGGGTTAACGGTGTTTCAAAGTACAAGGTAGAGAATGAAATGTTTAAAGATAAATACCTTGAAATACATAGTTATTTGACCATGAAAGTCAGGTCGAAATTTGGCCTTTATATCTAACAAGCCACTAACGGGTTATCAAAGTAAATCACACATTTATGTAATGATATGAATCAGTTCCGTTTCAATTATGCGATTTGATATACGTCATATATTTCTTAAGCTTTATTATTTATATACAGATAGACTGATGAACAAATCTTAAGACTTTTAAGATTTGTATTAATTTATATTCATACCCTATTGATGGTATGATAGTTATATAATATGATTTACTATAATTATGATCAAATTATGAAAATCGAAACAAGATGAATATTCGTTTTGGAATAATATATAATTGATACTTCGACATATATATGGCATATATATGACTGGCCTGTTGGCACAGTTGGCAGTGACCCTGGCTTGTCGCGGGTTCAATTTCCAAGATTTTCTTTAAACAATTTCTTTTCTAGTCGTGGTTAATATTTGTATTTAAGTTTACCTCCTGCCCTCATCCCACTCTAAGTGGAGTTGGCACAACATGCTATAAACATGATTTGGCTGGTTGGTTTTTACGACCGGCTGCCTGCCTGACGTCAACTTACCTTACTCGTATTTAACGACACCTCGGTAAGAAGGAGGGTGGTCTATTCTACTAAACCGGATACCACACGGTGAGCCAATTTACCTTAGCCGCCTTTTACGAGACCTCGGTAAGAAATGAGGGTGGTCTATTCTACTCAGCCGGATACCACACGGCGGGTCGACTTACCTTAATCGCCTTTTACGACACCTCGCTAAGAAATGAGGGTGGTACTATTCTACTTAGCCGGATACCACACGGCTAATATTTGTATTTAAGTGTGTATTTAAAATTATATACGTATATATTTACTAGCTGTCAGTCACCCATCACACAAGTATGAAATTAGTTACTTCGTGGACGGACGACCGTGTGTGTAAGTGTCCTATATATTTATTTATTATATATAATTTTTTGTATGCAAGAAATATTTTTAATAGATATGTTTGGATCAAAATTATCCCACAAACAACCTGCTTATATTGGTTACTTATTGCCTGGTCAAATTATGGTTTACGTGCATAAGAAGTCCCAATGACAATAATCTTATAACTATGGAAAAGCAACAGTAAAAAATGGCTAAGCTTCCCTCCATACTATGAAATTATTCGAAAATTCTTACGTTAATATCTTAAGTTTTAGTATATTTACAAGATCAGTCTATTTTTACAATTCAGTTCCCACTTGCGTTGTGATATAAACGTGTAAATGACTAGTTGCAGCTGTGAACTACTTCGAGCAACAATAAATAGACATTACTGAAGAAAACTAATCGATTTGGCAATATGTATTTAAATAGAATGCATCTGCAACTACGTGATTGCTTCTAAAGATGTCTTTGTGGATAAAGATTATAAATAGTTATACTCGTAAAGCATTATTACATATACTAACAGAGGTAACCAATTATTGTAAATATCTCTTACAAAATATTATAAATATATTTAGCCCTCATCCCACTCTATGTTAGCAAACTATTATAAACATGTCACATGATTTGGCCTTTTTTTCAACCGGCCGCCTGTTTTAAGTCAACCAACCTTAGTCGCCTTTTACGATACCTCGTTAAGAAAAAAGGTGATCTATTCTACTCAGCCAAGTTACACACGGTGGATCAACTTACATTAGTCGCCTTTTACGACACCAGTTTCCAGGAAATCGATTTTTACCAAATTAACCAAATACAAATTACATAGGTATTATCAATTACGATCAAATTACAAATAATAAATTTGTATTTTAATTATGTGCATACAAATTACAATTTTATTTGGATATTAATTTTATAAAAAGTCGACTGTGTTACGACGAATCTGGAGTACATTAAATTGGGAACGAATAATACGCTAAATTCCTGCGAATACGCACCAAACGATTTTAAATAGTTTAATTAAGTTAGCTAGTTTAATTTTCAGAGCTTTCAATTACCTAGCTTCGCCACTGATTGCAACACATAGTTCTTGATCGTGTTTTTAATATAATAATAATAGTAGAAATACTTTTCTCTGTACAAATAACTATTACAAGAATTAATGATGTAACAAAATGCATAAGATTAAGTCAGTCAAGGTTATTTTGCCGGCAGATATAACCGCGAATGTATACGTCTTTGTCGATACTTTCACTTTCGAAGTTTGTAACTATCTGGTATTTGATAAGTAGAAGTGACCTTTTGAAACTACATAGTTGTGAAATAGTTTAAACTTTCACGATTTTACTTGATACCATTATTTACAATTCACATCCTGATCTTACTTTGAACACGATTTTATTATTTAACTTTAGTAACTGTATTTCTTACTTAACTTTATTGAAATGTATTTGATTTGGATTTGGACAAAGAAAATGTGTCATTAGATAATAAATAAGTGTAAAAGGTTAGAAAAGATTATATTTCAAATGAATGTAAATAGAAATGATTAAATAGGGCTACTTAATTTAAAATTTTCTTGTTTTGTACAATTCTTTTTAACTCAAACAAACCAATCGACCATAATTTTTATTATAACATAATATATATGTCATTTTTTTTAAACATTCCAGATAAATATGTATTTTACTCAAAAGGGAAAATACGAAAATATAGTCAAAACAATAAAACTATATATGCAGTACATGTGAAGTTTATTCTGACCACCGAAAATAAAGGCGTCCAAAAAGCGTCCTATATGACCCTGACGATCAAATAACATTCGCAAACACAGAAACACGTAATACACACACACAGCGTCTTCGCCGGCGAAGACGAGGTCCCAGATTTTTGACGTCGGTTGGTCGTGGCTTCTTGCCACCGTTCCTTCGTCGTATTGACTAATCAAAGTCATAACGTCAGCCCTCCACTACACGTCGCCCTAAACCCCGTGGTCCGGTCTCACAGTAGGCACCCTTAGGAGGACGTTCCCCGACGCTAATAGAGCTTCTGCGCTCTACTCTTCGCAATTTGCAACCTCGACGATGCATCTGCGCTCGCCCGTCCCGCCCGGTGACGCTGTAAAAGCCGTTAGGGCTAACAGCATATAGTCAATTCGAAAAATAAAAATGGAAATGGACTATCACAGCTTAAATAAGACAAGAATCGTTAAAATTATTTGTTTCATTATGTTATTAATATTTTAAAAAATACCAACACTGTATTGTTAAAAAAAATAACCATTTATGCACACCGGAGATAGGTCGACAAACCGACAGCGACATTTGCCACGTCTCGATGAATCAATTGTCTCCAAATGACCCCGTGTCCGGACTGACAAATAGCGACCATATAGGGACTGATTTATATCGGGCCATGTTTCCATTGTAAAAATCGTAGCGTGCGCAACTAATTATTATGACGTGATTCTGGCCCTAGACAGGATTATTATTAGGAAGTACATCTACACATAGTATTTACTGAAAAAAAATACAGAACTATATTTTATAACATACATATATACATACTAGCAATCGCCAGCGGCTCCGCCCGCGTGCAAAGAATTTTATTTTTTTATTTTTATTTATTAAGGAACATCAACAGCACACATACTAAATATTGATGAGGTTAAATAAAAAATAAGAAAACATCTGATACATGCACCAATTATAGATGTACACAGCATTGTCTGGACGGTTCACTGTCTACTATTAATTATAATAAATACAAAAATTTAACATTAAGAATAAAAATAAAACTGTAATATAGTATTTCAATAACCATAAAAATGGTTAAAGTGGATTAACATTAAAAACTAGACATGTGCTGTCGCGGACTTTTGTTTAGTACTTTTACGGAACAATTTAGTACTACATGATTTTCGAACTTTCACCGTTTACTTGCGCACCCTAGGAAAGCTTTAAATTTTGCCGTTTACGTAATATTTTTTATTGATGCTGTTCATCTTAGTTTGATGTTACATATGCTATAGCATTCCTCGATAAATGGACTATCTTACACTTTAACAATTTTTCAAATTGGTCCAATTGTTCCTTAGATTAGCGCGTACAAACAAACTCTTCAGCTTTATATATTAGTATAGATAAACATTATTCATGTTTAATCTCTTTCTTTTTCTCACTGAAATGCATCAGAATTATCTTTTATTCTTTACTATCACTGACAATTATTTTAACTTATTTATTTGGTCTTATGTTTTTATATTAATTATAACATTTAATGTAAAATGAGTAAACATTCGGTACTATGTGAACGAACACAAACTACGCACGAATCTTGCTTTTCCGGTATTAAAAACAGTATGAAACAAATTATAGTTAAATATTATTATACGGTTGTGTACATTAAACTATTGTTTTCTATATGATTGTTATATATATTTGTTTTATTTTGAATCATCAAATAATATTTTTAGGAGCTAAATAAACAACCTATAAGGCTGTAACATATCCTTATATTGATTAAATGCTTGTTCAACCAAAATCGATGTAATTGAGATATTATATTGTTATACTAACATAATATAAAGCTCAAGAGTGTTTGTTTGATTTTTGAACGCGCTAATCCCAAAAAGAGCAATAAAAAATAGTACCAATACGGCGAAATTTAAAGGTTTCCTTGAATTCGCTTGAATTACTAAACTGTTCCCCTCTAAAAGTTCTAAATAATTTCCGCGACAGCATATGTCTAGCTTTTAAGGCTTTTAAGGAACACACTTTAACCATTTTTATGGTTATCAAAAGACTATATTACGGTTTTAATCTTTCCACGCGGGTGAGTCGCTGGCGATTGCTAGTGAAATATATACCTGAACTAAAAAGATAATGAAAAAAAATCGCGTGCTTATAACATTACACTATCACGACTTTTATGTCATTTCCTTATTTATTTACCTTTCATAAACAGCCGTTTTTTTACGTTACTAAAAATGTTATTTTATGATTTCACCTTAAAATTAGCTAAATAGCAGTTAATAGACGATATAATATTTTGAACACTTTAATATACATTTTTTTATATTATATTATAGCTTTCATCATCATCCTCCTACCCTTATCCCATTCTAAGTGGGGTCGGCACAACATGTTGTCATATGATTTGGCTACGTATTTTTAAATAGACTGACGTCACTTACCTTAGTCGTATTTTACGACTCCTTGGTAAGAAAGAGGGTGGTCTATTTAACTCGACCGAATACCACACGGTGGGACAACTTACCTTAGTCGCCTTTTACGACACCTCGGTAAGAAATGAGGTTGGTCTATTCTACTTAGCCGGATACCACACGGCGGGTCGACTTACCTTAGTCGTATTTTACGACTCCTTGGTAAGAAAGAGGGTGGTCTATTTAACTCGACCGAATACCACACGGTGGGACAACTTACCTTAGTCGCCTTTTACGACACCTCGGTAAGAAATGAGGTTGGTCTATTCTACTTAGCCGGATACCACACGGCGGGTCGACTTACCTTAGTCCTCTTTTACACCTTGGTAAGGGTGGTTCTATTCTATTCAGCCAGATACCACACGGCGTATATTATAGCTTTCATATTATTAAAAATAATTCTAAATTATTTGACCATTTCTTTATTTTTAAAGGATCTCTTTATGTCGGGTGTCTACATATGGAGCTTCAATTTAATGGTGGAACCATTACACCATACACCAGACCAGTTATTAACTGCAAAAAGAATGATAATGATACTACAAAGTAAATGTCCTTCTTGGAGGACACAATTAACCAAGTAACCAACCTTGAAACACACCTGTTCAAAAAATGCAGATTCGCCAGAAGCATAAAATATATTTTAAGTACTATGATCTCAGAGCAAAATTTAAGATTTCACGAAACTAAAAAAATTAACAGTTTTCGACTTACGTGTTAAATATACTAAACTAGTTTTTTCAATCTATACATACTCATATTATAAAATAAGGTCCCCAAAACTGTCCTGTTTGTCTGTAAGAAATGAATTTTCTTAAAATCTATTGTACGGATTTTTGCAGTTTCTACTAAAATATAGTGCAATTCTTGAGGAAGGTTTAAGTTGATATCACATTCATTAGAGTTCCCGCGGAGTCGAGGAATATATATATATATATATATATATATATATATATATATATATATATATATATATATATATATATATATATATATATATACAAGATTAACTAATTTAAATATTAAAGAGATATATACATTTTGGTACTTATGAAGCCAAATAACAAATATTTACTAATTGTTGCTAATCCACTCTTAGAAAGCACTTCAACGGCAAATGGTTGCACAATTCCTCTCGACATTTTTACCAAATCACATCTTCAAACCTGTTAGTTTCGCATCTTATTATAGAATCGCTATCGTATTTCTAAGCGGCCGTGAGAATTTTTTCATACATACTTTAAAGTTTGAACAAGATGCATTAAGCTTTTGCTAAACGACATCAACTGCATTCAACTTATGAAATTAAAATTACTAGCTCTTAACCGCAACTTCGTTTGCATGGACTGTTGTCACGTGATGGATTGATTATAGATGGCGCTTTTCAATGTCATCCTATTCCTCTAGAATTAACAGGATATCTTCAAAATTACCCCAGTGTATAAGAAATAATTGTGCCAAATTTTGTCGACATTGGTTCAGCGGATTCGCCGTGAAAGAGTAACAAACATACATACATACTCACAAACTTGCGTATTTATAATATTAGTAGGATAGAATTGATGAAAATGAATTAATAATTAATAATGAAATTAAAGAATGAATTGATGATTAAAAAATAATGAATTTACTTAGGATTTTTTTACTTATGTATTTTTCTAAGACATTACCGAGTTTTAAAATCTTAAATGGACAATAAGTGTACCAAGGGTCTTTGAAGCATAATTTTATGTAAGAAAAATGTGTTTCTAGGATTCTTGCGTATATAACGCTGAATTTTCGATAATATCTGTAATCGATAATAAAAACTAATCTTGACCATTATAACGAAAGATATCCTAAATATCCAAATATTATTTTTTGGAAACTTGTTACCTGCCAATCGACGTTAGAGCAGCATGGCGAGTTTAAACAGTAATAGGCCGCAATAATACAAATGTTATAATAGTAAGTTTATTTTGTAACTATATTTGGAGAATCGATTTAAATAAAAGTTGTGCAAAATAAAGTAAATAGTATAGTTTCTCGTACTATTTACGTACAAGTGATTCACGGTGTCTTATTTTAATTGACCGTTGTATACACATTTAAGCGTTTATCAGAATGTATTACCAAGGACTACAAACAAGGAAAATGTGGTAAATTAACATACTTCATATGTAGCTAAATGTTGATACGATATAAATGATTATAATATATCTAGATGACATAGCTTTTTTTAAGTAAATATACTTATATACGAATTAGTTGAAGGTCTCCAAATACAAATTTTTGTTATATATACTTATTATAAAACAAAGTCCGCAAAAGCTGTCTGTATGTGATCGATTTACTAAACGGATTTTTATGCTGTTTTTACTAAAAGATGCAGATGGAAGTGCAATTCTTCCGGAAAAAAAAGTAAGTAAATAACGGCCTGTTACTATCCCACTGCTGAGAATAGGCCTCTTCTCTCCGTTTTGGGTGAGAAGGATTGGAGCTAAGACCTACCACGCTGCTCCAATGCGTATTGGTAGGTTACACATACCTCCAGAATTCTCTAGAGATATGCAGGTTTCCTCACGATGTTTTCCTTCACCGAAAAACGTGTGATAAATTGCAATTATCAATTAGACACATAAGTTTTAAGAGAAAAACTCATTGGTGTCTGCCCGGGTTCGAACCCGTGATCGTCTCTAGAGATTCACACGGTCGCACCGCTGGGCCATCACAGCTATTTTCTTCCGGAAGGTCTAGGTTAATAGTACATTACCGTTTTATATAAATTGTGAGAAGAAGTAAAGTATGAAAATAACGCGCGTTTGAAAAAAAACTCACTGGGGGCTTTACTCGCGTGCATCACGTAAAGCAGTAGAGGTACACTTAAACTATAAAGTAGAGTATTGTAGACCTACTAAATATATTCTCCTGCCCTTATCCCACTCTAAGTGGGGTCGGCACAACATGTTGTAACATGATTTGGCTGCGTTTTTACGACTGACCGCCTGCCTGACGTCAACTTACCTTAGTCGTATTTTAAGACACCTCGGTAAGGAGGGTGGTCTATTCTACTAAACCGGATACCACACGGTGGGTTAACTTACCTTAGTCGCCTTTTACGACACCTCGGTAAGAAATGAGGGTGGTACTATTCTACTTAGCCGGATACCACACGGCTAAATTATAGACCTACTAAAATACTACAAAAATGTCCATTACAGGATATCCCTATGTCCTATGGTTAGCTCACAATTACTACTTTTATGCGACCGAAGCCGCAAGCACAGGTAGTAAAAAATAAAACTTAAAAATGAGGGAAAATAATAATCTGACCGGACAAATCTGGGCTCGAACAGGGGTATTCTGATTTCGAGACTGCTCGATTTCGCACCTGAACTATTAAAACTATACAGTTAAAAGTAAAATTTACCTTTATTTTCTAATAATGTTAAAGCAGTTTTCATTGCCTAAAAACTTAACTCCTTAATTTGATACACTTATATAGGAAGCAAAATGACTTTAAACGTTGTCAACAATTAGTCATACAATTAATATTCTTAACGTAAAACTTATTATTAACCGAGTGACAAACATACAATCTCATTGTTATGTAAATGCAGTCACAGAAACATAATGGCAAAACAAAGTAAAACAATTCCAACTTATTTCTACGGATGCTATAATCCTTACTGTCCTAAGAATATGGGCCATTCGGCCAGAGATTAGGTACAGAAGGTGACTTATGCCCTATTTATTCCAGACTACACAATAATGAGTTCAGTGGTTGCGGCAAAAACTATTCCAATCCAATTAATTATTCTCCATACGTTAAACTCGGTAGACAATTCATTTGTAACGCTGTTTTTTCTTAAAGCGCGTTGAGAATTGGGAGAGATTGCATGTTTTCTTTGATTATATTTCTGATTGAATCCGTTACGGTTTAAATTTGGTTAAGATTATTAATTGACTTGAGTACTCGTGACTTGTCAGATATATTAAAAAAGTGCTTGCAATATAATTTTAGTAAATGACTTATTGTGACTATTAATCTGTACCTATTATAAAACAAAGGCCCCTCAAAGCTGTCTATCTTTATCTTATTAAGTTTCTCAATATCTACTGAACAGATTTTTGCACGGTTTTTCCTAAAAAATATTGCAATTCTTCCATAAAGATTTAGGTGAATAGTACGTTACGTTGTAAGTTTTTAAGTAAATTGTGTTGAAAAGGTTGTGTAGTTATAAACAAAACTCGCCTACTAGACGCTTTAATCTCGTAAATCAGCAGGGATACATTAGAGTAATACACAAATACTACAAAAAAGGTTTGCAATAGCATATCTCTATCCCTTATAGGTAACTTAGAATAAGTACTTTTATGTTCAAAATTTGATTAAAATACATTGATTTCCACGTAGTATAAGCGATAGTTGCAATTTATCTAATTTATATAATAATTTATTTAATTTATAGTTGCAATTTATCACACGCTTTTCAGTGAAGGAAAACATCGTGAGGAAACCTGCATATCTCTAGAGAATTCTAGGGATATGTGTAACCTACCAATCCGCATTGGAGCAGCGTGGTGGGTCTTAGCTCCAACCCTTCTCTCCAAAAATGGAGAGAGGAGGCCTATGCCCAGCAGTGGGATAGTAACAGGCCGTAACTTATAAGCGATAAGGAGATTTATTAATTTATTTTGGCAAACAATGTTTATCCACGTACAATGGCAATCGATTTGCCTTATCAAATGCTCAAAAAAAGTTCCATCTATATAGTTCCATGCACTCTTTCTTTTCAGAACATAATACTACTATCTATTGCAGAAGTGTGATATAATACTTGTACACTAAAACCTCATTCATAATTGCAAATGTTCGTGCCGCTGAAAGGAGTTTTAAATTATATTATCGAGATTATTAATTGAAGTTCGACATTATTCAATCGGAGATAAAGCCTTTTACAGTGACATAATAAATTAAGAAAAGATACGGTTGTAATAGGAGGAATTGTTACTTACAGATTACAATCATCATCCTCCTGCCCTTATCCCACTCTAAGCGGGGTCGGCTCAACACGTTATAAACATGCTTTGACGACCGGCCGCCTGCCTGACGTCAACTTACCATAGTGGTATTTTACGACACCTCGGTAAGAAAGAGGGTGGTCTATTCTACTAAACCGGATACCACACGGTGGGTCAACTTACCTTAGTCACTCTTTACGACACCTTGGCAAGAAATGAGGTTGGTCTGTTCTACTCAGCCGGATACCACACGGCGGGTCGGCCTATCTTAGTCGCCTTTTACGACACCTCGGTGAGAAATGAGGGTGGTACTATTCTACTCAGCCAAATACCACACGGCAAAACTTGCAGATTACAATATGCAATTGAAAAATGTATAGTTTTGGAACCGCATCCGGGTTCCAGAGCAATCTTCAATTTTTATAAATGTCGCGATGTTCACTTCTACTTGTCTGTTTTAATTATTCTATAATAAATTGCGCAACAAATGGCAAACAATACCGTTTGCAATGGTATGGCATATGACAACGATTTTTCATGGCAAACATCAAACACCTTCATAACAGACTCCGAATTTCATGGTAAAATTACTGTACACACGACAGTTCTTTTTAAGTCATGAGTAATATATTAAAACATTACAAACATATTTACGTATTATTTATGGTTTAAAGTTTTTTGCATTAGCTATTACTATAGCCCACATAATATGAAGAGGAGATGGCAACCTTGAAAAGCTGGTCATTGTTGGCAATATAGAAGGTAAGAGACCACGAGGCCGGTCGGAAACAGGATGGTTTGACCAAGCCATCTCCTCATCCAAATTCTTTCAATCGGTGAGGGCTACTTTATACCTGAATAGATGGCGGGAGATCGTACGAAAAAAGGGCTCAAGTGTCCTTAGATCCTTAGTAATGAGAGACCGATTGAATAAGAAGAAAAATAATATACATTAAAATAAGCAGTTATGAGGATCGAACTCGCAATCCATACCTAAAGCGTTTAATAAAAAACTACATTTATAAAATTTATCATGTTGAAGGAATATTCCGAAAAACTTCCTGAGATGTATGTTACATTATTTTTAAATCAGGTAACGGGGATGGCACAGCGGCGGTAACAGAAAGAAAAAAGCAAAAGCAGCCGAAGTTGATGTGAATTCCCTTAGAATAACATTGCATTTTACGTCACGAAGAAGCTTCTTTTTAAAGCAGTGGCAGTGGTAGTGTTAATATCGGTAGATCTAAGTATCTCAACCGATATTAACACCATGTATTATGTTTAATTAAAGTATATTATAATTTTATATTAAAGAAATTTGTACCACTGTCATTCTCCTGCCCTTAACCCACTCTAAATAAGGTCGTTAATATTTTTTTGCTTCCACTCTCTCCTGCCATTCGTCAACTCTACTCCTTTACACAGCGCTATTCCTTTTATATCCATGTCATACATACTTCACACAATCCAACGATCGGTTTTGGCCCCTCTAGTGTCATAGTCAACATTCATAATTCATATATAACAACATCGAAACTTGTTGCACGGTATTTAATTTAAAACATGCATGTAATCATATGTAGTAGAGCCATATTAATTATAGCGAATAAAAAATCAAGGAAGAAAAAAATTATGACACTGGTTACGGAGCTAGAAATGACATAATCTGTGATTAAAATCAGACAAATACCACGGCGCAATTGCAGGAATATTATTCTTAATGCTTGACTGTCTAAATTTATTTGGTCAGTTGACCGTGACAACTAGGAGTTAGGAGGTATTACATCGTCAGAAATACTAAAGATCCTAAAGACAATAAAATCTAGGGCTATTGGTAGTGATGGGATCGGTCTTGATATGATCACTCCGGTAATCCATCTTATTTCTCCCTATTTGGCCCATATCTTGAATTATTCCTTAATCACTAGTTCATTTCCTTCCATGTGGAAATGTGCACATATAATTCCTCTTCCAAAGACCACTAATCCTTCTGCCTGTTCTGACTTTCGCCCTATCTCTATTCTTCCGTTTCTCTCTAAAGTTTTAGAGCATTATGTGCATTTAAAACTGTCTAATCATCTCCGTCTTCACAATCTACTCAGTCCCTATCAATCAGGCTTTCGCTGTGGACACAGTACAACTACTGCGCTGGTAAAAGTCTCTGATGATATACGGTTTAATATCAATAATCAAAAAGTGACCATTCTTGTTTTATTAGATTTCAGCAGCGCCTTTAATTGTGTTGATCTGGACATTTTAATGGGAATTATTGAATCTATAAATGTAACATCAAATTCTCTCAAGTGGTTCTCGTCGTATCTCCATGGTAGGCAGCAACTAGTCAAAGTAGACCAAAAATATTCAGATTGGAATAAAATTACTGCGGGTGTTCCACAGGGTGGAGTTTTATCTCCACTGCTATTTTCCTTATTTATAAACAACCTCACGTCTCTCTTGAATTGCTCTTTTCATCTTTATGCGGATGATCTCCAAATCTATACATCTGCTCCTATTACTAACGTAGTTGAAGCCGTACAGGTGATTAATAGGAATCTTTCCATTATTTCGAAATGGGCTTGCGATATTGGTCTCCTGATAAACCCTCTAAAGTCTCAAGCAATAATAATAGGCAGTCCTAATTATATCTCAAAAATCAAGAACATGACGGTACCTGCGATTCTTTTTAATGGTACTGTTATTCCTTATACTAATGCAGTCAAGAACTTAGGTATCATCTTTGACGAAACATTTAGCTGGAAAGCTCACATTGCTAATGTGAGTCGCAAAGTATTTTCTACACTGCACTCGTTAAAAAGGCTACAAAACTTTCTTCCATTAAGAACTAAGATTAACCTAGCACAGTCCTTATTATTACCATTGTTAGATTACAGTGACGTCGCTTTTCTCGACCCTACTGAGGACCTGTTGGATAAGCTGGAACGTCTGCAAAACCTTGCAATTAGATATATTTTCGGATTGCGCAAGTACGACCACATTTCGGAATTCCGTGATAAATTGAATTGGCTTCCCATCCGACGCAAAAGAGATACACATATATTATCGCTCCTTTACAATGTTCTATTTACTCCTTTAGCCCCTTTTTACCTTAAAGAGCGTTTCCGTTTCCTGTCTGATGTTAGTGACGGTCGCTTAAGATCTGGTAGTAACCTCAAGCTTGCCTTTCCGTCGAGTTCGTCACGGGTTTATTCAAAGTCATTCACAGTACATGCAGTTAAACTGTGGAATGAATTGCCTGTTTCAATTCGTAAGTCGCCTTCCTTGTCCTCTTTTAAAAATAATTTAAAAAAACACTATAGGTTCCAGCGATAATACAACTTGTGAGACGAGCTGCATATGATGTATATATACAGACTTATATACAGTTAATATCTATAATAATATTAAATATTTTATTTTGTAGTTTATATCATATATATTTATTATTATATTTTTATTATTATTTTTTTTTTTTTTATTTGTACACATAATTTTTTTTTCCTTGTTTTTACTACTCTATAAACGCTACTCATACAATTACTCTCCTATCTGTCTCTCAAAGGTTGACTGGAAGAGATCCCTTTATGGGATAAGTCCGCCTTTGTGCGCTTTTTTATAAGTTTTGTTTTTTTTTTTTTTTTTACTTTTTACTTTGTTATAAAATTTTGTTTTTTTTTTACTTTTTACTTTGTTATTTTTTTATTTTATTTTTTATAAAATTGTGTACAATAAAGTGATACAACAACAACAACAACAACTAATTTATAACCGAAACATAGCCGATGCAACTTTACTGTTTTTATGTAACCGTTATTCTGTACTAATAAACTTTTTCTACGTAGCTTGTTAATCTCTATTTTTTACCATACAACGGCCTATAATTGTAGAATCAAAATGCATAATATTACTTTTTTTTCTAGATATAAAGTGTAATAGTAGTTACTAATCAACTTGGATTTAAAGAAACCATGATATAGTTAAATGAACTTTGAACAAAGCGAGCTCAAAAAGAATTTCAAAGTTTGAAATTTTTGGTAAGAAACTTTGCTGGCATGTACAGTACATAAAAACGGGATCAATATCGTTCATACAAACCGATAGGGTACTCTACCTTTAGCATTTATGGATTTGCATGGAGTAAAATATCAAAATGATTTTATCATATATTTGTACTATGGAATTCCGTAAAGTAACGCCTTAATCTGAAATAGATAATTTGCTAAATTTGGTGATTGTTAAATTATATCTTAACTATAAGTCGGTAGAGAAAGAATTTACAATAGATATAATAAAATAAAACATTAAATATAGACTGTTGCCTATATAATATAAAAGCCGCCACAACATGAGATCCATAGCTCAACAAATATATTAATTAAATAGCAGTGCCTATATAACTTTATTAGTTATACTTAGTTAGCCAGCTATTTTTGCAAAAAGTAACGATGAGAATTTGCCATTACACGCATCATACACTAAATAGAAATACTAAACAGCTGCAGCAAAAGAACAGTTGTAGTACAGTGTACTGTAATTCGCTAATAGGACATGTAACTGTCATGCATCAGAATTCAATTACGCATGAGTTGTTTTCATTTCTTTACTTGCATAGGAATCTTAAATAAAGCACACGCTAATACTTATTTCCTATCAACAACTGTAAAGATTTAGTAGTATTTAAGACATTTTATTGCTTGTATGGCCAGAGCCGCTGGGTCTAAGCGGCACAAGATCGTGTGGTATGGAGAACCCATGAAGAGACTTATGTCCAGCAGTGGACGTCCATCGGTTCACCAAGAAGAAGATGACCAGAGTCTAATCTCGATTCGCCCGATAAAAGTGATTTGTAGAACCTGACATTTAGATAATCTACATTCATTTTTCTATTAAACTCAATCAGATTAGATATAGTAAAAAGCACAAAGCCTAGAACATTTTACGATTTACATGAGTCTCAAAAGTCAATAAACAGTAAGTCCCTTTACTTTTTTTTATTTATATTTGTTAATAATAATGACAACAGCAAATTCAATAATATTAAAAAAAAAAGTGTTATTTCTCGTAAAAAGTGGTTTTTTTAATTTAAACTATCGTGAGTAGTATTCATAATTAATGTATAGAAACCGGCTATACTCACGTCTTATTCTATCGGAAATTCATTAAAAAAACTCACAACTCTTAAGTTACAATTTACTTTAACTCCTGTTTCAATTTAAGTTGTCATGAAATTATTACAAACAAAAGGATTGTAATTCAGAACTTCAGAATTTTAGAAAAAATTGACATAGCTTATCAATAACGAATTAAAAGAAGAACAAAATAAAGTAATGCTCGTAAAATTATATCTTTTTAGTAGGAAATATATAAGCCAATTAATGTTGTATCAGCATTCCTTTTTTTGCCTTCATTTTAATGATAATCCTTTGAGGCAAGGCAATGCCTGTCGCCATAAGTATATAAGTTGTTGTAGAACAATAACACACATAAAAACGTGTAAGATATAAATGGCATACTAACAATATTATACTAATCACGTTAACAACTAATAGCTTATAACTGTTACATTATGGCGTTATGAACGTGTATATAAAATATTATTACTTAGTTTTTCAAACGACAGCGTCATAGATTACATTCACTACTTGATAGGAAGTTAGTATTAACATCTAGTAGTGAATTGTGTTAACTGTGAAGATTAATGACGTATATATCAATCCATTTACTCGGGGTGCCAAAGTGGTCGGCCTCCTCGAGGCGCACCCTGGGCAAGCTTAGTCTTGGCGAACGGACCACTGAGGGGTGGCCAATCCAGTTGTCCCTCTGATTAGCAGAGGGCAATCTGGACGGGCCGGGGACTTCGGGGGGGTTGGGGTGAAGTCCCTAATGAGCGACGGGTCCAGTTGGGCTTACTCTAAGTCTGGCTGGACATGGTTACGGCCACCGTCGGCGAAACCCGGAAGCCCAGCAATGGGAACGGGGACCTTCGGGTTGCGAGGAAGAAAACCTCTATAAAAAATTACCCGGTGGGGGCGGAAACGCCCACCAAGGCGTTGGGGCCCCTACTTGGGGCGCGATCTCTCCCTGTCGACCGTGACATAGCAAACACGGTGGGCAGGGAGCGATCGTGGGCAGTGATGGCCTCCTTTAGCTCTGCGGAGGGGGGCGGAGGGAGGCGGCGGAGCGGTTCCACGAACTGTTGTTCTGGATCCAATCTGCTGCTGGTGAGTCCAGGTGTTAGTGACTCGCCCAAGCCCATCGTCTGCCGCCCTAACTGGGGACCTTCGGGTGTTCCGAACGGGATACATCGGACACCTGGCTTACAGGTCCCCGAGGCGGTCGGTGCATCTGGTGCTCCCGATGCACCGGTTAGCGGAGGGGGGTTTCTCTTTCGAGGGGCCCCTACCTGGAGGTGTTTATTCTCTGGGATCAGAGCTGTCGGCGGGATGGGGGCAAAATGTACAATGATACCCTGTCCTTGCCATTGGCAGCGTGGTGGAGCACACAGGTCGTTTTAGTCGGTGCGAGTCCGACATAACCGCCGCCTGTCCCCGTCGGGCGGCGGTACCCATAAGGGGTTTTTTCCTGTATAATAAAAAAAAAAAAAAAAAATCCATTTACTCAACCTGGTCTCTATATACAAAGAAACAACTTTTTAACTTAATCCCCAAGTAGAAGCAACAGATAATATAAAAACTGATCAAATTATCAGTATTTAGATTATATCCTTGCGAATTAACTTATACGACATAACAATTAAATCTCTATAAGGAAAAATAGATTTACCTAAATAGCTGTAGAAAGAACAACGGTAAACATTCCATTAACATCTAAACGTTATGGACAAGACTACTAAAGAATCTAGAGATAATATTTATCTCAATGCATTCTTATAGATTTAGTTACTAATATTCTTAAATAGCATTCAATTATTTGCTCAATAGAGGAATGGGTTTTATGGGCAAAACTCACAACAGTTAATACTACTATATTAATATCGAATCTTACGAAAGTCCTAAACCATGACACCCGGCATTATGTAGAAATCCGCATTACGCTGAAGATAATCTTCAACTAAATGGTTACAAGATGCGCAATAATATCAAGAGACAAACAACTTACTAGACAACAAACAGCAAAAAATATTTTTTTTGATATTTTTTCTTTAATTTATTTTCCTGTGCAACAGGCATTTAGTAATTTTTTCTAATATATATACTCATAGATACACAGCAAAAAAATATTTTTAAAGAATATTTGTACATACTGAAATAAATCATTTTGTATTAAAATCTAATCGAAATTAAAATATCAAGGACTGACTGTGTACTCTGAAGTGTACTGAAGTATTCGAATATTACGGTAATTTGTAGAAAGTTTCAAAACTGTAAGTTGAAGCTTAGAACTCTTTATGGGAGGCAAAATAATGTATACGTTCATACGATCGTAATATGTCATTGGGACTAAATTCCGCTAAGTGGAGAGAGATCAGATTACATAGGGTTCTTATCGTTTGATATTTTAAGCAAAACACACAAAAAATAAGTATATACGCGTTAAATAGCCTATGCTTTCAAATAATATTATAGGAATTTTTCAGTGCCCGAAAATAGTGATAGAAGAACATTTTTTTGAACAATAAAATGGAGCTAGATCTATTTGTCGCACCCCTCCTAATACTAAGTTTCATGAAAATCATTGGAGCCGTTTCCGACATTCAGATTCTGTACATATATACAAGATTAACTCATTGTAATATAATAAATAAAGATAAATTTATGCAAATAAAAGATGTTAGAATTCTTTGTGGTGACTTTAGGTATATTAGACTTTTTATAACGTGAGAGATTCCAGATTATATATTGATATGATATAGAAAAATAATTATACGATACGATAGAATTTTATAGTTATTTTGCCCTTCTGCGTCAGTTATCAATTTCGAAATTTAGATAAAATATGATAGGAAAAATAAGATTATTAGTTATTTTCGCAATTTTATTCAGTTATCTAAAACCTTTGGAATGTTACTCGTAAACGCTTGTAAAGCAACTAAAAGGTTTGTTCAATAACATGATTCGGAACTTTTTCTGTAGCAAACAACCTGTTGAAACCATATTTTACTATAGAAACTGACGCTCAAAAATAATATTAGGTAAAAAATATTGTACAAGATTCCTATAAAAATGTGTATTAATATATTAATAGGTGAAACGAAAAATATATTAATTTATTTTTATTCTTTAGTTATTATTTAATTAGATTTAATTTGTTTTTTTTTAAATGCTTGTTTTTGTAAAATAGTTTAGTTTAGTAAATAGTATACTTAGTGTAAATGTGAAAAAAAAAAATCATATTTTTCATCCCCAATAATAAAAAAATATATTACAATATTTTATTTTTAATTTTATATAATCAACAGCTTATTTATTATTATATTATTATTTATATTTTATATTACAGCTTATTAGCTTATTTATATTACAGCTTATTAGCTTATTTATATAATCTACAGCTATTTACATAAATACATAAATATATATTTAAAAAATATTAATTTATTAATAAGGCCAAACTGATTATATAATTTTACATAAAATAAATTTTGTTTAACAGAATAGAAAGAACAAAAGCTGCAATAACGACGTGATGTGCGTGTTTGTATAGTGTGTGCGTGTGCGTGTGTTTATGTGTCTAAGTTTGTTGCAAAATTGAGTGTAGCGTTTATTTAATATGTTTATTACAAAAACTTTTTTTATTAATCTTGTCACATCACATACACGTACGTCGTTACGTGACTTAAATTATCTTCACTTTGGGTTAAAGGAGTGAAACGCTTCATACTTGGTCATTTCATTAATGATTTTAATGATAGCCTAGTAAGATTTCCAGGTGTAATGTAAATTCGATTGAAGATTTGCACTTCCAAACCACGAATTGCTAACTAAATAGACAATAGCAAAGTTCCTAAGTTTACTGACTACATGTACAATGTTAAGTTTCTTTGGTGACTGTTTGAGAGGTTATACTCGTAGATACGACTATCTCTCGTACTACAAAATTCAATCAAAACGGACTTTCGTTAACATTCCGAAATAAATTTATGAATTTCTTATTTTGTTTAAGTAATAACCATAATAACATTATACTGACAACGTCCATCTATGACCGTACTTGTGAAGTATAATATATCCTTGACGTCAGGAAATGTTAATATGTATTTAGTATTTGAGTATACGATGAATAAAATGACGCTGGACTTGAAAAACTTGGGCGCTTTTAAGTTTGTTCTTTTGTATATTGATCTTAACGAATATTTCGCCTAATTTGTAAGATCATAAAGGTTTTGCCAGTAATCACCATGTATGGCATGCAGGTTGGCGTTCGCAGTGTGTGTGTGTGTGTGTGTGTGTGTGTATATATATATATCTATAAGGTTTTATGTAAATTGAGTTAAAGAGGTCCGTGCTTGTTGTCCGTGGTCGTTGAATTAAAGAGGTATCGTGCACCTGTTATCACTACATATTATAAAACAAAGTCCATATTTCCGTATGTACGCATAAAACTTTAAAACTACGCAACCGATTTTGATGCGGTTTTTTTTAATAGATAGAGTGATTCCAGAGGAAGGTTTGTACGTATAATAACATTCAATACGAAGTACAGAAATACTGTAATTTTTGAGGTTTCTGTAAATAATTACATTTTTTTCCGCTTACATTGCAAACGCAGGCTAAACCCTACGAGATTTATCAAAATGATGTACTAAGTATTTGTACACCTTAAAAAGGTCTACAGAAAAGTCCGCGATGGTATATATCTATCTCTTATGGATAACCCACAATAGCAGTTTTTTTCATTTACTTTTTACGAAAAATGATGCCTTATGTTCAAAGCAATTTTTATACAATACAGCATTAATCCTTATCCAATTGAGTACCTTAAATAAATTGTTGATTTAATATAGATCAATATGGCCGTTTACAGCATGCAATTTAAGTGAACATTTTTGGAGATATTACAGATTTAAAATGCCGTGAGGACGCCGCGCTTCACCCTATAGCACTTCGAATCTTTTAGAGTTTGTTTAAAGACATTCTGTAATTAATTTGTAAAAATAAAATACATAGGTAAAATGTAAAAGTAAATTAGTAAAAATGTACTATATGAGTTTAGATATTCCAAAGATAGCAGGAAATCGTCTTGGTATAGGGAGAGGAAATTGTTTTTCTCCAAATTTAACGCTTGCGGGCCACGGGCAGTAATGAATAAATCAAAACTACTGGATCGATTTTAATCATTTTTTTTACACTGACTGACATGGGATATATATTTTTTACCCGTGCGAAGCAAGGGCAGGCCGCTAGTTAAGGATATAATTTGAAAATAAACAAAAAAAATTATGCGTATATCAGAATACATAGGCATGAAAAAAATGCGATAACGCATTGGTGTAACAAAGAAAATTCACAATAATTAGAACAATCATATCGCATTGACCAATCACGAAATACGCAGTAATGCAATTTATAAACACAGCATGTTTACAACCACATTTCAAACCTGTTGTACTGTAGGCAATTTATATGACTTCAGCAATATATCTCTTATTTTCAAAGTGGTAAGGGTTTGGGTATTGAGAATTTACTAGGTAAGCGTAGTGCTGTCCTGTGTACTTACTTGTTACAAGTTTTGGGTTATGTAAAAGCGTGAACTGAAACGATCTAGTAAGTAGTCAATGGCTACAAGCCGAAGCGCTCATTTAAGCCACCGTAAAGTGGTGTCAAGCTGAGCAAATATCGTAACCTCTGTGTTGTAACGTGCTGAAGAAACAACTTTGATATTAACAGATGGCCTTTTATCTTCTATTGTCTATAACTTTATAGTATAATTATAGCTTTACAATATCATCTTCCTGCCCTTATCCCACTCCAAGTGGGGTCGGCACATCATGTTATAAACATGCTTGTACATGATTTGGCTGCGTTTTTACGACCGGTAGCCTGCCTGACATTAACTTACCTCGTATTTTACGACACCTCGATAAGAAAGAGGGT
The DNA here is from genome assembly GCA_947086495.1 of Morpho achilles. Lineage (NCBI taxonomy): Eukaryota > Metazoa > Arthropoda > Insecta > Lepidoptera > Nymphalidae > Morpho > Morpho achilles. Next base: position 12,185,344 of record CAMTZB010000013.1, read on the forward strand.
GGTCTATTCTACTTAACCGAATACTACGGTGAGTCAACTTACCTTAGTCGCCTTTTACGACACCTCGGTAAGAAAGAGGATGGTACTATTCTATTCAGCCGGATACCACACGGCGTAGTATAATTATAGCTTTACGTGTACTGCAATATCTTAATTGAGTATACTTAACACTAAACTTCCCAGCATAACATTACATTTGTCTAGTTTTATGAGCGAGTTATTAAATCTTTTATAAACGGTAAGGCAAAATAATAGTAGCGATATATATATTAAGGTGGACCCAAATATTCTAAATATAAGGCCGCTATAGTTAAGCTTATATGTATGTACTCGACCAGGTAAAGTAGTAGAGTATAGTCAAATATTTTAGACATATTGAAATGTTTAATACCTACAACAAAGTTTGTCGTATGAGAATAAATCCATTTTATGATTCTATGAATAGATAGATGATCAAACAACAGAAGACCTATTTTTATTCAGAAGGTTTGCAAGAGACGTGCAAGATTTTTCGACAATCCAGGAAGCTAGATAATGTTTATAATACTAACAGTAAAATGGCAACGAACCATGGCTGTATCTAGAAACAGAACAAATCTTAAAAGCAACTCTTGAGAAAATATTTTTCTGTTGAACCAATTGGGAATAGAAATGATTGAAAGTAAAGGGCAGTAATACTAGAAGATTGCTTACCTTTTTTGCTATATATTATAATTGTACTTTTCTGTCATTAATTTAGAGTAAAAAGTCACATTATTTACAGGTATTTAGGTTGTATTAAATCAAAAAATTGGCTCAATTAGACATATTAAAGCTCCTTATTCTAATCTCAGTCCGAACGTGTAACTATTAATGCGTTAAGGTTATACAGGTATTGTCACATGTTAGTGATGTGTTGAGGGGTTTCATTGTTATTTTAATGGGTTCGGCATGTAGTATTGACCCGCCTATATTTTGTGTTCAATATTGTTCTTAGTGTCTAGTTACGTGTTTACTTACATTTAATAGACTTGGTTATTAAAAAATGACCACGCGTTATTAATATTCTAGGTAGGAGCAACCTTTGCGTTTCTATTCATTGGATGACGTCATTCCAAACTGGTTGTAGAATCGATCTGGCCAATATTTATTGCAAATTAATCGTAAATTTGTTCCTTGATAAATTCGGTTCCCAGTATACAATACTCTTCTTTCTCCTTCCATTATTTATACAAATATATAAAGCTGAAGAGTTTGTTTGTTTGTTTAATTGTTTGAACACGCTGTTTAATTGTTTAATCTCAGGAACTATTGGACCGATTAGAAATTTTTTTTGAATGTAAGATAGTCGTAGTAGTAGTAGACTACATAATATCACGTTAAATGAATAGAAGAGGAGCAGCAATAAAAAATATTGCGAAAACGGCAAATATTTAAACTCTCCTTTCGTGTCTTTACTTAGTAAACGGTGAAAGTTATTCAAAAATCTCTTATAATTAACTCACTATAACTACTTTTATGTTACCAATTTCAATTCGGGAAAAAAGTTGTGACACCCTCATTTCCATGCGGACGAAGCTGCTGATACAGCTAATCTCATTCTAAGTGGGGTCAGCACAACATGTTTTTCTCTTCTATTCTCTGCTATCATTCGTCAACTTAGTATATAATATCCCCAAATGTTGCATATTTCGATAGGTGCTTTGAAACTATAGTTTTCACTTCGATATATAAGCATAATATAGAACCCGTTTGTTCCCTGGACCTTTTTTATCTACAGGTTACATTAACAAATATAAATGTAAAGTGTATTGGCAAACAATGAGAAAACAAAACATCACCTATTAAGATATGAGATAACAAGGAGGTAAGCATTGTTTACAATTACTACGATGCTTGCATTGCAGCAAGACGTTTCGTTCAAACATTTTACGTAATTGTACGGACGCGTGTCTATTCTTCGCATAACTTCATTCTTTATCATTCTTTTTATTGATATTTTAAATGGGAGGTATAACATATATGCTTCAATCACATCTGCCGACTGACATTAGTGTAGTTGTTTAATAGTGGAAATGTAATTTCATTTTTTAATAAGATAACTTTCTTTTAACTGAGTTATAAACTTTTTGTGCCATGCCCCATCTTAAAAATTTAATTTTGATATTAAAAAAATGAATTGTTGTCTTTAGAAACTTAAACTAGTTTTAGTAATTTGACGCATTTGTTTTTTTCACTAAATTCGGCAAATAAGTCTAGTATTACATTTAAATAGCCCGTAGCAAAACTTTAACAGTAAAATTGTCTCCCTGTTGAGCTTGGGCCCCACGTTGGGAAAACTGCAGTAGATTGTCTCATCAAATTAGTGACCGGACGAGACACGTGTTACCAGTCATGTGCTAGATATCCGTGTTGTAATATGTTGATTGAGTAGACGTAGACCTTCCTACATATACTAAATATAGGCGGGATAACACCAAGTGTAACTATGCTTCACTTGTTAGCATCCTATTACTGGCCAAATCAGATGAGAATTGGATTCCATATGGAAAGGAGGATTGAAGCTTTTATCACACCACGCTACTCTAATGTGGATTGGATAAAATATTGCATACAACCTCCAGATAAAAGGACGATGTGTTCCTTCACCGTAAAGAGGATAATAAATTGTAAACATAAATTAGATATAAGTTTTTCTAGAAAAATCATCGGTGTTGGCCAGAATTTTTTAGTGAATGAAGTTATATATATAAATATTTATATCATGATAAAATAACAATACAATGTTGTACAATAAACAGTCAACACATCATATTGTAGCAAATCCAAAACTGATTCAACATTTAGATGCAAACATTTAACGTAATTGTGTTTGTTCCTGTTGAACATATCTAGAGATTGAAGTTTGTGGCTCCAATCATAGCTTTTAAGGATATTAAGATAATCTGTGGAAGATAGTTATTAAGTAATTTCAATAAATAAAGAAATGCAAAAAGGTAAATAAAGCAGCTAGTGAAATCAAATTCCAGATTACATCTATAAGAAACAATAAACAGAGCTTTTCAAAACCATAGAATATAAAGAGATTGTTTAATAAATATAATAGACAACTAAACATTTTTACCTTTCTTTCTACAATAGTTTAAATCGCCAGAAATAGAAAAAATGGGTGATATAAATAAAGAAATCTACATAATCTAAACTATAAGACATTTGTACTGCTTTTACAGCCTGGATTAATTTTCTTATTGAGTAAAAAACATTAGAAAATTAAGATTTTTTAAATTATGTTTATAGAAATATCACTAAGGGTTTACAAACGCCAAATTCTGTTTTAATTTCTCCTATAATTTAAAATATAAGTTGGACATAATTCGCATCATCACCTCAATCAACATTAAACATTCCGCCACTTTTTTTAGAGTCAAATAATAAGCTTTGTTTTTCAATTTCTTGATAATTAAGCACACGTTTGCTATAAGGAAAATTATATTTCAGAACAAAATGAGCTTAGTATGAAACATTGCGGTGAAACGACAATTTCTTGTCTCTGCATTTCGTAAGTAATGGGCTCTTAAAGCAAATTATAACGTGCTATAGAAATTGGCGAGTACCCAAGCCGTACATTGCTGACAGATTAGAATAACGAAATATTTGCCAGTAAATAAACACAAACCTGTGAATTGACAACCGCCGGCAAAACGAGCCTGTTTACAATGACTGACACCAGTTGATTACTGTCCTATACTGTTATGTAAATATCTTTTCTATGTTAATTAGGTCTATTATCGTTAAACACTCTCACCGAAGGTTTTTATAAAAATTGGATAAGACTAAAAGTTTGCAAAGTTCACGTAAATCTTTACGCGGCATACGAAGGCGGAGGCGCGCAGTCCCGACAGCCTCACAGTTATTACTGAATTAAAACTTGCTCCGTGAACGCAGATTGACTTCAAGTTCCTACTACGATCGTATGTGCGTACTAGACTTGATGGATATGATATGTATTTTTTTCCTGTAACTTTGTAGCACTTACCTATACCTAGTTCTTTAATATAGTTAAACTCTTTTTTCAAACTCATTTCTTACCGAGGTATCGTAAAAGGCGACTAAGGTAAAATAGACCACCCTGTTTTTTTACCGAGGTGTCGTAAAATAGGACAAGTTAGGTTAAGGTAAGTTGACGTCAGGTAGACGGCCGGTCGTAAAATAAAAGCCAAATCATGTGACAACATGTTTGTAAGATGTTGTGCCGACCCCACTTAGAGTGGGATAAGAGCAAGAAGATGATGAAGTTATTCAAGCCGGGTACGGATATATTGGGCAGTGTGGTGTGGTCTTAGCTAGAATCCTTTTCCCTAAAAACGGAGAGAGGACGCCTATGCCCATCAGTGGGATAACAGGCTATTACTTTAATATATGGGATGGGGGACGGTGCGACCGTGTGAATCTTTAGAGACGGTGCGACCGTGTGAATCTTTAGAGACGATCACGGGTTCGAACCCGGGCAGACACCAATGAGTTTTTCTCTTAAAAACTTATGTGTCTAATTGATAATTGCAATTTATCACACGCTTTTCGGTGAAGGAAAACATCGTGAGGAAACCTGCATATCTCTAGAGAATTCTGGAGGTATGTGTAACCTACCAATCCGCATTGGAGCAGCGTGGTAGGTCTTAGCTCCAATCCTTCTCTCCCAAAACGGAGAGAAGAGGCCTATTCTCAGCAGTGGGATAGTAACAGGCCGTTACTTACTTATGGGATAAAAAACCGTTTTCTTTCGAAAATAGAATGAAAACAACATTGTACTTTAGTGAGGGTATTTTAACTCAAGGCGAACGAATTCACAGCAATCACTAGTACTGAATATATTTTTGCCAGCGAAACAGTCAACGTCAATCCCGTACCAACTTATGATGTTACATAACTGTAATATCATATCCAAAAACCAGTTTTTAAGGTTACGTAAAATTCCTTCAATAAATTTGCATTCTTTCTTGATTTGATTTACGATGTATATAGAACAGTTATTCAATATTTTTCAAGTAAAAAAAAAATTAAACGACCCATTTTATTGTGTTGTTAAAAGTTTTTTTGTGTACACACACGATTACGTTGACTCTACGGCATTCAAACGAGATCGACTCTGGTACGGTTTCACAATCAAAAATGCAAAACCTGTCTACAATTCTGTTCTTATTTTCCTTTTTGGAATTTTTTGTTAACATTTTTACTTGACAAACCTCAATTACAAAACTCTAACTTGCATTACTTTTTGCATCCACCCTTGACATGCAAAAGTCAATCTGTCAATAATATTGATAAAATTTAGTACAAATGACGTTTCTATACTGGGCTTTCATTTGGGATAAATAACTCGATTTTCCCTTAGGAAGTGGATAAACCACGAAAAACATTTTTGAGGATATTAAAACATTAGCGTTGACGCGATTGCAATACAATTTATAACAATAATTACTACTCTTGTATGGGGAACTCAGGTCGTAAATATATATGTATAGTATAAAAACTAATCAATGATTATCATAATACCATAAAAAAAATCTCTTTGAAATTACGGTAGTTTAATATATTTTTCTATAAGTTTCAGTCAACTTAACCTTGTGTGCCTAATTGATATTTACAATTTATCACACACCTTTTGGTGAACTTGCATAACTATAGAGCATTCTGGGCATATATAGGAATGCCTTTTCATTGACCTCCACGAGCTATTAGCGAAAAATCAACCAAATACTCCACAGGCATTCGTCGCTGTGGATACGATATTAACCGATAGCTCGTTAACTAATAACGATCATACTACAAGCCTAATCAAATACCATGGTTTCAGTCTTAGGACGATTCCGACGCCAGTAAACCTCTGCTTTTGATCTCTACCTCCTTTAATTAAACGTCTGTGACGTTTCTCATTTTACCAACCCGCCGTAAGTCGTAAGGGACTTTAATGCGTATCCGTTATTACTATAGGTAGCTATTATCCATAATCATTAACATATCATTATTTCGATCATATGATTTATAAATTTTTATGTAACAGAATTAATTAATATTTAAACGAGTAGTTTAAATCGTTGCAATTTACTACTATATAGGTAATTCACTTTTCAAAAAACTTTCGCTTTTAAACTAACAATTTCATTAATATTGTTATAGTAAGTTGTCGACACTGAGATACTTTTTTCATGGTAAGAGCCATCTATCGAAAAAGCCTTCAATTAGGTAGATATAACTTGTATCAAATCACATCTTTTTAATCTTAATCCAGTATTGGCTTGTTTTTTACTACTAATTATGCATTAAAAAGTATAAGATATTTTACTATAAATAGCTTAACTTAACATTTTTAGTATCTTAGTTTCATTAAAACTGGAGGAGCCATGTCACTGATATTTATTTGTAATGTTGGCATTACTGGCCATGACAAACTTTCATTCCTCTTCCATGGTGAATTTGTGTAAAAATGTTGAAAATGTGGTAGTAACTTCGGTTAATACTCTTTAAAATAGTATATAGTGAAGCGTGAGATTAAAATAAAAACATCAGTAGCTTATTGACATAACTGTGACTACATTTGTAATTTTAAGAACAGTTTAACTTGGATCGTCGTGAAAATGTTATTGTGTGCTAAGTTTTATAATGGCGGCCCGTCGCGTCCCCCGCGCCTCCATTTCGATGACAGTCAAATTATGACAATGCCGATAGGTTAAAATACTGAAAACTCTCTAGTTTTCATAACTTTAAAATAGTGAATAATATTGTAAGAATAAAAGACTGAAAATGAATCCGGATCATCATAATATCAATACGGGTGGTGGCCAACCTCCAAGCAATTCAGAGGTTTGCATTTATTGTTTTTACTGGAAACCGTCCAATTAGGCAGTGGCTAAATGATTTTTTACATGATAATTACAGCCCCAGAATCCGAGGGTGCAGTCAACGCAGCAGCAAGCTAATTTGACTCCTACGACATCTGCTACTGACTTACGGGTTAACTCAGCCGCCGTAAACGTAGCTTTGTCGAGCGTGGCCAAGTATTGGGTGTTTACAAATCTCTTTCCCGGTCCATTGCCGCAAGTTTCCGTCTACGGTTTACCCGGTACAAGAATTGAAAATGGAAAACCAGTTCAGGTATACGCTAAACATTTTTGAAAGCTTTAACGACTTTACACCAGTGTCAAAATTATTCTTTATTATTTGATTGTATATTATTGTTGGTATAGTGCAATCGAATTGTTTTGCTGATTCTTTTATCGAAATTATTTATTTCTGACATTTAAAATGAATTTTACTTTTTTACTGCTTTAATTAGATAAAGTTAGTAAGAATATTGTAGTTTTTGAATCAAATTAGTTTTAATAGAACTTTAATAATGTTCTACTATTTTGTTCTTCCCCTTTATATGTGCACACTCCATTTTATACCATGATTGCTTCTATGAAAAACTATGAGTAACATGGCATTCAATAAATATATGATTAGGTACTTGATAGCTTAGCACTCTCTTTAAGTGAAATAAATTAAAGCCAAATAACTACATTCCTCTATTAATGGAAAATGATTTAAAAGCATACTATTCTCTTCAAAAACAGTGTGCTCAGACTTATAAATTGTTGTTTATGAGTAACATCACAGACAATCATATCATTCTACTTAACTTTAAAATACATGTCAATATATTTTACATATTACATACATGCATTATCAATACCAAATTTAGTACTAAATAAACAACCACTCATCTTAAAATAATTTATGTATTCTATTTTTATTCTAGTTACAATAAGAATTTTGTTGATATTGATTTTACTACTTGTTCTCTTAAGATAATTAAAAAAAATTATGCAGAAAAAATTGTAAAAAAAATTTTAGGAAAATATGTTACACCATATGATATTTGTATTTTTTTTGTGTTTTTCTTCTTTAAGTTTTGTATCATATTTAAATGGTTAACGAATCTACTAACAATAGTATTCAGTAATTTGTGGAAAAGTTAATTTTTATGATTTATAATACTGTTTGTTTCCTTTATATAAATAAAATAAAAATTTATGACACATGTTTCCATATGTTAAATGTATATTTTTAATAGTACAAGTTTTACAGGATCTTGGCCAGGCACATGCTAGTATACTTAACGGAGATCCCAATATTATATTGGGGCATGCGGGACAGCAGCAAGTCACTGTGTCTGCAGCAGGCCAACAGATTCCTGTCTCACAGATCATAGCAACACAAGCATCACAAGGACATGGTACATATTTCAATTAAATTGTCCATTATTGATTTCTACGCCGTGGCTGAATAGAATAGTACCACCCTCATTTCTTACCAAGGTATCGCAAAAAGCGACTAATTTAAGTCAACCCACTGTGTGGTATCCAGCTGAGTAGAATAGACCAACCTCATTTCTTACTGAGGTGTCGTAAAAGGCGACTAAGGTAAGTTGACCCACTGTGAGGTATTCGGTTTAGTAGAATAGACCACCCTCTTTCTTACCGAGGTGTCTTAAAATACGACAGAGGTGACGTCAGGCAGGCGGCTGGTCGTAAAAATGCAGCCGAATCATGTGACAGCATGTTTATAACATGTTGTACCGACCTCACTTAGAGTAGGATAAGGGCAGGAAGATGATCTCCATTATTGATTTCTAGTGTAATAATATCAATTTCAGGGTTAACTCAACTGTAAGACTACATAGAGCAATGAACTTATTGAACAATTTAATTAATTGAATTAGGTTAATACTTTTTACATAGATCATGACTCGTTTATGTTAATGTACATAAAGGTTATCTAAACTTATATGTAAAATGGTTGGTTGGCTTTAAAATGAATGAATGGCTGTTTTTTAACTTAAACTATTGTGAGTGGTATTCATAATTAATGTATAGAAACCGACTAAAGTCACGTCTTATTTTATCAGATGAGTCCAACTAGTTTCAAGCCCATATGGGGCTCTAATTTATGAGCTCTTTATGTAGGTGGTTTACGAGGTTTTATTTTTGGTTTAAACCCCCCAGCAAACCATTGAGTTTTTCTGTTATAACTTATTTGTCAAGTTGATATCTGCAATTTATTACATGCTTTTCGGTTATTGAAAACATTGTGAGGAAACCACATTATCTCTAGAGAATTTTGGGGATATGTGTAACTTACCAATCTGCATTTGAGCAAAGTGAAAGTCTTAAATCCAGCCCTTCTCTCCAAAAATGGAGTTATTTTAAACATTACAGACATTATTTTTGACATTACAGTATTTTTGCCTGCATTGTAACATATTAAAATTTTTGATTGTCTACTTAAGGCCTGTTACTATCCCACTGCTGGGCATAGGCCTCCTCTCTACGTTTTTGGGGAGAAGTATTGGAGCTAAGACCTACCATGCTGCTCCAATGCAGATTGATAGGTTTCACATATCTCCAGGATTCTCTAGAGATATGCAGGTTTCCTTACGGTGTTTTCCTCCACTGAAAGCCTGTGATAAATTGCAATTATCAATTTATTATTATTTTTATTATTCTATTAATTTTTCATTGGCTCGTGACATTACAGAAGGTCTGGTGGGTCACAACCAGCAACAAGAACCGTCGGCCAGCAACGCACAAATGGCAGTTGCCGGCCAGTCCCAGCAGGTACCCAATAATCGGGTCGACTTTGTACAACACCATAACATTGATATGGTAAATGTGGTAATCCACTCCGTTAATAGCGGGAATGCATAATTATGGCTGTCGTGTAGAGAATAGACTCGATGTCTGTTATAGGTTAGTACTGGTGCATGATAGAGGATTACGCCCATTACATAGGTCACGAAGAACACCAAGTACACAAAAAAAATTAAAGTTTCTACTGCAAAATCATATAAATATACCAAAATACTGTTCAAACAGTATTTTGGTATATTTACTGATTTTTTTTGTTTTTTAATGAGCAGAATTAAACTTACTTTGGTAATCTAATTTCGTTCAGTAATTTTTTTTAAAATTAAATAATCCGACGTATTTTTTTTTCTTTAATGACGTAAATATGGTATCTTACGATTAGTTACCAAAAATAAAATAAATTCTATTTTTTTTTAAATATTAATTCTAAAAATAAATTTATTTTTACATTACTGCCTGCAGTTCCTTTACTCTACTAATATTTTATATTTAATGTTTTTTCGTCATAAGTTTGTATTTTCGATATTCTTATAATAATCAGTTTATAATTTTATTTCAATTGTTAACAATATTCAGCTAGCTATGTTTTGAATGTGGCTTTGTTTGATATTCATTAGTAAGTCCGATAATTACTGGGAATTTCCAAAAATAAAAGTACAGAAAAGCAAAACTTCCACTTTAACAAAAGTGAACTTTAACAAAAGTTCCAAGCCAGTTCAAGAAGTATTTTTTATCTGTCAGTCTTGTGTAATGGGCGAAGACTATAAAGTGTAGAGTTAGTGTATGAAATCCATAGATATCAATCAATAAGGATTTCTTAGTGTCATTTTAATTATGGTTAATATTGATAAGCAATACATATACAAAAAATTGTGCATGAAATTTTGAAATTGCAGTGGATGGATAAATTTGCATGCAAATAATTTTTAATTTTTCAGCATATTGTAGTTCTATCAATAACTGACAATAATTTGTGATTTTGTATATTAGAAGGTAAAAACGTCTTTGGTTGATTGTAGTTCCCATTATCAATATTTAAAATAGTTTGTTTACCGATAGGAGAAAAAATACTGTAAATTGTATCCTGCATGTCTATATACACAAGTTTAAAATTAATTATTTTGTAATTGCATGATTATCATTAAATAGTAATTTAATTAGTTAAAGTTAAAAAACTTTAAAAATTAAAAAGAAAATTCCGAAATATGCTACTATATCTACAAACCAATAGTAAAAAAAGCCAATTTTTAATGAAAGCTAATTATAAAAAATATTATGTAATTTAATATTCTGGTTCGTAATATAAAGAATAATTTTAAAAGCCTAAAGAAATAATTTCATTTCTCATAGAATTTTACAATAGTCTGGCTATATACAATATATATTTCATTTAGTTTAAATCAAATTTTGTATTATTCAGAAGTGTATAAAAAAGATAGATATTTCAATACCATAGAAAATTACTTGATTTCTTAGGTCCCATAAAAGTTGATGACATCACTTTATAAAATATTTGCCAAAATTCCAATTTCAAATTGCTTTTGATGATAATTAGAAAATGTTGGAAATTTTAATTATAGGATGTTCAACCCTCTAAACAGGTATTTTATTTATTTAATCTTTTTAAAGTATTAAACAATGATAATGAAATTTTATTTTATATATCCAGGGTCATCACTCCCAACAGCACATTATGCAACAACAGTTAATGGCAGCAACACGTCCAGAACACGCCAACCAACAGGTATGTCACAATTCATATTAACATAATAAATGTGACAGTCTATCTGTCCGTTACGCTTTTATGGTTAAACAACTCAAAATATATTAATTGAATTTATTTCAATTGAAGTTTATATATCAGATTGACATAGGACTGTAGGAGAACAAAATTCCAATTTTTCGTTTTGGATCCGGAATGAAACGTAACTGAGGATATTTTAACATTTAAGTTGCAGGCCAAGTCGTTGGTAAAGTTAGTCGTAGTGTAAAATTCGAAAATTCGCTGTTAGTAAACAAAATCTTTACAGAAATTAATGGGTTCGATGAGATAATGCCTTGAATCATTTTTTATCTTACTTGTACGAGTGAATGATACATTATATAATTTAATGATGAATAAGATTTGATATTTTATTGGAATAGGAGAATATAATTTTGTATATTTGAAAATGTGTTTTTCTTGTCAATGTTTTTATTTAGATATAGGTACATATATAAAGTTAGTAAGGGAATTTAATGCAATATAGAAAGCGTTAAGCTGCCTGTTGTTATAGGCATATTGATTGAGAATATCGCTCACTAGTATAGACTCAATTGTAAAATACTATTCAACCATATACATATATCCATACAATAGAAATTGGTACTATACAAGCTTATATAATGAGCTAAAATATGGGATAAAATAGTTTTTTCCTTAGGGAACTGGGAAAGACAGTACAAAATTGAAGATATTTGTTCATGAAAGTTGACACAAAGTTGCGGGTATAGCTAATATTTATATATTTATGATGTCTATTATTACTATTTATGAGTCTATGAATTACCTTTATTCTGACACCACCGTTTTCTATTTGTGCTGCGCCATTATTCAAAATCAGGTCAGCGAGGTGAGTAAGCTGTAGTTGGTAAATTGTAATTGTGATCTCCTTTCCAAACTTAATAAATAGAAAAATGTTTACAATATACAAACAAATAATGTTTAACGTATGGAAATTTCGGAAGTTACAATAAATTTATTTTGCTGTAATCCGCCTTTGTTAAGAGAATATATATAATGCTAAGTATATGAAGTATGTAGTGACTTGTTCTACATGTATAAGGTATGTAATTGTTGCACATTCATACACTGAGCATTACATATAGTCTTAACTGACGCAGATTACAGCAAAATAATTTTATTATAACTTCTTTACTATGGAATTCCGCAAAGTAACTCCTGCTTCTATAAATCATATGGAAATTTATTAATATCAAATCAAATCATATTTATTGTGAATACAGTAATTATAGATGTTTTACGAGTAATTATTTAGCCAATGTATTCTACCACTACAATATCATGTAGTAATTATAATTAATCTGTATTTTAAATTTTAATCTCTTTAAATAAAAATGGTGTAACATCAAAAAAGAGTTTGGATTTTTGTTTCTAAAAATTATATTAATCGTTACAAACATTATTTAAAATTAAGTCTTAAATAGCAATTTGTCAATAGATTCAGCTGACGGTAAGCGAAGATGGTATCGTGACCGTAGTGGAGCCGGGCGGGAAACTAGTTGACAAAGAGGATCTGCACGAGACAATTAAGATGCCCTCAGACCACACGCTTACCGTACACCAATTGCAGCAGATTGTAGGACATCATCAGGTAAATCATATACAATTTATTTAAAAACCGGATAATATTTCGTTTACAAACAATAAACTCAATGCAACTTACATAGTTCCATAAAGTAACATCTGCCCTGTGGTATCCGGCTGAGTGGAATAGACCACCCTCATTTCTTACCGACGTGTCGTAAAAGGCGACTAAGTTAAGTTGACTCACCGTGTGGTATCCGGTTAAGTAGAATTGACCAACCTCCCTCACTACCACCCTCTTTCTTATCGAGGTGTCGTAAATTACGACTAAGATAAGTTGACGTCAGGCAGACGGCTAGTCTTAAAATACGTAGCCAAATCATGTGACAACATGTTATAACATGTTGTGCCGACCCCGCTTAGAGTGGGATAAGGGCAGGAAGATGAGTTTCAAAAAGTGAACATAACTGCTGTAATTTTCATGTACTGTGTTTTTTCATTATTAGTTGTAGGACCAAGGATACTTCCTTGGAGCCTTGCCAGGAGCAGAAAACCCTAGACCATTTTGTTTTAATGTGTTTTTTAACATATGAATATCTCACTTAAGTAGCGGATGAGAGATAAATTATTGGTCCTATGCAAGCCTGATAAAGAGCCACTTTGTTGCAAGTTATCAGTTTACCAGTATCTGATGACTCTTCTAGGGAATGGCAATTGCCCCTTCTGTCCATACTTCGCTACCAAAAGTGCATAGGAAGAGTTATTAAGCTGAACAAGGACCTTAATCTTAATTCTAAATAATGATCATAAATTCAAATATACTTTTGGCTTTCCCAACAGGTCATAGACAGCGTTGTTCGCATCGAGCAAGCAACAGGTGAACCTGCCAATATTCTAGTGACGCAGAATCCAGACGGCACCACGTCAATCGAGACCAGCGGCGTTGACCCTCTCCTTGTGAAAGATGAGAAGAATAGTGCCAAAATTGAATCGGCACAATTCGCTATACCTGCTGACATTAAGGATATTAAGGGAATTGATTTGAAGGTACTGAACATTTAAATAAAGAATGGGAAATGTGATTGTGTTTTATGCAATGATGATTTTGTTTATTTTTTAATATTTATTGCACTATTAAGACAAGATATAAAAGTACAAATGAGGACTTAACACTAAATTACGCGTTTTGTACCAGTTAACTTTAGGGTCAAATGGAAAATTTAAATAGGTGCAGCAAGCAAACAGACGCAACGCGCATGCGCAAACTATACTTTACGCCATGGCGCTAACATTTGATTTTAAAAAATCTTTTCAATATTCAAACAAAGTTTGAGAAAAATGAGAGTAGATAAAGTAGTGTATGACACTACATAACTTGGTCTTATAACACTCGTGTTATAAGAATCCTTATTATGCAACAGTATCATAATCTACTATTGTTTATTTAGAGTGCAATGGGAATGGAAGGAGCAGTAGTGAAAATATCAACTGGCACAGAGCACGATCTACACACTATGTACAAAGTGAATGTAGAAGATCTGTCCCAACTGCTGGCCTACCATGAAGTGTTTGGCAAACTCAGTGCCGAAGGGCAACAACAGGCTAAGGCAAGATCATTGTTCATTTTAAATTTTGTTCATACAACATGTGTCAACATGATTCACCATCATTTGGTCATTTAATTGATAGCAGTTATCATTTCACGAATGTATCCATGCCTGACAAAACCTTTTGTAATAAAATCTTTTGTAAAAATTTTAATTAATTTGTATAGGAGGAAAAAGAGATTTCAAAAAATTCACAGAAAAATGTATCTATAAAAATTCAACAATCTGTAATGATTTAGTTAGATTTATTTTAGTAGTAAAGTTGTAAACTTGTTAACCAATTTACATGTGTTTGTTGAAAAAAATCGATACTTCGGAATAAATCAAGACTTCTTAAGACTTCATGTTGATGCATTAACATGCATCTTTTTTTATGCATCATGCTTATCATGTTCTATGGGTACAGTTCAGCTCCATTCTTAACTAATGTTGTATCTACATTCATAACTAATGTTGTAGCTACATTCTTAACTAATGTTGTAGCTCCATTCTTAACTAATGTTGTAGCTCCATTCTTAAGTAATGATGTAGCTCCATTCTTAATTAATGTATCTCCCTTCTTAACTAATGTTGTAGCTCTATTCTTAACTAATGTTGTAGCACCATTCATAACTAATGTTGTAGCTCCATTCTTGAGAAATTTTGTAGCTCCATTCTTAACAAATGTTGTAGCTCCATTCTTAACTAATGATGTAGCTCCATTCTTAACAAATGTAAAGTACTAAACTAACTATTATAATTTAGGAGTTATTTTTAATATTTAAATGAGTTAATCTTATATATATATATTTTACGTATTTTTTCGGAATCGCGGAAACGGCTCTAACGATTTTTCGAATTCAGCAATAGAGGTTTTGGGGGAGAAAAATCGATCTAGCTTGGTTTTATTAAAAACAAATGTTTTATCCCTGTTTTTGGGCATTATAAAATACTAAAATTTACATTGAATATATAAAACTTGTTTTCTTTTTTATATTTTGTAAAAAGAAACCAAGCAACGTTCAGTCACCCAGGTACTAAAGATTATATACGATGATTGCGACAGGTGATAAATGAGGTAGGCGTTGAAGTGGCGGGCACGAGCGCAGCAATGGCCGAAGCGGAAACGTCGCCCGGACATCACGCCTGCGACATCTGCGGAAAGATATTCCAGTTCCGGTACCAGCTTATTGTACATAGGTGGGTATGAAGTAGAGTAGACTGTCCTTTGCTACATAGCAATATATTTACACCACAAAACTACTGTCGCCTACGTCGCCACCGATTTTTCTAGGGATGTAACTTGGAGTAGAAAAAATCGATTAATAAATAATCGACTATTTTCCCCTTAAAAAGAATCTATATATTTTATATTTAGTATCATTATTTTACTTCATTATTTTCTTTTTATTTTAAATTGTTTTACTTTTGTGTTGTAGTTAAAAATTAGTTTTTTTTGGGATGTATTCTCTAATTAGTGTAAGTGGATTTTGTCCGTTCTAGTTAAATAAATAAATTTAAAAATAACATAGCGAAGAATCGATGGCAGTAGTGATTTTAAGATGCTAGAACGACGCACTAGCACCGGAAAACACAGTTTTAGTAGACTGCTAAAAAGGAGGATTGACGAATTGAGTAGTGTTAAGGTTTAGTTATAGAAAAATATTTTGTTAAATCATTGTTTGTGTTTTTTTATTTTATTCAGACGATATCACGGCGAGAGCAAACCATACACATGTCAAGTTTGCGGATCTGCTTTTGCCAACGCGGTGGAATTGTCCAAACACGGCAAATGTCACCTTGGTGAGTGTAAATCTTTTTTCAACTTACAAACATCTGTTGGACACTCTCTGGAATTAAATTTCTCCCACTGTTTGTAATATGATGATATCAACAAATGATGAGTAACCCCAAAACATTAATTCGATCTACTAAGCATTGCATTGATTTTAAATACTGGAGCATTGCTTGTTATATATTTTAAATAACAATGGCCATACTGGTAATAAAGGAAAAAAATCACATTTATATGACAAAATTCAATAATCGGTATATTCCCGATATTATTCCTAAGTTAGTAAAAATATAGTCAGAAATAATTTGTGCCTGTATAAAATTCTTTGCCATGTGACTTGCACCATCTGCTGGTGCATTCCCTAAGGAAAATATCACAGCCAGACATTAACAGAGACATTTTGCTTGATAACGACCATGAGAGTCAGCAAACTATTTATAGTGGTTATAGAATCTTTACTAATATATAAAGCTGAATAGTTTCTTTGTTTGTTTGAACGCGCTTATCTCAGGAACTACTACTGGACCGATCTGAAAAATTCTTTGAGTGTAAGATTGAAGTCTATTCGTCAAGGAAGACTATAGACTATATAGAATCTCGCTAAGATGAATAGGAGAGGAACAGCAATAAAAAAAATATGTAAACGGTAAAATTTGTCTTTCCTTGCGTGCGCTAAGTAAACGGTGAATGTTATTAAAAAATCTCTTATAATTAATACATGATTCAAGAAATAAATGCAATGATGTTATAAAATTATTCAGAAATTTATTGTATTGGCAAAATGTTCCTAACAGCTGGTGACCCAGCCGAACGTCAAGCAAAGAGGTTAGCACAAGATAAGCCGTACGCGTGCTCTACGTGCCAAAAGACATTTTCCCGGAAGGAGCATCTCGACAACCATGTTAGGAGTCACACTGGCGAGACTCCTTACAGGTATGCGATTAAATATAAGCTATTGTAATTACTACCAGTACAATTATCAGTTTAAGAAAACCATATTGATGTACATAGGTGTACATGTTTTCTTTCGTTAAAACCAAGTATAATTTGTATAAAAAGTAGAAAATGAACAATCAAAAACTGCGTAAAAAACGGATAGTTTCTAGCATTACATATTGTCAATTTTGTTGATAAAAAATTAAAATTATTTTATTAAATTTGCATGCATTTATAATATGCATAAGTTTTTTTTAATTTTAAATGTACTAAGTTTGAATTGTATAAAACGCACATGTTTTATCATAATATTCAATTTAGGCTCCCTCTAACGGGAAAAATTTAACTTGAATTGTTTGTAAATAATGCGTTATACGGGCTCGTACGATCTCGTTTTACGAGAATACACAACGCGTTTTCCTATAACGAATCTAGCGTGTAATAAGGCGAATTATTTTATTTTTTTTTGTCTACTCTGATACTATAATACAAAGATTATAAAACTGAAACCAAAATTCTTATGAAAAACATTACGTACAAAAATAAAAAAAATAATAAATTTATTACGATACATGTCCTGTATCATAATATAACTTTTTAATCATAACGATACACCTATGCAACCTCCAGCTGGACCAAGGAGGTTGAACCTCTACCTTAAAAAAAGAGGTTTCAATGAACGAGTCCGCGGCAACGCAACACACATGCGCAATGATGTTTGCGCCTTGCCGCTAACATTTGATATTTAAAAAATCTTTTCAATATTTAAACAAAGTTTGGTTTTTATTAATATTGTTTTACGTATTATAGTATGAGAGTAGACAAAGTAGTGTTTGACACTACATAAATTGGTCTTATAACACTCGTGTGATACTATAAAAAAAATTGCCTGCGGCTCGTTTTTTAAAACTTAAACGCGAAAACTCTTTCACTTTGTTTTGCCATACCGTGCCGTTAAAGTTAGCAATTTTTAAATTTAAACTATCGTGAGTAGTATTCACAGTTAATGTATTCTGAGTTCCCGCCACGATAACGTCGTGTTAAGAGCTCATGAATAAGTGCCCCAGATGGGTTCGAAACTAGTCGGGCTAACCCGATAGAATAAGAGAGTATAGCCGGTTCTATACATTAACTATGTTCTATAATCGTGCCCAGGTGTCAGTTCTGTGCGAAGACGTTCACCCGCAAGGAGCACATGGTGAACCACGTTCGCAAGCACACGGGCGAGACGCCGCATCGCTGCGAGATATGCAAGAAGAGCTTCACGCGCAAAGAGCACTTCATGAACCATGTCATGTGGCACACAGGTACGTAAAATTTACTTATATTTTTTTTTTCACTTCTGCCCTTCTCCCTTTCTAAGTAAGGCACGACATGTTGTTAGATAATTTGGCTAGTTATTTTGCGATTGGTCGTCTGCTTGACGTCTAGTTACCTTAGTCACCTTTTATTTATTTGTCTATTTAAATATTTTGGAAACATACAGTATATATAAGCTTTTTATAAGTAAAGTACACTAAAACGTAACTGAAACCATTAACAGTATCCTACGATAAAAGATACATATAAATGAGAGTATAGCATTAAAAAAGTGATTACAGACAATAAATATACGTAAAAAAATATTAATTGTACAATAAAATTACCTAATTAATTGTTTGTTTATTAAATTTCTAATATTTAATTTAAATTCTAAGAGGGAGAGATGAAAAACTAAACTTAGGGCTTGTTTCTACCAATAATCTGTCTTTTAGCTTTGGAACATATCTGACATATATCTCGGAATTTTGCGTTTCTTAGGCTTCTGATAGGCTTATTCAGCACTTAAAGTCCCTAATAAGTTAACAAGTAGATCATGTTGTTATTTTGTTTATCTGCTGTATAGAAATACTTATTTTAAAAATGGCCGCGATTTTTTTTTTTTTCACTTTTTAGTCTCTTTTTTTATAGACATTTATCCGCTAATTAGTTTATTTGTCGTTTAACTATCCGACACTTTATCAGTAACTTGTGAAACAGGGCCTTATGGTCGTATTTAACACGTTGAATGCCAAGGGGGTCATCGATGACCAGCACTAAATTTATTCGTAGCGCTATGGGAGTTAACCGGTAACCGGCGCTTAATTTGCTTGTAGTGCCATGGGAGTCACCAGTGACCGTTACTAAATTTATTGGTAGCACTATAGGGTCATCGGTGACCGGCCCTTGCTCAGCAAAATTAACGTATAATTTTTCTTGCACTAAACACGAGCCTTTTTTAATTTTCCATAAAAATTCCAAATTCTTAAATCTGAATAAAAATCTAAGAAAAGTACGAAAGTTCTAAAAGCTGTAACCTTTATTTGAGTTTATAACTATTTGATAAAAAAATATTATTACAAGCGCATAAGTTTGTTGACAGTACACTGCCTTATACCAACCTTCGAATCAGTGCTAGCTTCTTTATAACATTTGACACGTACGTCATGACAAATAGGCTTTGACACAAGAACCTGACAAAGGTTATTTAAAAAAAAAGAGTAAATACAATTATAAGACACTTAAATTACCTATGTATTAAAGATTCGTATTCCTAATTCTTGAAACTACTGTTGTTCGAAAATGTATATTATCTAAAGTTATTCTCATGTATATAGAACAAGTAAGATATTATATTTATTACAAATGAAACCATTAGAAGTTCCACTTTACAGGTGACAAGTAGAGATCTCTTTAAAAAACATTTTTTGTTCATATTTTTCTGTTGTCATGTCTGATTCATTTTACTTTGTAAATGTAGTAAGGTTAAATCAGTATATAAATAAATTAAGTAATAATATAAATATATGGGACACTTACACACACGGTCGTCCGTCCCCAATGTAAGTAACTTAATACTTGTGTTATGGGTGACAGACAACTGGTGAATATATCTTATGAGTGGGGCGTTATTATTAACATTCCGGATACAATAAGAAATATTAAATATTATGAGCTATATATGCAGTTTTCTGATTTGCGATCTTAGACCAGGAAGAGCGAGACCTTCTGACACAAGTATTTCTAACACTTACTATAAGGTCTCAATCTGTATTTTGTGTAATGAACTATTGAAAAGAAATAAATATTTTTGTATTTTTTGTTTTGTAGACAACTTCACTCATCATTAAATAAATAATAGACTCACGCAAAACTGAGTATAAAAAAAATTATCGAATCAGTAGCTGTTTAGTAAGATAAATATCTTATCGGTTGAGCAGTTTATTTTGAGAATTGGGAGTTTACTTTTATCAATTACTATTCATTTTGGCATAATAAATCGTAATTGATAAAAACGCAACTATTTAGCTAAACAATGGATATCATGAACTTACTAAACACGATGAAATGTCGTACCTTGGTAGAGTTAGTCACTTTGAATTTTCTTCTTTCTTCATTTTCGTATTTTAACTTTTAGTTGTATTTACTAGTCAATTTATGTTACTATTATCTTAAGAGCATGAAAACCGCATATCTATTTCACAATCTTTTTTGTAGTAGCTTTAAAAAAATGTTGGTAGCGCTGATTGTTCTTAGTGTAAATCGACTTATCTGGAAGTCTCTATACCAGCCTGCGCCAGGGGGTTAGTACAAGTGGTGCAGAAAGTAGAACAATTTAATGATTCAACTATTCAGCCAAATTATATTTTGAAAATATTAAAGGTCCTCCAAAAAAACAAAGAATCTACATAGTACTAACCATAACGTATCCATTTATTGGTAAATCGATGTATAATTCGCAAGCGTTACTTCGCGTAACATAGTTGCATCATTGATTGTTAACTTATTATTTTCTGCCCCACATAACTAGGTGAAACGCCGCACCATTGTCAAATTTGTGGAAAGAAGTATACTAGGAAGGAGCATTTAGTGAACCATATGCGGTCCCATACAAATGATACTCCGTTCAGATGCGAACTGTGCGGCAAGTCCTTCACGAGGAAGGAGCACTTCACCAATCACATATTGTGGCACACGGGTTAGTACAGCTTTCAGATAGCATTGCCGAGTACTAAAGCTTGCAGATTGGTGTGAATATCTCATTTTTTCAATAAATATTATTAATTAAATTATTAGAAAATTACAATGTGAATGCTGTGTTATAAGTTTTATAATAAACGGATAGTGATGGGAATTTAGAAAACAATTGAAATTGTTATTAAAAATGTATTAATTAAATATCTAAAACAAAAAATTATGTGAAATAAAACCTACAAAGTGTGTGCAGACAGATATTTAAGTTGTTAGTTTCTAAGTTATTGCACATCGATTGGAATTCGGGTGCATTTAAACAAAATAGCTTGATTCCATATTCTACATTATCATACAGTTTAAGCCACTCTTCTGTTTGATTTATATTTAAATTAACAGTAAGTTAGTGTGAATGCAAAATAATAAAATCGTTATAGAACACGAGAACTAGATAACTTAATTATAATCCTCATCCTCCTGCCCTTATCCCACTCTAAGTGGCGCCGGCAAATGTTAATAACATGTTCTCACATGATTTGGACAGATACCACTAGATTACAACTAAATATTTTAAAAAATCAGACCACACAAAATAGAGTATATAAAAATGTATTAACAAAATGTATTAATGATAAATCGTAAAGTATAAATTACAAAACAAATTACTAATAATACAAAGTACGCTAAAGGTTTATAAAAGTTTTGTAAACAGCATGGCTGTGGTGATTATTGGCATTATGGGTAGTATCGCAGACAATATGTCGCTAGTGGAAAAGAAACGTGTCACTACACATGTTACCAAATTTTACCATCCCACTTCTGGTTTTTTTAAAATTATGTTCTAAATATACGTTTAACGTTGAAGTATCAGTAAAGTAAACATCATTGGGACATGTCTAATCATTTCTAGGACATGTATAACTTGTGTCTTGTGTCTGCTCTTTGTATGTTCAAGCTTAATAATCTCTCTTAAGAAAAAAGGTAGACTATAGAAACTGACTAGGTAGAGGAAAAGTAGCATAATAGTTTCACTTTTTATGTCAGTTATTTGACTTAATATATAATATATATATATATATATTATATATATATATATTAGTGTGTGTGTCCGTTTGTGTGTCGCATATATATATATATATATATATATATATATATATATATATATATATATATATATATATATATATATATATATATATATATATATATGCGACACACAAACGGTCGTCCGTCCCCAAAGTAAGTAACTTAATACTTGTGTTATGGGTGACAGACAACTGGTGAATATATGCTTACATATTTTTTAAATACATACTTCAATACAAATATACACCCAGGCTCAAAGACCACCAAATTCATTTATAGAAAATGTTGGTCCTCGGTGGGAATCGAACCCGTGACCCGCGTAGCTGACGGCAGGGTCACTACCCACTGCGCCAACGTGCCAGTCAAATTCTATTAATTTGATTCTATTAATTTGAGCCAGAACTCAATTCAAATATGGAGGATATACGACTGAAACATTATGATATAGTAAAGCAACTTTGATTCAAGTCAGGAACTGATTATTTCAGTGCAATGTAAAGTAATTTTATTTCATTAGAACGGAACGTAATCGTGGTTGAGCGACTGAGTATTTAGTCAACTAATTTGAGTCAAAAAGTCCAATTTACAGAAAGGTTGGTGTTTGTGACATCAAAATGTGATTTTACAACCCTGTATAGAGTTACAGATATTTAAAGTTCTATTATACAATTATAGTTTGCTTAGGTATAGTTTGTTTAACCTACGCGATAATGTTGATTTGTATGACGCTGCAATAGCGACATCTAGTGCTGTAAAAACATCTCGCACTAATCACATTTATTTTATATGTGACCCTCTCCCCTGTGTCTGTCCCCAATGTAAGTAACTTAATACTTGTGTTATGGGTGACAGACAACTGGTAAATATATAGTTATATAATTTTAAATAAATACTTAAACACGTATATACACTTAGGCTCAAAGAAAAAACAAATTTTTGTTAGAAAATGTTGGCTCGGCGGGAATCGAACCGCGACCCGCGGAGCTGAAGGCAGTATCACTACCAATTCAGAGTTGCCGCTAACGGGGATGTGGGCAATTTTTTCATAGGTACCCTATCCCCGCCAGCAGCACACAAGTTGTTTTAGTCAATGCGAGTCCGACATAACCTACGCCTGTTCCCTTCGGGCGGCGGTGACCACAAGGGGTTTTTTTCTGTCAAAAAAAATAATAAAAGAGTCACTACCAACTGCGCCATCGAGCCAGTTAACTGTGACCCTGTGAATTGGTTTTGTTACGTGCTTTTTAAAATAGGAATATTCGTCCACAGGCGAAACACCGCACCGGTGTGACTTCTGCTCGAAAACTTTCACTCGCAAGGAACATTTACTTAACCACGTCCGACAACATACCGGCGAGTCGCCTCATCGGTGCAACTTCTGTTCAAAGTCCTTCACTCGCCGCGAGCACCTTGTGAACCACGTGCGGCAGCACACGGGCGAAACGCCGTTCCAGTGTGGATACTGCCCTAAGGCGTTCACCAGGAAAGATCATTTAGGTAAATATCCTCAGTTTTTTTTTTTTAATATATGGGACACTTACACAAACGGTCGTCCGTTCCCAAAGTAAGTAAATTAATACTTGTGTTATGGGTGACAGACAACTGGTCAATATATACTTATATAATTTTTAAATACTTAAATACAAATGTACACCCAGGCTCGAAGACCAACAAATTCATTTTTAGAAAATTTTCGTCCTCAGCGGGAATAGGACCCGCGGAGCTAAAGGCAGGGTCACTACCCACTGTGCCAACGGGCCAGTCAAATTTCCAGCCGGCCAGCCAAATTTCGGGACAGTCAAAAAAAATTATTGTTACATAGCTGTGTGGTATCCGGCTAAGTAGAATGTAACACCCTCATCTCTTACCGAGGTGTCGTAAAAGGCGACTGAGGTAAGTTGACCCACCGTGTGGTATCTGGTTTAGTAGAATAGACCACCCTCCGTCTTATCGACGTATCGTAAAATACGACAGAGATAAGTTGTCGTTAAGCAAGCGGGCAGTCGTAAAATACTTAGCCAAATCATATGACAACATATTTGTAACATGTTGTGCCGACCTTACTTAGAGTGGGATCAGGACAGGAGGATGATTTAAGATCGGTTCTAAAATGTCATAGAATAGTATTAGTGAAATGTACAGATAGATATGTAATTAATGTCCTTTATTTTAGTGAACCACGTCCGTCAGCACACAGGGGAGTCCCCGCACAAGTGCTCTTACTGCACTAAATCGTTCACGCGCAAGGAACACCTAACGAACCACGTGCGCCAACACACAGGGGAATCCCCGCATCGGTGTACTTACTGCTCCAAGTCCTTCACCAGGAAGGAGCATCTTACTAACCATATACGGTGAGTAAATCTTTGCCTAACCGGGTGAATAGCTATTTGGCTTGACAACATCCGGTACTGATATCGATTCTGGATCATTGATTCATATTAAGCATCGTTGCCCCAAACTTTTTAAAGTTATTGTATGATTGTACCTTTTTAGTATTCAAAAGTCTTATGTTTATTCTATAATTGTTGTCTGAGACGAATGGCCTTTCACCCATACTTTATAATTATATATAATCTTAAATAAATCTCTTATCATCATCATCCTCCTGCCCTTATCCCACTCTAAGTGGGGTCGGCACAACATGTTATAAACATGTCACATGATTTGGCTACGTATTTTACGACCGGCCGCCTCCCTGACGTCAACTTACCTTATTGTATTTTATGACCCCTCGGTAAGAAAGAGGGTGGTCTATTTTACTAAACCAGATACCACACGGTGGGTCTTACCTTAGTCGCCTTTTACGATACATCGGTAAGAAATGAGGGTGGTACTATTCTATTTAGCCGGATACCACACGGCGTTTGCTCTAAATAAGATATGGTATTCAATATTTTATTAGTAAATGGTATCTAACTGGATACTTAACTATGAAAGACTATATAACATGTGTATAGAAATATTATATCTTAACAATATTAATTTATAACTACATTCCAGCTAACCTAATTTTTAAGACAGCTTACACCATAATATTTACCACGACAAATATATCAGTACATGGCATGGCATACAATGTCATTCATTTCTTTATAAAAATTAATAAATAAATAATGGCAATACAATAAATAGTGCATTGCATTAAAACCCATATTAAATAGTTTTTTGCTATTCTATTAAAACAATATTGACTTAATTGTGCTTATTTAATACGTATCTAATTTTTGCCATGTACGGATATATGCGTATGTGACGTCATAAATTAATAAACATCATATAAGAAAAGACGCTATTTTATAATTTTTCTTATCATTATTATTAAATTAATATATTCTTTATAATCTATATATATTTATTTTGTATCTATAATTCATTAAACATTTAGTTTTTGTTGATTTAAATTTTAATATCACAGTACTAATGGCTAAAAACCATTAATAAATTTAAGGCGTCTAGAATTATAGTATATTCCGAATTTGCATGTGTTTATTTTCTTCCCTGTAATATCGAAGACAATGCTGTGCTACAAGTCGGTAAATAACTTTATAATTAGTTGTACTAAAATGGTGTCAAATAAAGATTTAAATACTCAATCCAAGGTAAGATTTAACAATTGAATATATGTTTTACATATATTTAATTATACCAAAGAGCATTTGTGGGAAGTTTCCAAGCCCTACCAATAGCACAGCATTGTGCATTCCGATTAGGACTCCCAACTAACCTGCCACTTTGCCAATTAAATAAGCGCTTACATATAACAGTTTTACGATATTAAAATCGGAATGTACTTTGTTGCGCAGACAGCACACGGGTGAGACTCCCCACAAGTGCACCTTTTGCCCGCGCGCCTTCTCCCGGAAAGAGCATCTCAACCAACACATCAGGCAACACACTGGTGACATGCCACACACGTGCACCTTCTGCAGCAAGAGCTTTACGAGAAAGGAACACCTTGTTACACATGTTCGGTACGTAATCTATATAAATTATCAACGGAAGCTTAACTTCGGCTAAAAGACATCCCAACATCATCAGCAAGTACTGAAACAATGCCACAAATGAACTCCCTATTACAATGTTTTCGAAAGGAGCGAGCCACATTTCTTATTTCGGTAAGTAATGAATTATGTAATACAAGCAGCAGTTTTACTTTAGATTAGATTATATTAGCAAAACATTAAAATTATACACCTAAAATATTTTTGCGTGTAATAGGGCACATATGTGTATATTACTTATATTATTTGTCATAATAATATAGCATATCAAATATGGCATTTCATTTTATAAATTTAGATGCATTCACTCTTGATGCTAGTACAAGCCCATAGTTGGTACTATGAGTAAAATATTGAAACAGTATAAGAAATGTTAAGTGATCTAGACATAAAAAGCTTACAATGCAAATATTTGGTGTAAAAATAGTTTGTAGACTAATTTATACACGTATCACTATTCTATCAATGTTATTTTTAACACATTACTTACTAATATGGTACTAAACAACTTACTAATAATTACATATACAGATAGTACATTTTTTAAAATTGCTAACAGTTGGTTATTCCTTACTTATATTGTAGCATCACTGGGTAGAGGTAAACATAACAGTTAACATAATTGATTTACTTAATCATAACAAATAATTTAAAAAAAATTAAAAGCCTCTATCATGTTTTTTCTCTTTGAATGAACTTTCTAGTTAGTTTTTTACTAATTTATTTTATTTATTTATTAATCAAAAAAGAAAACATACAAAAATGCAGTTAAATGAAAACAAGTACAAAGGACCATTTAAAAGTGCAATGCATATTTGAAAAAATAATTTAATTCTCAATGTCTTAAAATACTAACATAAAACGATCATATATTAACCTCTTACCAATACAAATCATACATCTAATAAAATTTATTTACACACAATGGCTTGGCCCATGATGTGCATTAAAACGTGAATTGTTGTCTTGGTGCAGGCAACACACTGGGGAGACTCCATTCAAATGCACATTCTGTTCGAAGTCCTTCTCAAGAAAGGAACATCTTACGAACCACGTCCACCTACATACTGGAGAAACTCCACACAAATGTGCCTTCTGCACGAAAACATTCTCCAGAAGGGAACACCTAACAAACCATGTCAGGTGAGTGAGGCGTTTACATTGTTTGGTGCCATTTGCTATATATGATACCAGCAATCTATTTAAATTTAAACCGTAATATAGTCTTTTGTTAACCATAAAAAAGTGGGTTAACCTTAAAAGCTAGACATATGCCATCGCGGACTTTTATTTAGAACTTTTAGAGAGGAACAATTTTGTAATACGTGATTTTTGAATAACTATCACCGTTTACTCAGCGCACGCAAGGAAAACTTTAAATTTTGCCGTTTTCGTACTATTTTTTATTGCTGCTGATCTCCTATTAATCTTAGCGTGATGTTATCCTCCTAGGCTTGTTAGGAATGAATACTCAATGAAGTCAAAGTTATACGTAGGCTTAAAAGTTGTGGTTCGTTCTAAAGTATTCATAAATATTTTACAGTACATCAAATGTAAACATGTTTTGTACTTCACGAATTATATATTTTTAGCATTTATACATTAATTTTTGTATATATTTGCATAGAAGACAATTATTTTTGTTTTTTATTACATTTAGTTGAGAATTTCTTTGGCAATATATAGAATATAGATGTTTAATTTTTAGAATGAGATTGAAAAACATTTCTGACGCCACAGTTTTCCATGATGTTAATTTGTGTAAGCTGTTTTAAAATATACATAACAAACCAGTATATATATAGTTACTTTAGCCAACTTTACCATGTTATAACTTTGCAAATATGTTTCTATTTTGTGATGACAGTGTGACTAATTTAATAGATTAATAATACCTCAGAAGTGGTTAGCTAAATGATTAGCATCATGGCACTTCTAAGGTAACTTATACTAAAACTAAAAGGTAACTTATACTTAATACTAAAACTTAACTTATTTAACAGAATACACACTGGCGAATCACCACATCGCTGTGAGTTCTGCCAAAAGACCTTCACTCGCAAAGAGCACTTGACGAACCATTTGAAGCAACATACTGGGGACACGCCACATGCATGCAAAGTGTGCTCTAAACACTTCACTAGGAAGGAGCATCTTGTTACGCATATGAGGTAAATAAAAAAATATACAAGATCTTATGGTTTCAAGGCCATTGAATAGCTACCAACATTATAACGACAATTATAAACAATTTGTTAGTTCTTCGAGCCTGGATGTATATTTATTTATGTACCATAAAAATGTTGGAAAAAAAAACATTATTGGTAAAAAAAAGTGTTCAAATGTCAACTTATACCTATGTCAGAGATCTCTGCCAGCTAACCTATGAAGTGAGACAATTTATAGTTAAGAAAAAGTTGGTAAGCAAATACCAACATTTTGAACTAGAATTACCTTACTAATAATTACTTATATTTGTATTTAAGTATGTTTTTAAAATTATATATGTATATATTCACCAGTTGTTTCTCACCCATAACACAAGTATTAATTTACTTACTTTGGGGACGAATGACTGTGTGTGTGTGTAAGTGTCCCATATATTTATTTATTATTGGTATTGCCCAGTGGTGAGAGAGTGCGAGTTTTTCTGTTAAAACTTATGTGTCTAGTTGATAATAGGAATTTATCACACGCTTTTCGGTAAAGGAAATCATCGTGAGTAAATATGTACATCTCCAGACAATTCTAGGGATTTATGTAATCTACCAATCCACATTGTAGCAACGTGGTAGGCTTAACAATCCTTCTCTCCAAAATTGGAGAGAAGAGACCTATGCACGACAGTGGAATAGTAACAGGCACTTACTTTTACAGATCACATAGCTGCGGCGAACGACCATTCAGTTGCACCGAATGTGGCAAATCGTTCCCGTTAAAAGGCAACTTACTGTTTCACGAACGATCACACAAAAGCGGAAACGCCAACAAACATTTCCGCTGCGAAATCTGCTCTAAGGAATTTATGTGCAAAGGTATGTTGTCATATTTTGAATATTAACAAAGTCTATTTTAACGTATTTTCATATTTTCATGATTATAAATATATCTTGTTAATGAAAAGTCCATAATTTGTGATGCACTTGTTGATTAAAATGTATAGTTTAGCTACATTTTTTTCATCCAACAAAGCAATTCTGAGAAAACAAGATAAAAAAGAAAGACTGTGATCATTTCATCATCATCTTATCCCACACTAAGAGGGTTCGGCACAACATATTATAAACATGTTGTCACATGATTTGGCTACTTAATTTACGACCAACTGCCTGTCTGACGTCAACTTATTTTACGAAACCTCGGTAAGAAAGAGGGTGCTCTGTTTTACTCAACCGGATACCACACGGTGGGTCAACTTACCTTAGTCGCCTTTTACGACACCTCGGTAAGAAATGAGAGTGGTCTATTCTACACAGCCGAATACCACACGGCTAAAAAAGAGAGTAATGTATTTAAAAAAATCGTTTTATAATGTTTACCAAATCGATTATAAAAAAATCTTTTTTTTTTCACTTTATACTTAGAACTACCCCATGTTTAGGTCATTTAGTGTCCC
Organism: Morpho achilles; assembly: GCA_947086495.1. Classification (NCBI taxonomy): domain Eukaryota; kingdom Metazoa; phylum Arthropoda; class Insecta; order Lepidoptera; family Nymphalidae; genus Morpho; species Morpho achilles. Next base: position 12,215,329 of record CAMTZB010000013.1, read on the forward strand.
ATCGGCGAACGCATACTGAAGCGGGCGAAAACCCAACCAATACAGAGCCAACAACTGAGAACGAAGACTGTGGTGACTATACGAAGTGCGAAAAGGATGCTGCTGAGATGCCAGAGAGAAAACATGAAATCAGGTTAGTTACACTTCTTACAAATTTATTATTATAGTAAAACTTCTTTATGAACGGTTAACTTGGAGATTAAGGACGAGAGCTTTACGAAAATACGAATATGCGAAAGACAAAAGTAATGAGAATATTGTTTTGCTATATCCGCGATAAAAGAAAATATATGTAGAGTGTACTATTCGTTCTCATACTTGATACATACAGAATTTGTAAGAACTCATGCACTACCCGACACCGATGACACAACAATATACAAGCACTGCACACAGTCACCACCACAATCTCAACAATTGTTTCACCCTGTAACCGAAGCATCGTCAGGAGATAGACTCGAAGACAAAATCGCAAAGCATTGGCTTTGCGGTTTTGTTTGTTTGTTGACAGGGCGAAACAATTATTGAGATTATGGTGCTGAATATGTGCAGTGCTTGTGTATTGTTGTGTCATCGGTGTCGGGTATTGCATGAGTTCTTACAAATTCTGCATGTATCAGGTATGAGAACGAATAGTACACATTACGTTTAGCTTTACATATATTTTCTTTTATCGCGGATTATAGCAAAATAATATTCTCATTACTTTTGTATTATGGACCTCCACAAAGTAACGCCTAATTCTATAACTTATTTAATATGCGAAAGTTAAAACAAGTACGATATACGAGTTTATATAGAATAGTACCATCCTCCTTTTTTTACCGAGGTGTTCTAAAAGGCGACTAAGGAAAGTAGCACCCACCGTGTGGTATCTGGTTAAGTAGACCACCCTCTTTTTTACCGAGGCGTCGTTTCATGTTCGCCAACAATAATTCTTGTCAATTTAGGCTACCACTGATGAACGCCTATATCTGCAGCATAATATCAATCACTATTATTATATCGATGTTTAAATCCAGTTCATCATATTTTCGTATCAATTGTAAAAATAACGACTCACTCAACACAGATGACTGAAGGATAAAATATTTCTGTGATTCTTGTCAATGGATTGGCCAGCATGTATGTGCATATTTTGGTTTCGTGCCCCTTGCGTTTTCTTTATAGTTTGAGTTGAGTTTAGTTAATATTGTATGATGTCACAGTAGATAAATCAGTTTTTCAGGAAACCAGAATATATATGAAGAATGAAATGATACTCTTAATCTGAGGGACTTTATGAATCTTGAATGAAATTGTAGGCAATTGTCTTTTGGCCAATAATAACAAATATCTGGACAACTGAGTCTTGCTCGGTAATTTTTTAATAAAAAAAAATAAACAAACTTCAAAAAAGAAAAAATAATTAGGAAGTTGGGGATCGATCCTAAGTATTTACATTTCTCGAGACTGCCCGTTCCCCGAAAAAGCTACGCTTACTTGACAGTTTATGGCAAAAATTCAAAGCAATATAAATTTTAGTATTTTTTAATGCCCAAAAACAAAAGATCGATTTATCTCCCCCAAAACCCATTTAAATACTAAACCTTTGTATGAATACCTTGTACCTGTATATAGAAATACCTTAATATTTGTGTTCATATTAGATAAACGTGTCTAACAAAATAAACTCCAGCCAAGAATATGCCAAATATTCGTTTTTATTTAAGCCAATTAGGTAGGTTAATATAATTTTTATTCAATTGATGCTTTATTAATACTAACTAATGTTTTTACATTTATTGCAGAGTAACCGCTGACAACAGAACTGCTGAATCAAATACGACGCAAACACAACTGAGTACTGTAATGCAAATCACTAGCCAGGTTAAAAAAATTTAATTTACTATTATGACAAACGGTCACGCGTTAGTTACCCACCATACATTATATAATGTTTCAAACAGACTAAATTATACAGTACACAAAGATTAGTTCGAAAATGCTGCATTTCCGATGAAAGCTTCCACAAACCATTTTTTGCGTATTTTTTTAAAAATGTCTTATTCCAACTAATATACACAAAAATTAGACATTTAAACTTTTATCGTGTATGTCTTGTTAGTGAAAACCACAAAAAAAATCCGCAGTAGGTTTGTTTATCGCAAACAGACGTGACGCGCGACATTGCAAGTATGTAAAGACCAACCGATAGATAACTTCGTCCATGTAAATTAGAATAGAATAGAAATACTCTTTATTGCACAATACACAATAATACACAAAAGAAAAATAACAAATAGAAAGAAAAAACTCAATTAATTGCACAAATGGCGGCCTTATCGCTAAGCCAGCGATCTTTTCCAGGCAACCTTAATAATATCAATCAATCAATAAAAGTAACAATCAAGAATACAATGGCAAATAATTATTATATGTATAAATCATATACAATACTGTACAATACTGTATAATACACTATACTATAATATATTAAAAATATATGAAATATTTATAATAATATATAAAAAGACAAACAAGGGACAAGCAAAATAAGTCACACAACCTTTTTCAAAAAATTATATTTTATTATATATAGTAAATTAGTGCAAATACAGACATTGTATTACAAATAAAGCTTTTTTTCGCAGCTTCACTTGCCTGGACTAAATAATTTTGATACCAAAAACCGTAGTGATCTATTTATTATTTGGACAGAATAGGAACTTATGAGAGAAAATCATTCTTTCAAATGTATAATATTATATTGATAACTTTATTTTCGTTCTCGCACAATGACAGCCACTGAAAATCAGTGCTAGGGTTCCTGCCCTAGCTTAAAGCTGAGTGGTCTACCATTTTGTGACCTATTATATTTATTTATGTCTTTCTTAGTATCTTGTTGCTTATTTTAAATTCTTTGTATTTTTTTTTAATTTATTTACGTTAAGGTCACAAATAAAGGTTTTGAATTTGAATTAGTGCAACTTATTATTTTTTCTTCCTACACAGCAACCTGTCCGATCAGGAACCGCAACCAGTGCGGCGAGCGTGGCAACCGGTACTTTCACCCACGCGGCCAACGCCCAGCACCACGCTGGCACTACGATTGCCCATCATCCTGTCACTGTGAATTACTAGCATACGCCCACCATATCAGAAACAGAGGCCAACTCTGTTTCTGATCCAATGATCCTCTTTATAGAGAGCTGATAACGCCTAACGTTGATATTTGGGACATGTTGTGTTTATATTTGTTTGTTTTTTGTGCAGTTTTGCTGCAAGTGCATTATAAACTGTTTTAGTGACTACATATATTTTTAAAAGTGGAGTGTGAAGTGGGTTTTTACACAAGAAATGCAGAGTTTGTTACTATCATTGGCGGTGGTAAAACTATTGTACATCAAAATCTTAAAAAAAATTTCTATAGTTATATAAAAGTAATGAGAATATTATTTTGCTATAATCCGCGATAACCGCGATAATCCGTGATAACCCGCGATTTTATCGCGGATTATAGCAAAATAATATTCTCATTACTTATGTATTATGGACCTCCGCAAAGTAATGCCTAATTCTATAAATTACTATATTGATATGATATGAAGAACTTTCACAGAGTTAAAAATTCTAATCATAGATAATACAATCAAAGTATTTAATTCATTAAGAAGGAATTGCTTATAAACATAGTAAACATTAGAAAAAAAAACTAAACTACTCTCCTTAAAATGATTAGGAAAGCCCCAATGTTCCATTAGTACTTGATTAAATGCATAGTTTCATAAGCTCTTTTTATGTAAATATAATATGGCCCTTAGCGCTATGTATAAAATGCACAAAAAGTACAAATATAAGCATTAAATATAAGTAAATTTTTAACAGTTTAACCTATGACAGATGAAAATTATATTTTTAATAAATTAACTTGTAAGTTAGGCCCTGATAAAGTGATTTGTAATAAATTTGTAAATTTGTGTGTAAACAAATCAGTAAAGTTATCTGTAAGAAAATAGGAAAAAAATATTTTACAGTCATCTGTAAACTTTAACTTAACATTTATTATGTGAATATTATGATAATAATGTATTTTATTAATTAATACAGCTGTTATGTGATTTATATTAGTGATATTGGTTTTAGAACAATTTATTACAATATTTAATATTAATCTATGATTGGGTTGCAGGTTTGTATAATCAAAAAATAATTTATCTTAACACTGATAGGTGTAACACTTTGTTTATTATAATTATGTAGGTTAAGGTGAACAATATTATCAATCAAGGAGATGGGGTATTTTTTTTTGAACTTCAATTATGATAGTTCTGTGGCATAATATACTTACTATTGCAAAATCATACATTCCTCGTGATTCATTTTCAACGAACTGATGATAAGAAATTTCTATCAATACTGTTGATAACAAATTGTTTTAGTTTACATATACCATAAGGTATATGGTATATATACAGACCATTTGGATAAATAAGATTCAATTATATGTAAAGTTATAAATAGTATTGCCAGGTTCTGTGAGAACAATCAAATCAGTGAAAACGAATGCTAACAAAGCCCATTTAATAATTTCCAAAATTACACAATAGGGACAACATTTTTGTAAAAAGCTTCTTATTAAAATACTAAGTATAGCAGTTAATAAATCCGGAATACATAAGAATTATTTTCTAATTTAGTTTGTGTGGAAGAGGGACCAGGTGCAGGAGAACTAAATGTATTTAAAAAAAATTATTTGCACATAAACTAGTTTTTTTAAAAGTTATTATATATTATTAGATCTATTTTATGAATATTCTTTGCCATTCATGTACAGTACAAGTGTGATAAATATTATAATGTAAGGTTAATATTGTATAGGTGTTAAATTGGTGGCTTTATGCTTAGATTAGTTGATTCACCAATATTGAGGAGTGGTGTTATAATCACTTCAATGACTTAAACAGTTTGTGAAACCTATATAGCTTGTATACTGTACATAGTTAACATTTAATATAGATGTAGGTAGTATAACTATAATAAGGCTAATTATATCATATGTTAATTTACATGAATCATGATTAAAAACATGTATAATATTTGGATAAACGATTTTAAATCGTCAAATGTTTTAAGTTTTTTTTTATAAGTCTGGTGAGATCACACCATTGTAATATTATTTATCTGTAATGGTGCCACTAGTTGTTTATAGAATTTAAATTCTCTTATAGACTATAGAATATCTAAAACTTAAATTATGTTCGGTAATTTGATATGAATGAGATTAAAAATATAAATGGACTGTCTCTTTTCATTTACTCCTTAATACTTTCAATGCTTTCTTGAAGACAATTTCGTGTTGTTTTTAAACATATAACTTTTCAGAAAAAAATGTATTTTTTTAAATGTCTTATTCCTTATTTTACATTCGATTATACTTTTTCATAACATTGGACATCTATAATGTAAAATGCATAAGTTGTCTTGCCAAGTATAATTTTGGGATTTAGCAGCATAACTTATTTTGGGTTTTTCTTGAGGTCCTGTGTATCCTGCCTTTTTTGGTATTTACTTAAAGACCTTAATAGAAGGGTAATAGGGTCTTGAAGTAGTTTTATAATTTCTGATACACTTTGTACATAAAAGAGATTTTATATTCTGTCAAAGTTGACATTTGAAAAATTTTAAACAGGATTTTAAAAAATTCCTGTTTTATTTTAGATGAAGGACTAACTTGAAATTATGTCTATTTCTACACTGTCAAATTCATTGACGTAGTATATACTGGACAGCGCCAAAAGACGTTGCCGATTTGCGTCTGTGTGTAAGCGATTTATCGTTTGTCTCCAGTGTTGCCAACAGTTCAATAAGCTTCCCACTAGATTCAACTTTCAAAACCACTAACAAACAGAAATTTTACTCTCTAAATGACCGCTAACCGCTAAATTTTTCACTAAAACAATTTTTTTTTTATGAAAGAAAATAAATATACAAATAATTAGTTTCCTTAATTATTACTTATTAAAAAATTAACAAATTAATATCACAAAATTAACATTTCGCTACTCAACCCGTAGTATTTCAGATATCTACGAGCCAAGAATCCCGTTGCGTATATTGTGATTTTTGCACAGTTACGCGTTAATAAATTCGCTCAGTTAATACAAACCAAAATTAATAATTATGAGCCCATGAGCGTTACTGAATGATGAACCCTTCTAACTTATAAGTATTCAGAAAAAAATATGAAGTGAGAAATCACTGCGAATAAAGTATAAGTTTAGAAAAATATTAGGTGGAAATCCTCGCGTGTAGAGAAACGTAGACGACTAATCAGTTATGCCTATTGCCTACTCAAGCAAACAAAAAGCAACACTACCAGGTGTACTAGCTAAAATCCGCTTTTTTTTCTAAAAAAAAAACATTTTTTTCATAGGAAAGAAAAACTAAAACTTCATTCAAAATATACATTTATGTCATCTCTCAGGTAATATATGGATAACATACCAAAAAAATTGTTCGTTTTCGAGGCAAACCACTTTCCGAGTCAATTTTGGACGTCTCTCGTAAGAATCGAACTGCTGCCCAGCGAGCAAATGGCACTCCGACGAAAACAGATGACAGTCGGATGGGGCCAGTTCTGGTGAATAAGCGGTATGGAGTAGCATCTAACAGTTAAGCGTCTCTAAGTAATTTTGAACCTTTTTTGATGTGTGTGACGGAGCATTGTCATGGAGGAAAATTAGCTTATATTCTGGCCTTTTTTCCATCATAGCACCTCACAATTTTATTATCTATCGGTGGTAACGGTGCACTTCGATAGTTTCAACAGATTTCAGCACTTTATAATAGATAATTATGCAACGCTGATGGCACCATACGCCTAGCATCGTCCTCCACCCGAAGTGATTCCGCCTTGGAGTGGATGTTGAAGGTCGGCCGGGATGAAACCACGGTTTTATGATTTGTTTAGGATTCTCATGAATTAGGATTTTGTATGAAATGACAAATAATGTTAACTCAATATTGTTGACCGAGGTCGTACCTCTTAAAAATAAAAATATGGCATGGTCATATGCGTTTCATATGTTCATTAACATTTAACACCAACCATGAGCAAACAGCGGATTTAAGCTTGTACACCAATGTATATATGCATATTCAAAAAGGAAAACGAACAGATAGATAAAAATCATCGTAAAATGGAAGTAAATCTAACTTTTTAACTGCTAATATATTTTACCAAGACCACCAAAAAAAACCACTAGCCACTAAAAGCAATATTTGGCCACTAAGTGGGTAGTTAAAACCACCAGTTTTAGTGGAAAATCCACTAAGATGGCAACACTGTTTGTCTCTGTTCTTATCGCGAACAATACATAAGAGTGAAAGAGATTGTGATGAAGTTTGGCAACGTCTCTAAAAATGTGTCCAGTTGGTGACACCAAATGAGGCCATAACGTCGAGTTTGTTGAAGATTATTTCTTGAAATCTAAAGCAAATACGAGTGTTACTGATATATTTTTTCAATAAAGGTCGAATATGTCGTGTGCTGCCTTATCATGTCCATCAAGAACAATGAAAGGGGGAGTTAAAAACACGGAATTATCATTTCATAGGTAAATCTTTGACTCTCATTTGCGTGCTAAATTTAAGCGTTTTATTCAGTTAAAGCGTTTCAGATTATAATGTATCAGTACAGTTTGATATTCTCTAGCCGGCACGAGTGTGGGTTACTGATAAAACATAGAAATTAATCATTAAATATTCGATTGAATTGTGTTACCTACGTAGTGATGTACACGATAACGAATTATTATGTATCGATAAATATCAGTCAAAGTTATATTTACTAGCCAAGTAAATGCGAATTCTCTAATTTTCGATTATTTTCTTAGGTTTCCTAAATGCCCACATATAAGAGAAGAGTGGATAAAAGCTGTTAGACGAGGAAATTGGGAGCCTACTAAAAATTCCAGGCTTTGCTCAAAACATTTTGAAAAATATTGTTACATTGAAGGATTGTCAAGAAGACAACTTAAAACTGATGCAGTTCCTACCATATTTGAAGGATATACAAAATCCTATCAACTGGTAAGTATTCTTGTGTATAACTTCTCACTAAATATTCCATGTTATCCTTTACATCTAATGCATCATGGTATGTTTTAGGTTGTGAGGAAGAGAAAAGAGCCTACAGATCGTAAGGAAACCGTATTTATTTCTCCCAGGAAACGGAGAAGGCTGGAACAGAGTGGTATTGAAGCAAAAGATATACCCTCAACACCCAGGCGAGTGGTCAATGTTTTGGGATCTCTAGCAAAAGCTCAGTTGATGGCAGCAAGACGTCTCAGGAAATTAAAAACGTTAAGGGAAACTAACCGTAGGCTTGTCAAGAAGAATGCAATATTGACAAATATTATTAATGAACTGAAGGACAAAAATTTTATTTCTTGTAATTAATAAATCAAATAAATTATTGAAAATATCTATGAACTCACATGTAGCTTCACAATCTGCTAATTCTTGTAGTTTTATATTGTTGCGGCAAAAAATTAACGCATCTGAGACAGATTGGCTAAAGAGTTGAGCAGCTAGGTAACATAACTTTGTTTGATGTAATATAATTGATTGATGTAATATAATGTAATTGACATGTACTTGCCTCAATTTGTTTGCCAAATGCAGTTGCTCGTGAGTTTGCAGGCTGTGTAGCATCTCAAAGTATTTAAAAGATATTTCTTCACCTCTTTCATTAAGCAACATTCTCCTATCACCCAGAGTATTATGAACTAGTTTTAGGCAGTGACAAGGATCAAGAAATACAGATATATTTATATTTAGTCCATTGTGTTCAAATTCTGTGCTAAAATTATTTTTATAATTAAAGTTACAGCCAAGATATTGTGCCATAGCCAGATTGTTAGGTGCACCATCAAAAGTTAATGATGTTGTGGTTACACCAGACTTTTTTAACAAATCCAAGCAGGTATGGACAAGTTCAGCTTTTTGTAAGCCTGATATGCCACAGATTAAAAAATATCTCACTGGAATTTTAAAAGGTACCATTCACTGCTGTTAACATAAATGTTAGTGCAGTGGCCAATGGAACTATATCATCATCCACATTATTCCCAACATTGACATATCCGTGATACTGGTGACCATCCCATTCTACACATTTTCATATTGACATTTCATCTATACATAAAGCACCGAGTATGGGCTGCACCTTCAACGCTTCAAAGGATTCTTTGGTAAATCCAGGCTCACAGTCAATTGACTGATACCATTTTTGAGAACCACCCATCACAGTAAGATATGCAGTAAAGATGTGCATCGGATGATTCATGACATTATACTGCAGACTGTACACTCAGGAAATTATGTCAATCTATTCAAATGTTTAAATCTATTCTGAACAGTAAACCAACTAGGTTGGTTACAACTGTATATTAACTTTACAGTACCTCAGTAGTTCAGTTTATCGATAAGATAAGTACTTCCCTAATCACGCACACTAATGCAGTTCTAAAAGTTCACACAAGCATAAAACGGACACAAAAATAGCTAAGACGACATCCATACCAGTAATAGATTGGGCGGTACCGTAATTTACTATAAAAGATCGCTCCATGTGTCCCCTGTAGACCCCCCTGAGTTAGAAAACATGCGAGGTCTCAGTCTGTCAGGTGGGTATGACGGGTCATCAATCCGTCATACTAGCATCAGTTTACTTAAGCCCTTCCAAGACAGTGCTAAGAGACGACCTCCTTGCTCTCCTAGCACTTGGTAATTCTGTCATCTTGGCCGGAAACTTCAACTCGAAGCACGGCCATTGGAATTCGATTAACAATAATTCCAACGGGCGCACGCTCCACAATCTCAGTGGACTCGCCCACCTCAACTTTGACGTCATAGCCCCCGATGAGCCGACGCACTACCCTTCCAACAGTGCGCACTCACCGGACGTTTTAGATATTGTCGTGCTCAAGAACGTAGCCCTCCAGCTACGTTCCATTGAGGTCATCCACGACTTAAACTCTGACCATAGACCGGTACTGTTTCAGCTGGGTAGGCCCGCCTCCGCGGCACCCAGCACTAGAACCATCACCAACTGGAGGAAGTTCTCAGAGCAACTTCAGTCTATCGACTCTGTCCATTTGGACCAAATTCCTGACAGGATAGATTCCGAGGAGGTCGCCAAGGCGGCGTCCTCGCATCTCACCGCTCACTTGAGCGAAACCATCAAAGCGTGCTCCAGGGAGGTACCTGACAATCTAGGTCGCCAAAGACTCCCTGACGACATCAGAGCTCTGCTCACCAGAAAGCGCGCAGCCGCTAGGGCTTGTGCCGCGTACCCCACCCCCGAAAATCGGAGTAGACTCCGCAGACTACAGAGAGAGGCAAAAGAGAAAATTGCCATCTTTAACAGCGATTCTTGGGACGCTAAACTCTCAGAGATCTCGCCCAGCCATCTAGCCTTCTGGCGGATGTCCAAATCCCTGAGAGGCGAACAGTATGCGTCCACACCGCCATTGTTGCGAGATAACCTTCCGCCCGCGTTTGAAGATTTTGATAAGGCCGAATGCTTGGCGGACAGCTTTGAAGCCCAATGCACACCTAACTCCAATTCCGCGTATGCTGAGTTCCACGCCGGGGTGGAATCCACCATCGCCAACATATCAGGGTTGGATCCCGAAAGGGAACCACTCCCCCCCACTTCCGGAGACGAGATAAGAGCTATCCTTGAAAAGCTCAAACCCAGAAAATCCCCTGGCCCCGATAGCATATCGAACAAGGCACTTAAGCGTCTTCCCGACCGCCTCGTTCACCTCCTGGTGTTGATCTTCAATGCCCTCTTGTCGTGTTGCTCTTTTCCAGACGAATGGAAAGAAGCAACAATTATAGGAATCCACAAACCGGGCAAACCCCGGAACCGCCCCGACAGTTATCGCCACATCAGCCTCCTCAACGGCTTGGGGAAGGTCTACGAGAGAGTGATCCTCTCGAGACTTAAAACTTTCATAGACGCCAGGAACCTGCTACCGGACGAACAGTTCGGGTTCAGGTCCGAACACACGGCCGTCCATCAGGCTCATCGCCTGGTGGAACACGTCCTCCAACGACTCTCCAGATACGGAGAGAAGACAGGTGCCGTCTTCTTTGATGTGTCAAAGGCCTTTGACAAGGTCTGGCACGCAGGCTTGCTTTACAAGCTCATACTCCTCGACCTCCCGGATAGTTTCGTAATCTTCATACGAAATTACCTCGCGAATCGTACTTTCAGATACCGCTTGGACGGTACGCTCTCATCCAGACGTCCGATACGTGCTGGAGTTCCCCAAGGTTCGGTGTTAGCACCGTACCTCTACTCGCTCTACACGAGTGACATCCCCCGCAGCAGGGGGGGGTCGTCGTTAGCTCTATACGCTGCCGACACCGCCATCTTCGCGTCCTCTCTTAATAGAGAGAACATTATTCATCGTCTACAATACGAGGTAGACAAGTTAGAATTGTGGTTCGCCAAATGGAGAATCGCAATCAACCCCGATAAGAGTGCGGCCATGTATTTCACTAGGCCAGGCGCTCCAGTCTACTTCCCTCCGGAGTGTATATCCATACACGACCGGGATATACCATGGCAGCAGGAGGTCAAATACCTGGGGGTTACTCTCCAACCCTCTCTCTCTTTCTTCAGACACATACGCACTGTCCGGAATAGGGCAGCGTATGCACTGGGTCGTCTCTATCCGATGATATGCAAGAAGAGTAAAATGTCACTTCGTAACAAAGTGACACTTTACAAAACCTGCATAAGACCTATAATGTCATATGCGAGCGTCGCGTTCGCACATGTCCACCCGACCAGACTCAATGTTTTGCAGCGATTGCAAAACAAGTTCATGAGACTAGCCACCGGCTGTCCCTGGTTCGTGCGCAACGTCGACCTACATAGAGACTTACGTCTTCCCTCAATAGCTCAGTTATTCAAATGTCTCTCCAAGAGATACTTTGAAAAGGCCGAGGTGCATCCAAACCCGCTCATCGCGGGGATGGTTAAGTACACCTGCTTCGACAGGAAGTTTAAGTCCAAGACCCACAGACGCCCTAGGAGCGTACTCTATGACCTTGACGATCATATCACGATCGCCAACGCCCGATACACTCACGCACACGCACACACACAGCGTCTTCGCCGGCGAAGACGAGGTCCCCGCTTCCTCACGTCTAGCGGCCGGGGTGTCCAGCCCCGCCCGTTATGACATTAGGACTTTTCCACAAGTCCGATACAGTCCTCCACAACGCGTCGTTTTAAGCCGAGGTCCGGCCTCACAGGAGGCACCCTTAAGGCGACGCTCCCAGGATGTTGCGGGCCTCTCTCGAGACCCGCTCTCCCAGCACTTCAACCCCCGGCGATGCTTCCGCGCTCGCCCACTCTCTCGGTGACGCTGTCAAAGCCTTCACGGCTAACAGCCTTAGTTAGTGTCCGAAAAAAAAAAAAAAAAGACGACATCCAGTGTATTATTTATCCAAGGTCAAATTAAACCACACTATAAATTTTTTAACTAATCAAAGTCTATAAATATGATTCTTCCATCTTATATGACATTGGCAAAGTAAATAGTGTCTTAAAAAAAAGAAAAAGTAAGTAGCGGCCTGTTACTACCTACCTGTAACCTGATTGGTAGGTTATACATATATCCAGAATTCTCTAAATATATGCAGGTTTCCTCATGATGTTGAAGTAATCAAAGTCTACAAACATGATTCTTCCATCTTATATGACATTGGCAAAGTGAATAGTGTCTTAAAAAAACGAAAAAGTAAGTACAGCCTGTTACTACCTACCTGACTGGTAGGTTACACATATCTCCAGAATTCTCTAAAGATATATAGGTTTCCTCATGATGTTTTCCTTCACTGAAAAGCATGTGATAAATTGCAATTATCAATTAGACACAAGTTTTAACAGAAAAACTGATTGGGGTCTGCCCGGGTTTGAAACCATGACCTCAAAAGAGTCGCACCTGTTACTGCTGGAATATCACAGCTTAATAGTGTCATGCAATAAATTATTTTAACATTTTCATAGATCAATTACAATACAATAAAAAAATATATTTTATAACATATTATCCTTTATTTTAATATTCTTTAAGATATACAACTTTTTATAATACAACTAGCATAGATGATAAAAAAATAAAATTTACTTAGAACATTTTAAGATATATTAAGCCTCAACTGCAATTTTCTTTAAACTAGCCTTTACTCTTTGAGGTTTTTCTGGTGTGTCTTCTTCAATCACATCTGGCAGTTTATTACTAGGAACATCTGGTAGTTGATCTTTGACATCAAGAATTGATTCAAGTTCTGCTTCAATCGCTTCATCATCTTCTTCAGTTAATTGACCAGAAATAAGCTCATCAATTTCTCTTTGTTTTTCAATACCCTCTTTTGTTTCATCTAAAATTTTTTCTATCTCATCAATATTAAGAATCTCATGAACAGCCTTCAATGCAGCATTTCCAGTCTTCAGTCCATCGAGTACCTGCAAATTAGGATTAGGATAATTTATATATGATTTATGATAGGGTGTTATACAATTTCATAACAATAATATGAAAATTTCAATTAATTATAGCTAACTTTATTGAGCCATGTGGTATCTGGCTGAGTAGAATAGTACCACCCTCGTTTCTTACCGAGGTGTTGAAGGCTACTAAGGTAAGTCAACCCGCCGTGTGGTATCAAGCTGTGTAGAACAGACCAACCTCATTTCTTACCGAGGTGTCGTAAAAGGCAACTAAGGTAAATTGACCCACCATGTGGTATTTGGTTTAGTAGAATAGACCACCCTCTTTCTTACCAAGATGTCGTAAACGACAGAGGTAAGTTGACGTCAGGCAGGCGGCCGGTCGTAAAAACGCAGCGAAATCATGTGACAGCATGTTTATAACATGTTGTGCCAACACCACTTAAGAGTGGGATAAGGACAGGAAGATGATATAACTAACTATATTATGACAATAGATTTTTTTATTAAAATTAGCAATATTTCAACGATAATAAATTACTCGTGGGGAACCCCTGGATACAAACAGCACAAAATCGTGTGTTATGAAGAGACCTATGTCAAGCAGTGGACGTCCATCAGTTGAAAATGAAGAGTAAATTGTTAACAGTTTACACAGGTGTCTGGAGGTGCTTATGATATGACTAAAATAATATATTTTTACCTGTACTTCAATTTGCGTGAACTCTAAGTCATGTGTAAGTTGTTCTAACTTTTCTAATTGTATATCAGCATTCTGCAATAGATTTTCTTGGTACCTTTTCTTTTTAAGAAGCAACTTCGCCTTATCACGTTTGTCTTCTGATAAAAGTTTCTTTGCCAACAGCCTGTCTCTTTCAAGACTGAGTTCTATTTTCTTTTGATATTGTTTCAACTTATCTCTCTGTTGTTTCAGTTGTAATACAGCTTTATCTTGCTCAGTTATCCTACTAACTGGTTTTTTACTTTTGCTAAATAAACCACCCATTTTACTTACTAAGAGAAGTAGAAAAAATAAATAAATATGGATCACAATATTTACACAATAAAAACATCAGAATGTTCAGATTATTCAAAGTTGACGATAAACATTCTACATCAATTTTAATTTCTTTCTAAAACTTTTGATTTTTAAATTATAGGTACACTTTTATTTGGCTGTAGTTGTAAGTAGTAAGATTTATGAAATTTATTATTTAATGCAATGTGAAATGTCTTGTCTTTATAAGATTATAATTTATTGGTCTATATCATATTATTCATTGACTACCAGTGTTCCCACTTGAGATTTCGGTTATGCCCCAAATTTTTCAGAAAAAAGCCCTAGAAATACCCCAGTTATTAAAAAAATCCTTAATTTAGGATACATAACAAAAACTTGAAAAAAATATTACCAAAAATATATTTTTATCATTAATTGATAGAAACATGTCCATAAAGTTATTTGTAAGAAGCCGAAGCATTTCTTTGCGGCACCCAAAATTGTCTAGCTCCAAAACTAGACAGTTACAGCATTCCCAACTTAGTGTTAACAACTCCTTTAAGGGTTTCATTATTCACTCTTTAAAATGCCCTATGTCCCAAAAATCTCTATTGCAATAAAAAAAAAGCCTTAAGACCTAAGCCTATATGAAATGACTAATTTCGCCCCAAAATAAGGCAACAGCCCTAGGAATGGAAACACTGTAGACTACTATCTTGGTCTTTTTTTTAGCGATGCAACTTGGAGTGGAAAACATCGACTCATAAATAATCGATTTCCTCCTTTCAAAATAAATTGATTTATAAAAAATCGGTTATCTCTAAATCAATAAAACGATTATTTATTCATCGGTTTTTTTCTGGTTTTTATTTTAATAATTAATTAGGATAAAGAGTAATTAAAGTGGGTGAACAAACATAACAGAATCGCTGTTTGCGTTTTCGCTGTTTTTAATTCGATTAAAATTTTTGTTTGGCTACATTGGTTTCATCCAACAACGCAACAATATCTTTTCTTAAAAAACAATAAGTAAATAAATTAAAAAAATTATAACTCATATAACCGTTTATTGTGATAAAATAATTGATTAATATATAAAAATCGAGTATTTTTGATATCCCTTTCCCATCTTTATATTATCTTGAGTAAAAGAATGTTTAGCCTGTGTCAGATGAATCATGAATCTCACGAATAAATTTATCACACATAAAAAAGCGGCAGATAGATAACCCCATTTGCTTTCTCTTTATTTCTGTTTATTGAATATGGTACATTTTAAACTGGATTACTTACTGTAGAATAATAACTCTACGACAAAATGACTTAAAATTGAAATTAAAAAAAAATTAACGTCAAGCATTATATATCACTACATAGTATAAAACAAAGTCGCTTTCCCTGTCCTATGTCTCTATGTCCCAATATCCCTATGTATGCATAAAACTTTAAAACTACGCAACAGATTTTGATGCGGTTTTTTAATTGATAGAGTGATTCAAGAGGAAGATTTATACGTATAATATCATTCAATACGGAGTAGAGAAATACTGTAATTTTTGAGGTTTCTGTAAATAATTACAATTTTTCCGCTTACATTGCAAACGCTGGCTAAACTCTACGAGAATTATCAAAATGATGTACTAAGTATACACCTTGAAAAGGTCTACAGAGAAGTCCGCGATGGTTTATGTCTATCTCTTATGGATAACTCACAATAGAATTTTTTGTCATTTACTTTTTACGAAAAATAATGCAAGATATTAGTATAACTTGAGCGCTAGCATGTTTCAAAAGTTTGTAGCGGGTTGATCTACCACAAATTTAAGATTTTGTACTTTAGATAATTTTAAAATGTATATATTAAGCTTTATATAGCTTTATAAGCTGAATATATATAGTAGTAATAGTCTTAAATTTTTTTTCTTAACTAATGTCAAGATAAATTAAGATTTACCTGATAATTTAATCGAGTAAGGTGATGTTCTCCAAAAAATAACGATTATTTTTAGAATCAAGTAATGTTTTAATAGTATTAGTACTACTAATTTACTAGTGAACGTCTAGCACAGAGTTATATAAGTACATGTATATGACGAATTTTTTTTGTTTGTAAATTTTTGTATTTTTTTTGTCTAATAATTTATGTTCTAATTATTAAGTTAGTTTCAATAGATTACTAACTATAAAATTCATTTCATAGATATTACTTTTTACTTTTTGCTTTTATGACGCATGTTACATTTCTGAGATCATAGATAATACACTTTATAGGATATATGAGATTGTTAAATAAAAAATGTTAAAATGCTGTATCTACACACTTAAGTATTCTAAAATCTTGAAAAAAGTAGTACATGTATAAAACATTTTTTTTTTCGAAAATTAAGAAAGTTAAGATTAAAGTAGTGTTTTGTTATACCTATTTTGATAATTTGAAGAAACAATGGCGGTGTTAGCGGCGGCACAGTTATTGGACGAGTTGATGGGAAGACACCGCAATACTAATCCAAATGAAAAAATAAGGAAACCCAATTGGGAGGATCCTGAAGTAAGTAATAACGTGTGACTGTTTTACTTAGTATCTACTTTAATTAACCTATATATTGACTCATATTGATTTTATTCCCCAATTCTTATTTACAGTATTGCAAATATTACATGGTAAAATTCTGTCCTCACGACCTGTTTGTGAATACGCGAGCAGACCTTGGTGCCTGCCCAAAAGTTCATGACGATGAAGTTAAGGATCTCTTTGAGAAAGCAGACTCTTCTTATAAAAAGGCACAGTATGTGGAGGAATTTCTTCGATTTTGTCGTCACATGATCAACGATGTTGAAAGTAAGTTTATTAAAACGTAGTGATACTATGAAAGAGAAAATCATTCAATCATTCATCATCATCTACCTGCCCTTATCACACTCTAAGTGGGGTCGGCACAACATGTTATAAACATGTTGTCACATGATTTGGCTACGTATTTTACCAGCCACCTGCCTGACGTCAACTTACCTTAGTCGTATTTTACGACACCTCGGTAAGAAAGAAATGAGGATGGTCTATTCTATTCAGCCGAATACAAATCTTGCATTATTTATAAAGTAGAAAATGGACAATTCAATCTACATTGAGCATTACATAGATTTTCTTCAATTGCTGATAATAGCTAAAATATATATCATTACCCTTGTTAAATGATAATTAATTAAGTTATTGTAAAATAAATTGAGAACTAACATATACCAAAATATTAAGAGTAAAGTTGAAAATAGAAATAAGATATTGCCTGTTGTGCTAGAATTATTATTGCTTTTTCTAAATAAATTTAAATTTTAGGGAAAATTCAAAAAGGTAAACAAAGACTGGAACTTATGAATTCTAAGCTTGAAGGTCCCCCAATGACCCAAGCACAGACTGAAAAAAATCAGGAGCAGGTAATAATATACTTTTATGACAATAAAAATAACATATTTTTATTTTATACTGCAATAATATGGTGAATCTATAAGAATAATTTATTAAATAATTTTTTTTCTTTTCAAGTGCTGTGTGTCTCTATTTAGACAGAGGTCTTTTTAGGGGTATCTACTCCACTATCATGTGCCATTTATGTACAGGAGCTCTTTCAAACCTTTTTGGGGATTTTCTGATATATATATTTTAACTTGCACCTAAGTTCAATATAGATTAGGTAACATTTAGTAAAATACTTTTTGTTTTATATAAAAATCAAGCTTTTACCTGCAACTTTGTGTGGACTATTGTCTCAGGTTGATAATAGATGGTGCTTTTCAATGTCATCCTATTCCTGTAGAATTAACAGGATTTCTGTAGCCTATATGTTACCTTGGTGTAGTGCTAAATTTCATTGATATTGATTCAACAGATTCCCTGTGAAAGAGTAACAAACATTCATCCATACAAACTTTCACATTTATAATATTAGTAGGAAGTATAAGTTGTAAACTTCATAATTATACCAGGCATTACCAGTAATTCTATTGCTTATCTATTGGAACTGCTGGTAATGCTTGTCTGGTAACATCTTATTTTAAAAAAGTAATAATAAAATTATTTTGCTATAATCCGCCATGAAGTAAAATAGAAAATATATATAATGCTAAATGTAGAGTGGACAATCCGTTTTCATACCTGATACATGTAGGATTCGCAAAAACACATGCACAAACCTCCACCACCGCCACCACAATACACAAGCACTACATACGTTCACTATCACAAACTCAACAATTGTTTCGCCCTGCAACCGAAGCATCATCAGGAGATAGACTCCATGACCAAAATCAGAAAGTGAAGTAATACCCATATAAGCTTAGTTAAATACTAATCGGTTCAACCCCACCATTTATTTCATTTTGCCTGCAGGCAAAATTATTTTGCTTTAATCCATTTAAAATAAAATTTTATTTATTACTTTTGTATTATGGATCTCCGCAAAGTAACGCATAATTATAAAAATTATCTTATTTTACATTAAATAAATAAATAAATAAAATTTATTGACAGTTATAATTTTCACATCTTGCTTTTACATATTGTTATTGTTCTACAGTCATTTATATCTTGTTGCCTTACATAATTAGAGTATAAAGAATATTTTGAGCATAAATTAAAAGACAATCAATTTCTCAGGTACAGCTTTTATCTGAAAAAATCACTGCATTAGTCCAGGAGGCAGAGGAGGCAGGGTCTTGTGGTAATGTTGAACAGGCCCAGGGACTTATGAAACTTTGTGATAGATTGAAAGAAGAAAAAGATCAACTTTTGAAGCAACAAGAAAATAGGTATTTTTTTATTTCAGTATTTCTTTTGTATATACTGTTGTTGTGTAACAGGTTGTTAATAGATGGTGCTTATCAATGTCATCTTAAAGTAAAGTTAACTTAAGTTAAACTTAACTTAAAAACTTTAAAAAAAGTTAGCTTAAGTCAAAGTTAAGTGTAACTGCCTGTTACAATCCCACTGCTGGGCATAGGCCTCTTCTCTCCATTCCTGGAGAAAAGGGTTGGAGCTAAACTACCACGCGGCTCCAATGCGGTTTGGTAGGTTACACATATTGCCAGATTTCTCTAGAGATATGCAGGTTTCCTCACGATGTTTTCCTACACCGATGTCATCTTATTCCTGTAGAATTAACAGTATTTCTATAGTCTATATGTTACCCAGGTGTATAAGGCATAATTGTGCCAAATTTCATCAATATTGGTTTAGCGGATTCACTGTGAAAGAGTAACAAACATACATCCATACTTATAAACATTCACACTTATAATATTAGTTGGATATCTAAAGCTGTGGGAATTTCCCTTGTATGTGTTCTTGTTAGGAATAAAATTGCCTCAGTTAAGGTACATCTACTTCTCAACTTATATGTCAATAATTAACAAGTGCCAAGTTCTTCATGCCTTGAATTTTGGTTAGATATAGCAAGGGTAATTTCTAAGGAGAAATAACATGAGGAAATAGGTAGATTAGTCCTGCATAGGAGCTGACTACCCATCCTCTATAGACAGGTGTCCCCTAGATTAGATAAGATAAGAGGAAATAAGGGCAAGAAATCCTTTGTCAAAATTCCATAGGTTTGGTTTGGCATTTAAGAGTACCTCAGCTGAGATTGACAATTGCAAACTCACATTAGAATAATTTTTCCCTTACATAAATGAAGCTCATTAATATTTAAAGAAATTAGAGGTTCTTCCCTGGTTTTGAGACTATTATCAACATATATTTCAACATTATAGGTTTTACTAAACATGATCTGTACTAAAATGATTATGGCATTGCTTTATTGGGGGTGCCATAAAGCTAAAATAAGATTTTCTTATTCAAATTAAATTTCTTGGAATGAATAAAATAATAGAACAATAATATAAATATTTGTCTGTGTTTCGCTAAAAAAAATTAAAAGTCTTCATGTGATGTTGTATAATAATAGCTTTAATGTTATATTTTTAGCCATTGGTCCATGACTGCTGAACTCGCAGCTGCTCAGGAGAAACAAATGGAAGTATGCCCAGTGTGTGGTGCCTTTTTAATTGTTGGTGATGCTCAGCAAAGAATTGATGATCATTTGTCTGGGAAGCAACATGTAGGGTGAGTATTATGTATGAATTATTAATTAACTAATTATTCTGTCAATCATCCAGTATTCATAAAAAAACAGGTATTCATCATCATGTTTGACTGACATTCAGTAAGACTATAGATAAATAATATTAATGTCAATGTATAGAACCGGCTATACTCACATCTTATTCTATCGGGGTAGCCCGACTAGTTTCGAACCCATCCGGGGCACTTATTTATGAGCTCTTTACACGACGTAATCGCGATTTATTTATTTTTATTAATTTCTTTTTATACATATATTTAGAAAAGTAGAAAAAAAAGTAAAAAAGCACATGTATAAAGTCAGACTTATTCCTAAAAGGGATCTCTTCCAGTCAACCTTTGAGTAATAGAAGGAAAAGGACAAGAAATGAAGAAAGAGAGTACGGGTCATATAGAGAAAAAGAAAAAGTTTATATAAATTTAACTATTTAATCTTTTAATTAATTTTGGTAAAATAAAAAGATGAAAAGATGCTACTAATATATAATTACTTAAAATACATATTTATCTTAAATCCTGAACAATTATACATATATTTAGAAAAGTAGAAAAAAAAGTAAAAAAGCACATGTATAAAGACAGACTTATTCCTAAAAGGGATCTCTTCCAGTCAACCTTTGAGTAATAGAAGGAAAAGGACAAGAAATGAAGAAAGAGAGTACGGGTCATATAGAGAAAAAGAAAAAGTTTATATAAATTTAACTATTTAATCTTTTAATTAATTTTGGTAAAATAAAAAGATAGAAAGATGCTACTAATATATAATTACTTAAAATACATATTTATCTTTAATCCTGAATAAGAGAAGACAAATTACTTTTACAGCATACAATACTAAGTACATTACACAATAAATTTATTAGATTCTATTTAAGCTATATTAGCCGTTTCTGAAGCCAATTTCATTGCAGATTTAAAGTTTCGTATACCTACTATTCCTTGCAGATATTTTAAACTACGTCAAGCATACGTAGAAATGAACGAGGCCCGAGAGAAAGAACAGCAAGAAAAAGAGCGTAAACGCCGCGAAGAGCGGGAACGGGAGCGAAACATGCGTGGTGGAGGACTCGGGTCGGACAGACGAGACCGAGAGAGAATGGAGAGAGACCGTGAAAGGGACAGAGACACCAAGGATAAGGACCGCGAACGGGACAACAAGGATAGGGAACGCGAAAGGGGTGATAATAAGGATAAAGAAAAGGAACGGCATCGGTAAGCTTGCTTGATGTGTATGTATTAAATAAGGCCCCTATTTTGACTATCTACATTCTTCTCCAGGACAAAACACACCTGTATAATATGTACATATCTTTAAATATTTAAATGAGTTAATCTTGTATGTGTGTGACGCCATGTGGTATCCGGCTGAATAGAATAGTACCAACCGTGTGGTATCGGGTTTAGTAGAATAGACCACCTTCTTTCTTACCGAGGTGTCGTAAAATACGACTGAGGTAAGTTGACGTCAGGCAGGCGGCCGGTCGTAAAAACGCAGACAAATAATGTGACAGCATGTTTATAACATGTTGTGCCAACCCCATTTAGGATAAGGGCAGGAAGATGATGATTATTGTATGTTTGTGTGTGTGTGTGTGTGCGTGCTTGCGTGCGTGCGTGCGTGCGTGCGTGCGTGCGTGCGTGCGTGCGTGCGTGCGTGCGTGCGTGCGTGCGTGCGTGCGTGTGTGTATCCCTGTTTTTGGGCTTTACAAAAATATTAATTTATATATATGTATATATATTAATTTATATATATGTATATATATTAATTTATATATATGTATATATATTAATTTATAAAAATACCTACCCAATAGTTTATTCTTTTTTTTTAGTACCTTTTTTTATTTTGTACATAATTAAAAAACCGAGGAAGGCTCAGTCAACTAGGAAGTATGTATTATACAAAACAGTATGGTTGGTAACACTACGTAATTTTAAAGGTCGGTTCGTGAAGAGAGAAGCGGTCGTCATGAAGAGCGCGATCGTGAACGGGAACGCGATCGCGACAAGGAGCGGGACCGAGATCGGGATCGGAAACACCGCCGAGAGAGAAGTGAGTATAGAACCGAAAGAGAATTATGAAATTATTTAATTGTGACGTTATTTTATATTTTAACTAGCGGTCCGCTCCGGCTTCGCACAGGTTTAAAATGTATAGCCCATGTCACTCAGTGACAAATATTATTAATATCGATCCAGTAGTTTTGATTTAGACTGTAGACCTTTTCAATGTGTACAAATACTTAGTACATTATTTTGATAAATCTCGTAGGGTTCAGCCTGCGTTTCCTATGTAAGCGGAAAAAAATGTAATTATTTACGACTTCACATTAGAAACCTCAAAAATTAAAGTATTTCTCTATTCCATATTGAATGTTATTATACATATAAACCATCCTCTTCAATCACTCTATCTATTAAAAAAAACTGCAACAAAATATGTTGTGAAGTTTAAAAGATTTAAGCATAAATAGGTATAATAAATAGGTAGGATATAGGGACATAGGGACAAACATGGAAAGCGACTTTGTTTCATACTATGTAGTGATATTAATAATATAAATATACTTGAATAATAATAATAACAAATAAATTAATTATACTAGATATATTTATTTGTCGAAACATTAATTAATAATTGTTACACGTAGAAAGTAAAGAAATAACTGTCATGTATGTGTATTCAAAATTAACAAAGATTTAGGCAATTTATAGAATTAGGCGTTACTTTGCGGAGATCCATAATACAAAAGTAATAATAAAATTATTTTGCTATTTCCGCGAAGAATATTCTTCGCGGATTATAGTAAAATAATTTTATTATTACTTTTGAAAGATTTAGGCTTTATTAGGGTTTATATATATATTCTTTGTTTTATACACATCACCTACTTTATATCTGTAACTATGTCCTTCCATCAACTTGGTTGTCTGGAAGATATCGCTATTTAGCGATAATTCTGCAAAATTATATCACTACTTTTGTTATATTTTAGATTATTATTTTTAGTTTTTACTTTTATTTATGTGGTGTTCAATAAAAATGCTCATTCATTCGTTCGTAGGGTCTCCGCACGAGAGATCCCGGCGGCGTTCACGCGAGCGTCACTAGTGATTGACTGAGGTATCACAAAAGCACCTCGAACCGGTAAGCATGTTCCTCCATACAATATTACAATTTCCACAAACAAAAACCACCCAAACACATTCACAGTAAAGTAAAAACCAAATCTAAAACCCAAATGTTGACAATAATAAAGTAATAAATTGAACACTGTTATTTTACAGCTTTAGTAACATACCAAAATAAAACTTCGGTTTATGGCAAACATATGGGGAGTAATGCCCCATTGCACTCTCGATTCAGTAGTTGTCGTCACACCGACGGACTTGGCAGGTATTTGATACGTATTATGAATAGCAGCAGGAAGCCGACAAGGAAGGGCTTTTTGGTCAATCGCATTCACCTTTTATTGACAAAGCTGAAATGTAAATGCATCTGGCGATTGACCATTGAGATTTTACATGAGCTGTCATTACGTCGTCTAGTTTGAGGTATTTTTTATATATGTTACGTCCTTGTCAATCTCGAGTTGCTACAGTCGACAATGGGCGCAAATTGAATACAAGGTATTTGTTAGGTTTCCAATACAGGGTTTTTAGGCAATTGGCTACCTCAAATCAGTTGCAAATAAGGAATTTCATTTATTAAATTTTTTACCTAATAATAATAAATGTAATTCAAGATTTTTATGTTATCGTCCTATAAGATGTCATCGTTCTTAGCTTAGGCACCGTCGTCCTAAGAGTTAGGTGTTATGGCGATGTGAAGGGAGCGTTTTATATGCTTCTACTTTCACTAAATGGATGCTGTTTTTACATCTACTGTGAATTTCCAGGTACCCTTGTTATGGCAACAAGTAACAAAACATTTTAGTCTAATTTTGTTCAATTATTATTTTTATATATGAATATTTCTATACTTGATGCCATATAAATAAATAAATGATAAAAATAACCCTTAATCCCAAATGGAGAAAGATGTAATGATTGAATTTTAATTATCAGAATCATAAAAAATTAAGGTGAAAACAAAAAAGTATCTCAATCATTGTATTTTCATCCATAAAATAATGCTGCATTCTCATTATTAGCAAATGGATGGACTTTTCAGTTGCAAAACCATAGACGAAGAACATCGGACACGACTCGGCCATAGACAAAGAGGTACTTTTGAAATTAAGAGAACAGCAACTAAGGAAGAGGGAGACGTACTTCGTCGGAAATACTGTCACTTGGACATCGGTTTCGAGGTGACCTAGCTTATAGCGTGTTCGATTCTTAATCCTCGTGAAGTTTTTGCAATATGCATGTATCTTGCGTTACATAATACTTGTTATAACTTCTATATAGAATATAAGCCGTGTAAAATGTAGCTACCTCTGCAATTATTTTATCCCTAGGGAGTTAATTTCTGTATACCAGAATCGTCTAAGGAGTGACTTCAGGTATTTATAGATTTTTTATTTCGCTAAAATGATTTTGTGATTAATTTGTTTTGTAATGTAATTAAAGTGTGAACCATTAGGAATACTCTAATAAAAAAATGTGAAAACAAAAATTCATTTTATTTTAACTTTTAATTGTCCTTAAATATTAAATTTATTGAAATAAAATAATGAATTCCTAAATGAACCAAAGTTGTGACAAGATCCATAAAAGAATCAAATAACTAGTAAAGTGGCGAAGATGAAGCACATAGTTGTGAGAAGCAATGGACGTAGGAACTCAAGGTGTTGGGAATGCACACCTCACAACGAAATACATTATGGCTAGGCTTTTCATAATTAAAAAAGATCGAGAAAGAAAAGATAACAAGTCAACAAATAACAATCATCAATCGTTCAATGTTTATTGAAAACGCAATAACAGCTTCGCATATAAACGATGTTGCTAAAAATAAAATATTGACTCCCTAAAACGGGAAAAATATATTTTTACGTTAAAGGAATTTTTTTTCAAATCAAATTAGTTGAAAAGCTCAGAGTAGGTATAGGTATTTGGATGACTGGATTCCATTTAATCGCTCTAACTGCACTAGCAGCGGAACAGAGTAACAGAATGATAAAAATCTTTATTTGTTAGATATTTGAATAAGTAACTGACAATGCTATATTTGGTAAAATTCAATGTCTATGGCCAAAACAAAGAACTAGAATAATAACAAGAAAATATGGGCTTTCTTGTTCTCGATTACACGAGACAAAACAATTTCTTCTAAATGTATAATAAATTTGTGAAAATATAAATTAATGTTGTAATTTTTCTTTATTTTGCGTATATGGGTAAAATTGTAAAACTACTATGCTTCATTGGACTCTTTTGTAGGACTTAATTTTTTATTTGAGCTTTATAGCATTATTTTAGTAAGAGATATATTTTGAGACATTAACATGTATTTAAAATATTTATATATTTCTTACTTATGCTCTTACCAAATAATAAAGGCAACAATAATTATAAGTTTGCAAGCGCACTAAAATATTAGAGTCCAGATCAAAGACTTCAGATAACTATAAAAGCTGATTTGAAAACAAGAATGGAACAAAAATATTATTCGTATTTATAGGAGTTAAAGAAACTATTTTGTATAAAAAGTGGGTGAATGTAGTTGTAAATGTTAAGTTTTATATTGCGCTAAAGGCATATTTATAAAACGTCAGCAGGTTATTACTTAAAATCAACTTCATAATTTTTTATTTTAAATAATTTTGTCAAAAAATGGACCCAGAGAATAATTCCTTATCAGAACAAGAAGCAAGGTTTCAATTGAGAAAATCGTTTTTGGAAGCTATAATACAATTGAAAGGTAATATCAAATCATCAGGTAAAAATAATTACTTAATATTACAACAATTATGTACAACAGTATTAACATTTAAGATTTAAACGTTTAGCATGTTCTGTGGCACTTATAAATATAACCCTCATTGTATATACTGCTCATTATTATAGAATATTTATAATTTGATCTTAGCACAAGATGTATAACTATGGAAATTGATTATATAGTTAATGGTTATTATTAGGAGCTGATCACCCGCCCTGCACCGACAGGCGTTCCGGAAATTAGATAGAATTGTTATTATCAATATTAAAATAGACCATACACTCATAAATTAAATAATTTAAAAGATATGGAGATTGTAACAAATCCTCACTATTATTAAAGAATTGTACAAATGTTACCCATTCATTCAATCACCTTGTTTAACTAATTTGTTACCTAATATATTAAATATAATATATTATATTTATTTTTATTACTATTGTAGTCTAATTATTATTGTTATTTATCATTATTAGTTGCTATTTTGACATTTATCTCTGACTATTGTAATGACATATTCTTATATATTTTTTGACTTTTGATAATCTAATATGTTTACATTTTATAATGATCATAATGTACTGTATTTTTGAGCATACTGTGTCCACTTATAAATAGAGTAGCATTAGATTTTGAAAATGTATATTAATAATTAAGTTGATAAAAATGTATACTCTGTTAGCAGACCTCATAAAAAAAAATATTTTCATACATCCATTATAATATTGTAAATGCAACATGTTGCATTGCAATTGTTTCTCTTTTTTTTAAATATATATACCAAGAAATCAATCTAAACAATTTAAGGAATAAATGTAGTTGAAATAGGATAGTCTGCAAGGCAAAATGCTAGTTGGTAATATATCAAAAATTAATCCATATTGAATGTTAAAATACATATAAACCTTCCTCTTCAAACATTTTATCTATTAAAAAAATCGCATCAACTTCTGTTGTGTAGTTTTAAAGATTTAAGCATATATAGGGATATAGGGACATTGTAACAGACAGAGAAAGCGACTTTGTTTTATACTATGTAGTGATAATGATTTTGAATTTCAGGTTCACCTTGTAAAATACTTACATATGAGCAGTCGAATCTTGAAGCAACATTTGCTGAGTGGAACCCAGATGGTTCAGAAATGCTTGTTACTGATCTAATAACACCTGCAAACATCAAAATGGAAACAGCGCTTCTTAGAATTCCTGATATATTATCCATAAGTTTCCAAAAAGTAATTGAGTGATATAATAAAATAAATGAAATTATTATAACATATGCAGTTTTATTTGTCTTACTTGTAAATTATATTATTGCAATAAAATGTTTGGCATACTTGAGTCATATGGTTTTCTTTGTTTATTTGAAGTATACCACATTTTATGCTCAACATTAATTGTTTACACACCTAAAATAATTAAATTGAATATCTGAATAAAAGTAATCGTTAAAAAAAACTATCATCATCATCCTCTCCTGTCCTTGTCCCACTCTAAGTGGCGTCGGTTCAACACGTCACATGATTTGGCTACGTATTTTACGACCGGCCGCTTGCCTGGCGTCAACTTACCTTAGTCGTATTTAACGACACCTCAGTAAGAAAGAGGGTGGTCTATTTTATTTCACCGGATACCACACGGTGGGTCAACTTATCTTAGTCCCCTTTTATGACACCACGGTAAGAAATGAATGTGGTCTATTCTCAGCCGGATACCACACGGCGGGTCGACTTAACTTAGTCCCCTATTACGACACCTCGGACTCGGACGTGTCGTTGACCTCGTTACAAGTTCGCGAATTACAAGCAGGGGAGTTTTCAATACAATAAAACAAAAGAAAAAACGATCTTAAATATTTCTTTTGATTCAGTTCGAACGAGGTTTAAATCTAAACAAAAGATCTATGTAAATTTTCTCATTTAAATCACGAACAAAGGGTTAAGGTAAAGTTTTCACTAGACTGAAACTATGTTTAACACGCGTATTTTAAACTTTACGTTACGTACAATTATCTATATTGGAATTTACATGGCTAGAGGCTTCTTTACTTCAACCTATTTGGTTATACTATTAGGTTTGTTACATACACATTAGGTAGCGGTTAGTTATGAAATTAAGAATTGATATAATTTAAGCTTTTGCTTTTTTAGTAGTTTAGATCTCTTTACTTACAATGCAATGGTAGTCGCGAGTTTAAACACAAAGCAACTTAAAATTTCCTATAACAATATAATGTTTAACCGATATTAACAATTTGGCGTAACCATTTTGGTGATGGCAAAGCATTATTAAGAAACCTGCATATCTCTAGAGAATTACTTAATTAGAAATATATTGATGGCATGGATTTAAACCTGCCAATACGTATTGTAGCAACATGGGTATTCCAATTTCCAATACTATCTAAACCGTATTTAAACCCACGGCCCTTATTTATTTATTTAAATAGCTCTGTCTCAATGTTTTGACCATCATCGCTTTACTACTCTTAACTTAAATTTAATACATATAAAAGTTTCTGTCTGTATATGATTGATTTCTTTAAAATGTACTGAACGTATTTTAGAACGGTTTTTGCTAAAAATACTGCAATATTTGAGGAAGTTATTAAAAAATGCTCCGGAACGGCTAAACCTATTTTGATGGCACTTTTACTAGTAGATAGAGGTTGAGGAGCAACACAGGCTATATAGAGAAGCACAACAAACGCAATTTTTATCCTAGAACTCCCGCAGGATCGGGATATACACTTTAAAACCTATGTGATACCTTGATTACAAGACATATCATATATATTTCAAGATATATCACAGTAAGGGAAAATTATATTACTCAAATCTGGGTCGTGTCCTTACATCCGGAAATTACAACTAAGTTTGCCGAAAGCCATATAATATCTCGAGATGGTTAAACTTGAATTTTCCACGCTATAATTTTCTAACAACCCCTTCGTAGGACGAAAGGGAATATCTGGAGAGTGTAATCTATTCTATAATGCGGGTCGTGTCCATTATACGGGATATTATAATTCGTAACTCGATCGAACTATCCGATTATGATTCATGCTGTACAATTTTTTTATTGATAATTTATGTTAATGCAATCAATTAATTTCCAAATTATTACGAAAATGTAAAATGGTTCAAATTCAAATTCAAAATATTCTATATTCAAATAAACTTGTAAACAAGTGCTTTTGAATCGTCAACTCTACCGCTGGTTCGGAAAGCCGTTCCTGCCGAGAAGAGCCAGCAAGAAACTCGGCGGTTGCTCTTTTAAAAATATAATTCTTATGACTAGTTACATTTAGTCATTACTGTCTTGTACAGGGTCTAAGCGAGCTATATTAACACATTCTTATCTTCCAAGTAATCCTCAACAGTATAGTAGGCTTTCTGGATCAGCCTCTTTTTAACAGTGTTTTTAAACTGATGTAATGGCAAAGCTAAAATTGATTGTGGAATTTTATTATAGAATCTTATACCCAGACCGACTAACGATTTACGTACTTTTGCAAGGCGCAAAGCAGAAGCCGCAAGCTTATGTCGGTTCCTACTTTGCCTCTTATACACATCACCTATAGTTTTATAATTCTTTATATTTTCGTTCATGCATGTGTCATAGAGTTCAAATTCGATTGACGCTAATTGTCTGGAACATTCACATTGCTTACAAATCGTGTTCCGTATCCTCGGTACGACTCGCGAACAGTCGCAAACATTCTCGAATCGGTTTTATCACTATACTATATGCAGTCGTATTCGCGCCTCAAAATTCAGTTTGTAAATATCCATTAAGAGTGAATTAAGAAGCGAAAATAAAAGTGAAATAATAGTGACATCGGCTTTTTTATTGGACTTCTGACTGCATAGTTACTGTAAGGATTAATTTTGTAATGAAAAACTGAATAAAGTTTTTTTAACAAGTTGCTAGGTACTTCTTTACTATTTTATTTATTAATTTACTACATACTAATTTTCACAATAATTTGAAAAACTTCCCTTAAATATTTAGGCATAGGCGATTAAAATTTAAGTAGTGATTACCTGAGTCCTGAAACTGTATTTTCCGAGTTTAAACTATACGGTTCTTTGTGAATTGACTTGTGGTTAAAACATAGATTAGGATCAGAGATTTTGCGGCGACCACCAAAATGAAAGCTTAAGTAAAGTCCTTATAATTTTTCAAACCAAATCGAAACAAAATAATCATTTTAATACTAAGCGTGCGATACATAATAATATAAAAATCATTGTCGCCGTCAATTTCATCCGATCAATTTCCGTCAATTCATGCGTGTTTTAGCCTCATAGGTTAGGTTCTCTGGATTATTCTGACTGACCTTTTATTCACTCGTACCCTATACCTACGCTTTTCTATAGGTTTTCACAGAGTTAGTCTCTAGCCTCGAGCGACTATTAGATGCTGATATCAACGTCATGGGTTAAGCTAACGTGTCGTGTGCGTAGGGGTCCCTACTTGGGGCGTGGATCCTGTCGATCGGATGTGGGCAATGCGTATAATGATACCCTGTCCTTGCCATCGACAGCGTGGTGGAGCACACAGTTCGTTTTAGTCGGTGCGAGTCCGCATAACCACCGCCTGTCCCCCTTTCCGCGGTACCTATAAGGGGTTTTTTCCTGCATAAAAAATAGTGTCGTGTGCTTTGCTAATGAATGGTGTGGTTAGGGCATGTCATTTGCCGAGCTAAAATAAATTGCGTTATAGCTACTACATTTCCGTGCGTTACAATATATGAATAGAATTTTAAAATAAAATTCAAAATTAAAATATTATATGTATATAAATATTTATATGTATTCATGTAAATCTATTATATGTCATTATTTATTATTTATTTATTTAATCTAATGTCGTGTTCCTCTCATTCCACTAACAAAAAGCTCTTTGTGCGCTGATCTGACCCTTAGCGCTGTTTGTAAAGGTTGAGGATTTAAAACGAGTTTCACTGTTTGAGAATCCGTCGTCTTTTTAATCCGAGAGCTTTAGAACATGTGGTTTTGTTTGTATTTATAGATGTGGGCTTATAATATATGTTAAAGCCGCACCAGCCGTTGAAATTGTATATTCAGAGAAAAGGTTAACCTTCAAGGGACAAATTATATAAAACAAATGTAAAAACGGCATATTTATTAAGCCTAAACCCAAAAACAGATGCTTTAAAGAGTCATAAATGTGCTTTGAAATGCCATGTGGTAACAGGCTGAGAAGAATAGACCACCCTCTTTCTTACTGACGTGTCATAAAATGCGAGTAAGGTAAGTTGACGTCAGGCGTCCGGTCGTAAAGTACATAGCCGAATCATGTGAGAATATGTTATAACATGTTGGGGTCAGCCCCCACTGTGAGTGGGATAAGGGCTAAGGAGCACGATGATATGTTGTGCTTGAATTTTTTTAGTTTTACCAACTTCAATAAGCTTTCTATAATAAAATTTCGCAATCAATTTTAGCTTTGCCATTACAGCAGTATAAAAAAAACTATAAAACTAGTTTTTTTAAGGAAGGCTGATCTAGAAAGTCTATTAGGTATACTGTTAACGATTACATAGATCATAAGAAATCTATTCTTCGGTATACCCCGATATGATTGAGTAATGAGTAAATGTAACTAGTTATATGAATTTATTTGACAAGAGCAATCGCTGAGTTTTTTGCTGGTTCTACTCGGCGGGAACAGCTTTCCAAACCAGCATTAGAGTTGACGATTCAAAAACACTTGTTTACAAGTTTACTTGAATAAAGAATATTTTGAATTTGAATCAGTAAATATTTTTTCAACGTATAGTACTAGTTTATAACAAATTACCTGAGTGGCCGAGCCTTGCTCGGTAATTTTTTTGAAAGATAAAACGTAAAATAGAAATATAAAAAACAATAAGGCCTGGGGATATCTGGGACTTGATCTCGGATATTATCAATTCTTAAGTCCACCCGTTCCTAATTGCGCTATTACAATTTAACAAATGACAGCGAAATTATGAACTATGAACCTTTCTATTTCTAATGATTATGGAACAAATTTTCAGTTTTTCAAACCTTAGCTTAGTTAGCGACCTAATAGAGATGAGAAGTCATTCTTATTAATCTCTCTAATCTTACTTTCATCATCGTCAATGTCGTAATTTATATAATTATTTGCGGAGCTTTGCGATTTTGTCGTGGAGTCTATCTCCTGATGCTGTTTCGGTTGGGAGGCGAAACGATTATTAAGTTTGTGATAGTGAACGCATGTAGTGCTTGTGTAATTGTGGTGTAAGTGGTGGAGATTTGTGCATGTTTTTTTACGAATCCTGCATGTATCAGGTATGAAAACGGATTGTCCAATCTACATTAAGCATTATATATATTTTCTATTTTACTTCATGGCAGATGATAGCGAAATAATTTTAATATTACTTTTATCAATGTCGTAATTAAAAAATTCATGCTCTCATATCACTCTTTTAATTCTGAATACAAAATACGAAGTATACAAATATCTTTTAGGGAACAAGAAAACGTCGAAAGAGCATGTTGTAAATTTCGATCAAATTGTTATCATAATACAAATATCAAATTATAGTATAATTGATCGATGATACACTTGGTGTGGTACGCCGACCGAGTAATTTCCATTTACACTTTTAAAATTTAATAAATTTCACAAAAATTTGATCGATCAGTTTAAAAATTCATAAATACTCAATTAATCATATTGACAGGCAGTGACATTAGTAATATTTCTTTATCACAAAAGATTTTGTTTGGAGCAGTTTACGTATTTGGATTTTATGCATTAAAACCTTACTATGTTATATAACAACGATATACTATTTACACTCATTTAAAAAATAAGCACAATTTTCACAAAAGTCAAACCATCTTTTTCTTTTTCAATAAGTTATCACTTTACGGCTACAATGTTTTTTTTTTTATATTATTAACTCAGCTATTTGTAGGATAATGTATTCGAAACATGCTGTAACAGTTTTTTTTTTGGTAAAATATAAATCTCATATATAATTCTCTTTACTTCATATTACCAGCCCGCTTCTCGGGGGTTTAATTTTAACTTTTTTTAGTTAAAAAAATGGTCCGATCGCCTATTTAAAATTTGTCTGAAAATTTCATTAAAATCGGTGAAGCCGTTTAAAAGTCTATAAATAACATATATCCTCTATATACTTTCTCTTTCATATATTTAGATTATTCACATTACATATTAAACTTTCTTCATTACATAATTCTTCATTACATAGGTAAGTACCTTACTTAAAAAAAATGTTGCTTTAAAATTCTATTAATAAATTATTAAGGTGAAGTAAATTTATATTACAGTGTAAACAAAATGGAGGATAGGGGAAGCTCAGAATTTTATTAATTATTTTAATCCAACACAGTGCGGAAGAGCAAGGCAACGCTTTATGCGCAAATGAAACTTTTAAAGTATTTTATTTTATCACGATGTTAATAAATCGTTTAATGAGGGCGTTTATTTATTGTAGCGGTATGAAGTATTTAAAGTAAATCCAAATTTGTTATAAATCAGTGAATTCATTTGCGCCAA
The DNA here is from genome assembly GCA_947086495.1 of Morpho achilles. Lineage (NCBI taxonomy): Eukaryota > Metazoa > Arthropoda > Insecta > Lepidoptera > Nymphalidae > Morpho > Morpho achilles. Next base: position 12,249,437 of record CAMTZB010000013.1, read on the forward strand.
CTTAAGCGTTTAAATACCCTGAATAACAAAATATATATTATTTTCTGTGTTTACGAAATGTTGAAATCTCTTGAAGATGCATTCAGAGTTCAAAACCTCTAAGTCTAAAACAAACAGACAGACACGGTTTTTTTAAAGGACAATTTAGACAAACAGAAGAATAAAATTCCGCAGTTGCTGCTTCAAGTTGGAACGTTTGAAAAAGGTAATAAAAGAGCAAGAACTCGCCTGCTGAATGCTTTACTTGCGAGCGCCGCGTAAACCAGCATAGATAAATTAAAGTAATGTACTAGAGAATTGTAGATACAATGCAAAAATACAATAAAAAAGTCCACTACAGCATGTTTCTATCTCTTATGGTATAGTGGTTTAATTTACAATAACTACTTTCATTTCACAAAATAAAAAAGAAACTTGAAGAAAAAGAAAAAAAGGCTCAATCCTAGGTCATGATCATAATGTTCTATGTAAATTTTAATATATTTTTAATGCCCAAAAACAGAGTTAAAACGATTTTTTTTAAATAAAACCTACCCAGATCGATTTTTCTCCCACAAATCCTCCTGCATGGTAAATTTCAGAAAAATCGTTGGAACTGTTTCGGAGATCTCAACTCATTTAAATATTACAGATAGGTATTTCTATCTTTTTCAAATTTAATCGTGATAGAAGTTGCGGAGTTATGTGGGTATATTTATGTATTCTTAGCACACTACAGTTTGAGCTAGATTCATTACCATGTTATTCTCGTTACAGCGAACAGTCATTTGTAGATGTTTATGATATATTTTGAGACAGTATTACATGATAAATCTAAGCAGAGGACACAAAATTATCCTAACATGGGTATAATATATTATTGGGTAAACATCTTGGGGTTATAAATAAACTTTATAACTAGAGATTTCAAAAGATCATAAGCTGAGATAAAAAAAAAGAGATCAAATAAAAAGCAAACGCAACTCGTGATACGCGATTAAAACAAAAGCATTGTTAATAATGACTTCATTGGCATTATGGCTATAGTGTATGGTACTTTGAATCAAATTAAATCAAAATAATCTTTATTCAAATAAGCTCTTTTCAGCATTTTTGAATCGTCAAGATTTCATGTGATTATTGAAGCTACAACTGGTTCGGAATGTTGTTCTTACGGAGAACAACCATAAAGAAACTCGGAGGTCAATCTTTTAAACATTTTCGATTTACATTATTAAACTGCAATCTTGTATGGAGCTGAAAGGATTTTCAAATTCAGGTATTTTTATCATCCAAATAATTTTCAATTTTGTAATTTGCTTTATGTATAAGCACATTTCTTAAATCTTACTGTATATAGGTCGTATTGATTGCAGAAACTTCAAATATTGCTTACGTTTATAAATTTGCTTTAGCGATGTACCCACGATTTTTTATTGTCTAAATCGCTGCAAGTTCGCCAGTTTTTTGCCAAAGAGTTCGAGAAATAAAATCTCTATGTTTAAACTGTAAAAATTAATATGCAGAAAATAATGTAAAATGGCAATAAGTTATGAAACAAAATGGAATGTATGTATTAAACTCGTAATTCATTATTCACTTGTATTTATTTTTAGGTTTTTAATTGTAACCATGTAACCAAGAATGATGTGATGATGTGAATCGACAACATAATTAAATAAAACTATAAAAGAATATTTGTTTAATTCTAGCCTTTACCCGCGACTTCGTTCGCGTGGACTATTATCGTGTAATAGGTCGATAATAGATGGTGCTTTTCAAGTTCATCCCATTCCTGTAGAATTAGCAGAATTTCAATAGCCAGTTATTCCGGTGTATAAGGAATAACTGTGCCAAATTTCATCGATATTGGACCGGCAGATTCGCCATGAAAGAGTAACAAACATACATCCATACTCCCAAACTTTCGCATTTATTATATTAGTAAGAAGAGTTAATGCTGTTGGAGATCCGAATGAATAAATAAATAATAAAACACAAAGAATACTTGAAACCAAAATATCTAAAATTCGTACTTAAAATACGACGAAACTTTATATCCAGAATTAATACCACTAGAATTAACACCACTAGAAAACCATTAGCTTAAAATAAATACACTTTTTCAAAAAAGGTCGTACAAAATGTAACTGGAGTTAAGATCTGCAATCTCCCAAGCAACAAGTAAAAGCCACGATAAAATTTCCGTGAACGTTCTCATTAAAATTTCTTGCAAGGAACGAGTTCAGACTTGTTCTGAGCTAAATGAAAACGGCGAGCATTTGAACGCTGAATTTTTAAAGAAATTTACTTTTAGAGTTTTTATTCGTATATATTCATATTATATAAATTTGCAACCAACCAAGTGCCGGATCTAATTTATTTATTTATTTTTTTTTTTTTTATTATACAGGAAAAAACACCTTATGGGTACCGCCGCCCGACGGGGACAGGCGGCGGTTATGTCGGACTCGCACCGACTAAAACGACCTGTGTGCTCCACCACGCTGCCAATGGCAAGGACAGGGTATCATTGTACATTTTGCCCCCATCCCGCCGACAGCTCTGATCCTAGAGAATAAACACCTCCAGGTAGGGGCCCCTCGAAAGAGAAACCCCCCTCCGCTAACCGGTGCATCGGGAGCACCAGATGCACCGACCGCCTCGGGGACCTGTAAGCCAGGTGTCCGATGTACCCCGTTCGGAACACCCGAAGGTCCCCAGTTAGGGCGGCAGACGATGGGCTTGGGCGAGTCACTAACACCTGGACTCACCAGCAGCAGATTGGATCCAGAACAACAGTGGAACCGCTCCGCCGCCTCCCTCCGCCCCCCTCCGCAGAGCTAAAGGAGGCCATCGCTGCCCACGATCGCTCCCTGCCCACCGTGTTTGCTATGTCACGGTCGACAGGGAGAGATCGCGCCCCAAGTAGGGGCCCCAACGCCTTGGTGGGCGTTTCCGCCCCCACCGGGTAATTTTTTATAGAGGTTTTCTTCCTCGCAACCCGAAGGTCCCCGTTCCCATTGCTGGGCTTCCGGGTTTCGCCGACGGTGGCCGTAACCATGTCCAGCCAGACTTAGAGTAAGCCCAACTGGACCCGTCGCTCATTAGGGACTTCACTCCAACCCCCCCGAAGTCCCCGGCCCGTCCAGATTGCCCTCTGCTAATCAGAGGGACAACTGGATTGGCCACCCCTCAGTGGTCCGTTCGCCAAGACTAAGCTTGCCCAGGGTGCGCCACGAGGAGGCCGACCACTTTGGCACCCCCGGATCTAATTTATACCTTAGGACATAGTAAGTAAACAACATTATATACCTAAAACAACATTTCCTTTTTTTAATTTATATATGTTTAAAATGGCAGTTTAATGGAAAACTGTTAAATTTAATCTAAATTTAAAGCATCAAATTATAGACTGCTTATTATGATTATATTAAATTATTTCATAGTAGCAACATACAGCATTTTGAGTTAAAACCTTGTCTAATATTTTAATTAAAAATATATTTGACTATTAAAGTATTTTTATCTATGCCATCATGCCATGTCACACGAAAACATACTAATGTGAATCAGGTATAAAAACTTTACATATTCATCGTGATATGCAAGTCTCTTTAAGGGCGGTTATTCAAAGGGACTGAATATTTCCCAAGAGTCCAATTACTTAACTCCTTAATCAGATATATACATCTTTGAGATATATACCTACATGAGAGGCCTTGATCCCTTTTTCTTTTATATGTCGTACATAATTACAACAGTGGGTATGAATGAAATGATGTAAGAAGTTATCTGTTCATTTTTGTCTGTGGTCTTGTTTCGCGCCATATTTTATGTTATGTTTTTCTAACATCAGAAAGCAAGAGGAAATGATAGGAATAAAGATTTTTTAGGAACTTAGAAACTCAACTCAAAGCATATTTTTATTTTATAATTGACGATACTCACAGCTTTGTTTCTCCCATTTTCGTGACATTACGAATTAGTGTTATATATTTGTACTAGCGGCCTGCCCGGTATAAAATATATATCCCATGTCAGTCAGTGTAAAAAAAAATGATTAAAATCGATCCAGTAGTTTTGATTTATTCATTACTGCCCGTGGCCCGCAAGCGTTAAATTTGGAGAAAAACAATTTCCTTTCCCTATACCAAGAAGATTTCCTGCTATCTTTGGAATATCTAAATTCATATAGTACATTTTTACTTATTTACTTTTACATTTTCCCTATGTATTTTATTTTTACAATTAATTACAGAATGTATTTAAACAAACTCTTGAAAGAGCGACATAGCTGCTAAAGTCGAAGTGTTATAAGGCGAAGCGCGGCGTCCTCACGGCATTTTAAATCTGTAATATCTCCGAAAATGTTCACTTAAATTACATGCTGTAAACGGCCATATTGATCTATATTAAAACAACAATTTATTTAAGGTACTTAATTGGATAAGGATTAATGCTGTATTGTATAAAAATTGCTTCAAAAATAAGGCATTATTTTTCGTAAAAAGTAAATGACAAAAAATGCTATAGTGGGTTATCCATAAGAGATAGACATATACCATTGCGGACTTTTCTGTAGACCTTTTCAAGGTGTACAAATACTTAGTACATTATTTGGATAAATCTCGTAGGGTTTAGCCTGCGTTTGCAATGTAAGCGGAAAAAATGTAATTATTTACAGAGACCTCAAAAATTACAGTATTTCTCTACTCCGTATTGAATGTTATTATACGTACAAACCTTCCTCTGGAATCACTCTATCTATTAAAAAAAATCGCATCAAAATCTGTTGCGTAGTTTTAAAGTTTTATGCATACATAGGGATATAGGGACTTTGTTTTATAATATGTAGTGATGATGAAGATTATTATCAAAACTAAACTCGAGTTCATTCTTCGAGAATTTTGTGTCACATTATATTACTACACAGTTATTTTTCTGTAGTTAAATTTCTGTAGAGCTTTTAACATATTTACAATAATTATTAGTGTCCCAAAAATTTATAGAAGCAGGCGGTACTTTGCAAAGATCCATAATACAAAAGTAATAATAAAAATATTTTGTTATAATCCGCGATGAAGTAAAATATAAAATATATGTATATAATATATAGAAAATATAAATGAATATATAAAATAGAAAATATTTTCTATTTTACTTCATCGCGGATTATAGTAAAATAGTTTTATTATTTTTTTTCTATTAGTGTCCAAGTTTCTGCCAATGTTTCTTCTGCATGGGCAGAAAGAAACTTTAAGGTTATCTTAATTTTTATACCAACGCCGTGTGGTATCCGGCTGAATAGAATAGTACCACCCTCATTTCTTACCGAGGGGTCGTAAAAGGCGACTAAGGTAAGTCGACCCGCCGTGTGGTATCCGGCTGAGTAGAATAGACCAACCTCATTTCTTACCGAGGTGTCGTAAAAGGCGACTAAGGTAATTTAACCCACCGTTTGGTATCCGGTTAAGTAGAATAGCCCTCTTTCTTACCGAGGTGCCGTTAAATACGACAGAGGTAAGTTGACGTCAGGCAGGCGGCCGGTCGTAAAAACACAGCCAAATCATGTGACAGCATGTTTATAGCATGTTGTGCCGACCCCACTTAGAGTGGGATAAGGGCAGGAAGATGATGATTAATTTTTTAATACCATGGCCCAAGAGAGTCGAATTCACATGATAGTAATATAAATGCTCTTTATACAAGGCGTTTGATGCGCAAGCCTAAATCAACAATTTCTGTCGCAATTTCCGCTCTTGATGGAATTTACTTGATAATCTCAGCACTGGACACGTTATTATCGCAGTCAGTACGTGACATTCGCAGTTCATCATAGGATAGCAGGAAATCTTCATGTTATAGGGAAAGGGAAATTGTTTGACTCCAAATTTAATGCGTTCGGGCCACGGGCAGTAATGAATAAATCAACTACTACTAAGTTATGTAATTTTTTAACACTTCAGAATCGTACATTAATAGGCATATATAATCAGAATATAAAAACGAAGGGAGAGAAATGAACGTTGTTTAAAAATTTACTTTAATCAGTAGATTTTAAATTTTGCGGCCGGTAATAAAAGGTTTAAATTTTTAAAACATAATCTAGTTTCTAACTCCGCCGTGTATTATTCGGCTGAGTAGAATAGACCCTCATTTCTTGCCGATGTGTCGTAAAAGGCGACTACGTAAGTTGACACAGACCATCCTCATTTCTTACCGAGGTATCGTAAAAGGTACTGAGGTATCGTTTAAAAAAATAAATAAATAAAAGGCGACTAAGGAAAGTTGACGTCAGGCATTGACGCCGGTCGTAAAATACCTAGCCAAATCATGTGACAACATGTTTATATAGTGCAAAACCCCACTTAAGTGGGATAAGAAGAATGATGAATCTAGTTTCTTAACTGTCGTTTCGACGTGTGTATTTTGTCTATAATTTTCAATTTCTGTTTTATAAACTTCTGGAATAAGTAGTTTAATTCTAATAACTATTTTGCTACGGAAATATCTCCTTCATTTTGAAGACTTTGATATGTTAGCAGTATTAGACACAGCCCCTATTATCGAGTATCATGCTCAACGAAACTCATACAATAGTGGTTTCACATTAGTATCTAACAAAAGCTTACTGAGGCACGCGCGTAAACCCAGACCGGTACCAGTCGGAATAAACCTTTGTATCTTTTTGAACACTGAGGTATGTAGATACTAGAGACGACATTGTATTATTTATGTACCACAAATAAAAAAAATAAGTTTATTATACCCACAGAACTCTGCCAATTAAACTTGGAAGTGAGACAATTTATAGTAAAGCAAGTATTACGCATAAATTATCAAAAATCATTAAGTTTAATCTTACTAATAATAGTGCCTGGGTAACCAAGACTTGCTCGGTAATTTTTTTTTAAAGATATAAAAAAATGCAATAAAAAAAAGAAAAAAAACGGTGGGTGAGATTCCGAGATTCCAAAAATATATTTATATATACATACAAGATTAACTCATATAAATAATAAAAATACCTCACCCTCGATAGATCACCCTTATATCTGCCCACCGTGGGTAGTGCCATGGTGAACAGGGAGGGATCGTGGGCAGTGATTGCTTCCTTATACGAAGACGTTATGTCGCTGAAGGAGGCGGCGGGGCGGATCCGGGAAGTTGAGTCCTTGGATCCGAACCGCCGCAGGCGAGCGGGGCGCAGGCTATTCGCCAAAGTCCGTCGCATGTCGCCCTAACGGCGACCTCCTGGCCGTCCGAACGGTAAACCTATCGGATGCTCGCTTGAGTTAGGTTCCCAAAGCGGATGCATCTGGTGCTCCCGATGTATCCATATAGCGGAGGAAAGTTTAGAGGGGCGCCGACCCAGAGGTGGCGCTCTCCGGGTTACAGAGCCACTGCTGGCGGGGATGGAGGCAATGTGTACAAAGATACCTAACTGACATAAAAAAACCGGTCGCCAAATCATCCAAATCATCAAACAACACATTTAAAACATGCCGACCTCACTCAGAGTGGGATAAGGGCGGGAAACGATGAAATAGTTACAGTGAAAAAGTAAAAATAACAATATAAAACAATAGAAAGATTTAAAGCTATCTAGTCTAGTATGCAATACATTATATATCAATGGCAGAAAACTCATCTAAAACCTCACTGAGTATAATAGGAAAACGTAAATGGGAAAATAGACATTATTAGACTTACTGTTAAAGATAGAATGAGAATACTTTCTAATACTCGTTATATCACATGTAAGTTTTTCAATTGCAAAAAAGTTGAGAAATGCTTTAAAATTAAATTCATACCAATTCAATTAACTCAGTGAATTACAATTTGAAAAAAGTATAAGCATGATTTGTCATATGCTATTGAGCGGATGAAAATGTGCCGTGTGGTATCCGGCTGAGTGGAATAGACAACCATCATTTCTTACCGAGGTGTCGTAAAAGGCGACTAAGGTAAGTGCCATATTGTATCCGGCTGAGTAGAATAGAACACCCTAATTTCTTACCGAGGTCGTAAAAGGCGACTATGGTAAATTGACGTCTGGGAGGTTGCCGGTCGTAAAATACCTAGTAAATCACATCACAACATGGTTAAAACATGTTGTGACGACCCCACTTAGAGTTGGATATAGGCAGGAAAATAGATTGATTGGGCAGATGAAAATATTTTTATAAATCTTATGAAACCTATGTGACAAAAAAATTAGCGATGAAAAAATTTAATAAAATTTGGAGTTATGGAAAATATCATAGGCTCAACTGATTCATCATTTATTTGGTATCTATATGGCTTGTTCTGTATTCGCAGACTACATATAAGACTATCTGCCGTATTTTTTGTTAGCACCTTCATCTTGTGCTACGGTATGGTAACTTCTTCCACGCTATTTAGCTAATATTTCGTATCAAAGAGAAAGTGTACGACTATCTCCATTTTTGTTTTGATAAATACAGTTTGATTTGAGCACCCTGATTTAAGGTTAACATAGAAAGGAGAGCGAGAATCTTATCGGCGCGGTCAATATCTTCTCTAAAAGAAAAAAAGAGAACTTTGGCCAGGTGTGTGATAGTCACAGTCCACTACTTAGCTTAACTTAGCTACGTACCTATGTGGTCGCATATGTCGTTATATCTGCAGTTAGTTACACTAACTGTAGAAATAACGACATATGCAGTTACCCTGGAATAAACGAAACTGCGCCTTAGGTTAACAGGTTGAAATAACAACAAAATTTTTAATTAAGCTTGGGCGAGTTTAACTTGAAACAAGGTTAATTAAAAATTTACTTTCTTAGGTTAGTCTGAATAGAAGTAAGTGTGACTTAGTTGTTGCAGTAAAATTATACAGTAGGTGTTTCTGTGATTTTTTTTTATATTTGAGGAATAGAAGTTGAAATAAATTTTAATTTTCGTAACTAGCTTGAACGTATAAATATAAGTATGACGGTGTTAGAACAACTTTCATATACCTTAACACTTTGGGCGGAGTAAAGTTATCTTTTTTAACAATATGTATGTACAATAAAGAATTTATTATTAATTGACATAACGTGTAATCACACTATTTATTGAGCTTTCAAACGTATGTAGCTAAGTGATGACGGGCGACTGGTCCGTTGGCGCAGTGGGTAGTAATCCTGACTTCAGCTCCGCGGGTCGCCGGTTCGATTACCACCGACGGCCAACATTTTCTATAAATGAATTTGTTGGCCTTTGAGCCTGGGTGTATATTTGTATTTAAGTATGTATTTAAAAAATATATAAGTATATATTCACCAGTTTTCTGTCTACCATAACACAAGTATTAAGTTACTTACTTTGGGGACGGACGACCGTGTGTGTAAGTGTCCTATAAATTTATTTATTATTATTTATTAAGTAAACCTAGGCATATTAATCTGTTCGTTAATTAGGGACCAATAATGTTCTTATTTCCAGTTGTCTTAAAATATTAAGTGGGAGGCTTTTATCGGATTTAATCGTATTTTAGAACGTTAACAGTAAAATGAGTTGCTTATTAATATTCCGTCGCTCTTCATTAAAAACCCCTTTTCCTTTAATGTGCTCCATGGATCATTGGTTGGTTGTTGGCCACAATGTGGACCTTCATCGTAAAACGGATTTCATCGGAAATCTGCCATACAATTAAACAAAAACTACAGGCCATATGGGCTTAAATATCAATACATATAATAAAATCGTAGAGGTGTTAAAATCTGTACATTTGATATTTTTACGAAAAAATTAGTGTTGTCGTCTCAAAACACCCTTCTAAACATGAAACAACAGTTTTTAAAATTTTTGTCTGTTTCTCTGTTTGTCTGTATGTCTGTGCGTTTGTTCCCGCTAATCTCAGAAACCGCTGATCCGATTTGAACGCGGTTTTCACTAATATATAGAAGAAAGCCTCACTTAACATATAGAGTATAATTTATTTCAATCGGTCAACAAATAAAAAAGATATGTCAATTTTAAGTTGAAAGGTCGTATACTGCGATACTAATATTTGCATTTTTTTCCGTTTTTCGCCGTTCCTGAAGCTATTTTCATACTGGATTACATATACTACTATATCTAAGAGTAGTACAAATATTTTTATGAGAACTAGGCCGGTCTGAAGCTTATTTTTTTTGAAGAATTTCATATTTTTTATTCCAGTTTTTAAGGCACTGTGCGGTTGTTCCCGCTAATCTCAGAAACCGCTGATTTGATTTGAAAACTGTTTTCATTTATATGTAGCAGAATGCCTCACTCAACATATAGGGTATAATTTATTTCAATCGGTCAGCAAATAAAAAAGATATGTCAATTTTAAGTTGAAAGGTCGAATACCATGATACTGGTACTTGAATTTCTTTCCGTTTCTCGCCGTTCCTTAAGCGATTAGCGACTGGATTACATATACTACCATATCTAAGAGTAGTACAAATATTTTTATGAGAACTAGGCCTGTCTGGAGCTGATTTTTTTTGAAAAATTTCACATTTTATTTGAGTTTTTTAGGCATAACAATAGTGTAACTTACATTTTTCGACAGTCATTATACATGTACGGGCTACCAAAACTGAATGGTGAGTCACACTAACAGGTAAGATGCAAAAGTAAATATTTCGTCTTTCCAAGTTGTTTGAAACTTTTTATTCATTGAAGGCATTTATTTGAAATTTTAAATGAAAAAGTAATATTATATGTAGTAACGTACAATTAAAAAAAATTATTTATTATTTATGTAAGTAAAGAGTGGGAGATAGTAACATATCTTCCATTCTGGGCAAAGCCTTCTCTCTCCCTTACGAAGGCGACCTATCTACCATGCTACTCCAATGCGAATTGGCAGGTTCAACATATTCCAGAAAATGTATAGGGATATGTATCCGCCGTGTGGTATCCGGCAGAATAGAATAGTACCACCCTCTTTTCTTACCGAGATGTCGTAAAAGGCGACTAAGGTAAGTCCACCCGCCGTGTGGAATCCGGCTGAGTAGAATAGACCACCCTCATGTATTACCGAGGTGTCGTAAAAGGTGACTAAGGTAAGTTGACTCACCGTGTGGTATCCGGTTAAGTAGAATAGACCACCCTCTTTCTTATCGAGGTGTCGTAAAATACGACTAAGATAAGTTGACGACAGGCAGGCGGCCGGTCGTAAAATACGTAGCCAAATCATGTGACAACATGTTTATAACATGTTGTGCCGACCAAAAATAACCGAAACATATAAAAACTTTATTAAAATAACTTTTTCGACGTAATGTAAACAGCTTAATATATAACCTATTTCTTTAATTTACAGGATATAAAGAGAAAAACCTACCTCGGCATATAGCCATTAATTGTGCTAAATTTCATCAATACTGTTTCATCCGATTGACCATGAAAACATAACAGTCAGACTTTCACATTGATAATATTAGTTATTTATTTATTTTAGTAAATAACCCATCATCATCCTCCTGCCCTTATCCCACTCTAAGTGGGGTCGACACAACATGTTGTTAAGTTCATTGTAAGCAGACAGACGCTGCGGGGACATTGTTTCATAATATGAAGTGTAAATTTTTTTAATGACGTTGCGGTCATATATGACCATGGCTTTATTAAATCAGGCATCATTCAAATTAACCCCAAGAATGATGGAGATATTTGCAGGGTTGACAGAGGGTACTTTTTATTCCGGGACTGAGGTCCCCGCGCACGAAGTCGCGGGCAAAAGCTAGTTATTAATATAGTTAGTACATTAATTTTAATAGAGTAGTGTCGTATACAAGGTTTCACTCGTCGTTTGCTCGTCAACTGCGTTATGATTTATGGCTTTGATGACATAGGTACTGACCACATCACGTACATCTGGTATGAATTTAGGTTAGGTAGGTAGGTTAGGTTATAAATTAATACGCAAATTATTTCTCTGGTATTACATATATATTAAATTCAAAGTCTGTAAGAAATGTTTCAATTTAGGTATACAGATTTAAGTTTGTGCCGTAACTGATTAAACGTTAAAACAAATCGTAGTAAGTTAACTTCGTTTAATCAACTAAATAGTAGGTGAATTATTATGTTTTATTAAATTAATATTATATATATATATATATATATATATATATATATATATATATATATATATATATATATATATATATATATATATATATATATATATATATATATATATATATATATATATATATCCTTCTGCCCTTATCCCACTCTAAGTGGGGTCGGCACAACATGTTATAAACATACTGTAACATGATTTGGCTGCGTTTTTACGACCGGCCGCCTGCCTGACGTCAACTTACCTTAGTCGTATTTTACGACACCTTGGTAAGGAGGGTGGTCTATTCTACTAAACCGGATACCACACGGTGAGTCAACTTACCTTAGTCGTATTTTACGACACCTCGGTAAGAAATGAGGGTGGTCTATTCTACTCAGCCGGATACCACACGACGGGTCGACTTACCTTAGTAGCCTTTTACGACACCTCGGTAAGAAATGAGGGTGGTCTATTCTACTCAGCCGGATACCATACGGCTAATTATATATATATATATATATATATATATATATATATATATATATATATATATATATATATATATATATATATATATATATATATATATATATATATATATATATTAATATCATGTTATAAGTAAAAAGTAAGTAACGGCCTGTTACTATCCCACTGCTGGGCATAGGGCCTCTTCTCTCCATTTTTTTTTTTTTTTGGAGAGAAGGATTGGAGCTAAGACCTACCACGCTGCTCCAATGCGGATTGGTAGGTTACACATATCCCCAGAATTCTCTAGAGATATGCAGGTTTCCTCACGATGTTTTCCTTCACCGAAAAGCGTGTGATAAATTGCAATTATCAATTAGACACATAAGTTTTACTAGAAAACTCATTGGTGCCTGCCCGGGGTTCGAACCTTAGACATTCTCGAAAGAGGCGCACGGTGATACCGCTGGGCTACCACAGCTTTATCATGTTATAAATAAATATAACTGTACATATATATTTGTCTTAGCTGCAATGCCAGGTGATTTGATAGAATGTTCCGCATTTTAAAAGAACTATAAAATAAAATTAATGCTTGACTATAGTAATTAGTTTTTGGTTATAGTTTTTCTCTGAATTTCAAAATAGTAACTGATTTTCCACTTTCACACAGAGCTTGTTTTAGAAGATTGAATTTGCTTTCAATATGTTTTTTGCAGTTTGTCTATGTATCTGTTAATTCTGTTTATTCCGACATATACATATGTTGAACTAGCAATCGCCAGCGGCTCCGCCCGCGTGGAACGATTAGAACCGTAATATAGTATTTTGATAGCCATAAAAATGGTTAAAGTGGGTTAATCTTAAAAGCTAGACATATATTGTCGCGGACTTTTATTTAGAACTTTTATAGGGGAACAATTTTGTAATACATGATTTTTTAATAACTTTCACCGTTTACTCAGGGCACGCAAGGAGAGCTTTAAATTTTGCCGTTTTCGTAATATTTTTATTGCTACTCCTCTCCTAGTCATCTTAGCGTCATGTTATATAGCCTATAGCCTTCCTCGATAAATGGACTATCTTACACTGAACGAATTTTTCAATTCGGCAAAGTATTTACCGAGATTTGCGCGTTCAAACACTTAAAGAAACACAAACTCTTCAGCTTTATATATTAGTATAGATTCTGTTATTTCATTTCAAGTCCTGTAAATTACCGGTATATCCTTTACGGCTGAAACACTGTGTCGACATCTGTAGAGCCATATTCAAGTGTTATTCTCGCTAATGAATTACGCCGATATGAAGCACACTTCAGATAGTTCAATGTTTCCAGGGCACTCAGACCTAGAGGATGCTTTAAAACTGAAGAAGTTGTTGTAACTTGAGTTTAACTCATATAGCGTTCATTTTAATGTTATTATAAAATAATAAAGTAATTGGCTAGTATTGTATTGCTTCTTGGACGTTTTTAGTTAAAGGGAGATAGAGTGAGAAGCTGTGTGTGTAGTATCTGACTGAATAGAATAGACTAGCCTCATTTCATACCGAGGTGTTGTAGAGGCGATTAAGGTAAGTCAACTCGCCGTGTGGTATCTGACTGAAAAGAATAGACCACCGTCATTTCTTACCGAGGTGTCGTAAAAGCGACTAAGGTAAGTTGACCCACCGAGTGGTATCCGGTTGAGTAGAATAGACCACTCTCTTTCTTACCGAGGTGTCGTAAAAGGCGACTAAGGTAAGTTGACTCACCGTGTGGTATCCGGTTGAGTAGAATAGACTACTCTCTTTTTTACTCGTAGAATACATAGCCAAAACTTTTGCATTTATAATATTAAGTAGGATTACTTGATGATGACAATGCGTGGATATAGCTTCTCTTTGATCTTGACTGACTATATATTTATAAGTTATAAGAATTATATTTTAAAAGAGCAACCGCTAACAAAAGTAATAATAAAATTATTTAGCTACTAGCTTTTACCCGCAACTTCGTTCGCGGGGACTGTAGTCTTGGAATTACCAGTAGCTTCTGTCACTCTCCAACTGCAAATATCTCTATAGAATAATCAGTATAGTCAGAGAGATTTATAGTTTAATCAAGAGCATAATTTTATTATTTTAGTAAATAATCCTTACATAAAACAAATATTAAAAGGAGACTTCCTAGATTGGGCTTATCTGTTATAATAAACTCCATATATGTACATCAAAAAAATTTTAATTTTTTTCTGGTATTAAATATAACGATATGAATAAATAATATAATAACGAAATGAATGTCTTTAAGGAATAAAAAGTTTCAAACATGCACCCTTGATTAACAATGATATAACTTGGTTTTTCGAAATCCTTACTCTCTAAACTCTTACTCAAATCTTACCCGTAAGTGTGACTCACCGTTCAGTTTAGCCCGTGCATTATAATGCTATCGATAAGTGTATGTTACCCTACAGTATGCCTAAAGAACTCAATCAAAAATGGGAATTTCTTTAAAAAATCAGCTTCAGACCCGCCTTCAGATTATTTCTCATAAAAAGATTTTTGTGCTTCTCTTGGTAATATATGTAATTCAGTAAGTTCTTCAGGAACTTCAGGAACGGCGAAAAATGGAAAAAATGAAAGTGAAAAAATGTAAAACCAGTATTTGCTGACCGATTGAAATACAAAATACTTTCTCCTACATATTAGTGAAAAAAGCGTCTAAGTCGGGTCAGCAGTTTCTGAGATTAGCGGGAACAAATGCACAATGGCTAAAAAGCTGGAATAAAAATGTGAAATTCTTCAAAAAAGTCGGCTTCAGACCGGCCTAGGTCTCATAAAAATATTTGTGCTTCTCTTAGATATGGTAATATATGCAGTCCAGTAAGTAAAATCGCTTCAGGAACGGCAAAAACGGAAAAAATGCAAGTACCAGTATCATAGCATATGACCTTTCAACTTAAATTGACATATCTTTTTTATTTGTTGACCGATTGTAATAAAACATACCCTATATGTTAAGTGAGGCTTTCTACTGCATATTAGTGAAAACCGCATCCAAATCGGATCAGCGGTTTCTGAGATTAGCAGGAACAAACGAACAGGCATACAGACAAACAGACAAAAATTTTAAAAACTATTGTTTCATGTTTAGAAGCGTGTTTTGAGACGACAACACTAATTTTTTCTAAAAAATATCAAATGTACAGATTTGGCAGCTCTACGATTTTTTTGTATGCATATTGATTGATGATGATATTGATGATGATTGATGATGATGATATATTTAAAAAATATATAAGTATAATATAAAAGACGACGATATTTCTCCTTTATACTTATTCAATAAATAAAAAGCAGTTTTCCCAAAGTCAACCCATTTACTCTTTTTCAAAAACCCAATGACACAAATAAAATATGACAGCCACAATGCTTTTTCATAATAATGACCAACTCTATGAAGGAAGTTGTATTAAAAACATGTTGTAACAGTCGACCATCTTGACAACATTTGCGACCCCGTAAAATCTCATAAGCTGACTTCTGGGAATAAATCTACCACCGATTTGGAATGCTGATTGTACTGAGAAGAATCGGCAAGAAACTCAATACTTGCTCTTTTAATCTGTAAAAGAACACCGCACATGCCATGCCATGACAGGACTACGCTCACGCTTTATGCTCAACTCTTTAAGCTCACGCTTTATGCCCAACTCTTTAAGCTCAACTCCTTAAGCTTTTTGCACTGTAAGCATTTCACACCTTAAGCTCACCCTCAATCACTGTCATGGCATAACACAGCTCAATTACTGGCAACCAACTCAGCAGATACACACGTAAGCAGACTCGCAAATGATAACGCTCAAAGAATAATCACCACTTCGAGGCAGAGCCGAGCTGACAGTCGTTGCAGATGTCCACAGTTTAGGAAACAATCGTTACAACTGGAAAGATCCAGAGAACAATCGTCACTCTAGCAGACAATCCTATCGAACAAAAGTCACGGGCGCGTCTAAGGCCTCACATAGCACATCGTCATGTTGATTTTACAGAGTTAACAAACTAAATATCAATTACCATCATTAACCTCTCCAATAAAAACTCCATTTTTTATTCCATAGCATCGCATATCGCAACTATCTCGCAAACTATACGAAATTCGCACTCTCCGCGTCGTCTCAAGATATTGATCATCATTGGTCTTTTCTTAGAACTCTTAAAATTTCCAGATATTCCTTTTGTCCACTCTATTTGTGACTTTAGGTTACATCCCCTTTTGAATATAATTAACAACGATATTGCTCCTTTATTCTTATTCAATAAATACAAAGCAATTTTCCCAAATTCAACCCATTTACTCTTTCGCAACAATTCAATGACACATAATGACGGCCACAATATGACGGCCACAATATTTTTTCATATTATTGACCAACTCAATGAAGGAGTTCGTATTAAAAACATGTTGTAAAATTGTCATATCTTTATTATTCGCTGACCTATTGAAATAATACATACCCTATATGTTAAGGGAGTCTTTCTACTACATATAAGTGAAAACCCCGTCTAAATCGGATCAGCGGTTTTTGAGATTAGCGGGAACAAACGCAAAGAGGTTCTCAAACGCAAAGAGGAAGAGTTCTTAATCTCAACGATTTTATTATATGTATAGAAGAAAGATAGAATAGATAATCCGCGAAGAAGTAAAATAGAAAATATATATAATGCTAAATGTAAGTAACAATCGGTTATCATAACTGATACATGCAGGATTCGTAAAAACACATGCACAAACTCCACTCCACTCCACCACCGCCACCTTGCGTCTCTCCTTGCTTTGCGATTTTGGTCGTGGAGTCTATCTCCTGATGATGCTTCGGTTGCGGGGCGAAACGATTGTTGAGTTTGTGATAGTGAACGTATATAGTGCTTGTGTATTTTGGTGGGGGTGGTGGAGGTTTGTGCATGTGTTTTTACGAATCCTGCATGTATTAGATATTATAACCGATTGTCCACTTACATTTAGCATTATATATATTTTCTATTTTACTTCATCGCGAATTATAGCAAAATAATTTTATTATTACTTTTGTATTATGGATCTCCGCAAAGTAACGCCTAATTCGCTATATAAAGCAATCGCTGAGTTTCTTGGCTCTTCTCGGTAGGAACAACTTTCCGAATCGTCAATAAAGTCGACAATACAGAAGCACATGTTTACAGGTTTACATGAATGAAGAATGATTTGAATTTTGAATTTGAAATATATCTGTACATTTCCACGTTCTGTATGTAAACGGCCAAAGCAAAAGTTCAAATGGAACAGTTTATACGTGCTGCACAAAACCTTTGTCAAAGCGTAGCTTTCGTTTGGCGGCACAATAACGTACCTGTTGAACAAACGTGTGTTTACTTCACATAGGAAACTGGTGCTTTACAAATACTAAGACTACTCGCTGAATTGGAAATTGTATCAAAACACAGAGAATGTTTTATAGAATATATCTTTTGATCACTGGACGTCGTGTGGTATCCGGCTGAATAGAATAGGCCACCCTTATTTCTTAGCGAGGTGTCGTAAATTTTGGCTAAGGTAAGTCGACCCGCCGTATGGTATCCGTCTGAGTAGAATAGACCACTCTTATTTCTTACCGAGGTGTCGTGAAAGGTTACTAAGGTAAGTTGACCTGCCGTGTTGTATCTGGCTGAGTAGAATAGACCACCCTTATTTCTTACCGATGTGTTGTTAAAGGCGGCTAAGTCAACCTGACACGCTGTGTGGTATCCGGCTAAGTAGAATAGACCACCGTTATTTATTTCCGAGGTGTCGTAAAAAACGACTAAGGTAAGTTAACCCGCCGTGTGGTATCCGGCTGAGTAGAATAGACCACCCATATTTCTTACCGAGGTGTCGTCAAAGACGATTAAGGTAAGTTTACCCAACGTCTGGTATCCGGCTGAGTAGAATAGACCACCCTTATTTCTTACCAAGGTGTCGTAAAATACGACTTAGGTAAGTTGAAGTCAGGCAGGCGGCCCGTCGTAAAATACGTAGCCAAATCGTGTGACAACGTGGTTGTAACATGTTGTGCCGACCCCACCAAGTAAGGGCAAGAGGGTGAGGATCGTTTGCGATTTCTACATGTATAAAGTATGAGAACGGTTTTGCTTTTTGCACTACATAGATTTTCTTAACAAACGCGGATTATGGCAAAATACACTAACTTTTTTGAAAAAACGAATAAGCTCACATACTTTCTAGTTCATATATGTACCTACATATACATTCTATACCTATTGTATTAAATAATGTACAAAACATATACTTACATCGTAACATCACCTCACGCTCGTCTAATGTATAAAAGTGATACTATATTGTAAAAGTGGGGTGCTCTAAAAAAGCGATCCTTTGTACATTATAGGTAGTCAATGGTGCGTAAATTAAAAGTAACGCTCAATTTTCCGGTGAGCGCCCCAAAGGAGCGTGGAGAGAATAAAATGTGTTATAATGTTTATAAGGATCGTGGAAAGTGGACATAAAGATGTTTTTATAGAGAAATATCTGCCAATATTCTGTACTGAAATTACATTTACAAAATTTGTTATTATGATATTTATAAAGTGAATTGTTGTCGTGTAAAAGGTCGATAATAGTTAGCGCTTTTCAATGTCATCCTATTCCTGTAGAATTAACAGGATTTCTATGTTATTACGGTGAATAACATATAGGCTATAGAATAATTGTGGCATTTCATCGATATTAGTTCAGCGGATACGCCATGAAAGTGTAACAAACATTCATCCATACTCACAAACTTTCGCATTTATAATACTAGTAGGATACCAACCTGTTCCGTAGTAAGTATATTTTTGAAAATGCATTAAAACTAAGAAAAAAATATGTCTCATGATGATTAATTTTGACGCCCATTTTCTAATTTGATTGCCACATAATTCGTCTTATATCCTTTTGTGAAAAAATTGGGAATTTTTTGCTATTCTATTTTGCCAGTTGCTATGGTTTAAATTATAGTATTTACTTCATATATAAGTTCAAAGGCAACTAAGGTAAGTCTACCCGCCGTGTGGTACCCGGCTGAATAGAACAAACCACCCTCATTTCTTACTGGTAAATTGCCCAAGGTGACTAAGGTAAATTGCCCCACCGTGTGGTGTGCCGTGTGATATCCGGTTGAGTAGAATAGTCAACCCTCATATATTACCCAGGTGTCGTAAAAGGCGACTAAGGTAAGTTCATGTCAGGCAGGAGTCCAGTCGTATAATACGTAGCCAAATCATTTGACAACATGTTTATAACATGTTATGCCAACCTCATTGTGGGATATAACGGGGATGGTGATAAGTTCATTTCTCATATATAATTACTTATATTATACATACCTTTCCTTATTTTGAACTCGGAAAGTACCTTTTTATCGACAACTCAAAAACCATAAGTTCTCCTTTAGCCCCGTCCATTTTTACCTCAACAAAGACTTATTTTAGATTCATTACTTTAAAACTAAATCATACTGGGTTTTACAAAGATCCTTACAGAGATCTTTGTTGGACGTTGAGATTAGATTTTTAATTTAAAGATTGTAGACATAAGAATATGTGACCAAAAGACCAAAAGAGTTTAAAATATGAATGTGGATGGATGTATGGCTAGAGGGACGCCGAAAAAAAGTTGGATAGATTGTGTGAAAAATGATATCCATGTTAAAGGAGTGGTACCAGAGTTGACGAAAGATAGAGGAGAATGGAAGAAGAAGACATATTGTGCCGACCCCACTTAGAGTGGGATAAGGGTAAGAGAATGATGAATACACAAGAAAGTATGTCAGTTACTAGTATTTAGGTTTTAGAACTAACTTTATTCTACCTTAACTTTAGTAGTAGTTTACTACAGCGTTTTATTGGTTTTGATAAACTTTTAGGACGGAGTTTTGTACATCTCTCAAAGACTAAGTTTATGTACAAGTAATAGTTGGAAGTACATACCAGTTGTGCTTCATCGACGTTGCCCTGTGACGTCAGTTTCTCGTTTTTTGAAACAGGTAACTTTATTTTAGAGTCAGTATGTTAGTTTTGAATTATTGCATTCGGGATCCTGTCACTAAAAAAAAATAATTGTTGGGAATGTTTTATTTATAGAATTACTTTGCGGCGTTACTTTCTGCCGTGTGGTATCCGGCTGAATAGAATAGTATCACCCTTTTTTCTTACCGAGGTGTCGTAAAAGGCGACTAGGGTGAGTCGACCCGCCGTGTGGTATCCGGCTGAGTAGAATAGACAACCCTCATTTCTTACCGAGCTGTCGTAAAAGGCGACTAAGGTAAGTGACTCGCCGTGTGATATCCGGTTGAGTAGAATAGACCACCCTCTTTCTTATCGAGGTGTCGTAAAATATGACTAAGATAAGTAGACGTGATGCAAATCATGTGAAAACATGTTTATAACATGTTTGCCGACCCCACTTAGGGTGGCGTTACTTTGCGGAGATCCATAATACATAAGTTATAATAAAATTACCTATTTTGCTATAATCACCGTTGAAGTAAAATAGAAAATATATATAATGCTAAATGTAGAGTGGACAAACCATTTTCCTAAACTAAATCGAAAACATCGATTGCATTGCAATGGGGTAAAGTTCCTAAAATACTAGCAGCGTTACCCCTTTGTATGACCAAACTTATTAACTTTAAGCTTCAATTGCCAATTTTCTTCGGGTTTAATGTTTTTAATTAATTTCTCAATTTATTTCCAGGCGTAGAAATAGGTAGCAAATATTTTTTTAAAAAATTATGTTTACATAGGTTGTGTGGAAGTTTTTGTACTTACGTCATTTATAAATGAAAACATTCCAGTCTGGAAACTTTCCATCGTAATGTTATGAAATTACGAAATAGTCGTTACCGTGATGTCTGTGACCTCATCTGCATAATGGCTGCCATTAGACACGGCCACGTCTAATTTACTTTTGTTTTTGCAAGAAAATCTGTTTCTACACTAATGTACCAAATGCTTGTGTTACAG
Source organism: Morpho achilles (assembly GCA_947086495.1). Taxonomy (NCBI): domain Eukaryota; kingdom Metazoa; phylum Arthropoda; class Insecta; order Lepidoptera; family Nymphalidae; genus Morpho; species Morpho achilles. The sequence goes on from CAMTZB010000013.1 coordinate 12,270,971, forward strand.
ATATTATAGCTCCTTTATAAAGTAACATCCTATATAAGTAAACTCTATCGTGTGGTATCCGGTTGAATAAATTAGACCAGTTCTTATTGAGTTCTTATTGAGTGTTCTTAGTTCTTATCGAGGTGTCGTAAAAGATGACTATGGTAAGTCGACCCGCTGTGTGGTATCCGGCTGAGTAGAGTAGATTACCCTTATTTCTTATCAAGGTGTCGTAAAAGGCGACTAAGGTAGGTTGAACCGTCGTGTGGTATCCAGCTGAGTAGAATAGACCACCCTCAATTCTTACCGAAGTGTCGTAAAAGTCGGCTAAGGTAAGTCGATCCGCCGTGTTGTATCTGGCTGAGTGGAATAGACCATCCTTATTTCTTCCCGAGGTGTCGTAAAAGGCGGCTAAGGTAGGTTGACCCACCGTATGGTATCCGGCTGAGTAGAATAGACCACCCTCATTTCTTACTGAGATGCTGTAAAAGGCGATTGAGGTTAGTTGACTTCAGGCAGGCGCCCGGTCGTAAAATACCTAGCCAATTAATGTTACAACATGTTTATAACATGTTGTGAGATGATGTGTTGGTTTATTCTACTCAACCGGATACCACACAGCACGACTGTAATAGAAATATAATTTGAATATACATCCTACAATTTATAAATTTGCAGCTTCGGTACAGAGATTCATATTAAAAATTAGGTAATATTGCGCGCGGCTTTCAGGAGACAGAAATTTGTTAAAATATATTAAATCTTTTCAATTACGATCACAAACAATCCGTGATAATATTTTCATAATACAACATTAATTGTTGCTTGTCATATTTTTAAGACAGTATACAGCAACGGTTATTTTTATTAATTTATTAACGGTCTGGAATCGAGTTGTTTAAGGGCTTGGCCAACGGTTAGTGTAATTTTTAGCATAGACTACTAGCATAGAGTACTGTAGAGCATCATAGCTTACTTTTTTTGTTCTGAAATGTACTTTAAGTGGCGGACATAATATTATTTTAAAGTTCAAATTACTTTGTGAAATTGAAAAAATGTGAAAAAAGTTAAAAAAAAAAGTTTAGAAAAACTTCAAAGTACTGATTTTATTTTAAATCAGTACTTTGAAGTTACTAATCTACTATAACTCTTCTTCTGTTGCAATTGGATACATCAGATGTGAATGATGATGAAAGTTGCGCTCTATTATTTATTATCTTTTTAAAATGCTAGTACAAAATAGTGTTATACATTTAAAAAATATATTTAATGTTATATTGTTTTTTTTTTAAGTATTTCATTTAGATATCCTGGATTGAAATTTATATCTGTGATCTCAAAATCTTAAAAGAATTTGTTAATGTTATTTTACAAATGCAAAATAACACCTAGCACTCATTTAAAAATATCCTACTAAAATTATAAATACCAAATAAACTAATATCTATGAAATTTGGCACAATTATTCCTTATACACCGGGGTAACATATAGAATAAAGAAATCCTGTTAATTTTACAGGAATATGACATTGAAAAGCACCATCTATTATCAACGTATCACAACAGTCGACGCAAACGAAGTTGCGGGTAAAAGCTAGTGAATTTATAAATCTAAAAGTTTTTGTTAATGTGCGACTAAGGTAAATCTACCCGCCGTGTGGTATCCGGCTGAGTAGAATAGCCTATACTCATTTCTCATCGAGGTTTCTTAAAATACATTAAAATACTATTAAGTTAAGTTGAAGTCAGGCAGGTGGCTGGACGTGAAATACGTAGGCAAATTATGTAACAACATGTTTTATAACATGTTTTGCCTACCCCACTTAGACTGAGTTAAGCGCAGGAGGATGACTATGAATAAGGTATCTGTACATACCTAAAACGTTATAAAGCTATTTCTCGACTCGGCTATTTTTCTTATTGTTATATAAGCGACGGCTTCAAATTTGGAGCTTAAAACGGTGTAATATAAAGCTCGCGAGTGATATTAGAAATCACTGCCCTGAGCACAGGTGTTCAGATGTTTCGTCTCACCGCATAAAATTGCAGCAATATATATTGTACTTTCTATTGAAAAATGTGTTAGGGGATCTTTAAATTTGTTTTCACCCTCCTTGTATTATAGTTTTCCTTTTTATTTATTGTGTATATTATGCGATACGCCGTGTGGTATCCGGCTGGATCGAATAGTACCACCCTCATTTGTTACCAAAGTGTCGTAAAAGGCGACTAAGGTATGTCCACCCGCTGTGTGGTATCCGGTTGAGTAGTATAAACCAACTACTTTCTTACCGAGGTTTAAACTTGTACTTTCTATTGAAAATATAAGATGTGTTTGGGGATCTTTTAAAATGGTTTTCACCCTCCTTGTATTATAGTTTTTCTTTTTATTTATTGTGTGTATTTATGCGATACGCCGTGTGGTATCCGGCTGAATAGAATAGTACCACTCTCATTTCTTACCGAGGTATCGTAAAAGGCGACTAAGGTAAGGCGACCAGTCGTGTGGTATCCGGCTAACTAAAATAGTCCACCCTCATTTCTTACTGAGGTGTCGTAAAAGGCTACTAAGGTAAGTTGACCCACCATATGGTATCCGGTTAAGTAGAATAGACCATCCTCTTTGGAATGGAATTCTAATGGAATTAAAGATTTTTTGAAAAATGGTTATGCTTGAATGAATACAATATTTAAGACATGAAATGTCTGTTTCGAATGCGAAGGTATAAAATGTGCGCTGTGTTTTTTTCAAGTACTTTCGACCCTGTGAATAAAGAAAATCTTTTCTTTTCAAGTGTCTTCAAACCTTGGAACTTGTATACGATGTTGTATATTGTACATCAGTTTAGAATTGTTTGTAATACTATATTGTCTCAGTAAACAATATTTTCTTGCAAAGGAATTATTTATCATATTGAATGAAAAAAAAAATTGTTTTCTATGTAAAAAAAAAGTAAAGTAACGGCCTTTTACTATCCCACTTCAGGGCTAGATTTACTCTTTTACTCTTTCCTTTTTTGGGGAAGTTTTGGAGCTTAGATTCAATACGTTTCTCCAATGCAGATTTGTAGGTTACACATATTCAAAGAATTCCCTACAGATATGCGGGTTCCCTCACGATGTTTTCCTTTACCGAAAAGCGTGTGATAAATTGCAATTATCAATTAGACAAGTTTTAATAGAAAAACTCATTGGCGCCTGCCCGAGTTTTGAACCCATGATTGTTTCTAGAGAGTCGCACGGTCTCGTCGGGCTACCAAAGCTTACTTCGATGTAAAATGATCTCAACATTTATGGACTAAACCTGCAAAAAAACTGTTCTCACGAGGGACTATACAAAGTCATTTAATATTTGACTACAATATTAATATATAAAAATGAATGTTTGTCTGTATATCATGTAAAGATTTGAAAACGGCTGGATCGATTTTAATAAAATTTTCAGACAATGTTTTGAGTTACCTGGATGATCTTGTAAAGGTTGGTACGATCGGAGCATTTGTTTAACTGTTGAATTCTGTTTTGAGTGTAATTCATAATCGCTCTGAACCACAGCAACGTGTGGCCAGATATCTAGTTTATTATAAAAAACATATATTACTTCTAGTACTAATACATAAAATGTTTCAAAATATTAGTGCCTTCTTAAAAGAAATTTTCTTAAATTTACATAAAAATGTTACCACAAAGCAAAATCAAATTTCCGAGTCATTATAAATGACGTATGGAAGTCTTGAAGGCAGAATATTTTTATGATGAAATTTTGATCGACATTTTTGTTGCGTGGTGACTATATGATACAGATATTTTTCATTACATATGCGATGAGATGAGTAATTTAATAAAAGTAAAAAGTAAGTAAGTAACGGCATATTACAATCCCACTGTTGGGCATAGGTCTCCTCTCTCCGTTCCTGGAGAGAAGGGTTGGAGCTAAGGCCTACCACGCGGCCCCAACGCGGATTGGTAGGTTACAAATATGCCCAGATTTCTCTAGAGATATACAGGTTTCCTCACGATGTTTTCCTTATTGGAATTATCAATTATCAATTAGACACATAAATTTAAAAATACAGCTACTATCATCTAATTGTACAACTGCTACGTGAGAAGTAAGCTAGAGTACTGTAGCACGGTGTGGAATCCTTATTTCAAAATTTACAGGGAGAGAATTGAAAGAGTACAAAATAAATTAATTCGCAGGTTAATCTACCTCAAACCTCGACAAATATTCAAACCTCTAAAATTATTAAAAGTTGCAGAGACAAATTGGACCACTTTCACCTTCAACAACTGTCTTCGCGGCGATCTCAGTTAGATCTATGCTTCCTCCATAAGTTACTGTATGGCTCCATAGATTGTCCTTGCCTGTTAGAGAAATTTAAATTTAATGTTCCCCTTAGAATTCCACGCCACCCAGTTAATATGCTTGTGCCTAAAGCTTGCAGGACTGAGTTAGGTCGTAACTCACCTGTTGTCCGCGTTTCTCGTCTATACAATGATTATACGAAGAAAATTCCAGACATCGATATACACTTCGATAATCTTGTCAATTTTAAATTAAAACTTTTAAAAGTTCACGAGGGAATCGCCCATAATAAATAATAAAATTTAAATACATAATAAATTGTAATAAATATAAAATTAAATAATAATAATTTATAAAATAGGAAAAAAATATAAAACTAACACAAATTATTAATAATTTAAAATTTTGATTACTTATGTAACACATAGCATGCTGTGGTTACCTGTAAATGTGAGAACAGTTAGATAGAACACAAGCCACGGGAAATATTTATTATAAATATTGTTACTGTTTCTTATGTTGGTGATCCAAACAAATAAATAAATAAATTTTAATAGAATAACTCATTGGTGCCTGCTGGAGTTTGAAATCGTGACCCTCTCGAAAGAGCGCACGGTCACAGCGCTGGACTATCACAGCTTAATTTTTATTTTTAATTTTAATATCACAGAGTAATTTAATAGGATTAGCTATGTGGTATCTGGCTGAATAGTACCACCCTAATTTCTTACCGAGGTGTCGTAAAAGGCGACTAAGGTAAGTTGGCCCACCGTTTGGTATCAGTTTTAGTAGAATAGACCACTCTCCTTCTTACAGAGGTGTCAAAAAATACGACTAAGGTAAGTTGACGTGAGGCAGGTAGCCGGTCGTAAAAACGCAGTCAAATCATGCCGACCCTATTAGACTCTAGAGTGGGATAAGGGCAGGAGGATATACATATATAAAGTAATTTAATAGGACTGTGTTATTGTGATGTAATATTATTGTTGTTTGCTCGAGAACCGTTAAGTTCACTAGATTGTTAAATTATTTTTGTCCATCATCAACTCTTGCCAGAAGATGATTGAATTTTCGAGTGCAGTCGATTTATATTTAATAAGCTGTAACAGCGGCTTCGCCCGCGTAAAAAGCACTGACTAAAAAAATTTTTAGAATTGAAATTCTAAACATAAAAGTAGTTATTGTTAGTTAACAAACGGAAGATAAGAGACCTACACTTTGTCTAATCACACATAAAATAGAGAGACAATAGATATAATAATAGATGCAAATGTAAAAACAAAACATTTATTATTCAAAACTCAAACGTTTTCTAAAAATTCTTAGGCTATAAAAATATGCGTTTATTGCGTTTACTTTATTACGTTCTTTAATATCTAAAGAAATTACTAACCTCCTCAAGATTTCACTTTCGCCCCTAAATTTAAATTTGTTCCGTATTTTGATAATAATGTTTATTCCTTAAATAGGGTGCTTAGCAACAGCGGTTGCCAAGCCATTCATAATGCCAGCATCAGAGCTTTTGGTTATTTAATAAGTTTTCCTTTAGAAATATATTTAATAAATTTCATTTGCTTGTCCACAAATTCTACGTTCAAATGAAAATAACTTACAAAGAAAAATCAAGAGTTTTTTCTTTATTTACTTATACATTACTTGGAAATCTAAATGAATGAATAGAATAGACCACCCTCATTTAAGTTTAGTAAGTCGACTCACGGTGTGGTATCCGGCTGAGTAGAATAGACCAACCTCAGTTCTTATCGAAGTTTCAAAAAAGGCGACTAAGATAAATTGATGTCAGCTAGGCAGCCGGTCGTAAAATATCTAGCCGAATCCATTGCTAACATATTTGATGAATGATGAATAGATTGATGATATAATGAGATATACTTTCGATATACTGTGCAATAATCTAATAAACATAATTTATTAAGTTCGACCGCTTCTTTGTAGCTCCGTTTAAGATCAATCGATTTTTGATTGATCGGTGATTTGTTTAAAAACACTTGTGTATAGAAACGCAACCAGCTTTTAAAATTGTTAGTCAATCCATAATTGACATTTTGAGGTATGCAAACTGTAACATACCGAAGTTACAGAGGGACATAATAACGGACAAAGATGGATAGAACATTTTTCGTCGACTCTTAAGGATTAAGCCCAGATTAATGTTTAAGAAGCTTACGTTTGCTCTTGTCGCAGCTAATCGCTGATCCCAGCCTTTGTTCAAACCGCAATCGACTTGAAAAAGAACCTTATCGCAATTTCAATTTTGTTAAGCTTGGAAACTCCAACGTGAAAATACGAAGCTTAACGCCAACTTTTATGTCAGCTTATATTTTAAGTTCATTTTTACATCATGTAATCTACAGTGCATTTTGTTTTAAGTATTACTCACGTATATCTATATATATATAAAAGAAAGTTGGTCTTAGTTACACTATTTATAACTCAAGAACAGATGAACCAATTCGGCTGAAAATTGGTGGAGTGGTTGCTTAGAACCAGGAAACGGATATAAAATACCTTTTATCCCTTTCGACAGCATTTATTTTATCCCGTCAAGTCTGTAAAACGTGGTATAACAAAAAAGACTATGACATGGAGTAACAGAACATAAATGACAGCTATACGTAATTTTGTCTTTGGTTAAGTATGGTAAAAAATTTGACAATTATCAAAATAATAGCTAAACTTCACTACATAGTATAGTAATAAGAAAGCTGTGAATGTTGTATGTAAATTTACATTCTGTAATTAATTGTAAAAATAAAATACATAGGGAAAATATAAAAGTAAAAGAATAAAATGTAATATATGAATTGAAATATTGCGAAGATAGCAGGGAATCTTAATGTTATAGGGAAAGAGGAATTGTTTTATTCCAAATATAAGGCGTGCGGGCCACGGGCAGTAATGAGTAAACCAAAACTACTGGATAGATTTTAATCATTTTTTTCACTGAGTGACATAGGCTATATATTTTACACCCGTGCAAAGCCGGAGCGAGCCACTAGTATTAAATAATAAAATTAATAAACATACCTGTTGTATCTATGGGTTAGGTTAATATTTAACTGAAATATTGTGTTATTTGAGTAACGATAGCCCTAATTGGTAATTCGATAAGGTTTCGGGCTTTACTGATTCTGTTTGATATTAATACGGCCTCCTATTTTCTAACTATTATTCGCTTGAATATAAAGGTACACAAAAAGTACAATTTCAATAGCTTACTAATGAAATTGTACTTTTTGTGGAATATATTAGTATATCATCATCCTCCTGCCCTTATCCCACTCTAAGTGGGGTCGGCACAACATGTGACAAACATGTTGTCACATGATTTGGCTACGTATTTTACGACCGGCCGCCTGCTGTCAAGTTACCTTAGTCGTATTTTACGACCCCTCGGTAAGAAAGAGGGTGGTCTATTTTACTCAACCGGATACCACACAGTGGGTCATCTTACCTTAGACGCCTTTTACGACACCTCGGTAAGAAATGAGGGTGGTCTATTCTACTCAGCCGGATACCACACGGCGGTTCGACTTACCTTAGTCGCCTTTTATGACACCTCGGTAAGAAATGCCACACATATAGTAGTATTCCACACGGCGTGGAATACTACTATATTATAATAGTATATGTGGAATATAAAGTTAATGCAGTGCGACGTGTCACGTAACTTTTTTAAAATTTTTTGACGATATAAGTGATATAGATATACGAAGACAGGTCAAACTAAATGCAAATAATATTCAAAGTTGCATTTAACATGAAAAGTCAACAGTTTCCTGGTTTAAAATTCCCTAAACTAATTGAATCAGGAGCTAAACTAACTTGCCATTAAGAGGTAAAATGTTTAAAAGAAACTCTTTACCTTCATTAATTTAGGTTGAAGGCGGCCTTTTTGTTTTTCCCTCAAGACATTTTTATGAGAACGGAAATGTGCTAAATTTTTAGGGAGAAAATAAAAAGAAAAATTTGGTATAATATTATCTTTTCTCTACTTGAAACATTTTAATATTTAAAAGTATAATTGACCATCTGATATAGCAAAAATTACTGTTTAAGTGTGTATTCATTGATGAATCTAAAAGGCCTAAAAATTTGATAAGGCCCATAAATTTAAACAAAAACCTCTTTAGTGCCTGCCCAGCGTTTGAACCCATAACCTCATGGTAAGTGGCACACGGATTTACCATCAGACTATGATAGATTTTTTCATTAATTTACTTTTGAAATAAGAATATAACGCCACGTGGCATCCGGCTTAATAGAGTAAATCTAATTTCTTACCGAGTTGTCGTAAAAGGCGACTAAAGTAAGTGTCGTATGGTATCCGGCTGAGTAGAATAGCCCACCATCTTTTCTTACCGAGGTATGGGAAAAGGCGACTAAGGTAAGTAGACGTCATCTAGGCGGCCGTTCGTAAAAAATAGCCAAATAAGGGTGGGATAAAGGCAAGAGAAAAGAAGAAATAAGAATATATATTTTTTTTCAAACTTTCACCTAAATTACAAAAAAATAAAGTACAGTATTAATAAATATAAATAAATAAAGCAAAATAAAGTATTTTATTTCAATATTATAGTTCACATTCTTTTTGAAAAGAAAAGGTATTTTGTCTACATACTTTTTTCAAACTATTTACACATCTAGCACAACACTAGTGAAGTGCGTGCTTTTACGAGATTTTTTAAGAGATGAGTATTGAGGAAAAATACCGTACAAGAATTTAATATTGACTAAAGTTAGAAGATGCTATGTAAAAAATGTTTGCTTTATCAGGTGCCTTTGATATCTACCGCAAATAAAATACATGTCCGCTATCGAAACAAGCTTTGGTTCTTTAGACTTCAACTTCCTAAAGAAATTTTATATAATTATTTATTTATGAAATTTTTTAAAGGCAGGCATAGAACAGACTATAAAAGTCCCTTGAAAATCGGGAAACCAGTAGTGGCGAGGAGGCCGAACAGATTTTCTCGCCATCTGAATAAAGTCTGCATCGTCATGTATGGATAAGTAAGTTAAAATACTAAAAAAAAACCGCAAAACTAAACTATACTTCTTCAAGACAAATTTTCGTCTATAACTTTAATGAAGCCAAATCTGTAGAAATCTGTCGGGATGAACACGTTTATTCTGCAGTAAAGGTTGCATACAGAGGTTTGTTTCAGAATGCTAGGGGTTTTTTTAAAATTTAAACTATCGTGAGTAGTATTCATACTTAATGTATAGAATCGGCTATACTCACGCCTGATTCTATCGGGCTAGCCCGACTAGTTTCGAACCCATCCGGGGCAGTTATTCATGAGCTCTTTACACGACGTTATCACGGCGGGAAATGATAAGACTTATAAATAATAGTTCCCGCCGCGATAACGTCGTGTAAAGAGCTCATGAATAAGTGCCCTGGATGGGTTCACAACTAGTCGGGCTAACCTGATATAATAAGACGCGAGTATAGCCAGTTCTATACGTTAACTATGTCAGGGGTTTTTTTAAAAGTCGTTCGATATGTTTTGCTAGGCGAGTATATTTTTAAAATAAATAAATAACTTGTATTCAGCTTTGTAACTTACTACGACTGTTTAAAAAATTAACGTTGTCAATTAAATTTTAGTCACAATTAGAGGACGAGGATAAAATTCCGTAACCAAATTATTGTATTAAAGAAATAAAGTTTTCAAAAAGCTTTTAAAATACTTGCATTCACGTAAAGTTTTGAAAATATTAGGCACCATTACAAATACACACTATTTTTATGCTCTATGCTCCAGTTTACTCTGAAACTGGAAAACACAAAGAAAAAAGTATTTTAAGTGAAAATTAAAGCTACGTTTCAGTGCATTACCCAGTATTGAAATTGTGAAACTCTATGCAAATTTATACAAATAATTTAAAACAGCGCTCTGCTAGACTAATAAAAAATGAAATACAAGTTATATTGCTACTCTGTGTAGAATCTATTTAGATTTGAAGTTAGTGCTTTGAGATATATCGCTAATATTGCTTCGTGTTATATGTATATTATATGTTTTGTAATGCTAAGAACTATCTCTCTATCTATATGTAGCCCCGATAGCTTAGCGTAACACCGTGTATCTAACTTATAAGTTAGTAATAATTTTTAATCTTATGTTACAACAATTTTTACTGAAGGTAAACACACTGAATGTAGCTTGTAGTTTAGAGGAGGAATCTATATCTACACTAGTATATAAAGCTGAGCTGAGCTTGTTTGTTTGATTTTTTGAACGCGCTAATCACAGGAACTACTCGACCGATTTGAAAATTCATTGAGTGTAAGATACTCCATTTATCGAAGAAAGCTATAGGCTATTACATCATGCTAAGATGAATAGTAAAGGAGCAGCAATAAAAAATTACATGAAATAGACGAAATAATAAATAAAAATAAATATAAATATAAAACTAGGTTAGGTTAGTTCTAGTAAACTAAATAGTGAGACAGTGTGATTCTAATGACGATTACGGGTTTTTTGTGTGCTCAATTTAGATGCCTAATAATTTATCTTTTGATGATAATATTCATATCAGAATAAAGATCTATTTTCACTAGATTGCAAGTAACCTAGTTACAGAGTCAAAATAACAGATTGGCTGGATACATCGAGTTAGTAACAAAGCGGTGCCCGAGTGTCTACAAAGCGGGAAAATCGATACGCAACAGGTATCGTCTGATATTGTACATTTCGCTGTTTGTGGTCAATGTGGTGTTACATACAATATGGGTACATAACACTTCTAAATGCGTATCAAATATTTAAAATTTATCTTTCATATTGAAATGAGTTAATCTAGTATATTTCGAATTTCGAAAACATGATTTTTTTTAATTCTATCTTCGATCTAGCTCGGTTTTATTTACAAAAAATGTCGTATTATCCCTTTTTTCAGGCATTGAAAAATTTCTAAATTTGACATTGAATACAGAAATTGCTGTCATTTGTAAATTTGAAATTTTGAACATAAAAGTAGTTATCGTGAGTAAATTATTAGAGATTTCTGAATAACTTTCACCGTTTACTTAATATTTTTTTATTGCATCTCCTCTCCTATTTATCTTAGTGTGATGTTATATAGCCTATAATAGCCTTCCTTGATAAATTGTCTGTTTTACACTTAAAGAATTTTTCAAATAGGTTTAGTAGTTCTTGTGATTAGCGCGTTCAAACAATTAAACAAACTATTCAGCTTTATTTTAGTATAAATATATTTATCAAAAATACAGAGCATGTCTAGATTACCCAGGTACTACGCATTAAGCATTAAATAAAGTTTATTTATTTTTAATGTACCATAAAAACGTTAGATTAACATTTTATAAAAAAAGTGTACAAAGTTGTTATTTAATCAAAAATCTTAAGAAGCATTAACACCTAAGTTTTTTTAAAAAGCTTTAAGAAATATTCTAAGTAATTCTTTTCAAAATTCATTTGCGATAAAATACCTTTGTTGTTGCAAAGTATTAATACTTCTCGAGTAGCTTCGACTTTTGAAGTATAAAGTGTACGTGACCTTTTGAAAGGTTTGCTCCTCTTTATACCGCCTTTAGACACTTGTATGAACTGAGATTTAGTATGTTCGAGTAATGCGATTGAAGGTTATCAAGGTTTTGTTTGTGAGTTTGGCTGTTCAAATAGTAGAGGATTAAGTACGAAAGCCAGTCTTATTCTGAACTTTAATTCTATTTGAATATTAAGTATGTTTTTCTGTCTATATAGTGTATTTGGGTGTGATTATAAGCATTTCTCTTTGGAAAATGGTTCTGATAAATTAACCGATTCGTTATTGTTGTTTTTACAATTTTAAAGTAATAAATATATAGGATAATTACACACACGGTCATCCGTCCCCAAAGTAACTTAATACTTGTGTTATAGGTGACAGACAGACACATATATTCAAATATAATTTTAAATAAACGCACCTAAAATCGAAGAAGCAACAATTTGTATTTTATAAAATGTAGGCCTGTGAAAAAAAGAAAAAAAATAAATAAATTCATGTCAATATCTAAATTTATAAATACAAGTCTGTTAGGCTTCCACGGCTTCCAGCTGAAGCGTTATTTAACAAATTTGATATAATTATACTTGTGCGAAATTACCCACACTAAATATAGGATACGAAAATTTCCTAAAGATAATTCCGTTATTTTTATGGGAATAAGAAATAAAAAAGGATGTTTGAATGCGTATTTTAACGAGAACTAAGTTGCGGCTACAACTAGTGTAGAATACAACAATTAGTAGCAGTATTTTTCAGCAATAATTTATTGTTCTTTTGCTTCCTACATTGCAGTTGTTACTTAGTTAAGTTATTATATTACATTTGAGCACTGTTTTTGTTATAAAATTCCATATTGGTACAAAATACATAATACATACTAATTTTTCTTGAAAGGAAACAGGAAAAGTATATAATTTAATAGCAAACAAATTTAAAAACACGAATCTCTTCCTGTTCCTAACTTTTTATTGTGATGTAGTTTCCGGGCAAAAATAAAACAACGGTAGGGCGAGCGTTGAAAGACCGAGGCTTCTTTTGTGTGGTATTATTATATTCTATTTCTATATTTATATTTTTAGCCGTGTGGTATGCGGCTTAGTGGAATAGACCACCCTCATTTCTTACCGTGGTGTCCTAAAAGGCGACTAAGGTAACTTGACCGACCATGTGGTAACCGGTTGAGTAGAATAGACCAACCTTTTTCTTACAGAGTTGTCCATAAATAGGATTAATGAAGTTAAAGTTAGGCAGGCGGCTATGCGTAATATACGTACGTAAGACAGGGATAAGGGCAGGATGATGATGATGATGATTTCTATATTTATATTTAAAAAAATGCTTTTTTCGGTGATTTAGCTTAGGACCTGCAAACATTCAAGCATATTCCTCGATGTAGTGTATATTTCATGAAACTACACCTAAACTATATATATATATACATCTATACTATATTATATACTAAACGAAAAAATAGTTTTAGTTTTACAAAACGATATTTCTCGGAGCTTTCTCCTCCGTAGCAGCTTAAAGTAGGACGATCCTTATCGAAAGCAGAGGACAAAACATCCCCTTTTATTTAGATAGCAAATAGAATTTAAATACCAAATTTAAATTCAAATTCTTTATTCAAGTAAACTTGTACAGAAGTGCTTTTGAATCGTCAACTCTACTGCTTGTTCGGAAAGCTGTTTGTACCGAAAAAAGCCAGCAAGAAACTGGGCGGTTGCTATTTTCAAAATATAATTCTTATAACTAACTAAATATATTTTACTATCCTGTACAATGTTGAAGACTAGCTATATCGACGCATTCTTATCATCCAAGTAGTCCTCAGCAATATAGTAGGATTTATGTATCTAACTCCTTATAACAGTTTTTTTAGGATGGCAATGCAGTAATAGTTAAATGCTAATATTAAGTTACTAAGTTGCTTCTGTGAAAAAATTATATTGGCTAAAATTACTTGACTCTTACTGTAGAATGAAACGTCTTTCTGAAATATTAGATTTTAATGTTTCACTTCTAAAACAATGATAAAACCTTTCTCTGTTAAAACATTCAGAAGATACTTTTGGGGCTCGATATTAAAATGTCAAAGCTACGTGAGGACTATAGTTTGTTAAAGCGATTTTCGTGTCGAAAGCTTTAAAAGTGATGGATTTCTTAAGGGCACAAAAGTTCAAAGTTGTATTCAACTCTGAATTCAAATTCACCTATACATTTTGAGTGTCATTGAGATTCCGATTCGAGCATTTATGGCGCGATTCTTTTCTTGCAGGTTTTTGTAACCAAACATGTTTTTCTACTGATTCGAAAAAGGCCATATTCTCCCTCCTTTTGAATAGAAGGATTTCAACTTATCCCTTTTTATGGAGGAAATCTTTTAAAAGATATCGGAGCTCTTAAGGGGTGAGATCCAGTTATGTGGGATTCCTACCCATTAAAACCCCTTGTTCAGCCTTCGCACTAGCAGAGAAGCCCCGGGATCTCCGACGAATTGCATCAATGTTTCTCCAGTGGCATGCACATCGTGCCTTTCAAAAGAATTCCTCTACTCCTCTTCTTCTTCGGAACTTGTGTCCATAACAAGCTCTGTTTTCTCTCGGAGTCAAAGCTACGGCCAAAACTCTGACGTTCGCGACCCCAGAGGTCCCATCAGCCGAAACTGTTTATTATTAGAGCGTTTAACACGGCCCCTTGGTCTTCACCTGCGAGAGGGATCAGCCCTTTCGCCACTCAGCAGTCTCCTTCCTAACCATGAATCTTAAAAGTAGATCGACGCGCTGGTCCAATGCATAATTAGCTTGGAAATATCAATTACAATATTAACAGATGTATGATAAAATACTCCCTAAATCAATGTAAAACTGAATTATATGGGTATGTCTCGTTCACTTTTTAGACCTTTCCAGTCCTTGGTTGAGGACTTGTCTTTTCAGAGCTACATAATCTTGTGCCGTTTGCATACATTTATTTATGTTTTCTTTCATATCTGCAACTATATAGCAGGTTATACAAAACATTAATTAGTCTGTGACGTCTCCAGTCCTGAGTTGAGGACTTGGTTATTCAGCGCTACACAGTCTTGTACTGTTTGCATTCCTATCTTTGTGTCTTCCTTCATGTCATCACCTAGCATTGAAAAGAGTGACCGTCGAGTTTCTTGCTGGTTCTTCTCAATAAGAGCACCTTTCCGAACCAGTCGTAGCTTCATTTTAATTTGACGATTCGAAAGTGCTTGTAAAAGCTAATTTGAATAAAGGATTATTTGAATTTGAATTTATATAGCTTG
The DNA here is from genome assembly GCA_947086495.1 of Morpho achilles. NCBI lineage: Eukaryota > Metazoa > Arthropoda > Insecta > Lepidoptera > Nymphalidae > Morpho > Morpho achilles. The sequence continues at coordinate 12,286,099 of CAMTZB010000013.1, forward strand.
TTGTATAAAAACACTAATTGGTCTGTGACGTCTCTAATCCTGAGTTGAGGACTTGCCTTTTCAGTGCTACACAATCTTGTGCCGTTTGCATTCATATCTTTGTGTCTTCCTTCATGTTATTACCTATATAGTAGGTTGAGTAAAAACACTAATTAGTCTGTCACGGGTTACCACTTTAGAAGTCAAATACCCATTGGTCTTAAGCATGACCCGCACACCATTTTCGTTTTGGAACAAAAACCAAACCGTCAATTTGGTTCTTATACGGATCTCCTTGTTTCTGATTTGTTGACTTCAATTATCAGTAAGTTTACCCAAAACGGATTGATTAAATTATAATTTCCGGAATAAAGGGTGCCGTCGTTCCGAGAGCCAGATAATTGATTCCGCTCCCAACATCTGATACTGCCTTTAATTTGGGATGAACAGGATGAGATTATAATACGATCTTTGAAATCTTTACCGTTAACTAAATAAAGTATTTTTAATATATTATATTTGTCATAACGTTCATATTATAAATTACGAGTATGTATTGAGTCAATTTATTTTTCATTATATTGTAGTAAATCCTATTCAGTTTGTACGGTTTATGGAATTTCGTATTGGGCAGGATTATATAATTACTTACTTACTATTACTGCTGCTTGCTTTTTTTTCTTTTGTATATCGTATACGTCGTCTTTATTTACTATGTTTTTTTTTGTATTTCGATTAATTTTTTTTTTGTGTGCAATAAAGTGTATTTGTTTTTGTTGTTGTTGTTGTTTTAAGTAGAAGTATAATTATGTCATGAAAATACCACCTCAGATTTAATAACAGTGATAATAAATTGTGCAATAGATTTTTCATTTATTTAAAGATAATTATAAGATTTTTAAGATATTTTAAAAGAAATTATCTTTAAAAAAATAATTTTGATCAATTTTTTGATATTTATTAAAATCCTCCTTCGAAGTATTACGAAAAAATCTTATTTTGAATTTGTATGTAAACATTTTATAGCAAATAATCTGAAGATTTTCCCTGATAGTTATTTTCCGTCGTATTTTATTACTGCCGATGACAGATCAGCTCGCAGTGGACGTAGAGCGACGTGAGTCGTAATTTCCGTTCGAACTGACTTATTGACAGTTTCATAAAGAAGTTGTAATAAAAATATCATAGCAATAGGAAAAATATAATATTCTCGTATTTTCATATTCAATTCAGTTTATCTACAATGACAGAAACTGTGATGGCCTAAAGTTATTAACTGTATATACGGGTATATGCTACGTAAAGCATATTACTCAATTGAACTAATTGAGTATCTTCACTACATAGTATAAAAGAAAGTCGCTTTCTGTGTCTGTCCCCATGTCCCTATATCCCTATAGCCCTTTAAGCATACATATATATATATATATATATATATAAAAATATATATATGTATGTATGCTTAAATCTTTAAAACTACGCAACAGGTTTCGATGCGGTTATTTTTAATCGATAGAGTGATTGAAGAGGGAGGTTTATATGTATATTAACATTCAATATGGAGTAGAGAAATTCTGTAGTTTTTGATGTTTCTTTCCACGGGCAGTAATGATGAAGCAAAACTACTGGATCGATTTTAATCATTTTTGGGTGACATGGGCTATATATTTTATACCCGTGCGAAGCCGAAGCGGGCCGCTAGTAATATACCTATAAATATGAATGTTTGTCTGTATGTCTTTTATTATAAAACTGTGATAGCCCAGGGGTGAGACCGTGCGACTCTTTCTTGCTTGACAAAGCTTATTTAAATACAGATTATTTTGATTTGATATTTAAAATGTAATATGCCGTGTGGTATCCGGCTAAGTAGAATAGACCACCCTTATTTCTTTTTGAAGGTTCGTAAAAGGTGACTAAGATAAATAGACTTGCCGTGTGGTTCCAGCTGAGTAGAATAGACCACCCTCAATTTCTTATCGAGGTGTCGTATAAGGCGACTAAGGTAAGTTCACCAACCGTGTGGTATCCGGTTGAGTAGAATAGACCACCCTCAATTTCTTACCGAGGTGTCGTAAAAGCGACTAAGGTAAGTTCCCCCACCGTGTGGTATCCGGTTGAGTAGAATAGACCACCCTTTTTTATCGAGGTGTAAAAGACGACTAAAATAACGTCGGGCAGGCGGCCATCTGATGTCAACTTGGTCATAAAATACGTTGCCAAATAGTGTGACAACATGTTTATAACATGTTGTGCCGACCCCACTTAGAGCGGGATAAGGGCATTTTCTTGATTTCGTCATTTTATTGACAACTGTTCGTCTTATCTGTATATTCCTTTGTCTGAGAATAAAGGTCATTTTACCCAGCATGTTCTCTATTACTTTAAAGATTAAATATCTCGATCAACATTTAGACTGACCCTTTTACACATTTACTGAACGTTCAAAGGTTCCCCAGATTTGTCGGCCTACTTAATCTAACGTTTTGTTGAGTCGACGTTGCCATCCGTAATCATTATATAGTCACTCGTATCATTAATTAAGGACGTTCGAGGGTTGCGAAATGTTTGTCAACCCTACACCATTACCCAAATTAAGGGTGTGTTTGAGACCTGAATACATTTAAAACCTTTGATGTCTACCTGTCTGCTATCGAACATTATTAGTCAGTATCGTTAGGGCGACCGCGCCTTAATTAAATATAGGTATTTTTTTAAATATATAAAAAATGATATTAAAAAAAGATATAAAGTGGCAGGTGACTTGTGTGAATCGATCCCAGGTTTTGAACTTTTTTGGTCCGTTACCCATTAGGCTATCACAGCTTTGAATTTGGCAGGTCAAATATCATTTACATTCAATTATAAATTTTTAGCAGTTTTTGATAACCAAAAACAGATTCAAATCGATATATATTTTAAATGCTAGATCAATTTTTTCCCTTTAAAATGCTGAATTTCATGAAAATCGTTCGAGCCGTTTTCGAGATTCAGAATATATATAAGATTAACACATTTAAATATTAAAGATTACAGATATGCTAAAAAGTTAAGACATTGTAAATATTATTATAGAGACCAATATGGTATATCTTAGATAGTTAAGGCGTATTTCATTTAAATATTTACATAAAAGACACATGCACACACTTAAACACACGTACATACATGTACATATACCTACGTTCACTGATACGCGTTACGATTTACATAAAAGACACATGCACACACACAAACACACGTACATACATGTACATATACCTACGTTCACTGATATGCGTTACGATTTACATAAAAGACACATGCACACACACAAACACACGTACATACATGTACATATACCTACGTTCACTGATACGCGTTACGATTTACATAAAAGACACATGCACACACACAAACACACGTACATACATGTACATATACCTACGTTCATTGATACGCGTTACGATTTACATAAAAGACACATGCACACACACAAACACACGTACATACATGTACATATAACTAGGTTCACTGATACGCGTTGTGGTTATTTTTATTTTTATTCTCAGTTTTTATTTCTCGTTTTATCTTTTATATCACCTTTGTTCTCTTACTTAATATATTAATATTTTTCTAACTCTGTTTATGAAAATAATCTATTCATAATGTAATCTAGTTATGGCCTTATTGTATTGTTTAAAATTTTCTAAATAAGTATTATCTGTAACGCTGTTGATTACGAAATAAAGCAAACCCTTAAAGTAATTTCGTAAGATTTTTTTAATAAGAACTCAAGTCTTTAAAAGCTTACATAGACTAGATTAAGAAAAGTTTCACAAACTAATAAATCTTTCTGGGTTATTTGCGAACAGAATTCTCGGTAAAAGAAAATCTATTTACCTACTTCAACTCGCAAAAAAAGGTTTCTATCGGATCTGGACATAAATGCGACTGTTTAAGAATTAATGACTTGATTGTTTTATTTGCGTATAAAAAGGTTTTAATTCATCTGTTTTCGTTAGCTTTTCCTTTCCGGTGTTAACAGGCCATAACAATAAGTTAAGAAAATAGGTTCTTTATTAAGTGAATCAATGTATTGGAAACAATATTAGTGTGTTACAATATAAAGAAATTATCAAGGAATAAGCAGACTTCCTGACGATGTTTTTTTTACCGGAAAGCGCGTGATAATTTGTGATTGACAATTAGGCTCATCAGTTTTATTGATCATCCTATCCTTATTTCACTCTAAGTGGGGTTGGCACATCATTTTATAAAAATGTTGTGACATGATTTGAATACGTCTTTTACGACCAACCGCCTGCTCGATGACAACTTACCTTAGTCGTATATTACCACACCTCGGTAAGAGTTAGGGTTGTCTATTCTACTCAACCGGATACCACACGGTGGGTCAACTTACCTAATTCGACTTTACGACACCTCGAAAAAAATGTGGTTAGTTTATTCTACTCAGCCGGATACCACACGGTCTTTCAAATAACCTTAGTCGCCTTTTACAACATCTCGGTAAGAAATGAGGGTGGTCTATTCTACTCAGTCGGAAACCACATGGCGGGTCAATATACATTAGTCGCCTTTTACGACACCTCGGCAAGAAATGAGGGTGGTACTATTCTATTCAGCCGAATACCAGACGGCATATCTAAGAATTATATTAGTGGCGGGTAGATAAATCAGCAACGCCCTTATTAATTCACGGTCTCAAAGTCCGGCTAAGACATATTTATAAATAAATTATAAATATATGGGACACTTACACACACGGTCATCCGTCCCCAAAGTAAGTAACTTAATACTTAAGTTATAGAATACAGACAACTGGTAAATATATACTAATATTATTTTTAAATGCAAATATACACCCATTTATCTTTAGAGTACTATGTTCTGGAAATTAGATATACCGTGTAAGAATCAAGCATAATATTTGTAATCAAAACATTAAATCGATCACGTCTCAAACTAAGTTTAACATTGTGTATTATTGACACAAAAGCGATAATTTCGACGCGAATGGAATTATTAACATTTACGTCAACAATAAGAGCGTAAAATAGAGCTGCGTTTTAGTTTCCCGGTTTGATTGATATTTGTATGTTACTGACTTTAATCGATCTGAATTTAATTAACACATTCAGAACTAAAAGGCTAAAAATGAGTGCAAAGTAGTCTAACCTATAAATTAAAACGAACTAGCAGATTAGTAGAGTTATCGGGTAATTTATAGAATTAGTCGTTACTTTGCGGAGATCCATAATACAAAAGTAATAATAAAATTATTATGCTATAATCCGCGATGAAGTAAAATAGATAGTATATATAATGCTAAATGTAAAGTGGACAATCCGTTTTCATACCTAATACATGCAAGATTAGTAAAAACACATGCACAAACCACCACAGCCACCACAATATACAAGTACTACACAGGTTCACTATCACAAACTCAACAATCGTTTCGTGACGTAACTGAAGCATCATCAGTAGATAGACTCCACGAAAATCGCAAAGCGATTTGCGAAAGCTTTGCGGATTGTCCACTCTACATTTAGCATTTCATATATTTTCTATTTTACTCCATCGCGGATTAAAGCAAAATAATTTTATTATTACTTTAGATTTATTGGGTATAAATTAATAAGAGAGTTAAGTTTTTGTTTATTTAATACTTTATTAAAACCTGGATTCGATTAAAACTGTAATGGTTCGATAAAGGTTACATTAGAAAGTATTACTTATCTTTCCTAAGACTATAAACTACGGAAAGGGAGCGTTAATGGAAAAGGGACACCATTAATAGTGGCTAAAAGTTGGTTTAGGATGTCTATGCTAGGTGCAAGGTGATCACATAAGGATTTAGATCCATTTAGCCCATCTAACATTGTCCACAATGTTAGATGGGCGATAGGTATAGATTGTGAATATTGATGTACATACAATTTATATAAGGATTATATTTATTAAAACTAGTTTCTGACCGCGACTCGCACTCAAATATTAAGTTACTTACTTTGGGGACGGACGACTGTGTGTAAGTGTCCTATATATGAAAAAAAAAAGAGTACCAAAGTCTAACGTTCCACAAATGTTCAATCAATAACGTTGTTGGCGTCGACTCGTTTGTACTCGTTGTGGCAATGAAAAAAAATAGTGATGAAAACATTAAAAAATACCCGCTCAACACCGACAGCAATGCGTCGCTTTGTTTATACTACAGTCTGCGAGAGGAAAAGCATTGAAACAAACTTTATATACAGTCATGAAATGAAATTGAAACAAACGGTAATTGTACGAGTATGTCCTACTAACATTATAAACTACCTATTTCCCTCGACTTCTTTCGCGTCAAATTAAATTTTAAAATGCTCTCAATTATGTACTATATTTTTCTGTTTCCGAACGAAACACGGATTTTTATATCCTATAAGTTAGCCGTCATATAAGCTTGAAGATCTGAAATGATCAGCAACATTTCCCCAGCTGACTGGACCTGAAAGCGTAACACACAGACAAACAGTCGCATTGACAACGTCTCATTTATAATGGTATGGATATATAGAATGTTTGGATCAAAATTTTTTTTCGTCAAAAAACAAACATTACAGTTATACAAACGTTTTTGATATTTAAATGAGTTAATCTTATACAGAGTGGTACCGACGATACGACATTAATTTTATTTCAAGATAGCTACGCACCTTAGCAGCCTACATTAAAATTCAGTTAATTCAATGAAGTACTTTAGCCACAGGATATTATTTTTCATTTTGAAATTAAACTTCATGATGTGTATGGATCAATGACCGGTGGCAGCATGCAATACAAAAATAAACCCTATAAACTATATTATACTCCTCTGTATCAAAAATGGCCTTGGACCTCGCCTGTGGTCATCGCGCCGCGACCTTTGTATTTCTCCGGTCCGTTTGATCTTCATGGCGACCGTCATATCTACACCGGCGCCGTACGCGCGCACTACAAGGTGAGTGAACCCTAATGAATGTGCGTGTTTCGTAATTTAAACGTATTTAGTTTGTTAGAATATATATTTTTCTTAAATTCTATATTTAACATTGAATTATACCAAAGTAATGTATTACTTCCAAGTGAGCAGTGAAGTTACTTAATGTCGTATCGTCAGTACCACTCTATATATTTATATATATATATATATATATATATATATATATATATATATATATATATATATATATATATATATATATATTCAGCATGCAGGAGGTTTGGGGGCGAAAAACCGATCTAGCTAGGTTTAATTAAAAAAATGTTGTTTTATTCCTGTTTCCGGGAAACTGCTAAAAGTTTTGTTGAGTTCAAAGAAAATCATTTGGGGAATGGGCGGTCTAGAGAGGTGAAGATACCTAGGTTTGAAACCTACCTTCAAAACTTTTTTTTCAATGTTAATTTTTTTGATATCTTCTAAAAAATTACCGAGCAAGGCTCAGTTACTCAGGTATTCTTATTTAACCGTTTAAAGTAAAAACCGTTTTTTTACGTTTTTAAAAATTATGAAGACCTCCCATATACACAAAACAAGAGTAAAATAACGAACTCGGTGTATGAAAACAAACAGTTTTCATCCCCTGCCGTCCGCGGAAATAACTATTTTCATAACTGTAATTTGCTCACCGATGTCAGTCTGCCCGGAGCCATGCGAGGTCGTTGCGAGTCACAAACGAATTCAAATTTGTATTCTTTATTTGAAAAAATATTAAATGGACTTTAAAAATACGTTGTGTTATTTAAAATCAGAATTGGAAACGTTGATTCAGTCATATTTTTTAAATATTCATTACAATCTATGGTTAACTAAAAGATTTTTGTGTACATGCCTTAAAATAATTAAACATTCTCATAAGTGTATTGTGTTATTTATACAACTAATTTTATTTGTACAATATGTCTTTATAATTAAAGTGTTTTTGTTTCCGTCTTAGTATGTTCGTATCTAAGCTGCATAATTATTTGATGGAACTCATTCGTCTCGTCTCTCTTCGTATAACTAAGTTGTACAAAAAACTAACTTTAACTTTTGTAACTTTAACTATTCAAATCAATTAATTTAAAAAAATAACATCTTCTCCACTAGTAGGGATTTTCTTTTTATTGCTAGCTACATTATTTTCTAATTATTCAAATCAATAAATATAAAAAAAAACAAGATCATCCCGTTTATGCTTAACACTACATTGTATTTGTGGTTATCTTTTTAAAATGATTGTGACTTCGAAAGTTGAAAATGTTCTCCTTTAAGAAATGTTATTATATTGTCAACCTTGATAAGGTAAGGTTTCAAAATTTGTTTCAGCATAATGCAAATAAGATTACAAGCGCTCGGTAACAAGGCGCGATGTGGTTGAGATTGTTGCCAAATTCAATTTATGCGCCCCTTGCTGACTCTTTTGGATCTATTGAAGCGATCATTCTTAGATAATTTATAATAAGATTTATTCACTTTGGAGTCAAATATGAATCCCTTATAGCTCCTACCTATAACTTATAGCTTCGACCTATAACGCCGTGTGGTATCCGGCTGAATAGAATAGACTAACCTCATTTCCTACCGAGGTGTCGTAAAAGTCGACTAAGGTACGGTGTTTAATTAAAGAATTTTTCAAATCGGTCCAGTAGTTCCTGAGATTAGCGTCTTCAAACTGTTTGAACAAACAAACTTTACAACAAGCTTTATCTATTAGTATAAATAATATAATATTATTAAACCCTGTTTTTGGGCATTCAAATACTAAAATTTATATTCAATTGAATTTTTGCCAAAAAATGTCAAGTCAGCGTAGCTTATTCAGGGAACGGGCAGTCTTGAGAAATGTAAATACGTAAGATCGATCCCCAACTACCTATTTTTTTATTTTTTTTATTTCATAAAAAACTTACTAAAAAAACTACTGAGCAAGGCTCGGTCAACCAGGTACTGTGATATTATATGATATTTTACATACGATCCTATGTATCGCCAAGCGAGTTTAGACTACTTTCCGGATTGTAGGTGATCGTTGGTGATCATAGACGATGATTGACGACTACAGTTGATTATGCCGTCTACACATTTGTAATTGATGATTAAGGAGAGGAGCCATTATAATTTTAATGAAACACAGATTAGGTTTTTTTCAATTTATTTTCAACCTAACATTTCGTCACGTACGTAACTTCACAGATCATCAGCTAGATTTAACATGTTTTAATTAATGAACATTGTTCATACCACTTAAAATTATCATACAATCAGTACCGAGAAAACAATTAAACATTTTATCACGTGCTTTTATCACGAAAATACTAATCTTAGTTTTACTAAATTCCATTTAATCAATTCATTATTACATTTATACTTATTTGTGTATGGTAAACTAAACGCTACTTCCACGATGTATGTGATCTATTGTACTATAAGATATTTGAACCAGGTGATGGTGGAAGACATTAGATTAGTAGAAATAATAAGTTCATATTTGTACTAAATTTTTTTATAGAGCAAGAGCTTGTGAACCTTAGACTTTCGTTATTTTATAAAACCATAAAGTTTGTCAGCGCATGCTCGCGACACTACACGCGTGTAGAATTATAATTCCATGAACATTAAGGGAGTCTCACAAGCTGCTTTATGGCAATAATTGAAGTAATTTTCAGTAATATTCTAAAGGTGTTATCAAAAAAATTACATTTTATAGTTTGACGAATTTAGATCGGTATTTTACACATCTTTTATCACGCCTCTGTAATCTGAATTTTATAATGGACTATCGTTCTTATCTGTGTCGGGAGCACGGGAGCGTGTTCTGACAAACTTTAGGCTTTTATAAAATGATGTAAATCTGAGGTTCTCGGCCTCTTAGACTATTAAGTCGTTTATGTGATATAACATCACCTTTAACGTGATTTGATCTTAATATGAATTGAATATATAAAGTACATAGAAAATAGTATAAAAATATGACAGTAAATTGTTTTATTTCTTTCAAGCGATGCAATAGAACATTTTTGTATTAAATAGATTTAGGTAAATCTGCAAATCGGAGTACAGAAAGATGGTACCGTGCTGTTTACTGAAAAGGAATCTATATCTTAAATACTCAAATTATCTTAGCTTGATTTGATGTACATTTAATATACAACTAGAACCCTTTAAATAAAATTTAAATAGAAAGTTATTATTTTGAAAATGCTTTAGAAAAAAAATCTTACAAATTTAGAGTCTCCAAACTGAAAATAGCTCCGACGTAATAAATAAAACACTAATAGTAATTTTTCTTCACTAATTTTGTGTGGTAGGTATTAAATTGACAGTAGAATTCGGAATGCTAAAGTTGAGGTTTTATTGAGGTCTTGTATAATATCGTACAATTTTTTTAAAATTAGAAAGATTGACAAGAATTTTAATACTCATCTATAATGCCACGACTACAATATACATTAATTTTTGATTCTAATTTAATCGATTTCACAAGCTAATATTATTAGAAATAGGAAAGGCACAGTTGAAGTATAAAATTTATTGCTGACTTCCTTAACTATGTTTTATAATAAAAGTAGCGATGTAAAGATTCCTGAAATATAATCGAACATAAAAATACACAGACAGTGTCTTTCTAATAATTTGCTTTTGCTATATAACTTTGGTAATGAGCTGAAATAAGACTAAAACGATGTATAGATAATTAATTTTAAATGGATGCATACTTTAAATGTAAATTTGGCACAGCTAATCGAAGATATTGCTTACTAGCAACTCTAATAAAATTCCAATCCATATTTATTCAGATCACTATGTTCACCATATTTAAAATATCGGAATCGTTAATTTGTAATATACATTTCGAAAGTATTCTACTTTCTAAAACATGTGCGTATTGCCAGTTTTAACATCTAAATAAGTACATGATTTTGTATGAAAATAGGATTTATTTATATTCAGAAAATATTTTTCGTCTTAAAAGAGAATAATACTCAATTCGCGAACTTTTGGTTCTGTTTTTAATACTAATCGATTGACGTATATCTAACTACAAAGTGTCCACTACGAGTCTAAACAGTCATTTACTAGAAGTTGGTTTGATAAAAACTAAACATTATACTAAAACAATTATAAAATAGGCTTTTTAAATCGTTGACTTACAAACCACTCTAAACATTTATCATCAAAACAATTTCTTAAAATATAAACTAAATTCAACATACGAATAACTAAACGTAGGTTCTAGAAACATCAAATGCTATTATATTCACTATCACACAACAACCAAAAGTATTCTTCGTTGATGTTCACAGTAACAGTTAAAATAAATTTATACATAAAAGATCATATATTAACAGCAAGCACCGTACGAATAAATTACAGATGTAAGTTGTCAAGTAAACTTTAGCACTCGTAGAAAACATCCCACCACCACAATTGACTAGTTCTAACAACTATCTAATTTAAAAATAAACCCTTAAATTTACTTAAGTCTCTTTGTAAGTTGCTGAACCGGCCGCGGAGAGGAAATAAATAATATGGCGAAAGGATAAAAATTGTCTCAAATATTATAACAAACACTGTCTTTCTAGTTTGGCAATCAAATCAAAAGCAATCTAATTTTAAACAACAAAGACACAAATCACAAAAGTCTATAAATATAAATGTTCACTGTGTCACTGGTTTAAAACCGAGCTTCATTTTTAATCGTTCCCTTAACACACCTTTTGGGAAGAGATGGGAAGTTTCATGGAAAGGGGCACCTCTAAATTTCAAATAAATGAAATTTAGATATAAACTTCGTGGTGTTGTTGCGGCCGGCCCTGCCTGGACTAAGAGGCACGTTCCGATAATTCCACATCTTCGGGCTCCGGCCTAGTATCAATTTTTCGTCTTTCTGCAATTACGATTCTTATTTTTTCTTCCTCTGTTATCGGTTGGTCACTTATTTCTGGTGACAATTGAGATCGGAATGATGCACGACTAACTTCGCTTGTGGCAGCCGATTCTGATGATAATCGTCTTTTAGTGCCACCTCGTCTTATACTTTGTCTTGTTGATGGAACTTCAAGTAGAAGTGGTGCAGGTCGTAATAATCTCGTTTCTTCCCCGCGTAATGAGTTTCTTTTGTCAGCTCGCTGTCTTCTGTTTTGGGCGAACGAGTCTCGCCTTGGAGGACTTTCGGGGTCCAATTCATCGATGTCGTCTGCATCGATAAAACGAGCATCCTCTTCGTATAATGCAGCTGGAGGTTCCGAGGTGGATGAATCCTGTCGACGGCGCCCAAATGCATGAGGAGATAAAGAAGCTCTTCTTGGCGGTAAAGCAGCCGGTAGCAAAGCGTGGTGTGAATGTAATGTGCGCCGTCTGCGTGCGGGTGAAGGCAACTGTTGGTGTTTCGGCTCACTATAAGTGAAATTTGCGGGTAACGATGGTACCTTGTTTAAAGGACGCGGGGGAGAAATGCATTGCTCTAAAGCTCGACAAAGAGCTCGGTCTTCTTCGTCATCAGCTTCTCGTTCTAATTCACGTTCAAGTTCGACATCCATATCGTTTTCGTCTTCCATTTGTTTATGAGATTCTTCTAGATGTTTCATTAGTACCTATTATAAAAAAAATATCATTTAAATTATTATTCGTATTGGTAATTAAAGATATTATTTATCTGTATTACTTGTTTCTAATCTATCTGTTCCATAGGTATTTCAACAGAAAATGTAATATTTATGGCTTTTTGACTTGTACCAAACTAATTTAATATCCTTACCGCTACTACAACGTTGACTAGGACAAATTGTGCCATAAGTACAAATACAACAAAAAATATTGGTGCAATGATTGTAGACACGCAGCAATTTCTCACACAATCTACAGAGCTGTCACAATCTTCTCTTAATGTGTCTTTCATTATGCCATTCCAGTTATCACCTGTTGCTACACGGAATAAAGTCAAAAATGCCATCCCGAAGTTAGCAAAATGAGCATGTTCGCCGAGACCTACAAGCAAAAGAGAAATCGCTTATATTAACATTATTTGTACGTATACATAGAATAGAATTATTTCTATTATACTCTTTGTTCTTTTACACTAACCTTGACAGGGAATATCATCAGAACACTCAAGTCGTCCAAAGAGTTCAACACCTAAAGCTGCAAATATGAAGAACAGAAGGAAAAACAATAGCCCTAAATTTCCAACTTGTGGCAAAGCTTGCATAACAGTATCCAACAATGCTCTTATTCCTTTTGCCATTTTTAACAATTTCAATACTCTTGCGATTCGTAAAACTCGCATTACCCTCATTATAGTTGGATTTATTGGGATAATATTGGTCTCAAGTTCTTCTAACACTATTCCAACTATTGATAGTATGACGATTATCACATCTAGTTGATTCCATTTGTCTTTTAGATAAATTTTAAATCCTAGTGCTACGAGCTTCATGATCGCTTCAAGTATAAATACTGCAGTGAAAAAATAGTTGAATATCTTCAATGCGTACTGTAGAGCTGGGGGCATCCTATAATATTCTATAGCCATAGTAACAACATTTAGTCCGATAACACCAGCTATCGCTAAGTCAAAATATTTAGATGTCACCACGTTATGTACGAAGAGACGAGTCTGAGAATAATCGGCGTAGTATGGTCTCTGATGCATTTCTAAAAAAAAGTTTTAAGATCATGAAAATAATATATTGTCTGAAAAATATTGAATTTGAAATAAAATTTAATCAAAGGAATTTATTTTACGTAATTATTAAAATTTTAGGCTTTAAGCAACGATTAAATACCTATTTAATTGTTGCTTAAAGCCAATAATAATATACACGGGAATAAATTTTACACTTATTCATAATAATAAGTTATTGGTAATTCAATTAGAACTCACTTCGTCTTTTCTTTTCCATTTGTAAGGCTCTTTTTGCAGCGCGTCTTACTCTTTCTTCTTTCTCTTGTTCTTCTCGACAACGATGGAAATTTTCCACAACCACTCCAACAAACATGTTTAATACGAAGAATCCCACCAAAAGTATAAATGCGATAAAATATAATAACCGCCATTCCGAATAATTGGTGATGGGCTAAAAACAAAATTTCATAAAATATCTAAACTACACGTTTTAGGTAAGGTAGGTAAGTAGAATTTAGCCATCATGCTCTTTGTTTTGACATTTAGAGCTATGGGATTCATAAAATAAATCCAAATCTTTATTTTACGGCTATATATTTATACATGAGCTTATAAAAATTTGTGATATGAGAAAAATCATAGATGAACTCCTCACTAATGCGTAAGTTGAGAATCCATGAAAATTTAGTTCTGAAGTTCTTACAACGGCAACCGTGGACATAATTATGGTATTAGTAGGGTCTCACCAAGACAATAGAAATCCTCGAATGGATTGCGGAGAATAAGTTTAAGAGCTCAGACAAAACGCATGACCACAAATGGTTATAAAAGTTTAAGAAAGCATTTTACAAGGAACGAACTTTATGAGTATTAATTTAAAAAATCGAACATTTTTATTGCAGTAATTTAATAATAGGAAACAATACATAACGTAAATCAATACAATACCTGTTGATCGACCCCGACGGCATCCAATCCTGTGTACATAATATTTACCCAACCATCCCTCGAACTTAGAACAAACAGTGACATTAGAGCTTTGCCCAAGTCATCAAAATTGTATTTTCTGTTTACCCACACATTACCGTCTATAGCTAGGCAATCCGATTTATTTTTGACACTTTTGATATTTGCACCTTCGCAATAGAAGAAAGCTCCTTTAAACAACTAGAAAAAAAGTGAGTTTCGTCTATATTAAATACCATTAGGGAAGGGGGTTTTTTTTAAAATGAACCTGTTTTATTTTACATTATAAAATTTAACAAACAATATTAATTATTTAAAATATTAATTATTATTATTGAAATGATGAGATATTTTAAACAAAATATAACAAACCTGTACACCTAATATACCAAAAATTATAAAAAATGTGCAGCATATTAATACGATATTCCCAATTGGTCTTAGAGACGATAATAGCGTTTGTACAACTAATTTTAAGCCCGGAGCACGATTAATTACTCTCAGAGGTCTCAGCGATCGTAACAATCTAAATACCTGAAAAGAGGGTAACAATGAATATACGAATCAGAATTAACAAAAAGAAAAAAGAAAAACAATAACAACAAATTCTTTCTCACAGATATGAACACGGTGGTACTTTCATCGTAGCCTTCTAAATAATAACTAATTCAAACCTCAATGATCCTCTCATCATGAAGTCAGAAATAAAGTAAATTTTTTGAATGAATGTTATATTATACTTAATACAATACTGAAAAACCTGATTATGTTTTTTATTGCTTTTAGTGTCAACCATCTAAAATGTTTAAAACATATACATTATCCGCTTTCTTGTCCTTACAAGAAAACAAGATACGAGAAAGTAATTAAGTAAGTAGTTACCCTTAAAATTCCAAATATCCGTGGACTAGATTCAGACACTAAAGACATTAGTAGATCGATAATTGATATGATTACAAGTGAACCGTCCATAATGTTCCATCCTGAAGTAAAATACGCTTCACCACCATAGAACATCCCTGATGCCACTACCTTAAAAAATATAAAATTCTTGCATACCGTAGAAAATAAGCATTCCGTAGAAAATAATTTTAATATAAAGTATATATCTAAATAGGTAAATGGATTTATAGTTTTCTAGATTATAGAAGTTTCACATATAAATATTATACTTTAACTTCATAAAGGTAATTTACTACTATATATCGTGTGCGTTTCTTCCTTTGTTCCTTGAGGAAAATGTTATAACCTAACGAGAAATATATTGTACGCAATTAATCTTAAATTCTTCACGAATGGTAACAATATCGATGGTGAAAATAGCTCTTTTGATAGTGTCGTTAAAAGAGGTTATCAGAACTCGTAAGCCAGATTATGCCAAAACTTCCGTTTTGCGTTGTTTTTATGTAAATTTAATTATAATCTATTTAATGCTTATTGTGGAAAATTCTAAATAAAAGAACTCACTTTAATGAACATTTCAACAGCAAATACTACTGTAAATACGTAGTTAGCAGTAGACAAAAAAGATCTTTCTTTGGAATCAGGAGGAATGTTTGGTCGCTCCATGGCTAATGTGATACAGTTCAAAGCGATGAATAATAGCACTATGTTATCAAACCAACTTCGGGTTACCATCCATGTACATAATCTTCTGATTCTGCAAAATAATTATCTCTGATAACCATTCAACGATTACAATAATAGTCAATAAAGTAAAACACAGAAGAAGTACGATTTTATTATTTTAGTGTCATCAGTTTGATTATAATAACAATTTCGCAATTACTTTAACACAAATAAATGCGTTGCACTTAATTAGATCGATTTCATGGAATATTAAAACATCAACATCTGTTATGTTAGATATAAATAAAATATTGAAGTTTTAATTTCGACTAGATTAAGATTCATTATATCGTTAATGTCTGTTATATAATTTACATAATCGAGTTATATTTTTAATATCGATTTTAAAACGAACAATTGAAATAACTGTTGTTATAATATTAATATAGCGATTATTTTTGTGAAATAGCCGTTATATATACAAAATTTAATTTCCAATAGTTGAACAATCAACACACAACACAATATAGTGTATCCCAGAGACTCATGAAAGCCAATAAATTAATAATTGACGTACATTTCACAAGGATGAGCAATATATCCCCAGAGAATTCACAATCTCCAATAACTTAATTGAAATTCCTCTCAGAGACCGTGGAGACGTGAATTCGCACAAAAGCCAATAATACGCATTCAATACAAGTTACCAACCACACCCTTTATTTATTTTACATGTTAATATTTTGCTGTTCGAATATTGAGGTGAAATAAATAAGATGCGCAAACAAAACATTTTGTTTTTTATCCCCTTACTTGTTATCTGGAGCAAATATGTAAAGAGAATAATCTTCTTTCTCCTTAAGGCACCCCGTCGGCTCCATAAATCGAAAAAGGTCTTTAAACCTAAACCGCCTTCTATCGAATCTCGATGAGAATATACAGACATTGTTGTTTATTGCCACCTACAAAATGAGTTTCTATTAAATGGAGTCACCAAAATCTATGAAGTGTACTTGTTCAGAGTGTCTTTATTTAACGGCGTTGTTACATCGATCAAGTCATCTTTTAACTTTAATAATATTGTTGTAACTAAATAGAACCGTAAGAGTGGAATGGAAATATATCTCATGACATATGACGATCTAAAATACTCAGAAAGTCAATGGAATTAGTTATTATCATTAAAACATTTAATTGTTCAATTGTTTTAATAAAATTATCTCCTTAAATTTATATTTTAAATATTGTGAATTAAGTATAAAACATGTTACAATACTGTTTTTTATATGGCAATCAATCATGTTTGTTTCGTTAATTTTTTGTATTTTAAAACATAATAAAAAATTATGTTTTATATAGTATGAACATGGGATGTGGAAATATTTTTTGTTTTTATAATAGAACATAGAATACTCATAAAAAGCTGCAAACTTTCAGATGAAGAAGTTCACGATAGAGCGAAAGAAAAAGTTACGAAAGCGGACCCTGTATCTAGACAGAATTAACAATTGATGATGAGAATAGTCAGAAATGTAGGAGAAACTAGACTCGATAATTGTTTAGTACATACCTCTTCATTAATTTGTTTGATTAAAGGTAAGGCTTGGTTATTGGGTCGTAAAGATTCGTGTCTCTGTGGTCGACTTGGAAGCTGTACGACTTGAGAAGCTGTGGGCGTCAAGTTACTCGTTTTTACTTCTGATACAGATGTCACTGAAAAGATATCGTCTTAATGCATGAGCTCATCTCCGAATCAAACAAAACCAGTTTTGGGAGCACAAGTAATTCAGAATATAAAATTAAGTATAATCTTGATTCTGAAATCGTAAGTATAATTTTATATGTAAAATATTAAAATAATACGCAATAAATGGAATTTACTTCATTTACCTGTTATATACTCATTTGTTAATGACAACCTGTGAGGCGGTGATCGGACTGTATCCAGCCTCACTGTGGAGTCTGAAGAGAAACCAGCTTCTGGTGCTTTCCATGAAACCTGTAACAATATGAATAACAATTTCATATAAATAATATACAAAATTTTAACGTATCACATTTTTTGTGACTACTTATTTGATTTTAAGTCTTACGTCTGGCAATATAGGAGTGGTATGGGCTGAAACTCTTCTTGCAGTTGGTGCAAGTACCCTGGGTGCTGGTAATTGACCTCTTAACCTATTATTTGGTAATTCGGATTGTGTATCATTTTTTATCACCATCGATGATGACAGAAGTAATTCGTTTTTTCGAATACTGGAACCTGAATAAAATAACAAAATGCAAAATAAACACAGTGAAAGAACTATTGATGTCACTTTATTTGTTTTGAAACGAATATACCATCCCATGGTATTTTAAAATTTCAATCAAAAGCGATTATAACTGAAATATCAGAATTGTTTTTATCATTCCGATGACTGAGGACAAAAATCGGTCTATAGAATATGGCAACACTGCTATTATTGAATTTTAACTCTGTCCTTTCATATACGATAAGTATACGCATAGATAAAGTAATATTTACAACTGAAAATATAAGTGATACAAATAGGTTTAAAATTAATAAAACTCAAAATAGATTGATAGTGTTATAAAAAAAAGATAAAATAAAAGATCCCTTCACGCAGTGTAGTTTTAAACTTACCATTACAAGTTATATGATCCCGGCCGTTATTAAGAACTACTGCATCTGAATCAGATCCTGTTCTTTGCTTTTTACGTCTAAGGCTAGGCCTTGATAGTCGCCAACTGCAACCTCGTTGAACCCGACACTTATCTTCTCCATTTATCATAGGAGTTGTTATAGTGAGACTTCTAAAATTAAATAATCACATTGACAAATTTCACTTTTTCTTAACTGAAGATTTTTTGAACCAACTATTTTATTATAATTATCACTTACTTCTGAGAGCTTAGTAAGCTAGACTTGTCGGTAGTATTAAGAAGGTTATCATCTTTAGCAATTGTAACTTGAAGATTTTTTTCCGGCACCATTGGTGATGGTAATGATCTAGGAGTAGTTGGTGATGCAGAACCAAGAGAGGTTGGTCTGGATGGAGGAAGTGCTAAACTTAATGGTGGAGGAGCTAAATTCATAGGGGGAAGTCGTGTTTTTTCAGCACCTAATTGCGCAGCTGCAGAGTGAAGTGTTAAAGTATAACTGTTTGGTGGTTTAAGTAAACCTGGTATGCTGGAACACTGAAAATAAACGAAGATACATAGAAAAAATAAAAATATATGTCAAATAAGCATAAAAATTGTGAATTAGGAAATATGATTTTTTATAAAATATAAAAACGAACAGTATTAATTAGTAATAATGCACAACACATTTTCATTTGAGAAGCATGTTTAAATATCAAATTATGTTGATCGTCTGATTAAGTTAAAGGTCAATTAAATTAATTAAAGCTCAAATTATTTGTAAACATACGATATAAAATTTATTAGGTTCTAAATTAAGTAACTTTAGCTTTGACGATTGCTTCAGTCTCATTAACTCCTTTGATTTCAGCTAATAGAACTAGATATGAGAGTAGGTAACTTCTTATTATACGTACAGATATTCGATCGATTGAATCTAAACTAGACAACATTGTAGACCGCTCTAAAGTTAATGCCACATTAAAATCCCTGAATGTTGCACCAGGTTCCAAAGTTGTCGATGGTGAGTCTTGTGGTGTGGCTGCTGTATGAGTTATCATTGGTACCACAGTACTATTATTGTCTGATGCTGTTCCTGCAGCGCCCGACGCGAGCATTTTTGATTCCTAAAAGATCATAAAAACATCTGCAAATGTATAATCTGCATTTTTTATAACTTATTAAATCAAGTTATGTCAAATGAATATTTCATGTATAAGAATTTGCGTAATAGTTTATTTTTTAACCCATTTAATACAAATGTGAGAAGGTAAGAACTTTGAAGATTCAATATTAAGATTAATGGATTTTTTATTAACTTTAATTGTTTTAGAGACATCTCAAATACTATAATTAAAAATAAAGTTTTTTGTTGTTGTAATTTATATTGTTTATGTTACTTTATAAGTTTGATAAATCAAACCTTACCAAATTAAATGATGATTACATCGGAATTAAATGTATTAATCTAACCAAATTCAATAACTCAATCAGTGTATTTGAATTAATGAAAATGTTTATTGTAGCCGCAAAATAATGTGTAAAAATATTAGTAACGTAATAAGAAATCTTCATTCTGTCTGCTTTTATCCCACTCGTCACAACATGAGATAAACATATTTTTACATGTTTTACCTAGTTATTTTAGGACCGGCCACATGCCTGACATCAACTTACCTCAATGATCTTTTACGATACATCTGTAAAAAGCAGGGTAGTCTATTCTACTTAGCCAGATACAACACGGCATAAAGTACTTGCAGTATAAGTTTATAAATTCATAAATTCGGATGCAATTAAGAAAATTGTGGCGACCTACTTATCTACTTTATTTAGGCAAGGTTATACTTACTTTTTGTATGTTGCATTTATTTGACTGTGCGCAGTCTTTGCAAAGTGAGGGGTGATGGGAAGAAGTTTTTGTTTTTCGACGTGATGAACGTAACGCTTTATCTTTATGGCCGTTGACATCATCTTTAGCTTTCCTAACATCATCCGCCGATTTCCAAAAGTTTTTGATTTCATTCTAAAAAAGGAAGTTTGATTTTTTCTATGATAGTTGGATATTGTCCTTCTTAAAAAAGGTTATTAAAAGTTCTTATTTCTATCGTGTACTTTATGACTATTTGCCCGAAAAGTTTGGATTAGTTCTATTTAATATAAATAAATAAAAAAAAGAAAAAGCCACTCATAAAATACATACATGGTCATTTTTTTTTAATATATACTATACAAAAATTAAATCAGAGTAATATGTTTTGCATTCTTCACCTTTAATAAAACATGCAATTTAAATTCATTTATATATTGTTACACGTATCTAAATGTGTATGATTATTGTATTACCATAGAAAAAAGTTTCACCTGGGAAAAGCTATCACTGGAATGAGATCCCGAATTTGAATCGTCATATTGTAATTCGTTGTTATCAGAAAAACAATCACTCGATAACTTCGATTTGGCCAATTCACGCTGTTCTCGTTCTCTTCTTTCATTTCTCTGAAATATAACACAAAAAAGATCTATCGAACACCCTAAATTTATTATATCAAGTCATCGTTACAAACATTGGCCAGCGAGCACTAATTGTCATTTGCCGCTATTAAATGCCATGAACTCTACGAGTATATGGCAATGTCGTTACAAAGTTACTTTAACCAAGATACTATATGGCAAAATTTTATTGCTGAGTCTAAAACAAGACAGTAGCGGTCTGTTAGTATTTTTTTGAAAGAAGCATATTTGAGACTTATGCTGTTCCATAACAATGATGCGTATTCCATGTTAAATATCCCAGAAATTATTTATATACAAGTTTGACCACAATATTTCACTTCACGAGTAATAAGTTAGAAATCAATCAGATAAATTACTTTTATAGAAAACTCATTGGTACCTGCTCGGGATATCCCTATTGATTTTAGTATACTGCTGAAAATAAAACTTACACTTTTAAACTTACCTCTGAACTAAATCCTTCTACTAAAATAGCTACGAGCAAGTTGAATAAAACATAGTTGCCAAAAGTCATTAACGCCACAAAATATAATGCAGCCCAGTGGCTTGTTTTTTCCATACCGTTAAATAGAACCACATTCCAATCCTCCTGTGTTAAGACCTGGAAATTTAGGGACTGTTACAATATATGTAACACGTTCATTACGCCGCATCGTACTACTACAACATGTATTTCCAATTAATATAATTTTCGCAATAAATCATAATAAGCGAGGTGTGCTGTCGTATTGTGTGAAAGTTGTGCCTCAACGTTGAAGAAAAATTGTTAGTATGAATGTTAAAAACTAAACTAAAAAAAAACTTTTACCTTAATAATGTGTTAGTGTTAAGAAGTTTTATGTGTCGTGTTAGTGTTCACAACAATTAACATCGTAATGAAAGGTTACAAAGACGGCGGTTGGAGTACACAAGCAAAAAGGGTCCAGCTACATCTATTACTAAACTACTTAACTATAAGCAAGATGCACTAACTACTGATCATTGTAAATGCATAACGTCAAGCTAATACTCGATAAAAAACTACCTTGGCGAGTTTCTCGCTTGCGGGCTACTTTATTACAAATTTTAATATTGTTTATTATTCCAGGTATATTCAATTTCTAATTAAGACACTTAACACGAGAAACACGCACCATCTACCCTCTAAAAGCGAAATTGACGAGGATCGCAAATAAATCGACAATGTAATTTTTTATTAGTGTCTGAAGACTTACCTGGAATACAGTGACAGTGGCCCAGAGAATGTTATTAAAATGTTTCCGGTCGCATTCACACTTAGGATGGTGTGAAACGATTTCGGGGCAGGTGCAGTCGCGCTCGGTGCCATTATCTTCGATGTACTTGCAAAACTTACCACCGAATAGATACATGCCCAGTATACTGCGCGTTGTGGGCCCGATGAGAAAATGAAAGAAAAACAAAATGCTATGCGCAAACGCTGCGACCGAGTAGACTTGACGATATAATGTTGCGTTTAGGACGTTAACACTGCAACCTGCCAATACTCATCACCTCAAGAAGTGGAAGTGAATTTACGGATGATTTAAAGTCTAATAATTCGAGAATTAATTTTGAATAAACAAATTAATATCTGTTTATACGTATATTGCATATAAAGCATGAATATTCTCTATGCACCGTAAATTAAATTTACTTTTATGATTTTTATCCGATCAAATCAGTTGCATCCACTGAGTATATATAGTTTATTAGTTAAGCAGTGTTATCGCCATTGGTACGCCATTACCAACGGATTATGTTAATAATTCTAGTTTATATGCTGTATTTAATATAATGTTATTTAGTGCAAGTTCCCCATAAAGTATTATCGTAATTAGCATTCATCTTTATATACTGCCTCATTATTTTAAAATAATAAAATGCAATAAAACAAAAAAAAGAGGAAAATAAGCAAACGAAAGTGCATTAATAAAGAATGAAAAATTCCATTCAAATATTTCATGATTCATTGAAAATATATAAATATAATATCGATTCATTCCTTTAGATGCATTTAAAAAGTTTTGTTGCAGAAAATATCAAAGTAATTATTGAAAAGATTAAAGTAGAAAAATAGATTTTATAATTTTTACATAGACATAGGGGAAGAATTGGAAACAAGATTGTTATTAAAATAAGGAGAAATGCAGGAATTATCCGTCGAAACAAGTGAGATTGCGGAAAAATAAATGCTATAGTAAGTAAACTAAAAACAAGAACAAATAAACAACCAAAATGACTTGTTTCATACAGACCTAAATAATAGAAGCAGCATGCAAAGTGACAAAGAACTGTTTTTATTGAGTATAGCTGTAATGGTGGAAAAAGAGGAACTGACGAAAGATATTTATTTCCACGACTCGTTTTAATCAACTTCCATCTATCCTACAGTTTAACCAAGCTTTCTCACTAAATGTGTTTTTCAATAATTATTAATGAAGATATAGTACGACACAACATAGGTGAAAAGTGATTCTAGATGACACTGGAATAACCTGTTACGGATGGAACTATTCTGTTCTACGCGGATGACTAGGGTAGCGGTTACGCGTCTGAACGCCTATTTGATTAACGCACTCAGCTGCAAGTATGTTCATTATTGATGAACCATGTTAACGATATAAATTTAGTATAAAAAAGGTCTTGCAGCAGAGTGTATAACTCGTTTGTGTACTCGCGTGGTTAGTCGTAAAGCCGTCAAAGATAAAGACAATCTTCTGTTAAAAGAATTGCCATTCTGTCGTGAGTGTTTACTGCAAATGGACCCATAGGTAAGCGTTTAGTTATGTTGCAAGTTTTGTCTGTTTGGATTGTCTGTTAGAAACTTTAATTTAAAATGTTTAATACCTGAAACACCGTGACAAAGGCCCACAAGAGCGTATCAAAGTTTTTTCGGTCGCACTCAAGATCGCCCTCGTCATCTTTCTTGCAGAATTTGCACCCGAAGAGGTTCATACCGAGGATGCTGAACGTTACCACGCAATATACGATTAGATTAAAGTGCGATCACTACAGTCCTTTCCATATAATAGGAGGAGACTTTAATTAATTGTATAAAATACAGAGGTGTAAGTTAAATTTAAAATGAAAAGTGATACAGTGCAGGTGTCAATTAACTTAGTGGACAAAAAGCAGGAAGCGTGAAGTCTATAATAAATAAGAAGTAGAAGAGAAAAATTGTACAAAGTGTGAACAGGTATAGTGTGTGTAGGTTAAATGTTAGAAGTAGAAGTGACTTTAAGTGTAAAACATAAGAAAGGTTAAAAGAAAACAAGGGCCTCTGAAACACTCGCAGTTAGAAAGTGCTAAAGGTTAAGGAATGCGGGTGTGGATCTAAAAACTATAATATATAGTGTAGTAGGTTAAAAAAATAGCCTATGACATTTGTTCGAATGGATTACGAATTAAATTATGCGTTACTCTATTCGCGAAAGAAATGAAGATTCTGTAATAGATCAAGAAACATTGGTGACTGGAAACAGTTTACAGAACTCTAAGGTGATAAACTGATCTAGAGCAGAAATAATATCAAAATACTTCCATGATGTTAATGATTTTGTAGAAAGATTTATAACAGTGATCTTACGAGACGTAAAAGAAATTTTGTAAATAAAAAAACATATTAGTCAAAATATTGATAGATTGATCTATCGAAGAACTAATAAGTAACAAAAAAATTTTTTTTTATAATCCGGATGAAATTTTTTTAACCATTGAATTTATTTCCCATTTTATAAACCATGCATTTTATATTACAATTTTAGTTTTTAGCATTAAACCTAAATTTTTTTTCGGTCGTAATACGCTTATATTTATTAATATTGATAAAAGCGATAAGTTCATTTTTTTTAAACGGTAATTGTACTAATAAAATTAATTATATAATTACCTGAATATAAAAATAAAAAGGACCAGAAGAGAAAAGAAGATCGCAACGTTGTCCATAGTCCTTAACATAACAAAAAGTTGTCGTCTTAAGTTTGGCATAAAGCGCACTAATTTCAATATACGCAATAGTCGAAATGTACGTAGCACTGAAAGTCCCGAGCTTCCTGCTAAGTCGTGTTCATTGCCCATACTTTGTGCTAATTCAAATGCACTGTGAAATTAAAGTATATTAAATGTCATTATAAAATGAAGTCCCTTTTAAGTACAGTAAAGTTTAAATTAATTACAAAAAAAAATTAGAAATCACTGTATTGTCAACGCTACATATTGAAAGATAAAACTGGTAATTTTTAATAGAATTTCAGTATCAAAACTTTTATACGACGATATACTTAAAGTACAAAAAACAAAAATCAGCTTACCTTAATATTACAATCACACCATCAAATACGTTAAATCCATTTGCAATATATTTAAAAGGTCCTTCAGCGATGACTTTAAGAACCATTTCTATGGCGAATATTGCAGAAAACACAACATTACTGATTTCCACAATCACTGTCAATTCTTCAGGTTGATTATGATATTCGATGCCCATTGACAATGTATTTATTAAAATAGCTAGTAAAATACCTAAAATATAAATATCAGTTTAATTATTCTATTCTAAAAAAATAATAATATAGTTATATTCAATTAATCATACCTTGTTGAAAGTACTTATGATTAACAACAATCTTTATATTTTTTCGAACTAATGAAAATAGTTTTGATATATTTCGCCATAACAATAAACATGCGCTTGAAAAACGACTTTTTTTCTTTTCAGCTGCAACTGCCTCTGCAGCTATTAACTCAGCACAACAGGAAAAATCGTCAATTTCAACAACCTGCAATCATTTAAGTCATATTACCATATATTATCCAATCGCCGTAATTTTATGTTTCTAATAGTTACCTTAGTTTCTGGTTTTTCTTCACCGGCTCTTTTACTTATTCCTTTTGTTAATTCCTCGAAAAATGAGTCCAAAGCGACTTGACCGGTGGGTAAGGCAGCAGATAAAGCACCGGATAAAGCCAAGAGTTCTTGACATGACATAGTTCCCCCAGCATTAGCTCGTTCTTCAGCAGTCTCGCCTGTCGGCAGGTCGAACTCTATGCGACCAAATAAGTGTCACTACTGTTTACACTATTACTACACTGTACTGTATACAATTTTTCTATTTTTACTCATTTCAGTTTTAAGTTTATCAAAAGCATCATTCAATTTCGTATCAACGATGGAATATTTTTTTCTTAGTTTTGATATTCTTATGATAATTTTAAAGTAAACAAAATAGAACCAACTAAAGAATAAAAGTGTACACAAAAAGAAATAAGCGTCAAAGAATCTATTATAGTAAGGAGATTAAAGGACAAGCGACACCAATTGCGCAATTCAATTTTTTCCCTGAAATTATTTTCACGTAACAATTTGCAGCTAATACCATCATAAATCACTTTATACAGCTGAGATAGAACATCTCACAAATATAGGTTACAATGTCAAATTAATATTTCCAAAAATTTTAAACTAAAGAGTTTTCATTTCATTAATTCACACACAAGCATATATACTCGTATGAATTAATTTAAATTAATATTGTGAAAAATTTCTCTCAAGATTTTTAAGGTTTCTAATTTAGCTAGATTCACGTTCCTAACATCGCTAATAGTATTAAAAAGGAAGTGAAGTCTAATTTATACATGCCCGGCTACCAGCGTGTCTAAACCTACATTCCTAGACTCACCACTTTGGCTCTTAAGCCAGTCACGTTGACACAATGAATCTATAAATAGTTTATCTGTTAAAAGTTTATATAACCTATGAAATTAAGAGATATATAGTATTTGAAACTTAAATAGTAAATGCATATTGATTATAAAGCGTGATAAATTTTTGAGATGAAAATGCGGTTCATGACATATATGTGATTTTTAAATTAATCATCATTCTTCTGCATTTATCTCACTCCACATAATATTTTTCGCTTTCGTTCCCTTCTATTATTCCTCAACGTTGACGCTATTCCTTTTATATGCATGTCTTACTTCACACAATCCAGCCATCTCAAGTCACATATTTACATTCATATTAACCAATCGTTGATAACATAATTTGCATCCCTCTTTATTATATGACTTTTAATCTTGCACTTTTCTTATATATTCTCCTGTCGTTATTCCATTCTAAGTGGGGTCGGTAAACATGTTTTTCTCTTCCATTCTGTCCTTTCATGCGTCAACTAGGCACTACTCCTTTTATATACATGTCATACTTCACACAATCCAACCATCACTTTTTAGGCCTCCCTCTAGGCATATATCCATCCTCGATTTTACCTTCTATTGGTCACATGATTTTCATCCCTCCTCATTGCATGTCCATACCATCTTAATCTTCTCGTCTTTTTTATAATTGGCGCAACTTTCAGACTTTACAGGCTTCCAGAATTTGTGACTTTAGAATTTTAATATTTAATAAATATTGTTTTAAAACACTTTAAATGTTGTAAACTTACCGGTTTGTGTCATTTTTTCGGACGAGCATACGTTGTGGGGATGTGCTAAGTGCTGTGCATTTGGTACATGTAGAAGCACTGTGTCGCTGAACATAACTGACGATCGTCTTCGCGCAAGTGATGGCGGCGATAAAAGTGACAAGTTTGATGCATTCTAACAACGAAAGAATAAGGCTTATAAGTATCACAAGTAATTATAAAATTTAATATTGTGACCAAACACGTAGATCGGTTTAAAACATCTAAAATATTCTGCACACAATTGATATACCTATTACAATTGTTAAGATTTGATGTTTTATTATATATCAGGAATTCCGCCTCTAAGTTCATTGAGTAAGGAGTTATTTCTTATTATATAAATTTTAAAGAATTCTAAAAAACAAACAATTTGATTTTTTTATATTTCTGTTTCAAAGCTTGCGAGCTAACATAAATTATTAGTGATAGATTAAAATACATATTTCATAAAAGTATTTATAAGGCATAGGTAACACGAATTTTAAAAACCACTCAGAAAAAAAATTATTTCAGTTAGTTTGTGTTAAAAGTCCGACGAATAATAATTTATTTCATACTAGTTGTATTAGCTGCTTCGAACATGTGGAAATCAGTGTGTCACAAAGTTTTTCCTATTTCAATTTACATAAAACCGTAATGTACTAACCTAAACCTTTCTCAAGAATTGTGCTATCTTTGAGTAAAAACCGTACGAAAATCCTTTCAATAGATTTGGAGAAAATCGATGACATACAGACAGACAGCTTTTGGGACTTTGTTTTATAATATGTATAGAAATGTAATTACCTCGAGATCAGCAGCTGACAGTGACGGCACGCGCAGAAGGCTTGGCCTGCTGATGGGTTCGTCTCCTAATTCTTCTGTAAGACTTTTACCATTGCCCTGAGTAAGAGAAAATATGCGTAAATGTTTTGTTTCGCATCGTAGAGACAGGGAGTCAAGAGCACTTTATTAAGCACATGCTGCTTGAAGTAACTTAATGCTCGTGTTATGGGAAGCTAGACACTACAGATATAATATAATCATTCGCCTTCTTTTTCCCGCTCTGAATGGGCTCTAATTTACGACCGGCCGCCTGCCTGTCATCAGCTTACCCTAGCGCCTTTTACAACACCTCAGTAAGAAATGGGGATGGTCTATTCTACTCAGCCGGATACAACACGGCGGTCAGCCTACCTTAGTCGCCTTCAGCACCATACACGGAGAATCAACAATTTAAAAAAAAGCAAAGATGATTTATTAAAAAATTTATTTGAATAGATGTCATAATTATTCATATTCCCGTAATGGAAGAATTAAATTTCAGCGTGCTTTTCTATAAATATTAAATATTTACCTGGGAATGTACTCGAGGACAGCAAGGATGGTGCTGTTTTGGACGATTGGCGGGCAATTGTAGCGTTTCTCGACTAGTCCGCCATTTCAGTTGCGCTTTCTGGTATTTATATACTCTAGAATGTTTAAAAAAAAGCAAGGTTAGTATGTATTAGATATTATTGATAATGTATTATTATTTTTGCCGGAATCGTTAGATGTCAAATATCATCTCTTTAGTTTTTTATACCGGATATACTGACAACGAGATAATCAACCTGTCTTAGTCCCCTTCTACGACACCTTGGACAGAACTAAGGGGGGTCTATTCTACTCAGCCGGATACAACACGGCATTCAGTTAAACATAAACATATGAATATGAAATGCAACATATTGTTTACCTAATCTTTTTGGCCATACGCCGTTTGAACCTTCTCCACAAATGTGCGACATACTTGACTATTTCAGCGTAGCAAGTGGCTGGTTCGCTGTTGTTCGTAGATGAAGCCAGTGTCGAGGTAGATGTAAATCGAGCTCTTTCGACTCGCATTCTTTCCATTTCGCGTTTCTTTGTTTCACTGAACTGAGTCGCTATGACGACTAAGCAAAGATTGATCATAAAAAATGATCCGATCTATAAACAAAAATTACAGTTATAATAACAAGAAAGGAAGAAAATTAAAATGTTATTTGAATGTTTTGTTTATATTGTAACAAATAACTTACAATTTACAAATCAAAAGTATATCTAAGTTATAGTTTCGATTTAACATTTTTACGAACGTACTTTAACTATTTATTGTGAACAATATTTAGATATTATCGTGATATTTATACATCCCAATTTTACTTTTAAAACAGGCCTTTTGTTGCCATTTTATAATAATTAAAAAATATAGTTAAAGCCTTTACACACATTGGTTTTATTTACTGTTAACACCTTCCTTAGTAAAACAATGGTTTTTATAAAATTTGTCAATTAATAGTCTGCCAGTTTTTATTTAACTTATTATTGGTACACTTTAAACATTCGCCATTTTATATAATAACTTATTATTTCTAATTTAAATCATAAAATGTTACCACAATTAGAAGAACAAAGTAGATCCAGTCCCAAAAACTATGAGCGTCTTGTACATAGTACATAATATCTGTCCACCCTTCCAAAGATATCACCTGAAATTTATAGGTTACTATAGAATGTACGATTTTTGTTATACCTGATCGTATTAAATTTGAATCAATGTTTTATTTAAATATACTACTAATAGGATATAAAATAATGTAGAATACAATCATTTAAGAACGTAATACGAACGCAGGATGAGATTTTAAGTTATTCATATATACGAAAAAAAAATTACACAAAGTTTTAGTCTGAAAATAATTTTAAAATTTAAGCTATGCTGGAGCTCTAGATGACGTTACGCTGAAGGATATTTAGGTAAAAACGCTTTGTGTCTGTTTAAAGATGATATATTGCAACAAAAGCGGTTGTTGCATGGCAATTTCTAGAAATATTTTTTGTATTACAGTAAAATATTTTGTCTGATGTTTACATAATTTTATGAATAACATTTTCCAAATTCTAACTTCACGTACATATTACAATAAATTTTACGAATTATATCTCGTCGTTGATAACGAAGGTGATTATTAATTTTAGGTAACAGTTTCTATACTTTCTTGAAAGCGTCGCTAAGTTAAGTTTTAGTTGGTCGTGGAACTTACCAAAAATATTGCAACCCACGCAAGACCAATGTTATCGAATGAAATCGTTCCTTGGAACGGATTAGAACCTCGTTGCGTACAATTTGTGTAATATTGGTTCCAGTCAACGCATGAACTGTTAGTTGGATGGTTGTATGAAAATGGTCTGGCTGTCTCGTTGCACACGAGAGGTCCATAGCGATATGGTGGGAAGTTTCCACACAGGTGCATTCCACTGTCTTCAGGCGTCGTGCAAATGTAGTCCAATTCTTTCGAGAACTCGTAGTGGAACGAGATGCTGTATACAATGGAAGAGATCAAAACTTTGGAATAACATTAACCATTAGGCATTCCATGAATTGTTGGTTTTACAAATGATCACTGATTGAAATATTAGAATTTCCTAGTGTCTTCAATAAATTTGTGGTTAAACTGGTATATCCGCATTGCATTCAAGATGTAAATTTGGTTTTGGATCTTTGGAATGGTGATCTCAGAGTTTGCATAGTTATTAAACACCTTTATTACATATTGATGTTGGATTTAATGAAATGTTAGACTCGAATTTAAATGGTAACTTGTACAGTATTTATTGTTAAAAATGATCTAAATCTACGTAATGCAGCAAATGAGGCTGGATATTATATAAATCATGCGATTACTAAACATTTAATGGCACATTCAAGTCCGCATGCAGACAATGAAAGCGAAGGGGTTAAGGTGGTGAAATAATTAGATATCGCGTTAGTAGATGGGTCGGGAGAGATTTGAACATTAGTGAATGTAGAAGATTATTGCCAATAGCCTTTGGCCATTGTCCATTAAGGGCATGAACGGTAGAACAGGCTTGGGAACCGAATTCATTTAAATGATCATACTTATCCCTTTAATGATGGTCGTAATGATCGTTATTGAGTTTTTAATGGTACTAAATTGTATTGTCTTTTATTTAAATTACAATGCTATAGTACTATATTATTTGAAACTTCCAGTGTTAATGCTTATTTATGAAATATAATTTAAAATGTTAATTTGTACGAATTATGGTTGTAACATATTCGAAAAAATACATACATATAAAATGTGTAAGGCGGTGAAAATTTTTCATCTATATGTAGTGTAGTTAAGTGCATTTAATATTAGTAAAAAAGTAATATAATAATAAAATAATATGTAAATAAAAATAGCATAAAAAATAATTGAATAGAAAACCGATAGATCTATTCACATTTTTAGTCAAAACAAACTGGCAGTTCTGTTATATGTTAGTGCAATGTTGATGAAGTCAGTGAATGTGTTTGAAATGAGTCAAATAGTACTGATTATAAAACTGCCAGTTCGTAAAGGAAAGCAGATAAAACACGTCTGGGCGACGGTGTAAAGGTACACGATACAACAGTTTCAATATTTTCAATAACACTTATTGTGATCCCAAATTCTTACGAGTTCACTCTGACGCGCACTCGGTACCATTCGGACAGGTCTCTGTAAAATAAATTGAGGAGATTGATGCGGTGTGATGTCATAGAGTTATTATACTTAGAGCAAGGAAGTCCTTAAATGTGCCATATTACAATAAAGAGGAAGCAAATGTGGTATATATCCCCATCTCTTTTATATATATGACAAGATAAAGATGAAGTTTACGAGTTAGGTCTTGCTTTTCATTATTTATTGTGATACTCACTTACAAGCCTTCCTGTTCTCTTAATCTAGTATAATAACTCTATGTGTGATGTATTAGATGTCTAATTATTTATTATGATGTGGCTACTTTCATAAATGTTAATCCAGTGAACGGTATATAAGTGCATTTTGTTGTGCGAAAAGCCGACAACGTTAAATGGCTGGATTAATCCTGCAGACTGTACTAAATAAGTTTTATTAACATTCAGATGATTTTATTATTCTAATTGTTCTTTCCTTGCTTTTCTTTATTTGATTTCTAATTCATAACCAATATTTAAAATAAAATTCAACGTCACGCGATTGGATTGGCAGATATTTTTACAATATTAAACTCGATTTTTAACATCGTTAGAATTCTTTAAAAATGAAGATTCAGATAGATATATAATTTAATTGCTGAATTTACTATATGAAATATAGTCTATTATATAAACTGAAATTGAAACGGTAAATATTGTTTTGAAATTGTTGAGTTCAATATTATAATGTCTATATTTTCAGACTTAAACTAATAAATCAACTGTCTTGAATATATAATAGTATATAACATGAAGGATATTTTATCTTTTCCATCTCTCCAAATTATATTTTAAATTCTTTTAGTGTCCAAAGTGAAGATTTTATTTTGAATTTCGGTTGTATGTTTATAATGATTTTAATGTATGTGAGTTTTGAACTCGTATTGGGCGGCCTGTATGCTTTTATTTTTGCGACGTATCTTTTATTATGTTGTTTCAATATTTGTCTATACTAACATGTACTACACGTGACATGTTTAATCTAATTCTGAACAGAACGACTTTTCATGCTTTTTAAACTGACTCGTTATGTGTTCGACAGAATGCAATATTAACGTGTAGTGTAAGCTTTTATTAGTCATGCGCGTCTGTGATATTAAGATTAAGTAAGAACTGTTATAAAATTAGTACTAGTAACGAGCAGCCCTGGGTATGCCCTTTGTGATATAAGCGTTAAATATTGCATGCAGTCAAAGTTAGCAATGGGATGTGCCTCTAAGACGAGCGCTTGGGGTAAATGTAAAGTATGGTCCTGATGGTCAATCAAATACACTGTATTAACAGTGATAACCTATTACAAAACTTGTTCTATATTTAAGCCTAAGTAGTTTTTAAAATAAAATTTTCCACTAACAACTTTATACACCGAATAAAGTTTTTCGACGATGACAACATGATCTACAAATAAGTTCAGATGGTCGCATGATATGTTATTTTACTTTATTAATAGATCCGTGTAATAGATTTGCATTCGAGTGCAAAATTTACTGGAATACATTATTTGTCACTTTTAATATTTTCACCCGTTTTCCCAATATACCTGATCATGACAAAGTACGTAAAGTTTGATCAATCGATGAACGACTATTGGCGATATGTCTCTAAAAAGTATTTTCAACTGGGATTAATTTTCAACCGCCAAATGTTATTAAGTCCCTTGAATAAAATGGCTTAATGCTTTAATGCTTTTAAAATGGCTGAAACTTTTCACCATATGAATTATATCCCTGTATACCAAAATAGGATATTACTCGTCGGTTATTAACTATCCAAAGCTGGAGTTTTTCGCCGAAGACTCTCTCTCTATTAAAAAAACCACTGGCGAGCGAGCGAGTAATCTTATACACTTGAACAACAGAGGTCATTGTATAAATATTATTTAATTCAGACCTTGTAACTTGAAACAGCTAGAAAATCAGAAATACATAAATAATACAGTAAATGTTGAGTTCTAGAAAAATCATATTTTGAATATTCGCTCGCTACGTTATTAATTATCTCATTATTTATAAATTCATAATAAGTGGTTCTGAAGTGAGACTTCACAATATTGTGACCATCTAAACTTAGTTAAAGACAACCTTATTGAAGTGTTGATAGATAAATAATAATAAACAAATCATGCAACAACGATGTTACTTACTTTGGACGCAGCACATTCTGCGGTAGGACCAGTTCACATCGCTGCCTTAGTATACCTTCCCAAAGTTGCACTCCCACAATGCCAAATATGAAGAAAACGAAGAAACACAACAGCAAAACGTTGCCCAACATCGGCAAAGTGTCCAGAAGCAGCATCACTAGAATACGCATACCTGTTGAAAATATATTTATATCAATAACTTAGTAAACATATTTTTCAAAATGTTCCTCATCTAGAGCAGTCTCCCAAAAGTTTTGTGCCAGCTTAGCCTTTCTAAAATTCTTAGCCCCCCTCTTCGTATTATAAGTAAATAAATACATAAATTTTGCAATGCAAGCCAAACCACGTGGCATAGCTAGTCCTGCATATATAGAAGAGAAACAACTGTTGACAGTAACCAAAAGGTTGAAATATATACCTTTAGTTCCTTATCATCTCTTTGCCGTTGAATTATTATGGCAAATGAGAGTTAGCGACACGAAATTGCAAAATAAATCAGTGCTTGTAGAAACTACAGTTGACGTGTGTCTAGGCAACGTGAGGCAGGATTTAATTTGTGAATGGGTCCCACGGGCTCGTTGTTTGCGAGGGGTTCTGTGAAACTTTACCGTGCGTCTTTTGTTGGAGCGAGGACGAGTACGAGACGGGTAACGTGATTTATATAATTCCACTGCTTTTGCCTTTCACAGACTTTGCCATTGTGTTTTTTTTTTAAATTGGGTTTCACGATGTTGTCGACTGCGTCAACTTGTTAAGCTGAGTATTTGAGTGTCCTCCATCAACCGATAGACTTAATCAATAATTTGCTTTTCAATTCTTAATATTTAGTAAATTTGGATGGATATTACAAAGAATGGGAGTCCTGATTTGCAGCCGAATATTAGTTTTTCACTGCTGGACATATCTTCTCTGTGTTTTTGGAGAGAAGGCTTGGAGCTAAGTCCCACCATGCTACTCCAATGTAATTTGGTAGATTACACATATCCTCTAGAGATATGCAGGTTTTCTCACGATGTTTTCCTTCACCCAAAAGCGGATGATAAATTGCAAATATCGATAAGATTCATAAGTTTAAATACTTATTGGTGTCTATTCGGGGTTTCAACCCGAGATCCCCTCCAAAGAATCGCGTGGTCTCACCACTAGATTATGAATGATAGCTATACCAGAAAATGTACGAGTTGTTAAAACAGCTTTTTTAATTTTAAATGTTCAAGCTGTGATTGCGCAGCGATGAGACCTTGTGACTCTTTCAAGGGTGGTTATGAGTTCAAACCCCGGGCAGACAACAATGAGTTTTTCTATTAACTTAAAGTAATGTGTCTTATATATAATCTTAATTTATCGATTTACCACTTTTCGGTGAAGAAAAACATACTGAGGAATTTTGCGTATCTCTAGAGAATTCTAGAGATATGTGTAACCTACCAATCCGCATTGGAGGAGCGTGGTAGGTCTTAGCTCCAACCCCTCTCTTCAGAAACGGACAAAGGAGACCTATACCCATCAATGGGATAGTAACTGTTACTTTACTTTTTACCTTTACTTAAAATGTTCTAAGTGAGGTAACTTGATTACGGTAAGAGTCAGCAAGTGTAGTGGACTCAAATGGAATAGTCTATTCATTAAGAAATAAGGAGCATAGAGGGTAGCTATGTAAAACAATGAATATTTAGATAGTGCTCGCGTATACGCTGTTCATGTTATATGTGTGATAGCGACCGTGATTTGATCTTCAGGGTCGAGAGTACATTTCAGGACGCTTGTATTATCAAATAGGGTTTGATTAATCTCAGTTTTCTTGAACTATGACTTTGATAAAGGTTTGAAAAACATTTAATTAACTTGATTTGTTCATTTATTACACCAAATATCTTAAATATCTTTTTAAAATATTCTGCAATTCCACTTAACGACTAGTTTTTGTTTTCCATTATATACTAATTTTCAACATACGCTTTAGGATGAGGAAAACATTGCATAGAAACCGGTACCTTAGAGAATTCTTGTGATATATACAATCTCTCAATGTTAGTGTTCTGAATTTAGGCTTGAAAGCTTCGTTTAGAATGAGAGAGGAAGCTCAAAAACAGTGGAATAGTTCATTCTCTTTAAGATATCCTTCAAATAAGCAACATCAGTATCCCTACTGTATTATAAATGCGTAAGTTATTTGTTACCACTTCATGGCTTAACTGTTGGACCGATATAGATCCAACCGATCCGATATGTTGTTGCTGTTACCAAGCAACATATCGGATAAAAAAAAATGTCCGTTTTTCCTTGAAGAGGAGGAAAGATCACAAATCGAGGGTATTTTAACTCTTAAGTTGAAAAAAGTTTGTATATTAAGCTCAGAGTTATTTAGCGGGCGATGGAGCGGGCTATGTTCGGAGTATCTCTACGTGATTAAATTAATAAGGAAATCAGTAGAAGAACCAGAGTCACAGATATAGCTCAGCATGTCGCAAAGCTTGAGTGGCGATAGGCAGGGCACATAGTGCGGAAAACCAATGGGCGTTGGGGTCTTAAGTTATTGGAATGGCCACCCTGCACTGGAAAATGCAGCGTCGGTAGACCTCTATGAGGTGGACAGACGACTTCAAAAAGGTGGCGGGGAACGCTTGATCCATCGGCACCATGTAGTGTGGAGACGCTGTGTCGAGACCTATGTCCAGCAGTGAACGTACATCGGTTAACGACGAGAGAAAAAGAAGAAGATATTTGTATTATACATCCAATCATGACGGGGCATTTAATATGCTATTTCCACTACCCTTACGTCAAGACCAAGTTGCTGTATAAGCGAAATTTATGTTCGTTTGCTTAGTACAAAGTCAAATAAAACTAAGAACCTAAACAAGCTATCGTGATTTATGTATACGAGGTTTTCAATGTTAGCAAACAACTATTGTGTTGTTGTACTTTGAAAAATTCTCAAGTTTTCTTTGGTATAGAGTAAGTAACCCAATTATGGCCACTTTAAGGAATATATAAGAAATAATTTAATTTCATATGGTATTTATAATACTAAAGTTAATGTTCATTTGGGCTTGATATTCCTCATATGAAGCTGTTGTAGGCCAGCGGTAACACCGTGCGACTCTTTCGACGAGGTCACAGGTTCAAACCCGGCTAGACACCAATGAGTTTTTCTGCTAAAACGTATGTGTCTTATTGATAATTGCAATTTGTCACACGCTTTTCGGCGAAGGAAAACATCGTGATGAAACCTGCATATCTCTAGAGAATTCTGAAGATATGAGTAACCTACTAATCCGCATTGGAGCAGCGCGGTAGGTCTTAGCTCCAATCCTTCTCTCCAAAAACGGAGAGAAGAGGCCTATTCTCAGCAGTGGGATAGTAACAGGCCGCTACTTACTTACTTATTCCATTATAGATATGAACTAATTTCGAAATCACATGTCAATTATAATAAAATACTTTGGTTATCATATAAAAAATTAATAATATTTCCAAAATAGGAGAGAGGAGGCCTATGCTCAGCTGTGGGATAACTCGCCGTTACTTTACGTTTTTCTTAATTTATCTCTGGTTAAATCCTGTTATAAAAAAGACAAAAAACTTTTTATTGTTATTAATATTAATATTCGAGTCAATGTGTACTTTATTGTATTAAAATTATTGAAAGCGAAATAGAGACATGCTGAATTGTTGCAAAGGTGGAGCAAATTGTTGTGACGTAAGTCAGTATCTAATTTACGGGCAGTACAAATAAGAATATGAACTTAAAATAAAGAATGTGAACAAATAAAGAATGTGACTTCGTTTTATACTATGTAGTGATAATGTAAAAGAATACAAAACAGTGTATGATCTTAAATAAATCTACCAAACAATAATATAATTCCAAGTACAGGCTATAAAGCAGGGAATAATAATAATATAATTCCAATAAGAAATTGGATGAAAATGTGGCAATGGAATGACACTAAGAAAATTTGAACCTAAGAAAAACATGGCCGACTTTGTGCCCCGACGTTGGTGAGCGTGAAATGTAAATTTGCCTATAGAATGGGTTTCACGATCTAATATTCCGTACGTCGCTTTCGAGGCTCACTTGTTGCTTGGGTATCGATCCGCCTCCCACACTCTCAATTTTTGTTCAGGCCTAATTTTTATAAGTGCCTCGGTAGGGATTTTCTTTGAGAGTTGAAATTGGCTGTTTAATGACGATAACTATGTTTGCCGCGGTTTTACAGGCCGCCCGACCACAGAATGGTCGATAATGGCTTTTGTTATTGGATAACGCGACAACGGCTCTTTATAGTGGCGTCAAAAACATGTACTATAACTCTTCTTATATCTCTATCTGTATTTTACTGATTTATTTCTATTTGTTCTTATTTATTCTCGTCTTTGGCATTCTGTAGTTTACTAAAAAGTCTAGTAAATTATTTAAGGTATTCTTTTATTTACAATCAATTTCTTTAGTACTTGCTAATTCTGTTCCTCGTTAGTTAAGAATCAGAACAAGTTTTCTTTACCTAATATTAGTTATGTCTATGATCGCTAAAATTTAATCGGATTTTGGATTGAACCGCTGATTTTCATTGATTTTATTGTGGTTAATGCAATTATAGGTGTATCTTAATGCGTGTCAAGTAACTCCATATATCTTTATTTCTGTTTTATTTTATTGATCACGTAGAGAGACTTCCAAAAAAAGAATTTGTGAATTCTTTTGTGAACTGAAAGAGGGTGACTCAAAGTTTTGTTGACAGGCCACACCAGATAAGACATCGACCCAGTTTTTGTTGATGCCTTATTTAATAATAGATATGTCTAAGTAAGAAATATAACAACTATGCTATTTTGATTGAGACTCTAGATAATTTAGTTGATCTATTTCTTTAGACGACGATATCTGTGGCAGTTCAATCGCGTGGTCTATCGACCGCGTAATGGATGATAATTGCTTTTGTTATTGGATATAAATTTTGGTTTGTACGCTTTAACGCTTAAAGTATTTATTTTCTTAAAAAATATATTTTAGACACAAATCTTTCCTTCCTTTACCAAATTAATAGTTATGTTTCACATATATGTAAAAATAAGACATTTACTTAGGTTAGGTACACGGTAAACGGTTAATATCTAGTAAAGTTTAAAAGAAAGTTTTACTTAACGAAAGTAGCGCCTAGGTATATAACTATTCATATACAATAAATAAGTTTTTAGAGCACAATATTGGTTTCAACACTTACGAACATATATATACACACACAATATACACACAATAATTAGTTACTATAGTTTTTACCTAGGCAAATATATTACAGGAAATAATTTCAAGACATTTTAGGGATTAAAACGCCATTTTTTGTTATAATTAATTGAAAATTATGTTATGAGTTGTAACGTAAAAAAACGTATATTTATGTATGTTTATATTTATTTAAACGTATTATATGTATATTTTATTATTTAAACAATAATTTAACGCGCGGAATCGTGTGACTCATTCCTAGTCACACGACGCGGGCCCTCCTCCCGCTCCTCCCCGCCTCCTGTCTCGCCTTAGGTGGGCGCGGGCGCATTAGCCCGTCAACCCGGCCTGTTCGTTTCCTGAGTCGACGGGGTGCGCACGTTCACAGGCATGATGACCTGTGACTTTAATCGTGCGTGCCCCTTTCTTCGAAGAGGACGAACAGCCTAGATATCTTTTTTTTTTTTAACCTTTTTCATCTAGTATTTTGTGTTTATTTCCCCACGTATTGGGTAAGTGCTGAACAAAATTTTACGCATAGATCATAGCCTTTTGCTGAATCATGCCTCGCGACCTTTTGTCGACTTTAATTTGACCTTTTGTAATTTTCCTTTGTTTGACATTAGTAGTATTTTTTTTATAACTTTCATTTCAATTTACCTAACATTTGTAATTATTCCAAATTCTATTTTTTCTTATTGTTGTTTAACTTCATTAACTTTTTTTATTTCCTTCACCATATTCTCCGTTCTGATTGCGACATGCACATCACCTTTTTACTAGCGCATTAGGCCTGCTTTGCCTACGCTGCCGTGCACGCAATCAGAGGAGATGAAGGCTTGCAAATAATAATACGCTGGACGTCATTTTCAGGGTGTCATATCGGGGTTAGAAAAGGTACCTTTTACCCCCATCTCAGCCAGAGCCGGACTTCAGTGACCTTGAGCCCGGGCCCGACGTTCTTCGGGTCGGCTCTTCGTTCTCTGGGCGCGCGCTGCACGGCCTACTCCGCAGATAGACAAAGCCAGGGCAGTACCTAGCGCACACCTACCTACTTACGGAGCATAGCATTGACGGGCAGTAGACTTACGACCCAATAAAATTGTTGTTACCGACTGGTGAGTCTTTTCTTCCACTCCCGGCGGGACACTGGCGCCCAACGTGGGGCCCGGGCTCAATATACTCCCGGCAATTATACAGATTATAAAATGAGCTTAAAAGTTTTCAAGTAAACGAGTTACTTATGCAGAAAATATATTTGTACATACATATATAAAAAAAGCGTTACATAGTTTAAGCCGTTTGGTTTTTATAGTTGTTACGCTGTGTAAAGGGTTGATTTCCCACCCTTCCCGGTGTCGCGTGTGCTCGGAAGAGGCGTGTTGTTTTTTCAAAAGCATTCTCATTTACGACACGTACAAAATGCTATTACCTCAGGAACGCGACCTCTGGACCAAAAAGGTTCGAGTAAAACAATATTTTTTATTTAAGAGAACACATAAGGGACTCCTCGTAAATGTTGTCATTGTTAGGTTACATTGAGATTGCAAGGAAAAGGCGTTTTAAAACGATGTTTTAACAGAAGTTATGATAAAATTACTTTGCTCTAATCCGCGTGTGTTAAGATAATATATGTAATGCTAAATTTACGAAGCAGGCAACTATCACATACTTTACACGTCAATATAGATTGAAGTTGAGTTAAAATGTTCTCCATAAGGTGATATGTGTTCAGAAGTTACAATAAAATTACTTTGCTGTAATCCGCGTGTGTTAAGATAGTATATGTAATGCTAAATGTATGAAGCAGGCAACAATCACATACCTTACACGTCAATATAGATTGAAGTTGAGTTAAAATGTTCTCCATAAGGTGATATGTGTTCAGAAGTTACAATAAAATTAGTTTGCTGTAATCCGCGTGTGTTAAGTTAATATATGTAATGCTAAATTTATGAATCAGGCAACAATCACATACTTTACACGTCAATATAGTTTGAAGTTGAGTTAAAATGTTCTCCATAAGGTAATATGTGTTCAGAAGTTACAATAAAATGACTTTGCTGTAATCCGCGTGTGTTAAAATAATATATGTAATGCTAGATGTATGAAGCAGGCAACAATCACATACTTTACACGTCAATATAGTTTGAAGTTGAGTTAAAATGTTCTCCATAAGGTAATATGTGTTTAGAAGTTACGTTTGTTGTAAGACGTTTGTTAAGAGAATACATGCAATGCTAAACGTATGATAATAAAATTCCAAAATCTATTTTAGACTTGCCTTTGCACAAGTTCAAAAAAGCAATAAAAAGACACTGATTCATAAAGCTTATTATACTGTTGAGGACTATGTTGATGAGAAGAAAGTTTGGTTTTAAATTGCGACCAGCTACGCACTAGATTATATTGTATATTTTTAATTTGTTCTTTTTTAATTAAGCCAGTATTGTAATACTCAATTTTGAAAGGAGTGACCGCCGAGTTTCTTGTTGGTTCTTCTCGGTAAGAGCACCTTTCCGAACCAGTCGTAGCTTCATTGTAATTTGACGATTCGAAGTGCTTGTAAAAGCCAATTTGAATGAAGAATTATTTGAATTTATGAAGCCAGCAAAAGTCATACCCTATACATGTAGGACAAGTCACCACACGTTTTACAAAACGCCGCCAATATCAACACTCCACCAAGAGGAGGATAGATCCACGAACACAATCGTAATGCATTTCGATTTTGTTCGTGGTGCCTATCCTCCTGATGATGCTTCGGTTTTGGGGCGAAACGGTCGTAGAGGTTGTGGCGGCTTGTCCTGCATGTATGGGGTATGATTTTTGCCTGCTTTATACATTTAGCATTGCATGTATTCTCTTAAAAAAAGCGGATTACGGCAAAATAATTTTATTGTAACTTCTGAACACATATAGAACACTTCTGAACTTTTAAACACCTTATGGAGAACATTATAACACAACTTTAACCTGTGTTGATGTGTCCGAAGTCATTGGTCCAGCTTTTTATGAATTAATAATAGCTTGAATTAATTTAGGATCATTTTAATCTCAGTACTGAAGTTCATGATTATGCTGTGGGCTTCACGACCGAAGCCCAATATTGTATTTCATCAACATTGTATTTTGCGTCTTATTAAGCTCATTTAATATTAATATTTTGCTAAAAACTTGAAACTTAAAACTCCACAGTACTTAAACCGAAGCCTCAAGCTTTTAAGATAATGTTAAAATCTTCAAAAGGTTTAGATTATACAAAAGTAATGAGAATATTATTTTGCTATAATCCGCGATAAAAGAAAATATATGTAATGCTAAATGTAGAGTGTACTATTCGTTCTCATACCTGATACATGCAGAATTTGTAAGAACTCATGCACTACCCGACACCGATAACACAAAAATAAACAAGCACTGCACACATTCACCCCCACAATCTCAACAATTGTTTCGCCCCGTAACCGAAGCATCGTCAGGAGATAGACTCCACGACAAAATCACAAAGCATTGCTTTGAGATTGTGGTGGTGAATGTGTGCAGTGCTTGTGTAAATATATGTATAAAAAGAAATAAATAAATAAAAAGTCAGCCCAAGAATGTCATTTGTCTCAATTATATACCTTGTCTAATACACTTCACCGGCAAATCGACTAGGCAATGTCGACAATAATGCGAGTCCGACATAACCGTCGCCTGTCCCCGTCGGGCGGCGGTACCCATAAGGGGTTTTTTTTCCTGTCTAATAAAAAAGATTTCAAAGTACAAAAAGTATACTCACTAGGTATCCTGTTGATAGCTCGCAACGGTCTGAGTACTCTGATCGTTCTTATGGCCGATAAATTTATATTCTCCACGTTCAACGCGTATTCTAGTGCCCTGAAAATTTTATGAGGTTTAATGGTAGTAAATAAATCTGTAGGTTTATCGTGGGACTAAGGGATAATATAATGGTAATTGGGTGTAAGGTAGACACTCAAAGTACACCCAATTTGAGCGAAATAATACGGTCGATCAAATCAGCTAGCTAGGCAGTAAACCCTTTTTAATTTTTGAATCGATTGATTTACTTGTAATCCTGATAGAAAAGCATTTACATTTATATAGTAGGGCGTTTTTAAGTTACACTGACTTTATTTTTAATAACTGCCAGTTGTAATTCGGCTGAGTAAAAATTATGCTTCATCATTAATAAATTATTAATTATTGTGTATTACCCAGCCATAACAATGAAAAAGTCCAGCCTGTTCCAAGAGTCAGCGAGATAGGTTCCGTGTCCGTAAACTCCCATCGCCACCATTTTTATCGTCATTTCCAATGTGAAAAACGCGAATATAATGTCGTCGAATACCTGGGGTGGAAAAATGTTTAAAAAAAATATTCAGTTCCAAGCCAAGCTTCATATAAAATATATTCGAAGCTATCCAGAATAAAAAAAATCGTAATCTCCCTTTGATAATATTTGATTTGCAGCAGACCTAATTAATGTTTTTATATAGGTTGTTTTAAATCGCACAACAAAAAAAATATTCATGTATATTAAAAGAAACGTAGTTTATATAAATTGAACGGTTTCAGCAAATGTCAATATCAGATAAAAATACAAAAAATCACATCACAATAAAGTCAAATCTAACTTTATTTCTGGTAAGTACCATCCAAAATATATTAATTAAGTAGTGTAGTAGAGAGCTGGTGGTATGACTGTGAATAATCATCACGCCGTAGGGAGTGTGGCGAGAAGCTACAGCCAGCCAACGCCAGAAAATTGGAACTC
Source organism: Morpho achilles (assembly GCA_947086495.1). NCBI lineage: Eukaryota > Metazoa > Arthropoda > Insecta > Lepidoptera > Nymphalidae > Morpho > Morpho achilles. Next base: position 12,330,546 of record CAMTZB010000013.1, read on the forward strand.
GTGTCCGCTGGAAAAGATGCTGTATATATGCGACTGTTCTTGAATTCATTATTTGATCTTCAAGGTCATATAGGATGCTTTTTGGACAGAAACTATTTGACCATACTCTGTATATATTACCTGTAATATTTTGCATCTATTCGTCACACATTGGTCGTCCACGCACGGCTGATACATGCCGAGCGTCACGCAGTTGAGCAGAATCACCAGCATTGATATTCTCTCGAACCATTTATGTCTAAGTTAAGGAAATTGCTTAATGTGCAAAGTAAAAAAAAGTAAAGTAAGAAACGGCCTGTTACTATCCCACTACTGGGCATAGGCCTCCTCTCTCCGTTTTCGGAAAGAAGGATTGGAGCTAAGACCCACCACGCTGCTCCAATGTAGTTTGGTAGGTTACACATATCCCTAGGATTCTCTAGATATATGCAGGTTTTCTTACGATGTTTTCATCCACCGAAAAGCGTGTGATAAATTTCAATTATCAATCAGACACATAAGTTTTAATAGAAGAACTCATTGGTGTCTGCCCGGGTTTGAACCCATGATCGTCTCTAGGGATTCACACGGTCGCTGGACTATCACAGCTTTTATAAATATAACACCAATCCATACTAATTGATGAAATCTAGGGTAATAGATAGGATATAACAATTTCCTTTTTTCTTTCGGAAATAGAGAATAAACTACATATGGAGGGTGCTAAGTTAATGATAGCTAAGTCACTAGTACCACCCGTATGCAAATCTATATTTCGATGTCACTTGTTTTCTAAGAATTGAGAAGAAATTTAAATACGATCCATAAAAAGACCAACACAATTCGATACATGTGAACGCATTCCTATCTCCCTGATTATAGTAAGTAATAACAAAAGTAAGGCTGTCACTGTTGGAAAATGTCTTTTATCTCATTTGAAAGAAAATTATGAGATATTTCACATTCATCAGAAATTCTCTATACTAAAAAAAACTAATAATATCCGTACCCTTTACTCCATAACATGATTCAATATATATAAATCACATAATGAATATTTTGAGAAAATTAAAATTCTCAATAAACTTTAAAATAAATCTTTTGTGACAACCAATAACAAGCAATTATATAGATATAGTCTTATTGCAAAAACAATCAATTCGCTACGAAACATTCAACTTGGATAGGTTAGTCATTTAAATTATTTCCATTGGTTGAGCAAACTACGCTTTCAATGGCATTTCAAATGCTTAATGCGATAAGGTATTGGGCATAGCTGAATTTAATCATGTACATTTCATTTATACATTTTAGAGATATAATATCAAAAATAGAATATTATAACTGTTATTAATTCTATTAAATTATTTGTATTCTATCCTTGATCCAATAATAGAGTTAAAGTCGTCGAGACTTTCCACTATTAGATCAGTGATCGAAACAAGTCAATCACTTTCTGATATCGATGAAGCTTTCGAAGTCTACGTCTCCGGAATTACCTCAAAATCAGGAGTGAGACTATAAGAAGTATGGAGTTAAATGAACTGGTATGAAATAACTTTTTTTATGGCATGATTTGTTGTAGTATCTTAAGAGGCTATTTCCAAAAAAAAGTTGTTAGAGTTTTGCGACTGTAAAAGTTTTTTATCTCTTCGTAGTATTTGTGCCCTGTATTCCAATGTATAACCTAATTTTTTAAATTTCTATTATTGTTTTTTTGTACCTGAATTGTAACTCATTCATCTAAATTGTAATCAATTGATTTCTAGCTTAGCTTAGCAGCAAATTATCGCAAACCACTTTCTAGCGGTTGCTTAGTACTTAATTTTTGTACTTAATTCAAGATTTGGCGAGTTGATTCCCTCAATGCAACCGTGATAAAAGCTAGTAATGTTTAACGATTTAATAATCACAAATTTTATAATAAACGCAACAAAACGCTAGTGTGCACGAGCACTTAGGATGAGATAATTTCGATGTAAGTAGTTGATGGTTTTAATAGCGAACACGACCTAAATAGAATTTTGCTGGGTAATAGTTATGATTTTAGTGGTGTCAATTATTATTAATTGGTTCACCGTTCAGTGCCTGCAACTTTGTCAGCGGGCAACATTTAATTTGAAACATTTGTGATTGTTACATTTTATTGTAATACCCAATAAACACATAAATTCAATAATCAATGTAGCGTTGGAAGAATCTTATGTAATATTATTCTTGCGGCTTTGCCCTACAAAGAAATAAGTGCGTTACAGAGTTTTTTCCACGTAAATATCGTAATATGTTTGAAATTTTAAACAAAAAAATAGTTATTGTTAGTTAACCATAAGAGACAGAGACATGCTAACCATAAGACATGCATGTCACGAATTTTTTGTAATATTTTTGTAGATCTACAATTCTCTTTTCCATTACTTTAGGATATCTCTGTTGGATCACGCAGCGCACGCGACTAAAGCTCTCACTAGGTGAGTTTTCTTACAACCACACGACCTCTTAAAACCAAGCTGTGCTTAGCTTCGCCCGCTTGGAAATCAGTATGTCACTAAAGACACAAAGTACTTGGTGTGAGTTAACCTTAAGAGATAGAGACATGCTCTCGCGGACTTTTTTGTAGTATTTTTGTAGATCTACAATTCTTTATTACATTACCTCAGTGTACCTTTGGTGATTTACGCGGCGCACGCAACTTAATCTCACGGCAGGTGAGTTTTTTTTACAATCACCCGACCTCTTTAACACAATTTACGTAAAACCATGATGTACTATTAACTTAAACATTCCGGAAGAATTGCACTATCTTTTAGTATAAACTGTATAAAAATCTATTCAGTAGAGTTTGAGAAAATCGATGACATACAGACAGAAAGCTTTGGGGACTTTGTTTAATAATACGTGTAAGTACAGATAGATTGTGCTGGTTAAATGATTATAGGAGACCAATGTTTTGTCATTTCTTGGTTGGTAGCGAAATAACTTTGTGAGTTGAAGAAGCGTTATGACTTGATTAACTGTAATAACAAATATAATAGAAAAAAAGTTAAGTAGATTTAGAAATAAATCTAATTCAGACGGGATAACCATTGAAAGATAAAAGGGAGGACAAAAATAATGGCACCAATAAAACAATCAGACAATGTTTATATCATGAAACAACGAAAATATTTAACTTTCAGTACATTTGTATAATCATTTTATAGGCCCTCGGCGCTTCAAGCTAGTTTACGATATCTTAGTCGCGGCTTAGGATCTTTTTGTTTGCCTGTCGAGCATAATTTTAGCTTATCATGACGATCGGCAACTACAAATTTTATTGACAATATATGAAGATTTGTAAATTTACTCTGAAGACCATAATATTGCCTATATTATATTCCTTGAATCTAATCTTTCATTTTTCAATTCTTAACCGCTTAATCTATTTATTTATATTTGTTTATGAATTCGATATACATTAATTCTAAATTCAATTCAATTCAATTTTGAGGCTTATTTTTATTTTCTTAACATTTGTGAAATATAACAAGTTCAAATGTAACATTGGTCTATTTCGGTTTTTATGCTTCTAAGATACTAATATTATGCATATTCAAAACATTAAAAAATGCATTATTGTTTTCCGTTTTGAACGTAAATATTTATCTCTTAATCATTTACGCTTTGATATGAAATATACAGTGATCATCAGTCGGATCTAGTAATTTGCCATTCAAATTAGGGTTGTCATTTTCAATTCAACCACATTGGACGTTTGATGGGTGATTTGCTAAGTAGGTATTGCGGTTTAGATAATTGCAGGGTAGTTTTCTAATGTAGTGATTGCATTTTTGATTCCGAAGATATGCTTGTTTTAAATAGACTTTTTATAAGTACCCTTCCCTTTTTTATCCGAAAATCCCTTTTGGGTACCGCTGTCCGATGGGGACAGGCGACGGTTATGTCGAACTCGCATTGACTAAATTCAAATCCAAAATTTTCTTTATTCAAGTAAACTTGTAAACAAGTGCTTTTGAATCGTCAATTCTACTGCTGGTTCGGGAAACTGTTCCTACAAAGAAGAGCCAGCAAGAAACTGCGGCGGTTGCTCTTTTCAAAATGATTTTTATAACTCATTTCTATCTTATACAGGGTCGGAGAGTAGTCTTTCTTCTTCTAAATAATCCTCAACAGTATAGTAGGCTTTCTGTATTAGCCTTTTATTAACAGTGTTTTTAAACTGCTGTAATAGCAAAGCTAAAATTGATATCGGAAATTTATAATAGAATCTTATACCAAAACCCACAAACGACTTACGTACCTTTGCAAGGCGCAAAACAGGAGCCGCAAGCTTATGTCGGTTCCTACTTTGTTTTATACTTCTTTATATTTTTATGTACAGAAATTAAATTACTTAAAATACATATAAAACAACCTGTGTGCTCCACCACGCTGCTGGTGGCGGGGACAGGGTTGTACACATACTATAAGGGCCTGTTTCACAAGTTACTGATAAAGTGTCGGATAGCTACCCGACAAAAAAGCTAAGTAGCAGATAGATGTCTCTAAAAAGGGACTCTAAAAGGTGAAAAATTAAAAAAAAAATCGCGGCCATTTTGAAATAGGTATTTGCAGCAGATAAACAAAATAACAGCCACATGATCCTGTTAACTTATTAGGTACTTTAAGTGCTGAATAAACCAATCAGAAACCTGAGAAACGCAAAGTTTTGAGATATTTGTCAGATGTCTTCCGAATAAGCTACTGACAGTTTATAAAATAATTTATAGAATTAGGCGTTACTTTGCGGAGGTCCATAATACACAACTGATGAGAATATTATTTTGCTATAATCCGCGATAAAAGAAAATATATGTAATGCTAAATGTAGAGTGTACTATAGTGTGAATAGTACACTCTACATTTAGCATTAGCATTACATATATTTTCTTTGATTGCAGATTAGAGCAAAAAATTATTCTCATTAATTTTGACAGTTTATTGGTAACTTGTGAAACAGGCCCTAAGTATAAAAGCTTTATTATTAGCAGGTTCGAAAGGAGGAGTGGTTTGGTATTTAGATTATTTACGATATATTATTATCATTATCAAAGATAGATATATTTATATAAAGCAATTTTCGCTTTAACATTTTCTATTCAGATGTCTGTTAAAAGGAAGTTTTATTTTACATGAAATAATAACTACAAACAATGGTCGGAGCCATTATGGTTTTGTACAAGCTGGTTCTATTGTTTGTGTGTGACTGCTTCAACATGCACTCATTACTGAATGCGGCTTAATTAGGATTTCATGTTCTGTATACTGTTTAAATTTTCAATTATCCCACGGGATTATCGGGGTTTCATTAAAATTTGTTGACGGCTTCCGCTTTTCTATGTTAATGATCATAATTAAATTATATGCTAAAAGTGGTTATAGTAAGTGAAATAAAATTTCAAATTCAAATTATTTTTATTAAGTAAACTTGTAACCACCGTTTCATTATTTCTTACCAAGGTGTCTTAAAAGGCTACTAAGGATAAGAGCAGGCGAATGATGATGTGTAAAAAGCGACTAAGTTAAGTTGACGTTAGGCAGACGGCCATAAAATAACTAGCCAAATCATCTACAACGTGTTTACATCATGTTATGCCGACCCCCTAAAAGTGGGTTAACGGCAAAAAAATCATGATTGTCAATTTGTAAACATGTGCTTTTGAATAGTCGTCTGTTGGTTCGGAAAGCTGTTTCCACCGAGAAGAGTCTGCAGGAAAATCAGCGGTTGCTCTTTACAAAATATTTTTTTTTATTCCTAGTTGCATTTTGTCATTATTATTTTTTACGGGGTCGAACAGTAGCTATCTAGCCAATCATCATCCATCAGCCAATATCATCTTGAATCTAGGTAATCCTCAACAGTATAGTATAATATAGTTTTCTATATCAGCGTCATTTTGATTGTTATTTTAAAAATATTAAAAATATATTTAAATTTAATTGAATCATTAATTCAGTGATTTTCTAATTTATTATAATTATATAATTGAAATATTATGTTCTAGCCAGTTAATATGAGGTAACCCTAATACTAAAAAGATGTTACTAATGTGCAAAATTTGGGCAAATTTCTTAGGATGATAATATGAAATAACTAATTTCATTTAACTCAGTAAAATTCTATGAAATTCTGTAGGAGTTTGTATCAAATTTATTTCAATAGAACGACTAAAGTAAAACAAAATTTGTCTCAGATAACAAATTTTCAATTTCAAAGTAAATTTAGATACAAACATAAAACATTTTCAGTACTGAAGATGTAAACATGTCAGAACTTGTTTCAAAACTTTTCTAACGGGCATTGAAACTCTTCGTTCGCATGAAGAATTGGAAAACCTCTTGAGGCAATCTCACTAACATCTTGATATGTTATTTTTGCAACAAATTATTTCACTCAACTTGAAGTATTTCAATGAAAAGTTGGATTCTTTAAAAGGACTAGTATTTTACACCGGCGAATATATTTCTTCTACTGTAATAATGCGGTGCGACCGTGTGAATCTCTAGAGACGATCATGAGTTCAAACCCGGGCAGACACCAATGAGTTTTTCTATTAAAACTTATGTGTCTAATTGATAATTGCAATTTATCACACGCTTTTCGGTGAAGGAAAACATCGTGAGGAAACCTGCATTTCTCCAGAGAATTCCGGAGATATGTGTAACCTACCAATCCGCATTGGAGCAGCGTGGTAGGTCTTAGCTCCAATCCTTCTCTCCAATAACGGAGAGAAGAGGCCTATGCCCAGCAGTGGGATAGTAACAGGCCGCTACTAACTAACTGTAATAATGACCCGTTTCAAAAAATCATGTTTTGAGATTAATGGGTATAAAGTTCAAAAGTAATGAGAATAATATTTTGCTATATTCCGCGACAAAAGAAAATTTATGTATAGCTACATGTAGAGTGTACTATTCGTTCTCATACCTGATACATGCAGAATTTGTAAGAACTCACGCACTACCCGACACCGATAACACAAAAATACACAAGCACTGCACACATTCACCACCACAATCTCAACAATTGTTTCGCTCCGTAACCGAAGCATCGTCAGGAGATAGACTCCACGACAAAATTGCAATCGCTTTGCGATTTTAACAGGCCGTTACTTTACTGTACTGCAGGATAGTAACAGGCCGTTATTTTATTGTAATTTTACACGTTTTATATAGTAATATCTAAGTCCTGAGTTATATTCTGAAAAAATATTTAATCGAAGACGATCGTACATTAATGGCTTTTCTCGTCATAAAGTATGAATAACATCCTATAAATATATTTTCCGAACAAACAGCAATTCTGAGCAAAGGACAAACAACTCGATATCTACCGTAATTACTGTTTTTGGGAAGATCGATCGGATGGAAAATAGGACGAAAGCGATGACAAAATTGTTGTTGACTTAAGCAGTAATAATAACAAAGTTATCTCTGATTATATGTTATGACTTTAACAAAACTTTATAGCCTCAGAAATTATGTTCAAAGTCAAATTTAAAAATATTCTTTATCCAAGGAAACTTGTAACTAAGTGCTTTTGGATCGTCAACTCTACTGCTGGTTAGGAAAGCTGTCGCTACTGAGAAGAACCAGCAGGAAACTCGGCGGTTGCTATTTTAAAAATATAATTCTTATCACTACTTACATTTAGACAGTACTGTCTTGTACAGTGTCGAAGCTATGTCCACACAATCTAATCTTCTAATAAATCTTTAATAGTATAGTAGGCTTTTTGTATTAGTGTTATATTAGCCTTTTATAAATAGTGTCAGACTTTTATTAATAGCGAAATATAATATTACAACTGTGTTAAATTAACATATCTAATTTCTAATAATTTCTATAGCTTATTTTTACGAAGTTGAAGTCGTAGTAGTATTTTTAATAAACTAGGCGGCTGCTCTTTTCAAAATATATTTGTATTAAACATTCTATAAGCTATATTCACGCATTCTTGTCATATTATAATCCTCAATCGTATAGTAAGGCTTTCTGTATCAAGCTCGCTTCAACAGTTTTAAATTGATGTAATGACAAAGCTAAAATTGATTGCGGAATTTTATTATAGAATCTAATACCCAAAACTAAAAACAACTTACGCCAGCAAACGGAACGCCAAAATTTTCGGTGTTTTTTCCAGTAAAAATTATGAAGGTAATGAAATAAATAGCTTTCTTTGTTCCTAAACTTACCTTAAAACAATTCAGAGCTTTACTTAGAATCACAGTTTTCAAGTTTTAATTGAGAAGATTCGCCTTTTGTTTCTGTCACGATCCCTTACATTTGTAATCAATTCCGTTACTTCGGACACTTCGCTTTAAACTTTTATTACGGTATTTCCCCCGAGTAACTTCGACCTTGATAGTTCAAGAGGTGAGAAAGTGGAAAAGATTAAAATATCTCGGGTTTTTCCTTTGAGAATATGAAAAAACACATAGTAAGTAATAGAAGGTTTAACATTGCAAGCCTTAAGTCGGTGTAGACGAAGTAATGGGTATAGTATAGTATAAAAATATATCCCATAAACCCTTTAAAATTATACAATATTTATTTCATAAAGATGTTTTCCTGTACGATAAAGCTCACATCATCATCATCCTTCTGCCCTTATCCCACTCTAAGTGGGGTCGGCACATCATGTTACGAACATGTCACATGATTTGGCTACGTATTTTACGACCGGCTGACGTCAACTTACCTCAGTCATTTTACGACGCCTCGGTAAGAAAGAGGGTGGTCTTTTCTACTCAACCAAATACCACACGGTGGGTCAACTTACCTTAGTCGCCTTTTACGACACCTCGGTAAGAAATGAGGGTGGTCTATTATACTCAGTCGGATACCACACGACTCGATATCATTTTAAGGCAAGAACGCACGATAAATAATTTACGTAAACTAACCCATATATATTTTTTTACTAAAATTCTAGTCCGCTGTCACTCGTTATCAACGTTGGACTACCGAATCAACACGTATGCCTGATATTAATACTGAAATAATAATCGTTAATAGCCCCGAACGAGCTAAGGTTTTCATTATAACAAAATATCCCAGACAAAAACACGGGAATTGAAATAAAACTTTACCTATATCTACAACAGCTGATCGCACGATAAGGTTGCCGGTCCGTGAACAAATTCTATTTGTTATTTCGATATTTTCACGGTAGGTCAAACACTGAGACCGACATTGAACCATCATGGCTCCGTTCGCTCATAAAACAGTCGTAAACGCTGTACAGCGACGTCTTGAAATTGTCGGTATATATAGATAAGTATACCTGTATATTAATCGATACATATTATAACACAAAGTCCCTAAAGATTGTCTGTCTGGATGTGACCGATTTGCGAGCGATTTTCTCAAAAACTACTTAACGGTTTTTATGAAAAGAAGAGAAAGCAATTTTTGAGGTAGGTTTACGTCAATACTTCACTGCGGTTAAATTCACGCGTGGTCCGGTAACAAAATTTTGTGACGTCCTTTAACGCATGCGAACGCAGTGCACATCTAGTATGTGAAAAACTTTGCAATTTTAAGCAAATTGTGCGTATAACTGATTGTGAGATTTGACTATTGAAATTTATGTAGAAAAGACCAATACGCGATTAATATTATTATAGTTGGCTTCCATTAAAGTAACATGTTCTTACATAAAATCTTGTTACTCCGTCAGTATAAAAGTATAAATAGCTGCAAGGCCACTTTTGGTAGTAAAAAACTATCATGGTGCTATGTATTCTCTACCTTATTAAAAATCATCTTTGGACAGTAGCCTATTTTAGAAGATTAATAAAACTACGAAATCGAAATACAAATTTGGAACTCTTTATAGTTAGACTAAAGTTTTTACGATGGAAATTTATTATTTCCATTCAAATCCTATTTTGATGAAGATCTATTTAAAAACAATAAAGTTCTTTATAAGTTAATTATTATTAAATTATCTGTATCAATTAAATATATACAAAAACGAGAAATAGATTAAGTTTTCTGCAAATAGCTCGTTTAATTGTTTCATTGTTTACTGAGGGCGTGTGCAGATATGATAAAGTTCGATCAGCTATTTGGATAAATTTACGATGGCCAACGTCACCGTCTCTGTTTGTCCATAAAAGAGTCGTAAATGAGCATAACAAAACTTTTGCGATAGCATTTGTCGATTTCTCTCACGGTCAATAAGAGAAAGGTCATATATTTAGATATTTAAAAAAAGAACACAAGTTAGTTATGAATCTACTGTATTCAAATCTTCAAAATGCTAATTTGAAGACAATGGGTATATTCTGCGGAATAAATAGATACAGGGAGGCGATATTAAAGTATTCTGTTGAGAAAGAAGAGGATGATCTGGCGGCGCAAGATTTTGTACGTATGTGTGAAGAGCCATTTGTATAACAATGGACGTCAATATTTTAAAGAATGAGAGAGTAAAGGAAATTAAAAAAAGAAAAAAAGCAGCGCCTGTATTTCTTACTCTTTATCACCGTGATGACTTGTCAAGGTTCGGGACCCTTATTAAGGATTTATGAGTTTAAAGTCGACTTTTGAGTAATATAATCAATGCATTATGCGTTTTCGGTAAATAATAATATTCTAAATAAAATTTGCATACCCCATTCTACTTCTTGGAAATATATGTAACCTGTAATACACACTGAAACAGTGATTTTGATTTTAATCGTTTAAAAAGAGATAATGCCTTTCACATTTATCTGTATCAGACTGCATTTGCCACAAAATAACCCTTAAATAAGCCGGGTTTCAAGTTTTTGTAATGTGAACAAACTACGGTGCGGTTAAGGATATGAATTGGAGAGAGGAGCTAGGAAGTGACATTATACCACACTATAAACTGCGGCGGAGTGCGTCAAATATGTCAAGTTAAAGAGAAATTGAATTACGAAATACGATACGAGTTCATATTTTTATGCTCAGCGATATTCACAAGCAATTTATTTCAGATCTTTACTAAGAAACAAACTTGTTTACTTACGCGAGGTTGAATATTATTGTACGTTTAGCTTACGCTTAGCATACTAAAGCCATTATTTTAATTTTATTTCTAGCTTCTGAAGCGATTTGCTTGAATAACCTTACCGAGAAGTTTTAGCTGACTTTCTCCAGTTTCACTCCAGCTTTTAATCTATCGTCCCAGAAACATTTTAGCCACATATATAAATTAATCTATACGGAGAAGTATGAAAGTTGCGCCAATTATGGAAAGATTAGAAGTTCAAGATTAAGATGGTATGGATATATAATGAGGAAGAATGAAAATCATGTCACCAAAGTGCTAAATATGAATGTGGATAATACGTTCCGAAAGGGAGGCCGAAAAGAGATGGTTGGATTGTGTGAAGTGTGACATATATATTGACGAATTTTATTTATTTATTTATTTTATTTATATACTTTATTGTACACCACAAAGTTATAGTATACACAATACAATCACTTAAAGTAAATATTTTAAAGTACAATAGGCGGTCTTATCGCTACATAGCGATTTCTTCCAGACAACCTTTGGATTAGGAAAGTTCTAATATAAATGTAGGTAGGTGGTGTATTATAACAAACATACATACAAATAAGTACACGCTAATACACAGATATATTACATAAACTATAATATTCAAAATACATAATGATTCTACACAGACTAATAAATATTATAATATATGTAAATATACTAATACAAATTAAAATAAACTAGTTAAAATTAGACGTCACAAGTTAAGAAAGTAAGCTTTGAGACGATTTTTAAAAATGCCCAGTGAAGCGGAGTTACGAATTTCTAGAGGGAGTGCATTCCATAATTTAATGGCACCAACTTCAAAAGACTGGCCGAAAAATTTGGTTTTGTGGGTAGGTGTCTTAAGCAACAGCTTTCTTGTATTACGCAAATCAGCCTGCACTCCCTGAAATTTAAATTTCTCCTTTAGATACGAAGGAGTTTTTGAAACAAATAACACACAGTACAGAATTGAAAGTATATGCAAATTCCGGCGACAACGAATAGGGAGCCATTTGAGCTTTTGACGAAAAACTGATACATGGTCATACTTGCGCAAGCTAAATATGAACCGAATGGCAAGATTTTGTAGTCGCTCAAGTTTGTTTAACTGGTCCTCAGTCAAATTGATATAGCTTGCGTCGGCATAATCGAGAATTGAAAGTAGAAGGGAGTTTGCCAACATAATTTTGGTAGGAATTGGTAGGACCGACCGTAATCGACGTAACGATCTTAGCGTCATAAATGTTTTTTTGCTGACTTCTTGAACGTGCGTGGACCACGATAACGTTCGATCTAAGTGTAATCCAAGATCATTAGCACTAGAACAATACGGTATAACAATGCCATTAAAAACAACAGTAGGGAGGCTTTCCCAGTCAACCCTCGAAATCATACCCTGACTGCCAATAACAATGGCTTGTGATTTTGCTGGGTTAACACAAAGGCCGAAACTTTTGCTCCACTCAGAAATAGCCACTAGATCACTATTTATGTCAGTGACAGCAAGAGCAATATTTTCCAGGGATGAAGAGCGATAGATTTGGATATCGTCTGCATACATGTGATAGAGAGAAGTAATATTACAGGGTAAAGAGTTAATAAAGATAGTAAACAAAAGTGGAGATAACACGCCACCTTGAGGTACCCCAGAAGAGACGTCACACCACGATGAGAAGATCTCATCAACGTGAATTCGCTGTCGACGACCACTGAGGTAACTCCGAAACCACTCAATCACTGATGGAGATATGTTAATCGAACGTAGCAGACTTAGTAAGATATCAAAATCCACAGTGTTAAAAGCATTGCTGAAATCTAGTAAAGTCAAAATAGTAAGCTGCTTACTATCCATGGCCCATCTAATGTCGTCCGTGACTTTGACAAGCGCTGTGACCGTACTATGACCGGGACGAAAACCAGATTGTAGAGGACTGAGAAGGAGATGCTTATTAAGGAAAAGAGACAGTTGTTGATGTACTAGTTTTTCAAGTATTTTGGAAAGGAAAGGTAAAATCGAGATAGGACGATAGTCGGTGATATTTGTGGGACAGGATTTTTTAGGTAAAGGAATAATGTGAGCACTCTTCCAAGAATCAGGGAAAGTACTAGTACAGACAGAGAAGTTTAGGATGTGTGTTAATACAGGAGCTACTATATCAAGGATAGGAACAATCATATTACGGCTAATGCAGTCAGCACCAACAGCATTCGATGAGGCAGATAGTATGTTCTTTTTAACATCACATTCAGTGAAATCATTGAAGACAAATGGCAGAAAGTCTGGAGTTGGGGACAATGAAAGAAGGTTAAATGTCCGTTCTTTTTTGATGCAATCTATCGTGTCACACGAAGAAAAGTGTTTATTTAGAATTTCGATATCAGGAATGATGGAAGTAATATGAGATGATTTACCAACTCCAAGTGTCTTAAGAAATTTCCAAGTTTTGGCGGTGTCGCCATTTTCAAGAGACTTATAAATGTGGCGTCGAATTGACGAATGATAGGAGAGATCGGAAGCGAAAAATATGTTGTGTTGATCTCAATCAACACAACATATTTTCCGCTTCCGTTCTCTCCTATCCGTAAAGTGGGGTAAGGGCAGCAGGATGATAATAAAAATCAATCAATCACTTTTATAATATAAGTATGGATAAAGCATTCAGTAAAATAAAATACGAATTACTAATACATTAATTTATAAAATGGTTTTCTATTATTTACTTATATTCCTAATCTAAAAAGAATATTTGATCATATAGCATATAGTCTAAGTTTTCAGAAGGTCTTATCACATCTCTTCAACAAAGGAAAATATTATTTAATGAAAAATTATGAAAACAAATAATACCCGGAAGCGACAACAGAATTTTAAAGACAATACCTTCAATTTCTGATCCATTAAATTGAATATTTTGTTGGAAGAGGGTCCCAAATTCTTAACAATTCGAATAATTTATTAGATTTCGAAGAGGGATCTCGCTGTAAACTGGAACAATTGACAGAACTTGAACGTTTCTACGAACAAAGGGTCAGCTGCCAGTGTAGGAGAACAACCTTTTGTCATCTCGGCTTAGACGTTCTCACTAAAGATTGTTTACTGAAACAGACGCGAGATTAACTAATGAATCAAATGGATTTAATATCCCTTAAAACTCTTCAAAGGCAGAAGCGCTCTTTTGTGTAACTATTTCATACTGGTCACTTTACTTGTATATCATTCTCTTGTTGTAATCTCAATCTGAGTGGGGTCAGCACAACATGTTGATACATGATTTGGCTAGGTATTTTGCGACCGGCGACCTGCCTGATGTCCTACCTTAGTCGCCTTTTACGACAACTCGGTAAGAAATGAGAGTGGTCTATTCTACTCAGTTAGTATTTTATTATATAATAACTGTGCTAGCAGCTTAGCTCGCGCGGAAATCAATATGTCACAAATTTTTTCCCGAATTGAAATTTTAAACATATAAGTGGTTATCGTGAGTCAATTATAAGAGATTTTTGAATAACTTGCTTTGCTTAGCTCACGCAAGGAATGCTTTAAATTTTGCTGTTTTCGCAATATTTTTTATTGCAGCTTCTCTCTTATTCATCTTAGCGTGATGTTATATAGTCTTTAGCCTTCCTCGATAAATAGACTATCTTACACTTAAATAATTTTAGTCAGTCCTGTAGTTCCTGAGATTAGCACGTTCAAACAATAAAACAAACAAATAAACTCTTCAGCTTTATAAATTAGTATAGATTAACCTTATTAATTCTAGTTCCTATAAGACAATAAATATATATATTTTATTTGAAATCGATTCGTTCTCGAAAGATATATTATTAGATATCTTTGTTGGATCGGGGATAAAGCTGGCGAATATTTCATGGACCCTCAGCACATTCATAATAAAGTATCCCGTCTGACGTTCAAAGAAAGATAAAAGGTTGCGTAGTTATTTTTTCACGGTTGGCCTGAAAAGGTTCAAGGGTGGGCAGTGGATTTTACAGGTCATTAGAGGGAGGTGAACAAAATGAACCTACAGACTTTCTGTTTTTCGAGCTATATATAAAGGCTTATTGTTACTGTCATCGCATTCTCCTACCCCAATCCCACTCAAAGTGGGTTCGGCATGTTTTAACCTCGGTAAGTAATGAGGGTGGTCTATTCTACTCAGCCAGGCACCACGTGGTAGGTCAACTTATCTTAGTTACATTTTATGACACCTCGGTAAGAAATGAAGGTGATCTATTGTACTCAGCCGGATACCAAACTGCACGGCTTTTGATTACTGTCATAGTTTTGGAACATTTAAACTAAAGTCAACTAGAGCAACGACTCTCAAGCTGTGAGGTTTAAGCCACCAAACAGCCGAAATTGGTTACTAGAATACAAATCCTGGGCATGCACCTATTTGCTTATTTTACATTAACAATAATGCTATTTTAGTCGAGGAAAACAATAGTTAGCCTGCATACGATAACGCTCAATTCTATTTTGCTAATTATTTACTAGAAATGAAAATTTATTTCTAATTACAAAAGAATTTATTAATTCTTTTGAAATACACCAGGCATCATAATTTAGTTTAGCTTTAGTTTTAGTAGTAATTTTAAACATCAAATAAAGTCATGCCACAGTTGTCCATTTGTCGACTTTCGCGGTTTTACTACATAAAAGGCAATGTTTACATAGTAGATAGTGACTTGTGTCCTACAGTTTCACTCGCGGGGCCAAGGTAATGTAAACAATAGAAGAAAAACTTTTTTGAAAGCAAAATATGGCCAAGTTTAATTCCATCTTTAAAACTACTTGGTAACAAATTTTCTTCTATTCAGTTTTTAGAGCGCTACTTAAACACAAACTTTCAATTTTATAATATTAGTAGGGAATAGGCATACCTTGTCTGTATTATTTACAGTTGTGCATGTAATTATATTTAACGGGAGTATGTTTTCTAAGCCATGAGAGTATCAGTGTTTGTAAAAGCCATGAGACGTAAACTTCCCTCCAAATGAGCTGGAATGTTTTCAATTTACGTCAAACTCCATTAATATTTCGGCATACCCTTAATTAAATCCGTGGCATTTCGAAAGCTTTTGTTAGCGTGTTATACGTATCTCATAGTTGTAATAGTTAAGAAATTACTAGGTAATAAGCACTATATTGTTACCATTTATGGACAAAAAGAGAAATTTATCAATTAATAAAAGTAGGCGTTGCTTTCCTGAGATACTCCGATTATTTTAATAATTATTAGGAATAAACTGGTATGATCTTATTCGTTTTATTTGATTTTAATATTATTGGAGACTCGTACTCGTACAAATAAACTGTCTACCCATATTTTTATTTTAGAAAATTTTAGGCATTAAAGAAAATACAGTATTTCGGTAATTTCATTTTGATCTAAGCTAGCTTACGGATTTAGCCAAAATTAGCAATCAAAAACTAGTTTGTAATGTATAATGTTCCTAACTGCGCATCCATAATTTCTATGACATCAGCGCGTGCCATAAAATGCCATTTAATATCGTACGGCACATAATTGGCAAATATTTTAGGCAACATTATGTGCCATTAAATACCACACATTACCCGGTGGTCTAACACACTATTAACAAATATTTTCACTGCAGAATTGTTAGAAGGCATTGAACGCTTGGTGTATCAGTCGAT
Source organism: Morpho achilles (assembly GCA_947086495.1). Taxonomy (NCBI): domain Eukaryota; kingdom Metazoa; phylum Arthropoda; class Insecta; order Lepidoptera; family Nymphalidae; genus Morpho; species Morpho achilles. The sequence continues at coordinate 12,347,249 of CAMTZB010000013.1, forward strand.
AGATTTTCAAAAGTGCCCTTACCAATATCAATGCGTAAAATTTTGCCATTACCATGTGCTATAAAAATGCCATATAAATTTAAATAACGGTCAGTTGATTTGCCGTTTAATTGACGAATATTTTATCGTAAAGCGTTTTGTATTTGTGGACACGTTTGATTTAGGTGACAATGGGTTAAATGTATGTGTAGTATGTATTTGTACGAAAGTGTACGTGCAAGTAGGTCTAAATCTATAGTATACGTGGCTAATTTTAATTCTCAAAGCACGCAAAAGAAACTAGTCTGGCACTGTACCTATAAGTTACCATGTCACATGAACTTTGCAACACATGTGAAATAATGAAAGCTGGTATGTTATATTTTGTCAATTCCCGGTGTGATTTGAAGGTTTATTTGAATCTATTATCCTTCCTTTCTTTATACTATATGCCTCGTCCATATATTGGCATTAGCGGTGATTTTCTTATCTTGTTTATGTTTCTTTTTAAGGGACACCTATGCAGATATCGAATCCGAATTTAAAACAGGACTGGTTATAAAGTCAACGTCTTTATTTTGAACAGGCTACGTATCCAAAACCGGCTGACCACTATCTGTCTAAGGCGGACTCTTAAGTACTTCGGTCACATAGCTCGAAGAAACGCTGACAACATCAAAAAACTTGTGATCACAGGAAGTGTTGATGGAAGAAGAGCCAAGCCGTTGGACGAAGAAGGTCCAGATCAAGGAAGCTCTCCCCCTTATTGTGCTTCTCACACGGCGGAGAATAGGGCTGGTTGGCGAGATACCACTGACAGTCTGCTATCTTCAAAGAGCCACGATTCTTATCACTGAGAAAACGATGCAAGAAGAAATGTTATAAAGAAAATATTCATCTAATGCAAATTAATTACTGCTTGATGTGATTCATATAGTCCCACAAAATCTCTTATCAAGTTTGCCTTTCAAATTTCAAAGGAGTCGTACGTTTAGAGTGCCAAGATTTTAATTTCAAAACTTTAGAGTTGATGCAGCTTTTCACACTCTTAATGTTAATGGAATCTGTATTAATTAAAATTCTGATCAAACGACACGAAATATAAGTAATTCCATCTTACATGCGTTTAAAATTAGTGTTATTTATAAAAGAGGCATCGACTAGACTGCGAAATGTCAACGTAGAGCACAGAATGGTAGTTATATTATAGTGTTAGAGCGTAAAAATTTAAAATACTGTTAAGAGATGCTGATACAGAAAGCCTACTATACTGTTGAGGATTATATTTATGATAAGAAAGCGTGGATATAGCTACTCCACGACTCTGCACAAGATAGTAAAAGTAATTAGTTCTAATAATTATATTTTGAAAACAGCAACCGCCGAGTTTTTGCTGGCTCTTCTGGGTAATAACAGCTTTCTGTACCGGCTGTAGAGTTGACGATTCAAAAGCACTTATTTACAAGTTTAGTAGGGGTAGTGGCAGTGCTATAAATTGATATATTATATACTCTTTATTAAATTCAGCTATTTATATCAGCTTTAGTCCTATTCTAATCTGGCCTTACGGAGTAAGGCACGCTTAGGATCTTAGCACAGCATCCTATCGACTGTCTTCCGTCGTAGACGTCGGATCCCTTGTTTACAAGTTTAGAAGGATATGAGCGGAAATTATTAGTATTATAAATATTAATAGTTAAAAACAAGAAATTTCTAGATAAAAACAAATAAAATATATGTAAAAAGCGAAAATACCACTGTAAGAACAGTTAACCTATAACCCTGACCCATAACATAAACTAAATACAAAATGTAGCAAAGTAAATATAAATAAGCTCAATTGTTAATAGTTAAGTCAAATGTAAAATTGTAAATAGTTATAAGCGAAAAGTGTTAATTTATAGGGTACAATGTAAATATAGCTAATTGTTAAATTGTTAATCAAATTCTCTGACCTTACATATCAGACGAATCAGAGGAACAAGAAAAAAAAAGTTTAGTAGGAGTGATAGCACCCTACCAGAAAACGCATTATTGCTAGATCCTTTACCAGACAAATCTCAAAAAAAAATGCAAAGCACAGGATCGCAGGGCGTGAGTCTTTCAAAGCGACCTATGAAAACAGTGGATATATGTTGAGGAGAGTGTAAATATGAAATTAAATTCATACGTAATCTGTTTAATATTTATAAAACACAGTGCCATAATTACCAGGTTTACGGATATCGCGGTGATTCCGAGACCGCGCTCCGGAAGTGACATCAGATGATATAAAATAAACAAACAGTAAAATGTTTTCAAAGTCATTGGCATGCTGCAACCATAAAAGCTTGACTATTTATACGCATGTGTTACATAAAACTGACGGGTCGTTACGCTTGGAATTTTTACCTAATCTAAAATTGTTGGTGTACATTTATTTCGTGAAATGGACTGGAACCAAGTTATTTTAATTATAGTTAAAGTAGTTATGTTATGAATATCTAATAATAGAATATTGGCCTAAGATATTTTATGTATAAAAAACCTGTTACAATGTCCTTGACATCGTGTTAGCCCGACTATTTTGACCCTTTTTTGTCAGGAAAACTCATTATGGATCGTCGCTGGTCGACGGGATGAGGGGAAGGTATATATTGCACTGTCAATGACTAAAAACCTGATATTCCTCCACCACGCTAGTGGTGGTAAGGATAGGGTGACGTTGTACACATTGCCACCATCCACGCCAACAGTAGCACTGCCACTCTGGGTCGGGGCCTCTTTAAACAGTGGACCCTCCCTTCGCTAATCGATGCATCGGGAGTGCCAGATGTATCAAACACCTCGGGAATCTACTCCAACTGGGCGTTTGATTCTCCGTTCAGAACGCCCGTTTCCATTAGGGCGGAATGCGACGGACATCGACGAGTCGCCTGCGGTGGATCGGATCCAAGGACTCGACTTCGTGGATCTGTTCTGCCACGAACTAGTTTAGACATTATCCGAGGTCCATAATCATGAGTTCTTTACGCGGCCTTATCGCGTCGGGAACAGATAAGATGATCATGTTCATTAAATTTATTTTTTCATACATTATAAGCGCCCATCGTGACTTCGTTTGCTTTAAAAAATAGGGTTGAATTTATTCTAATTAATTTTATTACAATATTTGTTTTTTCCTGTTCGCGAAAAATATTCAGGAATTTGTTCATCAATTTGTATTTTAAACTCGAATGGCATATGACACAAATCCAATACAATTTCTAAATGAACTTTAACAGGAAAATTTAGTGTTGAGTGAGCATTTGTAAAGCCATTTTCATGTTGACAAATGCAAGGTTATCTGATTCATACATTTGCATAAAATTGTGGGTTAGTAAAGCGGTAGTCGATTTGGCTCAGAGTATGGGAAACAATTGTGAGCAATTGTAGTTATTTGGGTGTTTTCCAACTATATGCTTTCTTTGCAAATATAACGGCCCACTTAATTTATTAATTTTATATTGACTAGATGCACTCTCGACTTTGTTTGCGTTAATTTATTAAGAAAAACATGTGAGCCGGGTAATAAATCTATTTTTTTTTCTGCGGTTTAATAAATCGCACATATTACAAAACTCCTCAATCACCACTACTCCAAAGTAGCACACACTCACTAACGCGATCGTATTTGGCCATGCATTCAATCATCATCAGAAAATAGATTAAAAAAAAAGCCAAGTCACTCAACAAGGAGCTTGTTGTTTTCAAAATTTACCTTCTTTCGACAAACTTTGATACGATCTAATACACCTTGTGAGTCATTGTTTACAACGATTCTGTCTTAGTTAATGCATAGAAACCGGCTTTACTCACTTATTCTTATTTTATCGGTTTAGCTCGGCTAGTTTCGATCTCATCCGAGGCACTTATTTATGAGCTCTTTACACGAAGGTATCGCGGCGGGCACAATGAATACTACTTACGATAGTTAAAATTTAAAGATTCTGTCTTAATTAACAAAACTGGGCGATTTATATATCTAACTGATTTGCGAAGACTGTTATTCGCTATAATTAACTTCAGGAACAAATACTATTTGACTATTTATTAATTCAATATATTCCTAGTTCTGTTTACAACTATTATTCAAATTATTTACAGAATTAGGCGTTACATTGCGGAATTCTATAGTACAAAAGTCAACTGTAGAGAATTCTAGGGATATGTGTAACCTACTAATCCGCATTGGAGCAGGGTTGTAGCAATCCTTCTCTCCAAAAACGGAGAGATGAGGCCTATGCCCAGTTGTGGGATAGTAACAGTCCGCTACTTACTTTTACTACATTAATTTATAGAAGTAGGCGTTATTATGCGGTGTCCCATAGTGTAATAGTTATTTATGATAGAATGATTTTCCTTTAATCCGCGTTTGTTAAGAAAATATATGTAATGCTAAGTGTACCGTTCTCATACATTATACATGCAGGATTAGTTACCACACGTATCACAAGACACCACCAACTCTACACTAAACAAGCCTTACACGCATTCACTTCGACAATTTCAGCTACAGTTTCACCCCGTAACCGAAGCACTGTCAGGAGATAGGCTCTACGACAAAATCTTAATACACCACACTTAGCATAACATAGATAGTACAAACGCCATTTATGCCAAAAAAAATCATAACTTTCTCTCTTCTCATTTTGTATTATTTTTGAAACATTCAAAATAAAATTTCTCTTGCTTATTATAAGTAAAAGAAGCGTTCAAAAGACCCTCTACTATCAATATATATGAAACTACGGAATTTATATCGCATTGACAAGGATTACACCCCATTAGGCTTGTTTGAATAGAATTACATAAAGCAACACAAAGAGGCCTTACGTTCTTCTGAAAACATATATTATAGCAATGCCAACAGTGAGATCAACGGCTTATCCTGAAATTGCCTCGTAGGCTTCCGAAATCTTGATACAAATAAGACGCTTTCTTTTTGGTATAAATGTGTATACAGACTGGCCCGTTGGCGTAGTGGGTAGTGACCCTGCCTTCAGCTCCGCGGGTCGCGGGTTCGAATCCCGCCGAGGGCCAACATTTTCTATAAATGAATTTGTTGGTCTTTGAGCCTGGGTGTATATTTGTATTTAAGTATGTATTTAAAAATATATAATTTTATATTCACCAGTTGTCTGTCACCCATAACACAAGCATTAAGTTACTTACTTTGTGGACGGACGACCGTGTGTGTAAGCGTCCCATATATTTATATTTATTTATATATATAGTAGATTAGGTTCAGAGTTCATTATTCAAATAGGCGGGGTGGCGGTGGACTTATCCAATAGCGGAAGTCATCACCCCTGCCCTATGACGAGTTCGGCCACAAGTTCGGCGTTTCTCGCCAGTGGTAAATAAAATCCCCACAGATAACCACTTAAAAATGGAAAAAAAATTACGATGTTATATGAATTTTATACTTTTAGCCGTGTGATATCCGGCTAAGTAGAATAGTACCACCCTCATTTCTTACCGAGGTGTCGTAAAAGGCTACTAAGGTAAGTTGACCCAGCGTGTGGTATCTTATCTGGCTGAGTAGAATAGACCACCTTCTTTTTTACCGAGGTGTCGTAAAAGGCGACTAAGGCAAGTTGATCCACTGTGTGGTATCCGGCTTAGTAAAATAGACCAACCTCCTTCTTACCAAGGTGTCGTAAAATACGACAAAAGTAAGTTGACGTCAGCCAGGCGGCCGGTCGTAAAAACGCAGCCAAATCATGTTACAACATGTTTATAACATATTGTGCCGACCCCACTTAGAGTGGGAAAGGGCAGGAGGAGTTTATATGAATTTTATACTTTACGTAGAAATCTCTAATCATAAAATGCATAGAATTTGTTTGAAGTAACCAAAAGGATATACAGCTAAGAAAAGCCGGTTTGAATACTTAATGTACTTATATGATTTCAATTCACCCATATTTAATAACTTAGCAACAATGGCATCCTGAAAATGTAAGAACAGATTTTATTTCTACACGTTTGCTAGGTCTATAAAACCGTAATAATAAATAAACACGCGTTTTGGCGTTAATCCAAGATAAAAGTTTAACAAAACGCTACTTGTAAACGTTATCGCTGACGTACATATGCGAATCCCTTTGAGATTCTTATAATCTGTATGAAAACAAAGAAACTAGATTTTCTTATTATCTCACTCCAGACCAATATTATAAAGGCGAAAGTATGTGAATTTGTAACTCTTTGAAGCGGATTTGTACTAAAATTTGTATGCGGTAAGGTCTAGGAATGTTGAATAACACATTTCTTTTTTTTTGGAAAATCCGTGGTTCCCAAAAACAGATATCGATTTTGGTATATAAATATACAGTAAACATCTTACTTTTTAAATATGCGACGCGAGTATCAATAAATTTATATAAATAAATATAAACAATAAATTTATGTAAAGTACAGATTCGCTTTACAACCCAACACATAAGTCCCTAATAAGTTAACTGGTAGATCATGTATGTTGTCGGTTAACTATCCGATACTTTATCAGTAACTTATGAAACAGGCCCTTAATCTTGTCTATTATTTGAAGAAATAAATAAATTCTTTACTGACGTAATATCGGTAAAAGAACCCAATATTTACAGCCGCACTTCATCCCATAATAATTTAACTTTGTTTTTTATTGAAAGGTTCTTGGGTATCAGTGTTCGTAATTGCTCTGTTAGTTACAACATCCTGATAATATGAAGTCTCAATGGTTCCCATTTCATGTTTAAGTGGTAAAGTCAGCGAATAAATATCAAAGTTACGGAGGTAATGGCTGTTTGAAGTTGTAAAAATGTTTGAAGTATGCGCGTTAATGTCTGTCATTTTTCTTGAAACGATTTCGTACGAACAAATATATTAGGAATAAGCGCGTTTAATTTTATGATGATGATATAATGGAAAAAAGGAGAAAATTACAACTTTTCAGGTCCTGTTTTACGTCTTACAAAGGTACGCAAGTTATTTGTGGATTTTGGTATACGACTCTACAAAAAAATTCCGACCTTTGACCCACCGTGTGGTATCCAGCTGAGTGGACTATTCAACTGAGGGTGGTCTATACCACCTTCATTTTCTCATTGAGGTGTCGAAAGAGACGACTAAGGTAAGTTGACCCGCTGTGTGGTATCCGGCTAAGTAGAATAGATCACTCTCATTTCTTAACAAGGTGTTGTAAAAGGCGATTAAGGACGTTGCAGGCAGCCGGTCTAAAAATAACTAGCCAAAACATGTTACAACATGTTATTTTGACTCCACTTAGAGTGGGATAAAGGGGATGATTCAATTTTAGTTTTTTATTCTGTCAGTATATAAAATTAAACAGACCACAATGAAACTGCAACGAATCTAAGGTAAGGTAAAACTAAGGTAAGGCCACTAGTAATTGACCATGTACTAGTAGTTGACCGTTTTGTTTTTTATTTACCTGTTGCCATCTATTAACAACTGCCCAAACCATCAGAACTGTAGCCCATTGTTTAATATTATTACTTAATATTTTTTATTAGCTACAACAAACAAAACGCTTATTATTTAAAATTACAAACAAAACGGTCAACTACTGGTTCATGGACAATAACTAGTGCCCTTACCTTTGTTACTCAAAATAAGAATTAACAATTTAGACTACAAAGTTTTATTTTAGTTCCTCTACAATTGTTAACTCTCAGCGACGATTGAGTTACGACAAAATTAAATATTGAGTCAAATCAAGGAGTAAAATATACTCTTGAGATCTTTTATATAAAGGAAATTAAAGGAATAGAAATTTGGTTCGAGTGCTTGTTAATACCTCCTTGACAAAGACCTTCGTCGTCATTAGAGAGGGTGATTTTATAAACATTCTCAAAGCGATACGTCCTATTATACTGACTGACACAGACATCAGAATTTTTTTATAATAGGTAGCTTTTATCGTGGATAAAATACGTGATTTGTATCTATCAAAAAATCAGACGTATCGACGTACGCTTTAAATCTATGGTTACCATAAAATACCTTATGATATGGCAAAGTTTGGACCTTGTTGAATATTATTGTGTAAGATGCCGTGTGGTATCCGGTTGATTAGACCACCCTCTTTCTTGCCGGGGTGTCGTAAAATACGAATAAGGTAAGTTGACGTCACGCAGGCGGCCGGTCGTAAAAAGGCAGCCAAATCATGTGACCGCATGTTTATAACATGTTGTGCCGACCCCACTTAGAGTTGGATAAGGGCAGGATGATATATGCATATATAAGCGGTGTATATTTTTTGAGTGATATAATTTTGTTTAAAAATATATAAAAACCAAAATTTTCGACGACTAGCAATATATATTTAGAAGTCAATTCCAACATCTTTTCCCTTTTTTAATATCTAATAAAGAGAGAGATAAAAAGAGATAAATATCTAAATAAATTGAAAGCTTTACATTTAGGAATAATCTGTCAGGTTAACATCCCTTATATAAATAGAATCCAAAAGTCCTGCCTAACTATACTTTTAGGGTGTTTAATTGTATTTAAACAAATTTAAAATACGAACAAAGAATTACTAAACTTCAGTCTTGCCATACTTTTTTTATGACGTACATTGTTTGGATTAATAACATGCAAAAATGATGTCTGGTGCAACTTCAAAAAATTCGGAACAAAACATTGCACCCGATATTGTTCTTTACCACAATGAAAGCTTAGTAGCTATTGTGTAGTTATTTGTTAGCGTATATTCCAATAGATACCCGAAAATGAATCTCTAAAAGGTGCAATCTAAAAACTAACAACTCATTGTTCTTTATTCGAATACCATGGGAGAGTTTCATTTGTATATTCTCGAATAATAAATGGCAACTAATATTACTAGTACAATACAACGTAATAAATAAATACTGGTCTTTTCTTTTTACACGCTTCATATAAGCACATTACATATATGTATCACGTGTATGTATGGATGTATGTATGCAACCTATTACCGTACCTTTACTATTAATTTATTACCTATACTATTAATAATTATTAATTATTGTACCTTTTATTACCTACGTAATTTTGATCCACTTTGAGTTGCGAAATTTAATGGAAACTTTTTACACTTATCAAAAATCGGTGAAAATACAACAAAATAAATAAACAATGATTAAAAGACTATTTTTCTTTTAAATTTTTAACAATCGATCATACTTAAAAGGATAATAAATAGAGTTTAGAGAAACTATAAGCGCTTTCGAACTAAAAAGTGAAATTAAAGAGAAATATTAGTTTTTATTTACTATTAAGTTCTAGCATAAATTATTTATCACGTTTAACAGACTGTCTGTATTTATGTAATTTAATATAAGGAAGAACTTCTTATCTCCATAGCTTAATAAGGATTCTCAATCGTTTTCAAAACTCTCAAAGAATTAATGTTATTTTGATTTATTTTGATGAGATTGAAATTTTGTAAAGACGCGGTGATAAGAAGTCCCATCTTTTTAATCGGTTTTTAACATTTATATTATCTATTTTTGCAAAAGCGATAGTTGTTATATTCAATTCTTATTAGACATTTAACATAATAGTACATGGATGACCAATCTTTGTTCGGTAATTTTTTAAGAGATATACATATAAAAAAGCAAAAAAAAGAATCGCCGGTAACATGTGGGACTCGATCCCGGGTTTTGAATTTCTTTGGTCCGCCCGTTATTCATTGCATTCATTTAAAAAATTGTTTGCATTCAATTCTATATTTTATCATTGTCCGAAAACAGGGATAAAAAGATTTTTTTTTTAATGAAACCTAGCTAGATCAATTTTTCTCTCCCAAAACCACCTACATACTGAATTTCATGAAAATCGTTGGAGCTGTTTTCGGGATTCAGAAAGGCGACTTAGGTAAGTTTACCCACCGGTATCCGGTTGAGTAGAATACACCACCTTCTTTCTTAGCGAGGTGTCTTAAAATGCGACTAAGGTTAATTAACGGTAGGCAGGCGGTCGGTCGTAAAATACGAAACCAAATCATGAGACAGTATGTTTATAACATGTTGTGCCGTCCCCACTTAGAGTGGGATAAGTGCAAGATGATCATGATATATAATTTTTAAGAGGCTGATACAGAAAGCCTACTATACCCTTGAAGATTACTTAGTAGATAAGAATCTGTGGATATAGCTCTCTGTGAACCTGTACGAGACAGTAACGACTTAATATAAATAGTATTAAGAATAATATTTTTAAAAGAGCAACCGCCGAGTTTCTTGCTGGCTCTTCGCGGTAGGAACAGCTTTCCGAACCAGCAGTAGAGTTGACGGATCAAAAGCCCTTGTTTACAAGTTAATTTGAAGAAAGAATATTTTGAATTTGAATTTGTCCGCGTCCTTATATGATGAGGCAACGTTTTTTAGTTGTCTCACCCATGTCTAGTACAACCGCTGTCTGTTAGTGCAAGACAACCGTATCGGCGGCCTGTTTTCGTCAGCATGTATTTTTACTGTATAGAATAAACAAACGCGCACTCAGAGCTAATAAAAGCACTTTGGTGAACCTCGTACGCACGTATGTATATAATCGTCATGACTAGAGGGTTTTTTCATACACAGTAAATATTATAGTAAGTTAAACCTTGTTTCTATCCCAGTGCGGTCCTAGGTAGAAGATTCCCGTCTCCTTAACACAACACAGCCATAACACAAGTACATATTAAGTAAATATCTATAAAAAAGTACACTAGATTTATCATCACATATAATATTTCTGCTGGGCATAGGCCTCCTCTCTCCATTTTTGGAGAGAAGGGTTGGAGCTAAGACCTACCACGCTGCTCCAATGCGGATTGGTAGGTTACACATATCCCCAGAATTCTCTAGAGATATGCAGGTTTCCTCACGATGTTTTTCCTTCACCGAAAAGCGTGTGTTAAATTGCAATTATCAATTAGACACATAAGTTTTAATAGAAAAACTCATTGGTGTCTGCCCGGGTTTGAACCCGTGATCGTCTCTAGGGATTCACACGGTCGCACCTTACTTAAAATATTTCTATTTTCCTTTATCGCGGATTATAGCAATGGAATCTGATGATAATTTTGGTTATATAAGCTTTTGTTTGGCTTTAGGCAGGTTGGTCATGTCTTGACTTGTCACTTTCATAAGTGGCACCTCCAAAAGATTAAAGTGAGACATCTCACCTTCCTCGGTTTTAACATTTTTTTAACGCCGAATTTCACGTGTAAAAGCGTGCCGAATTAACTGTAACCCAGTGACCTAGCTAGTTAAAAATACCTCGGAGGGTTAATTTATGTTCTTGAAAAAATATTCGCAAATTTTTACAAGTGAATAACTGAGTTTATTCTCAAAACAAAAATTTAACAATGGCAATTTTCTAAAAGCTATGTTATATAAAAGTAACCCTGTATATCTCACTGCTGGGCTTGTGTCTTCTCTTTCCTTATTAAAAAGAAGACCCACAACGCTACTTTAACTACAATTTTAAGAACAAATTTAAGATATTTTTACTAGAGCATCAAATATATAACGAGCATTATACGATTGAGAATTCTATTCTTTAATGTCTTATCTAATCGATTTATAATTTACAATATTTAATCTTTGTATCTATTTACATATAATACTATTTCGTATCATTATAAAATATATATAATATTTTACATAATATGTTACAGTTTATTAATTTAATATAAAATACAATTTATTTATTATCATTATGTGTACATAAAAATATTTGTGATTTAAGTAATTATACAAGTATATACTTAATAAAACTGTGTCGCTCCTGACTACTGCTGAAAAACAGTGTTGTGCGATAATTCTGTCGCTCAATTTATACTGAGCTAAACTATTTTTTTCTTCTTGTGGTATGCAGTATATTTATATGATATTGTTCTGTTGTGTTATGTGTTTAAGTTTAGATTTAGTTAACAACTGTGTATCGCGGAAGGTAAAATAAACGTTCTTTCTTCTACTTCAATGCAGATAGGTAGGTTACACATATCACCAGAATTCTCTAAAGATATGTAGGTTTCCTCACGATGTTTTCCTTCATAGAAAAGCGTGTGAAAAAATGCTAATATCAATGAGGTACATCAGTTTAAATAGAAAAGCTCATTGGTGCCTGCCTATGTTTGAACACATGACTCGTTCAAGAAAGGGACACGGTCGTAACGTTTGGCTTTTACAGCTTAAAGCTATAGTAGATTTTATACTTTCACGATTGATACTGATTATTATAAAAAAATGCGAGTCATATCGCGATAAAATAAAGTTACGATGTTTCGGCAGTTTCTCCATCGTGGTCAAGAATTGACTGGAACGATATAGCTTTAAACAATTTATTTCAGTATATCGCGTGCAGATAATATCAGTGTGGTGTGCAAGAGACCTTACTTGTGGTTCAAGTGAGGGTAGATGAAGAAAACTTGAGTACTCAGGAACGAAGACGACGCTACACTTCAATCAGTTTGTAAACACGTGAATAGAAATAGATTAAAAGACGATTTTGTATTTAAATTTACAATATCGGGGTGACCGGTATTTTTTTACAAAATAAAAAAATGAAAATTCAAACAAAAGAAAAATAATAGGAAAGGTGGGGCTCGATTCTAGGTATTTTCATTATTCCCGACCACACGATCTCCGAATAAGCTACGCTGACGTGATATTTAACGGCAAAAATTAAATTCAATATAAATTTTAGTATTTTTTAATGCCCCAAAACAGGGATAAAATGAATAAAAAAAAAATCCTAGATCGATTTTTCTCCCCCAAAACACCCTACATGTTGAATTTTAGGAAAATCGTTGTAGCCGTTTCTGATATTCCGAAAAAATATATATACATACAAGATTAACTTATTTAAATATTAAAGATATCATTAATGATATTAGTTTTCTTTATTTAGTGTTTATACAGCTATCTATATCTAAAAATACCACAAAGGCTTTTGACCCTGTTTAAGATTGCAAATATTTGATAAGGATTTTGCAGGGACGAGTATTATATTATTGAACTAAATATGTTTAAAAAGAGTATAAAATGGTTTAATGATTTAACAGTAAGGGTTTAAGATCATTATGTTTATTTATTTATTATAAGAATAAAATGGTAGTCTATTTATATGAAATCAATCTATTAAATGTCAAATATTATTCAATTATTATTCAAAAATAATATTCAATTTTCTGTAAAAATAATTGTAGGCTAAAAATTGTAAAGTTGGCTATTTTCAGAATGTAAAGTAATTTTATTTTAATTCTATAATTGATCTGAGAAAAATACTTTGTTAATAAATTTGAAAGTTCTAAAAAATGTAAAAACCTAGGTGTTTTTATTATTAACAAATTAAATTCATATAATGATGCACAACTTATTTTTATGGACTTTAAGAACGATTGTCTTAGAATATGCAATAGGTAATGGAGATAAACAAACTATGACATTGATATTCGTGCTTAAATTGTGTTACAAAAATATAGTTTCATTTGTGTTTATATAAGTGTCATGATTGCCACACCTCTTATCATTGTATCACTCCTTATAAATGTTCCATACCATTTGTAAAATCAATTCTTCCTTGTGTAAATTCCAAACAAAGCTGTCTTAGCCGTGTGGTATCCGGCTAAGTAGAATAGTACCACCCTCATTTCTTACCCAGGTGTTGTAAAAGGCTACTAATACTAAGGTAAGACGACCCGACGTGTGGTATCCGGCTGAGTAGAATAGACAACCCTCATTTCTTACCGAGGTGTCGTAAAGGGCGACTAAGGTAAGTTGACCCACCGTGTGGTATCCGGTTTAGTAGAATAGACCACCCTTCCACTTACCGAGGTGACGTAAAATACGACTAAGGTAAGTTGACGTCAGGTAGGCGGCCGGTCGTAAAAACGTAGCCAAATCATGTGACAACATGTTCTTACGTGTGCTGACCCCACTTAGAGTGGGATAAGGGTAGGAAGATGATGATTCTGCTGATATAACGTGTGTCATGATTGCCACACCTATAATCATTGTACCATACCATACCATACCATACAATACCATATAAATGTTTCATACCATTTGTAAAATCAATTCTTCCTTATATAAATTCCAAACGAAATTTTATCGCTCCAACTCACTCCTTGCGCCACACGATATATGCGTTCATTGTACACGTGTTGTTAGAATGAAACAAACCAGATTCGTTTTTCATAATTTATACGCGTGTTAGCTTCTATAGTTATCTGTGGTTCGCAATTTTGTTCAATGTTTCTGTTGGGTTTTTTTGTTTGAACTAGTTCATAGCACCTCGTATCATCCGTACTGACTGTAAAGTAATTAATATTTTGGGGCTTAGGAAAACTATCTGCTGCCTAGCTCCTTAGGATATTGCGTAGTTTCTTTTTCAATAAGTCCCTCATTACTGCCGTATACCTTTTATTTTTGTCGCGAGGAGGAAAAATTCCTGACAGACGCCCACTAGCCCGTACTAGTAGGGAGTGTCCGACTTTTACGGACTAAACAACCTCCTCTCTAACTTCCAATCGGCATGGAACCGCATTTGCATTTCTTCATGTTGACCGTTTTTTTTTAATATTCTTGTCTGTCTTTTTTTTCTCTTTCTTTCTTTCTGCCGTATACCTGTTTCCATCTATTCCGGACTAAAGTAGCACTCACTGTCTGATAGAATTTGGATGAGGACGTGACTTCTTTCACTTGATCAGATTGTGTTTGCAACCGGCCTCGTGGTCTTTTGCCTTCTGTATTGCCAACAATGATCGGCTTTTCAAGCTTCCGTAGCTTACCTATCAATGCTGACTAGCTGGCCAGACTCTTATCATCCTCCTGCCATTCTAAGTGGGGTCGGCACAACATATTATAAACATGTTGTCACATGATTTGGCTATGTATTTTATGACTGGCCGCCTGCCTGACGTCAACTTACTTTAGTCGTATTTTACGACACCTCGGTAAGAAATGAGTCGGATACCACACGGTGGTAGCCGGCAAGACACTAGCGACCCCTTAATGTGGTTATAATTACTTATAGACGCTGATCTAAATACCATTTACCGGTTAGCGGAGGGGGGTTTCTCTTTCGAGGGGCCCCTACCTGGAGGTGTTTATTCTCTGGGATCAGAGCTGTCGGCGGGATGGGGGCAAAATGTACAATGATACCCTGTCCTTGCCATTGGCAGCGTGGTGGAGCACACAGGTCGTTTTAGTCGGTGCGAGTCCGACAAAACCGCCGCCTGTCCCCGTCGGGCGGCGGTACCCATAAGGGGTTTTTTCCTGTATAATAAAAAAAAAAAAAATAAAAATACCATTTACCATTAGCAGCAGCGAGGATATGAATAACGATTATCAACCCATAAAGTTATCATACTAGAGTAAGAGAGCTGTGTGAGAAAGCTGTGATAGCCCAGCGGTGCGACCGTTTCATCTCTAGAGACTATCATTGGTTCAAACCCAGGCAGACACCAATGAGTTTTTCTATTAAAGTGTTTAATTGATAATTGCAATTTATCACACGCTTTTCGGTGAAGGAAAACATCGTGAGGAAACCTGCGTATCTCTAGAGAATCCTAGAGATATGTGTTACCTACCAATCCGCATTGGAGCAGCGTGGTAGGTCATAGCTCCAATTCTTCTGTCCAAAAACGGAGGGAGGAGGTCTATGCCTAGCAGTGGAATAGTAACAGGCCGTTACTTACTTACTAAGAGAGCTATAAACAGGCCTGTAAGTTATAGTCTCATAATAAATAATGAGAGAAAAGATTAGATTCGTATATTATCCTTGTCTAATCACAATATCTTAAGTGACTTTGGGCCCGTAGAAACCGTATTGATTAAGCCCATTGTTGTTAGACATATTGTACCTCATGGTTACATTACGAAAATTGAGATTTCAAATTAAGTATATTCCTTACAATAATAGAGAAAATCCATATATTTTAGGTACTACTGAATTAGGTATACTGAACCTGACAAGCGTAGTTCGTTGGAACCGTAAAAAGTCGTACTAAATGTACTTGTCTTGCAGATATTTTTCGATATAAGACAATATTTTTCATGTGGCATAGACGCAGAATCTATATAGCTACTACATACAGCTTAGCATTACGAAACCGGTGCTAAAAAGATTTTCAAAAGCGGCGCACACAATGACAGTAACAATAAAGTTCATGAAAATATGTGACAAGGTGTACCACATGTGTTTTGTAGAACAGAGATTTTATAAACCAAAAACGGTCACATCGACCTTAATGGTTACCGTATAGTATTGACCCGCTCATATAAATTAAAAAAAAATCTTATTAATACGAATATCTGGGTGACCGAGCCTTGTTTGGTAATTTACAAAATAAAATAAAGAAAATTAACAAAACGAAAAACAATAGGGTAGGTCGTGCTCGATTCTAGGTATTTTCATTTCTCGCGACCACCCGTTCCCAAAATAAGCTAAGCTGACTTGACAGTTAATGGCAAAAATTCTATTTAATAATTTTAGTATTTTTTAATGCCCAAAATACAGAAAATCAATGGAGCCGTTTCTGAGATTTCGAATATATATATATATACTTACAAGACTAAATCATTTAAATATTAAAGATTATATGTTTATCAGTTTTATATGGATGGGTATCGTCAGCGCTGCTAAATTTTGATAGTTGATAAGGCACCTAAATCAGAAGTTATATATAATTATTACAAGTTTCAGTATATGTTCAGGTTAAATTTTTTTTTTTTTAATTTGAATAGGAGTTCATATTTCATGTGTTCTTTAAAATTAAATAGCGCAGTCATTGTTCACTACCCCAGTAGGTCATGTGTGAAAGGATATATAGGATGGGGGATGTGGGAGGAGTTCTTAGATTCTAACTAATTAATAAAAAAAATTGTTTTAGTAAAATTAACGTACCATAAGAATTTTTTGCAGAATTTTTAATACTGAAACAGACAAGCTGAATGATTAAGTTTATGAGATGGTAAGTAAGGTAAAAATAAACAACAAACACCGCATGTAAAAAATTGGTACTAATGTGACGGTACCGACCTAACATGCATAATGGTAGAGTTATGTACTGAAGTGGTAGTACTTTAAGGAAGGTATATAAAGAAAAATATTTTTTTATCATGTAAAATGGTTTTTCGGAATGAGTATTTGATACTCATTACATATATGTAAATTTTTCATAAAAATACTTTTATCAAAATTTTCCCCATACATTTTGGATTTTCCATACAAAATTTTTATCAGCGCCGAACGTCACGACAACAGTTAGATATAGACGGTCCGGCGGACGTTGCCGAGAGTTCGTGCGGCCTGCTACCGCATGCATACATGTTAGCGCTATGATCCCTAAACCATCGTTTAAAGCTGCGGCTTGCCTTAACAGTGTGGTGAGAGACTTAAGTCTTCTAGCTTACTAATTAAATGTAATTTTATTACACTAAGCACATAGGCAAATTGTGCCAGTAAAATATATACCAATGTTCGACAGTTGACGTACAAAGGTTAAAAGAAGAATTCACTACACGCGATAAATGTTCGAGATGTATGAAAATTTTACATTCATGTTTTCTATTCTAATAAAACAAGATATATTAAGACTTGTTTAAATGATACTGATGAAAGATGATTAGTTTGTAAATATTATTAGGTGTCAGATTATATAAGCATGAAAACGGGAAGTTATAACATCCTGTCTTTCAACTTGTTTTTCAAGACAGTGTAACAGTTTTCTTCTTTACATTTTGCGTATGTGTATGCCAATCAATCATCATTTCCCCAGACAAGGACTACAACAGTATACGTTTATTTCAATAAAAAACAGTTTTCTTACCAGCATGTCATGGTTGCTTTCATTAATGCTTAAAAAATTCGGCTAAACATAGCTTAGGCGCCAAACTTTAAACCTATTCGGGATTTTTATTAGATTTTTTCTGCTTGCCCAAACGTGATATTTTTGATATGATTATGGCTATGGCTATATCAAAAATATATGTAAGATCATCTTCATTATCCTTCTGCCCTCTCTAAGCGGCGCCGGCAGAACATGTTATAAACATGTTGTCACATGATTTGGCTACGTATTTTACGACCGGGTTACCTGACGTCAACTGTGGTCAACATAGTGGGTCAACTTACCTTAGTCGCCTTTTAGGACACCTCGGTTAGAAATGAGGGTGGTCTATTCTACTTAGTCAGATACCACACGGCATTTCAAATATATGAATATCTTTACAATAATGTACATGCTATACTATTATAACTCATTATTTAATGAGTAAATCATACTTGACAAAATCCTTCCATGTTTTGTTTGGCCTGCCTCTAGTCATACACATAAATATCAACATTCATATTGAATAATGTGTAAATGTTAATAAAAATATATGAAGTCAGTAAAAAATTACGAAATTTTAAATTATATTGAAAAGGATATGGATTCGTTATAAGCTTGAGGCACCAACTCCTTGGGCGCGTATCCTGCGTCAAGTACCTGAGAGCCACGGGAGTAAATCCAGGGAACGGTAACCCTTGGCCCCCGGTACTCTCCGTGCTCAACCCGCCCTCTGAGTCCGAGTCCCCTCCATCGGACTCCGAGCAACCCCCGCTCGACTCCGACCCCCCTTCGCGGTACCCGTAGTACGGCATCTCCCGTTCTCCCGACATTCACTTAACTTATAAGCTCATTTTATCACTTAAACACTACACTACTATTTCACCATTTTCCGGGAATCTTCAACTGTACAAATAAGTATCACTTTGTATCGGTAAAGAGTGCGTACAATGTTCAGTCAATAATCGGGAAGTCGACTCCATGGTTGTGGAATGTGTGAAGTTATAGAATCTGCAACAAAGAAAATTAATGTTAGGCTTTCCTTACAAATTAAATACTTAAACAATACCTCTCATTCAGAGGAATTGGAAAGAGGAATACTTGAATAACCCAGCAACGAGACCATGTGACTCTTTCGGAGAGTCACGGGTTCATACCCCGGGCAGGCACCAATGAGTTTTTCTATTAAAACTTATGTGACTAATTGATAATTGCAATTTATCACACGATTCGGTAAGGGAAAAAATCGTTAGACAACCTGCATATCTCTAGATAAAACCTACCAATCAGCATTGGAGCAGCGTGGTAGGTCTTAGCTCCTTTTAAAGCCTTAGCCTATTTGAAAGTACTTTTTCTGAGTAATCTTATTTTGGTGGTGAAGTTTTCCCCTAATAATGCAGTGTCCCTTAAATCACCGTGTCTCTTATATCTGTAAATATGGTATTATGGTATTAATATATGAATTACAGGTGTCTCAAAGCAAAACTTGTACACATTTAACAGTATTGACCAGTAACATAAAATCATAATAAAATGAACATAAATTTTTAACAAAGTATAAAAAAAGTCTGAAATTAATTTTATCCATAATCGACAGATCAAATTTGGTTGTCCCTAAACATAATCTTATATATTGCTTATGTTTAAATCATGGCTTTAATTATAGTACAATACAGTACAGTTATAATACAGTAAATATCTCCTATAAAAAAATAAAGAATCATCAAAAAAATTGCATTTGCAACGATAACGAATTTAAAATTCATCAAAAAGTTTTTACGATAAGAAAAGAAACAAGAGCTTCTAATAAGCTTCTGATGCGGAGGAAGTTGTAAAATGTTTATTGTATATACGTTTGTGGCACTTAAATTTGAGTAGCGACACATAATGGCTCTCTTTGAAGATTGGGATTGATTGTTTAATAATATTTATTCGGAAAATTTAAACAAATATTATTGTAATGACTTACAGTACATATTTCGAATACACTATCAACCATACCGATCTCATGGCAGTGGAATGTCTACTAAGTCGGGCTACACATTTATTTTTAATAAATTATCAATAGTTTCCGCAGCACATGCGATGACAGATTTTTATGATTTCAAATTTTTTACACTTTATTACATTTTCATTACGGATCCCCCTTTTTTTAAATATAATATTCCTTATGTTTCTCAGCAAAGATACAGCTTTCCAATGGTGAAAGAATTTTTGAAATCGGTCCAGAAGTTTTTGTGTGAAAATATTACAAACATACATACAAATTTTTTTCTCTTTATAATATTAGTATAGACTAGCTCTTTGGCCATGCGCTGCTGTGGCTCAAACTGGTTTCGAATTATCCTCGAAACAGAACTCAACAGTAAAAAATTTTTTATACGATCATGCCCTGGGTCATACTAAAAATTGGCTTAAAATGTTATTAAAATCGGTCTAGCCGTTGCAGAATTTATATAAAAAAGTAAAGTAACCTGTTACTATCCCACTACTGGGCGTCGGCCTCGGTCTTCCGGTTTGTAGAAAAGGATTGGAGCTAAGAAATACCACGCTGCTTTAAGGCGGATTGGTAGCTTATACATAAATTGCAATAATCAATTAGACACATAAGTTTTTAATAGAAAAACTCATTAGTGCCTGCCTGGACTTTCAACCCGTGACCTCCCTCGTAAGAGTCGCATGGTCTCAACATCTGGGTTATGACAGTTTCTGAAATCAATACAGGACATGCAGAATCTTTTTTCTGAAATCTATATAGAACATACAGTAATACATTCATTTTTATATACATATATTATAAAGACTTTATGTATGATAACATTAGTTAAAATTTGCTATTTTTTGTTATTAATCACAAAATAATGTCTCTTAATTTCCTAATATATCATTAGGTGTACAGCTTAAATATTCTTAACGTTTTTTTATATCTTTGTTCTTTATTATTAAATAGTTTTCTGCGATTATAAAATAATTTTTATTACATATTATTCACTGCATAGAGCCATTCATTAAAATAGTTTTAACGAGCGTTATAAAAATACTGGAAATTAATAAACATTGTTTACAATATATTATTTTCCAAGATACCTTTAATGATTCCAAAAATAATTTTATGTAATTAACATGAAATTTAATAAAAAAATAATGTACATAACTGTTAAATATGAAAAATTAATCGGTTAAAATTGGACACATAAATGTAACAACTAAATCCAAATATAATTTATAGAATTAGGCGTTACTTTGCAGAGGTCCATAATACTAAAGTAAATCCACTATTGGGGGTTGAACCGATTAGTTTATAACTAAGCTTGTTTGGGTAATGCTTTGCTTTTCTATTTTGTCGTGAAGTCTACTCGTGATGATGCTTCGGTTGCGGAGCGAAACGATTGTTGAGTTTGTGATAATGAACGTGTGTGTAGTGCTTGTGTATTGTGGTGGTGATACAGGTTTGTGCATTTGTTTTAACGAATCCTACATGAATCAGGTATGAAAACGGTCTATTCTACATCTTTTATATATCTTTTATTTTACTTTATCGCGGATTATAGCAAAAGAATTTTATGATTACTTTTGTTTTCAAATGTCGATTGTGGAATCAACATATTTGAATTACAAAAATAGAGCAAGCTAGCCTAAGTAAAGCAGCTAGCCTCTTGCTGTTACATACTTACTTTTTACATACTTTTCATAAGGTCAGCGGCATTACGCATCTAACGGAACTTGTTAATGAGGCTAAAATAAAGCAATAATTCACAATAATTTTACAATGTATCCAAATATTTCAACGCAATGCTAAATATATATTTGAATAGGAGTTCCGTAACCAGAATTAGATGTAGGATCTCATGTGTAGAGCATTATAATGGCAGAATAATGTGTTATATCGTCGCATTATCATGCTTTTGCCCTTATCCCACTTTACGTGGGGTTGGCACAACATGTTGTTACTTGATTTTGCAAAAACCAGCCTCCTGACGTCAACTTACCTTAGTCGCCCTTTACGATACCTTGGTAAGAAATGACGGTGGCTCAACTTAGCCGCATATAACACTGTGGGTCAACTTACCATTATTCGCCTTTCACGATACCTCGGTAAGAAATTGGGGTGGTCTATTTTACTCAGCCGGATACCATACGGCACTTACTTTAGTCGTTTTAATATCTCGTTAAGAAATGAAGGTGGTGTATTCTACTCAGCCGGATACCACACGATGGGTCAACTTACCTTACTCGCCTTTTACGACACCGCGTTAAGAAATGAGAGTGATCTATTCTACTGCCGGATATCACATGATGGGTCAATTTACCTTAGTCGCCTTATATGACACCTCGGTAAGAAATGAGAGTCTGTTCTACTCAGCGGGATACCACACGTCATTTTAAAAATATATTGATATCTGTACAATAATGCACATGCTATGATAATGAGTAAATCATACTTCACACAATCCTTCGATCTTTTTTTGGCCTGCCTCTAGTCATATATACATCAACATTCATATTGAATAATGTGTTCATGTTAATAAAAATATATGAAGTCAGGTCTAGCCGAATACCACATGGAACATGATTTATATCGTGTATATCATCATAAAAGTCTAAAACCTCCTTTTCATTAAGTGCTCCTCACTGACTTACCCGAGATCATTTAGCTTTAAGGGTGTTAAACTGTGGAATGATTTACCCATATCCATTCGCAAATCTCCTTCCCTGTCGGAATTCAAGTCGCAGACTAGATAAATATTCGTCTCAAGTAATCATATATTAGTAGCCATTAACTTCATTTTCCTAATTAATTAACAAAACCATACTTATATTATAAAAATGAAACTGCTAAATTTATACTATTAACTATAGTTATAGAGCATAATTTTTTTACTTTTACTATTTATGTTATTGCGTGTGCAAATTTTTATCTACGAGTAGGTACATAGTATTTACTTATTTTTCTTTTTCTTTCTTACAGGATACCCGCATATCACTTCCTATCTCTTTCTTTCAGTTGCCTAAAGGATGACTAGGAGAGATTATTTCTTTATTTTATTTTTATAGATAATTCTTTTAGGTACTTTTCCCTAAAAGTGCCTTATAATATACGTAGGTACTATTTCTTTTATTAATTCCTATTCTTTTCTATATTTTATTCAAACATTTTCATGTTATCGTGGTAGCTTGTAAACAATATCCTAGTTTTAGGACAAACAATTACAAATTAGGAAATGGTTTCTTCTAATCAACCCAAAGATATACATTTGAAGGCCATACAGCTGGTGAACATTTCCAGACAGAATATAATAAAATAAAAAGAAACCTCGTAGTCAACTTTTATTGGATTACAGAATACCAATTTTACATTTTATGCTTCCTACGGACCGAATAATATCTGAAATATTTGCGGTATAATGGTCATATAACATCGTTCAGGAGTAAAATCGTCGAAGGACAGAATTTTTCTCTGAGGTATATATTGAGGGGATATTTAAAACACCATTTATGTTTATAGTATATACTCCTCACTGACAAATGTAAAAGTAAATAAGTTAAAATGTAGTATATGAATTTAGATATTCCAAAGATAGCACGAAATCTTCATGGTATAGAGAAAGGGGAATTGTTTTACTCCAAATTTAACGCGTGCGGGTCACGGACAGTAATGAATAAAACAAAACTACTGGATAGATTTTAATCAATTTTTTTCACTGAGTGGCTATATATTTTACCCGTGCGAAATACTACTATAAATACCCGTGCGAAGCCAGAGCGAGCCACAAGTAAATTAATGAATATGACGTTCTATTAAAGCCTACAAAGGGAGCAACTTAATAATATTATGAACGAGGTTTTAGTAGATCGAAAAAATTTATGTTAACGTCTCAATCTGGCATGAAAGCTGCAATAAAGATGTCTACAGATATGCGAATATGCTCGAGTATCATAATTCCCTTTAGTGTGCATAAAGAAGACCTCTCGAGTATCGCGCTTTTATATTTTAGTAGGGTTTGTATAAGATCATTGACATAAGTCAGGACATTGTATTTAAGTAAAAGTACCTTGGTGACCGAGCCTTGCTCGGTAATTTTTAAAATGATGTAAAAAAAATTTTAAAAAATGAAAAGAAAAATTAAGAAATAACAGGGCAGGTGGAGCTCGATCCTAGGTATTTTCAAATCTCTAGACCGCCCGGTCTAGAGATTTGAAAATACCAAATAAACCACCGTGATTTTACGTTTGACAGAAAAAAATTGTGATTGTATTCAACGTAAATAAAAAAAAAATTAGAACCCGAAAACAGAGATAAAACGATATATAAAACTTATCTACTTCGAGTTTTTCCCCCAAAACCTCCTACATGGTGAATTTTATGAAAATCGTTGGAGCCGTAATATAAATGTATATATATATATATATACGAGGTGTGTTCAAAAAGTATCGCGAATTTTGAATTTTCGCGAGTTACATATATTCCAATTTCGATTTTTTTGTGGCGTTATGTTGGTACATATGTCTCTCACTTATGATGACAAGTTGGGCCATTTTGAATGTTCGGTTAATTGTTGACAGCTGCTTTGCTTGCACGTGTTTTGATTCGTCTTCGATTTTTACCTATTCAAAAAATGGAACAAGGAACCTGTATCGATTTTTGTGTGAAAAACGAAATTAAGTGCGCGGATGCATTCCGAGTGTGGACTGTGGCATATGGAGAAGCGACTTTGGACAAAAGCAACGTTTATCGGTAATACAAAATGTTTTTAAAAGGCCGAGAAGATGTGCATGACGAAGAGCGTGCCGGACGCCCGAGCACTTCAACAACAAACGAAAAAATTGATGAATTTAAGAAAATGGTATTGACCAATCTTCGAATCATCGATAGAGAAATTGCCGAGGACGTAGGCATATTGATTGGCTCGTGCCATTCGATTTTAATCGATAATTTGTGGAAAAACAAAAATTGGCTTTTGCACCTCGATAACGCCCCTGTTCACACATCGCTGCTTGTACGCGACTTCTTGGCCAAAAACAACAGACCAATGATACCGCAGCAAACGTATTCCCCAGATCTGGCCCCCTGTGACTTTTTCTCATTCCCGAAACTGAAGAGGCCCATGAAAGGACGACACTACGCCACGATTGACAAGATAAAGACGGCATCGAAGGAAGAGCTGAACAAGATGCAAAAAAATGATTTTTTGAAGTGCTTCGAAGATTTTTAAAAACGTTGGCACAAGTGTATAATATCCCAGAGGGATTACTTTGAAGGGGACAAAATAGATATTTACGAATAAATAAATAATTTTTGAAAATACACAAAATTCGCGATACTTTTTGAACACACCTCGTGTATATATATATATATATATATATATATATATATATATATATATATATATATATATATATATATATATATATATATATATAAATTTAAACTATAAAGTTTTCGAGATCCCGATACATAAGACAATATGCATAATACGTATAAATAATAGATACCGTGTTGTATTCGGTATGTAGCTGAGTAGAATCGACCACCCTCATTATTTACCGAGATGTCGTAAAAGGCGACTAAGGTAAGTTGACCCAACCTGTGATATCCGGTTAAATAGAATAATAGACCACCCTCTTTCTTACCGAGGTGTCGTAAAATACGACTACGATAAGATAAGACCAAATTATGTGATGTTTATAACATGATTATTATATATAAACATACGGCATCGCATTAAAATCGAATTGCCTTTTATAAGGTTTTATAAGGATGTGCCAAGTGGATGCGCATTGCGGAGAACCGGGATGGCATGGGGAGGCCTATGTCCAGCAGTGGACTGCGATAGGCTGATGGATGGTGGTTTTATAAGGACCAAAACCGACCTTGAACTTTACAGTAACATACCTGCAAAATTCTTTAAGCTTTACTTATCGTACAATTAACTTTATACTACATTATAAATTAACTACACTCATTATATTTCTTTATTTTTTTATTAGTTTAAATTTTTGTGTGCACAAAAAAAAGACTATTGCGAATACTTAAGACAGCAAAAAATAATTCTAGTTATAAATATATATAAACTACAGTTTGAAGTTAGAATTTATTATACGAAATATTGAAAAAATTGGTGACAAGTCAAACAAGAGTTAACTTGTGTATCGCTAGTACATATTCGCCAAATGATCAGTAAAAGAATACGACAATCATGAATATGGAAATTAATAAATATAACAATAAATTGTATTTATAAAACAAAAGTTATTGTCACCCCATGTTAACATTTTAGAGACGTCGAAATATTCCGTATAACATATTGGGCGCAAGGGAGGTCGTTTCAAAGGATATAATTTGTTAAGTGTCTGTATAAATTCTTTATAGTTTGGTTATAACTAAATGTAACACTAAGGGCATATAAAATTAGTCTTTATTGGATTTGAACAAAATGTTTGAGATTTTCAAATTGAATGACGCTGATTTGAATTTTGTAATTTCGTGTTATCAACATTTAATTTCCACACAACACTTTAATATTGTTCTTAATATATTTTCCTTATATTAATCAAACATTTAAATATGATTTCCCTAACAGAAATCGACTGTAGTCAACGTAACTTAATAACGTAATTTATATTTATACAGCAAGCTTCGTCTTGCTCATTGGGAGCGTAAGTTGTTATTAAAGTTGCCATACTAAAGTCGGTGTTAGCAACAGTCATGACATTTAATCATATATTTATTTAAATTTCATTTTATCTTTTAATACAGATAACGAATTAACAAAATTAAGAAAAGAAATAATGCAAATATTGTAAGCGGTATATTACCAATTGAATTAAGAATAATCTATGGTATTTAAACTCTTAATAAATGCAATGAGTGTACATATGCACTAGTTTACTGCCCATAAACAACCCTTAATTAAAGCACGTAGCATTTGTCCGCAAACCGTGAGGAGATATATCACATACTAAACCAAAAGCGGTCTGTCCAGTTTAATTGATTGTCTCTGCTAAAATATTTCAAACTGGTCTATTCTATGCCGTTCTAAATTTGAAAAATATTCAACTTTTTATGCCGTTGTGAGTATTAAAAGAAAAGAACACCTACACATAAAAGTGGTCGTTTTCTAAACCGCTTTGCTCAGTAAAAGTCTTGGATATCCTGGTGGTAAAATAATTTGAGTATACAGACAGGATTTATCGAATAATAACACACAATTCACCTCTCTCATAAGGGTCAGTACACAGCTGCTATGTTCATTTTAAACGTCGAATTAAATGTGAAAAGTTTAAATCTAAGTTACCATTGACTTCCCGATTTCAGTACTCCTTATAAATATAAAAATATAAAAAGACAATTTAAATAAATGTTATTAAAAAAATATAAATACGAATCACGAAACATATAAAATCTTTCTCAGTCATGTAATTATTTAATAATTTCACGTCATTCTTATAAGATCTCGTTAAAAGCCTTTATATACCGTGAAGGTATGGTAATTAAAGTTACTATGGCAATCCCGTAACGAATTGGGTTTACGCCAGAATTTATATTACGTTTGAAATAACCGCCATAAACGGTCGTCAGAACTTATTTCAAAGTCAAATATGAATTAGGACTTGATATTTGTATTTTCACGCAACTTGTAAACAGAAAAGTTTATTTCATGTTTTTGTTATTCACTGTGATGTTCTGTTATGAATGATTTATATAACATTTACATAACTTGGGCGAAGGTTCGGTGAGACTATTTCCACGCTTGTCACAACACCCATTTTCGTGGTAATTTAATCACAAGGAGTGCAAACAGAAAAAGTACAGAGGGTCGTCGCTACAAAGCTTTCCTTTAGGAATTTTTGAATTAAGATTTCATTGTTATTTTGGCAGTACCATGATACAATTTGTTTTATAAATGCCGTGTGTAAATTTTAAGTTTTAAATAATCAATTCACGCCGTGTGATATCCGGATGAATAGAATAGTACTACGCTCATTTCTTACCGAGGTGTCGTAAAAGTCGACTAAGGTAAGTTGACCCGCCGTTTGGTATCCGGCTAAGTAGAATAGACGAACCTCATTTCTTACCCTGGTGTCTTAATAGGCGACTAATTTCAGTAGGCCCACCGCGTTGTATCCGGTTGAGTAAAATAGACCACCATCATTTCTTCCTAGGGAAGAAAGTCGTAAAAAGCGACTAAGGTCAGTTCATGTCAGGCAGGCGGCCGATCGTAAAATTCCTAGTCAAATTATGTGACATGTTTATAACATGTTATGCTGACACCACTTAGAGTGGGGTAAGGCCAGGATAACGATGATGAACTATTTATATAAATAAATAATAAATAAATAAATATGTGGAACACACACACACGGTCGTCCGTCTCCAAAGTAAGTAACTTAATACTTGTGTTATGGGTGACAGACAACTGGTGAATATATTCTTACATATTTTTTAAATACATACTTAAATACAAATATACACCCAGGCTCAAAGACCGACAAATTCATTTATAGAAAAAGATGGCCCTCGACGGGAATCGAACCCGCAACCCGCGGAGCTGAAGGCAGGGTCACTATGTGTAGTAGTAGTCCTGCACCAACGGACCAGTCAAAATTATAATATTATAGTAACGGAAATTCCGAATGTAGTCAAGTTCCACAGGATTATCGGCATAATATAATATAGTTATTAGCAACTGCCGAACCATAAGCTCGACATGCTCGAGAATCGTATTAAGTTCATGCCATTAAGGTTTATGACATTATTCATGAACTTAACAGGTTTCAAAATTCGAAATTAGTAAATATATTTTAAAGCTTATAAATATTTATTGTGTTTAAAGTGACAAAAGAGGTTGATAGATTAAAAAGATCCCAATACAAAAGAAGAAGCATACTTTTCGTGTATCATGATCATTCTCTTGCCCTTTATCCTACTCTAAGTGGGATACGCATACTATGTTACAAACATGT
Source organism: Morpho achilles (assembly GCA_947086495.1). Taxonomy (NCBI): domain Eukaryota; kingdom Metazoa; phylum Arthropoda; class Insecta; order Lepidoptera; family Nymphalidae; genus Morpho; species Morpho achilles. Next base: position 12,376,032 of record CAMTZB010000013.1, read on the forward strand.
TGTAAAATGCTAGGTATTTTACGACCGGCCGCTCACCTCACGTCATCTTACATTAGTCACCTTTTACGACACATCGGTAAAACTGAGGTGGTCTATTCTACTCAGCCGGATACCACACGGCGGGTCAACTTACCTTAGTCACCTTTTAAGTAACCTCAGTAAGAAATGAAGGTGGTCTATTCTACTCAGTCCGTTACCACACGGTGGGTCGATTTACCTTAGTCATCTTTATGACACCTCGGTAAGAAAGAGGATGGTCTATTCTACTAAGCCGGATACCACACGCCGGGTCGACTTATCTTAGTCGCCTTTTACGACACCTCGGTTGAAAAGAGGGTGTTACTATTCTACTAAGCCGGATACCACACGGCGGGTCGACTTACCTTAGTCGCCTTAGTACCTCGGTAAGAAAGAGAATGGTCTATTCTACTCAGCCGGATACCACACGGCGGGTCGACTTATCTTAGTCGCCTGTTACGACACCTCGGTAAGAAAGAGGATGGTCTATTCTACTCAGCCGGATACTACACGGCGGGTCGACTTACCTTAGTCGCCTGTTACGACACCTCGGTAAGAAAGAGGATGGTCTATTCTACTCAGCCGGATACCACACGGCGGGTCGACTTATCTTAGTCACCTGTTACGACACTTGGTAAGAAAGAGAATGGTCTATTCTACTCAGCCGGATATCACACGGCATATTATAGCGGATTTGCGATATTTTCGCTAAATTAAAATTGAAATTCCAACCCGACCTAACACCATCCATCACCCTAACGAGCTAATGTAAATAAATGAAGCAAATATTAATGATACGTGTGACAAGTCAACAATTGCATTAAGAGACAGTCGGTTACATTTTCGAGTGATTAATCATTTTATATTTGTCTACGAGATTCATGTCCTACATACGAGGAATGTTCTTCTTATTGGAACACACTCGCATTTAACAAAAACATTTTTTATAACAGTAAGCAAGACCCACTTTAGCGTACAATCAATAGGTCATACTTTTTATTGATCTTTCGTAACAAATACCGGAAACAAAAAACATGTGACTTATCTATAAAAACTTATGCGTTTAATTGTTATGTACAATTATTGGTATTTACTCTCGTTCCGTGTGGTATCCGGATGAGTAGAATATACCACTCTCATTTCTTAACGAGGGATCGTAAAAGGCGACTAAGGTAAGTCTACCCGCCGTGTGGTATCAGTTTGAGTAGAATAGACCACCCTCTTTCTTACCGAGGTGTCATAAAATATGACTATGGTAAGTTGACGTCAGGCAGGTGGCCGGTCATAAAATACGTAGCCAAATCATGTGACAACATGCTTATAACAAGTTGTGCCGACCCCACATAGAGTGGGATAAGGGCAGGAGGATGATGATTTCTTACTGAGGGGTCCTAAAAGGCGACTAAGGTAAGTTACGTCAGGTAGGTAAAATAAGTAGTCAAAACATGTAACAACATTAAGTGTTGTAAGTACATTGTGAATATTTAGTTTCATGAAAATGTTGAAGCTGCTTCCAAAATTCAGATTGTACATATACAAGGTTAACTCATTTAAATATTAAAGATTAATCAAAAGTTTTTCAACTGTTACTTATATATATGCTTCCCTTTACATATAGTTTTGTCGATAGGAATATAGTGAGACAAATAAATAAATAGGAGTGGTGACTAATAGGCATAGGGAGCGCCGAATTGAACGGTCATCTAAAACATTCTCAGTAAAGGTCGACCGTAGCAAATGGGTTACAGATATAAGTACTAGGGCTGTCGTTACGCGAATGCCAGTGCGAAAAATGCACATTACTTTCTATAATAAAAAAAAGATAAAAAAAGACAATAAGATTGTAAAGAGGAGATTAACTTGATGCAATCGATATCTTCTTTATGTGTTTCGTTTACAGAAAATATTATTGTTTTTTTACATATTAACGTAATTTGCTTATATTTTTATGTAATATATTTATTTAAATTTAATAATATAATACTTACTAATATATGAAGATGAAGAGTTTGTTTGATTGTTTGAATGCGCTAATCTCAGGAAATACTGGACCAATTTGAAAAATTTTTGAGTGTAAAATTCCATCATGTCGATTTATCGAAAGGCTATAGGCCACATAACATCTCGATAAGATGAATAGGAGAGGAGCAGCAATAAAAAATATTACAAAAACGGCAAAATTTAAAGCTTTTCTTGCATCCGCTAAGCACGCGCGCTTTCTTGCATGATTTATGAATAACTTTCACCGTTTACTTATAAACACTGAAAGTTATTCAAAAATCATGTATTACAAAATTGTTCCACTCTTAATGTTCTAAATAAAAGTCTGTGACAGCATATATCTAGCTTTTAAGGGTGACTTACTTTTAACCATTTTTATGGTTATCAAAATACTATATTACGGTTTTAATCCACGCATATTATATATGGTGAAAAAATTCATCCACTTTACATATAAATAAACTCGGCTAGTCGTGTCTGGATTAAATGACTGAAGCGCGTGTCTTGAATGGCTGGCTACTGACTGTACCGAAATGTATATACTGGTATGCGTGTATACTGATATTATAGGTTAGTGTTATTTTTGTTCGACGTCTGCGATACCAAACGTGCCTTACGCCCATCGGGAGGGATCAATCGTTTGCAGAGTTATGTACAGGTTTTTAGCGTGTCGGTTATTGGCAACCACTTTATTGATAGGAATAATTTATTGTAGCCCATTCCATATTTAAATATTTCTATTGGAGCGTTGGAGATTTTATCCAATACTAGCCGGAAATCAGTGTGTTAAATTTTTTGAGAATGATGAATTGATTCATCATCCTTCTGCCCTTATACCACTCTAAGTGGGGTCGGCACAACATGTTACAAAAATGTTGTCACATGATCTGGCTACGTATACGATAGGAAAGAGGGTGGTCTATTTTACTCAGCCGGATACCACATGGCGGGTCAAATAACCTAAGTCACCTTTTACGACACCTCGGTAAGAAATGAGGGTAGTCTATTCTACTCAGCCGGATACAACACGGTGGTTCAATTTACCTTAGTCGAATTTTAAAACACCTCGGTAAGAAATTAGTTGGTCTATAATACTCAGCCGGATACCACACGGCAGGTCGACTTACCTTAGTCACCTTTTACGACACCTCGGTAAGAAATTAGGGTGGTCTATTCTACTCAGTCGGTTACCACACGGCGGGTCAACTTACCTTAGTCGCCTTTTACGACACCTCGGTAAGAAATTAGGGTGGTACTATTCTATTCAGCCGGATACCACACGACGTGAATTGATTATATTATTTAAAACTTAAAATTTACATAATGAGAATAATGAGCAGATTTTCATACAATCGAAGAATATATCTGAATGTATTAGAATTTGTGTTAAAAGTTGAATTTGCTAATATTTTTTTAAGAATCTCAATAAATTAATTGTTTGAAAGCTGTTTAAAGATTGCCCGATTCAATTTTTTTTTTTTAATTTAAAACATACATATTATAATAAGCTCATGTCAATCTTTGCCTCGAACCAACACAAGTATCACGTAAAAGCTTTTCAACAACTGAAGCAACTTTGTTTACATATCATTAGCGTCAATGTTTCCATTACTACAAAAATTATTGTTATAGCTCAATTACTTAAAATATGCTGGTTTACAAAAGCTTTGTAGTTTATAACCGTAACTAAATATAAGGAATTATTAATCAATTTTATTTATTTTAATAATCAAATGGCAAGCGTGCAAAGGCGGTGTTATCTCTTGAAGCGATCTCTCACAGAATAACTTTTGTATAAAGACCAAATTCGGTTAATCGGGGGTAAGTGCATATAATTCAAAAAGAGACAATCTTATAAACTTTTAATAACATCGTTCTTCTGCTCCTTCTCAAATGTTTATAACATGTTGTCACATGATTCGGCTAGATATTTTAAGACAGGCCGCCTTCCTGACATTAACTTACATTAGTCTCCTTTTACGACACCTCGGTAAGAAATGAGGTTGGTCTATTCTATTCAGCCGGATACTACAAAGTGGGTCAAATTATCTTAGTCACCTTTTAGGACACCTCGGTAAGTAATGACGGTGATCTATTCTACTCACTCGGATACCACACGGCGGAAAATTTTAATAACATGAAATACATATAATTTTAATTCTAATACTGAAAATATATTGAATATAACTTTATCTGTTCAGATATTTAAATTATACATTACATTCGACGTATTGTTTCAAAAATCAATTATATATTTTAAAACGCTTTAAAAATTAATGTCAGGTTGAATCTGGATAAATAATAATATGTCAAGGATAAAAAGGAAAAAAGAACGTTATCCTATTGTATCCTAATATATAACATGTGGGAAAGTATTGTGCTTTCTACACATCACATTTTTTTTTAAAGAAAGCGGTTACACACACGGAAAGCTAAGACAAAGCGATAAAAGCTTTATAATTACGAAAGATGAATTATCTGGAATATAACTAAGTTGACTAGCTAACTACTCCTCATAACTGAAATATTATAAGAAGACCTGAAGAACATTCCCGAAGAACACTCAAGAACCCGAAGGATATTCGTAGGCATTGGAATGATGACACGCATCACAAGACGCAGAAGTGTATGAGTCCTCATTAAATTGATCTATACAAACGACCTCAAATAGTCCCTTGATTGAAGAAACCTATATTTAACAGTATAAGACCATTGTATGAGACAACAGTGGGTTGTCTATCGCTTATGTTATTCAAATAATACGAAACCGAACATAAAACATTCAATATATATAAAATTTACTTTACAAATAACTAGAAGTTGTTAAATATAAGTTGTACAGAACAAATATGCGGCACACTCAGACGTACTTCAACTGTGTAGTCGTATTTCTCAAGTTACTCAAGACTAGAGTTATTAAGTTAATATGAGAGAGTAGTGTACGCTACAAAAGCAAACAATTTTGAGCAATTGTAAATTAAATAAACTGTGGTAGCCCAGCGGTAACAGCGACTCTTTCGAGGCGGCCACGAATTCAAACTCGAGCAGACACCAATAAGTTTTTCTGTTAAAATGTCTAATTGATAATTGCAATTTATAGCACGCATTTCGGTAAAGGAAAACATCGTGAGGAAACCTGAATATCTCTAGAGAATTCTGGAAATATGTGAAACCTTCCAATTGGATTGGATTGCATTGGAGCAGCGTGGTATGTCTTAATCGAAACCTTTTCTTCAAAAATGGGGAGAAGAGGCCTACTTTCAGCAGTGGGATAGTAACAGGCCGCTACTTACTTACTTAAATTGAATAAATAGTTCTGTAAATTTTACACACTGTATGTTTTAAACCCTTCAAAATAACAGAAATTCGTAAAAGAGCGCTTGTTCCAAAATCATTCCGTGGTTCAGATCTATTTAAGAAAATTTTCTATTTAAATATGCACTTGCTCACGTAGAAAACTACGTGAGCAAGTGCATATTTAAATAGAAATTAACTAACCCACCAATCAGCGTTGAAACGGTTGTAGGTCAGCTCCAACCCTTCTTTCCAAAATGAAGAGAGAAATAAATAAATAAATAAAAATATATGGGACACTTATACACACGGTCATCCGTCCCCAAAGTAAGTAACTTAAAACTTGTGTTATGGTAGATAGACAACTGGTGAATATATACTTATATATTTTTTAAATACATACTCAAATACAAATATACACCCAGGCTCAAAGACCAACAAATTCATTTATAGAAAATGTTGGCCCTCTGCCGGAATCGAACCCGCGACACGCGGAGCTGAAGCAGGGTCACTACCCAATGCTCCAACGGGCCAGTCCGAGGCCATTGCCAACTAGTTGGGTAATAAAAAAAATCTTCAAATCTGCACCACTTGTGCAAAATAAGTGAATTGTAACATTTAATGCCCAAATAATTCATGCAAACTACATGAGAGGGTTCGGCTAAGTAGGTCTAACGAGTACTCAAATGTTACGATCCACATTACCTTTAATGGGATCACAAATTTTCACACGATGTTACTGAATCTGAAATAACAGCTCTACAAGAGAAAAGGAATATATATTTTTGATATTCACATCGACTTTACGGGACATATATGGCGGGAACGGAAAGAGTCAAAATACGTTTCTGTAGTTGTTTAACACCGGGTATACTGGCAATGCGGTAATCACGTGACCAATAGCAAAAGGAGCTTGTTTGTGAGTCAGGAATCCAGTCTCGTTATAAAATTTGATTAATACGGTTGTTGGACGCTTATGCTGCTGGTTCATGTAATAACTTGAAGTTTCTTTCTAAGCAAGACTTGTAAGATTATTAAACGCTCACGCGTTTGGATCGTGTTTGCAACACGATCTAAACGCCCTTAGTTGTGTACTATTTGTTTTTCTACGTCCCGGAGAAAAACGGGGAATTTTATATCTAACCCTATACAGAGTGGTTCCGACCATACACCATTAATTTTTATTCCAATTTTTATACCTTAGCAGCCGACATAAAAAAAATTGTGAAGTAATTTACCCACGTGAATTATTTTACGTTTTGAATAATTGATATAGGATTTAAATAAAAGATATACATGATATAGGGTACATGACTGTATTCCGTTCCATTTCGTATATAATGTATAAACCTTGACCGAGAGATTAAAGTATGTTACAAGTGCAAAGGAGACAAAACTATAATGTTATTATTTGCTCCTAATTTTTGTACAAGCGCGTCGCGCCAGGTCAGTCAACCGTTCTGGGAAGTCGAGTCTTTGGATCCAATCCGCCGCAGGCGAGCGGGGCGCAGACGGCTCGCCGAAGCCCGTCGTATGCCGCCCTAACGGGGACCTATGGGCGTTCCGAACGGGGTTTATCGGACGCCCATCTGAAAAGGTCTCTGAGGTGGTCGATGCATCTGGTGCTCCCGATGCATCGTCTAGCGAAGGGAGGGCCTAGTTTAGAGAGGCCCCGAGCCAGAGGTGGCGCACTCTGAGGTTCAGAGTTGCTGCTGGCGGGGATGGGGGCAATGTGTCCAACGTTACCCTGTCCCCGTCACCACCACCCCGTCACCCCGTCACCGCTCGTCCCCGTCGGGCGGCGATGACCCATAATGGGTTTTCCTGACACAAAAAAAAGAAAAAGAAAAGGTCAGTCAACCGTTACTAAAAAAGTAAGATCTCAATATTATAAATTATATTTATTTTGTACAAAATTATATTTAAAACAAAACGATATTTAAGAAGAATTGTGTTAAAGTTATCTTATACGTTTAAGTTATCAGTGGATTCATTTAATGTCGTATCGTCCGCACTCTATATACGAGTATACAAACTTTGATAGGGCCCAATTTGATCTATGAAAGCAGAAAAAGCGTAACAGACAGAGACAGGGACTTTCGCCATTTGTCATATTAGTATAAAGTAGAATTCACGTTAACATAGCCACTAAAAATTTACCCAGTATTTTCAGTAGTGCGTAAGAGCGTAGTACAAGTAACAAAAAAAAATAAGGCGTTAAGGTATAAGAAACAGTTATTAATAAAACCGAGTACATTATAAAACAGAAGGTCAAGAGTTGTGCCTGTTACACGGCGCTTTGTCCGCAGTGTTTACATTGGCCGGCTATTTCTGAATCATCTGGCCATTGTTAGATGGTTTACACCGCACGGTGGACGAGCGATGCGTGCTTACCGAATTACGTGTCTTTTGTGGTACCATTTTGTAATTTCATTGGATTTTATGTGCACTATTTGGTTAGCATCTTATAAATCGTTAAACACCCGCTATTATGTGAAGCTGAGAGTGGCTACTAATTTCTTATAAAAAATTTAAATGGGAAACCATTAATATCATAATGCCAAGAAAACTCTTTGGTGGTTATACACTATTTGACTGGCCCATTGGTGTAGGTCGCGGGTTCGATTCCCGCCGAGAATTAAAATTGTCTAAATACAATTGTACCTTTTTTCTGGATGTATATATGTCGTCATCTTCCTGCCCTTAACCCACTCTAAGTGGGGTCGGCACAACATGTTGTTAACATGTTGTCAGGACATGATTTGGTTACGTATTTTACGGCCGCCCGCCTGCCTGACGTCAACTTACCTTAGTCGTATTTTACGATTCCTCGGTAAGAAAGGGGGTGCTCTATTTTACTTAACCGAATACCACACGGTGGGTCAACTTCCCTTAGTCGTCTTTTATGACACCTCGGTAAGAAATTAGGGTGGTCTATTCTACTCAGCCGGACGCCACACGGCGGGTCGACTTATCTTAGTCATTTGTTATGACACCTCGGTAAGAAATGAGGCTGGTCTATTCTATTCCGCCGGATACCACACGGCGTTCTGGATGTATTTGAAAATATATAAGTAAGGTAAGGGCACCAGTAATTGACCGTGTACTAGCAGTTGAACGTTATATATGAAATTTTAAATAATAAGCGTTTTGTTTGTTGTAGCTAATAAAAAACAAATTTGAAATTACATATTGCCATCTATTAACTGCCCAAAACCTCAGAACTGTAGCCCACTGTTTAATATTTAAAATTTTATATTATTAATATTTTTTATTAGCTACAATTATTTAAAATTTCATACAAAACGGTCAACCAATAGTACATGATCAATTACTAGTGACCTTAACTTAGTGTATTTACTAGTTGTCTATCACCCATAAACAATTATTAAATGACTTATATTTATTTAATTTTAACCACACTTTTAGTTGCCAGATTGCATATGTTACAAATATGTGTGGATATAGCTTGCTTAGACCCTGTACAAGACAGTAATGACTGAATGTAACTAGTCATAAGAATTATATTTTTAAAAGAGCAGCCACCGAGTTTCTTGCTGGCTCTTCTCGCTAGGAACAGCTTTCCGAACCAGCAGTAGAGTTGACGATTCAAAAGCACTTGTTTACAAGTTTATTTGAATAAAGAATATTTTGAATTTGAATTTGGATTTGAATATTCATCTCATACTTTTCTGTCATTATAATGCATCTCACCTCTTTAAATGAGTAGAAGTCGAGTATAAAATTGTAGAACTTGATCCTTACTATAACAACCTTGTCAGTTAAATAACAATAAGTTAATTAAGGGTGTAAGGGGGAGGCTTGTCCCAATCAGTTTCCTCAACTGTCAACCTCACCTGCACGCGGTGCACCCTGCAGATCAACCAACGAGGCTCTGGCGACCGACCAATGGCGGTATAACCATTCATATAGCTGACCTAAATTATACCAGACCGACAGTGGGCAGCAGCACTGTCGGTGCGACATGGTCAGCACTGCGATCACCAACCCGCAGGCCAAGCGTGGTGATTACTGGCAATACCTTCATGGAATTACAAATAATACCACAGCCCCTAGTTCCCGGCAGCTCCGCTATTCCCAGCTCTAGCAGCGGTTTGGGTAACGGCGGGGCAGGGGGTGTCAAGAATCTCCGGCAGAGATTCCGCTGCCAACCCCGACGACTAGACCTGGCAACGTACAACGCACGCACTTTGAGGGAAGACGAAAAGATACTCGAGCTGGAAGAAACAGTAAGCAAGTTGCGGTGGGGCGTGATTGGATTATCTGAAGTCCGAAGAGAGGGGGAGGACACGATGATCCTTAAATCCGGCAACTTGCTTTACTACCGGGAGGGCGAACAACAGTCCCAAGGTGGTGTCGGGTTTCTCGTCCACAAGTCCCTTGTCAACAACATTGTTCAAGTCGAGAGTGTGTCGAGCAGGGTCGCGTTCCTGATACTCAGAATTACCAAACGGTATTCGCTGAAGGTCATACAGGTCTACGCACCGACATCGGCACATCCGGACGAGGAGGTAGAGGCTATGTATGAGGATTTATCTAGAGCCATGCATGCCTCCAAAACCTTTTACACTGTTGTGATGGGGGATTTTAACGCAAGGCTGGGTAAGCGAAGCGGCACAGAGGTGAGAGTAGGGCAATTTGGATACGGGCAACGGAACCACAGGGGCCAGATGTTGGCCGATTTCTTGGAGAGAGAAGACCTCTACATGATGAATTCTTTCTTCAAGAAACGGCCACATCGAAAATGGACATGGATAAGTCCCGACGGTTCCACGAGAAACGAGATTGACTTCATCATGTCGACCAGGCGTCATATATTCAATGATGTCTCTGTGATCAATACCGTAAAAACCGGAAGCGATCACCGTATGGTCAGAGGTACATTGAATATATGCGTACAGCTGGAAAGATCCAGACTGGTGAAGTCTACGCTCCGACCAACTCGAGCTCATATCCAAAACCCCGAGAACTTCCAACTCGAGCTGATGAACCGTTTTGATTGCCTAGCTGAGTGCGATTCTATGGACGAGCTAAACAACAGGCTAGTGGAAACTGTCCATACGGTGGGGTCCAAATTTTATAAGACACACCGTAAAAGAACCAATAAATTCTCGACCCAGACTCTCAAACTTATGGACGAGAGGAACGAAATGAGGCTACAGTCTTCAGTAGACGCGAAGCGCTACCGTCTGATCAATAGACAGATTTCTAAGGCACAGAAATGTGACTTGCGACACTTCAACACCGAATACATTCGAGCCACAATTGAGCGTAACAGGGGCTCAAAAGTGTTCGCAAGAGATTTGTCTATTGGGCAGAGGCAGTTGACGCGACTGAAGACCGTTACTGGTAGTATCATTTCGTCTCGACCGGAGATTTTGAGAGAGGTTGAGCGGTTCTATGGGCAGTTATACACTTCAACACAACAGCCTGTGGTCAGTCTGGCAAAAGACCCAAGAGCCAAGCTGACCCGACACTATACCGAAGATATCCCGGACGTCAGCCTATACGAGATTAGTATGGCTCTCAAACAACTCAACAACAACAAGGCACCAGGTGATGACGGAATCACAACAGAACTCCTGAAGGCGGGTGGCAAACCCATATTAAAAGTCCTTCAGCGACTGTTTAATTCCGTCATTCACGAAGGTACTACGCCGGAAGCGTGGCACAGGAGCGTGGTGGTTCTTTTCTTCAAGAAGGGTGATAACACCTTATTGAAGAATTACAGACCCATCGCGCTGCTGAGTCAGGTTTATAAGTTGTTTTCGAGAGTCATTACGAATCGTCTCGCTCGTAGGTTTGACGACTTCCAGCCTCCCGAACAAGCCGGTTTCCGCAAAGGCTATAGTACCATAGACCACATATTTACGCTGCGGCAGGTTATACAGAAGACCGAGGAGTATAACCAGCCACTTTGCTTGGCGTTTGTGGACTATGAGAAGGCCTTTGATTCGGTGGAAACATGGGCCGTGTTAAGATCGCTCCAGAGATGCCGAATCGACTATCGGTACGTCCAAGTGTTGAAGTGTTTGTATGAAAACGCCACAATGTCCGTCCGTATCCAAGACAGAACTACGAGACCAATCCAAATGCAGCGAAGTGTGCGACAGGGAGATGTCATCTCCCCAAAGCTGTTTACCGCTGCATTGGAGGACGTCTTTAAGCTTTTGGATTGGAACGGATACGGCATCAACATTAACGGCGAGTACATCACTCACCTTAGATTTGCCGACGATATAGTCCTTATGGCAGAGTCTCTGGAGGATCTTAACACAATGCTCGAAGACCTCAGCAGAGTATCTCAACAGGTGGGCCTTAAAATGAACATGAGTAAGACGAAAATCATGTCGAACTCACATGTTCCGCTCCACCCGGTTTTCGTTGAGAACTCTGTACTCGAAATTGTAGACTAGTATATATACCTAGGACATACAGTCCGATTAGGTAGGTCCAATTTCGAGAAAGAGGTTAGCCGCCGAATCCAACTCGGATGGGCAGCGTTTGGAGAGATCGCGAGATCTTTTCGTCCAAAATACCTCAGTGCTTGAAGACCAAAATCTTCGAACAGTGCGTGTTGCCAGTGATGACCTACGGATCTGAAACGTGGTCGCTAACTATGGGCCTCATAAGAAGGCTCAGAGTCGCTCAGCGGGCGATGGAGCGAGCTATGATCGGAGTATCTCTACGTGATCAAATCAGAAATGAGGAGATCCGTAGAAGAACCAGAGTTACCGACATAGCTCAGCGGGTCGCGAAGCTGAAGTGGCGATGGGCGGGGCACATAGTGCGTAGAACCGATGGACGTTGGGGTCTCAAGGTGTTGGAATGGCGACCCCGCACCGGAAAACGCAGTGTCGGTAGACCCCCCACGAGATGGACTGACGACCTTAAAAAGGTCGTGGGGAGCCGCTGGGTCCAAGCGGCACAAGATCGTGTGGTATGGAGATCCCATGAAGAGACCTATGTCCAGCAGTGGACGTCCATCGGTTGACAAAGAAGAAGAGAAGAAGAAGTTAATTAAGAGTTTAAATAACCTCGAATAATGTCATGTTTATTGTTTCATCTTAGGGTCCTGGCCAAGAGCCCCGACCAAGATCTCAAGGGGCTCCCTATATTTAATTGAGGCAAAGATCGAAAACATTATTGCCACAGAACCTTACTTGACCTAGTTCTATCTCCTACAAATATAATTTCCACGCAAAACAAGCATCTATTAAGAAAGGATATCAGTAAATAAATTATAAACGACGTATGCATAAATATTAAATTGAGTGACTATAAATATACATTAGTAAGTAAGTAAGTAGCGGTCTGTTACTATCCCACTGCTGAGAATAGGCCTCTTCTCTCCATTTTTGGAGAGAAGGTTTGGAGTTAAGACCTACCACGCTGCTCCAGTGCGGATTGGTAGGCTAAACATATCTCCAGAATTCTGTAGAAATATGCAGGTTTCCTCACGATGATTTCCTTCACTGAAAAGCGTGTGATAAAATTGCAATTATCAATTAGACACATAGGTTTTAACAGAAATAATTATTGGTGTCTGCCCGGGTTGAACCAGTGACCTCCTCGAAAGAGTCGCACGGTGTTACCGCTGGGCTAATATAGCTTATAAAATATAATTATAAAATAATAAAATTATAAAATACACAATACTCACACAAATAATCGTGCAAGTTTTGTCAACTATCGGTAAAAAATATTTTTAATCTTTAAGACTATTTAGAAATAATACATGCCGTTCACCCATTCAGTAAGTAAAATTCAGTTTTACTACATATATTTTTAAACAACCGTACAGGATGAAATTCTACAAACATGAAAACGAAATTTGCATTCCCAGGCGTTCGGATTGTAAATATGTATACAGCATCAATGAAACGTTTCGGTTTGGAGTAATAGATTTCAGAAATACACCGGTTTATATAAATGTAACTATTTGAAGGCAACGCGTTACGCTTTACATAATATGAGAAGTTTAATAGACAAGTTGAAATATAGGTCTTAATAGTAAAACTAAATTGTTTTCTTTAGGTATTAATTAATATTTATTAATATTCTTATCTTAAAAATATACAATTTTTAATTTCCTTTAATTAGGTTTTATATTTTGGTAAACATGATATTGTTAAAGATTGTAATTTGCTGTCTCAAAACAAAGTAATAAATGTTGGTAATTCTGTCAAATACTATTTCCAAGAACAGTGTAGTTGGTATTACTGAAAAAATAAAATTTCCTTTTAATTTTGTTTTAGTTATTTGAGTAGACGATTTGTGTTGGAGCAGCAGGCAAGACACAATATCCTCCTGCCCTTATCCCACGCTAATTGGGGCCGGCACTTACAAACATGTTATAAATATGCTGTCACATGATTTGGCTGCGTTTTACGACCGGCCGCCTACCTGACGTCAACTTACCTTAGTCGTATTTTACGACGCCTCGGTAAGAAAGAGGGTGGTCTATTCTACCAAACCGGATACCACAGAGTGGATCAACTTACTTTAGTCGACTTTTACGACACCTCGGTAAGAAATGAGATTGGTCTATTCTACTCAGCCCGAGCAACGGACAAGAATGGTTGTGAATAAGTATTTCAATAAAAGTTCAAATAAAGTGCGTTTTATTGTAATTATTTCAACACCTTCATTAATGGTAATATATCTAAAATAACCTTACAAAGTAATGCAAGATGACTGACTATTTTTAAAGTTGCAAACGCAAAGTTTAAAACGTGAATGTTGCATAAACTAACATCAAAGTCTCTGTCCGTATCAAACCGGTGCTATTTCTGAAGAAACTCACTATTTGCGCAATAAATTCACAGTTTAGCAACATAATAGTGAGAGGAATAACAGTTAATTAAATTCGGCACGCGATTTTTCACCGTCCGTTTTCCGTTTCTCACTATTTAGTATTGTTTGAGGGAAAAGATGTTTCGTATCATTCTAAAAGACGGCGGTAGAGTTTTGTAGATATTTTAAGATTTTGCTTTTCCATTATTTGATGCATGTATTGTTCGGTAATTTTAGAGATTGATTGAGCTTCCGGGAACTTTTATTCTGGATCTAATCTGCTGCTGGCGAGTCCAGGTGGTAGCGACTCGCCTAAGCCCATCGTCTTCCACCCTGTCAGGGGACCTTCGGACGTTCCGAACGGTGTATATCGGACGTCTGGCTTACAGGTCATTTTAGTCGGTTCGAGTCCGACATAACCGCCGCCTATCCCCGTTGGGCGGAGGTACCCATAAGGGGTTTTTCCTGTATAAAAAAAGGGGGATGATGATGACTCTGTGACAGCTGAACAGTGAGACTCAGTGACAGTTATTGCAGACCCGGTAAGTTCAAAGTTTGGGCCAACATCAATGAATTTTCTATAGAAAAATACTTAGGCGTCTAATTGTGTTATTAATCAATTTAAAAAAATAACCCATTTTCCACTGTCGATCTGATACACATTTACGGGCAAACCACTGATCCATTATTGATAAAATTTAGTACAATGGCAGCTTATATACCAGACCTATTGGTCTGGTATATAAGCTGCCATTAATATAAAGGAAAATCAAGAATTTTTCTATCCTATTGGATAGAAAAATTCTTGATTTTACTAAGAATTATTATTATTTTTATTTTTAAGAACCAAGAAGAAAAACACATAATTTAAGTATTTTAATACTAAAGTTACTGTAACCTAATAACTCAATATTTGTATTTTCTACATGACATATAATATTTGTCCGAATTATAAGATAATACATTTTAGTTTGATTTAGGAATGGATATAACTAAGTTTGCGATTAAGTTTCCAAATACGCGTGCATTTGGCAAAATGCCCACGTGCAGTCATGCGGATAAGAAAGAAAACTCTTAGATCAACAAAACTTTCAAGGTTTATTGAATCTGAAGTAATTCCAGCTTGTTTCGCCGTGTTTTCCGTTTAAAATCAAATAGCTCATTGGGAGAATGAGATAAGTTTTTTTGGTAGAGTTCTTAGACGAATACCTGAGTAACATGATTGGTCAAGGTAATGATCTATCTTCAGTATCGAGAATATGTATGAAGACTGTGTAAGAATTTATAACGAGATTCATATTTATTTGCCATATTTTGTTTATTTACAGCAAAAATGTACAAGTTATTATAGTATAGTTAAATTACTTACGCGCTATGACTATACAAATCATGCCCACGTGGAATGGCATCATGAACGCTGGCAGTGTTTCCGCGCTGAATCGCTAAGCTGATTCCATAATTTAATTTCAAATTCAAAATACAAAATATTATTTGGTCAAGTAAATTTGTACGCAAGTGCTTTTGAATCGTCCCCTCTACAATTAAGAAAGCTGTTCTAACCGAGAAGAGCTAGCAACAAACTCGGCGGTTGCTCATTTCAAAATATGATTCTTATAAGTAGTTACATTTAGTCATTTCTGTCTTGTGCAGAGTTAAAGGTACTCTGCCTTTAATCAACTAAGTGATCATCAACAGTATAGCTTTCTGTATCAGCCTCTTTTTAACAGTGTCTTTAAAATGCGTTAATGGTAAAGCTAAAATTGATTGCGCTATTTTAGTATAGACTCTTAAACCTAAATACTTGTATTTAACGTAAAACAAGGCGAAAAACAGGAGCCGCAAGCTTATGTCTTTTCCTACTTTGCTTATAATATATATAACAATTTTTTATATTTATCTATCTATTCTTATGCAGACATATTAACTTGTTAAAATATGGCATATTAAAATACAATAATAACAACTTATCACCTTTAGTTTCTTTATAAGGAAAGGTTCGTTTTCCTTTTGCTTGTGTATTTAAATGTAGTTAGCGAAGAGAATTCTGAGCCAAATTTCAAGACTGAATCAGTACGAAGGCACGTTTGAAGAACAGACTAATAATAATATACTATTGTGATTTAACCATAAGAGATCGAGGCATGCTGTCGCAGACTATTCTGTAGTCATTTTGTAGATCTACAATTCTCTAGTACATTGCTTCAGTGTATCACTACTGCCTTAAGCTGCTAGCAGGCAAGTTTTTTACAAACACGTGATCTTTTCAACACAATTTTCATAAAACTAAAATGTAGTATTACCTAAACCTTGCAGCAGAATTTTATTATCTTTTAGTAAAAACCGTTCAAAAATTCGTTTAGTAAATTTTGAGAAAATCGATCACATAGACTGATAGCTTTAAGGTACTTTGTTTTATAATATGTATATATGTAAAGAATATAAATTCTTTTTAATTTTGATATGTACACATTTTAATTTTAAATTTCGAAAAGGAAACGAATTGACGCCGTCAAAAGAAAAATGTTTAAAGCAAATATTAACAGGAGTGATATAATGTAAATATTTAAGGGCAAAATATAAACTTTATTGTCGTTTCTTTGATTTTTCAGGTAGTTATATTAGTTTTAGTTTATAGTGTATAGTGTAAATATAGTGATTAAGATGAATAAAAATAAATCTTTGATTTTTCAGAGCAACACACCTTTTTATTTTGCCGCTCCAAGAAAATTACTTTATAAAACGATGTAAAGAATATAAATTCTTTTTAATTTTGATATGTACACATTTTAATTTTAAATTTCGAAAAGGAAACGAATTGACGCCGTCAAAAGAAAAATGTTTAAAGCAAATATTAACAGGAGTGATATAATGTAAATATTTAAGGGCAAAATATAAACTTTATTGTCGTTTCTTTGATTTTTCAGGTAGTTATATTAGTTTTAGTTTATAGTGTATAGTGTAAATATAGTGATTAAGATGAATAAAAATAAATCTTTGATTTTTCAGAGCAACACACCTTTTTATTTTGCCGCTCCAAGAAAATTACTTTATATATATATAGTTAAAACCTCTCCTATTATGTGCTGTTAGCCGTATTTGAACTGAGAACCTCAGCCGTAACATAGATTACATAAGGCTCCTAACAAAAAAATGTGTTCACCAAAAAAACAAAATAATATTTGACTCTTTGTGGCGTGCCTTTAAAAGGGAATGAGGATTATTTTTTTGGCAGAATGTTGTTGACCCATTTTTTTAGCGGTCTGGAAAGTTCGAGGCACCTTTATATTTTTTACAAAGAAGCATAAGATAACGTCATCATCATTCTCCTGCCCTTATCCCACTCTAAGCGGGGTCGGAACAACACGGTATTAACATGTTGTCACATGATTTGGCTAGTTATTTTTCAACCGGCCGCCTGCCTGACGTAAACTTACCTTAGTTGTCTTTAACGATATCTCGGTAAGAAATGAGGGTTGTCTATTCTATTCAGCCGAGTACTTAATCTTAGTCGCCTTTTACGACATCTTGGTAAAAAATTGAGGTTGGTCTGGTCTGACGTCAACTTATCTTAGTCGTATTTTACGAAACCTCGATAAGAAAGAGGTTGTTTTATTCTACTCAGCCGGATACCACGCATCAGGAAAACTTACCTGAGCCGCCTCTTTTGACACCTCGGTGAGAAATCAGGGTGGTCTATTCTACTCAGTCGGATACACTCGGATACTCAGTCAAATCGCTAAAATTAATAAATGAATAATTATCCTCAAAATTGAAGTGCACACTTTATGTATTCTAAAAAACACTGGCGTTATGATTATTTGAAAAATATTCGCGTTGTTATACTTCACTATTGTTTGAACTAAAATTCTTTTAATACATTTTTATGCCTTCTTAAACGTGTACAAAAACCTCTTGGTTTGTCTAGGAAACTAAGAATATCTTTAGTATTCATATTTCATACATATGAAATCATTTAGTGATTGTTTGTACATCTGTTTCGTCTTTTATTTTTAGAAAATTCCAAGACTATTCAAGTTTAATTACGTCTTAAATGTCTATTTTAGATTTTCATTCATTTTTTTTTTAATATTGTATGATTTTCATCAAAAAAACCGTTGCAATAGGGTGTAGGGGAAAATTAATTTTATAGAATGTTAATACGCTACGTTAAAGTCTCCCGCAACAGATATAACACCAGGAAAAAAAGGAAAATTATTAGATAAAGAATTCAGAATTCGTCCTTTCACGACATTGATATGTTTAATAATAACATATTTTCTTTTAAAACCTCCGTGGTGTATCCGGCTGACTAGAATAGACCACTATACCCTCTACTGAGGTATCTTAAAAGGCGACTAAGGGTAAGTTGACGTAAGGCAGGCGGCCGGTGATAAAATAACTAGCTAAAGTATATTACAACATGTTTATAACATGTCGTGGCGACCCCAATTAGAGTGGGACAAGGGCAGGGGAATGAATGAACATATTTTCTTTTAAATAAGGAAAATTTCTAATTTAAATATTTTTTGTTACTTCTGTAAAATACTGTGTTAAAACACTAAATTTTTAAGCTCTTAACTTACTTAACTACTTAAAAGTTTACTAACATTTTTAAGTGAAATATACTGATGCAAGCTTTATTTACGTTTAAATATTTTTATATTCATAGAACCATTGTTTGTTTCCGAAATTGAGATAAAATAAAATATTTTTTTTTGGTTATTCTTTTATTTCATCATAGGCACTTGTGTAGTTTCCAGTAATGAAAAACAGACTTATACAAGTATCTTGCTTTTAAATCCATAGACCCCATTGTTATAATTCACCAAGATGATTCGTAGCTTTGACATACATCATCTTCCTGCCCTTATCCCACTCTAAGTGGGGTCGGCACAACATGTTATAAACATGCTGTCACATGATTTGGCTGCGTTTTCACGACCGGCCGCCTGCCTGACATCAACTTACCTCTGTCGTGTTTTACGACACTTCGGTAAGAAAGAGGGTGGTCTATTCTACTAAACCGGATACCACACGGTGGGTCAACTTACCTTAGTCGCCTTTTACGACACCTCGGTAAGAAATGAGGTTGGTCTATTCTACGCAGCCGGATACCACACGGCGGGTCGACTTACCTTAGTCGCCTTTTACGACACCTCGGTAAGAAATGAGGGTGGTACTCATGGTGGTGGTCAGCCGGATACCACACGGCGGGTCAACTTACTTTAGTCGCCTTTTACGACACCTCGGTAAAAAATGAGGTTGGTCTATTCTACTCAGCCAGATACCACACGGCGGGTCGACTTACCTTAGTCGCCTTTTACGACACCTCGGTAAGAAATGAGGGTGGTACTATTCTATTCAGCCAGATACCACACGGCGTTTAGCTTTGACATACAGTGAAAGATAATTATACATTTTGAGGGTTTTACAGTACTCTAATTTTTATGTAAATAAGGCGTGAAAGCGTAATACTACGGGATGTCCAAGTAAGCATAACGTAAAGCCACGTAATCCTTTCCAAGCTGTCGCAGGTTCAAACCCATGTCGCAGGTTTTTTTTGTTAGGTTAGGTTAGGTTTTGTTTTTGTTTTATTTTATATGCTTCTACCTTTAACATAATCGCAGCCTATTTTTAGCATTTTCCTCTTCCATACCAGTTCTCGCGTTTGACTCACATTTTCATACTGCATACTGGTTCTTTCTTTAATTCTTCACTTTCTTATTTTACTGGTTGGGATAGCCATCTATAACAGTCTATTCCATCCTTATTTATACTAGGTTAGCAGGTTAGGTCTATGCTTCAATCCTTCTATCCAAATGAAAGAAGAGTTATCCCTAGTTGGGATAGTAACAGGTTTATATCCGTTTATTCAATCCAATATTAAAGTAATAAATAAATACGGAAGAGGACGACCTAGTTCTCAATTTTTCTGTACACCAACAATATAAACAAAATGATGTAGTAGCAACTGTTATAATGCTTGATTTATAGGGCGTCCATTTTGTTCGAAAGCTTGGCGTGAGGCGGATCCACCATGAATCATGGTAACGGCCGACGGAGATAAACAGTGGAAAGGTGTAGAATAGTATTTATGCGTCTGTTTTCCGCCTAACATTTTTATGGACAAAGAACTCTTAATATTTGAATATCGCTAACGTCCCTAAATCTACTTAATTTTTATAATGCTGACATGCGTTGATATTGAGTAATTATGATTATCAAAATGTTAATGTTATATGTGGTATCCGGCCGAGTAGAAGAGACCATGCTCATTTCTTACCGATGTGTCGTAAAAGGCGACTAAGGTAAGATGATGCCAGGGTGGCGGGCAGTCGTAAAATACGTAGCCCTTATCCCACTCTAAGTGGGAGCCCTTATCCCACTCTAAGTGGGAGCCCTTATCCCACTCTAAGTGGGAGCCCTTATCCCACTCTAAGTGGGAGCCCTTATCCCACTCTAAGTGGGAGCCCTTATCCCACTCTAAGTGGGGTCAGCAATCATGTGACAACATGTTGTCACATGATTGCCGACCCCACTTAGAGTGGGATAGGGGCAGGAGAATGACTCATTCAACTCATATACTTTCATTTAGCATTATATATATATATATATATATATATATATATATATATATATATATATATATATATATTACTTCATCGCCGATTATAGCAAAATAATTTTATTATTTCTTTTGGATTATGGAACGCCTTACTACATCTATAAATTATTCAAGATAGATGTACAATTATGTTATAATACGACACTGAATTCCGCAGGCATAGCTAGTACTACATAAATAAACGAATAATATTACACATATAATATGCATCAAACAGCCTAAATCTGATGCATCAGATACTATAAGCTTGAGGAAGTAGTATAGACTCATAAACATCGTACCGGAACTAAGTCTTGCGTCTGCTCTTTTCGCTAGGTGCTGATTCTTAAAACAAAAATCTGATTTAACAGGCCATTAATTATTATGATACTATAGTATACATTTACGTTCACGTGTATAATATTTTTAGGGATGACTTGCACGTTGAAACTGGTTCTATGAAATTTAGCACATTCATGCGTATCTTGAACCGAAATGATCGTCTTGAAATTGAAGCGGCGCTTAGAATTTCTAAAAATTGAGATCATGACACTATTATATCTAATAGTTTCAACTAACGACTAAATGCTTATAAAAACTAATGAAAAGTTGTTAACTGCAAAGCAAAAAATCGCGAAATCACTAATCGGCTTTGCGATTTTGTCATGGAGTTTATCTCAAATACTTATAGATATCTCAGATCTTATTGGCAATGATTTGGTTACTCTGCGAAACGAATGTTGAGATTGTGGTAATGAAAGTATGCAGTGCTTGTGTATTGTTGTGTTAATGGTGCGGGTAGTGTATGAGCTTTTACAAATCATACATGTTTCAGGTTTGAGAATGAATAGTACACTCTACAATTATCATAACATAATATTTTCTTATATCGCGGATTATAGCAAAATAATATTTACATTAGGACTGTTGGTATTATGGATCTTCGTAATGTAACGCCTTATTCTATAAATTTAATGCTCATTATAAATATACATAAATAAACAAACGCTTTTTTTGCAATAACAGTATTTAATAAGTAAGGATTTAAAATTTAAAGCAGAAATTTTGATTTTTAGACCGAAATAAAAAACATACTTGAGCTATATTAAAATGATTTCAAAGGCCCTTTTTAATCATAGAAGTTTAAGTCTCAACTTTTGTCTTGACTTAGGCCTTTGTAATAAAGAAAAGTTTTAAGCGAGCAAATTAATTATTTGTCTGGCCGATTCAGCGATAAGAGAGATCGGCTGTAGAACAAACTTGTCGATTAATTTCACGGTTATTCGGTTTGCTTTTACCCATTGTTCTAGTTTTAATTTGAATGGCCATTTATATAATCTATTGGATAAATGCGATCAGATTCTGAGGTCATTCATGATATAAAACATAGCGTCTTTAAATGGCAGACAGAGGTCTATAACATTCGTTGCTGAGCTAAATTTGTTATTAATTTTTAATTTAATTAATTTTGTACGGATCTATTATATTCATAAATAGTAACTCTTTAAATAAGAATGATAGTATAAGTCGACATTTTGTTCCCCAAAAAATATTCAGCACTTTTTAATGTTTAGTTATATTTATATTAAAATCATTTTAGATATAATACAAATTCCTTAAACCATCACTATCCTGCCCTGATTCCACTCTAAGTGGGGTCGGCGCGACATGTTATACACATGTCACATTGACGAAAAAATCAGTATGAATACAATAAATCTTTTGGTAGTAAAATCAGGATAGGTTTAGGTGTTGTTGATCTGTTATGTTGCTCAACAAAATAAGACGGCATATTACGTAAGCGTATATCGAATGTATTTTTCTATTTACAAAATTTAGTTTATAAAAGGAGTGTACAAGACGAACTGACCCGTGTTCCTCTTTTTAACCATTTCTTATACGACTGAAGATATTTTAGGTAAAACTTAAATGTATCTTATGATTTTTTCATCGACCTAGCAAGATAAGGTCATAAAAATGTGACAAAAAGACTCACAACTTTACTTTTAGAAGTAAATAAAAACGCATTTATTTAGTGTATTAACTCCTTAAGAAGTCCACTTAAAGTGTTAAGCACAAGGCACTCAGATGTAATGATTTTGGTCTATGGTATATATGGTATATGGTATATGGTATATAACGATATGCGATTTTTTGCGATTTTGTCGTGGAGTCTATCTCCTGACAATGCTTCGGTTACGGGGCGAAACAATTGTTGAGATTGTGGTGGTGAATGTGTGCAACGCTTGTGTATTATTGTGTTATCGGTGTCGGCTAGTGCATGAGTTCTTACAAATTCTGCATGTATCAGGTATGAGAACGAATAGTACACTCTACATTTAGCATTACATATATTTATCGCGGATTATAGCAAAATAATTCTCATTAGTTTTGTATTATGGACCACCGCAAAGTAACGCCTAATTCTATAAATTATAATATAATAGTGAAATTACTATATTTAGCACTTTAGTATTACCCAGCTATATCCATATTCTTATACGTTCAAGATCTTCTGGCATTTACCTCGTGTAACTATTATTAGAGCCTTGTTTACACCACGTTCTGGTAACGTGGCCATTAATTTGGCGTTTGTTATCAATGTCCTCACTGAAACACATAATAAACTAACTTTGTGATATATTATAAAGAGAAACTACGATTCAAGTTTTGATTATTCGGCCGATGATATACGCAGATGTAGGTCTACTTTAATAAATCATAACTTCTCGCGGGGTCAAACTAAAACTTTTGACTCCAATAAAGTTTAAACTGTTTGCTTTATAGCGACTATTTTAATGTATTCGCATGTTTCCAAGGACTTATCCATATCGCAATAAAGTCTATTGTTTAAAATATTTACAGTTGCAATATTGGACATAATTTCCTTATCAGATTCTAGATTGCATCTAAATAAATAGCTATAATAGTAAAAACCAAATTTTTCAATCGTCTTGAGCCCCAAAAAAAGAACCGAAATAGAAATAGATCGTTCAGGATTTCACAATAATGCTTTTTTTAGGATGTTTGTACTGATAATGATGATTTAGTGTTATTGAAAGTCTAATGTCCAGAAAAACCCTAACAAAACTAGCAGTATTGGTTTCGTCCCGTCACTTATATTACTTCTTTCTAACTATTAAGAGCTTTTCTATAGCTTTGGATCAATGTATAAAACATTGTATATCCTTGGTAAAATCTCTGGAGTAAACTTGGGATACGTTCAAAGGAAAAATAAGTCCATCCTTAATCCAACAGTGGGATAGTAATAGACTCATCATCATCTTGTGCCATCTTTGAAATTAATTTCGTAGGCCATCTTTATTATTTCGCGGTATTTAACCTACTAGTCCCGTCCACTCCCTTATATTATCGAATAATTTAAGACGTCGCCTTCCATGTGCTTTATAACCGTACATCTTTCCTTCTAGGATGAACCTAGAAAATTGACACAGGGATCCTCCTTGCAGATGTCCGAAAAAGGCACGACAAAAAGGCTACTGTCTGATTTACTCCTTTTACTTTAAATAAATATGGCATTTATTTCTAAGCTTAAGAGCACCTAATAACATTTTTATTGCTAGAATCGATGGAAATATATTTTCCACTTTTAACAAGCACTACTTGACGGAAGCTGTTACTTATGACAACTGCTCAGAGCCATGTTGAAAGCGTAAGATGCCAATTATTTCACAAGAGTATTCTACACAGCTCTCGTTCGTACAAAAATTGTTAAAGTATAATGCTGAGCGAGTACAAAATCGTTGATAAAATTCAGGATACAATTTTAGAATCTTTGACAACGTGTTACGGTTTGATTTCGCTTGCATATTTTTGTGGTTATCAACTTTATATTAGCTTTGCTGTATTTTAACCTTAGGTACTAGGTATTCTAAAGAGCTATCAAATGGAAAGGTAATGAACCGTATTCATGTAGTAGATGGGAATCGTTAGACATTTGTCGATAAACTCTTCAAATAATTTATAGAATTAGGCGTTACTTTGCGGAGATCCATAATACAAAAGTAATAATAAAATTATTTTGCTATAATCTGCGAAGAATTTCTTCGCGGACTATAGCAAAATAATTTTATTATTACTTTTGATAAACTCTTCGTTGAATCAGTAAAATTCCTTCATCTTTGGATTTCACAGTATGCAATTTTTTTGTATTATTTAAGATAAATCTATGCTGGTATCTGGCTGAGTAGTATAAACGAACCTCACTTCTTACCGAGGTCTCGTAAAAGCGACTAAGGTAAGTTGAACCGCCTTGTGGTGTCGGACTGTGGCGAATAGACCAATTTTATTTCTTACCGTGGTGTCGCAAAGGACGACTATGTTATGTTGACTCACCGTGCGGTGTCCAGCTACGTTGAATAGACCATCCACATTTCTTACCAATGTGTTGTAAAAGGCGACTAAGGTAAGTTGAGCCGCCGTGTGGTGTTCGGTTGAGTAGAATAGACCATCCTCATTTCTTACCAAGATGTCGTAAAAGGTGACTTAGGTAGGTTGACGTCAGGTAGGCGGCCGCTTGTAAATATGTAGCCAAAGGGTAAGGATAGGAGAATAATTAAGATTCTAACTTTGAAAAAAATAGAAAGAATTAGTGTACAGTACCTGGTACGCAGACTTGTCAGTTTCTGGCAAAAATTCAATTCAATATAAATTTTAGTATTTTTTAATGCCCAAAAACAGAGATAAAACGATTTTTTTTAACATAAAACCTAGCTAGATCGATTGTTCTTCCCCAAAACCCCCTACATGCTTAATTTCAGGAAAATCGTTGCTGACCGTTTCCGAGATTCCGAAAATATATATACATACAAGATTAACTAGCTTTATCGGAAAAAGAATCTGGTTATTGGCTACATGCTCTCCCTTCTAAAAATCTTGGTACACTATTAGATAACGAAAGTTTCAGAGTAGCTTTAGGTCTCAGATTGGGAACCACATTGTGCCTTAAGCACCGATGTCCATGTGGAAAAGAGGTAGACACTTTTGGCATACACGGGCTTTCATGCCATAGGAGCTCTGGTAGGCTTTTCCGTCATGGTTCTCTTAATGATACCATCAAAAGAGCTCTTGCCACCATCGACATTCCTGCTCTTCTCGAGCCTTCCGGGATATGTCGGGATGATGGCAAGAGACCAGACGGCTTGACGCTGGTTCCTTGGGAACGGGGACGGGCCCTAATGTGGGACGCAACATGCGTTGATACGTAAGCCTCGTCCCATACCAGGGAAACAGCGTCAAGACCTGGAGCTGCGGCGGAAATGGCCGAAACTGGCAAACGGCGGAAGTATGCATCTCTCATCGAGAGTTATATATTTGTGCCGTTTGCAGTCGAGACCCTAGGGCCATGGAGTCAAAGTGCAAAATTTTTTTTATCCGTTTTAACACCTCGGTTGATTGCCTCTTCAGGTGACAAGAGGGCTGGCTCCTTTTTAGCACAAAGAATCAGCTTAGCGATTCAGCGCGGAAACGCTGCCAGCATTCTTGGGACCATTCAACGTGGGCATGATCTGTATAGTCCTTCTTCTTCTTATTCTTCTTCAACCGATGGACGTCCACTGCTGGACATAGGCCTCTTCATGGGATCTCCAGAACACACGATTTTGTGCCGCTTGTATCCAGCGGCTCCCCGCGACCCTTTTGAGGTCGTCTGTCCATCTGCTAGGGGGTCTTCCAACACTGCGCTTTCCGGTGCGGGGTCGCCATTCCAACACTTTGAGACCCCAACGTCCATCGGTTCTCCGCACTATGTGCCCCACCCATCGCCACTTCAACTTCGCGACCCGCTGAGCTATGTCGGTGACTCTGGTTCTTCTACGGATCTCCTCATTTCTGATTTGATCACGTAGAGAAACTCCGAGCATAGCTTACTCCATCGCCCGCTGAGCGACTCTGAGCTTTCTTATGAGGCCCATAGTCAGCGACCAAGATTCAGAGCCATAGGTCTAGTCATAGCCATAGTATAGTCCTAGCGTGTAAGTAATTTAAGATAGATATATCTAACTTGTAAATTTTTGCTGTAAATAAAAAAAAAATAGTCATAAAATAGATTAACTCATTTAAATATTAAAGATAATATACATCTTATTGTTATTCAATTAATCCTTAGGTATGAAAATAATCTTTAGACTCCTTAATTTTGACAATATTATGTTGTTCGTCGTATAGGTACGTTCAATAAACATTTCCACTTATTATTCTCATCCTCAACACTTCATTACTGACTTAATCAAACAATAAAGGCTAGTTTGTGTAAACATTACATTCGCCTTACCACAATAATTAGACGCAACCTCAGCTTATTGTTACGATACACAACGCTGATTTTCAGCTAGCTTACTATGTAATAATGTTAACTAGAATAAATAGGTATATTTGCGTTACATATTGAGTTCCTAATTCTCATTTGGGGCGGATCTTCCGCGTAATACGTTTTTTGGTCCGCTTTTACTGTACTTTCAATTTTTCTAGTCATAAATTGCCAAGTTTATTTCTTTGCGTAAGTTCGCTGTAAGACTTATATAAAGTTTACTTTAAAAAAACCATTGCCTGTAAAGTCGGTTTTACGGGCAAAGATTTTACGTAACAACGTCTTTTTAAATGTGCTGGATTGGAGTGGGAGAGAGACGCAAGGCATTCGCCAGTCCGGTGGGCCTCTCTTTCGTTCGGTGACTCATCGTAACAGGCGTGAGCGGGCGTTACACTGTTTCATGAGTAACTCCAAGCTGCAACCTAATTTAAGACGTTGTCACGTCAATATTTTATATTTATAACGTTGTCACGTCAAAAGGTTAAGAAGAAATTTGCAAAGAATTTTCTTTAATTACAGTTAGGAAAGCAATATAATGTATCAGCAATATAGTCATTCAATATACATCTGCTTTGCCGTGTGGTATACGGCTGAGTAGAATAGACTACCCTCATTTCTTACCGAGTTGTCGTAAAAGGAGACTAAGATAAGTTGACCCGCCATGTGGTACCTGGTTAAGTAGAATAGACCATCATAATTTCTTACCGAGGAGTCGTAAAAGGCGACTTAGCTATGTTAACGTCAGGCAGGCGGTCGGTCATAAAATACTAAGCCGAATCATTTACAACATGTTTAAAACATGCTGTGCCGGCCCCACTTAGAGTGGGATAAGGGCAGGAGAATGACGATGTCTCGTATAAATTAGTTTCCTTAACTAACAGCTATTTTTTTTTTATTGCAGATTAGGCGAGCGCTTGACTGCAATCATGCCCGATGGTAAACGATGATGAAGCCTAAAATGGAGTGCGCTTGCCTAGAAGATGCCTATTCACTCTAGCTTTAAAGAGACTCATTTTGAATGAAGTGAGAAATATTGATGCCGGGAGAGAATTCCATTCTCTTGCTGTGCGCATTAAAAAAGAGGACGCGAAGCGCGTATTATACTAATCTCGTATCAATAGTTCATCCCAATGACATTGACCATTTTAAAAACTGGTAGCTTGTCTCATATCTATATATATAAAAGAAAGTTGGTCTTAGTTACACTATTTATAATTCAAGAACGGATGAACAAATTCAGCTGAAAATTGGTGGAGAGGTTGCTTAGAACCAGAAGACGGACGTAGGATACTTTTTATCCCGTTCGACCGCATTTATTCTATCCCGACAAGTCAATATAAAACGTGGTATAACAAAAACGACTATGACATGGAAAAACAAAACATAAATGACAGCTATACGTAATTTAGTCTTTGGGTAAGTATGGTAAAAATTTGACAATTATCAAAATAGTAGTAGCTATAAACGTAACTACATAGTATAAAACAAACTGGCTTTCTCTGCCTGTCCTTATATCTCTATGTTTGCTTAAATCTTTAAAACCACGCAACAGATTTTGATGCGGTTTTTTTTAAATATATAGAGTGATTGAATAGGAAGGTGCATATGTATAATAAAATTTAATATGGAGTAGAGAAATACTGTGATTATCACTGAGTGACATAGGCTATATGCTTTATACCCGTGCGAAGCTGGGGCGGGACTCCTAGTAGATAATAAACCGGATCTTGAACTACAAGCACTACATCTAAAAAATACTTTATGTAAAAGTAGATTTCAGATAAAACAAAATAGTTTAACCAAACATTAATAATTTTACACTCACACTATTAAAATGGAACTGAGGAGTTTAGCGTAGACAATATCAATGCATGGCCCGTTTAATGACACGCGAAGGTTACTTGATGGTTATTGCTCCGAGTTAATACTGGTATCTTGTCTAATCTGGGACACAATAATAAGCAGATAACTGTTTAACTGCTAACCTATGTAGTTTAAACACCGATCAAAATGATATTTATTGAATGTATTAGAAATATTTAAAAAAATCAACATTAGATCTCGTATCTTAATAATATCATGGAAGGATTCAAATAAATTTTTTGACATACCTCTTTAAAGGCTTTCTACACGGTCGGGATAAACTGTCCGACCAAGGTGACCTTGCAAAAATGGACAGTGTAGTCCAACGACCTCTTCGGGAGTTCATCCCTTATGACCAAGGTCACTTTGGTCGGGCGATTTATCCTCCCCGCTAAGAAGTCCTTTTAGGGTGTTACCATTACTGCTTTAGCAACTCCCTGCTACTTTTTGAGATCTCTAACTCTAATGGGGGTCTATAAGTGTTGCGTTTCCCAATGCGGTGACATCTTTGGAAAACCAACGTCTATTTAATAATAGAACTGTTTCGCCACTTAAGCTTGTCGTTTAGGTAGCTCATTGAGCTATGTGGGCTAGTTTAGTTCATCTACTAATCTTATTACTGATCTTTTACATACACTTTTGTTTTTTTATTTATTCAGTCTCTTTGAGCTTACTTCTAACATCCATAGATAGCAGTTAGATTTCGAATCAATTAAACGCTTATATTCTTTTAACAAAATGAAAATGGTCACTGTATCTGTAAAAGTCACAGCTTATAAAACAGAAAATTCTTAACACTATATAGATATATATTTCATTTAATTTATAGAGATATATTTCATGTATTTTGTGAGGGAATTGAGAACTGTTTTTTTAGAAATTATTAAACATACTTAATTTTACACAATCTATACTTCGCCTGCTCCTATACTTTTCATTTATATAAAATATCACATGTAATTTTACACATGTGTATTTTCTCTTTTACTATGCTACACGAATACTTCAATAGTTCCAAATAACCATTGACCGTAGCATTGACTAAAACTCTATGCTGATAACATCTGTTGACAAAGCAGCTTGATTTGGAAAGCCAGGGTCTACAGTAATTTTGTTTTATTCACCAATTGAACCGTGCTTTACGATCGAAATCGATTCCAACAGTTGCTCGCTAAGGGTGTTGGGGCGATTGGTACTAATGAAACTTGGCAACTAAATTACAAACTAGAAATTGGAAATGAAATAATAATGCAATGGTGTTAGGCTTACAACATGTCTCAACTAGATTTCACGACCTCAACTATAGCTCTCAATACATAAAGAATAATAAAAATATATGCTTGATTGGAAGGGATTTGAATCCATTATCGAATCTTCCTGAGAAATAAGCATTCTGAATCCAGACATAGATATCTATTATCAAATTCAAATAATTTCGCTTCAGGGTAGAAACTAGACTTGCAAATCCCCTAACACTAAGCAATTATCATCATCCTCTTACCCTTATCCCACTCTAAGTGGGGTCGGCACCAAAATGTCTTCTTCTTCCATTCTCCTCTATTATTCGTCAACTCTGCTGCCACTCCTTTAATATGCATATTACTTTTCGCACAATCCTTCCATCTTTTTTTGGTCTCCCCCTAGCAGATTATTACTATTTACTTTTTTGTCTTGTGATAAAAAAGTAAATAGCAGACTGCAATAAGAGAGAAAATTTCAAGCGATAATCATTTTGTTCAACAAGTCGGTGCAAGCTCGAACAATTCGAACAGTCGCTACAAGAAAACGTCCGACCTGATTTTCATATTTAGTATTTACGTATTTCATGCCAGTTGCAACGCGCACAATAGAAACGCAAGGCTCGCTTATAAAAGATGCTAAGGGCTGTGGCCTTGTTTTATCTTATAAATGGAACGCCTGCAACTAATATTGCTTTGCGAGTTTCTCGTGGAGACTATCTCCTGTCGATGCTTCGGTTGCGGGACGAAACGATCTTTGAGATTGTCGTAGTGAACGTGCTTGTGTTGCTGTTGGTGGTGGTGGTTTGTAATGCGAGTGGTGACTAATCCATGTATAAGATATGAGAACGATTTTTGCTTCCTACACTTAGCATTACATAGATTTTCTTAACAAATGCATATCATAGCAATATAATTTTATCATATCTTTTGTACTATAGAATTCCGCAAAGTAACGCCTACTTCTATAAATTAATGTAGTAAAAGTAAATGACGGCCTGTTACTATCTCACTGCAGGGTATAGGCCTCCTCTCCGTTTTGGACAAAAGGATTGGAGCTAAGATCTGCAACGCTGCTCCAATATGGATTGGTAGGTTACACACATATCCTAGAATTACAGTTATGCATGTTTCTTCACGATATTTCCTTCATTGAAAAGCGTATGATAAATTGCAAATATCAATTTTAATAGAAAACTCATTGGTAAACCCTAGGTTTGAACCCATGATCATTGCTAGAGAGTCGCACCGTTTCACCGTTGGGCTATCACAGCTCAGCGAGCTGTAGATGTAGCTATGAAGTAGCTGATGTAACTAGAACGTGCGACTCTCTAAAATAATGTACTATCGAATAATACTGTTAATGGAATAGTATATATGTGTGGAAGAAGTCTTCACCTTATATCGGAGTGCCCTATATACTTGTTGGTAAGATAGAAGATACTAGGAAAAGACGGAATTGAAGTGGAGGATATAAAAAATAATCCCTTCAGTAAAAACATTACGTGTGTTGAAGTGACTGGTAACAGCTGCGTAATAAATTAAGTGACACTATCAGGACAGTAGCGAAACCCATATCTCAACATAAGGCAATGATAATCTCATACGAGCAGAATAAGAAAAATTAACTAAATATTTGGATCTAGCGCGTGATGTTACAGCGATATGAAATATTGACTCAGCAATAATTGGTCCAAGAGTCGTATCGGTTAATGGTCTTATCGTGAAGAGCCTCGAAGAGCGACATCTGGAGAGGCTCTCGCTTAGCCACTGGATCAAGCGTAGAATATAGAAGGCAGCGTAGCTTAAGACGGCATGTATGTAAGAGGTTTCTCACTCTATATTCCTAACTACTGAGAGCTTTGGTCCTTTCTCAGCTCGCCGTGGATCCCGATTTTGTTACATTCTTTAAAAAAATGTTTTAAAATATGTAAATGAATAAATAAGTGGAATAATAATAATATACGCATCCTATGTGTTAATAATTCCAACAGTCTTGACGAAAAGAAAGGCAAACTAGTGCTTTCTATAAATAATAATTCTCTTGTCACCTCATTACTCATACAATAGAAATGCAGGACTTGCTCATAAAAGATGCTCGCTAAAGGTTACGGCCTGATTTCAGCTCTGAAATGGAATGATTGCAAACACATTTGTAATTTTATAGTTTGACTTTACGAAGCCGTGTGTTATCCGGCTGAGTAAATTAGTAAATACTACCTCATAATATAGAATAATTAGCCAATACTGGATGTTTTGGCCAGTTATTTCACATCGGGGTTGGTGCAACAAGTTTAAAACATGTTTTGCCGAAGAACGATGATAGTTTGGTTTTATGAAATTTTATGTTATATTATTCGTTTGACAGTTAAATTTGAATGTGGATGGATATGCGCCTAGAGGGAGGCCTAAAAAGAGATGGTTGGTTTGTGTGAAGTATGATATGCATATAAAAGGAATGGCGCCAGAGTTGACGAAAGATACGACAGAATGGAAGAGAAAAACATGTTGTGCCGACCCCACTTAGAGTGGGATAAGGACAGGTAGATATAGATTATTCGTTTGACAGTTCATTAAAGGATATAAATAACTAAATTTAAAACTGGAAATAAATATATCTCAACTTCTAGCTGTCCATTTTAACTTATAATTATCTTTTTTGTATATTAATCTATCTATATCTTTTTTATAAATCTATTGATGTCTCACTATGTAAATATATTTGGGTTTGTAAGGATAGTATTTGCTTGCAAAACTAATAACTAAATTGTTTGAGTTGAGGTGTAGCAAATAGGTGTAATAAGTTCGTGTAAACATCGAACGTTCACTGTAATATCGTTATCAGATAGCTTTCTGTTGATCCCGGGATTATTCAATAAATGTCATTGCCGTTATATTAACAATTTTTTTCGTGTAGTAGCAGTTTTAGGAATGGCTTACGAAGCAAAAATTTACGTTAACATTGATCATTGATCCGATAAAATATAGACGGAATTTTGTAAATGTAATTTTGCCTAGAAATAGCCGTGTGGTATCCGGCTGAGTAGAATTGTACCACCCTCATTTCTTACCGAAGTGTTGTAAAAGGCGACTAAGGTAAGTCGACCCGCCGTGTGGTATCCGGCTGAGTACAATAGACCAACCTCATTTCTTACTGAGGTGTCGTAAAAGGCGACTAAGGAAAGTTGAAGTCAGGCAGGCAGCCGGCCGTAGTAACGCAGCCAAATCATGTGACAGCATGTGTATATTACACGTATGGACATTATGATTTGTGTATAATTTCTCCTTGTATACTTTCACCAACCATACGGGCACACCCCCCCTATAGCATGTTTATAACATGTTGTGCCAACCCCACTTATAGTGGGATAAGGGCAGGAGGATGATGTTATTTTCCTTAGAAAATTTCACAAACATTTTCATAAGACAGAAAATGATCTATTCATCTTCAGGTTTAATATTTTTATTTCGTTTACTTGGTTAAACAGTTATGTTAAGATCACGGTAGATTTTTCTGGCTGCTCTACACTTAGCATTATATATATTTTCTATTTTACTTCATCGCGGATTATAGCAAAACAATTTTAATATTACTTTTGTATTATGGATCACCGCAAAGTAACGCCTAATTCTATAAATTATGATATGTATAAATGGACAGATACAGACTGGTAAAAAGATATAAGTATTATTACAGTTTTTACTTTAACTTCAAGCTGTACTTATATTTCCACTCTCTTAACGAAAACTGTACTTAACATCGGTCGGTTTACTTTATGGCTTAAGAATCGTGACGTCTTCAACCAAATGCTTCGCAACAAACTTTCCAATGGATATATCATTATCGTCACGGGTAGATAAATATACATTAAATGTATCCAGAACATTGATCTTAATAGTTTATTGATCCAAATGTAGATTTAAATTACTCGGCATTCCGGCGCGTTGAGATCATTTTCCTGCCATTATGCCAATAAACGGTGAACCTAACGTCTATAAGACGCGAGCTGATTGTGACGTCATTGTGGCTTAGCGGATATAATTTAAAAAGGCTGTAAAGGTATGTATAGCTTATGACGTAATTGAATTCGCGGTGTAGAACAAATAAACATTTAGCATATTTTTAATACCAAAGGTGGGATAGTAAAACGGCCTTTTACTATCACACTGCTGGGAATAGGCCTCTTCTCTCCGTTTTTGGAAAAGGATTGGAGCTAAGACCTACCACGCTACTCAAATGCGGATTGGTAGGTTACACATATCCCCAGAATTCTCTACAGATATGCAGGTTTCCTCAATATGTTTTCCTTAACAGAAAATCGTTTGATAAATTGCAATTTTCCATTAGACTTATAAGTTTAAACAGAAAAACTCATAGGTGCCTGCCGTGGGTCGAACCCCTGACCTCCTCGAACGGTGTTACCACTTGGCTATCACAACTTTTTTGAGGTGGGTCATCAAAGGTGGGATTAAAATTAAATTGTTGTTTTAATATAGATCAATATGGCCGTTTACAGCATTTAATTTAAGTGAACATTTTCGGAGATATTACAGATTTAAAATGCCGTGCTGAGGCTGCGCTTCACCCTATAGCACTTCGCATTTAGCAGCTATATGTCGCTCTTTCAAGAGTAACCACTAAAGAAAACATGTTTGTATTGTCTAATGACAAGAAAGCTGTGAAGTGTGAAGCTGTGAAGTAAGATATTCTGTAATTAATTGTAAAAATAAAATACATAGGGAAAAATGTAAAAATAAATAAGCAAATATGTACTATATGAATTTAGATATTCCAAAGATTCCAGGAAATCTTGGTATACGGAGAGGGAAATTGTTTTTCTCCAAATTTAACGCTTGCGGGCCACGGGCAGTAACGAATCAATCTAAACAACGGGATCGATTTTAATCATTTTTTTCACTCAGTGACATGGGCTATATATTTTATACCCGTTTGAAACAGGGGCAGGCCGCTAGTAAACTATAAAACATACAATTAAATACTAATATTACACAGTTATTTACAATTATAAATATTATAATACATATATCATTAATAAATTACATTGTAACCTTTACGAGATAAAAATTACATATTCAAATATAAATAATTTAGCTTCAAATGATGTTTCAAAATATGTTAAGATTCTAAACGGCGGATGTCGATGGGATGAGCATTCCAATCGCGGACACATTGGACCGTAAACGAATTACCGTAATAATTGGTCCAAATGTTATTACAAAACTTCGATTAACGCAACTTTTATTAAAGGCATAAACGTCTCGACTCTAAAGGTTTGTTAAAATGATAGCCCTGTTAGCAGTGCCATCTGATGAAACAACGCTTTTATGTCACAAGATGGCCGTCATAAGATACATATTTAATGTTTATGTTGTCAGCAGAATAGGTTGCAAGTCGTCTTTATTAAGTATTCCTCAACACACCTAACTACAAATAAACTGCATAGAGCTGTGAGAACGTGCGACTCTTACAAGAGGTTCACGGGTTCAAACCCCGAGAAGCAATGAGTTATTCTGTTAAAACTTATGTGCTTAATTGCGATTCATTATACACTTTTCGGTGAAGGTAAACATCATCCCCCTGCCCTTATCCCACTTTAAATGGGTTCGGCACAACATGTTATAAACATGTTGGCACACAATTTGACTACGTTTTTTACGATCAGCCGCCTGCTTGACGACAACTTACCTTAGTCGTATTTTACGATACCTCGGTGAGAATGAGGGTGGTCTATTCTACTCAACCGGATACCACGCGGTGGATCGACTAACGTTAGTCGCCTTTACGATACCTCGGTAAGAATTGAGGTTGGTCGATACTACTTAGCCGGATATCACACGGCGGGTCGAGTTACCTTAGTCGCCTTTACGATACCTCAGTAAGAAATGAGGGTGGTCTATTCTACTCAGTCGGATACCTCACGGAAGGTATATATCGTGATGAAACCTGTATATCTGTAGAAAATTCTGGGGATTTGTGTAACTTATCATCGGCATTAGAGCAGCGTGGTATCTTAGCACCAACCTTTCTTTCCAAAAATGGAGAGAAGGGATATCCAGCTATAGGATATTAACATGCCGTTACTTTACTGTATAATTAACATTGTATGAGGAAATAAGTTCCTTCACAAACCAAGCTAAGCGACATTAGAAGCGAATAAAAACCTGCAGATAGTCGGCAGTTGGCCAAATAGGCAGCTGCAACGATCAATCAAAAATCATTTACAAACAAGAAACTTTAGTTTCGTTTGCATTGAAAATCCATTACAAACTCACGAACTTTTTTGACACAGTTTTTGTCATGGAAATTTTGCCTCCAAAACTTCGTAAGTAAGAGACAGTTAGCTGATTTACACAGACCTTTCTTACAGAAATTGAAATTTTCGAACAAATTTGATATTGTCAGCTATTGCTAAAACTGAAACCTAATTGCCATGAGATATCCGGCTAGAATAGACCACTCTCAGTGAGGGTGGTCTTTTGATTTCTTAGTGAGGTTTTGTAAAAAGCGACTAAGGTAAGTTGACTAACCGTGTGGTGTCCCGAATGAGTAGAATATACCACCCGCTTTCTTACAGAGGTGTCGTTAAATAAGACTAAAGTAAGTTGACGTCAGTGAGGCGGCCGGTCGGAAAATATGTAGCCAAATCATGTGACAACATGTTTATAACATTTTGCGTCGACCCCACTTAGAGTGGGATAGGGCAGGAGGATGGTGACCTTCGGACGTTCCGAACGGGGTATATCGGACGTCTGGCTTACAGGTCCTCGAGGCGGTCGGTGCATCTGGTGCTCCCGATGCATCCTTTAGCGGAGGGGGGCTTCTCTTTCGAGGGGACCCTACCCAGAGGAGGTGTTCTCTGGGATCGGATCCTGTCATTGCCATAAGCTGCGTGGTGGAGCACACAGGTCGTTTTAGTCGGTGCGACTCCGCCTGTCCTGTATTTAAAAAAAAGGAGAATGATGTTGGAACTCTCATATGGATGAATAACTCTTATATCCTTTCTCTATATTGTAATATGGCACATTTAAAGGTGGCTTCCTATTATAATATAATAACTCTATGATTGAGTTACCGGTATATTCTGATCATACACTGTCACGCGTCAGACACGTCTGTGCTTTAATGTTTGCCCCAGAACACTAACATAAATAACTAACTATAAATTCATAAAATTAACTATAAACACTATAATAAATTTACCCAAGTTCAAGGAAAATAAATAGCACAGTTAACAGTGGTCAGAACTAAATTAATAAACATTTCTCGATACACACAATTGTTTATAAACTATAAATTTATAGTTCAGAAGGTACTATATGTTTTGATATAAATAGTAAATGTTCGGAATTACTCTAAATCTTAATATAAAACAGTGCTGGTCTTAAATATACGAGTATGGTGTTATTCCCTTCGTCGTAGTTAAGAAAGTAGTTAGAAACTTTTATTTTTATTATTATGGTATCATTATGGTATCTGACTGAGTAGAATAGACAAACCTCACTTCTGACCGAGGTGTCGTAAAAGGCGACTAAGTTAAGCTGACCCGACGTGGTCTACTCTACTCAACCGCATACCACACGGTAGGTCAACTTATCACATTTGCCTTTTACGACACCTCGGTAAGAAACGAGGGTGATCTATTATATTCAACTGGATACCACACGGCAGTGTATAATTTAGTGACGAATATTAACATCTCTCTTTCTTACCGAAGTGTCTGCAAAACGCGAGTAAGGTCAAGGTGACGTCACGCACCTGGCCCGGTCGTAAAATACCTAGCCAAATCATGTGACATGTTTATAACATGTTGTACCGACCCCACTTAGAGTGGGATAAGGACAGGAGTGTGATGATTAACGATCATCTACGTTCTAATATTAAATGCTAAAACCGCCGAAAGTTTTCTTGATCTACAAATTCAAAGGCCACAAAGAAAATAAAACGTGTCATAAAAATGCAATCAAGTTGGCTTCCAGCTCAGAAATTGACTCTCATTACAAACTCAACAATCTTAATGACATTCAAGAGGCGGAATAATGACCCAAAGGAATATATCGTGAAGCTGTTGGATTTTGTTCAAATGGTAATGCCATTTTTGTGGCTTTAAAATTTTATTTTTGATGACGAATGATTTTGATTCAATGGTTGTGGTTCTAATATATTTAAGTAATTAAAGTAGTAAATTAAAACAAACTGCAACACATGATTTGTATACTATGAGAAGACAAATAAAATATTATGAATAATCTGTATTGTGTTTTATAAAAGAAACAAAACACCTCTGGTTGGCGATGATCAAAACGATACTAGCCAAATCATGTGACAATATGTTTATAACATGTACCGACCCCACTTAGAGTGGGATAAGGGCAGGAGAATAATGATTAACATCATCCACGTTCTAATATTAAATGCTAAAATCGAAATTTTTCTTGATCTGCAAATTCAAAGGCCACAAAGAAAATAAGACGTGGCATAAAAATGCAATCACGTTGGCTTACAGCTCAGAAATTGACTCTCATTACAACCTCTACAATCTTAATGACATTCGAGAGGCGGAATAATGACCCAAAGGAATATTTCGTGAAGCTGTTGGATTTTGTTCAAATGGTAATGCCATTTTTGTGGCTTTAAAATTTTAATTTCGATGACGAATGATTTCGATTCAAAAGCAAAGTGACTCGTAAACGGCAACTGAGGTAAGTTGACCCTCTGTGAGGTATCCGGCTGAGTAAAATAGACCACCCTTATATCTTACCAAGGTATCGTTAAATGCGACTAAGCGTAAAATAACTAACAAAATCATTTAACAACTTGTTTAATACTTGTTGATCCGACCCTACTTAGATTAGGGCAGGAGAATGAATGAATGATGAATGGTGATCTATCTGTCTTTCTTTTTTATGTGTGAATAGACAAAGATGAAGTTTATGATTTTCATTTTCCCTCTCATTATTTAGTGTCATTCTCGTTTCTTACCGAGGTGTCGTAAAAGGCGACTAAGGTAAGTTGACCCACCGTGTGGTATCCGGTTTAGTAGAATAGACCACCCTCCGTCTTACCGAGGTGACCCCACTTAGAGTGGGACAGGCGACAGGAGGATATATATATTTAGTGTCATTCTAATTTACAGGCTATGACTCTATATGCTTTATCCCCATATCCCGTTGCTATATCCCGTTTGCCAATAGCCAAACTTCTGGTAAAATAAAAAATATTAAACATCATCCATAATAACATCAAAAATAAGAAAAAAATGCGAAGAAGTAGGTCTTAATATTGATTAAATCCCTAATTTCGAATTCCGTTCAATTACTTGATAATTTTTGAAATCGATTGTAACTTTTTGTATTTTAAAAACGGAAACAACGGAAACCAATTATATAACAATAGAAGGATGATAACAGTCTTACTAATTTTGTATGTTAAAAAAAAGACCGTAGAGTTTTTCAATGTAGAATTTCAATGGTTCCAACGAAAAAGGTGTCATAAAAATGCAATCACGTTGGCTTACAGTTCTTGAATTGAGTCTCATTACAACCTCAACAACTTTAATGACTCTGGAGGGGCGGTATAACGACCCGCGCGATTTCTCGTGAGCACTGCGAACTGCTTTTTGTTTTTTTTTAGTACTTTACTATGTCATAATAGCCGTGTGGTATCCTTTTGCGTAGAATAGATCATCCTAATTTCTTACCGATGTATCGTAAGAAGCAACTAACAGTCGATCCGCCGTGTGGTATCCGGCTGAGTAGAATAGACCACCCTCATTTATTCACGTGTCGTAAAAGAGGACTAAGGTAAGTTGACCGGCCGTGTGGTATCCGGTTGAGTAAAATAAACCATACTCATTACTTACCGAGGTGTTGTAAAAGGCGATCAAGGTAAGTTGACAAACCGTGTGGTATGCGGTGGAGTAGAATATACCACCCTCTATCTTACTGAGGTGTCCTAAAAAGCGACTATAAGTCGTAAGTTGACGTCAGGCAGAAGGCCGATCGTGAAATACTAGCCAAATGACGGTTTTATTTAAAATGTGTTGAAGCGGCTACTAAGTTGTAAAAAATCTCGCCTGCTGCAAGCTATAGTCGCTTGCGCCACGTAAATCACCAAAGATACACTAAAGTTAGTTCCTAGAGAATTGAAGATCTTTAAAAATACTACAAATAAGTCCAGGACTTCATATCTCTTTCTCTTATAGTTTACTCACAATTAAACACAAACTAATTTATAGAATAAGGCGTTACTTTGTGGAGGTCCACAATACAAAGCTATGCGATTTGCTTTGTCCTGCTTTGCGATTTCGTCGTCGAGTCTGACGATGCTTCGGTTACGAGGCGAAACAATTGTTGAGATTGTGGTGGTGAATGCATACATTCTACATTTAGCATTAGGTACATACCTATATTTTCTTTTATCGCGGATTATAGCAAAATATTCTTCTTATTAGTTTTGTAAAAATATTACGTTGTTTACGCTGGAATAACTTTGTGATACTGATTTCCACACGGGAAAAGCCGCAGGCACAGCAAGTATTATTATATATATCTTTTGCATTAAACACGAGTCTCCTTCACGGTTGGCTGATATTTATTTTTTAAGTACTCCTACGTTACCACATTTTACCGATCGTTTCATAGCCCACAGATTTTTAGCATAACTTTTATGTTAAAATAAAATTGTGAGTTGGTTTTAATGAGTCTTTTATTTTAGTTTTTCTCTTGCTGGATAAAGTTTTTCATTAAAAACATTTACTGAAAGGTAAAATATGATTGTTGATTAAATGGCATTGGAGATTGAAATATTTCCTTTTAGATTAAACCAATAGCACCTACTGTATAATGGTAAATATCTGAAGAATATCGTTCAATCATTTCTACTAATACATTAATGTCCCCTATAACGCGGGAGATTGGTTCCGCGTTATAGGAAAACGCGTTGTATGAGTATTCTCGTATACCGCGCTCGTATGGCGCTCGTTAATGAGAGTTTAAATTATAATATAAAGATAAATTTGTTTTGAACGAAAAATGTGCATTTTTAACATAGTTGAAAAATAAATATTATATAAAAAAGTTTAAGAAACACAATTTCTACACCTTCATTATAATACGCACAGCCAATGTTTTCATGATTCACATACAATGCGTAAATATGGAATAAAATAGTTTAATGTAATTTTAAAATACGTGGAACATGGGAAATCCCCGCGTTATATGGAAAACACACGTTATAATAGAAGGGACTAAAATCACGTGATAAGGGTACCGCGTTATAAAATTAAATCATTAAATTTGACGATTAAAGTTTTCGTTTACTTGACTCAAGAATATATTTTTTATTTATCTTGTAACTAACAAAAAAAGCTCATCCAATAGAATTTTATGAGCCTACTTAAATCGCCGTTAGGGGATCGAGTATCGTAACGTGATTTAACGATGTACATAATCGTTAAACACTAAGCAGTATATTACGAACAAGGGTTGGAACTTTTAATAGTTAATTTAAAGTCCGTAGTAGTGCAGGGGATATGCTTATTTCAATCTTTTGACCAAAAATCAAAGCAATTAATGAAATTATTATGAACAATGCCATTATTAACATCAATAAAACATATGTCATCACAAACATTATTGAGAACATCGTAATCATTTACTTCATCAATGTTGCAATTACTAACGTCATTAACAACTATGCCATTACTAATTTCAGTAAAGACATTGATATCAATTATATCAATGATCTCGGTACTAACAGAGCTATCACTCATATCTCTGTTAGCGAAGTTATCACTATCATCATTAAGGACAATACCATCAATAACACCAATGGGAACGATACCATAACTAATCTGTCTATAAAACATAGTAATTATAGAAATAAAACTTTAAGATAATTAATTTATTTTCTATATCGTAGTCACTTAATTGAAAACCTTGGAATTACTAACACCATTGAGAACATTTCCAGTACTTATTTCATTAACAACGTTGCTATCAATTACAACAATGCCTATCGGTAGTAGCAGAAGCTATCACTATCTTTGAGATCAAAGTTATCACTAGCATCATTAAGGACAATGACCTTACTAAAACGAATGCTAACGAACATATATAAACTAACTATCAAACATAGCTATTATTGAAATTAAGATGAATATATTTATTATAATTATTTATTAATTAATATATATTTATTTATTAATTAATATATTAATCTTATTTTAATTAAGATATTTATCTGATTTTATTTTAAATTTTGATATGTCGTTCTATACATTAGACATGACTACTAAAGCTGTGGAATCAATAAATAATAAAAATGTGTTGTAACAATTATTACATTATTACAGTAGGCAGCAACGCTAAAATGTACCTTAGTTAAAAGCAATGTTTTATAAAAATAGTAGCCGTACTTTTTCTCGATAAAGGCAATTTTTTAAAACTATTATTAAATTTTAAGTTACAGTTTAAATAAAGTAAAAATAAACCTTTTAAAAATCAGGGACATCGTTTAGGACCATTATTTGTATATCACTTCTTTGTTTATTTTCGTAAACAGATGCATATTGTGCACTTTATTTCATACTAAATTTGCAGTAGAAAAACAGTTTGATGTGAAAGTCCTAACTTTGTCCAATTTCAGATCCGATTCAGTCAAGCACATAAAGTTCAGGATGTACTGGGTGCCAAGTTCTTTAAATCTATTTCGATGTGAGACTAAAGTATTTGCAATGTATTTTCGTTGAAAGTACAATCTCTCGCTGGCACGTTAATACGAGAACATAAACAACATATAAACAAGTTAGTTAGATGTTGAAATGGCTACTCTTATCTATACAACTTCCGCGATGAACACATTCCCCTGACTCTGGAGCCGTACACCCGTTATGAAAACGTAAAGTGATCTTTTCTGTTTCATTTGCTTTAAAAAAATGTTCTTATTGTAAGT
The DNA here is from genome assembly GCA_947086495.1 of Morpho achilles. Lineage (NCBI taxonomy): Eukaryota > Metazoa > Arthropoda > Insecta > Lepidoptera > Nymphalidae > Morpho > Morpho achilles. The sequence goes on from CAMTZB010000013.1 coordinate 12,419,168, forward strand.
ATTAGGGTTTTGTTCGTATGTATGTATTTTTGGAGTTTTTTCAGGTGTAATTCTTAACTTGATTCCAAAGTCATGATAATCGAAGGCGACAATTATATCTCTAACTTTAGTTAGAGAGATATAAAGATAGAAAAAGAAAGGAAGGGAAAGGGAGAGGATAGAGAGATGCGTAACCTTTACTGGGTGTACACGGGCTGAAACTCCAGACGGGCAACACGTGATCCTCAAACGCAGCAATAGAGCAATTATTTTAAAAATAGTTTAGGGTAAAGTAAAAGGGCTGGATAAGCCAATTTTGATTTTGGTAATGAAGCCCATTCATACGAATCCGTGTGCAGAAGTTAAGTATTTAAATTTTGTAACGCTTAAGGAACACGGTGCCTTTAGCGTTACAAAATTTAATGGGGGTGTAAGGGGGTGTAAGGGGGGAACTCGTCCCAGTCAGTTTCCTCAAATGTCAACCTCACCTGCACGTGGTACACCCTGCAAATAAACCGACGAGGCTCTGGTGACCGACTAATGGCGGTATAACCATTCCCAAGCTGACTTAAATATAACAGACCGAGAGCGGGCAGCAGCGTTGTCGGTGCGAAATGGTCAGCACTGCAGTCACCAACCGGCATGCCAAGCGTGGTGATTATTGGCAAAACCCTTAATGGATACATACATAAAGCCACAGCCCCTAGTTCCCGGCAGCCCCGCTATTCCTGGCTCTGGCAGCGGTTTGGGTAACGGCGGGGCAGGGGGTGTTAAGAATCTCCGGCAGAGATTCCGCTGCCAACCCCGACGACTAGACCTGGCAACGAACAACGCACGCACTTTGAGGGAAGACGAAAAGATTCTCGAGCTGGAAGAAACAGTAAGCAAGTTGCGCTGGGATGTGATAGGATTATCTGAAGTCCGAAGAGAACAGGGGGGAGGGGGAGAACACGATGATTCTAAAATCCGGCAACTATACTACCGGGAGGGCGAACAACAGTCCCAGGGTGGTGTCGGGTTTCTTGTCCACAAGTCCCTTGTTAATAGCATTGTTCAAGTCGAGAGTGTGTCGAACAGGGTCGCGTTCCTTATACTCAGAATTACCAAACGGTATTCGCTGAAGGTCATACAGGTTTACGCACGGACATCGGCACATCCGGACGAGGAGGTAGAGGCCTTGTACGAGGATTTGTCTAGAGCCATACATGCCTCTAAAACCTTCTACACTGTTGTGATGGGGGATTTTAACGCAAAGCTGGGCAAGCGAAGTGGCACAGAAGTAAGAGTAGGGCAATTTGGATATGGGCAACGGAACCACAGGGGCCAGATGTTGGCCGATTTCTTGGAGAGAGAGGACCTTTACATGATGAATTCTTTCTTCAAGAAACCCCCACATCAAAAATGGACCTGGGTAAGTCCCGACGGTTCCACGAGAAACGAGATCGACTTCATCATGTCAACCAGGCCAAAATTATATTATAGCATCTAGATATAAACGGAACTTGAGATATTTATATTTCGACGGAATAAAAACTTATCTGTATTTATGTTTGTTTACGTTCAAATCAATCTGTACGTAGAATTAAGCACAAATAAAGAGCCATTAGAGCGCCAAAAGATTACAAGCAAATATACACACATACTTTCACTTTTATAATGCACAGTGAGAAATATACAGTGAAAGAAAAATAAATAACAAATAATTTTGCCATTACCAAGACAGGTACATTACATTAAAAATAATTTTGGGATAATGTGTCCATAAGGAGAATGTAATACGTGCATGTGGCGCATTTAAAACAAAAAACGGGCCATTACATGAAACCCCTGAGAATTATTACATTGAGAATGCCGGTACAACATTGAGACACTTTTTTTTATAAATTAAAGGTTTTTGAACAATTCCTTAATATTTTTATTCGATACACGTTTCATTTTGATATACTCGTTTTATTTTACTTTACGTATAAAATCTTAATTAATAAATAGTCTTTACACAAAATATCATAACGATTTTCCTATAATCCACGATTAATTGCGTATTTTCCAGCTGTGAGTCCGTGCGATTCGTTCGAGGGGGTCACGAGTTCAAAGCTTGGGCCGGCACCAATGAGATTTTCTGATAAAATAAAAAAATAAAATGTGTCTAATTGATAATTGCAATTTATCACACGCTTCCTAGAGCGTGTGATAAATTGCGTGGAAAGGAAAATATCGTGAGGAAACCTTCATATCTCTGGAAATTTCTGGGAATATGTGAAACCTATCCGCATTGATGCAGCGTGGATAAAGCTTCATATCCAAAAAGAGAGGTAATAAATTAGACCTGCCGTGTAGTATCCGGCTGAGTATGGTAGACTACCCTCATTTCTTACCGAGGTGTCATAAAAGACGACTAAGGTAAGTTGACCCACTGTGTGGTATCCGGTTGAGTAGAATAGACCACCCTCATTTCCTACTGAGGTGTCGTAAAAGACACCTAAGGTAAGTTGACGTCAAGCTGGCGGCGGGCGTAAATTACCTAGCCAAATCACGTAACAACATGGTTAAAACATGTTGTGCCGAACCGGATAAGGGCAGGAGAATGAATGATTGCAGAGAACTGATACAATTGTAGTGTATATACGGTTTGAGCTGACATTGTTTTGTATTTGAGGTCGCATTCTAATATGTTTTCTTGTAGCAGATGTCAATTATTTTAACAACTTTGTAACATTACTACTATGTGGTTTGGATGTTATTTGAGCCGCAGCTTTCGTTTAATATCCACAGTCAGATTAAAAACATGTAGAATGATATAAAAAAGAAACCAGATCACGCTTTATCGATTTTCCGTGGCCCACTGACATGATGTTGGGAGATACCGGTTAATAATTGTTAATTGTTACAGAATACAAAAGTAATATTAAAATTATTCCTTTAATCCGCGATAAGGTAAATATATATTATGCTAAATGCTATCCGTTTTTATATCTGATACATAGAGCATTTGCAAATTTGTCCTACAGACCTCGGCCACCACGACAACACCACTAGCAAGCACAAGCACTACACACGTTCACTATTACAAACTTTATTCTATTCTATTTACTATTTATAAACTACATTTGATTACAATTTAGCTCTTTAATATATTTTATCTCTTTTTAATTTATTGGTAAATTTCATTGTTACGAGTAATCATGGTTTTTCTTTCATTTGTGGTAATCCAGAGCATCTATATTGCATAACAAAGTATGGCAAAATAAACAAGTCTGCAGAATTAATGATAATCCTAAACACAAGTTTTCTTAGTTAGGAGTCAGATGTTCTCCCACTTCAAGGGCCAAATTATAACCTTCTTTTTAATAACATCTTGTAAATGTGGGTTACGCAATGTTTTTATTAATAAGAAATAAATAAATAAATAAATAAATAAATAAAATAAAAATGTAAGATATCATTATAATGATAATATCATTATCATGATAATGTATTATTATTCAGATAATGTATTATTTTTGCTGTCGGGAACGGAAGTAGTCAAATATCATCTCTTTAGTTTTTAATACCGGATGTGCTAACATCGCGATAATCACGTGACCGATAGAAGGGTGAGAGCTCGTTTGTGATTTCTATAAATTGCCAAACTTGCCATGGCGAAGCCTTAAGCCAGTCTTGTTCCAAAACTCGACTCATGCCATTATTAGACCCTTATGCAGTTAAATAGTTTCATCACTTGGAGTCGTGCTGTAAAGCTTGACTTGTACGATTATTAAACACCCACTTGTTTAGATCGTGTTATACTTGGTTAACACTAGTAGAGTTTATAGAGTGGAAGTTAATATTAAATGTTGTATATAGCTGTGATAGCCCAGCGGTGAGAACATGCGACTCTTCGAGGAAGTCACGAGTTCTAACCCCGTTTTTCTAGTTGCTTAATTGTTTACATATTTTATATAATTTATATTGACACGACAATCAGAAGACTTATTAGACAATCTTACTTAAGTTCCTGCAAGGGATCGTTATAGAGATAAACTTTCCTTTGTGTAAACTCTTATTTTATTTATTATGTACTGTTATATAATAGATAAAATTATTTATTTTTAATTATTTAGAATTTGCTGAACAGGAAACGTTTTCATTAATAATTGACCAATAATTTAAAAAATTAGCTCAAATGTATGGTTAATCGGCTTACAATTATTTCCGTAACAACACGTGCTATCCAATTATGACGAATACCGAAATCCGGAAATGCAGCATACATGAGCTACAGAAATAATGGATCCAGAAATAGCCATGTATACTAGTCGTTTTTGATCGACTGACACACGAAAGTAAATTACAAAATTCATACGATCCTCTAGAGCATGTATACGAGAATAAAAATATAATTTAGTTATTTTATTTGATTTTTGATATACTTATAATTTGTTATCAATGTATTATATTAAGTTACTTAAATTTTTCATTGCATGATACATAAAGTAGGTTGGCGAAATATTATTACTGATCTCAGAAAAAGTATTATGTTGTTATTTATTAATAATTAGTAATTATATATATATTAGTGTATATATAAATTTATTTATTTATGTGTATTGCGTATCGGTGTATTTATTATATGTATGTATATAGTATTTATTATATGTACATATAGATAATAAATTGTACCTTGCGGTATGCAATGTGTGTGCAATAAAGAATTTCTATCTATATAGCTATCTATCTATCTAGCTAAAAGGTCACGGATTATTAAAATAATAACTGGATTAGACAAAATGATTTAGTCTTAAAAGGAAAACACAACAGATCGATAGCAGGATAGCGTACAGTTTCTCCACACAATACTATCAATCATAAATATATTGCTAGATATTGTATATCCCCTGCTTGAATGAACTCATACACAAGTTAATCACATATTTTAATTCATTTATTCATACTAGGTAAAGATACGCTTTTTGCAATGGGTTAAATATTTTCTAAAGAAAAGTTTTAATTATTTTGTATAGTAACACCATATGAAGAACTATGAATAAAGGCCTTGGATGGGCTTGAAACCAGTCTATATAATAAAACGTGAGTATGCGTTCTATACATTAACAAGTCTAAATTTGAATAAAGTATGCCAGTAGCAAGCTATGATAGCCATAAGTAAGACTGTGCTACTCTTTCGAGAGGATCACGAGTTCTAACCCCGGCAGGCACCAATGAGTGCTTCAATTAAAACTTATGTGTCTAATTGATAATTGCAATTTATGACGCGTTTTTCGGTGAAGGAAAACATCATCATCATCATCGTCTTCCTGCCCTTATCCCACTCTAAGTGAGGTCAGCATGTTATAAAAATGCTGTCACATGATTTGGCTGCGTTTTTACGACCGGCCGCCTACCTGACGTCGACTTACCTCTGTCGTATTTTACGACACCTCGGTAAGAAAGAGGGTGGTCTATTCTACTTAGCCCGATACCACACGGTGGGTCAAACGGTGAAGGAAAACGTCGTAAGCAAACCTGCATATCTCGAGATAATTCTAAGCATATGTGTAACTTACCAATCCACATTGAAGCAGCGTAGTAGGTCTACCTAGGTAGGTCACCCTTCTCTCCAGAAACGGAGAAAGGAGGCCTATGCCCAGCAGTGGGATTGTAACATTACTTTACTTTTTATGCCTGTAGCACAACTTCTATTTCAAATAAATAATCACAGATGCTAATAAAAGAGGTTTTTTTAAAGCCGAGCGTACGGCTTCTAAAAGCACCATATATTACTTAAAATCTCATGCATTCACACTGGGTCGAAGCTTATAAAAGATTGAACAATTTTTCGTAGCGTATGTATTTTTCCGAACTCTCTGGCGAATTCAAATGTGAATACTCGGTGAGTCAACATAAGACCAAAATATACATATGTACGTATATTGTTTAAATTTATACTAATATATAAAACTGAAGAGTTTGTTTGTTTGGTTGATTGTTTGAACGCTCTTATCTCAGGAACTACTGAAGAGATTTCAAAAATTCTTTCAATATAAGAAAGTCTTGCGATTGAAGATTTCCTTCATTAATAAAATATAGCCTATAGGGTATATAACATCACGCTAAGATGAATAAGAGAGGAGCATCAATAAAAAATAGTAGGAAAACGGCAAAATTTAAAGCTTTCCTTGCGTACGCTGAGTAAACGGTGATAATTATTTAAAAATGTTTCCCTCTTAAAGTTCTAAATAAAAGACTGCGATAGCATGTCTAGCTTTTAAGGTTAACCCACTTTAACCATTTTTATGGTTATCAAAATACTATATTGCGATTTTCTACGCGGGCGGAGCCGCTGGAGATTGCTAGTAAGTGATATATTAAGGTTAGTGGAGCATAATTTATTGAAACAGTAGTCTGGAAATATGTAAGTTGTTTTTGCAGCATTAAATATTTTACAATGGTCCATATCATCATAAAGAGCTTCGACTCATCACGCTCCATGATTCTGGATTGATGAGTAACACGTTTTCTCGAAATTCGATTTGAATAGTTTCCGCTGTGTAGTATCCGTCTGAGTAGAATAGATTATGCATAAATGCATAAATAAGAATTCAAAAACAAGCAGCAACATTACAACTTTCAATAAAATATACAAGTCCAATATTAAACGCTCAAGTGCATTTTAGTTATTGTTTTGTTTGATATTGGAATTTTGGCAATATCGTCCATCGACGAAGTTCTCTTTAAACAAGCTTAAAATTGTTGCGGTCACGAATTTGGAACACGGTTATCTGTTTTATCTTTAGTCTATACTAAAGATAAAATAGACATATTTTATCTTTAGTCGATACTAAAGATACAAAACAGGGACAAGAATATTTATTTTCATATATAACGACGTAACATTTCAATAAACAAAAGACTTACTCATAGGTCTCTAGCATTTTTCAAACATCATGAAAGCTATAGTAGGTTTCCGATCTTTGCAACACTGACGTCAAACTGCTGACCTTCAAAGCATCATTGCAGCGTATATTTGGTCTTTCCCTACATCCTCCACTCGAAGTTTGCACCATGATTTTGCTTTTCATGTAACATGTTTAGCTTAAAACCGTTGTAAGTGCGTTAGTCATCTTTAATATTTAAATGAGTTAATCTTGTATATATATTATATAATAAATAATAACATTGTCGCTGTCATATGTGTTATTAAGTTGTTGAGAAAGAGTAAATGGGTTGACTTTTGAGGAAATTGCTAATTTATTGAATAAGTATAAAGGAGAAATATTGTGGTTATTACAATATATTTTCTGGATCTCGGAAACGGCTCCAACGATTTTCGTGAAATTCAGCATGAAGGGGGTTTTGTTTAAAAATTTCGTTTTATACCTATTTTCGGGCATTGAAAAAATTGCTAAAATTAAAAATTGATTGCAAATGATATTTTTGGCTGTCAAACGTAATACTGTGATAGCTTAATGGTAACGGGCGGACCAAAAAATTCGAGATTTCGCTCTCGTGTCTCACATGTTGCCGGCGCATTATTTCTTTTATTTGCATTTTTTATGCTTTAAAAAATTACCGAGTAAGGCTCGGTCAATGAGGTACTTTCAGTTACACACCATATCTACATATATTCATCTCATGTCCATTCCACTACCATCTATGGTAGATCAATGAAACCTTCCAATTACCATAAACTAGCACAACAAAAACGTTTATTTCACAAATCATCATCTTCCTGCCCTTATCCCACTCTAAGTGGGGTCGGCACAACATGTTATAAACATGCTGTCTCATGATTTGGCTGCGTTTTTACGACCGGCCGCCTGCCTGACGTCAACTTACCTCTGTCGTATTTGACGACACCTCGGTAAGAAGAGGGTGGTCTATTCTACTAAACCGGATACCACACGGTGGGTCAACTTACCTTAGTCGCCTCTTACGACATCTCAGTAAGAAATGAGGTTGGTCTATTCTACTCAGCCGGATACCACACGGCGGGTCGACTTACCTTAGTCGCCTTTTACGACACCTCGGTAAGAAATGAGGGTGGTACTATTCTATTCAGCCGGATACCACACGTTTATTTCACAAATATTAATATCAAATTTTTCATTTGTATTTTCTTAGCGTTCTCTCTGTGCTGCGTTCATTGTTTCTTCTTACTTTATTGTTTTTAAGAAAACGTTTGCTAGCATTGTTCTCATTCTATTGTTTATGAATATTCACAAAAACCAAATTATATCTGCAATCTTGAGTATTAATGAATTGATTTTGTTGAATTACATCAAATATCCAGATTTTAGATTCATCAATGCCAAAAACAATAAAATTTTAGTAATCATTTTATATAATTAGACATTATTTTTCTATAATTAGTCATTTTGTGGCTTGGCGTAAAGTAATGACGCGTCGAATAGAATATAAATAAGATTTCCGTAAAAGACTAAGGTCTTGTGTCACAAGTTATTGATAAAGTGTCGGATAGCTAACCGACAAATAAACTAAGTAAAAGATAAATTTCTCTGCAAAGAGACCCTAAAAAGTGAAAAGTTAAAAAATAATTAAAATTGCGGTCATTTTGAAATAGGTATTCGCTATCCAGCAGATAAATAAAATAACAGCCACCTGTTAACTTATACGGGACTTTTAAAATTACAAATTTATTTTTTATTAGCTACAACAAACAAAACGCTTATTATTTAAAATTTAATACAAAACTGTCAACTACTAGTGCATGGTCAATCATTAGTGCCATTACCTTAATAGTTTCTAAATATTTAAGTACAAGCAATATACTGTAAAAGAAAAACATCTCATCAGCTTAACTAGGTATCTATAGAGTTAATTAAAGAATCAAATACTCGCAACCTTACCCAACGCTACTATGTCATCAAAAATGAGCCACAGCGAAAGAAGTAAGACAAATACCTAACTTCGTTCGTAATTTGTTTGTCCTCTATACACTCTCACAATGACCTATTGTACTTTCCCGAATTTCAAGGATATGTCAGCTGGAATGTTGCCATGTATTAAATTTCTTAACCTTGATTCTACTATGAATGATTTTAGTATGTTTATCTCGTTGATTACGTCATGCAATTTTTTTATGTAATAAATCAAAGTTATTTAAAAGATTATTATAAACATCCGGGATTATTTAGTGCATTAATAATATCTTACTGATTCTAGTTTCTGTTTTTAGTTTTTCTAGTTCGATTAAATAGTTGAATTGTAGGTGATTTTGATTAAATAGAATATCATCATTTCTGCTTTTGACTTTGGTTCTTCTACGGATCTTCTCATTTCTGATTTGATCACGTAACGATACTACTAGTATAGCTCGCAATTCTATCATCACTTTATTTTTGGTTGCTTTATAATTTACCAACTTAGATTGTAAAAAGGTCTATCTTCTGGCAGGTATTCCTATTTTTAGCATATCAAAAATTCAATAAAACAAACAGGTAGACAGTTTTAGTATACACGGGCTTTCGTGCCATAGGAGCTCTGGTAGGCTTTTCATTCATGGGTTTCTTAATGATACCATCAAAAGAGCTCTTGCCACCATCGACATTCCGGCGCTTCTTGAGCTTTCGGGGATATGTCGGGATGATGGCAAGAGACCAAACGGCTTGACGCTATTTTCTTGGGAATGGGGACGGGCTTTAATGTGGGACGTAACATGCGTTGGTACGTTAGCCTCGTTACATATCAGAGAAACAGCTTCAAGGCCTGGAGCTGCGGCGGAAATGGCCGAATCCAGTAAACGGCGGAAGTATGCATCTCTCATCGAGAGATATATATTTGTGCCGCTTGCAGTTGAGACCCTAGGGCCATGGAGTCAAAGTGCAATTTTTATCCGTTTTAACAACTCGGTTAATTGCCTCTTCGGGTGACAAGAGGGCTGGCTCCTTTTTCGTACAAAGAATCAGCTTAGCGATTCAGCGCGGAAACGCTGCCAGCATTCTTGGAACAATTACACGTGGGCATGATTTTTATAGTCCTAGCGTATAAGTAGGTTAAGATGTACATTTTTGTTGTAAATAAATTAAACAAAGTGATATTTAAGTTATTTCATTTTTAATACAAAATAACTCAAAACTACATACATCGCCAATTTCATTAAAAATATTGACATGACGGCAAAAATGGTTATAATCCTGAGCGTACACGACTCCGATCCAACTCAATGAATATAAAATGCAAACGCGAATGAAAAATTTCATTTTATATTTACAAGAGTGCTCCGTATAACGTTTACTTTAGGAATGTAGTTGGAATTAGTAAATGTCATATGTATATAGTATATAGCTGGCTTTAAGTTTCTGAATAGTATTGCATATAAGCAAGGCTTTATGTCTTTAAAAGCATTATTGAGCGGTATGGGCGAGCACTAAATAATGGTGAGATGCGCAGAGTATGGCGAAACTTAAAGGAATCTTAGCTATATGACTAGTCAGCAATCAGTTGCTAAGCATCTGCTAAGATTTGTTGTAGACCAAATTTAACATATTTCTGTTAACATTTTATATAGATTCATTCATTCATTTTATTACGATGTGTTATAGATATAAACCATATTATAAAAAAAGTCCCCAAAAGCTATCGTCTGTATATGAACGATTTTCTTAAAATCTACTCAACTGTATGGTTTTTACTCGAATATTTATTTTTGAGCAAGATTTTAGTCAATAACATATTCGCTGAAACGGTTAAACCGATTTTGATTGGATTTTCACTGTAAGATAGACGATGTTATGGAGCAAGTTCTGGGCAATTTTTTATCCTAATAATTCCTGGATTGGGATTTACAAGGGATAACTAAGGAGAAAAAAGATTATAAATTTTTACATAATGGTGGTAGCCTCGATATAACTATGATAATATTTATAAAATAATTTATTATATCATATATCGTATCGTAAAGTTTTATACAAGTTCCGTAGTTGTATACAATTCTGCCAAACATGAGTATTTAGTCGAACAGTGCCAATATCTGCAGTATTCCATACATGAATTAAAACTTACGCGTAAGAATATGTCATTCTCGCGTAATTTAAAACAAACAGCAAAACAACTATCTAAATGTATTTAAAACATTCCTAAAACTTGCTAGTCTGGGTGACTGTCGATCAATTTATGGATAAGGGTAAACGATAGGCAATTAAAATAGTCTTATGGAGTAGCCTTCTGTTAATAGCCTTTGAAAAATCGATAAAGCTGAACATTGTCTTAAAACCAAATATCGTTGAGTGAGCCATTTTCTTAAAACCAAGAAGAATATTATCTAAATTGGACTGTGTTAGAAGATGCAAAAATTCATAATTGATGATAAGCTAACCTATATATAGTTTGCCGTAATCAATTAAATTAGAAGATATTTAACATAAAAGTTAATTATATTTATGCATTATTTTACAGCATTTCTATAAACTGTCTTACAAACAAAGGTTAACTGGCAGTAACTGACTTATGGATAAGTTATCCTTTATATATTTTTTTTAATAATGTATTTCTTAACTTTATATCATCGTATATAAATAATAAATTATTTAATTAAAGTTCCATAATATTTGTACAGTTTAGGATAATGATAACATTACAATTATAACGTAATATTTACAAACTATATTGACTTATACATTGTAACTGCTTTTAAAAAAATCTGTACCTATATGTTATGAGCCTACAGAATGACAGAGATAATGTTGTCAATTTAAAAATTGTAGTTTACTCTTCACTCTCGTCTAATGCTTTATAAAACTAAATGATATATAGAAATAATTATTTCTCAATCGATAGATAGCCAATTTTTCTTTAACCGAGGGATTTTTTTATGCTTAATCGATTTGTAGAATAGAATGGATCAAAGTAGACAAGTGGGTAGTGCAATTGCATGCTTAAATTTTTTTTTTTTATATTGAATTACAAAATAATCTCATTGTTCCACACGCATCTTTGAATTTAAAAAAAGAACGCCTACTTCTATAAATTATTTGCAATACTTATCTGCAAGATGTCTGATGCGAAATTCCAATCCTAAGCTTGTTTTGATCTGTTTGTCTGTTCCCGAAATAGGATCGTTCGTCGGTGAGCTCTGGAGTTCGATATAAGATTCACAACTATACTTGCGTATAATGTCAATCAATCAAAATTGAGTGCGGTATTTTGTAACTGCATTCCGTGTGCTACTTTGGTCTCTCTAACGTATCTAATGTATTTCTGTATAGCTTTTATGAAGACCTAAAATACAGGGAATCCAGGCGTCAATTTCCTTCCGTAGCAATTCTAATGTAATAACGTCACAATTTACAGAAGTAGGCGTTACTTTGCGGGGATCGTGGACCGCGCACCGTCATCGCGGATTATAGCAAAATAATTTTATTATTACTTTTTTATTAACTTTACAATCAACAACAAAGTAGATATAATGGGTATTTAAGTATAATAAAAAGATAAACTTATTATTTTGTTAAATTAATGTAACCTGTATAGATGGGTAAATAAATAAATATTCTATAAATATGTCTTTTTTTAGTTACATAACTATAAATGGCCAGCGGCTCCGCCTGCGTGGAAAGATTAAAATCGTAATATAGTCTTTTGATAACCATAAAAATGATTACAATGGGTTAAACTTAAAAGCTAGACGAATGCTGTCGCAGACTTTTATTTAGAAGTTTTAAACGGGATTTTGTAATACATTATTTTTGAATAACTTTTACCGTTTACTCAGGGCACGCAAAGAAAGCTTTAAATTATGCCTTTTTCGTACTATTTTTTATTGCTGCTCCTATCATATTCATCTTAGCGTGATGTTATAGAGCCTATAGCCATCCTCAATAAATAGACTATCTTACACTGACTGAATTATATGAAAATTGTACCTATTTAAAATTCAATTTCATCAGCTAAAATAATAAGTACTAATTAAACTTCGGAGAAAGCAGGCTTATGTCCAGCAGTGGGATAGTACTAGGCCATTATTCTACTTTTTTACATTATTATAGCATATAAGCGACAAAGGTAAGTTAACCCGCCATGTGTTATCCGGCTGAGTAGAATACACCGCCCTCATTTCTTACCAAACTGTCGTAAAAGGCGACTATGGGAAATTGACCCGCCGTGTCGTATGCGGGTGAGTAGAATAGACAAATCTCATTTCTTACGTAGGTGTCGTAAAAGGCGACTAAGGTATGTTGACGTCAGGTAGGCGGCCAGTCGTAAAATATATTTTCAAATCACATCACAACATGATTAAAACGTGTACTAACAAGTTTGGGATTAGGGAAGGAGTATGATGGTCACTTTATTACAGCAGTTCCAATTTTTTTTAACTGTATAAGTATTGCAAAAGTACACTAAGGATATATATTTTTAAATTTCTCTCAAACACTTTGCAATGAAGAAAATTTAATCATTCATTTTAGGTTATTTGTGACGTTCATTTGCTTAGTCATTTTAGGATGTTTGGGGCTTATTTTTAGTTAAATAACTATTAACTAAAAACGTTCAAATAACTAACATTATACTTTAATATCCCCGCCTCTGTATTACGTTAGTCCTCATAAGTTCTTTCATAAAAAGTTAAGTACAACAAGAGAAGAAACTTGGTAAGCGGTAACATACTCGGGGATTTCTTTTTAATTTCTCGGCGGAATTACAAGCTCTATAAGCAGCTGTTTCATGAAAACTACTTGCATTTAAGATGTTTAAAGGTTTATAAATAAAATGTTATTCTAAACTCAATCTGTTTAGAAATTTCAGTTACGTTTGCATTCCTTCTGGGAGCTTTTTTAAGATTGAAGTTTTTTTCGGCTTTTTTATTTTGTGCCATTTGAATTCTAAGCAAATCATCATTCTCCTGTCCTTATACTACTCTAAGTGGGGTTCGCACAAGATGTATTAACCATGTTGTTACATGATTTGGCTAGGTATTTTAAGACCGGCCGCCTGCCTGACTTCAACTTATCTTAGTTGTATTTTACGACACCTCGGTAAGAAAGAGGGTGGTCTATTTTACTCAACTGGATACCACACAGTGGGTCAACTAACCGTAGTCGTATTTTATGACACCTCGGTAAGCAACGAGGGTGGTGTATGCTACTTAACCGGATACCACACGGCATGTTAATTTAGCTTAGTCAACTTTTATGACACCTCGGTAAGCAACGAGGGTGGTGTATGCTACTCAGCCGGATACCACACAGCAGGTCAACTTACCTTAGTCGCCTTTTACGACACCTCGGTAATAAATGAGGGTGGCCCATTCTACTCAGCCGGACACCACACGGCGGATCAACTTACCTTAGTCGCCTTTTACGAAACCTCGGTAAGGAATGAGGGTGGTCTATTCCACTCAGACGGATTTTACACGGCGGGTCAACTTAGCTTAATCGCCTTTTAGCTTAGTAGTCTATTCTACTCAGCCGAATACCAAATTTATTTTTTGTTTTTTTTATGTTGTTAGCCCTAACGGCTTTTACAGCGACACCGGGCGAGAGATACCACATTAAATACACAATGTAATATTGTATCTGAAAATAAGGCGCAAATGTTGGGTGTTCCCCTAAATATAAACTTAGAAAAGTCGTTAAGCTGCCGATCTGTTTTCGGGATCCTAAGCGGCCTAATGTATTGACTTCCTAATAAGTTTCGAAGTACTTAAAGGTTTGGGCAGGTTCAAATTGATGAACTGGTAATGTAGTTCGGTACTTCTGTAAGTAGTTGGAGATTTGCATAAATAAAGCCACAAGGTAATGGCACTAGTAATTGAACATGTACTAATAGTTGACCGTTTTGGTTGGTTGATATTTGGAATAATAAGCGTTTTGTTTGTTGTAGCTAATAAAAAATAATTAATAATATTAAATTTTAAACAATGGCCTACAATTCTGAGGTTTTGGGCAGTTGTTAAAAGATGGCAACAGGTCATTTAATTACAAATTTATTTTGTGAAAAGTGTTCTTATGATATTTTTATGCCAAGTTTTAACCTGGTTCGAAAGAGGTTTGGTAGCCAAGAGTTTGTTGGTTCTACTGATAACAAAGGACATGAATAGATACGAGCTGGGAACCAAAACTTAGTGAACTTTATCTGTAAAGACAGTGATAATAACTATCAAAAAAGTAGTTATTGTGAGTAAACCATAAAAGATAGAGACATGTTGTTCCAGACTTTTTCATAGTATTTACTAGCTCTACAATTCTTTAGTACATTACTTTAGTTAAGTGTGTGATATTATTTAATAAAAATCGTATGAAAATCGGTTCTATCAATTCTAAGAAAATCGGTCACATACAGACAGACAGGTTTTGGGGACTTTGTTACATACTAAGTATAGGAGTTTAAGAAAAGAATATCTAATTTTAATTTACTAAGTTGTTGCATTAATACTCTGTTGATAAAGTCGTCAAGTGATTATTCAGTGAAATTGAGATCATTTAATAATAAAATTCGCATTACACAAGTTGCGAAACTGCAATGGACTTAGTTTAACACAGTTATTATATTCTTGGAGACTACAATCTCCATGGTAATGTCGCCTGCTATTTAAACTCTGTAACGATGGGTCATAAACTTTTAGGAGCGTTATCTAAAAGAAATTATTATTAAATAGTGATTGCGGCTTCGCCCGGCTGGAAATCAGCGTTCTAATTGAAAATATAACATAAAAGTTGCTATTGTGATTTAACCATGACAGATAGAGACATGCTGTGATTGACTTTATTGTAGTATTTTTGTAGATCTACAATTTGTTAGAACATTACTTTAGTGTATCCCTTTTGGTTTAAATGGTGGTGGTTGAACTAATTAGTTTATGACTATGCTTGCTTGGGTGATGCATCTCTTTGCGATTTTGTCGTGGAGTCTATTTCCTGCTAATGCTTCGGTTGCAGGGCGAAACGATTGTTGATTTGTTATAGTGAAAGTGTGCAGTAGTTGTGTATTGTGGTTGGCGGTGGTGGAGCTTTGTGCGTGTGTTTTTACCAATCTTGAATGTATCAGATTTGAAAATAGATAATTTAATGCGAAATAATTTAAGTTGAATTATTTCGCCGACCCTACTAAAAGAGAATGTATGTATGAAAATTTCATTCAAAAATAATACAAATCAAAACTTCCTCTCAGACCGTAAAACTGAGATGTCAATATCTCGTGACATTAACTTGAAATATTGCTTATAAACCTTCCGATAGCACCTATAGCAATAATTTATTCATTTTTAAATATAGTATTGGATAAATAAAAATATAAGAATGATAATAAAAATCGGATCTCTATTGAATAATTCAATATACAAATTTAGTTCATATAAATACGTTACATAAACTGTTACTGCAAAGTAAATAAAAACGGGTTTGCTGTGTGAAACTTAAATTCAAATGGAATTCAGTTCACCATGTTGTGTAAATAAATAAAACGGTTTATTGTGCGTAAATGTAAATGGAATTTAATTCGCCATGTGAAGTAAAAGATAAATAAATTTGAATGTAAGTTAATTTTAGTTTACCGTATGTGAACCGATACATCGGATTATAAAATAAAATGAAAAAGCAAAAAAGTCTATGAATGAACTAAATATAGACAGAGACATATAACTGAAAATAAGAAGAGAAGATAAGATGAGAAATGTAAGAGATAAACTCGCATAATGGCGATTAATTATTGGTACCTTAGTGACGGAGACTTGCTCGCTAATTTTTTTTTTTAATATATATAAAAAATTCTATATAGAAAATAATGTTACCTCGATTTAATCTTGGTATTCTGAATTTGAGACCACTCGTTACGCAATGAAGCTATCATGACTGCAAAAGAAAACCCCCTCTACATGCTAAATTGCACAAAAATCGTTGCGGCCGTTTCCCAAATTCAGTAACATATATTTCTCGACATCAGACGCATAAGGTCGAATTTCGACATAAGACCAAATGCGAATAATGTGTTCGGTTTAAAAAAAACTGATTTTTTTAATGTAATGACGTAAATTTTAGATTAATAGTGCTAGGAATCGAAACATATAAGCTTTCGCTAAAATATTAGCAATATTTCATTTAGAATTATCCATAAAAACGAAAATACTATCCCGATTAGTTCACAGATTATCATTTCACTCTCTTGTCATCAAACCACACATCAGACCTTATGCGTCTAAGGTCGAGATTTATACAAGATTAACTCATTTAAATATTAAATATTAAAGATAAGACTCTAATTAACGATTGCAGAAATTGAAGGAAAATCGATCCTATAGTGTACATCTCCCAGAATTAAAGACCTGAGGGAATTTATTCTGTTTTATATATTCTGCTAGGAGTTAATTCGTTATTTGCGCTACTAAATTGACCATTTGGCAGACTTCTATTAACAAGAAAATCCAATAGTAGGAGTTCTTCGTTTATGGGTTGCTATTTGTAGCTAAAGCTATGAGGTCATTTATTCCCATATGCGTTTGGTATTTTAGTGCATTCTAATTCTTGAAATTCAGCAGCTCTTAGCTGTGATAGCTCAGCGGTGAGACCACGCGGCTCTCTCAAGTAATGTAATGAGTTCTATTAGGGTAGCCACCAATCAGTTCTTCTGTCAAAACTTATGTGTTTAATTGATAACTACTACACGTTTTTCGGTGAAGAAAAACAAGAAATGAAAAGAAGAAGAACGGTGAAGAAGAACAACAAAGAAACCTGCATATCTTGTAAATCTGGATATGTGCAACCTACCAATCTGCATAGGAGCAGTGGTGGGTCTCACTTCCTTCTCCTCAAACAACTCAAACTCAAACTCCTCAAAACAGAAGGAGCAGCTTTACTTATATAAAAAAAAATCAAAATCAAAAATATTTATTTCTTACCAAAATTCATTACAAAAAATATAGATTGAGTAAGTATTAGAAATACTTGTGTCTAAAAGTATGTATCATACTTCACAGTTTATATTACCACAAATTATAGTTTATCTTCTACAAATTCAAATTCAAATTCAAATTCAAATTCAAATTCAAATTCAAATTCAAATTCAAATTCAAATTCAAATTCAAATTCAAATTCAAATTCAAATTCAAATTCAAATTCAAATTCAAATTCAAATTCAAATTCAAATTCAAATTCAAATTCAAATTCAAATTCAAATTCAAATTCAAATTCAAATTCAAATTCAAATTCAAATTCAAATTCAAATTCAAATTCAAATTCAAATTCAAATGCAAATTCAAATTCAAATTCAAATTCAAATTCAAATTCAAATTCAAATTCAAATTCAAATTCAAATTCAAATTCAAATTCAAATTCAAATTCAAATTCCGATTCCGATTCAAATTCCAATTCCAATTCCAATTCCAATTCCAATTCAAATTCAAATTCAAATTCAAATTCAAATTCAAATTCAAATTCAAATAATTCTTTATTCAAATTGGCCTTTACAAGTACTTTCGAATCGTCAAATTACAATGAAGCTACCACTGGTTCGAAAAGGTGCTCTTACCGAGAAGAACCAGCAAGAAACTCGGCGGTCACTCTTTTCAAAATTGAGTTTTACAAATCCCGTAAAGCTCCTAATAACATTATTAAATTGCTTTAAGTAATAAATAAGCTTTGTAGAGAAGTAGATTAGTGTAAGATTACAGCGCGTAGTTATATTATCAACAAGAAAACGGGTTATATTAACTTTCACAACAAATATTACACTGAGGTATTGAGATTAAATTACACGTACGTCAAATGTAAGAAGGTAAAATCTTAACAAAAGGTTTAAGATTGAGCACTCTTTAACTTACATCATGTACAAATACAAGTATCTTTTCCTAGAGGATGTATTTTTTTTCTCTTGATTTTTAACACCACTTTTGTACGACACCCCGGTGAGGAGGGTGGTGTATTCTCCTCTACCGGATACCACAAGGTGGGTCAAATTATCTCAGTCGCCTTTTACGACATCTCGGTAAGAAAGAGGTTGGTCTATTCTACTAAACCGGATACCACACAGTGGGTCGACTTACCTAAGTCGCCTTTTACGACACCTCGGTAAGAAAGAGGGTGGTCTTTTATAATGAGTATATATTATAGTATTATCACTTAGTGTACATATTAATGACACTATTATAAATATCTGGATGACCGAGCTTCGCTCGGTAATTTTTTACAAAAAAAACTTTAAGAAAAGAAAAAAACAATTATTTAGTTGGGATCGAACCTTGGCACTCACATTTCTCGAGGCTGCCCGCTAACCAAATAAGCTACGTCGACTTGCCAGTTAATGACGAAAATTCAATTCAATATAAACGTTAGTGTTTTTTAATGCCCAAAAATAAGGATAAAACAATTTTTTTTTCACATAAAACCTAGCTAGATCAATTTTTCTCCCCCAAAAGCTCCTACATGCTGAATTTCAGGAAAATCGTTGGAGCCGTTTCCGAGATTCGGAAACGATATATATATATATATATATATATATATAAGATTAACTCATTTAAATATTAAGATTATAAAATGGGCATACATATGCTTTCTCTATGCAATTAAGTATAGTAGAAAGTTAGTAACAGTCAGTTATAGTCAGTCTTCAGTAACACATGCAAAAACTTTTCCTAAGGAACTTTTGAATATTCAAAAAGGTATTTTAAAGTGAAGTATTTTATATTTTTGCATTAACGTGGGTTAAACTACGCTGCTGAGAAATGTTAATGAATCGCGGGATTTACGACCAACGTACTGTTTTGATAACTACGTCTAACGTTTGCTGAAAATTATACCACCCATTAAAACACTGCGGAAATGGTTTTGTTTGTCCTAGAATATCACATTACCAATATTCCATGGGGGATTTCTGTTTAAACTGCGTTTCATTAACTAAGCTTTTTAAGTTTCCTTAAACACAGTAACTGAACTACATATACTTATCACCATCATCATCATCCTACTGCCCTTATCCCACTCTAAGTGGGGTCAGGTCATATGATTTGGCTACGTATTTTACGACCGGCCGCCTGCCTGACGTCAAATTACCTTAGTCGTATTTTAAGACTCCTCGGTAAGAAAGAGGGCAGTCTATTTTACTCAACCGGATACCACACGGTGGGTCAACTTACCTTAGTCGCCTTTTACGACACCTCGGTAAGAAATGAGGGTGTTACTATTCTATTCAGCCGGATACCACACGGCGTACATACACTTATGACCAACAGTGGGTGAAAAAATTTGTGACGCACTGATTTGGATACGGGTGAAGTTACTGGCACAGCTAGTTAACATTATACCTAGATTCAACGAACCAACAAATTAGAAAATTTTGACCTATAACGGGAAAATAAAATCGCGATCGCCAGAATTGGAGTCACTGCCACCTTTACCAACGGAGCAGTTAATCGGATTACGGTAATTTTTAATAGTAGCTGTCATCAATGTTATAAGTAGGTCAGCTATTGCTGCACCTTATCACTGGCAGGCATCATAAAGTTGACACTCCACCCACTTTACCCTGTTACCCTGTTCAACGTGCAATCGGCCGTAATCACTCGCACGAACACCTTCACGTCCCACGCAACAGATGAGATTTATATGGATTAAAACTGGTTATAACTACGACTTCGTTCGCCCCAACTTAAACGTTTAAATAGCCACATTAATGCAATATGTATCATCCCTGTTCCCGAAGGATTAATGGCTATTTTATCTAATATGTTAGCCCGATGTATAAGCTTTAATTTGACAAAATTTTATCAATATTGCTACAGCGGAAAGATTTTCGGCGGGTCGACTTGCCTTAGTCGCCTCTTACGACACGGCATCTCTTACGCAGTAGATTATATTGTAATTTTTTTAATTTGTTCTTCATTAATTAATACATTATTGTAATACTTAATTTTGAAAAGAGTGTCCGCCGAGTTTTTTGCTGGTTCTTCTCGGTAAGAGCACCTTTCCGAACCAGTCGTAGCTTCATTGTAATTTGACGATTCGAAAGTGTTTGTACAAGCAAAAATAAAGAATTATTTGAATTTAAATTTGAACCTTGGTAAGAAATGAGGGTGGTAATATTCTATTCAGCCGGAAACCACATAGTGATAGAAATATTGATTTTTCTATAATCCACGTTTGTTAAGAAATCTAATGCTAAGTGTAAGTAAAAAGAATCATCCTGACTATCTCATCTTAAATAGAGAATGGTAAAAACCGATTAGATATAAAGCTTGAGTATCACAATTCTTAACGTAAGCAACTTCGTTACTACCAAATATCGCGAAACGGTTGAAGTCCGACAAATATCTTTTCTGAAAGTTTTCAATATAGAAATCTTTTATTCACTTATCTTTCCAGCTGAAGAAAGCTTCACAATTGTCGTCGGTAGTGTAAACTGGGTCATGATATCGCTAGGCCTTATCTCTGCATCCGCGGCGATTATAAAGTTAACAATACACCACTCTACCATCCTATTGAATATGCAATCGATTGTAAACACTTCAACGAAACCGTCACGCAATAGCGATAAAATTATTAAAGTGGATAACATTTTTATGCTTATTAATAAACAGGGCGGAAATAATTATTTTTGTTGGCACACTTGGGGGCCTAGTTATGACATACATTAACAATAAAAACAATACAAGTTCGATTCACACAGTTACTGGTTTCAAAGGCAACTTTAGACTTACTACAAATGTATGGGACAATATATATGGGACAATTGTTCTCGATAGTATGTTTTACACGCACCATAAATCAAACCCCAAAGTAAGTTAATACTTGTGTTGTGTGACAGAACTGGTAAATTGACATTATCTTGCTCTCATCCCGCTATAAGTGGGGTCGGCACAACATGCTATAAACATGTTGTTACATATTAGCTGTCTTTTACGACCGGCCGCCTGCCTAATGTCAACTTACCTTAGACGTATATTACGTCACCTCGGTAAGAAAGAGTGTGGTCTATTGCACTCAACCGCATTCACGGTGGGTCAACTTAGTCGCCCTTTACGACACTCGATAAGAGTTTAAGGGTAGTCTATTCTACTCAGCCGGATACCACACGGTTTGATTACTAGAAATATGTATAGGACAATTTTACACACGACTGTCCATCTTCAAAGTAATCAACTTGTGTTATAGGTGACAGACAACTGGTAAATATACATATATACATATATCATTTTTACTTCATACTTAAATACATAGTACATAGGTGACCGAGTTTTGCTCGCTATTTTGTTTAGAAGATATAAAAAAGATGCCAAGTGAAATAAAAGGGATGGTCATATCTGGGACTTAATTTGAAGTATTTTCACTTTTTAAGTTCGTTCGTTTCCACCATTATAACTTTGCAAGTATAATAGTTATATAAGTATAGCTCTCTTTGAACCTGTACAAGACAGTAACGACTGAATGTAAATAGTATTAAGAATTATATTTTTAAAAGAGCAACCGCCGAGTTTCTTGCTGGCTCTTCTCGATAGGAACAGCTTTCCGAACCAGCAGTAGAGTTGACGATTCAAAAGCACTTGTTTACAAGTTTATTTGAATAAAGAATATTTTGAATTTGAATTCGAATTTGAAGTCAAGTGACAGCGTAATTAGCCTTAGTGTTCTAATAATATTATAGCAGTTTTTCAGTGCCTGAACACAGAGATAAAACACAACATTTCTTCACAATATTGCATAATATACCCAAAGGAAAAATTAAGATTTCAACACAAAAAAAATTACAAAATTAAAAAAAAATGTTACCTGAATCAAGGAGATCTACGAAGGCTGAATTCTTGAGACACTTCACATTAATAGGCAAATTTAAAATCGAAGTTGTACAGGTAGTCTGAAACAAAACAAATAAATCACTTAAATTTATTAATTAGGAATAATGAATAATGTAAAGATAAGAAAATGTTATATTTGACTGGCCAACCGTGACTGGTCGCGGGTTCGATTTTTGCCGAAGGCCAACATTTTCTATAAAAGAATTTGTTGGCTCTTCTAGCCTGGGTGCATGTATATTTAAGTATGTATTTAAAAGTTTATTTATTATTTAATTATAGTTATTAATACATTTAATAGTTATTATAAATATAATAGTGTCATAAATGTAAATAAATAAATTTATTTATATACGTAAATATATATATTTTTTATTATAAAAGTAATTTTGTGAAGGTTCAGGGTCAAGGTCCTATATAATTATAAAAGGACCTGGTATTTGTTTTTAGGTTAAAAATTGCAATAATAAAGAAAAAAGGGATGGTGATATCCCGGAACTTGATAAAGAAGTCAAAATTTCCGTGGAATTTTGTCTTTAGTCCCCCACTTTAGTTACTCACTTAGCTATTGCAACTTCACAAATGAAAGCAAAAATAACCTCGTGTATTCTATTTATATAGAAGCAGTTTTGCAATCCCTAAATACAAGATAAAGTCATTTAAATATTCAAGATATAGTCAATCAGTTATTTTGAACTGTAACTCTACAAAGCACCTGCTCTTCTTCCTATCAAAGATCCCTAATTAAAATTTAATCCGATAATTACTTAATTTCCTCTGGCTTCTAATACATACAATAGAAATTTTATAATATAACCAAAAATACACTACTTTACCTCTCTTCGGATAAGCCAGTATAAAATATTCTCTTTGGTGCAAAATTATTCGTGCCATAATGAGAAAATCAATTATTCACCGAAAAGGAGCATACCGTGCAATCTCTCGAGGAAGATTTAATCTAAATAAAAATCTTAAACATCCTATAGTATCTGTAATCACGGCCTTTGTAAGTCGGATTAGCTACAAGTGATCTAATAAAACGTAATTAAAGTCTTAGTGAGTGAAGAACGATGGCTGCATTTTAAAGTGTTGCTAGTGATAAAAAAGCATGAATACTCAACAGAAAAAAAAGCTACGCTTAAAGTGGCTTCGATTCATACGTTAATGATAATTATATACGTAGAAGAAAGGACAATAATTGCACTGGTTAAGAAATAAATAAAATTAAACATTATTGAAAACGAGAAAAATATCTTAATCTAATATAATCATTTCTTAATGAACTGTTTATTCCGCCGTGTTGTATCCGGCTGAATAGAATAGTACCACCTTCATTTCTTACCGAGGTGTCGTAGAAGGCGACTAAGGTAAGTCGACCCGCCGTGTGGTACCCGGCTGAGTAGAATAGACCACCCTCATTTCTTACCGAGGTGTCGTCAAAGGCGACTAAGGTAAGTTGACCCATCGTGTGGTATCTGGTTTAGAAGAATAGACCACCCTCTTTCTTACCGAGGTGCTGTAAAATACGACAGAGGTAAGTTGACGTCAGGCAGGCGGCCGGTCGTAAAAACGCAGCCAAATCATGTGGCAGCATGTTTATAACTTGTTGTGCCGACCCCACTTAGAGTGGGATAAGGGCAGGAAGATGATTAATGAACTGTTTATTACTGTAAACAGTGCAACAAAGTTGGTTAGTAGATATACTTGGGCATACCTGGCAACAAAAGTAGTCAAGAAAATATGTTATTTTTAAACAATTCGCGCGTTTAGTAATAAACTGACTAAATTCAAAGTTAGGCTTAATGTACTTAGATACATTATAATGCTTTTTTGAATGTCTTCCATGACATTACGCTACGAACTTTTAAAAAAACTAGCGTTTTCTTGTTCTTGTTGACGTTTGTTGGTGCTTTATTGTAATTTGCCCCAAAACAACTTTTTTGAATTAAGTCACCTTAATACTAAGCGATATTCACTCTATTTATTATGGACTGTATTCGAACAACTACTAATGTGTATTCAGGGAATAAACACTCATCATTTTCTTACCCTTATCCCACTCTAAGTGGGGTCAGCACAATATGTCTTCTTCTTCCATTGTCCTCTATCATTCGTCAACTCTGGTGCCACTCCTTTAACATGCATATCATTATTCACACAATCCATCCATCTTTTTTTTGTGTTTAAATGGGAATAAACACTATTACAACAATATTATGTTTAACTTGCTGCACGGCTGCAAAAGATAATCAATTTATTTTCCTTTGCATCCCTGAACTGGTAAGTACCAGGTGGTAACACCTACTTGTATTACCTATTTATATTTCACTATGAATATCACGTACGAAAATCAAAATATCTATAATGTACTGCTAAGAACATATCAAAGAAACTAGAATTAAGTGAGCTGCTGCAAGATAAATGGTTCGAATCAAAACATATAGTTTCTAAACGCCTTATTCATCAACGCAATGTATTTGTTAGATATTAGTAACATCAGCCATAAAAAAGTATAATTATCTAAATACGTCTCATTCTAAATAGGTTGCAATACCTGTCTATACTATAATATTATGAAGAGGAAAAATTTGTATGTATGTTTGTATTTACAAAAACTACTAGACATCATCTTCCTGCCCTTACCCCACTCTAAGTGGGGTCGGCACAACATGTTATAAACATGCTGTCACATGATTTGGCAGCGTTTTTACGACCGGCCGCCTGCCTGACGACAACTTACGTCTATCGTATTTTACGAAACCTCGATAAGAAAGAGGGTGATCTATTCTACAAAACCGGATACCACACGGTGGGTCAACTTACCTTAGTCGCCTTTTACGACACGTCGGTAAGAAATGAGGGTGGTACTATTCTATTTAGCCGGGTACCGCACGGCGTACAAAAACTACTAGACCGATTTCAAAAATTCTTTCACCATTGGAAAGCTGCATCTTTACTGAGCAACATGGCTGTATTACATTTAAAAAAAATAGGGATCTGTTATAAAAATTTAATAAGGTGTAAAAAACAAAAAAAATACGTAAAACCTCGGGATATTACTAGTATTTTATAAGTTACCCGTTAAAAATCACCACACTTGCCGGATGATCGATTCCTACATGTCAGCCAGCACATTCCCCATCTCTCTCCATTCATGTCCTACATGTCATACTCATTCCTTCTAACTTAACTTTTGGTTATTTACTGACTTAATTATTCTTCTATAAAACTTCTTTCGCTCTACACATCTATACTAATATATAAAGCTGAAGAGTTTGTGTGTTGGAGCGCGCTAAGCTCAGGAACTACTGGACCGATTTTAAAAATTATTTGAGTGTAAAATAGTCCATTTATCGAGGGAGGCTATAGGCTGTATAACATCACGGTAAGATGAATAGGAGAGTAGCAGCAATATAAAAATATTGTGAAAACGGCAAAAATAAACGCTTTCCTTGCGTGCGCTAAGTAAACGGTGAAAGTTATTCAAAATTCAAGTATTACAAAACTGTTTCCCTCTAGAAGTTCTGACTAAAAGTCCGCGAAAACATATCTTTTAACATATCTTTTTTAATTATAATTTTAATAATTTTATAGTTTTAATAATTTTAATTATAAAGATAATGATCTTTTTAAATAAACATATCTTTTTTTATATCTTTTAAGGCTAGCCCACTTTAACTAATTTATAAAATTAGGCGTTACTTTGCGGATATAGAATGCGGATAATATATAATGCAGATTTTAGAATAATTTTTTTAACGCGGATTGTAGCAAATTAATATATTCATTAGTTTTCCAGTTTAACCATTTTTATGGTCATCAAAATACTTTATTACAGTTTTAATCTTTCCACGCGGGTGAAGGCCCTGGCGATTGCTAGTTCCTAATATCTTTTTAAAGTATTTTGATTACTTTAAAGAAGATATTAGGATAATCTTAACTTTAAATTATCAATAAAAAATAATTAAAAACCACACCGGTTATTATGTGTCCCATTGTACACAGTATTATGACCTTGATTGTTGAACAGCTTATGTAGTGATGCGCACACGAGCTTTTAGTTATCACGTTATCCATTAACGCCACTCCGTTTTAGTTTATCCAATATGTATTTGTGTTACGAAGTGAAGATTTATCATTGCATTCTCGGGTCTGTTTCATGCGTTTGAATCCGGTTAAGCGATTTCTGTTTTCCATTCAATTCAATGTGCATAGCGGAATTGTGAAATATTTGTTTTTTTTGCATGCATTTTGTTCAACGTAACATGTTTTGCTAACCCCACTTAGAGTGGGGATAAGGGCAGGAGAATGATGGAATAATAAATTAAATATTACATTATTTTATTTATAACGCCGTGTGGTATCGGGCTGAATAGAATAATACAACCCTCATTACTTATCGAGGTGTCGTAAAAGGCGACTAAGGTATGTCGACCCGCCGTGTGGTATCCGGCTGAGTAGAATAGATTAACCTCATTTCTTACCGAGGTGTCGTCAAAGGTGACTAAGGTAAGTTGACCCACCGTGTACTATCCGATTTAATAGCATAGACCACCCTTTTTCTTACCGAGGTGTCGTAAAATACGACTAAGGTAAGTTGCCGTCAGGCAGGCGGCCGGTCGTATAAACGCAGCCAAATCATGTGACAGCATGTTTATAACATGTTGTGCCGACCCCATTTAGAGTGGGATAAGGGCAGGAAGATAATGACTCTTAACCGTTGAGAAGTTCCCTCCTCTGGAGCCAACCCTGGCAGCAACATCAGGTCATGCTTATCATAAACATACATTATCTTCGGGAATAGACCAATATATAAAATTTCAGCTCAATCTGACCCAGGGAATGGGTCAGATTGAATGCAGTGCAATTTGAATAAAAGCTTTTAATAAAAATGGTAATATTTTTATAGAATTTAAATTTTTTTTAAAAACATACAATTGGTTAATATAAAATTGATAGGAAGTTTCCTCCCTAACTGGAGTTAGATTATGTCAGATTAATCCTGCTTCAGTGCGGGTTTTCTGTGTGTACATATTCTCAAATTTATTAAAGTAAGCCACTTAACTCATAATGTTTTCCTTGAGGACGGAGTGCACAATGAATTGTATATCATCTAAATACGAGATTTAAAAGATGTCCCTGGGATTTGATGTTTAAACTCTTAAATCCTTAATCATTTGTGGAACGTTGTTTATGGGGTTTATCTATTATTAATAACAACTTTCAACTGTAACCACTTATTAATTCAAGTTTTAATTATAGGCTAATCGTTTAACTCAGACCTCGCCCGTGGGCGCTACCTGGTGTATATACCGCGCCCTTCTACCCCACAGCTGAAGTCTGAGTTAAGCGGTAAGGCTAGAGATAAAGTCCCAAATATAATTGGTTATTACTATACCATCGGCCGCTTTTTACCGTCATATTACCAAATAGAATTATGCAACATTTCTTTAAAATTAACGTGTCATCATTATTCACAATACAAATATCGTCGTTTACGTGATAAGTTACGTAAAAAATGATATAAGATTTGAATAAATATTCAACTCTTTAAATATATATCGCAGGTTAAGTATTAAGTTAAAGTGATCGATTCAAAGTACGCCTACAGAACACGTGATTTAAAAAAAAGCCCATAACTTACAAGAGCAAGAAGGATTATAATGTATGTAATTCAATGAAGCCTTATTTTGAATATATAGTTGAATGAATTTCAGTATAACTTGGAAAGTCGAAGACATCCGTTAAACAAGTTAAAGTTGATTGTATTGTGAGTATTCACTATTTACAATACAGTATGGCGTGGAAAGCGAACATAACATTGAACAATTAATTCAGTAAAATAATTACCCATTGTTATAGCAGCTTGGTCTAGTCAATAAAGCTAAACTTCAAGTCAAAGGAAAACGAGTTTTGAGAGAAACATATTGCAGAAGCTGACGGACTTTAGTTTAGCCTCATAGCCTCTATAATGTATTCAACTTAATCCAAGTTTATTCAAAACAACAAATGGTGAGGGTGACATTGCAATGGTATGAACTGTGCTACAAATGCTACCCTCAGCCTTTGTGACAGTTACAAAAGAAAATTATAATATTATTAAATCGTTACTAACACTAAAATGCGAAAGTCTGTCTGTCTATTACGCTTTCGCGGCTGAACCAGTTACAATACTACATATATACATACTATACAATCAATACAATATACATACTAAACAATCGAGGATTATTTCAGTGATAGTAGTATATCTTAACTGCATTCAGTTACGCACCAAGCTGCGACGATTAACTTGTAACCAAAAATTGGAATTATTTTTTTGTTGAAAACATTATCCGCCGAGTTTCTTCTTCTGGTCCTTCTCGGTAGAAGCACACTTCTGAATCAGTGGTACCTTCTTTAAAAAAATTGACGATTCAAAAGTACTGTAAACAGTCCACTTGAATAAAGAATATTTTGAATTTGAATTTGTTAGAATATTTAATATACAATCATCAACATAGTATATGCCTTCTTAAAGATAATATAGAAAGACTACAAAAATATGTTCATCAAATGCTCAGTGCTACCTCAGTGTCTGAAGACCAAAGACCTTGAATAGTGCGTGTTGCCAGTGATGACATAAAGATCTGTAACGTGGTCGCTGTCTATCAGTCTCATTAGAAAGATCAGAGTCACTCAGCGGGCGATGGATGGTAAGCTATGAGCTGGGGAATAGCGAATTGATCACGTAGAGAACGTGATTCGAAGTGAAGAGATCAGTACAAGAGCCAAAGTCACAGCAATAGACATCCATCGGTTGAAGGAGAGAGAGGGAAACGGTGATTTAAAAGCAAAGAAATTACTTTAAAAGACTAGTTTTTAACTCGCTTTACGATTTCGTCTGTCTTCTGATAATGCTATGGTTATGGGGCGAAACGGTTGTTCAGATTGTGAAAGTGTACAGCGCTTGTGTATTGTTGTGTTATTGGTGACGAGAAGTGCATGAGGTTCTACGAGATCTGCATGTATCAGATATATGAACGTATAGCACACTCTACATTTAGCATTACATATATTTTTCTTTTATTGCAGATTATAGGAAATTAATATTTTCATTACTTTTGTATTATGAACCTTCTGCAAACTGACTTCTGCGAATTTCTGAGAACCAAAGGAATATGTAAAACATAAAGAAGAAGACTACCAAATATCCAATAAGCATGGTTAAATAGCAAAACCCTTAGTAGCGAGTGCTTTAAACTTAAGATTATCTAAACAATAATAACACAATTTTTTTTCTTTACACTTATTCAATAAATAAGAACTAATTTTCTCAAAAGTCAACCAATTTATTCTTTTTTAACAACCCGCCAAAATGATAAAGACAATGGTTTTTTTTTATTATCGACCTAACTGTTTGCAGGAGGTTGTATTTGAAACATGTTACACAATTTTAAGCTAACGCAGTTGCTACGAAACCACCACAAACACTAAATTATTCAACGCAAATAGAAAATCCCGGCTATTTGCTAGAACTATCCATAAATTATATAAAATCACATTATTACATTTTTCATACAACATCAAAGAGAAAAATTCCTTAAGCTAATGAGGGTGTAAATTCTTTACGTATGATTTGTGGATTCCCAGAGGCGAAATAAATTTCCTCAATGCTTTTGGAAATAAGGCTTTTGAGGGTCGTAGAAGAATAAAATTATTTTGCTTTAATCCGCGATTAAATAGTCGCGGATTATAGCAAAAAAAATATTATTTGTTTGTATTATGGATATCTACAAAGTAACGCCTAATTCTATAAATTATTTAATACGGAGATACTCAAAATACAGATTATCAACTTTTTTTATCTAACTTTTCAATAATATACAAAGTTCACTTGTCCATACTATAAACGTAATACATCTTAATCGTTAAATTACTTTATGGATCATCTTTACTTTCTTAGTTTCTTTAACATGTTTATAACATGTTGTGCCGACCCAATTTTAGAGTGGGGTAAAAGCAGGAGCATGATTTCCTAATTTAAACTTGTATGTAAGTAGCGGCCTGTTACTATCCCACTACCGAGAATAGGCCTCTTCTCTCCTTTTTTAGAGAGAGGGATTGGAGCTAAGATCTACCACGCAGCTCCAATGCGGATTGGTAGGTTATGCATATCTCCAGAATTCTCTAAAGATATGCAGGTTTCCTCACGATGTTTTCCTTCACCGAAAAGCGTGTGATAAAATGCAATTATCAATTAGACATAAGTTTTAACAGAAAAATTCATTGGTGTCAGCCCGGGTTTGAACCCGTGACCTCCTCGAAAAAGTCTTACGGTGCTACCGCTGGGCTACCACAGCTTTGCTGGGCTACTACAGCTTTGAAACTTGTACGTATTGCTTGTAAATTGATCGAGAATTTTGTTGAACATAAAAAATTAATACCACACGCCACATGTTCCCGATATCCGATTTGACGGTCCTAACGGCGTTATAATAGCCGGCATGAAGCGATTTTAATAAAATATCGCAAGTCACCGTGACTTACCCAACGTAAATAAAGAGACTACTTCGCCTGATTTATTATTCTGACCGTATACAAAAGTGTTTCGGAAAACCTTTTTATGAAGATATTACATTTTTCCTATTATATTCTCATTTGTTTTGTGGCTCGAACTGCATGGAATTTTTTATTTAGTCTGCATTTGTGACAATCAATCTCAAGAGACGAGAGGTACAAGAGGTATTTTTTATCTCATTACTGTTTAAGCGGGGAGCAAAAAAAAAATAAGCAGCGACCTGTTAATATCCCACTGCTGAGAATAGGCCTCTTCTCTCCGTTTTTGGAGAGAAGGTTTCGAGCTAAGACCTACCACGCTGCTCCAATGCGGATTGGTTGGTTACATATATCTCCAAAATACAGGTTTCCTCACGATGTTTCCCTTCATCGAAAAGCTTGTGATAAATTGCAATGATCAATTATACACATAAGTTTTAATTGAAAACTCATTCGTGTCTGCCCGGGTTTGAACCCGTGACCTCCTCGAAAGAGTCACACGGTGTTACCGCTGAGCTACCACAGCTTACCACAGTATTATTATATTTACACTTATTTAATGCCCGTCACCGAAAGCAGTCATTAAACGGGACATGTCAACGGTGTAATGATTTGGAAATACATCCGAATAACCCCGGAGGTATTTTTTACGTCGATTGAGAGTTTCATCCCATTAATCAGTGTCTGTTTTATATATTTACTAACTTTTGGTCGCGGCTTTATCTACGTGGATAGTACTGATATGAAAAATAGCATATGTCGCTCCTTAGCCCTTCAAGTATATCCGTGCCAAAATCGTCCAAATGGACGTGCAAAAACAAACCAAAAAACAAAAACACTTTTGAATCCATAATATAAGTTATAGCACTAAATTATATTAATAGCATTTGACTAACGTCACATATGTTATGATTATTTGTAATCTATAAATAAAAAAATTAATAAACCATATTCTTAGAAACATTATACATGCGACCTCTCATCCGCTGGAGCAATATGAACGAAATATGCCATTGATTTTAGCATTTGAAGTTTATATGCCTGGTTGACATATGGCATAAAAAACTGTTTTTTTCTATGGGATCACGGAATAAATTGTTACATTATTAAGATTACTCTATTAATCGCTAGAAGCTTATCTTTAGCTTGACGAAATGTAATAATGCGTAGCTGGTTTTACGTACAAAAAACTATCTGGTGTAAGCCAAGTTATCACGAACTTGTTTTGTGTTAAATAAGTTCTGTATTCAAAAATATGACCTTTTACGCTCATATTCCAATTTTAAAACAAAGGAAAAATAACTACAAGTATAAATATTGTCCTAAATACATTTATATCATGACAAAACCACACCACTATTAGTTTACCTCGGCGTTATAAAAATACAAAAAAAAAAACGCAGAATAGAATAAAAACATATTCACTTATACGGAAGCGTGAGTAGAAGAAATACATAATATATTAAGGTGAAGGACCAAAAATACCATTTACGTCAACAAATGAAGAGAAATGGAGGGATCCTTAAAGGTAGAACTTACGGCTGAAAACCGCTTTTCTTTCTTTATTTGGGAAACTTTATCAGCTGTAACTACATAGATCGTAATCATATAAAGCTTTTTAATACTTTATATTTAAACAGATCAGAGACCCTTCTCAAGACCTGATGATCAGTAGAAAAGGATCTAGCAATGTCTATAACTAAAAAAGGAAGGGAAAAGCCTTTGACAACCTCATTAGGGACTCTCCAAAGGGTCATGAGGCATTTAGGAATATGCGAAGAAAACGCCTATGGTAGAGAAAAATGGCAACGCATGATTGGGAAAGAAAACCCGGTTTCATGGGAACATACAAGAACAATTATAATTTATTATGTATTTGAAGCTGCCATACCAAAAGTACCGTATATTTAAGTGGTTTCAAATTTAAAATTCTTATTAAAAACTGATTCCGTTTGAGCTATTCTAGAAATAAAGAAAAATTTTGTCGTCCGAATTTCTGTGCCTGAAGACCAATGCTTATGAACTTTGTCCATAAACTTTGTCACGAATGTAGTACGGTTTCGAAACCAAGTCCCATAAAACGATTGATAACGTTTGGTAAACAAATGAACCATATACGAAAAAGCGCAAAGGATAGTTAAAAGGTTAAAGGTTAAAGGAGAGTTAAATGTCTTCCTAAGGATGACTGAGAGCAGTCCATGGTTGAGGGCGACGTGTATCGGAAAGCGATACGAAAGAGATACGAGTATAATCGAATTACATTTTGTATTCTGTTTACCTATAAAAAGGATTTGCTATTGCATTATGCTTGTTTATGAGCAATCATAACATAATCATCATAGTCGTATTGAACACTATTGGGTCATGTGTATTTTAAATGGAACACCAAAAAACATATAATACAATAGAACGCTGAGTTTATACGCAATTTAACGTTTAGAGCAGAAATCCTTTATTATTTATACCCCGACAGTCGAAACAAAGAGGAAACAAAAACAAAACTTTGGTAATGCTCTAATAAAAATAAACACATTTGTTAAACTTCCGTCCCATACTTACCAGGTCAATATAAATTCTATAGCACCACACTAACCCTCACGTAACTGCGACAAAGCAATTTTTCTTACCGTGACTGCCTTGGGAGCGAAATTGGAAAAATATATTCACTTATAAAGATCCCTTGTAGGTGGGATCGGTCTATAGATCAAAGGAACGGATCCAGAAATGCCATCTAGGTGTACAGATGAGGTGAAATTGGGGGAAGCAGAGATTACCGGTATTGTAACGGTTCGATATCTAACTCGGGAAACTGGAATATATGGGATAAGTTAAGCTTTTCAATTAATTTAAACATGATGGAGTCAGCAGTATTCTAGAGTGCTATGCTTTTAATAATGTTAATTTTTAAGGTTTTCTTTTACTTTATGATTCTGCGGCTCTTGCTTTGAGCGTTGCAAAAGTACCAAAGCCATTTGTGGGTTTTGGATTCTATAATAAAAATTCTACAGACGATTTTAGCTTTGCCATTAAATCAGTTTAAAAATACTGTTAAAAAGAGACTGATACAGAAAGCCTAACATACTGTTGAGGATTACTTAGATGATGGGATGGGTAGATATAGGTATTTTTCGACCTGTAAACGTTGGTAATAAAGATTATTTTGAATTTTTGAACTTAACCCAAGTGTAATATTAATTTACAAGCACTTACAAAAAGTCAAATTACAATGACGACTGATTCGGAAAAGTGCTCTTACCGAGAATAACCAGTAAGAAACTCACTCTTTTCAATATATATAGTTTACATATGAAAAATTACAATATGAATAGCTAATCGCAACTTAAATCAAAGCTTTCTTATCATCAACATAGTCTTCAATAGAGTACAAAGCTTTATGAATAAGTGTATTTTTAGTTGCTTTTTTGAACCTGTATATATTATATTTATTAATCTCATATTTAATATATATACAACGCCGTGTGGTATCCGGCTGAATAGAATAGTACCACCCACATTTCTTACCGAGGTGTCGTAAAAGGCGACTAAGGTAAGTTGACCCACCGTGTGGTATCCGGTTGAGTAAAATAGACCACCCTCTTTCTTACCGAGGAGCCGTAAAATAGGATTAAGGTAAGTTGACGTCAGGCAGGCGGCCGGTCGTAAAATACGTAGCCAAATCATATGACAACATGTTTGTAACATGTGGTGCCGACCCCACTTAGAGTGGGATAAGGGCAGGAGGATGATGATATGATATAATATATATATCCAATGCGACGAAGAGCAAAGTAAGGAACATGTATTACCTTTTGGCGTATAGATTCATCTATATAGGATGTTACAATAAACAGAACAATAATTTTTATAGCTGACTTTAACTATATGCTTATTGCTTTGATATGTCTATCAGTGTTATAAATTCATTGCCTTGTCAATCTTAATAAAAACAAGTGAATTCCTCACAGACAATACGCAGCTGTTGTAAACTTAAAAATAAAATAAATTGAGCACCGATCTAAATTTAAACATCCGTTTTTAAGATTTGTGGTGACTAAGGTAGCCGTCGTGTGGTATCCGGCTGAGTAGAATAGACCACCCTTATTTCTTACGGAGGTGTCGTAAAACGTGACTAAGGTAAGTTGACGTCAGGCGGTCGGTCGTAAAATACGAAGTCAAATCACATCACAACATGGTGAAAACAAGTTATTACCTCATTTAAAATGGGGTAAAGGCAGGAGAATGATGAATAGTGCGTTAAATAAATAAAGACATTCTTATTCTTTTTAATTTTAATTTACTTTATTTATTTATTTATTTATTAGATACACCAACGATATATTATACATACATTAACAATAAATTCTTATATTAATTCAAGTTCCAATATAATTATCATTGACAGGCGTATTCAGCATTATTTTATTTTATTTATTTTTTTGTTAGTTCTTTCTGAAAAAATATATGTGTAAAAAAAAATTTTAAACTATAAATTATTCTATATGTTCTATATAAATTATTCTATATAGTTAAATGAGGTTAATCGATTTCAATTAAACGTATTAAATTATAAGTACCTGGGTGACCGAGCCTTGCTTGGTATTTAAAAAAAAAATAAAAAATAAATTAATAGAGTAGATTGGGCTCGATTCTAGGTATTTTCATTTCTCGACACCGCCCGTTCCCCGAATAAGCTACGCCGACTTAACAATTTATATATATTAAATATATATATATATATATATATATATATATATATATATATATATATATATATATATATATATATATATATATATATATATACACATACATACAAGATTAACTCATTTCAATATGAAAGAGTATATATATAATTATATCATGTGTATAAAAAGTTCGCAAGTCACATCCCCGTAACATGATGTGCAAAACTTGTTTCATAATACATTCCCACTCTTGACCTCAAAACCTGGTTTGAGCAAAACTACGGAGGATAAATCTAAATATGATGGAGCTCTGTTTCATCTGGAGTGGACCTGTGAAAATGGAAATTCAAAACTATATGGTATTTTATAACTTAAAATCCAAAAATAAATAATAATAATAAATATATGGGACACTTACACACACGGTCGTCCGTCCCCAAAGTAACTTAATACTTGTACAGACAACTGGTGAATATATACTTATATATTTTTTAAATACATACTTAAATACAAATATACACCCAGGCTCAAAGAACAACAAATTCATTTATAGAAAATGTTGGCCCTCGGCGGGAATCGAACCCGCGACCCGCGGAGTTGAAGGCAGTGTCACTATCCACTACTCTAACGGGCAAGTCAAATGGACTGGAAAAGGAAATAATGGACGTAATCATTGAATATTTTTAGGACGCTTAGTTACTCTATTTCTTTCAGTAATTTTATACTGTGAATTCGATTTTAATTTTTGTCCAATTCATATTTGTTTTTATATATAGCTGTTATTAAATAAAAACATTATTAAATTAACCTATTTTAAGTTAACTAAAAATAGGTTAATTTAATAATGTTTAACAATTTAATAATGTAATAGACGATACATTTAAATGTATCGTCTATTACAGATGGTGACGACATGAGCATTATTTTGTTATATTAATGTTGACATATTGTAATTAGATAATTTCATTGTAAGCTATATTTTATGTACATTTTTTATCTAAAATCTTAAATATAATTGAAACTAAAATTTGCATGCTGTGTAACAGTAGAATATGTTTGCATTTAAAATGACAACATCTTTGTATTTAACTTATATTCTAGCAATTAAATGATTATTATTAATGAATTATTATTATTATTCATTTATTTTTCTTAAACCTAACTTTTTACATTTTTAAATATTTCTAATTAAAAAAAAATATAATAAAAAAACATTTAAAAATATAAAAAATTTACGTGCGCCGGGAACGGGGAAATATCCTGAGTTGCCGGTGGTTAGGGGTCCAGAGAGAGGAACTTCCTCTTATTATTATGATTATTACAGTTGACAAAGCATAAAAGCATAATGGTATTAAGAAAGGAAAATAAAATAAATGGAAAAATTAATTTATACAAAACAAAGAAATTCAATACACGTACATAGTTTACTAATTATATTGTATAATAAAATATAGGTACACTCTAGTTAGTTCATA
The DNA here is from genome assembly GCA_947086495.1 of Morpho achilles. Taxonomy (NCBI): domain Eukaryota; kingdom Metazoa; phylum Arthropoda; class Insecta; order Lepidoptera; family Nymphalidae; genus Morpho; species Morpho achilles. The sequence goes on from CAMTZB010000013.1 coordinate 12,456,556, forward strand.
TAATATACACAGATTTCTAGAAATCATACTTATCCGTACTAGTTCTCATAGATACATTCAAAGTGCATTAGACTTTATTATCAAACCTGCATTTAATCAATAGTCATATTCAAGTTTAAATTACAACGCAGATCAATAAGAGAATTGATTTCAAAGCCAAGAATTCACTTAAATTATGATTAAGGCAATAGAGTTTGGTTAGTTTTATCATAATTTTGTTGGCCTTTAGTGTAATTGATGTTGGCGCGTGGATAGTAATTTGCATACGTACTTGTGTGGATGGAAAACATATGGGATTCGAAAAACCTTGGAATAAAGTACTTATAGATCACAAAATTTTGATTTTAAAACGAAACAGTATGATATAGACCTAATTACTGCATGAAAATTAAAGTACATCATATTCAACCGATGGACATAAAAAATAAAGTAAAATTAACTAACAGATGCTTTGCGATTTTGTTACGTTTTAGAACCTATCTCCTAATGATTCGGGGCGAAACAATCTTTGAGATTATCGTAGTGAATGTGTAGTTCTTGCGTAGCATTTTGTTGATGATAGTTTTTTGTAATACGTGGATTTTATAAACAAACGTGGATTAAAGCAAAGTAATTCTATTGTAATTCTGTAACATGGAATTCAGTAAAGTAACGCCTTTTTCAACATCAATAATAAAATAGTACAATATCAAACATGTACATAAACCTTAACAGTTTCACACAACCAAATTACATGATTGATGTGATAAAATATTCAGTGACAAATTAGGCCCGTTGAATATTAAATTATTAAATGGAATTAACCGTAGATTATTACATAAGCATCGATGTATAAATGACAATGGTCGCATTCACAACCAAAACCTTATTATAATACTAACTTAAATCCGCGACTTCGCTTACGTAAAATTGAGTAAAGGTGAATATTTGCTTTTTTCAATCCAGATTATTAATTAATCATCTTTTAATGTCTGATTTACTTTACTTTATAATTAAAAACCTATATTAAAAATATGACGAACGACCTTATTATGGCTTAATTTGATTTTTAATTTTATCTGCCGACAATTACATTACAACAATTCTTAGTATCCTAATTCTGTAGTAAAAAAGTAAAAGGATTTTATTCGCTTCTAATATCGTTTAGATTGGTTTTTAGACGATCTTATTACTTAAAGCAATGTTAGGTCTACAGAAAAGTAGGGGCGCGTTACTATCCCATTGCTGGGCATAAGCCTCCCACCGTTTCAGAGAGAAGGGTTGGAGCTAAGACCCACGCTGCTCCAATGCAGATTGGTGGATTACACATATCCCCAGAATTCGCCAGAGATATACTGGTTTCCTCGCATGTTTTCCTTCGAATTCTTTAGTATCAAATTATAACTAAAAACATTATCTACATTTACGACAATTTCAAATCAGTACAATATAACGTAACATGTTCACGGAGGGTCAACATAAAGTGGTTAGACGCTTCCATTAGTTGGCATATTCTTCCTTTTATATCTTTTAATGAATTAGCTTCCAAGATTTATTGAGGTTAATATTTCTTGCTTTGTCGTTTGGTCTCCAGAAATGAACGCGGCAGAAATCCTGTATTAATTTTCATATCTATTTAATCGTCGCTAAAATTATTGTCTTTATAAAGATCTAGAAGGCTTTTGACAATTTATATTAAAGATTACCTTTTTCACGATCACATTTTTGAATATTAATAGAAGTTGGTATGCGGAATGTCATGGCACAACTTTTACACGGTATTTTTTTTGATAAAGAAATTGTTTTGTTCTTTTTTTTAATAAAGCATATATTTTGCAGTAGCCCCAGTTTTGTAATTTTAATACTTTAATAAGACCTAAACGTGAAATTTTATCATCTACTACGTATAATATGAATTTTATGTAGTAAATACTATTTATATAGACCTATTGTCTATATAAATGAAGCGACGGTAGTGGAATGGTTAGAGTAACTTGACTAGAGTAAGAGACTTGCGTTCGAGAGGCCGTGGGTTCGAATGCTGGCTATTATACTACCGACGTGAACCCACCCGTAACACAAGCATTTAGCTTAGCTGGACTTAACCGGCTGAATAGAATAGTACCACCCTCTTTTCTTACCGAGGTGTCGTAAAAGGCGACTAAGGTAAGTCGACCCGCCGTTTGGTATCCGGCTGAGTAGAATAGACCAACCTCATTTCTTACCGAGGTGTCGTAAAAGGCGACTAAGGTAAGTTGACCCACCGTGTGGTATCCGGTTTAGTAGAATAGACCACCCTCATTCTTACCGAGGTGTCGTAAAATACGACAGTGATAAGTTGACGTCAGGCAGGCGGCCGGTCGTAAAAACGCAGCCAAATCATATAACAGCGTGTTTATAACATGTTGTGCCGACCCCACTTAGAGTGGGATAAGGGCAGGAGGATGATGGACTTAACTTACTATTAATGAAGGGTTAACTATTAATTAAGGAGTTTACTAATAATTTGTAATCTTGTAACCCAAATTGCTAGTAACCTTTAAAAAAAATTGTATTTAACCAAACGCTTCAAAATGTCGTACACCCATACGTTTACCGCTTAAGGTAACTTTTGCAACATCTCATTATACTATCGTATGTAGGCCAAATAATCATTGAACTGCACTAACTAAGCCTTGCTGCGATTGATTGCGATAAACGTTAATTCTACTTAAGATTAAACGAGTATTTATAGATATTTTACCTTTTAAAGTACCCATATTGTACGTCATATTCAATATGGATGTCAAACTAATATTACGCATTCGATAACGAAGCGTTTCGCACGCGTTTGTGGCATGTTTTCGGTAATTTACCTTTTATATCTTCCTGCTACAAAAATAAGCTAACGAATAACACTAGCAACAACTACTAGCTATATGACACTAACATTTAGCACATATTAATCGAGTAAAATGCAGCTTAGATCTATTTTTCTTTAATATTTACCTGAGTTATTCTTGTATGTATTTTTTTTCTTAATCTCGGAACCAGCTTCAAGGATTTTCGTAAAATTCAGCATGAGGGTTTCGTAAAAAAACGTAAAAAAGTCGTTTTATCTCTGTTTTTGATTATAGAAAAAATGCTAAAATGTTGAATAGAAAGTCAATGATTTTTGAGCTGTCAAATGCAAAGCTGTGATAGCCTAATGGTAACGCGCGGAACAAAAAAGTTCGAGACCAGGGTTAGATTCTCACATGTCACTAGACCTTTTTTTCTTTTTTTTATTGCATTTTTTATATCTTTAAAAAAATTACCCAGAAAAGCACCGGACACCCAGGTATTTAAATTGGGTCGTAATTTGGCAAGAACCTTACAAATCTCGTGAAAAGTTGTATGCTCTGTTCGGAGAAACTATAAAGTTTAGCGAGTAACAGCTTATGGCTGTAAATTTTTAATTACGACTGTTTATTTTTTACCGTACTTTTATTTGTATTGTTTCAGTGATATAATATTTTATAAAAAAATATGTGGTGAATAAGAGATAAAATATATTTTCAAATATGTTCCATAGTGTTTCAATGGTGTATGAGAATAAGTGACAAAACTACAATAAAGTGTCACATTTAATGATAAAATCGTATACCTAATGCACAAAAACGTTAGAGTATTTTAGTGTCCCAAATATTTTATGACGAATACTACCGTATATTTTTCTGTACATTTTCCCAATAACAATGTTCCATAAGACATAACGGAATCGAAATAAAAAAAATGTTTTGCTATTTGACATTCTTCTATTGACTGATTCCTGATTTTCTGATATTCTTTGCGAGAGTCTTTTACATGTACTGTTTTGCTTTAAGTTTAAAATCTAAGATTAAAAACTTAATGCAAAACTTACTTACTCATATCATGTACTTCTTGTCAGTTACTTATTAAAACTTATACGAGAATTGCGCAATTAGATAATAATTAATTAATTACAAAATTCTATTTTACCTTATATACTCGTATTACAGATTTCATCAAAATTAACTGCCTCTAAAGTTAATTTAATTATGTCGTTGGTGAGGTCTCATTGTCAGGGCCATTTTAATCAAAGTAAAAGCCCTTGAAACACTCAGGTTGAGGACCAATTGGGAAACTGATTTTAAAGCATTAGTCAACAGAAACGTTATCCCAAAACGAACAACATTTTTGGCTTATATTTATGTAACTATAAATCTAGTATATTATATCTATATTGTATATTAGCAATTGCAAGCGGATCCACCCGCTTTGAAAGTTGAAAACCGTAATATAGTCATTTGATAACCATAAAAATGGTTCAAGTGGGTTAACCTTAAAAGCTACACATATGCTGTCGCGGACTTTTATTTAGAACTTTTAGAAGGGAACAGTTTTGTAATACATAATTTTTGAATAACTTTTACCATTTCCTCAGCGCACGCAAGGAAAGTTTCAAATGTTTTCGTTTTCGTACTATATTTTATTGCTGCTCCTCTCCTATTAGCGTGATATTCTCCTATTCCTCAATAAATGGACTGAATTTTTTTTTCATATCGGTCCAGTAGTCCTGAGATTAGCGCGTTCAAACAATCGATCGAACAACCAAACAAACTCTTTAGCTTTATATATTAGTATAGATACTAATAATGAATTTTGTGTTTGTGTATCGTGATTTTTGCAGTAGAGATTAAAGAGTAAGAAAGTGAACTAGGCTTTTTTTATCGTTAATAAAGTCCACGAAGATAAAATCTGCGGAGTATAATAACAAGTGACCAAGGTTACGTGGAGGAACGTGTAGGTTTAGTTGTTACAGATAATATTAACCGACACCTTTCAGATGAATTGCATTGCAATCATTAAAAACAACTATTATTCAAATAAGTGTAATTGTAGATGACATCAACGTGCGCAAATCGACAAAAAATTTTAGAACTAGATTACTATAAAATGATAACCGAAACAACATAAACATAATGGACGCCGTGTGATATTCGGCGGAATAGAATAGTACCACCCTCATTTCTTGCCGATATTTCGTAAAAGGCGACTAAGGTAAGTCGACTCGCCGTGTGGTATCCGGCTGAGTAGAATAGACCATGCTCATTTTTTACCGAGGTGTCGTAAAAAGCGACTAAGGTAAGTCGACCCGCCGTGTGGTATCCGGTTGAGTAAAATAGACCATCCTCTTTCTTACCAAGGTGTCGTAAAATACGACTAAGGTAAGTTGACATCAGGCAGGCGGCCTGTCGTAAAATACGTAGCCAAATCATGTAACAACATGTTTGTAACATGTGGTGCCGACCCCACTTAGAGTGGGATAAGGGTAGGAAGATGATGAACATATACATAATATATATCTTCCTATCCTTATCCCACTTTAAGTGGGGTCGGCACAACATTTTTTTCTCTTCCATTCTGTCCTGTCCATCTTTCGTCAACTCTGGCGTCACTCCTTTTATATGCATATCATACTTCACACAATCCAACCATTTTTTTTAGGCCTCCCTCTAGGCACATATTCATATACATAACATATACATAATAGAATTGCGAAAATGAAATAAAGATTCATTTCCAACATTACAAGTATTAAAAAAGAAATAGAAAAATTCTTTAAATATTTCAGAGGCTACGGACAGAAAAACATCTAGACGTTAATTCATGAAATTCCTTGGAAATTCTCACGCCGTCTCAATCTTTACAACTAAATTTTCATTTAACACCGCTATTCAGCACTAATTAACTGTTCAAAACTTCATAACAGTATTGAAAGAAATCTAAAAACTTGAGGATCTTACAATTTTTTCTAACAAAAACTGATGTTTCGAAGGAAAACGAACTTAATTAAAGATCAAAAATTGTTCTTGTAAGATACTGTTCTTGCCAGTAATTTAATAGAATAAGTATTTTACTTAAATATTCTCGTCACATTATCAACAATTGTGGATCTTATTGTCTGCTTTGAGTTTCTAATTGTTAGAGATATAATTTACACTAATATATAAAGCTGAAGAGTTTGTTTGTTTCAACGCGCTAATCTCAAAAACTACTGAACCGATTTGAGAAATTAATTGAGTGTAAGAATATGCCAAGATGAATAGGAGACGAGCACCAATAAAAAATATTGCAAAAATGACCAAATTTGAACCTGTGCTTGGATGCGCTAAGTAAACGGTGACAGTTCAATTCAAAAAAGTTTAATTTACTACTTTTATGTTCAAAGTTCAGGAAAAAAATTGTGGCACACTGATTTCCATGCGGACGAAGCTGCTGGCACAGCTAGTATTAACATAAAATAGGCAACAGTGTTGCCGTGTGGTATCCGGTTTAGTAGAATAGACCACCTTCTTTCTTACCGAGGTATCGTAAAAGACGACTTGGGTAAGTTAATGTCAGAGAGGCGGCCCGGTCGTAAAAAGAAGCCAAACCATGTCACATCATGTGACACTCCACGCTCTCTGTGTAGCACCCGTTAGCCGTCATTCCACCTAGCTGAAGACTATAGTATATGTATAAGCTTCAGTACAGCCAAATATCTTCGAAATGATTCAACGGTTTCAAATTCAAATAAAATTGATTAAAGTAAACTTGTAAACAAGTGCTTTTGAATCATCAACTCTACTGCCGGTTTGCTATAAGCTGTACCTACCGAGAAGAGCCAGCAAGAAACTCGGCGGGTGCTCTTTTCAAAATAATACTCATAACATTCAATCATTACTATCTTGTACTGGGTCTAACGGTAGCTATATCCACACATTCTTTTCATCTAAATAATCCTCAACAGTATAGTTGGCTTTTTGTATCAGCCTCTTTTTAACAGTGTTTTTAAACTGCTGTATTGGCAAAGCTAAAATTGATCGCAGGATTTTATTATAGAATCTTATATCCAAATCCCACAAACGACGTACTTATGCAAGGCGCAAAGCTGGTTCCTACTTTGTCAATTATTTACATCCCCATCGTTTTTTTAAATCTTTATAAATTATATACAAAAATTAAATAAAAGCCGGGAAAATATACAAGACAAACAGAGAGACTTTCCCATTGATATTATTAGAATGGATGATATGTAAAAAAAACCAGTAAACATACGATATAATAGGACACAATGAAAAGAAGTCACTGACGGTTTGTAAGTTCGTATCTAACATCGTAAGTTTTGGGTTTGAGCCAAGTCCGGATTAGAAATTCTGTTAAGCAGCTCTTTGTATCCAAGTTTGAGTTTGTCTTTAAGGAGAAACGGTTACGCAGATCAAGAAATTAATCACCAATGCTATAACGCAGCTGATTTCTAAGTTTCGAATGAAAATTCGTGTAAAGTTCTTAATGGGTTAATTGTTTTTATATGACATTTTTATGAAGACTTGTTTCATTAAAGACACGTGTAGCACATGTTTGTCTCAGTTGTTACTGAGAACTCTTTTTATGTATTTATAAGGTGCTGTAATATTTTCGTACTTAATTTTTAAGGAGATTTGAATGCTACTAAAAATAACTCAATAATACAAAAAGTGCTGTGATGGCCTAGCGGTGCGACCGTGTGAATCTCTAGAGACGATCATGGGTTCAAACCCGGGCAGACACCAATGAGTTTTTCTATTAAAACTTATGTGTCTAATTGATAATTGCAATTTATCACACGCTTTTCGGTGAAGGAAAACATCGTGAGGAAACCGGCATTTCTCCTGAGAATTCTGGAGATATGTGTAACCTACCAATCCGCATTGGAGCAGCGTGGTAGGTCTTAGCTCCAATCCTTCTCTCCAATAACGGAGAGAAGAGGCCTATGCCCAGCAGTGGGATAGTAACAGGCCGCTACTTTATACTAAAATTTAGTATTTTTTTTAGTAAAGCAGGAATACTATACTGCGCTATAACTTAGTGGTAAGAGCAATATCTTTAATATTTAAATGAGTTAATCTTGTATGTATATATATATTTTTTGGAGTTTCAGAAACGGTTCCAACGGTTTTCCTGAAATTCATCATGCAGGAGGTTTTGGGGACAAAAATCGATCTAGCTAGGTTTTATTTCTGAACTTTTTCGTTTTAGGTTTGTTTTTGGGCATTAAAAAATACTAAAATTTACATTGAATATAAAACACTATTTTTGCCGTAAAATGTCAAGTCAGCGTGGTTTATTTGAGAAACGGGCGGTCTTGAGAAATGAAATTACCTACCCCGATCGGATCGGGCCCAACCTACCCTATTATTTTTTTTTTTTTAAGTTTATTTTTTTATTTTGTAAAAAATTACAGAGCTAGGCTCGGTCAACCAGGTACTTCTTAATTCACTTATTAAATAAGTCGATTAATATATTAATCGAATAAAAATAAAAAAAAAGTTTATATTTTGGATTTTGGAGTACAAAGGGCACTCATCTTCAGAAACAGCGAATTCAATTTGGGTGATATTTCAAAAACTGACAGCTGGATAACCTGGACTAACAAATGATATAATACTGATATGCTTAAAGTAAAGCTACGGGTAGATTGTTCTGTACTCATATTAACATAAGCTTTCCTTGAATGATTCAATACCTTATACATCATCGTCACATCTTCCTACCCTTATCCCACTCTAAGTGGGGTCGGTACAACATGTTATAAACATGCCGTGACATGATTTGGCTGCTTTTTTACGACCGACCGCCTGCCTGACGTCAACTTACCTCAGTCGTATTTTACGACACCTCGGTAAGAAAGAGGGTGGTCTATTCTACTAAACCGCATACCACACGACTTTTTTACGACTCCTCGGTACAAAATTATCGTGTTCTATTCTACTCAGCAGGATACTACATGTTATGTAGTATCCTGCTGTATGTAAATGAAATAATACCAGGATATATTAAATAAAATTCAGTTACATATTTCCAAACAGAAAATATATATTTCACAGTGCATTAATCATTCATTTACAATATAAAGGTGTACATTAATAAATTAGTAGTCTACCTTTATATAAATGGGGCAGTAATTTACAAAATGGAGTAACATTAACGCGGTATGCAACAAGTTAAATCCACGTAAGCCCATTTCGCTGGCGGTGATTATTTTACAAGCCTGAATTAAAATGTTACATTTTTATTTACACGTAGAACGGGAATTCTTTTCACCGTACTTATTTATTACCATCCTACATAATTCCAAATTACTTACATTTGTTTTCTTCTTCAAAACGTATTGCGACTACATCCGTTTCAAAGCGCTTAAAAAATTATGAATTATCGCTGAACTTTATTATAACATACATTACAACATATTGCTCTTTCTTCTTCAATTCTTGTCCTTTTCCTTCTATTACTCAAAGGCTGACTGGAAGAGATCCCTTTTAAGGGACAAGTCCGCCGTTATACATGTGTTTTTTTTAATTTTTCTTTCTCTTTTCTAAATATATGTATAAAAAGAAATAAATAAATAAAAATAAAAATAAATAACATAGTACTTTAGTAATTGAGTATTTCATTGACACATTGGAACTTGCTTAATCTGTTTTATAGAGATAAATTACTAAAGAAACTAAAAAAATCTTTAAATAAAATAAATGTTGCGTAATATTTTTGTATAAAATATTTTCTTGCATAATAAATTTATATTACACGCAATAATTAAGATAAATAAATTAATTAAATTCCGCATCAGTATAAAATAGATAAAAAATTACGTAAGCATACATACATGTTAAGGAATCCTTAAAATCTCAAATTGGTCAGGGCGGTAAAAAAAAACAAAGAACACATAAATGTTTCAGAACTGGCACTGGATTTGAAAACGTTCACTGTAAGTTTCGCGTCGGTGTGTAGAGCGCGCGTAGCGTCCGCGTTTTGCGAAGGCAGCGGTTGCACTGTTCCCTACTTTCCCGCCCGCCCTGCCTCAGCCCGTATACCTGTAACAGGTAAGCCTAAGTAGCTCATATTGATGGACAAATTGAATTGATTCCCGCGCTTCACGATTAGCTGTGCGTTTGACGTGTTTCGAGTGAACTTTCGAGCTTCATCCTATCCTACTAATATTATAAACTAGCTTTTACCCGCGACTTCGTTCCCGTGTTGCTATAGCATATATGTTATTCCGGTGTATAAGGAATAATTGTGCCAAATTTAATCGATATTAGTTCAGCGGATTATTGTTTGCGATATGTATTATTGATATTTGCAATTTATCACACGTATTTCAAAACATCGTGGAGAAACCTGTATATCTCTAGAGAATTTTAGACATATGTGTAGCCTGCCAATTCGCATTGGAGCAGCGTGATATGTCTTAGCTCCAATCCTGTCTTAAAACGGAGAGGGATTCATATGCCCAGCAGTGGGATTAAACAGTCCGCTTCTTTACTTTTACTATTATCTGAATAAGATAATCATAAAGTTATTATTAAGAATTAATAACATGCCTTAGTCTACACTCTACACTCGCCTTCCAGACCGTAAAATATTAAATATCAGTTTACTCGTGTGATTTCTCTTTTGCTTGAATTAAAATGTTCAAACTGTCCTCGAGCCGGATGCCTCTAAAAAGATATTAACGCCAACTTTATTCCGCAATTTTTCTGATATAACTCATTGAATGAAAAATATTTCGTCGCCTCTCGGGTATAGGTTTTCCGCAGCAGAAAATATACAGTGTAATAAAATAGATTTTTCTCGTTCTGAGAATTTCTAAGGTGTGGGAAATATTGGATTGTGTAGTTTAATGGTTTAGTAAACGTGACTGCTATAAAGGACTAAAAGGTAAGGGTTCTGTCCGAATCTGAATTTGGAATTACACTTTGCGAAATCCTTTTAATTTGGAATTAAGCCGAGAATTGCTTTTATATATCCTCCTGCCCTTATCCCACTCTAAGTGGGGTCGGCACAACATGTTATAAACATGCTGTCACATAATTTGGCTGCGTTTTTACGACCGGCCGCCTGCCTGAAAGACGAGAATTGCCTTTGTGAGTCGTAAAAGGCGAGTAAGGTAAGTTGACCGGCCGTGTGGTATCCGGCTAAGTGGAATGGATCACCCTTATTTCTTACCAAGGTGTCGTAAAAGGCGACTAATTCAAATTCAATTCAAATTCAAATTCAAAATATTCTTTATTCAAATAAACTTGTAAACAAGTGCTTTTGAATCGTCAACTCTACTGCTGGTTCGGAAAGCTGTTCCTACCGAGAAGAGCCAGCAAGAAACTCGGCGGTAGCTCTTTTTAAAAAATACAATTCTTAATGCTAGTTACATTTAATGTTTCTATCTTGTACAGGGTCGAACAATATTTATATCCACGCATTTTTATCGTCTAAATAATCCTGAACAGTAGTAGGCTTTCTGTATCAGTCTCTCCTTAATAGTGTTTTTAAACTGCTGTAATGGCAAAGTAAAATTGATTGTGGAATTTTATTATAGAATCTTATACCCAAACCCACAAACGACTTACGTACTTTTTCAAGGCGCAAAGCAGGGGCCGCAAGCTTATGTCGGTTTCTACTTTGTCTATTATATACATCGCCTATTGTTTTATAATTCTTTATATTATTATATACAAAAATTGAATTACTTAAAATATAAGAATGTAAGAATACCTATTTCCTTAAACTTCTCTCGCAGGGACTCCCGCGGACTTAAATTGTATATGCCACGTACGGCTCTTTTTGTAATACAAAGATTTTTTCATTATCCGCGCATTTACCCCATAGCAAAATTCCATAGGTAAGGTAGCTAAGGTAAGTCGACCCACTGTATAGTATCCGGTTGAGTAGAATGAACCATTCTCATTACTTACCGAGGTGTCGTGGAGGGCGACTGGGGTAAGTAGACATCAGGCGGGCAGCCGGTCGAAATGTCTACTGTCGGACAATACTATGACTCTAAGTGGGGTCGGCACAACATCGGTCGGTAAACATGTTGTCATATGTGACAACCTGTTTACCGACCGATGTTGTGCCGACCCCACTTAGAGTGGGATAACGGCAGGAGTATAATGATAATTATAAATTATGTATCTTTGTGTCATCTGAATTTTTTCAATCAAGGCAGCGGACTTTGGAAAAACTACTGGCATCCTCTTCGCTGTTTAATTCACGTGTTTAATGACTTTTGAATACTGAGCTTGAGTACTTTTGAGTAACTTCTACAATGAAATTTTTTAGGATTTATGTTACCCCAGTATATAAGCTTTATTTTCAACGCAGCTCAGTACATTCGGCATGCTGGAGGATTCTGTAACATCCCGCGTCGACTATAACTATCGATTTCCGTTATTCCATTTAAGCCGTGATTAAGGGGCAGTTCAATTTTTTTTTTTCTTATTAGTTTTTAACGACTTCATAAAGAGCAGTATTTGTGATGCAACTGCGTCTTGGCATTTTGTACTGTTCGAGATTACTCTTCTATACTAATATTATAAAGAGGAAAAAATTGTATGTATGTTTGTAATGTTTTCACACAAAAACTACTGGATCCTGGTTCCTAACAATAATAACTTCCATCTTTCATCAGTGTTGCCAACGCAAAAAATATATACCTTACTGGTATATATAACAAACTGGTAAATGTATAACAAACTGGTACGACTTTTCGAAACGAGAATTGCCATAAGGCAACAGCGCACACTTTGCTAATTTTCATTTGATAAATCTAACACAATGGCGTTACAAACGATAATGCTACCCAAAAGAATTTGATAAAAATAAAGTAAAAAGGAATAAATTATCGGACCAAAAACCGAAGCGAAACGAATTCAAAGTCATTTATAAACCTTGGACGGATAAAATTGTGGGAATTTAATATTCGCACCACATTTGTATTCAGTTGGTAAACTCGCGATTTTGCTCTGGAGCGCTTGACCGAAAATCATTTGTAAGTACAAAGTGCAAATTCTGTTTGTGGTCCATCTGTGTTGAACTCGCCGTCGTTATTTAAATACTCGGGTAAAATTATAGAAACACATGCATTATGTATATATTTCAGTAAAGAATATATAATCGATGTGATCCCGCCATGTGGTATCCGGCTGAGTAGAATAGTTTACGCTCATTTCTTACTAAGGTGTCTTAAAGGCGACTAGGGTACACAAATCATGTGACAACATGTTTGTAACATGTTCTGCCCTCAGGGTGGGATAAGGGTAGGAGGATGATGACATAAATACAAATACCCAGGCTCGAAGAACCAATAAATTGTTTATAAAAAAAAGTTGGCCCTCGACGGGAATCGAACCTGCGACCCGTGGTGCTGAAGGCAGGGCTACTACCTACTGCGCCAATGAGCCAGTAGTCGTAACGCCACTGCTAAAAGAATTAATATGTGTAATGGTGTTATCCTTAGGAACGCTAATAATGCTTATTGCTGGGTCTAAATTATAATTAATAACACTTTTACGAGTAGTTAGTAAGTAAGTAGCGGCCTGTTACTCTCCCAGTGCTGAGGATAGGCCTCTTCTCTCCGTTTTTGGAGAGAACGATTGGAGCTAAAACCTACCACGCTAGTCCAATGTGGATTGGTAGGTTACACATATATCCAAAATTCTCTAAAAAGATATGAAGGTTTCCGAACGTGCGAACGATGTGTTCCTTCACCCTAAAGCGTGTAATAAATTGCAATTATCAATTAGACACATAAGTTTTAACAGAAAAACTCATTGGTGTCTGCCCGAGTTTGAACCTGAACCTTCCCGAAAAAGTCACACGGTGCTACCACTGGGGTATCACAGCTTCTTTACGAGTATAAGGTACGAAATAACAATACTAAAGTGACATAGGTGTGGCCACTCAGACGAATATTGTCGCGACAAATCCCTTTAATGCGCGCGAGGTTACCGACAGATCCCCAATGCTACATCGTCTGCGCCCGAATTCACGTTGCAACGATCTACCCGGCCACATACATTGCCGTAGCCCGAATATTCGCTGTAGAACGTCAATATAGCCCCAGCATAAAGCCACTAGCGGATTCAGACCGTGCCCGCGTTTGCGGCTAGTAACCACTAGCAGTATTAGCTTATCGTAATGTCCTCGCCAGCTAGCGTCTCCCACATTTACTACCGTCGAAGTTTCAGTACAACCTATTTAGTCTCAAGTTAAACTTGATACGTGACATGCTAATGTACACTAAATTTAAAGGGTTAATAAATGTAGGACGTGTTGTTTTGTTTGAGACTTATAGTACAACTAGATGTACGGTCGTCCGTCCCCAAACTAATTTAATACTTGTCAACTGCTGAATATATACATAGCTAAGTAACTGTTGCTAAAAACTTATAAATGACGAAAATATGGAGAAGGAACAACATTACAAAAGCTAATAAAATCCGGCTAGTGTGAACTGCTGTGTGTGTGAGTGAATATTCCCCATATTTTTGTACGCCGCAGAAACGTGGACGCTACGAGATACTGAAAAAAAAAGAAAGATGCTCTAGAAATTTGGCGTTGGAGAGTGTCATGGACAAAGTTAAGGACTAATACCTCCATACTGCAAGAACTCGGCATAAAGCAGCGTCTATCGACTTGAACAGCGTGCGAACGGGTCTTAGCTTATAATATAATATCAAATTGAATCAAGTACCCATGGGCTTTGACTTCATTTATGACGAATTTTACATACAAATTCTCAAACTTTAAACCTATTTTTATAATGGATATATTTCTAAATTGAACACAGTGAAATTATGAGAAATTAATTTGGGAGTCAAAACCTGTTACTTATGAAGTATATATTTGCGTCATGTTAATTTAGTAGCAAAACATATTGATAGTCAGAATTCGTTAATGTTGTTTATATTAAGCAGTAAATTCGTATCGGCAGATTTCATAAATCATATTTGTGAGTCCAACAATTTTAATCAACATCCGATAATTATCAATAACGTTGGAATATTAAATTTATTCGCGCATGTCAAAATTAATTACATACATGAAGAAATAATAAACATTATTTTATAAAATAAAGTAAATAATAGAGTGCGTAACGTTTATTAAAAGAAAATTGCTAAATCGAAATCTCTATACTGGCAATTTTTAGTACAAAGCTACGCTATATTGATAATGCTTATAAAACTTCTCTATCTTGCCTTATCCCACTCTAAGTGGGGTTGCATAACATGTTTTAAAAACATGTTGTTACATACAAAAGTAATAATAAAATTATTTTGCTATAATCCGCGATGAATTTCATGATATATTCATCGCGGATTATAGCAAAATAATTTTATTATTACTTTTGTATTTTGGATCTCCGCAAAGTGGCGTTACTTTTATAATTTTTTTTTTTTTATATATGGGACACTTACACACACGGTCGTCCGTCCCCAAAGTAAGTAACTTAATACTTGTGTTATGGGTGACAGACAACTGGTGAATATATACTTATATATTTTTTAAGTACATACTTAAATACAAATACACACCCAGGCTCAAAGACCTACAAATTCATTTATAGAAAATGTTGGCCCTCGGCGGGAATCGAACCCGCGACCCGCGGAGCTGAAGGCAGGGTCACTACCCACTGCGCCAACGGGCCAGTCATTATATGTCACACAGTCAGTAATTATGCTGTCACATATTTTGGCTTGTTATTTCACTACAGGCTGCCTGCGTAACGTCGAATACCACACGGCGGTTCAACTTACCTTATTCGCCTTTTACGACACCTTGGTATGAAATTAAAGTTGTCTATTTTACTCTGCCGTATTCGGATACGGTCGTAAAATACTTAGCCAAATCATGTGACAACATGTCTATAACATTTTGTGGCTAGCACTTGGAGTGGAATAGAGCAGGAGAATGATGATGTACTTCGTCGTTGGATATTCTAACGTAGAATAGCATCAAAGCCATAGAGTGTATATATTTAGAGTAGGGAAGGAAGGCTAAAAAGTGACATATTATAATAAAGCAAATGATATTCTATCTCTCTTTTTTTCATGTGTGATTAGACAAAGATGAAGAATACGAGTAACAATTCTATGCTAAAAACACTCACCGAAAAATATCTAATAGTATACAGAAAGATAACAACCGTATGTATACTCTAGAGAGTTACGTCTGGAGAAAGTAAATGACATCTTAAGTACACTTAGGTTTCAGAATAAAAGAAAAAGGCTGCATTTTGTTTACCATAGCTAATACAGGGAAAACGAACGAACAGTTTGTAAACTATTTAACATGGCCCAGAAGAATATTGCCAGTGCTGTATGCAAAACTCAAGCTGTACGGAGTATTTTAGACTATTCGACTATTGCTGACCACTATTTAATAATAAGAATGCTATTGATATTTAGAATGGTATTAATACGATTCTGAGAAAGCATAAGGTGTTATACAAAGGTATTTTAAGAGGATCCAATGCATAAGTTACTTAAATAATAAAAAATCAACCCATAAAAAATAAACCTGAGTCGAAGTATGTCGACGTATCCGATATTTAGTATGACGTACGTTGCATTAAAAGCTATCCTACCTTTTAAAATAATCTCCCTTAGTTTTCTATAAAATGAACATTGATAGAGGTCTATTGAAATTGTTTATAGATAAATACTTCATTTTTACTACATTGTTCACTAAATTGTTTACAAAAGTATATTAAAGAAACAATATTTTTAATGTTTCAATGCTAGGAAAAGGCCTTCTTTACCCACTAACCGACTCCAATACTGTTTTTCAGATTGCACTTATCCTAGAAATGTCAACACTCACATACAATAATCTAATAATGTAGTATTGCCATTTATATTATTCTATAAATATTTTGTAACATTTTCAGTGCAAAAATCTTTTATAATAAATAAATATTTACTATGTGGGTATAGTTATATAATGCTGCTGTAAACTAAATATACAAAAAATATATTTTCACTATTTTGCCATGACAAAAATTATGAAGATGAACAAAAATATACCGTGCTTTTCTCATATAATTTTTGTTCTACGTAACTGGTTTGTAATACAATGCATCTTAGTATTTATTTTAGTCAGAATATAAATAGTCGTGTAATGTAAAAGGACTCTATCGGCGTGTGTAATATTTTATGCAACTAGCACTGGTCCATAAACCTGAATAGGAGAGTACAGTGAATATGACCTGAGTTGTAGTTTTGTTTTACTAAAACTGCCTATTTAGGATAGATGACTATGCAGAATTCACTGACTTTGACACTTAATTCCGTAATCTGTTGATAAAGGAATAAGTTTTATTGGACGTCAAAGTCAATTCGAGCAGTTGCTGTGCCAAAGTCCTCGAGGAAATTGATAAATCTGGTGCTCCCGATGCATAGATTAGCGGGAAGAGGGACCACTTTTAAAGAGGCCCCGACTCAGTGGCGCACTCTGGGGTTCAGAGTTGCTGCTGGCGAGGATAGTTCTTTATCTCTTTTCTAACAATATGCATGTGCTATAAAGAAAAAATATTGACCATAGCTGGACCTAACCTACACTAAAACGCTTGTAATTTTTGACACAAAAGACTGGTTGCATTCTGTCTGTCCTGATCTTATAGTATGAGCTTCGTACCCTATATAATAATGGGTTCAGAATGCGGATTATAGCAAAATAATTTTATTATTTTGTTGCATAAATACTCATTGATGGCCGACCTGAGTTTGAATCCTAGATCTACTAGAAAGAGTCACACGATCTAACCGTTTCCCTATCATAGTAGGTATTTCATCATCATCATCTGCAGCCATTTCTGGTCCAATTTTGGACGTAGGCCTCCTCCATTTCCCTCCATGCCAGACGGTCTTATGCTCTCAGCATCCAGTCTCGACCTGCGTGTCGACTTATGTCGTCTACCCATCTCTTGGGAGGACGACCACGCGATCTGTTGTTAGACCGTGGTCTCCATTCCAGAAGTCCTTTGGTCCAACGAGTAGTATCGATCCGTGCCACATGTCCTGCCTATCTCCACCTACTTTTAGCAATAACGGAGACCACATCTTTCAGACCTGTCCTCTTTCTGATCCATCATTTCTCTTGCGGTCACGCTGAGTAATACCGAGCATCGCCCTCTCCATCGCTCTCTGCTCAACTCTGAACTTCTCAGTGGTATTTTTAGTGAAAAATTCATTTCATGGTCTCGGCACCATAGGTCAAGACCGGCAGAACATACTGTTCGAACACTTTTGCCTTGAGTTTTACTGACAGCCTTCCACGCAAAATATGTTTGTTCGCCGAAGGCTGTCCAAGCTTGGGCTATGCGACGGCCTACCTCTACGATTTGGTTCGAACTAGCTAGGGTAATCGTATGACCTAAATACACATAGGAGTCGACAATATCCACAGGGAGCGCATAGTTTTTAGCTTCGGGTTTGTTGGTAATAATTTGTCAGATATTTACGCATCATAAAATATTTCTCTAACACTCACCATAATCTTGTTGATCTTAACTCACTCCGCCATATTTACTCCGACGTTAACAAGAAATGACAAAATACTCCTGCGTAGTCGCGTGTGAACTGAGCTGTATTTGTTGATACGACGGTCGAACTGTTTTCATTATCACACACAAATATCAGTAATAACTTGTAGGCTTTAAGGTTTTTGAATGAATTACCAATTATTTAATACTAGCAATCGCCAGCGGCTCCGCCTTAGTGGAAAGATTAAAATGGTTATAGTGTCTTTTGATAACTATAAAAATGGTTAAAGTGGGTTAACCTTAGCACCTAAACAAATGCTGTCTTTTGCGGACTTTTATTCGGAACTTTAAGAAGGGAATAATTTTGTAATACATGATTTTTGAACAATTATTGCCGTTTACTCAGCGCACACACGGAAAGCTTTAAATTATGCCGTTTTCGTACTATTTTTTATTCCTGCTCCTCATTTCATTTTAATTATCTTAGTGTGATATTATAGCCTATAGCCTCTCTCAATAAATGGACTATCTTACACTGAAATAATTTTTCAAATCGGTCCAGTAGTTCCTGAGATTAGCGCGTTCAAACAATCAAACAAACAAACTCTTCAGCTTTATAATATATTAATGTACATATTTTGTGTTGGCCATACCGTCGAAAGTGGGGGTAAGCAATTATGAAGGATAGCGTTTAAATATAGGTAGTATAGTTTAAAAAAGATATAGGTATTTGCGACTTTCTAAGCTACGGGAAATTTATTTATTATACATTTGATACACGAATTTCAATGTGACATAACATAACAAATTGTGGTCCCTTATAGCTGATTTGGTAAAAGAGAGAACATAGAAAATATCGTCAAAATATCGGAGAACAATGGAAACAATTCCTCAGAAAGTCTAATCATCATTTGCTTTATATATATATATATTTGCTATATATATATATGCTATATATCCGAATAGAGGAGACCCTCTGCTCTATTTCGGGTATTCTAGCGAAGCCTCGTCCGTCAAGTTTCGGTTAAGCCCTGCACCCCTGCTCCCGGTGCCAGTCGTACTCGCCGCGACCCGTCGCGGCTTGAGGAAACGGCCGGTCGAGCATCGAGTGCGCTGCCTCGCCGTCACTACTCGGACACCGCTTTCGCCGAGTTTTTCGTAAAGAAAAACAACCGCGAAACACAGGACCCCACCGCCGCCGAAACAACCGCTGAGGGCGTGACTCCGACTCCTGCTCGCGGGCGTCTAGCTGGGCCTCCCGTCTGGGTCTCACCTGGCTGGATTGCACGCGCCGAGGGAGCCGTACCACGCCTTCTACACCAGAGGCTGCAAAAATAAGTAAAAACGGAACCGTTACTACTTGAACGGTTACACGCCGCAACACCAACAATACCACTGTACCAGTCGTCCCGGCCGTCCCATTCCATCGATCGCCGCCGTAGCGTGCGGATGTCTCGGTCGAGCGCAATCCGGTTGCCGCTCCCCCCGCCTGACTCACGCCCCTGCCGCGTTAGATTGTGAAAGTGCCCAAGGACTCTGGACTGTCAGTGTTGTTCGTTCCTGTGCAAGTGGATTGTGTTAGTGTTACTGTGCTTCGATTAGGTAGTGTGGTGCTTCACGCATAACACTTTCCGTAGGTGGTTCCGTCCGTGCGTAAGTACACTAATTTTTTTTAATTTAGGTACTCACCTCTTTCCCCCGAAGGGAGAGAGACTAAGACTAGATTTTTTCTTAGGTACACACCTCCCTGCCCTCCGGCAGGGAGGCCACCCCCACACTAGCGGGCCAATATGGCCCCCACCCTGCGCCCCACGGGGCAACCGTTACTGGACGCGATTTTCGCGTTCCTTCAGGCGCACCACCCCGCCATTTTGGTGGAGCTCACCAAGGCCCTCCCGCCCCCTCAGGGCCAGAGTGGCAGCCCGGCAGCACCTTCTCCCCCCTCTGCGGAAAAGGCTAAACCACGCTCCCGCCCCGTGTCTCCTGACATGGAAGTGGAGGAGCAATCTGACTCGGAATCCGAGACTCCCTCAGAGTCCGGAGAGGAAGCCGAAGCATCCGATGCTTCGCAGTCCCCGTCCCCCTCGGCGTCATCCGCCTCAGACGAGGACGACGGCTTCACCGCCGTCCTATCCAAGAGCCAGAAGCGTAAGCTGAAGGCTCCCAAGACCGTCCCGCCCAAAAGGGCCACTAACGACGCAGGTGCACCTGCCCCGCGCCCCACCC
Source organism: Morpho achilles (assembly GCA_947086495.1). Lineage (NCBI taxonomy): Eukaryota > Metazoa > Arthropoda > Insecta > Lepidoptera > Nymphalidae > Morpho > Morpho achilles. The sequence goes on from CAMTZB010000013.1 coordinate 12,477,086, forward strand.
CCAAACCCCAGCCTGCCTCACAGGCCGCCCGCAAACAAGACGTACCCGACTCACAGGACTCGCCTATGACGGAGAGGAAGGAGAAGGTGCCGCCCCTATTTGTTAGGGAAAAAGACGCGTGGAATCGCTTAATTCCGCGCATGGACAGCTCGTCCATTCCTTTCACCTCTGCCCGGTCCACAAGCCAGGGCATAATGGTGCATTGTCCGTCTTCAACGGACCACCGTCGCCTCACGACGCTCCTGGATGCCGAAAAGATCGGCTACCACACATACGCCCTAGAAGACGAGCGCGAACTTCGCGTCGTCATCCGCGGGCTTCCCGTAGAGATAGATTGCGACCTTATTAAGAAGGACCTCCTCAGCCAGGGCCTTCCCGTAAGACAGGTACACCGCATGTACCACCACAGAACCAAAGTTCCTTATGAACTTTGTCTCGCGGTCCTCGACCTCAGTCCTGAAGGCAAACGTGTCTTCAACGTCCAAACAATATGCAGACTGTCGGGTCTGCGTATTGAAACGCCGCGTACGCGTGGGGTAATGGGGCAGTGCCATCGCTGCCAACTTTACGGCCACTCGCAGCGAAACTGCACCGCACGACCAAGGTGCGTCAAGTGCCTGGGCGATCATGGCACTGCCGATTGCCCCAGAGCGGTTCCGTCCGAGGAACCTCCCAGCTGTGTCCTCTGCAGGACCCAAGGGCACCCCGCGAGCTATCGCGGCTGCCCGAAAGTCCCGCTTAGGGCAAAACGAGGGGGCAGAAGGGCCACCCGTAAAAAGGCGGACCGTACCGCCCCCAAACCAGCTGAGAGGTTCGTCCCCGCGCCTCTCCCCACCTCAAACCCCTGGCACAGGAAACCGGCATCCGAGCCGGCTGTGCCAGTAAAACCGGCTCAGGAGACGGTAGCGAAACCCGCCGCCGCCATCTTGAGCTCCAATACAAGAGCTGCCGCTCCTAAAGCGACAGCCGCCCCTCCAGCAACGAGTTTCATGGACGACATGAAACTCGTTTGCGACATAGTAACCAAAATTGACACTACGGAGCTGTCAATTTTGGCAAACAAGCTGAGGAGTAATCCTCAAAACAGATTAATGGCCTTGCTCGAACACTCTAGTTTGGTGCAGGCCATCTCTAGGCTTTAAGCTTAAACCCTCACTGGGTAGGGCCAAGCCCCACTCCCTCAAGCTCGTCACGTACAACGCAGACGGGCTTATCAGACACATGGACGAAGTCCGCGATTTCGTAGTTGCACACGATATAGATATTCTTCTAATACAAGAATCCTTCTTAAAACCCCAATTTCGCAATCCCAATATTGCGAATTACAGTTTGATTAGAAATGACCGTCTGTCATCCAAAAAAGGCGGCACGCTCATTTACTATAAAAGAGCCCTCTTATGCTCCCCCCTTGATTCCCCAAAGCTCACTAACATGGAGGCTTCAGTCTGTCAGGTGGGTATGACCGGCCATCAGTCGATCATACTAGCATCAGTATACCTCAGTCCGACCAAACGGGTACTCGAAAGAGACGTCCGCACCCTTCTCGCACTAGGCGACTCTGTAATACTGGCCGGAGACTTCAACTCCAAACATGGCCAATGGAACTCTCGCCGAACCAACCGGAACGGCACAATACTCCAAGGCCTCAACGGCCTTCCAAACCTCGCTTTTGAGGTGATAGCCCCTAACGAGCCCACCAGATACCCGCCTAACGGGGATCCAAACAGAGCAGATGTGTTAGATATATACATTTTCAAAAATGTAGCTCTCCAGTTACATTCTATAGAAGTCCTGCATGAATTAGACTCGGACCACCGTCCGGTTCTAATTCAGTTAGGGCAATCCACTTCCACGACCCCTCCCACGAAAACGATAATCGACTGGAGTAAATTAGGCGGGAAACTCCAGTCCCTAAACTCAGACAACCTAGATCAAATTCCTGACAAGATAGACTCCGTGGATAGTGCCAAGTTCGCTGTTACCCACCTTACAAAACATATAACAGACTCACTCGAGCGTTGCTCCAAGGAAGTCCCCGACGACCGCGGTCGTGGGCGACTACCGGACGACCTACGCGACCTACTTAGACGAAAACGTGCCGCCACTAGGGCCCATGACGCATACCCGACAGACGATAACCGGAGAACACTCCGGCGACTTCAAAGAGAGGTTAGAGAAAAACTCAGCCTCAACCGTCAGTCCGCCTGGGACAACAAACTCTCGGAGATCTCGCCGAGTCACCTGGCTTTCTGGAAACTGGCGAAATCCCTGAGAGGAGACCAGTGTGCAGCTACACCTCCATTGTTACGTTTAAACCGTCCGGTCGCTTTTGACGACATCGATAAGGCCGAATGCTTGGCTGACAGTCTTGAGGGACAATGTACAAACAATCCCAGCCACCCCGAACACGCCGAATTCCACTCGGAAGTGGAAATGGCGGCGGCTAGGATATCCGCGAAGGCTCCCGAAAGCGAGCCGCTCACTCCCACTACCGGAGAGGAAGTCCGTTCCATTATCCAAAACCTCAAGACCCGCAAGTCCCCAGGACCCGACTCCATATCCAACAAAGCACTCAAGTGCCTCCCCGACCAACTCATAAACCTATTAGTATTGATTTTCAATGCCCTCCTGTTAGGTTGCTCCTTCCCCGACGAATGGAAGGAAGCAATAGTAATAGGTATTCGCAAACCGGGAAAACCCAGTAATCTCCCGAGCAGCTATCGACCCATCAGTCTGCTCAACAGCTTAGGGAAAGTCTACGAGCGAGTAATCCTCGCTAGACTCATAACGTTCATGGAGTCGATGAAGCTCATACCGGATGAGCAATTCGGCTTCCGCGCCAAACACACCGCGGTACAACAAGTACACCGACTTACCGAAGCCGTCCTCAATGGCTTCGGCAAAAAACGGTACACCGGTACTGTCTTCTTCGATGTCGCCAAAGCCTTCGATAAGGTATGGCATGCGGGTTTAATATACAAACTCGCGAACCTAGGAATCCCCGATAGACTCGTTCTTATCATTCGCGATTATCTTACTAATCGCTCATTCAGATATCGTATTGATGGTGCGCTCTCCTCAAGACGCACCTTAAGCGCCGGAGTCCCCCAAGGTTCGGTACTCGCACCGTTCCTCTACTCGCTCTATACGAGTGACATCCCACGATTCTCCACTAAAACTAGTGCAGTCACCCACTTAGCTATGTTCGCGGACGATACCGCAATCTATACTACCTGTAGAGATCCCATAACTATTAATGATAGGCTCCAAAGAGCAACCAACCAGCTCGGAAGCTGGTTCCGCCGGTGGAGAATCGAAATTAATCCCGATAAAAGCGCAGCAATGTTCTTTGCGAGATCTAGGAGAGCCATGGACTTCATCCGGACGCCCCCTAGAGTCTCCATATACAACAAATACATAGATTGGCAAAAGGAAGTCAAATACTTAGGTGTCATCCTCCAACCGACCCTATCCTTTATCCGACACATCCGCGTTGTCCGTAACCGGGCAGCGTTCGCCATGGGACGCCTCTATCCGATACTGTGCAAGACAAGTAAACTGTCACTTCGCAACAAAGTGACACTTTACAAAACTTGCATCAGACCCATCATGACATATGCGAGCGTCACGTTCGCGCACGTCCCGAAATCACGACTGTGTCCGTTGCAGACACTTCAAAATCGATTCATGCGTACAGCCACTGGCTGTCCGTGGTTCGTGCGCAACGTGAACCTCCATAGAGATCTCGACCTACCCACGATAGCCGATCTTTTCAGACGATTCTCGACGACTTACTTCGAGAAAGCGTCCATCCACCCAAACCCCCTTATAGTGGCCGCGTCCAACTATAAGGCGTTCAGGCACCCCAACAAGATTCACAGGCGCCCGAAGAGCGTCCTTAACGACCCCGATGATGCTATCACAGCATCCAACAAGATACACACATTACATTTACACAAACAGCGTCTTCGCCGGCGAAGACGAGGTCCCCGCTTGCTTGTGTCAAGCGGCCGCAGCCCTCTGCAGCGGCCGCCGTGACGCAGACTTCTTCCAAGTCATTTATTAGATGCAGCCCTCCAAAAACGCGCCGCCTTAAGCCGAGGTTCGGTCTCGCAGGAGACACCCTTAAGGCGACGCCCCCTGTAGCGCGGGTGCTTGTAATGCACCCGCATGTATCATCCATTTCTTCTCGGCGATGCTTCAGCGCTCGCCCGTCTTATCGGTGACGCTGTCAAAGCCATTAGGGCTAACAGCATTAGTCATATTCGAAAAAAAAAAAAAAAAAAAAAAAAAAAAAAAAAAAAAAAAAAAAAAAAAAAAAAAAAAAAAAAAAAAAAAACAACGTGCTGGCCTCCCTAGCCAGTGGGTCGCAGCAGATGGACTCGTCGCGCCCCGCATCTCCACAGCCCGGACCGTCCGGGTTGTCATACGCCGCGGCCGCGGCCGCGCCGCCCTCGCCGAGCCGACCCGCGGCTCCACCATGCTCGACTCAAGCGAAACCGGCCAGGTCCGGTTACCCTCCCATCACCGCGGAGTGCCTCCCAAATTGGACGAGGCACTTCAAAGTACTCCAGACTAAACTGGGCCACGCGCCGAACGCGCGACCCATGGGCAAAGGAGTAAGGTTCCTGCCGAAAGATGCAGAAGAATACCGGGTGGTGCAAAGGCACCTGGTAGAGGAGGCAAGCCGGGATAAATCGATATCCTGGTTTTGCTACACACCAGCAGCAGAGCTACCTACCAAGGTAGCGCTTAGAGGCCTCCCGTTGGACACTCCCGCAGAAGAGGTAGTGGCGGCACTGCAGGAGTACGGGTTCCCTGCAGAACGCGCCAGGGCGATACCACCTATCAAAGGACGGCACGGCTGCACCTACTTCGTGCAGCTCGCCCACATGACCCGGTTTGAGCTCGGTCGCTTATATAAAGTGACCGAGCTCCTGTACACGCCGGGCATCACCGTGGAGGCGTGGCGCAGCGGCAAGACGCCGCCTCAGTGCCACCGTTGCCAGGCGTTTGGGCACGCCTCGGCAAACTGCCACAAGCAGGCACGCTGCCTGCGATGCGCCGGCGACCACATCGCGCGGGATTGCAACCGCGCGAAAGAAGAGAAGCCTACCTGCGCAAATTGCGCTAAAGATCATGCCGCCAACGACCGCCGTTGCGCCGTTTTCAAACGGGAAGCGCGCAGGCGAGGTATAGTCGTACACCCGCCACGTCCGGGACAAGCAAACCGTCGAGAGGTGGGGGGGGAACCCATACCCCCCCCAACCGCACCGCCTACCGCACCGGCACGGCGCCCCCCTACGCTAGTGCCCGTCCCACTTCCCCGCTCCGCGCCGCATAAAACCGCCACTACGACCGCCCGCGCCGCATTCGCTGCCGCCGTCGCGCCAGCGCCCGTCGCGACCGCGCAAGCCGTGCCGGCCGAGCCGGCGGTGGCTCAGCCGACTACATTGGCTCCGCCGGCAAACGAGCCGATCGAAAGAGGGAAGCCTGCCAAGAGAAGACGGAGGAGGCGTGCGAGGAAGATCCGAGCGCCACCGGCCGCCGCATCGACCCCGCAAGCCCAGCCAGCAGCACCAACAGCGCCAGAATGTGCGCAAGCCCAGCGAGAGGAAAAATCTACGCAAACAGATCCGTGCACAGAGCCGCAGTATACAGCGGCCCCAGAAACTCTTCCGGAGACAACAACGGTGGTACCCACCACCCTCACCGTAGCTGAAGCCCAGGACATCCGGGAGGTGATTTGGGCCATGATAGGGGCCCTGAAAGAGATCCTTGAAGCACATGTCCTGGGCCAAGACATCGTCGCGCCGATCACCAGAACCATGGTGGGTCTGTCGCAGCTGAGCTCCCTCCCACAGGTTGCGCACTTAGGGGGACTGCAGCCTCAGTGAAAGGAAACGGCTCATAACAGAAATAAGGCGTCCGCCTCAAAAGCGGACTCCTGGCCGCCAAGGCCGAACAAATTACCCGGGCGATTATGATCGCCCGAGAGGACAAGCCCGGGTAAAGAGGTGCAACCTCGAGGCCCGTAGCCCCCCAATAGCCTACTACAAGGCTAGGGAGAAGACCCACAATGTATGTAATCATCATTTTACACTTTCCCAAATATTGTTTACTACATATGTAAGGAGAATGTTTCGCGGCAACGACGCGGTAAATGTTTTCGGAGTTTTGAAATGTCTTTCAAAATCATATCATATTCAATGGCTTGCCAACAAAGAATTCTAAAAATATATAGAGTTTTCTCCTTTATTTTATTTTAATACTATCTTTTACCCACGACTTCGTTTTGCAGCAGGGTCTTCTCACATACTCTCCTTGTGGGGAGGTAGGTGGGGTACGGGCCTCGAGCAAATCCTCACTACCCGGGCATCTCCACGCGGGCACTTAAGCCCGGTATGTGTTCCGGCCGTAGGCCGAGGTCACCTAGGTGACCCAAAGGTGTTGGTATTTGGGCCGTAAGCCCAGGTCACCTGAGTGACCTAAGGGATGTCTGGTTCGATGGGGAGTTCTGGGAATGGTAGTTCCCATACCTCAAAGTCGTCGTCAGGTAGTGTCATGTCCAGTGGTGTCATGGTCCGTGGTGTCGCCCTCTCGCCCATCGCGTCGTCCTCGTCGTCGCCGTCGTCATCTGTATCGGGCCGCGGAGACGGTGATCGCAGGAGCTCGCGAGGCAGGGAACGTCCATCGGGTGGTCGCGCATGGAGTGGCACAACTTCGTTCGCGTGATTTGTTGTAGCGTGATAGGTTCATAATAGATGGCGTTTTTTAGTGTCATTCTCTTGCTATAGAATTAACAGGATTTGTATAGCCTGTATGTTATTCCGGTGTATAAGGAATAAATATGCCAAATTTCATCAATATTGGTTCAGCTGATTCGCCGTGAAAGAGTAACAAACATACATCCATTTTTAAAAAAACTTTCACATGTATAATATTAGCAAAATTGAGACTTTTGAAACACTAATGATAGTGTGGTATCCGGCTCAGTAGAATAGACCACCCTCACGTATTAACAATGTGTCGTAAGGCGCCTAAGGCATATTGACATCAGGTAGGTGGCTGCTGTAAAATATCTAGCCAAATCAAGTAACATGTTTATAACATGTTGTGCCGACTCCACTTGGAGTGCGACAAGGACAGGACAATGATGAGAATGATGATTAGATACTAATGATATTTGCACAAATGCATTTGAAGATGGCAAAGCTACGATTACCTCTTATCAGGCTTAACACACTATCATACCGGACGCTAAATAGCTTTGGGACTCTCAAGTAGTCTGTGTCTGTAGCTTATCTCACTTGTATAGATATTTGGCAAATACAATATAGCGTCTGCTGTATTTTAAGGGTAATCGACGATTAAAATGTTGTATATGAACACTGTTTTACTGTCTATAGTGTATCCAATTGCCGAGTTTCTTGTTGGCTCTTCTCGGTAGGAACAGCTTTCCGAACCAGCAGTAGAGTTGACGATTCAAAAGCATTTGTTTACAAGTTTATTTGTTTTTTGTTTAGTTTTGAATTTTTGAATTTAGAATGTTTTGATAATTATTGTGTATCATAATGTGAATAATCGCGATCATGGTTTTTATTCTTTTGCCCTTATCCCACTCTAAGTGGGGTCGACACAACATGTTATAAACATGATGTTACATGATTTGGCTACGTATTTTACGACTGACCGCTTACCTGACGTCAACTTACCTTAGTCTAATTTTACGACACTTCAGTAAGAAGTGAGGGTAGTCTATTCTACTCAGCCAGATACCACAATGCGCATCAACTTACCTTATTAGCCTTTTACGACACCTTGGTAAATGAGGGTGGTCGATTTTACTCACCCGGATACCACACGACATAGATGATTAAATATAATTAATTAATAATTACAAATTAGGCGAACATTGAATTTATTACCTGAAAACACCTAAAAAAAACTTAAATTATAAAATTTGTATACAATATTTATATTGTGGCTTTATACTAATAAATTAGTGCTTGCCCTAGAGCTTTAGCAAATAGTCAATTACTATTAATGTAATTATGTTAATGCGAATTAGATTCTGGAACATGTATCAACAAATTGGACATTGATACAAGGTCAATATTTATCTATTTTATGTCCCAAAAAATATAGTTTTGTTTTTGTACAGCTGTGTTAGCCGAGCTGTGAGACCTTGTGACTCTTAGCAGAACGATACTGGTTCAAAACGCGGACAGACAAATAAAAAAATTATAAGCCTGATTACTATAGAAAATTAATCAGGCGCTTTTTGGTAATGGCAAACATCTTAAAGAAAAAAACGAAACCAAAAGATTGGGAAAAAGGTTGAAGGAGCTCATTACCCAGCAGTAGGATTATAACAAGCCTCTATTGTACTTTGTAATGGACTAAAAGATATATTTTTCTTCTTTTCTTTGTCAACCGATGGACGTCCACTGCTGGGTATATAAGTCTCTTCACGGAATATCCACAAAATACGATGTTGTGTCACTTGAATCCAGCTGCTCTCCGCGACCTTTTTGAGGCCATCAGACCTTCACGTAGGGGGTCTACCGACATTGCGTTTTCCGGTACTGTGTCCCTTGAGACTCCAGCGCCCACCGGTTCTCTGCACTATGTGTCCCGGCCATCGCCACTTCAGCCTCGCGACACGCTAAGCTATATCGGTGATTCTGTTTCTTCCATGGATCTCCTGACTTATGATTTGTTCACATACACATACTCCGAAAATAGCTCGTTCAATCGCCCGCTGAGCGACTTTGAGTCTTCTTATGAGACCCATAGTCAGCGTCCACGTTTTAGATCTGTTTTGTATTCACTGGCATCACGCACTGTTCAAAAACTTTTGTCTTCAGGCATTGACGTATGTTGCACAAACAGATCTCGCGTAGCTTCCGAGTTAGATCCAACGACAGACCTCTTTCTCGAAATAGAACCTACCCCTAGCTCGACCGTATGTCCCATGTATATATATACTACTACATATACTACAATTTCGAGTGCAGAGTTCTCAACAATGGGGCGGAACATGTGAGTTTGACATGGTTTTCGACTTACTTATAATCATTTTAAGACCCACCTGTTGAAATACTCGTTGAATAGGTTAAGGTCCTAAAATATATATTAACAAAAAATATTTCAGTCATACTTGTTTCGTATTATTATCAAATTGGTTGCTCAAAAATCCATTAAATGTAATTCCTTCACAATTCTACATCACAAGCATATCCACAAAAATATTTTAAGCGAATAACGCAATTAAAGCCGTCCTTGGTACGTAAAGGAACATACAGACAGCCGCCTTTTAAAAATATGTCGCAATAATAAAAGGAATCAGGTCAAGGGATCGGAACACAATTGTTAGGCATTTCTGTAAATTACATTTATAATTGTAATAAAACTAACTAGCCCAACGGCTAGAAAGTATTCAGTTACAAAGTTTTCCCTGTGTAAATTCCGACCACGTGGAATATCTAATAAATGAATATATGGGACACTTACACACACGGTCGTCCGTCCCCAAAGTAACTTAAGACTTGTGTTATAGTAGACAGACAACTGGTGAATATATACTTATATATTTTTAAATACATACTTAAACAAAGGTAACGGGATTACCGCGATGTGACCCGGTTGTTTATATTTTAATTACATACTTAAATACAAATATACACCCAGACTCAAAGACCAACAAATTCATTTATAGAAAATGTTGGCCCTCGGCGGGAATCGATGCCGCGATCCGCTGAGCTGAAGGCAGGATCACTACCCACTGCGCCAACGGGTCAGTCATCAATCTAATGTACTATATATTAATTTAAACCTTCCTCAACAATTACCCTATCTATTAGTTAAAACCTTACCAAAAATCCGTTCTGTAGATTTAGAGAAATCAATCACATACATACCGACTGCTTTTTGGGATTTTTTTTTATAATATGTGTAGATATTAGGATGTTGGACCTTAGAAACTTTGCATGATCCATGTAAGTTATAAAAATTCAAGAACTACAGTGTGTTGAAAATATTGGGTGATACATATATCGTGTGTGGTGTGTTATTTTTTACATGAGAAGGAAGATAGGTGTTTGACAGGTCTGCAGTACACAGATAACGTGAGAAGAAATGTGAGTGTTTTTCATATTGATGACTATAATTAGTAAGAGCTCGAAGAAAATAAAATGTAAGTGACGAAAACACGTTACGAATTTTACATGGCATGTACTCGTAGCTATTCTCCTGCCCTTATTCAACTTAATATGGCCTAAGTAAGGTCGGAGCAACATGTTTTCATTTTCATCGTTTCCTGTATTCCGTCGATTCTGGCGCTACTCCTGTTATATGCATGTTATACTTCACGAAATCCAAACTTCATTTTTCTGTCTCCCTCTAGCTACATATCCATCCACATTCATATTTAACACTCGTTTGGTCACATGATTTCATCCCTCCTCATTAAATATCCATACCATCTTAATCTTGCACTTTTTTTCTTTTTGTATAATGAGCACAATTTTCAGACTTTCCTTTATATACTCATTAGCTTCGCTCGCGTGGAAATCAGTGTGTCCAAAAATTTTACTGAATTCAAATTTTGAGCATAAAAGTAATTATTGTGAGTTAACCATAAGAGACAGAGACATGCTGTTTAGGACTTTACTTTTGTGTCTCTCTTTCTCTCTCTGATGGTTTACGCGACACACACGAGCTAAACTCCCAGCAGGCGAGTTTTTTAACAACTACGCAGCTTCTTTACCTAAATTTACATAGAACGGTAATGTACTTATAACTTAAACCATCCGGGAGAATTGAATCTTTTTGTAAAAACCATACAAGCATCCGTCCCGTAAATTGTGAAAACCCATCACATACAGACAGTTTTTGGGGATTTTGCTTTATAATAAGATTAGATTTCGTATTTTATCCAGTTTTGTCACATCACACATCTACCTTAATATTCTGTTCTCATTTGCATGAATTCATCTTCAACTTTTACTATCATTACCTTTAAATACGCCTTCATGTACGGTGTTGTCCATGAAAGCTTGTTCAACACTCGACAGTGTTAGAAATTCTTCATTACGAACTTTCATGCGTTTTAATCTGAATATCTCTCCGAAGATTTCCCTCGCGTCAACAAAAAAGTATTAATAAAAGGTAAACGAGGCCATTACAAGTACGAAGCTAAATAACATCCACAACATAACGACACGGTTCTTTTGAAATTACTCATTGAAGTGACGAATTCCCATAAAAAGTTGATTGTAAATATATTTTTAGATTTCGCAGGGTGGAAAAGGAAACCAAAATCGTAAAACATGATGTCTCAGTCATTTGTACATATAATAAAAAATGTCTGTGATGTTTGTATCGTAAAGCTTCCTGAGGAAAGATGTTACAGGTTCAAATCCAAAGACATCATTAGTAAGTTATATTAAAAGTTTTATTTATAAAAAGGTTATTAGCAATTCGGGTTACAAATTTCTAGAAAACTTGTTAGCCCAGCTAAGATAAATGCTTGTTTTAGGAGTGGGTTCACGTCGCTAGTATGGCTGTGATTTGAACCCAAGACCTCTCGATCACAAGTCCGTGTAATTTACTCCCTGTTTATTTTCATTGATATTTTTATTATACAAACTTTATGAGATTAACTAATGTAATGACTTGATAATGAAAGTGGGTGAATATTCGTGTTCAAATAACTGATTTTCAATTTTTTTACATTGATTGGCTATTGACGATTGGCCGTGATTCTGCCTTGAGCTCCGTGGGCCTTGGATTTGATTCACTAAGGCTGAACTTTTTCTAAAGTATTTTTTGGTTTTTCGAGTTTGGGTTTAAATATGAATTTAAGTATTTATTTAAAATTATAAATCCATCTATTTACCAGTTGTAAGTCACCCATAATACCCAAAGTAACTTAATAAAAGTATGAAGTTAGTTTGGGGACGGACGACCGTGTCTCATATATTTATTTATTTAAAAAAATACATAGTTGCTCGAATAATAAATTGAGGCTTCAAAATCACAAAGGAATTCATATAGTTACAGAATATCGAAGTGGAAACTGTGAAAACAGCAAAATTTTCGAGAAGTTTGACATTTGTAATAACTGTACCGTATAATAATGAGGCAACTTTTGGGTGAAAACTTTTAATGAAGCTAAATTTGTATGATTTTATATTTTAACTGCTAATTATAATAAATAAGGTTTCAACATTATTATTTAAACAAGTGCTTGTGATGTTTAAACAATCGAACTTTTTTAACGATTACAATATCATCATCCTCCTGCCCTTATCCCACTCTAAGTGGGGTCGGCACAACATGTTATAAACATGCTGTCATATGGTTTGGCTGCGTTTTTACGACCGGCCGCCTGCCTGACGTCAACTTACCTTTAGTCGTATTTTACGACACCTCGGTAAAAAAAAAGGGTGGTCTATTTTACTAAACCGGATACCACACGGTGGGTCAACTTACCTTAGTCGCCTTTTACGACACCTCGGTAAGAAATGATCTTGGTCAATTCTACTCAGCCGGATACCACACGGCGGGCCGACTTAACTTAGTCGCCTTTTAGGACACCTCGGTAAGAAATGATGTTGGTCAATTCTACTCAGCCGGATACCACACGGCGTTAATGATGACAATAATAATATTTATTATCAATACTATTTTTAAATAGAATATGACGAGACATAAATTGTGATAGAAACATTTGCTATTAGCTATAGGCAAGTGTAAGCTCTATGAGCTTTACCACAGAAGACTCACCGCACAATATGGTGAGTTAGTGTATTTGTGATCGGAACATGATCCTAAGAATGTGACCCTGAGGTCACAAGAGGCATCCTTATTACAAAGGTAAATTCAAAATTCAAATTCAAATTCAATATATTCTTTATTCAAATCAACTTGTAAAAAGCACTTGTTTTGAATCGTCAACTCTACGAGCCATCAAAGAGCCAGCAAGAAACTCGGCGGTTGCTCTTTGAAAAATATAATTCTTATGACTAGTTACATTTGGTCATTAATGTCTTGTACAGGGTCTAAGCGAGCTATATCCACACATTCATATCTTCTAAGTAATCCTTAACAGTATATTAGGCTTTCTGGATCAGCCTCTTTTTAACAGTATTTTTAAACTGATGTAATGGCAAAACTAAAATTCATTGCGAAATTTTATTATAGAACCTTATACCCAGACCCACCCTATATACATCCTAAATACACCCATATATACACCCAGGCTCAAAGGCCAACAAATTCATTTAGAGAAAATGTCGGCCCTCGGCAGGAATCGAACCCGCGATCCGTGGAGCTGAAGGCAGGATTACTACCCACTGCGCCAACGGGTCAGTCAATTTTATTTCGCATTGGACATACTCGTAGTTACGATAAAATAATAATCCAAATTAATAGCAACCACATTATATATTGTTAGAGACAATGGTGCTAGTGGTGGGGAGAAGTCTATATAAGCCGGTGCGCGAAATGAGAACGTGCGATTTTGCTCCTGCTTTCGGCTCGGTGACGTCGCATTAAATAAATTTTGTGATTCAGTTAAGAATTTCTTTGAATTCTTGATGTGGTAATTGTTTATTTTATAATCTCCTATAGGTTATCACTTTAATTGTTCTGTTTTAGGTTATTTGTTTTTTTTCAAACAAAAGGATCTTTGATCAAGATTGAAACCACGGGTACTTGTGTATTCCATTTTAAGTCAATTCTGATTTATTTTCCTAGAATATGTTATTCATGGCGATCAAACTGATTCATATAATTTTACAAATTACTTAAATTATTTCTGATTTCTCAGCAATTATACGGTATATTGAAATTTATATAATTATTTTCCTCTTTGAAAGCCTTATTTCCACCACTTAATAAAATTACTTGAGCATTAGTCACTGAATATAAAAAACAATTTCTCGAAATTCAAAGGCAAAATCAAATATTACTAATTGCCTTAGATCAAAACATCAAATTAATCAGATTCAGTTTGAATAGAACGAATTTTGTTAAAAAGGTACACAATCCCTTTGAGATTGATAAATTCAATTTTCCGCACACCGGACATACTAAAAGGCCGTGTGTGTATTTAAATAAATCAAATAACACTGTGTGAATTTAATTGTATGGAAAAAATATTGGTACATAATACAATTTAATTTAATTGGGCTTTGTTCACTTAAATGGCGTGGCACGCTTTTTCAAAAAACGGGAGAAAACACAGTCAAGATAGGAATGGCGTGTTAGGGTATGGTCATTGATCTCTATAAATCGTGTGCTTTAAAAAAAAACGTAAAATATTTCTTATGCTAAGGTGGTAAGGTTGTATGGTATGGTTTGTAGGTACCTTAAATTAAAATTAATGTATTTTTGATACCACAAAAAAAAGTCAAATCATGTCATATTTGAATACTTTAGTAAAGTACAGATCTTCTATCCGACGTAACCTCAAGCTGAGGACTAACTAACTAACTTACTAATGTACTAAATGGATATTTTTATATACTCGCACTATATAAGGATCTCCGACGTATTTCGCATTTAAATCAAATCAAGTCAAATCAAAAACTTTTATTAATAACATCATAATAAAAAAGATGATAGTTAAAATAATAAGAAATGTACAGAAATGTGACGTCAATTTAGTTACATGATTCCTGATTTCGAAGGAAAAAGATTTTTATCCGACAATGTCCGATATAAAATTGATAACCTTGTAATAGCTGGTAGTAAATATATTCACGACTCAAATCAATTAAAAAAATATATATTTTTAAAATGGTACCCAAGTTATAATTTTTTTTAAAAGTCACATTTTTTCAAACTACTTTGGCTTTCATTTAGTAGAGTTAATTAAAAACCGAAGTAAACCAGAGGAAACACTTAAAAAACTTTCTAAACCTTGGATTTTAAGGAACAATTTGCTATTTACAATTTACGAGGGAACTTAAATTAACTTTTAACAAGTTTTAACGTCACAATTTTACTTGTTGCACAAGTGGTTTTTAGAGTAACCTCTTGAAAATACTTCCTATATCAATAAAGCTTTAGAAAGTTTCAAAGTTAAACTTAAAGCTAAACTATATGAACGTCAAATTAAATTTTCATTTGCAAAACACAGATTGGATTTGCTTTTATTTTAATTATATCATCTAAATGATCATGTTTATTACTTTATCAGTCGAAACACCTTTCCAATTATCGCATTTTTATATTGGTTAGAATAGATAAAACAAGCTATCATTAAAATATTTATTTATTTATTTATCAAATACTTAACCCACAAGACATTACAGTTACCCAATTCATCTTGTGGGGCTACATACAGATATACCTATTTAATCATATGCGATACTGAATAGTGTGGTCTCAAAGCTGTTTCTCAAATCCAATGCAACTGTTGCCATCTATTTGTTAGCCTAATCCGTCTTTGGTTTAATTGCCAGTTATATTCGGTACTTGTATTGCCAAACACGTCTAGCTTTAAGGCTACCCCAGACTGTGATTCAAATTCAAAATATTCTTTATTCAAAACTTGTAAACAAGTGCTTTTGAATCGTCAACTCTACTGCTGGTTCGGAAAGCTGTTCCTACCGAGAAGAGCCAGCAAGAAACTCGGCGGTTGCTCTTTTAAAAATATAATTCTTAATATTATTTACATTAAGTCGTTACTGTCTTGTACAGGTTCAAAGAGAGCTATATCCACACATTCTTATCTTCTAAATAATCTTCAAGAGTATAGTAGGCTTTCTGTATCAGCCTCTTTTTAACAGTGTTTTTAAACTGCTGTAATGGCAGTGATGAAATTGATTGCGGAATTTTTTTATAGAATCTTATACCAAAACCCACAAACGAGTTACGCACTTTTGCAAGGCGCAAAGCAGGAACCGCAAGCTTATGTCGGTTCCTGCTTTGTCTATTGTACACATCACCTATCGTTTTATAATTCTTTATATTTTTATGTACATAAATTAAATAGCTTAAAATATACTGTGAAAATGCTTAAAATATTCAGGCAGAAAGATAAAGGCGTTTGAAAATAGTTGGCTGTTAGTAAAAATATAAGTAAGAATTTAACTAAAAAAAATCTAGGGAAAATATGCACTCTGGATCCGACTCATCCTCCTGTCTATACACCACTCTAAGTGGGGTTACAACATGTTGTCACATGATTTGGCTACGTATTTTATGACCGCCGGCCTGACGTCAAGTTATCTTACTCGTATTTTACGACTCCTCAGTAAGAAAGAAGGTGGTCTATTCTCGTCAACCACATACCACACGGTGGGTCAACTTACTTTAGTTGTCTTTTACGACAGCTGGGTAAGAAAGAGGGTGGTCTGTTCTCCCCAACTGGATACCACACGGTGTGTCAACTTACCTTAGTCGCGTTTTACAACACCTCTGAAAGGTATGAGGATAGTCTATACTCGGCCGGATATCACACGGCATGCACTCTAAGCCCGACTGAAGTCAAGAAATGTAAAAAGGGAGAAATATATTTTCCATCCAAAACATTTAACGAACATTCAGTAATATATATATGGCACCGTGTGGTATCCGGCTGAATAGAATAGTACCACCCTCATTTCTTACCGAGGTGTCGTAAAAGGCGACTAAGGTAAGTTGGCCCACCGTGTGGTATCCGGCTGAGTAGAATAGTACCACCCTCATTTCTTACCGAGGTGTCGTAAAAGGCGACTAAGGTAAGTTGACCCACCGTGTGGTATCCGGTTTAGTAGAATAGACCACCCTCCTTCTTACCGAGGTGTCGTAAAATACGTCTGAGGTGATTTGACGTCAGGCAGGCGGCCGGTCGTAAAAACGCAGCCAAATCATGTGACAGCATGTTTATAACATGTTGTGCCGACCCCACTTACAGTGGGATAAGGGCAGGAGGATATATCAGTAATATATATATGATAGATCTCTTGAAAGATTATTTCATCCGGTGATGGATATTTCAACCCCTTAGATTAAAACACGATATATAATCACCCGAAAGTTGATTCGATGTACTACCACATAATTTTATAATTTATTTATTTATTTATTTGTTTATTTATTTATTTATTAGGAAGCCAACGTGATATACAATATGGTTTATTTTAACTTATATAAATTTCTAAATTACCTATAGTTTTCTATTATATATCCCACTTAAAGGCTAACTCAGCATACATAATTAAATAAAAAGCTAAATAACTTATTAAATAATTATTTTTTATTAATCAAATATCTGCCAGTAACGATAATTTAAATTATTACATCGGTTCATTTGAATTATATTAATGAATATTCCTTGAGCTAATTGAAATGGATTCGAATTGAAGGGATTCGTTTTAATTAAGCCGATACCAATTTGATATCTTTCGACGAGTAATTATTTTTGTATTCTCAGTCGAATAAAATCTTTATCTTTAATATTTAAATGAGTTAATATTGTATATATATATATTCGGAATCTCGGAAACGACTCCAACGATTTTCCTGATATTCAGCATACAGGAAGTTTTGGGGGAGAAAAATCGAGCAAGGTAGGTTTTACTTAAAAAAAATCGGTTTATCCCTGTTTTTGGGCATTAAAAAAATAAAAAAAATTTATATTGAATATATAAACCATGATTTTCGCCATTAATTGTCAAGTCAGCATAGTTTCAAATTCAAATTATTCTTTATTCAAATAAACTTGTAAACAAGTGCTTTTGAATCGTCAACTTTACTGCTGGTTCGAAAGCTGTTCCTACCGAGAAGAGCCAGAAAGAAACTCGGCGGTTGCTCTTTTAAAAAGTATAATTCTTAATGCTAGTTACATTTAATGTTTCTATCATGTACAGGGTCGAACAATATTTATATCTACGCATTTTTGTCGTCTAAATAATCCTCAACAGTATAGTAGGCTCTCTGTATCAGCCTCTCCTTAATAGTGTTTTTAAACTGCTGTAATGGCAAAGTTAAAATTGATTGTGGAATTTTATTATGGAATCTTATACCCAAACCCACAAACGACTTACGTACTTTTTCAAGGCGCAAAGCAGGGGCCGCAAGCTTATGTCAGTTCCTATTTTGTCTATTATATACATCGCCAATTGTTTAATAATTCTTTATATTTTTATATACAAAAATTAAATTACTTAAAATATACTGTGAAGCAAATGTAAGAATACCTATTTCCTTAAACTTCTCTCCCAGGGAATCCCGCGGACTTAAATTGTAAATGCCACGTACGGCTCTTTTTTGTAATACAAAGATTTTTTCATTATCCGCGCATTTACCCCATAGCAATATTCCATAGGACACTATGGAAGTAAGCAAAATATTTATTCGGGGAACGATTGGCCGCGAAAATTTAAATACCTAGGGTCGAGTTCGACTTACCCTATTATTTTTTTTGAAGTTTCTTTTTTTTATTTTGTAAAAAATTACCGAGCAAGGCTCGGTCAGATACCAAAATGTTCACCTTAAAAACAATTTATTTGAGACTTTTTAAGGTACTATCCATCTTAAAGCTACAACAACTGTTTTTGCCTACAAGTAAGTTTCAAAAACATCCGGATTTCTTTATGCTTTAATCCATGTTTGTGATTTTGCCAGCTTATAATTCCTATTAAGTTACGATTGGGATACCGTTTTATATGCTAGATTGGCTTCTTAATTTAATTATCATTAATTCTCTTGCCCTTATCCCACTCTAAGCGTGGTAAGGCTCAACATGTTATAAGCATGCTGTCACATGGTTTGGCTATATATATTTTCGGAATCTCGTAAGCGGCTCGAACGATTTTCCTGAAATTCAGCATGTAGGGGTTTTGGGGGAGAAAAATCGATCAAGCTAGGTTTTATTAAAAAAAATTAGTTCTATCCCTGTTTTTGGGCACTAAAAATACTAAAATTTATATTAATTGAATCTTGCCTTGACTGTCAAGTCATCGTAGCTTATTCGGGGAACTGGCAGTCTCGCGAAATGAAAATACCTAGGATCGATCCCCAAATACATAATTATTATTATTATTTTTTAAGTTTCTTTTTTTTTATTTTGAAAAAAATTACCGTCTATTATATTAACGGACAGCAATAATAAACTCAGTGATCCGAAATGACTTTTCCAACTTATATTTCACAACACAATACTTCGGGCTTGCGATTTATTTAATCCGCGCGACTGTATCCATTCTAGCCGGATCATACCCTCATCAATGTGGCTCCTCCGCTACACAATGAGGTAATTCTGTGTGGGTAATTCTAATATGTTTCGATCTGGTGGACCGCAGTTGTAACATAAAAGACATAATGGGACTTTCCAGTATATTAATTTTGTATTGAGTGTATATAATATCCTAACTGTAGCAGCGGCTTTACCCAGGTGGAAATCATTCTGTTACAAATAGCGTAGTATTTTAAACATAAAAGTAGTTATTGTGAATAAACCTTTAGATATAGAGACATGTTGTCCGGACTTTTTTGTAGATCTACAATTCTTTTGTACATTACTTTAGTTTATCTCTGCCAGTTTACACGGATTAAAGTTCCCAGCAGCAAGTTTTATTACAACTACGCGTCCTATTTACATAAAACCGTAATGTACTGTTAAACTAAACCTTTCGGAAGAATTGTACTACTTTTTAGTAAAAACCGTATAAAAACGGTAAGGTAGAATTTTAGAAAATCGATCATATACAGATAGACAGGTTTTAGGAACTTTATTTTATAATAAGTATAGATATAAAAGAGGCTAGTCTTCATAAGCCATAGACTTTTGCATATTTATTGAATGGGCCCAAATAACATAAATTGTAAGCCTCTTCGCATTATCAATTAATTACGTGCCTTATCACCGGTTAACGTGAAAGCATGGTTTTTTTAATATTTACGGATATGAGATTAACTCACTATTCGCTATTTAAATAAAAGCCTTGAAATTTTTGGAATAAAGACATTTGAATTTACAAAAGACATTGACAGTAAACCGATAACCAAATATCGGAACAATGATCACCTCTCCAGAATCTTCCGTTTCGATAAAGAACCCAATCACTTAACATTTCTTACAATCTTCAATCTTTCCGGTGTTGAGATTTTCTTGAGCTTAACAAAAGCTGAGTGGTCCTTCAATTTATATAAAGCATTATCTTGCAGAGAATTGTCTTTCAAAATTTGATTATTAGAAGTACCTGGGTAAGAGTCTTGATTGGTAATGTTTTTAAATGATATAAAAAAATGAAAATAATTAAAAATAGTTGAAGCGGTGAGGCTCGAACCTAGGTACTTTCACCTCTCTAGACCTTCCGATGCCCAAATGAGCTGTCGTGACTTGACGTTTAATGGCGAAATTTTTTGAAATCAACATAAATTTTAACATTTTCCCGAAAACAGGGATAAATCAACTTTTTTTTTTAATGAAACCTAGCTAGATCGATTTTTCTCCCCCAAACCTCCCATGCTGAATTTCATCAGATTCGTTGGAGCCGTTTCCGAGATTCGGAAAATATATATACATACAAGATTAACTCATTTAAATATTAAAGAAAAGATAGTATGAGATGATAATAACATTTCTCCTGCACTTAACCTTATGGAGTCGGCACAACAAGTTTTAACCATGATGCTAAATGATATAGCTAATTATTGTACGACTGGCCGCCTGCCTCATGTCAACTTACCTTAGTCACCTTTTACGACCTCTTTTTTTAGTGCCCAAAAACGGAGATAAAACGAGATTTTTAAAAAAACCTAGCTAGATCGATTTTTCTCCCCCAAAACCCCTACATGCTGAATTACAGGAAAATCGTTCGAGCCGTTTTCGAGATTCAGAGAATATATTTATATACTATACATACAAGATTAACTCATTTAAAATTAAAGATTATGCTATGATGGGTCGAGTACGCCGTGTGGTATTCGGCTGAATAGAATAGTACCACCCTCTTTTCTTACCGAGGTGTCGTAAAAGGCGACTAAGGTAAGTCGACCCGTCGTTTGGTATCCGGCTGAGTAGAATAGACCAACCTCATTTCTTACCGAGGTGTCGTAAAAGGCGACTAAGTTAAGTTGACCCACCGTGTGGTATCTGGTTTAGTAGAATAGACCACCCTCATTCTTACCGAGGTGTCGTAAAATACGACAGATGTAAGTTGACGTCAGGCAGGCGGCCGGTCGTAAATACGCAGCCAAATCATGTAACAGCGTGTTTATAACATGTTGTGCCGACCCCACTTAGAGTGGGATAAGGGCAGGAGGATGATGCTATGATGGGTCGAGTGAGTCCACATCAACTCTTAGATAATCAGCGCAAATAGAAAAAAGTATAAACTTTGACGAGTGAAAATTTTATTTCTGTTATAAGCTTTTTCTGTAGTACTTTCTCTGGGGGCTTTTATGAAATAAATTTGGCCTTGTTCACTTTTATATAACTTTCCTTCTTGTTGGAAATTTAATATAATATCAGATTATGATTTCTGCGCGGAATTCGCTGGAAATTGTCCCCGCTCTTTCTATAAATCAAATTGTATAAAGCAATGACGAAGCGTGAGTAAATTATATAATGAGATAGAATAATATATAATAGAATAATAGATAGAATAATATAAATGTTGGTATTATAATATAGTACCTAGGTGATCGAGCGTTGCTCGGTAATATTTTAAAAGATATAAAAAAATGCAATAAAAAAAAATAAAAAAGGTAAGAATGCGCCACGTGACACGTGGGAATCGACCCCAGGTTTTGAATACTTTTGGTCCGCCCGTTACCATTAGGCTATCACAGCTTTGCATTTGACAGATCAAATATCATTTGTATTCAATTTTACATCTTAGCATTTTATTAATGGCCGAAAACACGTATAAACGACTTTTTTTAATGAAATCTAGCTAGATCGATTATTCCCCCTTTTTTACATGCCGAATTTCATGAAAATCGTTGGAGCCGTTTCCAAAATTCAAAAAAATATATACATATATACAAGATTAGCTCATTCAAATATTAAAAAATGTAAATGATTGTATATATTTGTGGTAGTGAGTGTGTAGTACTTGTGTGGAGTGTTGGTGTTGGCGGCGTTTTGTGATCCGTATGGTGACTTGTCCTGCATGTATAAGGTATGTGAATATTGCCTATTTCATTCACTTAGCATTACACATAACAATTGCTGATTACAGCAAAATAATTATATTGTAATTATTGTCATTGAAGCTATGCGTAATATGTTGTGCATACTATTGGTAGAGAACGTAGTGATGAGGCCGTTTAAAAACCAGATCTAAAGTTTATCTACTCGCTACTTCACTATAACAGTACATCAGATATATCAGTATATTTTAAATCATTAATAAATAAAGGAGCCAGCCCTCTTATCACCTGTAGAGACAATTAACCGGGGTGTTAAAACGGATAAAAAAATCGCAGTTTAACTCCATGGCCCTACTAGGGTCTCAACTGCAAACGGCACAAATGAAAATCGATTTTACATCTGCATCTATTTTATCAATCTCGTACATTTAATTTAAGAAACCGGGGACCCGAGAGCTGGCAGCCTTGGCCAACGAATAAGTTTGGCCATATAAAGGGGTAACGCTGCCAGTATTTTAGGAACTTTACCCCATTGCAATGAAATCGATGGTTTTAATTTAATGTAAATATATTTATATTTATAAATTTTTATTTTTTAGTTATTATTTAGTTATTTTTAATTTGTTTTAAGTTTCTTTTTATTGATGCTTGTCTTTTTAAAATAGTTTAGTTAGTAAATAGTACATAGTATATATTAAATAGTTTTAAAATTTCATTAATATTTTTTTTTTAAATAATAAGGTGTTAACATAAAGATTGTGTAAAATTCATAATTAAATAGTAAAGTACGTTTTTATTTTAAAAAAAGTAGTATTTTACATTACATGTTTAAAATTAAAAAAATATGATCTACATTTAAAAGTTTTATTGGAAAAAGGCAAACGAAATATCAAAAGCTTGTCAGCGTTTATCAAGGCATGTTTCCGTCCGGCATCAATTAAACGATCCGTCCAATGTTTCATCAGAGTTAACCGAAAAAATTTCAGTTTATGTCATCTCTTTCGCTTTGCCTCGTATATTCAAAAAGGTTTACCTTACATGTACATATGAAATTTAAATGAAAAGTAAAGAGTAATTGTTATGAATGGTAAAAAAAAGGACATTTTCCTACAATATTTAAATCGTCCATGTCAAATTATCTCAATATAATTCTTGATAGTTTTCAATCTGTGCATGCTGTTGCCATCTATCATTAATAAAGCACTTAATTTAATAATCCTTGTATATTGTGTATTTTGTATAATAGCTATGTATGGTGTTCATAGTGTTGATGGCCTTTTTAAATAAATAAATGAATTGGTTTGTGTTTTAATTTTTACATTTTTTTGTATTTTCATTATTACATCTATTTATTATTTTAATTATTAAATCTTTTTAGTATTTTAATTATTACATAGCCGTGTGGTATCAAGCTGAATAGAAAAGACTACACTTATTTGTTACTGAGGTGTCGTAAAAGGCGACTAAGCCAAGCTGACCTACCGTGTGGTATCCGGTTGAGTACAAAGGTAAGTCGACGTCAGGCAGGCGGCAGGTCGTAAATATATAGTTAAATCATGTGACAACATGTTTATAACATGTGCCGATAGTTTTCTTATTTTTGTATTTAGCCTAATCAATGTTTAGTTTAATATGTGTGCTGTTGATGATCCTTAATAAATTAATCAATAAATAAAAAAAAATGTTGTGGAGAACTATATAGGCTACTTTCTAACCTACAATGCCCGTGGGTTCGGGATTTAGGCTGAAAAAACCTTGTGACACACTATTTCCACACGGGCAAAGTCGCGGTAACACCTAGTTAGAAGATATTTTTTTAATTCCTTGTATGTACGTAAAAAGTTATTTTAAATTAATAAAAAATGGCATATTAATAAATGACTCATAAATAATATCATTGATTTGACTAAAAAATGTTTCACTGATAAATTCGTTTATAAGAAAGATATTTGTTTATTCATCGCTATGAAACAAGCTTATTCAGAATGACATTTAATTAATTTTTCCACTGAGACCCCTACAGAGCTTCTCAACGGTTCGGTTTCAATTAAAACTTTTAATGATTTATATTCCAACTGTACATTTGGACTTTCTGAAATATTCATACTAATATATAAAGCTGAAGAGTTTGTTTGATTGTTTGAACGCGCTAATCTCAGGAACTACTGGACTAATTTGAAAAATTATTTCAATGTAAGGTAGTCCATTTATTGAGGAAAGCTAAAGGCGACAACCTTAAAAGCTACACATATGCTGTCGCGGACTTTTATTTAGAACTTTTAGAGGGGAACAATTTTGTGATACATGATTTTTGAATAACTATAGGGTACTGGGGCGTTAAACCACACGTATTGTCAGACAAAAAAAAAACTACGAAAACACTTTGCTACTTTAATTAAATCGTTACAGTTTACACGCGTCTTATCGGTTTGGTCGCTCGGGACGGTGTGTCCGAGGCGGCCCGCTGCATCGGCTGCATTCTGCTCGGCTCGGGAATAATAACCGGCCGCGAGGATTGTATATATAAAAATCGCCGATGGCTGGCCGCGTGTATGTCGACATATATTTTATTACAATTTTTTTTTTTCTTTTTATTATTATTTACAATAAATTCCGCTACATCACCCCCCCCTAGAGACCGTCCTACGGGCGATAAAAATCGGGAATCTTAACCCTACGTCCTGATTTAGTTGTTTTGGGGTTATGGTGTTCATGGTTGGGATGATCGTTTGGTATGTTTGGATGAATGTGTGGTGATTTTGTATGAGGTGTATTTGCGTGAGGAATGTTCGTGTGAGGTCGGTTTGTATGAGTTGTGTTTGCTTGTGTTACATCTGGGTCATAAATTAGATAGGCTGGTTTTAACCTATCGATTGATACAGATACTTCTTTGCCGTGATATATGATTTTAAAAACCTTTTCACCTCGTTCCAAAACCTCATGAGGACCAGAATATGCTGGTTTAAGGGAACCTACGATACTGTCGTCGCGAAGAAAAACGTGCGATGTTGAGGCGAGCTGCCTAAAAATGAATGTTGGGCGTTTTCCACCATGCTGATTGGTGGGTGACGGCTGGAGATCCTTAACGAACTTGCGCAGCTGTGAAACGTAATCAGTAGTGTCGGAGACGAAATTTTCTGTAGGTTCGAACATATCGCCTGGCAATCGGAGAGGTTCCCCATATAGTAGCTCAGCCGAAGATGTTTTAAGGTCTTCCTTTATTGCGCTTCGGATGCCTAATAAAACAAGCGGTAATGCGTCCACCCAAGAACTACTGTTGTGGCACACAATAGCTGCTTTCAGCTGTCTGTGGAACCTCTCGATTAAACCATTACATTGAGGATGGTAAGCCGTAGTTCTGCGATGCTGAAAACCTATAAGTTTCGACAGGCTCTTAAATAATGAGGACTCGAATTGTCTGCCGCGGTCGGTAATAATATCAGTTGGACACCCAAAGCGTGAGACCCAGCCGTGCAGTAATGCCTTAGCCACAGTCTCTGCTGTAATATCAGCCAACGGTATTGCCTCAGGCCACCTCGTGAAGCGATCTATAGCCGTGAGACAATATCGATATCCTTGCGAATAAGGGAGTGGGCCAATCAAGTCGATGTGGATAAAAGAAAATCTAGCCTTTGGCAGCTTGAACGAACCTAAAGGAGCAGCCACATGCCTCGTGACTTTCGATCGCTGACATTCAAGGCATTTGCGTACCCATTCGCGACAGTCTCTTTTCACGCCTGGCCATACATACCGGTCTGATACAAGCGTTGCAGTTGCATTTGCACCAGGATGACTCAATGAATGCAGATTGTTGATGATTTGGTGGCGCAGCTGTATGGGAATAAAAGGTCTCAGTTTGCCGTCTCTCTCGTCACAACATAACGCTCCTTGAATACCTGTTAGTGCAATCATTTTGAGGCGTAGTGATGCGCTACCGGTCAAGAGTGTCTTCATTTCGCTGTCCATCGCTTGAGCTTCGACTAACATCTGAAGGTCGACAGGCTGCGCTAAAGCGTCGATACGGGACAAAGTATCAGCTACGACATTGTCGTTACCTGAGATGTGCCTGATATCTGTGGTGAACTGTGAAATGAAGTCTAGGTGACGAAACTGCCTCGGAGAACAGTTGTTTTTATGCGAGTTGAAAGCGAAAGTCAAAGGCTTATGGTCTGTATAGACCGTGAAAACTCTGGCTTCCAACATGTGGCGAAAATGCCTGACACTCTCATAAATGGCGAGAAGTTCTCTGTCGTAAGGAGAGTATTTCTGTTGGGTAAGACTGAGCTTACGAGAGAAAAAAGCAAGCGGTTCCCAAGAATTCTCTTTTAATTGCTGCAGAGCGCTTCCGATTGCTTTATCAGATGCATCGGTAACTAAAGCAAGCTTGGCGTCACAAACGGGATGCGCTAGCAAGGCTGCCTTACAGAGGCTATTCTTGCAAGCGTTGAAGGCCTCCAGTTCCTCCAACGAGAACTTCACTGGATGGGAGCCTTTAACTGAGCCTGTAAGAAGGGCGTTAAGTTTGGTTTGGGGAACTGCAGCACCTGGAATGAAACGGCGATAGAAATTTATCATCCCGAGAAATCGCCGCAATTCCCTTACCGTCTTGGGAGCCGGAAAGCTGCGTATGGCCTCCACTTTAGCTGGTAGTGGTTTGGTACCCTGAGCTGAGATGGTGTATCCCAGAAATTCTACCTCGGGGGCCCCTAAGACACACTTACTGACGTTGACCACCATGCCGTATTCTTGGAGTCTGGTGAAGAGCTGATGTAAGTGCTGCTTATGAGTCTCCTGATCTTGGGAAAAGATTAAAAAATCGTCTATATAAGCGTAGACGAAATCCAGTCCACGGAGCATCTCATCCACGAAGCGCTGGAACGTCTGTCCGGCATTTCGAAGTCCGAACGTCATGTACGGAAATTCGAAAAGACCGAACGGCGTGGTGATGGCTGTCTTCGGAATGTCATCGACGTGGACTGGGATTTGGTTATAACCCTTGACCAGGTCGATGGTTGAGAAGACGCTGCATCCTGCAAGGCTGTGGGAAAAATCGTGGATATGCCTGATCGGATATTTATCAGGCACTGTACGGGCATTCAGCATACGGTAATCACCGCAAGGACGCCACCCATTGTCCTTCTTTGGCGCGAGGTGAAGAGGTGAAGACCACGGAGATTCTGAAGGTCGACATGTACCAATCTGTAACATGGCCTCAAACTCAGCCTTTGCAATTTTTAATTTGTCCGGCGCCAATCTGCGTGGGGTAGAAGATACGGGTGGCCCAGGTGTTGTTCGAATGTGGTGAAATGTGTTATGTTTGGATGTGCGATGAATGCCAGATGGATTTAATACCTTAGGATATTTATTCAGTATGTTGTGATACTCTGAGTCGCCTAAAACAACTTTTACGGACGATATGCCCTCAGCAGAAATAGCAGGCAAACCCGTGGTACACAATGTAGTGCTAGCGTCGATAAGGCGTTGACCACGAATGTCAATAATTAAATTATAGTGGGATAAAAAATCGACACCAATTATTGGCTTAGTAACATCGGCTACAATAAATCGCCAAGCAAAGTCGCGACGCAAGCCCAGATTCAAAACTAAGTGCATAAAACCATACGTGTAAATAATAGAACCGTTCGCCGCACATAATTCGTAATTACTTTTCTGTCGTGATTCTTTTAAAACAGAACGAGGAATCACTGAAAGATCGCTTCCGGAATCAATTAAAAATGTCATATTATTTTTCTTATCCGTTATATACAAGCGACCTGCACCTGGACAGTCGCCGGTCGACATTATCGACTGCCCACGGCGTTTCCCGCGAAATCACATGGTTTTGTGCACTTGGTTGCCCTATTGCCGAAGGTATGGTGATACCAACACATTGGGTATTTTTTATATTCTGCGGCCGACCTTGACCTCGAACGAGAACTAAATCGTTGGGATGCCGTACGCTGCCGTTGCCTAGACCTAGCATGGGGATATACGCGATCTTTAGCCTGTTCGTCGATTCTCAGCGCCAGCCGTTCCACCATCTTCCTTAGCTCGGCGATCTCGTTGCTGACGCTGGCGGTATTGCTCGTCGAAGCCTCGGCGACGTTGCTGGGTGCGACGATGTCGTGGACCCTGTCTGCGAGGTCAGCCAGCTGCTCCAATGTAAGCGTGGGTTGTGATGCTACCACCGTCTGGATGTTGTTGGGTAAACGTTGGCTCCAGATAGATTTTACGAAATCAGCTGGGACAGACGGACCGGCAAGGTCCTGTAAATGTCGCAGGAACTGTGAAGGTTTGCGGTCGCCTTACTCTTCATGGGTTAACAGCTGTTTCACCTTCTTCTCATGTGACGCCGAAAGTCGGCGTATAAGCTCAGTTTTTATTTTTGCGTACTTGTGGCGTTCTGGAGGATTTATGACTAAATTTTTGATTGCTTTCGCGTGCACGATATCTAAATTGGATAGCACAAGTGTATATTTTGTCGCGTCGTCTTTTATGCCATATGATTCGAATTGGCTTTCCAACAGCGCAAACCATATTTCCACCTCATCTGGCGTAAATTTTGGCACCCTCACCTTATGTCTCCTGGTATCTACTGGCTCCGTCTCATCGCTTCTTCCGGCCAACGGTGATGGGCGTGCCTTCCTCGCTGGTCGCGAAGTCACATTTTTCGCGCTGGGAAGTGATTCGCTACTGCTATTATCACTCATCGTCTCGTAAATACTGTTTATGTATCGTGTTATATCGGAGTCACCACTTTATAGGGTACTGGGGCGTTAAACCACACGTATTGTCAGACAAAAAAAAACTACGAAAACACTTTGCTACTTTAATTAAATCGTTACAGTTTACACGCGTCTTATCGGTTTGGTCGCTCGGGACGGTGTGTCCGAGGCGGCCCGCTGCATCGGCTGCATTCTGCTCGGCTCGGGAATAATAACCGGCCGCGAGGATTGTATATATAAAAATCGCCGATGGCTGGCCGCGTGTATGTCGACATATATTTTATTACAATTTTTTTTTTTTCTTTTTATTATTATTTACAATAAATTCCGCTACATAACTATAACCATTTACTCAGTGCACGCAAGGAAAGTTTTAAATTTTGCCATGTTCGTACTATTTTTTGTTGCTGCTCCTCTCCTATTCATCTTAGCGTGATGTTATATAGCCTATAGCCTTTCTCAATAAATCTATCTTACACTGAAAAAAATTTTCAATTCGGTCCCGTAGTTCCTAAGATTAGCGCGTTCAAACAAACAACTCTTCAGCTTTATATATTAGTATAAATTAAAATGTCTTCCAAAAATTCCATAATACCCTAAAGAGCTGTGTATACAGCGAAGTTAAATGCGGAGATTGTTTGAGGCAAACTTCCTATGAATGTAAAGTAGCTTATTCTGTATAAAGATTTCGTGTAAACATTTACGGTAAAAGTTAAGTGGAATGGTATTACAATTTATTCTATCCTGGAACATATTCCAATATACAACTATAATTTATAGAATTAGGCGTTACTTTGCGGAGATCCATAATACAAAAGTAATAATAAAATTATTTTGCTATAATCCATTTCATTCATCGCGGATTATAGCAAAATAATTTTATTATTACTTTTGTTTTTTGAACTATAATTTATTAAACTTTTACATTATTGTATAATTTTGATGATTTATAGAATTAGGCGTAACTTTACTTAGATCAATAATATATATTTTTTTTAAACACACACATGGTGGTCCGTCCCCAAAGTAAGTAACTTAATACTTGTGTTATAGGTGACAGACAACTGGTGAATATATACTTATATAATTTTTATATACATACTTAAATACAAATATACACCCAGGCTCGAAGAAACAATAAATTGTTTTATAGGGAATCGAACCCGCGACCCGCGGAGCTGAAGGCGGGGTCACTACCCATTGCGCCAACGGGCCAGTCAAATAATAAAATTATTTTGTAATCCGCGATAAAGTAAAATAGAAAAATATATAATGCTAAATGTACAGAGGACTAAATCACAATTTATACAGCAAAATAATTTTATTATTTACTTTTGTATAATTTTGATCCATTATATCAGTAACAGAGTTTTTTTTTGTCATTAGAGTTTATAAATTGGGCTATTGCCCAGCGGTGTAACCGCGCGACTCTCTTGAAAGGGTCATGGGTTCAATCTCCGAGCAGGCACCAGTGAATTTTATCTTTTAAAACTTAGATGTCTTATTGGTAATTGCAAATTATCACACGCTTTTCGGTAAAAGAGAACAAAGTGAGGAAACCATGCATATCTCGAATATACCTGCATATGAGGATTGATATGTGTAACCTGCCAATCCGCATTGGCGCAGCGTGGTGGGTCTTAACACCGACCTTATTGTCCAAAAAAACTTAGAGAGGCGGCCTATTCTTAGCAGTGGGATAGTAACAGACCATTACTAACCTGTCATATTTCATATTAGTAAATATTAGTTACTAATTATATAATGTCTTTGTTAATTATATTCGAATGAAATCCATTTATAATATTTTTCCCAACTGAAAAAATGTAAATTACACTGCTTTACGCAGTCCTGAACATCATTAAACATTTTCAATATAATTTTTATTAAAAAATTCGGATCGGAAAATTAGTGTAGGCCAATGAGAATTATACCTAAACCTTTTTTGTCATACCTGACCTCCTTCATTATCTTGAAATTATTAAGGCTGGAGTAATTTTCTAGGCATAAATCGGAATCACTCACGCAATAAAGTGAATCCAGTCAAGTGATCTGCAATATGCCAAGCGAAATATATTATCTAAGTTTTCTAAAGGGTAACGTACGACTTATTATTGAATATTTATATCTATACTTATTATAAACATTCTGCAAAAGCTGTCTGTCTGAATGTGATCGATATTTTCAAAATTTACTAAACTGATTTTCATGCAGTTTTCAGTAAAATAAAGTGCAAATAAGTAAGAGCTAGATAGTATAGGTTTAGGTTAATATTATATTACCTTTTTATATAATATAAATTGTGAAAAAGATGTCGCGCGGTTGAAAAAAAACTCGCCTGCTTGGTTGGGACTTAGTCGCGTGCGCCGCGTAAACCAGCAGAGGTACACTAAAATAATGTACTAGAAAATTGTAGATCTACTAAAATACTACAAAAAAGTCCACAACAGCCTATCGATATCTCTTATGGTTAACATACAATAACTACTTTAATGTTCAAAATTTCAATTAAATGTACTGATTTCTACGCGAGCGAAACCGCGAGCACAACCGAATTGCACAAAAGTACCTTAATACATAAAAATAATTAGCATATCATCTGGACTTAACGAAAGTACTGTACGTTTATGCTTACATTCTTGTACTAAGAAATAGATCAATGAGAAATTGGATCTTATTTTTAAATCTTTTGTTTAACTTGACCTGTATGTATTTTAAAGGTGGAATCTTGCAAGTTAATTCTGACCAATTGAGCTGAAATTTTACATACTGGTAGTCTTTATGACAATGCATGTTTATGATAAACCTGATCTGATGCTACTGCCAGGATAGGCTCCAGACAAGGAAACTCCTCAACGGTAGGAATATAAAATTTTGTTAAAAGCTTATTTAACTTTGGTGGCAATCATCGCAGTAATTGTCCAATAATATCTCCCTCTAAACGGTATTTTCCTAACTAAAGTGCCCAAATTGTAAATGTCGATAAATATTCAATTACCTCTGACCTCTATAAGGGTCAATAGTGTCTCGCATCGATTTGGATATTAAGCAGACCCTAGATCCGTCGGTCAATGAACACCATGACATTTTAACGCCCTATCGATGTGTCTATACTTGTCTATTTTTAATACAGTTACCTTCATTTTTTTTGTGCTTCATTTATGTCTCGAACTTGCCAAAGTTCAGTATTTCAGAGCAACAATGCACATAACATTCGGTAAAATAACATTGTTTTGTTTCTTTAGCTTTTTATCGCTGTCTTTTTTTAATATACCAAAAAAATTAACATCGTCTATTAATTAACATATAAAGTGTCATAAAACATAAAAAAATTATTCAAAAGTGTGATTTACCTAACATATAAGAATATTACAGTTATTGTATAGTCAAATTCAAAATATTCTTTACTCAAGTAAACTTGTAAGTGCTGAATTGTTAACTCTACTGCTGGTTCGGAAAACTGTTCCTACCGAGAAGAGCCAGCAAGAAACTCGAGGACTCTTTACAAAGTATTTTTTATAATTAGTTACATTTAGTTATTACTATATTGTACAAAAGAAGCTTAGCTATTACCACGCATTCTTATTCAATAGAATCTCTACTTGTAGAATGATTTTTTAAATCTTAAAATGACTATATGTAATATTTAAAATTTTTGTTTTAGTTGGAATTATTGCTGTAGTTTTTCTCTACGGAACTGGTATACTTCGTCGTTGTCTTATTAATATTAAAGATATCTTTAAAAAAATACCGAGAAAAGCTTGGTCACCCATTTATTATAACAAATATACTATACACATGTCGAGAATCGTTACACGTTGTTCTGTTGAACGTATAGTTGATAGATTATAGACGTTTCTGCTAACAGACTATTTATAACAATTAACAAATGATCCTGCTTCGTTTTCCTTAAAGATATAAAAGGAAAATATTTTGAAAATAACTTTAACTGTAATGTTTACATATATCTTCAATATTTAAATGAGTTAATCTTGTATGTGTATATATATACTTTACTTATTATTTTCGAAATCTCGGTAACGGCTCCAACTATTTTATGAAATTCAGCATATAGGGGGTTTTGGTGGAGAAAAATCGATGTAGCTAGGTTTTATGTAAAAAACAATTCGTTTTAAGCCTGTATTTGGGCATTAAAAAATACTAAAATTTATATTAAATGGAATTTTTGTCTTGTTTATTTTTTATAATATACATATAAGCTGTGATGGCCCAGCGGTGCGACCCTGTGAATCTCTAGAGACGATCACGGGTTCGAACCCGGGCAGACACCGATGAGTTTTTCTCTTAAAACTTATGTGTCTAATTGATAATTGCAATTTATCACACGCTTTTCGGTGAAGGAAAACATCGTGAGGAAACCTGAATATCACTAGAGAATTCTAGAGTTATGTGTAACCTACCAATCCGCATTGGAGCAGCGTGGTAGGTCTTAGCTCCAATCCCCTTCTCTCCCAAAACGGAGAAAAGAGGCCTATTCTCAGCAGTGGGATAGTAACAGGCCGTTACTTACTTACTTACATATAATTGTTTATTTTGTAATAAAATTACTGAACAAGGCTCGGCCAACCAAGTACTGTCAATAATATGAATAAATAGTTTATTTATTATCGAAAATGCATGTTATAATTGAGGCTTGTATTGAATTTGTAAGAGAGAGGATAAACAATAACCCGCTATTTCTTTATATAATTTATAGAAGTAGGCGTTACTTTGCGGAATACCATAGTATGAAAGTTATGATATGATTATTATGAATTATTTTGCTATAATACGAGTTAGTTTAGAAAATCAATTAAATGTTAGGTGTAGGAAGCAAAACCGTTCTCATACCTTATAAGTGCAGGATTTGTTACCGCACGTATCACAAGAGCACACATTCACTATGACAATTTCAACGATTGTTTCATCCCGTTACCGAACCATCATCAGGGGATAGGCTCCAGGACAAAATCGCAAAGCTTTTTCCTTCTTAACAGTTAAAAATACATTTTGCTTTATGCAGGGTTTTTGAACGCTTAAATTGGCGTTAAAAAGTCACGGTTACCACTAGTATTAATATAATAATACAAAAGCAGGGAAACTTAAAGATTTATACCCACCTATTCGACAGTCACTATTTCTCCTTTCCTATACGTGATCCGACTGCGTAATGAAATTGTTTTATAACTAACTAATAAATCACTACTATAATAGTCGCAAGGGAAATAAATTTAATCCTAAGTGAAGCACTTAGCTTTAGTAAAAGACTTTAAATGGTTCGATGACAATATTTCTACAAAAATAACATATAATCGAGTATTATAGTTCCCTGAAGGGGAAAAGCTTAACATTATGTTGTTAATTCAGCTTTATTTGATAGTTATCGCGAAGTAAAAACAGCTGTTTATATGTATGTATCGATAATCAATATTCAATTCAAATTCATAATATTATTAATTCAAGTAAATTTGACGGGACGGGAATTTGCTTCTAACGAGAAGAGCCCGTAAGAACGGTTTCTCTTTTCTAATTATTATTCATATAAATAGTTAATATCTGGGTGACCGCTTCGCTCGGTAATTTTTTGCAAAAAAAAAAAAACTTAAAGAAAAGAAAAAAACAATTATTTAGTTGGGGATCGATCCATGGCATTCACATTTCTCGAGTCTGCCGGTTACTTATATAATTATTTAAATAAAGCGCATAAAGTTTGCACATCAAGTAATTAGAGTTTTATTGTTTATCATTTACCGTATATAGTCTTTATCAGAAAAAAACAAACAATTAGCAAGGTCTATGTATTGATCGCTTGACTATAGTCAAACTCGACATTATGACATATCGTAAGTGCTACGATAGCTCTGCAATTGTCAGTTCAATCCAGACTGGTTGGCAATTGGCTCTCAAATAACGATTTCGACTCCCATCTAACTCTCTGTGGTGGAACTACGAGTATTAAACCACTGGTACTAAACTCGATTTATTGAAACGAGTTATTGTCCAGTTTATACTATTATACTATTGAAGGCTATGTTACTGATAAGAATAATCGACTGGCACTGGAGCAGTGGGTGAACCTGCCTTCAGCTCCGCGGGTCGCGGGTTCGATACCCGCCGGGGGCCAACATTTTATATAAATGAATTTGTTGCTCTTTGAGCCTGGGTGTATATTTGTTTTTAAGTATGTAGTTAAAAAATATATATTCACCAGTTATCTGTCTACCATAACACAAGTATTAAGTTACTTACTTTGGGGAAGGACGACAGTGTGTGTAAGTGTCCCATATATTTATATTTATTTATTTAAGAAAGCTTGGATTTAAATTGACCCCAGCTACGCACTTGGTTATTATAAGGACGATATTTTCCCCTTATATTATATTTATTCAATAAATAAGAAACAATTATCTCAAAAGTCAATAATTTTTTTTTAACAATGTGAACTCCATGCTCAAATCACGACTACGTCAAATGGCGCTACTGCTCACCTCTCCGCGCCGCACCGCACCTCTTCTCACGTCACCACACCTCACCCAGCTTTCTTCACGTCTCTATGCTATAACTTCCGCTCTCCTTCTTTTCCTTTCGTTACATTATTTTATGTATATTATTCTAATTGTTGATTTGTCGTAGCTTCATTTTAATTTGACGATTGAAAAGTACTTATAAAAGCGAACTTAAATAAAGAATAATTTGAATTCATAAAAGCAACAAATTTTGCTAAGTGAAAATATGTTGTACAAAAGAAGCGTGTAAACCTCCAGGGAGTTTAGAAGGACTTTTTTGAGGAAAGTCGATCTAGCTAGGTTCTATTAAGAAAAAATGTTGTTATATTCCTGTTTTCGAGCAGCGAAAAAACTGTTGTAGTTTTATGACAAAGCAAAGGATAATTTCTATATCAATTGCAAAGTCATCAATTGGGAAACTCAAAAGATCGATCCCACATAAAATCTTTATTTTTAATTGCATTTTTTATTAAAAAATAATTACCGAGCGAGGCTCGTTCACCCAGGTACTTTACTATTTTATTTAATTACTATTACTATTTAAATATTATGATAGTATTTGAGAACAAATAGTAGCACTGCTGTTGACATCAGCGTGACATACATTTCAATATGAACATACGCTGCATAGATGAATATTATGCAGCTTTGTACTGTATAAAAGATAAAATGTTATCTAATATATAAAATATATAACGCAAAAGCACACGCATTTTGCACATCAACTAAAATGTTATTTTTTTTCTATCCCCGAGGCAAATTCGGGAATTTTTATTGGTGTATATTATTCGGGTCTATTCAACTTAGGCGGGTCTTCCACTTAGCTTACCTTACCTTCAACTTACCTTACTCGCCTTTTACGACACCTTGGTAAAAAATGAGGGTGCTCTATTCTACTGTACCGGATACCACACGGCGGGTAAACTTCACTTAGTCGCCTCTTATCACACCTCATATTACACCTCAGAAAGAAATGAGCGTGGTCTATCTATTCTACTCAGCCGTATACAACATGGCGAGCCAACTTACCTTAGTCGCCTTATACGGCATCTCGCTAAAAAAACGATCGATTATTCTACTCAGCCGGATACAATACAGCGGGTGAATTTACCTTAGTCGCCTTTTACGACACCTCGGTAAGAAAAAGGATCGGTTATTCTACTCAGCCGGATACCACACGGTGAGCCAACTTACCTTAGTCGCCTTTTACAACAACTCGGTAAGAAAAAGGATCGTTTATTTTACTCAGCCGGATACAATCAGCTGGTGAACTTACGTTAGTCGCCTTTTACGACACCTCGGTAAGAAAAAGGATTGGTTATTCTACTCAGCCGGATACCACACGGCGAGCCAACTTACCTTAGTCGCCTTTTACGCCACCTCGGCAAGAAAGAGGGTGGTCTATTCTACTCAGCCGGATACCACACGGCGAATATAGTGTATTGTAATTATAGCGTAACATTCTAGTGCCCTCTAATTTTTACATATATTATTAGAACAAGAAGTTAAAAATAATGTACTATTTGGTCCGATATTAAAAAGCGTGGGTCGTGATCGGCGTTGAAATGAATTGATTTTATAGTTCCCGAAAACATGAATCCGGCAAGTTATGTGAGCGCTGAAAGAGCCCCATTCGTTTTATATCAGGCCAAATATTTTACGAGCAAGGCAATTATTTTACTTTTTAATGTTGCAAAAAGCGAAAACGTGAATTTTTTACCAGCGATATTCTGTATAGGAAAACAATTATGTACTTTTTTATTTACTCATCATTCTCTTGCCCTTAATTTAGTCACCTTTTACTACACCTTAGATTTGACATTCCTCTTTAAATTATTTAATAAGAAAATTGACTGTCCACTTTTATTGCAATCCTTAAATATAAGTGTTCCGAGCAGGTTGCCCCGCAAACCTCTTGGCTTGTTGTACCCGCCGCGCTCTAGAACTAACCTTAGGCATTTTTCTGCATTAAGTAGGTTATCAAGAGAATATAATGCAATTTGCGCATCTATCGATATGTTCAGCGATACATTTATTAAGTTTAAAAAAAATATTCTTAAGCTCCAAAGATTGGAGCCGTAGTGTTACATTGAGTTATTAGCTTAGTTTATTTTAGTTAAGTTACACAGTTATTTTAGTTAAGTTATTATGTTAAGTTGTCCTTACAAATAATGATGTGCATGCTGTGGCACCTAAAGGCAGTGCATTTAATGTTTATGTGGCGTATTTAGTTTATTCTAATGTTTTAATGTAACTGCCACTGGTTGTTCCGAATAAATAAAAAAAAAAAATAAAAAAAAAAAAAACACCTCGGTAAGAAATAAAAGTGGTTTATTCTACTCAGCCGGGTACCACACAGCGGGTCAACTTATCCTAGTCGCCTTTTAAGACAACTCGGCAAGAAATGAGGGTGGTCTATTTTACAGCAACGGATACTATACGGCTTTAAATTTTTTCCTATTTCCTTAAAATAACAAGGGCAATATTTTATATTTTTATAATTTCTAGAATCAGTCATTACTTTGCAGAGTTTTTTTTTGAATAAATAAATAAATAAATATATGGGACACTTACACACACGGTCGTCCATCCCCAAAGTAAGTAACTTAATACTTGTGTTATGGTAGACAGACAACTGGTGAATATATACTTATATATTTTTTAAATACATACTTAAATACAAATATACACCCAGGCTCAAAGGCCAACAAATTCATTTATCGAAAATGTTGGCCCTCGGCGGGAATCGAACCCGCGACCCGCGGAGCTGAAGGCAGGATCACTACCCACTACGCCAACGGGCCAGTCAATTCAAAGTTGCGGTTAATTCAACTAATGGGGATAGCACAATGTTTTTCTCTTACATTCTCTTCTATCATTCGTCAACTCTGGTGCTACTTCTTTTATATTCTTGTCATATTACACACAATTCAACCATCTTTTTTTTTCCTCCTCTAGTCACATATCAATCAACATTCATATTTATGTAGGATTAAATAAGTTTGTGAATTTAAAAGATGAATGAATGTGGTATGCAGGATGATTATATGTTTTTGAACGCAAGCGTGTGCGAGTGAGAGAAGCAGTGTGAAAGCGAGATGTGACGATATATGTAAGATGGCGTTCTCTTTGGCGGGCTTTTAACAAGACATTTAAAACAAGAAAAACTTTTACAAGACTTTTTTCGCAAGACAACACTCCTACGTTTTTATTATATTTATACGTTTGGTCACAATTCTACGAAGCAGCCATAAATTCAAAATTTCGCTATTTGTGAGCACCTCAAATGTCATTCCTTATTGGTATAGTAAATCACATTTTTATGTCAGTGGAATAATATAAAGCACCTGTGGTGCATACTTATACAATAAATTCTTTCTATTACTTTTGAGTACTAAATGTCTGAGAGGACCATAACAATAAAACTTTCCGCGGACTCTTTTTACGGTTATACGCGTATATCAACCAGAAGTGACGCAACAAGTTTTTATAACGAAACTTCTTGAACAACTTTGAAATATTTAGAACGTTTCTCGTTATTTGCAATGAAAAATACACAATATATTTGTGACTTAGTTTAATTAAGTAAAAACAACTTCAGTGATAAAAAAGTATTCGAATATTTGAAAGTTTTGATCGAATATTATGTAGGGCAACTTTCAGTAACATTGGTTTAAACTAATTATAATTATATTGGTTTAAATCTAACCTATAAAATATAGATTATTTGAGTTTAAAAAAAATCTGTTTTAGCTCGTCTTTCACAAGACTTTTGTCAATTCGATTTTAGTCATCTGAATTACAAGATTCTGAATCACGCAAGATTGTAGTACTAACAAATATAACGTGTAATAAAACGTCACAAATGTTGTTTTTTTTAAATTATTGAAACTTATTACATGGTCTTTGATAATTATTCAATACTTAGCTGACAGAAGAATCCACATAAACTAAATTTAATATGTCATCCACTTAAATCAAGATTTAAAGATTTAAATCGACCTCAATGGCGGTTTAAGATTGTCGTTTCCTTTAATTTTTGGTTTAATACAAAAAATTATATCATCCAAGACGAATAACTTAGCCTTAATTCCGATTTATTGTTCATTGAAAGTAGTATTTAAAATATGTAGCTTCTATCTTAACCCAATATCTTCCAATATATTTTCATTTCAAATTAGAAGTTATATTTGTCTTTATAATTTTTTTTATAAGAAATCTTTTAATATACCTACATCAATATATTTGATAGAGACAGTAAATGTTCTACCGGCCTCAATATGCTTAAAGCAGAGTGTATTTCATGAATAAAAAATGTTTTAAACGACACGATCATTAAATGTAATGTAGTGACAAAAATTATTCTCTAAAAAGCAAGCAACTGTAAAGTATCAATTTACATAATGCAAATGCACGAGGTAGGGAATGTAATTTGTTTATGCTTAGAGTTTTCTTTGTTTTTTATAAAAAAAAAATATATCAATATTTATTACTAAGTAATTACTACTATCCAATTTATTCGATTGAATATTCATAATTATAATAATAATCACAATTGTCTGGCCCGTTGGTGTGTAACTAGTACTCTAATCTTCACACCAATAAGATGGTTATAAACAAGGCCGTAAGTAATAAAAGGTATATTAAATTTTTATTTTAGATGATATAATTAGTTATATTTTTATTAAATTAATAAAAAATAATACTAATAAAAATACTTTATTTCAAACTAGAAAAAAATAAACAAATATCTTAAACTAAAAAAAAGCGCATAGGCGGCCTTATCACTAATAATGATCTCTTACAGGCAACCTTACATAAGAGAAACTAAAACTAGGAGTATATAGGACGGTGCACAAAGTATTTATTAATAAACTTAAATACATTCTAATAAATACACCCTAATACATATTAGAATATTGATACACTAATACGTTCCTTAATATTAGATTATGATACTGTTGCATAAAAAGGATTGATATACCACGAGAGTGTTTTTATAGTATCACACGAGTGTTATAAAACCAAGTTATGTATAGTGTCATGCAATACTTTATCAACTCTCATACTATAATACGTAAAACAATATTAATAAAAACCAAACTTTTTTTTTAATATTGAAAAGATTTTTTAAATTCAAATGTTAGCGCCAAGGCGCAAACATCGATTAGGCATGAGTGTTGCGTCGCCGCGGATTCGTTCATTGAAATCTTTTTTTTTTGAGGTAGAGGTTCAACCTCCTTGGTCCAGCTGGAGGTTGTATAGGTTTATCGTTATGATTAAAAAGTTATCTTATGATACAGGTGTCCATACAAGACCTGTATCGTAATAAAACTTTTATTTTTTTATTTTTGGCCTGTACGTTATGTTTGTCATAACAATTTTGATTTCAGTTTTATAATCTTTATATTATAGTATCAGAGTAGATAAATTAACTTTATTCTACAGTTGTATACATCAACTTAAAGCTTGGAACCTTTTTATCAAATGTCAGTCCAGTCAATTTGTCCATTTCATCTGGCGATATTTCGGCGAAAGTTTTCCAATTATTCTTTTCTGCAGCCTTTTGGGTACCTATAGCAGTCATCCAGGCACACGTCATGGGTACATTATGGTCCATACATATGACTTTTCTGAAAAATACACATTATTCTTGTATTTATTTAATGTTTTTAAATTTAAACTATCGTGAGTAGTATTCATAGTTAATGCATAGAGCCGGCTATACTCACGTCTTATTCTATCGGGTCAGCCCGACTAGTTTCGAACCCATCCGGGGCACTTATTCATGAGCTCTTTACACGACGTTATCGCGGCGGAAACTAGTAGGGCTAACAAGATAAAATAAGACATGAGTATAGCCGGTTCTATACATTAACTATTAATTATTGTTATAATAAACAATCGTAATCCTAATAAAAGTACGCTTTTATAGTAAAAGAACTTCCAATGAAAATAATTATATTAAATCTTTAAATGGTATATATTCAAGTTGTCATAAATTCTTTCGATATATGAATGTTTTTAAGGCAATATTGTCAACGTATTTACTAACTTTCTTTCACCGTGTAGTATCCAGCTGCGAAGAATAGACAATCCTCATTTCTCACCCAGGAGTCGTAAAAGCCGAATAAGGTAAGTTGACCCGCTGTGTGGTACCCGGCTGAGTAGATAAGTCCACCCTCACTTCTTAATCAGGTGTCATAAAAGGCAAATAAGGTAAGTTGACCCGGCGTATGGTATCCGGCTGAGTAGAATAGACCATCCTCATATCTTGCCCAGGCGTCGTAAAAGGTAAATAAGGTAATTGGACCCGCCGTATGGTATCCGGCTGAGTAGAATAGACCATTCTCTTTCTTACCGAGGTGTCGCAAATGATGACTACAGTAAGTTCACGTCAGGCAGGCAGCCGGTCGTAAAATACCTAGTCAAATAATTTAACATGTTTAAAACATGTTGCGCCGACCCCCTTAGAGTGGGATAAGAGCAGGAGACTAATATAAAATAACTACATAGAATCATACCTTAGTCTAACAAATTCATTTGACAAACCCAGCCCTCTGTAGTCAGGGTGAACTACAATTCCCCTGCCTTCATAACAAGTTTCATAAGTCATCTTCAATCCAGAATAATTATCCAAGACTTTAAAAATTGAAATGAGTTGCGCCATTTCCTTGGATAAAGACTCCGCCTAAAAATTTCAAAATTTTATCTATTAAAAAAAATAATAGCTGGACCAAATTTGCCCTAGTTTATTAACTTTTTAAAATACCCTGAACATCACATGCGACTTACATACAACTTAACAGATAAATCAGAATATATCTTCTTCAGTTACATTTGAAATAATCACAACAGAGTACTGACGATCTAATATTGCAACTCTTTTTATAATCACAGACTTTTTATTTTATGATCTAGTTTAAAGGATTTTTTCAATGTCCATTGCCCGTACCTGAGTACAATGTCTTCAAAATTATTATACCAATACCTTTGTACTCGAAGTGGAAACGACAATTGGTTAAAATGCGTTTTGCCACTTTATTTTTGGCTTTTTAAGCTTTGAAAGAGTCACTGCTGTGTTTTAAAATTTATGGGTACCTTAAAAGTCTCGCTGTTTGCCTATACAACTTTTCAAATCAGATATATTGATGTTCTTTCTATCGCGTAAACAAATCAAAGATTGCTGATGATATTTCGCATACAGTGTGGCCCATACTGCCCATTAAAAATCAATTTTGTTTAATCTAGTCAATGCGACAGCCTAAATAAAGTATCAGTAGTTATATTTGAATTAACATGATTAGGCGATAAAATACCTAAAAGTTGACAAAGTTTACGCTGTCACCGCTAGATGGCATTAGCAAATTTTGTTACACATTTTTAAAACTTATAAAATTAGGCGTTACTTTACGGTTACTTACGGTATAATACAAAAGTAATAATTATATTATTGTGCTATAATCTGCGGTAAAAGCAAAGATGAAACCTATGTAATACTAAATGTAAAGTGTGCTATCCGTTTTCATACCTGACACATGCAATATTTGTAAAAATGAATTCATTACAAGCCTCCATCAAAACCAGGATACACAAAAGATGCACACATTCACTATCACAATCTCAACAATCATTTCGCCTCATAACCCAAACATCATGAGGAGACCGACCCACCTACAAAATCGCAAGCAAAGTGATACGTAATAATAAAATTCCTTGGTAAAATATCTACCATTCATATGTACATTCAATATTTAAAAAGACATTGAATCCTCTTGCCCTTATCCCACTCTAAGTGGGGTCGGCACAACATGTTATAAACACGCTGTTACATGATTTGGCTGCGTTTTTACGACCGGCCGCCTGCCTGACGTCAACTTACCTCTGTCGTATTTTACGACACCTCGGTAAGAATGAGGGTGGTCTATTCTACTAAACCGGATACCACACGGTGGGTCAACTTACCTTAGTCGCCTTTTACGACACCTCGGTAAGAAAAGAGGGTGGTACTATTCTATTCAGCCGGATACCACACGGCGTTATTTAAAAAGACATTATAATACGTTAATTTGAAACTTACGTCTTCTAAGAAATCATTATTGTTTCCTGTTTTTTTAACCACTTGCATAAAAGATAATCCTATAATTTTTTCAATATTTGGTTTATCCTCGCAACAAATTATCGAATTGGTTTCAGGACTACTTAAAATACTACTTATGCCTTCCCTATACTGTTCTACTGCCTTCTCACTTTTAAAAATTCCTAAAAAATTACAAAACTTTAGTTATTATATGTTTACAAAATGAACAATTTAGTTGTAAATATCCTATATAGTGTATTATCTATGGTTGTAAAGTTGATAAAAGATCTATGACGGCTTCGATTGTATTAAAGATTTGAAAAATTCGACAAAAATCTTTGACGACAAAAAGTACGAAAGTAGCATATAAAAAGGTTTTTCCAAAATATAATATAAACCTCAATCTTATATTTTATAATAATATTATAACTCAAACTATTTTGATATTATGTATATTTTAAGTCGTTAAAAAAGAATAAATTAACTCATAGTGAATTGATTCTTTTCTTATTCATTGAATAGGTATGAAGGAAAAATACATATTTTCGTAGATTTAATGATTTTAAATATATTTCATACTAACTTTCATACAAAATTATACACACCCAATCATATAAGCCGAATTTTTGGGTGACATGGCGAGAACAGATTATATTATCAAATTTTAAAATCTTGTCTTATTTCTATTCGAATAACAACAAAATATATTGTCAAATACAAGAAATCAAGAGATTCTGCGCAGAAGCACAGTTCATATTTTTGGCAATTTAATGGTTGTATAATATGAAAACAGATAATAATTATAGCTCATCAGAAAAGCAGTCTTGAACTTTGTTATTTTAAAATCATACCGTATTGTAAATTATTAAAAAAATGCATATATAAAT
This sequence comes from Morpho achilles, assembly GCA_947086495.1. Taxonomy (NCBI): domain Eukaryota; kingdom Metazoa; phylum Arthropoda; class Insecta; order Lepidoptera; family Nymphalidae; genus Morpho; species Morpho achilles. Next base: position 12,521,382 of record CAMTZB010000013.1, read on the forward strand.
ATTGTTGCTGTTTTGAGCAATTCACGTATTAAAATATATAAACTTGTAATAATAATGAACCATACATACCTGCTGCAGTCTGAAAAGCCTCTTCTTTCATATAATATTTTTCTAAAAATTCAATAACATCGTCTTTCATGCTCATTGGAAGGTCTTGAATTCGTACCTTAACAACACTACCATCTTTCCTTTCAGCTTCGAATCTCGACCAAATTTTACAGGAATCAAATATAGTAGACATATTTCCAAAACAATTTAAGTTAAATGTTTTGCTTATGGATTTTGTAAGAGGATTGAATAATATGGGTCGCTTCAAAAACAGCATACGACTAGAAGTGGAGCGTAAGACTAATGGCATTCTAGATAAAGATCTTTAAATACCATTAAGATACATTACTAATTACAAATAAATTAAATCTGTAGACACTTGTTAAATACAAATAACACACTGAGCATACAAAATGGTGCCGAAATAATCATATAAACGTTATCTAATGCTGTTATCTTCAGATTGTAGATTACTATTGATTTAATAAGCCCACCATGTTTTATCTAAAACGCCGATCATTATTCATGATTCTCTTTTCTTTTTTTGTATACAGGAAAAAACCCCTTATGTCGGACTAGCACCGACTAAAACGACCTGTGTGCTGCTGGTGGCGAGGCCAGGATACCATTGTACACATTGCCCCCATCCCCGCCAGCAGCCGCTTTGATCGCGCAGATACCTGCTCCGGGTAGGGACCTCTCAAAAGAAACCTCCCCCTACGCTAACCGATACATCGGGAGCACCAGATTCATCGGGGACTCTCCACTTCGGGGACCTGTAAGCCAGGCATCTGATATACCACGTTCGGAACGCCCGAAGGTCCGAAGGTGTTAGGGTGGCAGACGATAGGCTTGGGCAAGCCACCGGGTAATTTTTTATAGAGATTTTTTTTCTCGCAACCCGAAGGCTACATTCCTATTGCTGGGCTTCCGGGTTTTGTTGACGGTGACTGAAAACAGCCAGCCAGAAAATGTCCACCCAGACTGAATCAAACCCAACGGAACCCGTCGCTCATTAGAGACCCATTCATTGCAATTCACTCATTTTGGCACTTAACATCATCTTTCATGGTCCTTGGAAATTCTTGAATTTGTAGCTTCACAACACTACCATCTTTCCTTATAGCTTCGAATATTGAACAAATTTTATTTGATTCAAATGTGTTAGACATATTTACAAAACAATTTAAGTGAAATGATTTGTAAGAGGACTTAATAATATCGGTCGCTTAATAGACAACGTACGACTAGAAATAGAGCGAAAGACTAATGGAATTCTAGATAATGATCTTTAAATATCATTGAGATATTCCTAATTACTATAAATAAATTAAAGCTGTAGACACTTGGTAAATATAAATGACACACTAAGCATACAAATGGTGCCGAAATAATCATATAAACGTTATTTAATGCTGTTATCTTCAGATTGTAGACTATTGATTTAATAAGCCCACCATATTTTATCTAAAACGCCTTGAAATCCAATGTAACGGTTAAAATAATGCCTGTTAAAATGTCCTAAGCTGATCAGCTTAAATATTTTTATTTAAAATATTTTGTTACATCTGCATATTCGTTCAAATAATATGCTTTCGATTTATACATATAATGTAATGAAAAAGTAATGAGAATATTATTTATATATTTATGATTTTGTCGTGGCGTGTATCTCCTGTCGATGTTTCGGTTACGGGTCGAAACAATTGTTTAGATTGTAGTGGTGAATCTGTGCAGTGCTTGGGTATTGTTGTGTCATCGGTGTCGGGTAGCACATGAGTTCTTACACATTCTGCATGTATCAGGTATGGGAAAGAATAGTACACTCTACAGTTAGCATTACCTATATTTTTTTTTTATCGCGGATTATAGAAAAATAATATTCTCGTTACTTTTATATTATGGACCTCCGCAAAGTAAAGCCTAATTCTATAAATTATCTATACATATTATAAAACAATGCCCCGAAAACCTTTCTATCTGTCTATATGTGGTAGATTTATCAAAATCTACCAAACGAATCTATGTACGGTTTTTATTAAAATATAAAGAAATTCTCGAGGAAGGTTTAATAGTAAATTCTTCGGAATGGCTAAATTAATTTTGATTGGACTGGATGACTCACTGGAAGATAAAGGAGGTTGTGGAGCAACATATAGGCTACTTTTCATTCTAGAACTTCCGCAGGGTCTATGGGACACACTGATTTCCATGCGGATAAAGTCACAGCTCGGTCACAGCTATACAACTATGAACTGTACTAGTAATCATCTTCTTGCCCTTATCCCACTCTAAGTGTGATCGGCACAATATGTTATAAACATGTTATCACATGATTTGGCTGCGTATTTTACGACCGACCGCCGGCCTGACATCAACTCACTTTAGTCTTATTTTACTAAACTTCGGTAAGTAACAGGGTAGTCTATTCTACTTAACCGGATACCACACGGTGGGTCGACTTATCTTAGTCGCCTTTTACGACACCTCGGTAAGAAATAAGGGTGGTATTATTCTATTCAGCCTGATACCACACGGCGTAATTATGAACTATACTAATATAGTACTTACTAATTTTTGGTTGATGAAACGTCTATGCTATATTGACTATTCTATATTGTCCTATATTAAATAGTTTTATAAAGAAATACGTTTTGTATTTGAATGTTATCTTTTTATTATTTAATTTATTTCACTGTGCCTTTAGTCTATGGTCGTATACATCAATTTAAAAGATGGAACGTTCTTCTTGAATGTGAGCCCAGTCATTTTGCCCAATTCATCCGGTGATATTTCAGTATGGGTTATCCAATTATTCTTTTTCGCTGCTTTTTGGGTTGCTAATGATGTCATCCAGGCGCTGGTCATAGGCACATTGTGGTCGATACATATAACTTTTCTAAAAATTGAATTTATTGTTCTTCTTTTCAGTAACAAATGCAGTAAATTAATATATCTTCTTCTTTATTGAAGTGCAAGGATATGACGCGTGTTATTGTTCGAAGTAGCGTTAAAAAAAGTTACTACTCAATATATTCCTTCTAATGAGTTGAAAATTTCAAATGTATGAGGTAACGAAAATCTTTACAAAGATTTTGGCTCATTATTTCTAAGACATACTGTTCAAATATGCAATTCCCTCCCTATTTTTATATTTTAAAAACTTATTTACACGCTGCATCATTGCTTTCCATGAGGTGACGTAAAGGAAGTTTTTCTACGCTATATTGATTTTTATAATATGGTATAAATGATACAAAAAGAACACAATTAAAAAACTCTCAAATTTAAATGTTGAAATTGTTGAACCTAAGCTGCAACTATTTAAATTAGCTACGCAGAAAATACAAAATCAGCTTCAAAAATTACAAAATTATTTTTAGAATATGCTAATCACACGAGATAATAGCAGTTTAAATACCGTTATGTAAAATATTTTACATTACCTTAATTATTTAAACGTACCTCAGTCTTACAAACTCATTGGACAAACCCAGTCCTCTATAGTCAGGATGAATTGCAATTCCCCTTCCTTGATAGCAAGTTTTATAAGGCTTCTCTCCAGAATATTCTTCTAAGACATTTATAATGTTAAGAAACTCCTCCATTTCTTTAGTTTCGAAAACCGTCTAAAATATGTGTACGAAAAAATTGCTAAACAAATTAATAAGTATCAAAAAATATGCACAAGATTTACTTAGGAGTTAGTTCTTTTAAACCAGTGAAATACACTGCTAGCTAAAGTTTGTTATAGTTCTTTTCACGGGATAGCCACACCACACGAACTGAGGTCCTCAACCTATTTGAAATCATGGGTCCAAGTTATATCTTCCAGATGTATCTTTAATGATAGATAATAAAGCTGAGCACAAAACAGCAGTCGATTTCAAATACTCGCATTGTGATATTTCGATCCAAAGTATAAACGTATTAGTTATGGTTACGGGTAGATAAATCGTTTATATATAGGATATACATCATTTTATTATAATTTCAGTAAAAATACTAGTAATACTTAATGTAATGTTATATCTTCTATCTTCTATTCTATCTTCTTCTTCTATCTATTCTATACATATAATAAAATCTTTGAGATTAAGAACTCTTCCTCTTTGCGTTTGAGAACCTCTTTGTGTTTGTTCCGGCTAATCTCAAAAACCGCTGATCCGATTTAGACGGGGTTTTCACTTATATGTAGTAGAAAGCCTCACTTAACATATAGGGTATGTATTATTTCAATAGGTAAGCGAATAATAAAGATATGACAATTTTACAACATGTTTTTAATACGAACTCCTTCACTGAGTTGGTCAATAATATGAAAAAATATTGTGGCCGTCATATTGTGGCCGTCATTATGTGTCATTGAATTGTTGCGAAAGAGTAAATGGGTTGAATTTGGGAAAATTGCTTTGTATTTATTGAATAAGAATAAAGGAGCAATATCGTTGTTAATTATATTCAAAAGGGGATGTAACCTAAAGTCACAAATAGAGTGGACAAAAGGAATATCTGGAAATTTTAAGAGTTCTAAGAAAAGACCAATGACGAGACGAGAATCTTGAGACGACGCGGAGAGTGCGAATTTCGTGTAGTTTGAGAGATAGTTGCGATATGCGATGCTATGGAATAAAAAATGGAGTTTTTATTGGAGAGGTTAATAATGGTAATTGGTATTTAGTTTATTAACTCTGTAAGATCAACATGACGATGTGCTATGTGAGGCCTTAGACGCGCCCGTGACTTTTGTTCGATGGGATTGTCTGCTAGAATGACGATTGTTCTCTGGATCTTTCCAGTTGTAACGATTGTTTCCTAAACTGTGGACATCTGCAACGACTGTCAGCTAGGCTCTGCCTGGAAGTGGTGATTGTTCTTTGAGCGTTATCATTTGCGAGTCTGCTTACGTGTGTATCTGCTGAGTTGGTTGCCAGTAATTGAGCTGTGTTATGCCATGACAGTGATTGAGGGTGAGCTTAAGGTGTGAAATGCTTATACTGCAAAAAGCTTAAGGAGTTGAGCTTAAAGAGTTGGACATAAAGCGTGAGCTTAAAGAGTTGAGCATAAAGCGTGAGCGTAGTCCTGTCATGGCATGGCATGTGCGGTGTTCTTTTACAGATTAAAAGAGCAAGTATTGAGTTTCTTGCCGATTCTTCTCAGTACAATCAGCATTCCGAATCGGTGGTAGATTCATTCCCAGAAGTCAGCTTATGAGATTTGCGGGGTCGCAAATGTTGTCAAGATGGTCGACTGTTACAACATGTTTTTAATACAACTTCCTTCATAGAGTTGGTCATTATTATGAAAAAGCATTGTGGCTGGCATATTTTATTTGTGTCATTGGGTTTTTGAAAAAAGAGTAAATGGGTTGACTTTGGAAAACTGCTTTTTATTTATTGAATAAGTATTAAGGAGAAATATCGTCGTCTTTTATATTATACTTATATATTTTTAAAATATATCATCATCAATATCATCATCAATCAATATACATACAATAAAATCGTAGAGCTGCCAAATCTGTACATTTGATATTTTTTAGAATAAATTAGTGTTGTCGTCTCAAAACACGCTTCTAAACATGAAACAATAGTTTTTAAAATTTTTGTCTGTTTGTCTGTATGCCTGTTCGTTTGTTCCCGCTAATCTCAGAAACCGCTGATCCGATTTGGACGCGGTTTTCACAAATATGCAGTAGAAAGCCTCACTTAACATATAGGGTATTTTGTATTTCAATCGGTCAGCAAATACTGGTTTTACATTTTTTGCCGTTCCTGAAGCGATCTAACTTACTGAATTACATATAGTACCAAGAGAAGCACAAAAATCTTTTTATGAGAAATAATCTGAAGGCGGGTCTGAAGCTGATTTTTTAAAGAAATTCCCATTTTTAATTGAGTTCTTTAGGCATAACAATAGAGTAACATACACTTATCGATAGTATTATAATGCACGGGCTAAACTGAACGGTGAGTCACACTTACGGGTAAGATTTAAGAGTAAGGATTTCGTAAAACCAAGTTATATCATTGTTAATGAAGGGTGCATGTTTGAAACTTTTTATTCCTTAAAGGCATTCATTTCGTTATTGCCGTTGGCGATTGCCCGCGTCGGCAATTGCCAACCAAAGATTAAAACCGCACCTAATATAGTATTTTGATTACCTTAAAATGGTAAAAGTGGGTTAACCTTAAAAATTAGAAATACATCTGCTGTCGCAGACTTTTAAATTTTTATTTTGAACTGTTAGAGGGGAACAATCTTAGCGTGATATTATATAGGCTATAGCCTTCCTTGATAAATGGACCATGTTACACTCAAAGAATTTTTCAATTCGGCACAGTAGTTCCTGAGATTAGCGCATTCAAACAAAACAAACTCTTCAGCTTTATATATTAGTATAGATTCTTTCTATTGAATGAAGTCCGTTATTAAGCTGTTAAGTTTATTGTAAGCAGACAGACAGCTGCGGGGATATTGTTGTTTCATAATATAGAGTGGTTCTAAATTGTTAATCTATCGTTATCCTTACTAATACTACAAAATGCAAAAGTCTGTCTCAGTATGTCTGTCTGTCTGTCTGTCTGTATCCCCTGAACCAGTATCGATGAAATTTGGCACATTATTCCTTATGCACTGTGGTAACATATAGGCTATAGAAATTCTTTTAATTCAACAGGAATTAAATAGGATGACATTCAAAACGCCATCTGTAATAAAACTATGGATTTTTTTATTCACGATATGTCAAAATCAAGTCAAATCTGAATTTACAAAAGTGTTTAGATTCCAAGTTTTTCGGTTTACGTCTAAACGGAATAAGTCTTTAGAATAGTAGTCTATGGCAACAAGTAAAAAATGTCTAATAATTGACATGTATTTTTTACTTTTAACACCATTTTTAATATTTGAAAAGTCATTACAGTTAATAACGAGACGTTAATATGTTTTCAGATAATTATTTTAAAACATAATGTTCACAAAAACATAATTTAAAAATGTTGTAATAATATATTTTTTTCGTATTTATACTAAAAACTTGGAATCCAGCGCTGAACCTATATAGATAATTAAAAAAAACAGATCGTCAATTCATACGTTACATATAAATGTTATTATTAAAGTTTTCTTGCACGTTATTAGTTTATAATATTTATAATGATATTTAATACCTGAAAAAAATTAAAAAATTTTTGATGTACATATATGGAGTTTATTGTAACAGATAAGCCCAATCTAGGAAGTCTCCTTTTAATATTTGTTTCATGTAAGGATTATTTACTAAAATAATAAAATTATGCTCTTGATTAAACTATAAATCTCTCTGACTATACTGATTATTCTATAGAGATATTTGCAGTTGGAGAGTGACAGAAGCTACTGGTAATTCCAAGACTACAGTCCCCGCGAACGAAGTTGCGGGTAAAAGCTAGTTCATAATATAAATTATCATTTAGTATTCGGGAATGTAAATTACCAACTTCATATTACTACAGATTGCTTTACAATGTACATATCACATAGTATCAAGGAAACTTATATAATAGACATAGTAGGAACCGACATAAGCTTGCGGCTCCTGCTTTGCAATTTGCAAAAGTACGTCAATCGTTTATTAGTCTGGGTATAAGATTCTGTAATAAAATTCTACAATAAATTTTAGTTTTGCCATTACAGCAGTTAAAAAACCCTGTTAAAAAGAGGCTGATAAAGAAGGATTACTTAGAAGATAAGAATATGTGGATGTAGCTTCTCTTCGACCCTGTACAAGACAGTAATAACTAAATGTAACTAGTAATAAGAATTATATTTTAAAAGAGCAATCGCCAAGTTTCTTGCTGTCTCTTCTCGCTAGGCACTTGTTTACAAGTTTATTTGAATAAAGAATATATGGAATTTGAATTTACTCCAGTTATAACGAGAACACCATACTAGATTATAGACTGCTAATACTAATATTATATAAAGATTTGCTCACCTGTAGAAATCGCAATACACTATTTTCTTACTGATAGCTTACCTGTTTTAACAAATTTTGAACGCGTTCAGTACTTTCAACTAATTGCATAAACGATAATCCAATAATTTGATCAATATTCGATTCATCCTCGCAACAGATAAGTGAATGCGTTTTCGGACTTTCAAGACGATCTTTTATGCGTTTCACATATTCTTCTATTGCTTTCTCACTATTTGAGATCCCTAAAAACAGGTTTATAAGTCATAAGGTTTATGTAAGTACTTTAGGTTAGTAAATTGCGTGGGAATCTGTTAAATTTCTTATATCTTCTTGTTTCTTTTTCTTATTTCCCTTTTGTGGTTCTTGATCCAGCGCTTAGAAGGTCTACCAATGTTGCGTTCTTCTGAGCGAAATCGCTATTCTAACTCCTTACGATTTTAACTCTTATCAGTTCCGCGTACTTTATACGTATCCGTAGTCACTCTATAATTTGATTGCGTACCTGCTGCTACCTGAAAGGCTTCTTCTGTCATATAATATTTCAAAAGAAATTCAATAACTTTGTCCTTCATTTCCTTCGGCAGTTCTTGAATCCTTAATTTAATAACATTGCCATCTTTATTTTTAACATCAAATTTTGACCAAACTTTGCATGAAGCACATTTATTAGACATATTATAAAATTAACTAAAGTATTATTGAAACTCAGATGATAACAAAATAAAGTAGAATTGGTAACAGTTAGACCAATAGCATGTAGACACATTTGATAACGTAAAATTAAAGATTTGCTGCCCACGGTGCAATAAATATTTGTGTGCTAAGTACAGAGAAGGATGCAGAAATAATATGCTCGGGCGCGCGTTAATTAGTGCCGGTAATTAATTATTTACTTTCCAAGGGCAAATTGAAATAATGATTCGTTAAGTTAAGAAGGTGTTAATACATGTTTAAATGCAGCTATTGTGTCTCTGTCCATCCTTTGTCATTTAACATATGGACTTTAAAGATTAGTTAGGGAACAAAGTTTAAAATGGACCCATTTTTGGAATGTAATATTAAATGTGTTGGAACTATGCTAATATTCACCTTCATTCGCATATTGTTAAAAACAATTTGCTAACATTTTAATGGAAGTTAAAGATCTAAAAAAAATTGAAGAGTATTCATTTCAACCAAGTTCATTAAGTCACTACCAAGATTTCTATAGTGAGATCAAAAACTGTTGAGGACATTAGGCAGGAATGCAAAAATGAAGGCCCAACTTGCCCACGTGAAAACATTTGCCAACAACGTAGTGTGAGAGATTTAGATGACTTCAACAAAAGTTTAATTTGGCGAATAGTTTGTTCATTTAATTCTAATGGCGAGTAACCTAGCTATGAATAATTTTCTTCCTATTTACATTGTTTCTTCATACCATAAGCATCCAAGGCTCGTAAGAGCGACAGAGAGCGCAACAGATTTCAAAATTGTATTACCCCGCGGGCATCGACTCTTTAATACTAGTATAATGCGAAAATTTATCATTTATTTCAGTGAAAAATATAACCTTCACCCAGATACACTTGTTTGATACGAATGTCTTTATGAGCACACATTACATTTAACAAACAAATGATACTAAAATAATCCCGTTAATATTATCTCTGGTTGTTACACCTGATAGTAGAGGCATGAAATTTGTGACCTATTAAGAGATTAATGATGTCAGAATAAATATTAAAAAATGTTGATATTTAAATGGACAAATAGTAGAATATTTTTTTTCACGATCCATAAATAAAAAACAATGAATAAGTTTTAAAATGCGACGTAGTATGAATTGAACCTTGCATATACATAGATAGTCATAATCTAATAATAATCCAAGAATTTATACCACTATGTACAAAATAATTGAAGACGGCAATTTCTTTTGTTTCATTTCTTAAATTTTTTTGTGTGCAATGAATAGAAAAATATATAACGATGTAATCTCTTAACTGTTCTCTACTCACCTACTAAACCTTTCTTACGCGATATATTCGTAGTCTTCTTAAAACTAAGTTTTTAGAAAAGTGAAGCAGTAGTTTTTATCAGTTCCTTGGAAGTGTTGTTCTCTTTTTTCCATATAACAGAAAAGAATAATATAAAGGCCCATATTGCTTATTTGGTCGCTTTCTCTTAACTAACTCCAAACGAATTAATGCAATCATATGTTCCAATGTTTAATGTCAACTCCAGCTGAGACTACAATATTAAGGCTAATGCCTATATTTAAACTTCTTAATACGCTAAACTTAATACAATAATTATTATCTTTTTACACGAAGACCTCAGGAAACGATTAGAAGTATTCGAGATGTGGGCATATAGGCGCATGTTGGCTATAAGCTGAACCCAGAAAATCTCGAATGTGGAAGTTTTGCGTCCATCAACACCAGAAACTTTTGCAGTCTGTTAAGATGAGGCAAGTCGCATATTTAGGGCATATGCTCAGGTAGGACAGATTTGGGCTTCTGCAACTCATCTTAATGGGAAAGGTTTCCGGAAAAAGAGGTGTGAGACGCAGAAAGAAATCCTGGCTTTGCAACGTAAGGGCATGGACGGGGATCGCGAGCGCCGCTGAACTGTTCCGACTAGCGAGGGATAGAGATAAATTTGCGAAGCTGACTGCCAACCATCACTAGTCGGAGAGGCACTCCAAGAAGAAGACACAAATGTTAAAATTGTTAACAATATTATGTTAATAATTAACATGTTATAACAAAATAATCGAAAGTAGTGACTTTACTAAATTATTTTTTAATTTTTTTAGTTGTGTATGATTATGTAGAATTATGATTCAAGACAATCATTAATTTATATAATGGGAGTTGGATTTAAATTCGACGCAGTGACGTCAATAATTGTCATATACGAAACATCCATCCTCAGCATACTGAATCCTTCATCTACTTAATGGATTCAATCTTTTATTTGAAACCATCAAATAAAGAGCTTCATGACATCTACTGCACAAAGTATCGCGATTTTAATTTTCTTTCATTGATAGATATTAAATCTATGGACTTTAAGAAAAAACGCAATAAGGCGATAACGTCGTGTGGTATTCGGCTGAATAGAATAGTGCCACCCTAATTTGTTACCAATGTGTCGTAAAAGGCGACTAACATAAGTCGACCCGCCGTGTGGTATCCGGCAGAGTAGAACAGAGTATCCTAATTATATATATAACATTATATGTGGGAATAATAGCCATTCATGTCATAATAATAAAAAAACATTTTTTTATAATTTATTTGACTAGTCTATAGTTGCCCACGATCATAGGATCATTCGCAGGCAGCGTTTCTGCTGGACTTGAAGTCTTCGGCTCTGGTACGCCGAGCTACAATTGCTCTTTACAGAGTATATAAAAAAAAATCCTACTGTCATACTGATGTATGCTTAAGTTTGAAGGCCTGTTAATATCTTACAACTGTGGTTTGCCCTCTTTTTTATACACAAGGAATGGACTTTAGAACGAAAACTTTTGTAACTACTTCAAAAACACAGTTTTTGTAGATATGATAATAATAAAATAATCATTTTTTATAAAATTTATTTGACTAGTCTATAGTTGTGTACATCAATTTGTAAGTTGGAACCTTCTTTTCAAATGTGAGTCCCGTCAACTTATCCAGTTCGTCCAGAGATATTTCAGTAAAGGTCTTCCAATCGTACTTTTCTGCAGCCTTCTGGGTAGCTATCGCTGTCATCCAAGCACACGTCATGGGTATATCATGTTCTTTACATATTACTTTCCTGAGAAGTGCATTTAATTTTGGAATAAGTTTATAACAAGAAAAAATAATAAAGTTATATTGGTCAAGAACCTTTTCTTTTAGTCCGCGGATACAGAACTTAGAACATTCCTTAGAGAATTCCTTACGATTAATAAAATTATAACTTATTCAATATTTTAAATTATATTCATGTATAAATATATAATTTGCTCATCAGACTTTTTTATTGCTTACCCACGTATTTTGTTAATATGTAAACTAAAAACATCATCATCATCCTCGTAAGAGAGTGGTCTATTCTACTCAACCGGATACCACATGGCGTGTACCTAGGTCGCCTTTTACTATACCTTGGTAAGAAATGAGGGGAAATGAGGGAAAGAGGGTGGTCTATTTAAAAGAATATGTAATTTGGTGAACCACACGGCGTAATATGTAAATTAAAAAATAGTCTCCTATTTTCCTTGTAAATTTGAGTCCCCCTAAATTTTAGTTTCCGAATTTGGCGCTTTTATTCAAGTTCAAGCCGATCCAATAAAATGCATTTGGATTCTAATTTTGATTTAGATAAGATGGGTTGTTTTAATTGAACGAGTCATAAATTAATTTTAAAAGGCTCCATAGTAAAGGTAATAAATCAAGCAGATAAAATCTTAGCGTATTCTAAAATTAATTTTCTAAACGTACCTCAACCTTACAAACTCATTTGACAAACCCAACCCTCTGTATTCAGGATGAACTGATATTCCCCTCCCCTCATAATAAGATTTATAAGGCATCTTTTCAGAATAATCTTCCAAAACTTTTAAAATATGTATCATTTGCTCTATTTCCTTAGATATATCGGCGTCTGTAATCTAAAAATGCAAATATCAATGTGAAACAAGAATTAACTCTTACAAGAACATCAGACTCCGATATATTATTATTAAAAGGGATTTACTTTTTTACAGTATATTAGTTAAATTGTAAGTACTACATTACTTAGCTTATGTTCGAACTAATGATCATAACCGCTGTATGAAATAACAGAGAAACATTATATTAAAAATACTTCATCGATAGTAAATTCGAGATTGATGATATTGCAGACAAGCTTGAAATCCCGCCGGCTTTAATATAAAGTGATACATAAGTGCCAACAAATTCAGATGCCACCTCTAAGTATGTTTTAATACACAACTTAAGAATCTCACTTTACGCCAAAAACTATGCAAAATGCGGGAGTCAGAAATAAAAAGTACACCCTTATTGAAACTGTTAACTTGCTATAAAGAGGACCAAGAAAAGACAAATTCACCTATTTTCTGTCAAATTTTTTCAACTAGATAGAATACATTAAATGTTTTAGTCAAAGATATTTTTACAAAAATTTATACGAAATTATAAAACTCTATACGAGTATGTATCTATGTTATAGTAGTAACTAAACATATTTAGCAGTTTTGCATGCTTTAATAGTTAACAGCTTACCTCTTTTAACAGATCTTTAACAGTGTCAGTATTTTCAGTCACATACATAAATGATAAACCAATAATTTGAGTAATGTCGGGTTTGTCTCTCAACATATTACTGTATGTGTCTTTGGACTATAAACAACCATTTTTAGGGCTTCTCTATACTCTTCTATTGCTGTTTCATTTTTAGAGATTCCTGGGAAATTAATAAAGTTAAGAAAATTTCGACAAAGTAATTTTTTATGCGTTTGAATTCTTTGGCCCTAATTTGGTAGAAATAAATTACAGATATATTGTAAACTTTAGGGCATGTATCTAAAACTATTTATATCAACAATTATGAACTTTAAACTCAAAACTTAATAATCTCATGTTAAAACTGATCATTAAGTGAATTCAAACAATTATGAATAAACATTATACCTGCTGCTACTTGAAAAGCCTCTTCTTTCATATAATATTGTATAAGAAATTCTAGAGCATCATCTTTCATGTTCTTAGGAAGGTCTTGAACTCTTAATTTAAGAACACTGCCATCTTTTCTTTTAGCTTCAAATTTTGACCAAGTTTTATGAGAATCAGATGTATTTGACATTTTAGTTAATATAACTTTAGTGTAATACAATATAAACACTGTGGAAGAAATGCCGTTGAAATAACTATGATATTGTTCGAATATATAAAAAAAAACAATATTCATAAACACGAATTTACACTGGTCAAATACGAAATATCTTACTGATTCCACGTTATCCCTAGCAAACGGTTAATATAAAAATAATCGTCATCACTTTATCCGTGTATTTTATAATCTTCGGACTGTAGATTAGATATAGGAAATTTATCAACTACTGATCGATTAGGAGATTAATAACAGGAATAAACAAAAATATTATAATTTTTTTCTGAGTCATATGTTTCAGTTGAAAACAACTATTTTGGCTGCGACGGCTAATAATTTTAAGCACGCAATTATAACTAAGAGTTTGATGGTTTACACCCCAGTAGAAACTTTTGAAATTCCTTTACCAAAAATCTGGTACCCGCTACTTCGTTACTTATTCGTAATATTCGATACAAGAATACATGTTTTTTATTGTTATTTTCGGCTTTAGCAAGATGGCAAACTGAACTGGCGGTGGGGCGTAGGTGGGTTACCGTCCACGAGGTGAACCTACTTGCCCGAACGGATCCTTGCAGGCTCTATTGCCTGGTTAATGTTAAGGGCCGTGGGCCCAGGTCATCTAGTTGACCAAAGGGGTGTCGAGTTTGGTAGGGAGATCTGGGTCTTGGTCCCAGGTCATCGTGGCGTAATGTCAATCCTCGTTGTTGTGTCACAATCGCTGGTATAGTCATGTCCTGTGGTTTTGCCCTCTCGCCCGTCGCGTCTTCAGTCGTCTTCCGTCTTCGTCACCGTCGTCGTCCACGTCGGGCCGTGGTGACGGTAATCGCACATGCTCACGAGGCAGGAAACGTCCTTTGGGTGGCCGTGCGTGGAGTGACGCGATGCCTTGGAGATGAACGTGCGCGCTGTTGTCCGCCCGCTAGTCGGACTTGTCCACAGTCAGCAGCTTGGTATCTCTGGGCAATCGTCGTTCCGCACATACCTCGGGGCTTCCACGATCATACGATCATTTGCAGGCAGCGTTTCCGCTAGACTTGAAGTATTTGCCTCTGGTACGCCGAACTACAATTACTCCTTACAGAGTACAAAAAAAAATCCTACTGTCTGATGTTTGCTTAAGTTTAAAGGCCTGTTAATATCTTACAAATGTGGTTTCCTCCCTTTTTTATACAGAAGGAATGGTCTTTAGAACGAAAACTTTTGTAACTACTTCAAAAACACAGTTTTTGTAGATATGATAATAATAAAATAATCATTTTTCATAAAATTTATTTGACTAGTCTATAGTTGTGTACATCAATTTGTAAGTTTGAACCTTCTTTTCAAATGTGAGTCCCGTCAACTTATCCAGTTCGTCCAGAGATATTTCAGTAAAGGTCTTCCAATTGTACTTTTCTGCAGCCTTTTGGGTAGCTATCGCTGTCATCCAAGCACACGTCATGGGTATATCATGTTCTTCGCATATTACTTTTCTGAAAAGTGTTTTTAATTTTGGAATAAGTTTATTAAAAGAAATAATAATAAAATTATATTAGTTAAGAACCTTTTCTTTTATCCAACGGATACGGAACATAGAACATAAGTTCCTTACGTCCAATAAATTTATAACATATTCATTATCTTAAATTATATTCGTATAAGAGTTTAAGTTAAGAGTTGAGAGATTTTTAATCACAATTCTTTACTTCAAAATTCTAATTCACAATTAGAGTTTTATCATCAAACTTTTTTACTGGTTGCAAGCCTAGCGCAGTTTGTATATGTATGTAAGGGACACTTTTTATGTTTGAACAAAAATTGTCCCCTATTTTTCGTGCAACTTTTTTCACCATTAGAAACCTTCATCAGTTTTTGAAGGATGTTTTAGTTCACGAATCCAAGTTAAGAGTTTAACATCTTAATTTAGTCAACAGATAATGCTCATTGGATTCTAATTTTGATTTAGATAAGATGACCTAATGGGTTATTTAAAAACGACTAATAAATTGATTTGACAAGGATCTACTGTAAAGATAATTAATTAGGTAGATAATATCTTAACGTAGTCCAAAATTATTTTTTTAGACGTACCTCAATCTTACAAACTCATTCGACAAACCCAACCCCCTGTAGTCAGGATGAACTGCCATTCCCCTCCCTTCATAATAAGATTTATATGGCATCTTTTCAGAATAATCTTCTAAAACTTTAAAAATCTTTAGTAGTTGTTCCATTTCCTTAGATATATCAGCATCTATAATCTAAAAATGTCAATATTAATATGAAGCAAATATTTACTTTCACAAGAACAACAAGACTATAAGATATGTTATTACTAAGGGGGGTTTTAGTTTTTATTTATTCATTATATTTTATATTATATTAATGTTGATTTCATTATTAAAGCGTCGTCGACGATTTATGTATACAATTCTAATTCGTCTAATTAAGAAGCCGTCAACCTTGTTACCTAAAGTATTATAACTAAGACTAATCTTTTAATCAATAAAAGATGAACCTTTCTTCCTTCCTTTAGTATTTTAAATATTGCATTTACAACAAAAAGCTACAGTATTTTTTTTATAAAGCTATTCGCTTTTATGTTTCAACTGATCGTGTATGCGTAAAAAATGTGCAGCACATAATATATTAGTATCTCAGTCATCGTTCTCCTGCCCTTATCCCACTCTAAGTGGGGACGGTAAAACATGTTTCAACATATTGTTACATGATTTGGCTTTTATTTTACGACCGACCGCCTGCCTGAAATCAACCAACCTGAGTCTTATTTTACGACACCTCGGTAAAAAAGAGGGTGGTCTATTCTACTCCAGGGATACCACACAGCGGGTCTATTTACCTTAGTCGACTTTTACGATACCCCGGTAAGTAATGACAGTGGTCAATTCTAGTCAGCCAGATACCACACAGCGCAACTAAACATATTTAGCAATTTTGCACGATTTAATATTTAACAGCCTACCTCTTTTAACAGATCTTTAACAGTGTCAGTATTTTCAGTCACTTGCATAAATGATAAACCAATAATTTGAGTAATGTCGGGTTTGTCCTCGCAACATATTACTGTATGTGTCTTTGGACTATAAACCACCATCTTTAGGCCTTCCCTATACTCTTCTATTGCTTTTTCATTATTGGCGATTCCTAGAAGATATGTAAAGTTTAGCAATTTTCAATAAAGTTCTTATTCATTGCTTTTGAATAATTATCGAAAAAATAGTTAATATAAAGTAACGGCCTGTTACTACTAACTGCTAGGTATAGGCCTTCTTCCTCACTTTTTGGAGAGAAGGGAACTAAGACAAATCTCACTGCTCCAATGGGTATTGGTAACCCATATTCCTAGAATTCTCTAGAAATGTATAGGGTTCCTCAGAGGTTTTCCTTCATCGAACATATATCCGACACTTAAGTTTAAATAGAAAAACCCATTGGTGCCTGTCCAGCACAGCACATGTTGAATACAGAGCATCAAGCGAATTTAAACATACATGAATAAACATCATACCTGCTGCTACTTGAAAAGCCTCTTCTTTCATATAATATTGTATTAGAAATTCGAGAGCATCATCTTTCATATTCTTAGGAAGGTCTTGAATTCTTAATTTAAGAACACTGCCATCTTTTTTTTTAGCTTCAAATTTTGACCAAGTTTTATGAGAATCACATGTATTTGACATTTTAGTTAATATAACTTTAGCGAAAGACAACATTTTCACTGTGAAAAAAAGCCGTTGAAATAATTTAGATATTTTTAGAATATAAAAAAAATCGAATAAATAATCGCAAATTTACACTCGTAAAATACCTTATTATCTTACCGATTTGACGTTGTCCCCAACAAACGGTTGGTACCAAAATAATCGTTTACATGTTATGCATGGTTTTTTTTATACTATTCTCACTGTTGATTAGATATATAAAAATTTATCAACTATTGATAGATTAGGGGATCAATCACAGGAGTATAAGATAATCTTTTCTGAGTCATATGTTTTAATTAATAACACTATTCTAGCTGCGACAGAAAATAATTTTAAGCATGCAATTATAACTTGGGGTTTGAAGGTTTAATCTCGAGCATAAATCTCTGAAATTTCTTTACTGACAGTCGGTATTCAATACTTTAGTAACGCAGGATAAATATTTTAATAGCCTATTTACTTCTTGGTTATAGTCCATCTGTATAACCTTTTTCATCAAAATTGCTTCGGCGATTTGGGCATTAAAATCTAACAAATAGTATAGTTATAGTATTAGTGTGGATGTCCTACATTGATGTTTACAAAATTCGTCATTATAGTCTCTATTAGGTGAAAAAGGTTGCGGGAAAACGTACTTGTACCTAAATATTTTCTGCGATGTGTATGACCTGCGAATACACTTTCAAATAACATGGGTCGTCTAAGCTTTCTTCGTCAAATGGAACAGGAGATATTCTAATTTCTCTCCACTCTGACCTATATTCTGACCATAGGAATAGTTAATGTGGAGCTATATTATAGTTGGTCCAAAGTTCATTTAGCAAGTTATATTTTCTAAATACTTATTATGTACCTATTATGATGAAAATCTTTTTCGACGGTGGTCACCACGTAAAAATATTCTGATAGAATGTTAAAGTAATCAGTCCCTTAAAGGATTCCGAATTTTTATTTTTGAGATAACATGTAAGTGCGGAATCATTAAAAAATCAAAAATGATTGCATTGGCAATGGGTACTTACCATCTTTCTATTTCTTATTAATTGATGTTTTCTCGAACATAGAAGGTTGTAAATTAGTTACTTGGACAATAGATACAAAAAAAAATACATGCATTTTGAATAAAATATATTTCAAACTAAAGGGAATAGGTATTTAGAATTAATAAAGTCTTAAATTATCTTAGTCAGCTATCGTAAACATGAATTTGAAACTTGGTATCCTATTTTCGAAGGTAAGTCCAGTCTTCTCTTCGAGTTCTTCCAAAGGCACTTCAACCAAGACCTTCCAATTGTTCTTATGAGCTGCCTTTTGGGTACCTATTGCTGACATCCAAGCGCATGTCATTGGGATATCATTGTCAATACAAATCAGTTTTCTGAAACAAAAGGTCTATATCAATATTAAAGTCCAAAGACCGTAGCCCAAGTAACATTGTAATGGACCTAACATCACGTCGCGTCAAGAGTTGCACCAAGTTAGCTGCTACACGCAGTTCCCATCGCGATAATGCCGTATAAAGAGCTCATGAATAAGGGCCCTGTATCAGCCTACAATTAGTCGACCTCACCCTACAAAATAAGATATGAGTATACCTAGTTTTTCTTGTATACTAGAAATCCTAGAAGCTTGTACATGTCAGAACTAGTCTTGTTACTTAATAACTGCCCAAAGGGCAACTCTTTATACATTGAAGAATAAATAATTAACAATTATAAACTTTAGTTCACTATACTCAAAGTGTCCCATAAGATCCTTTAGCTAATTATTTGTTTAGCTAATCAATAACTTCCTAAAAACTCAGCAGTTGCTAATTTTAAAATAATCAACTGATGAAATTCTTGTAACTTATTCAAATTTTAGCGTTTATGCCTATAGCACGTTCGCAGTATAATTAAGCCGATAACCTTCAATAACTAAATTGAATTTCTGCAAAAGAATCGTTTTAATAGTTATTATAGGCTTTAGGGAAATGGCAAACTAAACTAAGATTGCGTTGAAAATCCAGGTTTAATATCTTACTTAGAAATTGGGTAACCTCGGGATATGCTAATCATCGCATCTAAAGATACTCTGGTTTTGAATAATTCCAAAGGTAATATATGCTGAGAGGCCACAGCTTGTATTCGATGCAAATTGTAAACCCAACCGACGACAGTGTTATTTTGGCATACCACTTCTTGAGTGAATTATTTCACCCACGATGTTATATTTCATTATGAATTCTCTGTCAATAAACTTTACTGATGGGCAAAATACATTAAAATTAAGTTCAGAAGTGAGTTTTAATAACACTACAAAATGCAACTTGTATAATTGCGATCTAATTTGAAAACAAAATGACATATCCACGTCACACAAGTTCAAGATGGCTTCCCCACTTTCAAGATGGCCTTAAACATAAAACTTTGCGTGAAGATAGGTCTTGATCTAGAATACAATACTGGACACCTTTTATTTTAAAAAAAAAGTAACTTAAGTACTCTCTTTTAGTCTCTCGATTCGATCGAAGAATTGCTAGTATATTATATAATATACCACGAGTCTCATAACAAACGTTATTTAAAGAAAAAACTATGAATGTTACTCACCTTACTTTCACAAGTTCATTCGCTATACCCAATCCTCTGTACTCTGGATTTACAATAATACCTCTGCCATAATAAAATAACTCGCAGTCTGTCTTGTCCATAGTATATCCTTCTAATATTTTTCCGGCGTACAGTAACTGTTGTAGTTCTTTTGTTTTAAAATCCATCTATAATAATATAACAACATAAATACCTTTTTGGATATCACGAAATATTTTTTTAAATTTTATTTTATATATAGACAAAAGTAATAATAATAAGTAATAATGTATTTTTACGCCGTGTGGTATCCGGCTGAATAGAATAGTACCACCCTCAATTCTTTTCCGAAATGTCGTAAAAGTCCACTAAGGTAAGTTTTCCCACCGCGTGATATCCGGTTGAGTAAAATAGACCGCGCTCTTTCTTACCGAGTTGCTGTAAAAAACGACTAAGGTAAGTGGTCGTCAGGCAGGCGGCCGGTCGTAAAATACGTAGCCAAATCATGTGACAACATGTTTATAACATGTTGTGCCGACCCCACTTAGAGTAGGATAAAGGCAGGAGGATATAATAGTAGTAATATCTTTATATTACTTTAAGAATTGCGGTTAACGGAAAATTAACTGAAGAGTTTAAAAATCTGCATATGAAAGAAACCGGTGAAATGGAAAGCCACAGGATTATATGAAATGAATTACCGGTTCAGTTAACGATGCCACTTCGGGTGAATAACGCAATCATCTGATAATCATTGCAATTTTTTTTTTACCAGAAGGTAATTAAAAACGTAAAATAACGACAATTTCCATAACTTGATATCAATATCGTTACCATAAAAAAGCAAAGCTACGGACTCGATCTATCCCACTTCTGGGCAAAGGCCTTCTCTCTCTTATAAAGAGGATGATGATGAGGAAATGATGATTAATGATGCGATGCGGATGGACAAGTTATTTAATAAATCAGAGATGCTCGTAAGAAATTATGAGATATACAAGTTTCCTCATAATGTTTTCCTTGACCGTAAAACGTGTGATAAATTACAAACATCAATAAAGGAATACGTTTTTAAAGAAAACTAAACAATCTGCACAGAATTTAACACCGCATATCATAACGTATTCTAACGTAAATCACGGACAACCATTAAATTAACATATTGTTTTATCTCATCCGTTAGATTAACATAAAAGTAGTCCGCTTGTATTTTACTCATGATATATGCAATAACTAATACCAGTTTTGAACTTGGCCTTAAGCTTGTTGGATTCTTTCAACAGCGACAAAAAAACTAGTGATGGGTGACCGTTATTTAGAGGCTCTTTATCATAAAAAGAAGTAAAAAATATTGAATTTATCGCAGAATTAAGAGAAGTAGGTATTTGTACCTTTGAATTGCAAAAAAGAACAAACAATAAGCCAAATGCTTACTCGCTTATGATAGCCGGCTTAGTATTGCATACAATCCCAGCCTACTCCTACTAATATTATAAATGCGAAAGTATGTGAGTATGGATGTATGTTTTTACTCTTTCACGGCGGGTAAAACCTAGTGGGTAAGTTGTCAAACTACATAAAGAGAGCTATATTTTGTCCTATAACAAACCGAAAACAGCGACGAGGTTTTGAAACTAGAAAGTTATGGCAAAGATGCGTCCCTTGCACTTGTACCTTATACTTGCAAACTTACATCTTTTATCAAATCTTCTAATTTGTCTGTACTCCTTGACAACTGTATTATTGATACGCCCAGAATTTCTCCTGTGCTGTTCGAATCGTCGTCAATGCAGCAGACAGTTCCATGAAGCGGTGCAAATTTGAAAAACTGGCCCATTAGATCCCTGTACTCTTGAGTTGCTTCTTCACTTTTAGATATACCTAGAAGATTTTTATGTATGAATATATAATACCAAGAAATTTCAATGTAGATTGATATGTAACTTTAAGTATACTGTCTTATTGTATAGACAATTTTGGGTAATTAAATACGGATGAAAGAAGAGTACAAATAAGATGCTAATGTTAAGGTGGCGTGATAAGACTGGATAAAATACGAAATGAGTATATAAGGAGAAGTCTTAAGGTTGCGCTGATTATAGGAAAGACGAGAAGTACAAGATTAAAATGGTATGGACATGTAATCAGCAGGAATGAAACTCATGTGACCAAACGAATATTAAATATGTGGATTGATATGTAACTAGAGGAAGGCCGAAAAGACATGGTTGGATTATATGAAGTATGCATATAAAAGGAGTAGCGCCAGAGTTGACAGATGATAGTTGAGAATTGAAGCGAAAAATACGTTGTGCTGACCCCACCTAAAGTAGGAGAAGGGCAGAAGAAAAATGTTTATATAATACTTAGAAGTATTTATATTATAATAATACTTTAAGTTTGAATTTGAAGCTTCCTCGCTCTGGAATTCTGACTTTTGGGATCTTGGTCTCTTTCCCTGCTACCTGTTAATAGCATTCATCGTTTCTTATTGACTGATTCCGTCCCTTTGCGAAATGGTGAACTAGTACACCTTACTAGTGCCGACAATACCTAAGGTGTCAAGTATCAAAGAAAACCTTGATGCGTTAAGGCTGAGTTTTTTTTATCTATATTGCACTGTTAAGATATAAAAGTACAAAAGACGAACTAAACACTAAAGTAAGCGTTCTCTACCAGTCAACCTTAGATCCAAACGGAAAATTTAAATAGGTGCAGCAAGCAAACAAACAGAAGAAGAAAAGTAGTAATAGGCGTAAATAAGTAAGAAATGTAAATCCATAAACTGTAGTGATGTGCCTAAGCAAATGAGAAAGAAATAAATGGATAACGATAAAAATAAGATAATATATAAAAAAAGATGGTACAATATATTTAGTGATTAAAGAAAAATATTATTAATTGTTACAGATAATGAATGTGGTGTTTTTAACATTTAATTTAAAAGTAAGACGACTGGAAGATTTTTTAACAGAATCAGGGAGATAATAAGAACAGAATAATGACACATAAACTATATTGTTTTCTGAATAAAACTTCCTTCACGTGTTTTGTTTTTTATCATAAATAATCTTTGCTGAGTTTAGAAGATTTTTTATACTTATAACGAGTACCTTTACCTTAATATTAACTGTCACGAGTATCAATAAACGAGAATCAAAGATAAGAGAAGCTCTTTGACACTTTTTTATAAATTCGCATAAATTTACGCTTATATTACCGTCACACATCACTGTATATATGACAATCAAAATTTCACGATTCACGATTTTTATAGCCTTATCTATAAAAGTTATATTATACTTTCTAATATTGGGCACAGACAACGATTAACCAGAGGTAAGGTGTGATTAAGACGGACTTCTTAGATTTAATAACAAACTACAGAGAATGTGCAAATTGCAGCAAAAGGTAACCAGTGTTAAGTGTTAAGTTAATGTTGGAAATTTCTTCTGCTGCTCTAACCAAGTCTGGTTGATTTGAGTTTCTTCAAGACAAAATTTTTAAATCATATTAAGAAAATTATTCATAAATAACCATTTAATTCACTCAAGATCAAATAATATTAGAAAAGGAAGTGATGTTCACACGTTTATATTTAAGGAAGTTAAATGATATAGTGATTATAGCCATAATAATGACTTTAATAATCACCAGCCTAGTTTGATAATCGTATACTATAGTTTTTATCTCTTAAAGTGATAATTTTTAGTCAATACCTTTATTGCTTACAAATTTATATAAATTTATAATTTAGCTTTGAATATCCATTCATACCGGTTGACACGCAATTTTATTTATACAACAGCACCAATTCATACTTTTAAAATTAATCGAATAATACCTGAAGCATTGTGTACAGCTTCTGAACCGACATAGTACTTCATTAAAAATTCGAAGACCTCATCTCCTGGTTCCAAATGACAGCCTTGAATTCGCAATTTAATCACACTTCCGTCTGCTTTCTCTGACTCAAATCTAGTCCATATTTTACACGTATCATTTGTTTCTGACATGTTTACACTAATACAAAACTATTATTAAATAAAAACGGCTTAAAGAGAGTCTGAACACGCGCCTAAATATATCTGACTTCAACGTCGCGAACTAGATGCTCAAGTATTTATGCATAACTAAACAACAGTCAACACTTATGGTTCATTCACTTATACAAGCATTTCTTAGTGTGAGTGGATTTATAAATATACAATCCTGTATTGCTTGTATATGTGTGACACCGCGTGTAACAGATGTAACGCACACAAAGTCGTTCATATATGGATCAGTCGTACTCTTCTCATCGCGAGATGAATAATAACCATTTATATTGTGAAAACATAGTGTTCCGCAATTTATTTGTTTGCTTCTATAATTTTATGTTTATTATTTACAAAAAAAAAAATAGTAGAATTATTATAAATTCTTATTATTGTGTAAAATTTTACTAAAGATCATAAATTTACTTTACATATAAATAACAAAGAAGGAGTAAATAAAGCACCTTAAACTTAGCAACATATAATTTCAAGCCTTATCAATAACAATGATGTATATATATAAGTGAAGGAGTAGCTTTAATTTATTTCATCATCGTTCATAAACAAATATAGTTTTCTTTAAAAAAAGAATTAAACTAGACTTAAATTGAAAATTATATTTAACGTCTTTAAGGCCTTTATGTCAAGAAAATAGTCTAAACTAATATATTTTATATTTTGTTTTTGCTAAAGAGTTTGTTCTTTTGTTGGGTTGTTTGAATGCGCTAATCTCAGGAACTACTAGACTGATTTGATTATATATTTCGAGTGTAGGATAGTCCATTTATCAAAAAAGGCTACAGGCTATATATCAGCACGCTAAGATGAATAGAATAGGAGTGCCAATAAAACATATTACGAAAATGGCAATGTAAAGCTTTCCTTACGTGCGCTAAGTAAACGGTGAAAGTCATTAAAAAATCAATTACCAAATTGTCCCCCTCTAAAAGTTTAAGTAAAAGTCCGTGAAGCATATGTATAGTTTGTAAGGTTAAACCCACTTTAACCATTTTTTGGTTATCAAAATTACGGTTTTAATATTTCACGCGGGACGAGCCGCTGGCGATTTCTTGTATCTTATAAGTATAACAGAGATTTTCCAGAAATGCAAAATAATACGTTGGAGAATTTCAGTAGCTTCGACACATCGAATATTGTAGTAAACGACATCAGTTAATTATTCAATCAAAATTGATTATATTGCGTATATTTCCAAGAATATGACCTTTGAGTCGTGACTAGTAATATTTAAATATGTAGCAAGGAAAACGTAACGAAATCTCAAAACGGGTTTCACATTTAGCAGATTATGTATTATATTCAGATAAAGAAAGGTAAATAAGTTGTAGCTGCATATTTTAATCTTATATTAGCGGGCTGTTACTATCCCACTGCTGAGAATAGGCCTCTTCTCTCCGTTTTTTGGAGAGAAGGATTGGACCTACCACGGTGCAACAATGCGGATTGGTAGGTTACATATATCCCAGAAGTCTCTGGAGATATGCAGGTTTCCTCACGATGTTTTTCCCTAAAAGCGTGTTATAAATTGCACTTGTCAATTAGACACATAAGTTTTAACAGAAAAACTCATTGGTGTCTACCCGGGTTTGAACCCGTGACCTCCTTGAAAGAGTGGCACAGTGTTGCCGCTGGGCTACCACAGCTTTTTTTTAATTTTAATCTTAGTATTTGATAAATACTAAATTGGCTCTTTCTATAGGGATACAAAGTTCGACACACTTTCACGCTATTTTAAGCCACGAATAAGTATATAAACTGGCTGGCTAACTGGCCCGTTGGCGCAGTGGGTAGTGATCCTGCCTTCAGCTCTGCGGGTCGCGGGTTCGGTTGAACTAATTCAAAATTAGGCTCAATTGAGATATATTTTGATGAGATATACCTATACGAGTAAATACATCCTTATTTCAATTCTACCTATGACATAACTCTACGAACTATAGAAAAAGCTTCAGTTTTCTTGTTCGTCCAAATCATGGGTCTCTTTAACACTCACGAACGATGTAGGCGCAACGCTTTACCGCAAATTGCCGCAAAACAATTTTTTGAATTAGGTCACTTTAATACTAAGCGTGCGATATGTAAACATAAGTAGCGTAATAAACAACTTTTATCCCGCGTCGCATTGTAAATTCCGTAATTTCTCAACGAAGATACCGCTTAATCCTTTTACATAAACAGCAAGTATAGCCTACTTGAATACATCACAGCTCTCATTCTCACATATTATTAAATGTTGAGACCCATCTCAATTTGTCAGGATTATACTGTCAACGTTTTTCTTAGTGATCATTCAAGATATTTTTTATTCTCAGGTAAACTGATGGAATTAAAAATATATACCTAATCCTTAATTACACTTATTCAGTTATAACGCGACATTAAAGACAACTTTCCAGCAAATGCAAAAGCTATGTGGCATCCGGCTGAGTGTGATGGGCCACGATCATTTCTTACCGAGGTGTCGTAAAAGGCGACTAAGGTAAGGTGACCCGCCATGTGGTATCCAGCTATATAATAAATAAAGATGAGTAATTTAGGGAAATTCTACCCTACATTCACAATATTAGAGCTTATTTTTTAATGTGCTTATTATGTGGTCAGGAACATATAGAATCATATGATAGTATCTCAAGAGCACAATATGTAATAGAATCATATTGAGAAATGCCGAAATGTTGTTATAAATTATGCTGTCTTTAATTATTACACTAAGAAGAAGGAGCTGGTATTATTAATTTTGAATTACTATACGATATAATTGAATATAAATTTTAAACAATTTAAACATTACGAAGACCTTATACACAGGCATAAGGAAACAAATAATTGCCTTAATTATAAATGGCACATAAATCATTTCATTTAAATGAGAATAAGACTGGTACGCCAGTCTTAATGAGATCCACACCCCGTCATCGAAATTCATGCTAATTAATTGCTTCTCCAAATTATAAATGACAAATTTGCCCCATCCGAAGAATAAAGTCACATGTTTCATGTGCAAACATAGAACATGTAACTTTATTCTTCGTATGGGGCCGACAATTGTGTAATCTAACATAAGGACATGACACAGCATAAGGATGTGACGAATTTATAACGGGATTGGAAATAAATCCGTATGCGCGTAGTATCCTATCCTGCTTAATATTATAAATGCGAAAGTTTGTAAGTATGAATGTATTGTTACTCTTTCACAGCAAAATCCGTTGAACTAATGTCGATGAAATTTAGTACAATTATTCCTTATACACCGGAGTAACATATAGGCTATAGAAAATTCATTCAACAGAAATAGGATGACATTGAAGCGCCATCTATTACCAACCTATCAAACGACAACAGTCAACTCGAACAAAGTCGCTGGTAAAAGCTAGTACTATATACATACTTCTGGACTTGAGTCAAAGTTGACAAAATTCAGCTTAGATACCTACCTTAAAATAATTTGATGTTCAAAGGTTCATATTTTAAAAGCCTGCTTAAAATAAAGACCATGCGACTCTCACGAAAAGGTCACGGATCAAACTCCGAGCAGACTCCTATGACTTTTTTTTCCATAAACTTATGTTCTTGACTGATATTTATAATTCGTCACGCACTTTTTGGTGAAGGAAATCACCGTGAGCATACTATGCATATGCATCTATAAAGAATTCAAGGGATATGTGTAACCTACTAATCAAGCCTGAAGCAGCATAGTGGGTCTTAGTGGTCCAAGCTTACTCTCCAAAAACGAAGAGAAAACCGAGCCTACTCCCAACTTCTGCATGATGTATGTATGGAAAATGAAATTCCCATAATTGACATACCTAAAAAAACGAAATTTGACATACTAAAGTATACATATATGCTAATCACATTGCAAAGACTTAATGCTACCTTGAACTTCTTGAATACTCAAGAAAGTAGTAAGTACGTTTTTTCAAACGCAAAGTTACTTAGGAAATTGCGAAGTTCGTTTTCTTTTGAACGTCAAAGCTGAATTTTGTTTCATTCATCCTTAATCTTTCAAAAATTTCCTTGAATAATTCAGTAAAAGCTCTTCTTGAAAAGTGAAGTTACGGGCTGTTACTATCTCCCACTGCTAGACATAGGCCTCCTCTCTCCGTTTTTAGATGGGTTGGAGCTAAGACCTACCACGCTGTTCCAATGCGGATTGGTAGGTTACACATATACCTAGAATTCTTTAGAGATATGCAGGTTTTCTCACGTTGTTTTCCTTACCCAAAAAGTGTGTGATATATTCCAATTATCAATTAGACACATAAGTCTTAACAGAAAATCTCATTGGTTTTGGCCCGGGGTTTGATCCCGTGACCCCTCGAAAGAATCACACGGGGTCACCGCTGGGCTATCACAGCTTTTTTAAACCTCTTTGTATTTGTAATCGGCGACAAAAAACCATGCTGTACAAGATGTTCAATAATACATTATCAACAGCAAAGAATATGCAATATTTTACAGCCAGGCTTTGCGATTTTGGTCGTGGAGTCTATCTCTTGATGATGCTTCGGTTGCGGGGCGAAACGATTGTTGAGTTTGTGATAGTGAACGTATATAGTGCTTGTGTATTGTGGTGGCGGTGGTGAAGGTTTGTGCATTTGTTTTTACGAATCCTGCATGTATCAGATATGATAACCGATTGTCCACTTACATTTAGCATTATATATATTTTCTATTTTTCTTCTTCGCAGATTAAAGCAAAATAATTTTATTATTACTTTTGTATTATGGATCTCCGTAAAGTAACGTCTAATTCTATAAATTATGCAATATTTTACTTTTTTACCTGCAAAATTAATAACTAGTATGTTAACACATGGTAAAAAAAATTGATACTTAATAGCTGAACTATGTATTATTAGAAATTCCACACCGACGAACTAATTTAATATTATGCTCGCTTAATAGGTTTTAGTTGTGGCAATTGAGCACAAATTACATCGACATTGTAAACGAAAATTGACATACGATACCCCAGATGTATTTATATATCAGTTTCAAGGTCTAACATACATGGGATTTGTCGAATTATCATGATTTGGAAATTTTTAGAATCGGTTTTTGTTAATTTGCTATACCGTGTTTTCCCAAATACAAATATTAAACCAGTTTTTACGTAATTATTTTTCCGGATCAAATGAATTGCGTAAAACCCCATGCTTTTGAATATTTAAATATGTCCGAATCTGTGTACCAAAATTGTGGTCATTTCTCAAAATTATTTCTTAGCATTTCTTCTCGACAAGAGCACCTTTTAGAAGCAATAAAAGCTTAATTATAATTTAACATTAGAAAGTATTTACAACACATTTTGAAAGAAACAGTACCTCCTCGGTAATTTTTAAAACAACATAATTTACTTTATTTTTAATTTAAAAAAAGAAAAAAAGAAAGAAACCGCCAATGGATTCAAACTCGGACTTATTTTTGGTCGGCCCGTTACCCATCTGCTATCGCAACATTACGTTTGACAATAAATAAATCCTTTGTTTTCAATTCTACATTATAGAATTTTTTTAAGCCCAAAAACACCAAAAACAGGGATAAAATATATTTTTTTTAATAAAACCAAGCTAGATTTTTCTCCTCCGAAACCCCTTTTTATATTATTGATTAAATAATTCATTTAAAGTTTAATATGCTTATAAATTTTATTTCATTCTATTAATTTAAACCGAATACAAAGGAAATACTTTTTTATAAAACGATAAAGAATTCCATCTTTTAATTAATTAACACGCGAGAATCGTCTTACCGCACAAAAGCTTTCTTGTCATATATATTATTTCTAATTGAATGAAAGGTTTCAGACATGTTTTAATGTGGTTTTGGTTTCCAAGCACGTATCTACTTGTATTAATATAACTTCTATATATGAATATAATTTCCGTCGTTTGTCAATAAAAAAAAAAATCTTAGTTAAATTCACGTCCCTACTGTAAAGCTGTGCTGGCCAAACGGTAAGACTGTGTAACTCTTTCGTGGAGGTCACGGCACCAATGAGTTATTCTATTAAAACTTATATGTCTAATTGATATCTGCAATATATCACACACTTTTCGGCGAAGGAAAACATCGTGACGAAACCTGCATATCTCTAAAGAATTATAGAGTTATGTGTACCAATCCACATTGGAGCTACGTGGTAGGATAGGTTGATGTTAGATACTGGGGGTAAAGAGATGTACGCCGTACGACTTAGCTGGAATGCTGGTGCCAGTAAATGAGACAGACGATGTCAATGTTGCTTAGAGAGCCTTGTCTTGTCATATTTTACAATCGGTTCCATAGCGAAGCGTAGACATAGCAAAGACTGGTTCGATGACAATAGCGAGAATCTCAAAGTGACATTCGACAAACACCAAAAACTCTTGCGATAGCATAATCGAAGAGGTAGGAGTGTCGAGGTGGTCAAAGTAAGTGACCAGAAACTGAGAAAGTTGTCTCGACTGCTAAAAGACAAGTGGTGGCAGACAAAGTTCTTCAGGTGCAACTACTTGCCTACACAATCCAGCTAGGGGAGTTTCACTGTGAGGTGCGTAAGCTGGACCACCTTTAAGGTCGTTAGATGGTATGAATCTCCGGACCAGCAAGGCTGTATTAAAACGTTGGGCCGATCATTTCAATACTCTGCCTAATGTAGATCGATCAGCTGAACTAAATAATATCAGCACGATGCCTCAGCTTTCGTTAGTCAATGAGTTGGACGAACCCTTGTCGTATGACTAGGTTGTTTCTGCCACCAGATACCAGAAAAATAAGCGGGCGGTTGGCATAGACCTTATACCAGGTGAAATACGGTAGAGATGAGTTACACACAAAATCCAATCCCCCTCTCCAAAATCGTAGA
Source organism: Morpho achilles (assembly GCA_947086495.1). Classification (NCBI taxonomy): domain Eukaryota; kingdom Metazoa; phylum Arthropoda; class Insecta; order Lepidoptera; family Nymphalidae; genus Morpho; species Morpho achilles. The sequence goes on from CAMTZB010000013.1 coordinate 12,552,431, forward strand.
GAGGAGGCCCGTCCCAGCAGAGGGATAGCAATAGCAGTACTTTGTTTTAATTACTCCAGTAATATTTTTTATTCACTGAAGCCTACACTGAATTAATAAAATAAAGTTCGTTATATTCCAACGAGTGCCGACTGGTAATAAAAACATAATGGCTCGAATGAAATCGTTCGAATACCTATTCAATTAATTGGCTCACGCATCAATTGATATTGAGTTTTGCGTTGAATTTGTTTACAGTGTTATGCTATATAAATATGAGTACCTGAGTGACTGAGTCGCCGTGTGATTATCCGGCTGAGTAGAAAAGACCACCTCTAGTTTCTTCTTGATATTGGACTACCAAGCTAATGGATGACGTCTCCCTCTGGGACGTTCGGGGAAGTTGAAGGCAATTTTAACCACGCTGTCATCTGATCTTCGTTGCATGTGGCCATATGGTATGGCCGCATGGCGAAGTCTATTTTCCTATAATTTACTGGAGACAAAAACACTAACCCACTTTAAGTGGGGTCGGCACAACATGTTATTAACATGTCGTGACATGATTCGGCTAGGTATTTTACGGCACCTGAGTAAGAAAGAGGGTGGTCTATTCTATTCCGCCGGATACTACATGGCTGGTCAACTTACCTTAGTCTCCTTTTACGACACCTCGGTAAGAAAGAGGGTGGTCTATTCTACTCAGCCGGATACCACATGACGCGTCGACTTACCTTAGTCGCCTATACGAAACCTCGGTAAGAAATGAGGATGGTCTATTCTACTCAGCCGATGACAACACGAATATCCACTCTGATAAATTATAATTCTTTGATAGGATATTACAATTAAACCTAACAAAATTTTCTTCATGACCCATCATAAACGTGATTCATAATATTGGTGATTCATCGTTATCGTAATACCACTATCCTTATCCTGGACCGATAACGAGATATTCGGCGATAATATTACTAATATATTATTGTTTACAAAACTAATCATAATATTATTTGGACATAATCTACGATTAATGAAAATCTATGTAATACTAAAAGTATATATTTATAAACGTAGGATTCCTTAACTACAGCCTCTATAATTTATTTACTGTTTATTTAAGTTGGTATTCTCACATAGAATGTGTAACTGAGTGAGAAAAAATTATTTATTTATTTCATTATTACAAGTTATTTTTTGATAACATGGAACATACTTAAAATTATAAACATATTTATCTAAACTATTTTTGGTTATCTTAGGTAGAATCACGCTGACCTCTGTACTAGTAACAACTGTATCACAGTAGGTCAGCCATCCTCGTCCACGGTGAACCACATTAAACACTGTGCAAATTGTTGATGAAATGTGGGTAGACAAAAATCTTTATTACTTGTCAGTAAGTACGAGTGATATATCGAATTATATGTACCCACATTCCATTCGTACATTTCAATTCATTTAATGAAATGAAAATAACTTGGATATTTAAAATTCTGCATAATGTTGCATCCAAAACTATCTTACCTTTCATTTACATAGCGCTTGTTCAATCAATAATATCGTATTGCATCCCGGTATGGGGAGGTACCGCGAAATAGATTTCTAGAGTTAGAAAGGGCGCAACGTTTGGTGCTGAAATTTATGCTTTTTAAGCCATACAGATATCCAACAACCCAACTCTACTCCATTTCCGGAATACTTACAGTGAGAAAGCTATATATTTTAAAGTTTATTAAAAAAAAAGAAATTCTTTTCCCTTCAAGCGTATAAAGGTGTTAAAAAGGAAAAAAGACAGTCGCTCAAGCTGACTTGGTCCGTACAACCTTTGCTAGCAACCAATATATTAGACAGTCTGACGATCTGGTCTCTAAATTAATGAACACTTAAAGTAAATAAGGCAGTAAGTACCCAAAAAATAAAATTCGAACTAAGTATGCAATTTGGTTCTAAAAGGCTTTTAGAACCAAATTTCATACTTAGTTCAAATTTTAATTTTTAGGTACTTATTGCATTATTTACTTCAAGTGTTAAAATTACTACTTAAATACCTGATATGCAATCAGCAATCAGTTTCGTCAAAATTGCTTGAGCTGATTTTATTACACTCTGCGTCAGATGGACAGTGGGCCTTCGTGGAAATAGAGCGATGATTGTCAATCTAACGGCTCGTCAGGGAGCGGATGTTAGCTAACAAGATCGAAATTGTTTGACTTTTAACCGTTTCAGATTTTTCTAGTCTAAGATTTGATATAAAAAAGAACAAATATATGTGCAGCCTGGACGTGGGTTTGAAAAACAGGGATCGATATTGGGAAAAACTGGAATAGGAAATTAGGAAAGTGAATGAGATTTTTTGAAAAGAAACGAAGTGGATGTATAGAGCAATAGCAGCTTCTAGTTCCGATAGATTCTTAATAAAGAGGATTAATATTAAAATGATTATTGAAACCAAAAGAAAAAACATACAGTAATGTTCGGTATGAGTTTTATTTTCTACTAGCAATCGCTGCGGCTCCATCCGCGTGGAAAGATTGAAACCGTAATAAAGTCTTTTGATAACCATAAGAAATGGATAAAGTGGGTTAACCTTAAAAGCTAAACATATGCTGTCACGGACTTTTATTTAGAACTTTTAGAAAGGAACATGTACATGGTATGGACACGTAATGAGGAGGAATGAAAATCATGTGACCAAACGAGTGTTAAATTCGAACAAGAGATGGTTGAATTGTGTGAAGTATGACATGCATATAAAAGGAGTAGAGCCAGAGTTTACGAATGGTAGAACAGAATGGAAGAGAAAAAAATGTTGTGCCGACCCCACTTAGAGTGGGATAAGGACAGGAAGAAATAAAGAGGGGAACAATTATGTAATACATGATTTTTGAATAACTATCACCGTTTACTCAGCGCACGCAAGGAAAGCTTTAAATTTTGCAGTTTTCCCAATATTTTTTATTTCCACTCCTCTCCTTTTCATCTTAGCGTGATGTTATATAATAGACGTCCTCGATGAATGGACTATCTTATACTGAAAGAATTTTTCAAAACGGTCCAGTAGTTCCTGAGATTAGCGCGTTCAAACAAACAGACTCTTCAGCTTTATATATTAGTATGGATATATCCATTGGTGATTGCTGATTCTGTCCATGCCTAGTTCTGAATTTTAATATTAATTTGTAATTTTTATATTTAAAAAAATTCGTTATAGTCATTTTTAAGGGGTTTTTGAGCCCTCCGGGGGCGACTTCTGTAATAGACGGTTTATTAATTCTAAATGAATATATCTCTAAGGCCAAGTAATTAATCAAATCTTTCACTTAGAGTTCTATTATAACTGTTATAATAAATTGCTAACGATACCTTGGAGGCATTGAGAACTACGCCTAAAATAATAGTAGGTATTTTTGGATATGTGCTTTTGTTTTTACAATGAGCCATATTTGTGTGAATAGCGCCAGGCCATTATTAATTCAGATACGTCATATCCTAAAGTTTGTGAGTATGGATGTATGTTTGTTACAATTTCACGACAAAACTATTGGAGGGATTTATAATTAAATAAATAAATATATGGGACACTTACACACACGGTCGTCCGTCCCCAAAGTAAGTAACTTAATACTTGTGGTATGGGTGACAGACAACTGGTTAATATATATTAAACTTATATATTTTTTAAATACATATTTTAATACAAATATACACCCAGGCTCAAAGACCAACAAATTCATTTATAGGAAATGTTGGCCCTCGGCGGGAATCGAACCCACGACCCGCGGAGCTGAAGACAGGGTCACTACCCACTGTGCCTACGGGCCAGTCAAATAAAAAAAAAATTGGATGAAACTTTTCAATAAGATAGGTTACCTACACATCGGATTAACATATAGGATTAACATAACATATTTGTAATAATTTTATGTAATTTTGGTCATAATATAGCCTAATATATGTCAATTAAGTCGTTAAATATTCTGGCCTCAGGTGCTTTTTAGACGACTGACTAAAATCCACGGGAGCGAAGCCGGCGGGCAAGAGCCTAGTATTATAAAAGTGAGTGCATGTGATGTATGATGTACTTAATGTACGCAATTACTTGGGATAATTTTGTTATAAATTACGATACTGGGAAATTGGTTTCCTTAAAGAGAAACTTACAACTTTAAATTTAAATAATGAACAAGAGTAAAATGTATAAAAAAAGAATAAAGTGCAAGGGATCTGCTGTTAACTTTATTTAACTAAATTTATTCATATCTATATATATAAAAGAAAGTTGGTCTAAGTTACACTATTTATAACTCAAGAACGGATGAACCAATTCGGCCGAAAATTGGTGTAGAGGTTGCTTAGAACCAGGAGACGGACGTAGGATACCTTTTATCCCGTTCGACCGCATTTATTTTATCCCGTCAAGTCACTATAAATCGTGGTATTACAAGAACGACTATGACATTGAATAACAAAACGCAAATGTCAGTGGAATACAAAACATAGATGACAGCTAAACGTAATTTTTCTTTGGTGAAGTATGGTAAAATATTTGACAATTATCAAAATAATAGTGTTACAACATGTTTTTAATACAATCTCCTTCATAGAGTTGGTCATTAATATGAAAAAGCATTGTGGCTGTCATATGTGTCATTAAGTTATTGAGAAAGAGTAAATGGGTTGACTCTGGGAAAACTGTTTGTATTTATTGAATAAGTATAATAATATAATAAGCACAAAGGAGAAATATCGTCGTTTATTATATTCAGAAACGGATGTAACCTAAACTCACAAATAGAGCGGAAAAAAGGAATATCTGGAAATTTAAAGAGTTTGAAGAATAGACAAATGACGATCAATATCCTGAGACAACACGGAGAGTGCGAATTTCGTATAATTTGAGAGATAGTTGCGATATGCGATGCTATGGAATAAAAAATGGAGTTTTTATTGGAGAGAATATTATGATGATATTATGATGGTAATTGGTATTCGGTTTATTAACTCTGTAAGATCAACGTGACGATGTGCTATGTGAGGCCATAGACGCGCCCGTGACTATTGTTCGATAGAACTGTCAGCTAGAATGACGATTATTCTCTGGATTTGTTCCAGTTGTATCGATTGTTTTCTAGACTGTGGCCATCTGCAACGACTATCAGCTAGACTTTGCCTAGATGTGGTGATTGTTCTTTGAGCGTTATCATTTGCGAGTCTGTTTACGTGTGTATCTGCTGAGTTGGTTGCCACTTATTGAGCTGTGTTATGCCATGATAGTGATTGAGGATGAGCTTAAGGTGCGAAATGATTTACTTTTACAGATTAAAAGAGCAAGTATTGAGTTTCTTGCCGATTCTTCTCAGTACAATCAGCATTCCGAATTGGTGGTAGATTCATTCCCAGAAGTCAGCTTATGAGATTTGCGGGGTCGCAAATGTTGTCAGGATGGTCGACTGTTACAACATGTTTTTAATACAACCTCCTTCAGAGTTAGTCATTAATATGAAAAAGCATTGTGGCTGTCATATGTGTCATTGAGTAGTTTTTGAGAAAGAGTAAATGAGTTGACTTTGGGAAAATTGATTTTTATTATTGCATAAGAATAAAGGAAAAATATCGTCCGTAGTTATAATAGCTAAACGTCACTAAATAGTATAAAACAAAGTCGCTTTCTCTGTCTGTTCCTATGTCCCTATATCCCTTTGTATGCTTAAATCTTTAAAACTACGCAACAGATTTTAATGCGGTTTTTTAATAGAGTGATTGAAGAGGAAGGTTTATATGTATAATCTAACATATTATAAACTTTTATTATAAACATTCAATATGGAGTAAAGAAATACTATCATTTTTGAGGTTTCCAATGTGATGTCGTAAATAATTACATTTATTTTCCGTTTACATTGCAAACGCAGGCCGAACCCTACAATATTTGTCAAAATAATGTACTAACTATTTTTACCACTTGAAAAGGTCTACAGAAAACTCCGCGATGGTATACATATAATGTCTATCTCTTTTGGACCCACAATAGCATTTATTTGACATTTTCTTCTTCATTTGTAATTTAAATGAACATTTTCGAAGATATTACAGATTTAAAATGCAGGGTATAGCGATTGCGCGCTTTGTCTTATAGCACTTCGAATTTAGCTGCGATTGGACGGGTTTTTTTTCACATGGCCGACTATATGTCGCTTTATCGAGAGTAACCTCTAAAGAAAACATGTTTGTATTATGTCATGAAGATTCTTTCTTTATGACAAAAAAGCTGTGAATGTTGTATATAAAGACATTCTGTAATTAATTGTAAAAATAAAATACTCAGGGAAAATGTAAAAGTAAATAAGTAAAAATGTAGTATATGAATTTAGATATTCCAAAGATAGCAAGGTATATCTATAGCTTCATGGTATAGGGAAAGAGGAATTGTTTTTTTTGTATACAGAAAAAAGCTCCTTATGGGTAACGCCGCCTGACGGGGACAGGCGGCAGTTATGTCGGACTCGCACCGACTAAAACGACCTGTGTGCTCCACCACGCTGCCGATGGCAAGGACAGGGTATCATTGTACATATTGCCCCCATCCCGCGGACAGCTCTGATCCCAGAGAACAAACACATTCTTCGGGTAGGGGCCCATCGAAAGAGAAGCCCCCCTCCGCTAACCGGTGCATCAGTAGCACCAGATGCACCGACCACCTCGAGGACCTGTAAGCCAGGCGTCCGATATACCCCGTTCAGAACACCCGAAGGTCCCCAGTTAGGGCGGCAGACGATGGGCTTGGGCGTCTGGACTCACCAGCAGCAGATTGGATCTAGAACAACAGTTCGTGGAACCGCTCCGCCACCTCTCTTCACCCCCTCCGCAGAACAAAGGGAGGCCATCACTGCCCACGGTCGCTTCCTGCCAACCGTGTTTGTTATGTCACGGTCAACAGGGAGAGACCGCGCCCCAAGTAGGGGCCACAACGCCTTGGTGGGCGTTTCCACCCCCACCGGGTAATTTTTTATAGAGGTTTTCTTCCTTGCAACCCGAAGGTCCCCGTTCCCATATCTGTGCTTCCGGGTTTCACCGATGGTGGCCGTAACCATGTCCAGCTAGACTTAGAGTAAGCCCAACCGGACCCGTCGCTCATTAGGAACCCCACCCCAGCCCCCCCGGAGTCCCCGGCCTGTCCAGATTGCCCTCTGCTAATCAGAAGGACAACTGGATTGGCCACCCCACAGTGGTCCGTTCGCCAAGACTAAGCTTGCCCAGGGTGCGCCACGAGGAGGCCGACCATTTTGGCACCCCAGGGGAATTGTTTTACTCCAAATTTGACGCGTGTGGGCCACGGGCAGTAATGAATAAAACAAAACTGCTGGATAGATTTTAATCATTTTTTTTACTGAGTGACATAGGCTATATATTTTATACCCGTGCGAAGCCGGAGCGGGCCACTAGTATCTCTATAAAACTTACTATTAAAAAATGTCCTGTGTGGTATCCGGCTGAGTAGAATAGACCGACCTTATTTCTGACCGAGGTGTCGTAAAATGCGACTGAGGTTAATCGACCCGCCATGTCGTATCCGGCTGAGTAGAATAGATCTCACTCATTTCTGACCGAGGTGTCGTAAAATGCGACTAAGGTAAGTCGACCCGACGTGTGGTATCCGGCTGAGTAGAATAGACCACACTCATTTCTTACCGAGGTGTCGTAATATGCGACTAAGGTAAGTCGACCCGCCGGGTGGTATCCGGCTGAGTAGAATAGACTACCCTCATTTCTGACCAAGGTGTCGTAAAATACGACTAAGGAAAGTTGTCCCGCCGTGTGGTATCCGGCTGAGTAAGATAGACTACAGGCAGGCGTCAGGCAGGCGCCCGGTCGTAAAAAATCAGTCAAATGTAACAACATGTTTAAAAAATGTCCCACTTAGAGTGGTTTAATAATTGAGTAACCCAATTTAAATTTTATGAGTGATTTTGTAACTTTAAAATTTAAAATATATACGAAAGTCGGCAAAATTTAATATTCTATTCAAAACAATGTTTGTTAACACAACAGGGACTTTACAGATCCCTTTATTATATCCCTATGTAACGGGAAGGTCAGAATTGGAAATGAGACTTCTGTTTAGTTTTAGAAATCGTAGCATTGCGTAATGAGGTTTTTTTTCAATTTACTAGGTTTACCAACAGCTTTAACACTTACATCATTCAAACACGTATTCTATTATAATATTACACTAAGTCTAAATGTAAAACTACTTATAGGTAAACACCACATGCAAATGTTTCGAAACTAGTAACTTAAACAATACAATAATAATTTATAACAAACGACTATATTTCTCTTTTATTCTTATTCAATAAATAAAAAACAGTTTTCCCAGAGTCAACCCATTTACTCTTTTCGCTACAACTCAAAGAATGACACATAAAAATATGACAGCCACAACGCTTTTTCATATTAATCGCCAACTCTATGAAGGAGGTCGTATTAAAAACATGTTGTAACAAATTATTAAAGTAAATGCAACATACAATTGATTAGTATAACAATTCAATATAAAACCAAGCTAAGTAAGTACACTAAGATTTTAGACTGTTTTAAAAATGTTTCTTTGGCTATTACTGAACTAAACTGCTAAAGTTAAAGAGTTTATTAACAATATAAACTATACTATAAACTATATTTATATTATATATATAACTTTATATATAATATAAACTATACTGGGTGGATTTTATACTTTTCGGTAAATTCGGGAAATTTTTCACGTTATTGTAATCGGTGCTGTAATGTTGTGATGGCCTAGCGGTGCGACCGTGTGAATCTCTAGAGACGATCATGGGCTCAAACCCGGGCAGACACCAATGAGTTTTTCTATTAAAACTTATGTGTCTAATTGATAATTGCAATTTATCACACGCTTTTCGGTGAAGGAAAAGATCGTGAGGAAACCTGCATATCTTTAGTGAATTCTGGAGATATGTGTAACCTACCAATCCGCATTGGAGCAGCGTGGTAGGTCTTAGCTCCAATCCTTCTCTCCAATAACGGAGAGAAGAGGCCTATGCCCAGCAGTGAGATAGTAACAGGCCGCTACTTACATTGTAATCGGATTTCTTATGTCATTTTTATCAATTTTCTCTTTTTTCTTTAAGAGCATCCAGTACGTTCGATATATTTCTTTTGATCAACACTTCTTTTGATTGGTACAAAATTTATGCAAAGAACAAGATTAATTCAAGAGATATAATAGCCCCTAATCCTTTGTGATATGATTTTTTTACTCCTACTTTAAACTTACGTTGAGAATAACATGTCTTTTCCCATACAATATTTGAAATCCAATTCTGATGCATTTATAAGCATTTGATTTCTCTGCACGAGTTATATTTATATCACTCCAGCCTTCATAAGTGTTTCGTAGTTTATTTTGTTTCGTAGTATGTTTTATAAATTCAGGGAAAAGATTTCCTAGCAATAGAAAACCCCGTTGTGTATAGAATCCGTGTCAAGAGTGTTGCTTAATGATCTCCAACGTTCGTTAAGAGCAGCACCAAGAGAAATGGACGCAAGAACAAGTACTTACACTTCCCTTAGTTTTTCATGTATTTGTTGTGTTAAAAGAAACCATTTTAGCTCCTAAAATAAACCAAAAATGTATTGAGTAAATATGTATTGCTATATTTAGACTGCCTTTGTTAAATCATAACTATTATAATCTTTTAAGAACCTTTTAAGAACTTTAAAGAGTAGAATAAAACACTATCATTTCTTACCGAGGTGTCGTAAAAGGCGACAAAAGTAAGTTGACTCACCGTGTGGTATCCGGTTGAGTAGAATAGACCTCCCCCTTTCTTTCCGAGGTGTTGTAAAATACGACAAGGCAAGTTGACGTCTGAGAGGCGGCCGGTCGTAGCCGAAAGTTCAATATGTTTCTTTGTAGAACCTCCTTAAAAAATAAAATAGCAATGTTGCATTTAGTAGTTTTAAGTCTTTAATAATCATTAGGGTCAGTCATCGACCAAAATTTATTTGATTTTGATTTCTTAACTAAAATTAGATATAAAAAATATGTTATAAGTATTGCTGCTTTACCTCCTTTAAGGGACGTTCCTAGTTACATATATAGTATACTTACAGAATATAATAATGGAGTAACTGAATGGTCTATGAATATATATTGCGTCTAAAAAGTACACGAGAGGGCGTTTGGAACAGGCTTTATAAGCTAGTTTTAAGAAGAATCGATAGGTAAGTGAAATATCTTAAAGCAGTAACCGTCTGAAAGCTCGCTCGATCACGTTCCAACATAATATTTCTCAACATTGAAGTTCATGCATATATAATATCAATCTTGGCTCTCAATTTTTCAGCACCTTTAGAATTGCACCTTTTTGCAATATCGTAAACTGAAGGTATATCCGTTTGAATAATTTAAATACGAAAGAATATTTGTTTATGCTGCTTTCACCTACAAATGATGCAAGAGAGATGCTTTTGGTATGGAAAGGTAATGAAAATATTATTTTGCTATAATCTGTGTTAAAAGAAAATATATGTTATACTAAATGCAGAGTATCCGCTGCGTGGTATTCGACTGAGTAGAATAGACCACCCTCATTTCTAGCTGAAGTTTCGTAAAAGGCGACTAAGGTAAGTTGACCCGCAGTGTGGTATCCGGCTGAGTAGAATATACCGGCATCATTTCTTACCGAGGTGTCGCAAAAGGCGACTAAGGTAAGTTGACCCGCAGTGTGGCATCCGGCTAAGTAGAATAGACCAACCTCATTTCTTAGCGAGGTGTCGTAAATGGCGACTAAAAGGTAAGTTTAATCAGGCGTGGTTGTAAAATACCTAGCCAAATCATGTAACAACATGGTTAATACATGTTGTGCCGACGCAACTTAGAGTGGGATAAGTGCAGGATTATGATGCTAAGTGCAGTGTATTATCCTTTCTTATACCTAATTTATGCAGAATTCGTAAAAACTCATGCACTACCCACAACCAATAACAGAAGAACTGCATAGATTCACTACCACAATCAACAATTTTTTTTAACCCGTAACCGAAGCACCGATTGATAGACCCCACGAAAAAATTTGTAAAGCAACGCATCACCCAAACAATCATTTTTTTTTTTCGAATTAACTATATGCTGTTAGCCCTAACGGCTATCCAACCCAAACAATCAGAGTAATGAACAAGTTATGAACATATGTTGTATGATTTTAAGTTTTTAAAATTCTGTTTGGTTGCTTCATATATTTTTTTTGTTGACGCACTGAAACAAATTAGTATGAAAATGATGATGATACTATTCTGTATCAAACAAATTAAAATACAATATGCAAAAAAAATGTAAGCATAAAAATTAAATAGCATTTTGTTGTGATCACATTAAAAAAAAAAAACTAAACAAAATTGAACATAACTTCATTTAAAAATTTCTTTAAATGACCTATTATTTAATATGAATAAATAGTAACGCAACTGCTAAAGCCCAAGTTTCAACAATCACCGGATATGTATTAGGCTTCAGTTATTTCCAACCTAATATTAATGATTTAAATCTGACACTAGGTGTAATAACCGGAATAGGCGATTTAAAGCGCTCCCTCATGCGAGCTAATAGTTCACTTTAGTGTTATAATAATGATCCGCTTCGGTTATTGACGTAGAATATTATTTATTTTACAATTTGATACCACCAGGGCACGAAATATAGAAATAAATTCCAGATATTAAAGAATTCATACAAAAAAACCATGTTTTCCCCGGTAAAGCTTTTGCGCTTGCCCCATATTTCCGTCGACGCTGTAAAAGCTGTTAGAGCTAAAAGCATAAGTCAATTTATATGATACAAAGTAAAAAATTACAGTGCCAATCTTCTGCTGAGACTCGAAGAAAAATAAAAATGTATAAGTCCTTATACATTTTTACTATATCAAAAGATATTCAACAATGGTTGGCTTATCTTACATTTTCTGTCTGGCGATCAGAAGTGACAATATGGCGGCATGGCTGATCGTAGTAACAATACGGCCGCACGGCTTTGGCTGACAATTATGGCGCTCAACTGTCTTGCCAAGACAGCCAAGCAGGTACGCTCACTTGGCTGTCTTGGTTCACTTGGCTGTCTTAGCTTACTTGGCTGTCTTGGCTCACTTGGCTGTCTTGGCTGGCTTAGGTTGCTTGGCATACGGGGACGCGTTCTTTCTACTACTACTATTAAATGCCTTAAATTTAGTGTATTGTAAATGAGACCAAAATAAAAACTTAACAGTGGATTCCATATTAGTAGAAACCCTAGGTTATTAGAAATAATTAGTATTATTAGCAGTTGATAAGACCGGTATTCTTATCCTGAGAATGAGTTGCAAAAAAGGACGAGGATAACTCCTCGGTAAGTAAGGTTAATTTGTTTGGATAATTCTCTAGCACTAATACCGCCTTTAATATAGAGATCTAAAATCTGTAGCCCTAATACAATACAAAAGGCGAAAAGTATTTAATGGAAAAATATTCACTAACTTTCTCTAGATAAAAGAGATATTATACCTATAAATCGAAGGTCATCTATTAAAGTAGAGGTCGTGCTTAATGCCTTTGAGAGCAGTGCTAATTATAATGATAATACACACCTACAAATATAAGGGTGCGTCTACACCCTTGAATATTATTCCGAAATTTATGTCTTAAAAAAAATTACATTATTTGGTTCAAAGTATACATTTTTATTATTTCTTAATAAAATGAGGACGATTTAATTAAATACAGTAATGTTTAATAGTAATTTAGAATGGAATACGACTTTGATAGGCTTTTTAATGCTAAATGGAAATGCGTTTGTTATTAGAAAGTTATAGATCAATTTTGTTACTAGAAAATTATCACAATTCAATAAATCACTTTTTTTGTATAGTAAAATATTAAAAATGATTAATGAGAAGAATCTATTTGATTAATTATGTTTCTGAAAAGAATTAATATTTATATACCGAACTAAAGTAGAATTTAAAACTGACTTCCTATTAAAATTACAAGTTCACGTATACCTATATAAGCTACACGGTATATAAGTTTGGAAAAGTGTTTGGAATGAATACCATAGGAAACAAAAAATTGTATGTGAAAACTATATAGATACATTTCTTAATCTTTATATATAAAAGTGAATATTTGTCTGTTTGACCTTTATAGACTACGATAGGACCGGACCGATTTTAATGAAATTTTCAGACAATCTTTAGAATGATCCAGCGGATGAAATTATAAAGTTTTTGGATTTTATTTTTTTAACTGTTTAATTCTATTTCGAGAGAAAATCGAAACCAGACTGAGCCACTACAACGCGTGGCCGATAGCTTGTCTTAAATAAATCAATATCATCTCTACTCTGTTTTTATATTTTTTGGATTCAAAATTTCAATAATATTATTATTTTTGATAATTTTTTACACTTTTTGATAATAACTTATTTTACTTTTTATCCAACACTTTATCTTAATGTACATCGTAAAATAAAAATCATATCAGTAACTTCTTGATATAGTATACGAATAAAGTAGTATGTATCACGATAATTCTGTTGTTTATCGCAATTTAGTCTACACGTGGTTGATATCGCTTAAAAATCATATTTATTTTAGATATTATATTGATCCATTCAGATATACGAGTATTAGGTCAATTACATAAGTTGTATTTTCACAAGATTTCCAAACATAGGAAGCAAAAGTCGGTCGAAAGCTGATTCCATGTTATGATTGATATGTGTGATATTAATAGTTTTAAATTTTAGTAATATAACGGTCTGTTACTATCCCACATCCCACTGCTGGGCGTAGACCGTGCTGCAGAATCTATTGACGATATATTTGAACAAAAAAAATCAATAGTTGACTTAAGTAAACTTTCCATTGCCATGAGATCGGTATGTACGCGGGTGAAACCGCGGGATATTACTAGTTTATTATTAAATAATTTGTTTTGGACTTTGCAGTGTACGGTGCATGTAATATTCACATGTAAACGCAACTTTACCATTCTTATTGATCGGTAAACCGCCGCCCGATCGTCACACGTGTGAAAAGTACGTCTGGATTGTTAGAACGACTCCCCAATATTCGAAGTCTCATAATTTAGCTTATATTAAATCTTACGAGTAATTTTATGAATATTTTTATTATATAAAGAAAAGATGTTTCTGTAAATATAAATTATACTCACAGACTTTCTCCACGCCGTGTGGTATCCGGCTGAATAGTATAGTACCACCCTCAATTCTTACCGAGGTGTCGTAAAAGGCGACTAAGGTAAGTCGACCCGCCGTGTGGTATCCGGCTGAGTAGAATAGACCAACCTCATTTCTTACCGAGGTGTCGTAAAAGGCGACTAAGGTAAGTTGACCCACCGTGTGGTATCCGGTTTAGTAGAATAGACCACCCTCTTTATTACCGAGGTGTCGTAAAATTCGACGGGGGTAAGTTGACGTCAGGCAGGCGGCCGGTCGTAAAAACGCAGCCAAATCATGTGACAGCATGTTTATAACATGTTGTGCCCACCCCATTTAGAGTGGGATAAGGGCAGGAAGATGATGACTCACAGACTTTCTCCCTTCATTTACTCAAACAGTTTATAAAAAAATAAAAAATTACATTTAGATTAGTAAAAATTAAATATTTTTTATTATGAGAAGCGTAACTAGAACATACGTTCTTTAAAAAAAATATATAGATAAAAGATTCTATTAATTCCTTCTCTTCCTCAATCTTTATACTGTGCGATTTTTTAAATCTAGGTTCAAATCTTTCAAATAATAAATTATTATTTTGCACATAAAACGGTATTATTTCTTTGTAATCATGACTAAAAATTAATGTAAAAATGTAGTGTGAGTAACTCAGTTGATGAGTGTGACCCTTGAGTGAGTAAGTCAGTCAGTACACTTTGATTTGTTCACTGTATTTACTTTTACTGTATTTTAAATTTAGATCCACTAGATAATTAAGAAATATCTGGGCTTCAAATAACTATTTGACTGACGCGTTGGCGCAGGGGGTAGTGACCCTGCCTTCAGCTCCACGGGTTGCGGGTTCGATTTCGGGGCACACATTTTCTATAAATGACTTTGTTGGTCTTTGAGCCTGGGTGTATATTTATTGTGTGTGTATTTAAGTATATATTTAAAAAATATAAAAATAAGTATATATTCAGTTGTCTGTCACCCATAACACAAGTATTAAGTTACTTTGGGGACGGACGACCGTGTGTGTAAGTGTCCCATATATTTATTTATTTATTTATTTCCAATGAAAGGGGAAGATATTGTTCTCCAGTATAATTGGAATCGTGCCTTGCTGCATAATAAATAGCCATTACTATAATATATAGGGCATTGTGATGTTTTAACACATTATAATTAACAAAGATGTGTTGAATACAAAGGTTAGTAACTAACATATTCGCATTATTGATGCAGTATATAAACAATACAAACCTTGTATAAGGAATCGTGATGCGTTTCATTGAGAATCCTTGACGTTTGTGAGAGTGATTGAATGGAATAAATTTAACTAGGAATTTTAAATTATTATATTCGAAGGCCGCGTGGTATCCGGCTGAATAAATAGTACCACCCTCATTTCATACCGAGGTTTCGTAAAAGGCGACTAAGGTAAGTCAACCCGCTGTGTGGCATCCGGCTGAGTAGAATAGACCACCCTCATTTCTTACTGAGGTGTCGTAAAAGGCGACAAAGGTAAGTTGATCCGATGCGTGGTATCTGACTGAGTAGAATAGATCAACCTCTTTCTTACCGAGGTAAAAGTATAAACATCAAGTAATTAATGTAATTGCAAAATAACATAGTCCCACTGTTTATTTCCGGCACGGCAAAACATTGGTAGAACTTTTTAATTTTAGAATCGATGGCATTCAACCCACGATATGCCAATTTACCTGCAATTTATTTATGTGAATATATCACGTTGGCATGCAATGTTTGGACGAAAAAAGAAAACATTTATTTGTTATTATTTTTGAAAATGAAATACGCGTTCTGTTTTGCAGTGTTTTTTCCGGCTGACTAGAATAGACCACTTTCTTACCGAGGTCTCGTAGAAGGCGACTAAGGTCGTCAGGCGGCTGGTCGTAAAATACGGATCCAAATCATGTGACAACATATTTGTTACATGTTGTGCCGACCCCATTTGGAGTGGGATAAGGGCAGGAGGATAAGTCTATATAGTCTCAATCATCCCTAATAATAAGTGAGTTTGCTTAGAAGATGCCTATACTCTCTGACAGTAGCAGAAGTGATCAGTACTTTAGTCGCCTTTTACGACACATTAGTATACACTTTGATATTGTTTGGGTTTGATAGATCATCACTACATATTATAAAACAAAGTCCATATTTCCGTATGTACGCATAAAACTTTAAAACTAGGCAACCGATTTTGATGCGGTTTTTTTTAATAGATAGAGTGATTCCAGAGGAAGGTTTGTACGTATAATAACATTCAATACGAAGTAGAGAAATAATGTAATTTTTGAGGTTTCTGTAAATAATGTCATTTTTTTTCCGCTTACATTGCAAACGCAGGCCAAACTCTACGAGATTTATCAAAATGATGTACCAAGTATTTGTACACCTTAAAAAGGTTTACAGAAAAGTCCGCGATGGTATATATCTATCTCTTATGGATAGCCCACAATATCAGTTTTTTTCATTTACTTTTTACGAAAAATGATGCCTTATGTTCAAAGCAATTTTTATACAATATAGCGTTAATCCTTATCTGATTGAGTACCTTAAATAAATTGTTGATTTAATATAGATCAATATTGCCGTTTACAGCATGTAATTTAAGTGAACACTTTCGGAGATATTACAGATTTAAAATCCCGCGAGGAGGCCGCGCTTAGACCTATAAGCACTTCACCTATAAGCACTTCGAATTTAGCAGCGACCGGAGGCGCAACTAAATGTCCTTCTTTCAAGTTTATATTGTCTAACTAGTAAATTATATATGAAGATTATTGGATATTTCATATCTCTTTGTTACACACGTATGGCGTGATGTAGAACTCCTTACTGAAAAAAGTTGAAGGACCTTGGGTGGACGAATCGTGTTTTTGCATACACACGTTAGGTATTTGCAAATAAAGCGTTTCCAGATACTTCGGGTACAATTGTAACGGCAATATTGAATCACATTTCTTTTTACCCTCTGTTTTAGCATAATAATTTTATGTAGGCGAAGACTTTTGCTAAAAGTAAAAGCTATTTAATGTTTCCGATCGAAACTAGCTCTATGTATTAAAAAACTTAGAAATTGTTTTTTCAAATAGAATCTTATCCAATCCGCCGTGTGGTATCCGCTTGAATAGAATAGACCATCCTTACCCTCTTCTTACCGAGGTATAGTAAAAGGCGACTAAGGTAAGTTGACCGGACAGTATCCGACTGATTAGAAATAACCACCCCCATTTCTTACCAAGGTGTCATAATAGGCGACTGAGGTAAGTTGACCCGCTGCGTGGCATCTGACTGAGTAGAATAGATCACCGATCACTCTGTCTTACCGAGGTGAAAGTATATACCTACATCAAGTAATTAATGTAATTGCAAAATAACAAAGTCCCACTGTTTATTTCCGGCACGGCAAAACATTGGTAGAACTTTTTAATTTTAGAATCGATTGCGTTCAACCCACGATATGCCAATTTACCTACAATTTATTTACGTGAATATATCACGTTGGCATGCAATGTTTAGACGAAAAAAGAAAACATTTATTTGTTATTATTTTTAAATATTAAATACGCATTCTGTTTTGTCGTGTGGTTTCCGGCTGAATAGAATAGACCACCCTCATTTCTTACAGAGGTCTCGTAAAAGGCGACTAAGTTAAGTCAACCCACCGTGTGGTAGCCGGTTGAGTAGAATATACCACCCCCTTTCTTACCAAGTTGTTGTAAAAGGCGACTAAGGTAAGTTGACCCACCGTGTGGTATCCAGGTGTATACCACCCCCTTTCTTAACAAGGTGTCGTAAAATACGACTAATGTAAGTTGACGTCAGGCTCGTAAAATACGTATCCAAATCATGTGGCAACATTTTTGTAACGCTAAGACCTACGACGCTGCTTAAAAGCGGATGTGAAGCATACACATATCCCTAGAATTCCCTGAGATATGCAGGTTTCTTCACGATGTTTTCCTTCACCGAAAATTGCAATTATCAATTAGACACATAAGTTTTTAATAGAAAAACTCGTTGGTCGCACGGTCGCACCGCTGGGCTATCACAGCTGATACATAAAATAGCTCATATATATATATATACGATAAACAAAAATATATTTAACGTAGACAGTGGAAACCCACCCGCTATAGCTAATATTGACGACTAACAATATTACACTGAATAGTTCAGTTTTCCGTCGATGACTAGAGTACGAGTTACTCTAAGCGGGTGTTAGTTAATAGTTTTTTTTAAGTGACGTCACTTTGTTTTGAGTTTTGTTAGAACTGTTAATATTTATAATATAAAAATTATATTTATAATTTTAATTTTATCAAAATATGTTCAATTTTTAACATATATAAAGGCGTAGGTCAAATCAATGGTATTAATATTTTAAATCGTAAATCGTAACATATAAGTAAAAAGTATATCTTTAACAATTGTTAAGATTTTAAAACGCCCCTTTATACTAAATTTTGTCATCATCATTTATTCTCCTGCCCTTATCCCACTCTAAGTGGGTCGGCACAACATGTTATAAACACGTTGTCACATGATTTAGCTATTTATTTTACGACAGCCGCCTGCCTGACGTTAATTTACCTTAGTCGTATTTTACAACACCTCGGTAAGAAAGAGGGTGGTCTATTCTATTCAGCCGGATACCACATGGCTTAATCATTTTTTTTTGTGTAATTTACATGCGTTAAGTAATGCTTAAGCTTATTATCCTTTGTTATGTTATAATAAACACAAATGTGATTGTACTGGTTATACATTAGATATTCATAAAAAAGTAAAGAATTACAGATATGTGCTTACTAAAACCGGCCATGCTTTCCGGCTCAGTCTGGAATTTTATGCTCCCGTGGGAAGATAAATCCAAAGTATTAAAAAACTTATATTCAACATGTGTAAAAATTAAGAATCCATCAATAGATTTCAGCCTGCAACAACTTTTGGTTTTAATTTAATGTTAATTAATAGTACCTGGTTGAATAAACCACGCTGACTTGACATTTAACAGCAAAAATATAGTGTTTTATATTCAATGTAAATTTTAGTATTTTTTAATGCCGAGAAACGATTTTTTTTTTAAATAAAACCTAGCTAGATCGATTTTCTCCCCCAAAATCTCATACATGCCGAATATGAAGAAAATCGTTGTAACCGTTTCCGTGATTCCGAATATATACATATACTAGCGGCCTGCCCGTGCTTCGCACGGGTATAAAATGTATAGTCCATGTCACTCAGTGAAAAAAATATTAAAATCGAACTAGTAGTTTTGATTTATTCATTACTACCCGTAGCCCACAAGCGTTAAATTTGGAGAAAAACAATTCCCCTCCCCTATACTAAGAAGATTTCCTGCTATCTTTGGAATATCTAAATTCATATAGTACATATTTTCTTATTCATTTTTACATTTTTCCCTATGAATTTTATTTTTACAATTAATTACAGAATGTCTTTATAAACAAAATTCACAGCTTCCCTGTCATTTAACCAACTCTTGAAAGAGCGACATATAGCTGCTAAATTAGAAGTGCCATAGGGCACGGCATTCTCAATCTGTAATATCTCCGAAAATGTTCACTTAAATTACATGCTGTAAACGGCCATATTGATCTATATTAAATCAACTATTTATTTAAGGTACTTAATTGGATAAGGATTAATACTGTATTGTATAAAAATTGCTTCAAAAATAAGGCATAATTTTTCGTAAAAAGTAAATGACAAAAAATGCTATAGTGGGTTATCCATAAGAGATAGACATATACCGTCACGGACTTTTCTGTAGACCTTTTCAAGGTGTACAAATACTTAGTACATCATTTTGATAAATCTCGCCTGCGTTTACAATGTAAGCGGAAAAAAATGTAATTATATGCGACATCACATTAGAAACCTTATAAATTAAAGTAATTCTCTACTCGGTATTGAATGTTATTATACGTACAAACATTCCTCTTAAATCACTCTATCTATAAAAAAAAAACGCATCAAAATCTGTTGCGTTGTTCTAAAGTTTTATGCATACATAGGGATATATGGACAAACAAAGAAAGCGACTTTTGTTTTATAATATGTAGTGATATATGTAATATTTAGTTTGAACAACGGCAAGTTCGTAATAGTTTCCTTAAATGAGCCAATACACAAACAATGACCACGGGAAGTTTTATGTGTGGAATTACGGGTGACGACTTTCGCCTTGTTCTACCTCATTGACGTAATGATGGTTTTTTCAACATTGCATCATTCGGTGCGGGATCGCCACTTCAACCTTAGAACCCCGTCTATTATCATCCCCATCACTGCAGCTTTTTGAATTTTCTGTTTCTATTTGAGCTATTCTTTATTTTTCTTAAGGATGTCCACATTTTTTGTTTTGTTTAATTAAATATATAGTACCTGATACACTAATCCTCGCTCTGTAATTAATTCAAAATAAAAAATAAAACTTTAAAGAAGGTCATAGGCGTGCCAACAAAAATTTTGATATTCAATAAAATTTTTGTATCTCTAAATCTGCCAATTTTCGAATTTAAATACATACATTTGTTTTTTAAGTTTTCTCAAAATTTTGACGGTGTATATGTCAAAGCTTAAATTCGGATTCAGTGGGTCAAAATATGTACCCATAGGTCGGTCCATTCAAATGCACTTTCTACCTTTTTTTTGTTTGTTTTTGTTTGTCTGTCGACTTTTGTTATTGCAAATTAAATGACAAAATATCTGGGTAACCAAGTCTTGCTCGGTAATAAAAAAAAACTTAAAAAAGAAAAAAAAATTAGTTTGGGGTCGATCCTAGTATATTACGTTTCTCGAGGTTGCCCGTTCCCGAATAAGCTACGCTGTCTGTTAATGCTGAGTTAATAGCGAAAATTCAATTCAATATAAATGTTAGTGTTTTTTAATGCCCGAAAACAGGTATAAAATGATTTTTATACCTGTTTTTTTTACATAAAACTTAGCTAGATCGAAGAACTCCCTACATGCTGAATTTCATGAAAATCTTTGGAGCCGTTTCAGAGATTCCAAACAAAAAAAATAATATATATATATATATATATATATATATATATATATATATATATATATATATATATATATATATATATATATATATATATATATATATATACATACATACAAGATTAACTCATTTAAATATTAAAGATATAAACAAATCAGTATTGTGCATGTAATTCCCAAATATATATGTCACGTGCCATTGTTTCGCAATCCCGGGTCTAAAACAACCAGTTATAAGTAAACAAAAAGTTTCTTTAACCGCGAAAAATGTAAAGTAACTAAGTTGATTAATAAGAAAAAAGGTTCACCAATGTCATATTCAATGCCGTTGTCACGCTCTTGAACTCGACCGTGTGGTATCCGGACGAATAAAATAGACCACCCTCATTTCTTAACGAAGTGTAAAAGGCGACTAAGGTAAGTTGCCCGCCGTGTGGTATCGAGCTGAGTAGAATAGACCACCATAATTTATTACCGAGGTGTCGTTAAAGGCGACTAAGGTAAGTCGACCAGCCATGTGGTATCCGGCTGAGTAGAATAGACCACCCTCATTATTACCGAGGTGTCGTAAAAGGCGACTTAGGTAAGTCAACGCGCCGTGTGGTATCCGGCTGAGTAGAATAGACCACCCTCATTTCTTACTAAGGTATAGTAAAAGGCGACTAAGGTAAATTGACCCACCATGTGGTATTCGGTTGGGTAGAACAGACCACCCTCTTTCTTACCGAGGAGTCGTAAAATACGAGTAAGGCAAGTTAACGTCAGGCTGGCGGTCAGTCGTAAAATACGTAGCCAAATGATGTGACATGTTTTAACATGTTGTGCCGACCCTACTTAGAGTAGGAGAAGGTCAGGAGGATGATGATGTCACGCTGTTGAACTATAGTTTAGTATAGATTTGGCATTTACAATTTAAGTCCCTGCGAGAGAAGTTTAAGGAAATAGGTATTCTTACATTTGCTTTACAGTATATTTTAAGTAATTTAATTTTTGTATATAAAAATATAAAGAATTATAAAACAATAGGCGATGTATATAATAGACAAAGTAGGAACCGACATAAGCTTGCGGCCCCTACTTTGCGCCTTGAAAAAGTACGTAAGTCGTTTGTGGGTTTGGGTATAAGATTCTATAATAAAATTCCACTATCAATTTTAACTTTGCCATTCATTACAGCAGTTTAAAAATACTATTATGGAGAGGCTGATACAGAAAGCCTAATATACTGTTGAGGATTATTTAGACGATAAAAATGCGTGGATATAAATATTGTTCGACCCTGTGCAAGATAGAAACGATTAAATATAATTAGCATTAAGAATTGTATTTTTTAAAAAGAGCAACCGCCGAGTTTTTGCTGGCTCTTCTTGGTAGGAACAGCTTTCCGAACCAGCAATAGAGTTGACGATTCAAAAGCACTTGTTCACAAGTTTATTTGAATAAATAATATTTTGAATTTGAATTTGAATTTGAATTTCCACCACAAGTCAATCAGTTTTTCCATTCGTGTTTTACGGTAGTAATAAATAAAAAAAATAGTTTAAAAATTAATGAGACAATATAAGTTTACTAACTTGTGAAGTAATAAAAATAATAATTTGCCAACAGCATGATGATTTAATGACTATTGAATTACTTTGTTTTCCAACGTATAGAAGTATTATTTGATAGTAACTGGTTGACCAAACCTTGCTCGGTTATTTCATAAAAGATATAAAAAAATTGCCGGATGAAATATGAGAATCGATCCCAGCTTAGAACTTTTTTGGTCCGCTTTTTACCATTAGACTTTTACAGCTTAAATATAAGTTACTGTCTATTCCTATTTTCGTAGTTTTTTTAATGCCCAAAAACAGGGATAAAACGAGATTTATTTTAAATAAAACCGAGCTAGATCGCTTTTGCTCCCCCAAAACTACCTACATGCTAAATTTCAGGTAAATCGTTGAAGCCGTTTAAGAGATTCAGAATATATACACAAAATTAATTCTATTAATTCAAGAAAAGGCATGAAAACTGCATAAATACAATAAGTAATTGTATATATAAGTAAATAATAATAGAACACATCAGACAAATTTAATTTTAATATAATATATCATCATTATTTAATTAATACCACACAGCGGGTGAGCTTACTTTAGTCGCCTTTTACGACATCTCCATAAGGAATGAGGTCTATTCTATTCAGCCGGATAACAGACGGCGGCCAGGTACTTGATTAATTATTCAATAATTACTATTGGAATAATAGTTTACATATACATTTATTATGTACATAAACTTGTTAAGTTTATGTGTTGTTATAAAAACCTCCCTAGAGCCTTGCCAGAGGTTGAGGGCGCCGGGCGGTCGCCGCCACTGACGTCACCCATGACGTTTCCCACACAGCGGGTACGTTCGCAGTCGCAAGTCTTTTTAGCAGTTTATTCCGTTGTGATTATGAAACGGAACGTACGCAACGGATAGCGAAAACATGAGCGTAACACCAAACAATTCGATATTTACCAAACCAACAATACTTTCATACCGTTTGCTTAGTGTACTAAAATGCCAGTGTTATTTGATTGTGTTTGATAAATTCATTAAATCGTTACAAAATATTGAAGAGCTTGCCCGATAACGTGTATAGTGTAAAGAGTTTTATTTAACGTGCAGTCATAACAAATTGCGTGCCGACGCAAAACGCGCGCTCCTTTCGTGGTCGGACAAGCCAGTGTTTAGCCATGAAGTCGAACAATTTGGGAAGTAATATATCAATGAAAAACATCTTCTACATATTTACGATATTCATGCTGATGTTATTGTACATTTCTTTGATTAATATGAAACCGAACAACGATGTGTTATTGGAGAGAAAAATGGAGAATATCGAAACAATGATGGAAAAAATGCTTCTAAAATTAGAAGAACGCGATCGTGAGAACGACCGTATTATACACAACGCAGATATAACGCAGCCTGAAATGAAATACATTTTACAGTGGACTTCACCTAGTACTATGCCGTTTGTCTTCATGGGTAAGGGCCAACAGGGTTTTATCGACAGAAACTGCACGTTTAAGAATTGTTTCGTAACGAATAACAGAACATATCTCGGCGATTATAAAAATTTCGACGTTATCGCATTCCACGGGCCAGAAGTAGTGCGCATGGCTGAAGTCAGTTTCCCGAACGGAAGGTCACCGCGGCAAAAATTCGTATTCGGAAGCATGGAATCGTCAGACTATTATCCGATTTGTTCTAAAAAGTTAAATAATTTCTTTAATTGGACGTGGACTTACAAATTGGATCCGTTTGCAAAGTGGGGTTATATAACAGTGAGAGATTCGAATTATAAGATAATAGGTCCTAAAAATATCATGCATTGGATGAAGCTTGCAGATATGGACCCCGTGAGTGGTGAGCTGAAAGAAAAGCTGAAGACTAAAAAGAAAGCGGCCGCGTGGTTTGTATCGAATTGTAATTCGAGGAGTCGTCGCGAAAAATTCATTGAGACGTTGCAGGAGGAATTAAAACAATATAAATTAAGCGTGGATATTTATGGTGGTTGTGGTACTTTTAAGTGTTCGAGGAAAAACGAAGATGATTGTGATAAAATGGTGGACAGGGAATACTATTTTTATATTGCATTTGAGAATTCGTTTGCAGAGGATTATATCACGGAGAAATTACTGCGCGCGCTCAAACATACCGCCGTGCCCATAGTTTATGGCGGCGCGAACTACACAAGGTAATGAAATTCCAAATTTATTTTTTATAATCTTTGTATTTGAGCTTCAATCGGTGTAAAGATAAAATATAAGCTAATCTAACGAGTATCTCTGATTATCTCTGCAAGTGGATATATGGTTCATAATAAAATACTGCTATTTTTTATGATACTTTACGATAATTAAAAAAAGGCAGTAAGATTGTTAAGAGGAGATTAATTTGATGCAAACGATATCATCTTAGAATTTAATTTTATTTTATTTCTTTATATGTTTCGTTTACAGTAAATATTATTGTTTTTTTAACCTATTAACGTCATTTGCTTATAATTTTATGTAACGCCGTGTGGTATCCGGCTGAATCGAATAGTACCAACCTCATTTCTTACCGAGGTATCGTAAAAGGCGACTAAGGTAAGTCGATCCGCTGTGTGGTATCCGGCTGAGTAGAATAGACCAACCTCATTTCTTACCGAGGTCTCGTAAAAGGCGACTAAGGTAATTCGACCCACCATGTGGTATCCGGTTTAGTAGAATAGACCACCCTCTTTCTTATCGAGGTGTCGTAAAAGGCGACTAAGTTAAGTTGACCCACTGTGTGGTATCCGGTTTAGTAGAATAGACCACCCTCTTTCTTACCGAGGGGTCGTAAAATACGACTAAGGTAAGTTGACGTCAGGCAGGCAGGATGTCCAAATAAATAAATTGCTTCTTATACAAGTTTATATGATATAAGTTACATGTTTACATGGTTATTAACTTATTTTAAAATTAATGTTTTTAAAATAAAATTAGAATTAAATTGTCACACCCGAAACTTCAAATTCGCAACTTAACTTTTAATTACACTCAATGTATATGTATTCATTTTCCCATAACAAAACGGTTGTTTTTAGCAGGGCTTAATAAATTATTATAATATGTTGTATGATATGTCAAACACATGTTCATTTCGAGCTAACAATTGTCGGTTTTTAACAGAAGCTCGCTTGTTATGCTAACGGCCATATGTGACCTGCTGTTTGTTTTTACAACAAACCGCCCCCCGCCGCACAACGTCACCCTTTAGGTAGCAATCTATATCATTATAAACTAGTGGTACCGACTTCGTTTGCGTCAAATTCAGCGTTAAAATACCCCCAATTACTGAATTTTTCGGTTCTCGACCGAAAAAACAATATTTTCAAACGCTTTTATTCAACTTGCATTGAATGTGAAGGTGGAATCTTTAAAGTTAAATTTGACCCACTTCCTGGGGTCCCATTCAGCTGACATTGTGTATATAGGTCCATTCCCAATGGCAATGCATGTTTATGATAAGCATGACCTGATGCTGCTGGGTTGCCTCCAGACGAGGGAACTGCTCGACGTTTAACATTAGGAACATGATATCTATACTAATATATACAGGTGAAGAGTTTGTTTGTTTGTTTGTTTGAATGCGCTAATCTCTGGAACTATTGAACAAAATTGAAAAATTCTTTAAGTGTAAGATAGTCCATTTATTGAGGAAGGCTATAAGCTATATAACATCACGCTAAGATGAATAAGAAAGGAGCAGCAACAAAAAATAGGACGAAAACGGCAAAATTCAAAGCTTCCTAGCTTGTGTTAAGTAAATGGTAATAGTTATTCAAAAATCATGTATTACAAAATTGTTCGCCTCTAAAAGTTCAAAATAAAAGTCCGCGAAAATGTCTAGCTTTCAAGGCTTACACACTTTTGTCATTTTTATGAATATTAAAAGACTATATTACGGTTTTAATCTTTCCACTCGGGGGGAGCAGCTGGCGATTGCTAGTTTTATAATATAATAGGGCAGTCCTAATGACAATGCATGTTTATGATAAACATGACCTGATGCTGCTGACAAAATTGGCTCAAGACGAAAGATTTCCTCAACGATTAACAGTAGGGACATATAATTTTGTTAAAAGCTTTTTTAAAAGCATTTTAACTTGACTTTTTATCCTCTATGTTAGTATACAAAGTGGTATTGATCATACGATATTAATTTTAATCCTAGATAGCTACACGCCTTAGCAGCCTACATAAAAAATTCAGTTAATTCTATGAAGTGCTTTAGCCACAGGAATTATATAATGTTTTTTAAAATATAAACATGATTTATAGAGATCAACGACCGTACCCTATTACGAAACATGAAACGAAAGATAAACCTTACCTACCTAAAAATGCTAGTGCAAGGGAGTGACCATTACTAACAAATCGAGAACTCAAATTAAATTCAATAGACAGCAGTTACAATAAAATTATTTTTCTGTAATCCATGTTTGTTATGAGAATATAGGTATGTTATGCTAATTGTATGAAGCAGGCAACAATCACATACCTTATACATGCAGGACAAAATCGTACAAACGAACAAACAAAATTGTAATTCATTGCGATTTTGTTCGTGGACCGTATCCTCCTGATGATGCTTCGGTTTTAGGGCGAAACGAACGTAGAAATTGTGGTGGTGAGTATGTGTAGTTCTTGTGTGGAATGTTGGTGTTGACGGCGTTTTCTGATACGTGTGGCAATCGCAATGTATCCTGTCCTGTCCTTATCCCACTCTAAGTGGGGTCGGCACAACATGTTATAACCATATTGTAATATGATTTGGCTACATTAGAACGGCCGCCTGCCTGACGTCAACTTACCTTAGTTACCTTTTTCGAAGAAAATGAGGGTGCTCTATTCTACTCAGCCGGATAACACACAGTGGGTCACCTTATCTTAGTCGCATTTTCGACATCTGGATAAGAAATGAGGGTGGTCTATTCTACTCAGCTGGATACCACACAGTGGGTCACCTTACCTTAGTCGCCTTTTACGACACCTCGGTAAGAAATGAGGGTGGTCTATTTTACTCAGCCGGATACCACACGGCTTCGTTTGGCAAAAAGTACATTTATGTTATTTGACTGCTTCCGGTTATGACAAAAAAAATACCAGACAAGGCATTTGGTAAATCCAAATTATATGATATGGGTCGATATCGGCGCACTTAAATCATTTAATGAGGTATTGTTCTCGGTATTGCAGATAAGGCTGCCTCAAAATATGTGATAGTACACAAAATTGCACTAATATCAACCACATTTAATAACGTTTATTTATTCATATACTAGTAATCTGTACCGGCTTCAAACGGGTTGGTCGTCGTCAATGAAGAAAGCGTTGCGTGTAGCGCGTAAGCGTTTTGCCAAGCATTTATACATTTTATTTAGCAAAGTCCCCAAAGTCTGTCTGTATGTGATCTGTTTTCTCAAAATCTACTGACGAATTCTAACGGATTTTTGTAAGGTATTTACTAAAAGATAGTGCAAATCTTGAGGAAGGTTTAATTTAATAGTACATTTTCCAATACACAACAATATAGAGGAGGTTTTAGAACACAAAATAGGCTACAATTTATCCTCGAATTTCCGCGACGCGGGAAAAATTTTTGAGCCAGATGTCCACGTAAGCAAAACCGCGGTAACAGCTACTCCTACTTCCTACTAATATTATAAATGCGAAAGTCTGTGAGTATGGATGTATATCTGTTACTATTTCGCGGCGAATCCGCTGAACCAATATCGATTTAATTTGCCACAATTATTCCTTATACGCCGGAATAACATATAGACTATCGAAATCCTTTTAATACTACAGGAATAGGATGACATTGAAAAGCGTCATCTAATATCAACCTATCACGCGAGAACAGTCCACGCGAACGAAGTTGCGGGTAAAAGCTAGTATTGTATCATGCATAAGTTTTGTATAAGAAATACTTTATTTTTTCTTTATTTTGCAATAGTATGAAATAAGTTTGCGAAACACTTAAACAATATATATCTTATCTTTCGTTATTAAATCAATATGATACATTATTTTTATTGAAATCTTATTAGTATCGCCATTGTTACGCTCGTTACGAGTAAATAAAGTAATTGTTTTTTTTTAATGTTATTAACAAAATCAAGAGCAAACACTATTAGAAACCACTTTAATAAGAAAATTGTCTACAATTTTCTTTGCCATGTTGTATCCGGCTGAGTAGAATAGACCGCCCTCTTTCTTACTGAGGTATCGTAAATGGCGACTAAGTTAAGTTGACTCGCCGTTTAGAATTGTCTACAATTTTCTTTGTCATGTGGTATCTGGCTGAGTAGAATCGACCACCCTCTTTGTTACCGAGATATCGTAAATGGCGACTAAGTTAAGTTGACTTGCCGTTTAGTATCCTGCTGAGTAGAATAGACATCTCTCTTTCTTACCGAGATGTCGCAAAAGGCGTCTAAGGTAAAGTGACGTCAGGCAAGCGGTAGGTCGTAAAATACCCAGGCAAATCATGTGACAACATGTTGTGCCGAGCCCACTTAGAGTGGGATAAGGGCAGGAGAATATATTCATAAATTATCAAATTGAGGTTAAGCAACCTAAATTGATTAATGTTTCAACGAAATAGTTAAAGTAATCATATTTTTATCGACCCGCTAACTTATCATTCTGTTAGCAACATCATGTATAAGCAGATTACTGATATGGGGCTTACCAGAGATTATTTTTCCTTTACTCATGACAATCATGAAAACGTTTTGAAAA
Source organism: Morpho achilles (assembly GCA_947086495.1). Taxonomy (NCBI): domain Eukaryota; kingdom Metazoa; phylum Arthropoda; class Insecta; order Lepidoptera; family Nymphalidae; genus Morpho; species Morpho achilles. The sequence continues at coordinate 12,582,023 of CAMTZB010000013.1, forward strand.
AAAAATCTCTTAAATCTCTTTAGAACATAAAGTGTTTGATTTTTAAATCTGTGACCGACCCTTGCACGCGAATTAAAAAAAAAAACCAAAATATAAAAAATGCAGTAAAAAAAATGACCCGGTGGTACTCAATTCCAGGTGATTGTTCCGCGCTGTTACCCATTGGTCTTTCACATTACGTTTGACAGCTAATAAATCATTTTCAATTCAATTCTACATTTTAGCATTCTTTCAATGATCGTGTTTACGATAAAACGAAATTTTTATAAATGAAGCCTAGCTAAAAAAGCCCAAAGACTACACGCTGAATTTTATGAAATTCGTAAATCGTTGAATCCTAGTTGGCTACACACTTTAGCAGCACCCGACCGTACTCTATTACGACACACGAAACGAAAAATAACCTTGACCCTAAAACTAAATAGTTGCAAGGTCAACCATTACTGATAAAGCGACATCTTAATGAAGCTAAATTTATTTTCTTTGAAAATATATTTTTTAAACTTAATATGAATCTTATAACCAAACCCACAAACGACTTACTTATGTACTTTTGCAAGGCGCAAAGCAGGAGCCGCATGCTTACATCAGTTCCTACTTTGTATATTATATACATCGCCAATTATTTTATAATTATGTATGTTTTATTATAACAGTTATTCTAATATTACATTTGTGATTTGTATCGGTCAAACTAAGATTGTAACGCGTGCAGCACTAAATTAGTTGATAATTAATAAAAAAGGAAGTTGATAATATTTAAAAATAAATCAGAATAAATTAAAATTATAACAAATATTCCGATGGTTTCATGATGTGAATGATATGCTCTGTATGAAATGGAAAACTAACTTGCGAGTTTAACAGAAGTTACAATAGAATTATGTTGCTTTAACCAAGACGGGTTAAGAGAATCTATGTATGTAATTTTAAGTGTATGAAGCAGGAAACACACAAACCAGTTGAAAGACGCAGCCGACGGACCCAAAAAAAACAAAATTATTTAAGAAAACTTTTATTAAAAAAACAATTAAAATATAAAATTAATAAAAAAGATGTCGAAACTAACGCGATATTAGAATTAGAATAATAAAGTCATCGATCCCGGCACTCGTTCTGATGAATTCTATGGATTCTGTGAAATTATTGCGCAATGAACGATGTTCCAATTTTTGAGATAGGGTAAGCACTCTACCTCTGCAGCTATGCTATAACTTACATTTTCTACATTCAGGACAAGTTACCACACGTATCACAAAGCGCCGCCAGCAACAATCCACACACGCACTATACACTCACTACCACAATCTCCACGGTCGCTTCGCTCCGAAAACGAAGCATCATCAGGAAAATAGGCTCCACGAGAAAATCGTAATGCCTTACGATTTTGTCGTATTGTTGCTAGTGGCGCTTTAGGTTAATATAAAATTACGGTTTTATGTAAATTATGTTGAAGAGTTACGTTACGAAGAGGTACGTTCAAACCAATGAGTTTTTCTGTTAAAACTTATGTGCCTAATTGATAATTGCAATTTATCACACGCTTTTCGGTGAAGGAAAACATCGTGAAGAAACCTGCATATCTCTATAGAATTCTGGAGATATGTGTAACCTACCAATCCGCGTTAGAGCAGCGTGGTAGGTCTTAGCTCCAATCCTTCTTTTCTAAATCGGAGAGAAGAGGCCTATTCTCAGCAGTGGGACAGTAACAGGCCGCTACTTACTTACTTTATCCTAAAGCTTGGATTTCAATGGCCTATCTGATAATTTACTAATTTATCAAGTTCTATTCTACTCTATTAACAAAAGTTTATATTTGTTTATAGATTCATGCCAGACGGGATTTACCTAAACGCAAGAGATCTAGGCGCCAAGAACTTGGCGTCAAAGATGAATGAATTAATAACAAATCCAGAACAATATGCGGAGTATTTCCGATGGAAGAAACACTACTCGTATCACGACAAATCCGATAGTCCCGATTCGGATGACTACTGCGGATTCTGTGCTATGCTGAATGACGAAGAGTTGGTTAAAAAGACCAGTGTCTACGATGACTTTCAACATTGGTGGAATCCCCCTGGCCGATGTTAAATGAACTGGTTTTATGATCAGACTAATGTGAGGCCATAGACAATATTATTTGTTTGATTGTTCAGTATTAAAAAATATATTTTATATCGCACACATTAATACAAAATTTTAATAAGAATTTTGTTACTTCTAATTGCAAATATTTTTGTTTCTATAATCAGATCAACTATGTAAGGCCATGGACAAAATTTTCACTTTCTAAAAAATTTCAAAATTCTATAAATATTTTAAAAAATATTTATTGCGCTTAATATAAAATTAATTTAACAATGAGCGGAAATTGCCTCCAATAATTTTTAAATTGTTATTAATATGTGCATTACTCTGGTTCCCGATTAACGAGCTTATATGAAGACGGTACAGTGGCGTAACTATCGGAGAGCTAACTGTAACTATCGGGACATTGTCGCGAGGCCCCAGTCTAAGGGGGACTTCGGACTTTAACCTACGAACCATCAATTTAACTAGTAAAAAATGTCAGATGCGGAATATAAATAAACCAGATTCCGGTAGCGTTACTATAATAATGGTAACTTATTTACTTACTTATTTTTAAAGGATACAAATATTTGACAAAAAATCCGAACAAATATTTGTATTACAAAGAATCTCGAGTACGAGGAATCTGGATTACGATAAATCTAGAGTATTTCGAATTCGGAACACGACAAATACTGAAGAACTAATTTTTTTAAGCTTTTGTTGTGCACCACATTTAAAAACGAGTAATAATAGAATTTTAAATAGTTTAGTTTGGGCCCTAGTTTATTTTTCGCTCCAGAACCTACCTACCTAGTTACGCCACCAATGCCAATTACTGTAAATAAATGTTAAAATATACCGTTGAAATTAATATACATAGTGTATTTTAATTTCATCTAATCATATTAAGTAAAGTAATGTAATGTAATGTAAAGTTCCTTAAAATTATTGAAAGTTCCTTTTATAAATAATATAGATAACGTATGTATTAAGTTACGCGTTTAGTGAAATACCGGTGCTTTTTCGACCTTGTTATTTGTTTTCGGTAATGTAAATAGTATATTTATTAAAATATTTGTATCATCTTCCTGCCGTTATCCCACTCTAAGTGGGGTCGGCACAACATGTTACAAACATGTTGTCATATGATTTGGCTACGTATTTTACAACCGGCAACCTGCCTGACGTCAATATACCTTAGTCGTATTTTACGACTCCTCGGTAAGAAAGAGGGTGGTCTATTTTACTCAACCGGATACCACACGGTGGGTCAACTTACCTTAGACGCCTTTTACGACACCTCGGTAAGAAATGAGGGTGGTCTATTCTACTCAGCCGGATACCACACGGCGGGTCGACTTACCTTAGTCGCCTTTTACGACACCTCGGTAAGAAATGAGGGTGGTACTATTCTATTCAGCCGGATACCACACGGCGTTATTAAAATATTTGTATATTAGTAAATATATTTATAAAATGGCTGTTCCTGAAGTTACCACTAATTGTTAATATCCCAAATAGTTTTTAGATTATTTGTTAACTGAACATACTTTGTAATTTTTTTTCATTTTTTGTATATAACATTGGTAATCTGGTAACTATGTAACATTGGTAATCTGTATATGCCTGAAAGACAAATCTTTAATTTATAGAATTAGGCGTTACCCTGTGGAGGGTTTTAATATAAATGTAATTAAAAAAAAGTAACAGTACTTTTGTAATCAAATATTTGAAAAATTAATGGAGTAGCTAATTATAAAGCAAAAGTTCAGTTCGTCCGTGAAAACCAATAAATGCAAGTTAATTTAATATCCTTTATAGTCCGAAGGTTGAACTATATGAAGGAAAAATTCTATGTCATAGAAAGTTGGATAATCTAGTACTCCAGAAAATCCAGAAGTTTGTTCATAGCCTTCTAGTTTTATGTACAAAATATAATCTACAGATAAATGAAACCTATTAAATTATCCTAACGCTTCTAATTATACTAATATAGCTTATGATAAATGGTAAAGTATATCTGTCAGTCTGTTGCTCTTTCCCAGTTAATCCGCTGTACCATAATAGATGAAATATGGAACAATTAAAAATTATATGCCATATATACCAGGGTAACATACAGGTTAAAAAATCCCGTTTTTTGGAACAGCGACAAAACACTTATTACATTAATTAGGGTACTTAAACGCTAAAGTTGGCGTGAAAGAAGTCGCGGGTACCAATAGTATAAGTATAAAGATTTAAGTTATCTTGCTGGCACTATTTTTACAGTAAAGAACAAGCTTTTAGAATGAAACAATCGATGTATAAATTTAAAAAAAGTTCTGTATATAATTATGTATTATTTCGTTTGCAGTTTTCATATGTTAATCTATGTTAATCTTAAGAACTATTTAATAACTGTTAGACGTAAAGATATATACGTTATTTAATTGTAATGAAGCAATTTTTGCATAAAAAACTCTTAAGCTTTACCTATCATTGTTAATGATAACAAATGGATTATTCCGAATTTACAAAGCATACATGTTAATTGTCACTTAAGCTAATTCGAGTTTCATTAAGTTATCTATAGGAACTATAGGAACTGAAAACATAATTATAAATTTGATGATAACTCCAACTCCATAAATTTAGTTTTTTTGTACACCTACGCATTATGTAACACTTTTGTTATCATATTAACCATAACTTCAAATATACTCGTCATTTCCGCAATTGTCATCCTCATTGACATAACAGTGTTTTTTATTTTTTTTATAATAGTGAATACAAATTACTTCCATCACTTGCTAAATAAATTTTTAAAATTATCATCTAATTATAGCTTCCTAATTATAAAGACATTTATGACAAGGTTAGCAAATAAAGAGTGCACGTGCACGTTGTTTTAGATTTTTGGAAGCAGTTTTTACGTTTGCATGTGTTAAGGATACCACAGACTGAAAAACATATTAGTTCTACACAACATTAAAATAATCAACAGTTAGATATGTAAAAAGTGTAATGTATTTAACCTATAAGTATAAATAAATACTTGATATGAGCTTAATTAGCTTGATAATGTGAAAAGTGTTACCTATTTAGAATTCAATGAAAAGAAATTAGTAATTAAGGATGGCGCAGCACGAACATAAAAATGTTAATGCTATGAGTCAAATGTTTAAGTAATCTTGTGCCTCTATAATAGTGATAGATATATAGTACGATTAAAAAATGGTTGAACGCTGGTTGAAAATTTAGTTTATATACACCATTGTTTTTTGTGACATGCGCTGTTTGAAAATTGAGTTAACACCATTTTGTCCTAACATTTTTTGTGCAAAGCCCCACCTTAAAAATTGTCAAGCCCCTTAAGTAAAATACATAAATTTTCATATTAAAAATATGAATTAGTTGACTTTTTTCCATTGGGGAGGAAAAATCCCTTACGGAAGCTCACTATACCGTTCTGGTACGGAGTGACTTACTTGCACGGTGTAAACAACCTGCGCTTTTTCTCGCCTAGGCCAGCATGGAACCGCCTTTGGTATTACTTCTTCATATAGCCCTGGTTTTTCCAATTTTTCTCTCCCCTCTTTTTAGCATTATACCCCTTATAGTCATAGCTTCTTTAGAAATTGAAAATGTACACAGGCACAACTGCGAAAAACGTTTAAACTGTATTTATTTAAGATAATGTTACGGCTAGTATGATAAGGGTTAAATTGTAGTTACCGCGCGAAATAAATATGTGTTCTTTAATGTTAATAAATTAAGTTAAGATTGTAACACCCTTCCTTCCTAATCCTCCTAATCCTATACCACTTCTTAGCAGGGGATTTGGAGATTTGGAGGTGAGAGAGTCGCGCGGACGGGGGTGGTGGTGCACGTATCCATTAGCGAAATCCACCAACCCTACCTGGGTGGCGCCTGCTCCTCTACGTCTCCTTAGAACCTGATACCATTCGGTCTCATGAGCAGATGCTGCGCGGCCTTGTAGGGGGTGGACGTATCCAATAGCGGAAGCCTTCAACCCGGTCAGCGCAGCGTCCTCTCATTGACCTTTCCCTTTTCCTTTTCTTATTATTCTTAACGCTTATCCATTCCTCCTAGGCGACAGGATGATGCAGTGTTGAAGGAATTCTGCGCGGGCAAGGAGATGGTATACCTATCCAATAACGGAAGCCATATGCCTTAATTGCGCAGACCTCCTCTGTGGTCCTCCCCACAGCTTTTCCTTTACTCTTCACTACCCAACCCCTTCCTATGCTTAGTAACCCCAACAGTGTATATATAATCCATCACAGGCGGGGTGGTGGTGGACGTATACAATAGCGTAGCCACTACCCCTTCCTAAGCTGAGTTTGGCCACAGTGTTGGCATTTCTCTGCAGTGCTCATCCAAAATAGCCGTGAAGCACACAAAATTGGAAAAAAAACCTCTTATCACTAATTGTTTTCTAAAGGTACTTAATTTTTTATATGTTAGGTTTTAGGAAGACAAATTTGCTATTTTCACGGAGCGAATATGTTAAACTCCTGTGAAGTCTATTTTCGAATTCTCTGCCTTAAAAATCAAATTGCCCACCTGTGGGGTGTGGGCTCCACATTGGGAACTGATCTACATAATGGTGTTTGTAATCAATATCGCACGCTTAGTATTAAAGTGACGTAAGTCAAAATTATGCTTCATTTAGTAAGACACATTGTATGTTTTTAAATATAAACTATCGTGAGTAGTACTTATGGTTAATGTATAGAAATCGGCTATACTCACATCTTATTATATCGGGTTAGCCCGACTACTTTCGAAGCCATCAGGGGCACTTATTCATGAGCTGTTTACACGACGTTATCGCGGCGGGAACTGTGTAAAGAGCTCATGAATAAGTGCCCCGGATGGGTTCTAAACTAGTCAGGCTAACCCGATAGAATAAGACGTGAGTATAGCCGGTATCTATACATTAACTAAGACACAATGTAATCTTTATTATAATGCTACATACTTTTTGAAAAATAAAAGTTTTCTGATTCTTCCAAGTATCGGGTCTCTTTTACACTCATGATTTTTGTATACGCTACACTTTATTTCAATTTTTCACAAAATTACATTTTTGAATTCGGCGCTTTAATACTGAACGTGTATATGCTTTAAGCATAAATTTATTTGTTTTATATTGTTACTTTATTAATTCTGAATGTATATTTATAAATGCTGTGATAATAAATAAAAAAAGTCCATTAATAAGTCCACGATCGCATCTGTACAATTTTATATTTTTGTAAGCGGTATAGATAATATAAAGGCTGAATGTAGTTAATAGTACTTACAAATATTGTTATTAAAACCACTATATAAGTTTCCTTTATACTGTTGTGTTTAATTTGTATCATTTTAAAGTGTTTATGCATGCCTGAAGTGCTTTCTGAAGGTGATAAATATAATAATAGAAGATCGGCGATTAGAAACGATGAAGTGCGATCACGATCGTGTAGATCATACATAGCTGTACTCTCTGATCATTGTTTATGATCGCCTACGATTGCCTATGACGTAGGAATTGTCGGTTTTATGGACTCGCCTCATAAGAAATCAGTGGGTGAATATAATACCTATGATTGTATATATGGCATGATAATACGAATGATCATCTGGACACGTGCACGATGATCGTTCCGATTATGTGCGATCACAATCATCAACGATCACCGGTGATTCACCAGCCGTCAGATATAATATCGGTTAACTTTATTGAATAAAAACTGAATATCTTCATAGCTTAACATAGCACAAAAATAATTTATAGAATTAGGCGTTACTTTACGCAGGTCCATAATACAAAAGTAATGAGAATATTATTTGACTATAATCAGTGATAAAAGAAAATATATGTAATGTTAAATATAGAGTGTACTATTCGTTCTCATACCTAATACATGCAGAATTGTAAAAACTCATGCACTACCATCAATAACAAAAGAATACACAACCTAAATAATTGTTTCGCCCTTAACCGAAGCATCGTCAAAAGATAGACTTATCGTGGAGTCATAGTGTGAGTGTGAGCATAGTACACTCTAGTACATATATTTTCTTTTATCGCGGGTTATAGCAAAATAATATTTTCATTGCTTTTGGTATAAAAGTACCCAAATTGTTCAAATGATGTTTTTCAAAAATATTGAAAATCATACAATAAGTAAATTTAGGGGTCATTTACTAAATTTAGAGGTCTTTCACAAAAAATACTCCGCTGGTGTTTGCTATTATTTTATATTAGGAAATTTAAATCTCAAAGTTTTATTTCCTTAATATTAATACTGATTTAAATCCTATTGAATACGTTATATAACTGCTAGCTTGGTACGAGTTATTTTATATTTAGTATAACTAATATTTGCTAATAGATGAAAAGAATCTCTAAATAATGAGGTTTTAGAGTAATTCAAAGTAAGCTTGGATATTGAAAAGCAGTTCCATAGATCCGCAGTTAATTAATAAGAGCTCTTTTCACAATCATACAAACTTTCTATCCGTATTAAAAAAAATGCATTATTTAATAGCTTAAATACCTCTCCGTCGCTGCAATTTGATTTATTATTTTATCTGATTAGGTAACTTAATGGGATGTTTTAGCAACTGAGGGTAAAATGCAATATCGCCATATGCGAAGAATAAAGTCATATCTCCTATGCTTATATATGGGAGATGTGACTTCGGATAGGAGATTTTATAGTAGCAAATGTACGAATAATTAACGAACTAATAATTAACGACTAATAGGATCTCACAGATTCCATTTTAAAATTATGTGTAATTTTTGTAAACCTGTTAGATTTTTACTTCCTAACCGTGTACAAGTGACTTTATGGTTCTTAGTGGCTGGCCGTCGATGCAGATGAATTTAACCCGTTATTGAACGCTCGCTGGAGATAGGTCTCCAAGGCGGTCGATGCAACTGGTGCTCCCGATGCATCGATTAGCGGAGGGAGGGGCCACTTTTAGGGAGGCCCCGACTCAGAGGTATCGCACTCTGGGGTTCAGAGTTGCTGCTGGCCGGGATGGAGTCAATGTGTACCACAGTACCCTGTCCCCGCCATCAGCTGCGTGATGGAGCACTGTGAGGTTTTTAGTCAGTGAGAGTTCGATATAGCCGTCGCTCGTTCCCGTCGGGCAGTGACAACACATAATGAATTTTCCTGGCATAAAAAAAGATGACAGTAACCCCACTTTCACCTCCACGGCTCACAGGTTCGGTTTCTGCCTTAAGCCAACATTTTCTTTAAAATGATTTGTTGGTATATATGTATAAATGTATTAATTCAAAATTTTACATACCTATATATTTACCAGTTTTATGTCACGTATTAAGTTACTTACTTTAGGGACAGATAGCCGTGTGTTTTTTTAATTTATTGACTTTTAACTTTTTGACTAAAAATTATATCTTAAAAACTTGACTTCAAAATCAGTAATAGAATTTTATATCCTGCACTTTTGCTATTAGTAAGACAACTAAATTTCAAAATGGAGTGGTTTTGACGCTTTATTCCTATCAACTGATAAATATACATATATAAGTTGCGCCCATTATAGAAAAGACAAGAAGTGCAAGATTAAGATGGTATGGACATATAATGAGGGATGAAAATTATGACATTAGACGGGTGTTAAACATGAATGTGGATGGATATGTGACTAGAGCGAGGCTGAAAAAGAAATGGATGGATTAGGTGAAGTATGACATGCATATAAAAGAAGTAGCGCTAGAGTTGATGAATGACAGGAGAGAATGGAAGCGAAAAACATATTGTGCCGACCCCACTTAGAGTGGCATAAGGGAAATGATGATGACACTACTTTAATTATTTATTTTATTTATTTATTTATTTATTTATTTATTTATGTACCATAAAAAATGTAGGAAAAAAACATTATTGGTAAAAAAAAGTGTACAAAGGTCAACTTATCCCTATGATAGAGATATATATTACATTACTTGATTAAACGACGGTCTCTTTACGTTTACGGAACAACGTGTTATTATTACAAAATTAAAAATACATTAATATGATAAAATATGTAGATAATGGTATTTCAAATTTGTATGTGGTAGACTTCCAATCCAAAGTACAAAGATAATGGTTTCTTGATAGGTGTTCATTAGGTAAATGTACTCCACCTTTAGGTTAAATCATGGTTTCATATCAGACATTACACGCCGAGAATTTAATCTATACTAAATATATGCAGCTGAGTTTGTTTGTTTGATTGTTTGAACGCGCTAATCTCAGAAAGTAGTTGACCGATTTGAAAAATATTGCGAAAACGGAAAAATTTAAAGCTTCCATCCAAGTGCTACCTAAGTCAATGGTGAAAGTTATTTAATAATCTCTTATAATTAACTCATGATAACTATTTTTATGTTCAATCCGGGGAAAAAATTATGAATCATTAAATTCTAAAATATATATATATATATATATATATATATATATATATATATTTTTTTTTTTTTTATTGATTAATAGGCGAGCGCTTGACTGCAATCATGCCTTATGGTAAGCGATGATACAGTCTAAGGTGGAACGCGCATGCCTATAAGATGCCTATTCACCCTGGCTTTGAAAGTACCCATATTATAGGTGTTGAGAAAGATAGATGCCGGGAGAGAATTCCATACCCGTGCTGTGCGCATAAGAAATGACGAAGCGAAGCGCTCCGTGCGCCTTCGAGGGATGTCAATAACGTAAGGGTGGAACTTCTCCCGGCGCCTAGCGGTTCGATAATAAAAAGGCGATGGTGGAACAAGGTCGTGAAGTACCTAGGCACACTCTCCGAAATATATCCTGTAGAAAACCGATAGACAGGCTACCTCTCTCTTGTCGTAACTTCGTACAGGCTATATCTCTCTCTCTCTTGTCGTAACTTTATTTCTGAAGGTCGTGGCCCTGGCTAGATTTTATTCTCGAGTGGATAATTTGTTTCCACCTGCTAAAATATATAGGAATAATTAAAATGAAGAGCACAATCGGTACAAATAAATATAAGTAATATTAGTTTTGAGCTCATTTGTAACATATACACTAAAACAAATAAACGTCACTTTCTAGTAAAATATGAGGAAAACAGTTTAATATTCTTCAAGTAAATTGTTATATTGTCCAAAGACAGAGGCATACAAGAGTTACATACATATACTATTAATGTGCGATTCTATAAAGTTAATTGTTATACGACGTCAACGAATCCTTTTACCTATCTCGTCACGTCAGTAACTTTTGCAGGGTATTGAGAGATGGTACTAAAATAACGTGTCCTACTATACATTAAGGAAGCTGATAAAACTTTTGCTTAGTGTGTTCAAATTGGACGCTTCAGACTACAGGTTGGTATTTACTGCGTGTCAAGAACGACGCATAACACTTTTTGATAAGATATGGACTGGACATATTGTTGGATCGAAACCACTCAGTAAAGTGAACACTGGTTGTGAAGCTTCGCTTGAGTGATAGTGCTGTGTTATGTGTATATTATAAATGCAAAAATGCGATGCAATATTTTAGTAAAGGCTTTCTTTTATCTATCCACTTGTTCTTTTTTGTTGATATTATTTGTGTCTATGGGTCACTTAAAAATAAAACGTGACGTGATATTCAGTGGTGGAATGCAGAATGAAGGAACCGCTGTGAGCGATATTTTACTAAATGTAGACAAAACATTAAACATGGACTCAAAATCTGCTTCCAAACTTAAATACATACTGCAATGGACTTCGCCAAGAAATGTGCCGTTTGTTTACATGGGAGTAGGTCAGAAAGGTTTCATAGAAAGAAATTGTACTTTTACTAATTGTTTTGTTACTAGTGACAGAAATTATCTGGGTGATTACACAAAATTTGACGTAATTGCATTCGCTGGTCCAGAGGTTGTGCGAATGAGTAAACATAGTCTTCCCCAAAAGCGATCACCTCACCAAAAATTTGCATTCGCTAGTATAGAATCTGCAGATAATTATCCAATATGTTCTGATGTCCTCAATAATGTATTCAATTGGACTTGGACATATAAGCTAGAATCTGAAGCGAAATGGGGCTACATTGTAGTACGGGATGCAAATAATAATATTGTGGGACCTAAAAAGAATATGCATTGGTTGAAAATGGCAGAAATGGAACCTGTGAGTGACGAATTGAAGGAACAGTTAAAAACCAAAACTAAAGCAGCAGCTTGGTTTGTGTCTAACTGTTACTCGAAGAGCGGCCGAGAAAGATTTACTAAAGAGTTACAACAAAAGCTGAAAAAATATAATTTAGAAATAGACATTTATGGTAAATGTGGTCCTTTAAAATGCACTCCAGACCAACAAGATGACTGCAACAAAATGTTGAGGACTGACTATTATTTTTATCTATCATTTGAAAATTCATTTGCTGAAGATTATGTTACTGAAAAGCTACTATATCCGCTAAAAAATAACGCGGTTCCGATTGTGTATGGAGGTGCAAACTATTCAAGGTAAAATTATATAATATAAATTAAAATTATATATTCTTCTTTTTTTTTGTGTTGGGACACTTACACACACGGTCGTCCGTCCTCAAAGTAAGTAACTTAATACTTGTGTTATGGTAGACAGACATCTGGTGAATATATACTTATATAATTTTAAATACATACTTAAATACAAATATACACCCAGGCTCAAAGACCAACAAATTCTTTTATACAAAATGTTGGCCCTCGGCGGGAATCGAACCCGCGACCCGCGGAGCTAAAGGTAGGGTCACTACCCACTGCTCCAACGGGCCAGTCAAGTCTTTAGTGTTATCATGTAAAATTATATATTTTTAAAATAAAAACAACTAATTTTCAACATTTAATAATGTAACAATTATTAGAATATAGCATATAACTTATATTGCGTCAACGTAGAAGGTTTTCTAAAGATTTGCGATTAAACTTTCTGCTACTCATCTTCCAGCCCTTATCCCATATCTCTAAGTGGGGTCGGCACAACATGTTACAAACATGTTGTTACCTACATGATTTGACTACGTATTTACGACCGGCCGCCTGCCTGACGTTAACTTATCTTAGTCGTATTTTACGACACCTCGATAAGAAAGAGGGTGGTCTATTCTACTTAACCGGATACCACACGGTGAGTTAAATTACCTTAGTCGCCTTTTACGACACCTCGGAAAGAAATGAGGGTGGTCTATTCTACTCAGCCGGATACCACACGGCGGGTCGACTTACCGTAGTCGCCTTCTACGACACCTCGGTAAGAAATGAGGGTGGTACTATTCAATTCATCCGGATACCACACGGCGTAATTAGACTTTCTGGTACTATTTACACAAAAAACGAGACCGCCTGTTTTTGTCTGTTGTTGTATAAAACTAGTGGTTTCTGACTGTTAAAAGGTGGTGATTCTAATTTTTTAACACCATTTTATCATTATAATGCTCTTTTTGACTCTGAAAATATGAAAATTCTGAAAATAATTTTGAAGATATACATACATGTACTAATGAATATACTCGTATGTATGTTGTGTTCAACTAACAATACATAAATCTATATTATTTATGACATAAATTCTAAATATATGTATAATCAGTTAATATTTTATTACAGATTCATGCCAGATGGGATTTATTTAAATGCAAGAGACTTGGGTGCAGAAAAGTTAGCTGACAAAATGAACGAGTTAATTCTGAATCCTGATTTGTATGCAGAATATTTTAGATGGAAAAAACACTATTCATACTATAGAAGATTCGAAAGTTTAGAGACAGACGACTATTGCAGTTTTTGTACTATTCTAAATAATGAAGAGTTAGTGAAAAAGACGAATATATATGATAACTTTAGACATTGGTGGACCCCTCCAGGTCGATGTTGAGTGTTATTAGAAACTAAAACTTGTTTATCAAAAACTAAAATCAAATTAGTGAGCATAATGATAAGATTTGTGACGTTTATCATATTTTGATAGTCGTAGTTAATTTCATTGTTCAGGTTTTTTTTTACCTCATTAAGTGAAGATATAAGATGTATTTTGGAAACATTATTGTAAATAATACGCATTAGAATCACTATTATATTTAAATAATTTTAAGTGTTCCTATAATGGTGATAAAATGACTAAATCACTACATATTATAAAACAAAGTCCATATTTCCGTATTTACGCATAAAACTTTAAAACTACGCAACAGATTTTGATGCGGTTTTTTTTAATAGATAGAGTGATTTCAGAGGAAGGTTTGTACGTATAATAACATTCAATACGGAGTAAAGAAATACCGTAATTTTTGAGGTTTCTGTAAATAATTACTTTTTTTTCCGCTTACATTGCAAACGCAGGCCAAACCCTACGAGATTTATCAAAATAATGTACTAAGTATTTGTTCACCTTGAAAAGGTCTACAAAAAAGTCCGCGATGGTATATGTCTATCTCTTATGGATAACCCACTATAGCATTTTTTGTCATTTACTTTTTACGAAAAATAATGCCTTATTTTTGAAGCAACTTTTATACAATAAAGCATTAATCCTTATCCTATTAAGTACCTTAAATAAATAGTTGATTTAATATAGGTCAATATGGCCGTTTACAGCATGTAATTTAAGTGAACATTTTCGGAGATATTACAGATTTAAAATGCCGTGAGGTCGCCGCGCTTCGCCGTATAACACTTCGACTTTAGCAGCGATGTCACTCTTTCAAGAGTTTGTTTAAAGACATTCTGTAATTCATTGTAAAAATAAAATACATAGGGAAAAATGTTAAAATAAATATGCAAATATGTACTATATGAATTTAGATATTCAAAGATAGCAGGAAATCTTCTTGCAATAGGGAGAGGGAAATTGTTTTTCTCCAAATTTAACTTTTGCGGGCCACGGGCAGTAATGAATCAATCAAAACTACTGGATCGATTTTAATAAATTTTTTTCACTGAGTGACATGGGCTATATATTTTATACCTGTGCGAAGCAGGGGCAGGCCGCTAGTACAATATAAATTCCATATACAGTAAACTCAATATATCTTGCAATCCTTTTCAAAATAAAAATCTTAATATCGGAAAAAGACTTTCAGAGTTTTTAAATATGTAAAGCCATAATTTATTAATGCATTATATTATTTACTATGCACATGATTTGAATTTACACTAACACTAGCTAATTCTAGTCTTAAATTTAAGTAAGAGTTTTCTTAAATCTCCGCTAAAATTACAATGTTTTTCCTTAAGAACCTTCTCGTATCCTGGTAAAGAACCTAATTCTTTAACTTACAGAGTTAACTTAAGCGTCGTGAATAAAAGCTTTAATACCCATACCTATTAACATATATCGAAAACTTGTAGAACTTGGAAGTAAATTAGACCCTTTAAGGATAAAAACCGTTCAATTGACAAAAGTAACATTATTAATTGATATAACTGTACTATACTTTAAGTTGGACCAGATTATAACTATGTTGGATTTTTTTTTGGAATCGGTTATGTAGTTTTGAAGATTAGCATAAACGCCCATATTTTTTTTTTTTCGAATATGAGTAATGCTGTTAGCCCTAATGGCTTTGACAGCGTCACCGATAGGACGGGTGAGCGCGGAAGCATCGTCGAGAAGAAATGGATAATACAAGCGGCGCGTTTTTGGAGGGCTGCATCTAATAATTGACTTGGAAGAAGTGTGCGTCACGGCGGCCGCGGCAGAGGGCTGCGGCTGCTTGACACAAGCAAGCGGGGACCTCGTCTTCGCCGGCGAAAACGCTGTTTGTGTGCGTGTAGTGTGTATATCTTGTTGGATGCTGTTATAGCATCGTCGGGGTCGTTAAGGACGCTCTTCGGGCGCCTGTGAATCTTGTTGGGGGAAACGCCCATAGTGACACTGTGTTTTATATATAAAGATATATTCCTTATGTGTCTTAAACCAACTCGATAATGTCTAAAAACTATTTAAATGATTTTTGATGAAATGCGTGACTATAAGCGATTGCAACCAAACAATAGGATAGTACATGTTTGACATTGATAGTAGAAAATGAATGTAATATTTAATTTACCTAATGTATTTGCAACAAACATTGTACAAAAATTTCATTTTCTTGTAGATACTCCTTACGTGTACTAACTTAGTAGTCTTTATTAGAAGTATTAACTTAGAATAATACTTTCTGTTTACTAACTAAAAGAGCGTAAGATTTGGCATAATTACTAAATCTTACACTGAATTCTTAACATTCCTAAAGAAAGCTTATTCTTTACGTATGAATATACACCGTTAATTGTAATAAATTAAAAAAACTTCGAATTTGTTGCAAAAAGTCCGACATAAAATCAATTCGTAGAAATAAAAATGTACAAATAAGTTATCAATTTAATTGTAAAATATAATCACTGTGATAAAAGATAATATAATCAGTGTAATGATAAATAATATACATGTTTTTTTATGTTCAGGGTTTTTGATAATAAAGTGTTCCACCTAAAACATATTTGAACGATAGAATAAAATTTGACAAAAAATTGTGTCATATTATTTCATACAATTAGTTGATGTTCTAATGACTGCATTATATTTGCATTTTTAGTTTTAAGGGATAATATTTGAGCCGTGTGGTATCCGGTTAAGTAGAATAGACAACCCTTATTTCTTACCGAGTTGTCGTGAAAGGCTACTAAGGTAAGTCGACCAGCCGTGTGGTATCGGATTGAGGAGAATAGACCGCTCTCATTTGTTATCGGGGTGTCGTAAAAGGCGACTTAGATAAGTTGAGCCGCCGTCTGGTATTCGGCTGAGTAAAATAGGCCACCTTCTTTTGTTACCGAGGTGTCGTAAAAGGCTACTAAGGTAAGTCGACCAGCCGTGTGGTATCGGGCTGAGTAGAATAGGCCACCCTCATTTCTGACCGAGGTGTCGTAAAAGGCGAATAAGATAAATTGACCCACCGTGTGGTATCCGGCTTAGTAGAATAAACCACCCTCATTTTTAACCTAGGTGTCGTAAAAGGCGACTAAGGTAAGTTGACCCATACAAATTTAATGACATTTTTAGTTTACTTTATTGTGTGCATAGCTAAGTAATCGATACCCCTCTTATCTTATCACAACCTATTTAGGCGTTTTATTTAACTACTCCCTTCTATACCTTCACAAATTATTTATCGCCTTTTTTATATCTCTGTAATAAACGCCATGTAAAATCGCGGGCATAAGCTAGTTTTATAATTTATGCATTTGAGGTTTAGATATCTTATCCCACTCTAAGTGGGGTCGGCACAACATGTTATAAACATGCTGTCACATGATTTGGCTGCGTTTTTACGACCGGCCGCCTGCCTGACGTCAACTTACCTGTGTCGTATTTACGACACCTCTGTAAGAAAGAGGGTGGTCTATTCTACTAAACTAGTTATCACACGGTGGGTCAACTTACCTTTGTCGCTTTTTCCGACACTTCGGTAAGAAATGAGGTTGGTCTATTCTACTCAGTCGGAAACCACACGGCGGGTCGACTTACCTTAGTCGCCTTTTACGACACCTCGGTAAGAATTGAGGGTCTTACTATTCTCTTCGGCCGGATACCACACGGCGTGAATAGTAAGTCAGTAAGTAAGGTAAATATAATGTCCATTAAAGTTTCCAACTTCATAATTAGAAATCTGTGATTGAGAAAGTTCAAATATAGGTAAAGACTTTCCTCGGAGATAGATTTAAAGATAACAATCTCGAAGGACGAATTTGCGTAATCTCTTTGAAGAATGAACTTTTCTATTGAAACTTTGAGATCATATCTTCTTATAGTTCCATTAATCCAATATGTAGAAATTATCTTCTTCTATTCTATCTATCTTCTATCTATCTATCTTCTTCTATACATATAATAAAATCGTTGAGATTAAGAACTCTTCCTCTTTGCGTTTGAGAACCTCTTTGTGTTTGTTCCGGCTAATCTCAAAAACCGCTGATCCGATTTAGACGGGGTTTTCACTTATATGTAGTAGAAAGCCTCACTTAACATATAGGGTATGTATTATTTCAATAGGTCAGCGAATAATAAAGATATGACAATTTTACAACATGTTTTTAATACGAACTCCTTCATTGAGTTGGTCAATAATATGAAAAAATATTGTGGCCGTCATATTGTGGCCGTCATTATGTGTCATTGAATTGTTGCGAAAGAGTAAATGGGTTGAATTTGGGAAAATTGCTTTGTATTTATTGAATAAGAATAAAGGAGCAATATCGTTGTTAATTATATTCAAAAGGGGATGTAACCTAAAGTCACAAATAGAGTGGACAAAAGGAATATCTGGAAATTTTAAGAGTTCTAAGAAAAGACCAATGACGAGACGAGAATCTTGAGACGACGCGGAGAGTGCGAATTTCGTGTAGTTTGAGAGATAGTTGCGATATGCGATGCTATGGAATAAAAAATGGAGTTTTTATTGGAGAGGTTAATAATGGTAATTGGTATTTAGTTTATTAACTCTGTAAGATCAACATGACGATGTGCTATGTGAGGCCTTAGACGCGCCCGTGACTTTTGTTCGATGGGATTGTCTGCTAGAATGACGATTGTTCTCTGGATCTTTCCAGTTGTAACGATTGTTTCCTAAACTGTGGACATCTGCAACGACTGTCAGCTAGGCTCTGCCTGGAAGTGGTGATTGTTCTTTGAGCGTTATCATTTGCGAGTCTGCTTACGTGTGTATCTGCTGAGTTGGTTGCCAGTGAGCTGTGTTATGCCATGACAGTGATTGAGGGTGAGCTTAAGGTGTGAAATGCTTACACTGCAAAAAGCTTAAGGAGTTGAGCTTAAAGAGTTGGACATAAAGCGTGAGCTTAAAGAGTTGAGCATAAAGCGTGAGCGTAGTCCTGTCATGGCATGGCATGTGCGGTGTTCTTTTACAGATTAAAAGAGCAAGTATTGAGTTTCTTGCCGATTCTTCTCAGTACAATCAGCATTCCGAATCGGTGGTAGATTCATTCCCAGAAGTCAGCTTATGAGATTTGCGGGGTCGCAAATGTTGTCAAGATGGTCGACTGTTACAACATGTTTTTAATACAACTTCCTTCATTGAGTTGGTCATTATTATGAAAAAGCATTGTGGCTGTCATATTTTATTTGTGTCATTGGGTTTTTGAAAAAAGAGTAAATGGGTTGACTTTGGAAAACTGCTTTTTATTTATTGAATAAGTATTAAGGAGAAATATCGTCGTCTTTTATATTATACTTATATATTTTTAAAATATATCATCATCAATATCATCATCAATCAATATTGTTACAACATGTTTTTAATACAACCTCCTTCATAGAGTTGGCGATTAATATGAAAAAGCATTGTGGCTGTCATATTTTTATGTGTCATTCTTTGAGTTGTAGCGAAAAGAGTAAATGGGTTGACTCTGGGAAAACTGCTTTTTATTTATTGAATAAGAATAAAGGAGAAATATAGTCGTTTATTATATTCAGAAGGGGATGTAACCTAAACTCACAAATAGAGTGGACAAAAGGAATATCTGGAAATTTAAAGAGTTTAAAGAAAAGACAAATGACGATCAATATCTTGAGACAACACGGGGAGTGCGAATTTCGTTAATATGAGAGATAGCTGCGATATGCGATGCTATGGAATAAAAAATGAGAGTTTTTATTTCAGAGATTATTGATGGTAATTGGTATTCGGTTAATTAATTCTGTGAGATCAACGTGACGATGTGCTATGTGAGGCCTTAGACGCGCCCGTGACTTTTGTTCGATGGAACTGTCAGCTAGAATGACGAATGTTCTCTGGATCTTTCCAGTTGTAACGATTGTTTTCTAGACTGTGGACATCTGCAACGACTGTCAGCTAGGCTTTGCCTGGAAGTGGTGATTGTTCTTTGAGCGTTATCATTTGCGAGTCTGTTTACGTGTGTATCTGCTGAGTTGGTTGCCACTAATTGAGCTGTGTTATGCCATGACAGTGATTGAGGGTGAGCTTGAGGTGCGAAATGCTTATGGTGCGAAAAGCTTAAGGAGTTGAGGAGTTGAGCTTAAAGAGTTGAGCATAAAGCGTGAGCTTAGAGTTGAGCATAAATCGTGAGCGTAGTCCTGTCATGTCATGGCATGTGCGGTTTTCTTTTACAGATTAAAAGAGCAAGTACTGAGTTTCTTGCCGATTCTTCTCAGTACAATCAGCATTCCGAATCGGTGGTAGATTCATTCCCAGAAGTCAGCTTATGAGATTTGCGGGGTCGCAAATGTTGTCAGGATGGTCGACTGTTACAACATGTTTTTAATACAACCTCCTTCATAGAGTTGGCGATTAATATGAAAAAGCATTGTGGCTGTCATATTTTTATGTGTCATTCTTTGAGTTGTAGCGAAAAGAGTAAATGGGTTGACTCTGGGAAAACTGCTTTTTATTTATTGAATAAGAATAAAGGAGAAATATCGTCGTTTATTATAATATACATACAATAAAATCGTAGAGCTGCCAAATCTGTACATTTGATATTTTTTAGAATAAATTAGTGTTGTCGTCTCAAAACACGCTTCTAAACATGAAACAATAGTTTTTAAAATTTTTGTCTGTTTGTCTGTATGCCTGTTCGTTTGTTCCCGCTAATCTCAGAAACCGCTGATCCGATTTGGACGCGGTTTTCACAAATATGCAGTAGAAAGCCTCACTTAACATATAGGGTATTTTGTATTTCAATCGGTCAGCAAATACTGGTTTTACATTTTTTGCCGTTCCTGAAGCGATCTAACTTACTGAATTACATATAGTACCAAGAGAAGCACAAAAATCTTTTTATGAGAAATAATCTGAAGGCGGGTCTGAAGCTGATTTTTTAAAGAAATTCCCATTTTTAATTGAGTTCTTTAGGCATAACAATAGAGTAACATACACTTATCGATAGTATTATAATGCACGGGCTAAACTGAACGGTGAGTCACACTTACGGGTAAGATTTAAGAGTAAGGATTTCGTAAAACCAAGTTATATCATTGTTAATGAAGGGTGCATGTTTGAAACTTTTTATTCCTTAAAGGCATTCATTTCGTTATTGCCGTTGGCGATTGCCCGCGTCGGCAATTGCCAACCAAAGATTAAAACCGCACCTAATATAGTATTTTGATTACCTTAAAATGGTAAAAGTGGGTTAACCTTAAAAATTAGAAATACATATGCTGTCGCAGACTTTTAAATTTTTATTTTGAACTGTTAGAGGGGAACAATCTTAGCGTGATATTATATAGGCTATATATAGCCTTCCTTGATAAATGGACCATGTTACACTCAAAGAATTTTTCAATTCGGCACAGTAGTTCCTGAGATTAGCGCATTCAAACAAAACAAACTCTTCAGCTTTATATATTAGTATAGATTCTTTCTATTGAATGAAGTCCGTTATTAAGCTGTTAAGTTTATTGTAAGCAGACAGACAGCTGCGGGGATATTGTTGTTTCATAATATAGAGTGGTTCTAAATTGTTAATCTATCGTTATCCTTACTAATACTACAAAATGCAAAAGTCTGTCTCAGTATGTCTGTCTGTCTGTCTGTCTGTATCCCCTGAACCAGTATCGATGAAATTTGGCACATTATTCCTTATGCACTGTGGTAACATATAGGCTATAGAAATTCTTTTAATTCAACAGGAATTAAATAGGATGACATTCAAAACGCCATCTGTAATAAAACTATGGATTTTTTTATTCACGATATGTCAAAATCAAGTCAAATCTGAATTTACAAAAGTGTTTAGATTCCAAGTTTTTCGGTTTACGTCTAAACGGAATAAGTCTTTAGAATAGTAGTCTATGGCAACAAGTAAAAAATGTCTAATAATTGACATGTATTTTTTACTTTTAACACCATTTTTAATATTTGAAAAGTCATTACAGTTAATAACGAGACGTTAATATGTTTTCAGATAATTATTTTAAAACATAATGTTCACAAAAACATAATTTAAAAATGTTGTAATAATATATTTTTTTCGTATTTATACTAAAAACTTGGAATCCAGCGCTGAACCTATATAGATAATTAAAAAAAACAGATCGTCAATTCATACGTTACATATAAATGTTATTATTAAAGTTTTCTTGCACGTTATTAGTTTATAATATTTATAATGATATTTAATACCTGAAAAAAATTAAAAAATTTTTGATGTACATATATGGAGTTTATTGTAACAGATAAGCCCAATCTAGGAAGTCTCCTTTTAATATTTGTTTCATGTAAGGATTATTTACTAAAATAATAAAATTATGCTCTTGATTAAACTATAAATCTCTCTGACTATACTGATTATTCTATAGAGATATTTGCAGTTGGAGAGTGACAGAAGCTACTGGTAATTCCAAGACTACAGTCCCCGCGAACGAAGTTGCGGGTAAAAGCTAGTTTTTAATAAAACACACAATTAAGAACACTCAAATATATACACACAAGCACATATAAATATTAGTACCTCATATCGTATCAGCTGACCGTGCCTTGATCGGTAATTTTTTACAAAATAAAAAAAAGAAACTAAAAAAAATAAAATAAAAATATTGGGTAGGTGGGGCTCGATCCTAGATATTTTATTTGTATTTAGAGACGACGCATTTCCCGAATAAGCTACGCTGACTTGACGATTTACGGCAAAAATTGTAAATTTTAGTATTTTTTTAATACCCAAAAAACAGGGATAAACCGAATTTCTGACGTGACAAAGTGTTAAATTAGGTTGCGGCTTGGAGTCACTCATGAAAAAGTGTAACGCCCGCTCACGTCTGTTACGATGAGTCACCGAACGAAAGAGAGGCCCGCCGGACTGGCGAATGCCTTGCGTCTCTCACCCACTCCAATCTATCACATTTAAAAAGACGTTGGCACGTAAAATCTTTGCCCGTAAAACCGACTTTACAGGCAACCGTTTTTTTAATAAAACCTAGCTAGATCGATTTTTCTCCCCCAAAACCCCTACATGCTTAATTTCAGGTTAATCTAGTTAATATTATACAGCATTGTAGAGCTAGTTAACATTATAAATCCGATTGTCTGTCTGTAGATAACGCCTTCAAAGCTACTTTGGTGGCTGCTTCAATTATTGTTGCAGTTTAGTACAATTAAAGCTTTTTGCTAGAAAAACATAAATAACGGAATCCCATTTCTCCTAAACACCACACATAGTATACAATTGTATATTATTTTAACAGTAACATTAACGTGAGAGAATTTGCGGTTACAGCTTGTCTTAAATATTGTATGACATCGCTGGTCAATAGTGTTTTTATACCTGTATGGAAAATTTCATTTCGTTATTATCACCTTGTTCAAACAATAAGTTATAATGGATTACTCGCGTAAGTATTGTCCTAGATAATTTATGGTTCAGGATAAAATTTTATTACTTTTTTTAACTGGTCACATTTAGTGCTACCTAAATATAGGAAGAATTAAATTAAAAATATGAAGACAAAACTTTTGTTAACTTATCCTTTATTT
Source organism: Morpho achilles (assembly GCA_947086495.1). NCBI lineage: Eukaryota > Metazoa > Arthropoda > Insecta > Lepidoptera > Nymphalidae > Morpho > Morpho achilles. The sequence goes on from CAMTZB010000013.1 coordinate 12,605,602, forward strand.
CCTGTCCAGCTATTATGGCATTACTATTTAATGTTATAAATATGTTACATTCTTATCTATATATATTTATTTATTTATTTATTTATTTATTTATTTTACAAAACACACATTACATATTTTTACATATAGTACTTTATAGATTCCGAAACGGCTGGACCGATTTTAAGGAAATTTTCAGATAACCTTTAGAATGATCCAGTGGATGTTCCTGTAAGTTTGGTGGCGATCGGAGCTTTTTTTTTACTGTCAATGACAGTTTTTAACTAATGATATCTTGCTAGTTTAAATACTATTGACAATTATTTTTTTGGTATATTAAAATCTATATCGAACAATAAATAATAATCATTTGATTATTTCTTTCAAAAAATTTATTAATTACTTCTTCTGTTAGTCTACAATATTCATAAGTCCATTCATTTAGAGTCTAAAGTAGAATATTCATTCAATCATTCGTTTGAAATTCTCAAACTTAACACAATTTATTCATTAACTTGTTAGAGTCTTAAGTTACTACCACTGTTGACTTGTAGCTATTCTAACTTACTTTTTAATTATACCAGTCTTTGTTTCACACTATTTCCTTAACAAGCTTATTATTATTAATATTTAATTTAATAACATCTATTTGTTGGATCCCACCACTCCCTAATATTCTCATAGACACTAACAGTTTTCACTAAATCTTCATTGAGTATAGAACAAAATCTGCAGTAATCATCTGTTTCTGTACTCTCAGATCTTCTATGATATGAGTAGTACTTTCTCCACCTAAAGTATTCAGCATAAAGATCAGGGTTTTCGATGAGTTCATTCATTTTTTCTGCTAGTTTTGCCGCGCCCAACACTCTAGCGTTTAAATAGATACCTTCTGGCATAAACCTGTAATTTCATGTTCGTTAGTTAGTAAGTTAGTTTATTAGCGCCGTTTGAAGGGTTTAATTTCTTTAAATAATTTGTAATATGTTTGGCCTTGTTCCCAAAAGAATAATAGGATTTTTTATCCTTCGTGTTACACTGGTCTAAAAATATATTGTGCCAAATTTCTTCAATAACGGACCAGTGGTTAGATGTAGAAAGACAGACAGACTTTCATTAATACTAGTATTAGTATGGATTGTTTGCATTCCAAATTCGCATTCAGGTGCATTCGAAATAAATACTACAGTTTTTACCCGCAACTTCGTTTGCGTTGACTATTCTCGCGTGATAGGTTGATAGTAGATAGCGCTTTTCAATGTCATCCTATTCCTGTGGCATTAACATGATTTCTTTAAACTCAAATTTAATCGTAATTAGTTCAGCGGATTCGCCGTAAAAGAGTAAATAAACATACATCGATATTCACAAACTTTCACATTTATAATATTAGTAGCATTTTATGATGTTTAAATCGTATGTTGAGTCACAAAGTCTTTGGGGAATATTAACATGGGAATATTTATCAGATAAATTTGCAGCATCTATTAGATCACGATATATTTAGCATTAACTTATAGAATTTCTATTAGCTGGTTGCATACTACCACAACGGATGTTCAGCATCACACAGAGCATGCAAGTGAATTTTGCATTGGAAATAAAACATTCCCCTACATGCAATACATTATTTTGACAATAATTTGTTACCTTGAATAGTTAGCGCCTCCATAAACAATTGGTACGGCATAATTCTTTAATGGATGCAATAATTTTTCAGTCACATAATCTTCCGCAAACGAGTTCTCGAAAGATAAATAAAAGTAATAATCTTTCTCAATCATTTTATTGCACTCTTCTTCATTGTCCCGAGAACAGCTCAGCGTTCCACATTCACCAAACACGTCGATCTTAAGATCGTATTTAATGAGCCAATTTTCTAAATCCCTATAAAATATCTCTCGTTCACTTCTGGAATGACAATTTGATACGAACCATGCTGCCGCTTTCGTTTTATTCCTTATTTTATCTTTTATCTCTTCATTTACAGGATCCATATCTTCTAATTTTATCCAGTCCATATTGATTTTGGGTCCTACTAAATTGTTGTTCGAATCTCGTATTGAAATATAACCCCACTGCGCTTCCGAGGTTAATCTATAAGTCCAAGTCCAATTGAAATAACCGTTAAATATATCCGAGCATAACGGATAGTTATCAGCTGACTCAATGCTAGCGAATACATATTTCTGATGCGGGGATCTTATTATGGGTACATAAAAATTAACACCGTCTTCACTCAAATATCTCACCTCTGGTGCGGAAAAAGCAATGACATCGAACTTCTGGATATCACCAAGGTAAGACCTGTTAGCTGTAACGAAACAATTTGTATATGAACAGTTCCGTTCAATAAAACCTTGTTGTCCTTTTCCCATATATACGAATGGTACATTTGTAGCTGATGTCCATTGTAGAATATATTTCATATCCACTTCTAGAGTTTTACTAGCATTATTAGCATTGTCAACAGATCTTTCAATGTTTAATTGTAACATATACTTAGCATTTACCATATCGTAATTATATTTTGAATACATTACTGATTTATATAACAGCAAAAGGAGTGTTAGAATTGAGAAGTAAAAGAACGTCTTCGCACCAAGATTGGACCTCATTTTGGATTGATTTACAAATTCACGTTATTTTTTTTTCACTCAATGCTCACGTCTACGCAGTTATGCGTGATCACGAAATGTGGTCGAGATGTATACCAAATCAAACATGCTAATAAGATAAACAAACATGTCTAAAAAAGTTATGGAAACTCTTGACACTTCGCACATTCTTTGTAATTTCTCGTGTAACATTACTTTTTATTACATTGAACTCATACAGAGATCAGTCACATTTAGAACTATTTCATTTAATTTATAAAATAAATCATGTAATCAGTCATTTTTAATTAACTATATGAATCTCTTTTCAAAATTACTTGGAATTATGATTGTCTTCTGGCATAACGAACTTCTAGTAACCTTTTTTCGATCTTATTTAGTATATTCTTAAAAGGGAAGGGCTCCAGAATCACAAGTGTTCTGGACTCAGAATGTAAACATTTTGTTTTATATAAGATTTAGAAATCTATCTGATCTAATATCCGCATCATAAAACTACTTCTTCTTCTGCTAGATCAATCGCATTATATTCCCATTTTTCTTTTTCATTTTTTATATAAAAAAGAGAGAAAAATCACTGTTTTTATTCTTCTTACGTAATAAAATATAATAAATTAAAAAATATTCACATGCCTTAACACAGAGCGGTTCAGATTATGTATGGTATGGGTAATCTCGCAACAAATGCATAGAGCATAAAATTGTATGGTAATGTAATATACCATAAAATTAACTGCGGTAAATGCAAAGACCGTTATCGATATATACATAAACATCGAAATATGTTTTTACGGTTGCATTAAATAAGTTTGAAATTTTTTAAATTTTCAACAACATGCACAGACACACAACACAACATAAAGAGTGAAACTACTATTTTAATATTAGCCTTTAGTACGTTCATCGTGATTCAATTTTAGCAAAAATATTGTTTCTGGAAGAGTTAAAGCAACTCGAGAATTGGATCGATTGAAATTATATTCTTCTTTTTTCCTTATAAACTAAAGTAACGGCCTGTTATTGTACTACACATGGGAATAAAGCTGTCTCCTTTCCTTAGAGAGAAGAGTTGGAGCTTAACCCTACCAAGCTACTCCAATGCGGATCGGTAGATGACACATATCTCAAAATTCTCGAGAGGGATTTCCTCACGTTTTCCTTCATTGAAGAGCGTCTGATATAATGTTATTCAGATACTAATTTAAAAGAAAAACTCAATGCTCTAGGTTTGAACCCATTATTTCCTGAATAGAGGCTCACGGTCTCGCCGTCATTACACTCTCGACTATTACAGTTTTTTTCTTATAATACCTTTAATAATATTAGATTTATAACTCATTGACAAGAAAATCCATAAAGTATATAAAGCAATTAGAAATCAAAGCATTTGGGAGCCTGGCTTAAATATGAATGATGTTACCGTACGGCCGTTGTGACAAGTTTGATGCATGACTAATTCAAACAAATTAAAGGCGTCCAGACGCTCAATCAATGAAACGTTTTGTTGATTAACGGTCGAGAAGTCTTCAATATTAAAAAGCTTCTACATACATCCTTCAAACAACTATGGATGTCTTAGTATATATATTTTGTGATGGCAACACTGATCAAGGTGATGTAGAAAGATTGCGGCTTGCGCGGAAGGTCATTCTATAAAAATCACGCTCGGGAGGAGTGTGCTTGGATATTCTGGTTGTCTGATATTTATAAATGGAATTAAAGTAGTAGAGGAAGGTCCTCCAATACCGCCACCCTAAGAATGGTCAACAAGAAAATCAAAATATCTTAGGTTACGTGTTATGTATTTTATCCATTAGTTGCTCTACAACATCCTCTATTTTCAGTTAAATCATCCTCCTGCCCTTATCTCACTATAAGTGGGGTCGGCACAACATGTTACAAACATGTTGTCATATGATTTGGCTATGTATTTTACGACCGGCCGCCTGCCTTACGTCAACTTACCTTAGTCATATTTTACGAGTCCTCGATAAGAAAGGGGGTGGTCTATTTTACTCAACCGGATACCACACGGTGGGTCAACTTACCTTAGTCGCCTTTTACGACACCTCGGTAAGAAATGAGGTTGGTCTATTCTACTCAGCCAGACACCACACGGCGGGTCGACTTACCTTAGTCGCCTTTTACGACACCTCGGTAAGAAATGAGGGTGGTACTATTCTATTCAGACGGATACCACACGGCGTCCTCTATTTTCAGTTAAAGTTCCATCGAAATCGGTTAACCCGTTCCGAGGTATATAATATCCTAAACCTAATCAAGATTTTATCTAGTAGTGAGAGCAAAAAATAAAAAAATAGTCCAGTATATTTTGAGAATATCGATCATATATCAATCGAGAATTACGAAGTTATAGACAGACACTTTTTTTGGACTTTGATTTAAATAAATATGCATGATATGCATTGCTTTCCATTACATACAACCTCAATATCAACAGCGATGCTATTATCACTTTTAAAATTAATCTACCAATTAACAATATAATTCATTTACATTTTCGAGGTAACGTTTTAACGCTGTTACGGAGAGTAAAAAAATCGAGCATCCATCTCCCGTGTCTTTGGCAGCCGCATTCAACCGGTAATCAATCAACCAGCGGGCTATTGGTATTCTAACTTCAATATAAGAAACTCAACCATTTTGACGAGATGTTTTTCCTAACTAAGCCTCATTATTCATTCTCCTGCCCTTATATCACTCTAAGTGGGGTCTGTACAGCATATTATAAACATGTTGTCACATGATTTTGTTAGGTATTTTACGACTGGCCACCTGCTTGACTTCAACATACCTTAGGTCGCCTTTTACGAACCTCTGTAAGCAAGATGGTGGTCTATTCTACTCAACCGGATACCAAACGGTAGGTAGACTTACTTTAGTCGTCTTTTACAACACCTCTGTAACAAATGAGGGTGGTCTATTCTTCTTTGCCGGACATGGCGATAATGTAGTTCCGCAAAGTAACTTATTAAAAAAAAGTTTCAGTAAATAACAATAATGAAATAAAGAATAGAGTAAAATTATGGCACACGTTGTCAATTTAGTTTAGATTCTGATTACTTCTGGTGTAATAAATTACCTAAAGCATAATGTAGTGGGTAAGCATTTTCATAATCCATATTAAACTCATAATATTTACGAACGCGTCGGTCCTTTGTGATGGATCGTCGAGCCTTCGGTTTGATTTATTTCACTATTAGGGCCCAGATGGACCCAATCTATTATATTTTTAGCTTCACTTGTTTCATTTTTTGCGACTTTTATTGGAGGAGTATATGATCATACATTTGAATTTTAAATAACTATGTCGTGTGGTATCCGGACGCTAAATAACTGGCCAAATCATCAAACAACATGCTTAAAACATATTGTGCCGACCCCACTTAGAGTGGTCTAGGGGCAGGAGAAAGACTTTGTGAAGCTCCATTACACAAAATATATAATGAATTATTTTGTATAATCTAATATTTTTTATCAAAATAATTCATTTTTTGTAAGTATATTAAGTTTTATCTATATACCTAAAATCATGTGTAATTAACCATAATATTATTCAAGAATCAATTTTAGCTTGCATCAAAAACACGAATAAAATACGTGTTTTCAATAAAAAGATTTCGTTGATGTTATTTATATTTTTGTACATACATTGAATTATGGAATTTTAATCCGGGAGATTGAACAACTAAAGAATTTGTCATTTGATACGATATTAAAACTTCCTTTTCCGTGATTATCTGTGGAAGAACTAGTAGAAGAGTATCGGTTTTTTTAAAGCTTGACGATGTATATGAAAAAGGTTACATTGAAAAAATAAGAATAAGAAATATTGACAACGTAGACTAATGTTGATAGAAATACAATGTCAAGGGCTCAAAGAGCTCAACATTTTGTTATGAACCTCAAAATTTAAGACAAAATCATCAAGAATTTAGAGTAACATACTATGCGTCCTATTTTCGTGTATAAGAGGTATCCAAAATATTTCAAAAATGTAAAAACTATTGGTTGGTACGTATTGAATTTCCTTTTATTCATAAATTTTATACCAAATAAGACCTTGGTATATAGTGATAAGATTAGCTATGAAAGTTCTCTATTGTAATTTTTTATCTACTTAAATGAAAATCGATAGTCCACTGAAGTTTGTTAGGAAATTATAGAATTAGGAAATAATTCACAGTTTAATTCATTAATTTGTTATATAGTTAAGGGTAATAAGCATTTTACTAACATTTTATCATAATTTGTACATGATTAAAGATCGTTGATGACTTCAAAAGAAACTTATTAGTAATTATTTATCGTTAATTGATTTATAGAAGCAGACGTTACTTTGCGGAATTCCATAGCACAGTAGTTACAATAGAATTATTTAGCTGTAATTCGCATAAAATATAAATCATATAATTATTCCTAGACCGAAAGTTTAGTAGTTTTTCATAAAATATTCTTAAAAGATGTTGTTACAGTTCTATTTAATTACTGCCTAATCAGAGTTAATTCCTACAGGTATATTTATTACACATTTTGAGATAAAATCGGTTTCAAATGTGTTCAAATCGAGCTGTAGTTGACAGTGTAGAATGCTATGTGGACGATCTAGTGGAATGCTTCGAGGACTTTGTTAAGAAATCTCTTATTATCATGTCTATTGGGATCGCCATCATTGTTGGGATGCTCATGTATTTGCTGAGAGTATCTGAACGGTCTCCTATTAGCAACATTATTGCTGGTAAGCGTCTTAGTATCTTCAGAGATATTTACGGAATTTCTATTGCTTACTATTACGTGTAATGTTGTATTGGTCACAGTTATAGCTTTATCCATATATATTTTTTAAATACTTTTATAATTTTTCGCTAAATATAAATACAAATCCGCATTTAATTATAAATTCGCAACTATTTAAAAATTTTGGCTTACATGTTCGCGTGAAATTATACACTCTTGCAGAATATAGAAGCAAAACTTAAATTTTTTATATCGAATCTTGGAAGAAGAATAAATAAATATTTGTTTATTTTAAATGACATTGAGGGAGACGTCTTTACATTGAAATCCCTGATTATGGCTACGCTGATCTAATATTGTAAAATATGTATTATGTCTATATAATTTAAACATATAAATAATAAATTTAAATTATACTATATGAACCTAGTGTTGCTGTCCTATAAGATAATATTAAACTCCAACTACTATTTCAAACGTAAAAGTTGGGAAGTTTGGAAATCAATACAATATAGTCCAAGCTGCTTAACATACAATTTTATATGGTAGTTAAAATTATAGTTATTTAACTTAACTTTAATAATTAATAATTAAATTTAATTACAGACTAAAGACTGGTGTTATTACGAGTACAATTATTTTAGCAGCAATGACTAAAAGAGCTCTAAGTTAAACCACAATCAATATTACAAAAGTCTAAAAGAATTGGAAAAAAATACTTATTTGTGTAAAATCAGACTATTTGTAGTTATGAATTAAAGAGTGTTACTTAATTCTTTTTTGTAGAAGATGCAGTTAGTGCCCACAATCAAATAAGGAATATGAGTGTACATGATAATTCAAGAGCAGAGCAGACTTTTACTAGTACTACTCATCAGAGGAACTTTATAGAAGATAGTGATGTACGCTTTGGCAAAGGTGGTGCTAAAGTACGAGCAAACACAGGCGTTAATACTGTATCGGGAATCGCGCCTATGCCGAGTTTTGATGAAAGAATCTTAAGAGACGTTGGTCTATCTTCTTGTTCAAAAGTAAGTTTAGTTATTGTAGCTATTTTAGCATCTTCTTATCTATTACTAGCTGACAGGGCAAACGAAATTTTGCCATATACATTATTTATAAGGAATTTCTAGTGTGGATTATAAAAAAATGACCAAAAAAAACTTTAGGGATGAACAATCCTTATTACTTAGGGATATAAATGAAGGGAAAAATAAATAATAGCCGATTCTCAGACATATAATCGATAGGTGATGTATACAATAGACAAAGCAGGAACCGACATAAGCTTGCGGCTCCTGCTTTGCGCCTTGCAAAAGTACGTAATTCGTTTGTGGGTTTTGGTATAAGATTCAATAATAAAATTCCGCAATCAATTTCAGCTTTGCCATTACAGCAGTTTAAAAACACTGTTAAAAAGAGGCTGATACAGAAAGCCTACTATACTCTTGAAGATTATTTAGGAGATAAGAATGTGTGGATATAGCTCTCTTTGAAGCCTAGCCTGTACAAGACAGTAACGACATAATGTTAATAGTATTAAGAATTATATTTTTAAAAGAGCAACCGCCGAGTTTCTTGCTGGCTCTTCTCGGTAGGAATAGCTTTCCGAACCAGCAGTAGAGTTGACGATTCAAAAGCACTTGTTTACAAGTTTATTTGAATAAAGAATATTTTGAATTTGAATTTGAATTTGAATATGAGATTTCAAAAAAATCGGTCACTTCATTCCTCGTCGTCATTCATCAGCTATTTCATAGGAGTATGGTACCTAACATTATGACACGAGAATTAAATATTTGGCCTCGTTTATAGAGACGATTGATCCTTGATAATGATAATTTATTATATGTATATCTCCTAAATATTTATATTTTCTGCATTCTCGATGCATACCCGGCATACGACAATTACGTCATGAGATGTTACTTCGATTTTACTATAAATTTCTGAAACCAAATTATAAAATAAATGAAGCACTAGTGGTTAATTAATGTTTGCAAATATAATAACTATGCAATCGAGATTGCAATTTTAACTCAGATCGTAATCTGTTAGTGACTGATCAAAAGATTAATTAAATTTATTTGGACGCCAGGGGCAACATTATTCAATGGAATTGATAAAAGACCTCTTCTCTGAGAATACGGTGAATTTGAAAAGGAAATGAAACCCGATTGTTTCTTTTCAGCCTGGCTGGTGTAGCAGAACTAACAGCCATAGCTTTATTACTTCCAGGTTAGTATAAATCAGTTAACGGAAGCATGTAACGACACAGTAAAAATTACTGTGTTGTTACTTGCTTCTGTTTGTTTTTTAATCCCAGTATAATTTGCAATAATTAAGCATTCAAAAATATCTGATAATAATATTCTTTATTTGCTATTTTAGAGTGCCTATCCCGAGTTTAACTCCACCTAAACGAAAATCTGTTCACTCCATGCGTTCAAGTAAACGTAAGTAGTTTTTTAATCTACATGCAAGATGAATCTGTGGTGGTCTTTTGATTGTTTATAGCTTTTCAACATCTCTATTTTTCAATCACTTAAGACTAAATAGATGATCTCAACAAGATTGTAGAGAATAATACAAGCACCAGATTATGTTAAGTGAAAGTCCCTAAAAGAGAACTACGATCTACAGAAGGGGGCCATGAGTTAAAGGGAAATGAGGAAAGAAAGGAAATAAGTTTAAATGTTTCTCTCTATTAATTTCAGATCATATTCCCTTCCAAATACTTCCAAGAACGGTCCCAAAGCAAGAGTCATGTTGTTCATTGTGTTGTAAAAACGAATGAGTAAAACGTTACTGTAAAAATTTAAAAATTGTAAGTAGATATTGTATGTAAATTACGTCTTAATGCAAAAATTGTTAAATTGTCTATGAATATGTGCATAGTGGCAATCGATATTACTGTAAGCTTTATTAACAAAAACCAGACCCATGGCAAGTTTCCTGCATTTGTAATCGTTTACGCCGCTTTAACCATAAACTTCATGTTTCTATTAACAAATAACAGAAGTGTTGATAATTTCCGCTACGTCTAAAATAGCTTTGTATACTGTAAGATGGGTTCTAAACTGAATGAAAATTAGAACATCAAATGTACATATCTTAAATTAAATGAAAAATCAAGCAAAATAACAATCTAACTAACTTAATAAATCTAACCTAATAGTAATGAAATATAGGCGCATAGTTACATATTGTTTTGTTCGTGTAAAATTTCTCTTATTTTGTTCTAAATAAATTTATTTTTGTCTTATATTTCTTTTATTTATATCAGTTCTTGGATGAAATGTGCGAAATAACGGGTACTGAGAAGCTTCAGTTGAGTTTTAGCAAAACAATGGAGGAAAGCATTAAATAAATTGGGCCAATTTGTCATCTGTGAAAGCGTCAACCGGTCTAGAAACTCCATTTTCTTGTGTAGTTTGCAGTGATTCTTAAGATAAAGCTACTCGCTCATTGCACAACTGAATTTAAATTGAGCAGATAAATATCAAACGTAAATAAGTCCTATATATATGTGAAAAGACGGTAAAGCAAATTTTTGTTTGCAGATGCTGTCAACGTTTTTTCGCATATTTTAATAATTAATTAAGCTTCATTTTATAATGATTGCCCATAATTACATAAAAATATAAAAAAAACAATGGTCAATAGTAATCTAAACTATTAAAATCAGTTTGGACGTATTGGGATTTGAACAAAAACAGTGGATTTATTTGTTTTTGAAAAGAAATAATGTTTGGACATATCAGAATTTGATTTTAACTACTCGTGACGTCATAAGGCACATGATGCATTTTGAAAAAGTATAAAGCTTTCAATTGAGAATTAATGACGACGACATATTTGAAATTGAAATATTTCAGAATGTTTAGATTTTAGTTTACTTTAAGTTGACATAAAAACGTACTTTTTTGTCTATGGTGGACATATTGGTGTTTGATATTTATCAACTCATAATATTAAATATGATTACTATTACTAGGTATAATTTGTATAATTATTATATGTACATATATACTTATAATTGTAAGTTTTAAAATTATTAAAATAAATAAATACGTTATTACAAATAAAATTAATAATAATTAAGAAGAAAATAATAATTAAGAAGAAATAAAACTAAATGAATGTGGATTATTGTTAGGTATCTCTTGTAAATTGAATTTTCATTCAAAACAAAAGATAAACTATTAATTACGTAGAGTAGGATTTCTTTTGTTGGACCACTTCTATGAAATTATAAAACCCTATTTGTAATTATGTTTTTATATTGTTAAATCTGTTAAGTTTACAACCTTGTTGCGTGCTCATAATACATGTGATATCCTAATATTCGTTAATGTAAGATGCTTATTGTACCATTAGTTCTAAACATTGATCCAATTAAAAGGTTATTTTTTTTAATTTCTATTCGAGTTAAATTGATAAAATGTAAGTAAAAATTTGTTTGTTGCATTGCATTGGCAGCGATTTAGCGTGGCTGCCAAGCCTGTATTTTTGACCATTTCCCTATCTCGTTTTGCCACATTTCACTATATTACAGGATTATATTATTACAGGATTATATTATTTTAGCTTCAAATTATGCTAAAATAATATAATCGTAAAATAAAATAATATAATAAAATAATATATCGGGTTAGCCGTGTGGTATCCGGCTCAGTAGAATAGTACCACCCTCTTTTCTTACCGAGGTGTCGTAAAAGGCGACTAAGGTAAGTCGACCCGCCGTGTGGTATCCGGCTGAGTAGAATAGACCAACCTCATTTCTTACCGAGGTGTCGTAAAAGGCGACTAAGGTAAGATGACCCACCGTGTGGTATCCGGTTTAGTAGAATAGACCACCCTCTTTCTTACCGAGGTGTCGTGAAATACGACAGAGGTAAGTTGACGTCAGGCAGGCGGCCGGTCGTAAAAACGCAGCCAAATCATGTTACAGCATGTTTATAACATGTTGTGCCGACCCCACTTAGAGTGGGATAAGGGCAGGAAGATGATGATTATTTTAGCTTCAAATTATGGTTTGGAGTTTAAACCATAAACAATTTAATCATTTTTTTACCTATGAAAATATTTTTATATTTTCAATATTTCTACGTAATTTTATTTATCTCTGTTGCATAATGGGCGACAAGCTTTACAGTTTTGCAATCTAATCCAATGGCCACTCGGTTCTGAGTAAATATTTTTCAGTTTTCCGCATAATTTCAAAGTAGTTTGAACAAATTACTTGCTGGAGTTAATTTTCTTGAGTATGTTGGACTTAAAACTACTATAGTTAGAAATTCTGTGTCAAATATATTCAATTTAAATTGTTACTTAGTTCCATGAACTGACGACCACATAAGCTTATTTCGTAATACAGACACGATGGCCATGGGACATATAAACATGCTGTCACATGATTTGGCTGCGTTTTTACGACCGCCGCCTGCCTGACATCAACTTACCTTAGTCGCCTTTTACGACACCTCGGTAAGAGAGAGGGTGATCTATTCTACTAAACCGGATACCACACGGTGGGTCAACTTACCTTAGCCGCCTTTTACGACATCTCGGTAAGAAATGAGGGTGGTCTATTCTACTTAGCCGGATACCGGATCTATAACAATATTATAAAGAGGAAAAATTTGTATGTATGTTTGTAAGGTTCTCACACAAAAACTATTGGACCGATTTCAAAAATTCTTTCACCATTGGAAAGCTGCATCTTTACTGAGCAACATAGGCTATATCAAATTTTCTTCAAAACTTGCTTAAAAACTACGCGAGTGAAACCTGATATTACTAGTATTAACTATAAAGGGTCTTACGCTGTAAGTGTTCAGAGATCCCTAAAATAATTATAGACCAAAAAGTTTTTTTTAGGATATAAACTTCTTTACTTTTATCATCTAGCAAATTTATTGACATTGACAAGGAAAAAATATTAAGATAACAACTGGGTTACAATGTAACTGATTAATTATCGCATTTTAAGAGTAAAATAATTATATGTTATTTTACTTTTTACATGTGATCACTGAACATTAATTCATATTAACATTACTAAAACTCATAAAACCATTATGTCTGTGTAATAAAAATAGAAGATATTCAATTACAGTTTTACTTTTCCAATTCTACTCCTAATAAAAAAGTTAATAGTTAATAATCAATGATGATATTTTTGTATAGACGACAAAAATGACCAAACGACATATTTGTTTAGGTAAGTGAACTTAATTTGTCCTGTTAAGTCCAAAAACCAAAACGAATCGATCTGAAAGTAATAACAAATCAACCTGTTTTTGAATTTAAACTATCGTGAGTGTTATTCATATTTAATGTATAGAAACTGGCTATACTCACGTCTTATTTTATCGGATAAGCCCGACTAAATTCAGGATGTTTCCGCTGTAATAACGCCACATAAAGACCTCATAAATAAGAGCCCCGTATGGGGCTTGAAACTAGTTAGACTCATCCGATAAAATAAGACGTGATAATAGCCGATTTCTATTCATTAAATCAATCTGTTTCGCTAAAACTATATCAGTTGACAAAACTTTCAGTAACCGTATGTTTCGAAGAGGCATTCGTAGTCTCAGTCATGTCTTTAACATAAAGGTAGTCAGCAATCGCCAACTTATACAACAGACTTTTAACCATAATTTCTTCGTTAATTCTATAAATTGTCTATTATTTTTCTGTTTTCTATTATTGCAACATCGTAGTTAATGTAACAGCTAGTAGCTGACTATCCCACTGTTTCTCTATCAAAGCTTTTTCTTAAAGACCTATATTTGAAGCATCGAACCATCACGCTTCTGAAAATATAATTAGCTTGTTAAATATTTTTTTAGTGTTGCTAGCTAGACTAGAATATATAACAGTAAATTAAGCCTTTTTTCGAAAAAAATTTCCTCCACGCTGATTATTATTATTGAATCAAAATGGTGATTTCATGAGATATTAATCCTTAGTGATACATAAATAATGTGATAATTTATTTAAACGTTTTAGGGGACCATACTAAAAAACATCACTGCAAAAATACTCTAGTACCACAACCGGATAATTTAGCCTTTCTCAAATTAGAGGCAAAGAAATTTAAGAAAATAGCTAGAAAATTTGGAAAAATGGCTGCTAGGTACTTGTGGATGGTGTATTCAACAATGGCTGGATACTACTTGGCGATTTTATTAGTTGTGGGCGTGTTTCTTCTGAGCGTACTTCTTCCAGACATTTCTCAGAAATTACATAAGAATAGTGAGCTAAAGGCGATTAAGAATACTGTTCATCACATGAGGGTAACGTAAAATTTATTGTCTGTAGTAGAACGAATTTACATTAATTATACAATCCAGGACTTGAACTTAATAATTTATTTGAGTGTAAATATGTTATAAGAGCGTAGACGAAATTTTTACCCATGAAGCTAAAAGCTAACTGTCATAAAAGATGAAAGTAGAGGCTTTTTATATTATATTATTCTATTATTAGACAAAAGCCTTTCTACCCCTTCCCTGTTCTTTTTGAGATAAATTTAAGTTTAAACACATTACGCTGCACCACAATAACTGTATAACAAATTACACATATCCTAGAAATTCCCAAGAGTTAGATATACGGTTTTCTTCATGATTTTTCCTTTACTATAGGGGTGCACGATGTATTGTATATATCAATTAAGTCAAAAATTTACAATGCCCATAGGTATCGGTGGTTTAGTCCGCGTTACCTTGGTAAGTATCACTTGCTCTAACTGTTCATGTTTATGTTATATCTTTTATATTTAGGGGTACATGAATATAAAAATACACTACCGAATAACCGGGTAGAATCACACAATTTCTTTGAAGATTATCCAATTTTAAGATTCTCTTAAGAACATGTGCTTAACAAGCTGTGATAGTCCAGCGTTACCGCAGGACTATTGTGTGACTCTCTAGAGACGACTACGACTACGACGACTCTAGAGACGAGACCAATGAGTTTTTCTAAAGCTTATGTGTCCAATTGCTAATCGCAATTTATCACACGTTTCTCGGTGAATTAAAACATCGTAAAGAACCCTGCATATCTTTAGAGAATTCTAGGAATATGTGTAACCTACCAATCCTCATCGTAGCAGCATGGTAGGTCTTAGCTCCAATCCTTCTCTCCAAAAACGGGGAGAGGAAGCCTATGCCCAGCAGTGTGATAGTAACAGACTGTTACATTTATGTTCTTAACATGATTTATTGAATTTTACTATTACGGTCCGCTGGCATTTAAATAGAACAATGTGAATCAAGGCTGATCTCACTCCAAGATGAATAGTGACATAGGACTTGTATAAAAAAAAATTGATTACAATAAAATAGGGACTTTTTTTAAAAAATGGCCACCGAATGACGTCATTCCAAGATCCGTGGATTAGTCTTCAAATTAATATTGTTTACAGAATGAAGTAAACCGCGCAGAAGTTGCATGTCTGACTACAACAGAAGAGATGTCTTGCTTGCATTGTGCCCTTTGCGATGAAGGAACAGAAACGGTTTGTATTTGCCACCAGTTTTGTCGTGCCGTGGTCGTTGGTGAACTTTAGAAACGTAGATCAAAACACGCTTATACTATTTAAACTTGCTTGTGTATTGTGGTGGCGGTGGTGGAGGTTTGTGCATGTGTTTTTACGAATCCTGCATGTATCAGGTATGAAAACAGATTGCCCACTCTACATTTAGCATTATTTATAGTACTTGCTTGCCTTGCTCGGAATTTTTTCCAAAAACAAAAAAAATTGAGTAGGTGGGGCTCGATCTTAGGTATTTTAATTTCTCAGAACTGCCCGTTCCCCGAATAAGCTACGCTGACTTGACAGTTTATGGCAAAAATAGTTTTGTATTCAATATAAATTTTAGTGTTTTTAATAACCAAAAACAGGGATAAAAGGATTTTTTTACATAAAGCCTAGCTAGATCGATTATTCTCCTCCACAACCCCCTAAATGTTGAATTTCAGGAAAATGGTTTGACCTGTTTCCGAGATTCATTTCTGCGCAAACCGTCATCTTCCTACCCCAACTTCATCAGTGTTGCCAACACAAAATATTACCTTACACATACAATACATATGTTTATAGTATTTTTAATATTTTATTAAAGATAGATATTTAAAAAGGTCGTTTTCAGAACGAATAAACTTAATATCAGTT
Source organism: Morpho achilles (assembly GCA_947086495.1). Taxonomy (NCBI): domain Eukaryota; kingdom Metazoa; phylum Arthropoda; class Insecta; order Lepidoptera; family Nymphalidae; genus Morpho; species Morpho achilles. The sequence continues at coordinate 12,622,150 of CAMTZB010000013.1, forward strand.
ATACCTTAAATTAAGCGATGTTTTACTGAGACGGTCTGATTTGAATGGATAAATGGAAAGGTTCACATCCATAAAAATTCATAACTTATATTGCTTATATCTCTGATTAAGTTTACGTATATTTTTACAAATCTAACTTTTTTATTAGGTACACTTTATTTAATAGTTCAAATTAACATTTTTGTTTTCGTTTTTATTAGTAAGAGCTTAGAGCAGTGTTTCCCAACCTTTTTTGGGCCATGCCCCATGTTAAAAATTATTTTTTGCCCGTCCTACCCACCTCCCCCCCCCCCCCCCTAAGTAACATATATAAATTTTAATAAAAAATTGAATTGTCCGCTTAAAGAACATAAATAATAGGTTTAAGGTTGTCCACTCAAAGAACAAAAAATAGGTTTTAGGAAGGAAAAATTACTTTTTTGTTAAATAGTACTGCAATTGTTATAATAAAAAGGAAATATAATTTTAAGATTTTAAGTATTGTAACCATTGTTGGAATTTTGAAATTTTTTTAGATACATGTCTACAAAATACCCTAAATTCAATTTAAGCGGTTGACATTGTTCTCCGAGAGGTTATTAGTGGAAGTGACATTTAATTAATATTGCTGTTAACAAATCTTATATACTAATAAAGCTGAAGAGTTTGTTTGTTTGAACGCGCTAGTCTTAGACTGGACCGATTTGAAAAATTCTTCCAGTGTAAGATAGTCCATTTATTAAGGAAGATTATAGATTATATAACATCTTTTAGATAAATAGGAGAGGAGTAGCAATAAAAAAAATATTACGAAAACGGCAAAATTTAGTTTTCCCTTGCATGCGCTGAGTAAACGGTTATTCAAAAATCGGGTGTTACAAAATTGTTTCCCTCTAAAAGTTCTAAATAAAAGTCCGCGACAGCATATGTCTAGCTTTTAAAGTTAACCCACTTAAATTATTTTTCATCATCATCTTCCTGCCCTTATCCCACTCTAAAGTGTGGTCGCCACAACATGTTAAAAACATGCTGTCACATGATTTGGCTGCGTTTTTACGACAGGCTGCCTGCCTGACGTCAACTTACTTTAGTCGTATTTTACGACACCTCGGTAAGAAAGAGGGTGGTCTATTTTACTAAACTGGATACCACACGGTGGGTCAACTTACTTTAGTCGTCTTTTACGACACCTCGGTAAGAAATGAGGTTGGTCAATTCTATTCAGCCGGATATCACACGGCGGGTAGACTTACCTTAGTCGCCTTTTACGATACCTCGGTAAGAAATGAGGTTGGTCAATTCTACTCAGCCGGATACCACACGGTGAGTCAACTTACCTTAGTCTCCTTTTACGACACCTCGGTAAGAAATGAGGTTGGTCAATTTTACTCAGCCGGATACCACACGGCGGGTCGACCTACCTTAGTCGCCTTTTACGACACCTCGGTAAGAAATGAGGTTGGTCAATTCTACTCAGCCGGATACCACATGGCGGGTCGACTTACCTTAGGCCCCATTTCACGACACCTCGGTAAGAAATGAGGTTGGTCAATTCTACTCAGCTGAATACCACACGGCGGGTCGACTTACCTTAGTCGCCTTTTACGACACCTCGGTAAGAAATGAGGTTGGTCAATCCTACTCAGCTGGATACCACACGGCGGGTCGAGTTACCTTAGTCGCCTTTTACGACACCTCGGTAAGAAATGAGGTTGGTCAATCCTACTCAGCTGGATACCACACGGCGGGTCGACTTACCTTAGTCGCCTTTTACGACGCCTCAGTAAGAATTGAGGGTGGTACTATTCTATTCAGCCGCATACCACACGGCGTCACTTAAACCATTTTTATGGTTATCAAAATTCTATATTACGGTTTTAATCTATCATGGGCGGAGCCGATGGCGATTGCTAGTCCTTTATAATCACGGCACGACCGTACTTCAAGGTTAAAAGCCTATCAGTCTATTCTAAATCATGAACACAGTCTGGTTGCAGAGCCAGGAATATAGAAACTTATCAGTTTGCACCAGCCGGGGATTGCTCGTCACACAGTCCGAGCCTGTACAAGTGGAGAAGAAAATTGGTTTCTTTCGCCGATTCTTCGCTCTCAATCGAGATGTGTCCAAAAAGGTTCAATTAGATTTATTAAAAATAAGATTATTTGTAGGATAAGGCGTTACTTTGCGGAGATCCATAATTACAGAATAAGGCGTTACTTTGTGGAGATCCATAATTACAGAATAAGGCGTTACTTTGCGGAGATCCATAATTACAGAATAAGGCGTTACTTTGCAGAGATCCATAATGCAAAAGTAATACTAAAATTATTTTCCTATAATCCTTGATTAGGTAAATAGATGAAGTTGTGGTAGCCCAGCGGGAACACCGTGCGACTCTTTCGGGCACGGATTCAAACCCGGGCAGACACCAATGAGTTTGTCTGTTAAAACTTATGTGTCTAATTGATAATTGCAATTTATCACACGATTTTCGGTGAACGAAAACATCATGCAGAAACCTGCATATCTCTAGAGAAATCTGGGGCTCCAACCCTTCTCTCCAGAAACGGAGTGAGCAGGCCTATGCCCAGCAGTGAGATTGTAACAGGCTGTTACTTTACTTATTTATAATATCTGTCTTTTAACGGCGCCTAGAACATACTATAATTATTATACTTTATTTATTTTCAGGAAATTGCCATCATGTCAATCTTGTACACAGATTCGTTCGACTCTCAAAAAAAAATAGAGGATGTTATCGGCTAAAATAGTAAAAGGTCAAAAAGTTCAGAAAAATAAAGCGCGCAAAGTTTTTTGTTTTGTTTTTTTTGACTACACAAATTTTAAGTTGTCTCCCTTAGATACCGGAAAAGCGCCAATTTTTTTAAAAAGACCAATTTATATACACAATAAGGGTTTTTACTGATAACTTTTAAAAGGCTTATTTATAATGATTCAGAAGGATCGTAAGTACGAATATAATATACAGTAATGAGATTTGATAAACCCTACAACCTGATATTATTCATAAAGCTTCCTTTCTTTGAGTTTTAAAACACTGTTCATCTTTCTCAAAAATAGTAATGAAGTTAGCCTAATGTTGTGTCACAATCAAGAAAGATTAGAAAATAATATATTCACGCTGAACATGTATCAACATGGATATCTAAGGCAGAAATTAGCAGAAATATCGTGAAATAAGAACTACCTGTAATTAGAAGACGGTATGACCTTATTTATGCTGTTACGAAATAAATAGATTTTTATTTAATTCATTCATAAATTATAAAATTTGTGGATCAAGTACAATTTCATAAAATACAATAGTCCCAAAGAAGTTTACAAGTATTTATTATTTATACTGGAATCTGGAACTAATCTGTAGTCTGTATGTTTTTGTTTTTTGATCAAATAAAAGTCATAATCATGTCATAATAAACATTAAAAAAATACTAAAATTTACAAAAATGCCCAAAAAATTGAGGAAAAATTTCTGACAATAAATGATAAAAGTATTGTCAAAATGCCTCAGAAATCTTTAAAAAATGTTTTAATAGAAGTTATACTATTCATCACAATTATAGCTCTAACGGGTCATTTGACAGTCAATTTCTGGGAGCGATATATTGTCCGAAATGAACTATCTGATATGAAGCACAGCTTAGATCACTTAAAGGTAAGTTTTTTATCATTGAAAACAATGAAACTACAAGACTGTGACGACTTTGCAATAAAATAAATATCTATTGTATTGTATGCAATCTGCAAGCCAAACCACATTGAAACAGCCTCGTGGGTATAAAGTGCTTTTCCACATAGGGAAAGAGACTTTTACTCAGTATTGGCATAGTAACAGAATGCTACTAATGTGCCTTATATTTCTTGTAATCACTTTTAGTAACGCTTCTGGAAAATATGATTTAACTAGCGGCCTGCCCCTGCTTCGCACGGGTATAAAATATATATCCCATGTCAGTCAGTGTAAAAAAAATGATTAAAATCGATCCAGTAGTTTTGATTTATTCATTACTGCCCGTGGCCCGCAAGCGTTAAATTTGGAGAAAATCAATTTCCTTTCCCTATACCAAGAAGATTTCCTGCTATCTTTGGAATATCTAAATTCATATAGTACATTTTTACTTATTTACTTTTACATTTTCCCTATGTATTTTATTTTTACAATTAATTACATAATGTCTTTAAACAAACTCTTGAAAGAGCGACATCGCTGCTAAAGTCGAAGTGTTATAGCGCGAAGCGCGGCGTCCTCACGGCATTTTAAATCTGTAATATCTCCAAAAATGTTCACTTCAATTACATGCTGTAAACGGCCATATTGATCTATATTAAATCAACTATTTATTTAAGGTACTTAATTGGATAAGGATTAATGTTGTATTGTATAAAAATTGCTTCAAAAATAAGGCATTAATTTTCGTAAAAAGTAAATGACAAAAAATGCTATAGTGGGTTATCTATAAGAGATAGACATACCATCGCGGACTTTTCTGTAGACCTTTTCAAGGTGTACAAATACTTAGTACATTATTTTGATAAATCTCGTAGGGTTTAGGTCGTTTGCAATGTAAGCGGAAAAAAATGTAATTATTTACAGAAACCTCAAAAATTACAGTATTTCTCTACTCCGTATTAAATGTTATTATACGTACAAACCTTCCTTTGGAATCACTCTATCTATTAAAAAAAACCGCATCAAAATCTGTTGCGTAGTTTTAAAGTTTTATGCATACATAGGGATATGTGGACAAAGAATATAAAAATATGGACTTTGTTTTATAATATGTAGTGACTAGCAATTGCCAGTAACTCCACCCGCGTGGAAAAATTAAAACCATAATATAGTATCTATATAACCATAAGAAATGGTTAAACTCGGTTAACCTTAAAAGCTAGACATACGTTGTCGCGGATTTTTATTTAGAACTTTTAGAGGAGAAAAATTTTGTAATACATGATTTTTGAATAACTATCACCGTTAACTCAGCGCACGCAAAGCTTTAAATTTTGCCGTTTTCGTAATAATTTTTATTGTTGCCTCCTATTCATGTTAGCGTGATGTTATATAGCCGTCCTCAATAAATGGACTACCTAACGCTGGAAGAATTTTTCAAATAGATTTAGTATTTCCTGAGATTAGCGCTTTCAAACAGCTTTATATATTAGTATCGATAGTAGATCAACATTATTTAAGATTTCATTGTCAAAGGAGATATAGTTATAATTGTTTCATTCTACGTACGTCTAGAGAGCAAGTTTTTAATTGGGATATTTATTTATCGTAATTCTTCTGCCCTTATCCCACTCTAAGTAGGATGAACGTGTTGTTACATGACTTGGCTAGGTATTTTACGACTGGCCGCCTACCTGACGTCAACTTAACTTAGTTGTATTTTACTACATCTAGGTAAGAAATGGGAGTGGTCTATCAAACTCAACCGGAAACCACACGGTGGGTCAACTTACCATAGTCGCCTTTTACTACACCTCTGTAAAAAAATGAGGGTGGTCTATTCTACTCAGCCGCATACACCACGGTGGGTCAACTTACCTTTGTCGCCTTTTTCGACACCTTGGTAAGAAATTAGGGCGGTCTATTCTACTCAGCCAGATACCACACAACTAATAAAAAATTTTTCATAAATCTGAGGGGTTGTATCAGGTCAATCATTATAATATTCTCTTAGTTAATATGATCGAATTAAAAGTCAGAACCAAAAAGAAACACATAATGCTAAAATAAACGTATCAATGATACCGTTACACATGTTTCATCAATTCCAAAACTTATGAAATATTGACATAATTAATTCCGTATAATATTGATTTTACTAAATTACAGATAACAGTTCACAACATAGGAGACGCTTATGACGATTTGCAACGAGACCTAATAGATATAGCGAGGATCAACTCAAAACCTTCTATATCACCAAATGATCTCTTTTCTTGTAAGAAATCGAAAGAACTAGATCAGAAAATACTACGAAACTTACAAGTCCTGCTTATGAAAGCTAACGATAAACATATAATACATACTGCTGATAAAGATATTGGAAATATTCCTATTGAAACTGAAAATAAAAATGCTACTACTTTGACACGATATCCAGTAAAAGCGACTGCTATAGGTTCAGAATCTATAGTCAATGAATGTGCCTTTAAAAATAAATGCCGATACAAGAGTATGTCAAACGATGATTTAAATATTCGCTGCAATGATTGTGATAACTATAGCTGTGATCAATATAAATATTTGAAATTTTAGAAATTATAAGTGAATAAAACTTTTCAAATTCTATCATTCTTGTTTTTTAAGCTTAATAATGAATGCAGCGAAATAGTTAGGTATAGCAGAACTCTAAGTTACAAGGATCATATCGGACGCTTAGCATTAAAATGACCGAATTCAAAATTAGTCTTAATTGAGTTAGATCTATTCAATAATCTTTATTTAAATGCCATCTATAACATTTTGCTACAAATTATTAAAAAAGCGAGTGTTTTTGGTCGTCCAAGTTATTCACTTCACTTTAATACTAAACGTGCTATATGAGTTAGATCTATTCAATAATCTTTATTTAAATGCCATCTATAACATTTTACTACAAACTATTAAAAAGGCTAGTGTTCTTGGTCGTCCAAGTTATTCACTTCGCTTTAATACTAAACGTGCTGTATATGTATGTATATACTATTTACAATTTTATTAAACTTGCTAAGAATAAAATTGTCATGACAGATGAAGACATATATTAAATCTTTTATAAAAATATTTGTACATGCTGTATGATATTTGAAACTCCGAACATATTAATATATTATTTCGTAGTCTTCAAAATATCGTCCACTTATTATTAAAATACTCTAACACATGAATCTCTAACTGATGTTAAAATTTTAGCGTGATCGTGGACTAGTCATATTTCTGAGTGTGCTGTCAATTCTGTGGTGTTTCTTGTCACATTATTCATTATTTCAGATTTCCCTGTATTCTTTCTATTTGATTCCTTAAGGAAGACATCGACGTTGGGAAGAGTTAAATGAGTTTTAGGATTCCAGACGTAGTCACCCTTTTCCATTGTGTTTGCTAATGTTTCTAATATTTCTATTTGGCCCTCAATTTTCGGGATATCTTGAGAAAATTTCTTTAAAGTTATTTCTAAATCAGTATAAGACTCTTTGAGTTTTGTAAGATTATTCTGAAAGAAACAGAAAGTCGTTTGTTAAAACCTATTGTGAACTTTTCTTATTCGATGGATGTGATCAAATACCTCTTGAGATCTACAATATAAGATATAGGCCACTCAGATGAATTTCACGTCAATTTATGGCAACTGTTTATCTGATAAGGGATCTTCTTGTATAATAATAATACGTGCATAATCGTTTTTTAAATTTAACACTACTTACGAAAAATGTTTGCGTCTGTTCTGTTTTTTTTTTACTTATGATATTTTTTACCGGTAAAAAACCGGTCGGTTATGTTGAGCTAAACAGATTAAGGGCCTGTTTCACAAGTTACCAATAAACGGTCAGTTAACTTATTCGGAACATATCTGACACATATCTCGGAATCTTGCGTTTCTCAGGTTGCTCATAGGCTTATTCAACACTTAAAATCCCTAATAAGTTAACAGGTAGATCATGTGGCTCTACCTGCCGATAGCAAATACCTACTTCAAAATGGACACGATTTTTTCTTAATTTTTCACTTTTTAGAGTCTCTTTTTGGAGACATTTATCTGCAACTTAGTTTATTTGTCGGTTAACTATCCGACACTTTATCAGTAACTTGTGAAACAGGCCCTAAGGGGTAAATGGTGTAAAGTATGTTAAACTTTCATAAAACAAACGAGTTTTTACCAGACAGTAAATAAAGATTACGTACTGCAATATTATCGATTTCTTTTGTAATGTTAAAGAAATCGCATCTTTTGTTGCAAATGTTGCAATGGTAATTTAGCATTATGTAGATTAAGGCGACTAGACTGCTCATTAATAGGAAGTTACAAAAACCGTTATATACACTGCATGTAGGCGGGCGTTGTACGAAATGAACAGGTGTTGAAGGATTTAGTGCTCGTGACCGCGGTCTTCCTCTTCGATTCCGTCTGCCATAGTAATCCATGATTTTATATTATTTGTCTTTGGTACAATAACGTCTTCTGCCCCTTTTAATTGCTTCGTTTTTATTTTTAATTTAGAACATGATTACTGGATCATATTTTTTTAGAATAATGATTGCTATCAATATTGTAACATATTTTTTTTTGTGTAATTAGATAAATTTGTTTTCGGATTAAGACATTTCCTAAATTGACATACGATGATTTCATTTTTTAATACTTTTTGCCTTCAAAAATAGCATATAGAAACAGGTTATACTCTATTTTTTTATTACCTAATATAAGATTTGTATAATTAATTACAAACTTGTTCAGAATTCTTATTTTTGGGCATTTTTCTTTTAATCGTATTGAAACTAGACCATTGTAATCTAGTTTGTAATAATCATCTAACAAATAATAGTAATGAACTATTTTCTTATATTAACGTAGTAGAGAAATACTCAGATATACAAACACGAAAGTTTTTCTTATTGACTCATCAGCTATCATTTTTTTTATCTCACCAATTATATAATTGTTCCGTTTAAATGTTCCGTAAATTTCTGTTAATTTTATTCAATGTTTAAGTCGTGTGGTATCCGGCTGAGTAGAATAGAGCACACTTATTTCTTATCGAGGTGTCGTAAAAGGCGACTAAGGTAAGTCGACCCGCCGTTGGGGGGGCCAAATGCAGGCTGCCGGCGCCTTTACGCCGGAGTGGTTCGGTCAATGGCCCTGTACGGCGCTCCCGTATGGGCGGAGCGGCTGACCGCCAAGTCCCTGCCCCTGCTGCGCGGGGCGCAGAAGATTGTGGCGGTCAGGCTAGTGCGGGGCTACCGGACTATCTCCGGCGAGGCGGCCTGCGCCTTGGCTGGGTCCCTTCCATGGGATCTAGAGGCCAAGGTGCTTGCTCAGGCCTACCGCCGCAGAGTTGAAACCCGTTCATCGGGGGCAAACTCTGCGGCGGTAGATGTGGATTGGCGGAGAGCAGCTCAGGTAGAGCTCCTCCGTCAATGGAGGCGGCGGTTGGAATCGCCCAGTGCGGGATTCTGGACGATTTCAGCCATTCAGCCTATTCTCCAGGGCTGGGTCGCCAGGAGGCATGGGGTCCTCACCTACCGCCTGACCCAGATCCTTTCCGGACATGGCTGTTTCGGGAGGTATCTGTGGAGGGTGGCCCGGCGCGAAGCGACCGGTGAGTGCCACGAGTGCGAACAAAATCGAGTTTAAGTTAAGAAAACAATATATACTTGAGGGTACTTTAAAACTTAAATTTACACTATCAAAGTCGCGGGAAGAGCTCTTTTGATGGTATTATTTTAAATAAAATGCTTAGTGTTGGTACATTATAAAAAAATTCTACAAATCTTACTTAAGCTAGTATTATTTACTTAAAATACTAGTTTATGTAAAATTCTTGTGCAATTATTATTGGAAAACTTTCATATCCACTCCAAACTACTAATACTATATTAATAAATACTAATATACACTGTATACTTGTTGGTGTGGTTTTTAAAATTAGCAGTGCCATCTTTTAGCACGCCTCTGAACTTTGTTGCCGAATTCATATAGTTACGAATAACGAACACTCAGTAAAAGTAAAAGCCAAACAAATTCGTCTGCTCCTAATAGATGGCTCTACAATCATCATTTTTAATAAGGCGCTTTTTATTTCATGTATTAATTACACAAGTTCTTTAAAATTAACAAAATGTATAAATAAACTTTAAGTATTTCTTAGCCTTACTATTATTAATTATGATATTGATTACATGCCATTAGTAATTAAAGTTAGCTGTTTAAAGGAAATAATTAGCTATATTTCGTTTTATGACTGCATTTTAATAATTAGCAGAATTAATAATTAGCAGAGGTTTTGTTTTGAGGTTAGGATATATCCAGGCTTTTCTATAGGCCTTCAATCTTATGGTTTTCGGACTCGACGCCGTTTCGTCGAGCCTCTAGACGGAGAGGAGGAATTGAGCGTGTCTCATTCCCTCTCATTGTATTTCGTACTTATAGTCTTCATTTTACATTTCGAGCTAATAGTTAGGAGTTTATATCGACATTTTTTAGATCGATGTTATTTGTATAGTCTTATACCATACGACGTTTTAAATTTTGAGCATATGCTTATGTACAGAATATTAGGATACCTTCGCGAAGATATATATAAAAATATCTTAATATAAAATTGTATTTATTATAGAATATTACATACTAGTCACATCAAGAGCGTATAAGATGATGAACATATTAAAAAATATTTTTATTTAGTTGTACTAAATAGGCTTTTTATGTTTACTTTTTTCGTAACTTCGGCAAATCGCATCTAGTCGTAACTGTCGTTACTCATTCTTCCTTATACTTTCGATTAATTCTTAAGTTCTTGTTGCCCAGCTAATGTCCTTTAAGTTAAGAAAAGGTGGAACTATATTTATTAACAATAGTTATTTACGAAATTATACTGAACTGTGTTACAACTAAAAGTATAAAAACTTGCGTCTTAAGATACTAAATAATTTATAGAATTAGGCGTTACTTTGCAGAGGACCATAACATAAAACTAATGAGAATATTATTTTGCTATAATCCACGATAAACGATTTTATCACGAATTATAGGAAAATAATATTCTCATTAGTTTTGTCTTATGATACTAACTTACAGACAAAACTAATTTTACGATTACGATGAACCTTTCAAACACCTCCTATTCTAGTTCTTCGGCGTGAAACTTGGAATTTGAAATAGGATCGTAAAAAATATCGATAGCAATCTTGCCGCGACATCCCTTCACGGAGTCGTGCACCAGGCACCAGCCAGCCGCTGCATGATGTCATTCATCACACACTCACACATCGAACTGGTCGCCTGCCCGTCGACCCACGCGCTGTTTACATTAAAAACGATTATTCCATACGCGGTGACTTCACGACAACTCGTGTTTGTGATAATTTATTATTTATTAAATATAGTTTAGTTATAATGGCCAACAACCGGGCCACGAAATCTGGATTTGCCGCTGAAGCACAGAGAAAGGTAAGGGCTTATGTGATATTTAAATGAATAGTTAAGCACAGTTTTATCCGACATGCCACATTATCGATCAGGATGCTGTGGTCCAGATTGTTACAAGGGCTAGGCCGTGACCTACTTTCCGATCGGGAACGACCTAATTTATTCACGATGGGGACTAAACTAAAAAATTAATCCTTTTTATGTCTTCATCTGGGATACATATAATAAAACATGATAGATTAACATTCTTGTGTTTTATCTATATTCATGCCTTCTGCCCACACGAAATACCCTATCCGTACGTTACACGTATCCACATACACGAGGTATCCTAATCGACGGAACAGGTTTGAGGTTCGCTTAACAAAAAATCCATCCATATAGGTAGGTACATCTAACAAGTATCCATACAAAAGCTATGACCACCTGATATTTCAAATTTAAGTTATAAATTTAACTTTGATTTCGTGCTGGGAACTTTTTTATGTATAGAAAAACTATTTGTGAAAGATTTTATTCAACTTGCAATGTATCTATGTGAAGGTGGAATCTTGCAAGTTAAATTTGAGCTACTTCCCAGTGTCCAATTGAGATGAAATTTTACATACTGGTCCAATCCCGATGACAATTCATGGTTTTGATAAGCATGACTTGATGCTGCTCCCAGGATTGCCAGGATTGCCAGAGAGAGAACTCCTCAATGGTTAACAGAAAGGACATGCAATTTGTTCAAAATCTTTTTAAGAGCCTTTTTTACTTGACGTGTTCTATTAAAGTCAGAAAATTTAAAATAAGCTATCTATTTAAGGACACGTCTTTTAGAAATAAAAGGTCAAATATATAGTGGGTCTAAAAAGCATATATGTAAGGTTATGTCCCTAATGATGTCATTAATAGATATGTACATAATAAGGCAAACTTTAATGACTAATGATGTAAGACCACCAAACTTGACTAACAATAGGTACGGTACGTGATTGTATTGCTACAAAACATTCAGTAAAGTCAATAATTATGTACGCATCATATCTGTAATAACGAAATATAAAACATACTACGTAATCTTACCAGAAAATGTGTAGGTAAGTAAAATAATTTCTGCACTTGCCAAGTAAATTCCTTTGGAGACCGGCCCGTTAGGCTTTGCATTTTAAGAAGCAAGCATTTATATTCGTGTTTACGACCAAGACAAGGATGGATGTGTTTGAAATCCTAATTAATTTAATTTATTTAATTCAATTGTCTAATTGGTAATTGCAATTTATCACACGCTTTTCGATGAAGGGAAATATCGAATAAAAAAATACCCCCCTCAGGAAAAAAGGCCCCCCTAAGTAACATACACAATTTTTAATTTTAAAAATTGAATTGTCGACTTAAAGAACATAAATAACAGATGTAAAATACATAAATTTTAATGTTAAAAATTGAAGTGTCGACTTAAAGAACATAAATAATAGGTTTTAGGAAGAAAAATTGCTTTATTTGTTAAATTTGACCGAAATCTAGCATTGCACTTAAATGGCCCAGAGCGAAAGGCTTAAACTCGTGTCGAGTTGCCCCCCTCTTAACCATCTAATTGACCCCCCTGTGGGTCTTGGGCCCCATGTTGAGAAACACTGCTCTAGAGAATTCTGGGGATATGTGTAACCTACCAATCCGCATTAGAGCAGCGTGGTAGATCTTAGCTCTAACCCTTCTCGCCTAAAATGGAGAGAGGAGGTCTATGCCCAGCAGTGGAATAGTACTCAATTATGTGAAAGGTGACGTTATCCTTATTCGAAAATAAAGAGATTCTCAAACTACTGGTCTGATAAAACACGTTAGAATAGGTTTCTGCTCATAAGTTTATCGAAAATTTAAGAAATACAAACGACCGTTACAAAAACTAAACGACCACCTACTTTCTTGTTTAATTAATTTTAGTTTTTTTTATTACTTTGTTTATTTCATTTTACTATATATTTGCATATTTTCTTCGCAACAACTAACTGTTAATTGTTATGAAAACAATTTTAAATGTAAATTAAAACACCATAAGTGATGGTCAAGTTTAATATACATTTAAATAAGAGCTTAACATTACTGAATACGGTCAACGAACTTTAAATGTACTTTTTATAGTTAGATAAGTGGTTTTTACGCATATGTATAGTAACTCTTAACTGTAATGTAAATTTAACTTGCTATATTAATTGGAACATAAATTTTTTTCCGAAAAAACTCATCTTTTAAGTGGTAAAAGGTGTTTTAATGGGCATTTCTTCCTGCTACGTTCAACCGTTGTGGGTCAAGGAGAATCAGTCAATTTCGACCGGTTATATACAAAATAGGCGTTATGCATCGACGATGATAACTGTAAAGCGGCGTTAACATAATTTGACAGTGTACAAGACATTTTTTAGTTTTAAAATATTAATTATTGTTGCCTCTATTTTAAGTAATTAAATTCAAGCTATAGCAACATTGGTATAAAGCCGATTTGTTTGTAGTTTTTTTAATGAAGACTTGGTTTTAAGTTATTGTTCTGTAACGTGGAATTTAAAAAGTCTTCAAAATTTTGATCTCATTAGAATTAGTGACAGGATCGCAGCTAATATGCAATAATTATACCGATTTTTTGGTGCATATTACATTACGGAAATAGAATTTGAAATTTCTATAACCACTCATATAATATTTATATACTTGACCTATAAATGATATGGAAAAACTGGCCATGTATATTGCCTATTGAGGATTTTAAGAATGATAAAAATATGCGATTTGACTTTTGTTCTTGTACAACATAGCAATGATGATATATTAAAGAGCGACAACCGAGTTTCTTATAGCGGCGAAGAAATAATATATAATATATACATATATATTATTTCTTCTCTGTAGGCGCCATTTTCATATATAATGTATTTACATAGTTTGAATATTAAATCTATAGTAATATTATAAATGCGAAATCCTGTTGGTTTATCCATCTTTCGTCACGATTTAGGCTTTTTTATCTCGACAATGAAATCGAGACGCCAGTCGCAATCTGAAGTTATTAAATAGAAAAATAATTAAGATATATTGTTTTGTGTAAGATATGGTCATTTTCTAATGATTTGATAACTAATTGTTTTAGTATTTGTTATCTATAAATTCTTTTGTGTTTGTTATCTATTACTATTCTATTACACAGAAAAAATATTCATACGCACGTTAATGTCTTTGTTTTTATTTTATATTTTGTATATATTTCGTTGAAATACACAACTGTACAGCGTGAACGATGACTTAAAACGCAAACCTATGCTTCAAAGAGTTTATTTAACGGAATTCTCTACGTCTGACGCATTGTTTAACGAATCGTTTTGTAAGTGTCTTAATAAACTAACTTCTGTCTGCGACTTTGTCTATAGGAATCATGATAAAAGGCCATGCTTCTGGTCCTACAGTCTTCGACTATGTCCATACTGAAGATTGCCTATCGGACGTGAATATACTTTCTTACTTTAGAGACATACTTTCGATACAATAAGATTTTTATAGCTATAACCATGTAGTATAAATTGACGCACTCAATCAAATAATCCCCGGTGACGCTGTAAAAGCCGTTAGGGCTAACAGCATATAGTCAATTCGGAAAAAAGAATCGTATTTCGTAAACTATTTATAACGTATACTACTATATAATATAATATGCATACTGTTATTTAGTATAATTTAAAAACGTATATTTTTTTGTATAATTCTTGCCAAATTAAGTTGAAACCATGTTTCACGACAAAAGTTAAAATAATTAAACAGTGCACCAATTCACTGATATAATGTAATTATTAATTGTTTATTAACATTAAGCTTATTCTTATGTGAGGAAACATGCATATCTCTAAAGAATTCAGGGGATTTGTGCCAGTCTGGTAGGACTTGTACGAGTAGCACCAACCTTTCTCTCCAAAATCGGAGAGAGTTATAACTAATTCCAGATTTCCACGCTTTCTCCAGATTTTATCTTATTCTATTACCATCTCCTGATATAACAGTCAAGTAAAACGTATAACAAACTAGCTTTCGCCAGCGGCTGCGCCCGCGTGATTAAAACCGTAATATAGTATTTTGATAACCATAACAGTGGTTAAATTGTGTTAACCCTAAAAGCTAGACATATGCTGTCGCGGACTTTTATTTAGAACTTTTAGAGGGGAACAATTTTGCAATCCATGATTTTTTTAATAACTTTCACCGTTTACTTAGCGCACGCAAGGAATGCTTAAAATTTTGCCGATATCGCAATATTTTTCAATACTTTTGCAATATTTTGCTGCTCCTCTCCTACTTATCTTAGCGTGATTATATAGCCTATAGCCTTCCTCCATAAATGGACTATTTTACACTGAAATAATTATCCAATTGGTCCTGTAGTTCCTGAGATTCACGCGTTCAAACAATCAAACTTTTCAGCTTTATTTATTAAAATAGATTATAAAAACAGTAGCTTCTCCCCGCAACTTCGTTTGCGTGGACTGTTGTCGCGTGATAGATTGATAATAGATGCCGCTGTTCAATTTCATCCTATTCCTGTTGAATTAACAGGTTTTCTGTAGCCTATATGTTATCCCAGTGTAAAGTAGTAAGTAAGTAACGGCCTGTTACTATCCCACTGCTGGGCATAGGCCTCCTCTCCTTTTTTGGAGAGAAGGATCGGAGCTAAGAGCTACCACGTTGCTCCAATGCAGATTGGTAGATTACACATAACCCCTAGAATTCTCTAGAGATATGCAGGTTTCCTCACGATGTTTTCTTTCACCGAGAAGCGTGTGATAAATTGCAATTATCAATTAGACACATAAGTTTTAATAGAAAAACTCATTGGTGTCTGCCCGGGTTTGAACCCGTCGTCCATTTGATCCATTATTATCCATTATTATTCCGGTGTATAAGGAATAATTGTGCCATTTCATAGATATTGGATCAGCAGATTCGCCGTGAAAGAGCAACATATATCCATACTCACAAACTTTCGCATTTATAATATTAGTAGAATAGAAAAGTAGGATGCGTATTCTTGACGTAAGGTCAGATTTTAATTAGTCATATTGTTTACAGAGCCGCTGTTTAACCGTGCAATGTAAAATATAACAGATGTTCAATTAGTGCAAAAGAATTTATTTCATACTAATTCACCAAGACGATGACTCATGGAAGGCACGGTTCAGTTACAACATAAACCACACCTTATACGGTATGGCCTTTACGCTGGACGTATTTATGCCTTACATATAGGCTACTTTCAAAACTCCACCATATGTTCGTGATTGACACAGCTAAATTTCTCTTTTAAAAAAAGAGAGTATTTTAAAGAAAAGAGTAAAATGTTTCCATTAAGTTTATAACGGTATGTAATTATCAACTAATTTATAGGCTTAAATCTGGTGTCTTCTCACTCAGAACTTATTCAGGGAATGAGAACTCATCAAATCGAGCCAAATCATGTGACAACATGCTTATAACATGTTGAGCGGACTCCACTTAGAGCCGGATAAAGGCTGATGATACAAGGACAGAGATGTCAAAGTAATCACGCGTAAATCACGCGACACAATAATTTGGGAACGTTTACGTTTGGATTGCGAAATCACTTTACAACAATCACAATATTTAATATTCTAATGTTGCTTAGCTTTTACATTTAGATTTAAACAAAATTATTAAATCTAATACATACCCTTAAATCCTCTTTCTTATACTGAATTTCGAAAACGGCGCCATTGATTTCCATGAAATTTAGTATGGGCGATAAATCGATGTAGCTAGGTTTTATTTTTAAATAATTGAATTTTATCTCTGTTTTCACGCAATGAAAAATTGCTACAATGTAATTATCTACTATACTCATTACTTATTACTATTATACTATCATATTATATATACTTATTTAACTTATTTGGATATCGTGAAGTTGTCATATCTCATTTAGAATATCCCAATTCGAGTCCAGGGTTCTCAAATCCTAAGTTTTTTCTTTAAAGTTCCATATTTTGTAATAATAAAATTAAATAAAATTTATTGGAAGCATAGCTCGGTTAACTCGATATTATATCATTTGTTTTGCTTCATCTGTATTGTTATATACAATATTATGTGTAATTCAGTCATGATTTGTGTGTTTAATATGATCATTTCTCTACTATGAATCTATATTATTTTCATAAAACATCTATCTGTCGAAATAACTATACAAATAGGGTATACTCACAACATGTGTGGTTACATATGAAATCTGATACACTGACCAATTATTATTATTCCATACTGTCGCAATTTTGTATATTTTTTATATTATCACACCGATTATTGCTGCAACCATTTAAAAACGGCGCTGATGTTTTCGTTATATAAATGAATTTTAAACCGTAATGTAGAAAATTTTCGTTCTAATTTTAAAACAAGAACATATTTTTATAATATTAGGTTACATATGAAATTGGCGTTTTGTCGTACTGGCCACTTCGATCTCAAATATTACCTTTATGGTTAGGAATTCCAAATTCAAATTCATACAGCTATTTACTCATGCATTTGTGTTTCAAACCCCCTAATTCATTTGTTTTTTTCTTTGTGTCACTCTGTTTACAAAATGGAAAACATAAAATATCGCGTTATTTACGAGTATGAGTTCCACCGTGGCACCAGTGCTGCAGAAACGGCTCGAAGGATTAATGATGTGTATGGTGACGGTGTCGCAAAAAAAAACACAGTGCGTTTTTGGTTCCAACGTTTTCGTTCTGGAAATTTCGACCTGCAGAACAAGCCTCGTGGACGGCCGGAGACCAAAGTTGATAATGAAGAATTGAAGGCTATTGTGGAAGCGGATCCATCGCAAACCACGTCCGAGTTAGCTGCAGGCTCCGGTGTTAGTGATGAAACTATTCTAATCCACTTGAAGCAAATTGGGAAGGTGAAAAAGCTTGAAAGGTGGGTACCTCATGAATTGATTGAAGCAATCCGACAAACGCGCGTCGACTGCTGCGTTACGTTACTCAACTGGCACAATAATGAAGGAATTTTAAATCGAATCATTACCTGTGATGAAAAGTGGATCCTCTACGATAATCGGAAGCGCTCATCGCAATGGCTGAACCCTGGTGAACCAGCCAAATCCTGCCCTGAGCGAAAATTGACTAAAAAAAAGTTGCTTGTAAGTGTTTGTTGGACTAGTGCCCGTGTCGTTCACTACAGCTTTCTTAAATCTGGCCAGACGATTACAGCAGATATCTATTGTCAGCAACTGCAAACCATGATGGAAAAGCTAGCTGCTAAACAACCGAGGCTGGTTCATCGCTCTAGGCCACTACTGCTTCAGGACAACGCTAGACCACACACTGCACAACAGACGGCTACCAAATCAGAGGAGCTTCAATTAGAATGTCTTAGACATCCACCGTACTCTCCGGACCTTGTTCCAACTTACCACCACAGACAGATTACCATTTTTTTCGCAATTTGGATAACTACTTGCAAGGAAAAAAATTCAACTCCGGTGGGGCAGTCCAAACCGCCTTCAAAGATTTTATTGATTCCCGCCCGAATGGTTTTTTTACTAAGGGGATCAATGAACTACCTATGAGATAGCAAAAGTGCATACATAGCAATGGTACATACTTTGATTAATTAAATATATTTCATTAAAAAAAAAACGACTTTATGTTCCTCCCATAGAAAACGCCAATTTCATATGTAAGGACCTAATATAAATTTCTAATAGGGTATTTTTTGTTTAAACTAGGCAACACTAATTTCTACTTTGTAGTAATTACACGCCATCAGTCTCATATAATGAAAAATCGTATTTTTTTTTATAATATTGTAATTTTTGTTAATTACAAACGGCGCAAATATTAATAGATGGTCGGCCTTTAATTACAGCTGCAATACATATTTTAAATCAATTGTAAACTAGACCAGTATGATATAGCGGAATGAATACCCATATAATTAAGGAACACCTACTAGTCGTTTAACATTAAGCTCGTGTCGACTGACCCCATTACTTTACTGACCCTATTCCTTTTCCCTTTTAAAGGGATAGGAATAGGGTCTTATTTTTTATATACGAGGTCTCATTTTTTTCTTAGTCATTTTACGCCGTAACGAACGCCGCGTGTTATCCGGCTGAATAGAATAGTACCACCCTTATTTCTTACCGAGTTGTCGTAAAAGACGACTAAGGTAAGTCGACCCGCCGTGTGGTATCCGGCTGAGTAGAATAGACCAACCTCATTTCTTACCGAGGTGTCGTAAAAGGCGACTAAGGTAAATTGACCCACCGTGTGGTATCCGGTTCAGTAAAATAGACCACCCTCTTTCTTACCGAGGTGTCGTAAAATACGACTAAGGTAAGTTGACGTCAGGCAGGCCGGTCGTAAAATACGTGGCCAAATCATATGACAACATTTTTTGTAACATGTGCCGACCCCACTTAAGAGTGGGATAAGGGCAGACAGATGATTTTATGTGTAACGAATGGTACTGAGTAGTGAAGTCGCAAAGAATATATCAACTTTAAATGGCTTCAAGCGAACGTTGTGATAAAAATCCGTTGATACTGAGTCATGTCTATTTGTGTCGTCAAATGTTGCTACATACGGCATACGTCTTTACCATGTATAGATTGGCAATGAAAGAGCGCTTTAACATGTCTGTAATCCCTCCCATGTCGCGACCTTCGTTAGCAGCTGGCGCCAGAAATGTATTAAATAGGTATGTATGTCAGATTGTGCAACGTGTTTGATGTTAAACTAATTATCCCACGTTTAATTGAAATTAGCTTAGCAGATTATCATCATCATTCTTCTGCCCTTATCCCACTCTAACTGGGTTCGTCACATGTTATAGCCATGTTGTGATGTGATTTGGCTAGATATTTTACATTGACTATATGACTGTATATGACTCTATTTATGTATGTATGATGACTATATATGACTCTATCTATAGATCTATCTATTATCTAGTTTGCTACACGTGTTCAAAAAGATAAATTCAACTAAATGGTGGGGACTTTAACTCGTTGCCATATAACTCAGCTTGCTTCACTTTGCGATTTTGTCGTGGAGTCTATCTCCTGACGATGCTTCGGTTACGGGGCGAAACAATTGTTGAGATTGTGGTGGTGAATGTGTGCAGTGCTTGTGTATTGTTGTGCCATCGGTGTCGGGTAGTGCATGAGTTCTTACAAATTCTGCATGTATCAGGTATGAGAACGAATAGTACACTCTACATTTAGCATTACATATATTTCCTTTTATCGCGGATTATAGCAAAATAATATTCTCATTACTTTTGCTTAAACTTAAACAAAATGCCTATATAAATAACTAAGATAAACAATCTACCTAAATTATTTATTGTAATTATATAGACCAATTTAACATAACGAAACATATCAGTTAATTATCATTAAACAGTCACGTGGCTAATAGCAGTTAATTCTCCAAGCTGATGACCTCATTACGTTGATAAACAAAATAGGAGTCGACGGCAGTATGTTCTAAATTAAATTTAAATATTCCGTAACGAATATGTATGCTTTAACCGCGATCTAAAGTACGCAGAGTTCAATATCTTCATTATCCTCCTGCCCTTATCCCACTCTAAGTGGGGTCGGCACAAGATGTTACAAACATGTCACATGATTTGGCTACGTATTTTACGACTGGCCGCCTGCCTGACGTCAACTTACCTTAATCGTAATTTTCAACACCGAGGTGTAAAATATAGTCGAGTAAAATAGACCACCCTCTTCCTTACCGAGGTAAGAAAGAGGGTGGTCTATTATACTCAACCGGATACCACAACGGTGGGTCAACTTACCTTAGTCGCTTTTTACGATACCTCGGTAAGAAATGAGGGCAGTACTATTCTATTCAGCCGGATACCATACGCAAAGCTCAATATCTTATAAAAAAAGTACCTAGATCTACAACTATGTCTACACCAAAATACCATCATCCGTTCTTCTTTTATACTTATTATAAAACAAAGTCCCCAAAAGCTGTCTGTCTGTATGTGGTCGATTTTCTCAAAATTTAGTTAAAGGATTTTTTTCATGTTTACTAAAAGGTAGAAAAATTTTCCTTTTTTCCTTCCAAAATATAGGTTAATAGTACATTACCGTTTTATATAAATTGTTTTGAATAGGCCCAAACGAAACGAAAACGCCCGCTGGGAGCTTTAGTCGCGTGCACCGCGTAAACCAATAGAGTTATACTAATGAAATGTACTAGAGAATTGTAGATCTACAAAAATACTACAAAAAAATCCTCAACAGTACCTCTCTATCTCTTATAACTAACTCACAATAACTTATGTTCAAAAAATGTGACATTAATTTCCATACGGGCACAGCTGTTGGCACAGCTAGCTTGAAATAAAGATAAAAAAACTTACTATCCTGTCCGAGGCACAAAAACCAGCCTGGGCCAGTATGGCTGCACTACTTAGATTCCCTCTTATCAACTTTAACATATCCGTAATGATGGTAAGTTGCCTCCTAACCTTTAGCTCGATGATAATACAGAAGGTTTTTGGTCACTTACACAATGATCGTGCCTATAATAGACAATCTTCGTTGATAGTAGAGAGCAGACATTAGGTTTACAAGTAGAATGTTAAGTAAACTAAAGTTTTTATTTGTATTGGTTTTTTTTACGGGCAGCTGGTACAAAAAAGTTCAAACAGGACATAGCTAACAAGACACCACTTCCTCCGCCTTGCAACACAAATTAGATAACGCTTCGGAATATTAATGAAAGGCCCATCTATTTAACGTTACTCTTATCAGTCAGTCCCATCAACCGTGAGCGAACTTGTAATAATTTTGTCGGTATTTGAACTTAAGAAATTGAAGCTTTGAATTTATTTTATTGAAACGATTAAAAATACGATACATTGCACGGAAGTAAATTGGCATTTATCTGTCAAAACTAAGACAGCTTTCTCTATTTAAATAAATTGAAGAGCAATATTAACTGTCAATAACCTAATTATTACGACGCATTTATTTAAAAGTGCATCCTCAAAAATATACTTGATTTTTGAACAAGACCGTTTTTAATTTTTTCTCTAATCGTTAAAAATGTTTTCTTTTACTGCAAAAGTTATTTGCATGTATTTCATCATACTAAGAATTCTCTATTATATATACTTATCAATAATCTCTATATAACAAAGTCCCGAAAAACTGTCTGTCTGAATGTGATCAATTCATTATCTCATGAATGGATTGTCGTACGCTTTTTACTAAAATTTCTTTTAACAATTCTTTTGTAAGCTTTATGTAAATAGTAAATACCGTTTATATAAATTGTGTTCAAGATGTCGCGTGGATTAAAAAAAATCGCTTGGTTGGAAGCTTTAGTCGCTGTGTAAACCAGCAGACATAGACTAAATTAATGTTCTAAAATACTAGAAAAAAGTCTGCAATAGCATGTCTCTTATGGGTTATTCATAATAACTACACTTATGTTCATAATTTCGGAAATTCGGAAATTTTTTGACACGCTGATTTCCATCGCGAGTCATCGATAATTTTGTTAGGTCACTGCCGGTTATTAGGAAATAAATGATTGGGAGAAGCATGTTTCATCAGTCTTAAGAGCGTTTTTTTGCTTGTTAACTGTTTTACTTGCAAAATCCTGAGTCACGTTGAATCCTTCGCCAGTTACGTCATCAAACGCGCGTTAAATTTAGGTATCGTACAACAATTACACAACGATCCTTTATATGTCTCATTTCTTAGTAATAAAATACCAAGAACATTGTCAATTCATATTACTTTAAAAGGAAGCTATTGTAGCCTTTAGACCTTCCTTTGATACGGCATGTACTGAATATACAAGTATAATTGAAACGTAAAGCATAATTTGATATTGCACTGAGGGCATCATTATTAATTTAGACTACATAGTATCAGTCTCCTACAATGTTATTAATAAGGAATGCGTTGGTACTAGTAACCCAGATTTTATATTTGTTATAATTCTGTACACAACTAATAATTGAAATATGAATATAATTACAAATTTTTATCAGGTTTGTGTTCCCTGCATTACAAGTCAAGACATGATTCTACTGATAGTATAAAGGCGAAAGTTTTAAATTGTATGGTTGTACCGCTATAACAGATTTATAAGAAATTTTGGTTTTAGGTCTTGAGAGTAAAGAGGCAATTTTTTAATTCGGAAAATCCAAGGTTTCACACACAGTAAAAACTTGTTTTTCGTTTATAAGTATTTACTTCTCTTTAGATTCTTTACTTTTCACATACACCACGTAAAGTAATATTGTACACACAAATAGTAAAATTAATTAAAATTACTATAAATAGTAAATTAACGGCGTGTTAATTTTCAATAGTAATTCAAATAATAATAAAAAAGGATGGTTAAAGAATCTATATCTATGGTTCGTCATAAGTACTCATTCCTTAATCAAAGCACCAGTTTTCAAAGTCAAGTTACCTTGTTGGTCTCCGAACTCAAAAACATGATGTCGCTTTAAGATTAAAAAATAAATCACTATTAATTGTGTCTTAAAATACAGGGTCACAACATCGGGACTCGAAAAAAACACAGTATTTTCTTTATCGAAAAGTGCATGATGAAATATAAAAATCTTATCTCTATAGGAGATTTAAATATGACGAAAGTTTTATTGCACCAATCTTTAAACACGATGCAATATGTAAATTGCATATCTGCCAAATTTCGTGTTTCCAACCCAAAAAGCTTTTGGGTAATATTAATTGATCGTGACATAATACGATCGAGTGAAACTGAGCTTTCCTTAAAAGTAAAATATTAATAAGGTACAATTTTATAGGCTTTATTGCTAAAAGGATTTTAAGAAAGTGCCAGTATTAATGGATTCGTCGTCTGACAATATTTGCTAAAGGCGAGCATTTCTTGCGAACAGCTATATAAACATAAATTCTCATCTTACTTAGCTGCGCCCATAAAGTTATTATTCTTCGAATAGAGGAGCTATAGGCCTGTAGGTGCCTTCTTGCGTCTCTCTTCTCAATGCTGAGGATCGTGACATCTTGTAGGGATCACTTTTTGGGTAACCGATATTGAGGTTTTAGAATCTCTTACGACTTGTCAGGCATCGTGGACTTGGATGACTACTTGGTGAGCTGTTGGACTTGCGGCCTCTTGCTCTTTTTTTTTTCACCGAACCAGTGTTCATTAGTTTCTCCACGCTGTCTACAGCCTTCCTAGCAATATGTCCGAAGAACTCAAAAGTCTACGGAGATACGTAGTTAAGAAATTGGTGGTTTAATTATAAAAAGTTTATCCAGACTAAATTTTAATGACGTTGTACTCTTCAATGCCATTGGTCGGCTGCCAATGTTGGTCACCAAAGCCTCGTTTATTGGTTACATAGCAGACTTATACAACGCTTGCAGATAAAGAATCTCCACATTGTATATAAAGGGATTGGCAAAAGATTCAAAAATATCATTGATAAAATATGATGTTTATCACCATTATATATTACGTTTTCTTTAGATTTCTGATTGACGATATTTCTTTGTTTCTTAACATTCTTTTTAGAGACAAGGTAAATCCTTATTGCCGGACACTTTTAGAATTTCATATTACCAGAGAAATAGCATTGCCTGCCCTTAATTTCTGTGTCCAACTCGTTGCAAATACAAGTTCATCAAAGGTCAGGGATGTTTTGCAATTTAAATCTTTCTCGTCCGTATCTATATAAGGCATCTGCAGTTTTTCTTTAAACTCATTTTCCTTATGTAGTATGTCATTGAAGTCATTGAAGTATTGAATTAAGTATGACTAACATTGACCTCATTGTTACTCGCTAGTGATGCTGGATTTTTATGTAGTTACGAGGTATAGGTAGTTTTTCATATAAAATGATTTATTTTTTGACTTTATATAAAAGCTGTGATATTGTGGTGAGTCCGTGTGACTCCTTCGAGGGGTCACGAGATCAAATCCCGGGCGGGCACCAATGACTTTTCGAATCAAAACAGACAATTATAGTCATTGGAGCCTTATTTGTCTTGGTGCCTTATTATCATTAAATGGTACCTCGGTATCAGTCATTGATGTCTTAATTATCAATTGCAATATATCACACGCTTTTCGGTAGAGAAAAACATCGGTAGAGGCATACGGTAGAGGAAACCTTCATATCTTTAGAGAATTCTAGGGATATGCGTAACCTACCAATCCGCTTTGGAGCAGCGTGGTAATTCTTAGCTCTAACCCTTCTCTCCAAAAATGGAGAGAGGAGGCCTACGCTCAAATGTGCGATAGTAACAGGCCGTTACTTTATGTTACTACAATTTCAATTAGATATAATATAAATGGTCTTAAATCTTGTATCATCATTCTCCTGCCCTTATCCTACTCTAAGTGGGGACGGCACAACAAGTTTATTATAACGTATTTTACGAAACCTCATTAAGAAAGAGGGTTGTCTATTCTACTCAACCGGATACTACACAGCTTGTCTTAAATCTTGTAGGTAAATATCACAAGAATATCAAGCATCTAGATTCCTCGGAGAAAAGATTCTTATTTAAAAAGGAAACTCTTAATAATATTTTAGCTCAATTATAAGGTCAATGTTCTAATCCATTCTTCTAGCGTTTTTATAGTTAAAACTAAACTGCCATAGTTGTTATTTGTTTATGATATTAATTGATAATATAGGTTTAGAAGCCATGTAAGCTGATTGAAATAAGTAGTACAAGAATATGCATGTACTGTTACTAAGCGATTATTGCTGCAGTTTTTTAACGCATACTTACTAAGCTAATAGTTTTAATATACCTTAACAGCGGCTCAAATAACTTACCTATCGAATATCATGTCTTTAGTATAGATCTGTGTGAAGGTATGGAAATAACAAAAATATTGTTTTGTATGATTGCGTTTTACTAGTTTTTTAACATTATAAAAATCTTTATAAATATTTTAAGAAATATTTTAAAAAAAATTATCGAATTTGCCCAGGTGTTGTAGAGCTTTGCACTTAGCAACACAGTGAGCACTCATCATGTTTATTTTTCAAATTTGTATTTAGGTATATACACTTTTTTAACGTCATAATTTCATGCATTACCTCATTTTTATTAATATAATATACATCCTAACTAATATTATAAATACGTTTGTTTATTTCTCTAATTTTACGCTTTTATAATACAAATTAATAAGAAAATAAGAATACAGTACTATATGACAATGTTTAAACATTAAAACCTACACGAACATAGTTGCGGGTAAAAATAAAAATATTCCAATTATTATGTCAATGTACAGAAATATGTTTTATTTTTGCATTGCATAAATAAAGCGGTTAAAATGATAACAAACGGTAGGAAATAAATGCAAGTTTAGCAAATACTGAGAGCTGAAGGTCATGCCGATAAGAGGGCTAACTACGTGATTGAAATAATGAGTGACAAACATGTTTTGTTGTGTTAATATGTGATATTTATGTTATGTGTTGGTATGTGTGTATGGTATGTGTTGTTATTAATATATTTATTAAAAATATACATTTATTTTTATTTACAATATAAAAATATAGAATTTACTAACTTTTACCTGCAATTTCGTTCGCGTGGACTGTAGTCTTGAAATAAACAGTAGCTTCTGTCACTTTCCAACCCTGAAATAATGTCCATCACAAAAATAACATAGATCCGGGAAGACTGAAAGAGATTTAACGTTTTCTCGAGACCATATTAGTAAATTACTCGTATGACTTATATATTAAAATAGATTTTTCGACGTAGCACTTTTTAATGCCTAAAAACAGGGATAAAACGAAATTTGTTGAAAATATAACCTGGCTAAATCGATTTGTCGTCCCCAAAACTCGGGGCACTTTTTTAATGCCTAAAAACAAGGATAAAACGAAATTTGTTGAAAATAAAACCTGGCTAAATCGATTTGTCGTCCCCAAAACTCGGCATGTAGGGTGTTTTGGAGAATTTCATGATAATCATTGGAGCCATTTCTGAGATTCGGGAAAAATATACATATACGTGATTAGCTCATTTAAATATTAAAGATTGATCAGTGAACAATATGTCACTCGCTTTTTGGTGAAAGAAAACTAGACGAGAAAGGATCTGAATTTTAAATATATCACTACGCCATTAAAAATCAGGACTGCAAACTTTTGAAGAGCACTCTGCACTACTCAGTGATGTCGGAGTGTTCCAGAATCTACATCGACTCATAAATATAGAGAAGGATTCTGTGTAATGACTAAATTAAAAAGGGTTGTACGTCACCATTGTTATAATAAAGGAATTGAACAGAAGTTACAATAAAATTACTTTGCTGTAATCCGCCGCCAACACCAATACTCCATACAAATCACTACACACACTTACTACCACAAATTTTACGATTGTTTCGCCTCGTAACCCAAGCATTATCAGGGGGATAGGCTCCATCAACAAAATCGTAATGATTACATTTCGCATTCGCATTCGATCGTAAAGGTTGTGAGTGAGTGTGTGTGGTGCTTTGTATGGAGTATGGGTGTTGGTGGCGTCTTGTGATACGTGTGGCGGTTTGTTCAAAATTTTCAAATTTCAAATTCAAAATATGCATGTATGTAGTGATTGTTGCCTGCTTCATATACTTACCATTTCATGTATTCTCTTAAACAAACGCGGATTACAGCAAAGTAATTTTATTTTAACTTCTGTATTATGGAGTTCCGCAAAGTAAGGCCTACTTCTATAAATTATTTAAGGAATTGAAACAAAGCAACTTGTCACCGTATCTATTAGGCTTTTAATGGAATATAGAGTTTTTAATGAACTACTCGTAATCGCATGAAGAAATTTTTAATATAATTTAGCACATCTATATCATATACTGCTTGCATGAAGTTAGATCCTGCGAATCCTTGCTAAGACATACCTACTGTATATATCCGTTCATCACTGCTATATACGGTACATTTTCTTTACCGTAGATTAAAGCGTAGTGAATTCATTAAGTTATTTATGGACATTTTAGATATTTGGTAATTTATATATGATTAGCTTTTACCCGCGACATCGTTAACGTGGACTGTTGTCGTGTGGTCGATAATAGATGACGCTTTTAAATGTCATCCTATTCCTGTAGATTTAAAAGGATTTCTATAGCCTATATTTTATTTTGGTGTATAAGGAATAATTGTGCCAAATTTCATCGATATTGCTGCAGCGGATTCGCCGTGAAAAAGTAACATCCATACTCACAAACTTTCACATCTATAATATTAATAGGATGTAAGAAGAAGCGTTTTCTGTTTATAATCCTTAAAATTCTAAGAAAAAAATCATGTTATTCCTTTTATTGAATTTTTATTCATCAGTTTTCGAAATTGCTTACTTTTGGAATGTCGCTTTATAAAAAAATATTTGTGAAGTTAGCTATATTTGATGCATGCAAGTGAATACGCAATACAGCTATTGAGGTTTGAATTTATAATGAAGCCTCACATATGAACCGTCGACAGATAATCACTAGCATTGACATATGCATAGTTTTGTTATTACACAACGCCTATTCAGGGCATATATCACCCTTTACTTCATAGAAATGTAGGAAATCTAAACCAACCAAACCTAACGCTGCCAGTATTTTAGGAACTTTACCCCATTGCAATGGAATGGATGGTTTCGATTTAGTGTAAATATATTTCTTATTTGTACGCCGGGTGGTATCCGGCTGAATAGAATAGTACCACCCTCATTTCTTACCGAGGTGTCGTAAGAGGCGACTAAGGTAAGTCGACCCGCCGTGTGGTATCCGGCTGAGTAGAATAGACCAACCTCATTTCTTACCGAGGTGTCGTAAGAGGCGACTAAGGTAAGTCGACCCGCCGTGTGGTATCCGGCTGAGGAGAATAGACCAACCTCATTTCTTACCGAGGTGTCGCAAAAGGCGACTAAGGTAAGTAGACCCACCGTGTGGTATCCGGTTTAGTAGAGTAGACCACCCTCTTTCTTACCGAGGTGTCGTAAAGTACGACATTGGTAAGTTGACGTCAGGCAGGCGGCTGTTCGTAAAAACGCAGCCAAATCATATGACAGCATCTTTATTACATGTTGTGCCGACCCCACTAGAGTGGGAAAAGGGCAGGAAGATGATGATATTTCTTATTTGTATTTTTTATTCTTTAGTTATTATTTAGTTAGTTTTAATTTGTTTTAAGATTGTTTTAAATCCTTGTCTTTGTAAAATAGTTTAGTTTAGTAAATAGTATATATTATATAGTATCAAATACTAAAATATTTACATTTTTCGTTTAACCAATCAAGTGAATAGAAAGTCTCGTTTAGTAATATTAGTCCATTGAATTACATGAAAGCTTAACATATGGACTCTTAACAGACAAATTTATATTATTTATGTGGATTTTTCTTAAAAAAAAATTACAAATTAAGATAAAAAAGGTCAAGAAAAAACCGCGTTTGTATGCTTTAATACAATTTCTGGGATATATTTTATATGCCAGCTTGGCAGTTGTAAGCTTTAAGTTAAGAGGTAGGATATAAAGCATTACGCCGTGTGGTATCCGGCTGAATAGAATAGTACCACCCTCATTTCTTACCGAGGTGTCGTAAAACGCGACTAAGGTAAATCGACCCGCTGTGTGGTATACGGCTGATTAGAATAAACCACCCTCATTTCTTACGTAGGTTTCGTAAAAGGTGACTAAGGTAAGTTGACCCGCCGTGTGGTATTCGGCTGAGTAGAATAAACCACCCTCTTTCTTACAGAGGTGTCGTAAAATAGGACAGAGTTAAGTTGACGTCAGCCAGGAGGCCGGTCGTAAAAACGCAGCCTAATCATTTGACAGCATGTGTGTAACATGTGCCGATCCCACTTAGAGTGGGATAAGGGCAGGAAGATGATAATGAGTGTCGATCCCGCTTAGAGATGATGAATTCTGTCATAAATTTTGTGCTATGGAATTCCACAAAGTAATGCCTAACTTCTATCAAATATATAAATCGTAGAATTCTCTGGATGAAATTCTGGGATATATTCGTAACCCCTTATACGCTATATTATACGCTATATACGCTAGTTGTAAGCTTTATGTTAAGAGGTGACTACATGACGTAGGATATAAAGATGCTGTTACAACTTTTTAACCATTGATTTTAATTACATGACATTAATGAAGTAGCGGCCTGTTATTATCCCACTGCTGGGAATAGGCCTCTTCTCTCCGTTATAAGAGAGAAGGATTGGAGCTTAGACCTACCACGCTGCTCCAATGCGGATTGGTAGGTTATGACATTAATAATAATTATTAATAGACGCTGAAGTCACATAAACACTTGGTAAATCTGTCCAATAAGCCCACGACTATCTCATGACTAACCGAGTGTCATTTCCACATGAGTCGTCCAAACCTTATTTAGACTTATTTTAGCTTCAAAATATGAATCAGTCTCGATATTAAAGTTGCATATCATTCACAAAAATATTTAAATAGATTTATATCAATTATATTATTACAAAATATCCAAAGAAAGAATATAATTTAAAACACCTATATTTCAAATATTTAGTATTATTTTTATTTAAAAATATTACTCAACATAATGATGATCCCGTAAAAAGTATAAATTCATAATATAAATATACCATCCCACGTTATGCAGGTTTGTAACGCCATTCCAATTCACGCTGTTCAAGCTATTAGCTATAGGCTAACCGTTTAACTTAGACCTTACCTGCGGGGTACAAGGGAGCGGAGGTACGACAGTACGACAAGAACGGAGACTGAGGTACTTGTGGGCGGTCACCTTCCGTATCACCTATAGACCTAGACCTTAGCCTATAACAACATATTTTCAAATAGAAAATAAATAATAGTTCCATTTTTAAATATGAGTCTTACTCCTGTCTAAAGAGAGAAAAGGGATTTATCTAATAATGTACTACTACGATTTTTTTAAATTAGTTTAAGGAGTAAGAATATTCCATTTTCAGTTGTAATTCTAATGTCATTATTTTGTATTTTTTCAGATAAACAGCAAATACAGCGAGGAGCTAGCTGAAGAATGCCTGGAATGGATCCGGACGATCGTCGGCGAGCCAGAAAACACGTCCGGTGACATGGACAACTTCTATGAAGTGCTTAAAGATGGCACCTTACTTTGCAAGTGAGTTGGAATTATCGAATGGAACACTAAAAGGACCACTTAGCGGCCTGACTTTCGTATGACAATCAACAAACTGAGGCACATTAGGGAGATGACTCGTGAAATTTCCCCCTAACCCATTTTGCTTGAAAAAATTTGTTCTGGATAAAATGAAAGTAGCTATTCTGAATGTTAGCTATCTAAGCTTGTGAGGGATAATATTAAAGTATACATATTCAGCGTTTAAAGTCCTAATTTTACATTTCTTTTTAATCCAAAATGTCCACACTACTCAGGTCCATGGTCTTCAAGGAAATTCCATAAAATATCATGTGCGTTGAATCCTTCGATTCTTTCTTCGACCTTTTTAAATGTTCTGTCTACGTATTAAAGGAGTAGCTTTATATGCCAGTGAGGTCAACACTTCGACGTCAGCTCTGCGACACGATGAGTTTTAGCGACCACTATGGGTCTTCTAATGTCATCGTGTATTGGTCATGTTAAGAGACTTCAAACATAACTCAATTCACCAACTTTTTTTTCGAATTGACTGTATGATATTAGCTCTAACGGCTTTTACAGCATCACTAAGCGGGACGGGTAAGCGCAGAAGCATCGTAGAGGTTGCGAAATGCGTTTCACCAACTACATCTCAGCTTTCTTTCATATTTACATACTGCAATATTATATAACTGATCAAATTTCTTTACCGAATAATAATTGATAAATGAACAAAACCTAAACATACTACTACGCGGATATAAACTGCTGAGTCCTTGATATAAATCCATACCCTATCCACGATGATATCGCATTCGTAGTTGGATTACAATTACATTGTCACGTAATCTCAATCGATCCATCATTTTTTTTTATCTGTAATTTAAATTCATTTACTTACGTGGAATGTAATATCTAATACCCAAAGTATGTAATAAAAACTACTTGTGCCTAAAATACCAATATGGTAGGATCGAAACTGCATTCCTCTGCAATTATTGTGACCAAAGGCCGTAGCAATTACATCTCGTGGAATTATTTATCTTGGTACCATACCATGTCCAAATCTGTTTGTAAGATTTTAAGTGGTTCTACAATCATAAACGATTACATACATATTTTAGCCATTTAAATATTTTCATTAAATTTGAACTTTTCGCAATTTAGATTCTTTGTTATATCAACAAAACTTTATAATTTTCGTGCCGTTTTCAAGATTGACAGGCAAATAAAAAACATCAACAATTTTTAGACTCGGACACAAATAGAAGAAAAATCATCAAACTGCATTGTCTGAAACACTTATATGCACTTAGGATTAGAAAACATACTATTGTGCAAATATCTTAGATTACCTATCCCTTTTGTTTCTAAATAGTAATACATTTTAGGATCTTAAGGTCTTAATATTTTTTATGATTTTCGCTTATAAAATTAAAATTTACTATATTTGGCACTCGATATATTGGATTGAATCGATCATCCCGTACTGTAATTTAATATCGAATCAATTTAAATTATCCTACACGATTCACCAAAATATTGTGTTTCAATCCATCAGATTTTCGAAAGATTACAAAACTGTCACTGTTAATATAACAACACTACATTGAACTCACGGGTCAGTTAAAATGAACCTTAGATTGCCTTATTCATGAGTAATTTAGCAAAGAATTTAATGTATTTCTATATAACAATAAGTCAACCAGATCGTGATCTGTTGTTTTAGATCTTGTCTGTTTTTGCGTCATACTTAAGTGTTTGAGGTGTTTATTTAGCCACGCTCAGATAAGAACAGGTAATGGTACTGTCCTATTTGCATAGACAATACTTGGAATGCTAAATTTCAATATTCGATATGCCGCTTTCCGTATTTCCTTGAGAAAAATTTTATGTGATTCTTCACATAAAACGTTGGAACGTATTTTTATTCATTTTGACTAGAAAGTCAAAATGAATAAAAATACGTTCCAATTTTAAATTCTGCATTAGTATATCAATATGTGGTCGTCAAATATTCAAATCTCTAAGGTAGTGTACAATCCGTGGTTAATTTATCAATTATCAACAGGCTTTGCACGTGGATTAAGGTATAATTGCATATTCTTTACTCATGCTGAGTAAAGCGTTAACTCATGTTAAATATGATACTACCTTCCACCATTCATATCTGTGTCGTTCTAATAATTGTTCGTTCAAAACGTTTAGTCTGGGTCTCTTCTGAAGATATTTGCTACACGCAATTATCGTAAATTGTAGTCAAGTTTGTCAAATGGTTAAGTGACTTAGGCGAATAATTGCATATTACCGGAGTTGATTAAGCACTTTGCAGTGTTTGTGGATCTAGATTTGAATTTGTATTCAGTGAGTAAGCTAAAGGGAGATCCTGTTGGTTAGCATATCATTTGAAATTTCCTTTACGTCAGACGTATCATTCCATGCATTTTTAGTATAATTAGTATTTACAATGTCCTGTCAGGTCTAGTTATTGTGGAGCCAGACTAGGTTCTCTATAAATTATCAACGTTCCGTACAACGGAGTTTGTTGGACATTTAAGCATTATTAGTAAATGTATTAAAAAGTATCATCTTTCACCATCTAATGAAATTGTGAATATTCATTGACCAGATATCACCCATCTATCATCAATTAATTACAAAATTATATCTTCATGGTAACAACTCAGTATAAATCTTGCCATGGATAACCAGTTTTATGAGTATGCAGTACAGGTAAAAACTTTGGGACCATGGGGATAAATTCAAGTTCGTACAAAGATATTTCGATAAGGTTCGCTGGTTTCATTAACGACTCTAAAATTGACTTGTTATTTGGACGTTGAATGTCGGAATGCAGTCGGTCTTCTAAGGTACGCTATCACCTGCTTCCTGTTTAATTAAATCTAGTAAATATGCATATTTTATATACTTGGTTACACGTTCTTAATATTTGTATACATGTGAATGGTTGTACTATCGGTCTTGGTCGAGGTGGCCATGTAGTGGAAGCGTATGTAACTTGTCAAAAGATATTTCGCCATTGCTCTCTTTTGGCCTTCATTCTAGAGCTACTCTGTTAATAATTATCAACAGATCTTGTTTGAACAGTCAAACCCAATTGACCAGGGGTCTTGTGCTTTCAACTCTGCCTTAAACTAAAAGGCACTCACTCCAATTACTACTCTTTTCTTCGCAAGACTTATAGGTCAAGTTTTTAGGTCATATACGTGATTGGATGGTAATTGATAGATGCTGCTTGATGACAATATATTCGATTGAGTTCATTGGACCTGACAATATACGATACCTACATAAATCCTTAATATACAACTGATATAATTATTTTGTTCTCCAAATTCCGTAAAAACGCCTTTAGCTATAAAATTATTTCCAGTGTCTTTCCTATTTCACGTTAAACGCTTCGGTTGATAAACTCAACCGAAGCGTTTAACAATGATATGGAATTTTGAAAAAAAAATCAAGTGCTTCAGGTTTATCAATTGTTATGTTAAATATATTGTTAATTAGTACCGATGTTTGCTGTATAATATACAGTATGATCTTATATTCTTCCAGACTATCTAATCACATCCAGCCTGGAACTATTAAGAAGATAAATGAATCCAAGATGGCATTTAAGTGCATGGAGAACATAAACGCGTTCCTGGAATCGGCGAAGAATTTCGGAGTCCCCGCGCAGGAGACCTTCCAAACTGTCGATCTTTGGGAGAGACAGAATCTCAATTCTGTCGTTATATGCCTGCAGTCCCTTGGAAGGAAGGTAGGAGTACGTGATTTGATTGTTCTTTTTATTAATTTAGTTTTTAAGAATCACAAGATCAAAAGAACTAACAATAATTTTCTCTTACAAAAATCCATTACAAAACAACTTCATAATAAGAGACTCGTATTAAACATGTGGTAAAAATAAGAAATCGATTCGATTATTTTACGTTGGTATCATTTTTCCATTGGTTTCGTATTTTTACTTAAACAACATTTGAATACTAAAATTAAAGAAGTAATTAAAATGTCAAAGTAGAAATATGAATTAAATAAAAAGTCCCTGATTGGTAACGAGTGGTACTAGTAACTTCAACATTAGCAATAAAATACCCTCAGCTATGTGCTGTCTTTTTTCTGTTCCTACCACTTTATTGTTATACGATCTTTTTTTTATAAATTATTATCTTATGTTTATTGTTTTCCATTTACTTATTTCTTATTTGCTTAGGCACGTCACTGCAGTTTATCTATTTTCATTTCTTAATTATTTATGCCTATTACTACTTTTCTTCTACTGTTTGTTTGCTTGCTGCACCTATTTAATTTTCCGTTGGACCCTAAGGTTGACTGGTGGAGAACGCTTATTTAGCGTTAAGTCCGCCTTTTGTACTTTTATATCTTAATAGTGCAATAGATAAAAAAACGTTACGTTTTTTTTTTTATTTTATTTTATTTTATTTTATAATAAATAAATTTCTATAGCCTATATGTTATTCCGGTGTATAAATAATAAATGTGCCAAATTTTTTTTTTTTTATCGATATTGGTTAATTTTACGCTATGTATTAGCTCAATATATATATAAGCTTTCAATGTGGAAAATTCCATCAATTAGGTAGCTGTGAGGGGGTATTTTTCACTTATGTAATATAAATATTAATTTAGATTGCTACCAAAAAACCTATGTTGTACTGACACTGTGATTTTCAGGCGGGTAACTATGGCAAGCCGTCTATAGGCCCGAAAGAAGCTGAAAAGAACGTGAGACACTTTACAGAGGAGCAGCTGAGAGCTGGCCAAGGTGTCATCTCTCTTCAATACGGCTCTAACAAGGGCGCCACCCAAAGTGGAATCAACTTTGGCAACACAAGACATATGTAGAGACGTGGGTCTAAGCCTATGTTATCGTTTTCTCTAATAAATTGTAGGAAAGGGATAAAATAGGAGAGTATCACCCAAATTTTAATATATTTACACTTAAAAACCAGAATATGAACGTACAAGTCATACCTGTTAGTAGATTTAAAACTTTATATTTGAACTAGCTATACTCAGCTATCTATGGCTGAATTTTACAGAATTTATCTGCCATTTACCTCCTTATGTGCGCCACAATATAGACCACTTTTTCTAAAGTAACTAAACACACGTCACTCTAAACAAGTAAAAATCGTTAAAAACCTAATTAAAGTATCACAATTTTTTTATTGATATATAATATAACTTAGTATTAATTGAAATCTATCCAATTTCATAAGCGCGCACAATGGCAGTCCTTTGCCTATTGATATACATATAAAAATAACTAAAGTTTAAACTGAGTTCAGTACTTATAAAGAGAAACAAATACTTAAAAAGTACGTATTAAGGACCATTGTAGTAAAACTCGAGTGGAATCTCTAAGTAAAATGGGTTTAGTTCCCATCAAATATAGCATTTATATTAATCATTCCTTGTTCATTCCGTATTTTTTTAATTATTTTTATATTCTAAATTTAAACGTAAGCGTAAGTTTCTTTTGAACTTACTTTATTGAAATATTTTTTATAAAAAAAGAAGGAAGGGAATCTTAGGCTTTAGTTTATGTGCCAATTGAATTTGGAGAATGAATTTTTTTGATGCAGTACAATTAAAACTGTTCATTTATTATTATATAATGTACTTCCTTTATAATAAACGTTATATTTAAAAATATAATAATGTGCCTTCCAGTTCCATAGGGACTATTCGTGCTTCGGAAGTGACTAACAAAGATAAGCTTAACTTAAACCGGGAATATCTTTTCCCTTATTTATTAAAAATTAATAATTCATTCCATATTCTATTTGTTGTGTTTGTATACTGTGATTAACGAGTTTATAAATACACCTATTCTTATATTGTATTTGAAGATGCGTAAGTTTTTTGGGTAAGTTTCATGAAGCACATCCTTTGTGGAAGTACGTAGAATAAATAAGTAATGTAAAAAAATATTGTTTTTTATTTCGAAGCGTACTGTTTACATTTTTTACCGGTGTCATAAACGACAACTAAGGTAAGTTGACCCACCATGTGGATACCACATGGTGGGTCGGCTGAGTAAAATAGATCACCCTCATTTCTCACTGAGGTGTCGTAAAAGGCGACTAAGGTAAGTTGAGCCGCCGTGCGGTATCTGGCAGAGTAGAATAGACCACCCTAATTTCTTAACGAGGTGTCGCAAAAGGCGACTTAGGTAACTTGTTCCTCCGTTTGGTATCCGGCTGCGTAGAATAGACCACCCTCATTTCTTACCGAGGTATTGTAAAAGGCGAGTAAGGTAACTCGACCCTCCGTTTAGTATCCGGCTGAGTAGAATAGATCACCCTCATTTATTACCGAGGTGTCGTAAAAGGCGACTAAGGTAAGTTGACGTCAGGCAGGCGACCAGTCGTCAAATCATCAGTCGGCGGCCAAATCATGTTACAACATATTTATATGTTGTACCGACCCCACGTCAAGTGACCATGCTGCAGAGTGGGATAAGGGGAACAATGAGTTTTCTTTCAAAACCCCTGTTACTGATAATCAAAGAAATATGGAGTCTTACCTAATGATTGTGTAAAGCATTTCATTTCTAATATTATAATTGGAAAAGCCTGTATGTAAAAGTGTAACAGACAGCTATTACGCTTTGATATATATTGAGAAATATTTTTGAAATTGTATACAAATGAAACTTATACCACCTAACAAGTAAAATTAAAAATTTGCTATTAAAATTAAAAGTTCGCTCGGTAATACAGTTTTTGAAGTATATATGAAAATGTATAATTATTTCATAAAGAGAAGTTATAGTTCAATTCAAAAGCTCATTCGACAAATTAATATAATAAATAAAAAAATTAAAAAGCCTTACTTAACGGTGAATATTTTTATTGTAATACTATTTATCTCATGATTTGATTTTGCTAATTATTTTTAAAGAATTTATCACATATCTACATTTGTACACATTTTCCTATCATAATGTTTGCTCAGCCGGAATCGTCTGAATGGATGAATCAGTGGCTTATTTATAGTGTCTCATCGAATGAAACTAACTGTTAATTTAATGTATGTGAATCCTAATTTAGAGAATTGGACGTTACTTTGCGGAGGTCCATAATACAAAAGTAATGAGAATATTATTTTGCTATAATCCGCGATAAAAGAAAATATATGTAATGCTATATGTAGAGTGTACTACTCGTTCTCATACCTGATACATGCAGAATTTGTAAGAACTTGACGAGTTGAACTTGACATTTGACAAGACGACTCCTGCTTTGCGATTTTGTCGCGGAGTCTATCTCCTGACGATGCTTCGGTTACGGGGCGAAACAATTGTTGAGATTGTGGTGGTGAATGTGTGCAGTGCTTGTGTATTGTTGTGTCATCGGTATCAGGTAGTGCATGTATTAGAACGAAATAGTACACTCTACATTTAGCATAACATATATTTTCTTTTATCGCGGATTATAGCAAAATAATATTCTCATTACTTTTGTATGTGAATCCATACATTGTTTTTCTATTTTAATTCAATCCGTTTAACCTGTAATACGAATTCTTTGTACATGTAATCCGACATACGTACGATGTAATCGGACTAAAACATTATATAGTACTAGTGATACACACGACTTTGTTTGCGTCCTCTTTAATTTTTAACCCTCAATTACCTATATAATGTGTTTTCTCCCGTTCCCGAAGTAAAAATGGGAAATTTTATATGCCATATATTAGCCAGATATAGAAGTCTATCTTCTGACGATGCTTTGGTTACGGGGCAGAAATAATTGTTGAGATTGTGGTAGTGAGCATGTGCAGTGCTTGTGTATTGTTGTGTTATTTGTTGCGGGTAGTGCAAGAGTTTTTATAAATTCTGCGTATGTTAGGTATGAGAACGGATAGTACACTACATTTAGCATTAAATATATTTTCATTTATCTTTTGCATTTCATCACTTTTGAGATGAGAATTTCATCAATATTGCTACAGTGGGTTCGCCGTGAAAGCGTAAGAGACAGACATACTTTCACATTCATACGGGTTTTCATCTAATAATTGCCAATTATTGAAGACGACGATAGATGACGCTTTTTAGTGTCATCCTATTTCTGTAGAATTACCAGGATTTCTATAGCCTATATGTTATTCCGATGTATAAATAATAATTGTGCCAAATTTCATCGAAATTGGTTAAGCGGATTCGCCGTGAAAGAATAGAAAACATACACCCATACTCACAAACTTTCACATTTATAATATTAGTAGCATAGGATTAGTAGGTTATTTTGTGTCGCCAACAATGATGGAAGTGGCGGTTTGAGGAGGAAGTCATTCTATGGGGGTGACTATCGGTAAGGGTGTGATCTCTTGGATATTCTGGGTGCAGTAGTGAACAGTGAATAAGAGACTGAACATATAAAATAAAAGGTAGTGGGGGTCTTAAAGAAAAATATATAAATATAGATTATAATATTCATTTTTTGCATACATATTTTTTGTTTCTTAATTTAAAATCGTGAAAAGTATTCATAGATTATGTTGAATTTGTTTTTATACACCAAAAGCATTAAACGTACATTTGATATCTGTTAACTACTTAAAAGCAAATAGAGACCTATTTTTAACTTAAGGACATAATAAAGTATAGAAAAAAATGTTGCATCTCAGTTGTGAGTGTATAAATCATGGACGTAGTATATACTGGACGGCGCCAAAAGACGTTGCCGATCTTGCGTCTGTGTGTAAGCGATTTATCGTTTGTCTCTGTTCTTATCGCGAACTATACATAAGAGTGAAAGAGATTGTGATGAAGTTTGGCAACGTCGCTAAAAATGTGTCCAGTTGGTGACACCAAATGAGGCCATAACATTGAGTTTGTTGAAGATTATTTCTGGAAATCTAAAGCAAATACGAATGTTACTGATATATTTTTTCAAAAAAGGTGGAATATGTCGTGTGCTGCCTTAACGTGTCCATCAAGAACAACGAAAGGAGGAGTTAAAAACACGGAATTACCATTTCATAAGTAAATCTTTGACTCTCATTTGCGTGCTAAATTAAAGCGTTTTATTCAGTTAAAGCGTTTCAGATTATAATCTATCAGTACAGTTTGATATTCTCTAGCCGGCACGAGTGTGGGATACTGATAAAACATAGAAATTAATCATTAAATATTCGATTGAATTGTGTTACCTACGTAGTGATGTACACACTAACGAATTATTATGTATCGATAAATATCAGTCAAAGTTATATTTACTAGCCAAGTAAATGCGAATTCTCTAATTTTAGATTATTTTCTTAGGTTTCCTAAATGCCCACATATAAGAGAACAGTGGATAAAAGCTGTCACCGTCTCACGGATATGTAAATGTTGGGAATAATGTGAATCATGATGTTGTTCAATTGGCCACTGAAGCACTAACATTTCATCTATACATAAAGCACCGAGTATGGGCTGCACCTTCGACTTTATGTTTAACGCTTCAAAGGATTCTTTGGTAAATCTAGGCTCACAGTCAATTGACTGATACCATTTTTGAGAACCACCCATCACAGTAAGATATGCAGTAAAGATGTGCATCGGATAATTCATGACATTATACTGCAGACTGTACACTCAGGAAATTATGTCAATCTATTCAAATATTTAAATCTATTCTGAACAGTAAACCAACTAGGTTGGTTACAACTATATATTAACTTTACAGTACCTGAGCTAGGCTTCGATAATTATCGATGCCTAGTTTAGCTTATCGATAGGCTAAGTACTTCCCTAATCACGCACACTAATGCAGTTCTAAAAGTTCACACAAGCATAAAACGGACACACAAAAATAGCTAAGGCGGCATCCAGTGTATTCTTTATCCAAGGTATAAATCTTGGATAAAGAATACACTGGATGCCGCCTTAGCTATTTTTGTGTGTCCGTTTTATGCTTGTGTGAACTTTTAGAACTGCATTAGTGTGCGTGATTAGGGAAGTACTTAGCCTATCGATAAGCTAAACTAGGCATCGATAATTATCGAAGCCTAGTTCAGGTACTGTAAAGTTAATATACAGTTGTAACCAACCTAGTTGGTTTACTGTTCAGAATAGATTTAAACATTTGAATAGATTGACATGATTTCCTGAGTGTACAGTCTGCAGTATAATGTCATGAATTATCCGATGCACATCTTTACTGCATATCTTACTGTGATGGGTGGTTCTCAAAAATGGTATCACTCAATTGACTGTGAGCCTAGATTTACCAAAGAATCCTTTGAAACGTTTAAAATAAAGTCGAAGGTGCGGCCCATACTCGGTGCTTTATGTATAGATGAAATGTTAACATAAATGTTAGTGCTTCAGTGGCCAATGGAACAATATCATCATCCACATTATTCCCAACATTTACATATCCGTGAGACCGGTGACAGCTTTTATCGACTGTTCTCTTATATGTGGGCATTTAGGAAACCTAAGAAAATAATCTAAAATTAGAGAATTCACATTAACTTGGCTAGTAAATATAACTTTGACTGATATTTATCGATACATAATAATTCGTTAGTGTGTTCATCACTACGTAGGTAACACAATTCAATCGAATATTTAATGATTAATTTCTATGTTTTATCAGTATCCCACACTCGTGCCGGCTAGAGAATATCAAACTGTACTGATACATTATAATCTGAAACGCTTTAACTGAATAAAACGCTTTAATTTAGCACGCAAATGAGAGTCAAAGATTTACTTATGAAATGGTAATTCCGTGTTTTTAACTCCTCCTTTCGTTGTTCTTGATGGACACGTTAAGGCAGCACACGACATATTCCACCTTTTTTGAAAAAATATATCAGTAACACTCGTATTTGCTTTAGATTTCAAGAAATAATCTTCAACAAACTCAATGTTATGGCCTCATTTGGTGTCACCAACTGGACACATTTTTAGCGACGTTGCCAAACTTCATCACAATCTCTTTCACTCTTATGTATAGTTCGCGTTAAGAACAGAGACAAACGATAAATCGCTTACACACAGACGCAAGATCGGCAACGTCTTTTGGCGCCGTCCAGTATATACTACGTCCATGGTATAAATAGTTCAACATTTTACATAGACAAATAAAGTAAAAGAGTAGTAAATATCTTGCGTTGTTTATAATCTATATATTTGAAATGTATATCTTTCATACGCCATCTTTAAAAAAAGTATCAAATCATGATGTAGAATTACATTTGCTAAAAGAATATTTAAAGTATCCGATAGATGTCTCTGTCTATATTATTTTAAGCAGAGTAGTTAATGTAAATAAAATACAGACTAACTACATTAATTATTCGGTTCATAAATGGAATTTTATCACTATA
Organism: Morpho achilles; assembly: GCA_947086495.1. NCBI lineage: Eukaryota > Metazoa > Arthropoda > Insecta > Lepidoptera > Nymphalidae > Morpho > Morpho achilles. Next base: position 12,664,853 of record CAMTZB010000013.1, read on the forward strand.
ATATAATTGAAGTCTTGGTGAAGCAGGCCTAAAATGTGCAGTATCTTTTCTTTTCTTTAATATTTAAATGAGTTAATCTTGTATGTATATTAGGTTTTATGTAAAAAAAGGGTTTTATCCCTGTTTTTGGGTATTAAAAAATACTAAAATTTAAATTGAATATAAAACACTATTATTGCCATAAACTGTCAAGTCGGCGTAGTTTATTCGGGGAACGGGCAGCCTCGAGAAATGTAAATACCTAACCTAGGATCGATCCCCAATTAGATTAATTATTATTTTTTTTAAGTTTCTTTTTTTTATTTTGTAAAAATTTACCGAGCAAGGCTCAGTCAACTACGTACGTACTAACAATGAAGGAAAAAGAAAAGAGGGTGATCTGTCTCTCTTTGTTATGTGTGATTATAAAGATAAAGATGAAGTATACGAGTTTTATCAATGTCGAGTGTCAATACCACTTAGGTATAGTAGCTCCTCTACTCTAGTATTAATAGCTCTATGAAGTATTTGCTATTTCTATAGCATTATGCTATACAAATGGTATAGTCCCGCATGAAACTTATATTAAGGATGAATTCAAATGTTTCAAATAATGAATCAGAACTTTTGCGTTTTATATAATCAAAGGTCAAATATATAATTATGATAATATTTAAAAGGCAATCAATGTTCGTAGGTATTTAAATAAACATGATTACTAGGTATATAATTAATTAATAATAGGGAGTAATTGGATATATAGATAAAATCAAGATACTGTTAGTATGTTAACTACTTTGTGGCAAATCGCGGGAGCTTATTTAAATGACAACAAATAGCTCATAAATGCATTAGGAACTAAGAACAACAAAAGAAACGAGTTTTTTCTAAAAAAAATTTACTTATTCAAGGCTTATTATATTTACTTACATTATTTAGGCTTTATATTTTCTTTATACTTTATTTTATCATTTTGTTTTATTGGTTACAGCCGGACTGTTATCTCACTTGATGGTAATTGATTCTAAGATTAAAGCGTTTAAAAAGGAAAAGGCAGACACCTAATGTATGTAGTAGTATCTACACGTAGTATCGGAATATGTAATTCCGATACTACGTGTAGTATGCAGTTTTTACGGTGCTTATACTAGAGATGACATTTTGTAAAAATATAAATTGTAAAATATAAGGAATTTAACCCAGAACTTTCGGTAACAAAGCATAACCCAACTACTGCGTCACGGAAGTCAGCAACTTTATCAACTATGACAAAATAAAGTTACAATAGGAAGTTAGTTTATAATTATTCTTAAAAATCACGTCACGTCATAGGGTGATGTCCGCGTACCCCCTGCGAGGCATTTATCAATAAGTTCAAGTTTGATAACCTTTCTATAATGAAATAGTCAATATGTACAGTCGTATATACTATTTAGTTAAGTGGCAATTAGGCTATCGTGTTTATTTTAAATTAGTGACGTCGATGTGAAGTACAATACAAATAAATAATACGAAACAACTATTTTTTTTTATAATTGAGTTACAAAAATTTTTAAACTACAGGAGGATAAATTACAGGAATGACCTGCAAGAAAAAATTGAAAATGTTTTATAGACATTTTAAGACGCAACTTAAAAAAAAAATACTGCTGTGAATAAATATTGTTATAACTTATAAACCTAGTTACGCGCCCGGTTATCTTGTCCTGTCTCATTATATGCCTTAGGGATAAATGGCTCAATATAATATTCCTAGATTTAGAATATGTAACCTACTGAAGTATTCAGTAGGTCACATATTCTAAATCTAACTAGGTACCTAATAACTTACTGAATATCTAGCAAACTCGAGTATTCCAGTAGTTCTTGTCAGAATAGTTCTTCGGAGAAAAAGAAGAATGAGATATATGATTTAAATAAAATTCTTATTGTCCACCAAAATTTGTTTTTTTTTAAGTTTTAACTTATTCGATAAGTTGGTCTATTCTATGAGTTGTACAAATCGTTACGTCAACGTCAAAACAATCTAATATGATTTGTTTTGACTTTTGATTTGACGTAGAAACTTATGTCATAAATTCAATAACAATGCGTATAGAAAAGAAAATAAGGGCGAAATTACGTCAGTATTTTAAAAAGAATTATGTTTTGAAATAATTATTGTAATGTCGCATTCCTTGGGCGCGTTTTCAAACGGTTGGGCGATTGACACAACAGCCCCGGTTGACCTGAAGAACCCTGATAAAGAAGTAAGTGAGGCCCCCTGTGGACTTGTTTATCTCGATAAGAATGTCCTCTATGACCCTTTGCGTTGTTTACCTCCAGCGGACTTCTATATATCCTATTTAATATGTTCTTGAAATAACTTATGATGTGGCATCATTATTTTATATTTAATAACCTGCAGTTCAGTAAACATATTGAGTACATAACGGTTAGGTTACGTATTTATATAACAATCATTTTTTGCACGACACATGGAAGCTTTTCGTCAAGGTCAGGTATAGATAAAATTATTTATTTTAATATAATATTATTATTTATTTAATACTCAAAGTAGTAGATCACAAAAAAAACAGTTAAGTAGCGAGATTGTCACTGTTCGTCAGCTTACAACTCCAGCAGTCAACTCTGAGTTCTCAATAAAACTTATCTGCTTAAATTTATCATGTTTCAAATAAAGGAAAATATTGTCACAAATTCTTCATATCAGGAGAATTCCTGACATGAGCTTAACTTACCAATTGGCATTAGAGTAGCATGGTGGGTCAAATTTCAACCCTACTGTCTATTGTTCTTCTGAGATAGCAGATGCTTCTCATTTAAAGAGAAAGAAATATATTTTATTTCCTTTTATTTATGATTTTTTGGAAAAAAATACATAAATTAAATTGAAAATTGGTTATTTAGAAAAGACATTTTATAATCTATTTCTACCCGCATATCATGTCTTAGAATATCATAACATGTCCATATTTCTATTGACTTTCATACACAGTAGTTAAAGACACTACTGAATACTATTTTTTCTTATACCGTGGTTATCATATTTTTTGAAAAATAGTGCTAAATTGTTATTTATCTTATCAGTCAGGCAACTGTTCCAGGCTATCTCTAACATCAGCATTACCTTCCATACATGGCAATAGATGGCATTATAACCATTTGAACACTTTTACACAAAATTAAAATTCGAACTAAGTATGCAGTTTAGTTCAAAAAAGCTTTTAGAACCAACTTGCATACTTAGTTTGAATTTTAATTTTTAGGTACTTAGTGCCTTATTTACTTCAAGCGTTCATTTATTTGGGTTAACCTAAATATCACTTAATGATACAGGACAGTAGAAAATTTCCTCTGTTAGATGGCCATGGCGATCTGTTTAATTGTTTATTGAATATTTTGGGACTGTTTTACAAAACTTCAGTACAACACATTTCATTTGTAATTACAGGATTATAAATAAAAGAGTATATTTCCTTTCAGTGTACTGTATTTGCACAATAAAATATTTGTTATAATATAGGCCATGGCTACTGGGCCGTGAACAGATTAGCATATTTACTTCTGACACAAAATGTGATAAATTGTAAAATAAAACAATATTTCATCATTTCTTTCCAGAGATGTGACCATGAAATCTTCAATCCCAACCTGCATGGTCAATTACTAGTGCCCTTATATTTACTAGTTATGAAGCTATAGAGTATAGATTTTTATTAATCCTCTATTATCTGTAAGTGTTATAGATCATATAGGAATCTTTTAACAAGTAATGAAAGTGTTTCAAAAAGATAATCATTAATTTTTATTTAGAATTAATAAAGAATAACATCCTCCTGCCCTTATCCCACTCAAATTGGGGTCGGCGCAACATGTTAGAGCATGTGGTCACTTGATTTGACGTATTTTACGACACCTCAGCAAGTCAGAAGGTGGTCTATTCTACTCAACCGGATATAACACGGTAGGTCCCCATAACTTGGTCGCTTTCTACGACACCTCGGTAAGAGATAAGAGTGGTCAATTCTACTCAGCCGGATACCACACGGTGGGTCAACTTATCTTAGTCACCTTTTACGACACCTCGATAAGAAATGATGATGGTATTATTAAAAGAATATTTTATTCTATTAAAAAATAACAACCATTGAAATATAAATAATTTGAAAACATCACTTCCTTCGTCTTCAGTTACTGATAAAGGTGTATAACCTCTAATATCTTATGTGTTTAAGTCAAAATAAATACGATATTGTTATCAAATTATAATTGCGCCCAGGTCGTGGAAACGTTTGTTAATTTGATAACAAAGTTTGTACAGTATTTATTTAACAGTCTTGTTTCAGTATTCTAAATTATTCAAGGAATAATTACAGCAAAAATGAGCAACGATATTCTTCTCCCTTTTTATAATATGGATATTCATCATCCTCTTGTCCTTATCTTAGTGGAGTCGGTACAACATGTTGTCTCATACTTTACGACACCTAGATAGGGTGGTCTATTCTACTCAACCGGAAACCACACGGTGGGTCAAGTTACCTTAGTCGTCTTTTACGACATCTCGGTAAGAAATAGGGTGGTCTATTCTACTCAACCGGATACCACACGGCCGGTCGACTTACCTTAGTCGTCTTTTACAACACCTCGGTAAGAAAGGAGGGTGGTATATTCTATTTAGCCGGATACCACACGGTATTATAATATAGATATTCAAGAGAAAAAAGCAAATAAAAAGAGAATCTTCAGAAAGCGGTAAACTGCTTCGGACGGTGGTTTCCGCAGTTAAGTATAGATGTAAAGTCTGAATGCTTTAAATTTATCTCAAATATTTTCGTTCTAAGATCTCTTTTTATGGTGTATGAAGAGAATGGGCACAGAAAATCAAGTACCCAGTTCGCACCTTCCAATTATCATGACCTTCCACCAGCATATACCCTGCACTATTACGGAAATAATGTAGCGTATGGTAGGTATGGGTCCGCTTTATTTCATGATATGCAAGCAAGATGCCCGTCGTGAAATCAACTGTCATCCCGCAACTAAGTGACAATATATAAAATCCGGTTCATGTGATCAGCCATCATCATTATATTTATTTTAGACCAATCCATTAGTATTAGTAACAATTATTCTTATAGACTATGTTAGTAAAAATTTAGTCCGTATCAAGTGCCCCAACATGGAAGTCCATATGTTTATTAACTTCCATATTGCGGCACTATATTCAATAAAGTACTTACATTACTTACACATTCATATACGTACTAAGTATACAAATTTGTGTACTTTACAAATAATTTCTACCTATTAGACAGTTTAATCGACGTATCGATATATCAATTCGCCTAAAAAGGAACCTATATATTTTTTTTGGTTTTTGCCACAAAAACAGTTATCCATTATATTTCGCTCCTTACCGCAGTTCAGCCTCACAGGAGGCACTATTAGGGAGACTTCCAACCGCTAGTAGAGCTGCTTAATTCCAGTAAGGGTGCGACAGTTAAAATAAATATATTATATAAGTTATTAATATAAATAGGTATATCTACGTTGTTAATGCTTTTACATAAGCTATCGTCAGCAATTATTTATTGAATAAATAGATTGTTGTTTATTTAAAGATGTGTTATTAGTGATAATATAATGTTTACTTTATTTTGATGCGACAATGTTTTATTAGGACATAATTCCAATAAATATGTAATTGTTTAATTTAATGGAATAGTATACTATGGAGCTTGATAAAATTGTTTGCTATAAATGGCAACAAAATTTTTTAAAATAATTTAAAGGTATTTTGTTAAAAAAAAATCTCCATTACTTTGATGCCTATAATTGTGTGTGAATCTTCTTAATATTTCTATGAATAACTCATTTAAATATTGTGTTCATTTCATTAATTTGTTAGTATAATATGTTTAAATAAGATAAGTAACAACATTTTATGTTTACGACCAAATACCCCCTAGTTAGCCTGACACCGCCGGCGTTATCATTGGGTCAGCTTGACTTGGGACCTCGATCACCCAAGACCGTTGTCTACAGTAGATAACAGATACTATAAATTACCCAACATTATCTCGATGTACTGCTCATTTGTTACCAGTTGTTGTTCAGTTTCATTTAACGACGCACGCTCTATTTTAACTCGATCTTATTATCTTTAATTAATTCTTTTCTTAAATAATTCCTTTTAACTAGTTCTTTATTCTCGATGGCTAAATTTGTGAATTACAGTGATTTCCTTTCTCCCAACTAATCTTGTGATTTGAGAAACAAAAGTATTCCAAATTGGAATAAGAGGACTGTATTCATTTAAAATTCAACTTTGCGGTAGCATACATGCATCAATTTTCGGGGGATCTGATCCAAAAAATGACAATTACATTGAAGTACAGAGTGAATCCAATTTACTATTCCGACTATTCGGATACGATTTAGGATTGCAACAAAAATTGTATGCTCTAAAACACGTCTTCTGCCATTGGCTTTATCATTTTGAATACTACAAATTTGGAGTTTATCCGAAAGACATCACCTGACTATCTCTTTATTAAAGCCTCCAGAAAGGCCATTTCAAGAAGATGGACATCGTTGCCAACGTAAGTTTTATTTCTTTTTGATCGTACTGTTTTAAATGTACTATTCAAAGATTCTAAGGCAGTATAATAAACGTCATATCGTCAAATTTATTCTATTGTATGCTTGCTGCTTCGATATTGTTATAATTAAAATTACGTAACAATCAACCACCTTAACGTAGTTCATCCGGTTCACTTCAATATTCACTATTGAATTGTCATATTCACGAATTTTAATGTATATTTACATTAGCACGTAAGTTTTATCTGTAATTAAGTCCACACTCGTGTTTAGGTCGAAGTTTATCTTTAATAATTCATGAAGTAAACGAATGTTACGTCGTATCGCTTCATAAATCATAGAGGTTAAATATCGATAAAATATTTCGTTAAGTCTGCATAAAATTTATCTAATAATGAGTAAGTGTAATATAAAATACTATTCGATTTGTTTATGTAAATATAAATATTTGCAGTAATATAAGCAAATTCCTTTTTTATACCAAATATCAAGTTATCTGTTTTTTTTTGTTTACTTGCTTGATCAAAAATATATAGTTTTGAAAGTCACTTATTTAAACAATTAACAATGGTACATGTATGACGTAGAATGAAGTTGTATGTTGAAGTTTCCTAATTTGGTATATTATGCTCATTTCTTGAGCCAAGTGAAATTAAATTCAGTCCTTTGATATGCAGAGATTTTAACTTTTGGTTAGGCAGATTAAAAATAACATAATACTTCACATATAATTATTAAATTGGTACATTAGTTTCATAGTTTCCGCGTGACAATCACATATTTAATGTCTTATAGTTAATGATATTTCAAAGTTATGATAAATGATATTTATGACAAGACCAAAAACACAGTTTTTGGTCTTGTCATACAACTTACTGCATCGCTTCAAAGTCTTAATTTACCCATACCTCGTTTCTATATTTAACGTTCTCGTTTATATTTTATTCTTATGTACTATTGTATTTCTGTGCGAAAGTAAATATATTTTCCATTTATCTGCAGTATCATCCAGTGTTCAAAGCGTTCCTGGCTGGTTCTTTTTCCGGAACATTTAGCACTATTCTCTTCCAACCATTGGACTTAGTGAAGACGAGGTTGCAAAATCCCAGTCAACATGTTATTGCGGCGGCAGTCAAGTAAGTCGGATTCTTCTTTTCAAGGGATGGACTGATAGATTCTTTTCACTATTGAGCTTATATATTATATAGGGCTTAGTTTAGGTTAAGGGATTTCGACTCCAGTCCAATAAATATATTTACAATATATTTATTGGACAACAGATATTTTCAACGTGACTTTATCCATTTCCAAAAAATTAGGATTTCGTAGTCTATCAGTTTTTCAAATTATATGTTCCACTCATACGTTACGGCGTTAATTTAAGTTCTTTTACGGAGTCTTCAATAAGTTGATAACGTTTAGATAATTTAAGTATATGAACATTTGTATAAAAGTTTTCATTAGTAACATTTAGTATGGAATTAATTTTAATTTGAATTAATCATCTACTTGTTTGTCGCTTAGCGACAGTTATAAATTTTATTTAACCTTCGCCCGAGTCTTTCACAATCGTTCATTATATCTTAATATTTAAATGAGTTAATCTTGTATATATGTATATATATTTTCCGAATCTCGGAAACGGCTCATACGATTTTCCTAAAATTCAGCATGTAGGAGGTTTTGGGGGAGAAAAATTGATCTTGCTAGGTTTTATGTAAAAAAATATTGTTTTATCCCTATTTTTGGGCATTAAAAAACACTAACATTTATATTGAATTGAATTTTCGCCATTAACTGTCAAGTCGACGTAGCTTATTCGGTTAGCGGGCAGCCTCGAAAAATGTGAGTGCCAAGGATCAATCCCAACTAAATAATTGTTTTTTTCTTTTTTTAAAGTTTTTTTTTGTAAAAAATTACCGAGCGAAGCTCGGTCACCCAGATATTATTTTTAATGGGAAAGTCTTGATAGCCAACAATAAGGGACCAATGAGACAACGCATGATTAAAATATATATTAAATACGCTATCGTAATGAATATTTTCCATTTATACTAAGTAAAATTGGTGTGGAGAATGTTTAGTATTAATGGTATTAAATAATTTCGTTTTCCAATTAGTAATATTAAGATTAAATCCAGGCACACCAAAGGCGATGATTCTTGACAATAGTATAGCGTCTACTGTTTACCATCGGCTTGTACCGCATCGCAAGGCCATAACGGCTAATATGATAAGAAGAAAAAAAGCATGGATATTTAAGCTCCATACTTTTCCATCATCATTCTCCTGACCTTATCTCAAGTGGGGTCCCTCTAAGTGGGGTCAGCACAACATGTTATAAGCATGCTGTTACATGATTTGGTTATGTATTTAATGACGGGTCGCCTGCCTAACATCAACTTACTTTTGTCGTCTTTTACGACATCTCAGTAAAAAAGAGGGTGTTCTATTCTATTCTAGTAAACTCCATACTCTTCCATGTGTTAAGTAAAAGTACTTGTTATTTTTACACTTCAGTTTTTGTCATATGTAAAAGTTTGTGGGCTTGGTCAATTATTTGAGATGTTATCATTTTTGATAAAGAGATGACGTATTTTTTTGCAGCAGCCGAATTCAACCCGGCATGATCACGATATTCGTTAACATCGTACGTCAGGAACAAATAGTGGGACTATGGCGAGGCATGGTGCCTTCGATAGCCCGTTGCGTTCCCGGTGTCGGACTCTACTTTTCCTCTCTACACTGGTTGAAGACTAAGCTTGGGAAGAACAGACAAGATCTTGGAGCTATGGAAGCGGTCGCGCTAGGTGTTATAGCGAGGACAATGAGTGGCGTCGCGTTGATACCCATGACTGTTATCAAAACAAGGTTTGTGACAAATAATTAAATTATAGAGTCTGTAAAATGGAAATTCGTTGGTCGTATGTAACTGACATTCTCTAACCAAATCTTTTTGATAAATTATCCCTAAAGGTTTATTGGTTTAATTGTTTAAGAGATTGTCATTTCCTATATGAATATTTTGTTCAAATTTAGCAAAACTCTCAGCTAATTTCTTGAGAAGCTCTTGTTCAGAATTATTGCAATATATAATGTGGTTGCAGTATGTTAGGGATCTGTTCCGTCGCCTACGATAAAGTTTTAAAATACAAATCGTGTATTTCATGTTCATTTAACCATGATGCTAAAATGAAAATGAATTAATAACGGTTTTGATCTCCATGATTGCTTGTATAGTATTTCTTTGATTGTGAATGCTTTTAACCCAATGTTCTTTTACAGATATGAATCAGGAGTGTACAAATACAACAGCCTAAGTGGAGCTTTAAAGGCGATATACAAGGCGGAAGGTATTCGAGGACTTTCATGTGGACTGGGTCCAACTTTAGCGAGGGATGCGCCGTTCTCTGGACTATACCTGATGTTCTATACACAGGCGAAACAAGCTATGCCCAAAGGTAAGTTGTATTGTGCTTAATTAGAAAACCTTTTGTGTAGATAGATGTGGTGTTTGCTCTGGTATCTCAAATTGATTAGTTATGATATGTTTCCGACGGTAAATGATATTGCGTCGTTATTTAAATTGATTGTGACGGGTGAAGATTAAATTTAAGGATAGATTTGAAATAAAACTACTCATTCCAATAAACCAAAAAGATTTTACTGAGTTAAAAACAGCTATTTTCGGAACTTCCCAACGCACTTCACTAATATTTAAAGACGTAAAGGAGGTTCTGAATTCGGTATTTTTTTTTAATATTCTTTAGTATATTTCTTCGTCCATAATTGAACCGATTTGAAAAAATCTTTTTCAATTTTTCTTTTGTGTCTAATGTTGGTAATTCTTTGCAGAATTCCTACAATCTCCAACGGCGAGTATAGTTCACTTTACGTGTGGGATACTTGCCGGGATAGCGGCGTCTCTCGCCACTAATCCTGCGGACGTGTTAAAGACTAAAATGCAGCTCTACCCGGACAAATTTCCTAACGCTTTCAGCGCAGCAGTTTACGTACATCAGGTGAATTAATAATTCGATTTTATTTAATAAATCAATCTTGAGTTCGTCATGAGAATTTTTTTGGAATATAAATTATGATTTAGATGGGAACCGTATTGAAAGATTATTAAGATCTTGTATTTCAAATCAGCTAGTTAACTTGTGTTTTGGATACATTGGTCTGTGTGTGTGAAATTCAGTAATGACTACAGACAAGTAAATTCTATCTCTTCTCGATTTCACCACAGACTTTAATCATAAAAAAGATTATAAATAGTTTTTATGCGATAATATTTTTTAATGCATTAAGTTTAAATAAAATTAAAAATATGTTTAAAAAGAGCAATCTGCTCTACTTTTTTACATAAACTGCAACTGTGCCAAATTTCAAAGTATTCCGTTCGCGTTATTTTTGCAAAAACGGGTACAAAGTTTCTTTCACGTATTAATATATGGATGCTAGATTTTTATAAGATGAATTTCCGTTGTTACAGACTTATGGATTCCGAGGTTATTTCAAGGGAGCGGTACCAAGGATGATTCGCAGAACTCTTATGGCGGCAATGGCTTGGACAGTTTTTGAGGAAATAACGCGTTCTATGGGCTTAAAATAAATTAGAAATTCAAACGCTTAGAAGCCGGTTTTTTCGTACTGGAAGGATACCTTTGTATGCTCTTTTGCATACTTGAGAAGGTTGTTTAGTTTGGGTTGTATGTCATTGAAAATCTCGTCTAATTTTGATTATGTTTAACTCGCTTGATTTTCTTTAATAGATCATTAAGTGGTATATTGTACATCTTTAATCTTGTTTATTATATTTGTCTATGATGTGTATATGATATTATTACTCTATGGTTTTAACTAATAAGTCCAATTAATTCAAATTTGAGAGCATTCAATACTTAAAAAGTGACGCAAAAGTTTAGTGGGAAATAAAAATAAAATTATATATTTTATAAATTTTTTAGCCTGCCAATTTTCGTGTAACACGGTATTTTTCAACGTGTAAATGTTTAGTTATCTATGGTATATATATATACTCGTATTTATTCGATTGACATTAAAAATATCTTTACTTTTTTTTCCCAGTGTGTAGATGCCTGTAATACTATTTTTTTTTCAATGAAAAATATATATCTATTGACGTTATTATTTATGTATAAGATATTGTTTTAATAGTTTCATTTAATTTTTCAAAACGAGTAAAGTTAAAGTCATTAACGCAATTTATTGTGAATCTAAAATAGCTCTAAGAGCATATAGCGTTCCTTTTCCACGTTATCTATTTTTTAATTTGTGTTATCAATTTATTAAGTTTTGTTTGCTTTGATATGTATGGGATATTTAGTGATTTCTTTTATCTCCTTTTAATGTACTTTTGCTGTTGTTTTTATCGCTAGTTTCGATAAGTTGTGTAATGTCTTAAGTATATATTGTTTCATGTGCTATTACAAATGTCAGACGGTATAGGGTAACCTTGTGATATTGTTTATTAATAAATAAATTATTAAAATTTTAGTTTTATTTTGTAAAATAACTTGCTTTTACATGTTGTCACATGATTCGGCTACGTATTTTACGACCAGCCGCCTGCCTGACGTCAATTTTATTGTAGTATTTTACGGCACTCGGATACCACACGGTGGGTCGATTTACCTTAGTCGTATTTTTCGACACCTCGGTAAGAGGGTAGTCTATTCTACTCAACTGGATACCACACGGCGGGTTTACTTACCTTAGTCGTATTTTGCGACACCTCTGTAAGAAAGAGGGTTGACTATTCTACTCAACCGGATAACACATGGCGGTTAATGATTTCGAATTATGATTGAAATTATTTTTTTTAATATGAAAGTTGTCTAAGTGCTGTAATTTAATTTTGTATTGCATTATCAAATGCTTTATTTTTAATATAAATAACAACTTAATTTTCGTGACTAGCGTATATTTAAAAATAAATTAACACTTGTGCTTAATTCTTATAGTATTTTGTCAAAAAAACCATTCTTTATTTTATTATGTTGCGTTCATAGTCAACAATTGATTTAGAAAGTATCAGATATCATTGAGAAAGTATCGGTTTAAGAATTACTCACATATGACATATAGTACAAAATCAATTAATTCTTGTGGAATGAACTTTCAATCGGCAGTATCGACCTTTTTCAAAATTCAATGAATAATTCTTCATATAAACTCGATGCCTTCATATTTAAGATTTTCAATAAATGTATCCTCAAGTAGTAGTTTTCCATTAGTTTTGAAAGCAGTAATATAGGTTGCTGTTTTGCCTTCAAACTCTGTGGTTTTCAAAGCGACAATCGCTTCATCGTTTGAGTCAGGTATGAACTTGAATGATGAGAAACCATGCATTGGTTGTTTCTCAGTAATCTGAAATATAATATATCTATCCTTGTTCAAAAGTAATAATAAAACTATTTTGCTATAATCAGCGATGAAGTAAAATAGAAAATATATTTAATGCTAAATTTAGAGTGGACAATCCGTTTTCATACCTGAAGCATGCAGAATTCGTAAAAACACATGCACAAACCTTCACCACCGCCACCACAATACACAAGCACTACATACGTTCATTATCGCAAACTCAACAATCGTTTCGCCCGGCAGCTATCTCCTTTGCGATTAGCGTGGAGTGGAGTTTTGCGTGGTGTCTATCTCCTGATGAAGCTTCAGTTCTGTGGCGAAACGATTGTGATAGTGAATATATATATACAAATATATATAGATATTTTTTTGGAATCTTGGAAACGTCTCCAACGATTTTCCTGAAATTCAGCATGTCGGAGATTTTGGGGGAGAGAAATCAATATAACTAGGTTTTATGTAAAAAAAATTCGTATTAAAAACACTAAAATTGATATTGAATTGAATTTTTGCTATTAACTGTCAAGTCAGCGTCGCCTATTCAGGGAACAGGCAGTTTCTGAGAAATGTAAATACCTAGGATCGACCTTCAATTACATAATTATTATTTCTTTTTATTATCCTAAATGCCGTAAAAATACGTATAAAAAATCACCTCTATGGCCTGAACTTGGCTGAATTTACTGTCAGCTGTAATTAAATAATTACAACCCATGACTTCATCCCTCGTCTCATTGTAAGGTTCATGACTGCATCTCCGTGGTAAGAAGTGCCACTTTCTGGAAATGGGAGACCATACACCAGACTCGTGTATCATGTAGCCAGGCCAATGTATACCGATTGAATCTCTTACAGCTTTGAATTCACGAACCCAGTTTATGTGATGGATCTGAAGAAATAAATGGTTTTAGTGAACATCATCTTCCTGCCCTTATCCCACTCTACGTGGGGTGGGCACAATATGTTATAAACATGCTGTCACATGATTTGGTTGTATTTTAACGACCTTCCGCCTGCCTGACGTCAACTAACCTCAGTCGTATTTTACAACATCTCGGTAAGAAAGAGGGTGGTCTATTCTACTAAACCGGATACCACACGGTGGGTCAACTCACCTTAGTCGCCTTTTACGACACCTCGGTAAGAAATGAGGTTGGTCTATTCTACTCAGCTGGATACCACATGGCGGGTCGACTTACCTTAGTCGCCTTTTACGACACCTCGGTAAGAAATGAGGGTGGTACTATTCTATTCAGCCGGATACCACACGGCAGAAATGGTTTAAGTGAACAATTATGATCCACAATCTTTCCTACCGAGGTGTCGTAGAATATGACTAAGTATGTTCACATCAGGCAGGCAGCTGGTCATAAAATAGGTAGCCAAATCATGTCTATAACATGTTCCGCCAACCCCATTTCAGAGTGGGATAAGGGCAGGATGATGATATTAAAGATAAAGTAGTTGTTCTTTAGACAAAAATGTAATTAATATATTTCACATTACTGCTTATTATGTTACTTTTATCAAAATATGATAAATTCAAAACCTCAAAATTATTAATGTCATTAATTATACAAAGAAAATACAATTAGAAATAACAATTAGACATTTTAAGATATGAATTTTGTTAAGTGTGGATGTGAAGAACCATTGCAAGCTTTTAAATTTTAAAAATTGAATAATCACTTAGGCAATACAATCACAGACAATATTAGAATATAATATTGCATTATAGAACATTTGAGTGGTATATTATACCAATAATTCCAATTTCAAGATAATATATATGTGATGTGTTGAAATGGCATTTGCGACAATACAAAGCATATATTACCTCTCCATGCATGTTTACAGCTTTCACCCACATAGGATCATAACTTTCAAAATCCCCTCCAGCAGTGGTCCATTCTTTACCCATAGAACCTACATATAACACCTCATCTTTAATTGTTGCCCATTCACTTTTAAACCCTTTTTCACAGAGTCCATTACCATCAGAGAGAACCACCCAGGGCACTATTTTGTTCTTAACTATCTCAAATATCTGTAAAATAATAATAACTCATTTTAGTGTTAGTACCTGCTTGATGGAGCCTTGCTCAGTAATTTTTTAAAAATAAAAAAATTAAACAAAAAAATTGGGTAGGTGGGGCTTGATCCTTTGGTAAAAATAGCGCTTTATATTCAATGTAAATTTTAGTATTTTTTTAATGCCCAAAAACAAGGATAAAACGCTTTTTCTAAAATAAATCCTAGCTAGATCAATTTTTCTCCTCCACGCCCCCTACATGCTGAATTTCAGGAAAATCGTTGGAGCCACTTCCGATATTCCGAAAAAAAAAAAATATATATATATTTTATCATTAGTTCTACAGATTACAGAATTTCATTTGAAATGAATAATATAAGAGCATTTTAGACAAAGGCACTGTATCCCATATTCTTTTGAATTGTCCTAAACTCCTTCACCCTCTATATGACATTTTCCCATCTAAAATCCCTTGTCTATTAAATGTTTGTTAACATCTGTTTAGTCCCTCTTGTAAATATTTATGTAAATATATTAAATGTAATAAAATAAAATTGTGATATAACTAATTTTATGTATAACTATTTGTGAATAGGTGAAGGGTTAAAAAAAGGTTCCCACTATTTGTAAATAATTAAAATTTTAGTTTTAGTCTTTGTTTTACCGTACAATCTCCTTTGTGTTTACTCCATCTTATGTGACATTAGCAAAGCATTTTGTGCCAACATGGCACTACTAAAAGCCATTTAATGGAAAATTGAATTGAATAAGAGCATGTATAGTAATCATAGCAAATAAAATATTTTATGTTTTTATTTACCATGCCTGAGCGGTCATCAAATGTAAGCAGTCTGCCATCATATACAATCAGCTCAGATAGCTCCATCCCTCGACCTTTTTGTGAATAAGTTGATGACAACATCAGTGTAGGTTTAGTGTCCCATAATACTGTTGCATACTGCTTTACACTATCATAACTTAAAAAACCCTTTTTCAAATAACTATTGAATGTATGAGGTTTTTTATCACTCTTAGAATTTGTATCTAAGTCTGCCACTATACCAATTCTGTAAGAAATAACGTCGCCAGCTCGAAAAGGAGTGGAGAGGGGGTATGTTGCGTTGTATTGCCGCACAGGTTTGGTCCATTTGTATGTTGATACACTAGTAGTACACCAGTTATAATAAAAAAATATTGAAAGGCAAACACCCATAACCACGATTAAAAACAGGAATTGAGGTTGTATTCTTACGGTGTTTCCCACTCTGTATGTAGAGGGAGTCCGGAGCGCTTTGCGCCAATCACGAAAACTACTCTGCATGTTACGATCTTCTAATTCGTAATAGTCATACATAACGTAAGTTCATTATTGATTGCATTAAAACTTGTAAACTAGAAAAAAAACTACTATTGATAACTTAACACATATATAATTTATCTAGATCCGTTCGCACCAACACTAATTTTGATAGATTACTAGTTGACTTCTTTCTAATGAAAATTATCCAATTATTGCTCATTTTTGGTGGAAACTTTAGTATTTTATCTAATCGCTGCAGTGAAATTAATTTGTAATGTAATTGTCAAAACTAACCAAGGACAACAGTCAACACACAACACGACAACATACATAATTAACATGGTCGAGACACTAGACAGATAATATAAATACAAGGGATCTTATTTTTCTCTATGACTGCGATAAATACTTCATTAATTAATTAATTTATTTATTTTATTAGACACACAAAACAGCTCACAACACGATTAAATTTAAAATGTATACATATTGTTTATATTTAAAATCTAGTTGCTCACCAAAATATGCATGTACAAAAAAGAGAAAAACAAGAACATATTGAAATAAGAAACTTATTCTAAAATTAAATCTAAGTATAGTAATAGTATTAGTCAAATTTTATTATTTTATGATCTCTTGAACAGCACTTCAAGAAGTAACACAACAGTGGACAATCCTTTAAATGATGACTCACGAGAATCAAAAATGCTTGATCCAAAAACTTGAACGAGAGATCATTAATCATTATAGACCCTATACATTCTTACTAGGGGATTATAGAAAGATGTGTTGTTTCGATACACATTTAAAGCAAAGACCGAATCGAAATTAATGTTTTGCTTTTTGACACATCAGGTGTCTGTCTGATCAAATTTTGTGTGCGATGTTAATTAACTATTATAAACTGTTATATTCATGAAATAGAAGTTACATTACGTTCATATTTTTCAAATTAAGCACACATAGTTGAATCTATCATAGTTTTAATTTAAAATTATAGGAATGTATAGTTGAGCAACATTTATTGTTAATGAATAATAATAATAAATAAATATATGGAACACTTACAAACACGGTCGTCCGTCCCCAAAGTAAGTAACTTAATACTTGTGTTATGGTAGACAGACAACTGGTGGAATATATTTATACATATTTATATATTTTTTAAATATAAATATACACCCAGACTGGAAGACCAATTCATTGATAGAGAATGTTAGCCGTCGGCGTGATCGAACCCACGACCCGCGGAGCTGAAGGCAGGGTCACTACCCACTGCGCCAACGGGCCAGTCAATCATCTATTGTGTAATTTAATATGAACATCATTCTAAAATTGGTTATAAAAATATAATAAATGAATTATACATATATCACAAAAAAATAATGTAGCCTGAATCGTTCTCTAGCCGTTGCACAAAAAAATTACTACGATCGGTTGCTCAGGTTCGGACATAAAAGAAATAAAAAACATATATACTTCTGCATTTCAATTATTACTATGGATGTTTATTAAAAGTTATATTATTAAAAGGGTGTACAATATTTTTTTTAATTGAAGATAAGAATGTGTGGATATAGCTCTCTTTGAACCTGTACAAGACAGTAACGACTGAATGTAAATAGTATTAAGAATTATATGTTTAAAAGAGCAATTCTCGGTAGGAAAAGCTTTCCGAACCAGCGGTAGAGTTGACGATTCAAAAGCACTTGTTTACAAGTTTATTTGAATAAAGAATATTTTGAATTTTGAATTTTTGAATTTGAATTTCACTTGAAATAAATATCAATGGTTAGGTCTACATAAGGGCGATATAAATATTGTTAGAGGACACTTCGATAAATTCAATCATCAAAATTTTCATTATTATTTTAAAGATATGAGTTTCTCTATTAGCATTAAGAAAGTGATCACTAATTGTTTCGGAGAAATTAGAATACAATAATTTAATGCATCTGTAATATAAATTATTCTCTTACGTTACCCATTGGATTTTTAGAATTTTTTTACTTTGACTGAGTTTATTAACAAAGTTTGAATTTTCTTGTATAATTTAAAATTAGACTTAAAAAGAATTAAATTACAAAATAATTAACTTCTGCCCGCGATCACATATTTATGTTTCTGTGTGCTGCTATAAAATCTAAAAGTTAGGTAGTATATTACAAGTTAGTTCTATGTAAGAACAGGAT
Organism: Morpho achilles; assembly: GCA_947086495.1. Lineage (NCBI taxonomy): Eukaryota > Metazoa > Arthropoda > Insecta > Lepidoptera > Nymphalidae > Morpho > Morpho achilles. Next base: position 12,683,355 of record CAMTZB010000013.1, read on the forward strand.
TACATTTTACTATAAACTAATATGCCGAAATGAAAAGTTACCATTTGGTAATATCTATACATAAACATAAAAAAAGTTTCCAAAAGCTATGTGTATGTGATAAATTTTGTTAAAATCTACTCAAAAGTATTTTAGTACCGTTTTTACTAAGAGTTGCGCAATTCTTCAGGAAGTTAACATTTTAATCTCCCGAGCGGCTAAACTGATTTTGATGGTACCTTAACTGGAAGATTCGGAAGTCCGTGTAGTGGACCAAATAAGCTATTTTCTATCCTAGATTCTCCGTGAAGTCGGGATTTACGCGGGAAAAACTTGTGACTCGGAGACTTCTATTCGGGCGAAGCTGCGTTTATAGTATACCTATACATTAAATATGTATTATATGTATAAACTTAAACAAAAACGTCTTAAAAGTATAGAAGAACCATAGTTATTCCTTACGTAACGTATTAACACAATAAATAAAAACAAGTAAAGAAAGCAGTCGAGTTTATTGACGTTCAATAAAAGAACACATCTGCTTTCACTGCGAAATTTAAAAGTGATTACTTGCCTTCCCCGGACATCCTGTAAAAAAGCAATTGAAATAAAATTGACCTACAGCGCTCTATACGATTCAGTAACTAATTTATCTCAAATTTCATTTTAGACTTACTAGTGTGGTTCTTATTTTAAATTACGATTCATTCAATATGTTTTTTTAGTCGATTACCAGTAGATGATTCGGCTGTGGTATATAAGTATTGTTAGGCTAATCATGGTAAGAGCGATTGATTTTTAAATTTCTTTTTCTGAGGTGTTGCCATAGTATTAATAGTAGGAATATATTTTAACGATACCTATAAAATGTCTGTTATAATTTGTAAAATACTTACTGAGATGGTTTTTGCTATTAATTTATATTTTTAATTAATAATATACAAGTAAGGAATCGTATTGTATTGTATTTTTCCGCACATAGATATATTAGTTGTGGTATTGAAATGTATAAGGAACAATATTTTAAAATACTAGCTATCCGACCACGAGTAAAAATCCTTTTTCCGCCGTGTGGTATCCGGTTAAGTAGAATAGCCCACCCTAATTTTATACCGAGGTGTAATAACATACAACTAAGGTAAGTTGTCGTCAGGCAGGTGGCCGTTTGTAAAATAGGTAACCAAATCACGTGACAACGTGTTTACAGAATGATGATTTATAAATTATCTTTTTTGTGTTTCTTACTGTACTTAATAATAATACAACGAGATGCCCTTTTATTTTTAAGGTACGATTTAATGTCATTTACCTAACATTTACTATCAATATTATGTATAATCACTACATATTATAAAACAAAGTCCCTATATCCCTATGTACGCATAAAACTTTAAAACTACGCAACAGATTTTGATGCGGTTTTTTTTAATAGATAGAGTGATTCCAGAGGAAGGTTTGTACGTATAATAACATTCAATACGGAGTAGAGAAATACTGTAATTTTTGAGGTTTCTGTAAATAATTACATTTTTTTCCGCTTACATTGCAAACGCAGGCTAAACCCTATGAGATTTATCAAAATAATGTACAAAGTATTTGTACATCTTGAAAAAGTCTATAGAAAAGTCCGCGATGGTATATGTCTATCTCTTATAGATACCCCACTAAAGCATTTTTTGTCGTTTACTTTTTAAGAAAAATAATGCCATATTTTTGAAGCAATTTTTATACAATACAGCATTAATCCTTATCCAATTAAGTACCTTAAATAAATAGTTGATTTAATATAGATCAATATGGCCGTTTACAGCATGTAATTTAAGTGAACATTTTCGGAGATATTACAGATTTAAAATGCCGTGAGGACGCCGCGCTTCGCCCTATAACACTTCGACTTTAGCAGCTATGTCCCTCTTTCAAGAGTTTGTTTAAAGACATTCTGTAATTAATTGTAAAAATAAAATACATAGGGAAAATATAAAAGTAAATAAGTAATAATGTACTATATGAATTTAGATATTCCAAAGATAGCAAGAAATCTTCTTGGTATAGGGAAAGGAAATTGTTTTTCTCCAAATTTAACGCGTGCGGGCCACGGGCAGTAATGAATAAATCAAAACTACTCGATCGATTTTAATCATTTTTTTTACACTGACTGACATGGGATATACATTTTATACCCGTGCGAAGCAGGGGCAGGCCGCTAGTATGATATTAAAGTACAAAGTAGTACTATCCCATTAATATTATAAGTGCGAAAGTTGTGACTATGGATGTATGTTTGTTACTCTTTCACGGCGAATCTGCTGATCCAATAACGATGAAATTTGGCACATTTATTCCTTATAACCAAGGGGTAACATATAGGCTATAGAAATCCTGTTAATTCTACAGGAATAGGATCACAATGAAAAGCGCCGTCTATTATCCTATCTCGCGAAAACAGTCCACGCAAACAAAGTTGCGGGTAAAAGCTAGTATAATATATTTATACAAATTTATATACATCACTAGTTTGTACGCTACAAACTAAGCAATAAGGAGTTCTCATTCATTCGCATATTATCAATTGAGATAGTGACCAAGCACAATTAATCAAACTTGTAAAAAAACGAGCATGTTAATATGAATTTACACGTATAAAATAATTAACTTCCGTTTAAATATGAGTATTAATAAACGTTTAAATTTCAATTACACATAAACTTTCTCTTGTATAGAAAATTGTAAATACAAAATTAAACGCCTCTACATACCGCGTTGGTGCAATAAAATAATAAATAATATACATAAATACTAAACAATTATATATAGGCGAAAAAAATATATATAGTTTATTATTATATAAAAAATAGTATAAGATAAAACTGTTTTAAGAACGGAACGTAGTGGTGAGAGGAAATAGGAAAGATGTGTACTATATAGATAGAGTGGGGATGAACTTAGAGTAGAAAAAATCGATAAATAAATAATCTACTAATTCTCATTAAAATAAATCAATTTTTTAAAAATCGATTTGATTTTATCAATGATAAACGATTGATAAAAATCGTTTTTTCCTGACAATTTGAAGTTGCTTTTTTTAATAATAATAATTAATAAGAATAAAGGCTAATAAAGTGGACAAAAATTACTTTTATTATATAAAATAAATAAATGAAATAAAATGCATATCGCGTTAAGAATTAGATAGAATTACAAGCATAGGTGTATTAATTTTTGTTGTAAATTATATACTTGTTGCAAAAAATATTTTTGTAACGATAAAATATTAGCTTCCCATTCTTGCGTTTAAAAGTTGAAATCTAAAATTAGTTAAATTATAATTTGCAGTAAATTATAATTTACTTTGTGAGTTAGAACATATTAGCAAAGCAAATAAAATTCAGTAAACTATTTATTCAGTCATATTATTGGTTGAGTAATGTTACTTAAATTTTATTTGTTAAATATATTGAACTGCCAAAATGTTAAATATAAGACGCGGTAATGATAAGTCAACCCGGATGTGAATTATTGAGAGAACAATACTACTTAGTAAATCCACGTAACTATTTTTGTACTCAGGAAATGATTTAACATATAATTGGACATAAATTGAAATTTCACAATTTCTAAGAACTAGAGAAATCTTTAAATATTGGCTAGGCGACTATAACGATATTGTTCGATAATAAAAGAAAGGAGTTTTTATATTTTGCAGAACAGTGACAAGTCTGAGAAAATGTCAAAAGAAAATAGATAAAATATAATATGCACGGAATTTTTACTAATGTATTATGGTACTTGGAATTTATTGCGTTCGCTTGCATATTAATATTCTTTTTCTGTTTCATTTTGTATATAGCGAAAATAAATTACGTGACATATAATGTACGTTATGACATGCGGCAAAAGTGAGTGTGTAATCTCTATTTACGATATTTTGTTGCCTTAAGGAGACCCGCCGTGTGGTATCCGGATGAATAGAATAGTACCATCCTCTTTTCTTACCGAGGTGTCGTAAAAGGCGACTAAGGTAAGTTGACCCGCATTGTCGTATCCGGCTGAGTAGAATAGACCAACCTCTTTTCTTACCGAGGTGTCGTAAAAGGCGACTAAGGTTAGTTGACACACCGTGTGGTCTCCGGTTAAGTGGAATAGACCACCCTCTTTCTTACCGAGGTGTCGTAAAAGGCGACTAAGGTTAGTTGACTCACCGTGTGGTCTCCGGTTAAGTAGAATAGACCACCCTCTCTCTTACCGAGGTGACGTAAAATATGACTAAGATAAGTTGACGTCAGGCAGGCGGCCGGTCGTAAAATACGTAGCCAAATCATGTGACAACACTTTTATAACATGTGTCGACCCCACTTAGAGTGGGATAAGGGCAGGAAGATGATGAAACTTGCATTACTTAAACTGTTGCAATATATCGCTATGGGATTAAAGATACATATCCATACTTTCAAAATTTGTAGATAAGCTATAAAAAAAATAGACTTTTCGAAAACTAAAATATTGAGGTGATTCTATTATATAACATAGTGTTTTTTGTATTTTTGATGATAGGAAAATCTGATAAGATAAATAGTTGAAAAAAATGTATATTCCCTTTTTTTGGTCTTAACCGAAAAGGTCTTCTTGGTTTTTTCAAACTGATACCGTTAGCACTGGATGGTACGGGCGAGCGCAGAAGCATCGTCGAGTTTGCGAAACGCGAAGAGCGTTAGCGTCAAGTAATATCGACTAGCGTCGAGGAATACAGTCCTGACCTGAGCTGAGGTATGTGCGTGTATGTCTGTGTTTGCGATAATTATTCGATCGTGAGGGTCGCACAGGATGCTTTTTGGACGCCTACATTTTCAACAATAAAAATGAATGTTGTTTCCAGATATATGGCAGACGATACGTGGTTATTACAAGGTTAAATGAGCACCACTAATTCCAGACATAAGAATATATTGTAAGTATAAAGTTTCTTTAATACAAGAAGAACGAGTATATCTTTAATATTTAAATTTTTTACTTTGTGTTAATGTTGTATTTAAATATATATGAGAATATCAGAAACGGCTCAAGGATTTCCTGAAATTCATTGTTTTATCACTGTTTTCGGGTTCTAAATTTTTTTATAAATTTACATTGAATACAATCACATTTTTTCGCTTCGTACGTAAAGTCATGGTTGTTCATTTGTGGAACGGGCGGTCAAGAGAGGTGAAAATACCTAGGATTGAGTCCCACCTGGCCCTATTATTTTTTAATTTTTCTTTTCAATTTTTTACATCTTTTTAAAAATTACCGAGCAAGGCTCGTTCACCCAGGTACTACCATAGTATCAGAGAATTCACCGAAGTTCTTGAAAGTAAGTAAAAGTGTATTTAGAGACCAAAGTATTTGGTCCTACCCTAATTACGTAAACTTATTATTTCTCCACTGTGCTCTGTAAACGTAAGTAGGTTTTTTACACATTCTCCTGCACTTATCCCACTCTAAGTGGGGTCAGCACAACATGTTATAAACATGTTACATGATTTGGCTAGGTATTTTACAACCGGCTGCCTACCTGACGTCAACTTACCCTAGTCGTATTTTACGACACCTCGGTAAGAAATGAGGGTGGTCTATTCTATTCAGCCGGATACCACACTGTGGGTAAACTTACCATAGTCGCCTTTTACGACACCTCAGGAAGAAATGCGAGTGGTCTATTCTACTCAGTTAGATACCACACGGCGGATTGACTTACCTTAATCGCTTTTTACGACACTTCGATAAGAAATGAGGATGGTCTATTCTACTCAGTCGGATACCACAAGGCTTTAAGAAGGTTTTCACACAATGTTTTGACAAAAGAAAATTAAAAATTGATTCCTTTTGAACCCGTGACCTACCCGAAAAAGTCACGTGGTCTCACCGGTCGGCTATTTGGCTATCACAGTTTTTTATATGTATCTGTAGAAAATAATTAAATTAGGTAATTTACCGTTGAGTTACGTCAGTTACCCTTTTACTTTCGGTAAAAGTAAAAAGATCTTTGACAAGCACTAACTATTAATTGGGCAACGGACGACACTATCTGTAAGATCTTAGTCAAGACACTAACTAAATACAGATTATTAAAAGATATAATCGGTATCTGTCAAGAAAATGATTATATCTTTAAAGTCTTTTGTAGGACTTTATGAAGACATTCTTGCGGCATACAAATCGTATAAAGAAGTTTCTTTTTCAATTTGGCAATATGCTGTCAACCCTTTTTTTTACGTGAGGAAACCCTTCATGGGTACTGAAATACCGGACTCTTACCGGCTAAAACCTCATAGTGTTCCATCTTACTGGAGACAAAGGGCACAGGAATACTGAACGCATCACGTCTGCAATGCTGTCCAGCGGGAGGGACACGATCAAAAGTATCGTCGAGGTTTCGAAATGGGTATAGAGCGCTAAAGCTCTACTAGTGTCGGGGTAGGCCACTCTAAGAGTGCCTATGAGATCGAACCACGGTAGTGGGTAATAGTAGGACTTTCAGTGGTCCACATGCATAGCGGCAAAAAGCCACGTCCGTAAATTGGATCTCCTCTTAGCCGTAGACCACGTCAGAGTTATATAGGATGCTTTATGGAAGTCTATATTTTAGTTAAGTCTAAATGGAGTGTAGATAGCCAAATGCCAAGTTTGCCGAGTTTTTTTGCTTGTTCTTCTCGGTAAGAGCAACATTTTGTACCGTTGGTAGATTCATTAATCATATTGATCCTTGATGATTCAAAAGCGGTAGAAAAAGATTGTATTCAAATAAAATCAAAAGAATCTATATTCAAATAAGCTCTTTCAAGCACTTTTGAATCGTCAAGGATTTTGATTAGTGAAGCTGCAATTGGTTTAGAATGTTGCTCTTACCGTGAAGAACCAAAAAGAAACTCGGCGGTCAATCTTTTAACATTTTCAATTTCACATTATTAAACTGAAGTCTTGTATGTAGCTGAACGGATTATTTTAAAGTTTATTTCATTCAAAGCCACTGTTATTAAAAGATTACATTACATTTAGCATTATATATATTTTCTATTTTACTTCTTCGCGGATTATAGCAAAATAATTTTATTATTACTTTTGTCTTTTTGCTTGGGTTAAATCGTCAAAAAGTAAGTAAACAGTATTGTATTTCTATATTTGCCGAAATTAATAAGCTTTTTTACACATTTCAGGCTTCAAGACGTGCTCATCACAAAACCAAGGCCGAATTTAAAATTAAAACAACCAAATCAAAGACCAGTTTGCTGTGATGTTGGTTGCGTTTGGTTCTGCAGATTGATAGGGAGTATTGTTACCATCGCTATTTGTTATTTCTGCGCGTATGCCTTCATATCTGATACAAAATTGAAATTTGGTTTGTTTGTGCCATGATACGTAAGGGCGTTTAAATATTGTAATAAATTGATAACTTTTTGAATATTTCGCCTTTATTTAAATAAATTTTAATCATCTTATATCTGGTATTCGTGCTATCCAATATCTGGTTGAAATTAGATCACTAAAAGTTTATTGACTTAACTGGCCTGTTGGCTATGAATTTGACATTTGGTCCGGGGCCGCGGGTTCGATTCGCGTCCAAACTAATGTGAACCGCACGAAGCACACAGTAGTTTGGTAGTGTTTTAACCTATTCAATTACGTTAGCGTAACACCAATTTGTATGACGCGGTAGCTACATTTTATGACTGCTGTTCCAGCACCTTCCAAGTTGTGTAATCATTTATCGCAAAGCTATGCAAATTTTGTCGTTAAGCCTATCGGGGTGCTGCGGTTACGGGGTGAAACGATCGTTGAGATTGTCGTAATGAATGTGTGTAGTGCTTGTGCTATGTGCTGTTGCTGATAGGTGACTTGTGATACGAGCAGTAACCAATCTAGCATGTATAAGAACAGTTTTGCTATACTAATCATTACATAGATTTTCTGAACAAACGCGGATTATAGCAATATAATTTTAGATAGATAGATAGATAGATAAAAACTTTATTGTAAAAAAAACATATTAAAATACATGCGGACCTAAAGTAAATTTATGTATACGTACAAAGGGCGTCCTTATCACCGAGTAGTGATCTCTTCCAGGCAACCCTTCTTACAGGATTATCAGAAAAAAAAGAGCGTGACAGGTGTGCAAAAGGAAAACTCGCATATTTATAATAATATAAATATACTTAGATAAAACTATTAATTATAATATACATACATGTATGTATATTTAACGTATATTAATACACTTTATAATATTAATAAATAATTTTACTTGATATATAAATACAGGAAGAAAGATAATAATAAAATTTTATCATAACTTTTGTACGATGGAATTCCACAGAGTAACGCCTACTTCTATAAATAACAGTAGCGTTATTGCGTGTAATATATTATAACAAAGGTAAAAATATAAGAAAGCAGCTGCGTTTCTAGTGCGTACGTCTAGAAATACTTTTTTTAATCCGTTTCGTGTCATGTATAAGCGTTTGAAGTTATACATCTAGCTCAATTATCAGAGATCGTATCTTTTGGTTACTAGACCATTAGATTTTTTTTTCTGCGGCTCTAATACATGTTCGCACTTTCGAAAAGATTATACAAAAGAATAAAGGAATGGTTAATATTATAATTGCGATGAATGCAATCAGAATGAAAGTAAATGATTAGAAGAACACAGAAAAAGTATATCAGATCATTAACGAGGTTTTTGCAATATTAGGCCGTGGTTTTGAAAATAGCGTCAGAAAACGTATCGGTTTAATTGTAACTAATGTAATAAAAAAAAAACAAATTAGTATATTTTTAAAAAAACGTTGTTGTGTATAATGTTCTTATTGTTTTTTTAAATATTATTAATACTATTACCCCTAATTCATCTGTTTTATATTTTATAGTTTACCTACGATTTTATTTATAGCCTTTAAAACACGCCGTGTCGTATCCGGTTGAGTAAAATAGACCACCCTCTTTCTTACCGAGGTGTTATAAAATACGATTAAGGTAAGTTGACCCACCGTGTCGTATCCGGTTGAGTAAAACAGACCACCCTCGTTTTTACCGAGATGTCTTAAAATACTACTAAGGTAAGCTATTGACGTCAGGCAGGTGGCCGTCTAATAAATAATAAGCTGTGGTAGCCCAGCGGTAACACCGTGCGCCTCTTTCGAGGAGGTCAGGGGTTCAAACCCGGGCAGACACCAATGCGTTTTCTAGTAAAACTTATGTGTCTAATTGATAATTGCAATTTATCACACGCTTTTCGGTGAAGGAAAATATCGTGAGGAAACCTGCATATCTCTAGAGAATTCTGGGGATGTGTTTAGCCTACCAATCCGCATTGGAGCAGCGTGGTAGGTCTTAGCTCCAATCTTTCTCTCCAAAAACAGAGAGAAGAGGCCTATGCCCAGCAGTGGGATAGTAACAGGCCGTTACATACATAGGCGGCCGTCCGTAAAATACGTAGCCAAATCATGTGACAACATATTTGTAACATGTTTGTGCCGACCCCACTTAGAGTGGGATAAGGGCAAGAGGATGACGAATAGCTTTTTTAAAATAATTTTCATTGGTTTTCTTTTATTTTTCATATTTTAAAACAAGGATATTTTTCTATTATGTAGTGTAGAGATGTATAATGTTAGTTTTTGAGTAATTTCCCAACGCCTATGTTAAAACGCTTATTTCAAGACCCAACCGTAAGTCATGGATCGTGATGGACTGTTCTATATACGCCTGACAAATTTGATTAGCAGATCCTTTGTGTTGGACACAAAATAGTTTTTGCACGCAATACGCCTAAGCTCGTGTTGTGTTGCGGATAAACTTTCTATATGAAAGAATTACATAAAATTACGCGATTGCCATCTTGACAGTTGATGTACGTATGCAATTTTAATTCGCAATCCGACACTTTGTTCTTTACTTTCAAAGCTAAATCCTACACTAATTGATCCATTTTGTTTTAATGGTAAAAGAAAATTGGTAGTTTTTTTTGTGAATATTCGCAAAGGTCGTAATAGTTTTATTTTTAATTTATACATCGGTTTTATGATTGATAATTTGACAGCACTAATGTATTGCAGCATTGTAGTGAAAGATTAGTAATTTATATTGAAGTCCGACTTTCAAAGTTGTGAATAGGCCGCTATTATATTATAGTCACTCAAGAAGAGTAATGCAGTTTTTTTTTTATAAATTCATAAATATTACGCGAAAGCCGTGATTTTTATGATGACTTGTTATATGTATTTATTGAATTAAAAAAAATCTTATTTTATGAAAATGAAGGTTACTTAAGTGGTTACTTAAATATATTAATAACTTTTATGTCTGTAATACCTACTTAGGTTACGTTACTGGGTTAAGTTTTTAAATCGAATTGAATATACTTTTCTTTGGGAAATGTTAAGTAAAATTTAGACGAACGGGACCTCAATCATAAAGTTTTATAAACTAAAGGACATATGTATAGATAGACCAATTTAATTTTTAGGAATGTTTACCACTTGACAAAACATGCTGACAATTTAAAAATGAGTCAAAAATAGAAAACATTTCCACTTCAAAAACGTCGATTTTCGCAAATTGAATGTATAAAAGACCAAAAAATTGATGTATTGAATATCATCATCATCATTCTCCTGCCTTTATCCCACTTTAAGTGGGGTCGGCACAACATGTTGTCATTTGATTTGGCACCTCGTAAGAAATGATGGTCTATTCTACCCAGCCGGATACTATACTTTGGCTTTTATACATTGTATAATATATCAAAATTATGATATATATATTATTTATATCATAATTTTTTCATATCATCGAGTTTGTGTGTTATGTGTGTTTGTGTGCACACAAAAATGTGTGCAAATGATGAAACCGATTTTTGGTATTGGGATAGTTGAAGGTTTGTATCACAATATAAGCTATTTTTTCTCTAGCTACTAATATCACTTTAAGTCGGATCCAGAAGTATTATTTATATATTTTTTCGGCATTCACATATTTTAATATAAACGTCATACGGGAAATAGTTTTGTTTTACAGTACTTAAGTGTAACTAATCAAAACATAACACGCATGATTTTACGTGAAAATGCGTTTTACGGTGCGTGAATCATAATTTGGTAAACCAGCAATAATATTAATATAACATGATTGCTGTCTTAATTTTAAGCTGTGATAGCCCAGCGACCTTTTCGAGGGTGTCACGGGTTCAAATCTCGAGCAGAGAATGCGATTTTCTGTTAAAGCTTTCGTGTCTCATTGACAATTTCTTACTTTCTATGTCTTTGGCTATCTTTATTTTTTGGTATTTAAATTATTTGTAGTAATGTTGATTCAGGACGCGACATTAACGTCCGCTTACATTTACTAAGATCTAGGTGCATATAATTCTGTTCAGACTACATATTCTATGCACGTGCTGCGAGTGAAAAATAAACATTTGGGCAATAAAACTGTTTCCATGTACCATTCTATTTTATAAAAATGTAAACAATAAAAGATACAATACAATTATTTTTATTAATTTTCAAGAAATTATTGAACACTACTGCAATAGATAGTAAAATATACATAAAGTAGTAAATATACGTAAAGTAAAGACAGTGTTGTAACAAAATAATGTGAGGCAGATGAAACTCATATTATCTTTGTCTAATCACACATAAAAAAGAGAGACAAATAAAGTTTCTTTAGCTCTCTCTTTATTGTCGATGGATAAATTGTAGGCTGGCTCACCTACTCTGTTATATAAATCCTGGTAAATCTCCTGATCTATAAAAATATGTGCTATAATAATTAATACTCTATCTATGCTCATCACGATCTTAATATAGATACAACAGTGGCATTAATATTTCTCATTGAAATTTTTTTTTTTACGATACAGGTCTTGTATGGACACCTGTATCATAATATAACTTTTTGATCATACCGATACACCTATGCAGCCTCCAGCTGGACCAAGGAGGTTGAACCTCTACCTTAAAAAAAAAGATTTCAATGAACGAGTCCGCGGTGACATAACACGCATGCGCAATCGATGTTTGCGCCTTGGCGCTAACATTTGCCATTTAAACAATCTTTTTATTATTTAAACAAAGTTTGGTTTTTATTAATATTGTTTTACGTATTATAGTATGAGAGTAGATAAAGTAGTGTTTGACACTGCACATAACTTGGTCTTATAACACTCATATGATACTATAAAATAACTCGTGTTATAAGAACCCTTATTATGCAACAGTATCATAATCTACTATTCTATACTCATGATAAAATTAAAAAAAGCAGTAGTACCAATCAAAACTATAGTATATGCGTTATGATTTTAGCATAATGACCGGTGTAAAAAGGTGTGGTGCATTTACAAAAAACTTTTTTTGGTGCAGTTAGCAGAACAAAAATACTAAAAATATACTACTCTCATAAACATGGCTATAACTTGCGTAAAACTCTTATCAAATATTTGGGGCAAGATGACAAAAAAAAAATGCAAGTATTTTTATATACATCCATTAAAATACACGGTAATTAATGCACTTTGAATTAATATTGTGAATAAAATTTTATGCATGCAGAAATTATTGTCGACTTCCAAAATTTAAAGCTTTTGCTACAACGAATGTATGTTTACAGATTAAATTGGGTATTGGGTAGTTAATAAGAGAAGCATAAGAGCTCACGAATAAGAGCCACGTATGGGCTTGAAACTTGTCGGGCTCATCCGATAAAATAACACGTAAGTATAGCCGGTTTCTATACATTAATAATATCAGAAGTGGCTGTTAATTTGCAAGATCTTAGTTTACAATTTATGATTAGAGTTTACTTTGTTATACGTGCTCATGTAGCTTTATTATGATTATTTGCAACTGATGGACGTCAACTGCTGGACATAAGTCTCTTCACTCCATGTGGCTTATGATAACTAAAATCTATATAATCTATTGAAGCCATTAAGATTACAAAACGTAAAGATTTAACTTTTCTTTGTAATTAAAGTAATGTTTTATAAACTAGGACTAATAAGGAAAAAATACGGTAATATCTTTTTCAAAGATGCTATGAGATATTCGAAAACTTCTGAGGTACATAAAATGGTAATTTATCGAATTCATGGACAATGGGCTATAAAAATTGGCTATTATTTTTTACTTTAAATTCATTTATATTCTAATACGTTTAAATTAGCTCCCTGTCTTGCCTTTGTAATTATTTAATTCTTAAATACTATGGGAACGCGCATTAACAGATCGGGGCGAGATTCGGCCTACGCGGTCAGCGGGTCAACAAACAAGTTCACATCTTTGTTTCAACCGTCTATTTGTTCCACACACGCGTGTTTACTCTTAGGGGGCTAAGTGAAATGGGGCGGATGCGTTAATTGACAAAGCTCTTATGAGGAGAACATCGCAGAACTTCGATTATCGTCGCCGTAAGGTACAATAGTACACATTATTTACAGATTTCGTCGCAAGAAATCGTGTCATCACACAGAACCAATAAATCGTCCACTTATCGTTGAAAATAAATCAAATTTAATCATATAGTTATTGGATGCAACAATAACATTTTTTCCAAGAAAGAAATAACTGTGTATTGACGATATATTAATATGATCAACACTTGTGATGTGCAATTTTATTTTGTCATGAGTCCTACTTTCGACGCCAGGATAATTTATGCTATGGTGCCGTTCCATATTTTTTCATGGATAAGTAGAAAGTTTAGTTAGATATTGTAGCCAGAGAGTAGTGCACAAGAAATTGTGTTCTAAAACAGTAATATGTATAAACTAGCCAAGTTCCTGGACCTAGCACCTTTTGTATTCTGCGTTATAATGAAGAGTTAATTCAAATGTTAATTATTATTTAAATGTGCAATTCTATTTCAATTTGGTGACTTCTAATAATATGCTTGGAAAACGTTATATAATTAGTAGTATATCTTATTATGTTTCCATCTACATATTGATCTCCTATTAATCCTTCTTCTCGAGTAGTCTTTCTCAATACTGAGGGTGACCCCTGGATCACTTTGGTGCGACCTATGTTGCGCCAATGGGATCCACCAGCGTGAATGGCCTCGTACATATTGCTGTCGAGAGTTTTGCGGATTTGATCTGTCTTCTATTAATATATTTTGGTTAATCGTCAGGAAGTTAATAGTGTTTAGAGTACTAGAAGCTTTGATAAATTCAGAACACATTCTGTGCAACCGTTCTTTTAGATTGTCATCGATAAAAAGAGAAATGAGACTGTAAATTTTTTATACAGGTCATCAGATGGTAGTAATAATACAGTTATAATCACCAAAGGAGTCGATGTAGTTTTTGAAAGTTAATGAATTGTGACGTGTCAACGATTGAGCTTTCGCTACTGTTAAAGGATATTGGTTGCCAGCACGCAACCCGTACATCAACATTGAACAAGCTTTACGTCTTAAAATTATTGGGTTTGCTCGAATGTACTGAACTCTTTTGAATTTAAGCTTTGTCGATTGTTATTTATTTTCCGTTATTAATATATCGTCTCTTTATACACTCTGAGTCTGTTGGACTTTAAATATTTGGTATTTTAGTTATATTATTCGGAACACTGTTTATTGTTAAATTTTAAGGAGGAGGGCGTCGACATCTGTATCGCAGTTTTTACTTTTGCAGTGTCTTTGTTGCTATTGTATAGTTCCTAATAAATTTCATTTCATTTAACTTATATATGTTTCAAGTTTCTTACTTAAATATGTTTCAATGGTGATCCACACTCAATGATCTTATGCCACTTCACTGGATTCAAGCTGCAAATGCGGTTTTATTGTACCTTTGTTTGAACCTCTACCCACAGATTGTGAATCTACTAATACTACAAGTCTCGGGTCTTTTTCAATTCCGCCATTTACCTGATTAAGTGATTTACCCGACACCATTTTACCTTTACGACCTTTACGTTCAGTTCTTTTACAAATCTTTCTGATTTTTAATTTTATCAGCAAAACAACATTTTATAGAACATTTCGATTCATATTTTTTAGCGCTCCGAATATCCACATCGGATTTTAAAAAATTTTACTTACTTTGACTCAAAGTAATTTAATTTAAATAAATTTATTTAAGTTACTTACACTATAACAATGCTGTCCCTGCTTTGTATGAAAGCATTTTGGATGGAATATATATTTCCTAGCCGTTACAGCCAACCAATTAGACTCCGTAACTATGGAATAACCTGGATATATGTAACCAGTCCGATTGGAGCAGTTCAACTCCAATCCTACTTTCCAAGGAGCGTAAAGATTGCAATTTATTGGGATAGTAAAGAAAGTGTGTTATTTTAAGACAACATGTAAGACCGAGTCACTGATTTGCATGTTCCTACCTATGACAAATACACTTTGCTGAATTTATCTCAAAACAATTCAAATAGACGAAATAAGTTCTCGAAAACCAAATTCTTGAAAGTGTGTCAACATCAATAAATATACCTTAGAAATTAAATATCAAGTTTAAAAAAGTAGATAACTCTCTAAGATTAGCATTAGAAAATGTTGCTAATTATAAAAATCAAACGACGACAGTAAAACTGATTTACGTGTACTGATGTACATGACTACTTTCTACCTTAAAGATATTAAAAGATTATTTCGACTTTCCAATTTTCACACTTCTCATTCTATATTCCTTACTTTTGTTCCGATTTTCATGAAATACCAAAAATCGATCTAGCTAGATTTTTGCATTAAATTTGGGCAAAAAACTACGAACATAGGAATGGATAGCAACTGATACATCATCATCTTCCTGCCCTTATCCCACTCTAAGAGGGGTCGACACAACATGTTATAAACATATTGTCACATGAATTGGCTCGATATTTTACGACCGGCCGCATTATTGACGTCAACTTACCATAGTCGCGTTTTGCGACACCTCGATAAGAAAGGGGTGGTCTGTTCTACTCAGCCGTATACCACACGGTGCGTCAACTTGCCTTAGTCACCTTTTACGACACCTCGGTAAGAAATGAGGGTGGTCTATTCTACTCAGCCGGATACCACACGGCTAGAATATATTACTATATAGAATATATAACTTGAAGGAGATTTATTCAAAGTGGTATGATGCTCACCGATTCGATAAACAGTATCTTTAATATTTAAATGAGTTAATCGTATATATATATATAAATATATTTTCTGACTTTAGAAAATGGCTTCAACGATTTTCATGAAATTCCAATTTTGGGGGAGAAAAATCGATCTACCTAGATTTTTGCATTGAATTTGGGTATTAAAAAACTACAATAGAATGGATAGCAACTCATACATAAGCTATGAAATGCAAAGCTGTGATAGCCTAATGGTAACGTGCGAACCAAAATAGTTCTGAACCTGGGATCGATTCCCACATGTCAATAAATTTCTCTTTTATTAATTTTCATTTATACCTTTTGAAAAATTATTGACCAAGGCTCGGTCATACATTTAAAATAAAGTGTGTTAAAAGGATCAGAATTCTGCTAGCATGAGTGTTGTTGCACTAATATACTGATTACGGTTGTCATAACTTACATTCTTATAACATTCTGGGTTAAAATATCAGCAAATCAAACTAACTGCCGCGGTATGAACGTGTAATTAATTTGCAATTATGTTGATGCGCCACGAACGTATCCATGTAATTGGGTCGGACCAATAAATTCCGCGGTATTAATCGAAATAATATCTTTATTACTGATGTCTTCATTACGGTAGTTTTGAAATACTATAAATATAAAAGTAACAATTCTTCTTATATCTGTGATGCCTTTTTAATGTTACGACCAGATGGAAGAAAGTCCAGACAGCAAAGATATGCCACGGTATATTTATTTTAGGTCTGTCATGGCAACTTTTCCTTGATGATGTTGATTGTATTTATGTTAATGGTCTGTGGTGGCGCCGTATCATAGACATAAATTTGTTTTGTATATAATTTAGTTTGTTTGATTGTTTGAACGCGCTAATTTAAGGAACTAAGATTACTGAACCGATTTGAAAAATCCTTTGAGTAGAAGATAGTCCATTTATCGAGGAAGGCTACTGACTATATAACATCATTAGAAGCTGAATTGGAGAGAAGCAGCAATAAAAAATATTTCGAAAACGGAAAATATAAAGCTTCCCTTGCGTAAATAAACGGTGAAAGTTATTCAAAAATCATGTATTACATAATTGTGCCCTCTAAAGGTTCTAAATAAAAGTCCGCAACAGCGAAGGTTAACCAAGTTTAACCATTTTTATGGTTATCAAAATACTATATTACAGTTTTAATCTGTCCACGCGTGCGTGCGTACATTATAAATTCAAAAGCCTTTCTGTCTGTTTCTTACTTTTTCACAGCTAATCGTCTGTAGAAATATTGATAAAATTTAGTAAAATTGATGTTTATATACCGTGCTTTCAAATAGGATAAAAAAATCCGGTATTTCAAAAAAAAAGATCCCAAGTCCAACTATAACCGTTCATTGGTTGACAAACAAATAAACGAATTAAATTTCCTTATAAAAACATATAAATATTACGCACGATGGAATTATAATTTGCACCAGCAACCATGACGAATTCTTAACTTGATCTTTGTAAATCAAGTCTGGCACATAATAAAATACTTGATGCTCCGTTGTTTTTATCTTTTTTTCAACGTTAATTATGGATAATTAACGCCTATGCAAAGATAATGCTGACCACGATTGTATCATTGTTTCTGCGTTAGCTGGATTAAATTTTATTCCGTCTTTTTATTAAATAAATATTACCCGTATTTCACTTCTTGTTCTTTTGCTTCTGTTACTTAAAGGTGGACTGGAAAAGATCCCTTTCATAGTAAGTCCAAGTTGTACATGTGCTATTTTACTTTCTTTCTCTTTTCTAACAATATGTATGAACAATTAAGAAATAAATAAATAAAATTATGTGTTTTTTAGGTACACAATTTTAAACGATCCTTATTACATAAAATTTGTGGCATCTTTATTTGTTTGTCGGAAATGGGGTTTGCGATTGAGTAACGCGCATAGTTATGGATGGTGGATCATTCTCCTGCCCTTATCCCACTCTAAGGGGAGTTGGCACAAACTGTTTTAAACATGTTGTTACATGATTTGG
This sequence comes from Morpho achilles, assembly GCA_947086495.1. Classification (NCBI taxonomy): domain Eukaryota; kingdom Metazoa; phylum Arthropoda; class Insecta; order Lepidoptera; family Nymphalidae; genus Morpho; species Morpho achilles. Next base: position 12,701,487 of record CAMTZB010000013.1, read on the forward strand.
CTACGTATTTAAAGACCCGACGCCTGCCTGACTTCAACTTACGTTAGTCGTATTTTACGACACCTTGATAAGAAAGAGAGTGGTCTATTCTACTCAACATACTACTCTATTCTACTCAAATCAGTCTATTCTACTACCACACAGCGTGTCCTAAGTCGCCTTTTACGACACCTCGGTAAAAAATAAGGCTACAATAAAAACCTGTTAGTGTTAAATCAACAAACAATAATATCAACAATATTTGATTTTGAATTGAACAACCTAAAAAGTTAGATAAATGCTACCTCAAAATACTACTAACTAAATGATAACAAGAAAGTAAACTAATGGAAAAAAATATAACAATTATAGTTTTATCTTATTTGGAAACTTTAATTTAAATATTATTTCCTTGAATTTATTTTGCACAGAAAAACATCAGTGATAAAGCAAAGAGCGCATAATATTTATTTTTGCGAACATTAGTGTTTTTTTAAACAACGTAATAGAAATCAATCAACCCTGAAAGAAATTATGCAGTCAATGTATTGTAAGTAATTTATTGTCCAAAGTTTGTAGGTAGAAAAAGCTTATTACTTTTTAGAGCAATGAGAATGAAGAAACAGTTTTCAATTTTGAATATTAATGTACAGTACAATTTATGTGATTTCGTTTAGAAAAAAAAGTTCTGAAAAACATCATTGTCATGAACAACTTATTCTCATAAAGCTAAAACAACGGGTTTATTCGTTTGTTTAATTACTAATTATAACGACGATTAACTATTTCTATTTTTTTATATACATCGTATATATACGATGTATATAAAAATACAAAGCTGAAAAGTTTGTTTGATTGTTTGGACACTTCAGGAACTACTCGACCGATTTGAAAAATTCTTTGTGTTTAAGATAGTCCATTTATTGAAAAATGCTAAAGACATATACAACATCACGCTAAGACTTATAGGAAAGGAGCAAAAAAGTTGTACGCCGTAAGCTTTATCTTGTTATGTGAGTTCTATCCCACTAAAAGTAGACAAAAAGTAGCTTTTAATAACTTAATTATGGATCTCAAAGACCTTACGTTAACAACTTGTATGGCAGCTAGACTTGTTTCGTTTGATTAAATTAAATGATCGCTTGTTAAGGGGCCTTTAATAAAATACATTCGCATACAAGGGGGGGGGGGGTCGTGCTGAGCGTTACGAGATGTGGCAGGGGGGGGACGAAGGGTCTGAAGCGTCGAAGACGTGACGTTCGTCGTTCACAAGATAGTCCTCTGGTGTGGAAACTCATTCAGTGGACTAGATCTCAAAATGATCTAGTTATTAAGTACTAACATAGTATATATATATCTTCCTGCCCTTATCCCACTCTAAGTGGGGTCGGCACATGTTATAAACATGTTGTAACATGATTTAGCTGCGTTTTTACGACCGGCCGCCTGCCAGACGTCAACTTACCTTAGTCGTATTTTACGACACCTCGGTAAAGAGGGTGGTCTATTCTATTAAACTGGATACCACACGGTGGGTCAACTTACCTTAGTCGCCTTTTACGTTTTTAGTTATTAAGTACTAACATAGTAATTAAGTAATATTACTAACATTAAATATGGACTAAGATGTCTGTTTTAAATTAAAATAAATAAATAACATATTGTAAACTATCAGCAGCAGGGTCGTCTCGCTGACTCCCCGGGTGGGGGGTAAGCGGGGTACGGGCCTCGAGGCGTACCTCATTGCCCGGGCAGTTCCTCGCGGGCACTTAAGCCCGGTTTGTGTTTCGGCCTTAGGCTGAGGTCACCTGGGTGACCTATGGGTGTCGGTGTTTGGGCCGTGGGCCCAGGTCACCTAGGTGACCTAAGGGTTGTCTGGTTCGGTGGGGAGGTCTGGGAATATTAGCTCCCAGACCTCAAAGTCGTCGTCAGGTGGTGTCATATCAGATGGTGTCATATCCGGTGGTGTCATAATCCGTGGTGTCGCCCTCTCGCCCGTCGCGTCGTCCTCGTCGTCGCCGTCGTCATCCGCATCGGGCTGCGGAGACGGTGACCGCAGGAGCTCGCGAGGCAGGGAACGTCCATCAGGTGGTCGCGCATGGAGTGGCGCGATGCCGTGGAGGTGTACGTGCGCGCTGTGGTCCGCACGCGCGAACATCCGGCGCGCAAGGGGACGGACATACTCCTCCACGGTCGGCATTTTGGTATCCCGATGCACGACGTCGTTCCGCACATACCTCGGGGCTCCTACGATCAGTCGCAGGCAGCGGTTCTGCTGGACTTGCAGTCTTCGCTTCTGGTACGCCGTACATAGCGCGTACCAGGCGGGTGCCGCATACGTCAAGCGCGAGCGGACGTAGGCACCGTAGACCCGCAGTTTGGTGTTCATAGGTAGATGGGATGTGAATAGCGCGTGAAGCTTGGACCTGGCAGCGGCAGCTCGACCCACGACGTGATTCACCGTGGGGATCATGCACAGGCTGCGGTCCAACTCACACCCCAAAAACCTTACTGTGGTCTTCCACTCTACGTCCTGGCCTCGTAGAGTCACCTGACGTAGCGGCTTGGAGCGGCTGGTGAGCAGAGCGGCCGTCTTCCCGACGTTAACGGCCATCCTCCACTTGTCCAGCCATTCCGGCAACAAGTCCAGCATACGCTGCATGCGGTTGGTGGCGACGATCTGATGGTAGGACGACGCGAAATACGCGCTGTCGTCGGCGAACAGCGACAACAGCACGTCCTCCTCCCCTTCCCGCAGATGGTGGCGCAGGGTGGGGATGTCATCCGTATACGCCGCGTATAAGCGCGGCGATATACAACTGCCCTGGGGTACTCCGGCTTGGATGGTGCGTGGCTGGGATTCGGCACCATCCACTGCCACGTAAAAGCTACGGCCGTGTAGAAACGATGCCAGCACTCGCACATAAGCAGGCGGCATGGTAGTGTCCAGTATTTTGACCAGGAGCCCGGCGTGCCACACACGGTCGAAGGCCTTCTCGATGTCGAGAAAGACCCCCACGGTATAGCGCCCGTTGTTCCGCTCACTGGTCAGGTGGTTTATGACCCTCGCCAGCTGGAGCGTCGTCGAGTGGCCGCTGCGGAATCCAAACTGCTCCTCGCGCAGGGGCAGATGGGGCGTGACTCGACGCAGCAGCAGACGCTCAAACAGCTTGGCTATGTGCGAGAGCAGGGTGATCGGCCGGTAGCTTCCAGGCAGGCGGCGGTCCTTCCCCGGCTTGGGAAGAACAATGATCTTCCCGGTCTTCCACGCCTCTGGGAAGTGGCCGGTGCGGAGTACTCCATTGAACAGTCTCGTGAGCGCTACGAGACCTGTTCGGGGCAGCAGCATCAGCGCGGCGTTAGTGATTCCGTCGGGGCCTGGCGCTTTTCGCTTATCAAGGCGAGCAGCGACCGACCGCAGCTCTGACAGGGAGATGAAGTCCTCTCCCCGGAGCGGCGGTGTAGGGGCCGACAGGAACCTTTCCAGCTTATCCTGGACAGCCGCGTGATGACGGATGACATGGAGGTTGGAGGTGTTGGGGGCGTTGGGCGTAAATGTCTGTTCCAGGTGTGCCGCCAGAATCTCAGCACGATCCTTGGCGGCATAGGTGCGTTTACCCGCGGCATCGGCATTGTAAACTATCTTTTACCCGTAACTTCGTTTGCGTGGACTGTTGTCGCGTGATAGTTTGATAATAGATGGCGCTTTTGAATGACATTCTGTAGAATTGTGTTACTGTAGAAGTTACAGGATTTCTATAGCCTATATGTTAACCCGGTGTATGAGGAATAATTGTGCCACATTTTATCGATATTGGTTCAGCAGATTCGCTGTGAAGAGTAGCAAACATACTCACAAACTTTCGCTTTTATAATATTAGTAGAATAGGATAGTACTAATATGTCAGAACATGCAAAAAATGTGGTCTATATCACACGGCTAATGAACATAAACATAAATACGTACACACATTTATAATATTATTTTAATCCATTAATATATATACATATATTAATCTACCTTCAGAATATAATGATAGGAGGAACAAAATCTTTGACGTGCAATGGAGAACTTGAAACATTAAAATAAAGATAATTTTTAAAATTATTTAAAAAAGAAAACTGTTTTTATTTATATATTATATTAAGGAAACTCAACAGCATATTAAACATTGATTAGGCTACATACAAAAATAAGAAGGAGAAGAAGAATAAAGAGAGGAAATGATACATGCATCAATTATAGATGTACACAGCATGTCTGGGCGGTTCACTGTCCACTTTTAATTATAATAAATACAAAAAACTTAACATGAAAAAAGAAAAAAAAAACAAAGGAATTACTGTCGTTTCTAAAAAGTTAAAATTTAAAGTATTATAAAAAAATATATAAATTTGGTCAAATATATATATATTTAATATATATATTTATTTATAAATATATATATATATTTAAATGCTAAGCCAAGAATTTGTGTATGTCACTTTTAAACTTCGCTAGACTACCATAAAATATATCAATTTTTGGTTTAATTGAGCTCAACTTACTAAACTAAGAAGTACACACACAAGCATACATGTAAACGTGTCTGTATATCTACTAACATAGTATAATGATAAAAATATGCACCTGCTTATGCTAATTGTGGTATAATTATCTCATCACCTTTTAAATACTTTCAATTGATAGCTTTATTTTTAACCATCTCGAAAAGCATCTCAAGTTATACGGTACTTTGTAACGTAATAATTTACTGAAGCCATTAGTTGTCTATTTTGTTTTTATCGATGACAGGTTTGCAGTTTTTGTATTGATTAAGATGCTATCTATTGACAGCGATCTTATCAAATATCAATTGATATTATCTTTAGTCACTTATGCAGCTTAATAAGAGGTTTGGACGCCTAAGTAATGTCTTTACACCACTTTTTTTCATATTGAAACACAAAAGTAATAATAAAATTAAATGCTAATTTCCGCAATAAAGTGAAATATATATGTATATATTTTTACTTATCCCACTCTAAGTTGGATCGGCACAACATGTTATAAACATGCTGTCACATGATTTGGTCGCGTTTTTACGACCGGCCGCCTGCCTGACGTCAACTTACCTTTGTCGTATTTTACGATACCTAGGTAAGAAATGAGAGTGGTCTATTCTACTCAGTTGAATACCAAACTGCGATATAATAGAAAATATATATAATGCTTAGCGTAGATTGGATTGTGCGTTTTTATACCTGATGAATGCAGGATTCAAGTTACAGATTAAATTTGTGTAATTTGAACGCGTGTAGTGCTTGTGTATTGTTGTGGCGGTGGTGGAGGTTTGTGCATGTGTTTTTACGAATCCTGCATGTATCGTGTATGAAAACGGTTAGTCCACTCTACATTTAGCATTATATATATTTTTATTTTACTTTATCGCGGATTATAGCAAAATAATTTTATCATTTATCATTACTTTTGTATTATGGATATCCGCAAAGTAACTCCTAATTCCATAAATCGAAATTTTAAATATTCTCATAGCATTAAGTCTTATGAGTTTATGTTACTGGGTAAATGCGCTAATACTGAAAAAAAAGTCGCACAATTTTAAATTCAAAGATAGTTTTACACAAATAGGTGTATTTCGATTACCTTCGCTATATATTTACATCTATAACTTTTTTTATTGGTATTTAATTCGGTTTTGTAATGAAATTGCGCAATCAATGTTAGCTATCCCATTATATTATCTTAAAAACCTTTTAGGAAGACGCCGATACAAAATATTATACGAGGATTACATATATAAGAAAAATTAACTGGATCTTTCAAACGATAGGAAAGGAGCTATAAAACGTTATTAGTAATTAGAATTATATTATGAATAGAGTATCTGCAAGTTTGTTGCTGGCTATTCTCGGCAAGAGCCATTTTACCAACCAGCAAGTAGAGTTGATAAAATAATAGTAGATTATGATACTGTTGCATAATAAGGGTTCTTATAACACGAGTATGTTTTAAAAAAACGAGATGTAAGCGAGTTATTTTACAGTATCACCCGAGTGTTATAAGACCAAGTTATGTACAGTGTCATCATTTCTTTATCTACTCTCGTACTATAATGCGTAAAACAATATTAATAAAAACCAAACTTTGTTTAAATATTGAAAAGATTTTTTAAATGTCAAATGTTAGTGCGAAGGCGCAAACATCGATTGCGCATGCGTGTTGCGTCGCCGCGGACTCGTTCATTGAAACCTTTTTTTTTAAGGTAGAGGTTCAACCTCCTTGGTCCAGCTGGAGGTTGTATAGGTGTAGCGTATGATTAAAAAGTTATATTATGATACAGATGTCCATACAAGACCTGTATCGTTATAAAACTTATTAATTTTTTATTTTTGGCCTGTACGTAATGTTTGTCATAAGAATTTTGGTTTCAGTTTTATTATCTTTGTATTATAGTATCAGAGTAGATAAATATGAAACAATTACACAAACGGTCGTCCGTCTTCAAAGTAAGTAACTTAATACTAATATTATGGGTGATATGCAACGAAATGATTATGCATTTATAATATATCACCTTCTTTCTTGCCGAGGTGTCGTAAAATACTACTAAGGTAAATTGACGTCAGGCAGGCGACCACTCTTAAAATACGTAGCCAAATCATGTGAAAACATGTTTGTAACATGTTGTGCCGACCCCACATAGAGTGGGTTAAGGGCAGGAGGATATATATAATCTTAGATAAATATTTAAATACATCCAGGCTCGAAAATCAATAAACTGTTATATGTTGGCCCTTAGCGGAAATCGAATCCATGATCTCGGAGGTGAAAGCAAGGTTACTGCCAACTGTGTTCAGTGGGATAAGTGATAATTTAAATGAAGTAATAAGATTGCGCGATTATTCGACAAGATAAATATGTATTGAAAAATATTTAAAACCAAAGAGCACGAGTCTCGTGAAATTATATAACTTTCATTTTCGATATTTATAATTTATCTTCATACTGTTTAAAATCATACTAATATTATACAAAGCTGTTTGTTGCGCATTCACTAAACCTATATTAATGAAATTTGATGCAATTGATAGCCCAGCGGCTATCACACGCGACCGTGTGAATCTCTAGACACGATCACGAGTTCCACCCCGGGCAGAGACCAATGAGTTTTTCTATTAAAATTTGTGTGTCTAATTGATACTTGCAATTTATCACACGCTTTTCGGTGAAGGAAAACATCTTGATGAAACCTGCATATCTCTAGAGAAGCCTAGGGATATATGAAATCTCATTGGAGCAGGGTGTCAGGTCTTCGCTCCAATCCTTCTCTCCGAAAACGTAGAGAGGAGGCCTATGCCCAGCAGTGGGATAGTAACAGGCCGTTACTTACTTTACTAAAGTTTATATACTGACTTAATATTTATAGAGAATGAGGTCTTAGAGGATTTTAATAATTGTTTATACCCTAAAATACTCCTATAATATAGATTTCCAGGAAGAAAATGCCAGTCAAAAATGTATTCAACATTTTTGACTGGCACTTTGTAAAAGTCTGCGTCTTTGCTTTTAATGTGTTATTAATATCAAGTCTTGTGAAAAAACATTTTAGATATCTAAATAAAAACTGTGACGGATAAGCTAATAATCTAATATACCTTCCCTATAAAACCCTTTTCAGAGTACGCAGCGAAAGTGCACGCACCCTCATCCGCGTATAAACGCGCGCATGCGCAAGTCGCGAGTCACTCGCGAATAACACGCCGGCGTGTGCGCGCGGCGTTAGTGCAGTGTAGTGTTTCGAAATTCGAACGCGATTGTGAGTTTAAATTTTTTTAAAAGTGCATTCTTGAGTGGTCTTGGTAAGTGTATTTTAAAAATATTTCTAATCTGTAATACTTATTTCAATTTAAAATTTAAATCTTAAAAAAAAATAATTAATTATATATTACATTTTTAATATATATTTAAAATACATCTCTTTAAATAAATACAAATAAATAAACATTAATTTAAAAACTGGTATCAACGGAATAAAAATAAAATATTATTAGCACTTATTTTTTTTTACATTAATAAAAATACTTATCACATTTATCATCATACGATTAAAACAGAATAAAAAAATAACATTTTGTTTATGTCACATAAGTAAAATAAAGACTATCGTCATTTTTATATAAAAAAAATTACTATAGTTAAAAAAGTTACATTAATATTTTATCTGTAAAAATAGATTTACCATTATGCGTGTATAATTTAAATTATGCGGTAGTGTATACTGTTTGTTAACAAACTTGAACGCAGCTAAATTACTTCAACGCCTATTATATAAGTGTTGTCATTGAACTAGAACTAGTAGCAACTTTAATAATTACCGGTATTTACTAATATGTTTCTTACCAGTCCTTGTCTTTGTCCCTATTAGGACATCTCTTACCTTGTTTTTATAAAAACCCGTGTTGTATTCTGAGTTTATTGAACTTGGTTAGACCATAAAGTTATTATACTAGAGTAAGAAAACTAGCCTAAACCATAAAAATAGACCATAAAAAAAAGAATACGTATCAAAAAAATAAATTAAGTTAGTTGGATCAGATTGGATGTTGAAAAATTTCAAAATAATTTTCCATTGGCAAAGACATGTAAGATGTTGAAGGTGTGCTAAAAATGTTTAAATTACTTAATTTAAAACGTAAAACGATAAGTAATTAAAAACACACTATGAATATTTGATTTGTGATTTGACAAAGATAGTATGCTTCTCTCATCTTGTCTCTTATAATTTATTGGACATTCACACTCACTTTATGGTTTCAGAAAATAGATATAATTAAAAAAAAATATTTTTAAAATTATAGCCTGCAGCAATAACTTACAATGTATAAGACTACTTTATAATAATAGATAAAAATCGTTATAGAGACCAGAGATATTATTAAATATAGTGAAGGTATTTTCAGTAAAAAAATAAAAAATGAATTATATTGTAATAAATATAGCGTACGTAAACTTATTTTTGTGTAATATCAATAAAGAAATTAATATAAAACCGAGTATGTAACGAATTATACATTAAACTTACAAGTATAAGAATATACTTCCAAATAATTATATATTCAGCAATTAAGATAATTATTTAATTACGCAGACATATAATCGAACTTTTTGTATTTACACTTAATACGTTCATTCTTACATTCCATTCTCGTTAAAAGGCTTTCTCTGATTCTATATGATATAAATACAAATTCAGCTTTTATATGTTAGTGAACCTAAAAACAAAAACAAATCTATAGGCTGAAATGTCTACACAACGTTGCATCATCATGTTTCATATGTGTCATAAATTGTTAAATAAATTACAATACATATATTAATTTTCCACGGAAATGGAAAATTTCAGATATTATCATATCCCAAGTGTAGCTTAGTTTAATTAAAATATTTTTCCTGATATTTTTGTTGTCATAGGAAAATAATCGTAATATATTTATTAATGTATTTTAAATTGTCAGGAAAAAAATTCCAATATTTACCATACCATTTTAAATATATATTTATTTCAAATAGGTATGAATTTATAAAATTGTAGTTTATTATCTGCAGTTGCGTAAAAATATCTAAAGTTATTTATAAACATATATTATTTAAATTTATTTGTGGCTTTGGTGGTACGAGGATATATGCCATCGTCCGCTATTCTTTACATTAAAAAAAATATATATGTTACAGTTAAAATGGCTACCGGCTCATAGTACCACATTGATAAAGCTAAAAGACTTTTAAGTTGGCCTACATTTATCTTTACCATGAACTTAATTTGTAGTAATATACTTATTTAACCTAGTCTACATTTCTGTAGTACAAAATAGTTTAGAGGTAAATCGGCTTATCGCTTAAGCGTCAAACAATTAACCTCACTTGCTTATTATAAACATTAACTATCTTAAGTAGACAATTGAAATATGTATGTTTATAGTTCATACCGATGTACTTACTAACGACATACTCTATTCTGAATTAAAATTATCTTTACAAAGCCTATAAGCTGTGGTAGTCCAGCGGTAACACCGTGCGACTCTTTCGAGGAGGTCACGGGATGGCGGACAAAAATGAGTTTTTCTGTTAAAACTTATGGGTCTAATTGATAATTACAATTTATCACACGCTTTTGGTGATAGCCTAGTGATGACACCGTGCGAATCTTTATTTTTTTTTAGTTTATTAACGGTCTGGAATCTAGTCCCTTACGGCCTTACATAAAATTTGCGACTCTTTTGAGGAGATCAAACCACTGACTAATAAGTTGTTCTATTAAAACTTATGTGTCTAATTTATAAGTCCAATTTATCACAGTTTTTCAGTAAAGGTAAACATCGTGAGGTAACCTGCATATCTCTAGAGAATTCTGGAGATATATGTAAGCTACCAATCCACATTGGAGCAGCGTGGTAGGTCCACACCTTCTCTCCAAAAACGGAGAGGAGAGGCCTATTCCCAGCAATGGGAGAGTAACAGGCTGCTACTTACTTTACAAATCCTCGAGTTAACACAACAATTCTACTAATATTATAAATATTACTCTCTCACGGCGAATCCGCTGAACCAATATCGATGAAAATTGGTACAATTATTCCTTATATATCGGGGTAACATATAGGCTATATAAATCCTGTAATTCTACTGGAAAAGGATGACATTAACAACCGCCATCTATTACCAAACGCGATAACAGTCAACGCGAATAAAATTACGGGTAAAAGCTAATGTACCTATGAATAATTTGCTTAAGACAAATCGGCTACTCAAGACGCGAAACAATTATCATAATAATGGTTATCTTTTATTGCCTCTCATTACAGCGAAGCCAGTAACATTCCTAACGGGTTTAAAGTTTAAGAACGTTAGTTAAAATCCCGTCCATAGGAGCCTGTCCTATTCATCATCCTCCTTATCCCACTCTAAGTGGGGTCGGTACAACATGTTAACATGTCATATAATTTGGCTACGTATTTTACAACCGCCCGCCTGACGTCAACTTACCATAGTCGTATTTTACGACTCCTCGGCAAGAAAGAGGGTGGTCTATTCTACTCAACCGGATACCACACGGTGGGTCAACTTACCTTAGTCGCCTTTTACGACACCTCGGAAAGAAATGAGGTTGGTCTATTCTACTCAGGATACCACACGGCGGGTCGACTTACCTTAGTCGCCTTTTACGACACCTCGGTAAGAAATGAGGTTGGTCTATTCTACTCAGGATACCACACGGCGGGTCGACTTACCTTAGTCGCCTTTTACGACACCTCGGTAAGAAATGAGGTTGGTCTATTCTACTCAGGATACCACACGACGAGTCGACTTACCTTAGGAGCCTGTCCTATTATCCCAAAAAATATGACAATCGATTATTTTTGCTTTCTTAATGAAAATATGATATCAAATCGATTATTCTACATTCACGTTACCGTTTTGTCGATAATCGATTAAGAAATCGTTTTACGCACGTTTCCGTGAAAGTGTCAGTTGGGTGCGAGTATAGAAAGCGATAATTCGGACGGACAGCCTATTTGTTCGTACATAATTCAATGCTGTCAATCAAACTGTAATTTAATCGACTTTGTCACACAATTCTGCCATTGGAATAGGAATGAGGCTGCTCTATTCCCGACGAATAATTACGGAATTTGCATGCTTATCGATCTAGGAAGATGAATTGCTAGATGCCCATCGGTTTGTATCAATCAAGCGATGTATACTTTTAAATGAGACTATAGAATTGATTCTAATATTAAACAGGGTCCAGGGTTTTATAACCGCTTTGAAATTATTGTTAGCTTGAAAAAATCCATGTTCTCTGCCACGGTAATGCAAATGCTAAAGTTTATAATAATGTAACTATGAAAGAATATACACCAGGCATAAAAGGAGATATAACAGCTTCTTAGCTGAGTCTACGACCTTTTCCTCAACATATGTTCATGTATCTTTAATATTTAAATGAGTTAATCGTGTATGTATATATATATATATATATATATATATATATATATATATATATATATATATATATATATATATATATATATATATATATATATATATATACATATATTTATAAATATATTTTTTTCGGAATCGCGTAGCTTATTAGGGGAACGGGTGGTCACGAGAAATGAAAATACCTAGGATCGATCTACCCTATTATTTTTTCTTTTTTTTTTTAAGTTTCTTTTTTTTATCTTGTAAAAAATTACCGAGCAAAGCTCGGTCACCCAGATATTATAATTTATATAGTCTCTGTTGATTTTGTTGAAATGTTAAATGTATGGAATATGTTGTTGAATAAAGTTCTTTCTATTTCTATTTTTATATTTTTATTTCTATTCTTTCTATTATAAATTTGCATGTCACTAAACTCTTTCTGAGTTTGGGTATAAGATTCTATAATAAAATTCCGCAATATTTTTTTTGCCATTACATCAATTTAAAACTGTTAAAAGGAGGCTGATATAGTAGGTTGAGGATTACATGGACTATAAGCATGTGTGGATATAGCTACTCTTTGAGCCTGCTCAAGACAGTAATGACTAAATGTAACTAGTTACAAAAATTATATTTTGAAAAGAGCAACCGCCGAGTTTTTTGCTGGCTCTTTTCGGTAAGAACAGATTTCCGAACCAGTAGTAAAGTTGACGATTCAAAAGCACTTGTTTACAAGTTTACTTGAATGAAGAATATTTTGAATTTGAAAAGTAGCGTGTTAGAGTTCTTAGATAGTATTAAAGTTGGTTGAAGTAGGTTGGATTGCGTTTCCGCATTAAATATTCTCTTATTTTCTACATATGCAAATGTGTTAAGAAAACAGATATCAGATGGAATATATTTCAGTACTACAACATATTAGGAGAAACCGTACATAATTTTCCATCAATGTCCATGTTTTCTGTGATGCTTAGCATTGAATGTACATACGCGTACATCTGTTGAACAGTAAAGGAAAACTGTCTGTCAACTGATAGATATGTGTCGATAATTTTGTAGATATTTGAATGTATAAGCAACCTTATAAAATATTTAAATGAGCTAATTTTGTATATATGTATAGAATCTGAATTTCTGAAACAGCTTCAACGATTTTCATGAAATTCAGTATGTAGGGGATTTCGGGGGCAATAAATCGATCTAGCTGAGTTTAATTTCAAACAATTTTTTTTATCCCTGTTTTCAGGCATTTAAAACTACTAAAATATAAATGGAATAGAAATATTTGTAACTATAACTTTTACCCGCGACTTCCTTCGCGAGGACTGTTGTCGTGTGGTAGGTCGACAATAGATGGTGTTTTTCAATGTCGTCCTATTCCTGTACAATGAACAGAATTTCTATAGCCTATATGTTATCGAGGTGTCGTAAAAGGCGACTAAGGTAAGTTGACCCACAATCTGGTATCCGGTTGAGTAATATAGACCACCCTCTTTCTTACCGAGGAGTCGTTAAACACGACTAAGGTAAGATGAGGTCAGGCAGGCGGCCGGTCGTAAAATACGTAGCCAAATCATATGACAACATGTTTGTAACACGTTGTGCCGACCCCACTTAGAGTGGGATAGGGCAGGAGGATGATGTTATTTCGGTGTATAAGGAATAATTGTGCCAAATTTAATCCATATTGGTTCAGTGGTATCGCCGTGAAAGAGTAACAAAAATACATCCACACTCGCAAACTTTCGCATTTATAATATTAGTATGATTGGATAGGATAGGTTAGGATAGCTTTCAATGAATTTTAAAAATAAATTTTTAAATTCATTGAAAGCAATCTTTCTTCAATCTTCTTCACCAATTATAAAATTTAATTTTTACACATTATAAAATTTTACAGCACATACACTACACATATACCAACAAAAACAACCACACTAACACACAACACCATCATACATAATTTTGTTTATATATTTTTTCTTAATTTGTTAAATTTAATTTAAAAATAACAAGAGTGTATCCTTTATAAACTAATTTTTTTTTGTTTTTCTATTTAAGTTTATCAATTATATTATGTTTATTACCTACCTCAATCTCTACAATGTTTAGTCTAAAATAATGTAATCCTAAATGGCTTATGTTAATATTTTTATATTAAGAGTAATTTGACAAGCTGTGATGGCCCAGCGGTGCGACCGTGTGAATCTCTAGAGACGATCACGGGTTCGAACCCGGGCAGACACCGATGAGTTTTTCTATTAAAACTTATGTGTCTAATTGATAATTGCAATTTATCACACGCTTTTCGGTGAAGGAAAACATCGTGAGGAAACCTGCATATCTCTAGAGAATTCTGGAGGTATGTGTAACCTAGCAATCCGCATTGGAGCAGCGTGGTTAGGTCTCAGCTCCAATCCTTCTCTCCCAAAAAAAAAAAACGGAGAGAAGAGGCCTATTCTCAGCAGTGGGATAGTAACAGGCCGTTACTTTAAGAGTAATTTAGTCATATTATTATGACTAAATTACTTACTTAGCTGTGGATTTTCACAAATAAATAAATAAATAAATAACTAAATAAATAAATAAATTTTATTCGTCTTGTGAAGTTAGTGATAACACGTTAATCAATGAAAATGGGTATAACATGTTTAGGAAGGTGCGAAATTACTATCTTATGAACATTTATGAGTAAATGAACACGATAATTCTTTTAATAAAACATTTTTAGTGTTCGAGCTTAAGTTTTCATAATTTTCAATGTAACTGAATGTTTGTATTATACATCTATATTTGATATCCCGCTAAGTAGAATAGACCACCCTCATTTCTTTCGAAAGTGTTGTAAAAGGCGACTAAGGTAAGTTGACTCGTCATGTGGTATCCGGCTGAGTAGAATAGACCACTCTCATTTCTTACCGAGGTGTCGTAAAAAGCGACTAAGGTAAGTGCCGTGTGGTATCCTGCTGAGCAGAATAGACAACCCTCATTTTTTGCCGAGGTGTCGTAAAAAGCAACTAAGGTAAGTTGACCCACCGTGTTGTATCAGGCTGAATAGAATAGACTTTTTCTTACCGAGGTGTCGCAAATGGCGACTGAGGTAATTAACGTCAGGCAGGGGACCAGTCGTAAAATACCTAGCCAAATCATATGACAACATGTTTATAACATGTTGTGCCGACTGCAGTGCGATAAGGACAGGATGATGATGACGTAGCCTCATTTGCTTTCTCATTCTCTTCGATAGTCACATTTTAGACTAATGTAGTATGTTTTGTATGTGAGAAAAGCCTAATATCAAAACGATTACTAAACACTGATATGCCGTGTCAAAACGTTGTCAGTTTTAGATGCTCCCAGTCAAAAATGACCATGTATCATTATGTTATTACAAGTTATGAATGGGCGAGAGCAAAAAATACAATTTCTCTAGAGAATAAAAACTAAATTAACGCCTCACATTGTCGGTCAAATGTCATAACACAGACATCAAATTGTAGATCATTATAATGTAATATTTCTCTTAGCGAAAGTGTTCAAGACGACAATTTACTGAACGCACTTCTATTTTACAGCTCACTTTTAGCTCATCCATATTAATATTATGAATTCGCTGTTTGTTTATACTTTTTTCATATCTGAACGGCGTTTCGAATCAACATAAAAAAAATGTATATGGAGATAGTTTAAGAATTTGTGAGTCCTAATTACTTTTCTCGGTGTTAAAAGCCTGTCAGACGTAGGCGTAGGACATTCGGAAAGAACTGAATTCAAATTCAAATTCTATATATTCTTTATTCAAGTAAACTTTTAAACAAGTGCTTTTGAATCGTCAAATCTACTGCTGGTTCGGAAAAATGCTCTTACCGAGAAGAAATGCGACAGTTGCTCTTATTTCTGAATAAACCTTTTTTATGATTTATAAACTTCTAAAACATTGAAACAAATTGAATAGATCCATTTTTATTATATATAATCATATATTTGTGAAAAACGTGCTTTTCCTAATAATAATATAGGAACTTGTCGTGGAGTCTCTCTCCTGATGATGCTTCGGTTACGGGGCGAAACGATTGTTGAGATTGTGTTAGTGAATGTGTGCAGTGCTAGTAGGTAGTGCAGTGCGGTGTTGGAGGTCTGCATACATAAGGTATAAAGACGGGTAATGCTATTTTAAGCATTTCATAGGATTTCTCTAATCGCCGATTAGAACTAAATAATATAAGCATTACTTTTGTACTTAGACTTTATCAAAGTAACGCCTAATTCTATAAATTATAAAGCAACTTAGTGTCGAAAAACTTGCCTTATTTTTACATCTAAAATGAAAAACGTGAAAATTTCTATTATAGCAGATATGCTCTGAGTATGCCAACGATCAAAGATAATTCCGAGAAAAACGTGCACTATTTCCACACGACCAGTAGAAAGTATGAAATCTGCATTGCGAATTATTTTATGTAATTATTTAATTGCGTCAATGAAAAATTAATCTAAGCTAGTAACTCTCTCCTACCTTTTGTATGTTTTCTAATGACAATCGTGAAATAAATTGGCCAAGACGTACGGGCTACTTTCAAATCTAATTTGGACCAAATTGTTCACTTAACCTTTTTTTATTTTATTGTACTGTAGTTTTTATACAGTAACGCACTGATGGACTGGGAGTTGCAAAACCGGGTGTCCTAATTTAATGATATATAACGGCAGATAATTCTGAATTAAAACGTAATGATATTTAACCGTTTTTTTTAAAGTATGTAACGATCGTTGCTGAATGAATGAATTAAGAATGATCTACGATGAGTTATCGAAATTAGCTTATATATTTAATGCTTTTTACATTACATTACAAACTATTACTAAAGCAATGATATTCACTTGTAAGTGGAAAGTGATTGATGAGTTTCTTGCTAATTGAGAGAAAAATAATAAAAGTTTTTTTTTTTAATTTCTGAACAAAACTATAAGCAACTTTTGTATCGTTTAAAATCACGGAATATCAAGTAAATAAAATCCAATTTGCTGGAATCTACTTCTTACCGATTTTTTTTTAGATATAATTTAACTTTTATTATGTTATCTTAAGTTATTGCTTGTATTATATATTAAAAATAAAGTGAGCTGCACAAGAGCAGACAATAGTATTTAAATTTTATTTAAGATTTAAGTTCATACGCGATGACGTTACTTTCAGCTGTCATGCAAATAATTGCAAATAAATGCAACAACGCGTATTGTTTGCTAATATTTTCTATGCTATTAGGTTCTTCGGTTCCGGCGAATTTCAAATATAAGGAAAGTCATTATTTTTTTTTTATTTGAGTCCGATTTAATATATTGAATTAGAATCTTTGAAATTCGATAAATATGGTGAGTAATTTTTAGTATTTTTGCTCTTTGGCACGATAAGTAAAATGGACGCTTGCCGTATATTTTGTTTAGGTGAATTTTGTATTAAAAAAGTACTTATAATTAATAAGAATTTTGCTACCCAACACTAAAGTTAAGTACTTTATTCTGCCGGACTTCTTAAATATCAAACGCTTTAATATGGAATAATAAGAATTAAAATAATAAATAAGATTTAAAAATGTCTAAAGCCAATTAAAATAATGTGCACGATTAAAAATACATATCAATTTTTTTTACGTCTGTTACATATATTCGCAGTAGCTCCAAACTCACGGCGAGAAATAAGATTTAAAAAATGTTTCTATATAATCTAAATCTTTATATTGTTAAACATATTTCAAGCGAAAACCCACTTAGCGAATATATTTACGATAAATCTAGATGGTGTTCATTGATACAGCATAACAATGGCCACCGCGCGTAAATACCAGCTTCTATGTAATTAAATAATTACAGATAATCTGTGGCACTCAGTGCGGAGCGAAACGATAAGCTGACATAGAGAATAAAAGTTTTAATCTCGATTCAAAGATTATAAACCTAGGTTCTTTTATTAGAAACTAGCAATCGCCACCGGCTCCGCCCGCGTGGAAAAATTAAAACTGTAATATGGTTTGTTGATAACCATAAAAATGGTTAAAGTAGGTCAACCTTAAAAGCTAGACATATGCGGTCGCGGACTTTTATTTAGCACTTTTAGAGGGGAACAATTTTGTAATACATGATTTTTTAATAACTTTCACCGTTTACTTTGCGCAGGCAAGGAAAGATTTAAAATTTACCGTTTTCGTAATATTTTTTATTGCTGCTCCTCTCCTATTCATCTTAGCGTGATGTTATATAGCTTATAGCCTTCCTCGATAAATGGACTATCTTACACTCAGAGAAATTTTCAAATTGGTGGTAGTTCGTGAGGTTACAATCAAACAAACAAATAAACAAACTCTTCATCTTTATAAATTAGCATAGATAAGAAATTAGATAAAGCGTTAAAAGCGTAATCTGGAACCATTAATATGCGTGAATTACTGTTACAAGATTTTCGAAATAAATATTAAATTTTTGAAATTTGTCATAATCGACGACTATGTTGCTAAAGAGGTATTATTTGTCATAGATAAAATTATTTTTATTTATTATAAATTAATAATATAACCGATTTACACTTTACTTAAGCCAATTAGTTATGTATTATTGAGTAACATAGAATGTAATAAATAACATTTTATACACCATGTTTTCTATACAGCATTTTAAAGATCGTTAAAGAACTGGCCGGTTTGCCAGTAAATTAAGCAGCTATGAGTATGTCCAATGTTTCAACTAATAATCAACATATTTTATTTCTTTTTTAATTATCATAAGTGGTTTTAGTCATAGTCATGCTAATTTAAGTTAGCCCTTCTTAAGAGGTATAGTAATTGAATAACCTATATAATATTGTACATTCTATATTAGTTTGTACTGTATCGTGATGCATAATCTGTAGTAATTGCTTTTTTTTTGTCATTTTGTTATGTAAGGTATAATAACAATCAAATTTAAAGTTATTTAAACTGACTTTTAAAGCTTTTCAATTTGCTTTATTATTTATATTTTACTAATAATGTTTGAAGCTGGATACCAAACTTTACACAATGCATGACTTTATTCTGTAAATGACTTCGTTATTGTAGGTTTGATTAGGATAAGCGATTAATTATTTGATTGACAATAATTTATCGTTGTCATGAAATGTTACAGTTTAAACATTACTTGATTTTAATAGGAATAATGGAAAAATTGTTGTTTAGTATAAGCGTAATCTTCTAATATCGAATTCGAAGATTTCTGAAATTATAGCAACAATCTTTACAAATATTACTATATCCACGATGTTGATTCATTTCTAATGAGTTACAGAAATCTGGTATTTGTAATGTCTTTATTGCATTAATAAAAAATAAAAAAAAACAACATAATTTGCCATGGCGGCCTTATTCCGGAATCGAAATCTCTTCCAGCCAACCCCAATCTAAAATTAAAAAGAGGTAAATATAAGTACAGTGAATAAAATTAAAAATTAAATTAAAACTTAAACAATAATAACAAACAAAATGGACCTTATGTATTAGATGTTAGAATACAGAGATCCTTACAAACCTGATCGAGATTTGAAAATGTTATATATATATATGTCTATTAGGAAACCCATACCGTACCCGTAACCTTAGCATCATCTGGAGATTTGTTTTTCTTTATTTTTTTGTAAGAACTTTTATCCTACAAGGATATGTCAGTTCCATCGCGTAAATTATTACATACAAAATCAAATTAAATTACTTCCTTAAAAATATTAGCCGTGTGGTATCCAGCTAAGTAGAATAGTATCACCCTCATTTCTTACCAAGGTGTCGTAAAAGGCGACTAAGGTAAGTCGACCCGCCGTGTGGTATCCGGCTGAGTAGAATAGACCACCCCCCTCATTTCCTACCGAGGTGTCGTAAAAGGCGACTAAGGTAAGTTGACCCACCGTGTGGTATCCGGTTTAGTAGAATAGACCACCCTCCTTCTTACCGAGATGACTAAGGTAAGTTGACGTTAGGGAGGCGGCTGGTCGTAAAAACGCAGCTAAATCATGTTACACCATGTTTATAACATGTTGTACCGACCCCACTTAGAGTGGGATAATAAAATGTATCAGCAGATGGGTAAGAGAGAACACTAGTTTAAAACTCCTACATTGTAATAACATAAATTATATTGGTACTGCATAAAATGTTTTCTCTCCCCATCATACTTCTTACACTCATCTGGAGATGGGCTCCACGACAAAATAGTAATGCACATGTAATTATAACTTTAGCATTCTAAGTTATTACAATTCAACGGTTATCTTGCTCCCTATGTGATTAATTTTAATCCTTTTATCGGATCTAGTTTCAAACAATGCATTATCTCCATATTCTGGATGTAATTGATATTCCCATTCATTTGTTTCATTCATCCCATTGTCCCATATATCGTTTATGTCGGTAGTCCTCGTGTAAAAGGATATGGGCAATAAAGGTTTTCTTGAATAGGCAAATGGATTATTTATGAAAGATCCTTCTCAATCATTAAATATAAACGGTGGTACGGTTTGATTGATTTATGAACAGGGCTTTTTAAATTTTTTAACACTATCTGGGCTTGCATTTTACCCGCGTGGATTTAATTGTATTATATTAAAATTTGTTATTGTGAGTTAACAATAAGAGATAGAGACATACTGTCCTGGACTTTTTGTAGCGTTTTTGCTGATTTACAATTCTCTAGTACATTACTTTACTGTATCTCTGTTGGTTAAGTCGGCGCACCTCTTCAACAAAATTTACATAAAACCGTTATGCACTATTGACCAAAACTTTTCAGAAGAATTGTACCACCTTTTAGTTAAAACGATCACATAAAGACTGACAGATTTTGGGGACTTTGCTTGATAAAAAATACAGATATTTTTGAATTTAAACTATCGAAAGTAGCATTCATAATTTATGTGTAAAAACAAGGCTATACGTCTTATTTTATCGGGTTAGCCCGACCCGAACACTTATTCATGAGCTCTTTACACGGCATTTACGCGCCACGAACATAAGTTTCGGGCTTTAGTCGGCTAGCCCGATAAAGTAAGACTAGTTGGGCTAACCCGTACGTAGCGGCTAAGTATAGCCGGTTTCTATACATACCTAAACTATTTTTACATATTTTTATAGGCAGATTAATGTAACTGTCAAAGCACTTAGGAATCTTGTGATTACGGCTTATAATCAAATTAGCACAATTTAAGAATTATGATAGAAAATGTATCAAATTGATACCGTGGTATAATATCACATAATGCGATATGGATCAGTTTATTATCAATTTCCATGGCGATCGAAACACGGCTAAGCCAGTACTCTGTAACTAGATGTCATTAGATATTTTCCACATCATTACTTTATTTAATATGTCGTCACATTTCGATCGTATGAAAAGTTCCGTGACATGTTTTAAAGAAATTTGATGGATTATCTCATTTATAGAATTAGAACTTACTTTGCGGAGATCTATAAGACAAAAGTCATTATCATCTTCCTGCCCTAATCCCACTTTAAGTGGGGTCGGCACAACATGTTATAATCATATTGTCACATGATTTGGCTACGTATTTTACGACCGGTCGCCTGCCTGACATCAACTTACCTTAGTCGTTTTTTGCTACACCTCGGTAAGAAAGAGGGTGGTCTATTCTACCAAATCGGATACCACACGGTGGGTCAACTTACCTTAGTCGCCTTTTACGACACCTCGGTAAGAAATGAGGGTTGTCTATTCTACTCAGCCGGATGCCACACGGCGGGTCGACTTACCTTAGTCGCCTTTTACGACACCTCGGTAAGAAATGAGGGAGGTACTATTCTATTCAGCCAGATACCACACGGCTTCGGCATTGTCGGATAAAACCAATGTAGCCAAACTACACATTTTAATAGAATTTCACAAACAGCGTATCTGTTATTATTTATTGGTACTTGAACACTTCAACTAGGCTTTATTCTAATTAATTATTAATATTAAAAAGGTAACTTATCAAATAGTAAAAAAAAATCGATTATCCATAATCGATTATTTTGATACGAAAAAATCCTTTTTTTTAATCGATTATTTATTAAACGATTTTTCTACTCTAAGTCACAACCCTAAGCAAGGCCCGGTCACCTAGGTACTAAATATTATGAATGACGGAGGATATAAGAAATACTAATCTACCTTTTTTGAAACACAAACACGCACTTACTTTACAAACAATTCTTTGATAAGACAATATAATCGATGTATGTATGATACGTGAATACTAACAAAGCAAACACTAAGTGAATTCAGTGTACCTGTCACAATCTAGTCTAGATGACGCTTATATTATACGAATTCTGCACTAGTACGAATTATATACTACACTATAAATATTAATGCGTTGTCTAAGATGTAAAGCCTCTGACCGTGTGAACTGGAAATTAAAATGCCCGTAACGCGCGTGATGTGGTTAGTTAAACGTCTAACTGTCTGGTTGTATGTATACTAAAGATGCCATCATTGACGCAGCGGGTAATGTATTCATCTGTAATTTAAAAGGTTTCGTCTACTTTACATAAATTATGATTATATGTTTTGCATTAAGGCCAATTTTATTGCTTTAATGTCCAATTTTTCAAATTTTTATTTTGTCAAGTTTATTATTTATTACCTATAGCGGTGTGTATCAGGCTAAGTAGAATAGACCACCGTCATTTGTTACTGAGGTGTCGTAAAAGGCGACTAAGGTAAGTCCCGTGTGGTATCCGGCTGATTAAAATAGACAGCCCTTATTTCCTACCAAGTTGTTGTTAAAGGCGACTAAGGTAAGTCCCGTGTGGTATCCGGCTGAGTACAAAATACCACCCTAATTTCTTACCGAGGTGTTGTTAAAGGCGACTAAGGTATAGTGTGTTAATGTGGGTCGTGTATTCTACTCAACCGGGTACCACACGGCATTTACCTTAGACGCCTTTTACGACACCTCGGTAAGAAATGACGTTGGTCTATTCTACTCAGCCGGATACCACACGGCGGTCGACTTACCTTAGTCGCTGTTGATTTGGCTGCGTTTTTACAACCGGCCGCCTGCCTGACGTCAACTTACCTCAGTCGTATTTTACGACATCTCGGTAAGAAAGAGTGTGGTCTATTCTACTAAACCGGATACCACACGGTGCCTCAACTTACCTTAGTCGCCTTTTACGACACCTCGGTAAGAAATGAGGGTGGTACTATTCTATTCAGCCGGATACCACACGGCGTACCATATACACCTATTCTTAGACTAAAATACGTATATGAGCGATATAAATGACATTTGAAATAAAATCGCTCTTCTAAATTACGCGATTAATTTGAAAGTGCCTTAATAATAAGCGACACGGGTTGTGAATCACAAGTCTGTAGAGGTGTTAAATCTGGGCGTATCCTATCACACTGTTGATATAAAACGATGTAGTCATTCATAAATTTGCATAAATGTTACTAGTGTTAGTTGCAATAGCTATAAATGAAAGAGCAAAAATAACTGTTTAAGATGAAATACGTCGCTGATTTGAATAATCATGTTTAAATAATGATTTTTGCAATAAATTTAATTAAATTATCATAAATTGTTTTAACATTTTATGGTACAATGATTTTTAAGCAAATATAATTTTATTTTGAAAATGTGATCAGATGTAGCATCTAATATGTGCTTATTAAATGGCATTTGACTTTGGTTGCTTTTGTATTACAAGAAACTTATAAGAAACAGTTTTTTACATGAAAATATATTGATCGTTAAGCCTCAAGTCAAATTCTGATAATCATCTTCAGTTCTTACCGAGGTGTCATAAAAGGCGAATAAGTTAAAGCTGGCCCGTCATATGGTATCCAGTCGAGTAGACCACACTCATTTCTTACCAAGGTGTCACGAAAGGCGAATAAGGTCAGTTGACCCGCCGTATGCTATGCGCTGAGTAGAATAGACCGCCCTCATTTCTTACGGAGTTGTCGTAAAAGGTGACTAAGGTAAGTTGACGTCAGGCGGCCAGTCGTAAAATACCTAGCCAAATGTTTATAACACGTTGTGCCGATTTCACTTAGAGTGGGATAAGGACAGGAGAATGATGTTAATTATTACAATTTATAGACGCAATTCATACTAAACATATGAAATAAATATATATATAATTCAAAAGTATTAATAAAATTATTTTGCTAAAATCCGCGATAAAATTCCGAATTCATCCACACAAAAGTGCGAATCACTTTTGTATTATGGATCTCTGCAAAGTAACTCTAATTCTATAAATTAAATAAATAATTTTTTATTTCAGGCAACTCTGCCCCAACAAAAAATTACATACTAGATTAAAATTAAAATGCAATAACATGAATAAAAATGGAATAAGTAAGTTATGCTTAATTAATTTAATATTTTAATCCAATTCTGTATTTGTACACGTAAATACTTTATGACGTGTACAAAATTAGTTAAAAATGCTCGTTTTATAGAATACAATTCGTCCGTTCGATTAATATACCGTACATAAGTGTATTAAGTCGGTTACAATAAAACGTTGCATGTCAGTGCGTACGAGGCGAATCCCGAAGTAGGTGTCTAGGTCACATGTGGCATTTGTAATGGCTTTAATTTGTTCAGTGACCGATACTTTAACCTATATTTAGGTTAAATTATTTCCGTAGTACCAACAACCTGTAGTTCAACTGGTTTCTGAGATTAACACTTCGGGATAATCTTTCAAATTCAAATTCAATTTATTCATAGTCTAGTTTGGCTATACAAAGAGGTAATCGCATGGAAAATGGAATCGAAGGTTTCGATTTAGTACACATACACACACACACACACGCACACACACACATATATACATATATATATATATATATATATATATATATATATATATATATATATATATATATATATATATATATATATATATATATATATATTTTTCGGAATCTCGGAAACGGCTCCAACGATTTTCCTGAAATTCAGCATGTAGGGGGTTTTGGGTGAGTAAGATCGATCTCGCTAGGTTTTATTTAAAAAAAAAACATTTTATTCCTGTTTTTGGGCATAACAAAATTATTTACATTTAAATTTAATATAAAACATTATTTTTGCCGTAAGTTGTCAAGTCAGCGTAGCTTATTTGGGGCACGGGCGGTCTTGATAAATGTAAATACCTAGGATTGATCTCCACCTAACCAATTATTTTTTATTTTGTAACAAAATTACCGAGCAAGGCTCGGTCAACCCGGTACTATATATGCTATAACTATAACCTGGTATAAACTGCTTTAAATCGTTAAATCTACTGCTGGCTCGGGTAAAGCTGCTCATACCGAGTAGCAGAAAGCTACTCTTTAACTCGGCGGTTGCTCGTTTCAAAAAAGACTTCTTATTACTAGTCAAATTTAGTTATTACTGTCTTGAATCTGTATCAGAGTAGCCTATATTCACGCATTCTTATCATCTAAGTAATCCTCAACAGTATATAGTATGCTTTCTGTATCAGTCTCTTTTTAGTGTTTTTAAACTGCTATAATAGCAAAAAAGCTGTGATGGCCTAGCGGTGCGACTGTGTGAATCTCTAGAGACGATCATGGGTTCAAACCCGGGCAGACACCAATGAGTTTTTCTATTAAAAAAAAAAAACTTATGTGTCTAATTGATAATTGCAATTTATCACACGCTTTTTGGTGAAGGAAAACATCGTGAGGAAACCTGCATATCTCTAGAGAATTCTGGAGATATGTGTAACCTACCAATCCGCATTGGAGCAGCGTGGTAGGTCTTAGCTCCAATCCTTCTCTCTTATAACGGAGAGAAGAGGCCTATTCGCAGCAGTGGGATAATAACAGGCCGCTACTTTACTTTACTTTTACTTTATAATAGCAAAGTTAAAGTTGATTGCGAAATTTTATTATAGAATCTTATACCTAAATCCATAAATGACTCACATACTTTTGGAAGGCGCAAAGCAGGAGTCGCATGCATATGTCGGTTTACACTACAACTTTTCCCTTATACTATTTAGAATTTTTGAAATATACTTATTCGATCAGTTAAAAACTTAGGCGTTGCTTCGAGAAGGTCCTTAATGCCACAGTAATTATAATATTACAATATATTACAATAATCCATGATTAAAGAAAATATATGTAATGCTAAATGTAGAGTGTACCGTTTTCATACTTGGTATATGCAGGATTCGTAAACACGCGAGAAAATCATTCACGAGATTGTGATAGTGAATATTTTCAATGTCAGTGTACACATTTAACGTTCTAAATATTTTCCTTTATCATTACTTTTGATATTTATTTGGGCGAAGCTAATACCAAGAACTCAAGAATGCTGTAACTTGTAAATTACTTAAGACTTTAAGGGCAACATTCTATACCTAGTTCATCATTTAGTAATATCTTGATAACCCGTATATCATTATAAACTATAAAACTGAAACCGCCGGATGTTGTTAACTCTTCATTTATAATTCCACTAGATATAATAGCGTCCTGTTAAAGAGCTTAACTATGATAAGGGAGGAGATGAATCTCTGCATAATTTAGTATTTAAATAATTTAAAGAATTAGGCGTTACTTTGCGGAGATCCATAATACAAAAGTAATAATAAAATTATTATGCTATAATCCGCGATGAAGTAAAATAGAAAATATATATAATGCTAAATGTAGAGTGGACAATCGGTTATCATACCTGATACATGCAGGAGTCGTAAAAAACACATGCACAAACCTCCACCACCACCACCATGATACACAAGCACTATATACGGATAGTGCTTGTGTATCATGAGATAGGAGATAGACTCCACGACCATAATCGCAAAGCTTCGGTTGCGGGGCGAAACGATTGTTGAGTTTGTGATAGTGAACGTATATAGTGCTTGTGTATCATGGTGGCGGTGGTGGAGGTTTGTGCATGTGTTTTTTACGACTCCTGCATGTATCAGGTATGATAACCGATTGTCCACTCTACATTTAGCATTATATATATTTTCTATTTTACTTCATCGCGGATTATAGCAAAATAATTTTATTATTACTTTTGTTTTAGTATTTAAAAATTACAAACATGTCTTAGATCTTTACAATACAATATGATATTATTTAACATGAGTCTCTAATTCACTTCAATTCCGGTGTAACATGAGAATATTAATATAGCCTGTTATTATCTTAGTTCTGGGCAACTTCTCTCTCTGGAGAAAAGTACTTAAACGCGTTTTGGCAATTTACACATATCCCAAAAGTTTTCCAGAGATAGGCAGGTTTCTTCACGTTCTTTATCCTCAATAACAAAAAAACGTCAATAACAAAGAAAAAATGTCATATAAAATATGTCTGCCCATGGTTTTAAAACGATTTTTATTTATAATTACGTTTTTATTTATTTAGCGTTAAGTAAAAGTCGCGCGCCGTCATCTCTATCATGTATGAAAGAAATCATTATTTTATTACACGTCGTGTGGTATCCGGCTGAATAGTTCAACCATCATTTATTACCGAGATGTCATAAAAGGTGACTAAGGTAAGTCGACCCGCCGTGTGGTATCCGGCTGAGTAGAATAGACCACACTCATTTGTTACGAGATGTCATAAAAGGCGACTAAGGTAAGTTGACCCAACGTGTGGTATCCGGTTAACACACCTGCCATATCTTACTGAGGTGCCATAGTAGACCACCCGTAGTAGAATAGTAGTACCCGTAGTAGTAGTAGAATAGACCACCCGCCTATTCTACTCAGCTGGATACCACACGGCAAGGAAAATGTAAATGAATATAGAACGCAAAATAAGTTGTAATTCGTATTTTTAACCTCGCTTTGATGAAGTTTTTGCTTCTGCCGTGTGGTTTTAAGCACAACCAACTTTTTAAAAGTTTAACAAATATGCATAACTAATAAAAAATAATAAATAAAACGACGTAATTGAATGAAGCACTGGAAATGAACGGAATTCAGTCTTTTACGTAACAACAAACATTATTAAAGTATTACTTCAGAGAATAAGAAAGCATCACTTTAAAAAGTCTTTCGCCGTTTTCAATACTCATTAAAAATGAATTGAAGTCGAGGCGTGCTATTTTTTGCGTTGCAAATTAGTTGTCAACGGTCTATCGGTGTTATATAAGTTATCAAGTTAAGATACTCATTGTATTGCAATAACGATAACGGGTTTGTTTTCAATATGAAATTCAATATATACTACTGGTAACTACTAAATTAAAAAAATATTTTTCAATTTACGAGCATAGTGATAGAAAGTAAGAATATGAACTCAAATTGAATATCGGTCGTGCTTCGGCAGACGTTGCATTCTTATCTACAGTAATTACTTCATTATCATTCAACATTCATTCTAAGTAGGGTCGGCACAACATTTTGTGACCGGTTAATTTATAGTTAATGTATAGAAACCGGAAATATACTCACATGTAATTCTATCGGGTTAGCTCGACTAGTTTTAAGCCCATCTATGGCACTTATTCATGAGCTCTTAACAGTACTTTATAACGGCGGGAACATACAGCAAAATAAAATTTATGAATTACTGATAAACCTTTAATTAATAAAATAGCTAGTTTTATAGAGTAGATAATATTAATAAAAAACAAACATTTTGTTAAGCTAATCAATATCGTATATATTTATGGAATGTTAATAAAAAATATTTCCCAAAGAGCACTAGCAATATATTAAATGTTTATACAGATTTAACCAGATTGTCCGTTTGTAAAAAGGATAGGTTAGGTTTATATGACCGTTTATGATATCCGATAATACTTGTAAGTAAATGAAAGATAATTTACAAGATGCTAAGATAAATTGCGATATGCTGCCATTGGATAATTTATTAACAGATTATTGTTTATCTTTCCGCTAAAGCATTTATAAATAACTAGCGTGAACCACGCGTTGCTGTGTTTTAGCCTGGTTTAGAATTACCCTCGAAACAAAACTTAACTGTTAAAGAAATATGCTCCGATCGCCAATAAACTATTCAGAATCATACGCTGTGTCATTCTAGAGAATGTCTGAAAATTTCATTAAAAGCGGTCCAACCTTTCCGGAGTCTATAAAGGATATACAGACAAACATTCATTTTTATATATTAACATAATTTAACAAAGAATATAACAAGTAATTAACACAGTTTTATTTAATTTTTTCTGGTCTTTATTTTTATCAACATGATTTTTTTTGTACTTTTAAATAATATAAGATTTTTGAGTCCTCTCGAGAGGGCCACTGGTTAAAATCCCGCAACAATGAGTTTTTCTATTAATAACCTACTTGTATGTGTCTAATTGAGAATTGCAAAATATTTCACGATTTTCTTGTAGGAAAATATTTTCAGGAAATACAATATATCTCAAAATTCTAGGGTTATGTGTAACAACCAATCCGAATTGGAGCAGCAGGGTGCGTGTTAGCTCCAACTCTTCTCTCCGAAAACGGAGAGGTGGCCTATGCTCAGCAGTGGGATAGCAACGGGCGTTACCTTAAAGGCCTTTTTCACAAGTTACCAATAAACTGTCTGTTAGCTTATTCGGAACATATCAGACACATATCTCGGAATTTTGCATTTCTCAGGTTTCTGATAGGCTTATTCACAACTTAAAGCCCCTAATAAGTTAACAGGTAGATCATGTGGCTGTTATGTTGTTTATCTGCTGGATAGCAAATACCTATTTCAAAATGGACGCGAATTTTTTTTAAATTTTTCACTTTTTAGAAACATTTATCTGCTACTTAGTTTATTTGTCGGTTAAATATCTGACACTTTATTAGTAACTTGTGAAACAGGCTGTAAGTCTTTTAAAAGCTTCTTTTTATCTCCGCACTAAAGTCTACTTAAGAAAGTCGCGAGTAGAAGCTAGTATGTATAACCTACTGCTCATAAAATCATAGCAGGCTCCAGTTTGCACAGTAATCAATTATCCATAAACAAATATAGTTTACTGTTGTAGACAGTTATTCAAAGCGTAAACTTTGTTAACAGTTTTACTGTAAAGTTCGTCGAACTTGCCAGGGTGAAGTTATTGTTTGAGCTGACTTGACGTGACCATGGCAAATGGCAACATCGCCGTTCAGCTTCTAGACTTTAATATTTTATACCGTTATTTATTTGCCCATTCAATTCATCATGAAGAGGGTTTTGGTAGAGTAAAATCGATCTAGCTAGGTTTAATTTAAAAACAATGTCATTTTATCCGTTTTCGGGCACTGAAAAAAAAAGGGAAAATGTTGAATAGAAAGTAAATAATATGAGCAAACGTAATGCTGTGATAAAACGGTAACGGACCAAAAAAGGTTCAAAACCTGTTCCACATGTCACTCGGGGCTTTATTTCATTTCTTTAGTTGCATTTTTTATATTTTTTAATCAGTCACCCAGGTACTACTAATTAATATAATATATCAATAATAAATAATATATCAAATAATAATAAAACTAGTAATATAGTCTCTGTAAAAGCTGCGATAGCCTAGTGGTGACACCGTGCAAATCTTTCTTTTTTTAGTTTTTTAAGGGCTTGGAATCTACTCCTTTACGGCCTTACATAAAAAACTTGCGACTCTTTCGAGGAGGTCAAACCACGGACCAATGAGTTGTTTTATTAAAACTTATGTGTCCAATTGATAATTGCAATTTATCGCACGTTTTCAGCGAAGAAAGATATTATTTTCTTTACAATCCACTCCATTGCAACCCATTTGTCTTTCACACCTTGGCACGATTCATTATATGATTTTAGTGCGTTATAATAACTAGTAATTTTGGTTACTGTGTTTTGATTGATTTGACTGGCCCGTTAGCGCATTTTATTGTTAAGCTATATTGAAAATAATAATATAATACTGATCTTTTGATTTAAAATACCTACCTTGATCAACCTAGATCAACTGTTCGATCAAGTAGGAAAAATAGTACTTCATTAATTTTCGCTTAAACGTTAAGATCACACTAGCAATATATCTTTATATCTTTGGCAGAGTATATCTTTGGATATACTGTCAGATAAAATATACAGTACTCCAAAGATAACTACATCTATTTATGCTACACCCGCAAAACTTTCACTGTTAAAACTAATTGCATCGGAATAAACATAGGCTGTTGCATCACGCCATCATGTCTCTAGTGGAATACCTCATTTCAGTCACGTTAGTTCATTATTCACTGAACGCAGGAAGT
Organism: Morpho achilles; assembly: GCA_947086495.1. Taxonomy (NCBI): domain Eukaryota; kingdom Metazoa; phylum Arthropoda; class Insecta; order Lepidoptera; family Nymphalidae; genus Morpho; species Morpho achilles. The sequence continues at coordinate 12,732,693 of CAMTZB010000013.1, forward strand.
CGTTTATGATAAACCATTAGTTGGGAGAATTAATGTCTTACATGTACTAACAACTTGCCCTGGTTAGTTTTGGCTTAACTGATCTAAGACTATGAATTTTGACAGCTAATTGTATTAAGTCATAAATGCTTCAAACTCTTCTAATTATGGAAATCTATACTTATTATAAAATAAAACAAAGTGTCCAAAAGCTGTCTGTGCGTCTGTGTGCGATCGATTTTTCCAAAATCTATTGAACGGAGTTTTGTACGGTTTTTACTAAAAGATAGTACTTTATTAAGCTAGGTTAATAGCACATTACCGTTTCTTGTAAATGGTATTGTAGAGATCGCACTGTTATAAAATAAAATTCACACGCTGAGAGCTTTAAGCGTGTGTGCCGCGTATATCAGTTGTGATACACCAGAGTAACGTACTACAAAATTGTAGGTTTACAACAATAATACAAAATGTCCGCGATAGCATGTCTCTATCCTTTTTAGTTAACTCACAATAATTGTATGTTCAAAATTTCAATTCGGGAAAAATTTGGTGACACCCTTATTATCAGGCTAGCGAAGCTTTTGGACCAGTTAATTAAACTAGAATTCACTGCTGTTTTGGTCGTAAGATAATTTACGATTAAAAAATAACTTATTCGGTAATTATCATGAAACTATTCGTCTCATCACCATCAATTAATAAGTCTAGAAAAAGATACTAGGAGCATTTACTCTTTAACCTTTGTTATGTTTTGTTTGTAACATTTGGTAATTAAGTTGGTACCAAAGGTACAGATATACCTTATGTAATTGCGAATTAGACTTTAAAATATATCGGAACCGAAAGGCCCTGTTGTATAATTAAGTGATGGATCTCTTCACGACATTTAGACGTGTTGTTGTAAATTTTAAACAGTACATAGGAAGCATAAGCTTTTCTTAATTAAAAGAAGTCTTGTAAAAACTTTTTGATAAAGTGGTTTGTACTATCTAACGTTTGGGTTTTTACATCAAATGAGTATGTATATATATGCGTGCGTATATATATATATATATATATATATATATATATATATATGCGTGCGTATATATATATATATATATATATATATATATATATATATATATATATATATATATATATATATATATATATATATATATATATATATATACACGGAATCTCGGAAACGGCTCCAACGATTTTCCTGAAATTCAGCATGTAGCGGGTTTTTGGGGGAGGAAGATCGAACTAGCTATATTTTATTTACAAAAAATCGTTTTATCCTTGTTATTGAGCATTAAAAAATACTAAAATTTATATTGAATATTATTTTCGTCATAAACTGTCAATTCAGCGTAGCTTATTCGGTGAACGGGCAGACTCGAGAAATGTAAATACCTAGGATCGATCCCCAACTTACCTAATCGTTTTTTTCTGTCTGTCTTTTTAATTTTGTAAAAAGTTACCGAGCAACGCTCGGTCACCCAGGTTCTATGTAATTAATTGATTCATATACCAAATTCTGAATCTTCATATTCGATTTCGGCACCATATAACTTTTCTCACGGCACACATAGCAAGTAATCTCGTTGTTCCTTCCATGTAACAGCGGTTGGAAGTAATAAATAGTGCTCTCATTAGTGAGAGACGCTTGTTCGGGCCGTAGTAAAAGTTTAATCAGGTGTTGTATACCAGCGCCCGGATGGGTTCAATTGGAATTATAAGCGTGTTTTATTAGGCATACAGTGAACTTGCCATTAACTTCTGTAGCTCCGATGGGCGCTTTGCTATTTTCAGGGTTGTCAATATCTATACTAATATATAAAGCTGAAGAGTTTGTTTGTTTGAACGCTCTTATCTCAGTAACTACTAGATACTAAGAAAGAGCAGCAATAAAAAATAGTACGAAAACGGCAAAATTTAAAGCTTGCCTTGCATGCGCTGAGTAAACGGTGATAGTTATTAAAAAATCATGTATTCCAAAATTGTTCCCCCCAAAAAGTCCGCGACAGCATATGTTTAACTTTTAAGGTTAACCCACTTTAACCATTTTTATTGTTATCAAAAGGCAACGCCGTGTGGTATCCGGCTGAATAGAATAGTACCGACCTCATTTCTTATCGAGGTGTCGTAAATGGCGACTAAGGTAAGTCGACCCGCCGTGTGGTATCCGGCTGAGTAGAATAGACCAACCTCATTTCTTACCGAGGTGTCGTAAAAGGTGACTAATGTAAGTCGACCCGCCGTGTGGTATCCGGTTTAGTAGAATAGACCACCCTCTTTCTCACCGAGGTGTCGTGAAATACGACTAAGGTAAGTTGACGGTAGGCAGGCGGCCGGTCGTAAAAACGCAGCCAAATGATGTTACAACATGTTTATAACATGTTGTGCCGACCCCACTTAGAGTGGGATAAAGGCATGATGATGATGACCAGTACCAAAGGTGACAACCCTTATCTAAATTAATGTTATCTAATAAATTATGATTGTTTATTGACAGCCCTGAAATTGCATTATAACAAATGCACCATAGCAACCAGAGTATGATAGTTGTAAGCCTCAGCTGATTACTGAACTTTAATAACTATCTAATAAATTACAATTTATCGTTGACAACCCTGAAATTCTGTACTTGATGCAAAGTCAATTTGGTATTACTAAAACCAACCGTTCGAAGTGTAATTGTTTTAATTAATGATTTTTTAATTTGAATTTTTACCTCTTTTACCGCCACATATAAATAATCTTCATCATGTGAACACTTGAAGTAAATAAGGCACTAAGTACCTAAAAACTAAAATTCGAATTAAGTATGCAGTTTAGTTCTAGTTTGGTTTAAGAACCACATTGCATACTTAGTTCGAATTTGATTTTTAGGTACTTAGTGCCTTATTTACTTCGAGTGTTCATGTAGTTCTTTAAATGCTATTAATGGCGCAAAAGTATTAGAATAACTTGACCATATGTTGACGATTAGTTAGAATAGTGCTATTCAGTGTTGTATCCGGTTGAGTAGAATAGACCACCCTCATTTCTTACCGAGGTGCCTTAAAAGGCAATTAGGGTAAGTTTATTTATTTATTTAGTTGACCCATTCATCGGACGTCTGGCTTACTGATCCCCGAGGAGGTCGGTGCGTCTGGTGCTCCCGATGCACCGGTTAATAGAGGGGGGCTTCTCTTTGAAGAGGTCCCTACCCGGACGAGGTTCTCTCTGGGATCAGAGCTGATGTCGGTGGGGAAGAGGGATACCCTGTCCTTGCTATCGGCAGCGTGGTGGAGCGCACGGGTCGTTTGAGTCGGTGCGAGTCCGACATAACCACCGCCTGTCCCCGTCGGGCGGCGGTACCCATAAGGGGTTTTTTCCTGTATAAAAAAGGAGGATGGTTTGTGGGAATGTATGTGTAATTTTTTCTGACACGGTCACATGGACAAGATTCTTCCTTACTATCATTAATAGATAGTCCCAGGCCGGTAATGATTCCAGCTAATATTTACTTGATTCATTATGCAATCGGCTTCGCAAGGCTTTGACTCGTGCAAGACCACGTTAAACTCAACTGATCAGTCATTAAGTCATATAACCGGTGAAGTCAGTTTTACTATCAGTATTTTATTGAGCGAGCTATATGCCAGGGTTGTTAGAATCACCTTTGATGGAGTTATTCCTTAATGATCAGCCTTTATTATTTATAACACTTGGATTGCTGGTAGCAACAAGGAATTTCGACCCACAATAGTTTACAATATCATACAATATCTTTATCTACCGTGCCTCTGTCCCTGGATTATATAAAATCATTTACTTATATGTATTATGAGGAGATTTTACTAGTAAGTCATCAATTGATGACAATATTTCAAGAATATACTGCACTTAGATATTTTTACCGAAATCCTGCGGTCAGAATTTCTTCCGCACAAAAGATATCTATTATTTTAACAGTTTTGTTGTCTTTGTCTGAGTTCATATCTGGCGATCATTTTTGATAACACTTTATCTTTTAGGGCGCCTATATTTTTTGTGAATCGATCTTATTGTAGGTGGAAGATACTGCTATTTTGGGTTGTACGTGACTAAATATGACTTCAAGTTGACCTTTAAAAGATTTGATTTATACAACGATCGGTTTTGCTAGAAAATCCTGTTTTATAGCTGGCGAGGTAGCTGTCAGTAAAAGTGGCATAGTTATGATTCTTGTGGAATAAATCTCTGTAATCTTTATCAAGAAGACTACCTGCCTAGTTGGTTCTATCAATACTGCTTTTACTACTTAAGGGTTACTCCTCCAATTTAGCATAGGACCGCCATCCAGCAACCATACCATTAACAACTGACTTTTGCGACCAGGTAGGTTATGTCAGTTATTTTGGTTCTTCTACGTGTACTCCTTATTTCCGATTTGAAAATACAGTAACTTCAAGCTATTCTTATCGTCAGAGCCTATAGCACTCTGGGGTGGCTGATGATATATAAGATCTATATAAAACGATGTAAATAAAAGTTATTCGATAAACAAAAAATAGAATAAAATTTGCATACATTTAGCAATTTTATGTGCAAGTCAACACTATAAAAACGATCTGCAAGCTCTTTAAATAACAAAGTAAAAGCATTGAATCTCATTAAGGTAATGACTTTAGCGCGATCATATTGAAAGCCCGCTAATCTATTCGCATGAAGCCCGAACAGGGAGCGAACGTCAGTCATTTACGACATTCCATATATTTTTTCCACGCTGTTACAGGCTCGTTACTAACAATTCTCTTCCTGTCAGTTCATCTGCCTAGCAACTTGTAAGACTTGGTTTTATACAACACTTTATAGGGTAATTTTGTCTGATGTCTATAGTAAAAGTTTATTATGGTCAGATTTTTTGTTTTAGTTTTAAATTTGCAAGTTTTATCATTTTGTAGTAGTATAAGAACAAAGTACCAGGGTGACAGTCGGTAATTTAAAAAAATATATAAAAAATGCAATAAAAAAGAAAGAAATAAGGCGCCAATGACATGTAGGATTCGAACACGGGTTTTGAACATTTTCTGTCCGCTCGTTACCAATCGGCTATCACAACATTACGTTTAATAACTTAAAAAAATCCTTTGCCTTTAATTCTTATGGCCAAAAAAGGGATAAAACGAGTTTTTTAAAAATACAACCTAGCTACATCAATTTTATTCCCCAAAACTTACCAATTACATTATGTATGCGGCAGACAGTCACAATGGTTGCTAATCTGCTAGATGAAATTTAGTACAATTGAAACGTATATTAGAACTACGGGATATATGTTAGACTAGCAATCGCCAGCGGCTCTGCCCGCGTGGAAAGATTAAATCCGTAATATAGTCTTTTGATAACCATAAGAAATGGTTAAAGTGGGTTAACCTTAAAAGTTAGACATATGCTGTCGCGGACTTTTATTCAAAACTTTTAGAGGGGAGCAATTTTGTATTGCATGATTTTTGAATACCTATCACCGTTTACTTAGCGCACGCAAGGAATGCTTTAAATTTTTCCGTTATAGTAATATTTTTTTATTGCTGCACCTCTCCTATTCATCTTAGCGTAATGTTATATAGCATTATTTTCTCGGTAAATGGACCATATTACACTGAAAAAAAATTTCAAATCGGTCCAGAAGTTCCTAAGATTAGCGCGTTCAAACAATCAAACAAACAAATAAACTCTTCAGCTTTATATATTAGTAAAGATATAGGATAAAAAATACATTTTTCTTTTGGGAACTGGAAGATAACCGTATAATTAAGTTTGAACATTTCATTTCGGGTGAATGAAATCACGGGTACATGTGTAAATAATAACTATTTATTTACGGACTGTTATTGTACGAATCATGTCTGAGTGGAATGATTCCAAGAATGCGCTCGCGTTTCTAGCCATTAATCTTGTCACCAAAAAAGGTAATTATGGAAAGTGTTTAAACGGAGGCAGACACTTTGCATTTTTTTTCTACTTCCCTCTTACACTTCCAAATGTTTCCTTTCGAACGTTTCTTCGAAATATAAAAGTGAGTTTTTAATTGATAAGATACTGTTAACCGTAAGAATTTATTTAACTAATAATAATAATAAATCAAGTTTTATTGACCACATAAAGAAATTAAAAAATACAAAAGTGAAATAAAATAACTTACAAACAACGTGGTCAAGTGCAGCCACCTCAGCAATAAGTTGCAGTATTTTATATAAAATACTGCAACGGTGATTTTCAGGTGGCACCTTAGGTGGTCACCACGGACTATTCTAATACTATTACATATAGAATTTACTATTACAAAACATAATACAATAATAATAAAAATATTTAACCCTTCGATGTCGACGTCATTCATAAACAATTATAAGTGAAATATGCATTCTATCTACTAACATTTAGAAAGTTGTCTTAAACATGGTAGTTTGCGAGTCCAGACCTTAGCTTAGGGTGAGTAAAGTATACTTAGTATTAGTAAATCAGGGTGAGGGGGTGCGGTCCCTACTGGGGGTGCGGTCTCTCCCTGTCGACCGTGCCATAACAGACACGGTGTGCAGGGAGAGATCGCAGGCAGCGGTGGCCTCCTTCTGCTCTGCGGAGCGTTGGAGCTGTTCCGGTAACTTTTATTCTGGATCCAATCTGCTGCTGGTAAGTCCAGGTGGTAGCGACTTGCCTAAGCCCATAGTTTGCCGCCCTGTCAGGGGACCTTCGGACGTTCCGAACGGGGTACATCGGACGTCTGGCTTACAGGTGCCCGAGGCGGTCGGTGCATCTGGTGCTCCCGATGCACAGGTTAGTGAAGGGGGACTTCTCCTTTGAGGGGTCCCTACACGGAAGAGGTCTCCGGGATCAGAGCGGCTGTCGGCGGGGATGGGGGCAATGTGTACAACGATACCCTGTCCTTGCCATCGGCAGCGTGGTGAAGCACACAGGTCGTTTTTGGTGCGAGTCCGACATAACCGCCGCCTCTCCCCGTCGGCCGGCGGTACTCATGGTTTTTAATAATAATAATAATAATCATTTATTTGCCAGAATATGAGTGGTATACAGAGATGTTGACATTTTTTAGGGTACTAACATATTCTACCGTTATACAGTATGCAAATTTGAATTACAATTTTTATAGAATATTCCATTTAATTTAATTTACAATTTAAATACAAAATGTCAATAAGAAAAAAAATATATAACTTATTACAATATTGTCAATATTAAATTTAAAAAATAAAAATAAATCCTATATATATGTGTATATGTCAATAATCAAATACATGTCATACGCTGTTTATATAATACATTTAAAAAAAATTGTCGTTTAAATAGTCATTAACATTATAATAGCACTTTTTAACTGTATAAAAAAAAAAATTAGCTCAAGGTGAGTATAGTAATATGCGAAGGAAACTACAACGAAAAAGACGCTTCAAATTCTACAGCAAATAGTATGTTTGTTTTCATTCATCTTTAATAAATAAATATGGGACACTGGACCAACAAATTCATTTATAAAAAATGTTGGCCCTCGGCGGGAATCGAACCCGCGACCCACTACGCCAACGAGCCAGTCAAAATTTAAATTTAATCAATGGCTCCATATTGTTTTACCATCTACGGGCTTTCTTAGTTTTGATTCGATCACGCAGGAACCAACCATACGAGTAGCTCGCCCTTATACCCGCTGTTACTTTCTTATGAGGGCCATAGTCGGCGACTAAGTGCAACTTATAAATATAAAATAGTACATAAACTTTTATTTTTAGCCGTAACAAGCGCGCCTTTTTGTTGCTTGTAATTCGCCTCATTATATAAGAAAAAGTTGCATACGATCGCCTTATAAAACACTCATCGGATTTTATGACGTTTTATATTTAATACCGGTTGAACAAAAGGCTGTGTTAAGTAGTTATTGAAAGCGAAATTACAGGAAGACTAATTAAATACCACACCAATGGTAATTATACATTACTTGACATAATATAAACGACTCTCGTTCGAGATAGTTTCATTTTACAGTAAAAACGAGCGTGCAATGTAACTTTTACCTAAACCGTTTTAACTTATAATTTCCTAGTAACTAGGTGCCGAGCTTTTCTCAATATTTTTTAGAAGATATAAATAAAAAAGATCCAATATGAAAAAAAATGACATAAGTGTGGATTCGAACTATAGTATTATGATTTTTCGGACCACCCGATTACCCCACTGTGCTATTACAACTTTACAAATGACAGTTTAATTAGTCTATGTTTTCAAATACTATTATAGCAGGTTTTCAGTGCTTAATTAGGATTTTATTTAAATAAAACCCCATACTGAGTACGTTACTAAGTTTCATGAAAATCGTTGGAGCCGTTTTCGAAATTCAGATATATACCTATATAGACTATACTAATATTAATACTATACTAATTAATATATGATATACTAGACTAGTATTAATTTAATATTAATTAATTTTTAGATATATAAATTAAGTAATACTAAATTAACACTAGTCTAATGTTAAAGAAGGGGGATTGCGTATTGCCTAAATAAGTTTGGTACTTATCGGGCTGTAGACAACACTAGCAATATTATCTATACAGGGTGCCCTGTAATTAATTGATAACCTTACCACATAATAGTGGATCTATTCAGGGCTTAAAATTGTTTTAAAAATATATATATATTCGAAATGGTACCCAAGTTTTTAATTTTTTTTGAAATAGTAGAATTTTCAAAATTATATACATTTTAGTAAAATACGACAAAAAAGTTCGCAATAGTATCTCTCTACCTATTATGGTTAACTCATAATAACTACGTTTACGATTAACATTTTAATTCGGGAAATTTTTTGTGATACTGATTCCCACGCGGGCGAAGTCACAGCTAGTTCTTTATAATATTACTAGCAATCGCCAGCGACTCCGCCCGATTAAAACCGTAATATAGTATTTTGTTAACCATAAAAATGGTTAAAGTGGGTTAACCATAAAATCTAGACATATGCTGTCACGGAATTTATTTAAACTTTTAGAGGGGAACTATTTTGTAATACATGATTTTTGAATAACTTTCACCGTTAACGCGTTCACGTTTAGTTAACGCACGCAAAGAAAACTTTCAATTTTGACGTTTCCGTAATATTTTTCTTCCTGCTATTATCCTATTTATCTTAGCGTGACGTTCTCGTGATCCTTCCTCGATATATGAACTATCTTACACTCACAGAACTCCCAATTCCCAAGAAAATTGTTCAGCTTTATATATTAATATAGATATAGATATAGTAGGATTACATACATTTTACAACGGCACAAAACTAACAGTTATTAGAACTGACAATCACATCATAGACAATCACAGGACGGCGTTGAATCATGCACTGAATGTATATTGCATTTGATTTTTGCGTACCAACAGGTTGGTTGGATTCCGACACGCAAGTGATAAAGGCTGTAATATAATGCCTTGTTTACATATACCAGCTCGTTTTCTATCGTGGATGAGATAAGATTGAGATATTCATCATTATCGAACGGAGGTCCATGTCTCATACTATAGATAATGCTATCAAAAGATTATGATATGGTTAAGACTTATCGTGTTTTGTTCATTAAGGTAGTGGCCGTAACTTTGTGCGTACTTTAGTACCTAGATAAAGGAAGCCTTTTGGCTATTTACTGTGGAGGTTCCTCGGACGGTCGTGATCCCTACGATTAGGAAGCAGACTTTCTCGAAGGACTTCCTTCCATCTACCTCTGTCCTTGGCCATGTGGAGTGCATCATATAGTTCGGAGTCCAGTGTGGTACGGATCTGGTCAGATGGATCTAATGGCGCTGCGGGGTCTTGGCCATTTTCAGTTTTTCTTTGGAGAACAGGAAATACATAATGGATATTATTCTAAAACTATAGTAAACTCGACCATAGTCGCGGGTTCAGCTTATATATATAGCTATGTTTAGGAAAACAGACATTGGTTACGTGGATTATGTGCAACTGGCTGAATACTAGAACATTCTACCAATTAAACTGGATGTCACATGGTAATCCCTGATAAAATGTTGAGCTTTAACGATCTACGCGCGCGGTAGCTAAAGTAAATGAGATTGTACAGTTAATATCTACTACGAAGCATAGACTAGACTTGAATTTTTATTTCCCACAATATTATTGTAGTCGAACCATCCTATTAGTATCCATATTAGTACCTGGGTAACCAAGCCTTGCTCGGTAGTTTTTAAATGATGTAAAAATAATTTAAATATATTTTTTTAAAGAGAAATGAAAAAATAATAGGGCAGGTGGGGCTCGATCCTAGTACTTTCACCTCTCCAGACCGCCCGTTCTTCAAATGAATTACCATGACTTTACGTTTGATAGCGAAAAATTGTAATTGTATTCAACGTAAATTTCAAAAAAATTTTGAACCCGAAAACAGGGATAAAACGACATTTTAAAAAAAACTTATCTAGATCGATTTTTCTCTCCCAAAACTCCCCAGAAGCTGAATTTCAGGAAAATCGTTGGAGCCGTTTCCGAGATTCCGAAAATATATATACATATACACGTACAAGATTAATTCATTTCAATAGTAAGGTAAATGCGAAAGGTTGCGAGTATGTATGTATGTTTGTTACTCTTAACACCTGAGTAACATATACGCTATAGAAATCCTGTTAATTCTAAAGTGAAAATACCTAGTACAAGTCCCAGATATCGCAAGCTCTTTCTTTCTTTCTTTTTTCAATTGCATTTTATAGCTTTGAAAAATATAACTAAGCCTATTAATTACAATTGTAACAGATAAGTTCCAGCAATAAAAAAATATAACAATAAAAAATGCATCATCATCCTCCTGCCCTTATCCCACTCTAAGTGGGGTTAGCATAACATGTTACAAACATGTTATCATATGATTTGGCTACGTATTTTACGACTGGCCGCCTGCCTGAGTTCAACTTACTTTAGTCGTATTTTACGACTCCTTGGTAAGAAAGAGGGTGATCTATTTTACTCAACCGGATACCACACGGTGGGTCAACTTACCTTAGTCACCTTTTAAGACATCTCGGTAAGAAATGAGGTTGGTACTATTCTATTCAGCCGGATACCACACGGCGTAAATGTATAGAACATTTTCAAAAAGGTGCTTTACTTTATCCCTTTAACCTGAAATACTCAACAAGAATAGATTTAATGAATAATTAATGAATGGGCAGCCACAAATACTTGCACTATTTATAATTGTGCAAATAAGGATGGTAGCTAGCTAACTCGTTTGTCTAGACACAGTCATACTATTTTTGCTATAAACTTAAATTCTATCTGTAAACAATCTTTTATAACCACAAACTTAAGATAGGAATTGAGAAAAACCTACAGTGCCTGCAGTGGGTAGTGATTCTGACGTCAGCTCCGCGGGTCGCGGGTTAGATTCCCGCCGAGGACCAACATTTTCTATAAATGAATTTGTTGGTCTTTGAGCCTATGTATATTTGTATTTAAGTATGTATTAAAAAATATATTTGTATATATACACCAGTTGTCTGTGTACCATAACACAAGTATTAAGTTACTTACTATGGGGACCGACGAACGTGTGTGTGTCCCATATATTTATAAAAAAAAATTGCGGAAATATAAGGTACTTGTATTTACAGGTAAAGTATCGCAGTGAGTTTAAGGCATTGTCTTGTATAAATAAATCAATTTTAGCTTTGCCATTACCGCAGTTTAAAAATAAAACTATTGAAGGCTGATACAAAAAGCCTGTATCAGCCTCTGTTGTATTTTATCTGTTGAGGATTACAACGATGATAAGAATACGTAGATATAGCTACTGTTCGACCTATTACATGATAGTATTGTAACTAGTTATAAGATTTATATTTTAAAAAGAGCAACTACCTAGTTTCTTGCTGGTTCTTCTCGGTAGGAGCAGCTTTCCGAACCAGCAGTAGAGTTAACGAGTCAAAGTTGGATTTTACACAAGTATGAATAATTAGTATTAAACATAGTGCTGGTACGATATGTTATGATTTTTAAAAGAAAAGGCAACATGGACTTTAATGCCGTATTGTTTGAAGGTTGAGGTATGATTTGAAAGCGGTATATTTTTGTTTCAAAATATAAATAATCAATGCTATTTACAATCCAGAAATCCAAAATCATTTAATATGTGTTGAGCACAAATAAAATTAGTTATTGTTTATAATAATCGATTAAAGTAAATTAAGTTAATAATATAATAAAGAAGGCGTTGATTACATGACTATTTCAGTAAAAATAATAATTAAATAATGATAAAAAATAGTATTAAAAATTTTGTTTAAATATTTATACTTATGTCGACATTAGTCTAATTTATGTCAGAAAAATATATTTTTGAATGCCTGAATTCTGTATATAAAAACGTTCACAGTTAAGTACTACTATCATTCTATGCAACTCAAACATTGTCTATTAGCTATAAATTCCCGTTATACATCAGTGTCAACTAATTGCAAGATTGATATAAAAACTACATATTTGTTACGATAACTTCATAGCAAATCGCACAGAAATGCTACGCCATTTCCGTCGATGGTTGAGATGGTATTTATTAAAATCTTTCTCACGGGCAGAAGCATACCTTTTATTGATTCCATCTTTGCTTTCACCAACATTCTAAGCCTCCTTTTTATATACCATTTCTAAACTCAAAAGTTCCTTGCGTTTATGACTGTATAAATGATATACTATTTACGCCGTGTGGTATCCGGCTGAATAGAATAGTGCCACCCTCATTTCTTACCGAGGTGTCGTAAAAGGCGACTATGGTAAGTCGACCCGCCGTGTGGTATCCGGCTGAGTAGAATAGACCAACCTCCTTTCTTACCGAGGTGTCGTAAAAGGCGACTAAGGTAAGTTGACCCACCGTGTGGTATCCGGTTTAGTAAAATAGACCACCCTCTTTCTTACCGAGGTGTCGTAAAATACGACTGAGGTAAGTTGACGTCAGGCAGGTGGCCGGTCGTAAAAACGCAGCCAAATCATGTGACAGCATGTTTAGAACATGTTGTGCCGACCTCACTTAGAGTGGGATAAGGGCAGGAAGATGATGAAATGATATACTATTTATCGAATTAAATGCTACTTACTATATTTTTCATATAAACAGTGCCTACTTAATGGTGCAAACATGTCAAACTTACAAGTGGGCCGACCCTCTGATCTCAGTATGGTGAAAAATCTTTACGCCGTGTGGTATCCGGCAGAGTAGAATAGACCACCCTCGTTTCTTTCCGAGTTGTCGTAAAAGATGACTGAGGTAAGTTGACGTCAGGCAGGCGGCCGGTGGTGAAAAACGTAGCCAAATCATGTGACAACATGTTTGTAACGTGTTGTGCCGACTCCACTTAGAGTGGGATAAGGAGGATGATGATGGTAAAAAATCTTTATCTGGTTGTGATAGGACTATTTATTTTGCTATAATCCCAGTTTATTAAGAAAATCTAGGAAGCAGAAACCGTTCTGACCATCTCCTGTTGATGCTTCGGTTACGGGGCAGGGTGGTGGTGTTTTTTTTTCTATATATTTTTCATGCGGTAACTACTCCTGCATATATAAGGTATGAGAACGGTTTTTGCTTCCTACACTTAGCATTACATAGATTTTCTTAACTAACGCGGTATAGTCCGCGCAAAATAATTCTATCATAATTATAATATGGAATTCCCCAAAAATGCCTTCTTGTATAAATTATTTATAATATTATTTTATACATAAACTCTATTGCACTGCTGTACTCTAGTAACTCAGGCTGCAGTCCATAAGAAAAAAAAGTGCAAGAACTTCGCATTTCAGAACCTGAAACACGTTCACACGATTATCGTAATGGTATTACAATTAAAATTGATTATTCTATTAGAACCGTACTCCAAGCATGTGATGTCGATATCAATTTGAAATCACAATAACCGGTATACCAGACGTGTATACGCTCGTTAAGGTTGCTCCTGTGTTTTTTGTGTCTAGTAGGTAATGTAAAGCCTTGTTACAAGTACCGACACGACATCAACAATAATTAGTAGCATCGATATTATGTATTTACGATACGATACGATTTGTTTACGATAAATTTAAATAAAATAAAAAAAAGAAAAATATCTACTTAAGAATTCTTATACAAAAACAATCCATACTTCATTAGTCGTTTAGCAAGTCGATGTGCTTAATAAGTCCAAAATTATCAAACCTCGCTAATTAAAGTATAACGTCTACTAATAACGTCATCACGGCGGCATGGCATCATCGCAGAGCGATGTAAGAGATATGCTATTGCGGATTTTTCTATAGTATTTTCGTAAATCTATAATTTTCTCCTGATTTAACGCGGCGCAAGCGACTAAAGCTCCCAGCAGGCGACTTATTTTACAGTTGCGCTTACCTCTAACCTATTATTAACCTAAATCTTTCAATAGAATTGCAGTCAGTACCTTTTAGTAAAAGCCATAAAAGAATTCGTTCAGCAGATTTAGAGAAAATTGATCAAATACAGACTGGAGATTTTTTTTATAATAATTATGGATGGGATTTTTAATACCTGATGGATTGATTTAGGAATATCAGTAATTTTTTTATCCAATATAGTCTGTTATAATAGCTTCAGGTACACCAAAATTTCATGGATATAGATGACTAGACAGGAAAGTTTAACAGACAACTGTACAGGCAGAAAGATATGATTAACAGATAGTCAGACGTTTGTATTTATACTATTAGTATGAATATTTAATAAAGTAATGGTCGATGAATGAATTGTACTTGTATGTTATAATCCGTCTTCCAGCATAAGCATACTGATTAAGTAACATCGTGTCGTTTGCACGCAGCTTTGTCGTTCCCTATAAATACATTGATTAACGGTAATTCCACATTTGCATTGCGTTTACCCGTCTCCACAGTAATTTGGCGTATTCAACTGGCTTAGTCTTTATACTGTCGGCTATAATTGTTTGTACACATGCAAACAACGGCTGTGATAATATTTGCATGGCACTTCATAAACCGCGTCGTTTTTCATTTTTTTTATATTTAAGTGGATGAATTTCTAAGTGGTGTTTGCTAGACATTGTGTTTGGTTAGACAGAAATTTCTAAGGTGATTTTTGATGTTTTTTTAAATAAAACATCATTTTTTGTATTACGTTTTGCTTAGAGCAAGCATGTTTAAAATGTTGTCTTTGTAGGACCTGTGTTAATATTCAGACTTTCCAAAAAATTTCCACGTTATCTTCTTGTTAGTCGTTATCTGCATTGCTGAAGGTTTCGTCTAGACAGAATTATTCTTTTTGATCTTTTTGATGCATTATATTTTTCTAAAGCTTTGGTAATTGGTAGGCCTGTAAGCGTCTTTACTTGGTCCTAATCAACGGGTAGTTGAGCAACCGCGTGGTCTTTTTCCATCGACCTTGCAAACAACCGTTAACTTGTCCAGGCTTTCAGGGTTTCTGCAAGCATGTCACGTTCCACATCATATGCAGATTGGATTTAGTCTTTTTGGAACCTTTCTGAAGTTGAAAAGATCAACTTCACCAATAATACGTTATCTGTTCTGAAGAATCCATCTCTTGGGATCTTCTCTATGTATGTATCTCGTCGCCATTTCATCACAATTTTTTAAACCGTGTTGGTGATTATTCCTTCTACGGATGTAGTCATTTCTAATCTCACAACGTTCAAATATTTTAAGTGTGAGATTAGAATTAAGTAGTACTTCTTTAGTCAGGGTAATAATTCATCGCTGCTTTGAAAAATTGTTTATTATGGCATCTGTCTTCTAAAAACTACTTATTTAGGAGCGTCTTGAATTATTTAACTTAAGAAACAGCTCTCTAAGAATTTTCTTGTCCATTTCTTAAGATATTAGCAATTAACCGGGAAAATATTTAATGAGGGAAATAAATTAGCCCGATTTTTTCTCCGTATGCTTCTCATTTTATCGTAATCATCATCTTCCTGCCCTTATCCCACTCTAAGTGGGGTCGGCACAACATATTATAACATGTTGCCACATGATTTGACTACGTATCTTACGACCGGCCGCATACCTGACCTCAACTTAACTTAAACTAATTTTATGACACTTCGGTGAGAAATGAGGATGGTCTATTCTATTCAGCCGGATACCACACGGTGGGTCAACTTACATTAGTCGCCTTTTACGACACCTCGGTAAGAAATGAGGGTAGTCTATTCTACTCAGTCGGATACCACAAGGCATTCTCATTTTATCGTAATATCAAACAATTTTGGTATAAAGACGTTAATTAAATAGTGAATTATGTAATTCATGGGGAAGAATACCCCAATATCACTTATATCGCGGTTATATAATAGCTGCATGATGGACGAATTATCACCGGTTATTGGCTGCGAAGGGCTTTCATCATTTATAAAAAAATGTACTAAAATTTTAAGTTCAGAGTTTGATCCTTAATGTTGTAAGTTTTCATTATTCTCTTTGTTTTTTGTTTTTCTGTTTATTATTAGGTTTGTAATTGTAAAATTATTACTAAGAATGATTTCCTGTAATTGGTACTACATATTTAATTTAAGACTATTTGGATATTTTTGGGTTAAATAATATGTTATGTTGTTGGAGATCCGTGAAAATAAATAAATAGGTGGTCCATCAAATTGCTTCACTCAAAATAGAACACAGATATTATATATTCAAAGAATACTGTTAGATGTAAGCTCATAATATAACTAGATTTTGCTCAATTACGTGGAATGCACTGTGTTGGAAACAATATAAAGTAAAGGGTTTCTTTGGCGTATAAAGCCTATTCATTTCCTCATTTCACGAATGATTGACTAACAGAAACGTCCAATTAACGTGGTCCATTAGCAAACAGATTGTCGATATAAATGTTATTACTGATTGTGCACAAACAATTAATAACGGAATTAAATCCTCCATGTATTTTCGTTAATGATTTCCTATTAATCCTTATAGAGGTATGTATTCGAAGAGAATTTAGCTTTGTTATATCCTATCCTAACTTAACTAATATTATAAATGCGAAAGTTTGTGAGTATGGATGTACGTTAATTACTCTTTCACGGCGATTCCGTTTAATCAATATCGATGAAATTTGGCACAATTATTCCTTATACAATATAACATATAGGCTATAGAAATCCTGTTAATTCTACAGGAATAGGATCGTACTAAAAAGCTCAATCTATTATCAACTTATCACGCTACAACAAGTAAAAGCTAGTATTTTCTAATTCATGATAATTTTTTAACATAACGCATAATACTTAATTCTACAAATTTGTCTTATGGATAATGTCATCTTGTACAAACACGACTTTTTTCTTTTCTTACTATTCGAGGCTTGTATTGTACAATAAAGAGAATAAATATTTTTTTTTATGTTCAGAGCTATGTGTATGTTGCGGTATTGTGAGAGTGTGTGTGTTTATCTTTGTGTGTTAAACTGTATTGGTTAACAGTCAAGGCGGTTGTCCAATACGGGTGGTTAGTGTTCTTAAGCCTAGTTTCCTACACAAAGTTTTGAACTTTTTTTTAGGAGAGACGAATCACAGCTTTAAAGATGTTAAGCTGTGTATCAATCAGCAAATCTCTTTCCCTTTCTGTATTTAAGTTACAAACTAGAAAATATGTATCTTAAGTAATTATATAGGTTTTTACTAGATTGAAAAGAGGTATTGAAAAGATGCTACTATCTTTTCATCTTATAAAGTTTTCTTTTTCTCTATATTACTCGTATTCTCTTTCTTCTTCAATACTTGTCCCTTTCCTTCTGTTACTCAGAGGTTGAGTGGAAGAGATCTTTTTTAGGGATAAGTCCGCCTTTATATATTTATGTATGTGCTTTTTACTTTTTCGATAAATAACAAGAGTTTTATTCGTTTCTGTTAAAAAGTTTCTAATGCATTAAAATGAATCAAAAACGATTAAAAAATTATATATGTCTGATAGAGGTAAAAAAATTCACCTTCCGTTGAGGTTCACACGCTGTGATTTTTAGGTTATTACGACTATAGTAAAAAGCTATATTGTTCGAATTTTTTTTTAATAATTCAATGGAATATAAAAAAAAATGTATTTCATACAAGCATATACTCGTATTTATTATTTGAAATAATTGCAACAAAGTAGCATGTTACAATATACAGCGTGTCGGATATGTAGACATTGAAAAATGTTCTAGCGAATATCGCTTGGGGGCGCTTTTTAAATAACATGGACGCACAATTAGAAACAACATATAAGATATTGGATGCATTATTCTAGAGACCTTTGAAAGCGAGATTTGATAGTATTTCTGTTTTTGTGATATGTGTAAATATATAAAGCACGCTAAAGAAACATCGTTTTAGAAGATGACATAAAGTAAGTAATTCTTTACCTAATAGTGCGTTTGTTATCCTACAGCTTTCGTTTCTCTTTGGAAATAAGGACTGGGAACAGAGAATGACTCACTTACTCATTAATTATTATGGTATACGAAAATTTCCTTCAATGAATTCAATCACTGATTTTTTTTACTTTAAAATGACTGGCCCGTTGGCGTAGTGGGTAGTGACCCTGCCTTCAGCTCCACGGGTCGCGGATTCGATTCCCGCCGGGGGCCAACATTTTCTATAAATTAATTTGTTGGTCTTCGAGTCAAGGTGTATATTTGTATTTAAGTGTGTATTTTAAAAATATATAAGTATATATTCACCAGTTGTCTGTCTACCATAACACAAGTATTAAGTTACTTACTTTGGGGATGGACGACAGTGTGTTAGTGTCCCAGATATTTATATTTATTTATAATCAGACGGATACCACACGGCGAGTCAATTATCCTTAGTCGCCTTTTACACTTCGGTAAGACATCGGAGTGGTGGAAAACATCGTAAGGAAACCTGCATATCTCTAGAGAACTCTGCCTCATGGGTCTTAGCTTTAACCCTTCTTTTCAAATCTGGAACTTTGCCCAGCAGTGGGATAATCACACTTATTTACTCACTTCTTAGTTATGAGTGTGTATTATATACGCTGACAACTAAATGTAACATTTAAGAATTATTGTACGTGTTGATGGAATTTAAATGACCGAGTCACTTCAAGAGATTGTATTTATGTAAATGTAGTCCCTTCAAGAGGGTATATTTAAATATGTGTAGGGTTTTCAGAAAGTACGACATGAAAGTAAATTGAATCTTCAATCAATTTCTTTTATACTAGCTTTTAACCGCTACTTCGTTTGCATGGACTGTTGCCGTGTGAGGTTGATAATTGATGCCACTTTTTAACCTCATCCTATTCCTGTAGAATGTTGTAGAATGCCAATCTTATCATACTAATATTATAAATACGAAAGTGCGAGTATGCATGTATGTTTTCTACTCTTTCACGGCGAATCTGCTGAACAAATATCGATGAAATTTGGCACAATTATTCCTTATACACCGAGGTAACATATAGTTTAAAGAAATTCTGTTAATTCTATAGGAATCGGATGTTATTGAAAAGCGCCATCTATCAGCATCTCATGGAAATATTTGTAGGGTTGGAGAATGACAGAAGCTACTGGTTTATACCAAGACGCAAACGAAGTTGCGGGTAAAAGCTAGTGATACATAAAACATAAAATGACAAATTAGCGAAAAATTCACTGACAAACTGAACTAAATTGATACTTTGGTCTACTTATATATCATATAAACAAGTGTTTGAAAACCATTTGCAAGCCCTGGCGAACTTGTTTTGCTAAGTTGACCTGCCATATAATTCCTAACGGCTCAGTTTAATGAGTTAGCAATCATACTCAAAGACAAAGATGATATATTCATTCCACGTCTCACACTCGTAAATATTTGGTCATACTGTGTGTGTAGCCTTTAGTTAACTGGTCTTTTTAACTCCAGTTACAATTATACGATTACTGTTACTTTTAAATATTAATGTGTGGAGTTCATAATTCGATGTAATTTTTCATCGAACAAACAAAAATGCAACGCGTTTTCAAAGACAAAAATTACGATATTCCTTTCTTTTTTAGACATGACACGGAATATTCTATAAAAAAAAGTAAATTCGATTAAAATTCATTTCAATTTTTGAAAAAAAAAATACGGAAAAAAGCATTTTCCATTGATCCGATGAGATTTATGAAAATCGCCTAATTTCAAAAATATGAATGCTGAAAGAATGCTCTCAGCGTTTCCGCGCTGAATCGCTAAGCTGATTCTTTGTGCGAAAAAGAAGCCATTTGCTCCTTGCACAGCTCTTGTCACTTGAAATAACAAATATATTTTTCAATTCATTGTCTGTTTCGTTTTGTTTGGCTTGACAGACTATTATAGGATTTAAACTGAGAGATAAGAGTTTATAAAATACATTTAATGTAAGTACTATAAGAAAAGGGATAACTTAAGCGTAATATATTCATGTCAGAATGAACCATGAAGCAGGGCTGATTCTAGCTTGTAATGAATTGGTGTAGCTAGTAGTCTCACACGATAAAATCAGAAATAAGGAAATCCGGAGATTAACCAAAGTGACCTACTTCAACAGATCGCGATAATCAGGCTTGACGGCAAAAAGGTTAAAGAAGTAATGGACATGGGCACGTATGGTGTCAGAGTCCATTAGTTTCAGGGATCCGGATTAAAACGACACAAGATCATGCAAATTTTATATAAACAAGTGTGGAAATTTAAAAAAGAGAACTTTATGTTTTATAATAGAGTTCCAGGTTCGAGTCAAGGGTCTGTAACCTTTAAAAGCAAAAAAGCGAAAATCGTCATTGAACAAAATTTTTCGGATTTTGTAATTTAACGAAATAAATTTATTTTGATGTTGATATAGTAATAGTTTTAATCTGACATAGTAAAGAATCTGTCTATGAAATAATGTTTATTCATATGGAAATATAAAAAAAAAATATTACGAAATATATTCTAGCATAATAATGGCACAAATGGCATGCTTTTTGAAAGAAAGGTTTTTAATAATCAGTTTTTTATGAGTACGGTAAGGATAAAACTACACACAGAAAGAATCGCTAACGACCCGCAAAAATGCAGAACCCTCTTTAAAATTTAAAAATACCTAAGAAAAGATTATTTGAAGGAAGAAAGAGATTTCCAAGTTACATTAAATGTGGCGTGATCTGAACATCATTAAAAATATAAAATATCTAGGTTTGAAACTTTCGCAATTCACACTTATTATTATAAAAACATACGGGTTACGTCGCAATAAAATCGAGTTAACTTTTATTTAACATAAGGTTAGACGTTTTGACAGAGGTGCATCCGGAGCCACAAACTGACTAGGCTCCGCGTCGTTTCGTTACCGTTCACTACAGTCATTATTTTCTTTTTCTACCCTCACTCACTCACATTTAATCCATGTAAGGGTTTTAAATTTACATAACAAAAACTGGGATGTCAGTTTCTTACTAGTTCAAATACTTTAATGCAAAATTAATGTCTGTATTGTAATTACTGGTAATTAAGTTGTCAATGTCAAAGATTCGTAATGGATATTGTTTAACCGTGTAATAGTTTTAGTGATGATTATAAGTTTCCTACTTGTAACGGAGATTGATATTAATGTTCCTTTAACCATAGTTTTAGGTGATTTATAAGAGTATAAGGCATAATGGCTAAAGGGTGCGTGAAAAAGACTGCTGATTCATATCACAGACACTTATGAGTTTTCTATAAAGTAGTTATTTTATATTCTATTGCTTGTCAAAGACGTATCTCTTTTGAGCTAAAACACTCGCTGCTTAAAGGTTACACATGTTTTAGTGATATGTGGATATTAACACGACGTTTTTCTTTACAACTAACAAATAACATTTTTATCCTCCTGCGTTTATCCCACACTCAGTGGTGGCGGCACAACATGTTATAAACATGTTGCCACATGATTTGGCTTGTTATTTTACGACCGGCTGCCTGCCTGTCGTCATATAACCTTACTCGTATTTTACGACACCTCTGTAAAAAATAAAGGGGTGGTCTATTCTACTCAATCGGATACCACACGGCTTATTTTTGTCCCTTCCCATAATATATAAGAATTATTTGAGTTCAAACCATATGATTCAAAGAAGGCTTTAAGCTTGCTTTAGCAAAAGATAAATTGTAAATAACAATAAGGCCAATAAGTTTTTAGTGTAAACCTATTGACGCCTGCTCAGAGTAGGTACACCGAATTTTATCAATATAGCTCTAACTTTCAAGAAGTACCTGACTTACAGAGAGCTCAACAGACAGACAGTCTTTCGCATTTATAATTTAATCATGGATACAGATTATGAATTTCATTATTATACATTTTAAAGACTTTCTTGACTCTCTTTTGTGGTTGCACTGTTATAAGCCATTAGATCCGATCATGTTTTACGATTAAATATTTTCCATTGATTGCATATATTAATGTTAATCACGACACCTCTTAATATATGAGCTGAAAAGCCAATATATAGCTCGAAAAGCTAATAATATATACCATGCTCGGTAATTTTTTTAATATAAAAAAATTGCAATAAAAAAAATAAAAAGATAATGTTCGATCGTGGTATTCTGAATTTGAGACTGCCCATTACCCTAATAAAAAATCGCTTTGCTTTCTTTGCTTTCATATAAATTTGTAGCAGTTTTTTCAAGTTCCGAAAACAGGGATTTTATTTAAATAAACCCTAGCTAAATCGATTCACCCCCCCCACTCCCCTCATTCTGAATATCATGAAAAATATGTATATATATACAAGATATAATCAATTAAATATCAAAGATAATGTATATGTATAATAATGTTCTGGATACCAGATTGATTGGTATTTACATATATTTACGTTTATAATTGGCAATATAGTTGTGGCCATTTAGATTTATAAATTTTAAAGCTAATATATATCTGTAACTTTTATAGTTTTAGTGATGGTTTACAGCTAACTTGACCTATTAAAGAACGTTGTTTCCGCCTTTTTCTTCAAAGCAGTAAATCGTGAATCGCTTAATTAGTTATTGAATTATATTAATTTAATTGTGCATAAATCGTTGTATAAATTCTTATGGCAATTTTTATTGGCTTTTACGTATTTGATTTTGTTTAGTTTTTATATTATATTTACTTTTTGGTTTTTGTAAGATTAGCGAATGAACGAATCAATTTACAGATTTGGATTTCGGCATGATTGTAGGTCTAAAGGATATCTCGGCGTGTGTAAATATTTTGATTCGTTTGTAATTTCTTTATTGCATTAATTAATATATAAATGATAAAAAACAACATAATGTGCAATGGCGGGCTTATTCCGGATACGAATTCGTGATTGTGAAATTGTGAAATTTGAGTTAAATTCGTAATATCTTTATCTTATGATTTTTTTGTTGTATATATTAATTTAAATATATATTTTTCTGTTTTAAAAAAGTACCAGTGTAATTTAATAAGTATGAATTGAATAATGATTGATCCCAACGAAAAATATATTCGTGTCTGTTATAATAATTAAATAGGTATCGTAAAATTTTAAATCTATATTACACTACACTATCACTACAGTCTCACAAAATTTTTCCCGAATTGAAATTTTAAACATAAAAGTTGTTATTGTGAGTTAACGATACGGAGATATGTTGTCGCCGGCTTTTTGTAGTATTTTTGTAGATCTCTTCTTTAGTACATTACTCTGCTGGTTTACGCGGCGCGACCAAAGCTCCCAGTAAGCGAGTTTTTTTATCACTATCTTTTAGTAAAAATACAAATATGTTCAATAGGTTTTGAGAAAATCACCGTTTACTTAGCGTATGCAAAAAAAGCTTTAAATTTTGCCATTTTCGTAATATTTTTAATTGTTGCTCCTTTCCTATTTATCTTATGATATTACATAGCCTACAGCCTTCCTCGATAAATGGACTACCTTACACTCAAAGAAATTTTCAAATCGGTCCAGTAACAATCAGACAAGCAAACAAACAAACTCTTCAGGTTTATATATTAGTATGGAAAATCGATCAAATACAGACAGACAATTTTGTTTTATAATAAGTATATAAAATAATATTTACTCTGACGATATCACAACATATATGAAGAACAATCTCTAGATTTGCAGGAAATTCATGATCCTCCTGCCCTTATCCCACTTCAAGTGGGGTCGGCACAACATGTTATAAACATCCTGTCACATGATTTGGCTGCGTTTTTACGGCCGCCTGCCTGACGTCAACTTACTTCAGTCGTATTTTACAACACCTCGGTAAGAAAGAGGGTGGTCTATTCTTCTAAACCGGATACCACACGGTGGGTCAACTTACCTTAGTCGCCTTTTACGACACCTCGGTAAGAAATGAGGGTTTTACTATTCTATTCAGCCGGATACCACACGGCGCCTCTTACCTTAGTCGCCTTTTACGACGCCTCGGTAAGAAAATGAGGGTGGTACTATTCTATTCAGCCGGATACCACACGGTGGGTCAACTTACCTTTGTCGCCTCTTACGACACCTCGGTAAGAAATGAGGGTGGTACTATTCTATTCAGCCGGATACCACACGGTGGGTCAACTTACCTTTGTCGCCTCTTACGACACCTCGGTAAGAAATGAGGGTGGTACTATTCTATTCAGCCGGATACCACACGGTGGGTCAACTTACCTTAGTCGCCTTTTACGACACCTCGGTAAGAAATGAGGGTGGTACTATTCTATTCAGCCGAATACCACACGGTGGGTCAACTTACCTTAGTCGCTTTTTACGACACCTCGGTAAGAAATGAGGGTGGTACTATTCTATTCAGCCGGATACCACACGGTGGGTCAACTTACCTTAGTCGCCTTTTACGACACCTCGGTAAGAAATGAGGGTGGTACTTTTCTATACAGCCGGATACCACATGGCGCCTCTTACCTTAGTCGTCCTTTACGACGCCTCGGTAAGAAATGAGGGTGGTACTATTCTATTCAGCCGGATACCACACGGCGCCTCTTACCTTAGTCGCCCTTTACGACGCCTCGGTAAGAAATGAGGGTGGTACTATTCTATTCAGCCGGATACCACACGGCGCCTCTTACCTTAGTCGCCCTTTACGACGCCTCGGTAAGAAATGAGGGTGGTACTATTCTATTCAGCCGGATACCACACGGTGGGTCAACTTACCTTAGTCGCCTTTTACGACACCTCGGTAAGAAATGAGGGTGGTACTTTTCTATACAGCCGGATACCACATGGCGCCTCTTACCTTAGTCGTCCTTTACGACGCCTCGGTAAGAAATGAGGGTGGTACTATTCTATTCAGCCGGATACCACACGGTGGGTCAACTTACCTTAGTCGCCCTTTACGACACCTCGGTAAGAAATGAGGGTGGTACTATTCTATTCAGCCGGATACCACACGGTGGGTCAACTTACCTTAGTCGCCTCTTACGACGCCTCGGTAAGAAATGAGGGTGGTACTATTCTATTCAGCCGGATACCACACGGCGCCTCTTACCTTAGTCGCCCTTTACGACGCCTCGGTAAGAAATGAGGGTGGTACTATTCTATTCAGCCGGATACCACACGGCGCCTCTTACCTTAGTCGCCCTTTACGACGCCTCGGTAAGAAATGAGGGTGGTACTATTCTATTCAGCCGGATACCACACGGCGCCTCTTACCTTAGTCGCCCTTTACGACGCCTCGGTAAGAAATGAGGGTGGTACTATTCTATTCAGCCGGATACCACATGGCGCCTCTTACCTTAGTCGCCCTTTACGACGCCTCGGTAAGAAATGAGGGTGGTACTATTCTATTCAGCCGGATACCACACGGTGGGTCAACTTACCTTAGTCGCCCTTTACGACACCTCGGTAAGAAATGAGGGTGGTACTATTCTATTCAGCCGGATACCACACGGTGGGTCAACTTACCTTAGTCGCCTCTTACGACGCCTCGGTAAGAAATGAGGGTGGTACTATTCTATTCAGCCGGATACCACACGGCGCCTCTTACCTTAGTCGCCCTTTACGACGCCTCGGTAAGAAATGAGGGTGGTACTATTCTATTCAGCCGGATACCACATGGCGCCTCTTACCTTAGTCGCCCTTTACGACGCCTCGGTAAGAAATGAGGGTTTTACTAATCTATTCAGCCGGATACCACACGGCGCCTCTTACCTTAGTCGCCTTTTACGACGCTTCGGTAAGAAATGAGGGTGGTACTATTCTATTCAGCCGAATACCACACGGCGTAACATTTATTCTTACGATATCACAATATATATGAAGATCAATCTCCAGATTAGCAGGAAATTACTAACATTAAATACATTTCATTAATCATACGGAACGCGTTATAATTTCAAGTGTTAAACGGTGAATACACTCATGAAGAACGGTTCACGTGGCTAACTGATGCATCCGGTGCATTGCTAAGTGAAAGTGCGCTGTAACTGTTTTTTGGATTGTGTTGCCACATTAATTATTAAGTCATATAAACGGACGACCGTGTATTTGAATATATATATATATATATATATATATATATATATATATATATATATATATATATATATATATATATATATATATATATATATATATATATATATATGTATATATATATATATATATATCGGTATCTGGGAAACGGAAAGATTTTCCTAAAAATCAGCATGTAGGGGGTTTTGGGGAGAGGAAGCAATTTAGTTAGGTTTTATTTATAAATACTAATAAATACTAAAATTTACATTGAATATAAAACACTATTTTTGCAGTAAATTGTTTAAGTAAGTTAACTTTATAGAAGCACGCATTACTTTGTGGAATTCCATAGTAAAGAAGTTACAATACAATTATATTGCTTTAATCCACGTTTGTTAAGAGGATATATTTAATGCTAAGTAGATGAAGTGTATGCAGGACAAGTCACCACACGATTTACAAAACACCTTCAATATCAACACTTGACACAAGCACCACACGCACTCACTACCACAATCTCTACGATCGTTTCGCGCCGAAACCGAAGCATCATCAGGAGGATAGGCTCTACGAACAACAAGTTTTGTTCATCTCGTGTTCGAACAAAATCGTAACTACGGTTTTGTTTGTGGAGCCTATCCTCCCGATCCTTCTGAGGAAACAAACCAATAATTTGTTAGCTCCTGACTAACAAATTGTTTAAAAAAAAATTTTACCTTCGGCGGGAATCGAACCCGCGACCTAGCTAGCTTAAGGCAGAGTCACTGCTAACTGCACCAACGGGCCAATCAAATTTACGAGTATACCAGGCTTCCATAGAGAGATCTTATCCGGTATCTTTTAAGCAAGTAGATATTTCAATTTTTTTACATACATTACAGATTTTGGTTCGTAGTATTTACAAACTGGTAGCCCAGCAAGCTGTTGTAGCCCAGCGGTAACACCATTCGACTCTTTCGAGGAGGTCACGTTTTCAAACCCGGGCAGACACCTATGATTTTTTCTGTTAAAACGTATGTGTCTAATTTACAATTTATCACACGCTCTTCGGTAAAGGAACACATCGTGAGGAAACCTGTATATCTCTAGAGAATTCTAGAGGTAATGTGTAACCTGGCAATCCGCACTGGAGCAGCGTGGTAGGTTTTAGTTCCAAACCTTCTCTTCAAAAATGGAGAGAAGAGGCCTGTTCTAAGCAGTGGGATAGTAACAAGCTACCACTTACTATTTACTTTTTACACGTATCGACGTTATTATAATAATGAAAATAGAGAAAAGAAATTGTCAATTTCTATTACTTTGTATTTGCTTGCAGACCGCACACGGCGTTATAATTCTAGACTTTGGGTACAATTTTTAATATTGCCCTATAATATCGGATACGCATCAAGTGTTGCTAGTAATTGCGGTTCGCTTCTAATTTACTGACAATGTTTACACTGTACGACTATAATGCGACACGACTTTGTAATGTAAATTTTAATAAAAAAATGTTTCTTTAATTTTTTTGACTTATGATGCCTTTCCGTTATGCTGATTTTTGATGATTTTTTGATTATTTTTTTTTTATTTTTGATGATGATTTTTTTCAAACTAACTTACAAGAATAGGTATTATTTATTTTAAATAAGATTATTTTAAATATATATTCGTGCATTTATTTAATTATATAAAAAGATCTTCAAAATTTATTTATACTTGGGAATGCACTCAGGAATAGCATTGTAATTTATATTCCCGATTGATTACTTTGATTTTAAATTTATTATAGTATAATATTTAGTATTTAATATTGAAAAGCTCCTTTAGAATACGGTTGAATTGCGATTTAACCCCTTGTTGCCTCCCTATTTATTTAATTATATTGTGCCAGCATTTTTACTTAAAGGACTTACATCAATCAAATCATTTTTTATTTAAGTAGGTAATAAAATTTGATTTCTTTATTCAAGTAAGTAATAGAAGAGATATATATACTGACTGTCTTAAGCTGACCTGCTGATTGCTATTTTAGGTTAAATTAATGACTTTATCTAAATAATAGTTTAGTTAATTCTAGCCAGCAGTTAAGTCAGGCTTTCCAGTAAAACATAATTAATTAAACCATAGATTTTATTTAACAATAAGACAAATTATTTTGCAAATACAATTTTAGTATCGTATACATTTATCGGTACGATTATTACATGACGTTGTCGTATGGTTAAAAAATATTTTAGGATTTACTTAAACATTATAAGACTTTCGATTGTAAGGCTTTCTCGCGAATGTTTTAGTTTATTTGGGTTAAACTGTTTTCAATGACTGCGTTAGGTAAAAGTAGATTTTCAGAAATGAATTAAGCCGTGAAATCCAACCAATTGTAGTTTAATTTGGTAAATGTCACATGAATTAGACTGTGAAATATAATGTTCGAAATTCAATTTTTTTACATTTCTACGTTTTTTTTTCATAATTTCGTAGGATCTGCATTTGCTCGTTTTAGAGTAGAGCCATTATGCGGGTTATTTTACTTGTTATTTGAGTTATCACCTGCTTTTAGTAGAAATTTAGGCATAATAAAATTAGGTCCAGTAAAACTACATGTGCTTTAAAGTTGTAAAAAACTACAAACACACACTCATAAGCTGAAGCCTTATAATATAACTAGCTTTTACCCGCAACTTCGTTCGCGTAGACTGATAGGTCGATAATAGATGGCGCTTTTCAATGTCATCCTTTAGAATTCTTCCTATAGAATACACAGCATTTCTATAGCCTATATGTTATTCCGGTGTATAAGGAATAATTGTGCCAAATTTCATCGACATTGGTTCAGCGGATTCGCCATGAAAGAGTTACAAACATACATCCATATTCACAAACTTTTGCATTTATAATATTAGTAGGACTAGGTCTATATCCAATATCAAATTTGTATAACAGAACACCCCCATTTCTTACCGAGGAGTCGTAAAACGTTGTTGACTTCGTTGACGTCAAGTTGGCGGTCGGCCGTAAACTACCTGGCCGAATTATAACAACATGTTCAAAACGTGTGCCGACCCCACTTAGAGTGGGATAAGGGCAGGAGAATGATGATTAGTATCATATTCATGTTGGTTAACCGTATGCAGAAACTGTAAAATAAATAAAAATAACTGTGAACTTAATCATTTTTTTTATAAAATTTGCATATAAAGCGGGCGTTCCGATTCCGTAACTCAAAATTATTTGGACTGCCGTTAAAAGGGTATTGTTAAAGTGTTGTTATCTGTTTCAGATTGGGCGATAAACACGGACGAGAGCCGTGAGTACTTTATATTTTACCTACTTTACGAAATACTCAGAGGCAGAGTAGACTCACGACTGTATTTTATCATCCTCCGTTTTTATAAAAATGTGAAACCTATTATGGATCGTCACCGCCCGACGGGGACGTGCGGCGGGTATGTCGGACTCGCACCGACTAAAAACCTGACAGTGCTCTACCACGCTGCTGGTGGCGGGGACAGGGTACCGTATCATATCATCCTCCTGCCTCGCACTCTAAGTGGGGTAGGCATAACAGATCATAAATATGTTGTCACATGATTTGGCTACGTATTTTACGGCCAGCCGCCTGCCTGACATCAACTTACCTTAGTCGTATTTTACGACATCTCGGTAAGAAATAAGGGTCGTCTATTCTACTCAGCCGGATACCACACGGCGGGTTGACTTACCTTAGTCGCCTTTTACATCACCTCGGTAAGAAATGAAGGTGAAATATTCTAATCAGCTGGATACCACACGCTGCGTCTACTTACCTTACTTACCTTATTTTATGACACCTCGATAAAAAAGAGTTTTACCGAGGTGTCATAATACGACTAAGGTAAGTTGATGACAGGCAGGCGGCTGGTCGTAAAATACCTAAAATAATTAAAAAAATCATGTGACAACATATTTATGATATGTTATGCCAACCCCACTTAGAGTGGGATAAGGGCAAAAGGATGATTGTGAAAGCTTGCCATGGTTTAAAGCAATAAATAAAAAAATCTATTTGTCTATTGTGATAAATGATACGATTGTCTCGTCTATAGTCTGTACGTTTTAAGTGGATAAGAGTGTTACCCGAGTTAAGGGTTCTTTCCCATGTTTCGTGATGTACGTTACCTACATACGATGAAGTTACAAGATTACAGACAATTCGCCGAGATGCCTTTATAGGTGTAAACTACAGGTCAAATAGTTTTCATTCATCTCGCTATCATCTCATATACCCGTGTGCATAACGGTTTTTAAAGCCGACTTTAATAATGGTAGATTATGATACTGTTGTATAGTAAGGGTTCTTATAATACAATTTTTTTTTTATAGTATCACACGAGTGTTATAAGACCAAGTTATGTACAGTGTCATACACTACTTTATCTATTCTCATACTATAATGCGTAAAACAATATTAATAAAAACCAGACTTTCTTTAAATATTGAAAAGATTTTTTAAATGTTAATATTAGCGCCAAGGCGCAAACATCGATTGCGCATGCGTGTTGCGTCGCCGCGGACTCGTTCATTGAAACCTTTTTTTTAAGGTAGAGGTTCAACTTCCTTGGTCCAGCTGGAGGTTGTATGGGTGTATCGTTATGTTTAAAAAGTTATATTATGATACAGGTGTCTATACAAGACCTGTATCGTAATAAAACTTTTTAATTTTCGACTATACGTAATGTTTGTCATTAGAATGTTGGTTTCAGTCCTGCCTGACATCAAATTACCTCAGTCGTATTTTGTGACACCTCGGTAAAAAGAGTAAATAAATAAAAATAAAAATATTTTATTCAATTCAAAGAGATTTAGAGGTAGTCTATTTTACTCAACCGGATACCACACGGCGCGTCGACTTACCTTAGTCGCCTTTTACGACACCTCAGTAGGATATGAGTGTACTATTCTATTCAGCCGGATACCACACCAATCGAAATAATAAGTACAAAAGACATGCAGCAGATAATTTTCCTAACTAGCAATAATCGCCGCTCATTTAAGATGTTATTTATTCATATAAATTACGCTTATGTTAGACTGTGCCTTAGGCTGACGCCCACCATGAGTATTCCCGAGGGAATACTTAATTGGCCAGGATAAACATATCCCGTTTCCGTCTCTTTTAAACTGGCTTTGTGCGGTGGGTGACTAATGAAAGAGCGATATTAATAATTTTTAGTTCGATATATTTAATGGTTTTATAAATGACTGGTTGTGCGGCTTCGACTAAAAATCAGTGTCTTAGAATTTTATACATATAGTTATAAAAGAGAACGAAAAAGTAATAATAGCACATGTATAAGGGTGAACTTATCCCTAAAAGGGATCTCTTCCAGTGTGCGTAGTGCGAGTTTTTTCAACCTACTCGATCGCGTTAGCGTAACGCCAATTTGTATGACGCTGCAATAGCGACATCTAGTGATTGCTATACATATTACAAATTTCGCCATACAAAATGTGTTACGCTAACGCGATCGAGTAGGTTAAAAAAACTCGCACTACGCACACAGTCAACCTTTGAGTAACAGAAGGAAAAGGACAAGAAGTGAAGAAGAAAGAAAATACGGGTAATACAGAGAAAAATAAAAATAAAAAGTGTATATAAATTTTCTGTTTAATCTAATAATTGATTTTGGGAAAATAAATAGATGAAAGTTTGCCCGCGTATTGCCCGCAGGCCATTTATTTCATTTGGAGTTAAAAATATGAATTAAACCAAAATGGAATATAAGAAAAAAAATGCTACATTAGAATGCCTTGAAAGAAAAGAATGCATAAATAGAATTTTTTTAACATAAAAGTAGTTATTGAGTTAGCTATAAGAGATAGAGAGTATAGGACTTTTTTTGTAGTATTTTTGTAGTTCTATAATTCTCTGCTATATTATTTTAGTGTATGTCTATGGTTTACGCAGTAGACTAAGGCTAGTCTACCAATACCATTTACAAAAAAACGTAATGTAATGTTAACAAAAATCTTACCAACGGAATAACCGCGCTACCATGTAGTAATAATCCTACAAAAATCCATTCAGTAAATTTTGAGAAAATCTATCACATACAGACAGACAGTTTCTGGGGACTTTGCTTTTTAATAACTAAAAATATAATAATATAAATATACTACTCCAACAGGTCAGTCAAAGGCCTAACGAATGTATAAACGAGGTTTAAGAGAAGATCATTCTTGTAATCACGTTGACGACTATGTTGCTAGAAGTGATGAAATGATTTGGTCATTATTTGAATATAAGGAGTTCTACGCGTACGAAGCCAGTAATAGCTAATGTTACAAATTTGTATAAAGAAAGAGAAAGGGCTTAACAACTTTCGAACAATTAACTTAATAACGTCTTACAAAACACAGCGTTCGCCACCCAAAGTGATATTTATTATATTGGATTACTATTAACACACCCAGAGGCAGAATCTCATTCATGCTAATTTTTACTGTCAAATATTATAAATAAATTGCCTTAATTTAACATATCGCGTGTCAAATTACGCACGCTTATTTCACGCCTGAGATAAAAATGGAAAAACTTAATAGAAAGTAAATAAGTTTTAAGAGCTAGCGACTACGAAAATATTGTGACTCTGTAATGTACAATAAGACAGGGGAGACGTGATAAAAAATAAGTGATAGTTGGTTAAATAAATCTAGTTAAAAAATATTTGTCGTTCTTTATTTTTATTTATATAAAAGGCGTATATAGATTTACCAATAATACTGGTCTCCGCAGGACCGATGGACTGGAATTTTCAGACAATATTGAGATAGAGCCAGATAATCCTGTAAAATTAGGTGGCAAACAGTAAATTTTTTTAACCGTCAATGACAGTTTTACTTACAGTGATAGTAATTATCAGACTCAGCCACAGAAACGCGTGGCCCGACCGCTAAAACAAAAAAATGTACATTATAAAAACACGCCTTTTGGTAACTACGAAAATTTAAGTTTTAATAACTCAAATGAATTAAAATTAGCAGTAATAGTTGCGAGTGCGGCTTGTAATATATAATACTATATATAATTCATCATATAATAATCACGTGTCTTGAAGGGGGTTTTTTATTTTTATTTATTTATTTAGAATATTAGGGGGTAGATAAGAACAAACAAGTTTAAAAATACATTAAAATTTGAAACAAATGAATTTTTATATAAATATATTTATTTTTAATAATAATAATTCTTAGAGATGTAGAGAATGTCTAGGTCACTAGCTCATGGACTATAATTTACATATGTGTGTATGAAGATGTGATAGCACTTTATTCTTACATCAATCATAAAGTCACGGCTATAAAGTGGACATGAAATGTCTGTGCATATAATAACACAGATTAGCGTTTCTGGTGTTATTATATGCGTAAATTTAAATACGATGCACAGACACGCAATGTGTTTGATAAATGAAGTCATATTATACAATAGCTATTTACTCCAAACTAGTTGTATTTTAACTTCCGTATACCTAACCATGCCGTAAAACTAGTTATTTTTTTTATTTTATAAGAAAAAGATTTATGATTTTTATTTAATACATAAGTATCGAACTATATGCTTAAGTTGTGAACTATATGCTTAAGTTATTTTGGCTAAAAAATGCTATTATAAAAGCACGTTTACAATGGAAACGTTATTGAGGTAAACCATTTTTTATATGCTATAATGCGGAATCATCGTCAAGTTTACGAATTACATAAAATTGAATAGTTCAGCCAAAATCTTTTGCTAAAGCAAGATTAAAGCCTTCTTTGAATCATATGGTTTGAACGCAAATAATTCTTATATATTATGGGAATGGACAAAAATAAGCCGTGTGGTATCCGATTGAGTAGAAAAGACCACCCTCATTTCTTACTGAGGTGTCGTAAATGGTGACTTAGTTGAGCCCTTCCGTGTGGTATCCGGCTGAGTAGAATAAACCACCCTAATTTCTTACTGATGTGTCTTAAAAGGCGAAGGTAAGTTGAATACACCGTGTGGTATCCGGTTGATCCACCCTCTAACTAACCGAGTTGTCGTAAAATACAATTTAGGTAAGTTGACACCAGGCTAGTTGTAAAACATGTAGGCAAATCATGTTTATAACATGTTGCGCCCACCCAACTTACAGTTGGATAAGGGCAGGAGCATGATGAATGGGAAGAGTCAAAAAAATATATCACGGATTATATTACGATAACGGCCTGTTACTATCCCACTGCTGGGCATAGGCCTCTTCTCTCCATTTTTGGAGAGAAGGGTTGGAGCTAAGACCTACCACGCTGCTCCAATGCGGATTGGTAGGTTACACATATCTCAAGAATTCTCTAGAGATATGCAGGTTTCCTCACGATGTTTTCCTTCACCGAAAAGCGTGTGATAAATTGCAATTATCAATTAGACACATAAGTTTTACTAGCAAAACTCATTGGTGTCTGCCCGGGTTTGAACCCATGATCGTACGATAGCTCCAACCCTTCTCTCCAAAAATGGAGAGAGGAGGCCTAAGCCCAGCAGTGGGATAGTAACAGGCTGTTACTTACTTACTTTTTATATTACGATAAAAAAAATGTTACACCATAATATCATACTTCTGAATATTGATCACCATAACTTATCTAGCAAATTGCACAGCGGCCTGCTATATCATCGATAATTGCAATCATCGATCTAACATCGATTTTATTTCCAATACGCTTCTGAGATGCCTCTATTTCATATTCATGAGATTCGACGGATAGAGTTGTACGTTTCTAATCGTGAATAATTATTATTAATTAGTTTTTTGCTACTTTTAATTACTTTTATATTTGCTACAACTTGTTTAACATAGACTGCACCATCAATAACTTTATTTCCGTTTCATTATTTATGGATATTATGTTTATTTTTTTTAGACTTACTTCCATTAGAAGTTTAATGGAATATTATGATATATTGGGCTGTCAAGGAACGATGTAGTTTAATGTTATAAAATTCATGATTAAATTATAATATGTTATAATAGTATTTAGCCGTGTGGTATCCGGCTAAGTAGAATAGTACCATCCTCATTTCTTACCGAGGAATCGTAAAGGGCGCCTATGGTAAGTCCACCTTCCGTGTGGTATCCGGCTGAGTAGAATAGACCAACCTCATTTCTTACCGAGGAATCGTAAGAGGCGATTAAGGTAAGTTGACCCACCGTGTGGTATCCGGTTTAGTAGAATAGACCACCCTCCTTCTTACCAACTTGTCGTAAAATACGACTAAGGTTTTTGGCAAGGTATTTTAAGACCGGCCGTCTGCCTGATGTCAACTGTCACTTAGTGTATAACTTAGCCTTTTGCGGTAAGAAAGAGGGTGGTCTATTCTACTCACCTGGGCACAATTTATCTAAATTATCCTGACAAAAAAAAAGTTTCCGCTAGAAAACAAATAATAAATAAGTAAATAATAAATAGCTGCTAATTATTCATTATTTTTCCGACAATAAGAAAAAATATTATAGCACCTCACGGTACGTTGTATTAAAATAAAACCACACACGCCGGTAAACAGTTTACAAGTCAAGTCTCATTCGCACGCAATGTTAAAAAAAGTATATCCGAATGTTTCCAACTCATTTATCAAAATTATGAGCGTTTAACACGCCTTGTTAAACGTTAGTTCTTTTAACTGTCAGAGTAATGGGAAATTAAATACTTTCGCCAGCTTAACTAGTGATTGTTCTTTTATTTTTGAGATATAAATATATAAATTTTTTCATACATATCTTAAAATATATATGTTTTGAGAATATTTCAAAGTAAGCTAATATTTTGAGATATTAGTAACTTAAACTTCGTTTCATAGTGTTGTTATCTCAAATTGTTTAGCGAGTAATTTTATTGTTTCCTTAAGGTGCTAGCTTTATCAAAAGCTGTAAAACGTTGTATTAACGGGGAAAATATTGGAGCTCAATTCTCCATAATTTAATAAGTCCATTAAGTTTATCGATGATATAATTGATTGTTGCTAAAAATCCAAACATTCCGATTTCTTTTAGTGAGTTGAATAACATATCTTCTGTTATTCGTTTTTGTTATCAATAATTTAGTGTATATAAAATAATGTTGTATGAATATAGCACAGGCTCCAACACGCACTAACAAGTAACCACATCGCACTTCACGTCTACTCTCACCAAGGGCTCTCGTGTTACTAACATAGTGCATCATGAGACCGTGTATGTTTCTTTGTACATCAGTATTAGTGTGAGTATGTTCATGTATGTATTACATATAATATGTGTCTTGTATATAAATATACAAGGTAAGTTACATATCTCAACCCACATACACTACAAATAAGTCATTGTCAATGTTTCGTAGCCCGGTGTGACCTGATAAATCCGTATAAAGACTTTTTTGTTTTTTTTTTTTATTGTTTAATAGGCGAGCGCTTGAACGCAATCATGCCTGATGGTAAGCAGTGACGCAGTCTAAGATGGAACGCGCATGCCTATTCACCCTTGCTTTGAAGGTACCTCATGAATAAGGGTTGGATAAAGCGACATAAAATAACTTTTTTGTATTGAGCCACTTTAAAACTAAATGTGTGACTGCTATTACAGGCTGTAAACCTTTGCCGCAGCTACTCAACAACTTTTGAAACAACCAATTTTTTTTTAAATTGTATAGCGCTATCAGGTTTGCACTTTTTGAAAAGTCTTTTTACGAAATTTCATGACTCTACTGTTGAGGAGTTCCCTCGTCTGGAGCCAATCCTGGCAATAGCATCTAGTTATGCTTACCATAAACATGCCTTGTCATCGAGATCGGAGCAATATGAAAAATTTTAGCTCAATCGGACACCGAGGAGTTGGTCAAATTTATCTTGCAAGATTCCACCTTCACACACATACATTGCAAGTTGAATAAAACCTTGTAATAAGTTTTAATTCTCTAAGGTTAAAATAATCAAAAGTAATAATAAAATTAGCTTGCTATAATCCACGAGGAAATAAAATAGAAAATATATATAATACTAAATGTAGAGTGGACAATCCGTTTTCATACCTGATACATGCAGGATTTGTAAAAACACATACACGAACCTCCACCACCGCCGCCACAATATACAAGCACTACACACGTTCACTATGAGAAACCAATCGTTTCGCCCCGCAGCGAAGCATGATCAGGAGATAGACTCAATATCAAATTCAAATTCAAATTCAAAATATTCTTTATTCAAGTGGACTGTTTACAGTACTTTTGAATCGTCAAATGTTTTAAAGAAGCTACCACTGATTCGGAAGTTTGCTCCTACCGAGAAGAATCAGCAAGAAACTCGGAGGCTAATCTTTTATCTTAATCTTTATCGAAGTCAATATCGCTTTGCGATTTACTTTTGTATTATGGATCTCTGCTAAGTAACGCCTACTTCTAAAATTGTTGAAATAATTTTTAATTTTAAGTTTGCATGATTTTGAATATGAAAGCGAATACAACTTTGGCACCCTAAGAAGCATGTACCATTCTAACTATAGAAAACTGCTATTCGTCTTGTATACCATATTCGTTTACGACGTTCGTAAAGTAGATAATAATTAATGCTGAATAACGAGTGCTTTCATCTACTTTATTGCCGTTTACGCAGTGTTCCTCAATTTCACCTATAAAACTATACAATAAGTTATATAAAGGAGCGATATGTGGGCTTGAAACAAGCAACTGTCTAACATAAAACTTAGTGTACGCAGCAAAGGCCTAAATTTGACGACTTCCTAACATTTGCAATTTCTTTTTTGAGACATGTCATCGATTTCGTAATAGAAAGAGAATTGAATCAATTTCAAATCATACAAAATTTCATTTCATTATGTCATTAATTAATGAAATTCTGGAATTTAAAGAAGAAGAATTTTTATTCTATATTACATATATTTTTGCACAAACACTTAAACCCACACTAGATACACAAACATACTTACAGACACACAAATTTCTGATTTTATAGGTAACCCTTCTTAATGATCACGCATTGTAACAGTTCACTGCTTTAATAGATTCCAAAGTTTACTTAAACAGTATAAAAATATTGTTCCGATGATGAAACTAAATAATAACAATAAGAAAAAATTGATTCGATGATTGCTTTAGTTATAGCAAAATTGATAGAACTACTTAAAGCTTGATTAAATAGTACAAAAAGTCATCGTAAGTTTTGCAATGTGCATAGCTGATACACGATTAATATGTCGCCACCACGGCATATTATTCTATCAGTTAAATCCGGCTCGAGGGACCAAAAATAAATTTACTATTTCTTATTTATTTACTGTTTCTTATTAACATTAATTTATAAGTATATCTGAGTAAAATTAATGTATATTCTTTACTGAGTGATGTTACAGTTACATGCGGTTATGACGAACCGTTAACTGTTTTTCGTGTGTAACTACGGTAACTTTATAAATATATGTATAAATCAACAAATGTACGATCAAAGACCTCAATAAAATTATATTTTAACTTTGATACTATACTTAGCTTTAGAGACGAACTGTCGTGTTTTAACAGATCAGAATTCAAATCTTAAATATGTCTTTCTATTTCAAAGATGTAATCATCTTTGAAATAAACCTTGACATTTGATTAATTCATTTGCAAATAAATAATATTTCGGTGC
Source organism: Morpho achilles (assembly GCA_947086495.1). Lineage (NCBI taxonomy): Eukaryota > Metazoa > Arthropoda > Insecta > Lepidoptera > Nymphalidae > Morpho > Morpho achilles. Next base: position 12,771,813 of record CAMTZB010000013.1, read on the forward strand.
TGTTTTGTCCAGTACTGTAATTGAAATTTGTTATTTTAATACTCAATTTGACAAAGGAAAAATAAACCATCTCTTAACGAATTAGCTTGTTTATAATGAGATAACTGTTTCAAACCTTTATTGTACAGTTGTTTGAAATATTTATTACTCTATAAACCTCCCATAACTGCTTATATTGCAATCGTCAAGGAAGTGCACCGCGTTAACTAGAAGATAATTGCTGATTTTATTATAACAATTACTCCTAACGCTTAACGTCGACGCGTTAGAGATCTATATTTTTATGTTATTACTAGCAATCCTTGCTTTCGCTTGCTCGCTTGCTTTTGTCGTAGGACAGAAAAGCATTATAGTTATTGTGATTTAATCATAAGAGATAGAGACATGCTGTCGCAGACATTTTTGTAGTAATTTTGTAGATCTACAATTCTCGAGTACATTATTATTATTATTATTAACAATAACAATTGTTATGTTCCAATTTTCAATCTATACTAATATTAGAGAAATTTGTATATAAAAATTTGTATGTTTGTAATGTTTTCACACAAAAACTACTGGACCGATTTCAAAAATTCTTACACCATTGGAAAGCTGCATCTTTACTAAGCAACATAGGCTATTACATTTGAGAAAATAGGGATCCGTAAAAATTTAGAGATTAAAAATTAGCCATTAAAATCATCGCATATTATCGCATGCGCTGTGCAAACTATTGCTGATATATTTAACAAAAAAAATCTATAGTCTGATTTAGTAGACTTTCCACTGCCATGAGATCGGTATGTACGCGGGTGAAACCGCGGGATATTACTGGTAATGGAATAAAATGAAGGGATTTACGCGGGAAAAACTTTGTGATACATTTATTTTCACGCACGTGAAATCGCTTTTCCAGCTAGTTATATAATAAAGCTTTCCTGATGGCAAATCTTGTTACCTTTGGTGTACTGAAGCTAACAAAAATGCTTTCTATTTGACTAGCCTTATTACTCTGTACAAACCGTTATAATGCATTTTATTGCATTTACTAAGTAACTTCCGGTTAAACACACTTTCAATTTCAGTGTCTTTTATTTTGGATTAGCACGATGAATATTTTTGTTACTAAAAACAAGTAATTTATTTATATCTTCCTGCCCTTATCCCACTATAAGTGGGGTCGCACAACATGCTGTCACATGATTTGGCTGCGTTTTGACGACCGGCAGCCTGCCTGACGTCAACTTACCTCAGTCGTATTTTACGACACTTCGGTAAGAAAGAGGGTGGTCTATTCTAATAAACCGGATACCACACGGTGGGTCAACTTACCTTAGTCGCCTTTTACGACACCTCGGTAAGAATTGAGGTTGGTCTATTCTACTCAGCCGGATACCACACGGTGGGTCAACTTACCTTAGTCGCCTTTTACGACACCTCGGTAAGAAAAGAGGGTGGTACTATTCAGCCGGATACCACACGGCTAAATCTCAAAAAAGTAATTATTTTTTCGAATTGACTTTATGCTGTTAGCCGTCACCAGGCGAGACGGGCGAGCGCAGAAGCTTCGTCGTGGTTGCGATAAAGCGTAGAGTAGAGAAACTCTACCAGTCATAGAGAACGTCGTCCTAGGTGCCTGTTACGCCGGACTGCGGTATAGAGTGATGTGTAGTTGTATAATTGTGATTAGTCATCACGCCGTCGGAAAACTGGACCAACAGTGATGGAAATTTGGCACACATAGAGCTTAGACAACAGGGTAATATAAGATTTTAAAAAACGTTTTTGTTTAAGAAACCGGTTAAATACACATATTGTGTTGTTTGGAGTAATTAAATTATAAAGTTAGTGCGAACCAATTAAATAGCAATCGAGTAAAACCGTTATGACAACCATAAAAATAGTTGAAGTGGGTTAACCTTAAAAGTTAGATATGTGCTGTCGCGAAGTTTTATTTAGAATTTTTGGAAGGGAACAATTTTGTAATATATCAGTTTTTAAAAAACTTGAACCGTTTACTTAGCGCACGCAAGGAAAGCTTTAAAATTTTCTCGTTTTCGTAATATTTCTTATTGTTGCCCCTCTCCTATTCATTATAGCGTGATGCTATATACAGCCTTCCCCGATAAATGGACTATTTTACACTCAAATAATTTTTCAAATCGGTACAGTAGTGCCTGAGATTAGCGTGATTAAACAAACAAACTCTTCAACTTTATATATTAGTATAGATATAGATATAAGCTAGTTAAAACAAGTATAAACATGGTGGAAAACCGTTATATAAAACACCACAAAGATTTTATAGATTTCATCCATAAAGCACCGATGGACAGAGCTATAAATTATTTATCGATAAATCAATAATACCGTATAAATCAATACGACACAACAATGGAACGGTATGTGCACACTTCTACGTGGTGGTCCCTGTAATAGCCATAGAATTCAATTTACCAAAGGTGCGTTGAACATTATTATCACCATAGATATACTGCGAAACGGACTTTAAACAAAATCAGCTAAGGTTTTTAAACTGGGAGCAGCTAGTATGAAGTGCAAGGTTAAATCGGTTAGAAAACGTTAAATAAATACAATGATAATAATGATTATTATCATTATACTCCTGCCCTTATCCCACTCTAAGTGGGGTCAGTACAACATGTTTAAACCATGTTGTGATGTCATTTGGCTAGGTATTTTACGACCCGCCGCCTACCTGATTCCAAATTCTTCTAAATTCTTATTTTACTTTATAATACTTTTACTTTTCACGTTTTAGATAAAATATTTATTCTTTCTTTTAAATTTTAGTTTTTTTTGTATTTTTTTTAGTAGACAGTGGATTGTCCCTAGCCGTGTAGTATCCGGCTGAGTAGAATAGACCACTCTCACTTCTTAGCAAGGTGTCGTAAAAGGCGACTAAGATAAGTTGACCCGCCATGTAGTATCCGGTTGAGTAGTATAGACCAGCCTCTTTCTTACCAAGGTGTGGTAAAACTACTAAGATAAGTTCACGTCAAGCAGGCGGCCGATCGTAGTCAAATCATGGGACAACATGTTAAAACATGTAGTGCCGACCGTTAGAGTGGGATAAGGACAAAAGTATGATGACAGTGAGTTGACCCGACAATATTTTGGACATCTATAATTGGTACATGTATCACGTTTTTTTATGCAGCCTAATAAATGTTTAATATATGCGCTGTTGATGTTCCGTAATCACTACATAGTATAAAACAAAGTCGCTTTCTGTGACTGTCCCTATGTTCCTACATCCCTGTGTATGCTTAAATCTTTAAATCATTAAAACTACGCAACAGATTTTGATGCGGTTTTTAAATAGATAGAATGATTAAAGAGAATTTTTTATGTATGTGTATAATAACATGCAATATGGAGTAGAGAAATACTGTAATTTTTTAGGGTTTCTAATGTGATGTGTCGATGATGATGTTGACATGGGCTATATATTTTATAGCCGTGTGAAGCCGGAGTGGACCGCTAGTAAATAATAAATAAAAAAGTGAAAAATACATATTGCATTATAGAAAATACGTAAGTGCTTAAGTGCTTAAGTTGGCGCGAAGTAACTGCCATTAAGATATCGTTCATTTTGACCCATAACTTCAAAAATGGAATGCATGAAGTAGCATATCTTTTTTTTTTAACATCGTTCAACGTTCCTAGGCACGCAGTTCCGCGAATTAGCAGGCGGAGTTGCATAAATCAGAAACAACTCTGACCCGCTCCTTTGTATTAAACTTGCGTTTACATTTGTAGGCGTAATGGACTACGCCTTTGCGTCACTGGTGCGAACTGCATGTGCGAATGGACTATGCATTAGGGATGCATGGTGCATACGGTTTAAAGTTTAAGTGTAAGGTACAAGACATACATTGTAAGTAAGTTTTTACTTAGAAATCCTGGAGTAAAAAATGTGACATACTAAGATTCTGTTGCATATGTATCTAAGTAACAAATACGGTTATATACGACTAGTAATAGCCGTAATAGTTATTTAATTACATTAACATTCATAATCTAATGAATATACAGATTTTTATGACTAATTTTTTACACTCTATTACATTTTTATGACGGATCCCTATTTTTTAATGTTATATAGCCTATGTTGCTCAGTAAACATGTAGCTTTCCAATGGTGTAAGAATTTTTGAAAATGGTCCAGTAGTTTTTGTGTGAAAACATTACAAACATACATACAAATTTTTCCTCTTTATAATATTAGTATAGATATTGTCTTTCAGCCCAGTATTTAAAAACTACTAGCTTCTACCCGCAACTTCTGAACACCAACAGGGTCTTCTTACATACTCTCCTTGTGGGGAGGTAGGTGGGGTACGGGCCTCGAGGAAATTCTGACTACCTGAGCATCCCCTCGCGGGCACTTAAGCCCAGTATGTGTTCTGGCCGTAGGCTGAGGTCACCTGGGTGAACTAAAGGTGTCGGTATTTGGGCCGTAAGCCCAGGTCACGTCGGTGACCTAATGGATGTCTTTTTGGTGGGGAGATCTGGGAATGGTAGCTCCTAGACCTCAAAGTCGTCTTCCGGTGATCTTAGTTAGGGTGGTGTCAAAATCGGTGGTGTCAACTTCGTTTGGGCGGACTGTTGTCGCGTGTTAGGTTGATAATAGATGGCGCTATTCAATGTCATCCTATTCCCGTTGAATTAACACGATTCCTATAGCCTATATTAACCCGGTGTATAAAGAATAATTGAGCCACATTACATCGATATTGGTTCAGCGGATTCGCTGTGAAAGAGTAACAAACATACATCCATACTCACAAACTTTCGCCTTTATAATATTAGTGGGAAACTAACGAAAATATTTTGCTATAATCCGCTTTGCGATTTTGTTGTGGAGTCTATTTACTGATGATACTTCGGTTACGGGGCGAAACAATTGTTGAGATTGTGGTGGTGAATGTGTGGAGTGCGTGCACAAATTCTGCATGTATCAGGTATGAAAACGAATAGTGCACTCTACATTTAGCATTACATATATTTTCTTCTATCGCGGATTATAGCAAAATAATATTTTCATTAGTCTTGTGTGATGGACCTCCGACAAGTAACGCCTAACTCTATAAATTAATATTAGTGGGATGGACAAGTCTGCACACGGCGATGGTGTCGCGACGATGTGACTAGTATTATTAAGAAGCAAAACGTAAACGACTCGCCGCGCGCTCGCTTCGACACGCATGTCATATTTTATTCAACAATTGCGTGCGTTTGCGGAAATCCGTCGCGATTCGCGTACAGTCGCCACGGTCACGCATCTAGGTAGGCGTCCGATACGCTGTCGCGTTGATATTATAAAGGCATAATATCTTTAATATTTAAATGAGTTAAACTTATATATATATATTTAGCATGCAAAAGGTTTTTTTGAATTGATCTAGCTGGATTTGAAAAAAAATCTTTTTGACATTACAAAAAATACAATTGAATATATAAAACACTATTTTTGCCGAAAACTGTCAAGTCAGCGTAGGTTATTCGGGGAACGGGTGGTCTCTTCAATTCGATCTATCGACCTAGGTTCGAGCTCGACCGACCCAATTATTATTTCTTTTTTTAAGTTCTTTTATTTTGCAAAAAATTACCGAGCAAGGCTCGGTCAACCGGGTGCTGTTTATTTAAAAGTTGAGAAAAATAGGTTTATCTGATAGCACTAGATATTGATACCAAGCGGGTAAAGTAGCGCGATTTTTAAGTAAAGTTTACATTGCGAAAATATATATCTAAAATGCATTTTTGTTTATAACTTGTTTATACTTTATATGCTAATCTGTTGGTGAAAGCTCACTTATATTATCTAATTGTATTATTAGTATCTTTAATATTTAAATGAGTTACTCTTGTATGTATATACATATATGTATATTTTTGGAATCTCAGAAACGGATCTAACGATTTTCCTGAAATTCAGCATGCAGGATGTATTGGAAGAAATATCGATCTACCTAGATTTTATTAAAAAACATTCAACAGTCAAGTCAGCATAGCTTATTCGGAAAACGGGTGGAAATAGAAATAAAAATACCTAAGATCGAGCCCCAGCTACCCAATTATTTTTTCTTTTTTTTAAAGTTTTTTTTTATTTTGTAAAAATTTCTATGTGCTAATCTGTAGGTGAATGCTCCCTTACATTATCTAATTTTATTATTAGTATAGTTTTTAAGTGACATACTTTTACAGTAATAACTGTAATAACTTGAACTTCAATTAATTTTAGTACTACGTAAATTCAAACGTTTCTAAAGGTAACAATTTCACAATGTAATAAATTTCTATACGAATGTAGGAAACAATTAATTCAGCTTCATTAGCCTAGTAGTGTTTTAATACAATACTATAAAAGCTTACTCTGAAGTGGGTTAGGCTAGTGGGTCTAATTTAATTAAAAATTTTATAAGCGTTCAGCGAATATTTTAAAAATATTGAAAAAAAGACAATTGCCCAGAGACAATAGTAGATTATGATACTGTTGCATAATAAGGGTTCTTATAACACGAGTTTTTTTATAGTATGACACGAATGTTATAAGACCAAATTATGTACTGTGTCAAACGCTACTTTATCTACTCTCATACTATAATACTTAAAACAATATTAATAAAAACCAAACTTTGTTTAAATATTCAAAAGTAATTTTTAAATGATTTTTAAATAATTTTTCTAAGTCTGAAATGAATGTATGGATTCCGGCTATACTCACGTCTTATTAAAATTATTATTATTATTAGTCTTATTAAAATAAGACGTGATTATAGCCGGAATCTATACATTAATTATGATAGTTTAAAAACTTTTTAATTTTTTATTTTTGGCCCGTACGTAATGTTTGTTGTATTATATAGTATCAGAGTAGATAAAAATACATTACGAAATAAATAAAATTATGAAATATTTACGAACAATTAAAACGTATTGATTTCTATTAATAAATACTTTGTGCGCCTTAATTTATATTTCTATTGCATAATTTAACTTTAGTTAGGTAGCCTGTAAGAGATTGCTATTAGTGATAAAGCCGCCTTTGTACATCTTTTTGTTTTTTAAGTTTTATGTACCGAACTTGTTTTATGTGCAATAAAGTATTTTATTATTATTAATGTACAGTGGAATTATTTCTGTATGGTATTTGCGTATATAAAATGCAAGAATTGAGATTTAATTTAAGTTACTATATTTTTTAGGAGGGGTATGATCTGAAAATGTCATCTGATTATAAAAATGGTATAGATTTGAAGAATAAATCGAAAAAAAAGTAGTTAGATAGAGGTAGGTCAGTATGATGGTCACTTTCTTCCACAATAAAACACTAATATATTGCCTGTTGAAATGCCTTTCAAAAAAGCTTAATTTTTACGTTTGTTGATGGAAGCGGTCCGCCTTGCCATTGTATTCATTTATTTGTCGTACTCGCGTATGTCTCTTTACCAGAAACGATATTCACTTTCACCTGTGTGTGGTGAATAATTGATGAAAGTAATGTTAAAAACTTGTTTTTATTGATGCGATAATTAATAAACCGTTGTATTAAAGTTTTCACCAAATGAGTTATGATTTTTATCAACAACAATTAAACTTTTGGAGCCAATGGATGCATTCCTTATGTTCATATTACGGTTTTAATTATATACAATGTACAAAAGTAATAATATAATTATTTTGCTTTAATCTGCGATGAAGTAAAATAGAAAATATATATCTCCGCAAAGTAATATCTAATTCTATAAATTATATACAATGTGTCCGGTCACGACTTAGCGACATTTTAAAGTTAGAAAATATACTTAATTTCATCGACAAAAACACCCATATATGAGGGTCTACTCCAACTGCTGTCGGAGTGCCCGCCATTTCAATTTTATTTTTATTCTTGTATAAATCTCTGCCAAAAGATGCGGATTTATTTGGCCAGAAAGGTCCTACAGATTTAATAAAATGCTATTGAAAAGGTAAAGCATCTATGAAATAAAAATAAACATCGTGGAAATTTTTTGTTGCAAAATATCTTTAAACAATTTACAATGCTAATTTGAGTACAAAAAATTTGTGTTTTTTTTATTTTTCTTAACCTACTTAAAAAAAAGCTCATTTATACTATTTTTTATATGCTCCTAATACCTAATGATATTACCTGCAAACTGACATTAAAATTATTGTTCTTAGTTGCATAACTCTAGAGTTAGCGCTGTTTGAATATGACGCTATTGGGAGGGTCATTTATGTAGAGCTCCATATTAACGCTATTAATGTTAAATACAATCATCATCTTCCTGCCCTTATCCCACTTTAAGTGGGGTCGGCACAACATGTTATAAACATGCTGTCACATGATTTGGCTACGTATTTTACGACTGGCCGCCTGCCTGACGTTAACTTACCTTAGTCGTAGTTTACGATACCTCGGTAACAAAGAGGGTGGTCTATTCTACTAAACCGGATACCACACGGTGGGTCAACTTACCATAAACGCCTTTTACGACACCTCGTTACGAAATGAGGTTGGTCTATTCTACTCGCTATTCTACTCAGCCGGATACCACACGGTGGGTCAACTTACCTTAGTCGCCTTTTACGACACCTCGATAAGAAATGAGGGTGGTACTATTCTATTCAGCCGGATACCACACGGCGATAATATTAAATACAATATTAACTTTTAATAACATTAGGTATTATTGTTAATTTAAAAATTGTTAAAATGTCCACCTTTATTCCGAAGACAGGCCACTAACCTTCCAGTTATTTGTTGAGTGACCCTAGATATTAAGGCTGTGTTAGATCTCATGTAATCTGCAATCGTCATTAGTGTGTCGAGCAGTTCTTGTCTGCCATTTGAGATTGTGGCATAAGCCCTCTGCTTCATCCATCCTCATAAAAAATAATCCAGATGTCCTATTCACGATGGATAGGACATAGTGGAACCATAGCTTGGCCTCCTCGCTCTGCGTATTTAGCACCTCTGGATTTTTTCATACACAATCACACAATTTTCAAAAACCATTGACTCCAGAACGGCAGCTACGTAATGCACTTATCGTACAGCGTGGGACTGAAAAAAGACAGTCATCTTATCTTTCATATAAAGGATTATTGTTGATTAATATAGATCAATATGGCCGTTTACAGCATATAATTTAAATAAACATTTTTGAAGATATTACAGATTTAAAATGCCGCGAGGAGGGCATTGAGTGACTGAGTTTATTGAGTGACATGGGCATATATTTTATACCCGTGCAAAGCCGGAGAGGGCCGCTAGTTGTATATAATTTATTTTATTATACATACAGACAATTTTTTTAACATGCAAAGATTTCCTCTACTGTGGTATAAGTAATTGAGTAAATTTTTAAACATTTCACGATATGTAGTTGTTACGCCGCAGTGTAATTTAAACCTAGAGAAAGCATATAATGAGAGAATAGAGTAATTTTAGCACATCTGTCCTTTTATAAGCCAACGGCTAAAATGCATTACAAATAAAGCAAATTATAATGAGCGGTATATAATTAACTTGACGGAGTACTCTAGGGATACTTACACGGAGCAATCAGTCTAATCTGTGTCGGGTTAAAAATATGAAATTACACGTTTTAGAAAAAGGTTCTACGGCTCAACGCCGCCGCCCTATTATAATAATAATGACAAACCCCGTCAGGGATTATTTATATGGAAGCAGGGAGCTATTGGACAATTTGTATTTGAAACTAGTTCTTATATTCACTTTTTATCATTTAAATATCACCTTTGAGCAAAGTGTTCTGTAATATAATATTATAAATAAAAACAATTTCGAGTTTGATTTTATGATATCCAGATCAGTATTTTAACAGAAAAGAGTGATAGAGTCTAATTTGAAATAAATGTGCCCCACTACTTAAGTAATTGATATAAATGTGTGAGTGCTAATATTTATAATGACATTTTGTCTCTGTATGGCTATCAACTGTTGCGTGATTTACAAGCTGTTTGCGAACGTCGTAGTCGACTAATCACGTGACCAATCTGGCAACGCTCTCTATATGAAGTAGCGCTGGCTTATTGTATGAAACAAGATGTCCGCCTTCTAGCATTCGGAGAAAATTAATCTCGGGGCTCGATCCTAGGTATTTTCACCTCTCTAGACCGCCCGTTTCCCAAATGAACTACCATTAAATATTAATAAATTGAGGCCCGAGAGCAATAGATCTATGGCGTTTATGGCGCGATATGGCGTAGCGATGCTAATTTTAACTCGACAATCTATTTAAGAAAAATCGATCGTGTTGTATATTCAAACTTTACACAAACTTTAATTTAAAATAAATAAAATAGAACTTAATTGCTTACTAGAAATTATTTGCGTTATTTAATTTTTAGTTATATGATTAGATATTGGGTAATTATACAATGTTCATGGCTATTCACTGCAAAGCTGTGTAAGCCAGTTTGCATGTAATATTTAATTTTATTGCTACTACAGTTGAACTTTCATTTATTCAGTTTAACACCAACACTAAAGCAAGTCGCAACTACTAAAAAAGCAAGTCCAAATTCGTTTTTCAAACGTATTTCCTATAGTGATAAAATAGAATATTTTTGGGTAAATTATACATATTTTCCAAGCCATTTAATTTACTTCGTAATTTAGTTCGTATAATTATTTCACGCTATTAAATAATATTTATTACATAAAGTAAATGCAAATAGATTACTTAACGACATAAGTGTTTAAAAAGTGTAGGAGTATAAAGTAGTCATTACGCGCCCATTTATACGAAAGTACATCAATGCTTGCCAGCGAAGCGTCGAGTTGCGAATGTCTCTCATTATCTGTGGATCTCTTACAATGTATATGATATATTACCAATACTAAATATTTTAAAATATATAATTAACGGATAAAAGATGGCAACCCTGTTTACGGGTTGCGACAAGTGAAGGCCGAACAGAGGCCGGTCGCTGACCGAGCTATTTATACATTGACTTGAATAGAGTAATGTAATAGTAGAGGCGATGGGGGCGTGTCTATACTGCTTGATAATAGAATCAATCAATCAATCAATAAACAAGAACAACGTAGAAAAAACAGTAAAGTATAAAGTAACGGTATGGTTGGAATGGATATTTATAGTAAAAATATTTGTCAAATTCCGAGTAATAATAAAATTGGTATTTGAAACTATATTTTTTTTTTAATTTAAGGACCGCCATTGGTACACCACACTGGAATAATTAATCATTCTGTACATCAATAAGCCTATAACTCCGTGTTGTATCCGGCTGAATAGAATAGCCTCACCCTCATTTCTTATCGAGATGCCCTAAAAGGTGACTAAGGTAAGTCGACCCGCCGTGTCGTAACCGGATGAGTAGAATAGACCACCCTCATTTCTTACCGAGGTGTCGTAAAAGGCGACTAACGTAAGTTGACCCGTCTGTTTATTATCCGGTTGAGTAAAGTAGACCACCCTCTTTCTTACCGAGGTGTCGTAAAATTCGTATTAAGGTGAGTTGATATCCGGCAGGCGGACGGTCGTAAAATACGCAGCCAAATCATGTGACAACATGTTTATAACACGTTGTGCCGACCCCACTTAGAGTGGGATAAGGGCAGGAAGATATATCTATCAATAAGCTTATAATCAAAAACTATTTCACTAGTTTATTAAGCTAGAACTAAAATTCATCAAAATTAAGTTTTTTTTTTCTTATAAATATGTGGGACTCGGAGGGAATCGAACCCACGACTCATGAAATTGGATTGAAGGCAGGATCACTGCCAACTGCGCCAACTAGTCAGTCCTTAGAATAAGAATCTTCTTAAATATTAATAATTCTTTGAATCTTTTTAATTTGTAAATTATGATTTAGATCGTTTTATTTAATTTAAAATATGCATAAAAATAAAGAATATTTGTAGAACTCGATACGAATTGAAAATGTTGGCAATATCAATTAACTTTAAGTGCCCAGTCTCTTACTTTTATGCGTATTTAAGTGTTTGCTCTATCGTGAAAGTTGTATTTGCCAATTTGTAATTAAAATAGATTTCCCAGATAACTTATGTTAATTGGAAATCAGAATAATGGTCGTTAGAGAACGGTCTCTGCTATAAGAATTGTGTACTACGGTAAGTAAGTAAGTAAGTAACGGCCTGTTACTATCCCACTGCTGGGCATAGGTCTCTTCTCTCCGTTTTTTTTTTTTTTGGAGAGAAGGATTGGAGCTAAGACCTACCACGCTGCTACAATGCGGATTGGTAGGTTACACACATCCCCAGAATTCTCTAGAGATATGCAGGTAATTATCAATTACACACATAAGTTTTTACTAGAAAACTCATTGGTGCCTGCCCCGGGTTTGAAACCCTAGACCTCCTCGAAAGAGGCGCACGGTGTTACCGCTGGGCTATTACAGCTACTACGGTAGCCTATAAAATTTGTTATTTGATCGGTGTTTAAACATAGTTTAAAAACATTACAATCTATAATTAATTATTAAATACAATTAAGAATTAAATATATTTTTTTTTTCATATTTATATTATTCTGAAACTTTAAAGCTACTCTCTAAAGCTTTTACTTTAAAGCGATATGATAAAATTAAATTAGAGCTTCATTATATGCGAATAGACGTTTTTTAATCCTGAATCCTGAAATAGTAGTTATATGGTAAAAGGTTTATATTTTTAAAGTAATTTTTTATAGGTTTTCTTAGAAATTTTAAATACGCGGTTAGAATTATTAAATTAAAGTTTCTGCCTGATTTAGTTAGCGAGATAAAAAAGCCTATAATTGCCCTTGAAATATTTCTATATAGAAAATCATTATATAATATTTCTATATTGCAGTAGATCCGTTTTTCAGTTTGGATATGAAGAACAAACAAACACATTTGGCATTTCAAGACGTATTATAGATTAAGTACCTTGGATGACCGAGCCTTTTTTTGTTCCGTCCGTTACCTCTTGGCTATCACAGCATTACATTTCATAGGTAAAATATCATTTGCTTTCAATTCTACATTTTAGCATATTTTTCAGTGCCCGAAAACAGGGATAAAAAGACATTTTATAAACTGAAACCTAGCTAAATCGATTCTCCCTTCTAAAACTCCCTTCATGCTGAATTTCATGAAAATGGTTGCAGCTGTTTCCAAGATTAGCTCATTTAAAGATTAAAACAGATTGATACCGCGTAAATAATAATAAAAAAAATATGATAAACCTCTAATTTAAAACTACTCTGTGTTACAACTAACGACCGACTAGAAACGTTCAAGTGATAGTCATCAATCTTTTAACAATTATAAATAGTTAGCAACAACTAATGTCACGGTATAAATCATGTGAGATTTAGTTTAATTAATTGAGACATTATTAGTAAGACATGTTTAATGTAACGCAAATGCGTATCTTCAAAATTGTTTTCTGAAACTTAGCTTTTCTTTGATTTTGAGTGTTTTTGATCTCCCATTAACTATAAGATATCAGAATACTTACTGCAGAGTCTACTTAATTCTCTTGATCTTTTAAAACAAAGTCAACTGGTGAACTAAAATCTCTTCAAAGGATCGATTGTTTCGATTTTATTAATTTTTACAAATGCTATTGAAATACAAAATTATATGGTAAAATGATCGTTGTGATTGTTAGTGGTGTCTCGTAATCCTGCATGTATAAGGTATGAGAATGGTTATGCTTCCTACACTTAGCATTAAATAGATTTTCTCAATAAACGCGATAATAGCAAAATAATTCTTCTTAAGAATTTAAATTCTTAGTTTACAATAGCAAATCATAAGAAACCAATTTTTAAACTTAAAGATTAAGTATTATTATGTTGGAATCATTAGACGAATTAAAAACATATACGTAACGGTTTTGCTTCCTACACTTAGCATTAAATAGATTTTCTTAACAAACGCGATTATATCAAAATAATTCTATCATAACTTTGTCTAAGGAATTAAATTCTTTATTTACGATAAGAAATGAACTTTTAAACTTAAAGATTAAGTATAAATATGTTGGAATTATTATAGCAAAATAATTCTTCTTAAGAAATTAAATTCTTAGTTTACGATAGCAAATCATAAGAAATCAATTTTTAAACTTAAAGATTAAGTATTATTGTGTTGGAATCATTAGACGAATTAAAAACATTTATTTATATTAAGTTGTGCGGTGTCTATCTATACTTATTATAAAACAAAGTCGCCAAATACTGTCTGTATGTAATCAAATTTCCCAAAATCTAGTCAACGGATCTTTGTAAGTTTTTTTATTAAAAGATTGTAATTCTTGAGGAATAAATAATTTATAGAATTAGGCGTTACTTTGCGGATATCCATAATACAACAGTAATAATACAATTATTTTGCTATAATCTGCGAAGAAGTAAAATAGAAAATATATAAAATGTACGTGGACAGTCGGTTATCATACCTGATACATGCAGGATTCTTAAAAAACACATGCACAAACCTCCACCACCGCCACCACAATACACAAGCACTTTATACGTTCACTGTCACAAACTCAACAATTGTTTCGCCCCGCAACCGAAGCATTATCAGGAGATAGACTCCACGACCAAAATTGCAAAGATGAAGAAATTGATGATGCTTCGGTCGAATCGATGGTACTTATGGCATAGCTAGTTCTAGTATAAATTTTAAACCTCTCTTTTATGTGGTTTCTATTCTATACATAACACATAGAGATTGTTATTAAGATACGTATGATTGAATCCGGAATTAATTTATTCCGGATATATTTTTTAAAAGAAGCCATGTAAAGCTGGTGTATAGGATGTTAATTATAAATTTGTGCTGGCGTCTGTATTAATTCATCGCGACAGAGGCGTTACCAATTGAACGTATTGCGAAAACTGATGAGAAAAATATGCTGCAGTAGTTTGTATTATATTTTTTCTTACATTCGCAATAAATGAGTCTAATTGAATTGCGAATTCGTATCTGGAAGCATTAAAGATGATACCTTATTGTTAATTAAGTTTGTAAAAGCGAACACATCACTTTTATAAACATCATCATCCTTGTGTCCTTATCCCACTCTAAGTGGGGTCGGCACAACATGCTATAAACATGTTGTCACATGATTTGGCTACGTATTTTACGACCTACCGCCTGTCTGACGTCAACTTATCTTAGTCGCCTTTTACGACACCTCGGTAAGAAATGAGGTGGTCTATTTTACTCAGCCGGGTACCACACGGCGGGTCGATTTAACTTACTTGCCTTTTACGACAACTCGGTAATAAATGAGGGTGGTCTATTTTACTCAGCCGGACACCACATGTCGGTAATGGTATATGCATAGAGGACCTAAGAACCAATCTTTGACTTCCAAGAAAAAAGCAGCACCAGGCTATTTTAATTTTCTTTTAAAATCTGTGTGCCATATGTATTTTATATCATCACAGGGCGGGTTGACTTACCTTAGTCGCCTTTTACGACAACTCGGTAAGAAATGAGGGTGGTACTGGTACACATGGCAGTCTTTGGATCTTATTATGAATCTTAATATGAATCAATTTCAATTTCAGCTTTGCCATTACATCAGTTTAAAAACACTGTTAAAAAGAGGCTGATACAGAAAGCCTACTATACTCTTGAAGATTATTTGGAAGATAAGAATGTGTGGATATAGCTCTCTTTGAACCTGTACAAGACAGTAACGACTTAATGTAAATAGTATTAAGAATTATATTTTTAAAAGAGCAACAGCAGAGTTTCTTGCTGGCTCTTCTCGGTAGGAACAGCTTTCCGAAACAGCAGTAGAGTTGACGATTCACAAGTACTTGTTTACAAGTTTATTTGAATAAAGAATATTTTGAATTTGAATTTGAATATACAAGACATACGCGTAATTGTCAAACAAATATACACCAAGGTTTAACGTAATTCGTATCTCATTTTTAAGTCTCAGTTTTATGTATAGCCTCATATAAATCAATTAAGGATATTTTGTTTTATCTCAATTACGCAATTGGATAAAAAGCAGCCGGGCAATTTATTTGCACCGTGTTTAGCTGTCATGCGTCTTATTTTTCTCGAAGAAAAGGAGCGATTTGAATAATCAAGTTGTTAAAACTTATCCGAAAAGTATAATTACATTTGAAAAATGCTTTTGTGTGAATAATCGCTTAATTTTATGTGCATTTTTAAGAATTCGTAACGTTTCGCTATATGCCGGCATTTTTATGTTAACATAAACTGTAGAATATCTGTTGATTTTAGTTCAGTGCATTAATTTTATTATGTGTAACAATCGACAGCGGCTCCGCCCGCGTGGAAAGATTAAAACCGTAATATAGTATTCTGATAACCATAAAAATGGTTAAAATGGGTTAATCTTAAAAGCTAGACATACGTTGTCACGGATTTTAATTTAGAACTTTTAGATGGGAACAATTTTTGTAATACATGATTTTTTATAACTTTCACCGTTTACTTAGCGCATGCAAGGAAAGCTTTTAATTTTGCTGTTTTCGTAATATTTTTTATTGTTGCTCCTCTCTTATTCATCTTAGCATTATCTTATCTAATTTATAGCCTACCTCGATAATTCCTGCTGTTATCTTTTTCATCTTAGCGTGACGTTATAGCCTATAGCCTTCCTTGATTAATGGACTATCTTACACTCAAAGAATTTTTCAAATCGGTCCAGTAGTCCCTGAGATAAGCGTGTTCAAACAATCAACTAAACAAGGAAACAAATTCTTCAGCTTTATATATTAGTATAGATTATTTTCGAAATAATTTTGAATTAAGAAATTTGTTAATGTGATTTTCGTTATTGAATATATGAAATCAGTTAGCCATAATACCTTTTCTAAATGACTACTAAGTGGGTCATAACCCGATCAGAGGGTCAATTAATCAATTAGCTATTGATGACCTGAAAAACTAATGTATGTCCCTTGTATTTTTGACTGGCCCGTTTGAGCAGTGGGTAGTGACCCTGCCATCAGCTCCGGGTCGCAGGTTCGATTCCCGCCGAGAGCCAACATTTTCTATAAATGAATTTGTTGCTCTTTGAGCCTGTGTGTATATATGTATTTAAGTATGTATTTAAAAAATATATAAGTATATATTCACCAGTTGTCTGTCACCCATAACACAAGTATTAAGTTACTGACTTGGGGGACGGATGACCGTGTGTGTGTCCCATATATTTATTATTATTATTATTATTTATCCCTACTGTTAACCATTAAGGGTTTCCCTCTTCTGGAGCAAATCCTGGCAGCAACATCAGCTTCTGCTTATTATAAACATGCATGTTTACGGAGACTGAACCAATGTAAAATTTCAGCTTAATCAGACCCCTTCCAATGTCAAAATTAACTTACAAGAGTCCACCTTCACATACACGGCAAGTTGAATAAAAGCTTTCAAAAATAAGCAAATGAAAGTAATAGTAGTTTTAAATGGTTGGAATGTCTCATTAGTACAATGTATGTACGTTGGCGCCAACATCAAAAGTGTGAATGCTGTTAGCGCATTGTATTTTTTTCTTTACTTTTTGGTCATGACACCAGTCTTTATCCAGCGAACATAAATAGACATAGTCTGTGAATGTTTTTTTTTTCTACTAAAGGGTGTGAGCGGTTCACCTTTCTGCCCTTATTCCACTCTAAGTGGGGTCGAAACAACATGTTATAAACATGCTGTCACATGATTTGGCTTCATTTTTACGACCGGCCGCCTGCCTGATGTCAACTTACCTCTGTCGTATTTTACGACACCTCGATAAGAAAGAGGGTGGTCTATTCTACTAAACCGGATACCACATGGCGGGTCAACTTACATTAGTCGCCTTTTACGACACCTCGGTAAGAATTGAGGTTGGTCTATTCTACTCAGCCGGTTTCATATTTATACTACCAATATACCGCTAATCCTCCTACAGAAGAAATATATGCGACTCGACTCTATGTAGACCGCTGACTTCTGAAACTTGGAATATAAATTCGTACGTAACAGTATTTTCCACCTACACATTTATAAAGGTGTCCCATAAAACAAATTTACAAAGCAACACCTAGGATATTGTAGAAATAATACTGCTAGTATTACTACATTACTATTATATTATTGACATCTTCTATAGAATATTCAAAGCTCAAGAAATATATTATTCCGGATTGTTAAAGTCTGATTATATAAAAACTTTCTTGGATGTTTTAATGAAATGGTATTACAAACGTATTAATGAAATTGTTTTGCTTTAATCCGCGATTAAGTCAATAGATATATAATGCTAAATGTAGAGTGGACTATCTGTTTTCATATTTGATATATGCAGAATTCGTAAAAACACATGCATGAATCTCCACCACCGCCACCACAATACACAAGGGCTACATGCGTTTACTATCACAAACTCAACAATCGTTTCGCCCCGCAACCGAAGTATCATCAGGAGATAAACTCCACGACGAAATCGCAAAGTTTAAAGAACAAAAAATCGCTTTTTACTAACCATAGACAAGATGGATAGGTGTCTAGACCATGAAAGCAAGAGCTTTATTATGATATCGTTAAAGCATATAATAAAACCAACAAATAAAACAAAATACAAAACAAATAAAACATTAAAATTAAAATACATTAAAATAAAACATTAATAAAAAGCTTACCAGAGCTCCCATTTTCATGAAGTCCATATTTATCAAAGTGTCTATTGACTTTCACATGGAAGTAATTTTTCAAATATAGAATGTAGTTTTTCAAATATAGTAAACTTTAAGAGATTACTATATCTTAAATAGGAAACTTTCGATTTTATCGCTTAATTTTCTTCATTCTATATTCAAAAGAGGCAGACTGTTAAATTCATGAATATAATAACATAGACAAAGCGATAAAATTACTTCTATTCTATTCTAATCTGTGCAGAACCTGTAATAAGATAAGTTTCTACTTTCACGTGCATCTAATAATTATCACATACCAACGTTTAAGTGAATCTAAAATTTGTACGAGTGGTGAAATCAATAAACAATGGCATTATTTGGTCCATAGTCTATTGTTTATAGTAATAAAAATAATAAACAGTTTGGAATTGGAATTGAATAGAGAAATGTACCTATCTTCTTTGAAGCAAATTATCTATTAGAAACGACATTGCATTATAGTTATTGTTCTTTGTAATTTAAAAATAGAGGGTATAAAATAATTAGGAGTGGATCAATTTTACTTTTAGATTCAGATTTAGAATTGAATAATTTAGAGAAAGAAGAAAGAGTCTTAGAGAGAGTTTATATAAGTGGAAAAAGCGTAATTTTACAATCATTTAAAAGTACGACTGTTTTTTCCAATAGCAAAAAGCGGGCAACGCAAAAAATAAATTACTTATATATTTACAATAAAATTTTACATTAAATAGGGGTGGGTATGTTTCATTATTCATTTCAAGATAAAAAATAACATATTACAATTACTAAAAACATAACAGATGATACGAAATCAGTCATATAAAATATACATATATATAAATAAATAAAATAAATATATGGGAAACTTACACACACGGTCGTCCGTACCCAGAGTAACTTAATACTTGTGTTATGGATGACAGACAACTGGTGAATATATACTTATATTTTTTTTAAATACATACTAAAACATATATAGCACACAGGTTTTAAAAGAAAATTAAAATAGTCTGGTGCTGCTTTTTTCTTGGAAGTTAAAGATTGGATCTTAGGTCCTCTTTGCATATGCATTACTGACATGTGGTATCCGGATGAGTAAAATAGATCAACCTCATTCATTACCAGTGTCGTCAAGTCACCGAAGGTAAGTTGATCTGGTGTGTGGTATCTGGCTAAGTAGAATGGACCACCATGATTTCTTAAATGGTTACTAAAGTAAGTTGACGTCAGGCAGGCCAGTCATGAAATACATTGCCAAATCATTACCCCACTAAGAATGGGTTGAGGACAGGCGAATAATGAAGCAATGTCATAAAAGGCGCCAAAGGTAAGTTGACATGCCGTGTGGTATCTGGCTGAATAGACCACCATGATTTGTTAAATGATGACTAAAGAAGGTTGACGTCAGACAGGTGGTCGGTCGTGAAATCCCTAGCCAAATCATGACGCCACTTAAAGTGGGATAAGGGCAGGAGAATAATTAAGCAATAAATACCATTACTTCTTTATTTTCTTCTTTTTTTCGATCTTTTGATTTATAAAAAGTTTTTATTCAACTTGCAATATATGTAGGTGAAGGTGGAATCTTGCAATTAAAATATGAAATATTTTCCAGTGTCCGATTGAGCGTAAATTTTACATACTGCTACAGTCCTGATGAACATGCATGTTTATGATAAGTATGACCTGATGCTTTTGCCAGGATTGGCTCCAGACTAGGGAACTCCTCAATGGTTAGCAGTAGGAAGGTGAAATTTATTTAAAAGCTTTTTAATCCTTTTAACTTTCCTTGTATCATAAATATTTTATAATATCATGCCTTAACAGTTCATCATCTTCCTGCCCTTATCCCACTCTAAGTAGGGTCGGCACAACATGTTATAAACATGATGCCACATGATTTGGCTGCGTATTTACGACCGGCCGCCTGCCTGACGTCAACTTTCCTCAGTCGTACTTTTCGACAACTAGGTAAGAAAGAGGGTGGTTTATTCTACTAAACCGGATACTAAACAGCGGGTTAACTTACCTTAGTCGCCTTTTACGACACATCGGTAAGAAATGAGGGTGGTACTATTCTATTCAGCCAGATACCACACGGCGTTCATGCCTTAACAGTTAGTAACATAATATGAAAAAGTTTTCACTATCGTTACAAGTCATTCAGTAACATTGGAAAGGCAATTTCACTTTACATCACTAATTATAACTGTAAAGTGGTAAGTAATTAAGTAATCTCCATTTTATGAGTATTAAGAAGACACTTATGTGGCAGCAATTTAAGTTAAGGAAGATATAAAATAAATTAATTCGCCCTCTTAACTGGCTTTTATTGCGTAATACCGACAAGGAAATATATAAATGTTTGTTACGAATTATCAGTCCCATTTGATGTTATTATTCTTTTACCTTTGTTTTACGCTTAACTATATAAACTGATATTAATTTATCATCCATTTTAACCAAGTTTAAATTAGTTTGAGATTAAATGCCGTCGTGACAATCAATTCGTTTTTTTAAAGGTAATTAAGTAAGTAGATAAGTTTTATAATAAATTTTGCGCCGGCTACTAAAAGTAAACATTGAGATAACATAAACAAATGAGCTAACGTTAACTATAAAAGTTAATGTCAATGCTTTCCTACTGAGATTTACGTAACTACGTCAAAATAACGCACTCATTTTTATAAGTTCAATTTTATGATTAAAGTTATTGTAATTATGATCTACCTAATTGCGAGACTCGAAATATATCATTGACTTAAATGATCAAATCACAAACTATCAACACAGTTATTACTAAAATTAATTACATTTTAATCAATTACTATAATTTACTATATTAATGTAGTAAAATTTTAAATTGTAATAATGATCAAATTTCCACACATGAAATATATCATTAACATAAATGATCAAATTACAAACTACCGACACAGTTATTACTGATATTAAATACATTTTAATCAATTACTATAATTTACTATATTAACGTAGTAAAATTTTATCCACCTTGCCCGGTAAATTCCAATCAATATCTTAAAATACTGGACGGTAAGCTCTTTGTAAGCAAGAATAGAATAATCATAGATTTAATAAAATGGCGCTGAAAGCATTAAAATAACGATGCAGTAAATATATTTTATTCTATTAAACAATGCAGTAAGATTTAACCAGTTACTTCCTACTAAGACCGATACAAATGCGTCTGAAAATAACGAGCCCATCTTTGTTGGTTCTTATCACGATACTGCTATAGTTAGAATGATCATATCATGTCGACGGTCCAGTATATTGACGCATTATTACAAACCGCTACCGAGATGTATCGCAGTCTGGGCTAACGCTGTTTATTTATTAAGTACTGTCGGAAAAAACGTAAATAAGCGCAAAAAAAAAACTCTAAAAGAAGTATAATTTGTTACCTACCTTATACTAACATAAACCTTAATATATAAAAATTAATGATTGTATTTCCTTTATAGAATTCAAAAAGGCTGGATCGATTTCAATGAAATTTTCAGATAAAATTTAGAAAGACCCAGCGGATGATTCTGAAAAGTTTAGTGGCGATCGTAGCATTTTTTTCAACTGTTAAGTTCTGTTTCGAGGGAAATTCGAAACCTGACTGAGCTACAGCAACACGTGGCCGGACAACTAGTTACAATATATTTTTTTATTTCTTGATATATACGAGATAATATTTCAAATGATATAATCATCATCCTCCTGCCCTTATCCCACTCTAAGTGGGGTCGGCACAACATGTTACAAACATGTTGTCATATGATTTGGCTACGTATTTTACGACCGGCCGCATGCCTGACGTCAACTTACCTTAGTCGTATTTTACGACTCCTCGGTAAGAAAGCGGGTGGTCTATTTTACTAAACCGGATACCACACGGTGGGTCAACTTTCCTTAGTCGCCTTTTACGACACCTTGGTAAGTAATGAGGTTGGTCTATTCTACTCAGCCGGATACCGCACGGCGGGTTGACTTACCTTAGTCGCCTTTTACGACACCTCGGTAAGAAATGATAGTGGTACTATTCTATTCAGCCGGATACCACACGGCGTATTTCAAATTATATAAATAAACTCAACATAAATACGTAGGTCGAAAACTATTTTATCTATTCAGTGTGGTGGTTTTAAGTGCTATTTACCTATCCTGTTTGCTTGAGAAGTGAGAAGCATTATATCATCGAACTGAAAACGTAGATAATATCAAATTAAATTTATCATTGATTTTGCCATTAATAATTTAGTCGTAATATCTTAATTTGTTCTGTGACTGTAACAACTTATTCAATTTTATATTAAACTAGCGGCCTGCCCTTGCTTCGCACGGGTATAAAATATATATCCCATGTCACTCAGTGTAAAAACAATGATTAAAATCGATCCAGTAGTTTTGATTTATTCATTACTGCCCGTGGCCCGCAGAATTTCTTTTTAAACAACATTCACAGCTTTAAACAAACTCTTGAAAGAACGACATAATATAGCGGCTAAATGCGAAGTGCTATAGGGCGAAGCGCGGCATCCTCACGGCATTTTAAATCTGTAATATCTCCGAAAATGTTCAGTTAAATTACATGCTGTAAACGACCAAATTGATCTATATTAAATCAACAATTTATTTAAAGTACTTAATTGGATAAGGATTAATGCTGTCTTGTATAAAAATTGCTTTGAACATAAGGCATTATTTTTCGTAAAAAGTAAATGACAAAAAGTGCAATTGTGGGTTATCCATAAGAGATAGATATACACTATCGCGGACTTTTCTGTAGACCTTTTCAAGGTGTATAAATACTTCGTACATTATTTTGATGAATCTCGTAGGGTTTAGCCATCGTTTGCAATGTAAGCGGAATATAATTATTTACAGAAACCTCAAAAATCACAGTATTTCTCTACTCCGTATTGAATGTTATTATACGTACAAACCTTCCTCTTGAGTCACTCTATCTATTAAAAAAAACCGCATCAAAATCTGTTGCGTAGTTTTAAAGTTTTATGCATACATAGGGATATATGGACAAACAAAGAATGCGACTTTGTTTTATACTATGTAGTGATAAAATATGTTGTAAACACTTGCTGACATATTATTTCATAGCCAACTATTTTTCTATGATATAAACAACACGCGTACACTATAAATCTGTGTATAATATAAACACAATTTATTTTGCAGACGCTACACACTGCAGGGGGCTTGTTGGGTTATTCATACATAGATATCAGATTTGCCTGCGGTTAATGGTTAATATTTATGGACACCAAGCTTGCCGGGAGAGATTAAATGGATTGAGATATAAATTAATAGGCTTAAGTTATTAATACATAATACTTTATGCTCGTTTGTAATAATTAGTGTAAATTTGAATGATGTTGAATGTGGTATCAGGCTGAGTAAAATAGACCACCCTCATTTCTTATCGAGGTGTCGTAAAAGGCGATTAAGATAAGTTAACCCGCTGCGTGGTATCCGGCTGAGTATGATATACAACCCTCATT
Organism: Morpho achilles; assembly: GCA_947086495.1. NCBI lineage: Eukaryota > Metazoa > Arthropoda > Insecta > Lepidoptera > Nymphalidae > Morpho > Morpho achilles. The sequence continues at coordinate 12,796,038 of CAMTZB010000013.1, forward strand.
TCTTACAGAGGTGTCGTAAAAGGCGACTAAGGTAAGTTAACCCGCTGGGTGGTATCCGGTTGAGTAAAATAGACAACCCTCATTTCTTACCGAGGTGTCGTAAAAGGCGACTAAGGTAAGTTGACCCACTATGTAGTATCTGGTTAAGTAGAATAGGCCACCCTGTTTCTTACCGAGGTTTCGTAAGATACGACTAACGTAAGTTGATGTCAGGTAGTTCGGTCGGAAAAAACGTAGCCAAATCATGTGACAACATGTTTATAACATGTTGTGCCAACCCCACTGCCTGCCAGTGGCTTATACCTCCTCTCGAGAGAGTCGTATGGTCTCACCGCTTGGCTGATACAGGCACGTATATATAGGCATGTACCTACCCCTAATTAAGTCAACCATGATAGCAGTTACCATGTATACAAGTTTTTTTTCTAATTGACTACATGCGGCGAGCCCAGAAGCATCGCCTAAGTTGCGATATGCGGAGAGTAGAGCGCAGAAGCTCTGCTAGCGTCGCAGAACGTCCTAAGGGTGCCTCCTGTAAGTCGGACTATGGCTTAGGGCGACGTCAAGTGGAGGGCTAATAAATGACAATTAGTCATCATGGCGTCGGGAGTATGGCGTGAAGCCACGGCCGACCAACGTCAGAAAACTAGGACCTCATCTTCGCCGGCGAAGACGCTGTTTGCGTGTATTATATGTGTGTTTGCGATCGTTATTTGATCGTTTGGGTCATACAGGACGCTTTTTGGACGCCTATATTTTTGTATACAAGTCAAAATCAATAATATAACATCACCAGATACAAGGCACTAATACAAAGCACCTAAATCCTATTTCAGTCCATAAATCATAACACAAAAGATAGACGTATTCAATTCCCAAGTCTGGGATATATAACCCAATATGGTACTAATATATTCCATCGCCATTCTGAAATAACGAAATGCAATCTATTGAGATAAGAAAGGTATAAATCATGTATGCGGAAACCGATATCATTAGTGGATTCCCGATCGGAATACAATAGCTATCGATGTTAGAAATGGACGTCTTTGTAGAGAAGATTCTATTGATAATTTTATATATTCAATCTTCTCTATGATATAGCGACGCCATTTCTAATTTAGAGTTATAGTGACATTATACCCTTAAACTTAAAAAAAGTGGAAAAACTTATTTAAATCTGGTAACCCTGATAAGTAGCTACCATGACAATACTACGTCATCGTCTTCTAAATTCGAATGTGTTCTACATATGCAAACTTAGGCTTAAATAACTTCGTAGTTTATTTAGTCTAATTTCACATCTAGTCACTTTGAAACACAGTAAATAATATTGTTAAGAAAATACAAAAGAGAGACATTAGAGGTTGACGGATTTATATGTATTTTGGAATTATAAAAGATCAGTTAGATTTTAATGGTGGCATCATTGGACTAGTCTAATCTAATATAAGGACTAGTTCGCAATGTTGCTCATACTGAAAAGAACCAGGATAAAAATATGTAGTCTCGTACAATGGTGGAAGGATTTTTAAATTCAAGCATTTTATTTACATCTAATATCGACAGATAGCGACATCTAGCGATGAAGGTTTTAAACTGATGTTTTCGGATAAACACAAAAAGTATATGGCGTTATTGATAATTTTATTGTTCCGAAATAAAGTTTTCAATAATTATTATTTCTATATTAATAAAGACCCGCATCGTCTTTTCAAATTAAAGATCCGTATGAGCAAGTGTTAATTCTGTATAGTATAAGAGATTTATCTGAACGTACATTCACATTAAAGGCTTAATTATGACACTATAACGGTTTATCTTGGAAAGCGGCCACGGGAAGTATCTTGTAGCTCCTGTATTTACATATAAATTGAGTAGGCTTCATTGTCAACCCAGACTGATGTTAACAGAGTGCCTGGACACGCAAATAAGGACACCATGCAATATGCAACTTTTATTTATTTATTTATGTACCATAAAAATCATTATTGGTAAAAAAAAGTGTACAAAAGTCAACTTATCCCTATGACGGAGATCTCTGCCAGCTAAACTACGAAGTGAGACAATTTATATTTAAGAAAAAGTAGGTACCCAAATATCAAACATTATTATTAAATATTAAGAAAGAAATAAATTATATACGTGTGTACGAACAAAGGTAATATGCCGTGTGGATCCGGCTGAGTGGAATAGACCACCCTCATTTCTTATTGAGGTGTTGTAAAAGGCGACTAATGTACGTTGATCCGCCTTGTAGTACCCGACTGAGTAGAATAGACCACCCTCATTTCTTACCGAGGTGTCGTAAAAGGCGACTAATTGTGGTATCCGGTTTAGTAGGATAGACCACCCTCGTGGACTTACCTTAGTCTTAAACAAATAAATATTTCACATACGATAAATAATAAAACAAAAAACAGTGTTAAGAGCACAGTATGTTGTTATAAAATTAAAATAATTTATGAAATATATAATTTATGATTCTAAAAGCTAACATAATGCATAAAATTAAAAACTTATTTATATTATATGGTCACCGTCATTTAATCCGTTCTAAGAAGGCCCATAATAGAAACAAAATAGGTAATGAGGCTAAACTTGGTCTTAATTATATCCTAGATAAAGTACAATCATATCTTGAGATCTATCTTAAGATATGATTGAATTGTAACTTGTAAACTGTAAAGAATTGTACTTATAAGTTACAATTTTAATAAGCTATACTTAAACTACGCACTGCGGTTGCTCTTATTGCTTTATTCGGATACATTACCATTAGCCATTACAGCTTTTTACTAGAGGTTTTTCATAAAGCTTATTATACCGTTGATTATTACTTAGATGTTAAGAATGTGTGGATATAGCAACTCATCGACCTTGTAGTAATAACTAAATGTAACTAGTAATAAGTATTATATTTTAAAAAGAGAAACCTCCGAGTTTCTTGCTGGCTCTTCTCGGTAGGAACAACTTTCCGAACCAGCAGTAGAGTTAAGGATTTAAAAGCGATGGTTTAAAAGTTTACTTAAATAAAAAATATTTTGAATTTGATAAGGCTAGTCCTGGTTAGGCTATTTCGTCTGATGACAAGCAATTATGGAAATTTAATTTAGAAATATACTTTATTCAATACATGACGTTTTCCAATCGATCTGAAGGTGAGTGCTTGAAACACATCGTACCTTCGATAAGACTAGAGTGACTAGAGTTGAATAGTTTATATTCTACTAGACACGTTTTATGATTTATGGTAAAATATTATCGTGTAATTTTAGGTAATATTCTTGTAATGCAAAAGATGGTCTGAAGTTAAGATATTATTAAAATGAGGGAAAGTTTATATTGATTATAGCACAATTGGCTTAATTGGGTGTTATTACATAAATCTTATCTTATTGAGTTTTTTTTATAAAATCCAATATCTTTGTATTGCACGCTTAGTATTAAAGCGACCTAATTCAATCTATGACATCACGCTTCGAACTTTTAAATAACCAGAGTTTTTGCTCTTTCAAGTTATGGGTCTCTTTAACACTTACGAATTTTGTAGGCGCTACCTTGCTCTTTATTGCAATTTTTCACAAAACTACTTTTTGAATTAGGTCACTTTAATACTAAGCGTGCGATATATTATAAAAACAAACGCCGTCGTCGTCTCAATCAATTGTCTGGTAATTAATTAATCACTTGTAATTCTGCGGTATGGTGGATAAACAAGTTAAACGTCAATTTTTGTAATTTATATGCCCTAAGATTGCCTGGTATAGATCGCTTTATACTGATAAGGCCACCTATTAGCATATATCTGTATTTTATATTATACAAGCTGTGCCACCGGCTTCACCTGCGTGGAAATCAATGTCTCACAAAATTTTCTCAAATTAAAATTCTGAACATAAAAGTAGTTTTTGTGATTTAACGATAAGTGATAGAGACATATTATAGCAGACCTTTTTTTAGTGTTTGTGTAGACCTGCAATTTTCTAGAACATTACTTTATTGTATCTCTAATGATTAACATGACACAAGTGAGTAAAGATTCCGACAGGTGAGTTTTTTTTCCTCTTTAACACAATTTACATCAAAGGGCAATGTACTATAAACATAAACCTTCTAAAATGTTTTTTGTAAAAATTCTACAAAAAGTCGTTCTATGTATCTATATATTGAGAAAATCGATCAGACAGACACCTTTTTGGGACTTTGTTTTATTTTATTTTTATTTATATTATAATATTATACTTTTTTTTTGGCGTTCTGAACTGATCTCTATTTATATTTAATCTATTACAACTCCGCCATTTTTTCTATGGATAGAATTTCCCTCTTTAAATTAATTTAACAGGTTTTGAAACCAAAATATTTTATTAGTGGGCCAATCAGATGCATCAAGCTTTGTGACATTCAATAAATATCCTTTCGTGTTAAGTATTAATCTTTCATGTTTTCGTCTACAAACTGTAAAATTATTTTATTTTTGACACCTATATTAATTGTATACTATTTTTGTCGCTAAATTAAGTGGGCGATTACATCAACGTTTTAAATGTCTCGGTGTATTTTATAACGTAAAATAATTTATTGTAATTTATTTGACACAATACGTATTGTTATAAATGATGTCACATTATTATGATAATTCGGATACCGCGTTAAAAGTCTGCAAATATTTTTGAAAGTTGAAGTAATGGAAAGCTGGTTCGCATTAAAAAGGAGAAAATGTAATGTAAACAATTTCTTTAAAATGCCATCACGTTAAATTAAATGATTTTTAGGATATATATTATCATAATTAAAATCGAAATTAAATATTTTCCCATTGATAAGAGGGTGTTGAGATTACTTTTTTTATTAACAAGTGTGCATTTGATTACAACTCATCACGAAATATATGTATATCATACTTTTATCGATTACTATAGCGTGATATACGCGCATTTATATTCTTACTAATATTATAAATGCAAAACTCTATCCGTCTGTCTGTTACGTTTTCTCGGCGAATCCGCTGAACCAATATCGATGAAATTTGGCATAATTGTTCTTTATACACCGGGGTAACATATAAGCTATAGAAATTTGTCAATTCAACAGGAATAACTTTGAGAAACGCCATCTTTTATCAACCTATTAAAGTTTCTTTATTCACGATACGATAAAATCAAGTCAAATCTGTAATTTAAAGAAGTTACTATATTATGGACTTTCGTTTACGTCTACAGATTTTAAGAAAGTTTATTATATATTTTGGTTTCTGTTTACTGGATAATTACAACAAATATAGATAAAATTGGTACAATTAATAAGCAATATCGGGGTAATATATATTCTATAAAAATCCTGTTGAAAATTCGAGAAAACAATAAATCTCTCTCAGTTTTCCCGGATCGATCTGATTATTGTGATGAAGATATTTGCAGGGTTGGAGAGTGACAGAAGCTACTGTTTATCCTTTAAGCATACGTGAATGAAGTTGCGGGTAAAAGCGACACCTCAGTAAGAAAAAGGGTGGTCTATTCTACTCAGCTTGCAACTTACCTTAGTCGCCTTTTATGTCACCCTCGGCAGTTAATCACATCCTTAATTATTATTACAAATATGCCAAAAATAATATTAAGTTATTCTAGTTACAGTTTAAATTGAATCTTTCTATTATAATATGGTTTTGTATATATATTTATAGTATATATAATTTTGCACTCGGGTAAAAGCAAGGCAGAAATTTATGGCGGAATTTTTAATAGAAATAGTATGTAGAAAGCCACAAAATATTTAATAACAATGACCAATGTAAGCATGTAAATCAGTGGACATCTTTTACGATATTTAAACTATCTAATATTTATTGCATTGCAAACGAACTATCCACGCCGGTATCAGAGTGCATTCCCTAATGAACATGTTTGTACATGTCTCAAAAGGAATGCTTGCATTCTGCATATAATAATTGTACCACAATTATAGTTGAGTCTCGGTAAAGTTGTCGGTTAGTTGAAACTTTAATTTAATTAAGACATCGTGAGCGGCAGGCACTAATCGCATGCCTTTACAAGCCTATAAATCTCCACGGTTTTGTGTTCACTTCGTTTTGTAAGTTGTAATGATACTTTATCCATTAACGGTAATTACTTGTGTACCCGTGTTCATGGGCTCCGCTTAATCCTTAACCTTTTTTAATAAAAAAGGATAAATATTTCATACTTGTAATATCTCGCGGTTTCACCCGCGTACATACCGATCTCATGGCAGTGGAAAGTCGAACTAAAGATTTATTTTTGTTAAATATCATCATCTTCCTGCCCTTATCCCACTCTAAGTGGGGTCGGCACAACATGTTATAAACATGTTATCACATGATTTGGCTACTTTTTTTACGACCGGCCGCCTGCCTGACGTCAACTTATCTTAGCCGTATTTTACGACACCTCGATGAGAAAGAGTGTGGTCTATTCTACTTAACCGGATACCACACGGTGAGTCAACTTACCTTAGTCGCCTTTTACGACACCTCGGTAAGAAATGAGGGTGGTACTATTCTACTTAGCCGAATACCACACCGTGGGTCGACTTACCATAGTCGTTTTTTACGACACCTCGGTAAGAAAAGAGGGTGCAACTGTTCTATTCAGCCAGATACCACACGGCGTTATTTTATTTTTTTTGTTAAATATATCATCAATAGTTTCCGCAGCGCAGCATGCGATGTCAGATTTTTATGACTAAATTTTACACCTTATTACGGATCCCTATTTTTTAATGTTATATAGCCTATGTTGCTCAGTAAAGATGCAGCCTTCCAATGGCGAAATATTTTTTTGAAATCGGTCCAGTACTTTTTTGTGAAACATTACAAACATACATACAATTTTTTTCTCTTTATAATATTAGTATTGTTAGTTTTGCCGTGTGATATCCGGCTGAGTAGGTCAGACCACACTCATTTGTTTCCGAGGTGTCGTAAACGGCGACTAAGGTAAGTTGACTCACTGTGTGGTATCCGGCTGAGTAGAAAAGACCACCCTCATTTCTTACCGAATTGTCGTTAAAGCTGACTAAGGTAAGTTTATCAGGCAAGTTTATCAAGTAAGTTAATCAAGTATCAGGTAAGCTTATCAAGTTTGTCAGGCAGGCGACCGGTCGTAAAATACATAGCCAAATCATGTTACAACATGTTTAAGACATGTTGTGCCGATCCCATTTAAAGTGGGATATGGGCAGGAGGATGATGATTAAATATTTTTACTTGTTTTTTAAACTTACCTCGCATGAAATATTTAAGCGATAATAGTACCAGCAGCAGACTGGGGAATGCTTTAAAAAGTAACTTTTAATGTTTAGTTTATTTTAACTAAACTTAACTAAACTAAACTTGTTTAAAACTCAGATTTAATTAGATATCAATGCGTATAAATTTAATAAGTACTAAGACAATTTTCTATAGAAGATTTTAATGTAATTTTCATAGAAACGAAAACACTATTTAAATGAAGACTTATTTTATTATATTATTGTTAATTTTAAAAGGACTAAACAATATATCCAGCTTAGACTTAGAGTTAGTTCCCGAAGTGGTCCAGGTGGAATTCCAGGCGTTCAAGGGAAATTCGGACTGGTCTACGTTGATGTGATAAAAAAATATGGGTTCATGATTCGTAATGTAATTTATACGAGTTTTGAGAATAATGTCCATCAGAATGAGTTAAATTTGAAAAGGTTTTATGAGAAAAAATCTATGAATCTCTGCTTTAAAGTACTGAACATTACCCAAGAGTGCCGTGTTTGATTTGCCTTACAGCGTGAAATTTCATTATGTATTTACTAACAACTAGCTTTTACCCGCAACTTGTTTCGCGTGGACTGTTGTCGCGTGATAGGTTGATGATATATGGCGCTTTTCAATGTCATCCTATTCCTGTAGAATTAACAGGATTTCTATAGCCTGTATGTTATTCCGGTATATAAGGAATAACTGTGCCAAATTTAATCGATATTGGTTCAATGGACTCGCCAAGAAAAAGTAACAAACGTACATCCATACTCAAAAACTTTCGCATTTATAATATGAAGTAGGATTAGTAGAACTAACGGTGCCCGGGCTTCGCCTGTCACAAAGTTTTACCGACTAAATATTGACCCCATAGGAATTCTAACTTATTGTACACTTAACCTAAAACCTTCTTCAAGAATAACACTATATTTCAGTAAACACCGTTCAAAAATCCATTGAACAGTTCTTTAGAAAATCGATCACATACATACATACGTATTTTGGGAACTTCGTATTATAATATGTGTGGATAATCGCAAAACGTCGCGTGCCTATACAGCTTTTTAACAACTCACTACTTAAGTGGATTGTTGAAGACGCATGCCAATATGATATAACGTGTAATTTCAAATTATTTCCGGAAACACGGATTCCGAAAACGGTAAAAGCGTGTCCGATGGGCCACTTTACATAATATAGAAATAATATGTGTTATGTCATACTTATGAAATGTAATCGCCTACAAGTGCTCGGTACATTATAATTTTAATGATTTTAACAGTTTTGGGCAGATTTTATATATTATTTTCTTAAAGTTTTACTGTCGACGTAATTATAGTTACGTTAAATTATAAGCAACTGCTGGATTACAATTTGTATATAAAGTAATAAACAAAATTTATTACAGCAGACAATTTAACAGACTTTCATGGCTTTATTATGACATAATACTTGTTATATCTTAATATTTTATTCTCCTGCTCTTATCCCACTCTAAGTGGGATCGGCACGTGTTGTAAACATCGTCAACACAAGTGCTACTCTCTCGAGAGGAGGTATATGCCTGGCACCACTGTCACCACTGGCAGGCAGTGGGGTTGGCGCAACATGTTATAAACATGTTATGACATGATTAAGCGACGTATTTTACGACTGGCGGCCTGCCTGATGGCAACTTATCTTAGTCGTATTTTAATACACCTCGGTAAGAAATGAGGGTGGTCTATTCTACTCAGACGGATACCACACTGTAGGTCAACTTACCTTAGCTGTCTTTTACGAAATCTCGGTAAGAAATGAGGGTGGTCTATTCTACTCAGCTGGATACCACACGGCGGGTCAATTTACCTTTGTCGCCTTTTACGACACCCCGGTAAGACATAAGGGTGGTCTGTTTTACTCAGCCGGATACCACACGGCGGGTCGACTTACCTTAGTCGTCTTTTGCGACACCTCGGTAAGAAATGAGGGTAGTACTATTCCACTTAGCCGGATACCACATGGCTATTTGTATAGTAATTTTGTTTATTATTATTAAATTCATAACAATTACATTAAATAATACTTTTTACTTAAACTAATAATACACCTTGAGACTGATAAATATATCATCAATATTTAATTATGGATCATCAAATACAATGCAAATATTTTGTTTTCGATCATTTTTACTTTGAAATATACAATATTTTTTATTTACATTAATCCTTATTGCTATTCAAATTTAATATTGAACCGAAAAATATTGTCTGTCGAAAAATATTGGTAGCAATGAGCAAGATTAATGCATTTTTTGTGGCCAGGATTATAACGGTGATTGCCGATGAATAGTTGCTACAAAGAAATATTTTATTTAGCCCTGTTAATGTTGATACACACTAGCGTTTTTAAAAAAAATTAATAAATTTGTAATATTTTGTATTAAAATATTTATTTTTATTTATTTATTTATGTACCGTAAAAAAATGTTGGAAAATACATTATTGGTAAAAAAAGTGTACAAAGGTCAACTTATCCCTAAGACGAGAGAAAAAATAATCTTAATTTAACAATAAATAATTTTTATTACTTCCTCCTGCTCTTATCCCACTCGAAGCGGGGTCGCCATAACACGTTATAAACATGTTGTAACATGATTTGGGTAGGTAGGTAACGGCCGCTTGCTTGGCGTCAACTTACTTTAGTCGCATTTGCCTATGTAAGAATGTGAGTGAGCTCTATTCTACTCAGCCGGATAAAACACGGCGAGTCAAAATGCCTTTTCGTCTTTTACGACACCTCTGTAAGAAATGAGGATGGTCTATTCTACTCAGCCGGATAGCAATATGTATCAAATCACCATTGGGAGAATACAACTCAAACGCTAAATGTGAATTTGCCTTTAGTAAACAAATATACGTAATCAATAACTCACGATAAATAGTAGTTAACTGTCTAGTTCGTCATTTAATTGGCAAAAAATTGGGTTTGTTGACCTTAAGTAAGTTTATAATTTATTAGTTCGATGCTTCGTTACGCGGATTCTGTATGTCAAGTTATTAAGATAAATCTAAAAGGATCTGCCGCATATTGTATGACCAAAGCGTTTATAAGTGGTCTTATTTTGTAATTGTAATCACTATCTGTTATCAAAACATTTAATTTAATAATGCATAATAAATCAGGTATTCTTAAAAAAGTGCTGCGAATTTCATTTAAAAAAATAAACTAGCGAATAAGTAAATATCTCAATGTTTTAATATTGAAATTAGGATTATCCTTAATATTTAAATGAGTTAATCTTGTGTATATATATATATATATATATATATATATATATTCCGAATCTCGGAAACGGCTCCAACGATTTTCCTGAAATTCAACATGTAGGAGGTTTTGGGGGAGAACAGTTGATCTAGCTAGGTTTTATGTAAAAAAAATTTGTTTTATCCCTGTTTTTGGGCATTAAAAAAACACTAAAATTTATATTGAATTGAATTTTCGCCATTAACTGTCAAGTCGAAGTAGCTTATTCGGGTAACGGGCAGACTCGAGAAATGTAAATGCCAAGGATCGATCCCCAACTAAACAATTGTTTTTTTTTAAGTTTTTTTTTTGTAAAAAATTACCGAGCGAAGCTCGGTCATCCAGATATTTTAATAATAAAGCGAGAAAATTATAAACACAGCTGACTTTTATATTGACAAAAAAAATATTTTTCACAATGTTTTCAGACTCGGCTACTATCTATTTTTGATACACCTAAGTGATAAAGATTGTCTACCCTTAACCTATATTTTTGGGGGGGAAAAATTCGATCTAGCTAGGTTGCATTAGGTTTTCAGGAAAATGCTTAAATTTACGTTGAATTCAAAAGACAATTTTCGCTGTCGTTAAGTCATAAGAGCTTATTTCGGGAACGGGCGGTCTAAATAGGTGAAATTATCCAGGTTTGAGCCCCACCTACCCAACTACCTTTTCATTTTTTTTCAATTTACATATTTTTCTATATCTTTAAAAAAAATTTACCGAGCAAGGCTCACCTTGTCACCCAGATACTAATTTATAAGATAAAAGGTTGCGCAGTCAGCTAGTAATAATATATTAATTAATATATCGTTAATTTATTAATTATGAGCTTTTTATTAGTTAATAATAAGTTATTAATTTATCTGCCGTGTGGTATCCGGCTGAATAGAATAGTACCACCCTCTTTTCTTACCGAGGTGTCGTAAAAGGCGACTAAGGTAAGTCGACCCGCCGTGTGGTATCCGGCTGAGTAGAATAGTACCACCCTCTTTTCTTACCGAGGTGTCGTAAAAGGCGACTAAGGTAAGTTGACTCACCGTGTGGTATCCGGTTAAGTAAAATAGACCACCCTCTTTCTTATCGAGGTATCGTAAAATACGACTAAGATAAGTTGACGTCAGGCAGGCGGCCGGTCGTAAAATACGTAGCCAAATCATGTGACAACATGTTTATAACATGTTGTGCCGACCCCACTTAGGGTGGGATAAGGGCAGGAAGATGAATAAGTTATTAATTTATGAATTAAACGATACAGTAGTTTTATTGAAAATAAATAAATTAATTTAGTGAAAGTATAAAAGTAAAGGCAATAAATACTCTGTCACAAATACATTCGCATACTTTCTGAAATATATATTGAATCTTAATGAAAGTCAACTGTTCTGATGTGAAACTGTAACGATAAGGAAGTCAAAATCGTGTCCAGATCTGTTTGATCAACAAAGCAATCCGTTTTGTAATTTCCTAACTAGAATTCTGACCGATTGCATTCCATAGATATTTCCTGACGAACTTGCGATAAAATAAGTTCTACGACTTATCTATAATACAATCGTATGCTATTTGAATGATAGTTCTTGGCTCGCGGAAATTACATACAACCTTTTAAAATCATCATCTTCCTGCCCTTATCCCACTCTAAGTGGGGTCGGCACGACATGTCTACAACAGTCTATTCAACTAAACCGGATACCACACGGTGGGTCAACTTACCTTAGTCGCCTTTTACGATACCTCGGTAAGAAACGAGGTTGGTACTATTCTATTCAGCCGGATTCCACACGGCGTACCTTTTAAAATGTTAATTGTATTTTTGAAAGGTTAGCAATCTTTAGCACTTGTATGTAGATTATCTGTAACGGTTTTTTTTAATTATATTCAAATTTCAAATTATTTTCTATTTATTTATCTTGAAACCAGTCGTAGAGGCTAAAGTGTCATATTGCATGCTGCTGTAAGTTACATAATCTTAAAATTGATTAAATACTTCACTTAGGATTTGCGTATAAATTCCTACTTCATGATCTATGGTCCAATGAACTCTAATTATCTGTAAACTCTATTACATATTTACTCAAATATTTCTCCAGATCGCAAAAAAAAATCTAAAATAAAAGTCCATTCTGTAAACACTTTAAAATGTACTCATTGCTCTCTTTTAATACTTAAGTAAGTATAAATGATATAAAGTTTCCTGGATATACATGTCATGAATCAGGGTAATAACTATGTCACTATAAAATAATTGAAATACCAAGAAGCGACGCGGAAAACTTATGCATACTCAATCAGCAGAGGAATAACTATTTTCCATATACAAGAGTAATTCCCAACACCCCGGTTATAGGAAAAACTTGTTTAAATAACCTTCAATTTAAACAATGCTTGATGAATTGAATCAAACCTGAAAGAACGGAATGTTGCTTTTAAAAACGAAATGCTTACGTAAGTAAGATGAAAATCGTAACATTGTAGGAAGTTGGTTTTTGAAACGCTTCAGACACCTTCGAGTTTTATGAAACTTATGGGCTTAGCCTCTAATTACAATGGGCTTTGCGGTAAAAATAAACAATATGATAAAGCTCGTGTATGTCGTGTAATTTTTGAGATAAAATCTACGAATCTACGTAGGAGAAGCATGGTAGGTAATCTCTCTCATGGTATCTAATCTTTTATCCCTCAAAAGGAGGTAAAAAAGAGTGGTGTTCTTTGCTTAGGAGTGGAACAACAGCCAACACCCACTCATTTTTTTAATGATTTTTTTTCAAATAATTTTGAAATAAATACAATGCAATTTAATGAATTTACTCAAAATATTGTAAAAATATACGCTTTATGTTTATAAAAATTTCAAAGATTAAATATTAAAGTTAAAGTTTGTATAAAAATTCATGCTTTATTTTATGTGTTGATATCTAATCCAAAAATATAAAATTAAACTTTCGACTACTAGAGCCATCAATGATCATAAAAAATACATTGTTCGAACTCTTTTTTATTCAGGAATTATATATACTTTTGTTATGCATATTTGTAATGTCGATTGCTGTATTTTCACGATTACTGAGTGGCATACCACTTAATGCAGTTATATATTTAATTCATTGTATTCCAAGAATAATAGTAATAAACAAGGTTTAACCATTCAGTCAGCTAGTAAAGTCAGTTTTTTTTCTTGGAATTCACCGAGTAGTCATGCCCAAACGTGTCTTGGATAAAAAAAACATACTATTTCCTATTAATGGAAGTAATTAAACAATTAAAATCGAATAAGTTGTCCCGCAAAACAATTTCCGGTGGACGATGTCTTATAAATATTTATTTTTCAGGTACGTCAAACAGTTGAGAAAGCGGCAACACTGGTGCATATCGGTACGTAAACAAAAACAGGAATAAGTAGAAGTTCATAGAAATGAAAGTTAACATTTACTGGTGTAACTAATATCGGGAAAATTTTATATGACGCCACGCTACTCTCGCGTTGGTCATGAATGTAGCTAATCGAATTTTGTTTTAATAGAAATTAAAATGCAAAACTGATGCTAAAATTCTCTTTTTCTTCGTCAACCGATTGACGTCTACTACTGGATATAGATCTCTTCACGGAAGCCCCGCAACACGCGATCTGGTGCTGCTTGAATCCAGCGGGTTACTCGCAACCTTTTTGAGGTCGTCTGGCCAGCTCATAGGGGGTCTACCGAAGCTGCGTTTTCCGGTGCGTGTCGTCATTCCAACACCTTAAGACCCCGACGCCCATCGGTCTCCCGCCCATGGCCTTCAGCTTCGATACTACAATTATGTGTCGTTAATTCTAAATGAAGAAAAGGTGATAAATCCGACGATAAAATTCAACAGCGAATTAGTGCTTTTTTTATTTTATCGTAAAGTTTCTCTAGATGATGCTAAATCTTCATATTCTAAAAAAATCGTAAGTCAGTGAGAATTATTACTTTTGTAATAATTTAAATGTAATATGAATTTTCACAAATACTTCGACTTCAAAAATAAAAAGTATCCTTTGTAAAATTATACGCTAAAATTCGTAAAATCCATTAGAGTGGTCCCTCAAAAACACTCACAAAATTCAAAAGTAATAAATAATAAAATTAGTTTGCTATAATCCGTGATGAATAGCATATATAGCATAATAGGATTATATCAAAATTACTACTACCTAAGTATTTGTTGAACACACACTAGGCACAAGCTAGCATTGCTTAGAGAGGTATGGTAATATAGCACTGATCCCATTATTCAACCATAACTGGTTGAATGTTCAACCGGCGGTTTAGAATCGGCCTGGAATTAAAGTGCATCCCATAAATGCCAATATTGACATGGCAATAGTCGATATCGGCTAACTTTCGTGTTACTCCCGTATCATATGGAATATCTCGAAGTGAAATGGAAGCACATTATTCAATTTCTCATGAAAGGTCCTGCGACAAAGTTGGCATTTCATTTTATGGGTCGCACGATGCATACTATAATAGGGTGCTACTACATTAGACGTATCTTCCTTTTGTTGCCATGTTTCATCTTATGACGCAGACATAAATTAAATTGTTACTTTTTATCTGTATCTTTGTAATTTGCAATAATTCCATTGCAATGGGATAAAATTCCTTAAATACTGGCAGTTTTACCCCTTTGTATGGCCAAACTTATTCGTTGGCCAAGGTAGCTGCCAGCTCTTGGGTCCCCGGTACGCTCTACGAGCCTTCTAGCTAGCTCTTCGAAGAACGTATGAGCATCCGGACCCCATGGACCTAAGGTCTCTACACCAAAAGGCACAAAATTAAAGCTTCTATTTATGTCTTCATATTTGCGCCTCTTGGCATGTTCTGCATTGGTAGCTGCTGCTCCCGCCATAGTAGAGGTCCCTTGTATATGTGATGCAGCTAAAGTATCTTAAACATTTTTGTTACAAATCTTTAGTTTTATTATCATTGTTGACAGAGATAAATATCTATCTATCTCTTATGAAAGATATGTTCAATTGCTAAAAATCTAAACTGTATTATTTGGGTTAAAGCAGTAGGCCAAAATCTTTTCACCAAGACATTATTCTGAAACGCTGCATTATTAAAACTGTTTTTGATAGGTAATTAATTTATATATGGTTGGTAGGCTTGGAATTTAAGCCACCTTAAATTCGGGTGTTTAAAACAGAAGACTCGCGTTAACTTGGTATATATCAATTAAGTTAAAGATGATTTGTTATTAATCAATTGTGACAAAATACTTCGATCTGTCTTGAGTATATATTTAATTTGTAAACTTGAATAATCACTATAAACAGTTTCAAAGCTGTTTTATTAAAATTTATTCACAATAATTCGAGAACCACGTAACATGATCCTATACTCGCTCAAAATAGGCACAAGTATAAGCTTAGTGCAGAAGCACCTTTAGTATGTAAATTATGACATGTTTCATATAATTTACTCGCCTGTAATCTTAGTAGCTGCAACTTTCAATTATATTGAAACGCACCCGTGAGCATCAATTTTCGATCTGTAGAGAAAACGATGTTCTATTTTGTGAGATAAAAATGTAAGCTGATTTATTAGTACCTACTTAAAATTTGAGCGATAACAAGACTCAGTGCTTTATCGAAATCTTTTACCAAATGACAGTTATATACTGAGCAAAGTAAAAGGAGTTTTTGATATTTTTTTTTTTTTACAATGATAATGAAAGTCGTTAAACTGAATCCAAACTAATATTATAAGTGTAAAAGTATGTTGAGAAGGACAAATACTCTTTTGTACTCTTTACGGGACGAACTAAGCGATATGATTTTAAGTATGAAGGTATTTGATAAGTAGATAATTTATTTCTGACGAAAGCTGACTGAAGCAAGAGAAACGCTTAGTATAAAATGTGATTGAATTTCATATATGGGATATATTCAGCAGAATATGATAGTTCAGTGGTGAAACCGGACGAATCACTCGAGAGGGTCACACGTTCCAATAAGTTTTTCTGTGAAAATTTGATGAGTCTAATTTATCATACGCTTCTGCTCTAGAGAATTCTACAGATATATGTAAACTACCAATTCGCATTAGTGGATTAACTTAACCCTTTCAAAACAGATAGAAGAGGTCTATGTCTAGTGGGATAGTAACAGGCCGTTACTAAACAGACCCTGGTTAAAGTATCGTTAAAGCACAAGGTAAAAGAATAATAACAGGGGTCAACCTAACCATTTCATGATTACAGAATTTATACGTATTCTTAGATACACGTTTTCTACTATTACTGTTACAATCAAGTTCATGGACTTATAATGTGAAGTAATCAAACTTCGCCTCAAGCGGACGATTGTACGTTATTATAACTCACATTACATATATACAAATGAGTTACAATTTTGTATAACGGTGTTAAATACTTAAGTGAATAATGTTAACTGGTTTACTGTGCGTAATTATTTAGGTTTTGATTGAATCGATTAACAATACTGCAATAAAAGCTTGTACTAGTAGTTAGTGAAAAGGTATGCCGTGTAGAATTAATAGAATAGGTGTAGAATAGGTGTAGAATAGGTGTAGAATAGGTGTAGAATAGGTGTAGAATAGGTGAGTAGAATTGTTGATATACCGCAAGGCGAGTCGACTTACCTTTGTCACCTTTTACAACACCCCGGTAAGAAATTAGTGTGGTCCATTCTACACCTTATTTGAGTAAATGTTTATACATTTTTTAATAAAATTTTATTTGTTCATATTTAAAAATATAATATTTATATCTGAAATGTTTTGATTTAGAAACTACAAAACTAATTAAAAATATTATTTTGCTATAATCCGCGATAAAAGAAAATATATTTAATGCTAAATGTAGAGTGTACTAAAATCGCAAAGCGTCTTCTCGTAGAGTCTATCTCCTGACGATGCTTCGGTAAAGGGGCGAAACAATTGTTTAGATTGTGGTGGTGAATGTTCGCAGTGCTTGTGTATTGTTTTATTGGTGACGGGTAGCGTATGAGTTTATACAAATTCTGCCTGTATCAGGTATGAGAACGAATATTACACTCTTCATTTAACATAACATATATTTTCTTTTATCGTGGATTATAGCAAAATAATATTTTTGTATTATGGACCTCTGCAAAGTTACGCCTAATTCTATAAATTACTTAGAAACAACATTTCGCAATTTGGGTCGCTTATTTAGATACTTGTAAATAAAAGAGTGTTAAGTATATTTAATACGTGTATTTATTAAGCATAAAAAGCATAAAAATATTTAGCAAACAAAATTACCTAAATCAAGACAAGCTGAAATCAAGATAAAAATGAACATGGTCAATACTCTTAAATAAAAATCGAATTCAAGAAAATTCCTCGTGTTATCCAACAGAAAAAGAGAGCCCTTACTTGAGATCTAGTATAGCAAGATAACTCTTAGGGCAACAGCTGTACTTGTTCATTAATATGTTGATACAGCGGTGGCTCCTTGAATTTATGATCGTGATATTCATGCTGTAGGTGGCCGCGGAACTGCGGCTAAGGATAGAGAATGCATGAGACAAGCGGTAGCGTTTTTAATATAGCGGTTATTTGGCTTAAGTAAATAAAATCCTTGAATAGGCTATTTCTTTAATCAGGCACATATCTATATCTATACTAATATATAAAGCTGAAAGTTTGTTTGTTTAAACTCGCTAATCTCAGGAACTACTGAATCGATTTGAAAAATTATTTGAGTGTAATATAGTCCACATTATCGAAGGCTATATATATATATATATATATATATATATATATATATATATATATATATATATATATATATATATATAAGATCACGCTGAGATGAATAGGAGAACAATAAAAAATATTGCGAAAACGGCAAAATTTTAAGCTTTCCTTGCGTTGACTAAGTAAACGGTGAAACTAATTCAAAAATCTCTTATAATAAGCTCACGATGAATGCATTTATGTTCAAAATTTGAATTCGAAAAATAATTGTGACACAATGATTCCCACGCGGGTAAGCTGCTGGCACAGTTAGTAGATTAAAGCTGTAAGAAATATTTTTAAACCATTTTAAATTTATTGTTAATAATTGTTAACTTTACATTTTATGTAACTTTAATTAACTAACGTTATAACTAGAAAGTAAGTAACGGTACATTAAGTGTATGATTAATATACATCAAGAACATAACTTTTATTAAAATATAAAACTGTGGAGTTCAACTCCGTGAACCGTAAAGATTTATGCAGAATCACGAATTAGCTGTTAAAGACAGTATTTCACAAATGCAAAGTGCCTTCATAAACAGTATTGATTGACTTGGCTAGACTGCTTCTTGTTTTCTTTCATCGGGATGGGGGCAATATGTACAACGGTAACCTCTCACCGCCACCAGCAGCGTGGTTGTTTTCAGGTTTTTAGTCGGTGAGAGTCCGACATACCCGCCGCTTGTCCCCGTCGGGCGGTGACGACCCATAATGGGTTTTCCTGACAAAAAAAAACAATTTTTTCACAAATAAGTACCTTCATAAACAGTTTTGATTAACTTGGATAGGCTACTTCTTATTTTCTTTCATTTTATAGAATTGTATTGAATGAAGCAAAGTAAAGAAAACAGCGCAAACGAGCAAAGTCTAGTTATGTATAAGATGTAATTATTAAATAGATCTAGAGCAATTCGTTTATAACTAGTGGCCGATTTCAATACTATGGCATATTTTTTTTTAATTCGCTTCCTCTTATGAATAACGCCTTCCTAACCTCAAGGCTATCCAAGTGTGCTAGGCTGCATTCCACCTACACCGCAAACATCGAGACTGCAACTGTTTTTACTACTCTGTCCCTACTATGGAACCGCGTAACATGGTATAAAATTACATTTAAATTTTAAGTTCCGGGATGACCGAGCCTTGCTCGGTAATTTTTACAATGACGTAAATAAAAAAAAAATTGAATAGAAAAATTAAAAAAATTATAGAGCAGGTGGGGCTCGGTCCTAGGTATTTTCGGCTCTCTAGATCGCCCGTTCCCCAAATGAACCAACATGACTTTACGTTTGACAGCGAAAAATTGTGATTTAATTCAACGTTAATTTCAAAAAAATTTAGAGCCCGAAAACAGTGATAAACGACATTTTTTTTAAATAAAACTTAACTAGATCGATTTTTCTCCCCTAAACCCCCTACATGCTGAATTTCAGGAAAATTCAGTGAAAACTCATTGAAATATTAAAGATTAATCTCTAAAATTCGAGATATAAAATATAATTGCAAAGTGGATCACTCTTAGTATTCTACAGCTAGGTTAAAACCTCCTCTTTGCTTTTTTGAAGAAAATGACAGAAAATTAGGCTCAACACGCTGATTTAATACAGATCGAAATATTGCATATATCCTAGGAGTATTCTCTCACGATGTTTTCCTTTATCGAACAGCGCATGATTCATTATGAATATGAATGAAGTACATACATTTGTATAGAATTTGAATTGGATGTAATTTTTTTTAGATTGATTTATGAGAATTGCTAGTTACTATGATTAATATAATAAAATAATATAAATATATGGGACACTTACACACACGGTCACACGGCTTGTGTTATGGGTGACAGACAACTGGTGAATATATACTTATATATTTTATATATATTATATATAAAGATAGAATTTCTATCTATCTTTCTATATTTTTTATATACATACTTAAATACAAATATACACCCAGGCTCAAAGACCATCAAATTCATTTATAGAAAATGTTGGCCCTTGGCGAGAATCGAACCCGCGACTCGCGGAGCTGAAGGCAGGGTCATTACAAACTGCGCCAACAGGCCAGTGAAATACTTACCCGTTACTTAACTTAGGTCTGGTTAGTAACGGCCTGTTACTATCCCACTAGACATAGGCCTCCTCTATCCGTTTTGGACCCATTACCCACTGCTCCAACGGGTCAGTCACCGTTAATTAATGTCCGTCCGTAAATAAAATAAACTTATGGTAGGGGAAACGCTTATCAACATTATAAATACGCCATACTTCGATGAAAGCCGAGTATAATCGTTATGTTAACAAATTATGTTGTTACATGGTTATATTTCATTTTAATGTGACTTTAAGCGAATCAGGCATGAGCTTTTAATATTTTATAAATAAGATTGATGTCTTTTGACAAAACACTTTTTTTTTTTTTTTTTTTTTTTCACAGGAAAAAACCCCTTATGGGTACCGCCGCCCGACGGGGACAGGCGACGGTTATGTCGGACTCGCACCGACTAAAATAACCTGTGTGCTCCACGCTGCTGGTGGCGGGTATAGGGTACCTATGAAGACAATACCCCCATCCCCGCCAGCAGCAACTCTGTACCCCAGAGTGCGCCACCTCTGGGTCGGGGCCTCTCTAAAAGTGGCCCCTCCCTCCGCTGGACGATGCATCGGGAGCACCAGATGCATCGAACGCCTCGGGGACCTTATAGGGTGGGCGTCCGATTGAACCCCGTTCGGAACGCCCACATAGGTCCCCGTTAGGGCGGCACGCGACGGTCTTGAGCGAGTCGCCTGCGCCCGGCTCGCCTGCGGCGGATCGGATCCAAGGACTCGACTTCCCGGATCCGCCCCGCCGCCTCCTTCCGCGAGATAACGTCCTCGCAGAAGGAGGCCATCGCTGCCCACGATCGCTCCCTGTCCACCATGGCGCGAACCACAGTGGGCAGGGAGAGATCGTGCCCCACCTGTGCCACGAGTTCCACCCGCTGAACCGCCCAAGCTGGACAGTCTGCGAGCGTATGCAGCGCCGTGTCAAAGTCAGCGCCGCACTCGTGGCACTCACCAGTCGCTTCGCGCTGGGCCACCTTCCACAGATACCACCCGAAACAACCATGTCCGGAAAGCACCTGTGTCAGGCGGAAGGTGAGGACCCCATGCCTCCTGGCGACCCAGCCCTGGAGAATGGGCTGGATGGCCGAAATCGTCCAGGCTCCTGCACTGGGCGATTCAAGCCGCCGCCTCCATTGGCGGAGGAGCTCTTCCTGAGCTGCCCTCCGCCAATCCACCTCTACCACCGCTGAATCTCCCCCCGGTGAACGGGCTTCGACTCTACGGCGGTAGGCCTGAGCTAGCACCTCGGCCTCTAGGTCCCATGGAGGAGACCCGGCCAAGGTGCAGGCCGCCTCGCCGGAGATGGTCCGGTAGCCCCGCACAAGTCTGATCGCCATGACCCTCTGCGCCCTGCGCAGCAGGGGCAAGGATCTGGCGGTCAGCCGCCCCGCCCATACGGGAGCGCCGTACAGGGCCATCGACCGAACCACCCCGGCGTATAGGCGCCGGCAGCCTGCATTAGGCCCTCCCAAATTCGGGAGGAGCCTGCTCAGGGCTCCGGCGGTCGCCGTTAACTTAGGGGCGAGCCGCCGGAAGTGGGCCTCGAACGTCCATCGGCTGTCGAGAAGTAATCCCAGGTACTTTAATGTACCCGAGATTTCGATGGACGTCCCGCCCACCACCAACCGTTGACAAAACACTGGCTTTATATTATAAAATTCGATCTAGACACATGTCTTATTAAACTTATTGAGACAAGTTTTGTCGAGAAGTACATCAACGAAAGGTTGTAAAAGCAACCCAATAGTTTTCAATAGGCTTGCATTTTAATAAGCGAGAGTTTTTTTTGTTATTTAAAGTTGTGTAAATAACATATTAAATATATAATAATATTAATAAATATATTATGTAACTTCTGTAAAAACTCTATCATCTAAAATCTTATAACATTTTATATAATTATGAATAATAGCCAAAAAAAAAAGAAGAATTGAAAAGTATTTTATACGCGTAATCTCAACGACGTATTTGTAAAATATATATTTGGCATCTAAGATAATACAAATTTTAATCTACAGTTGTTTATTTTAGTGTCGTAAGCAAAAAAAAAAATTTAAAAAAAATCATAATATTTTATTTTATAATTTTTATTTGTTAAAACTTGCTAAAATTTAAAAAGCTTGTCTAAATAAACTTATAAGCCGTAAATTCATAAGCCTTTGCCGCCCTTATTAATCAAAAACACGATAGTAAAGTAAAAGGCGATTTTCTTGTCTCTACAATGGAATGTCAAATCAGAAGGAAATTAAGTGGCTGATGTTAATTTAGTATAAACTTAAAGAGCTAAAGAATTACTTATAGAGATTCTACGGTAGTAAAACAAGTGAACAGGTTGGCTAGCAACCGAATCAACATTCCCTTACACAGTCGGAGATAAATTTTAAACCTGACCATTGGCTATGAGTATGCGAAGAGATTGCACAATTACAGACTATAAAAAAATATTATAATAGACAAGAATGATTATCCGCGGCCTTATAGTACCAATAATAAATCTATGGTCTTACAATGTGGTCTTAAATACTCACAGATAATTAACAAATTAATATTAAATGGATTGTTATAAACAAAGTCTATTCTGCTTTTTGTTTTCCATATTTTCAACATATGTATTTGTTTTGGATTTCCTAAGATTGACAACAAGATTGTATAAAAAAATTATAAAATTCTAATTATGTTGTTTCTTAAGTATTCTATTATTGTCTATAGTCGATGATTTTTTTGTAAACTCCGCACAAATCGTAATTTAACATGTGCCATTTTAATTTATAAAATTATTTGTTAATTTATGGAGTCCAATAACACAAAAATACCAAATACCTTTTCTCTATTCGCGGATTATAGCAAATTAATTAATTATTTTATGCATGTTCCATTGTACTTGACATCGTTAGAATGTGTTATGCTTAGATTACCATGGCAAAAAAAGCATAATGTTGCCAGATAGCTTATTCGTATTTGCATTTGTAATTTAGCCAGTTAGTAATATGCAGTGGTAATACAAGTTGGTAAAACCACATAGTAACGGGAAGACTTTCCCTTGCGTTCAGAATTGCACTATTAACCTACCGCGCTTAGTCTGTGGTTAGGGGCAACACAAAAATGTGTGTAAAAACCACACAACTTCGTCATTATGTGATTATATTCTGTATTAGCCAGGCTTATTTGTTTAATAGTTAGCAGACCATAGACTTCTCAATAGATTTGTGTATGGTATAAAATACTAGTTATAAAAATAGAAGAAACATAGTTATAATAATTATATTTTTAAAAAGGGTATCAAACTCTTTATTTATTATATTATTTATTTATTTTATTTATTTATTTATTTGTTAACAAAATATGTAAAATATAGATACAATTTCCTTATGCTAATAATATAATTATTTATCACAGAGTAATTCGGAAAAGGGTTTGTCAACACTTGTGCTAGGGAATACCTGTGTTACAAGTGCTGACACCTTCCCAATCATCACAAGTTAGAGTCTGATAAGGAGTTATTTAAAAGTAATAATTAAAGTTAAGAGTTATAAATTAGGCAAAAAATAAAAAATACAAAAACAAAACAAGCAGACAAAAATTTATCGCAATTCCATGCAAGTATATGTGTCTGTACGATAGTATGTTAGTAAGTGTGAGAGTGTGAAGTGTGTGTTTGGGTGTGTTGTGTGTGTGTGTGTGTGTGTGAGTGAGTGTGTGTGTGTGTGTGTGTGTGTGTGTGTGTGTGTGTGTGTGTGGGTGTGTGTGTGTGTGTGTGTGTGTGTGTGTGTGTTATTATTTACTTTTTTATTATTAATAGGTCTTCACTAGCAGTATAGCCAAGCGTTAGCAAGTATTTCCGAAGTGACTTTTTTGACTGTTCCCGAGTCTGACTGTAGATGTTTATTATCTTGTTTATTTTATTGTAAAGTATAGGTCCTAAAAAACATAAAAATCTTTGGGCAAAAGCTGTATTAAATTTTCCCACTGATATAGGTCGTACTATTCTTTTATTTCTAACTATGCTTTCATTAAAATTAATATTATTGGAATGCATATAAAGGATAGCTTTAAATATAAAAAGCCGTCTCACAGATAGTACCTCAAACTCAGAATAAAGGTTATCAGTTCTAAATGTATAGGGTTTTCTCAACATAACTTTTAATAAAATTCTTTGCGACCTTTCTACCTGTAACATATGAGTCTTAAATGTTCCCCCCCAGGCAATTATGCAATAACCTATTAATGACTCACATAGAGCAAAATATACCGTCTTAAGTAGTTTTTTATCAGTTAGATGTCTTATTTTTTTGAATATAACTGTTAGGCTCCTAACCTTAGACGCCAATGAAGTTATGTGTGATTTCCAGCTCAATTGAGAATCAATCAATATGCCAAGATATTTAACAACTGACACTCTTTCTATTTCTGTGTATAAAGTTTTTTGTGCTATAGATTCTCTTATGTCATTATCAAGTACTTTTATCTTCACAACTCCTGATGGTTGATCATTTTTAAGTTTAGAAAATGAAATGTATTTTGTTTTTTTTAGATTTAATGTCAACTGATTCTCTTTTAAAAATTGCATTATTTTATTTATACCGATTTCAGCGTGGTTTAGTACTTCTGTCCAGTTATTCCCGTAAAACAATAAAGCAATATCATCTGCGTAAGCCACTAATTTACCATTAGCGATATTCAGATTACATAAGTCATTCACGTAAATTAAAAATAGGGTAGGACCAAGTATGCTGCCTTGCGGGATTCAGCAAGTTAAGGTAACAGGACTGCTTATTGCTACACCTACTTTAACTTGTTGGGTCCTATTAGTTAAATAGTCTACAAATATATTTAGTGGAACACCTCTAACTCCTATATTCTCCAGTTTGTGTGTAAGGGTGGTGACAGAGACAGTATCGAAAGCTTTTGTTAAATCTAAAAAAATCCCTATACACTTTTGTTTACGGTCTAATTTGCGAACGATAAAATCGGTAAGTTTATGTACTGCGCATTCTGTTGATTTACCGGCTAAAAATTTTTTTATTTTACTTTTTTCTTTCTCTTAAGTTTCTTCTAAGTATAAGCGAGTGTTTGTTAAAATGAGTTGACGAATTTAAATTCTAAGGGTCTATTTGAATTCTCCGGTACGGTATCACCATTTCCACATCTAATTGCACACCGTGTGGTATTGGCTGAGTAGAATTGACCACCCTCATTTCTTACCGAGCTATCGTAAAAGGCGACTAAGGTAAGTTGACGCAACGTGTGGTATCCGATTGAGTAAAATAGACTACGCTCTTTCTTACCGAGGTGTCATAAAATACGACTAAGATAAGTTGACGTCAGGCAGGCGGCCGGTCGTAAAGTATGTAGCTAAACATGTGACAACATGTTTATAACATGTTGTACCTACCCCACTCAGTGTGGGATAAGGAAAAGAAGATGATGACCTAATTGCACACCACTCCTTCCTTACTAACTTTAGCTTTAAAAAATATGTGCTTGATTATTAATTACTAGCCATTGCTAGCCATTGCCAGCGGCTCCGCTGTCTTTTCCGCAGTCTTTTGATATTCATAAAAATGGTTAAAGTCGGTCAACCTTAAAAGCTAGACATATGCTGTCGCGGATATTATTAGAACATTTAGAGAGGAACACACATTAATACATGATTTTTCAATAACTATTAAAATTAACTCAGCGTACGCCAGGAATGCTTTAAATTTTGCTGTTTCTGCTCTTCTCCTATTTATCTTAGCGTGATGTTATAACCTATAGCCTTCCTTAATAAATGGACTATTTTATACTGAAATAATTTTTCAAATCGCTCCAGAAGTTCCTGAGATTAACGCGTTCAAATAAACAAACAAAACTTTTCAGCTTTATATATTAGTATAGATTCGTTACTCAGGGGCACCTTATATTGTAAATGTAAAACCTTTTGCAATACTCTTTACACCTGATAACGGTACATCTAACAGTACATCTACCATTTTCCACGAGCTAATCATTCAATGCATTTGTTATCAGTGTGGCATTTGTATTTGATAGAGAAGGGTTTACCAGCGTGTTGATATATTCTCTTGTCAATTAACTCTGATTCTAATTAGATAAGTGTAACTAATACAGTTGAAAATATTACAGTTAATAACGAACTATACATAGACATACTAGAGCTCACAAAAAGCTTCTGCTATCTGTGTCGCGACTCAGCAGAGTTAGCAACTCATTCGATGGTCTCAGTATTCGCTTCTACAATAAAATTCCGCAATCCATACTAGACCAGTCTACAGAAGGGTTTAAGTTAAATATAAGAGATGTACTTATACGTAAAGCATATTACAAAATTGAAGATTATTTGCATGATAAAAAAGCCTGGATTTGTAAATCTTTTCAGCTTTATACAGGGCTGTGGTTTTATAATGTAAAACTTTGAACTCTGTGGTGGTAGAGCTATGATAGCCCAGCGACGACACAGTGTGACTCTTTCGAGGATCACAGGTTCAAACCCCGGCAGGCACTAATGAGTTTTCTATTATAACTTATGTGTCTAATTGATAATTGCAATTTATCACAGGCGTTTCGGTAAAGGAAAACAATGTGAGGAAACCGTCATATCTCTAGAAAGAATTCTAGGAATATGTGTAACCTGCCAATCCGCATTGGAGCAGTGTGGTAGGTGTTAGCTCCAATCCTTCTCTCCAAAAACGAAGAGAGGAGGCCCTATGCCCAGCAGTGGGATAGTAACAGGCCGTTTCTATGGTGCAATGGTTGGTATGCTGCTTCATGACGTATCGTGCTGTGACCGATTTTTAATTTTATTGCTTAATTTCAAATTTCGCCTTTCGTCTTGTTTGGTAGGTATGCCGTGTGGTATCCGACTTAGTAGAATAGACCACCCTCTTTTCTTATCGAGGTGTCGTAAAGGTTGACTAAGGTAAGTTGACCTGCCATGTGGTATGCGGTTGAGTAGAATAGATAATCCGCTTTCTTACCGAGGTGTCGTAAAATACGACTGAGATACCGTTGACATCAGGCCAGTCGTAAAATGCATAGTCAAATTATGGGACAACATGGTTATAACATGTTGTGCCGACCCCACTTAGTGGGACAAGGGAAGGAGGATGATAAGTCTTGTTTGGCCGGCAATGCCTTACTGTCCAATGATTAAGTTTTTATGTACAATAAATAACATATAATGCAGTGTAGAAACCATTAAAGGACCCCCTTTTATGGTTTCTATATTCCATGTTTTCGCTGCCATCATAGACTATCTTAATTAACCATCATGTGAGAACAGTTAAGCGTAAACCCGAACCAAATAAGAAGCATTCATTATTTATCAATCTATCTTTGAATTCGCACGTATCGCTTCCAGAAAATGTAACGGTGTCAGGAAACGCAGTTAAATAGTAATTGCCTTTAGCCTAACCGTATTTTCCCTTATCGGCGACCAAATCTGACCTTTACCTTTCCTGAGGTTGATTTATTAGGTGCTTAGTGTTTAGTATAATGAGCTAAGAACGCAAAAATTAGCACGGCTGGACACACCCCGGTTGAATTGGCTAGAAAACTTAACTCTGGATAAATAACTAAATCTTATTAATTGTTGGGTGCAGCCTGCTTTTATTCCATCCAGCTTTTATTGGATTTCCCAGATTGGGGTTTTATATAAGTGACGTTGTCGCGTTACGGGATCCTTATGGCGCGCGGGGATTATAAATAAAAGGGCTATGGGTTCTTGATCCTTATACTACCCAACCGCGGGCGCACTGGATTTGCACTTGAAAACAAATAAGTTTGTTCTAGAGATGCGTACGCCGACGGGGTGAACCATTCCTTACGTTGTTTAAATTAATCTTATATTTATTAATTAGGTATTTAATTTATTTTATTAAGTTTTATTTATTTATAGGTATGTTTAATAATATAATAATTACAACGTTACAATGTAATTTATATATTGAATTCTTGAATTCTTTTAGAAGGCTGGGTCTGTAGTCGTCCACTCTGTGCCGTGCCGTATCGTGTTAAGCAACAGTGTGTTTATCGTGGCCAGTCCAACGCCCATAAGTTCTTCTCTGTACTATATTGTACATATATATTATATATATATATATATATATATATATATATATATATATATATATGTCTTTATTATATTTATATATTAAATGAAAGTTTGTATGTATGTCCCTTATAGAATACAAAACGGCTGGACCAATTTTAATGAAATTTTTATTTTTTTCAAATTTATATTGACATAGTTGGATAATCCTTTCAAGTTTGGTATCGACTTGCGTCTTTTTATAACAGTAAATTAAACATACCTACATCTTTAATTTAAGCCCTACGAAACGGGCTGGACATACCAGTATAACATAAAATAATTATTTAAAATAATTAAGTATTTCATCTACCACAATACTAATAATAATCAATATAAATACATATAAAAAATAAAAATTCACAAGGCGGGTGCATACTGATTTTTATAATACGTGAGCTGTATAGATATAGTGAAATTAATTGTAAATATAAATTCAAAGCCTAAAAAATGACCAATTTCACGTAACAAATAACCATAACCTTTACTGTTGCAATCATAGAACATGTTCCGTAACAACTCAAGAACAACGATAACTGTCTAACGTTATAGACAGAACTGCCTTCCATAATAGAACTGGTACGTTTATAGCCGGGCTAATATATTTCAATAGTTGCAATCATAAACAACCTGTCTCCTCCTTTTCCGTGGCTCTTTGTAATGCATATATGGCGCCATGCAATATGCTTACGGAACTAAGACGTTAGAAACATTGTCATCATTTAAGTAGTGCCAGTTTGCGATTTTGTCGTGGAGTCTCTCCTGATGATGCTTCGGTTGCGGGGCGAAATGATTGTTGAGTTTGTGATAGTGAACGTATGTAGTGCTTGTGTATTGTAGTGGCGGTGGTGGAGGTTTGTGTATGTGTTTTTATGCGTGTATCAGATATGAAAACGGATTGTCCACTCTACATTTAGCATATTTTATATTTTACTTCATCGCGGATTATAGCAAAATAATTTTGCAAATGCAACTCTGCCGAAACGAATCTTATACAAAGGTAACTCAGGTTATCGCGATGTGCCTGTTCGTTTATATAATAATTAGTATGAATCGCGAAAGTTTAAAATCTATTTTTCATATTGTTTAATTTATTTATGTATCTATACAGATCTTCAACCATATTACGTTTTATATAATTCAAAAAATATTCTATATAAACTCAAAATAATTATTTAATACAAGTTACAGTAAGTAGATCACATCATTCTTATCTACAATTTTACAATTAAAAACCTAAAAATAAATAGTAACACAAAAGAATGATGAAAACAAAAAAAAAACATTAATGTTCAAATATTACAATTCTAAAGTTAAAATTTTAGTACAAATTACAAAATCGGGTTAAAGACATTTATTTTCCCAAAAGAACAATGTTCACTTAGGTAACTGAGAATTAAAATTAAACTATTTTATTTCCTTATGACGCATGCACCACTTAACAATTCGTAAAATCTTAGCAAATTAATTTACTGATATAAAAGAAATACTACTTAAACATAAAAATAACAAAACATATATATTGACGAGAGCAATAACTTAAATTTTAGATATCAAATTATTGTTATTTTTTCTAAAATATAGGACTTTAGCAGTTCTTTAAATAAACTAATATTATTTGTTTCCTTTAGACTATTGGGCAAATTATTGTACAACCGTGCTCCTTCAAACAAAATGATTTATATTTATATTATTTCTTCGGGATAGATACAAAATCCATCAACCGTTCTTTATGTGCCGTTTTTTAAATTCATCGATTGAAGTATGCGCGCGGCCTTACTGGATGATTACTTACACTATCGCTTACATTGACCGTGAGAAGCCGGCGTAATGGAGTTAGTAAAACTGATTATAGAGCACGTATAATTTCTCGTTCAGTGCCATAAACCTGTCCGCAATAATTATCTTTGAATCAAATAGATATAGTCCGCCGTGTAGGAAGCGGAGACATTATGTTAAAGTGGATGGGCTTTCTCAAGGGTTGATAGCTTGCTGATTGAATAGATATATACCCTTTATAACGATATCCCGACGACAATATCATGGATTATCTCCTGATTGGGTCATTTATAAAGAAATTTCTTGCATACAAATTTAAAAAATGGCACACACACGGTCGTCCGTCCCCAAGGAAGGTAATTTATACTTCTATTATGGATGACAGACAACTACGCTGTGTGGTATCCAGCTGAGTAGAATAGACCACAATCATTTCTTACCGAGGTATCGTATAAGGCGAGTAAGGTAAGTAGACCCGTCGTGTGGTATCCGGCTGAGTAGAATTGACCGTCATCTTTCTTACCGAGGTTTCGTAAAAGGCGACTAAGGTAAGTTGACCCGCTGTGTGGTATCCGGTTGAGTAGAATAGACCACCCTCTTTCTTACCGAGGTGTCGTAAAATACGACTAAGGTAAGTTGACGTTAGGCAGGTGGCCGATCGTTAAATATTATAAGTAGCCAAATCATGTGACAACATGTTCAAAACATGTTGAAGCGACCCCACTTAGAGTGGGATAATGGCAAAAAGATTGTCATTTGTCTTTAATTTTAGTGTTTATTTCTACACATCGGTCTTTCGTTGAATATCCATTAACAATTAAGGCGAGGAAGAAAGATAAGGACGAATTGGTGCAGGTAATTAATTCCAAAGTTTTTCTGCCTATTCTGGAAATGACCTTGCATAAACCTGTGACGAACTCGCCGGAAGTTTTATTACGCTCTCAATTAAAAAAAAAACTCGAGCGAAAGACCGAAGAAAGAAATATATCGAAATAAATAAATGATCACAGTGAGTTTTTACAATACAACAAATTATTTAAGAAATAAGTCAAACACGATTTAGTAATTTCAAGAAAAACAGAATATTAATGATTTCCTTAATTTGTGGTCTCTGTGCAAAAAATTGTGCTTTACATCGTGTCATAAAAATGATTGAACGCTTTTTTTATACTCAGAACAGGATGTTCTATTTACAAAAAGCAAACCGTAATCCAACAAGTTTAAATACTTGTAAATTCGAAATTCGAATTGTAATTACCCGCGACTTCGTTAGCTCCGACTGTAGTGTAAAAATGCCCTCAATTGTGTACTGTATTGTTTTCTCTTATCTTTAATATTTAAATGAGTTAATCTTGTATGTACATATTATTTTCGGAATCTCGAAAATGGCTCCAATGATTTTCCAGAAATTCAGGATGTATAGGGAGAAAAATCGATCTAGCTAGGTTTTATTTTAAGAAAAAATTGTTTTATCCCTTTTTTTGGGCATTAAAAAAATACTAAAATTTGTATTGAATTTAATTTTTGCCAGAAACTGTCAAGTTAGCGTAGCTTATTCGGGGAACGGGTGGTAGCGAGAAATGAAAATACCTAGGATCGAGCCCCACCTACCCACCTGAATGAATTTAATGTAATATACTTTTGAGGTTTATTAAATCATTGCCTAAAATCCATTACTTAGAGAGCGTCCGCTATCTGCTGGCCGAGGGTTAATTCATAGTTGTTTACTTGGGCATAGATATTCTGTTCTTCTGCCTTGAAAAAATTTTCACGCAACAATATCACGTGGCACTTCAATCGAAGTGCCCTTTACGGCCTTTGTGCCTGCGATTTTCAGCACTGGCTTGCTACGTCAACGCTCAAGGATCTTGTATCTTCATACATGAAATATAGTAGAAAATTTATTGAGATTTGTTCATTTTAGTGCGCAAATTAATAATGAAACAAGTAGGTACACCGAAACATCCATGTCCCGAGAGGAAATTTAAATATTCCCTGTGCCGTACATTTTAACTATATTTAGGTCTCTCAGAGAACTAAATTTATTCGTTATGAAAATTATATACATCCGCGACTAACTATAATAATCGCTTCGGCCGATAAAGTGTGGGAAAGTCTTTATTACTCATAGTTAATTTTAGTTGTAATGCAATTCTTAATGATACTGAAAAATCGTTTGACATAACTTTGATATTGACTATGCTTTGCCTGTAAGGTTGTTGCTAAAATCGAACCAGAGGTGGATATCTCATTTAATTTTATCATATCGGTCAAGAAATAAAAACCGAACCGTCCTGATAGCCTAACCTAAGAGCTCGTGAACCCCAGACCTTCGTCATTTAATAAAAGCTAAAAGTTTTGTCAGCGCATGCTCCCGACACAGGTTAGAACTAAGTTACATTCATCATCTTCCTGCCCTTATCCCACTCTAAGTGGGGTCGGCAGAACATGTTATAAGCATGTTGTCACATGATTTAGCTACGTCAACTGCATCATCAATTTATCTTAGTCGTATTTTACGACGCCTCGATAAGAAAGAGGGTGGTCTATTCTACTTAACCGGACACCACACGTTGAGTCAAATTACCTTAGTCGCCTTTTACGACACCTCGGTAAGAAATGAGGTTGGTCTATTCTACTCAGCCGAATACCACACGGCGGGTCGACTTACCTTAGTCGCCGTTTACGACACCTCGGTAAGAAAAGAGGGAGGTACTATTCTATTCAGTCGGATACCACACGGCGGTATATAGGTACTAATCTCCTCAAAACAAATGAATAAATATTTTGGTAATTCAAGATTGGACTATTGAATTGGATATTAAAGAAAAAAAATATTTGAATAAGTTAAAGGGAATGGCGAAATTTTCACGTTTCAAAGAAAAGAAATTTTCAAAGTTTCCACAATGGAAATGCTTTATTGAAATTACAATCTAGCCATAGGGCTAATAAGCAACTTAATTTTAATCTAAACTTATAACTTAACTTATATCGTAGTCTTTCTGACTATATGAGACACATTGTTCTTGTGTACTTTCTATGTAGCACTAATATACTACACTATCACTAAATTACACTAAGTCAAAAGGCTTTGTCCTTTACAGTCTTCTCGCTAGAAATGTATATATGGGATGTGGAATTTTGGGAACGACACCTTATGTATTTTAGGTCAATTAGTCATAATCCTTAATTTAACTACGCCATTATTTTCGACCGAATTGATAGCGTCTCTTGTTACTATAAACAGGTGGAATAGTCAGACAACAATGAACCATAAGAGGCGATATTGGCTATCCATTATTTATAGAAAAAGACCAGTGTTAAAAATAACTGCACATATTAGCACTATCATTTACAAAGAAGTGCAAGAAAAAGTTGATTATCCTTAATTGTTCACGTGTTATAGCCTCTCACTATAAGGTAAAGATATATTAAAACTAAGTACCTGGGTGATCGAGCCAGTTCGGTAATTTTTTAAACGATAAAAAAATTCAAATAAAGAAGAAAGAAAGCGCCGGTGTTTTGACAGCCGAATATATCATTTGCCTTTCTTTTTTAATACCTAAAAATAGGGTTTATCAAGTCGTGTATACTAAATGTTGTAAGCGATATAAACCAACAATATCGAAATAGAGACATCATTAATCACAACATGATATACTATGATGGAATGTTTACATTATATGTGTAATGGATTATGAAAAAACTTGAATACTTAATTACTTAGAGTTGATTATCACGAACTTGAAATGTATAACCGCCTATTGAGTAGCATACATGTGTTTTTTAATGAGACCGGTTAAATGTCAAAAATTAAATATACTCTCATCAATCAAATAGATTATTGGGCAATCGGCCGATACTAAAGATAGGTATTTAAAAATAAGTTATTTATAGCTTGCTTAATAGGTATGTCTTGAAACTGAACTGAATTCTAATGATGATGGAAAAACTTGTGACGTATTGAGAAAACAGAGATGGGTATGAAATGTGATGAATAAACAGAACTTAGTAGGGCTTAAAGTTCCAAGCACGGAAGCAAACGTGGTTAACTATAAATAGGTAAATGCATATAAATGAAATTACATAAGACAAAAACTTTAATAAATATTTATTCTTTTCTATTTATTTCATCGATACTACGATCTGATCATCATCTTCCTGCTCTTATCCCACTCCAAGTGGGGGCGACACATGTTATGAACATGCTGCCTGCCTGAACGCAACTTACCTCAGTCGTATTTGACGACACTTCGGTAAGAAATGAGATTTGTCTATTCTACTTAGCCGGATACCACACGTCGGGTTGACTTACCTTAGTCGCCTTTTACGACACCTCGCTAAGAAATGAGTTTGTCTATCCTACTTAGCCGGTTAGCACACGATGGGTGGACTTACCTTAGTCGCCTTTTACGACACCTCGGTAAGATATGAGGTTGGTCTATTCTATTCAGCCGGATACCACACGGCGCCGATACTACGATCCGATGTAATACTTTATTAATAAATAATAGCCAGTTCTCAAGGGTCGATAGACATTAAACTTCAGTCTAAAGGTCTATAAATATGCGCACATGCTGAGTGATTTGTAAGCACTTTTTGCTGTGTGCGGTGCGTTGCGATACGATCTTTTATTTATTATGTCGTATTTTTATATTTATTTTTCTGAATAAATTGATCACACCGATTTCTTCTTTAAGCAGCAAACTTTGTACATTGAAAGCTTTGTGCTTTTCTTCCGAATTAGTGATTGTAATTGATTTTTGTAAAGTGTAGTGTTGTAGTGTTGTATTTGATTTTTGTTTTTGCATTGGCACATTATCATTGCCCATAAACTAAATATACCGAATAGAGACGATTTTAATATTTTCCTCATTTGTTTGATGTTTATTTATTTAAACATGATTTAACCGTTATTTGAAAAAGCATGGGTTTGAAAATTAACGAAACATATACCTTTTCAAATGAATTTTCCGTACTTTGCAAAATGTATTTTACCAGTCTTAATCGAATAATTTATAGAATTAGGCGTCACTTTGCGGAGGTCCATAATACAAAAGTAATGAGAATATTATTTTGCTATAATCCGCGATAAAGCGCGGATTATTATTATATTCTCATTACTTTATTTTTAATCGACATAATGTCATGTATTAAGGTTGTTTTTTGATGCAATAATTATTGATGTTTGCTTGCACACTTCGTTATACGTAATAAATAAAATATTTCAATTTACTTTTTTACTATCGTCTCTCAGTCAATCAATATTACCTACTATGTAATACACTTGTCAACGCGCTGTCATCTGGGTGAATTTAATTAGTTCGTTTCGCTTGTCTTTTACTTCACGGCACATTAAATTAATAGAACATTGCTGTTCGTTAACGAAATGTTAACTGTGTAGTTCTGTTTTTGGTCACTGATGTTAATTTTATTCCCGTTAAGTAAACGCAGTCTAAAATGGAATAACACTTCCTTGCGTTGCCGATGTGTTTATGAGATTATATCTTAACTTAGTCTAAGGATATTAAAAATGAAGAGCTATAGTAATAGATTGGTGAATTATTATTTAGAAAAGAAAAAATAAAAAAAGTCTCTTTTTACTGACTTAACCTTGTTTAAACAAGATAAAATAAGAAAAAGTCTATTTCAATTGACCTAACAAGACGGAATATTTTTTTATGAGATAATTATGCAATTAATAAAGTTATAATAAATAACTTGGTATTGCCTAGATAGCTTATATTACAAAAAGGCAGTGAATTTGCGACTTCTCACAATCGGGAATAAAATTAACGTTAATAATAAGATAATAATACACAATTTTAGTGTTAATTAACATCACTCATCGCCTCTGCCCAACCCTTACTACTTTAGACTTAGTTTAAAGATAATGTCATAACTTAAATTGGGTAGAGTGAAAAATAAAAAAAGTATGTTGATTTCACTCGTTCTCACGTGAAAATTATGATGGTACCAACAGCAAAATATATTTGTTGGCAACACCAGCCATAGTAGTCGATCAAATAATATTCTATATACTTCATAATATGAACGCACCTTAAGTAATTGCTTATGTAATTTTATTTAAGTGAACGAGATGTAAAGCTTTTACACTATGATTTTAAAGTGATTTTATTTCACTTCATCCACCGCCAGATCAATTCTAAAACCGGTAATCATACTAAATAATAATGCAATGACCTTTGATGGTATCCACACCATCAATTGTAGCGCATTGAATAGTAATTACGTATATGATAACTCTAATAAATTAGTACTATCTGGTATTTATATGGTAGTTGTTGCGCCATTTTGAGTAAGTGCATTTGCATTCTTCTTCTAATATGCTACCTAAAAGAGTTGATAGATGAGTTCGGTAGCATTTTCAATCCCTGTTTATACCAGGAGCTTCTTATTCATGACGTTTTTGCTTCCCAAACGTTCTCTTTGTGGCAACATTGTAAATTAGTATTGAGCCTAGGGCTGCGAAAAATAACCGATTTTTATAATAATCGATTGTTTTATTACTACCTTTAAACCGCGGCTTCGTGAGAGAGGGGGGGTCTTCTCGCATACCCTTGAGGGGTAGGCGGGGTACGGGCCTCGAGGCGAACCTCTTTGCCCGGGCTGGTCCTCGCAGGCTTTGTGGCCTGGACTGTGTTTGGGCCGTAGGCCCAGGTCACCTAGGTGACCTACGGGATTTGGTGTTCGGTAGGGAGGTCTGGGAATGGTAGTTCCCAGACCTCGGAGTCAGTTTCGGTGGTGTCTCGTCCGGTGGTGTCGTAATCGGTGGTCTTGTCTCGTCCGGTGGTTTCGCCCTCTCGCCCGTCGCGTCGTCCTCATCGTCGCCGTCGTCATCCGCATCGGGCCGCGGAGACGGTGACCGCAGGAGCTCGCGAGGCAGGGAACGTCCATCGGGTGGTCGCGCATGGAGTGGCGCGATGCCATGGAGGTGAACGTGCGCGCTGTTGTCCGCGCGCGCGAACAATCTGCGCGCAAGGCGATGAACGAACTCCTCCACGGTCGGCGTTTTGTTGTCCCGATGCACGACATCGTTCCGCACATACCTCGGGGTTCCTACGATCAGTCGCAGGCAGCGGTTCTGCTGGACTTGAAGCCTTTGTCTCTGGTACGCCGAACATAGCGCGTACCAGGCGGGTGCCGCGTACGTCAAGCGCGAGCGGACGTAGGCACCGTAGACTCGCAGTTTGGTGTTGACAGGTAGATGGGATGTGAACAGCGTGTGGAGCTGGGACCTGGCAGCAGCAGCTTGGCCCACGGCACGATCGACCATGGGGACCATGCGCAGGCTGCGATCCAACTCACACCCCAAAAACCTTACTGTGGTCTTCCACTCTACGTCCTGGCCTCGTAGACTCAGATGACGTAGCGGCTTGGAGCGGCTGGTGAGCAGAGCGGCCGTCTTCCCGACGTTGACGGCCATCCTCCACTTGTCCAGCCATTCCGGCAACAAGTCCAGCACACGCTGCATGCGGTTAGTGGCGACAATCTGATGGTAGGACGACGCGAAATACGCGCTGTCGTCAGCGAAGAGCGACAACAGCACGTCCTCCTCCCCTTCCCGCAGATGGTGGCGCAGGGTGGGGATGTCATCCGTATACGCCGCGTATAAGCGCGGCGATATACAGCTGCCCTGGGGTACTCCGGCTTGGATGGTGCGTGGTTGGGATTCGGCACCATCCACTGCCACGTAAAAGCTACGGCCGTGAAGAAATGATGCCAGCACTCGCACATAGGCAGGCGGCATGGTGGTATCCAAGATCTTGACCAGGAGCCCGGCGTGCCACACACGATCGAAGGCCTTCTCGATGTCGAGAAAGACCCCCACGGTGTAGCGCCCGTTGTTCAGCTCACTGGTCAGGTGGTTTATGACCCTCGCCAGCTGGAGCGTCGTCGAGTGGCCGCTGCGGAATCCAAACTGCTCCTCGCGCAGGGGCAGATGGGGCGTGACTCGACGCAGCAGCAGACGCTCGAACAGCTTGGCTATGTGCGAGAGCAGGGTGATCGGCCGGTAGCTTCCAGGCAGGCGGCGGTCCTTCCCCGGCTTGGGAAGAACAATGATCTTCCCGGTCTTCCACGCCTCTGGGAAGTAGCCGGTGCGGAGTACTCCGTTGAACAGTCTCGTGAGCGCTACGAGACCTGTTCGGGGCAGCAGCATCAGCGCGGCGTTCGTGATTCCGTCGGGTCCTGGCGCTTTTCGCTTGTCAAGGCGAGCAGCGACCGACCGCAGCTCTGACAGGGAGATGAAGTCCTCTCCCCGGAGCGGCGGTGTAGGGGCCGACAGGAACCTCTCCAGCTTGTCCTGGACAGCCGCGTGATGACGGATGACGTGGAGGTTGGAGGTGTTGGGGGCGTTGGGCGTAAACGTCTCTTCCAGGTGCGCCGCCAGGATCTCAGCACGATCCTTGGCGGCATAGGTGCGTTTACCCGCAGCATCAAGCAGCGGGTAAACGGGGGTGTCGTGTCCGGTGAGTTTCTTGCAGAGAGAGTAGAGCGCTGTGTCATGTTCCGTCGCTCGATCGACGGTATCCTCCCACCGCGCCTCGTCGAGAGCGACTATGGCACGCGCGATCTTCTCTGCAAGCCGGTTCAGGTCAGCCTTCACCCTGAGGCAACGAGTGCGGGCCCATAGGCGACGCAGGGTGCGCTTCCGTCTGAGCATGCAGCGGAGCGAGCTCGGCAGGTCCTTCCTTCGGTTGGTGGAGTCTGGTGAAGTCGACGTGGTGGTGGCTGCTGCTTTGGCGGCGATGAT
This sequence comes from Morpho achilles, assembly GCA_947086495.1. Taxonomy (NCBI): domain Eukaryota; kingdom Metazoa; phylum Arthropoda; class Insecta; order Lepidoptera; family Nymphalidae; genus Morpho; species Morpho achilles. The sequence goes on from CAMTZB010000013.1 coordinate 12,835,102, forward strand.
CGCCTCCGCGACGAGTGCAGCAGCATCGTCGACTTCCGAAGGTGTGGTGATCGGACCTGCTAGCTCAAGCCCGGCAAGCTCAGTGGTGTAACGCTCCCAGTTCGTCCGCGTCCGTGGCGGGCGGGGCACTAAGAAGCCTCCCTGGGTGGCTAGGGTGACCAGAACCGGTAGATGTTGCGTGTCGAGGTCATAGAGGGCCTCGACATCGAACGGATTGTCGAGTCCTTGGTGCAGCACTATGTCGATGACGTCCGGCTGGGAGCGGCTGTCGGTGGGTATGTGGGTCGGCGCTCCCGGCCCCACTACACCGTACCCGCTCCTCACGCTATCTTCGTGCAGGTCCCTCCCGACCGCAGTGATGATTCGCGATCCCCACGCGTGATGTTTCGCGTTGAGATCGCCCACGATCACTGCGGGTCCCTGTTGCCCGAAGATTGCCTCGACATCAGTGCTGCAGAAAGTCAGTCCGGGTGGTTTGTAGGCGGCATAGATGCGGAGCTCCTGGTACCCCACGTTGACTCGCACCCCCTGTGTTCGGGTGCTAGTGAACGGGGTGTGCTCCAGCTCTTCGTGTATGATGTCCCTCCGCACCAGAGCGGCCGTACCTCTGTACGGGCGGCCCCGGGGAGAGACTTCGTCGCGTCGATACACAAAGTAGTTGGGCACGCGGAGCTCGACGCTGTCCGTGAGTTTGGTTTCGCCCAGGAGGATGACGTGAATATCCTGCGACTGGGCGAGTAGTGTTAGCTCACGGACGTGTCCTCTAATGCCGCCCGGATTCCAATAAAGTATGCGTAGGGAGGTCACTGGTACGACCTCCCAAACTGGGTTATTGCCGCCGTGATGGCGCCGACTACGTCCCTCGTGCTCAAGTACGTCGTGAGCGCCGCCATAAGCGCCTCGATAAGGACCCGAACAATGTTGTTAATGTCCGAGTCCTGCGCGGGGGGTGGCGGGGGGAACGTAGGGTATTGCGGCGCTCGCGGCTCCGCCTCTTGTATGGGCAATTGGTGGCCGCGGCTTCTCGGCGCCTCGGCAATTATTGGTAAAGGCGCCGACGATGTTAGTGTTGGCGGCCTGGGGTGCGGGGTAGACGCGGCGGCGGGCTCCGCATTGTCGGGCCCTGGCTGCCGACGCCTGCGCCGGTTCCTCCTTTTTTTTAGGGGCTCCCCCCTGACAGTTGGGATGTTTGCCGGCGGTTGTAAGGTCGTCGGCTCTTGTGTCATGTTTACCCCTCCCGCTTCCCTCGGTCGAGTATCGGCAGTAAAAACGCCGGGCGGGGCGCTACTGGGTGCGGGACGGGCGGGGGCGGCATGCACGGCCACTGCGGGGCGTACCGCGGGGGCAGGGGCGGCACGTACGGCTACCGCGGGACGTACTGCGGGGGTGGTAGGGACTGCTGCGGCGGCATTTGTGGACGCGGCGGGTGTTGCGGTTGGGGGGGGATCTTGCCCTCTCCCCCCTGCCCTCTTCTTCGCCTGTTCGTTAGGGCGTGGCGGCGCGATATCTATGCCGCGTTTTCGCGCCTCGCGGCGGAAGACCGGGCACTTCCTGTCGCGCGCCAAGTGCGCTTTTCCACAGTTAGCGCACTTGGGCGTATCTTCAAGGGCTTTGTCGCATTCTAGGGCTAGGTGCCCGCCTGCGCAGCGGACACACCTGGGCGGCCGGTGGCAGTTGGCGGATGCGTGGCCGAACTGCTGGCACCTGTGACATTGCGGCGGACCTCGTCCGCCTTTCCAGGCCTCGATAACGAGGCCGGGCATCGAAAGGAGCTCGGTCTCACGGTAAAGGTGACCAAGCTCTTCAAAGGACAGGTGCTCTAGCTGCACGAAAAAAGTGCAGCCGTGCCGCCCTCTGACCGGGGGGATGGCCCTTGCCCGGTCCGCCGGGTAACCGAGCGTGCGCAACGCTGCGACAACTTCATCTGGCGGGGTGTCCTGAGGTAGCCCCCTGATGGCTACCTTGGTGGGCAGGGTTGACGCCGGGCTGTAGCAGAACCACGATATGGCGGGGTCCAGCTTGGCGGCGTCGATGAGGTATCTTTGGAGGACCCGGAATTCCTCTGCTGATTTTGGTAGGAAACGCACCCCTTTCCCCATCGGGCGGGCGTTGGGTGCATGTCCAAGTTGGCCCCGAATGGCGCTGAAGTGCTTCGTCCAATTGGGGAAGCACTCCACCGTGATGGGTGGATATTCGGACCGCGCCGTCTTCAGTCCTGCTGCAGATGGTTGCTGCTGGCGCTGCTGTTCGGCCTGGCGCTGTTCGAGCGCTCGAGGCGACGGTGGTGCGGCGGCAGCTGCAGCGTAGCCGGAGGGACCGGCCTGGGGTGAGGGGGGGCGGGACGTCACCATTGAGGAAAGTGACGCCAGGCCCGCGTAGCTGGTGGAGTCTCGAGGCCAGCTGCCTGACTCCTGCGTCTCACCAGCGGTGTGAGACTGCCCTCCTGTAACGTCCTGTGGCTCGGGAGGTGGTGGTTTCGAGTGCCGGGCATATGTTTTTAGGCCCGCAGGTTCCACAGTTGGTGGTGGTGGTGTAGGTAGTGGCGTCGGTGAACGGTCCGTCTTCGGACGCTTATCTTCACCCTCTTGTGACCCGGGTGATGAGTCGTCGGCACGTGGTCGCTTCGGCGCATCGACGCCCGATGTATACTCAGATACATCGGCCGTGATTAGAGAAGTGGCGGGCTCTGACGACTGTCGCTCGCCGGTTATCGACCGGAAGCGAGGACGGGGTGCTGGTTGTGCCTGTGGTGTCGCTGTCGGCGCGAACGGAACGACATTATCCCGTAACTCGCGCCTTACGACGGCGTTTGGGAAAGCGGGGCGCTCCCCCCTGATACGTTGGTCCTTAGGGGGGGGCTCCCCCCTTCCGGACATGGTACACGATTATCGTGTGAGCAGTGTGCTGTACAGTGCCTACTTCTTTACGAGTATGGCTCCGCACTCCCTCGGCGCGTGCAACCCAGCCGGGTGAGACCCCTAGGGGAGGCCCAGCTAAGCGCCCGCGAGCGGGAACGGAAACCACACACGCGTGGGAAGGAAGGACGGCGGTGTCACAGAGGGCACGTCTACAATCACCTTTTCTAATGAAAGGCGGTATAGATCGCTGTGTCCGGACAGCTACGGCGAAGCAGGTGCACACGATGCGCTGCCGACCGCTTCCTCAAGCCGCGACACGGGTCGCGGCGAGTACAACTGGCGTCGGGGGCAGGGGTGCAGGGGCGATAACCGAAGCTGGCGAACAATATTGCGTCTCCTGCGATACGCGCAGCGATAACGTGCGCAAAAGTATTACGCGTCCGTTCGCTAAGCGCGCACGCACGAGACGCAATATTGTTGCGGCTTCGTTGGCGTGGACTATTATCGTGTGATAAGTCGATAATAGATGGCGCTTTATTTTTCTCTTTCTTTTTTTTACTCTGTTTTTTTACTGTATGTATATTTTAATAATTCAATCTGTCAATATAAATGACTTTGGCATAAAATTTTAGATAGATCTGTTATGAATGCGTTCGTATTAGTAAAACAAAAACAGTTATTCATAACAGATTATGTATATTCCATTACACTTCTGTTTTTGTTCATTTGCGTGGACATTGTAAATGTGTGCCTATAAATAAATTACCTTCGTAATGGGCTCCTGTAACAAGCATAAGTAATGACTGCAAACAGTTTTCTTTTGTTTGTAGTGTTTATTTGCCGACAGCCCATCGATTAGCACTAACATTGACTGTCTTGTAATTTATCAGAGTCCGGTTAGGTCGTTTAAAAATAGAGAACATTACCACCGACATATATATGAAATATTATGACTTACTAACAAATTACTCTGGTGTAATTATTTTTCTAAAGATTAATCTTTTGTATTATCTTTCTAAATGAAACATTTAACACTGAGATTATTTTCAAACCTCGCAATTTAGACCGATATCGTTTTCCATCAAGTAAGTTTGTGGTCCTTTACCATAACATATATACATATTTTATTATAAAGTAGCATAGCAGTAACAGTAGATGTCTGTCAGAATAGGTACTAGAAACCCTGAAATTCAAATCTAAAATCTTTTGCTCGTGAACCTAATAACTGTAAATTGCCCAATGGAGATCATTCAAATATATAAAAATAATTTCAAATGTTTTGTTTTTCCTTTTTCAGATAATCCAAGATGAATACGTCAATCCTGCTTCCCGTTCTGCTGCTGCTTGCCGTTGTATATGAAACACAAAGTGCTCCTTCTAGAAGATCACGTGCCGCTTCGGTTAATGAAGAAAATGAGCCTGCAAGACAAAGTAAACTTGAGGAGAAGTACAAAGAATCTACGACAACTACGCCAGAAGGTACCCACAGAAGAAATAAAGCGCTCAATCTATTTGGAGGATACTACCCTTCTTTCTTGTCTTCTGGACTTGATTATTCTGAGGACGAAGACGATGATGTCACATTTTCAGTAAACGATGATCGCTTTGATGATGACGAACTATCCCGGACAATACCATCAAAACGCCGCCAGCAAAATAAAAAGAAGAATGGAGCTGGCGATTCCTATCCCAATGACAGCCTGAATTCTCTTCAGTATGACAATTCACCTATTTTCTACATCAGACTGCCGCCAACTCCGTATATGTTCGTGCCAGGCCTGGGTTACGTATCCCAACCCCCTACAATCGGACCACCAATGGCGCCTATGCTTCCCCAAGGAGTCCCTCCCCAAGTGTCTGATCCATTCATCAACTTGCCAATTGACTTTGTATCCAATGGCAAACCAACAGGGGTATATCAATGGAGCGGTGCTCCAGCTTTCCCTCCACAAATACCTGTTGATCCTTTCGGCTATGGCCCATCACCACCTATGATGCAACCATCTCAACCAAGCTACAATCCGCCTTCTTACACTAAACCCAAACCGAAACCAGTGCCAACCAACTCAAAAGTCACCAATCTAAAAGGACCATACGTCTTCAACGGAAAACCAGGAGACAGCGTCTACGTACTTCGAGATACATACAATTCCATATATTCAGATGCTCTTCAAAATTTCTACCCTTAAATTCTAAAGTATTGTTAGAAAATTATTATGGCTCGTATCGAGTCGTCATTTAGGTGTATATCGTATTATCCAGCCACATATTTGCCCTTAGTGATATGTAGGAAAAGTTTAGTTATTTTTTATACACAATAGTCTTTAGAATGGATGTTGTGCATTGTAATGAACAAATAAAATACTAATTTCATATAATTGTGTACTATAAGAATTAGGTAAATTAATAAGCGGTCAGATATTGATTGATAAAAATGAGTAAAGTTACATTTAAACTCAATGATAAGCTATTAAAGGTAATTAACTTTATTAGCTTATCAATTATTTTAAAATTTAAAATGATACCAGTAAATATTATAACTATAAAAAATATTCAAATCTGTAGCTGATGTGAATTTAAAAAAATGTTTTTTTTTAATATGATGAATTGAAATTGTATAAAATAATGGAACGTTTCGTTTTGAAATCTGTCGATAGATCTACTTTGACCGATAGGTATCCTGTCAAATACCTACTTGCAGCGGTATGAGATACAAGAGTCATGAAAATATTAAAAAGTACATCCACACAAATATTACTTATCACAAATATACTTTAATATTAAAAGTTAAATCAATCAAAGAGCAAATTTCAATACATAAAATTAATCAAAATAAACTTAGTGGCTAATGGTTAGTATTACACATGGTTGCTACTTTTACGTCAAAATAAAACTGAAGTAAAATGTAACTAAATTTAAGTCATAATATAGCTATTTAAAAATATTATTAGAGAGTTATTTATGATACTTAAATTTTAATTTATTATACAAAAATAAGTAGATATATATAGATAATTGATCCTAAAGAGCAATAAGATCCGTCCATAACATTAATTAATATTTAAATCTAGTAAAATTATGGTAAATAAATCATGTCGGAAACTATGTATGATGTACTTATATTATGTGGTTTCCACAAGAGGAATTTTCCGCAATAGAGCATTTACAATTTAACCTACATCGGAAATATTTGGAAATTTAAATTACGAATACTATTCCCTGAAAAGGTCGCTGAATGCACGAATCAAAAGTGTCTTAAAAACAAGGCCTCAAAAATAATCTTACTGAATAGAAATATCTCCACACACACGGTCGATAAAACTTATCAATTGTTATCAAAACCTAGTCTTAGTTGTTAATCATTTAATGATTATCGACTAGGCAAGGCTGATGTAGGAAAAAGTCTTAACATTGTCTTTTCATTGCAATATTTGAATTAAGAACATTAGAATTTATACGCTGATATTATATTACTCTATAATATAAGGGTGACATAATCTACAAGTTTTAAGTCGTTCAAGATATTTTTAGAAAGTTTTTAATATTGCAAGACTTTACACAATAATGATAGGGTTAAGAATTTTGGTCACAAATAAGTTTAAATGTATTTTTAATTCATCACGTCTACATGTTTAAAACAAATGAAATTTAATTAAGTTTTATAATATTTACCTAAAATAATGTCTTTAAAAAAGTATAGTCTCATTTTATTATTGTCTGTGCTTTTAAGTGGTGAATTCTATGCATTGTTTACGATACGGTGGTGCGATATTTTGAAATTTATTTCAATTGATATTGTATTTGATGAAATACAAAACAATATATTGTAGATTTCTAGATTTTAGCATAAGATTTCTTTTTTCCATTTGAATGTATTTATGTATGTTTGAAATTACTGTCGCGCGCTTCTCAATACAAGTTGTGAACTTAAAATAACAATTTTATTGTTTGTTTTAAAAGTGATAGTAGGTAATACTTCTAAGTTCAATTAAATTCAAAATAAATATACAAATGTAATAAGGCAACAACTGATTAGAATATTTAATTATTATTCATATATTATTTAATCAATTATAATGTAATTTTATTTAAATTAAATAACAAATATGATGTTGGTTTTGTTTTTATTTTTTGTTTCTCGTAATAATTTTTGCCATGTAATTGTCATATATATGTCATAACAAGAGCGGATACCATGACTTCATTCCAGCTAATGTAACTGTTGAAATACCCTGAATTACGTAAATATTTAAATATAAACACATTCCCTTTACATTTATATTAACTACATAGATTAATTTCTATGCGTTTGACGGAAAGATTTCAACAAAGGACCTAATTTTCTATTTCTAATTTGTATGTAACGTACGTAATACGTACCCAAATCTATATTTGTATACAAAAGTACTCAGAAATTCCAAATTATAGTTTTTTAACGCCATCGAATCTCATAAAAGTATTTTTACCTAGCCCTCAATATCTATATCGGGTTATGGTAGATTTAAAATAGAAACTATAATAGACAGGCTCCCCCTAAATACAAAACGTAAATACAATCCATCCCATCTGAAGAATAAAGTTACATGTCCTGTATATTATCGATTATTTAATTAATCTTTTTTTTTTACTCGAAGTCACATCCCTACTATTTATATATGAGATACGTATATATGTGCCAAAAACATGTAACTTTATTCTTCGAATGGGGCGAATTATAAACTAAAGCTTTGGCACCCTTATTTAAAAACACATTCATAACATTCGAAAACAGAACTTCCAGTCTACATGAACTTACCGATCCATTTCTCTTTTTTCATCTTATAATAGTATGGATGATAAAAAATATAATGCACGACGACCAATGATATTGGTACGACAATAACTGCAATATGCAATGTACCTACATGTTATTGCTAAATATTAAGCGCAGGCACTTTAATATAATTATGTTATTTGTAATAAATGATTGCTTATTGCAATTCAAGAATTTAAAAACGAATATTAATTTATTGATAATATATTATTACATATGATGATTGTCTATTCGCTTCTTTGGACTATCACATGTACATAGTTAGTTAAAATATTAAGCACGCAGTTTGCTTGTTATTGTTATATAATCAAAGTGTCATAAGGATTAATCATTTTCTCATCAATATATAATATAGATTTAATAAATTAAATAAATATAAATAAACATTACTCAGAAATTGCGATAAAATACATGATACATAAAAGCGGTATCTAGAGTGGATAAGTAAAATAATTGAAATTGAAAAACAAGACTTTGTGAACTGGATGTAATGGTTAATACGTTAAAAATATATCCATAGACATATTTTCGATCAAGTATCAATGAATGGAAATGCTTATAAAAGGCTAAGATATAAGATAAAAAACCATAGATTTAACTATAGTTTTCTACAGTAATTTGTAAATTCAAGGATTGTTGATCAATTTGTTTTTTGTAGCTTTTCAATTATATTATAGAATTATTGAATTACTATATTACGAGTTTTAATAACCAATATTTTTAATTATTTATTACATTTTTAAGTTATTCAAAATACGGTTATAACCATAAAATATAAAGTAAATGAACGCATCCGATAGTCGTATGTCAAATAACTTGAAAGTCGTGAAAATAAAATGTCATCAAACTGTCAAAATCAGTAGCCGTCAACTCAGGAGCCTGTAATTACAAAAATAATAAGAATACAAATAAAAATAAAACAATATAAATAGGAAATGCCTGCTGTCAATTAAAAATTTACAATTTATATACCGCTCTATTCCTTAAAAAATGTTTACTATCTATAAACATTATGAATTGTGTTAATTAGTGACGTATATAAACATGAAGGAAAAATGAATTATTGACAATAATTGAAAAGTTTCAAGTGGCGTGATGTTTCGAAGTCGCAGTTGGTTTGGTGGCGGCTGGGGTCGCCCGAAAAACCCACATTCCTTAGAAAGGTTAAAGTATTTACATAATATCCTATGTAAAAATACAACAGTTTCAGAGAGTAATCGAGGAATATTGGTGGAGTCATTGCGATGCATTGCAGAAATCCTCATATGGGGGGATCAGAATGACAGCTCAGTATTCGAGTGAGTATCATCATCCTTATCCCACTCTAAGTGGGGTCGGCATAACATGTTACAAACATGTTGTCATATGATTTGGCTACGTATTTTACTACCGGCCGTCTGCCTGACGTCAACTTACCTAAGTCGTATTTTACAACTCCTCGGTAAGAAAGAGGGTGGTCTATTTTACTCAACCGGATACCACACGGTGGGTCAACTTACCTTAGTCGCCTTTTACACCTCAGTAAAAATGAGGTTGGTCTATTCTACTCTGCCTCCACCATACAGCGTTATTCGAGTGACTATCTAATATGTTTATATGAGTTATTGCAGATTTATTCAATTCTTAATAAGCCATTGAAATTCCAAAATAGTAGTCACTGCATCCATCATTAAATAACGGGCACAATATATCTAAAAATTCTATCAAAAATTTAAGATGAATTTACTTACTATAATATAAATAGAAAAATTAATATAATTAAAAAATTAAAAATTTGTATAAGTATAATATAAATTATTATATTCTATTTCTAAAATATTTTTGTCAGCCTTAAACAATTAGAAATCTATAATTGAGTTAATAAATAAATAAAGTATGGAATTTCAAGATGGCTAATGGATTTGGGTTGGTGGAAACCAATATTTCATAGCTTATTTTAAAATTTAAAATTATATAAACAATATTCACTGTAGGTATTAATAAAGTGGGGTATTTATATTATATTGTTGTATCATTAACCTCTTTGTTATGCATATATTAACAAGGATTACATTCTTAGCATGTATTATGTGATACCACTAATGCTAAGTTACTTTATGTAATGCATATGTTAATTATATTTTTTAATTAAAATTAATAGTGTAAAGAACACCTCATTTTATTTTATATTTATTTTTTATTTATTGGGATAACCAACAAGACTTACATTATTAATACTAGAAAATACTCTACAAACTATTCAAATAATTTATAGAATTAGGCGTTACTTTGCGGAGATCCATAATAAAACAAAAGTAATAATAAAATTATTTAATCGCGGATTATAGCAAAATATTTTTATTATTACTTTTGTTTTTTACAAACTATTCAATTAAATGTAGTCTTAATTATAGGTTACCACGGCATGTAATAGGGACATGTACATTATTGAAATATATAACAAAATAAAATATTATATCAAAATAAAATTATTCTGGTTAATGATGATACCTTGTATACCTAGAGATTTATTTATTTTAAAGAATGTCTAAACGTTCCTTTGCTAAGACAAGTTTACAAGTACTATTATTGCATTATAAATAAATGACATAATTATGAAAGTTTGTAAATTAATTACATAATCGAAAGTGGTTCTAGAAACATAGGTTGATGTTTTGAGCCCTGAAGAAATGTAACAAAATAGGTTTAATCCAAATCCAATGACATGAAATATAATTTACTAAATACACATTTATATAAAGTCCATAAAATATATAGAGACCAGTTAGTTCACAGTGAATATAATTATATAATTTCCTTATGGGAATGTTTCTTATAAGATTTCACTTATATGAAAGTAATGTAAGTAACTTGTCATACATAATAGGTAGGAGCCTAAGAGCCGTGAATACCCATGTTCTTTCTTCTTCTTTTTCATTAAATGGTCATCAACTGCTGGACATAGGCCTTTCAAGTGATGTTACATGATCCCATGCTGCTTAGGTCCAGTGGCTCTTTGCCTAGATCAATTTTGTGTCTCGTAACTGTCTATCCACTTTACAATTTTCAGTATGGGTAGCTAATTCCAACAACTTATTATTTAACAATGCCCATCATTTCTTTGTACTATGTGAGTGTAGTCTAAGGATCAAACACTCTAACGCTTAAGCAATTAATGTATATACATATATGACTTTTGACTGGCCCGTTGGCGCAATGGGTAGTGACCCTGCCTTCAGATCCGTGGGTCGCGGGCTCGATTCCAGCCGAGGGCCATCATTTTCTTTAAATGATTTGTTGGTCTTTGAGCCTGGGTGTATATTTGTAGTTAAGTATGTATTTAAAAATATATAAGTATATATTCACCAGTTGTCTGTCACCCATAACACAAGTATTAAGTTACTTACTTTGGGGACGGATGTGTGAAAGTGTCCCATGTATTTATTATTTATTATTATATGATACTTTCCTACTAATTTTTTCTAACTAAATGAAAGTCTTGAGTGCAGGATTGGCTCAGGAAGTTTAATTCAAAAATTATTTTGCTTAGCCGTGTGGTATCCATCTCACTAGAATAGACCACTCTCATTTCTTACCGAGGTGTCTGCCGTAAAAGGTGACTAAGGTAAGTTGACCCGCAATGTGGTATCCGGCTGAGTAGAATATACCACCCTCATTTCTTCCCGAGGTGTCGTAAAAAGCGACTAAGGTAAGTTGACCCGCCGCTTAGTATCCGGATGAGAACAATAGACCACACTCATTTCGTGCCGAGGTGTCGTAAAAGGCGACTAAGGTAAGTTGACCCGCCATGTGGTATCCTGCTAATTAGAATAGACCACCCTCATTTCTTACCTTATGTTGTGTTGATGTTTAGTTATGTCTTTTTAATTACGAAATATTTACATTTGTGTATAAATTACTCAACTTCTTTTTAGTTTCTTTTTGGAGAAGAACATGTTATCATATTTTCTCAAAATCATGAGACAAAAATGTGGAGGCTCTTCGTATGTCTGTGTACAATTACTGCAGACACTTAATATATTGTTTGAAAATATAAGAAACGAAACATCATTATGTAAGTATAAATTCTATTTATAAATTAAGTTATGTTTGTGACTGAGTATTTACATATTCCGCTCTAATAACTTAAACGCAAGTTAAGTAATAAAAGTAATACAAAATTCTTCATTAGTGACTTTTTTTCTAATGGGTGCGTGAAACTTAAATAAAATTAATAAATGTTATATTCTGTAAGTTACGCCGTGTGGTATCCGGCCAAATAGAATAGTACCACCCTCATTTCTTACCGAGGTGTCGTAAAAGGCGACTAAGGTAAGTCGACCCGCCGTGTGGTATCCGGCTGAGTAGAATAGACCAACCTCATTTCTTACCGAGGTGTCATAAAAGGCTACTAAGGTAAGTTGACCCACCGTGTGGTATCCGGTTTAGTAGAATAGACCAACCTCATTTCTTACCGAGGTGTCGTAAAAGGCGACTATGGTAAGTTGACCTACCGTGTGGTATCCGGTTTAGTAGAATAGACCCCCCTTTTTCTTACCGAGGAGTCGTAAAATACGACTAAGGTAAGTTGACGTCAGGCAGGCGGCCGGTCGTAAAATACGTAGCCGAATCATACGACAACATGTTTGTAACATGTTGTGCCGACCCCACTGGGATAAGGTAAGGTAACCTTAGTCGCCCTTTACGTCACCTCGGTAAGAAATGAGGGTGGTCTATTCTACTCAGTCGGATACCACACGGTGGGTCGACTTACCTTAGTCGCCTTTTACGACACCTCGGTAAAAAATTAGGGTGGTACTATTCTATTCAATCGGATAGCACACAGCGATTAATGAAGTTAAAAATACTTCATTATATAAAAATATTTCATTAATAATATTGTCTTTATATATTATTAATGAAAATATTGTATTGTAAATGTAATGTTAATTATATTATTAATGAAAATATTGTATTGTATATTGTAAATGAATATATTGTAAAACATACAAATTTCTTGTAGATTATTTACTCAGTAATAACCATGTCAACTCTATCATAGTTCACAAGTTTGACATATCTGATGAGGAAGTAATGGCGTATTATATTTCATTTCTCAAAACACTGAGCCTCAAATTGAATAATCACACGATACATTTCTTCTATAACGAGGTAAGATTAATGATTAAAATAATAACGTACCGTAGTGTAAATTGTATGTCCGTAATCAAATGGCTTATTATTAAAGTTTTATGTAAGAGTAGCAATCGCCAGCGGCTATAGTATTTTTAACCATAAGTAAGGTAGTAAGTAACGGCCTGTTACTATCCCACTGCTGGGCATAGGCCTCTCTTCGTTTTAGTAGAGAAGGATTGGAGCTAAGACCTACCACGCTGCTCCAATGCGGTTTGGTAGGTTACACATATCTCCAGAATTCTCTAGAGATATGCAGGTTTCATCACGATGTTTTCCTTCACCAATAAGCGTGTGATAAATTGCAATTATCAATTAGACACATAAGTTTTCAATAGAAAAACTCATTGGTGTCCGGGTTTGAACCCATAATCGTCTCTAGAGATTCACAAGGTCGCACTGCTGGGCTATCACAGCTTGATAACCATAAAAATGGTTAAAGTGGGTTAACCTTAAAAATTAGAAATATGCCGTCGCGGACTTCATTTAGAACTTTTAGAGAGGAACAATTTTGTAATACATGATTTTTGAATAACTTTTACTGTATACTTAAGCGCATGCAAGAAAAGCTTTAAATTTTGACGTTTATTTCTATTTTAATATCGTAATATTTCTTATTGCTGCTCCTCTCCTATTCATCTTAGCGTGATGTTATATAGCATATAGGCTTTCACGATAAATTGACTATCTTATACTTAAAGAATTTTTCTAATCGGTCCAGTAGTTCCTGAAATTAGTGCGTTCAAACAATAAAGCAAACTCTTCAGCTTTATATATGTATAATATAGTATAGATTTATCTGACTAATTAATATGTGTGTGTTCTTTAAGCATACAAAAGACTTCCCTCTATACACTGAGGCTATAAAATTCTTCAACCACCCAGAGTCTATGGTGCGAATAGCAGTTCGAACGCTCACACTCAATGTGTACAGAGTTCAGGATGCTAGTATGCTAAGGTTTATAAGGGATAGGTAAGTTTATAATGTTTGTCAAGTTCGTATTATTTATCTTTGGATAATATCAATTTAAAATTCAAATTTAAATTTTTCTTTATTCAAATAAACTTGTAAACAAGTGCTTTTAAACGTCAGGTCTACTGCTGGTTCGGAAAGCTGTTCCTACCGAGAAGAGCCAGCAAGAAACTCGGCGGTTGCTCTTTTCAACATAATACTTATAACTAGTTACATTAAGTCATTACTATCTTGTACAGGGTCGAACAGTAGCTATATCCACGCATTCTTATCATCTAAATTATCCTCAACAGCATCATAAAAGCAGTAATGTAGTGGTTTGGTAACTATATTTTTAAACTTAGGACTCTTGTCGTCTCCGAGTGAAAGATGGAAGTTTACATATCCTAGGAGTTTACAAGTTTACATAGCTAAATCATGTGACGACATGTTTATAACATGTTGTGCCGACCCCACTTAGAGTGGGATAAGGGCCAGAGGATGATGTATTACAATAATACGCTCATTCAAAGAGCGCTGACAAAGTAACCCAATGGAGGCTTCTTTGCCATATATTTAAATTCAAATACAAATTGAAATTAAAAATATTTTTTATTCAAGTAAAATAAATATATATGTGCTATATGATGAATTGTGTACACAAAATTGAAGATGAACATAGAATTTCAATCGATTGAGCGATATAATTGACGCATTGAATACTAATTTTAGTCTTAATTTTTGCATTTATTATTGAGATATGTTCAGAACTGTTAGACATTCCTTTAAGTAAAAGGGATATCGAAAAATAAGACAACTTTTTCTTATATTTTTTTATTTTCATTTTTGTCATCAGAACAGCAGCACCGTACTTCAGTAATTTAGTCTGGTTCATCGGTAAACATATACTGGAGTTAGACGCTTGTGTCAGGAATGACGCTGAGTAAGTATTACGTATCTGCGAACTATTCTCGCCCACATTGTCTCAATGAGTAACGACTCGAGTTTCAACAATTTCCGGGATCAAGTGTGATTGTAAACTGACAACACTATTTATCAATCGATACTAATTACTAATTTTCTAGTTATTTTATGTTCGGTTTTGTCAAATAATATATTAAGCTTATCGAGGAAAACTATTGAGTTATATTAAGTACGGGCTGCAACAACCCTGAACGATCATTGGTTGATAGATTTATAAACTGCGACGCTTAATTGATAGATTTATTTATTTTTTATTATTATAATGAAAATGATTATATGATATATGATTTTAATATAAATTTGATATGTTTAGCAAACGAGGCCGCTAACGTCGTACTGATTTTAAATTGATACGATATTAAAAATATGCCGTAAATGCCAATGTTGCAAATATACGTGTTAGCCCGTACAAATTACTAAGCACTAAATTCCTGTATTTATTTTAGTTTTGTAAAAAATTAAAAGATACGGGTATAGGAAGGGTATTGGATGTACTCCGGAATATTCTAATACAAATGCTTGGGTTAGATTAGACCAATGTTGTATCAGATATTACGGACAGTATGATGAAAGATGATGATACTGAGTTGATGTTAAATATCTTTTTCAATGTAATTGCTTCTTTGATTTCATAATTACGTATTTCTTAAAATAAAATATTTTTGATTAATTGTACGGCAATTGCTAGTAGCCAAAATTGACGATTAAATTGTTTCTATTTATTTGTTATTACATTTTAAAATGCTTGAACTTGTAGGCGTGTTATTTTATAATTACATGCAAATTTTTCTATCTTGATCATAATCAGATGTTTAATTTGAATTAATATTAATAAATAAATGTATATTTTATTTCCAGCCATCAATCTCAACAGAAACTAGACGACCTCGTCGCAGAACACTTGGACCATTTACACTACATCAACGACATATTATGTCTCAACATACCAGATCTTAACGATGTCTTAACAGAACATTTGTTGCATAAACTATTAATACCTCTATATATTTATTCTCTAACGTCAGAGCCAATCAAACGACCTATCACATCTTCACCATACAATAGAGACCATTTACAAAGTATCGAAGTGATAACAAGAAATTTAGAAGCGATTTTGTGCGGAAAAAGCACAGATACGCCGTCAAGAATTAATTATCCAATACAAAGGCTCGAATCTGAAGATGAAGCCAAGCCTTCGGTTTCAAGTGTAGTCGCTCTATTCCTCTTATCGCAAGTGTTTTTAATAATAACACATGGGCCAATCGTACATGCATTGGCCTGGATAATTTTGCAATCGGACTCATCAGTGTTTGAGGATGGGGCCACTAAGATATTGGACATGTATGTCAGTAATGCAAAGTCCAGTGTTAAACTCGAATTCTCTAAGCCCCAATTAAGTTTGGAGAAAGCGTTAGAAAACACTTCTTGTCCTGACAGGGATTACACCACTCCAGAATTCTCAGGTGCTAAAGCGTTTGGCTATGACTTAGATAATACAGATCATTCGAGCTGTGATCTCGATCCTGAATTAGTGTCCACATCACTTCCCTCCACTTCTCATATAAGTGAATCTTCGAGCATCGCTCACGATTCCACTGAAGATTTGGTAACGCAAATCCAATCAATCAGATCCGAAATTTCTAACACAGATTCCAAACCAAATATGCCCGATTCTCCTTTACCAGATTCAGGCATAGATTCCAGTTCGTCAAAAGTTTCAGAACTTAATAATATTACCGATGAGGAAAAACAGAAGTTATTAGGCGTGATGCCGTGTACGAGTATTGAAAGGGCAATCGCAATGGAAAAGTTATTGGAAAGAGAAATGAGAAATATAGAAAGAAGACCTTTTCTAAGAACGGTTCTAGATTCATTAGACTGTAGTGAAAACGACTATAAAGCGTTGTTTGCACTTTGTTTGCTTTACGCTTTAATAAATAATAAAGGTAAGCATTTTAAATATGAGATAACAAAATCCTTGAACTTTATTGTTACGCAATAATATTAAATCTAATAATATTTTTCTCTATTTATTGCTGACCTGGTTATCAGTGGGTAAGATATTTTTTTAAGCAGTTGGTACTACATTCAAATTATAAGCAAAATTTTAGTTTTATTTCTAAATTTATTTTTGTATTTCCAGGAGTCAATCCAGAATTGTTGGAAACTTTATTGTATTCAGAACTAGAAGATGGAAATAGATCTAGTGCAAATCTTAATTTAAATGAAACAACATCATATACGACACAAGAAATAAGTTCTCAGAGCGAAAGAGGAAAGGTGGAAAGTTTTAACGGTCTTTTGATATCTAAACTGATGGCGATAGCAAATCTTAGCTGCAAACCTGGTAAGGTTAGATATTTTAAAAATTAATCTAAAAACTGTCTGTAAAGAATTTTTTAAAGGCAACTGGAAGAAAAGTTACACTTCAATAAAAGCTATGAAAAATGTTAAAATATTAATTTGTTTTTATAAGCTGATCATAAATAATTTATTCAAATACTTAATAATAATTTTAAGTGTTTACCGAGACTTTACTGTCACTTAATAATAATTTTGGGAGTTTACTAATAACGATATATTATTTTGATAAATTAAGTTAAGTGTCCCATATATTTATTTATTTATTTATAATAGGTATCCTACTAAAATAGGCAGGATACCTATTAGTATAGAGAATATTAGTACTCCATTACTTTAAGCCTTTCTAACATTAGTCAAGTTAGGTCTTTTCAGGTGAGAGTAAAAATGGTGTGGCAATATTATAGCACCTTTTAAATATTATATTATAGGTCATAGGTATTATTAGCGCTTCCACTTATTCTTTTGTACCATTTAGCCAATATTAGTAGTACAAAGTAGAGTAAACCCTTGGTGGTCGTAATTTGTGCTAAGACCACAAAAGTAACGTTGAATAACTAGAAACAGTAACGCGAGGAAAATGATTTCATTATTACTTTTGTATTACATTTATGGATCTCCGCAAAGTAAAGCCTAATTCTATTTAGCTAAGACCACACGCAACAAAAGTAACGCATATAAACTCGGAAAAGTAACGCGAATAATTTCATTATTACTTTTGTATCACGGATCTCAGCAAAGTAAACCATTAGCAAGCAAACCATTTCATATTTTGAATTAATATTTTAAGTACTTAAGTAACGTTATTTTCGAGAATATTAAATGAATAATGATTTTTTAGCGTCCAAGGTACGACTTGTAACGTGTGAATTAAGTGTTCGCTTGTTACAAACGGGTATGCAAGGCAGCAATGGCACAGTCAGTTCAAGGCACATTTCTACAGCTGATAATTTACGACTTCGTGCGGCAGCGCTTGCTAGAAACTTTTATAAATGCGATGATATCTTCTTGGATATGTTTGAAGATGAGTAAGTAACCTTTTGTTGCGTATAAAAAATCAGGGTACGATTGAAGACGGTTGTTATTGAATTTACAGAGTTTATGTAAAAGTATCTAAGGGCTATCTGATAGCGGCAGCCGATAAACCTTAACTTGTACTGAGTTTGGTCATATGGTTGACAGTTCTCAGCAGTACTAGGACAAAACAAATTGCGAGTCACTTAAAATAGGAAAAAAGCCCTTTGTATCGTTCCAAACGATTTTAAGATTCTTTAAACGTGTCCGATGTTTATAAAACGTGTCCAATGTATCGCGTAGTAATTAGTTTCTCGCCCCATCCGAAAAGTAAAGTTCTATGTTCTATGTTTATACATGGAGCATGTAATTTTACTCTTCAGATGGGACTTCTTCGGAAATCCTTGATGGTATCTTAATCTTTTTCATAATATTTAATATTTCATTATCATTTCTATTAAAGTAAATAAGGTCAATATATTGTTAGGTCATCTTTTCCTCTATCCTGAAATCATCAACTTTCTGTAATTAAGCGATGATCTACAATTTGGATATGCGAAATAAAAGTAAAGGTTTACCTCATAGATATTACGCTGACTTAAATTGAGGAAATTTTTCAATAAAAATTATCACAAACTTGTTCGAAATATGTATATGTAAAATGTCATAAATATGCAAATTAATTTAGTCATGGATGTTTATTACTAGCATATACTTTTATCGCAATACTATCCGTATTTTCCTTTAATTTATCAAACGCCAAAAGATGAGATGTTTGAGTGAAATATATAAAATTAATTTATTTATTAATCATATTTAGGAAGTTAATAGTACGCCGTGTGGTATCCGGCTGAATAGAATAGTACCACCCTCTTCTTACCGAGGTGTTGTAAAAGGCGAATAAGGTAAGTCGACCCGCCGTGTGGTGTTCGGCTGCGGCTGAGTAGAATAGACCACCCTCTTTCTTACCGAGGTGTCTTAAAATACGACTGGTAAGTTGATGTCAGGCAGGCCGCCGGTCGTAAAATAAATAGCCAAAACATGTGGCAACATGTTTATAACATGTTGTGCCGATCCCACTTACAGTGGAATAAGGACGGGAAGATAATGATAATTTTATCGCAATACTATTTGTATTTTCCTTTAATTTATCAGGCAAAAGATGAGATGTTTGAGTAGATATTATATGCTATGAAATTAATTTATTTACTAATCGTATTTAGGATGGGTAAAATAATAATAACATGCTCTTAATGTACATAGGTATTGTGAAATGAGCAAACGGCCGTTGAATGTTGAGTGGCTTTGTATGGACGCGGCGATATTGTTGCCACCAACACGGACGCCCATGTCTGGGATTGCCTTTGAAAAACGTTTACCAAGTGGCGAGGTAAATTGTATTATTTAATTTCTACAACCTAATACGTCATTCACGATAGTTAAGAATGTGAGATTTAACACCAGCTGGGGTAAAAGTCTCACTCACGGTCCTTTATAGTGGACTGTGAAAACCCAAAAACACCTGTAATAATATAGTCCTGGGATAAATACGGCAGGCACTTACTTTCTGCTTTTAACACTATTAACACAACACATAACACTTATCTAACGTGCTAGCAATGCGTTGTGTATTTATAGTGTAACTAGCTTTACCCGCAACTTCGTTCGTGTAGACTGTTGTCGCAAGTTGACAGGGCCCCATCTATCATAGGTTGATAATAGCTGACGCTTTTCAATGTCTTCCTATTCCTGTAGAATTAACAGAATTTCTATAGCCTATGTATTACCCCGATGTATAAGGAATAATTGTGCCAATTTTCATCGATATTGGTTCAGTGGATCCTTGCTTACAAAGTTTCGTATTTTTAATACTAGCTTTTACTCGCGAATTCGTTCCCGTGATAGGTTGATAACAAATGGCGCTTTTTGGTATTCTATTCTTGTAGAATTAACAGGATTTCTATAGCCTATATGTTATTCTGGTGTATAAGGAATAATTGTGCCAAATTTCATCGATCGGTTTAGCAGATTCGCCGTGAAAGAGTTACAAACATACATCCATACTCACAAACTTTCGCATTAAACTATTAATAGGGAGTAGGATAATGCGCGTGCGGCCATCGTTCACGTTCATCGACGCGTAAGTGCGTGTGAAAGTAGAGTTGACGACTCAAAAGCAGAAAGTAAAAAGTTTACTTGAATAAAGGATATTTTCAATTTAGATTCATTTGATAGGACGCAGAAAAAGGTACTGTATATATTATCTTTATAAATCCTTTCAAACAAGTTGATTTTCGCAGATGGAAAGAGCCCGCCGGGCTATCAGGACATTTTTCCTCATTAGGGAGTTGTATTTAAATTTAACGGGCAAATCAGAAACTCATTTGCCGTTAGCCAACCCCGCTCCTTTTGTGCAAGTTGGTGACGTTTTGGACCTGAGTAAGTAAATTGATATTAGGAAATTGTAGGAGCAACATTGTTTATTCCTATAAAATCGAATTTTTTCTTTCTCAACTAAAACCAACCCAGTTTTTTTGATATTTTTATCTTTTTTAAATGTATAGATTTTTCTTTTTTTATTTTAATTGTTTTAGTAGTTTAAAATCAAAGAATAGATCAATTTAGTTTTAACATTATTTCATCCTAGCATTTATGTTAGTTCTTCTTAGCTCTATATCGCACGCTTAGTATTAAACTGACCTAATTCATTGTAATCCTTAGTTCAATGCCATCTATGTTATGTGTCTTTTACACTCGCGAATTTTGTATGTCCTACGCTACGCTTTATTACAATTTACCATATAACAACTTTTTGAATACGGTCATTTTAATACTAAGCGTGCAGTATATCTAATAACACTCATATAACAAAAGTATGGGCTAAGTATGTTGCATATACAGGTCCATAGTTTTTAAAGCGGATTTCTATAATTTTTTTTAAGTTTTTTAAAAGTTATTACTATTTTCAAAGTTTTTTAAAAGGTATTACTATTTTTCAGATGATTCCGATTTAATATCATGCGATATAATACAAAAGGATGGTACTTGGCAACACCGATTCTTGGCCGTTGACAATATACAAGTTATCCTGGTAGAGCCTGATAAGCAAAGGCTTGGTTGGGGAGTGGCTAAGTTAGTGGGCAGCTTACAGGATTTAGAGGTAAGAAAGTTTTATGTTTATGACAACGCAATAGACATAAATACAGGCCAGAGAAAAAACCGGAAAACTTAACATACCATAACTTGTACATAAATGTAATATTTTACTTCAAATTTTAAATATATAATTATACTTCAAATTATATTAAAAATGAGTGTAATTAATTTACAACTAACTTTGTTCTTAAGGCCCTACTGTTCGTGGTTGACCACCCACGTTTGTTGATATTTTTTTTCTTGTTTACTCAATAAGTAATTATATACATACCATGATAACACGGTTGATATCATCGGAAGAGACTAGCGTTCAAGATACAGGCTAGGCCTAGTTTGAGCGCTAGGTTTAATCTTAGCGTAACTCAGGGTTAAATTTTGCATATCTTAGGATAAGAGGATATGTATTAAAACACACTTTATTTATTGAACACATAAAGTTAACCTTTGAACCAATAAAGAAATTATTATTATTTCAAAAGAGAAAATTCTTCTTCATCGTTGATCAGTTGATAAACTGATCGACATCCATTGCTGGAAATAGGTCTCTTCTGGGATCTCCACACCACACGATCTTGTGCTATTTGAATCCAGCGGCTTCGTGCGACCTTTTGAAGTTCGACAGTCCATCTCGTAGGAGTTTACCGATACTGCGTTTCCCGATATTTTTTATTATTTAATAGTTTACTTTTTAGATGAATTATGGATAAATTGTCAGTCATTCCAATTAATTCTGTTCAGATACAGGGTGATAAAGAAGATCCACGCTGTCTCCACCTAACTATTCACAAGCCGCGTGTAGGTGCGAGCGGTGCGTTACCCAGAACCGTATTATTGCGTGCGAAATTTAAATTCGACGATCACATTCGCAGTATGGCAGCGAAACAACGATTAACCAAGGTCAGTAACTTTTGTTGATAGGAAGATTTGGCGTATTCAAAAATGTATCTTATTTTTTGGCCTTTCGAGTCTTAATAAAGAAATGATTTATATGATACTAGCGGCCTGCCCCTGCTTCGCACAGGTATAAAATATCCCCTATCAGTCAGTGTAAAAAAATAAATTAAAATCGATCCAGTAGTTTTGATTTATTCATTACTGCCCGTGGCCCGCAAGCGTTAAATTTGGAGAAAATCAATTTCCTTTCCCTATACCAAGAAGATTTCCTGCTATCTTTGGAATATCTTAATTCATATAGTACATTCTTACTTATTTACTTTTACATTTTCCCTATGTATTTTATTTTTACAATTAATTACAGAATGTCTTTAAACAAACTCTTGAAAGAGGGACATAGCCGCTAAAGTCGAAGTGTTATAGGGCGAAGCGCGGCGTCCTCACGGCATTTTAAATCTGTAATATCGCCGAAAATGTTCACTTAAATTACATGCTGTAAACGGCCATATAGATCTATATTAAATCAACTATTTATTTAAGGTACTTAATTGGACAAGGATTAATGCTGTATTGTATAAAAATTGCTTCGAAAATAGGGCATTATTTTTCGTAAAAAGTAAATGACAAAAAATGCTATAGTGGGTTATCCATAAGAGATAGACATATACCATCGCGGACTTTTCTGTAGACCTTTTCAAGATGTACAAATACTTAGTACATTATTTTCATAAATCTCGTAGGGTTTAGCCTGCGTTTGCAATGTAAGCGGAAAAAAAATGTAATTATTTACAGAAACCTCAAAAATTACAGTATTTCTCTACTCCGTATTGAATGTTATTATACGTACAAACCTTCCTCTGGAATCACTCTATCTATTAAAAAAAACCGCATAAAAATATGTTGCGTAGTTTTAAAGTTTTATGCGTACATAGGGATATAGGGACTTTGTTTTATAATATGTAGTGATTTTAATATAGCGGTAGAAAGCTCGTAACTTATACTTTTTATTTAGAAATTAAGGTCTACTTAGACGAAGTCACGAGCATAGGCTATTAGTCTAAAAAGTATCCTTGCATACATTTGGTATGTTAATGTAACTTGTAATGAGATAATAACGTAATGAGCTTGTATATCTTCTTGGGATTTTTGTCCAGTTTGATGGATGGTATATTTCTGTTAGTAAAATGCAGACTGGCCAATCTAGTTTTATAGACTTGTTAAATAAATCCAATCCAATTATTATAACGTGTCTCATGCGAAATAAAAAGATTTGATTTGAATAAAGTCCAACTGGTTTTTAATGGTTTTTATAATAATAAATAGAAAGAAGAAAAATATTTATTTAAACACTGCATAAAACATATATAAATACACACTTATAATAAAATGCAATATTTGATTACAAATAATAAATCTGAATTTTATGCAATCTTGAAAAAGGCAACACAGCTCGGCATGAACCGAATGACATTGACAATGTCACTCGGGACCGATTTTCAGCTGCAGCCTCGGTGACAACACGGACGACTACACCAAAATAATATAAAAAATAATATAATAACTTCACGTTATTTTATACGTTTAATACAATATGTATTTAACGTACAAATACAATATGTATTTAA
Source organism: Morpho achilles (assembly GCA_947086495.1). Taxonomy (NCBI): domain Eukaryota; kingdom Metazoa; phylum Arthropoda; class Insecta; order Lepidoptera; family Nymphalidae; genus Morpho; species Morpho achilles. The sequence continues at coordinate 12,858,931 of CAMTZB010000013.1, forward strand.
CGTACTGAAAACTGAAAAAGAAAAAAAAATAAATAAATATAAAGTACGTAACTGAAAAAGAAAATAAAATAAAATACGTAACTATCTGGCAATAGTCGTCTCGAGTAAAGTATAAAAAAATTGCGTTTAACCCTGGGCAGGCAAGAAAGAGTTTTCTTTTCAGAATCACGTGCCTGATATATGCAATTTATTACACGCTTTCTGCTAAAGGAAAATATTACGAGTATGAGTAAAGCGATATATCTCTGGGCAAGTCCTGAGATATGTATAACCTATTAATTGCATTAGAGCAGCGCGTTGGGTCACGTTCCTACCCTTCTCTCCAAACGGAGAGAAAACTTCTATGCCCAGTAGTGGGATAAGAAAAAAGCGGTCTCGAGTAGAATCGTATACTTAGTATTATCATCAGGGCCGCACGAAGTCCCGCCAGAAGAAAATGCAGCAGATCGGCAGGCTTCTAGAAGTTTCCGGCGTGATCGCACCGGCTCCTGCGCCGAGACATCGTCCATTGTTCGCTAGACCTGCGCTATCTACTGTAAGACGGCATTCAGGTAACATTTCATTAGAATGTTTCAACTTTTTACTAATATTACCTTTCAAAAGTAATGAGAATATTATTAATATTATTAATGTGTATTGTTATGCCATCGGTGTCGGGTAGTGCATGAGTTCTTACAAATTCTGCATGTATCAGGTATGAGAACTAATAGTAAACTCTACATTTAGCATTAAACATATTTAAATTAATAGTACCTTTACTAATATTTCGAATGTCTGTCTTTTTGTCTTTTAGGGTTTCATGGCTAATCCGCTAGAGTTGAGATGAAATTCAGTCCAATTAAATTTCATCTGAGTAGTAACATACACAAATATTGGTATTGATATTTGCAATTTATCACACGCTGTTCGGCAAATAATAACATTGTGAGGAAATGTATATAACTCTAGAAAACTCCTGGAATGTGGGCTAGTAATAGGCGGTTACTTTACTCCTACACTTATTATAGAAGTCCCCAAAAGTTGTCTGTCTGTATGTGATCGATTTTCTCAAAATCTACTGAACTTATTTCTGTACGGTTTTTACTTAAAGATAGTACAATTGTTCTGGAAGGTTAAAAGTACATTACCCTTTTAACGTAAATTGTGTTGAAGATGTCTTGCGGTTGTAGAAAACTCGCCTTCTGGGAGCTTTATTTGCGTACGCCGCATAAACCAGCAGAGATATACTTAAGTAATGTACTAGAGAGTTGTAGATCTACAACAATAGTACAAAAGGGTCCTCGACACTATATCTCTATCTCTTATGGTTAACTCAATAACTACTTTTTTGTGCATAATGTTAATTCGGGCAAAATATTAAGCGAAACACTGACTTCCAGTTACTTATAAGAAACTTTTCCATTTCCAGGTTTGGACGGCGACGATACTGATCGACGTATACGCAGGCCGAGCGGACATGTTCTTAAAGACGGGATTGTTGTGTATAGAGAGAGAACCACGAGTCGAGAAAGGTTGGTGTTAAGATGTTTGATTTTTCCTTGTCTGTGTCCAATTGGCACTTAATATATGAAAGTTGGCCAACAGCTTTACCTGTGAGTTACACAATATGTTATTTTATTATAGTTCTTGTTGATATCTAGGGTTTGCCGATACTAGATGTTATCGATCAGATGATGTTGGTCTTTGAGCCTGGGTACATATTTGTATTTAAGTATGTATTTAAAACAAGCTGTGGTAGCTCAGCGGTAAAACCGTGCGACTCTTTCGAGGAGGTCCGAGCAGACACCAGAGTTATTCTGTTAAAACTTATGTCTCTACTTGATAATTGCAATCTATCACACGCTTTTCGGTGAAGGAAAACATCGTGAGAAAACCTGCATATCTCTAGAGAATTCTGGAGATATGTGTAACCTACCTTTCCGCATTGGAGCAGCGTGGTAGGTCTTAGTTCCAACGTTAGGAAAAGCCTATTCTCTGCAGTGGGATAGTAACAGGCCGCTACTTACTGACTCTTTTTATGTATTTAAAATTATATAAGTATATATTCACTAGTTGTTTCTCACCCATAACACAAGTTAAGTTACTTACTTTTGGGGACGGCTGACCGTGTGTGTAAGTGTCCCATATATTTATATATATTGTCCCATATATTTATTTATTAAGTATATCGAGAAGCAGTAGTGCGCATGCTTCAAGGGAAAGTTCACCCCGATCGCGTTCTGAAGAGATACCGCTTGAAGATATCAGAAGGAATCCTGGCTCGGCAGCGGCTGTGGCTTCTACGAGTTCAACGAGCAGAGTTCAACAGGTAAGAAGGTTGAGTTTATACCGAGTGGTACCGATGATACGACATTAAATTAATCCACTGATACTAAACGTAAAAGATAACTATGACATAATTTAATATTCAAATATCGTTTAAAAAAATGTATATTCGAACAATATACATCTTTAATATTTAAATAGTTAATCTTGTATATATAAATGAGTTTATCTTATATATTGAAATGAGTTAATCTTGTTTTTTTTTTTCTGAATCTCGGAAACGGTTTCAACAATTTTCATGAAATTCAGCACGTAAAATCGATCTAACTAGTCTTAATTTAAAAAAAAGTCTTTTTGTCCCTGTTTTCGGACATTGAAATGCTCTATTGTAGAATTGTATGCAAAAAATACTTTAGCTGTCAATTGTAAAGTGGTAATAGCTCAATGGGTAACGGGCGTAGCAAAAAGCTCAAAACCTGGGATCGAGTCCCACAAGTCAACGGCCCTTTCTTCCTTTTTTAATTATTTGAATTTGCATTTTATCTTTAAAGAAATTACCGAGCAAGTTTTGGTGACTTAGATACTGTAATTTGATTGATATCTGGCTTTGTTAGTAATGATTGACTGGCATGGCGCGACGCTCTTGACCAAAAACTGGAGAAAACAATAACATTATAGTTTTGTCTCCCCTAGCACCTGTTTGGTTGTATCTTAATTACTTTTTAGGTCAAGGTTAGAATTGCGTGCTAGGGAACGGTCATTGATCTATATAAATTGTATTATTTAAAAAAAAGTAAAGTATCCCTGTGGTTAAAATACTTCACTGAGTTAATAATACTTAACTGTTTTTTTTTCGTGTAGGATACTGAGGTGTGTAGGTACCTAAAATATTTAATGTTTAAATGAGTAAATCTTTTTTAATATACATTTTTTTGAAATTTGGATACGGCTCAACGGTGATTTTCATGAAATTCAGCATGTAGTTGGTTTTGGGGGGCAACATTGATTTAGCTAGGTTTAATTAAAAACAAATTTTATTTTATCCCTATTTTCGGGCCCAAAAATATACTAAAATTGTTTGAGATGGGAAGATTAATTGTGCTGTTAATTTATAAGTCTTGATAGTTTATTTGGGTAACAGGCGGTCTCAATTCAGAATACTAGGATCAAATCCAGGTAACATTATCTTTTTTTTTAAAAGCACTTTTTACTTAAATAATTTTAACGAGCAAGGCTGGATTACCTAGGTAAATAAAATTAATGTCGTATGTTCGATACTAACCTTTGTTATGTCGTTTTCGCTTTCCGTGTCTACAGTTATTATAATATTCTGTCTTAAAAATATATGTATCGCAAAATAATATTGACATTAATGTTGTAAGTATTTTAAAAAATAAAATACATAATACTAATTTTCAGCGCAACTTTATACTATACTAATATATTAATATCTTTGTGCTTTAGTTTCTTCCTATTGACTAAATTCTATCGATGAAATCAAAGCATTTTAAGAGAGCGACAAAAAATGTTTGGTATTTTTAATTAATTTGTTTTTGTTAGCTAATATAATTTAATATTTAGTAATTATTTAATTAATAACTTTAACTTAATCGTATTTGACGCTTTGGCCTATGATTAGATTTATAAGAATTTTTTATGCAAAATATATCACATGTTGTCATAAAACACTCCATGAGATGTAGTGAGAATAAATTTATCGTTTTGCAGCCACTAGAGGGCACTTCTGGCGAGTGAGGTAAACTAATTTTATAAAACTTTTATGCTTTTTTGCATATTTATAAATATCGATTAATCCCTTATTTTATTCTGCCTTTTCATTGCCCGCTAACCATCAAAATAAATCAGCTAGAACTAACGCATAACTAATAAAAAAGGAATGCGGTCCAAAGTTACCTCACTTTTCAGTAAGTGAAGCTTGCATGACAGTTTTCGAAAACATGCTTTTGGCTGTTAAATTGCCTACAAAGTATCATATCATCATTCTCCTGGCCTTACCCCGTTCTAAGTGGGGTCGGCACAACATGTTGTAACATGATTTGGATACGTATTTTATGACCAGCCTGACGTCAACTTACCTTAGTCGCCTTTTACGACACCTCGGTAATAAATGAGAGTGGTCTATTCTACTCAGCCGGATACGGATACCACACGTCGGATCAACCTACCTTAGTCGCCTTTTACGACACCTCGGTAATAAATGAGAGTGTTCTATTCTACTCAGCATTGTACCACACAGCGGTGTCAACTTACCTTAGTCGCCTTTTACGACACATCGGAAAAAATGAGGGTGGTATATTCTACTCAGCATGATACCACACAGCGGGTCAACTTAAGTTAGTCTTCTTTTATGACACCTCGGTAAGAAATAAGGGTGGTCTATTCTACTCAGCCGGATACCACACGGCATTCAAAGTACAAACATACAGATATTTATGGATTTTTTTTTCAAATATGACGGTAGCATTAACAGCTTTCACAATGTTACCGGGATATAATGGTAAGTACAAAAGCAACGCCTAAAACGTAAAATATGTAGAGCGCAAAAGCTCAACTAAAAGAGAGTCTTCTAGAACTCTTGTGAGTCCGTGCGCAACTGGCAACTAGTGGCTAACGACATTTGGACTTAAAAAAATATCAAAATTATTCACGATACATGTTTTAGTTTCTGTATTTTAAATATTGTCACAAAGAGTGAAAGGCAAAAATTTATAGATTTAAAAGAAAAATGCTTACTAAGATTTAATATTCATAAATTTGTTGGTACTGCACTGAAACCTTTAGATCATGACGCCTAAGTAAGTATTTAATATTAAATTGCTTTTCTATATTTCACAAGCGAAGCATTGTTCATACTGAACTTTAAATATGCAACTAGAATGAAATATTAATAATAAATTAATAATATTTAAAACCTTAATTTTGATTATATATGACATCATTCTTAAACCGATGGCCGTTCATTTCATCACGTAGATTTCTTCAAAAGCTTTTCAATATCCGATATTTCATCATTTACGAGTATCTTATTATTCCTTACGGGCATTTTGAGGTCCTATTCAGTATGTAATTGCAACGTATGGACGTATGGACCCTATGTCAACATAGCCTTAACAAGTAACATTAAAAAGAACGATAAAAAAGCCTTACAACATACAAGAGCCTGAATAAATTTTCGACCATTGCCTTAAAAACCAGAGAGCTAGAGCCAAAATTGAGGCATTGGGTAAATTCAAATGATCGTAGACTTCAAGGTTGTGGGCACAAAAATGTTTGCAATTTCCTACGCATCAGCTATCTTTGATTCAAAATAAGCTTTCGAATTTTTCTAATTGCAGACAACACCTAGTACAACCCAGCATCCAAAACTAATTAGTACATCATCAGAAGAAACTTCTTTCATATCCAGCGAGCCGCGCTTTAAACGGAGAGGGGTCGTGGAGACTATATGATATTAGCCTTAAAAGGTCTGGTATAAGGAGAAAATGCAAGTTATTGATAGGAAACGTTATGTATGTATTTTTTATCTGTGACGTAATCGCGTTTTATTATTTATCTTTGGAAAATGACGTAAATTTGCTTTACAAAGAGTTATTATACATAGAGTACGGGAGCTATAGACTGTGAGTGGGAATGTCCAACAAATTATAAGAGAGGGTAAATATGAGACATATATTTATCTTTGTCTAATCACACATAAAAAAGAGAGACGCATATATATAGTCATTTGCTTTATTTTTAACGATTATCATAGTGAATATTCTGGTATAATAATTCCTTGATGAATATGTAGATTTTGCTCATCGACGCGATTTTGAGGTTCAATACTAAATTGCAACGCGGGAAACATTTTTAGGAAAGAAGATAGAACAGCCTTCGACTGTAGAATATAAGAGCTGTGCTCTGAACTGTTAATTATATGTTTGTATTAATAAATTATATTAAAATGGATTTTTTAAATGCATCAAAAAAGTTCCGGTGTTTTTGCTATCGAAAGTTAAATCTCACATCTCTATGGGCCACCAATTGGCTAAGAAAAGCTTAAAAACTTATATAGGTATATAAAGAATAGAAGAATAATTAAAAACAATGTAATGAGGAGTGATATACGTTAATTTATGTAAAATGTATTGTTTAATTGATAAAAATATACAAAGTGTTATAAAAAAAATATGATACAGTTAGGAATCAACTCTGGCGCAGCTCCTTTTATATATCACACAATCCATATTTTTATTTCTTTTTTCTACCTCTCTCTAGGCATATATCCTTCCGTACACTTTATGTATTGCATATATTATCTACAATTTCTTAATATATTTGGATATTTCTTTTCATTCAGTAATATTTCTTTTTTTCAAGCAACCCAGTCTTTACCATATTCTTTGAAGGCGTCTTACCTCTTTTATTATAAGATCTTTTACTTTACTGTGATGTTTGTTATTTTAGAACCCACTTAGAGTGGGATAAGGGCAGGAAGATGATGATGATATAAGTGTGTACGATTTTGTCCTTAAATTTTAGATACACATATATTAAATAAATATCGCTTGGAATATATTCTATATAGTATTTAAAATAGTTTTATAAATATTGTAATTATTATAATTAACTATAAATGGAATACCTAACTTACTTTTCCCTATTTATTTACATATGTTTTTTTTATTAATTCTTTTGTTTTATATTAAAATGATACGGCTTTATAACGCGAACCTTAGCTAAACTATTTGAGCGCGTGACGAATGTCTTGAAAATCTTCTGTATGTATAGATAATATTATTAATTTATTTCTTATTTTATCTGTATTTTATTATACACAGATATGTAACAGATATTAAAATTGTTAAGTTATAAATCAACTGTCCCTTATAAATAATATAAATATATTTTTATGAAACTAAAATAGACCTTGTAACGTCCTTTTTAATCGTTAATATTTTTAAATAGTAGATGTTAATTATTATTCTCAGATAACAAAAGTGAATCAGCCAAAATAAAAATAAAAACATATTTAGTACTATTTTTTAGTTTAGTTACATTAATATACATTTCTAGATATAGAGGATTATCGACCATTTTTACTTCATCTGGAAATATGGATTTTACCGGTAAATTCAATTAAATACTCTGTATTATTACAGGTTTAGAAATTAAAAAGCTTAAAGGCTTCTGTATTGAGCAAAACTACGAAATTTTGTATTTGGTCATTTCTATTTGAACATTCGTTCTATTGTATTTATACTTGTGAATCATGAATATAAATAGAAATTAAGAGAAAGTAAACATTATATTATTATTTTATGATATCACTATATAATATAAATAGACGAATGTGATTTAAAGTCTCCCTTTTATTAGAATTGTCTTACTTATGACTTAAAATAACCCTCTTTGTTAAGTTTCGATACAAAACTAAGAAATTAATAATTATTAACAGCTTTCCGTATTAACTAGCAGTAGAGTTTACGATTCAAAAGCATTTGTGAACAAGTTTAATTGAATAAAGAATATTTGGAATTTGAATATAAATATATTTATGAAATTGCATATTAAATTGACAGCCATGACATTACGACATGTTGTTTGGTTTGGAAGCTACGTATGCTGACATAAATAAGTTTTTCATTTACAGTTTGAAGAACCTATAGATATTTCGCACGTTTTATTATTAAAGTGACATAAATTAGTTTTGTGGCAGAATTGTAATATAGCGTAGCGTTCACAAATTCGTGTGTGTTAAAGAGACCCGTAAATTAGATGAGCAACCATACCGCCGTCGCCGACTGCCACCGGTTTTGCTGTGCAATCGGCAGTCGGTTTTCGGTTCAATCGGCCATTGACTGAGCCAGTCGGCGCACGCAACGCTGCAAACTGCGTAAAATGTGCGCAAAACTAGCAAACTGTGGACACCACATTTCAATTATACGGAAGGACATATTAAACCGATACGCCACAAACTCAGTCGGCCGCTCATAGTTTGCCTATTGGGCACACAGCCCAATACGGCGGGGCGGCGGTGGACGTATCCAATAGCAAAAGCCGTCACCCCTGACATGTGTTGTATCCAATAGCAGAAGCCGTCACCCCTGACATGTGTTGATTTTGACCATAAGTTGGGTGTTGGCTTTGACACTGTTGCACAGAATCCCGTACAGAATAACACTTAAAAATTTGAAAAAAAAACAAGCCTTATTTTGAATTTGGTCCATTTAATACTAAGCGAAGCTGCGATAGCCCAGCGGTAACACCGTGCAACTCTTTCGAGGAGGTCACGGTTTCAAACCCGGGTAGAGTTTTTCTTTGAAACCAATGAGTTTTTCTGTTAAAACTTATTTGTCTTATTGATAATTGCAATTTATCACACGCTTTTTGGTAAAGGAAAACATCAGGAAACCTGCATATCTCTAGAGAATTCTGGAGATATGTTTAACCCACCAATCCGCAGTGGAGCAACGTGGTAGGTCTTAGTTCCAATCGTTCTCTCCAACATAACGGAGGCAAGAGGCCTATTCCCAGCAGTGGGAGAGTCCGCTACTTCACTTTTTTTAATACTAAGCGTGCGATTTGGCTTTAAGTTGGTGGCTTAGGTTTATCGTATAATGAATAAGTTATCTTGAACTAGCGAAAATGGCGGCAGCATTCTCACGTATTTTTGTGTTTTAAGTAATTTTGTCGCTTGCAAAGTAACGAGGTTATAAGAGCTACGTTGTGATTATTTTTTTTGTTAACATTTACAATAATATTGTAAATAGATTTTATTATAAATATTAGTTTTAAATTTGTTCGTGTAATACTATAACTATTTTAGAATTGGAATAAATATATAACTGTTACGGCATGAGTATCATTTTCCTCACAAAAGTAATAATTCAATTATTTAATATCATCCGCGATGAAGTAAAATACCATTTATTATATTATGTTCCAACTTTATACGTAAAATAAAATAAATAGTGAACTCAAAGAACTTGGGTTGAACCTATTAGTATATAACTAAGCTTGTTTGGATAATGCTTCGAGTTGCGATTTTCTGGTGGAGTCTATGTCGTGATGATGCTTCGGTTGCGGGGCGAACCGATAGTTGGCTATATGATAGTGAACGTGTGTAGTGCTTGTGTATTGTGTTGGCGGTGATGGAGTGGATGTGTTTTAACGAATCCTGGATGTATCAGGTATCAAAACGAATTCTCCACTCTACATTTAGGATTATATATATTTTCTATTTCACTTCAACGCGGATTATAGCAGCAGTAAGTTACACCATAAGATTTTATCCAGTAAAAGTCTTTCATAACATCTTCTGCCCATAAAGGGTTTCTGGTGTTAAAAGGTACTCCGAATGAAACATACACTTCAACTATATTTCTGTTCTAATTTATTTGATTAATCATCTGTTCTATACACATGATATGCACCAATGTCTATAAATAAAACGATGTACGACAAATCGATGTTATGACAAAACTAAGTTATATATACAATAAACGAAAATGTTACATAAACAGTAAATGAATTTCATTGAGCGCAATATATTTTTGTATAAACAAATTAAAACGTAATATGCTTTGAAAGGTAAAAGTGTAAGGAATTTATTAACATTTATCATTTTATGAAATACGTTTCATTGGCATTATATCTGCACACACATGTTAATAATGTATAAATATATAGGTCAGTTCACACGTCTGCCCCCAAAGTAAGTTCTTGTTATGGACAACTGATGAATATATCTATGTTATTCTAAATACACAAACTCCAAGAACCAATACATTGTTTTTTTGACGTTAGCCTTCGGCGGAAATCGAACCCGTGTACCCGAACACATACATATATATGTAGAGACAGACATATGTATGAGATATACTTTTCATGGGCGGTACTCGATTAAGAGCCTGTTTCACAAGTTACCAATAAACTGTCAGCTTATTCGGAACATATCTGACACATATCTCGGAATTTTGCGGTTCTCATGTTTCTGATAGGCTTATTCAGCGCTTAAAGTCCCTAATAAGTTAACAGGTAGATCATGTGGCTGTTAATTTGTTTATCGGTTGCATAGCAAATACCTATATCAAAATGGCCGCGATTTAATTTTTATAAAACTAGTCACTTTTTATACAGACATTTATCTGCTACTTCGTTTATTTGTCGGTTAACTATCCGACACTTTATCAGTAACTTGTGAAACAGGCCCTAAGTAGAATAACAAAACATTTATATACCGTTAAATTTTTAACGAATAAATAGAATTGATAATGATACAACAAAGATACTATGGATATAAGGCTTTAAAACTCAACAAACTTGCACTATTCTTAATCTATCGATATAGAATTCAAATATACTTAACTAAACTTCAGCCTAAAATTCATCCATTATATTTATGACGATCCTATAGCTTAACTTTTAAACTTATACTGACTACTTCAATCACTTCATTGTAATAAATCACCTCTGATAGCGCACAGTGATTAGCATCAGCAAACAAAACTCATGCAAAATTAAACTTTGCGTAAATCTACTGTTTATATAAAACTATAATTCAATTCAACCCGTAAAGGAACGTTTTCAATAGTATAATAATCTTAATATTAAATATTCGTAACTATTGAACATATTTGGTCGCAATTTAACGTCTAGCTGTTTCTTTATAACTGGAGCTCGTAATAACCACAATTCCGTTAGTTAGTTATTGCTAATGACGATTTACTTTACTAATAGAATAACTTTATTGTTTATTTATTTAATTTGGATTGGTTAAATAAAACTAGTAATCGGCAATCTACACAGCACTTAAGAACCATATAAAGACTGCATATGATTAAATAACTGAATCTCAAATTTCTATGAATTAGTCGGTGTCATTACAAAAGCTTCCTTAATGTTTGTACCATAAGAAACAGAATTACATCACTTGAATGATTGCATAGTGTTATTTATTGAAAAAATATTTTCCATTAGTAAAATAAATACATCATAATACAGCCATTTTAAGTTTAAAATTACATATATACAAAACACACGTCACATGTAATGTAAAAACAAGTTATAACCTAATAGACAGTATATTTAATCAATTAGGCCCTTAAATAGTTAACTAATTTGACCAAGAAAACTACAAAGCGTAATAGTAAATTGGAAAGCAATCGTCACAAGCTTTGCGCGGAAGCACAAAATACGAGAATTTATTTGTAAGTGGTATTTTGTAAAAGAAACATTGTTCAGTGGCGTAGCTATAGCAGGACGAGACGCGTTATCCTGGAGCCCCCAAACTCAGGGTGCCTCTGATTTACAAATCATAAATTAAAATAATAAATATTTCTACCAAATGACTCTAATGATGGCAACTTATTTGAAAGAATACAGGGAAATTCTCAACATATCGAAGTCGAATTTGGAACACGATTTTAGGTGTTTAGTTAGCCATAGTTAATTTTTTCAGGGATTTTAGTTACCTAGCTACGCCACTGATATTAGTGTGATTTATAATAAGTCCATAAAAATTATCTCTTTACAATTCCATTACTCATTATAGTTTTTAAAACTAATGTTAGTATATAAATCGGGTGCGAATCATATATCTCTTGACGCTTTAAAATCGGTGTGTAGGTAAATATTCCCCTATAAAAGGTTATATCATTCTATAAATAAGCAGACAATTTTTTTTTTGTAAAAATACTTTTGAAAAATGTGTGAAAAATTTACGCCTTCAGGGCCGAATTTAGCGTTCAAGTGTAAAGATTTAAAAAGTTAAACATAATGATAGGTGGTGATTACAAAATAACATATCTATATGGAACTATATACTACGCTTATTTTGACCCTGACTGCTTTTCGCGTCTGCTGGTAGACAAATATAAAATTTCAACCCTGTCACCAGATTATGTGCGCTTGATATTAAACATTCAAAATATAACTTTTTTTAACGTTTTGTAAATAATTCAAAATGAGACTTGAAAGTAAAAATTTAAATCGATAAAGAAAACACAAATAATTTTGAAATGGAAATGACGTGACGAGAGATGGTATGGTTTTATATGTACACAACTGTGTTAAATAAGCCAGTAAGTCTAAATGAAGCTCATAATTTTCCTTAACATCTATTTATGAGGGTATTCTGATTTTAAAATTTTCTAAAATTCAACGAATTCAGTTTAAAAAACTATTTAACATATAAATTAAACGAAAGTAAATTTAGCGCTTTTATGCCACATAAATTTTTGTGTCGGTCATACTTTATATCGTGCAAGACATTTCGTCACGTTTCCTAAAGAAAGTGAAATTTTGCCCTATGTTAAAATCTTTCTGTTTAGAACTACAGAATAAGAATTGTGGGGTTTAAAAGTATTTGATGAAAAGAAATCTAATTTTTTTACTGAAAAGTAAATCAAATTTCTTTTCTAATATTTAAAAGTTTAAATATTCAAGCGGTTAATTAACAAAAGCAAAGCTGAATCTTTTGCTAAAATAATCATTAAGTAATTGACAATTCTTAGATTTAAATAATCCAAAGTAACTACATACATATGATTAGAAAGTTATAATTGACAAAAATCAATCAAGAATTCCAATACCACACAAATATATTTTTGTTTTATAATTTAATTCCAAAAAAGAAGCATCACGAAAATCTATTACAATAGACATCGTCTTCATTTAATAGAAATTGTCATTTAATAGAAATCGTCTTTATTTAATAGAAATTGGCTTTATTTAATACAAAATTATCTTTATTTAATAGAAAATGTCATTAAATAGAAATCGTCTTTATTTAATAGAAATTGTCATTAAATAGAAATTGTCTTTATTTAATAGAAATTGTCTTCATTTAATAGAAATTGTAATCTTTATTGTTTTTAATTTTTGTTTTTCTGTACACAATTGCAAAAAAGTCAATTTCGATTGTAATAAAGTTTCGTGGTAATTCAGGTGACACCACTTTTCAGTGTCACATGACCCATCATAAATACGTTCTAGCTAAATCTGCTGATATACATTTGAATATTTCACTACTAAAGGTGCAAATATTTCTAAAATATATAATATATTATATAAACTGTATTTGACTATTGTGCAATATACAATGCACACTTATATTTTAAATCTTAATAATTGTAACACTGGAATTACGGTCTTCTTAATTTAATATAAGGTATTATTAAGTGTTCGAAAAGAGAAATTTAATATGGATTTTACAAGCCAAGATGTTTTGTATCTAAAATAACTTAAAAACGTCTGTCTGAATTATTTTGTTACTGGTTGAAAGGCTTTCAGTAGCGTAGCTATCGTAGTGCTAGATGTGCTAGTGGGTGGCCCCAGGGAGCCCGGGGGCCCTTACTCAGAGGGCCCGTCGGACTTACAAACTAAAAATTGATACAATGAATATTTTGCCGACATTCTTGAATTCTAGAATATAAATAAACTAAATTTCATCAAAAACAGCAGCATATAACAGCGTTAATTTATTTGAAAAAATACAATAATTACATTTTGTATTTGTTATTTAATTTTAGTTTAGTTGACTGTATTACGACAAATATGTAAGAACATGTCGAATATGTAAGAAACTATTTTAAATAGTTTAATTGGGGCCCCTTTTGCCACAGGGCCCTTAGTTAGCTACGCCACTGAATACATTAATATGAGAAACAATTCCTATATATATTTAATAGAATTTGAATCAATCCATGACTGCGATGTAATACTATGAGATTAATAGCGTAATGTTCTTCTAAATGTAATAGATAAATTATATATAATGTAATAGATAAATTAGGTATAATTTTGTCGAAGTATTGAAGAGTTGGTGTTAACAATATTACTTTTACATTTATGTAGTACGAATTTGAAAATTGTGCTTTATTATATTTTCTTATATTGTATTAATGTTAACAATACTGTTACACAGTATCACTCGCTATACACTCACTTAATTATACAGCTTCTATATTATAATTGGTGTATTTACGTAGTTCAGACGCCAAGTTACAGTTATTAATATATATAAATAAGTTTTTAATATGTAATAAATAGAATAACGAATTTAACAAATTGATTAACAATTTCTTATATATAAACATTTCTATACTACTCAAAAAATAATAACATTTATAATTTTGTATAATATATGTAACTTTATTATTTCAAAGTTTAAAATTTTATGTTTACGTTTATTTAAGTACAAATACATTTTTTTATAATAGATGTGTTTTTATAACTAAATAAATATTGCGTAGCCAACAAACAAATATCTAAGTTTAAATAAAAAATACAAAATTATTTCTTATAAAAAAATATTTGTGTTGAAATAAAATAATTATTTTAACACAATATCACTTAAAATTGATATATCATAAAATAACGATCCTAAATAAATACATATCTGTTGATTTCAATTATAACGCATTAATTTCTCACAATACATAAATTATTTTCTTTATTTATTTATTTTTGTTTTTTATTTTCTTTATTTCTTCATTTTTTCAATTATAAATTATATATTTTTCTTACATCAAAATTGAAACACTCAGCGCCTGAACTACACTCGATTGTTTGTTATTAAAATAAATGCATACATTATAACACTCTATTATACATCAGTTAACAATCATTATTGTCAGTTACATAACTAGTTATGATTTTATATTTAAATATAAATTCGCACTAGTATATAGGCAGTTTTAAAACAATTATGTTTACATCGTATATTAGCTATTTAATTTCAAATTACGACGAGGTGCGGTTTTAAAAATTCCTTATTATATTATATTCAATAATCGAGAATTTATTTAAAATATATATTTCTAAATTAAACATTATGATATGATAATATTATGATACTAAAAATTGTGTTTGCGACACGAACAATAATGGCAATCTCTTTTGTAAACAACTTAATATTTTATTACTAAAGATTAAAAAAAATATTATGAACATCTTTTGAACATTTATTTGTAATTCTTATATAAGCTAGAACAGCGATGCTAAAACAATTATTACCAGAGCATGTTGCAAAATAATGAGTTATTAAAAACTGGTAAAATGTAATACTTTTAAGTTAGTAATGGAATACTTTAAAATATTGAGAAAAAATATAAATATATTTTACGATATAAAAGACCTTCGTGAGTATTCTACAGTATTTTTTATTGATTTTATTAGTTTATAGAATTCGTTTGACACCGCGATAGATGGCGCTAAATTGTAATATTATCGCTTTAACGATTGTATAACGCCATATTTATGATAAGAAGTTTGTACAAAAGTGACAATAATATTTATTTGATATTGTGAGTTATGCCAGACTGTCTTAGTAGTAATATGTTAATAAAAAAGCATTTTAATAGATTCGTATAATATCACCATTAACCAGTAGAAACTCAAGCATCCTAAAGAATCTTTTACTGAGAATCGTATTCTTTCTATGATAAGAAACCGCACCCCATTGTACACTATCAGTAAATTTACGGCTATATGACGGATAACTAGCACATTCAGTATTAAAATCACTACATTATAGACAACGCTTAGTTTTTACGACACAATGCTACAAAATCGAATCGTTCGCTATACTATAAACAAACACTCGTTGGCGACCCGAAAATGCGTTCGCTTAAAATCAGATATATCAAACGTGCAAAAGTGGAGTTCACTTCACGCCACATATTCGGCCGTTTCGGCGAGTTTGTATAAAAAGTATTGCGATAGTGTTTATTGCTTGTGGGTTAGGAGCGTAACTGGGCGGGACTGAGGACAAGCTCGCCATCTGGGCCTCCAGCGAAGGACACGTTTCGAGGAGGCGGCCTTTTGCCGGCCGTCGACTGCATCGATGGAGACGGCTTTGGCTGGGACCCCGCCTAGAACAGACGAGATGTAATTTATTTATTTATTTAAAAAGGCCATCAACAATATAAACACCATATATAGCTACAAATACACAATGTACAAGGATTATTATAATTAAGTGCTATATTAATTATACGTATTAACGTTTATATTAATTATACGTAACAACGTATTAAATTTGAGAAAAAAGAAATATCTAAATAGAAATACAATAAAGTAGCAAATTTAAAGAGGATTTCTTTCTAACCTTAAACAGTGTGGGAGTATGTGCAAGGGGATTTTTTTTTAGTTTCTCTATATCAACTCTGACTTAATCAGAGACTATTTTTCCTTTTGATTATTGTTTACTTAATTTAATTATATTATGTCAAATGAACTTGTCTCTAATTTCTTTGTAATATGTGTTTATAGTTTAATTAGCTTCGTCATACACATTCCTTATAGGATTTTTGGAGTGGAGCTGCATGTAGAAAAAAGTGGGTGATATATACAGTGGGGGTATGTGGAAACGAGGCAGCATATATAAGGGTAGGTGTTATATAGAAGGGGAGTAATGAAGGGGAAGGGGTATGTGGAAAGGGGAATATATTAAAAGAGAGGGGATGTGTGGAAAGAGAAAGGGTGTATGGAAGGGGGGATAAGTGGAAAGATAGGGGATATGTGGAAGACGCAAGATTTATAGAAGCAAGCGTTACTTTGTGGAATTTCATAGTACAGAAGTTACAATAGAATTATTTTGATGTAATCCGCCTTTGTTAGGAGAATTTATGTAATGCTAATTGTATGAAGCAGGCATCATTCACATACTTTATACATGCAGGACAAGTCACCACACGTATCACAATCACCAACACTCCACAAAAGCACTACACACACTATCATAATGTCTACGATCGTTTCGCCCCGAAACCGAAGCATCATCAGGAGAATAGGCTACACAATTTCGGCGTTTTGTGAAACGTGTGACGATTTATCCAGCATGTATAAGGTATGGGCTTGTTGCCTGCTTCATGTCATTCATTCATGTCCGGCTTCATGCCTGTTAGCAATTACATAGAATTTCATAACAAATGCGGATTACAGCACAATAATTCTATTATAACTTCTGAAGACACAAGAGTTTTTGCTCACTGGCTGTACGTGGACAGTCTGCGGCTGCACTTGGACAGTCTGCGGCTGCACATGGACAGTCTGCGGCTGCACATGAACAGTCTGCGGCTGCAAATGTGTGGTCGCGTTGGCAGTGCGATATCTGCGCAGACGCTCGTCTTCTTCCCCACTCGACAGGCTGGACACGTCGCACGAGGAGGCGTCGAGACGCCGCGCCGGCGAGCACTGCGCCGGCCCCGCCCTCGTGCCCGAACATCTCGCCAGCGGCATCTCTTCGCCTTCCACGCAACCGGACAGTCTGGAATAGGAATAGCTAATAATAATAAAATGTTTCTTTGACGTCGTGTGGTATTGGGTAATAGACGACCCTCATTTCTTACATTCCTGGATTTGAAAATCCTTTCAGCTGCGGTTTAATAATGTAAAATTGACGTTTAAAAGATTGTCCGACGAGTTTCTTTCTGATTCTTCTCGGTGAGAGCAACATCCTGAACTAGTTGTAGCTTCATTAATCATATTGATTCTGACGATTCAAAAGTGCTTGAAAGAGCTTATTTGAATGAAGATTATTTTGATTTGATTTGATTTACAAGGTGTCGTAAAATACGACTAAGGTAAGCTGACCCACCGTGTGGTATCCGGAGTAAAATAGACCGCCCTCTGTCTTACCGAGGTGGCATAAAATATAACTAAGGTAAGTTGACGTCAGGCAGGCGGCTATTCGTAAAATACGTAGCCAAATCATGTGACAACATGTTTATTACACGTTTTGCCCCACTTTGAGTGGGATAACTGCAGGCTTAAATAAAATGTTTCTTTGCGTAGTGGATTTTGAATTTTGCTGTTCTAAGATTGAGCATAAGAAACCCCAGCTTAGCGGGAAATGTAGCGATTTTTTCGTGTCAGGAAAAATTAACAGTATCGTTATTCTCAATATCTCAAAGTATATTATACAAACTCTACCCGCGACTTTGTTAGAGTCAACTTTAAATTTAAAATTCTCTCAATTATTACGTGTTTCTGCCTTTTCTCAAATAAAAATATGGGAATTTTTATCTTATATATCGACCTGATGTAAAATTGAATTATAAAATTTAAAAAATGCTTAATTTGTCCTAAATTCCATCGATATTGCTCCAGCAGATAAGTCGTAAAAGTAGTAGGTATTTTATTTATAATAGCTGTGATAGCCTAGTGGTTAGACCATACGACACTTTTAAGGGGGTCACGAGTTCAAATCAACCAATTTTACTTACCTTCTGTTCTCCTTGTGGTTGGTCCTCCGCTTGCAGCAAGGCTTGGCGAATATACAAAACATGATTCGCAACACGCAACAAGCCAGGCCGGCCACGATGAGTGACGGGCCCACCAGTCGCAGAGCTGGTGTTTTGAAACCCTAGAACGGTCAAGTATAAAGGCATGACGCAATGTTTGCAATCATAGATTTTACCGATAGTTAATCATCATTCTCCTGCCCTTATCCCACTCTAAGTAGGTTGGGCACAAAATGAAATAAACATGTAACATGATATTTCAATTTATCTCACGCTTTTGGTGAAGGAAAACATCGTAAGGAAACCTGCATATTTCTAGAAAATTTAGGGGATAAGTGTAGCGCATTGGAACAGCGTGGTTGGTCTAAACTCTAACTCTTTTCTCCAAAAAAGAAGAGAGGAGACCTATGCCCCGCAATAGGATAGTAACAGGCCGTTACTTTACTAATGGAGCCGATATAGTTGGGCTGAACATTTCGCGTTAGCGTTTTAGGATGACTTTCCTCAATGAAAGCTGCGTCAGGCTGCCTAAGATCGCAAAGTCTGGTTAAACATAGACAGATCTGCAGTATTTAGGGTCCATTGATTACCTTGTCTCCGGTGCCAACGAAATAGACAACGAGACCAAGTGCGAGCGTTGCGAGTCCCGCGTACAGTAGCCTCGCGACGCACCAGGGCTCCCCGCTTGCACCTTCCATCTCGCCATCCGAGTCCGAAGATGACCCGTATGACGCATCTCGGACCTATAAAACAAATTCCGGACCTTTACTAGGTTATATTAAGTTGTAAGTGGTTTTTTTTTTTATTTAACAATATGCTGTCCTAATAACTTTTGAAGCGTCATTGCTATAGACAGCAACTTTATCGAGGTTGCTATATGCGGAAAGTGTAGGGCGGAAACTACTGGCGTTAGAAAACTTCGTTCTAAGAGGCCAAGCAAGTGGTGACACCTGTGACAATTTGTATATTTACTTATTTACTACTAGCTTATACCCGCAACTTCGTTCGCGGGGACTGAAGTCTTGGGATTACCAGTAGCTTCTGTCACTCTCCAACTGCAAATATCTCTATAGAATAATCAGAATATTCAGAGAGATTTATAGTTTTATCAAGAGCACAAAACAAAAGTGAACAGGCATCTTCTAGGCAAGCGCGTTCCATCTTAGACTGTATCATTGCTTATCATCAGGCATGATTACAGTCAAGCGCTCGTCTATACACAATAAAAAAAAAAAAAAAAGCATAATTTTATTATTTTAGTAAATAACCCGTACATGCAATATATGTATATTAAAAGAAGACTTCCTAGATTGGGCTTATCTGTTACAATAAACTTCATATATGTACATCAAACAAATTCTTATTTTTTTTTTGGTATTAAATATCACTATAAATATTATAAACTAATAAAGTGCAAGAAAACTTTAATAATAACATTTATATGCAACGTATGAATTGTCAACCTGTTTTTTTTAAATTACCTATATAGGTTCAGCGCTGGATTCTAAATTTTAGTATGAATACGAAAAAATATATTATTAGAATTTTTAAATTATGTTTGAAATAAGTATCTGAAAATATATTAAAGTCTCGTTGTTAACTGTAATGACTTTTCAGAAGATATTAAAAATGGTGTTAAAAGTAAAAAATACATGTCAATTATTAGTCATTTTTTTACTTGTTGCCATAGACTACTATCTAAAGACTTATTCCGTTTTGACGTAAACCGAAAAAATTGGAATCTAAACACTTCTGTAAATTCAGATGTGACTTGATTTTGACACATCGTGAATAAAAAAAACTCCAAAGTTTTATTACAGATGGCGTTTTGAATGTCATCCTATTTAATTCCGGTTGAATTAAAATAAGTTCTATAGCCTACATGTTACCACAGTCCATAAGGAATAATGTACCAAATTTCATCGATACTGGTTCAGGGGATTGACCGTTAAAACGTAACATGTGTGTTACGTGACAGACAGACAGACAGACAGACAGACAGACTTTCACATTTTGTAATATTAGTAAGGATAACGATAGATTAACAATTTAGAACCACTCCATATTATGAAACAACAGCGTCCCCGCAGCTGCCTGTCTGCTTAAAATAAATTTAACAGCTGATTTACGGACTTCATTCAATAGAAAGAATCTATACTAATATATAAAGCTGAAGAGTTTCTTTGTTTGTTTGAACGCACTAATCTCAGGAACTACTGGACCGATTTGAAAAATTATTTGAGTGTATTTGAATAGCATTTTTAATATGAATAATCCCACTTCTTTCACTCCACTACCAGGTAGTCCGGATAGGATTACCATGGTAGATATAGGCTCCAGTCGCCTTCTTAAAGGAGAGAGAAGGCTTTGCCGACAATGGGAGATAGTAACAGGCCATAACTTTCCTTACAGAAATAATAAATCATTATTTTTTAAATAATTAAAATGCAAAGCCTCATACAAATGGTCCGATTACGTTTATTTTGATTTAAGCACCTAGGATTGCATTTGCTATTTCACCCCACTTAAAAAAAAATTTGCTTAAAATATATCATATATTTTGTCCTAATATATATTGTTACATTTTCATTTAAAATCTATACTAATATCTTTAAGACTTTGTTTGTTTGAACGCGCTAATATCAGGAACTACTGGGCCGAATTGGCCGAATTCTTTGATTGTAAGATGGTCCATTTATCGAGGAAGGCTATATAATACCACGCTTAAATAAATAGTAGAGGAACAGCAAAATAAATATTGCGAAAACAGCAATATTTAAATTTAATTTCCATGCGTGCGCAGTAAATGGTGAAATGAATTCAAAAAACAAAATTTTTCCCTTCTAACAGTTCTAAATAAAAATATAAAAATCTGCGACAGCATATGTATATCTAATTTTTAAGGTTAGCCTACTTTAACCATTTCATGGTAATCAAAATACTATATTACGGTTTAAATATTTTCACGCGGGCGGCAATTGCTAGTTTCAAATAAATGCCTTCAAGGAATAAAAAGTTTCAAACAACATGCACCCTTCATTAACAATGATTATTAACCATATCATACCTTGGTTAGGCGAAATCCTTACATTTAAATCTTACCTGTAAGTGTGACTCACCGTTCAGTTTAGCCCGTGCATTTTAATGCTATCAATAAGTGTATGTTACACTATTGTTATACTTAAAAAACTCGAATAAAAATGGGTATTTCTTAAAAAAATCACCTTCAGACCCGCCTTCAGATTATTTCTCATAAAAAAAATTTTGTGGTTCTCTTGGTAATATATGTAATTCAGTAATTTCGATCGCTTCAGCAACGGCGTTAAATGGAAAAATGTAAGTACCAGTATTTGCTGAGCGATTGAAATAAAAAATACTCTTTATGTTGAATGAGGTTTTCTGCTATATATTAGTAAAAAAAGCGTCTAAATCGGATCAGCGGTTTCTGAGATTAGCGGGAACAAACGCACAATGGCTAAGAAGCTGGAATAGAAATGTGAAATTTTTCAAAAAAGTCGGCTTCAGACCGGCGTAGGTCTCATAAAAATATTTGTGCTTCTCGTAGACATTGTAATTTAAGTAATCCAGTATGTGAGATCGAATCAAGAATGGCGAAAAACTGAAAAAATGCTAGTAACAGTATCATAGTATACGACCTGTCAAATTAAAATTGGCATATCTTTTTTATTTGCTGACCGATTGAAGTAAAACGTATCCTATATGTTGAGTGAGGTTTTCTACTATATTTTAGTGAAAACAGCGTCTAAATCGGATCAGCGGTTTCTGAGATTGGCGGGAACAAAGGCACAATGCCTAAAAAACTGGAATAAAAATGTGAAATTCTTCAAAAAAAGTCGGCTTCAGACCGGCCTAGTTCTCATAAAAATATTTGTGCTTCTCTTAGATATGGTAATATATGCAATCCAGTAAGTAAAATCGCTTCAGGAACGGCAAAAACGGAAAAAAATGCAAGTACCAGTATCATAGTAAACGGCCTTCCAACTTAAAATTGACATATCTTTTTTATTTGTTGACCGATTGAAATAAAACATATCCTATATGTTAAGTGAGGCTTTCTACTACATATTAGTGAAAACCGCGTTCAAATCGGATCAGCGGTTTCTGAGATTAGCGGGAACAAACGCACAGACATACAGACAAACAGAGAGACAGACAAAAATTTTAAAAACTATTGTTTCATGTTTAGAAGCGTGTTTTGAGACGACAACACTAACTTTTTCTTAAAAATATTAAATGTACAGATTTTAACACCTCTACGATTTTATTATATGTATTGATGATGATGATGATGATGATGATATTGATTACGATATGTGATACTAGATACTTCGCACGACTTAAGCGTTTCAGCGCCCTCAATAATGCATTTTTTTGCTCCCGAAGTAAAACCATTTTTATCCTATACGTTAGTTAATTATATACAATTTGATTGTCTTGAATTTTATAAATATTGCTCACAGACAGACAGACTTTTGCATTTGTAAAGTTAGTATGTATTTGGAAGAGTGTGTGATTGTGCATCTGTGGGTGATAAAGTAAGAAATATAATACAGTACCCGGTTGGTGCGGTGCCATTTCCCGCGCTGGTCTCTTCGTGCGCCCGGGTGGTCGCCGAGCACGGAGCAGCGGCGAGCGGCACCGCCCGCGCCGAGCCCGCCCCCGCCCACCGACAGCGCCGCCGCCTCCTGCCAGGCCGCGCGACCAGCCGCGCACTGCAACGTGTACAGATGGAGCTTGTCTTATACACTGAAAGACATCGTTCTTATGTCTTATAGACAGAAAGGGATCGTTATTATGTCTTATAGACAGAAAAGATCATTCTTATATCTTATGGACAGAAAGAGATCGTTCTAATATCTTACAGGAAGAAACAGATGGAAAGATGTCCTAATATCTTATTGACATAGAACGATCGTTCTAAAGTCTTACAGGCGAAAAGACATCGTTCTTATGTCTTACAGACTAAAAGAAATCGTTCTAATGTCTTATAGACAGAAAGAGATCGTTCTAATATCTTATGGACACAAAGAGATCGTTCGAATGTCTTAGGAAACAAAATACATCGTTCTTATATTTTACAGGCAGAAAGAGATCATTCTAATATCTTACAGGCAGAAACAGATGGAAAGATGGCGTCCTAATGTCTTATAAATAAAGAGCGATCATTCTAAAGTCTTACAGACGAAAAAACATCGCCCAAATGTCATATAGATAGGAAGAGATCGTTCGAATGTCATATAGACAGAACGAGATCCTTCTTATGTCATATAGACAGGAAGAGATCGTTTTAATGTAACATAAACAGAAGGAGAACGTTCTAATATCATATAGACAGAAACAGAACGTTCTAATGTCATATAGACAGAAAGGAGATGGATGGAGATGTCTTGGTTTAAATAGAAAAGTTATGTAAGATAATTTCAAAAACGTAGCACTCTGGTCACTTTCTATTACCAAGTATAGGTTTTTAAAAATATTTAATAGGAATTTCTATGTTAAGCAATTGAGATGAGAAAATGCTTTTGAATCGAAGTCTTATGGCTAAAATCTCTCCGGCTTTACTTTGATTGCGCCTTCATAATCGTCGCATTAAAGAATAAGAATAAGTCTTCTTAAAGAAGTATTGCCACCAAATCTCTCTCATCTCATCTAGCATAACAGTATGGTTAATGAGATAAGATATGCTTCGCAAATAATTCTACGTTTACATCTTATTCGCCTAGCAAACCTAGCATATAAAACAGTAGAAGTTAAATAGACATCTAAAATTAATAAAAATAACACGTGCTTAGTGTAGAGAAGGGAAAACTAGATTTCACGTCATAGCTGAGCGCCATATATGCTCAGTGATAAGATAGAAGATACAAGGTAACCTAATAAAAGCCAGACATCTAATAAACTTCTTGAATAAGGACATTATTATATACGAAAAAACTACATTAAAAGATGTCCCTATCTAACTAATAATAGCAGTGTGGAAAATAGTTTATAGAAGCTTTGATTACTATAATACAAAAGGTAGAATAATATCAAAAATATTTTCTTGAATCTAGAGAGCACCAAGCTCTTCGCTCATTTATCGTAATACTTGAATTAGGCTAATACATGCTTGGATTTAAATTTGACAATTTTTGATTGACAATTGATAGAATAAGACAAGTAAAAGTATTACGAAAACAATTTAACCTTGCTATAGGCCCTGTTGGAGAATATTTATATCGGTATCGTGCTTATTAACGCTTTAACACCATTTAATGCTTATGTCATCGGCGTCAAGGTGGGTCAGAACATAGCCCTATAATTAACAAAAAATATAATAATTTCGCAACGAAAAAGTCACATTTTTAAAGTGTGGGCAGTAGTTTGAAAGGTCACCTGAAAATGCCTTACTTTTTTGTCTTATGTTAAAGATTTAGACGCAAAAAATATGCAGTTGTTTTTATACACTGTAATAAATTAGGAGTTACTCTACTGTTACCCATAACAAGCTGTAGCCTGTATGTTACTCAAGTGTATAAGGAATAATTGTGCCAAATTTCATCAATATTTTTCGCCGTGAAAGAGTTACAAACGTAGATCCATATTTACAAACTTTCGCATTTATAATATAAAGTAGGATAAGATTATAGCAAAATAATTTTATCATAACTTTTCCTGTTTTTTAATTCGTTACCCAAAGACAAATATCACAAACAAAAAAGTATAAGGTATAACTGTTATGGTAAAAAACTTTTTGAAGAACATTATTGGGCACCGAAAAAGGATAAATAAATGAAAAAACAAATCTTTAGGCGTAATTTTTTTTTTTTTTTCTCGGTATTTTAAAACAATACCTTTTCAAAGCTGTGAAAACGCGGAAAGCCTCGCAGCATTGTAAATAGTGAACCTACGCGCTCTAATTGCTTTATAAACATTTTATACTGTATAAAAAGGCTGAATTTAAAGGAGTTGTTGAGGTCGTGGCGTGAACCGCGCCTTTGGCAACGCAAATGAGTTTTTAGCGCATAAATCTACCCATGATAATTATGAACGAGCAAATTTGTGTTAGGCAGGATTTTAATATCACTTTACATACACAATATCCTTTGGCAAAGCAAAGAGTTTATAGATTTTATATGGTTTGTTTTTTTTTCCTTTTTTTAAATTCTTGTTTCTCATTGTAATATTAATTTTAAAATTGGTATTGTTAAATCGTAAAGTAATAAAACTTGTGTTTTTATGCAATTTTACCTTAATAAGCTGCACAATTAACGAACGATATTAATGGGTTTATAATTCAATAATTTATTTAAATGTAGTAGCTACTGGAGTTTTTCTATTGAAACTTATGTGCCGCTTTATGAATTCACCACACGCATTTCGGTGGAAAACATTGTAAGGAAACCTGCATATCTCTAGAGATATTCACTCTAGAGAATTCTGGATATATGTATATGTAACCTACCTATCCTCATTGGACCAGCGTGGAGGGTCATAGCTCCAACTCTTCTCTCTAAAAACAGAGAGAGGAGGCCTAAACCCAGCTATATCCAGTGGGATAATATGAGGTCATCACTTTATTTAAGATTGCTTTAAATGCATTGTGATCCAAACATTACCACACTGTACCGTAAACCTTTTCGTGTATATTAAAATGTAGCGGCTTCCTCTATCTAACCACCTATTGGAGGGTCTAAATACTGCGTTATCAACTGATAGACGCCAATCCCAATTACAACACCTTGGGACTCCAGTTTTCATTTCTGCTTTGAACTATATGCCTCAGACATATTGGCTTAATACGTTTATTTATTTATGATTATTATGTACATTATTATTTATTATTTAAATATTTTATTCATCTTGCAATGTATGTATGCGAAGGAATCTAGTAAGATAAATTTTACCCACTTCCCGGTGTCCGATTGTGCTAAATTTTGACATACCCGATGACAATTAAATCTGCCTAAATTTTACTCTGGATGTAGAACAGAGTGCTAATATATGTTTACAGAGTTTATTTCTAAAGCAGTGTTTCGGTTTTTTTACAATTAGCGACACTTTCGTCAGGGCTTATAGGTACTACTACTATTTACTTCTCTATTTATTATTGATGTGCGTGTAGACACAATATCAATGCGTGAAAGAGACCTAAATCTCTACATAATAGAGTGTGAATTTATTTTTTCAATTCTTTGAATCGATGTCGAGTAGAATAGACCAAGTTGACATCAGGCTGGTGGCCGTCCGTAAGATATCTAGCTGAAACATGGAACAACGTGGTTAATATGCCAAGCTCACTAAGAGTGAAATTAGGGCAGGAGAATGATGACTTCTTTTAATCGATGTTACTTCACGTATTATTGGATTACTTCGGTGGTAACGACACAGATAAAACATAGTATCAAAAGTTTAGTAACACACGTTTATATTGTCGTATTTTCAGAGAGATAAATAACAGGAAATCAGAAACGTGATAAAAATGAAATCC
This sequence comes from Morpho achilles, assembly GCA_947086495.1. NCBI lineage: Eukaryota > Metazoa > Arthropoda > Insecta > Lepidoptera > Nymphalidae > Morpho > Morpho achilles. The sequence goes on from CAMTZB010000013.1 coordinate 12,885,937, forward strand.
AAATGTACACGAATATTAAATTCACCGCTGAATTCGACCACAGATACGATATCGATCACTATTGAAAACTTCAATTCAAATATTGTACATCACCGCACAAAAAATGGAGCGTATATTTTTCGAATCCGTATCATTTACTATAATTTATTTAATTTTTTAAATCAAATACAAGATCCATAATTGTTGATACTAATATTATTTTTGAAAACTATGTTAATCACTACATATTATAAAACAAAGTTCCTATATCCCTATGTACGCATAAAACTTTAAATTTTGATTTTGATGCGGTTTTTTTTAATAGATAGAGTGATTTCAGAGGAAGGTTTGTACGTATAATAACATTCAATACGGAGTAGAGAAATACTGTAATTTTTGAGGTTTCTGTAAATAATTACATTTTTTCCGCTTACATTGAAAACGCAGGCTAAACCCTACGAGATATATCAAAATGATGTACTAAGTATTTGTACACCTTGAAAAGGTCTACAGAAAAGTCCGCGATGGTATATGTCTATCTCTTATGGATAACCCACTTTAGCATTTTTTGTCATTTACTTTTTACGAAAAATAATGTCTCATTTTAGAAGTAATTTTTATACGATACAGCATTAATCCTTATCCAATTAAGTACCTTAAATAAATAGTTGATTTAATATAGATCAATATGGTCGTTTACAGCATGTAATTTAAGTGAACATTTTCGGAGATATTACAGATATAAAATGCCGTGAGTACGCCACCCTTCGCCCTATAACACTTCGACTTTAGCAGCTATGTCCCTCTTTCAAGAGTTTGTTTAAAGACATTCTGTAATTAATTGTAAAAATAAAATACATAGGGAAAATGTAAAAGTAAATAAGGAAATGTACTATATGAATTTAGATATACCAAAGATCTTCGCAGGAAATCTTCTTGGTATAGGGAAAGGAAATTGTTTTTCTTCAAATTTAATGCGAGCGGGCCCCGGGCAGTAATGAATAAATCAAAACTACTGGATCGATTTTAATCATTTTTTTACACTGACTGACATGGGATATATATTTTATACCCGTGCGAAGCAGGGGCAGGCCGCTAGTAATAAATAAATTAATGAATTTTAACTAAACTGAGAACCTACTTCCTGCCATTATCCCACTCTAAGTGGGGTCGGCACAACATGTTATAAACATGTTGTCACATGATTTGGCTACGTATTTTACGACCGGCCGCCTGCCTGACATCAACTAACCTTAGTCATATTTTACGACATCTCGCTAAGAAAGAGGGTGGTCTATTCTACTTAACCGGATACCACACGGTGGGTCAACTTACCTTAGTCGCTTTTTGCGACACCTTGGTAAGAAATGAGGGTGGTACTATTCTATTCAGCCGGATACCACATAGCGCTACAGTATTACTTTATATTTTCAACTTACTTTAATTTACTTTTCAACTTACTTACTTCATATTTTCAACCGGCTGCCTGCCTGACGTCAACTTACCTTAGTCGTATTTTACGAAACCTATGTAAGAAAAGAGAGTGGTCTATTCTACCTAGCCGGATATCACACGACATACAATGTATCTAACTCAATTAAGCCTATTTTTAGGTCACTTTGTGCACGTGCGAAATAAAATCAGCTACTTTAAGATGAAAATGTGATCATTTTTCTCGTAGTATTTAATTTTTTTCAGAAGTTTAGTAATTTTTTAAAGACGATATCAGCTAAAAAACTTTAACCTAACCTTTTTATGACCCATATACACTTTTTAACAAGGATTTTATCGTGCCTGAATTCGAATATAGAACGTGAAATATTGTCACGAGCCAATAGGCGATGGGCGAGTAATGCCTCAAATCCACTGGTTATTGTCCTACATCTCGTAGCTCGCTGTTTATCGAAATCGTGACTTGTTTGTACAAGTTGGGAATGCCGATAATTTTATTGGCACTTCGAAAACTTTGTTATTTGTTTTTTATTTATCACTAGTTGTACCCGCGCCTTCGTATGTCAAATTAAGTTGTAATATATCCTCAAATATGTAGTTTAAGTTAGTTAAGTATTTTAGCCACAGGAATTATTTTACGTTTTTAAGAAATAATCTGACTTTTGACTTTGACTGGCCCGTTGGCGCAGTGGGTAGTGACCCTTCCTTCCGCTCCGCGGGTCGCGGGTTTGATTCCCGCCGAGGGCCAACATTTTCTATAAATGAATTTGTTGGTCTTTGAGTCTGGGTGTACGTATTTAAGTATGTATTTAAAAATATATAAGTATATATTCACCAGTTGTCTGTCTACCATAATACAAGTATTAAGTTACTTACTTTGGGGACCGACGACCGTGTGTTTAAGTGTCTCATATATTAAAAAAACGATTTATAGAGATCAATGACCGCACACGCTAGCCTTGGCCTAAGTTATCTTATACGTGTAAGTGATCAGTGGATTTATTTAATGTCGTATCGACTGTAACGCTCTGTATATTCCAAAGAATTGTGATTTTGCCATTTTGTTGTGGAGTCGCTTTCATCTTTTGATGATGTTTCCGTTGCGGGGTGGAACGATTGTTAAAATCGTGTTAGTGAATGTGTGCAGCGCTAGTTTTGGTGTTAGTGTTTAGTTTATATGAGATTGTTGAATCCTGTGCGTATCAGGCGTGAACACTGATGATCCACTCTATTTTTAGGATTATTTTCTGTGATCGCGGATTATAGCAAATATTATCAATATTTTTGTATTATGGACCTTCGCAAAATAAATCTAAGAATATTTTGTAGTTGTTTCTATATTAAATTCTTGTAAATTAAAGTTGCACATCACGTTTGTGAATTATGTAAATACTAGAAAAGCGTTAACCGATGATTTAAAAACCACACATAACTGCAATTCAATTATGTCAAGCAATTAGTCGTCAAAGTAAATTTCTAGCTGGCTTTCCCAATGGAACGTTCTGAAATACATTTGAACAAAGATTTTATTTATTTAAAGTAAGTAAGTAACAGCCTGTTACTATCCCACTGCTGGGCATAGGCCTCCACTCTCCATTTTTGGAGAGAAGGGTTGGAGCTAAGACCTACCACGCTGCTCCAATGCGGGTTGGTAGGTTACACATATCCCTAGGATTCTCTAGAGATATGCAGGTTTCCTCACGATGTTTTCCTTCACTTCAAATTGCAATTATCAATTAGACACATAAGTTTTTAATAGAAAAACTCATTGGTGTCTGCCCGGGTTTGAACCCATGATCGTCTCTAGAGATTCACACGGTCGCACCGCTAGGCCATCACAGCATATATTATTTATTTACCGTAAGCCAAAAGACACATTGTTCACTTTAGTTTTTAGATTATACATATCCCGAGAAATCTCTACAAATATGCAGGTTTTCTCACGATTTTTTCTTTCACCGAAAAGCGTGTGATATATTGCAATTATCAATTAGAGACATTAGTGTTTTAACAGAAAAACTCATTAATACCTGCCCGGGATTTGAACCCGTAACTCCTCTAAAGAGTCGCATGGTCTCACCGCCGGGCTAACACAACTCTTTCTTGATGATGATGACGATATAATTATTTTTTCTTACAAACTAAATTTCAGGATGACTACATACGGTCTAATAAACTTTAGCATAGAAAGCATATTGATGTTTATTTGCGATGTGAACAGTAATTTGCACTCGCCGTACCAGTTGCAAACGGTTACTGAATCAAGATATAACTTGAATCATCAATTCTGTTGTATACTTAACTTGTAAATTTAACTTGTGTATAAAGTAAATGATATTTTTTAATATAAAGTTCATGTAATATTTTTTAAATATAAAAACAAGTTTTGGCTGTTTTTTTTACGACCGGCCGCCTGCTTGACTTCAATTTACCTTAGTCGCCTTTAGTGACACCTCGGTAAGAAATGAGGGTGTTCTATTCTACTCAGCCGGATACCATACGGTGGGTCAACTTAATTTAGGCGCCTTTTACGACACCTCCGTAAAAAATGAGGGTTTTCTATTTCACTCAGACGTATACCACACGGCGGTTCAACTTAACTTAGGCGCCTTTTACGACACCTCCGTAAGAAATGAGGGTTTTCTATTCTACTCAGCCGTATACCACACGGCGGGTCAACTTAACTTGGCGACTTTTACGACACCTCCGTAAGAAATGAGGGTGTTTTATTCTACTCAGCCGGATACCATACGGCGCGTCAACTTAACTTAGGCGCCTTTTACGACACCGTAAGAAAGTTAAACGCCCATATATAAGCAACAAAATAAATGTATAAGCATCTAGTAATGGGATTTTGTTTTATTAATCAAAACATCCGAGAAATTCTTCAGTACTTTGTCCAATAAAGCGTGAGTTATAGTAACTTCTTTGTATTATTCTTTAAGAAGTTCCCAATGCAAAGTTAAAATAGAAAATAGTATGAGCAATCGATTCAGCTTACCTCACTCTACATTATTTACCTTAGCGGTCAATGCTCTTTCGATATCCACGGAACTCATTAATCGTTTCTCACATGCCATAGTGCTAAGTGGTTCATGCATTTTAATTTATACTGAAGATAAAATCAAAACATACCCACTTATTTTTGTTGTGCTTGCTTAGCAAGTAAATGTTGATTAAAAGGGTATTATTATTCCACTGCTGGGCAATACATTTCTGTCTTCTTGAATAAGGATATTGTGTTTTTTAGAACACGGGGATATGCAGGTTACAAGTAGGCCTTATATTTCCTCCGCGTATGAAGACTTACTAACAATAAATACAAAATAAAGCATTTAGCAATCAATACTACAGGGTGTAGTATTGATTGCTAAATGCACAGAAAGGTTTAAGTTAACAGATATACCAGGTGTATATATATATATATATATATATATATATATATATATATATATATATATATATATATATATATATATATATATATATATATATACAGAAGCTTCGCTGACTTGACAGTTTTCAGCAACAATAGAGTTTATATATTCAATTTGAATTTTTTTTATACCCAAAAACAGGGATACAACGACTTTTTTTAGTAAAACCTAGCTAGATCGATTTTTTTCGCCCAAAACCCCTGCATGCTGAATTTCAGGTAAACCGTTGGGAGTCGTTTCCGAGATTTTGAATATATTAAGATCAACTCGTTTAAATATAAGGATAAATACATAATAAATGAAAACTCGGCATCTGATACTTATGATACAAGAGATTTCTAATGTTCATGTTTGTATAAAAAACTTATTACTTTCCAGTACAAAGTTTTCCTCTCATGTACAACGACCTTGTTTTATGTAAATGTGTGTGCAAAAAAGAATTTCTGTCTATCTAACGACTTTATAAGATTCATCTCTAATCATGTAGGCGCCTACATTTCTTAAAGCCAGGAAATAATTAGTCGACAAACTTCCGAATAGACGCTAGCACCCTCGCACGTTAGATTGCAGTTAACTATGTTGAACTTAATGTGTTTAAACAGGTTTGAACAAACATGTTCAGTCTCGTGCGTACGCGCGCAGTGAACGGACGCGTATTGTTTATGTGAACGTTATCGCTGCGCGTATCGCGTGAGACGCAAAGTTCGCCAGTTTCGGTTAACGCCCCTACACCCCTGCCACCGGCGCCAGTTGTACTCGCCGCGACCCGTGTTGCGGCTCGAGGAAGCGGTCGGCAGCGCATCGCGTGCACCTGCTCCGCCGAAGCTGCCCGGACGCAGCGATCTGCACCGCCTTTCGTTGCAAAGACGTATGCAGACGTGCCCACAGTGACACCACCGCTCATCATACCTACGCGCTTGTAGTCTCCGCCCCCGCTCGCGGGCGCCTAGCTGGGCCTCCCCCAGGGGTCTCACCCGGCTGGGTTGCACGCGCCGAGGGTGCGCGGAGCTGCACTCGCACAGGAGCGGCTCACTGAGCACCTCTGCTGCTACTCTCACAAGTAGCACAACTCACACGCGCAATACTGCGCGACCATGTCCGGTCGGGGGGAGCCCCCCCCGAGGGACCCACGTATTAGGGGGGAGCGCCCCGCGTTCACCCGTGCTGTAGTACGGCGCGACGTACGGGACAATAACATCGTCCCGTTTACGCCGATCGCACCTGCGGCAGCGACACCACCACCGCCAGCGCCTGCACCATTACCACGCTTCCGGATTCCATCCGGCGAGCGAAAATCGCCAGACTCCGCGCCTTTGTTCTCCGCCGATGTAGCTGAGCTTACATCGGGCGGCGAAGCACCGAAGCGTCCGCGGGCTGCCGACTCTTCGCCCGAATCCCTCGAGGGAGATGACAAGCGTCCAAAGACGGACCAGTCACCGGCCACCTCACTGACAACGTCGTCGTCATTCGACGTTCACCTAACAGCCGAGCAAAGGACTCGGCCCACTCCACCGCCGGCCTCCTCGCCTCGGGACGAGGGTGGCGTGCGACCGCTTGCAGAGAGCGCGTCGCAGGGATCCGTCTCGTGGCCTCGGGACTCGACGAGCTACGCCGGATTTGCTTCGTCGCCGTCTCCAATGACGACGTCCCGCCCCCCTACCCCTCAGGCCGGGCCATCCGGCTACGCCGCCGCCGCCGCCGCGCCGCCGTCACCCCGCGCGCTCCAGCAGCGCCAGGAAGAGCTTCAGCGCCAGCAAAAACCGCAGGCCACTACCGGAGCGAAGACAGCGCGCTCCGAATACCCTCCCATCACCGTGGAGTGCCTCCCCAACTGGACGAGGCACTTCACCGCGATCCGAGAGAAGCTCGGACACGCCCCTAACGCCCGCCCGATGGGGAAGGGTGTCAGATTCCTCCCAAAGTCAGCGGAGAAATTTCGGGTGCTGCAGAAGTACCTCCTCGACGCCGCTAAACAGGACCCCAACATCGCGTGGTTCTGTTATAGCCCAGCGTCGAGCCTGCCCAGCAAGGTAGCCATCAGGGGGCTACCACAGGACACCCCACCTGAGGAGGTCATCGCCGCGCTGCGATCCCTTGGGTATCCAGCGACCCAGGCGAGGGCTATACCACCGGTCAGAGGGCGGCACGGCTGCACATACTACGTGCAGCTGGAGCACCTGACCTTCGAAGAGCTCGGTCACCTGTACAGAGAGACCGAGCTACTGTCGATGCCGGGCCTCACCATCGAGGCCTGGAAGGGCGGACGTGGCCCGCCCCAGTGTCACAGATGCCAGCAGTTTGGCCATTCATCGGCCAACTGCCACCGGCCGCCCAAATGTGTCCGTTGCGCAGGCGGGCACCTGGCCCAAGATTGCGACAGACCCCAGGAAGACGCGCCCAAGTGCGCGAATTGTGGTAAAGCGCACGTGGCGCGCGACCGAAGATGCCCAGTCTTTCGCCGTGAGGCGCGAAAGCGCGGCATCGATGTCGCGCCGCCGCGCCCGGACGGGAAGATGAAGAAGAGGGCAGGGGGGGTTGAGAAAGTTCCCCCCCCAACCACAACACCCGCCGCCGCCAAACGAGCCGCCGCAGCAGCCCCCGCCATCCCCGCAGTACGTCCCGCGGTAGCCGTACGCGCCGCCCCTGCCCCCGCGGCACGTCCCGCAGTGGCCGTGCCTACCGCCCCCGCCCGACCCGCACTGAGTAGCGCCCCGGCGTCGCCCGGCGTGTTCATTCACGCTACTCGACGGGGGGAAGCGGGAGGGGCTAACGTAGACCAGGAGCCGGCGACTAAACAAACGCCGGCCTACATCCCGACCGCCCCAGCTACTCGACGGGGGGAAGCGGGCGGCGTTTTCATAGACCGGGAGCCGGCGACTCTGCAACCGCCGGCAAATGACCCGATAGGCAGGGGGGAGCCCCTGCGAAGGAAACGAAACCGGCGCAGGCGCAGGCAGCCGAGGCCAGCAGATGCTGCGCCCACCGCCGCGTCCACACCGCACCCCAGGCCGCCAACATCAATATCGTTGGCGGCAATACCAGTAATCGCCGAGGCGCCGAGAAGCCGCGGCCACCGACAGGCCACAGAAGAGGCGGAGCTTCGAGCGCCGCTACACCCTACTTTCCCCCCGCCACCCGCCGCGCAGGACTCGGGCATTAACAACATTGTCCGGGTCCTGATCGAGGCGCTCATGGCGGCGCTCGCGCACTATGTGAGCACGAGGGATGTAGTCGGCGCTATAACGGCGGCCATAACCCAGTTCGGGCGGTCGTACCAGTGACCGCCCTAAGAGTACTATACTGGAATCCGGGCGGCATAAGAGGACACGTCCGTGAGCTAACACTACTCGCCCAGTCGCAGGACATCCATGTTATCCTCCTGGGCGAAACCAAACTCACGGACAGCGTCGAGCTCCGCGTGCCCAACTTCTTCGTGTATCGGCGTGATGAAATCTCTCCCCGGGGCTATCCGTACCGAGGTACGGCCGCTCTGGTGCGGAGGGATATTATACATGAAGAGTTGGAGCACACCCCGTTCACTAGCACCCGTACACAAGGGGTGTGTGTCAACGTGGGCAACCAGGAGCTCCGCATTTATGCCGCCTACAAACCACCCGGATTGACTTTCTGCAGCACCGATGTCGGGACAATCTTCGGACAGCAGGGACCCGCAGTGATCGTGGGTGATCTCAACGCGAAACATCATGCGTGGGGATCGCGAATCATCACTGGGGTCGGGAGGCAACTGCACGAAGATAGCGTGAGGAGCGGGTACGGTGTGATGGGGCCGGGAGCGCCGACCCACATACCCACCGACAGCCGCTCCCAGCCAGATGTCCTTGATATAGTGCTGCACCACGGACTCGAGAACCCGTTTGATGTCGAGGTCCTCTATGACCTTGACACCCAACACCTACCGGTTCTGGTCACCCTAGCCACCCAGGGAGGCTTTTTAGTGCCTCGCCCGCCGCGGACGCGGACGAACTGGGAGCGCTACACCGCCGAGCTTGCCGGGCTTGAGCTAGCAGGCCCGATCACCACACCTTCGGAAGTCGACGATGCTGCTGCACTCGTCGCGGCGACGATCATCGCCGCCAAAGCAGCAGCCACCACCACCACGTCGACTTCGCCGGACACTACCAACCGAAGGAAGGACCTGCCGAGCTCGCTCCGCCGCATGCTCAGACGGAAGCGCACCCTGCGCCGCCTATGGGCCCGCACTCGCTGCCCCAGGGTGAAGGCTGACCTGAACCGGCTTGCAGAGAAGATCGCGCGTGCCGTAGTCGCTCTCGACGAGGCGCGATGGGAGGATACCGTCGATCGAGCGACCGAACACGACACAGCGCTGTACTCTCTCTGCAAGAAGCTTACCGGACATGACACCCCCGTTTACCCGCTGCTCGATGCCGCGGGTAAACGCACCTATGCCGCCAAGGATCGTGCTGAGATTCTGGCGGCCCACCTGGAGAAGACATTCACGCCCAACGCCCCCAACACCTCCAACCTCCACGTCATCCGTCATCACGCGGCTGTCCAGGACAAGCTGGAAAGGTTCCTGTCGGCCCCTACACCGCCGCTCCGGGGAGAGGACTTCATCTCCCTGTCAGAGCTGCGGTCGGTCGCTGTTCGCCTTGATAAGCGAAAGGCGCCAGGCCCCGACGGAATCGCCAACGCCGCGCTGATGCTGCTGCCCCGAACAGGTCTTGTAGCGCTCACGAGACTGTTCAACGGAGTACTCCGCACCGGCCACTTCCCAGAGGCGTGGAAGACCGGGAAGATCATCGTTCTTCCCAAGCCGGGGAAGGACCGCCGCCTGCCTGGAAGCTACCGGCCGATCACCCTGCTCTCGCACATAGCCAAGCTGTTCGAGCGTCTGCTGCTGCGTCGAGTCACGTCCTATCTGCCCCTGCGCGAGGAGCAGTTTGGATTCCGCAGCGGCCACTCGACGACGCTCCAGCTGGCGAGGGTAATCAACCACCTGACCAGTGAGCGGAACAACGGGCGCTACACCGTGGGGGTCTTTCTCGACATCGAGAAGGCCTTCGATCGAGTGTGGCACGCCGGGCTCCTGGTCAAGATCTTGGACACCACCATGCCGCCTGCTTATGTGCGAGTGCTGGCATCATTTCTACACGGCCGTAGCTTTTACGTGGCAGTGGATGGTGCCGAATCCCAGCCACGCACCATCCAAGCCGGAGTACCCCAGGGCAGTTGTATATCGCCGCGCTTATATGCGGCGTATACGGATGACATCCCCACCCTGCGCCACCATCTGCGGGAAGGGGAGGAGGACGTGCTGTTGTCGCTCTTCGCTGACGACAGCGCGTATTTCGCGTCGTCCTACCACCAGATCGTCGCCACCAACCGCATGCAGCGTATGCTGGACTTGTTGCCGGAATGGCTGGACAAGTGGAGGATGGCCGTCAACGTCGGGAAGACGGCCGCTCTGCTCACCAGCCGCTCCAAGCCGCTACGTCAGCTGACTCTTCGAGACCAGGACGTAGAGTGGAAGACCACAGCGAGGTTTTTGGGGTGTGAGTTGGACCGCAGCCTGCGCATGGTCCCCATGGTCAATCGTGCCGTGGGCCAAGCTGCTGCTGCCAGGTCCCAGCTTCACACGCTGTTCACATCCCATTTACCTGTCAACACCAAACTGCGAGTCTACGGTGCCTACGTCCGCTCGCGCTTGACGTATGCGGCACCCGCCTGGTACGCGCTATGTTCGGCGTACCAGAGGCGAAGACTTCAAGTCCAGCAGAACCGCTGCCTGCGACTGATCGTAGGAGCCCCGAGGTATGTGCGGAACGACGTCGTGCATCGGGATACCAGAACGCCGACCGTGGAGGAGTATGTCCGTCGCCTTGCGCGCCGGATGTTCGCGCGAGCGGACAATAGCGCGCACGTACACCTCCATGGGATCGCGCCACTCCATGCGCGACCACCCGATGGACGTTCCCTGCCTCGCGAGCTCCTGCGATCACCGTCTCCGCGGCCCGATGCGGATGACGACGGCGACGAAGAGGACGACGCGACGGGCGAAAGGGCGAATACACCGGACATGACACACCTACCCGATCAAGACACCACCGGACAAGACACCACCGAAATTGACCCCGAGGTCTGGGAGCTACCATTCCCAGACCTCCCCACCGAACAAGACATCCATTAGGTCACCTAGGTGACCTGGGCTTACGGCCCAAATACCGACACCTTTGGGTCACCTAGGTGACCTCGGCCTACGGCCGGAACACATACCGGGCTTAAGTGCCCGCGAGGAGATGCCCGGGTAGAGAGGAATTCCTCGAGGCCCGCACCCCGTTTACCCCCACCCGGGGAGTAAACGAGAAGACCCTGCTGCTGCTGTTTAAACAGGCAAAAGTGAGGCTAAAATATAATGAAAAAGCATGTATGATGCATTTAAACTTTAATTGATCACCATATTTAAAGCCACAACTTAATGAACTCATTATAATAAAACGACGATATTTCTCCTTTATTCTTATTCAATAAATAAAAAGCAGTTTTCCCAGAGTCAACCCATTTACTCTTTCGCTACAACTCAATGAATGACACATAAAAATATGACAGCCACAATGCTTTTTCATATTAATCGCCAACTCTATGAAGGAGGTCGTATTAAAAACATGTTGTAACATCATATTTTACTTTACTCGAATAGACTCATCATGGAATACATGTTAACAAGATTGATATCATCATCATCTTCCTGCCCTTATCCTATTCTAAGTGGGGTTGGCACAACATGTTATAAACATGATTTGGCTACGTATTTTACGACCGGCCGCCTGCCTGACGTCAACTTATCTTAGTCGTATTTTACGACACCCTCGATAAAAAAGAGGGTGGTCTATTCTACTTAACCGGATACCACATGGTGAGTCAACTTACCTTAGTCGACTTTTACGACACCTCGGTAAGATATGAGGTTGGTCATCTACTCAGTCGGATAGCACACGGCGGGTCGACTTACCTTAGTCGCCTTTTACGACACCTCGGTAAAAAACGAGGTTGGTCTATTCTACTCAGCCGGATATCACACGGCTAAATCTTTCTGCCCTTATCCCACTCTAAGTGGGGTCTCCACAACATGTTATAGACATGTTGTCACATGATTTGGCTACGTATTTTACGACCGGCCGCCTGCCTGACGTGAACTTATCTTAGTCGTATTTTACGACACCTCGATAAGAAAGAGGGTGGTCTATTCTACTTAACCGGATACCACACGGTGAGTCAACTTAGCTTAGTCGCTTTTTACGACACCTCGGTAAGATATGAGGTTGGTCATCTACTCAGCCGGATAGCACACGGCGGGTCGACTTACCTTAGTCGCCTTTTACGACACCTCGGTAATAAACGAGGTTGGTCTATTCTACTCAGCCGGATATCACACGGCTAAATATAAATGTACCTCATTATACATAGAAATTCAAAACACTTCCATGCAATGTCGTTTTAAAAAATAAATCCCAGCTTAGGTACACAGCGGGAAAAAACGCCCCTCTAATTTCATATTAGTTGGCTGGAGTCGACGTAACCTGCTTCTTTCACTAACTCGAAATAGAGCAGCTTGCGGATTACGTTTCAATCTAGACTTTTTGAATACAATTTTTTCCCCGCAGTATAACATCAATGGCTGTAATCACTTTAATCTAGAAGTTGAGCAGCCGAGCTTTAAATATATACGAAATTTTTAGCTCAAGGCATATATTTTCATAAATTAAAAGGTTAAATATTGGAAAAAGATCTCTGGCATAATGACTTCACCATTTAATGATTTTCCTGCCGTTATCCCACTCCAAGTGGGGTCCAAGGGGTTGTGATGTGATTTGGCTAGGTATTATACAACCAGCCTCCTAACGTCAACTTACCTTAGTCGTGTGGTCTATTCTACTCAATCCGATACAACACGGCGGGTCGACTTACCTAAGTCGCCTTTTGCGATACTTCGGTAAGAAAGAGGGTGGTATATTCCATTCAACCGGTTACCACATGGTGGTCAAGTTACCTTAGTCACCTTTTCCGACATCTCGGTAAGAAAGAGGGTGGTCTATTCTACTAAGCCGGATACTACACGGCACTTACCTTAGTCACCTTTTAAAACACCTAGGTAAGAAATGAAACTGGTTTTTTCTACTCAGTCGGATACTACACGACACGTACCTTAGTCGCCTTTTACGACACCTCTGTAAGAAATGAGGGTGGCTCGCGCGATAATAATGCTACGCGCCCCCCCCCACACCGTGAGCACGAGACAGTGTATAGTAAAAGTATAACTAACTATACACAATACAAATACTACATTGGTGGTATTTTCTACTCAGCCGGATACTACACGGCCACTTACCTTAGTTGCCTTTTACGACACCTCGGTAAGAAATGAGGGTGGCTTATTCTACTCAGACAGATACCACACAGCTACTTACCTTAGTCACCTTTTACGACTCTATAAAACTTAAGCCGTATTCAAAATACGACGTATATTAGAAATAATATAGTAGTATATGGATTTACACATATTGGTCAAAATTATACGACGGTACGTATCTAAATTGGATGAAATGCGTCAAAATCCGTACATATATCTATAATATTATCGACGGATACATAAGGCTTCCAATTAGCCGATCGCCGTGTCGTATTTGCCTTTGCTGTTTGCGATACGTTCGCTTCCAACTGAGAATTTCTGTTTCAGATTTGTGTTTGAGAGTCAAACATTTCATTTGTGCATCTGTTTATTTATCGTCAATATAAAAGATGTTACAAATAAATAAATATTCTTATTAATACAAAAGTAATAATAAAATTATTTTGCTATAATCCACGAAGAAGTAAAATAGAAAATATATATAATGCTAAATGTAAGTGGACAATCGGTTATCATACCTGATACATGCAGGATTCGTAAAAACACATGCACAAACCTCCACCACCGCCACCACAATACACAAGCACTATATACGTTCACTATCACAAACTCAACAATCGTTTCGCCCCGCAACCGAAGCATCGTCAGGAGATAGACTCCACGACCAAAATCGCAAAGCAAAGGATTATAGCAAAATAATTTTATTATTACTTTTGTATTATGGATCTCCGCAAAGTAATGCCTAATTCTATAAATTATTTAAATTATTCTTTTTAATACGAAATTGTGTTGTTATACACGACTTTTGACTTACTTTTTTGAACTCGTGTAATGCGAAAATAGATTTTGAAATCTATACTTTTCATCTATACTTGTAATATAAATGAGATAAAGTCTACCTCTAATCTACCTGTTAACTTATTACGGACTTTAAGTGCTGAATAAGCCTATCAGAAACCTGAGAAACGCAAAATTTTAAGATATGTGTCATATATGTTCCGAATAAGCTAACAGTTTATTGACTTGTGAAACAGGCCCTTAAACTAGCAAATGTCACATCTGAAGAAGCCTTAATCATTTCATTATTTCGCACAATAACAATTACAAAAAAAAACATGATATTAACGAACCGAGTAATTCGGGTCAGAGGGTACGGTTTTCATGGTTAATATCGAACACTCCAGTACTTATGTTAATGGCTTACGCTATTTTATTTAAATTCAGCTGAAATTGTATGCAATTATGTTCGTGAAAAATGGTCTAATGTGAAAGTTACGTGATTTTCGTGAAGAGGCGTGTGAACGTGGTTTTTACTGTGTAGAAATTGTTTAATGGGTGTTACTTTCACTCTTTGGAACCAGCATTAAGTTAGGTTAACTTGTTGAAGGTTGTTTTAACGTTCAAAATACTTTCTATTCCTAAAGCAAAACTACAATATTGAAACGGTTGTAGCGAAATGGTTAGGATCACGGACTTGCAATCGAGTCCGTGTCCGTCTATTTCCAACTGAGCTATTACAACTTTACAAATGACAGCAAAATTAAAGAATGAAAAAATAGAATTCAATTTATATTTTAGAAGTTTTTCAATACCTGAAAATAGTTCCTGTTTACAGGATATTTTTTTTTATTAAAACCTAGCTATCTAGCTAGGTTTTATTTAAAAAAAATCTAAACCTAGCTAGGTTTAGCTTTTTAGCTAGATATATAACTGGCTATATTCGCCGTGTGGTATTCGGCTGAATAGAATAGTACCACCCTCATTTCTTACCGAAGTGTCGTAAAAGGCGACTAAGGTAAGTCGACCCGCCGTGTGGTATTCCGCTGAGTAGAATGGACCAACCTCATTTCTTACCAAATTGTCGTAAAAGGCGACTAAGGTAAGTTGACCCATCGTGTGGTATCCGGTTTAGTAGCATAGACCACCCTCTTTCTTACCGAGGTGACGTAAAATACGACTAAAGTAAGTTGACGTCAGGTACCCAGCCGGTCGTAAAAACGCAGCCAAATCATGTGACAGCATGCTTATAACATGTTGTGCCGACCCCACTTAGAGTGGGATAAGAGCAGGAGGATGATGATGATATAACTATATATATAAGATTAGCTCATTTATATATTAAAGATTTTTCGCAAATTATCGGGTGTTCCTAAAGTTATCTTCATTAGTTAAATAATAATTAAGGATATTATTTGTTAAAGTATGATGACTTTCCCATGCTTTCAACCCGTGAATTAAAGGTGAAGGTTAAATCGAACAAAACAAGGCATTCTAAGTATAAATTTGCTGATCGTATTCTATAGGGGTGGCTACGTCATTCGTTAAATGTCACCGTCGCTACCCATTTTGATTGTAACAAGCCTTTGAATATAATCGTAAGAAATAAGGCTTTTTACTTAGGCTGTTTAGGAAAAGTAAGTACCTATCCTATAAGTAACAATTTGTTCTCATGTCTAATTTTTTTTCTAGTAACATTTCTTTTCCTCAGGTTGAGTAAGTTCAAGCTCTCCACAAACTGTCAGTTCCACTACTTCCTTTCTACACTTCACAAACTGTTGTACGTAGATTTTAGAACTGAAAGAAAGAAAGAATAAATATTTATTTCCACTTCCTGTGATACACAGCACACATATACAATAACCTAATACAATTCTAATACAAAATTTTTCCTGCAGATTCTTTTTGATAACAATTTTAAAAGGACCTTAAGGACCTAAATATCGAACCCAATCATGTTTTGCAGTATGTCGCAATTTATTTCGTATTTTTGGAAAAGTGGAAAATAGAAGTATATGTCACGTTATATAGCTATTTTTTGGAGCTTTATATTTTCTGTAACATCCTCACGCTATAAGTACAATAAGTGAAGTGAAATCCTAAGCAAATATAAATATAATAAAACCATGAGATTTCAGTGGTTAATAAATTTAATTCCTCGCAGAGAAATCCTCAGCTTTTCAATACGCGGTGATTTTGGTTCGAATGAAATTAAATATTGCATTTCTTCATTTATGTATGTCTTTAAGTTGCATATTAAAAAAATATTATCGAAATAAAAAGTATGACCTGATAATGTAGGTTGGGCAGTTCGTTAAAATCAGCAGACGATCGAGTTTAGCAAAAGTCAATTTTGAAGCAAAATGCCCAAATGTCATTACAATCTACTAAAATATTCACAAGCTATCGTGTTCAAAAACGTTTTATGAACTGCCAGTGCGAGTGGATACATTTTTTAATGGAATGATGTTTTTTCATCCAGTTTTGTGCAAGTGTTACATTTTTTGGGTATAATACGGTTTTTTCAGTATAAAACAGTATAACAGTGAAAAAACAAGGAATACATAAGAAATGGCATTTAACCGACCAATTTATGTAAATGCTGTTGGAGATTCGAATAAATAAATAAAGATGTATAGAAACCGGCTATACTAACGTGTTATTTCATCAGATGAGCCCGACTAGTTTCAAGCCCATACGGGACTCTTATGAGCTCTTTTACTCTTTTCTCTTTCTTTTATAACGTAACATCCTCCGATAAAATAATACGTGAGTATAACCGGTTTCTATACATTAATTATGAATACAACTCACGATATTTTAAATTCAAAAATAAATAGAGCTTTTAAAACTAGTAATTTAGTTCTATTTAAATATAATTTGACTTTCTCCCAAACTTGTACCGAGTTTGTAGTTATACTTTGTATAGCCACTTTATGTGTAAGTATTGCTACATTTGTAAGATGTTACTCGTATTTACGTAACTAACTAAAAAGAGCTCTTGGAAGCTCCAAGTTTGTTCAGTAACTAGAAATAAGCTAATGCTACACGGAAAAGAAGAATTTCTTTCTTAATATAGACCGTTCAATATAGAGCTTTCATTAATAAAAAGGTTTGCTTTTTAATTTACGGATATAAAACGTTTATCCGTTGAATATTAATTACGGGACAATTTAACTGGTAGATATTATTTTTATTGGTTGAATAAATGGTTTTTCGCTCGACTGTTGTCATTTGAAAGCGAAGATATCGCCCTATCGGAAGATTATAGTCACATTTCCTAAGCTTATATACGGGAAATGTAAATTTATTCTTCGGATTGGGCGATATACTCGTAGTCTAAGACCAAAGTGCGCTCACCTTAAAAATGTTTAGGTCTTAATAGTTTCTACATATCTATAGAATGCTAAGAAAAAATATTTACACAGGAAAATCAAATCGAAATTTAGTGTTAACATAAGTGTAACACTTTTTCAACATTGCAAATCAGGAGAAGTTCCTTTGTTATTGGAATTAAGGACTGGGTCAATGGTCAACCAACAACCAACAAGTAGCGACTTGAATTAGCAGATATACCATTCCATTTCAATAATTCTCCAGAGAAACTTCAGACGATATAAAAAGGAGAAATTTCAGGCCATAATCCACAGTCAATGAATGAGTCAACCAAAGGACTTAGTCAAACCGATCACAAACACTATAATATATAACGCTTTATTGAATTCTATAAAACAATTCATTCAAGGAAATCTCTAAAGAAATGCAAGTTTCCGGACAAAATATAACACGGAGATATTTCTGGCCATATTCAACAGTCAATGAATGAGTCAACCAAAGCACTTAGTCAAACTGATCACAAACACTGTAAAGAATTCTCTAGAGAAATGCAAGTTTTCGGACAAAATATAAAAAGGAGAGATTTCTGGCCATAATCAATAGTCAATGAATGAGTCAATCAAAGTACTTAATCAAACTGATCACAAACAGATAACAAACGCTATATTGTATGTTAATAAGCAATCCATTCAAGGAATTCTCTGAGAAATGCAAGTTTCCGGACTAAATACAAAAAGGAGAGATTTGTGGCCATAATCAACAGTCAATGAATGAGTCAATCAAAGCACTTAGTCCAACTGGTCACAAACGCTTTAATATACAACGTTTTATTAATTTGTTATAAGGGATTCCATTCCAGGAACTCTCCAGAGTAATTACACACGAAATTTCAAAAGGAGAGATTCTGGCCATAAACAACAATCAATGAATGCGTCGATCAAAGCAATTAGTCCAGTAGATGATATTATAATATGTAACGCTTTATTGTATTGTATAAAGCCATCAATTCCAGGAATTCATCAGAAAAATGTTGGTTTCCAATGAATGACTCAATCAAAACACTTAGTCCAACAGGTCACAAATAGAATAATATGTAACGCCTTATTATATTGTTAGCTTTAATGATTCTATAACAGCAATACAATAGCAATATTTTCTTGGCCTTTTGCCATTAAGCGCTTCAGATCTAAGTAATAGGTTTATAATCGAGCCTCTCCTGAATCACTGACGCTTGAAATTCGATGAATTCATGCATGCGGAGATTGAGAAAAATTTGCATCGGAACAATTTGTGGATTCAATAGAAGATCGGTAAGGATTTGTTAAGGAAGCGCGGTTTTGGCTTGATACAGTATTTGCTTCGTATGTTTATTTGGAATCAGCTGTGCGAGCAGTCCCGCCAGTCTGGAAGTCAGTGTGTGATAAAAATTTTCCCTAATTCAAAATTTTGAACATGAAAGCGATTATTGCGAGTTAAGCATAAGAGATATAGACATACTGTCGCGGACTCTTTTGTAGATTCCGATTTTGATAAATTGCGACCGATCGCGGACTATTCTGATAAATCCGTTCAGTAGATTTTGAGAAAATCGTTCACATAAAGACAGACCGCTTTTAGGAACTTTGTTTTATAATCAGTATATATGACACATGGAACACAATTTTTTTGGGTATTAAAATTGTTATTTATAGTAGTATCCACGACTTTTTACGTGTCAATTTAAGTGTTTAAACACCTTCATTTTGCACTGTTTTTTTACCGGTTCTCGAAGAAAAAATGGGATTTTTACATCCTATATAGATAAAGTATATTATAAGTTTTAAGTAGACCTAATTTCATAAATATTGGTCTAGAGGATTAATGTCGTGTGGTATCCGACATGGAATAAAATAGACCATCCTCATTTCTTACCGAGTCGTAAAAGGAGATTAAGGTAAGTTGACGTCAGGCAGGCAATCGCTTGTATAATATCTAGCCAAATACGATTTGATTCGATTTACATGATTTGTAACATGTTGTAACATGATTTGGCTAAAGATGGAAGGTCAGGAGATTGATGATTATTAGTCCAGAGGATTACAAGACCGACAGACAGTTTTTTTCATAAATACATTTTTTTTAATTAACCTATTTTACAACGGTAATTATGTAAGTAAATTATGACATACGTATGACAAATATTTAATTATATTTATCGTGTGCAAAAGTGATTTCACCGAAAATACACAAATCAATCTTTATGACCACATTATGAAAAGACTGACCGTGCGATACAAAAATAATTGAACCGAAATGACTTTCATTTGACTTTGGAAAGTTTATTTACTTAAAACCTTCACATTTACGCAACACGCAATATATACGCATAAAAGTGTATGAACACACACACACATAGATAAATAACACACTCACATAATAATTTATATGAAATAATAACATTTTTTGCGATAGTAAGTAAAGTTGCATTAACTCACGGATTGACATAGGCCTTCTCTGGCCTTTCTTTTGGAAAGTACGGTTTGAGTTCATACCCACCACACTGCTCCAAAGCGCATTGGTGGGCTACACATATAATACAAAAAAAAGATACGCAGGTTACCTCACGTTTTCGTTAAATTGTAAATATCAATTAGACCCATAAATTTTAATAGAAAAACTAATTGGTGTCCGTCTGGGGTTTGAATCCGTGACCCATTCGAAAGAGCCGCACGGTCTCACCACTGGACTATCACAGCTTTTGGCATAGTTTTTACATAAGATTATTATAATATTTTTTCATCATCATTCTCCTGTCTATCGAACACTAAGTGGAGTTGGCACATCATGTTTTAAACATGTTGCTACATGTTTTGGCTAGTTACTTTAAGAGCGGCCGTTCACCTGCTATCTACTTAATGTAGTCACCATTTACGGCACCTCGGTAGGAAATAAGAGTGGTCTATTCTACGCAGCTGGATACCACACGGCGAATATATTGTTAAAATCAATGAAACATATATATAGAAAATCATCTTCCTGCCCTCATCCCACTCTAAGTGGGGTCGGCACAACATGTTATAAACATGCTGTCACATGATTTGGCTGCGTTTTTACGACCGGCCGCCTGCCTGACGTCAACTTACCTCTGTCGTATTTTACGACACCTCGGTAAGAAAGAGGGTGGTCTATTCTACTAAACCGGATACCACACGGTGGGTCAACTTACCTTAGTCGCCTTTTACGACACCTCGGTAAGAAAGAGGGTGGTCTATTCTACTCAGCCGGATACCACACGGCGGGTAGACTCACCTTAGTCGCCTTTTACGACACCTCGGTAAGAAAAGAGGGTGGTACTATTCTATTCAGCCGGATACCACACGGCGTGAAACATATATATAGAAAAGTCATTAGAATTTTCATTTTTGTTAAACAATACATGACCTACCTATTCTTGCCTTTACGGTGTTGAATTGCTAATTAAATAAAAAAGTATTTTCAACATTAGAAAAGGACATTCAGAAAGCATACCTTCTCTTCAAAAGGATTATTCTATTAATCTACGACTGTCCCATAAATTAAAGACAAAAAAAGTGCAGCGCAGAAAGCAAAATTATTCAACTTCAATACTTCCGACATTGGGAATAAGAATTATATTTACTAGACACAATCCGTTATTAAAGTCAACGGAATGATTTTAATTAGCTTATTTCTTCCTTTGAAACGCATTCTGTCGCCTATAACAAAGGTACTTTTGTGCCTTGTGACAGATTATAATTATAGCGGATTAAAAGAGAAAAGTTTAAAATATCATTAAATACCGCTTGTACTTTTCTTAAATAGAAAAGTGAGATTAACTTAAGCTGTATTAATTTTAAACTCAAACATTACATGGCTGGATCACTAGGTACTGCTTTAATTATATCGTAAACGTTATAATTATATTGTAAATGCATAATAATTCAACACGCTAGCTGAGTTACTAATCTAAATGTCCGATATTATGCTAATAACTCTGTTTTTTTATCGGTCAATAGTAATTGGGTCGTTTGATGAAGTTGGTTGTATCAACCTCTGGCCGGTCTTTGACGCGTTATACTGATTTAGTGAGGTTGGCAATCGTAGATAAAAAGGGAGACGATGTTTACCCTATAACCTTTACTATATACAGTTTCAAGTTTAAAATATTATCCGCCGAGTTTCTTGCTGGTTCTTCTCGGTAGGAGCAAACTTCCGAATCAGTGGTAGCTTCTTTAAAAACATTTGACGATTCATAAGTACTGTAAACAGTTCACTTGAATAAAGAATATGAATTTGAATATATTTTCTATTTAAGTACTTAGTCGCGGTTAGATGGGTTTTATTTAAAAAAAATTCGTTTTATCCCTGTTTTTAGGCATTGAATTATTGCTATAATTGACGTTGAATAGGAAAAACTATTTTAGCTATAATTTATATAGTTGTAATAGCTCAATGGGGAACGGCTGGACTTCTTTTTGGTCGCTACACTCTTGGCAGAGCGGTCGTGGTCGTCAATGTAGGGTTGGTGAAGCGCTTAACTTTTCGACGCCATTCTTTTCGGAAGGCTGCCTTACGAATTATTCCCCATCAAATTCAAATTTAAATTCAAAATATTCTTTATTCAAATAAACTTGTAAACAAGTGCTTTTGAATCGTCAACTCTACTGCTGGTTCGGAAAGCCGTTCCTACCGAGAAGAGCCAGCAAGAAACTCGGCTGTTGCTCTTTAAAAAATATAATTCTTATGACTAGTTACAAGTAGTCATTACTGTCTTGTACAGGGTCTAAGCGAGCTATATCCACACATTCTTATCTTCCAAGTATTCCTCAAAAGTATAGTAAGCTTTCTGGATCAGCTTCTTATTAACAGTGTTTTTAAACTGATGTAATCCACATATCCATTATCCATACTTATAAATATACCAGACATTTATCCGTGACATTTATCCGGACCGGCAAAGGCAGTCTTCACTAGGTCCATCGCATTGGTGATCAGTCTTGTATCTTCGATATTCCCCTGTACTACAAGGCACATTCTACAGAGGCATCTCCCCGATAAGACACGTGTCAGAAAACCGACCTTGAACAATGGAGGATAAACGCTGCTTGATGCCGAGTTCCAAGGGTGGATTCGTTAGTTCCAAATTCACTCCATGAAACTCCCAGCATCCTTCTCCAGCACCACATCTTGAGGGCTTAATCCTCTCACTTTCCCGTAGCGTCCTCTTTGATGATGTTCCTATTCTTCCATATTTTCTCAAATTGTCCATGGATGATCTGGTGATAGCCATGCGCCGTTTAATTTCATCAATAGATCAGCCAATTAAAAATCAGCGCTCCGAGGTAGATATATTATTGTACTACTTGTGATTTCTGGCAAGTATTGATTTGCACGGTCGACAATCATTATCTTTGTTACTATGGTTGATCTTGAGGCCAAAATCAAGACTTATTGTTTATGTATTTACGAGTCCATCCTCACAGAAGTTATCATTAAGACGATGTTACTCGACGCTAATAGAGTTTCTGCGCTCTACTATCCGCATGTCGCAGCCTCGACGATGCTTCGGCGCTCGTCCTGGTGACGCTATAAAAGCTATTAGGGCTAATTAGCCAATAGGACATATTGATAATTTTAAAAAAAACGGTTTGCTGTAAAGTCGGTTTTACGGGCATAAATTTTACGTGACAATGTCTTTTTAAATGTGATGGATTGAAGTGGGAGAGAGACGCAAGGCATTCGCCAGTCCAGCTGGCCTCTCTTTCGTTCGGTGACTCATCGTGACAGACGTGAGCGGGCGTTACACTTTTTCATGAGTGACTCCAAGCCGCAATCTAATTTAAGACGTTGTCACATCAAAAGCTTTTTTACTCATGTCACACGTGCAACGCACATAATTTTTTCGCAAATGAACCGCATTTAATATTTAAAAAGTCACTCCTTTGAACGTCACCGCTACGTCACCATTCCGTCGGTCATCGATCGACCACATTGATATCTGCATAGCGTAGAGCCTTGACACGACATCGGCCCCCGATATCAATGTTCAAGTTGTTTATACCTCTCAAATGCTTATGAGACTCATTAATGATTGAAAGACATTCTTAATTTAAATTTTAAAAAAAACCACTTGAATATCAAAAAAGTTTTGCCTAAACAAAATATATTCCGATAAAATTCATTTTTCTAATTGAATATTTAAAATTAATAACATTAATTTAAAATATTAAATTTTAGGATGACGTATTTATTTACGTATTTTATATTTATTTCAATACATTATAATTTTTTTTATTTAAACATAAATAATTTTCTTTGTCTTTTGTTTTAAAGACTATAGACATAGCTTCTATTCCAAATAGTTATTAGTAACGGGAATATATTATATTGTTGGTAATAATTGTAAGACAATATTAATTTCAAAATATGAATTCTATTGTCCAATTATTACTAAATAAAAATCATAAATATCAAATAATCCTTATATATCATATTTATTATGGTGAAGTGAAATAATTAATGGGTAAATGTTGAATTTAAAATAATATGTAGGGACATCGCAGTACCTACACTTCCTGGCGATTCTCGAAATTAGAACGTAAGTAAACCAACCAATTGCATATTACTAGTTAAATTAAAATTAGTTTATATTCTTAGACAATATTTATTAATAATGGTAACATACAGCAATGGCGGTAGAATGTCGCCAGTACTTTTTTGTTTCTGTCTCTAATGGCTGCAGGCAACGTTGTTTTATTTTCTCTTTTCCACGGCACCATCAATTCAATGGAGCGTGACTCTTACAAATTTACAATATTCCAGGTGAAATATTGTCAGTGATGGTCTTTTTCATGGTCCATTTAATATTTTTATTGTACTTTGTAATAACACGAAAAAAGTTTTCACGTGAAATTATATGAAATTTACTTAATTTGCTTTCATAGCGCTGCGTTATATCTTGGTACAGAATACAAATATGATTTAATAAAATAATTGTGTTTGTTGCCTATGGACGAAGCTGGCACTCACATTGTGTGCAAAAAATGATCCCTTTCAAATTATTCAATTTATTGAGATCTATTGATACATCGATATAACATAATATTTTAAA
Source organism: Morpho achilles (assembly GCA_947086495.1). NCBI lineage: Eukaryota > Metazoa > Arthropoda > Insecta > Lepidoptera > Nymphalidae > Morpho > Morpho achilles. The sequence goes on from CAMTZB010000013.1 coordinate 12,910,415, forward strand.
TAATTTTCATTTTTTCATCACTATTTTTTTCAGTTGTATTGGATAAAAACTTAAATGAAAAAGAAAACAATCTTCTTGTTTTAAAATAAAAAAAATACTAATTGTTTTTGGGCCGTTAACTTGTAATTTATCGCAGTCACTAACTGTAATTAAGTTATGTAATGATTTGGACTGCTTGTCATAAATTTAAATATTTTTAAATATGAGATACCCATAGCATTCTGTTACAAAATATCTTAATAAATTAAGGTACATTGGAGTTATTTCGATATCGGAAAAAAACGAATTTACTGTCGCCATCTCATTATTGGATTGCAAATTACAGGCTTGAAATGTAGACATTTTATAATTAAAGTATATATTAAGACGGTCGATTTTGCATCTTATTTTAAAAGAACATAGGGTTTCTATTTGAAGCACAATTTTTTGCAGAAGATGTTAGTGTATGGTGTGGCATAAAATATTTTACAAACGCGTTTGCTGCAATCGATTTTGTACTTAGTGTTTTGTAGTTAAGACTCAATTTCTGTTGAAGCATACATGCATAAGATGTTATGTGTTGTATGGGAACATTTTGTGGCAACGGCGTTAATGGTTTCCGCCCGATAGCTGAATGGGTGCTGTCAGCACTTTCACCCTCTGAATATATTTTTACCCGGCAATTGATTAGACTTCGAAACACAATTTTTTTTTCTACTCAGCAAGAGTTCAAACTAAAAAACCTGGTCTGTTAACTAATACTACATACATGTTAGGAAATGTGACGCTACTACGTAAATCTAATTCCAAAAAATTAAATTAAAAAATTAGTCTTGTTTCGCTTGACGAATTTTTATCAATTACAAATAATCTTTTGCAAGCACTTTCGATCATGTCACGTCAAGGATCAATTAGAATTAATGAATTGACTATTGCTATCGAAAAAACCAATAAGAAACTGGGGGTTTTTTTTTCAATATTTTCAATATACTGTAATCCTGTGTAAGCTGTAAGGATTTTGAAATCCAAGAATTTTTATCGTTCATATAATCTTCAATTATGTAATATGCTTTACGTATAAACATATATCTTACACTTAATTTAAACTTTTTTCTAGACAAGTCGAATACGGATTTCGTAATTTTAGTGTAAAAACGAAAACCCAGACCAACAAATGATGATGATGAATGAATGGTTTTTCATAAATAATAACTCATTAGTATACGCCGTGTAATATCCAGCTGAATAGAATAGACCACTCTCATTTCTTACCGAGGTGTCGTTAAAGGCGACTTAGGTAAGTTGACCCACCGTGTGGTATCCGGTTCGGTAGCATAGACCCTCTTTCTTACCGAGGTGTCGAATACAACTTAGGTAAGTTGACGTCAGGCAGGCCGGTCGTAAAATACGTAGCCAAATCATATGACATCTTTATTAGCGATAACGGAAGGATATAGTTCGCAAAACGAATATGGCCAAAAGTCTTGCAATGTCTATTATAAAAAAAGTCTTCTATATATAAATTATTCAAAGATAACTTCAATAGAGATGTCAAGTTATTTTGGTTTTCTGTATTCTGAGAAGAAACGATCACTGCCTAACGATCTTTTTAAGAAATACCCAAACCTTAGGTTCAACAGGACGCGTATGTGTCCATAGTCAAACGTAGTGGTTAAATACAATAGTTACCTTAGTTTAACTGTATAAATAGATATAAGAATCGATAATTAAATATTAGAAACAAAATATTAGAAACAATGACGATTTGTCATTACAAGATAGTGTAAATCCTAACTGCCTACCTAATAACCTACTATTAGAGGTCAATTCCATATCTTTTGAGGTTCGGAAAGGTTTAGGAGATTCTTTATATGACGAGCAGATGACCCCGAATCGGATTTAAGCGGTTCAAAATTGTTTACACAAAAAGTCCAACAAGCTTGGACGTTAATCAGAAAAAGTAGAACTCTGCATTTAGAATTACATAGTCCATACTCCTTTAGAAGTACATACTCCAATCGCGAACAATTGCAAAATAATATTATCATTTTGATATGTCAATACGTCTTTGTATATTTTCGCACGCAGAATCAATAAATGCTAAGTCATAAGCACACAATTTCGCAACTTTACGATATATTTTATGCTCAAAAATCTTATATCCGCATCTTTTGAAGCGCCCGTAAAAGACGGTAAAGTTTTATTTTAATTGCGTGTGTAGACGAAATAAAATTGAGTTCCGAAATACGAAGTACGAGGAAGCGGAAAACATGTTTGCGGTTTAATATTTTCCCAGCAGGACGTATAGAATATTATAAATGCTTTACAGAATCAGGCACGCCGTGTGGTAACCAGCTGAAAAGAATAAATAGTACCACCCTCATTTTCTTACCGAGGTGTCGTAAAAGGCGACTAAGATAAGTCGACCCGCCGTGTGGTATCCGGCTGAATAGAATAGACCAACCTCATTTCTTACCGAGTAGTCGTAAAAGGCGACTAAGGTAAGTTGACCCAGCGTGTGGTAGCCGGTTTAGTAGAATAGACCACTTTCTTTCTTACCGAGGGGTCGTAAAATACGACTAAGGTAAATTGACGTCAGGCAGGCGGCCGGTCGTAAAAACGCAGCCAAATCATGTGACAGCATGTTTATAACATGTTGTGCCGACCCCACTTAGAGTGGGATAAGGGCAGGAAGATGATGCTTAAAGAATTAGACGTTACTTTGCGGAGATCCATAATACAAAAGTTATAATAAAACTAAAATAGAAAATTATTATATTATTATAGAATCCTGCATGTATCAGGTATGAAAACGAATTGTCCACTCTACATTTTGCATTATATATATTTTCTATTTTACTTCATTGCGGATTATAGCAATATCATTTTATTATTACTTTTGTATTATAAATGCGTTAACTTCAAATCAAATCAAAAAACCTTTTATTAATAATGTCACAATAAAAGTAGATAACAGTAAAAATAAGAAAAAATAATTATAAGAAGTAACTTATCTAGTATTAGTCGGTATATAAGCTTCAATTGTACTAAATTTAATCAATATTGTTCCAGATGAAAAGCTATACATACAGACAGAAATTGAAAAATTTGAAATATTAGTATCGATATATATATTTTATACCTAAAATTGCGAAGCGAGCTGTGATAGCCAAACGGTAAGACCTGTGACTCTCGAGAGAGTCAGGGTTCAAACCCGGGCAGGACCAATGAGTTTAACTCTGAAATCTCTTTTGTGTAATTGATAAGCAATTTATCATTAACTTTTCGGTGTAACATTGTGAGGTAACCTGCATATATCTGCAGAATTCTAGGGATATGTGTAACCTACCAATCCGCATTGGAGCAGCGTAGTAGGTCTTAGCTCCAACCCTTCCCTCCAAAAACGGAGAGAGGCCAAGCCAGTTGTTTATTTATTCCTACGTATTTATTCGTCGTAATCTTTCAGTACACAATTATACGAGAATATGCAAATAAATCCCCGTGCGGCTTAGGTCGCTGAAAATTCATGAAACGCTTTACCTTTCAAGATCACAACACGATAGAATATGCAACAAGCTGTCACGTACAAGTTGTTGAAAATATTCTGAGACAATAGCAGTAGCGGACTAGTATAGTATTGTTATATGGAGAAATGGAAACAATGGGCGCGTTGAATGCAGCGGACAGTGGTGGTAAGTGACGAATTACTTCGGAGTGTTTGCCGAACGTTGAAACTAGGCTGAAGTTGAGTTGTTTTTGTGTTTTTTAATAAACACAATGCCACAAAAGATTAAAAATACATCTCTAACCAGCACGACCTCGTAGCGCACAATGCTGATGTCGTATAAAGAATAGATGGTAAAAAATGACGGAATTCTGTACGATTTTTAATTTACTAGTAGAGCCGAACACATTTCTTGAACAAGACACATTTATGTATAAAAAAGTGTAACAGTATACAGTGCACAATAGAAAAAAAAAGTATATTAAGAGATATAAAAAATTTAATAAAAAAAAAAAATTGGTGATATTTGGGACTCGATCCCGAATATTTTCACTACTTTAATCCGTTCGTTATCAAGTGAGCTATCACAACTTTACCAATTACAGCAAAATTGACCTTAGTATTCTATTTATATTTATAGCACATATTCATTGCCTGAAAATAGCGATAAAACGACGTTTTTTAAATAAAACCTAGCTAGATCGATTTTCCCCTTACAAACCCCTGCATGTTGAATTTGTTGAACATCGTTGGAGCCGTTTCCGTAGTTCCGATTATATATTAGAATATATACAAGGTTAAGTCATTTAAATATTAAAAAAGATAAAAGATTAATACTAGTCACCCTACTATAAGATTAAAGCACATTAATTTATACTCTTATTTTAGAAGTTGTTGAGTTAAAAAATATATTTGTATATGTCATTTTTTGTCCTTTATACATAACTCCTAAGAAAAAATATTTAGATATATATATTTCAATAGTAACATACTAGCCGACCGGCTACGCGTTGCTGTAGCTCATTCTAGTTTCGGATTCCCCTAGAAACAGAACTCAACGGTTTAAAAAAATGCTCCAATCGCCACCAAACTTTACAGGATCATCCGCTGGGTCATTCTTAAGATTGTCTCAAATTTAATTAAATTCGGCCCAACGTTTTCGGAGTCTATAAAAAGATTTTGAAGCTATGGTCGGTAATAATAGTTTATATTAACTTCTTCACACGTAATAACTTCGTTTACGTCAACTATTACGTTAGCCCGATTTAGGTAAAAGCACTAGTAATTGATCATGTACTAGTTGTTGACCGTTTTGTATGAAATTTTAAATAATAAGCATTTTGTGTGTTGTAGCTAATAAAAAATATTAATTTTCAAATATTAAACAATGTGCTACAGTTCTGAGGTTTTGGGCAGTTGTTAATATATGGCAAGAGGTAATTACAAATTTATTTTTTATTAGCTACAACAAACAAAACGTTTTTTATTGAAAATTTCATACAAAACGGTCAACTGCTAGTAAATGGTCAATTACTAGTGCATTTACCTTAATTTTTAAGCTCATAGGAGTGACAGTGAAGAAAGGCCTAATCTCTAAGCCTAAGATCCTTCGTATAAGCCACCTCTAATATTGTGATAATGAAGTAATATGGTAATTGCTAATAAGTTTCAGTTATGTGTGCTTAGTAGGAGTTTATTTAACCTACTCGATCGCGTTAGTCTAACCCCGATTGGTATTGCGCTGCAGCAGTCGTCACTAGATGTCGCTGTAGCAGCGTCATACAAATTACGTTAAGCTAACGTAATAGAGTAAGTTAAAAAAACTCGGTGTTCATTACAAACTGTTGCATAATCTATATTTTTAATTGCTCTCTGCCCTAATTTGTGATTGGCCTTTTATTATTTACTTTCGTGCGGCAGTCCCTTGACATTTTTGACCGACTAACTGTGACTTGCGTAGTTTTTACAAGTGAATTATGTGGTGTAGTGGATACCTGTGAAACCAAAACATTTATATCTTAATGATAAATCCTAGGCCTAGATATTGTGTAAAGGACCAGAATTGGCAGGTACTCTGTTTTTTGTAATCTGACACAAACGTATTCCCTTTACGTGTTTTATAATTTAACGGACCCAGCATTTCTCGGAACACTCGGCGACCAACCAAATAAGCTAACCTAACCAAATAAGAGCTTCTTTGGTTTGAGAAATTGTCAGTAAGTAACATTTGACAATTATAATTATAGTCTTCAGATTTATGAAGAAATATATGTTTAAATTTAGAATAGTAAATGTCAAAGATAATAAGTTTAAATTACCAACTGAAATAAAGAAATCACATAAATGCAGTCGAATTTATATAGATCTAATACAAAGCATGTCGACACCAACGTGCACAGCTTTGCTAACATGCAAGATAATTTCATAGAGTTATTATAATAGAATGGGAGGGGTGTAGCTAGAATAATATGAGTCCATCGAAAAAAAAACAGCAAATGAGGCTGACCTATCTGTCTCTTTTTTATGTATTGATGATTTTACCCGCAAGTTCATTTGCGTGGACTGTTGTCGCGTTATAAGTTGATGGTAGATGGCGCTTTTCCATTTCATCTAATAGAATTGACCAGATTTCTATAATATACCCTGGTGTATAAGGAATAATTGGGCCAAATTTCATCGATATTTGTTCAGCGGGTTCGCCGTGAAAGAGTAAAAAACATACATCCAAACCCTTTCCAAAAACTTTCGTATTTATAATTTGCAGGATAGGACTAGCTGTGCCTGCGACTATAGATTGGTAAGTAGAATAGACCAACCTCATTTCTTACCGAAGTGTCATAATTGGCGACTAAGGTACGAGTAAGTTGATCCATCATGTGGTATCCGGTTGTATGTGGTATACGACTAAGGTAAGTTGACGTCAGGCGTCTGCTGGTCGTAAAATACGTAGCCAAATCATGTGACATGTTTGTCACATGTTGTGCTGACCTTAGAGTGGGATTAGGGCAGGAGTATGATGATATAGACTAGACAAATATAAGTATTGTAAGACTAGGCAAAGAAGGATCTCTTATCTTCCCTCTTATTTGTTGGACATCCGCACTCACAGACCTGCTTATAGCTCCCCTATTCTATTCATAATAACTCTATGGACAATTTGAACAGCAATATTCTATTACATACCCAAGACGCCGGCGGATATCTCGGGAACGGCGCAATCGGTTTCGTCGCCACATTGCTTGGCAGTTCGTTCTTGATTCCTCGCTTCAAGCGTTGTTTTTTCCTTTCCCGCGATTTTGCTCTTAGCATAAGAGCTGCCTGCATACTTGCCAGCTTTGAGGCCGTGGGGGAACGCGGGTCGAAACTCTACTTAGCCCCCAGGCTAAGGTTTCACAACACTAAGCACAGTTTGATTACGCGCACGATTTAGTTTTGATTTAAATTAAATATTAATTCGAGCAATATTAAAATTTCTAATCTAGCGTTACTATACTATTTTTAACGAAACGTTCACGTTTACGCGTCAAACACCAATATCACTTTTTTATAAGTCAATTAGTTTAATCACTAATCAGATTAATTTTATCTCACTAGAGATGTTAAGAATTAGAGGCACAAGAAAAGGCGCGTAAGTATATTTTATATTCTAATTGAACCTTTTAATATACGATATGTTTGAGTGTGAGAAAACTTTATTGGAAGCAAGCGCAATTTGGCGATATGTGTTTAATTTAGTTTTATGAATGTTTTAAATGTATGCACTCATGTCTCGTTCCGCACGTCGATTCGCAGTCTCTGGTTCTTCAACACCTGGCCCCTGCCATTCTCCGCTAGATGTCTCTGTTTCATGGCCGGCCTTTTGTCACTTCACGTACCAACACAGCCCCGTAACGCATATTACTGGCGTCCTTTCGATCGGCTAAAACCATATCACTTACAGCATTGATAGGATTACGCGTAATCAAGTTAAAGGTGACCCAAATCATTGCATTGTCTCACTCGTTCATGCTTACATTAAAAAATAAAAACATTGACATCGAATACTATATTTATATTACATAAAGCTTACTTACACTATATTTCTGTAACGGCACATAAACGGTTTTACGAAGCGACATACGCACTCGAGCGGCTTACGCAAATCTACAACAAAACGTTCGTAATTTAAAAAGCCGCCGGATTAGTAGCGTGTGTGGCTTTACATCGATACATGCTAGTACTAGAACATCGACACGTGGACACAACAAGGCAGGCAGTACCTCGACGACATCGCATGACGATTGGGGCTCGAGCGCGGAGAGCGGTCGGGGCGGGGGCGCGAGTCGCGACTCCCAGTGTTGGCAAGAGTAGGCGCGGACGCCTGTAGGCGCTGGATGGAGCGGGCTGTGCGGGCGCGGGCTCGACGGCGCGGGCTGGCGGCCGTGTTGGCGCGCCTGGAACACGTCGCTGTATACATCCCTTACCAACAACAAGACATTTACAACAACATTACCGACACTCCGCTATGTCTACAGCATTACTGAAATACGCTAGAGCAAAATATGGGCTATCTAGCATCGTTTAAGTGCTCGTCTCATCGATTTCATATCATTAATATGTAAATGAATTAATCTTGTATATTTATATGTATACTTATATATAAAGTTGAAGAGTATGTTTGTTTGAACGCGCTAATCTCACGAATCTCATTAAGTCACGATAATCACTTTATTTGTAGAAATTGACTCATTTACAGAGGAGTGCAGATTTACAAATCGTTCAGCTTACTGCAGTTACTACCGACAATTTTAACTTTTATAAAGTGGAGTTGTATATAAAAAAGAATAAGTATGTTACATGTTGAAAAGTAAGTAGTAGCTAGTTGAATTGTATCCAATATTTGATGACGAATAAGCGAATACACTGACACATAATCTGTAATATTTAAATGAGTTAATCTTGTATATATATTATATCTGGATGACCGAGCTTTGCTCGGTAATTTTTTACAAAATAAAAAAAAGGAAAATAAAAAATAATAGGAGAGATGGGGCTCGAACCTAGGTTTTTTCATGTCTCGCGACCACCCATTCCCGGAATACGCTACGCTGACTTGACGGCGAATGTCAAAAATTCAATGGATAAAATGTTTTTTTTAAATAAAACCTAGAAAGATCTATTTGTCTCCCCCAAACCTCCCTACATGCTGAATTTCAGGAAAATCGTTGGATCCGTTTCCTAGATTCTGAATATAGGTATATTTATAAGTCGGATGCGAAATGCGGATTGAGCTCCAACTACTTTATTATTTTTTCGTTTTTTTCTTTTGTAAAAAATTACCGAGCAAGGCTCGATCAACCAGATACTAAATATTTATTTACAATAAAAGAAAGTTTTGAAAAATTCCTTCTTACTATAATCTATATTAATAGCAAGAAATAATTAATAATAAGATATAAGGAACAAAAGTATTATGTATATGTACCTATACACAATCTATTATTGGCATTTTTCACTGAAATTAATTATACGATAATTTTATATATACTCTTAATGGAATAACAAGAAATTAGAAAAAGAAGTTGCTAACACACATCTTTTGACAAAATGATTAAATACATCAAAATTATTAAAAGACAAGAAAATGTTTATAGAAAATATCTAACGTATTAAAATACAAATGTATGTATAGTGTACTGTTGTATCCGGCTAAATAGAATAGACCACCCTCATTTCGTTTCGATGTCATAAAAGGCGACTAATATAAGTTGGCCTACCGTGTGGTATCCGGTGGAGTGCGATAGACTACCCTCATTTCTTTTCAAGGTGTCGTAAAAGGCGAATAGGGTTAATTAAGCCTAATTTTTATTATACTTTCAATAATAATAAATAAATATATAAGCCGTTTATCCGGCTGAGTAGAATCGCCCACCTTTCTTATCGAGGTGTCGTTGAAGGCGACTATAGTAACTTGACCGTGTGGTATCCGTTTGGGTAGAATTAACCACTCCCTTTCTTGCCGAGGTATCGTAAAATATGATGGTAAGTTGACGTCAGGCATCGGCCGCTCGTAAAATACGTCGCCAAATCATGTGACAACATGTTGTGCCAATCTCACTTAGAGTAGGATAAGGACAGGAGGATGATTTATGTGTACTGTAATGTCTTATAAATTGGGACTGAAAATTCAAACATTTGTAGTAACATGATATATACGAAATCGATTAAAGACCTAAATTCATTTCAATGAATGCTTTCCATAATTTGCGTCTAGCTTAAAAAAACTCGTTGCAGATCTACAGCATTCAAATTTAATCACGTGCGAATTACGCTCAGATGTATTGTTGAACGTTGGACGTATTGTGCAAATGAGATTCGTCATCCAGTATCTAATGACAATGACACTACACCAGCAAAGTTTCAAACAGTGTAAAATAAGCCAATAAATTGGGATCGTGATATGGCACTCAGTATTTAGGGTTACCACCTTTGCAATTAAAGTACATTGGTTATTATAGATAAGAAAAAATTAAATATCTTCAAAATCAAGTACAATTTATTTATCTTTATTTATTTGTTTAATACTTTTTATGTTTAGAAACTATACTCAAGTGTTATTCTATCGTGTAAGCCCTTTACACGACTTTATCGCGGCCGGAATTGCCTTAACTTGGGAACTTAATATTTTTTTTACAAAAACCATATAAATAACTGATTTAAGGAAAATCTAAATTAACACTATAATTTATCTTTAATTCATCTTTAAAAACGACCTTTGTAACCATATATTTCCAAAAAAAACATTGAATTGAATCGAATTGAATTTTCTGTTATATTTAATTAAATTAAAAGGAAATTGTTTATTATACATTATAAAATAAAGGTAGTATCTGTAATGTAATAAATTATTCAATTATCATATTTAAAAACGATACTTTCGCACTGGCAAATGGCGACATCGATTCAGATTAATTAAATATGAGAAAAAATACTTACTAGGTCCGCCTTTTCTCAGTTTAAAAGATTTAAACCGCCGATTCATAAGTATTATTAAGATTTTTGGATATTTATTCTATTTTAGTAATTGCAACAAAGTTATTATTATTTTCAATATAACAATCAAATTAATTAATGCGATATAAAGTATTTTCATGTACTTTATTTTTCTTATAAAGTACACAGTCAAATTACTTGAAATAACGTACAATAATTTTAAAGTACGGGTGGCAACCCTATCAGTAATCTACATTGGATAGGGTACGAATCAAAAATGTTAGTAATTGTAATCAGAATTTACCTCGAGTCCATTACATCATTTATAATTGTTATCTTTAGATGAATTCGCACCATTTTAAAATAGAACTTATTTAATATATAGATAATTTGCTGCTGTTCTCACAAGAATTAGGTTTTTAAAAGAACAATTTTATTACTAATTGATTATTTAAGTCATATTTTAATGAAAATCCAGTCTTATATATAACATTCAATAATTATAATATTTATATACTGAATAAATCGCCTACAGAATCAGGATTTCACTTAATTTAACGTCACATACTGATTAGCCCGTTGGCTCTGTTGGTAGTGACTCTAGCTCGCGGTCGCGGGTTGGATTCCCACCAAGGGCCGAAATCTTCTATAAAAAAATATTATTGGTTCTTCGAGCCTAGGTGTATATATTAAGTAAGTTTATAAAATTATGTACGTATATATTTACCAGTTGTCTGTCACCCATAACCCAAGTATTAAGTTACTTAATTTCGGGACGGATCCTGTGTGTAGGTGTCCCATATATTTATATTTACATATATCACAACACGTTGTTGTAAAATAGTTAACTTTGTTCCATGGTATAATTAAATTATCCATGTTAACATAAGAATCCCAAGACGCAAATGAATTTCAGTCAATATATATACCCAGACTCGAACAACCAACATTTTGTTTATAGAATATGTTGGCCCTTGGTGGGAATCGAACACACGAAGAGTCACTACCAACTGGGCCAACGGGTCAGTCAGTATGTAACGTTAAATTAAGTTAATGATGTGATTCTGTAGGCAGTCCATTAATTATATAAATATTATAATTATTGAGTGTTAAGCGAAGCGGAAATTGAAACTCCGTCCAGCGGTGTTGAACGTAGAGTCATATGCACCAACAGGCCAGTCTTTTATTCATTGTTAAACAATTTTAGGATCTTTTGATGTGACAACGTCTTAAATTAGGTTGCGGCTTGGAGTCACTCATGAAATATGTAACGCCCGCTCACGTCTGTTACGATGAGTCACCGAACGAAAGAGAGGCCCGCCGGACTGGCGAATGCATTGCGTCTCTCTCCCACTCCAATCAATCACATTTAAAAAGACGTTGTCACGTAAAATCTTTGCCCGTAAAACCGATTTTACAGGCAACCGTTTTTTTAGTTATTATAGTGTCACCATTGGTCAGATACCTTTCGGCCCGCGAGCGACGCGCCGCCCGCCGCCGCGTACATGCACCGTGGGCGCGCTCGCTCAGCCCGCGCGCAGCATCCGGCCTAGAGCGGGGGACCTCGCCGCCGCCCCGCTCCGCCGCATCCGTACTTCTACACACCTACACCTATAACATCATATACTTTATTACAACGATCAACTATTATTATTATTGCCTTTTATTTTGTCCTTAATAAATTGATTGATTCCTTTTTTTAATTATATTAATAGTTTATTGTAGTATTATAATTATATGTAAATTATAAAATTATGTCAGTTTTTAAAAGTAAAATGTCTCATCATATTTCTGCCATTATCCCACCCTAAATGGGGTCGGCACAACATGTTGTCACACGATTTGGCTACGTATTTTACGACCGGCCGCCTGCCTGTCGTCAACTTACCTTAGTCGTATTTTAAGACACCTCGATGAGAAATAGGGTGGTCTATTCTACTTAACTAGATACAACACGGTGAGTCACTTACCTTAGTCGCCTTTTACGACACCTCGGTAAGAAATGAGGGTGGTCTATTCTACACGGCGACGTAATTAGAACGATATTTATCTACTCTGATACTATAATACAAAGATTATAAAACTGAAACCAAAATTCTTATGACAAACATTACGTACAGGCAAAAAATAGAAAAATAAAAAGTTTTATTACGATACAGGTCTTGTATGGACACCTGTATCATAATATAACTTTTTAATCATAACGATACACCTATACAACCTCCAGCTGGACCAAGGAGATTGAACCTCTACCTTAAAAAAAAAGGTTTCAATGAACAAGTCCGCGGCGACGCAACACGCATGCGTAATCGAGGTTTCATGTGACAACATGTTTATAACATGTTGTGCCGATCCCACTTAGAGGAGGATAAGGGCAGGAGAATGATAATATATAAACTGATTTTTTGCACGAAGCTGGTAGGGATTTTCACACAAAAAAAAATATTAAGAAGATTTAAATTAATTAAATGAGTAGCGCCAGAGTTGGCGAATGTGAGATGAGAATGGAAGATGGAAAATGTATTGTGCTAACCCCACTTAGAGTGGATAAGTGGGATAAGGGTAGGAAAATGATGTTTTATTTCGTAGTCTCCATAAAAATAATTAACGACACAATTATAATCGGAATAATAAACTAATTATTAAATATAAAATAAATATTTACAATATTCCGTGCATTAATTTAATTACATTTTTTTTCTGTCCTTAGATTTATAAAAATATAAAAATTAAACATAACATAATTTTGTTCCTTTTATTCAACATACATTACGACTAAAAGTTAAATTTATTATCACTATACAATTAAGTTTTATTGTATAAAGCAAAACAAGAAAAAATATATTATACCTAAGCAATTTAACTTAAATCATTATTTGGAATTATGAATGAAATGGAATGCTTCAAAGTGAGACTATATTCATAATTGTAGTGTCAATACTGAAATCTGTCTGTCTTACGTTTAGAGACTACATCCGCTATAGGAAAAATAAAAGTAAAAGCCTGTTCCCACTGCTGGGAATTTGTCTCCTTTCTTCCATTGTTGTACAGAATAGTTGGAGCTAAGACCTACTACGCTGCTCGAATACGGATAGGTTACACATATATGCAGGTTTCCTCACGATGTTTTACTTGACCGATAGCGTCTGATAAATTGCAATTATAAATAAGAAGATTATTAGGAGAGCAGCAGCAACAAAAAAATATTGCGAACACGGCAAAATTTTAAGCTTGCTTTCGTGCGCTAAGTAAGCGGTGAAAATTTAATCAAAAAATCTCTTATAATTAACTCACGATACTAGTACAAAATTTGAATTCGGGAAAAAATTGTGACATACTGATTTCCATGTGGGCGAAGATGATGGCACAGCTAGTAATAAATAATTGGGGGAATTTAAGTTGAACCAGTTATATATCAATTTCATCTTTTAATAGACACATAACCGGCGACTACATCACGTCTATCAAAATTACCGGTCTGATGAATTTGCCTTCCCGATTAACCCGATTTTTGAACCCCGTTTATAACATAACATCTAATACAATAGAGAAATTACTTTATTATTTAAAGTGCTTAAGTGGTGATAGTCCAGCGGTGAGGTCGTGCGACTCTTTCAAGATGGTCACGGGTTCAATCTGGGAATGTAAATTGAGTGGAAAAATTTATTATTAAATAATCGATTTCGCTTAATTCAATATAAATCGTGAAATTGAAATTGTGAATTGTGGTGGCGGTGGTGATAGAAGTTAGTAGTGCTTTTGTTTTCGAGAAAATGGATACACTCTACATTTAGTATTATATATATTTTCTATTTGCTTTATCGTGGATTAAATAGTAAAATAATGTTATTATTAGTTTTGTGATATGGTTCGCCGCAATGTCAAAACATCATCCTCTTGCCCTCATCCCACTTTAAGTAGGGTCGGCAGAACATGTTATAAATATGATAAGTGTTTTGCGACCGGCCTGACATAAACTTACCTTAATCGTGTTTTACGATACATTGGTAAAAAAGAGGGGTTGTCTATTCTACTCAGCCTTATATATTTAATTATTATCTTTAATATTTAAATGAGTTTAATGTTGTATATATATATATATATATATATATATATATATATATATATATATATATATATATATATATATATATATATATTCTCAGATTCTCGGAAACTGCTTCAACGATTTTCCGGAAATTTTGCATGTAGGTGAGAAAAGTCGATCTAGATAAGTTTTATTTCAAAGAAAGTCCTTTTATCCCTGTTTTTGGGCTCTAAAATTTAAATTTACGTTGAATACATACACAATTTTTCGCTGTCAAACGTAAAGTCATGGTGGTTCATTTAGGGAGCGGGCGGTCTAGAGAGGTGAAAATATCTAGGATCGAGGCCCGTCTGCCCTATTATTTTTTAATTTTAATTTTAAATTTTTTTTTACATCATATTAAGATTTACCGAGCAAGGTACTTATACATAATATAATAAAAATGAGACTTAATTAACACCATTTGATAACGTAATTAACGTGTTGCTTTACATTTAAAAATTATTTACAATTTTAATAGGTCTCTTTACAGTTTCTCAAGGCAGGCATTTTAATGAGGTACGAAATGCGTAATGAGTTAGACCATTCTTCGGGCTAGACCAGTCTTAATGAGCGACATGCTGGCACATGGCTAGCAAGTTAACCCTTTGAACGAGGTCAGGGGGTGAACGAATTTTTACATTCATTTTTAGATCATGTTATTTACTATATAATAATTAAACCTATGATTTGTATACCATTTTCTTTGTTATAAATCATTTCGGTAATTTTTTACAAAATAAAATTTAGAAAAAATAATAATAATAATAGACATACACACAAGTTTTAGGGAGTTTTTTATTGTATTTACATATGTTAAATTTAGTCTATTTGGCAGTTAATCTCTAAGGCTAATCAGGTAGGGCAATGTTGATCTTCATCATCGTTCTCCTGCCCTTATCCCGCTCTATAAATATGTTGTCACATGATTTGGCTTCATATTTTGCGACTACCGCCTGCCTGACGTCAACTTACCTTAGTTGTATTTTATGACACCTTGGTAAGAAAGAGGGTGGTCTATTCTACACAACCGCATACCACACAGTGGGTCAACTTATCTTAGTCACCTTTTACGATACCGTGGTAAGGAATGAGAGTACTCTATTCTACTCAGCCGAATACCACACGGCTGGTAGATCAATATTGATGAAAATACAAATCTTTAAAAAGTTGACGCAATATGCGTTGATACGTTAGTCCCTTCCTATATCAGGGAAACAGCGTCAAGACCTAGCCGATTCCGGCAAACGGCGGAAGTATGCATCTCTCATCGAGAGTTATATATTTGTGCCGTTTGCAGTTGAGACCCTAGGGCCATGGAGTCAAAATGCAAAAAAAAAAATATCCGTTCAACACCTCGGTTAATTGCCTCTTCAGGTGACAAGAGGGCTGGCTCTTTTTCGCATAAAGAATCAGCATCGCGATTCAGCGCGGAAACACTGCCAGCATTCATGGTACCATTCCACGTGGGCATGATTTGTATAATCCTAGCGTGTAAGTAATTTAAGATAGATATAGCTTGTACATTTTTGCTTTAAAAAAGAGTTCAAACTATTTAAAAATTCAAACCTTCAACACTGCTTCTTTATCTCAAAGTACCGTCCCTCTTATATCGACTCGCCTTGAACATAATAAGTGTAAGTCTATAAGATTTCTTTATCTAACACCATCTTGGATAATACAGAGGCCGCTTGAACTTTTCAGCGTTCTAAATTTGTATCTCAAGCGTCTCGGCTCGGAGGTATCTTCACGTGAAAACCCTTCAGGTCTGTAGGGCGGGCCGTTATAAGTATGTTTCGAGACACGAACCGCTTTGCTCAGCACCTTTGGTCTCGGCCACAAAGCTCTTCAGTATTTGTTCGATCGCCACTTGATGCTAACCTTGATTCTAAACCCTCCCTCGCTTTATCTTATACTACAAGGTGAAGGTACAATATTATATTTCATCATATTTTAATTAAAAATATAACTTGTATATACTTAGGTGCTATCTCGACCATTTTTCTTCTCAATCATTTTATATCTTACTAGTAATATCCCACAGTTTGACACGCGTTAAAATAGGAATCCGTAATAAAGATGTAATAAAAAAATGAAAAATCTGTATAGTCATTAGATTATGAATGTTAGTGTAATTAAAAACAAAGAAACCTATGTGAAATATAACTTTTATGTTGACAAAAATAAATCTATAGTCCAACTGAGTAGACTTTCCATGAGATCGGTATGTACGCGGGTGAAACCGCGGGATATTACTAGTTATGAATAAAATTCCCTCCCTTCCCCCATCCCTTTCTATAGAAACTCGTCAAAAATTTGGTAAAGTTGTTTCGTCGTTACAAGTATTACGAGCTTCAATAAATTAGGGCAAATTTCGTCGTTTATCGGTTCGACATGCAATCAAACTTTAATCTTAAAATACAATGTGTTGGTAAAGTTAATTGCCACTTTCGGCAGTTTACTTCAGCTTGAACGACTTATAACATTTTATCGGACGATCTCAACATTTTTTTAACCTTTCGTGAACGTACTGAACTTAAATTGATTCGTGGTAAAACTTAAATCAATAAACTTAAGTACGTTAGACCTTTTTTGCATTCTTTTTTCCTAGAGTTATATATTTCTTACTAAGATGTCTCAAAAGGTGACTAAGGTAAGCTGACCCACCATGTGGTATATGGATGAGTAGAATAGACCACCCTCTTTCTTACCAAGGTGTTGTAAAAGGCGAGTAGGTAAGTTGACCCACCGTGTGGTATCTGATTGACTATTTAATCAGAGATAGAGAGAGATTTTAGACACCAAAGATTTTATCATTAAGTATTTCAAATATGCAGCTGTGGTCGCCCAGCGGTACCGTGCGACTCTTTCGATGAGGTCACGGGTTCAAACCCGGGCAGACACCAATGAGTTTTTCTGTTAAAACTTGTGTCTAATTGATAATTGCATTTTATCACGCTTTTCGGTGAAGGAAAACATCGTGAGGAAACCTGCATATCTCTAGAGAATTCTGGAGATATGTGTAACCTACCAATCCGCATTGGAGTAGCGTGGTAGGTCTTAGCTCCAAACCTTCTCTCCAAAAACGGAGAGAAGAGGCCTATTCTCAGCAGTGGGATAGTAACAGGCCGCTACTTATTTATCTCAAATCTCATAAATTCTGTTGACGGTAGATAAAAAACTACACATTCGAAATGCAATTTTAGTTTTCATAGAGCCTCACTCCTTCAAACTTCATTAAATGTATATTTAGTCCGATGAAACCGTTAGGTTGTACGCGATGTTTGGCAGTCTGCCAGACTTGCGGGATGTCAGCGGTTACAAGATATGTATCGCTGACTTAAAGCGCATTTTAATATCACGTACTAGCTCACTTGTTTTGCCGTGTGGTATCCGGCTGGGGCGAATAGAGCACCCTATTTCGTACTAAGGTGTCGTAACACACGACTAAGGTAAGTTTACCCACCGTTTGGTATCTGGTTGAGTAGAATAGACCATCCTATTTTGTACCGAGGTGCTGTAAAATACGACTAAGGTAAGTTAACATCAGGCAGGCGGCCGATCGTAAAATATGTAGCTAAATCATATGACAACATGTTTAGAACATGTTGGCAGGACATTGATATATTATTCGTAGAAGTTTGTTATGATAGATCTAGTGGTGTAAAATTAATGGTGAAAGTTGATAGAAAAATTTCCTTTTTTCCTGAATCGAAACTTGCTATTGAATTTTTTTTTTATATGCGACACCTACACACACGGTCGTCCCTCCCCAAATTAAGTAACTTAATACTTGAGGTATGGATGAGAGACAACTGGTGAATATATAATTATAGAATTTTTGAAATATATCCTTAAACTACAAATATACACCCAGGCTCGAAGACCAACAAATTCATTTATAGAAAATGTTGGCCCTCGGCGGGAATAAATCCCGTGACCCGCGGAACTGAAGGCAGGGACACTACCCACTGCTCCAACGGGCCAGTCAACATTGTTTAAATATTGAATAGATTTTTTAAATGTCAAATGTTAGCGCCAAGGCGCAAACATCGTTTGCGCATATGTGTTGCATCGCCGCTCTTTCATTGAAACTTTTTTTTTTAGGTAGAGGTTCAACCTCCTTGGTCCAGCTGGAGGTTGTATACGTGTATCGTTATGATGAAGAAGTTTTATTATGATACAGGTGTCCATATGTTATACAACTTTTTAAATTTATACGTAATGTTTGTCATAAGAATTTTGGTTTTAGTTTTTTTAATCTTTGTATTATAGTATCAAAGTAGATAAAAGTAATAGTAAAATTATTTTGCTATAATAATTTTATTATTACTTTTGTAGTTTTCTTTATTCCTAAATAGAAACTTGCTATTGAAAAATTTATCTCCAATCTCGCATACATTCATTTATAAAGTCTATTACCGCGGCTAATAAGATTGCTATGTAAAACGTATCATGAAAGGCCCCTTGATACGAATTGCGGTATAAGTTTAATGGAATAAATGATCAAACCCCGGGGTCTATGTTGCTCTAAATTAATAACATTAAAGCCTTCAGCGCTTGAACTGCAAGACGGGGTATAGTAATTACTTGATTTTCTGTCACCTTTTGTATACGGCATAATGTAACAGTGTATTATAATGTCATCATACTCCTGCCCTTATCCCACCCTTGGTGGGGTCGGCGTATTTTTCGACCTGACGGCTTAAAATTATATATTTAAATATCAACTATACCGTTGGT
Source organism: Morpho achilles (assembly GCA_947086495.1). NCBI lineage: Eukaryota > Metazoa > Arthropoda > Insecta > Lepidoptera > Nymphalidae > Morpho > Morpho achilles. Next base: position 12,929,701 of record CAMTZB010000013.1, read on the forward strand.
TCGAAAAAATTTTTTTTCTATACAACGCGGAAGCTCACTTTAGCAGCCTTCGCTATCAGAAAGATAAAACAGTTTACAGACTTTTTTTTCGGACACTAACTAATGCTGTTAGCCAAGAAGGCTTTGACAGCGTCACCGGTAAGACATACGAGCGCAGAAGCATCACCGGGGGTTGAGCTGGGAGAGCGGGTCTCGAAAGAGGCCCGTAGTATCCTGGGAGCGTCGCTTTAAGGGTGCCTTCCGTGAGGCCGGACCTCGGCTTAAAGCGACGCGATGTGGAGGACTAAATCGGACTGTGGAAGAATCCTAGTGTCATAACGGTCGAGGCTGTACGCCCCGGCCGCTACAAGTAAGAAAGCGGGCACCTCGTCTTCGCCGGCGCAGACGCTGTGTGTGTGAATGTTTGTGTAGTGTTCTGGCGATTGCGATCGTGATTAGATCGTCAGGGTCAGTAAGTACGCTCCTAGGGCGTCTGTAAACACGGGCTTTGAACGATTTTTTACAGACGTTGAAATAGCAAAACTTTTCTATTTTGCTTACTTCGATAGCATTATGTCTTATGGAATATTGTTATGTGGTAAACCCTCAGATATTGAATTGAAGAAAAATTTGTATTACAAAAAAGAGCAATTCGTGGATTTTGAAAAGAGCAACCGCCGGGTTTCCTGCTGACTCTTCTCGGTAGGAATAGCTTTTTAAACCAGTACAGAGTTGACGATTCTGCAATTCAAAAGCACTGGTTTAGACGTTTATTTGAATAAAGAATTATTTAAATTTGAATATAACTATTATGATTACATTTCAGCAAAAAGTTGGTTTGAAACAGAAACTATTTTTTTTAATTATAGTATAATTCAAGCTAAGCTGACGAAGGATTAACGCAATATTTTATGCACAAAGCAGTAACCGCAAGATTAAGCCGGTTCGTAGTTAGTCTATTATAATATGTAATGTATTACACAGTATATTGGGATTAGGTAACCATATTAGCGTGTAGTAATTCGTAGACCCGGTCAGATATAGTGTTAAAAAAGAAGTTTATCATCCTGCCCTTATCCCACTCTAAGTGGGGTCGGCACAACATGTTTCAAACATGTCGTCATATGATTTGGCTACGTATTTTACAACCGGCCGCCTGCCTGACGTCAACTTACCTCAGTCGTATTTTACGACTCCTCGGTAACAAAGAGGCCGGTCTATTTTACTCAACTGGATACCACACGGTGGGTCAACTTACCTTAGTCTCCTTTGACGACGCCTCGGTAAGAAATGAGATTGGTCTATTCTACTCAGCCAGATACCACACGGCGGATCGACTTATCTTAGACGCCTTTTACGACACCTCGGTAAGAAATTAGGGTGGTACTATTCTATTCAGGTGGATACCACACGGCATATTAAAAAAAACTAAGTTTATATTGTATTAAACAAACAGTTGCTAGCACTGACTGGCGAGCTTACCAGTTTAAAAATACTATTTATTTAAATTATTTTTATTTAAATTGGTTGAGAGATTTCTAACATAGGGTGTTAATTAAATTAATGATAATATTATATGTTGGATATTTATAAAAATAGGTAATCAAATAATTTTGCTTTAATCGGTAAAAGAAAAAGTTATTTTACTTTCAATGTAAAGCGCACTATACACGATCCTATCACTTTAAAAAACTCACTAGTTAATAATATCTATCAAAGTATTAACCTACCAGGCTGATCATAAAATACGTAGCCAAATCATCTGAGAACATGTTTTTAACATGTGCCGACCCCACTTAGAGTGGTTAAGGGCAGGAGGATAATGAAAGTACAAACTACACTACACTAGAACTACCTAAATTCTTCGAGTCTATATGCTGAGTTTCAGGTGAGACTCAACGACCAAAATCATAATTTATATAATTACGCGTTACTTAGCGGAGATCCATAATACAAAAGTAATAATAAAATTATTTTGCTATAATCCGCATGTAGAGTGGATAATTGGTTATCATACCTGATACATGCAGGAGCTTTGCGATTTTGGTCGTGGAGTCTATCTCCTGATGATGCTTCGGTTGCGGGGCGAAACGATTGTTGAGTTTGTGATAGTGAACGTATATAGTGCTTGTGTATCGTGGTGGCGGTGGTGGAGGTTTGTGCATGTGTTTTTTACGACTCCGGCATGTATCAGGTATGATAACCAATTGTCCAGTCTACATTTAGCATTATATATATTTTCTATTTTACTTCATCGCGGATTATAGCAAAATAATTTTATTATTACTTTTGATCAAAATCATATTAAAATAAAACCATTACAGTGATATTTAATAATAACTACAATCAAATCATTATATTATTACGTAAATATGATTTTGTTAACGTAAATAACGATATATTATCATCTTTATGTCAAATTTATATCCGGCGTAGATGTGTAGTAGCGGTGCTACGGCGTAGCTGCGCTACGAAAGTAGGTTACGGTTTACTACGATGTATATATAAGTGCATTTGTCTACTATACAAATACTTATTCTATAGTGTCGATCCCGCTTGTGGTATCCGGCTGAATAGAATAGTACCACCCTCATTTCTTACCGAGGTGTCGTAAAAGGCGACTAAGGTAAGTCGACCCGCCGTGTGGTATCCGGCTGAGTAGAATAGACCACCCTCATTTCTTATCGAGGTGTCGTTAAATACGACTGAGGCAAGTTGACGTCAGGCAGGCGGCCGGTCGTAAAAACGCAGCCAAATCATGTGACAGCATGTTTATAACATGTTGTGCCGACCCCACTTAGAGTGGGATAAGGGCAGGAAGATGATGATGAGTGTCGATCCCGCTTAGAGTGGGATAAAAGCAGGAGGATGATGATGACAAATACTTATTCTAGCGACACTGACTAACCAATAATAAACGTGATCTGTTAATAATGTATAATATAATATAGATATATTTAAATAACTAACTTTATATTCTGATTCTGTTAAAGAAATTATGAATTATTTCACTTAATATTTTTAAAAAATAAAACCTAACATAAAAGATGCGTTAAGAATACCAAGTAAGACGTTATTTTTTTATTATCAAGAGGAATTCAATTAGTTAGTCTCTCGCCGCTTATGGGCTGGGGCGATATTGATGAAATTTGGTACAGTTAAAGCTTATATACCGTTATTAAATACCACTTTATCATATAAAGTAAGAATTTGCCGTATTTGTTTTAGGTACAAAAAATAGCAATTTAGGACATACAGGAATTTATTTTAGTAGTAAAGTCAATGCGAATGAAATTGCGAAAGCTACTAGTAAAAAATTTTTCATACTTAAACCACAAAAAACATTCCTGCTTAATGCCATTTAAATTATTCGAATGCAAACACTTAGTCGCGTTAACCTATTGAAAAGTACACGCTCAGTTTATTCCTCAACGCAATTTGAGTGTAATTGAAAAAGTAAACCAGGCTTGCAATACCCATAAATTATAATAACCACGAGTGCCACAATTATTTTACGCGCAGTTTCTTATTTCAATTTGGTAACATTATATTTGTTGCTTTATGATTTTTTATAATTATGTTACGACAATAATATAATTTCAGTAAAATAATTTAAGAGAAGCAAAAAAATATAAAAGTGATATACGTGGTTACTTTATTATATTAACTTTTATATATACGCCGTGTGGTATCCGGCTGAATAGAATAGTACCACCCTTATTTCTTACCGAGGTGTCGTAAAATACGACAGAGGTATGTTGACGTCAGGCAGGCGGCCGGTCGTAAAAACGCAGCTAAATCATGTGACAGCATGTTTATAAAATGTTGTGCCGAACCCACTTAGAGTGGGATAAGGGCAGGAAGATATGATAGCCAATAGGTACTTTGTTCTATTTGCACAACATAATACATGGGACTTGTATTTTTTTATAATTAACCTAGGACACCTAGGTAAGAAATGAGAATGATCTTTTCTCCTCAGCCGGATACCACTGACGGGTCGATTTACCTTAGTTGCCTTTTACGACACCCCGGTAAGAAATGAGAGTGGTACTGTTATATTCAGCCGGATACCACACGGCGTAAAGTACCTATAGGCTAGTAAGAGAGATTAATATCGTAGCTTCTGTTAAATGAATTACAAAGTACACAATGAAAAAAAAAAAAGTGAAATGAAGAGAATGTGAATGAAAATGCTCAATTTAATTTAAGGATTGTATTTTTAGTGTCCACAAAAGTGACAAAACCCAAAACGTATATACGGGTTTATCCCTTTTTTCACCTGCTAATTGGGCACAGCTTGTTCTGAACGTTTTGTATCTAAATGACTCTCTACCTTTACATTGTCATCCACTTTGAATCTGATTTAATATTAAAATCGAAAAGTACAGAAACCTCGCTAAATGTACTACATAAATGTTAACGGTGTATCGCTGTTCTCTGCTTCTGTATAATGGATGAAATTATAAAGTAATCTTTGGCAACGCAAGGAACAAGTTAATGCAATTTAAATTGAAATTTAAATATCCAAACAAAGAACAATTTATTCATTACAATGATTTATTACAATTATATATAAAACGGAACATATAATGATGAAATGAAATTAAAAACACTATTAATAATAGGCTTATACAGGGAAAGCCTACTATTGAGGATTACTTAGACGATAAGAATGCGTGGATATAGATATAGTTCAACTCTGTACAAGATAGAATTAGTTTAGCGATTCAGCGCGGAAACGCTGCTAGCATTCTTGGGACCATTCCACGTGGGCATGATTTGTATAGTCCTAGCGTGTAAGTAATTTAAGATAGATATAACTTGTACATTTTTGCTGTAAATAAATTGAAAAAAAGATAGAAATAACTAAATGTAACTAGTTATAAGTATTATTTTGAAAAGAGCAACCGCCGAAATTCTTGCTGGCTCTTCTCGGTAGGAACAGCTTTCCGAACCAGCAATAGAGTTGACGATTCAAAAGCACTTGTTTATAAGTTTTGAAATAAAATAGAATTTTAATATAAATATCTAGAAATTAAATAAATAATTATTAATTATTTTAAAAAAAAATTTAGGCGAGAAAAATTCTATGGCACAGAAATTTTTTGAAAGGACCTATGTATATATGAAACATAAACAATCACTTCAAGCAAGAGAAAATTTACTTGGAAAGAATAAACATGCATTTAACTAAGCTGCCTATTTCTAAAATGCATTTAATACGAAATTGAAAAGCAGAGAGCAAGCTTACTGCTAGTAGTGCACTTGTACTATGGTGCTATAGAAATATTAACAGTGGCCCACTGCATTCTTAGCGGTGCTATTCAATACCGCTTTCATAGTCCAGAATAATCCCGGCCAGTTTCTGCAACAGTTTTATTTCTATGTCATACGACAATTTTTGTAAATAGCAATAGTTCATTTCTTATTGAACAAGTAAGTTTATGAAACCATACGAGGATTAACGAATGGGTTTGTATAGTTTATAAAATTAGGGGTTATTTTGCGAAGGTCCATTATACAAACGTTATTTTACTTACTTTCATAACATTATGTCTTTTGGAATATTGTCATGTGGTAAATGCATGGACGTAGAAAAAGTTTTGTACTACAAAAAAGAGCCATACGTGGCAACAAATATAAATAGAAAAAAGAAAATAACATATTTCAAATAACATGATTGAAATATGATATTTTCAGGGAAAAAAAATCATTTGAAACTTTCTTCCATAAATATAGAAATTTAATTATAGAATGATAATTTGAATTTACATTATCATAAATATAACTAAAAACAACAACGTACAATAGACAACAAAAAAATTATATTATATGTGTTTAATATATAAATAAATTTAAAAAAAGAGTTGTAAATCGCACATAGAGCGAAGAAAAGGGTTCACAAACAGTATTGTTAAAAGTTAAATGAAATCAGATGTTTATAAATTAATTTAAAACATTAAATTAGAATGCACAAATATTTTTAAAAGAAGTTCCATTAATATTCTTTAAAAAAATCTTATACTGTGTTATAAGAATTCTCCGAGGGACATCAATACAACCCCGATGTGACCTGACCGGTCGACCCTAAAGCGGTTGATTGCTTCATAAACTTATTAGCATAGTTACCGGTACATAACGAGGTGACACCCCTGTTCCAATGTGGCTAGTTTTGATTGAGTTAAAATACTTTAATTTTGTTATAGATAGGTGTACGCCGTGTGGTATCCGGCTTAATAGAATAGTACCACCTTCATTTCTTACCGAGGTGTCGTAAAACGCGACTATAGTAAGTCGACCCGCCGTGTAGTATCTGGGTGAGTAGAATAGACCAACCTCATTTCTTACCGAGGTATCGTAAAAGGCGACTAAGGTAAGTTGACCCACCGTGTGGTATCCGGTTTAGTAGAATAGACCACCCTCTTTCTTACCGAGGTCGTGAAATGCGACAGAGGTAAGTTGACATCAGGCAATCGGCTGATCGAAAAAACGAAGCCAAATCATGTGACAGCATGTTTATAACATGTTGTGCCGACCCCACTTAGAGTGGGATAAGAGCAGGATATATTGATGGTGATAGATATGGTGATAGATATGTGTACGGGATTACACCCGTTTTATTTATTCCCGCGGTTATTGAAAACTTTATTTAAAACTTGTAATCTCTTATCAACCAAATTTAACTTTAAAGCTATATTTAAAACAGCACCTTACCACTGACATCTTTGCTAGGTCTACTCTTATTTTTATCAATATTCAATATTGTTACAATTTATATTTTATAATTTTATTTTTATATAATATTTTATTTTGTAATAAACTTAAATAATGTACGCGTCCCTATTACATGCCGTGGTAACCTATAATTAAGACTACATATAATTGAATAGTTTGTAGAGTATTTTATAGTATTAATAATGTAAGTCTTGTTGGTTATCCGAATCAATAAAAAAAATAATAAAAATATATCAGTAAGCCATTAACACTAGCACTAAATCAGTATCGGTAAAAAATTTTGTTTTGCCTATACATATAATTATAATAGGAATCTCAATACTACTAACATACCAAAAATCAAGTTAGCGGGATAGTAACAGGCCGATATTTCACTATGGATTGGTTATAGAATTATTATAAATTACAGAATTATTATTATATTATTATATTATCAAGCTGTGATGGCCTAGCGGTGCGACCGTGTGAATCTCTAGAGACGATCATGGGTTGAAACCCGGGCAGACACCAATGAGTTTTTCTAATAAAACTTATGTGTCTAATTGATAATTGCAATTTATCACACGCTTTTCGGTGAAGGAAAACATCGTGAGGAAACCTGCATATCTCTAGAGAATCCTAGGGATTTGTGTAACCTACCAATCCGCATTGGAGCAGCGTGGTAGGTCTTAGCTCCAACCCTTCTCTCCAAAAATGGAGCGAGGAGGCCTATGCCCAGCAGTGGGATAGTAACAGGCCGTTACTTACTTACAGAATTATTTATGATCATGTATCCCATCGACCTAGATTCCGATTATCTAGGGGGATTATTGTAATCTATACTTGACACGAAGCGAATACCGCTTGGCCCTTGATATCGGTTAGGAATAAACCAATATCACGTTAGAATAACCAATCTTATACAGGGTTAAGATCATTATATAAAATCTCATAAAAAATATTCAAGGTCATAAATATTACATTAATGTTATTAGAGAAAAAAATCGATCGTACCAAATAAAGTGCTAAGGGTTACAATTTTTATTTTAGTATTCTGAATACTGGTAATGTAATGTTTCCTTTCAATACAAAGAGATTTATTTATTTATTTTAAAAGGTCATCAACAAAATACACACCATGTAGAGTTACAAATACAAATTGTAGAATTATTTTAAGCTAAGTACTATATTAATTATAGATAGCAACAGCATGCGCAATACTGCCATTTCATATAAATACGCATTTGTTTAATGTATGATTAAGAATACAATGAACAAATCTATAATCTACTTAAAAGAAAAGATAAAATAACCATAAATAACGATAATATTTATTACCATAAATAAAGATAATTTAATATAATATAGATTTAATTTAAGGAAGGAATTCTTTGTTGTTTTCTAATATTCATAGGTAATTACAATTACAGTATAAAGTAGTAATTTAATAAAAGTATGATCAATGGTAAGGCTTAATGTGCATGCCATTATCTATGCAGTACGGCAGTGAAAATAAAAAAGCGTGGGATTAAAAAAATGCCAAGGTGTTGTGAATATGCAAATGGCAAATGTATTTATGAACATTATAGGGGTAAATTTTTCCTGGGTTTAATTGCCGGATTCCTTGACGGGGCGCAAAGCAAGTGGTTTTTGTATAATTAGTGAATTTAAGTTTTATTCAACCACTCCGCTATTTTATGTTGATTTCAATAAAAGTAAAAATGCAAAGTAACCGCTCTAAATACAGTTTATTGACCGAGGAAAATATGAGCTATAATTTAAATATTTTCATAAAGTATTCCAATTTATAACAGTAATCATTTATGCGATAAGTCAAACGTATTCTAAGTACTTTACCATATTTTCATAACAAGCATTTATTTGTTTATTTAAATTATTTCAAATGTATAATGCCGTACTATTTAATAAGTAATTTATGTACACTTCTTATAGACTGATAAATAATGCCACATAAATTGTGCTACGATAAATTATTTCCTATTAAATATAACTATTGTAAGATATTATTGATAATGTATAACTTGTCAGGAACGGAAGTAGTCAAATATCATCTCTTTGGCTTTTAATACCGGATATACTGACATCGCGATAATCACGTGACGAAAAGAAAATTAGGGGCTCGTTTATGACTGAAATAGCATATCGGATGGTATTATAACTAGCCATTGCGTCTAGTAGAGCGGAGTCAGGGTTAAATGAATTGCAATTTTATAAAAAAAACTATTATTATATAATCTATACTAATATATAAAGCTGAAGAGTTTGTTTGTTTGATTGTTTAAACGCGCTAATCTCAGGGACTACTAGATCGATTTGAAAAATTCTTTATGTGTAAGATAGTCCATTTCTACGCCGTGTGGTGTCCGGCTGAATAGAATAGTACCACCCTCATTTCTTACCGAGGTGTCGTAAAAGGCGACTAAGGTAAATAGACCCGCCGTGTGGTATCCGGATGAGTAGAATAGACTACCCTCATTCCTTACCGAGTTGTCATAAAAGGCGACTAAGGTAAGTAGACCCGCCGTGTGGTATCCGGCTGAGTAGAATAGATCACCCTCATTTCTTACCGAGGTGTCGTAAAACACGACTAAGATAAGTTGACGTCAGGCAGGCGGCCGGTCGTAAAATACATAGCCAAATCATGTTACAACATGTTTATTACATGTTATGCCGACCCCACTTAGAGTGGGATAATGGCAGGAGGATATATATAGATAAATAATGGATGAATAAGACGGTAATGTACAGCCACCTGTAGAATAAACATCAATCAATAGGTATCGTAAAAACAAAACACGTCAATGTTAGTCGTGATTCGAACACGGATACCAGTTTAATCCATTTTTAATTACAGTTATTGTTCGATATTTTGAATAAAGGACTTATTTATTGCTTTGCGTTAGGATCTTTGTTGCTTTATTTTGATATTTCTAATATTTTTTTTGGAACTACTATGTAGAATAGAGCTGTCATAGCCCGGCGGTGTGCGCGATTCTTTCAAGATAGCAGGTTCAACACCAAGCAGGCACCAATAAATTTTCTGTGAAAACTTCTAATTGATATTTGACATTTATCACACGCTTTTCGTTGATGAAAAACAACGTGAAGAAACGTGCATATATCTAGAGTATTCTGAGGATATATCTAACTTATCCATTCTGCATTGCGTGATTGGTCTTAGGTCCAAAAAAAAAACGCGGAGAAAGAAAGCCTATGCCCAGCAGTGGAATAGTAACAGGCCATTACTTAACTATCAAAAACAGACTATGACGTGTAATGTTTGATATACAAAAGAAGAAAATTATATGTACAAGCGTTAACATGATTTTTTTGAAATAAATATATAGGAGGTGTGGTACCTGGCTGAGTAGAATAGAGCACCCTCACTTGTAACCGAGGTGTCCTATAAGGTGACTAAGGTAAGTTGTCGTCAGGCAGGCTGCCGGTCGTAAAATAACTAGCCAAAATATGATAGACATGTTGTGCCATCAAGAGAGCTTTGTCAATATTTTGAATAAGGAGATGTAAAAGTTACCTTTGAAATCAGAGAAAAACAAATTCAGTAATGTAAGTAAATACATACAATAATGTAAGTAAATACATACAATAATGTAAGAAAATACATACAATAATGTAAGTAAATACATACAATAATGTAAGAAAATACATACAATAATGTAAAAAAATACATACAATAATGTAAGTAAATACATACAATAATGTAAGTAAATACATACAATAATGTAAGAAAATACATACAATAATGTAAGTAAATACATACAATAATGTAAGAAAATACATACAATAATGTAAGTAAATACATACAATAATGTAAGTAAATACATACAATAATGTAAGTAAATACATACAATAATGTAAGTAAATACATACAATAATGTAAGTAAATACATACAATAATGTAAGTAAATACATACAATAATGTAAGTAAATAAATACAATAATGTGAGTAAATACATACAATAATGTAAGTAAATACATACAATAATGTAAGTAAATAAATACAATAATGTGAGTAAATACATACAATAATGTAAGTAAATACATACAATAATGTAAGTAAATACATACGGTAATATAAAAAAATACATACAGTTTGAATTTAATTTAGTTGTGGAGTTTAAATGCTAGAGTTCGTTACAGACGGATCTCATTTCTTTCGCTTAAAAAAGTAAAACTGAATAAAAATTCTAAGATTTCCGTCGAGCTTACTTTGAACAACTTATATTGGTATATCACTTATTTCGAAGCAAAGTTAGTTATTGAATCGTTGGATAAAGTTATTATTCTGCAATTCTTATCTTTATTGACAAAATGTAATTTTTGTTGAAACTTTAAAATTTAGTCTTCTAAAATATAATATAGAACTTTATAAATTTTACAACGTTAATGTAAACAAAATTATTTGCATACTATTAAGTTTAATGTCAGAAAACTAATAATGTTCTTCTTATTGTTATTCACCACATTATAGCAAAATTAAGATTATTATTATTAATATTATTAATAATAAAATAGCGGTATACTCTCCCAGTTTTGGACAAAAGATTCCTCTCACAAAAAAAGAATAAAGGCCAAATTAATCTAGCTAGTCCAAAGTGCATAATATTTACCATTAATGCAGCTATTTTTGTATGAGGAAAACAGGGCAAATCTCTGGTAACACTGCAACTTCTTTAAGTATGTCAATGTTCATCTTGGGAAATATGCTCTTAGACTCGGGAATAATGCGCCTTAAGAAACAACAAACGGGAAGTCGCAGCATTTTAAAAACTGTGACTTAAGTAATAGGGCTCACATATTTTGGTAAAACGTCATGACATCATTATTATCACTATGTGATTATTAAGGCGGCTAACTTAAGTTGACCTTCAATGTGGTATCCGGTTGAGTGGAATAGACCACTCTTTTTCTTATCGAGTTGTCGTAAAAGGCGACTAAGGTAAGTTGTCCCACCATGTGGTGTCCGGTTGAGTAGAATAGATCACTCTTTTTCTTATCGAGTTGTCGTAAAAGGCGACTAAGGTAAGTCGACCTACAGTGTGGTATCCGTTTGAGTGGAATAGACCACTCTTTTTCTTATCGAGTTTTCGTAAAAGGCGACTAAGGTAAGTTGTTCCACCATGTGGTATCCGGTTGAGTAGTATAGATCACTCTTTTTCTTACCGAGTTGTCTTTTTAAGACAACTCGGTAAGAAAAAGAGTGATCTAGGCGCCTTTTAGGCGACTAAGATAAGTTGACTCACCATGTGATATCCGGTTGAGTAGAATAGACCACCCTCATTTCTTACCAAAATCTTGACCAGCCAAATCATGTGACAACATGTTGTGCCTACCCACCTAGAGTAGGATATAGGAAGGAGAATGATGGCTTCTAGGGTTCTAGTAAAATCTATGATCCCAGAAAAAAATAACACCAAAATAACTTAATTATTGTCTATAACAAGGTACGTACAAATAAATAAATATTATTTTCACATTTTCTTTTCGTTCGGTTAAAGTCGAGAGGCACAATTACTTCCCGTATAAAAAAGGAAACGTATTTTACCTCCAACTAAATTGTACTTCGAACGATTTTTTCCGATTCCATTTTTAAATATTCAAACATGACAGACTGCCTCAGTAGAAGTTCAAATAATACGATCGAGCATTGGAAATAATAGAAAGCACACGAGTGAAACTGTTTGTTGGCATACGCGACGCAGTGTTGTCATCAAACATAGTTGAAAACAGCTCAACTTATACGGGAAAAATCGGATAGATTTTCTATACAGTTTTTTCTGAATATTTCCTTTGTTGTTATTCATGAACGTTCCTATTTTGTACGTGCTATATTCACTTGCTATATTCACAAATCAAACGAGTGTGGTCTTTAATAAAAATTTGATGGAAAAATTATTTATATTTCACCCAAACTCACACATTAAAGCAATATCGCTCTTTGAAATGAATTATGCGATATATTTAAAAACTGTTTTACTGCGAAATTGAATTGAATCTTTGAATAAATTCGCAATTAGTCAAAATGTTGTATGTTTACGTTAACCTTGATCCATTTTTTAATCTTTATAAGACTAACTAAAACGTATAAGATCTGATTTTCATTAATAATTTTCATTCGTTTTTAAATTAAAAAACAATTTAGTTAAATTAAGAATTCCATTTGAAGGCAACAATGAAATTTTTGGTTCAAGATTATGCTAGAAAAACATAAGGTATGTCATAAATATGAATAAACGAAATAAAATTTCAAATGATATATAAATATTAATAGTAATATATTGATAAATTTTGAGATATTTAATGTGTTGAAATGATACATACCATTTCGATACATTATTAAAGTTCGTTATCTGTCAACTTTTTAGTCTTGTCTCTTGCATTCGAAACACAAAATAAGTAAGTTTAACATTCAAAGATAGATATAATCAAACTTACAGTTCGTTAAGTTTTTAAATTCTATTCATAGGCAGTATTTTGTGATATATAATCTCGTATAACGACATAGTACCTGCAAATTACTTACATGAAAGTCCCATATATGTATCCGAAACACAGCGTCAAAGCCCAAAAGGATTCACATCACTTCACTTAAAACAAAAATAAAAACACTTATCTGCACATTAAAATTGCCGTAAAATCAAACAAAGTTATGTATTATTGAATTAAAATATATTAAATTAACTTATCCTTAATTGGTATACAATTTCTTTCGCTCTATCATTTCAAACCCATAACTATCTCTGCGATGAGTGGCGAATAACTAGAACCGGGTGTTGAAACCCATAAGCTTGCTTAAAAGTGAATTATAACTTCGGTTCGGTTCGGTAGACTTTCAGTGACACTATAATAGGTTATTTAACAAACACGTATATGATATATGGTGTATTTAATGCGACGAAACTCAAAAAGTCGTGGAGTGTATCTCTTTATGATGCTTTGGTTATGGGGTGAACCTATTATTGAGATTGCGGAATGTATTTTCTGATGCTTATAATTAGGACTCTAAAACGGCGGTAGCGGAATGATTAGAGTAGCGGACTTGCGATCGAGTCGTGGGTTCGAATCCCAGCCATTATACTACCGACGTGAATCTACTTCTAACACAAGCATTTAGCTGGGGGGATTAACAAACTTGCCAGTTATTTGTTATCAAAAATTGCTAGTAAACTTAACAAAACAGACTAACGCAACTTCATAGACGCATTTGAAATGTGGTTCTGGAGATGGATGATGAGTATTCCTTGGACGGTACATCGTACCAAGTCATCGATACTTAAGGAACCCCAAATCTAGACCGGACTTTTCACTATATGTCTCCCTAGGATATTAAAGTTCTTTGGGCACGAGGCTAGAAAGAGTGGCAACAACTTTGAAAAGGTGCTTGTCACGGCGTTCCTTCAGAAAGAGGTCTAGAGGACTGAGGCCCTTGTGTTGGTCAGACCAAATCGCTCAACATTCGACTCCAGTATCAGTGACGCCATCCACGCTGCAGAAGATAGAGCTAAGTGGCGGAAAATAGTCATAAATACAGTGCTAAGCAACACGGCTCTCAGCATTGAGGATGACAAAGTAAGGAGGGAGGATATTTAGGATATTTTTGAGTGAACAGTTAAGATGTTATATAAAAAATAGTACACCTTAGCCAGAATCATTATTCTCCTGCCCTTATCCCACTCTAACTCTCTCGCAACAATATGTTAACAACATGTTGTTGAATGATTTATCTACGTATTCTACGACCGGCCGCCTGCCTAACGTCTACTCACCTTAAGCACCTTTTACGACACATCGGTAAGAAATGAGGGTTATCTATTTTACTTAGCCGAACGCTGGTACCCCCCTGACGCCCCTAATCATTATAGTATTTTTTTTTCTTTTTTGAAAGGTTACTAGAAATTTGGGTTACAAATTACCAGTAAACTTGTTAATCCCAGCTAAGCTAACTGCTTGTGTTAGGAGTGGATTCGCGCTGGTAGTATAATGGCCGGGATTCGAACCCACGACCTCTTGATCGCAAGTCCGTTAACCTAACCATTCCGTTACCACCGCTTAAGACTAGCTTAAGAACAGCGTTTAAAGAGCAACCGCCGAGTTTCTTACTGGCTTTTCTCGTTAGGAACAGCTTTCCGAACCAGCAGTAGAACTAACGATTCAAAAGCACTCGTTTACAAGTTTATTTGAATAAAAAAAATTGAATTTGTATTTAAGCACTGTACCAAATTATTTGTAACGACCACAATCCGACCGCCATTTCGTCATTTGTGCCATTCCGACCGTAAATACGTTTTCTACTCGAGTCATTTTACTTCCACCGATTACATGCCGAGGGTTAACTGTCGAGATTGTAGAACAATCGATTAACCATACCTAAAGTCAAAATGCGGTAACATGTACGGTGAAGTAAGTTGTACAATATATCAACAGAGTTTTTTACATGCCTTATTTACTGTAATGACGTAAATGTGAAGTAACTTTTGAAATCTGTTTATTATTGTTTATCTATCTGTCGACTGACTCTTGGTGTACGTTAAAACTTGAATAAGTTTATGCAACAACTTAACTTAACAAATAAATAAATAATATATATATATATATATATATATATATATATATATATATATATATATATATATATATATATATATATATATATATATATATATTGAAGTTTGTTTTAGCTATAACTAGCGGCCTGCCCTTACTTCGCACGGGTATAAAATATATATCCCATGTCAATCAGTGTAAAAAAAATGATTAATATCGATCGAGTAGTTTTGATTTATTCATTGCTGCCCGTGGCCCGCACGCGTTAAATTTGGAGAAAAACAATTTCCTTTCCCTATACCAAGACGATTTCCTGCTATCTTTGGAATATCTAAATTCATATAGTACATTTTTACTTATTTACTTTTACATTTTACCTATGTATTTTATTTTTACAATTAATTACAGAATGTCTTTAAACAAAGTCTAAAAGATTCGAAGTGCTATAGGGTGAAGCGCGGCGTCCTCACGGCATTTTAAATCTGTAATATCTCCGAAAATGTTCACTTAAATTGCATGCTGTAAACAGCCATATTGATCTATATTAAATCAACAATTTATTTAAGGTACTCAATTGGATAAGGATTAATGCTGTATTGTATAAAAATTGCTTTGAACATAAGGCATCATTTTTCGTAAAAAGTAAATGCAAAAAACTGCTATTGTGGGTTATCCATAAGAGATAGATATATACCATCGCGGACTTTTCTGTAGACCTTTTTAAGGCGTACAAATACTTAGTACATCATTTTGATAAATCTCGTAGGGTTTAGCCTGCGTTTGCAATGTAAGCGGAAAAAAATGTAATTATTTACAGAAACCTCAAAAATTACAGTATTTCTCTACTTCGCATTGAATGTTATTATACGTACAAACCTTTCTCTGGAATCACTCTATCTATTAAAAAAAACCGCATCAAAATCGGTTGGGTAGTTTTAAAGTTTTATGCGTACATACGAAAATATGGACTTTGTTTTATAATATGTATACACTGTCCATTATATTAACCATCTTTTGACAGATTGACGATTTACATATTTAGTGATGTCCTAAAGATTCTCGTATGCGATACCATTCCGATTATAGTACCTACTATCATTAATCGAATTACGTACCTAAGTAATTCTATTAATGATAACCTACGTAAACTAATAACAGATATAGAAATCAACATTTTGATTTAATATTGCCTTAGTTTTTTGAAAATAAATGTTAATCCGTGTGTATTTATTATAATCATAAAAAATATATTATACATCAACTGGCAACATCAACAGACCTTCCGCTCGGCCGCCATTTTGACGTGATCTGTCACTCTCAACGAAACGCCCGTGATAGTCACACGCATTTACGTTCGCTGAGTGTTCTCTCGCATCTGTTACACCTTGAGTTAAGTAGCTTTATTCCTCGGAAAAACTTTTGTGAAACTTATATTAATTGATCGTGAAAATGCCGAAAGGACGTGTGTTGAAAGCACAATCGAGACAGTTAGTGTTAAAACTTCATGAGTATTTTGAGCAAGAAAATCAAAATGGCGGACCTCTTATACCTATCACGCAAGTCCGAAACCGTGTTGCAGCCGCGTTGGGGATCAGTCTATCAACTGTGACTAAAATCACTACTGATGCCTACGGCAGGAGCGGCTTGGAGCAAAACAAACCATCTACACCAAAAAGAAAGCGCCGGGCTCATAAGGTGACAGCTGTTGATGACTTTGACGCTGACGCTATTCGTCGTCATGTATATGATTACTACTTGAGAAAAGAAATTCCAACTTTGAGAAAACTTATTGTTTCTTTGAAAAGAAGTGGTCTATTTCATGGTGAAAAATCTTCTTTGGTCAAAGTTTTGAACACAATTGGCTTTTCATATAAAAAGTTAAATAAAAGAAAATTATTAATGGAACGCACAGATATAGCTATAGCACGTTGTGATTTTTTAAGAGAGGCAAAGAAAATACAAGATTGGGCAAATATTGTTTTCACGGATGAAACATGGCTCAACGCTAACCACACACTATCTCGTTTCTGGACTGATGATACTGCTGATTCCACTTCCTCAGTACCAATGGGAAAAGGTGAGCGCCTAATCATTTGCCATGCAGGTACAGCAAAAGGATTTGTACAAGACGCACTGTTGGCATTTAAATCGAAGAAATCAAATGACTACCACGAAGAGATGAATGCAAATGTGTATGAAGAGTGGTTCAAAAAAATGCTCATTTCATTGGAAGAACCATCAATAATTTTTATTGATAATGCGCCCTACCACTCCCGTCAAATTGACAAAATGCCAACACAGGCTAATAAAAAGCATGAAATAATTAATTGGCTTCGGGACAATGGAGAAAATGTGGACGACTCAATGTTAAAAGTTGAATTAATAAAAATATTAAAAACCAAAAAGAGAGCAAAACGCTATGTAATCAATGAAATGGCAGCAGAATATGGCCATACTGTTCTTCGGATTCCTCCATACCACTGCCAGTACAACGCAATAGAACTTATATGGGCACAAGTAAAAGGGCATGCTGCGAGATGCAATACAAGCCCCCCATTCACAGCGAATAAAATGTTGCAATTGCTAAAAAATGCTTGCACCCACGTAACGGCCGAGAACTGGGCAAGTGTGGTGGAAAGAACTAAAAGAGTAATATTCTCTGATTGGGAACGTGATATTGCGTTTGATAATATATTATCTACACAAGAGCTAATAATAACTGCTACTGAAGACTCCTCATCGGAGGAGTCTAGTGTTGATTATCATTCCGACGACTCGTGCTAATAAAATAAATTAAAATATCCTGATTGTTTTATTTGTATTCATGTATTAACTAAGAAGAAAGTAAAACTTTATATAATGTTATTAAATGTCTTTTAATACTCGTAACATCGATTTCTACCGATTATTTTTAATCTGTGGCATAATCGTAGTAACCATTATGTGTGACATCACTAAGTGGGCGGTACCCATCCATAAAGTACAAATATTATTTGTATGATATTTGTACGTAAGCAATACAAAACTTAATGAGCGTGAGCTGTCAAAAGACTGATAATATGATGGACGCAGTATAGTGATGATAACACTTAAATAATTAATTGAATTAGGCGTTACTTTGCAGAGTTAATAATACAAAAATCATCATCCTCCTGTCCTTATCCCACTCTAAGTGGGGTCAGCACAACATGTTATAAACATGTTGTCACAAGATTCGGCTACGTAAAACAAAAAAATTGAAAATGTTATGAACAAATGTTACTATTTTTTATTAAATAATCTATATAAATATCTCAACCAATTATTATTCAGTAATTAATTATATAAAATATATTAAATATATGTATTAAATATATAAAAAAATTGCTTATCTAAAAGCAAAGATATTCTTATTTTTTAATTTGATATAAAAATATCACATTGTACTAGTTTTAATTTTATCACACCTACTCAGGACTACGGACATTTTTTAACAGACCACGTCAAAGTTTACTCGGATTTTCTTATAACTTTCTAACACTTAAGGTTTTCAGTAAACATCAGAACTTTGTATAGCATATGGGTCTTCTATATTTATTTAGCGAACTTAATATCGAAGTATGAAAACTTAATATCGAAATACGAATTAATATGAGTATAAATCTAAATGACCTAGTAATTGAAATCAATTTATAATACTTCTGATTAGAAATTATTACCTAAATCATGACAAATAAAGTAAGAGAGTAAGGCATCAACGTAATTAATTATAAAATTAATGGCTTGCCTAGCAACAAACGAGGGAAAGGAAGAAAATGAATATATCACACGCTCAGTATTAAAGTGACCCAATTCGAAATTATGTTTAATTAAGTTAAATACATTATAATCCCTATTTAAATCCCATCTATGACATCAAGTTATGAATTATTAAAAAAGCTAGTTTTTGCACTTCCCCGTTATTTCTTCTGTAACATTCACGAGTTTTGTAGGCGTTGCGCTACGGTTTATTGCAATATGCCACAAAACTTTTTTGAATTCGGTCACTTTAATAGTAAGCGTGTCATATATTTTTAATAGCGATAAAGGCTAGGCAAGAAATAAAGTTTTACCTTTAGTTTTAAAGATTATCTACAGTCATAATTATTATGAATGAACGTTACTCTAAGTCATTAAATTACGCACAATGGAACGTTGCATGTATTTAAAAAACATATAAATAATTTTTTTGAACGTAACCTTTTTTATCATATTTTTTCATTTATGTCGAATGAAATATTCGATATTCAAAAATTGGAAGTTTAAAGCTTTCATTCCAGTTGACAATTGTTTGTATACATTGATTGATTTACTTTTGTTAACGAGGCGCAGTTACTATCGGCAAATGAATTATTGACATTGCGACACTGAAACTCGATGACTCTAATATATTATTGTTATACATTTTAATCTGATTTATTGAAATGGAATTTGTTCGTATAAAACTTTATGATGACCAAACACAGATAAATTATTGACATACAAGAAGACATATAATTGTTCATTAAATTATACAGATTTATTTTTACATTTTTTACGAAGAGTTGCTACTTATCTAACATCGATTTCATATTCTAGTGATTAATTAATGTTATTGATATCGATTATAATAATATATTTACACAGTATATTTAATTTCGAACCTTACAACACTTTCTCCTGACAGAGAGGAGAAATCGTTACAGCTCTGTGTCGGGTTCGATTTTTAAATCAAAAGTCAAATAATTTATAAGGTTATTTCATATGTAGTATTGAGGTATCTAAAAAAAGGATTTTATAAATATAGTTTGTTTTTTTACAGATTATTAAAAATCAAAGTATCTCTTTTTTATTCTGTAGACAATTCTTAATTTAAAACGCCTTAAAGCATGCCCTTGCCCGAAGTTGTAGTATCACAAAGGTCGAAGTGTAATTAAGTTTAATGCGATTAGCATTAGTGACTAGGACATGACTGTTTTTCGGGTCAACCCAAATCTATTATAATAACATTATTAGGAAAGAACAAATTAGGGTTCAAGGAAACGATACATTATAGTTAGCCATACCAATGTCGAAAGGCTAATAAAATATATTGCCCTTATCTTTTATAATTGATGTATTTCTTTTGTATATGCATTTAATTATAAGTATAACTATCTCTTGACCTATATACCAATATCATACATTAATAACAATGTAACGTCATACAATTCAATGCGAAATTAATTATTCATTCGCTTTTGAAATATCGCTGATAGAACGTTTGAGACTGTGCAATTTATTAATTCTATTTAATTACGTTTCGATTTACGATCAAATTTTTCGATCGAAACTTTACCGCGTTAATGACGTCACCTTTTAGAGAAAGTACGAATTTATGTGGTCGGGCGACAAGCAGACCCGCGAACGGGACGGCCGTTGCCAAACCCATAATCTTTTAATTAGCCCACCAATGTATGAACATTAAAAAAAACACAGCACTGGCCGGTTAGAATTTTAACTTTTTAAAATGTTGGCGCGCGTTTAAACTTTTTTGAATTTGGAAGGTCGTGTTCGGGGAACACGGCGCGATGCACTGGGCAGTCGGGCGCGCGCGGGCGCTGTGTGCGCGGTGTTAGCGCCGCGCCGCCTCAGCCTCGACTGCCGGCATGGAAATTCGATTTTTCTGACGTTTCCTCCGCGCCTTGCTTCACGATCGAACTGCACGCCACATGGATAGCCGCCCTCACTGATTTTGCACGCCCGTTAACCGTAATCATTCAGAATATTTATGGCACATTTGAAGGAAGTAGACGGACTTTATATGGTAGCGATGAAACGGCACGCAATTTTGATTGCTTCGCTTTTCAAGTCATTCTATTTGACCTTCGTAGAATTAAGTATACGTGCAAGTCTTTCTTAATAAATTCTAACAATAATATATTGATTTTTTGGGTTTACATGTAATAATAAAAGGAACTACGTAAATAATTCGAAAATTTTTTTTATTTCTTTTATATTAATATTTTTATTAGCTACATTTATAACAACTTGTGCTACTGATAAAGGAAAAATATTATAAGAATGCTGATACAGAAAGTCTAGTATACTATTGAAGATAACATAAATAACTGGAATACGTGGATATAGCTACTATTCGATATACTGCCTGTATAAGGCAGTAATGACTAAATGTAACTAATTACAAAAAATATTTTTTATTTATAGCAACCGCCGAGTTTCTTGCTGGCTCTTCTCGGTAGGCACAGCTTTCCAAATCATTGGTAGAGTTGTCGATTCAAAAACACTTGTTTACAAGTATTACTTATTATTACTTGAATAAAGAATATTTTTTATTTGAATTTATTTTTATAGTGGGGGCAGAAAAACAGGAACTATATTATAAAGTACAACTTCATTTCTTTCGTCTACATGCATATTTTTTACCATCATCTCAAATAGGTATTAGCTATTTAAAACTATACAAATGTATGAGCTATTGTTTTTTCTAAAAATTATTTGTGCCCATACGCTATAGTTCCATAAATTTATTTATTCATTACCGCATACTTTATATGATATTATCATATATCTTTCAAATTTTTGAAAGTTATCATTTCCAATCTAAAGCATTCGTCCAAAAGCTTTATCAATACGCCTACTTATGATTTAATATAGCGCTAACTGTCATCAATAAAAAAGCTTTGTATAACTAAAGTTAGAAAACAAGCATACGAGCTCAATATAGGTCAAATGCTGTTGAGCCAGTTTGACTCTACTATTGTGGGGTAAAGAAGGTCATCTTTATTATCTATTTTTAACGGCGACGAAAAAAAAAACGCTATTATAAACGTTTTGTATAAATTTTTCTTAAAGATTTACCAATATTTACATTATTCTTTTTTAACTAATCGACGTCCACTACTAAGTCTTATTACATCTAAAAGTCTTGTGTTTAAAAAAAATTATCGTTTTCTTCCAAAAAACTTTTCCACAAAATTTCATGTCTCTACTGTTAGCCAAAGCGTTCCCTCGTCTGGAGCTTTAGCGGCAGCATCAGGTCATGATAATTATAAAAATGCATTGTCATCAGAACTGGACCGGTATGTAAAATATCAGCCAAATCGAACACCGGGATGTGGGACTAATTTAACTTGCAAGATTCCACCAGATTCCAGATTTCATACAAACATACATCCTTCTTCGTCAACCGATGGACGTCCACTGTTGGACATAGGTCTTTTCACAGAATCTCAACATCATACGATCTTGTACCACTTGGATCCAGCTACCAGTAACCTTTTTGAGGTCGTCTGGCCAGCTCGTAGGGGGTCTACCGATGCTGCATTTTCCGGGGGCGCCATTCCAACACCTTAAGACTCCAACCATCAGTTCTCCGGACTCAGCTTCGCGAGATGCTAAGCTATATCGGTGACTCTGGTTCTTCTACGGATCTCCTCATTTCTGATTTTATCCAGGGCATAAATTCAAATTCAAATAATTCTTTATTCAAATTGGCTTTTACAAGCACTTTCGAATCGTCAAATTACAATAAAGCTGCGACTGGTTTGGAAAGGTGGTCTTACCGAGAAGAACCAGCAAGAAACTCGGCGGTCATTCTTTTCATAATTAAATACAGTACATTATTGTAAAATGATGTCCTAATTAATTAAGAACAAATTAAAAAATTTACAATATGATCTAGTGCGTAACTGGTCGCAATTTAAATCCAAGCTTTCTTATCATCAACATAGTCCTCAACAGTACAGCTTTATGAATAAGCTTTTTATTTGCTTTTGTGAACTTTTGTAAAGGCAAGTCCAAAATAGATTGTGGAATTTTATTATATAAATGTATACCGAAGTCCACAAACGATCTACGAAGTTTCTGAAGCCGTATACTGGGTATTATTAATTTATTTCGGTTCCTGGTTTGCCTATTAATAATATCACTTTCTTATTAAAAAGATGTGTATTTTGTCTCACAAACACTAAATTATTATGAATGTATTGCGAAGCTACAGTGAGAATACCTATTTCTTTAAATTTATCACGGCGCGAGTCACGTGACCAAATCATATGACCAAAAGAGTTTTAAATATGAATGTGCATGGATGTATGGCTAGTGGGAGGCCGAAAAAGAGATGGATGGATTGTATGAAAAATGATATGCATGTTAAAGGAGTGGCATCAGATTTGACGAATGATAGAGGAGGATAGAAGAAGAAGACATATTGTGCCGACCCCACTTAGAGTGGGATAAGGGTAAGAGAATGATGATTAAAAGGTAGCTCAGGACCCTCTGGTAACTTATAATTATTATTTCGTATTAAGCTTGTGTTTATTTCAAACTGTTTAAGAGATTTATTTTCTCTTTAACTTTCCGTGAAATATAAAAAAGGAATCTACACTGACTGAACCATTAAAGTTACCTTTTTTCATATTTTAAAAAGAAAATCTTTAATAAGAAAAATCTTATCCAAACTTTTCAAGCATACTTCGATATCGCTTTTAAAACAGCAGAAGTTTAAGCGAAATCTGTATTTGAACGGGTGTTAACAAGCCTGAATCTTGGCATAAGACCACGAATTAAACCAATTTTCCTGTAATGTAGATATATAATAAAAGTAATTCAATTAACTTAAGTGTTTAATTTTCAAAAAGAATTTGTAACTTAATCCAGTGACTTCTATGAGTGCGGCTAAAGAGACTAATTTTGGCAAGAAAACGTGAAGAAATTAACCAGTTGAAGAAATAATTTTATTGCAACATGTTTAACAGGATGATTATCTGTTTTCGGGCTCTAAAATTTTTTTGAAATTTACGTTGAATACAATGGCAATTTTTCGCTGTCAAACGTAAAGTCATGGTGGTTCATTTGGGGAACGGGCGGTCTAGAGAGGCGAAAATACCTAGGATCGAGCCCCCACCTGCCCTATTATTTTTAAATATTTCTTTTAATTTAATTTTTTACATCATCTTAAAAATTACCGAGCAAGCTCAGTACTTATTCATAAAGGTAGATAGTTAAGAGAATATTTAAAGACCCGTAGCATGCATTCAAGATCAAGTAAGGCGGGCAAGTGAGTTAGTACATCAACCTACTGCCCTTATCCCACTCCATGTTTGCTATAATGCATATGCTATATGCATGCTATAATTGGCTGCGTATTTTACGACCAGCCACCTGCCTTACGCTAACTTACCTTAGTTGTATTTTATGATACCTCGGTAAGAAAGAGGATGGTCTATTCTGCTCAGCCGGATACCACAAGGCAAAACAAGTGAGCTAGTAAGTGATATTAAAATGCGCTTAAGTCAGCGATACATATCTTGTAACTGCTAACATCCCGCAAGTCTGGCAAACTGCCAAACATCGCGTACAACCTAACGGTTTCATCGAACTAAATATACATTTAATGAAGTCTGAAGGAGTGAGGTTCTATGAAAACTAAAATTGCATTTCGAATGTGCATTTTTTTATCTTACCGTCAACAGAATTTATAAGATTTGAGATACAAAAGTAATAATAAGGTAAGGTCGAAGAGCAGCTATATCCACGTATTCTTATCATCTAAGTAATCGTCAACAGTATAGTGGGCTTTCTATATCAGCATCTTCTTAACAGTATAAATAAAATATAAATATATGGGACACTTACACACACGGTCGTCCGTCCCCAAAGTAAGTAACTTAATACTTGTGTTATGGTAGACAGACAACTGGTGAATATATACTTATATATTTTTTAAATACATACTTAAATACAAATATACACCCAGGCTCAAAAACCAAATAATTCATTTTAAAGTAAATGTTGGCCCTCGGCTGGAATCGAACCCGCGACCCGCGGAGCTGAAGGTAGGGTTACTACCCACTGCTCCAACGGGCCAGTCAAAAACAGTGTTTTTTAACTGCTGTAATGGCAAAAAATTGAACGCGGAATTTAGAATCTTATACCCAAACTTACGTACTTTTGCAAGGCAATTTAAAATAAATACATACACCCAGGCTCGAAGAAACATCAAATTGTTTTTAGAAAATGTTGGCCCTTTTGGAAAATTGAACCACGATCCCCAAAGTTAAAGCAGGGTCACTACCAACTGTGCCAGCCAGTCCTTCGTAACCCCGTCGTTATGGGTTCAATTACAGTAAAATACTATGCTACCGCGTCTAGTTTATTGAATTATTTATTTTTGTATATAACTTTCACAACGCAAACCAATTACATTAATGGTGTATATTTTAAAATCTGCTCTCTGAATATAGGTTCGGCAATGTTTGTCATTTACAAATTGAATTATACTATAAAAGCTCACTATAGAAAAATAAACAAATTTTACTTATTAGTATTTGAGAAAGCATTAATTGGGGTATATCTATGCAGTTTTTCTCTTACATCCTTAAAACAGACTTTTTTACCCACCCCTTTTTTTTCATTCCTTAGGGCTTCCCGAAGAAATACAGGCCTTTATTTCGAACTCGGACCTGTGTGCTTCACCACGTCGATGATGGAAAAGACAGGGCGGTGTACACATTTCCATTCCCCGTCGACAACAGCTCTGATTCCAAAGACCACCTCCTCCAGATAGGGATCTCTCAAAAGAGAATACTCCCCCCGCTAACTGGTGCAACGGGAACACAAAATACTCCAACCGTCTCGGGGAGCTAAAAACCAGAAGTCCGAACCCCGTTCGAAATGGCCTTAGGTCCTCTATCAAGGCAGCAGACGATGGGCTTAGGCAAGTCGCTAACACCCGGCCTTGTCAGCAGCATTTGGGTCCAGAATACGAGATCCCGGAACCGCTCCGCCAACTCCCTCTACAAAGCAGAAGGAGGCCATCGCTGCCCACGATCGCTCCCTCGGTTAGGGTCGACAATCCTTATATCAGACTACTACGATTTCATTTAAGTTAATTAAATTCACGTTTATTAGTGTGTAAATAAAACTGAAAATGATTTAACCTACTCAAGCCTAGTAAGAAGTTAGGCATTAAATAAAAAAATGGAACCAATTTTCAGTCATTTATACAGTCAATGACCCGTGCTACTTTGTTAAAAAAAACACTTCAGATACGCTGTCACCACTAGGGCATACAACTATATGGAATATTTAACTAAGTAATATAATAAAAAGTAACTGGGTGACCGAACCTTGCTCGGTGATTTTTTTGAAAATAAAACAAAAACTTTAAAAAAAGTGCTCAATCCTAGTTATCTTGTCATACATACATGAGATACATTGTCATCGGGACTGGACCAGTATGTAAAATTTCAGTTCAACGGAATACCGGGATGTGGGTTCAATTTAACTTGCAAGAATCCACCTTCACATTCAAACATACATACAAGTCAAGTTAAATAAAAGCTTTTTAAAACTAAGTACCTGATTTACCGAGCCTTGCTCGGTAATTTTTTACAAAATAAAAAAGAAATTTAAAATATAAAGAAAAAATAAGGGTAGGTGAGGCTCGATCCTACGTATTTTCGTTTCTCGCGACCACACGTTCCCAGAATAAGCTATTCTAAATTGGCAGAATATGGCAAAAATTCAATTCAATGTACATATTAGTATTTTTTAATGCCCAAAAACAGGGATATTTTTTTACATAAAATCTAGCTAGATCGATTTTTCTCCCCCTAAACCCTCTACATGCTGAATTTCAGGAAAATCGTTGGAGCCGTTTACGAGATTACAAAAATATATTTATTTACATACAAGATTAACTCGTTTAAATATTAAAGATTATCTTGAGAGGATATTTTGCAAGTAAAAATTGCGGGATGCAGCGACTTTGTATTAAAAAAAGTAAAAATCTGTTTTGTTTCATGAAATTGAAAACTCTCTAACACCGCCGGTTCACAGAGCTTTGAATTGATGTCTGACACAAACAAACCGAAAATAAAGACCGGTTTTTCAGTAGAGAATGCTTGACGTTTTGCAAACAGTACAGTTGGTAGTTTTTAATTGAATGAAAGCCTGAATATTTTTACTCAACTCGTATTTTAGCGTTAGGGTAATAAATTTGTCATTTTGCAAAAAACCTTTCAATTTATCGCTTAATTGATTGTTAGAGTTTAAAAAATTTGTAATTATGATATCTCATCCTCCTACCGTTTAGCCACTCTAACTGGGGTCGGCACAACATATTATAAAAATGTCACATGATTTGCCTACGTATTTTACCACCAGCCGCCTCCCTGACGTCAACTACCTTAGTCGTATTTTACGACACCTACATAAGAAAACGGGTGATCTATACTGCCTTTTACGAAAACTTGGTAAAAAATGGGGGTGGTCTCTTCTACTCATCCAGATACCATGCGGCGTGTAATAAAAAAACCTTTTAATTTATCGCTTAATCGATTGATAAATTAAAAATTACTTATTATTACTTTAACGCATAATACTATAATTTTAAAGTCTATCTGTCTTTTTATTACGCTTTCAGAGCTATCCGTTAGAATAGTATTGATGATTTTTGGTATTTTTGGTCAATTTGGAAGCTTATATTCTAAATTCTCGTTTTTGCTCAGAAAAAATTTGATCACTTAAGATGACGCGAACGAAATTGCCAACTTATAAAAGTTCGGTTTTTGTTACCTTATTTAAAAAAAAAATACCAGGCCATACTACTTAACGACAGGCAAGCAAAACACAGAAAAAATTTGGTCGCAGAAAAATGCCCAGAGCCTTAACCTGTTAATCAACAGTTAAAGCCCGCATTCTAATAGTTATGCCACCATGGCTACTCCTACTTACATAAACTCTTAAATATACATATTTAAAAACATATCAACAGTTATTTCCTCTCAATGTCTGTAATGTATTTAAATATTACTCTATATTCATATACGGAAATAAAATAATATATATTTTCGCGATTTGAGTTTCGTAAAAAAAGTTCAAATTGTCTATGCCCCAAGGTAAGCCAGACTCGTCAATCTACTGTCAAGTTTACATTTTTCCCCGTCGAGAGTTATAGCAGTGTTGCCAATTACCGTTACAAATAAGGTTAGTATATAAGGTATATTTGGTAATTTAAAAAAAACTTTTTTTGGAGAGAAGGGTTGGAGCTCTGAACCACGAAGCCTCAGACAACTTTCTTATTAAGCGAACGGACTAAATAGTTCAATTTTCAACTAAACTCAAATTTCCATAGACTTAATAAATTAAGTACCTACCTATATACCATAGCCTCCAAATTATTTATACGAATTATTTATTTATTTATGTTTGTTGCTCTTTCACGGCGAATCTGCTGAATCAATATCGATGAAATTTGGCACAATTATTCCTTACACACCGGGCTAACATATAGGCTATAGAAATTCTGTTAATTTTACAGGAATAGGATGACATTGAAAAACGTAAAGCGCGACAACAGTCCATGCGAACGACGTTGCAAGTAAAAGCTAGTAATAAAAAAAATCTGTTCCAGTATCAAGAAATTGGTTGTTGCAAGCAATTTGTTCAATCAATTTCAATTTTAGCTTTGCTATTACAGCATTTTAAAACACTGTTAAAAAGAGGCTGCTACAGAAAGCCTACAATACTGTGGAGGATTATTTGGATGATAAGAATGTGTGGATATAGCTCTCTTCGTACCTGTACAAGACAGGAATAACTAAATGTAAATAGTATTAAGAATTATATTTTTAAAAAGCAAGCTCTTCTCGGTAGGAACAGCTTTCCGAACCAGCAGTAGAGATGACGATTCAAATGCACTTGTTTACAAGTTTATTTAAATAAAAAGTATTTTGAATTTGAATCGATAGTGCCATTAATGGGTTCGCATTCTTAGTTTCTTGGAAAGAGCGACGATAAGGTGGAACGGTGAAATGTACTTAATATCAATTAGGAAAATAAAACTTAAAATTCCTTGGATTGAATACGCGAAAGTAACAACCTCTTGAACCGTTAATCAATTACAAATAATTTTAATACCAGAACTTCGAGGTACTGGTATAATAGAATTTTCAATTTCACTTAAGGTTCGCTACGGGAGGTTGTAAAAAATTCATCAAGTTAATGAATCACCATTTGAAATTACGTTGCATTAAAAAGGTATTTTTAACAGCCGATTTTTTGTTGTTGATCTGATGAAAACGTGATAAGTTGGATCGAGTATCTTTTTTATTTTCGGTTTTAATATGTAGTTAATAAAACAAATTCTTATGTATCCCTGTAAAAGCCAATTTTCATTCAAACATTTGAAGCTTACATCCTTTTGTCAACTGCTAAGTTAATCTAAAATGTAGAACCTGATTGACCGAGCCATGAATTCCCCGAATAAGCTACGCTAAATTGACAATCTACGGCATAAATAGTATTTTTATATATTCAATGTAAATTTGAGTATTTTTTAACGAATAAACAAAACCTCTCTTATTCTGAATTTCAGGAAAATCGTTAGAGTTGTTTCCGAGACTCCGATATAAACAACGATATTTTTACTTTATACTTATGCAATAATAAAAAAGCAATAAAAAATCCCACCATTTACTCCTTCTCTACAATTCAATGACACATTGACGGCGACAATGTTTCTCATACTATTCACTCAACTATTTGAAGGAGGTTGTGTTTGAAACATGTTGCAACAGTAATTAAAGCGTAAGATTGTCATGAAGAATCTTTATCGTGCTTACAAATGCAGTACATGCAATTTAATATCAAAGTGCGATGTCGTCCTAAATCCTAATAATTTAATGCTGAACTGAGGAGTAATCTCTTCTAGATTCAATCCTGGCAACAGCATCAGGCTATGCTTATAATAAACATGCGTTGTTATCGAGACTTAAATATATGTAAAATTGCAGCTCACTCGGACACCGGGAAGTTAGTCAAATTTAACTTGCAAGGTTCCACCTTTACAAAACATACGTAAAAGTAAAGTAAAGTAACTGTTCCTATCCCACTGCTGGGCATAGGCCTCTCTCCATTGCTGGAGAGACGGGTTGAAGCTAAGAACTACCACGCGGCTCCAATGCGGATTGGTAGGTTACAGATATCCCTAGATTTCTCCTCACGATGTTTTCTTTCACCGAAAAGCGTGTGATAAATTGTAATTATCAATTAGACATAAGTTTTAATAGAAAAACTCATTGGTGCCTGGATTTGAAAGAGTCCCACGGTCAAACCGCTGGGACTCTTTCAAATCACAGCTTTTTCAAACATATGTACAAGGCATAAAATAAAAGGTTTTTAATTGTTTTGTTAATTCAACTGTTCCACCTTCAAATACATAAAAGGCAAGTTAAATAAACGCTTTTAATTTGTTTTATGCAACTGAAGTGATATTACATATTCACTATCGAATTACATATTCACACAGAAGCAAGTGAACCGACCCGAATAATGCATTTACAAAATTGATCATCCCAGTTCACGTTACATTACGACAACAATTCGAGCTACATTGCTGAAACTAGATCACAAATCTAGTGGGCTTTGATCGCTAATCATATTACCTTGTCCATACGTGCCTTATACACAATTGGAGTGTACTGAATATTGCAAGTTGGTAACTATGTTTGCGATTTTTTTAAGGAAATAGAATTTATACATATTATAAAACAAAGACCACAAAAGCTGTGTGTATGTGATCGATTTTGTTATAACCTACTGAATTGATTTTAGTACAGTTTCCACTAAAATATAATGCAATTCTTGAGGATGGTTTAGGCCAATAAAACGGAACGGCTGAACCGATTTTGATGGGACTTTCACAGGAAGATAGAGTAAGTTATGGAGAAACATTTTGCATTTTACTTGACTGGCCCCTTTGGCGCAGTGGGTAGCGACACTGTCTTCAGCTCAGCGGGTCGTGGGTTAGATCGCCGCCGAGGGCCAACATTTTCTATAAATGAATTTGTTGGTCTTCGAGTGTGGGTGGTATATTTCAATTTAAGTATGTGTTTAAAAATTATATAAGTATATATTCACCAGTTGTCTGTCTACCAACAAGTATTAAGTTACTTACTTTGGGGACGAACGACCCTGTGTGTAAGTATCCCATATATTTATTATTACACATATTATAAAGGAAGACCCCAAAAGCTGTGTTTATGCGAGCGGCCTGTTACTATCCCACTGCTAAGAATAGGCCTATTCTGTCCGTTTTTTGAGAATGATTGGAGCTAAGACCTACCACGCTGCTCCAATGCGGATTGGTTACACATATCTCCAGAATTCTCTAGAGATATGCACGTTTCCTCACGATGTTTTACTTCACCGAAAAGCATGTAATAAATTGCAATTATCAATTAGACACATAAGTTGAACAGAAAAACTCATTGGTTTTTGCCTGGGTTTGAACCCGTGATCTTCTCAAAATAATCGCATGGTGTTACCGCTGGGCTATCACAGCTTGTGAATTCGAAATATTTAACGTATTAGCCATTTAAGCTTTATAGGCAGACAGAGTGGGACAAACCGCATTTATAATATTCGTATGGCTAAGAATATTACCGCCGTGTGGTATCCTGCTGAACAGAATAGTACCACTCTCATTTCTTACCGAGGTGTCGTAAAAGCGACTAAGGTAAGTTCACCCACTGTGTGGTATCCGGCTGAGTAGAATAGACCAACTTCATTTCTTACCGAGGTGTCGTAAAAGGCGACTAAGGTAAGTTGACCCACCGTGTGATATCCGGTTTAGTAAAATAGACCACCCTCTTTCTTACCGAGGTGTCCTAAATTCCACATATTTTTTTATATATAAATTGTCATGTGACAGCATGTTTGTAACATGTTGTGCCGACGCCACTTAGAGTGGGATAAGGGCAGGAAGATGATGATGTATGGCTAAGAATATTCAACAAAATTCAATTGCGTCAAACATGTTGCAGGACTATAATAATTCGATATAAACTGTTAGATTACATAATTCTCTAGTCACTTTAACCACTGATTGCATTATGTCGGTAACATCTGAGGTGCCCAGAGGAAACTGAAAATTGAATGATAATATAGGTGGTCTGACGGCGAATAATCTCATTATATAGCTGCCTGTCTGAGGTCAGTGTCAGTTTAACATATTGTAGTGATACACTATATGGTTATTACGTGATGCTCGCGCAAGTAATTCGATAAACGGCTAAATGAAAATTTTGTATCATTTAATATACTTTTCTGTTTTTAACTTAATATCAATTTACAGTAGTACTAAAGTTCTTAAGTCCCTCCCCCAAAAAAAGGAGACGTACGTCCTGCAGTGGAATATTTAAAGATCGTTATTTCACCTTAATTCTGAAACACTAGTCGTGTTTTCAATTAGCGATAAGTTGTCGTATTAATAATGCACGTTTATTTTTATATATTGACTGGCCCGTTGGCGCAATGGATAGTGACCTTGCCTTCAGCTCCGCGGGTCGCGGGTTTAATTCCCGCCGAGGGCCAGTATTTTCTAGAAATGCATTAGTGGGTCTTTCAGTCTGTGTCTATTTGTATTTAAGTATGTATTTAAAAAATATATAAGTATATATCCACCAATTATCTGTCTACCATAATAAAAGTATTAAGTTACTTACTTTGGGGACTGACGACCATATGTGCAAGTGTCATATTTATTTATAGAGATAGAGACTAAAAGGCTATATTTATGACTTTACTACTTTGAATTTCATTAAAAAGGGACAAAAACTAAAGTAGACTTAGAGCCGTCATTGTCACTGCCAGGACCCTAATACACCCCCCCCCCCCCCCTAATACATTGTGGTATATCGCCCCCTAAAGCGCGGCGTCCGGGTACATTGTACCCCTTGCACCATAGGTCAAGACGGGCTTAGTCTCTGGAAAAATTCTCATTCAAAAGAAGCATATGAGGCGTCATAATTTGCTTAATTAACACTGCTTAGCACTAATTGTTGGAAATGTGAAAAGACAAGCTATCATCAAAAACGCTGCTTAATCCCATTGAGGAATAACATAATCTCTTATGGTGAGACTATTCCTTCTTTATGGGTCAACACAAAATACCATGACTTGAAAATACGCATTTAAATAAACATCCGTGAAAACACGCGCTTAAGTAAACAATGCACATTAAAAATTATACTTTCGTGGTAAAGTCGTAATATTTGTATAGTTTCGTGGTAACGTCGTAATATTTGAGTTTCACAATATATTTATAGCAATAGAATTTTTATGGATTAGAACATACATAATTATCTTCCTGCCCTTATCCCACTCTAACGGGGGTCGCAACAACATGCTATAAACATGCTGTCACATGATTTGGCTGCGTTTTTACGACCGACCGCCTGCCTGACGTCAAGTTACTTCTGTCTTTTTTACGACACCTCGGTCAGAAAGAAGGTGGTCTATTCTACTAAACCGGATACCACACGGCGGGTCGACTTACCTAAGTCGCCTTTTACGACACCTCGGTAAGAAATGAGGTTGGTCTATTCTACTCAGCCGGATACCACAAGGCGGGTCGACTTACCTTAGTCACCTTTTACGACACCTCGGTAAGAAATGAGGGTGGTACTATTCTATTCAGCTGGATACCACACGGCGTAACATACATAATTTATTTATTTATTTATATTATGGAAACAAACAGTACTATGATAATTATTTACATTATAAACATATAAGCCAAACATAAACCAAAAACAGTTTCCAAATATTGCATTAACTCATAACAATTAAACATGCAAATGAAGGGACATAATAAAAAATTACAATTCGATTATTATAATAATAATAATAATATATACATAATTATAATATATAATAGACAAAGTTGCACTGCGGCTCCTGTTTTTCGCCTTGCAAAAGTACGTAAGTCGTTTGTGGGTTTGGGTATAAGATTCTATAATACCGCAATCAATTTTAAATTTTTTGGCAGTTTAAAAACCGTGTTAAAAAGAGGTTGATACACTACTATACTGTTGAGGATTACTTGGATGATAAGAATGCGTGGATATACAATAGCAACTCTTCCATCCTGTATAAGACAGTTATTACTAAATGTAAGTAGTACTAAATGTAAGATAAAAATAAAAATAAAATAAAAATATTTTATTCAATTCAAAGAGATTTACAATTTAAATGTTTATCCGTTGGGGACCCACACTAGGAAGCCTGTGTCGTGGGAACCCGTCATATGATTTACAATATTATAATTATCGTAATTTGAAATTATATTTATATAATTATTATTTTGAAAAGAGCAACCGCCAAGTTTTTTGCTGGCTCTTCTCGGTAGGAGCTTTCCGAACCAGTAGTAGAGTTGATGATTCAAAAGCACTTACAAGTTTAATACAATTAACAATAAAATACTGTTGGAGATCGGAATAAATAAATAAATAAGCATTACCTAATCTATGCTATAAAACATTTATATCGGTACATACATAATAATCAAACCTAGTCTAGTCTAGTAACGGCCTGTTACTATCCCACTACTGAGCATAGGTCTCTTCTCCCCGTTGGTTTTTTTTTGGAGAGAAGGATTGGAGCTCAGACCTACCACGCTGCTCCAATGCGGATTGGTAGGTTACACATATCCCTGGAATTCTCTAGAGATATGCAGGTTTCCTCACGATGTTTTCCTTCACCGAAAAGCGTGTGATAAATTGCAATTATCAATTAGACACATAAGTTTTACTAGAAAACTCATTGGTGCCTGCCCGGTGTCTGAACCCTAGACCTTCTCGAAAGAGGCGTACGGTGATACAGCTGGGCTACCACAGCTACATAATCAAAGCACGAATGCTTTAATCACGAGATGAAAGATTTTCATCAGTGGAGTGCATTTGTTCGCATTGTGCTCATGCGATATGAATGGCATTGTTTTGATCCGAAACGATGTTACACGGATAAGTATGGAATGTATACGCATCAATTATTCTAGAGGTCAGTATTTAGGTCAGTTCAATTTAGTAGGGTTACAACAGAGTAATGAAGGTAAAGAGGTTACTTTATAAAAACACTTCACTCAATTTTTTTTTATCGTAAGCTGATATAATCATAAAGTTATGCAAGCTATATTTAGGCATGTAATTGATAGTGACATAATAAATAAGGGAAGATGAAACTCGGATACTTCATCTTTGTCTAATCACACATAAAAAAGAGAGATAGATAGATCACCCTCATCAGCTTTTTCTGTTGTAATATGGCATATTTAAGGCTGGCTTTCCTACTCTAGTATAATAGCTGTATGGATATAATACAGTATAATATAAATATATACAACAACGAGTTCTTGACTGAGTGGACGGGAGACAAGGGAGGGAGGGAGGTGGGATAAATGTTCACTTTTAAATATTTCCATTGTTTAATTTAATTTTAGTCATTTTTATTTACCATCATAATGATATAATACTAACAATCTCAATACTAGAAATTTGGCTAAAAACAAAACATATTGAAACACTTTCTTTGACTTACAGTTTAACACTTTCGTTAACTTGGTGTAAAAAATCCATTTTTTTTTAATTGAGCACTTCCATACATAGTTTGATTAGGTTTCAATTTACTCCCATAGAGTAAAAGATATTATTTTCAATTGAAAAACTTTCACAGTTAAACCTTTAAATATTAGTATAGATTCTGGAAAAATCACATAATTAAACGTTAAGTAGGAATTTGAAGTATTTTTTAAAGTGTGTATTATTATTTCACTGCACATGTCTTTAGAATATTTCATTTCTCAACATAAAAATTCTATTCAAGGAAAGTATCCTGACACTATATTATGAAAAAGTCTTTATACCTAAACCTCTGTCAGCAACCTACTCTATGATCCATTCATACATTGTATAATAACACTACAGAAACACGAAAACATCATTAAAGGAAATATATAAAATTTTACTTCATTATAATCACGCTGATCACAGTATTCATAGATCAATCACGTGTACGTGAAACCAAAAATGTTAATAATTAATCGAGAATTCAATTCACACTAATAATGCTGTTATTGCGTTGCTATGAAGTTTATTATGGCTTGAATGTGTATTCAAATATGAATAATGCAGCCTTGGGTTTATTGGTGTTTACAGACTATGAATCGACGATCAGTGAATTAGTGATTTGAAACTATTATGTAACAGTACTAAACAAGGTATACCGGATGATATTGGCTAATTTTAAAAAGACATATATGCACCTGAAATTTAAATGCTATGAAAATATAGAAATACTTGATGTAGTGCTTGTGTATTGTGGTGGCGGTGTTGGAGGTTGGTGCATATGTTTTTACGGATCCTGCATGTATCAGGTATGAAAACGGATTGTCCACTCTATATTTAGCATTATATATATTTTCTATTTTCCATCATCGTGGATTATAGCAAAATAATTTTATTATTACTTTTGTGTTATCTGCGCAAAGTAACGCCTAATTCTATAAATTATTTAGAAATACTCGAACCAATAAATAAAAATATTCGAACCATTATGTTTTGCAAGTCAAATCCAAACTAGTAAATCTCAAAATATGGATAGAAAATGCATTTTTTTTGCTAAAGAATATTATTTTATTGAGCAGGTTTCATATCTATGTCAAGGCTCTAAGAATAGACTAATAACAATAATTCACATCAGTCTCTTATACATCACAGATTAATAATATCATAAGTATGAGATAACACAATTTCTTTAATAATAAGTAAAAGATTGACATTTTTAAGTAGCTTTTTACTTATCATCTTTATCCCATTCTAAGTGGAGTGCGCACAACATGTTATAAACATATTGTCACATGATTTGGCTACGTATTTTACGACCGGCCTGCATGACTTTAACTTAGTCGTATTTTACGACACCTCGGTAAGAAAGATGGTGGTCTATTCTACTCAACCGGATACCATGCGGTGGGTCAACTCGCCTTATTCGTCTTTTACAACACCTCAGCAAGAAACAAGGGTCTATTATACTCAGCTGGATACCTCACGGCATAAGTAACTTTCTACTCATTATTTTTTTAATATTATAGAAACAAAAGTTTTAAATTGATCAAACTTAATGCAGATAATATAAATTCTGCGTTTTATTTTGTTCCAACCAAAGCACAAAAACCAGAATCGTTTCTTGTGCTTTTTGTGCTTTGGTTTGTATGTAATGCTATATAAATCTTACTTTTTCTTGTATGTAATGCTATATAAATAATAATAATCCTTTATTAGAGGCCTTAATTTAATATCAAATTACAGATTTACACTACCCTCTGTACTGGGCAAACCCTGTATCACAGAAGTCAGTTCCTTCCATTAATACAACAAATTTACGTTTGTGTCTGTATGCAACACAATGTGTAATGAATGAAGTTGTTCGTTAGTGAGTACACGTGTGTATGTTGTGTTAGTGTGTGCGTGTGTGTGTCGAATGAAAGTGTATGCAATTGTTGAAGTTGTTTGTTTATGAGTCACGTGTGTGTATATATGTATATATATATACTTTTTTTAAATTATATTAGCTTGTTATTTTAAGTATATTCTCAGTGTCTTCATAGGTGTAAGCTAAAAGGGAATTTGTGATAAGTTTTAGGTCAAATTTATTTATTTTGTACAATAAAGTAAAATGCATTAAAACATTGTGTCCCTATTAAAACGTTATTGACAGGCAATAAAACGATACCCGTTTAAATTGATGCAGAAATTAACTCAATTGCCTGCTCACTGTCACTTTGATCAATTTAACCATTTATTATCGTTATGGTACACGTTCATAATAGGTTATTTTCATGTAGCTTTTACCGTTTTCAGGTTCTCCTACAATTTCACTATACTCTTTAATCAAATCAAATCAAAAAAATCTCAATCTTATTTGAAACTAAAAGGATTTTCAAATAGACATTTTTATCATTCAAATATTCTTCAATTCTGTAATATGCTATTCTAACACTTTGTTTAAACTTTTATTACACAGTCGTCAACATTTTATTTGATACAGTTACAATGATACAGTGCAATTGTAAAGCGTCTTCCTCTTTTAGGAATGTGAGAAAAATCGATTTTTATATTAATCGATTTTTTTGAATGAAAAATAGATTTTTTTTAATTGATTTTATTGTAAATGTCTATCTCTATTACTAGAAGTTTACACTTACAATATATATTTGAGAAGAACATCTTTAGCGCGCTTCAATGCACCATATTTCACCTATGTTTCGTGTCTAACAATTTCAACATCCTCTCCAACTAGCTGTAAAAAGTAAGGATGATAACAAAAGTATTGGGCTAGCATTGGTTTTAACGAGCGTTGAATTTTGATATCATTTACTGTATATTTTAGTCATTAAAACCGCTTAAGGTTAATTATTAAAACCAGAGTTTCAGAGTTCACAGAGAATCACAAAGACTAAAGCCGACGGCGAGCTCAAATATTGAGCTACAAAGATAAATGTTAGTTTAGGCTAATGGCTGAATAGATGTCATTCTGTAACGATAAAATATTAAAGATAATAAAGAATTAACGCTTTGTGGTAAACATTGTAATCCTGAATCTCAGACGAAATTTTCCAACAATGCTTATAATAATGCTTATGGAAATAACCGAAATTTCTAGCCGTCTGGTGGTATCCGACTGAGTAGAATAGACCACCCTCTTTCTCATCAAGGTGTCGTTTCATACGATTAGGGTAATTGACGTCAGGCAGGCGGTTGGTCGTAAAATATGAAGAAAAAAATGTGACAACATTTACCCCACTTAGAGCGGGATAGGGCAGGAAATAACCTTAACAAAAATTTTATATCATCAGAAACTCTCTTATTACAATTTCAATTTAATTTTAACGAGTTCAATGATCCTGTGCTAACGTTCCTTACCTTTCTTTTCTTTAATATTTTAATAAGTTAATCTTCACTACATATTATAAAACAAAGTCCATATTTCCGTATGTACGCATAAAACTTTAAAACTACGCAACAGATTTTGATGCGGTTTTTTTTAATAGATAGAGTGATTCCAGAGGAAGGTTTGTACGTATAAAAACATTCAATACGAAGTAGAGAAATACTGTAATTTTTGAGGTTTCTGTAAATAATTACATTTTTTTCCGCTTACATTGCAAACGCAGTATAAACCCTACGAGATTTATCAAAATGATGTACTAAGTATTTGTACACCTTAAAAGGGTCTACAGAAAAGTCCGCGATGGTATATATCTATCTCTTATGGATAACCCACAATAGCAGTTTTTTTCAT
The DNA here is from genome assembly GCA_947086495.1 of Morpho achilles. Classification (NCBI taxonomy): domain Eukaryota; kingdom Metazoa; phylum Arthropoda; class Insecta; order Lepidoptera; family Nymphalidae; genus Morpho; species Morpho achilles. The sequence continues at coordinate 12,969,127 of CAMTZB010000013.1, forward strand.
TTACTTTTTACGAAAAATGATGCCTTATGTTCAAAGCAATTTTTATACAATACAGCATTAATCCTTATCCAATTTAGTACCTTAAATAAATTGTTGATTTAATATAAATCAATATGGCCGTTTACAGCATGCAATTTAAGTGAACATTTTCGGAGATATTACAGATTTAAAATGCCGTGAGGACGCCGCGCTTCACCCTTTAGCACTTCGAATCTTTTAGAGTTTGTTTAAAGAGATTCTGTAATTAATTGTAAAAATAAAATACATATTCCAAAGATAGCAGGAAATCGTCTTGGTATAGGGAGAGGAAATTGTTTTTCTCCAAATTTAACGCTTGCGGGCCACGGGCAGTAATGAATAAATCAAAACTACTGGATCGATTTTAATAATTTTTTTTACAGTGACTGACATGGGATATATATTTTATACCCGTGCGAAGCAAGGGCAGGCCGCTAGTGTATATATATTTTTTGTTTCTGAATTTCGGAAATAGCTCCACCGATTTTCATGAAACTTAGTACGTAGAGGGTATCGGGGGCGATAAATCGTTCTAGCTATTGATCTATTCTTGGGACCATTCCATGTGGGCATGATTTATATAGTCCTAGCGTGTAAGTAATTTAAAATAAATATAACTTGTACATTTTTGCTGTAAATAAATAAAAAAACATATAGCTAGGTTTAATTAAAAAATATATCGTTTAATTCCTGATTTTGGACACTGATAAAAACTACTATAATTTTATGACAAATCAGAAGATAATTACGCTGTCTATTGCAAAGTCATGATAGCGCAATTGGGTATCGAGCGGTCTGGAATTCTTAACTATGATTGATCCCAGACAAATTTTTTTTTAATTGCCTTTTTTTAAATTTATTAAAAAGAATTATGTGTCGGTCACCCCGGTACTTATCTATTATACGTGCAGTGTTTACGTGTTCAAATATCCAACACGCCATTGCAGTCAAATAATTGCAGAAGGACGATAGCGTTACCTCATTTACTAATCGATACTTATTTTACAATCTGAAATACATTTGTCGCATTAACTTAATAGAATGCAAATTGCTTATTTTGATGAATATTAATCTTTAAGCTTAATAACTTCTGAAATAAATAAATGATTGGCGCTATTCACTTATCTACAGCTCACTTATCGTATATAGGTTTAAATCAGATTCAGATTTATTAATAGCTGTAAAATCAGTGTGACAGTATTTTTCCCGCGTAAACCTATACTGTAAGCGGGAACTGTAAAACAAAAGTAGCCTATATATTGCTCTACAACATCCACTATCTTCCAGTGAAAATCCTATCAAAATCGGCTCAGCCGTTCAGGTACCATTCACCTACACTTTCCTCAAGAATTGCATTGTCTTTTAGTAATAACCGTACAAAATCCGTTCAATAAATTTGACAAATATAGCACGTACTGACAGACAGCTTTTTGGGGACCTTTATAATATATAAATTTTTTTTATTGTTAGTTTATTACTAACATTTAGTGTTACTTAAAAAACTAAAAAATATTACTCCCTCCCTACATTCCTTCAGACATTCTTTCACTGAAATTAAATGAGAGTATTAGTTAGCTAAATCAGATGCCTCCTCCAAACAAGTACATAACTTTTAATACTAAAAGGTGCGTGCCCAAGATTTAAAGCCATGAACATTTGTATCGATATTAATTAAATATTGCTATGGGGTAAATGCGCGGACATTGAAAAAAAATTGTATTACAAAAAAAGAGCCATACGTGGCATTTACAATTTAAGTCCACGTAATTCCTTGCGAGAGAAGTTTAAGGAAATAGGTATTCGTACATTGGCTTCACAGTATATTGTTAGCAATTTAATTTTTGACCATAAGAACATACATAATTATAAAAAAAATTGGCGATGTATACAATAGACAAAGTAGGAACCGATATAAGCTTGCGGCTCCTGCTTTGCGCCCTGCAAAATTACGTAAGTCGTTTGTGGGTATAGGATTCTATAATAAAATACCGCAATCAATTTTAGCTTTGCCATTACAGCAGTTTAAAAACGCTATTCATTAAAGGCTATTACAAAAAACCTACTATACTATTGAGGATGACTTAGACGATCAGAATGCGTGGTAGTAGCTACTATTCGACCCTGTACAAGGCAGAAATAACTAAATGTAACTAGTAATATGAATTATATTTTTAAAAGAGGGGCCGCCGAGTTTCTTGCTGGCTCTTCTCGGTAGGAACAGCTTTCCGAACCAGCAGCAGAGAGCCGATTCAAAAGCACTTGTCTGACAAGTTTATTTGAATAAAGAATATTTTGAATTTGAATTTGATAAAGTATTGTAACCGTTTGGCCATCACAACCTTTTAGATAGATAGATAGATAGAACATTCTTTATTGCACCACATAAAATTACAATATACATTGTAAAGAAAACGATGTTATCTTAATGCAGATACAATAAGGCGGCCTTATCGCTAAGTAGCGATTTCTTCCAGGCAACCTTTGAGCTAGAGACATTAAATTTAGGGTAACAAGGTAGGTGGTGCAATGTATACAAATTCTAATACATAAATATATCTACATACATACATATTTATTTATTTATTTATTTATATTGTTTTAATTTAAACTTGAAGCTTCGTAACGATTTTGCCTCCTTCCTTCAATGCATTCCACAATGTAATAGCTTTTATATTGAAAGAACGTCCAAAAAACTATGTGTTATGTGAGGTATTTTATTTATTTGTATTTCAGGTATATCTATAGACACACTAATTAACAATTTAAATTTCACTTAAGTTAAAAGAATGAAGACTAAAATGGCTATTTAAGGCATTTTCACGCTCGCTTTCAGCCGGGCGTAATCGGGGCCAGGCGCTTTTCAAATATTTAATTTAACTGTGAATTCAAACTGAATTCTATGAACAAATTAGTGCAGAAGAATGTTGACTTAAATTCGCGGGACCTCATTAAAAGTCCAAGCTTTTTATTGTATCGTGTATAAAAATTTTAAATTGAATACTTCTTAAGCCGATTGGAACCATATTCCAACAGTTGATTGGCTGTAATGAGATGATTGGTTATCGGCAAAACATGTTACAAACATGTTGTCACATGATTTGGCTACGTATTTTACGACCGGCCGCCTGCCTGACATTAACTTACTTACAACAACTAACTTAACTTAGTTGTATTTTACGACATCTCGGTAAGAATGAGGGTGGTCATTCTACTTAAGCGGATACCACACGGTGGGTCAACTTACCTTCTCGCCTTTTAGGACACCTCGGTAAAAAATGAGGTTGGTCTATTCTACTCAGCCGGATACCACATGGCGTAGAATTTCAGAACAATATCATCATAAAATAGGTAGATAGTAAATCAATAATAATTTCTTGCTTATAAGAAAGTTAATAAGTAGTTAATAAGTACAGCCATAAGACGGTAGCTGAGTAGAATAGATCACCCTCATTTCTTACCGAGGTGTCGTAAAAGGCGACTAAGGTAAGTTGACTCACCGTGTGTTATCCGGTTAAGTAGAATAGACCTCCCTATTACTTATCGAGGTAAGGTCCCTCTTACTTAAGATAAGTTAACGTCAGGCAGGCGACCGCTCGTAAAATACGTAGCCAAATCATGTGACAACATGTTTATAAAATTTTGTGCCGATCCCACTTAGAGTGGGATAAGGGCAGGAAGATGATGAATTCGCTGCTCTTCGAGTCTGGGTGTATATTTGTTTGTAAGTATGTATTTAAAAATAATATAAGTATATATTCACCAGTTGTCTGTCACCCATAACACAATTACTAAGTTACTTACTTTGGGGACGGACGACCGTGTGTAAGTAATATACGAGGTGTGTTCAAAAAGTATCGCGAATTTTGAATTTTCGCGAGTTACATATATTCCAATTTCGATTCTTTTTGTGGCGTTATGTTGGTACATATGTCTCTCACTTATGCTGACAAGTTGGGCCATTTTGAATGTTCGGTTAATTGTTGACAGCTGCTTTGGTTGCACGTGTTTTGGTTCGTCTTCGATTTTTACCTATTCAAAAAATGGAACAAGGAACCTGTATCGATTTTTGTGTGAAAAACGAAATTAAGTGCGCGGATGCATTCCGAGTGTGGACTATGGCATATGGAGAAGCTACTTTGGACAAAAGCAACGTTTGTCGGTGGTACAAAATGTTTTTAAAAGGCCGAGAAGATGTGAATGACGAAGAGCGTGCCGGACGACCAAGCACTTCAACAACAGACGAAAAAATTGATGAATTGAAGAAAATGGTATTGACCAATCTTCGAATCATCGATAGAGAAATTGCCGAGGACCTAGGCATATTGATTGGCTCGTGCCATTCGATTTTAATCGATAATTTGTGGAAAAACAAAAATTGGCTTTTGCACCTCGATAACGCCCCTGTTCACACATCCCTGCTTGTACGCGACTTCTAGGCCAAAAACAACAGACCAATGATACCGCAGCCACTGTATTCCTCAGATCTGGCCCCCTGTGACTTTTTCTTGTTCCCGAAACTGAAGAGGCCCATGAAAGGACGACACTACGCCACGATTGACGAGATAAAGACGGCATCGAAAGAGGAGCTGAACAAGATACAAAAAAATGATTTTTTGAAGTGCTTCGAAGATTTGTAAAAACGTTGGCACAAGTGTATAATATCCCAGAGGGATTACTTTGAAGGGGACAAAATAGATATTTACGAATAAATAAATAATTTTTGAAAATACACAAAATTCGCGATACTTTTTGAACACACCTCGTATTTATTTATATGACTCTGATATTTAAATGTGGAAGTCTCTTAATTACACTTTCACGTGGAAAGAGACCCTCGGTCTTAACGCTTGACTATCACTGCTTATTAACTTTCTTATAATAAAAATATAATATAATTATATATATTATAGGCATAATAAAATATTATTGATTTACTATTTACCTATTTTATAATGATTTAGTTCTGAAATTCTTACATGTCTACCAAATCCGACAACTATCACTTGCCTTTCTCTGTTTACACTTAACACTGAGTCCACGCAATAAATTCCGAGGTAGTGACGTCACAATTAGCAAAGCACCGTATCGTAAGACCGTTTACTCGACAAGCAAATTAGCTAGATTAATTACAACGTAGCTCGGTCATGCGGATGTTTACATAATAAACACAGGCATGCACTTGTAGATTCTTGCATTAGTTAATTTAAATTTTCTCGGTATATAATTTTCCTTAATTGCATTATAACTTTACAGGATAATTTGATGAAATTAATTTGATTCTCCTTTAGATTAATTGGTTTTTCGAGGACGCAGGTAGCCGCGGATTCCAAACAGCACAATATCTTAGCCAGCTTCTGTCCTTATCTCCAATATTTAAATGAGTTTATATATATATATATATATATATATATATATATATATATATATATATATATATATATATATATATATATATATATATATATATATAAGAATTTAAATATTAAAGTTAATTTTGTATTAGCTTATGAAGATATATAAATGAGGATAGAAAAATACATTCTAAAATTTCTTTTCATTTTGTTTTGAAAATGTCCGTGTACACCTACAATTATGTCAAAAAAGCCCAAACCTATACACAATTCATCGGGTCTAAAAAATTTGGCAGACATTACTAGACAAAGTTTATAGGAAAACGAATCGAGTATTCTAATGTTTAAGGTGTATACCAGCATAACAAATAATACATTAATACATAAATCTTTGATGAAAGATTAAACATCCTCAACAATAAAACACAACCGCATTTTCAATGTATATAATGTTCAAATACCAATGTTTGCAGTTAATAAATCTTGCAACTAAAGCCAGTATAACAAGAGCGCTATATTGTCGCAAAGCCTAATAAAATCCGGTCGCTTCCGCCGCCCATTTCTGCCAATTACGCTGCCTCTACCTACAGTTGGCAGCCCTGCATTTTAACGCCAATGCACATAAGAACCGCGTATAGCGATAAGCGGAGCGAATAACATGTTTTGCAAATAACGTTATTTTGCTTTCCTACTAACCCGTTCAGTCTTTGAATTGATATATACATATAAAAAAGTTCATAAAATTGTTAATCTAACATTTCACCTATACCACACGTTAGAAGATAAGCAAATAAAATAGTACATAACACGAACAAAACAAAATAAGAAGTACATAAATGTAAATATAGATAAGTTGTATTACGGTTGAAAAAAATAGCGTCAGAGGAATTAGAATTTTAAAAAACCCGTTCAGTATACATATTACAATAACAAGTAAATACAAACCACAAAACAAGTAATCATAATGAAAAAAAAATAATATACCTCGCTTAAAAGTAAATACACGCCGCTTTCAGGAATAATACACCACAAAATCGACATTTAGCTATAAATTTTGACCATTGTTTCCAAATTATGTACACCTATTAAAAATAACAAGGGCACCCTCATTGAAATGACACGATACACTTGTTCGGAAGCAAAATAAATGGTCACGGTGGACGCAATTACTATACAACTATGTCTGGTTGGGTAATGAGTTGCTTTGCGATTTTGTCGTGGAATCTTTTTCTGGTGATGCTTCAGTTGCAGGACGAAATAATTATTGAGATTGTGATAGTGAATATGTGCAGTGCTTGTGTATGGTAGTGGCAGTGTTTAGTGCATGCGTTTTTACAAATGCATATATCAGATATAAAAACTTTTTAAAAAATTTAGCTTTATATATATTTTCTTTTACATATATTTTTGTCACGGATTATAGTTAATTAAAATTTTCATTACTTTCATGTAACCTTATGAGAGAAGAAATATTATAATGTGGTGTTATGTGTACGGTGTAAGTGGTGATACACGAGAATCTGGAGAAATGGTATGTACCTATACTAATCATATTATATTACTTACATTTAGTATTCTTACATTTGCCTCACAGTATTTTAAGAAGAAGCTGTGGTAGCCCAGCGGTAACACCGTGCGCCTCTTTCGAGGAGGTCTAGGGTTCAAACCCCGGGCAGGCACCAATGAGTTTTCTAGTAAAACTTATGTGTCTAATTGATAATTGCAATTTATCACACGCTTTTCGGTGAAGGAAAACATCGTGAGGAAACCTGCATATCTCTAGAGAATATGTATAGAGAATATTCTGGGGATATGTGTAACCTACCAATCCGCATTGGAGCAGCGTGGTAGGTCTTAGCTCCAATCCTTCTCTCAAAAAAAAAAAACGGAGAGAAGAGGCCTATGCCCAGCAGTGGGATATCAACAGGCCGTTACATTATATTTATTTATTATATTTTAAGTAATTTAATTTTTGTATATAATAATATAAAGAATTATAAAACAATAGGCGATGTATATAATAGACAAAGTAGGAACCGACATAAGCTTGCGGCCCCTGTTTTGCGCCTTGAAAAAGTACGTAAGTCGTTTGTGGGTTTGGGTATAAGATTCTATAATAAAATTCCACAATCAATTTTAAAAACACTATTAAGGAGAGGCTGATACAGAAAGCCTACTATACTGTTGAGGATTATTTAGACGATAAAAATGCGTGGATATAAATATTGTTTGACCCTGTACAAGATAGAAACATTAAATGTAACTAGCATTAAGAATTGTATTTTTTAAAAAGAGCAACCGCCGAGTTTCTTGCTGGCTCTTCTCGGTAGGAACAGAATTCCGAACCAGCAGTAGAGTTGACGATTCAAAAGCACTTGTTTACAAGTTTATTTGAATAAAGAATATTTTGAATTTAAATTATTCTTTTTATTTAAATTTGTATGTATTATTTTTGTTACAACCCGCGAACCATATTAAATAGATGATGTGCATGACTACCAGATAAATACAATTATCATATATATGGTACCATATTATTTGTTAGTTATTTTCTGTGTTATTTATTTTTTTTAAAATGTTCCTGATAAATTGCCATTGATTATTGCAATCGAGGAATGGTTGATAAAGTAGTTACATTATTTTGTCTCTTTTTTATTGACCTCTCGCTCGTTCTCTTATTATTTTATTATGCTATCTCAATTACATTATATATCTAAATCGTCATTGATTTTTAAATGTGGTCAAAACTTAGGGTTGTCAGTCAACATTATTACAGAAATAATTTTTAGTTTTTAATTGTATGAAACTTTGAAATACGACTTTTCCCAGGTTTGATATTTTTTTTGGCATATATATAAGTAGTAGTATTCGGTATGATACACACTTTCCGTGGCACCCTGTATATAGAAACATAAAACACATCTTAAAATATAAAACGCTATGCTTACCGCTCTGCTTGTGAACGGAGCGTGGCCACAAATAAGGTCTACGCCCGAGGCCATGCTTCGACATCAGTACACATAGCAAAGCCCAGTTCCACGCTAACGTTCGACACGGGCAGTCACAATTTTATAGTAAGGTTTTGATTTTACGATTATGATTGATTAATAAATTAGAAAAAAACTAAAATAGAAAGAAATTATACATACATATATTGATATGAAAAAATAAACAATTTTGTGTTAGCGGATATCTTAGTCATAAGGCGTAAACTTCGTAGCTGAGTCTACGATCTTTTTCTCAGCATACATTAATAATATGTACTAGCTGTGCAAGCAGCTTTGCCCGCATGGAAATGAGTGTGTCACAATTTTTTTTCCGAATTAAAATTTTGACATAAAAGTAGTTATCGTGAGTTAATTATAAGATATTTTTGAATAACTTTCACCGTTTACTTACTAGTAACTTCACACAAAAGTATTTATCGTGAGTTAATTATAAGATATTTTTGAATAACTTTCACCGTTTACTTACTAGTAACTTTACACAAAAGTAGTTATCGTGAGTTAATTATAAGATATTTTTGAATAACTTTCACCGTTTACTTACTAGTTACTTAACACAAAAGTAGTTATCGTGAGTTAATTAAAAGATATTTTTGAATAACTTTCACCGTTTACTTACTAGTTACTTTACTAAGACAGCTTTAAATTTTGCCTATTTTGAAATATTTTTTATTGCTGCTCCTCTCCTATTCACTTAGCGCGATGTTATATAGTCTATAGTCTTCGTCGATAAATGGGCTATCTTGCACTCAAAGATTTTTGTAAATCAAGTTAATAGTTCCTGAGATTAGCACGTTCAAACAATCAAACAAACAAACAATCTCTTCAGCTTTACATATTAGTATTGATATAAAAAAATTAAAATAATCTCAGTTGATTTAGTTGAAATGTATGTTGTTGAGAAAAGTTTTTTCTAATATATTTTTTAAATGCGTTTCTATATATACGGAACATGTGAAACTTACTTAGAATCTGAAAATTTCAGTGCAAAATTCAAACTTAAGCCCCTTTCATACAGTCCCTGAAGCTTAAATTTTTTTGCCGCTGGTTTGAAAAGTCCCACACAATAAATATATTTATCAATATTCGTGCTTAGAATTTTTTTTCTAGATATTACCACGTTATTTAGAAATACTGATGATTTTGGTCAGTGTTATTTGGGAGAGCCGTATATTCAAATTCAAATTCAAAATATTCTTTATTCAAATAAACTTGTAAAAAAGTGCTTTTGAATCGTCAACTCTACTGCTGGTTCGGAAAGCTGTTCCTACCGAGAAGAGCCAGCAAGAAACTCGGCGGTTGCTCTTTTTAAAAAATACAATTCTTAATGCTAGTTACATTTAATGTTTCTATCTTGTACAGGGTCGAACAATATTTATATCCACGCATTTTTATCGTCTAAATAATCCTCAACAGTATAGTAGGCTTTCTGTATCAGCCTCTCCTTAATAGTGTTTTCAAACTGCTATAATGGCAAATTTTAAAAAAAATATTATCGCCTATTGTTTTATAATTCTTTATATTATTATATACAAAAATTAAATTACTTAAAATATACTGTGAGGCAAATGTAAGAATACCTATTTCCTTAAACTTCTCTCGCAGGGAATCCCGCGGACTTAAATTGTATATGCCACGTACGGCTCTTTTTTGTAATACAAAGATTTTTTCATTATCCGCGCATTTACGCCATAGCAATATTCCATAGGACATAACACTATGGAAGTAAGCAAAATAATAAATTTTATAGATAGCAATTACTTGGTTTCTCAAGCCCAATAAACACTCATATAACTTCTATATTAATAACTTTTTTATTCGTCAATAACTTCTATATTTTTTAAGCTTTTTCAAGAAAATTTAGTTGGTATTTTGGTTGTAAAGAAAGTAGTAACTATAGAAAGTATTTCACAGTATACTTCTAGCTCGACATCGCTGGGCAGGAAATCGATTGGCCGGCATCAGCTGATCCGATAATAGATAAGCTATTGTGCCCGCCTTTCTATTCAAAAACATTAACTTGCACTTTATTCTTCAATAAAGGATTATATAATAGAACCTGGGTGATGTGGGATTTTGAATTGAATGACTTAATTAAAAAATTTTTTTAAAGATATAAAAAAGAAAGGGCTTAGCCGTGTGGTATCCGGCTGAGTAGAATAGTACCACCCTCTTTTCTTACCGAGGTGTCGTAAAAGGCGACTAAGGTAAGTCGACCCGCCGTGTGGTATCCGGCTGAGTAGCATAGACCAACCTCATTTCTTACCGAGGTGTCGTAAAAGGCGACTAAGGTAAGATGACCCACCGTGTGGTATCCGGTTTAGTAGAATAGACCACCCTCTTTCTTACCGAGGTGTCGAGAAATACGACAGAGGTAAGTTGACGTCAGGCAGGCGGCCGGTCGTAAAAACGCAGCCAAATCATGCTACAGCATGTTTATAACATGTTGTGCCGACCCCACTTAGAGTGGGATAAGGGCAGGAAGATGATGATGATAAAAAAGAAAGGGCTGGTGGCATGGGGGGCATCCCGAGTATTTTCAATTGTTTAGTCTGCCCATTTCCAACTGAGTAATTACACTTTTACAATTGACAGCAAAATTAACCTTTGTATTCTATTTATATTTTAGCAGTTTTTGAATGCCTGAAAACAGGGATTTAATGTCATTTTTTTTATAAAACCTAGGTAGATCGATTTATACGCCGTGTGGTATAGAATAGTAACCGTACCGAGGGTGGTACTATTCTACTTAGCCGTGTGATATCCGGCTATGTAGAATAGTACCAACCTCATTTCTTACCGAGGTGTAGTAAAAGGCGACTAAGGTAAGTCGACCCGCCGTGTGGTATCCAGCTGAGTAGAATAGACCACCCTCATTTCTTACTGAGGTGTCGTAACAGGCGACTTAGGTAAGTCGACCCGCCGTATGGTATCCAGCTGTGTAGGATTGACCAACGTCATTTCTTACCGAGGTATCGTAAAAGGCGACTAAGGTAAGTTGACCCACCGTGTGGTATCCGGTTTAGTAAAAAAGACCTCTTTCTTACCGAGGTGTTGCAAAATACGACAGAGGTAAGTTGACGTCAGGCAGGCGGCCGGTCGTAAAAGCACAGCCAAATCATGTGACAGCATGTTTATAACATGTTGTGCCGACCCCACTCAGGGTGGGATAAGGGCGGGAGGTTGATGATTATAGTCTTTTGATAACCATAAAAATGGTTAAAGTGGGTTAGCCTTAAAAGATAAACATATGATATCGCGGACTTTTATTTAGAACTTTTAGAGGGGAACAATTTTGTAATACATGATTTTTTAACTATCACCGTTTACTCAGCGAACGCAAGGAGATGTTTAAATTTTGCGTTTTCGTACTATTTTTTTATTGCTGCTCCTCTCCTATTCATCTTAGCGTGATGTTATATAGCCTATAGCCTTCCTCAATAAATGGACTATCTTACACATAAAGAATTTTTCAAATCGGTCTAGTAGTCCCTGAGATTAGCGCGTTCAAACAAACAAACTCTTCACCTTTATATATTAGTATAGATTATATTATTATATTATAATAGTTTTTTATGAAATTGCAATTCATTTACCCCTGACTCCGCTCTACTAGATGCAACGAGCGTAATATAAGTGCCTTTCATATTGAAGAGCTCTCATTTAAAGCTACGTGAGTTTTTATTAACAGACTATGAAATTTAACTGTAAATTCATAAAAGTCAGTGAGTGAGATCGCTTGAGAGTAGACCACTTACTTTGTTTACACCAAATTTATTAATTCTAATATTTGTAATAAACGTTATTTTATCGGTTATGTACTATATAAACAATATTAAATTTGAAGTATAGTGCATTCCGACTTAGAAGGAGGCAATTAGTTGTTGTTTACATAAAACAAAAACAATATCCACATTTCATTAGTGCAGTGCGTTCAAGGTTCAACGGTGCAGGACGGTTCAAGTGTATTATTGATGCGAAGTAATTACAAATCACCCTCATATAAAATTGTATCCATTTTTATTACATACTAATCGTTGTTTACGAAGATTTGCAACAGTAAATGTAGTCTAGCGGTTAAAACGTTTGCTTAACTAATTGGAAACGAAACAAGTTCGAATCCGGACAAGAATACTGGAATTATTATTTTTTTTTTTTTTTTTTTTTAACTTTTTTCTTATCTTTTTGGATTATTATTTAAAGTAATTGCTGTAATAATGAAGTATGCTTGCTGTAAAACTACAACGGGATATACCGCTGAAACTATAACATGTACGCGGTGTGCAAACAATTTTCACATGCAGTGTCTTTATCCATCCGACAAGAAAAAAAAGGATTTACATAGCTTAAAAGCCACCTGGATCTGTCCGGAATGTTGTCTTTTGGAACCAAGAGAAATTAAAAAAGATAGCACACCGTTGCGCAGTCAAGACTTAAAAACTAAACAACACACTCTTGATGACAATGTAACTGTTCGCAGAGGTGCTACGAGTACAGCGTTGAATTTCTCCGATACACTAATCGATTCGGAACCTTCTTCATCTTTTTTGGAAGTAATCAAAAACTTAATTACCTCAGAAATTGGCAGCTTGAAGGCGGAATTTAAAGCGATTGTTGCTCCTATTCAAGCCGATTTAACGGCTTTAAGAGATGAGTTTTCAGGTATGAAGCAATCTTTAGACTTCATTAACAATAGATTTGAGGAGTTCAATAAAAGGATAGATGACTGTGAGGCGAATATTAAACAGATATCAATAAAATATGCTGAGGTGGGCAAACTTAGGTCAACGCTAGAGACAATGGAAATAGAAAATCGTAATCGTGAACAATGGGCCCGTAGATCTAACGTAGAAATATATGGAATCCCAGAGAGAAAGGGAGAAGATTTATTTGCTCTTTTGAAGAATATAGCTGATAGAACTGAATACAAACTTAACATAAATACGGATATTGACTTTATCACAAGAGTTGCAGCTAAAAGTAACGAGGATAAGAAAATTAAACCTATAATTGTGCGCTTTCTGTGTCGATGGAAGAAGGATGAGTTCCTTTCACAGGCGAGGAAACTGAAACTCAAATGTGCTGATATGGGCTTTACTTCAAAAGATAATCTTGTTTACTTTAACGATCACCTTACTAGCGCTAATAAATTTCTCCTACAATCAGCTAAGAAAACTGCCCGGAACAATAATTATAAGTACATATGGGTGAAAAATTGTAGTATTATGGTGCGTAAGTCTGATACGAGCCCAGTTCTACATATTCTAACATCCAGTGATTTAAAAAAAATTGTTTAAGTATAATTGACTTCCACGGTAGTCTCTTGTCTTCTTTACATAGATTATGTAAATTTGTAATCATTTTTCCTTTTTTGTCATTTTTCGTTGTACATTTTATCATTTGTTATTCTAAGTATATTAGCAATTTTATTATTTTTTTGTTACCAGGCATTATTATTCCTTTTGTATTTGATTTAGGCCATCAAATTTTTCTTAAAATAAATCATGATATGTGTTTCTCTCCAATCGACGACTATTATAATAATTCACTTATCAACAAGTATTGCTTTATGAGTAATTCCTTCTCGTTTAAAAATGGCTGATAAGCTGACATTATTTTATCAAAACGTTCGTGGACTTCGCACTAAGACTAACTCTTTTTATAGACAACTGTTGCAAGTGGATTTTGACGTAATTTGTCTTACAGAGACTTGGTTGCATGAGAGTATTTACAGTGAAGAACTGTTTGACACGCGGTATTCGGCTTATAGAAGTGATCGTAAGTACGAGATTCGTGGAGATAAATTTGGTGGCGGAGTGTTAATTGCGTTGAAATCTAACTTAACAGTTCGGTGTTCGGCATCCATACCCATTAAAAATTATGCTGGTGACGTAGTAAAAGTTTCACTGGCCCTTGGAACCTCCTCAAAATCTAATATGTTAAATATATATTGCTGCTACTTTCCCCATGGTAGATTTCAGTATGAAGCACTTTGTGAATGTTTTGAAATAATTTCTAGCGACTGCATAAATAACCCGGACGATAAATTTTTGATTATTGGTGATTTTAACATTTCTAAAGCTATGTGGTCGAAGTCTAATTCACACATGAAACTTATTAATTATGACGAGGATGATGACGCCAATATAAATATGCTTAACAGTTTTTTAAATTTTACTAATATTAAACAATATAATTTTATTTTTAACTCCAATAATAGACTTCTAGATTTAGTAATGAGCAGCCGCGAATGCAATGTGAGTCGACATGATTCACCTATGGTAAACGAAGATGAACATCATCCATCACTACTTGTAAATATAAATGTACTTGCATTACAATCTATTAAATCTGTACCCCGTATGGTTAGATTGTACCATAAGGCAGATTATGAAGCAATTAATAGGGTATTAGCTGGCATAGATTGGTTTGATTTATTTGATAATATTGATATTACCAAAGCGGTAGACATCTTCTACTCAACAATTAATTCTATTATTGAGGATTCCATTCCGTTTTATACCATTAAATGTGCAAAAAACTTTCCTTGCTGGTATTCTCGTTCTCTTGTTAAGGTTATCTCAGAAAAACTTAAATACCACAAAAAATGGAAAGTTTATAATCGTTTATCAGACTACGATACATTTGTGCTTTTACGTGAGCGCCAAAAAAAATTACAGATTGTCTGCTATGAGAAATATATTAGGGATTCAGAAACTAAAATAAGAAGTAACAGTAAGTTTTTTTGGGCATTTGTTAAGTCTAAACAGTCATCAACTGGCATTCCTGACACTGTAACTTTTGCAAACCAGTCCGCTAATGATCCTGTTAAGGTCTGCTCTTTATTTAATGAATACTTTAAGTCAGTGTTTGATGTATCATTATGTGCTCGTGTGCCTAATGTTTCTAGTTCTGTAAAGGAGTCTCTATGTAATGTGTCTATTCATTCTATACCTATTTCGCCAGAAATAGTGGAAAAGTATCTTAAAAAACTTGATATATGCAAAGGGATGGTCCTGATGGCTTACCACCAATATTTTTAAAATCATGTAGCAAGCACCTAGCTTATCCAATTTTCCTACTATTTCATATGTCTTTGGAGTCAGGCGTGATGCCTAGTGTCTGGAAACGTTGTTATGTCACACCTGTATTTAAATCTGGAGATAGGCATATAGTTCAAAATTATAGGCCAACTAGCGGCCTGCCCCTGCTTCGCACGGGTATAAAATATATATCCCATGTCAGTCAGTGTAAAAAAAATGATTAAAATTGATCCAGTTGTTTTGATTTATTCATTACTGCCTGTGGCCGTAGCGTTAAATTTGGAGAAAAACAATTTCCTTTCTCTATACCAAGAAGATTTCCGGCTATCTTTGGAATATCTAAATTCATATAGTAAATTATTACTTATTTACTTTTATATTTTCCCTATGTATTTTATTTTTACAATTAATTACATAATGTCTTTAAACAAACTCTTGAAAGAGCGACATCGCTGCTAAAGTCGAAGTGTTATAGGGCGAAGCGCGGCTTCCTCACGGCATTTTAAATCTGTAATATCTCCGAAAATGTTTATTTAAATTACATGCTGTAAAGGGTCATATTGATCAATATTAAATAAACAATATATTTAAGGTTCTTAATTGGATAAGGATTAATGCTGTATTGTATAAAAATTGCTTTGAACATAAGGCATCATTTTTCGTAAAAAGTAAATGACAAAAACTGCTATTGTGGGTTATCCATAAGAGATAGACATATACTATTGTGGACTTTTCTGTAGACCTTTTTAAGGTGTACAAATACTTAGTACATCATTTTGATAAATCTCGTAGGGTTTAGCCTGCATTTGCAATGTAAGCGGAAAAAAATGTAATTATTTACGACATCACATTAGAAACATCAAAAATTACAGTATTTCTCTACTCCATATTGAATGTTATTAGACATGTAAACCTTCCTCTAATATCACTCTATCTATTAAAAAAAAAACCGCATCAAAATCTGTTGCATAGTTTTAAAGATTGGAGCATACATAGGGATATACGGACATAGGGACAGACAGAGAATGCGACTTTGTTTTATACTATGTAGTGATATTGTTTATTTTTACAATTGAATAGACAATGTCTTTACATACAACATTCATAGCTTTCTTATGATTAGACAATATAAACTTGTAAGAAGCACATTTAGTTGCGCCTCCGGTCGCTGCTAAATTTGAAGTGCTTATAGGTCTAAGCGCGGCCTCCTCGCGGGATTTTAAATCTGTAATATCTCCGAAAATGTTCACTTAAATTACATGCTGTAAACGGCAATATTGATCTATATTAAATCAACAATTTATTTAAGGTACTCAATTGGATAAGGATTAATGCTGTATTGTATAAAAATTGCTTTCAACATAAGGCATTATTTTTCGTAAAAAGTAAATGAAAAAAACTGCTATTGTGGGTTATCCATAAGAGATAGATATATACCATCGCGGACTTTTCTGTAGGCCTTTTTAAGGTGTACAAATACTTAGTACATCATTTTGATAAATCTCGTAGGGTTTAGCCTGCGTTTGCAATGTAAGCGGAAAAAAATGACATTATTTACAGAAACCTCAAAAATTACATTATTTCTCTACTTCGTATTGAATGTTATTATACGTACAAACCTTCCTTTGGAATCACTCTATCTATTAAAAAAAACCGCATCAAAATCGGTTGCGTAGTTTTAAAGTTTTATGCGTACATACGGAAATATGGACTTTGTTTTATAATATGTAGTGATATCTAAACTGTGTACTATTGCTAAGCTATTTGAAAAAATAATTTATGATTATGTGTTTCCTATTTTAAGACCTTCTTTAATTACTCAACAACATGGATTTATCGATAGGAAGTCTACTGAAACTAACATTTGTGAGTTGGTTCATAATCTGACTGCCGCTATGGATAAGGGACAACAGGTTGATGTAGTGTATACCGACTTCTCTAAGGCGTTTGATAGAATATCTCATTATATATTAATTCATAAACTCGGAGAAGTGGGTATACACGGTGATTTACTTCGTTGGTTTATCTCTTATCTAGACAGCCGCAGTCAAGCAGTTACTATAAAAGGGCATTGTTCAACATTTTTTCCCATTCCTTCAGGCGTCCCACAGGGCTCGCATCTCGGTCCCCTTTTATTTAATATATATATCAATGATATTATCAAAGTTTTTGAGCACTCTTCCATTCTTTTATATGCAGATGACATAAAGTTTTTAGGAATATCACACAGCCGTCCGATTGTGCTCTGCTACAAAAGGATCTTGACAGATTATGTAAATATTGTTCAGAAAACTCTTTATATTTGAATGTTACTAAGTGTAGTATGATATCATTTTCTCGAAAATCTAATATAATTAACCATACATATGTACTTAACAATGATATTATTAGCCGAGTTACAGTGGTGCGAGATCTAGGCATTTTTCTTGATTACAGATTAACATTTAAGTCTCATATTAATCAAACGATAACTAAAGCATATAAAATGTTGGGTTTTATACTAAGGGTGGGAAAGGATTTTAAAACATTTACTACCCTACTTTTATTATACAATGCGTTCGTACGTTCTATTTTGGATTACGGCTCAATTGTATGGAATCCTCAATACAAGGTACATATCGCAGGAATTGAGAAAATTCAGCGTAAATTTGTCAAGCACCTAAAATTCAGGGGTATGGTCAATAAGGAAAACAGTTTGTCTTTGTGCTCTCTAGAAAATCGTCGATTGGAAAGGGACCAAATATTTCTATATAAAATATTACGTAATCTTTTAGACTCTTCATTTCTTCTAAGTAATATATATTTTAGATGTCCTAGGATAAATACACGTAACAAAGCTTTGTTTCAAGTGCCTGTAAGTAAAACTAATTATACGAGGAATACTTTCTTATTTCGAGCTTGTCGTAGTTACAATAAGAATTTTAATGACATTGATTTTACTACTTGTTCACTTAAGATATTTAAAAAATTAATTCGGGAAAAATTGTAAATTTTAATAGGGATATGTTAAGTGATACAACATATGTTATATGTTTTTTTTTGTCATTTCTTTTTCTTAATTTTGTTTTATATTTAAATAATTAACTAACTAACTAGTCTACTCTCAATAGTTATAAGTAATTTGTGGAAACTTTGCTGGTTTTTGCATTATTTTTTGTAACCTAATTTTTTTAATTTATTATACTGTTTGTTTCCCTTATATAAATAAAATAAAAAAAAATAAATAAAATAAAAGTAAACAGAAAAATGTTGATGTGTCATATTTTTTCTAACCTAAATCTCAATCCTGTAGAAATAGGATAGAAAAGTAGCCTATATTTTGCTCCATAACCTCCTCTATCTTACAGTGAAAGTCCCATCAATTTCGTTTAGCTGTAATCTCCGTTTGTTAAGAGAATACATGTTATCCTAAGTGTGTGAAGCAGACAACGTTAACATACCTTATACATGCAGGACAAGTCAGCACACGTATCAAAACGCCGCCAACATCAACACTCCAAGCATTACACACACTCACTACCACCATGTCTACGATCTCTACCATCGATTATCCCCGAAACCGAATTATCAGGAGAATAGGCTCCACGGCAAAATCGTAATGCAATGTGATCGTGATGCGTAATATCAAATAATTCATAATTAACTATTAAATTAATTATTTAAATATTTCTATTGTAATTTCTCACCTATACTTGATTAAAGTAATACAATAATCGCTGTTATGCTAGAAAAAAAGTAATGTAACGGCCTGCTACTATCCCACAGCAGGGCATGGGCCTCCTCTCTCCGTTTTTGGAGAGAAGGATCAGAGCTAAGACCTACCACGCTGCTCGAATGCGGGTTGGTAGGTTACATGTATCCCTAGAATTCTTTTAGAGATATGCAGGTTTCCTCACGATGTTTTCCTTCACCGAAAAGCATGTGATAAATTGCAATTATCAATTAGACATATAGGTTTTAAGAGAAAAACTCATTGGCATACCCGGGGTTTGAACCCGTGACCCCTCGTGAGAGTCACACCGCTGGGCTATCACAGCTCAGTTATGCTAGGGGCCAGGCAATCATCATCATCTGCCGGGCCTTAACCCACTCTTAGTAGGGTCGGCACAACATGTTATAAACATGCTGTCACATGATTTGGCTGCGTTTTTACGACCGGCCGCCTGCCTGACGTCAACTTACGTTAGTCGTATTTTATGACACCTCGATAAGAAAGAGGGTGATCTATTCTACTAAACCGGATACCACACGATGGGTCAACTTAACTTAGTCGCCTTTTACGACACCTCGGTGAGAAATATGGTTGGTCTATTCTACTCAGCCGGATACCACACGGCGGGTCGACTTACCTTGGTCGTGTTTTACGACACCTTGTTAAGAAATGAGGGTGGCACTATTCTATTCTGCCGGATACCACAAGGGGCCAGTCAATATATTTTTTTAATTAATCTTCCTATATTTCATAAGACCACGAACTTTTGTTTAACTTGAAAAATAATATCGTAAAAGATCTCGTATTACCATAAAACAACTCATTAAAAGTTGGAGGAGCGCCGCTTAATCGCCCTTTTGCTATCCTACCTCACAGAAAAACCTATTTTATAGCATATCATGCCTTATTACAAGCTAGGAAAGTTCATTTTAAATACAAATAGCACGTTTTAAACCGTCTCCGTACATCATTATCATAATATACGGCTTAAGTAAAATAACATTTAAACTCAAATTTGCCTTGACATTGCATAATAACATCGTCATACATAAAGATAATTCTTGATAAAATTGAGCGTTTCTTTGAGTTATTCTATTGAATAAAAAGATTGATAAAATTATCTTTAATCAGGGATTAAAAGAAAATGCTCATAATGCACTTTTACCACCGTGTGGTATCCGGCTGACTAGAATAAACCACCGAGGCGTCGTAAAAGGCGGCTAAGTCTCTCCGTGTGGTATACGGCTGAGTAGAATAGACCATATTTTTCTTACCGAGGTGTCGCAAAAGGCGACTAATGTAAGTTGATGTCAGACGGTCGTAAAATACCTAGCCAAATCATTTGACAACATTTTTATAACATGCTGTGCCGACCCCACTTAGAGTGGGATAAAGGCAGGAGAATGATGCTCATACAAAGAACGGGGTTCATCGGACGCTCGCTATCGGCGGTCGATGCATCTGGTGCTCCCGATGCATCGTCTAGCGGAGTGAGGGCCTAGTCTAGAGAGGCACCGACCAAGAGGTGGCGCACTCTGAGGTTCAGAGTTGCTGCTGGTGGGGATGGGGGTAATGTGTATAACGGTACCCTGTTCCCGCCACCAGCAGAGTGGTGAAGCACTGTCAGGTTTTTAGTCGGTGAGAGTCCGACATACCCGCCGCTCGTCCCCGTCGGGCGGTGACGACCCATAATGGGTTTTCCTGACATAAAAAAAAAGGAGAATGATGCTCATAATGTACTTTCCATTCTTCTATTTAACACGAGCCAGTAAAAAGATGAAGTATATGATCGAGTAAAAAAGAGTTGTACATTTATCATGCACTATATGTTACTGTTACCGTTACTGTTTTCAAATAAAAAATGGGATTTTTATTTCCGATATGTTAGCCCAGATATTAATTTCTAGCATACCGAATTTCATTCATATCAATCTAGCAGATAAAATGTGAAAGCAAATCAGACGGGCTGTTAATCGGTAATAGGAAATTATCCATAAATAAGAAAAAAAGGTTTCATAATTCAGGATATATGAACACTTAAGTTGACGTGACCAAAGTCATGAATATAATTCTACTTTCATATAAATGCTTGTATTTAACACTCTTTTATAAGAGGATTATCCAATTCATGATTCGGTTAACAGAATAAAGAAGAGTCGACGATAACTTAATTACGGAAAAACGGCAACGTCATTATAAAATTCAGACTGAAGCTATATTAAGGTGCGTACAGACATAGCGAGGCGAGCGTTACGAATGGTTCGTCTCGCATGCCTCGAGCTGTGTGGATATGTGTGCTCACAGTGAAGATTCGCGTCATACAATCATTGCGAACGCTGCTTCAGTGCGAGCCGTACGCTCTGTGTAGAGTGTAAAAGGACGTTTTGTTTGCGTCGCACGCTCATGAGTCATGGAGCCCATGTATTCCCATAATGCATAAGTTTAAAAACACTGCAAGCAGTTTAAAAACACTGTTAAAAAGAGGTTCAGAAAGCCTACTATACTCTTGAAGATTATTTAGAAGATAAGAATGTGTGGATATAGCTCTCTTTGAACCTGTACAAGACAGTAACGACTTAATGTAAATATTAAGAATTATATTTTTAAAAGAGCAACCGCCGAGTTTCTTGCTGGCGCTTCTCGGTAGGAACAGCTTTCCGAACCAGCAGTAGAGTTGACGATTTAAAAGCACTTGTTTACAAGTTTATTTGAATAAAGAATATTTTGAATTTGAATTTGAATGTAGCATGTCTATAAAAAAATATTTTTGTCCACTAGCGTCTTGTATTCTTTTATTTATTTTTATTTATTTCTTTCAATACATATAGTTAGAAAAGAGAAAGAAAAGTAAAAAAGCACATGTATAAAGCACATGTATAAAGGCGGACATGTCCTTAAAAGGGTTCTCTTCCAGTCAACCTTTAGTAACAGAAGGAAAAGGACAAGAATTGAAGCAGAAAGAGAATTCGGGTAATATAGAGAAAAAGTAAAAGTTTATATTTAATTGTTAACTATGTAATTAACCATTTCATTATTTTCTAATATTTTATGAATTACTTATTATTATATTGGCCGCAGCTGCAATCTGCACGTCTCGCCTTGTCGGAATCATTTTTCTACTGACGAATACAATGCGTGGTTGTTGGTGTGCTCAGCTTGAGCATATGTCAGTTAAGAAGCATGTATAAATGTTCCGTCGTATGCCTTAGGTTGAGGCATGACAAACTATTCGCGACGACTCGCAATGTCTGTACACGGCCTTAACTACTTCTGCGAATGACACGCGAAAATATATATCAAGCATGTTTAATTGTAATTAAATATGTCCGTAAATTATAGTAATTGTGACGCTAATGTTGGTAGCGTGTTTTATGTTTATTTACCAACATATAAGGCCTTTATGTGTAGACTTACGCTTAGGAAATATTTCACAGAGATTATCATAGAACATCGCGTAAGTAGGTGTATTTAACCTTTTAAGAGTAGGAAAAACAAGCAATGTTGTTTTTAGAGCAGGTTGTAATTATAATTATTTTATAAATAAATTTATTATTGATTATTATGTAAAAATAAAAAAATGTAAGTTAATCAGTGTTGTAATTAGCTAAATGCACTAGCTTACAATATATTAATTTATTTGGTTTAAAAACAATTCCATATCAATCTATACATATTATATTTAAAAAACTAAATAATTTGACATAAAACCAGAAAATTAATTTTTGGTTAAAAACAATTAGATTAAGTTGATGTCGTTTTCACGTATAATTTAATCGGTATCCCGCTGAGTAGAATAGACCACCCTTATTTCTTACCAAGGTAAAAGCGACTAAAAGGTATATAAACATTGTATAATAGTACCTAAATTGAAATAAATAAAATATCCTTAATTAATGTTGCCACCAACAATTATAAGATACAATATTTAAAAGCGGATAAACTGAATGAATCGCCACTTAGCTCGGGGAAGTGCTCTTTAGAAATCTAACGAAGCTTTCATATGCACTTTGCAACTTCAATTCGCTCTCTAAACTTTGCAGCGTTATAAGTTTTTGACACTCATGACACTTTTATATAACTGAATGGCTTGAGATATAATCAAAACGGTCAATTAAAAATGGACGGTCACCAAATATTACGGACACTTTCTAATAAACATAAACAGAACATCATCCTGGATAAGGGCAGGCCCTTATCCCACTCTATGTGGGGTTGGCACAACCTGTTTTAAACATTTTGTTAATTGATTTGGCTAGTTTTTACGACCGGCTTCCTGCTTATCAACTTATCTTAGTCGTCTTTTACGACGACTCGTAGAAGTACGAAGTAATTTACAAATACCTATTATTAATTAATTCTCTTTTAAAACAGTTTATTTCAATAATAATTTAAATTTCTTTTGTTAACCTTACTGTATCTAACGTTTTTTCAAACGATCTATATGCCTGTTATATTATTTTAAATAGATTTAGGGTAGCTTTGTGAAATACATTAAAAAATAGAGGTATATATTAGGAATACTACATATATACACAGGAATATTTATTAGGATTACTTAGTGCTTTTGAAACATTCCCAAAATTGATTGCGTTACAGATTACTCACCATAACACAATTCTTTTAGCAGTTTTGAAAAGTTTTTGGAAATCTGAGAGTAGAGATTTACAGTTCATAATTAACTTAATTTCGATCTAATACTCTATCGAACATAATTTTTTTTTGTACTTTCATACCGCCACTATAATATCATTATCAATAAATGAAATATATTTCAAAGAGCTTTTAATGAAAGAAACTGAGCTTAACACGGATAAACGTTATTTAGCACGCTCACGAAGCTTTCATATGCACTTCGCAACTTAAGAGCACTCGGCTTTTCAAAGTTTAAAGTATATGACACGTTCGGAATTCTATTGAAATGAAAAATATTTTTTCAATGTTAGATACTATATTAAATAATGTGTGACCCCCTACGACTCAAGGTATTATTTATTTACGTGCCGCAACGATTGTAGAGATTGTGGTAGTGAATGTGTGTATTGTTGTGTTATTGGTGTTGAGTTGTGTTGTTCATGTGTGTTTACAAATTTTGCATATATCAAGTAAGAATGGATAAATTTAGCATTACATATATTTAATTTTATTGCGGATTAAAGCAAATAAAAATTTTCGTTGTTTTTGTAAATTTGGCACAATCAAAGCTTAGTACTTGCTCAGTAATTTTTAATCCTATAAAAATGCAATAAAAAAAGGAAAAAGATAATGTTATCTGAAAACGATCCTGGTATTGCTAAATTTGAAACCACCCGTTACCCAATAATGCTATCGTGACTTTGAAATTGACAGCGCAATCAAACTTTGCCTACTCTTAAAATTGTAGCAGTTTTTTTAGTAACTGAAAAGAGGGATAATATATTTTTAATAAAACCATACACAAGATAACTCATTTTAATATCAAAGATACACTGTGGTAACATATAGCGTTAAAAAAACTGGTTATTCTTTCAGGAATAGCGAAAAAAAACATATTAAGGGTTCTTTTAAAGATGGCGCGTACGAATTCGCGAATACCACTAATCTCATATATTCTCGTATATGTTAAAGTTACAAAATAGACGTCTGAATATTGTCGTAGCTGAAGAATGACAGAATATATGCGAAGGCACGCTCCAGCATCATTTATTCAAGATATCACAGGAAGCGGAACATTTCTGTTTGCTCGCAGCGGAACGGGTGTTGAGCGACGACAAAGTTATGCCCAAGTTAATCTGCTAGCGCCTGATTGCGATAGCGTATATCATATAACGAGTTTCGCCCGCGACTTTGCGCTCAAATTATATGTAATATATCCTTGTTTTATAGTTAATGTATAGAAACCGAGATCTGATAGCCCAGCTGTGAGACCTTCTGACTTTTGCGACTCACAAGTTCAAACCCCGGTCAGACATCAATGAGTGATTCTATTAATAATAACAATAATTAGGTTTAATTTAAAGATTTATTGCTGCCAATAAACCTGATATAGTGTTAGTAGACCGGTTAGCGCGCCGTGCAATTATTGTTAATGTCAGCATTACGCATGACGATAATCTCATAAAAGGGGAAAAATAAAAATTGATTAAATATTTAGACCTTTCTTATGAGATAACCGCCATGTGGAATGTTGACTCAACAATAATTGTTCCTATTTTTGTGTCGGTTAATGCGAAGAGCCTCGCCATGCCATGAACATGTTATAAACATGCTGTCACATGATTTGGCTGCGTTTTTTCAACCGGCCGCCTGCCTGACGTCAACTTACCTCTGTCGTATTTTATGACACCTCGGTAAGAAAGAGAGTGGTCTATTCTACTAAACTGAATACCACACGGTAAGTCAACTTACCTTAGTCGCCTTCTAAGACAGCTCGATAAGAAATGAGGTTGGTCTATTCTATTCAGCCGGATACCACACGGCGGGTCGACTTACCTTAGTCGCCTTTTACGACACCTCGGTAAGAAATGAGGGTGGTACTATTATATTCAGCCGGCGTGAGGGTGGTCTATTATAGTCTATAATATCTTCAATTTATAGTTAACTAGCGGCCTGCCCTTGCTTCGCACGGGTATAAAATATATATATATCCCATGTCAGTCAGTGTAAAAAAAATGATTAAAATCGATCCGGTACTTTTGATTTATTCATTACTGCCCGTGGCCCGCAAGCGTTAAATTTGGAGAAAAACAATTTCCTCTCCCGATACCAAGACGATTTTCTGCTATCTTTGGAATATCTAAATTCATATAGTACATTTTTACTTATTTACTTTTACAGTTCACCTATGTATTTTATTTTTACAATTAATTACAGAATGTCTTTAACAAACTCTAAAAGATTCGAAGTGCTATAGGGTGAAGCGCGGCGTCCTCACGGCATTTTAAATCTGTAATATCACCGAAAATGTTCACTTAAATTGCATGCTGTAAACGGCCATATTGATCTATATTAAATCAACAATTTATTTAAGGTACTCAATTGGATAAGGATTAATGCTATATTGTATAAAAATTGCTTTGAACATAAGGCATCATTTTTCGTAAAAAGTAAATGAAAAAAACTGCTATTGTGGGTTATCCATAAGAGATAGATATATACCATCGTGGACTTTTCTGTAGACCTTTTTAAGGTGTACAAATACTTAGTACATCATTTTGATAAATCTCGTAGGGTTTAGCCTGCGTTTGCAATGTAAGCGGAAAAAAATGTAATTATTTACAGAAACCTCAAAAATTACAGTATTTCTCTACTTCGTATTGAATGTTATTATACGTACATACCTTCCTCTGGAATCACTCTATCTATTAAAAAAAACCGCATCAAAATCGGTTGCGTAGTTTTAAAGTTTTATGCGTACATACGGAAATATGGACTTTGTTTTATAATATGTAGTGATGATTTATTGAAACCCGCTACGTCAACTTACGTCTTGTTTTATTGGGTGAGCCTGACAAGTATCAAGCCCATCCATGTTCCTTATTCATGAGCTCTTTATATGGACGCGGCAGGAACTGCGTGTAGCAGCTCGCTTGACACCTCGTGAAGGTCTGGGGTTGAGGGGGAGCGGGGGTAGTTGCAAAAGTCGTACGTATTTTTGTCGGGCGTCACTTGCTTACAATTTTACTTGAACAAAGAATATTTGAATTTGAATTTGAACTGTGACCTACTTTTATAAATCCTCATACTTAACTTACAGCTATAGACTTCAAGCGTCGGATGTAAAGAGCTATACACAGAATATTTTATTGGAGAGCGGAGATTTATAAAAGTACTGGATTTCGCAACATGTTGCAACAAATCGTAGATTCATGAGACCATCTGTTTGTCATAGTAATATTATACATATAGTCTGTCTGCTACTTTCATGCTTAATCGCCTGAAGCAATATTTATGAATTTTGGTACAATCGAAGGTTAAATATCGCACTTACATATATGCCAAATAAATTTTCCATTTTGGTTTCAGAAACAGGGAAATATATAAATTAAGTTCAAAGTTGAGGGTATTTTTAAACCAAATTTGACGAGAACGCGAGTGCAATTACTACCATTATACATTCGAAAGTCTCCACCGTGTGGTATCCGGTTTAGTAGAATAGACCACCTTCATTTCAAACTGACTGTCGTAATACGACTAAGTTAAGTTGACGTCAGGCAGACGACCGGTCGTTAAAACGCAACCAAATCATGTGATAGCATGTTTATAGCATGTTGTGCTGACCCCACTTAGAGTGAGATAAGGGCAGGAGGATGATGATACATTCTAAAGTCTAAGCTTACAGTTTTGGCTGACACAAATATGGCCACAGATCATCATCATCTTCCTGCCATTATCCCACTTT
Source organism: Morpho achilles (assembly GCA_947086495.1). Classification (NCBI taxonomy): domain Eukaryota; kingdom Metazoa; phylum Arthropoda; class Insecta; order Lepidoptera; family Nymphalidae; genus Morpho; species Morpho achilles. The sequence goes on from CAMTZB010000013.1 coordinate 12,996,633, forward strand.
AAGTGGGGTCGGCACAATATGTTATAAACATGTTGTCTCATGATTTGGCTACGTATTTTACGACCGGCCGCCTGCCTGACGTCAACTTATCTTAGTCGTATTTTACGACACCTCGATAAGAAAGAGGGTGGTCGTTCTTACCCTCGTTCTTACCGAGGTGTCGTAAAATACGACTAAGGTAAGTTGACGTCAGGCAGGCGGCCGGTCGTAAAAACGCAGCCAAATCATGTTACAACATGTTTATTACATGTTGTGCCGACCCTACTTAGAGTGGGATAATGGCAGGAGGATGATGAATAATAGTAAAGATGGAAAATGGTGAAATTAGACCTCAGAATTACACTTGCTACTACTACACTTGTTAGAACTACAGCTTTAACTGAGTGTATTTACAAACACTGAAATAAACTAAAGAGAGTCCAGTTCCGCATCACTATGGAAAGCTTTTGTCGACATTGATCAGTCGATGGGTCGCATTTGTAACGCAAGCAATCTAACTTTTGTGGCGTGCTTCGAGCAACGTTAAAGTATGAAAAACTATTTTACATAAAGAGCTTTTGATGTGAGATAATGCGAGATGCTTATTTAAATACAGTACCTGGTTGACGGGGCCTCGCTCGGTAAATTTTTACAACATAAACAAAGACAGTTCCAAAAAGAAAAAAGAAAAAAATGAGTGGTTAGCTGGGGCTTGATCTTAAGTATTTTCATTTCTCGAGACCACCCAAATAAGCTACGCTGACTTGACAATTTACAGCAAAAATAGTGTTTTATATATTCAATGTGAATTTTAGTCTTTTTTTAATGCGCAAAAACAGGGATAAAACAAACTCTTCTCTCCGTTTTTTTTTTTTTTTTGGAGAGAATGATTGGAGCTAAGACCTACCACGCTGCTCCAATGCGGATTGGTAGGTTACACATATCCCCAGAATTCGCTAGAGTAATGCAGGTTTCCTCACGATGTTTTCCTTCACCGAAAAGCGTGTGATAAATTGCAATTATCAATTAGACACATAAGTTTTACTAGAAAACTCATTGGTGCCTGCCCGGGGTTTGAACCCTAGACCTCCTCGAAAGAGGCGCACGGTGTTACCGCTGGGCTACCACAGCTTCAGCACCAAAATCTCCTACATGCTGAATTTCATGAAAATCATTGGTGTCGTTCTCGAGATTCAGAATATATCTTTAATATTTCAACGAGCTAATATATATTAACTTGTTTAAATATTAAAGATATCCTATAACCAAATATGAGGAAGCACTCTTTAAGCACTTTACAAGCTGTACCCGCTCGTTTATATTAATTTAATTGTTTAAATACGTATTTTTATTGCTCCCGATGGAAAACGGCAATCGTTTTATTCTACTTGTTAAGCCGATATATAAGCTTCAATTGTACTAAATTCTATCAATATTGCTCCACCGGATTAGCCGCGGACAAAACGATAGGCTTTCACATTTATATATAGATACGTATTGACTATTGTAGCATGGCGGTGTTTGAATGAATGATTTATTTGGTGCTAAACACTATACTATTTAAACTATTAACAAATAAATTAAAATAAACTATTATTACTAAAAACAACGCCGTGTGGTATCCGGCTGAATAGAATAGTACCACCCTCTTACCGAGGTGTCGTAAAAGGCGACTAACGTAAGTCGACCCGCTGTGTGGTATCCGGCTGAGTAGAATAGACCAACCTCATTCCTTACCGAGGTATCGTAAAAGGCGACTAAGGTAAGTTGACCCACCGTGTGGTATCCGGTTTAGTAGAATAGACCACCCTCTTTCTTACCGAGGTGTCGTAAAATACGACTATGGTAAGTTGACGTCAGGCAGGCGGCCGGTCGTAAAAACGCAGCCAAATCATGTGACAGCATGTTTATAACATGTTGTGCCGACCCCACTTAGTGTGGGATAAGGGCAGGAGGATGCTATTATTACTAAAAACAGACAAACACAGTTAAGACTATAAATTAACAATCAATCTAAAAACAGTATTGTGTGTTGTCCCGCTGGTTTTCAGAGACCACACGAAAGGCAACAACATAACCGATTAACAAAAATTTCTAATTTAAATTTAATCTATAATAATAAGATAAACAAGACTTAAAATTTCTGTATATATTACGTATATACATATATATTATATTATTTATATATTATATTTATTTTTAAGGCATCTAGTAAACCCCGCACTCCTGTAAATAAATTTACCCAGATTATCTGACAATAATCTAAAGCGACTTAATTAATTTAATGCTGGTCATTGTTTCATATTTTTATTTTTTATTTATTTCTCATTGTATATTAATGTAAGGTATTAAAACTGTGATAGCCCAATCGTTCGAAAGAGTCACGGGTTCAAATTCCGAGCAGGCTCCAATGAGTTTTCTCCATAAAACTTATTTGTCTAATTTATAATTGCAATTTATTGCTTAACACTTTGGTCGAGACGATGTTATTACGCGTTAAGTTTAATAGACGCTAATTGACATAACGTTTAGTAGTAACGGCCTGTTACTATCCCACTGCTGGGCATAGGCCTCTTCTCTCCGTTTTTGGAGAGAAGGATTGGAGCTGAGACCTACCACGCTGCTCCAACGCGGATTGGTAGGTTACACATATCCCCAGAATTCTCTAGAGATATGCAGGTTTCCTCACGATGTTTTCCTTCACCGAAAGGCGTGTGATAAATTGCAATTATCAATTAGACACATAAGTTTTACTAGAAAACTCATTGGTGCCTGCCCGGGGTTTGAACCCTAGACCTCCTCGAAAGAGGCGCACGGTGTTATCGCTGGGCTACCACAGCTTACGTTTATACAGTTCAAAAAAAATTTTTTTTTCATTATAAAATGTTCATTAATAGTACCTTGTACCAATTCCGTCAAGCTTCATTGCACTGTATTACTTTAAATTTTGGTCCAGGTCAGCTTTTGGGAGGAAAAATTGATCTAGCTAATTTACATTAAAAAAATGACTTTTTATCGCTGTTTTCAATTCAATTCAATTCTAAAATGTAGATGTTGAATGCAAATGATATTTTTACCTGTAAAACGTATTGTTGTGATAGCCTAATGGGTGGACCGAAAAAGTTCAAAACCTGGGATCAATTCCCACAAGCCACCCGGCGCTTTTTTCTTTTTTTTATTGATTTTTTTATATCTCTTAAATAGTTACCGAGCAAGGCTCGCTCTACCAGGTAATACGATGTTATACGATAATCAATCGCTTCATAGTTTAAATAATTTTAAGTAATATTCTACTCTGCTATACATATATAAAAATAAGTAAATAAATAAATATATGGGACACTTACACACACGGGCATCGGTTACCAAAGTAAGAAACTTAATACTTGTGTTATGGTAGACAGACAACGGGTGAATATATACTTATATATTTTTTAAATACAAATATACACCCAGACTCGAAGACCAACAAATTTATAAAAAATATTGTCCCTAGGCGGGAATCGAACCTGCAACCTGCGGAGCAGTCCATTATATGAGCCTAAGGATAAAGTAAGGCTAAATAAGTCTTCTATCTGCCGACATTAACATCACCAAGCGCTACTAAAGTCAGAGCTATTATTTCATAAAAGTAACATCCAGATTACTAAAATTATTTTTGATTTTCGATGCCATTACAAAACGTCCAGGAAGCCAGGAATCCATCAACTGCATTACAAGAGGTTCATATGTAGTTTTGTTTTTCTTAACATGATAAAACTCCAAGATATGATCTTAACATGCAGTATTAAATACAAGCTACTCGAACGGATTTCACAAAAAAATAATTAAAAGTAAATATGTAAAATGGAAATGTAGTACACAATAGTTCTTTCTGGAAAGTAGTGTAATTACGTTTTTGTTCGATTACGAAGGCATAGCATACAATGTTATCTGCAAATGGAAATGAACTTAATGGAATTGAATTTCATTGTAATTCGTGCTTTACAATAACTTACTTTTGCAAACTCCGCCAATATAGATAGAACACATCACATACTAATGTTTAAATTATACTTTGATGAATTGGAATCTCTTCATAGCCTGTATTCCCAAATGCTGGCGCCTAAGTCAAGTAACGGTTCAGTAACCGTAACTTAGTTAGTGGGATAGTTTCCACTGCTGGGCATAGGCCTCTCTCCATCTTGAAGAGAAGATTTAGAGCTAAGATCTACCACGTTGTTCCGATGAGAATTGGTAGGTTACACATATCCCTAGAATTCTTTAGAGATATGCAGGTTTTTTCACGATGTTTTCCTTAACCGATAAACGTGTAAAAATTGGAAATTATAAATTAGACACAAGTTTTCACTGACAAACTCATTAGTGCTTGCCCTGGCTTCAAACCCGTGACACTCTCGAAAGAGTAGCACGGTGTCACCACTAGACTTTCACAGCTATTATCTATACTAATATATAAAGCTTAAAAGTTTGTTTGTTTGTTTGAACGCGCTAATGTCAAGAACTACTGGACTGATTAAATTCTTTGAGTTTTAGATAGACCATTTATTGAGGAGGGCTATAGACTATATAACATCACGCTAAGATTAATATGAGAGGAGCAGCAATAAAAACTATTATGAACACGGCAAAATTGAAATCTGTCCTTGCGTGCGCTAAGTTAACGGTGAAAATTATTAAAAAATCATGTATCACAAAATGTTCCCCTCTAAAAGTAAAAAAAAGTACATATGTCTAGCTTTTAAGGTTAACCCACTGTTGACGACGATTTATTAGTTTTAATAATTAATGTGTTAACCGCTATAGGATAAGATTAGTTGTAAATAAAATATACAATCCGTAGTCTTTTAACTAACCTTTAGATTTAAGATAATTAACAAAATAAGCGATATTTCTAAAGTCTTTACGAACTAAGCGCCTATTATTATTATTAAGAATAAGTATTACTTGTAAGAACAATAACTGTTAACGCAATAAAGGTTGTACGGGTGCCTGCGCTAGGCGCGCATAAAACCGCCCCCTCCGGGCCCGATCGGCCACTTCGCCCGCCGGCACGATAGCGCGCGCACGCCTACACATCAAGATAATCCGCAAGTTTTATTTCTCCGCTGTACCCAAAATATCCGCTACAGTGTATGGTCCTTCGAAACGGATTAACAAGAAACCGGCGTTGAACAAGCAAGCTATTGAAGATAAGAAGAGGAATCTCACAAGTGCGACGGGAAGCCCTGAGAAGCATTGATCGACGAATCGTTCACGCAGCAGGGCGCCGACGAATCGGACCGTGAAGGCACTACCGAAGATCGCCTCAAGAACCTGCCGGCAACGGAGTCGCACCGTGCCCGAAGGCACACCAACTCACTCGCTCCACCACCTAACGGTGTCAAACGGTGGACAGTGAGTAAACGCCCTCCTGCGGCGGAAGTAGTGTATCGGACGACACTACCAGCTAGCCTTTTTCGAGGCTGTTAGTCTGTACCAGTCCGACTCACTCGCTCCACCACCTAACGGTGTCAAACGGTGGACAGTGATTAAACGCCCTCCTTGCGGCGGAAGTAGTGTATCGGATGACACTACCAGCTAGCCTTTTTCGAGGCTGTTAGTCTGTACCAGTCCGACTCACTCGCTCCACCACCTAACGGTGCCAAACGGTGGACAGTGATTAAACGTCCTCTTGTGGCGGAAGTGGTGTAACGGACGACACTGCCAGCTAGCCTTTTTCGAGGCTGTTAGTCTGTATCAGTCCGGTCGCGCCGATAAGGCTCGTGTGAATTAGTGGCCTCCTGGTAGGCAAGCCGAAGGTGTCGAGCGTTCCTCTCGATACCCGAGCACGCTAATTTCACTCGGCGTCCTCTGGCGGGCGACTCCCACCTTCCTTATCCCAACCATATCCATCCTCGGGAGAGCGTGTCTCTCGGGACCCTCGAGCGAGATTGTTAGGGACGTTAGGGTAAGAAGAAAAGGAAGCCTCAAGATGATGACCACGAGATCAAGCAAGAGGTTGCACACAAATGAAGATAACGCAGGCACGTGTACAGAAAACACCACGTGTCCAGAAAACACCACGTGTCCAGAAAACACCACGTGTATAGAAAGCACGCCGTGTATAGAAAATACCACGTGCCTCGAAGACACGGCGAGCACCGAACCGTCTGCAAGTACGAAAATAGCAAAAGGGAGGAAGACTGGGGGGTCACGTTCTTCGAAGAGCCGGCGCGCAGAATTGCTGGCGCGTTTGGAAGCCCAACGTTTAGAAAAGGAAAGAATAGCCGCTGCCGCCGCCTTTGCGCAAACAAAAATCGAATTACTGCGCCTAGAATCGGACCATTCGGACTCGAGCGACGAAGACAACGACACGGTATCCGAATGGGTCGACAAATCAACGCCACCACAGACGCAAAGCGACGGGCCGCAACAAGACAGTGAACTGGGCAAACTTACGTCAGCCTTGATAGCCGCCATTAATGGTTCAAGAGAAAACACGCCTAAACCTCCTCCGAGATACATAAGCGAGTTGCCGTATTTCGACGGTAACCCAAGAGAATGGATCGCGTTTACCGCAACGTACAAGGACACTAAGGCTTATTTCAGCGAAAACGAGAATGTGGCTCGTTTGAGAAGATCTCTGCAGGGACAAGCCAGAGAAGCCGTCAAGTCGTTGCTATACACAAATACTAATACGGACGAAATATTGGAAACACTGGGAAGAAGATTTGGAAGACCCACCCACTTAGTGAAAAGTGAGATGGCCTTGTTAGAAAGAATACCACCTATGTCACATGATATAAAGGGCATAGGTGCCTTCGCAACGACCGTTAGCAACAGCGTGAACGCTATTCGGCACATGAATAGAGTTGATTACCTGTACTCTAACGACATAGCTGAGAAGATCATCGACAAAATGAACATGCTTGTGAAATTTAGATGGTACGAATACCGAGCCACACGAGAAGAGGAACCTGTGTTGATCGCCCTCTCCAAGTTTCTAAACATGATCGCGGATCAGTTTGGGGCATACGACGCACAACCCTCAACACGTGCAAAGACAGAAGCATTCGGAAGGTCGTCGCGAAACGCGAAAGTACACGCCGCTAAACACAAAAATAGCCGCGCCGAATCGTGTTCAGAAGATAGTGACAACGACGAATTCGAAACGGAAAGGAATTTCGTGCTCAACATCATACGAAAAGAAAGGAAAAAGTGTCCATTGTGCCAAAGTGATCACGAACTAGATAGTTGTGCGCAGTTTACGAAAGAATCTGTGGAACAGAGGTGGACGACAGTGAAAAAGTTAAAAGTGTGTTTTAAGTGCCTCAAAGAGAATCACCGCAACCAAGTATGTAAATCTAAGCGTTGCGGTAAAGACGGCTGTGCCAGAAATCACCACGCCTTACTCCACGCGACCACCGAAGAGAATACCGAACACAATAAAATAGTGTCGGTAAACCACGTAGGCACGACGAGAGCCTACCTGAAGATCGTGCCTGTCGAAGTGCGCGGCCCGAACGGCACAACAACCGTCTCGGCCTTGTTGGACGAGGGCTCGACTGTCACGCTACTACTAGAAGAGGTAGCCGATCAATTAGGCGCCACAGGATCACGGCACAAACTTTCGATAGAGGGCGTTAGCGGCCAGAAAATAACTGAACAATCAAGATTCTTGAAGTTGCAAATTAGAGGTATGTTTGAAAGGGAATTCGCCCACATGAAAGCGTACACAATCCAGAATTTAAATTTGGCTTCGCAATCGATCAAGATGGAAGACATCGAAAACTGCCCTCACCTCGACGACATTCAAGATCAGATTCTATATGAGGAGACACGACCCTCCCTCCTCATAGGCCAAGATAATTGGCATCTGATTGTCTCGAGAGACCTGAAAGTCGGCGAACCAAACCGACCTGTGGCCTCATTTACCCAGCTTGGCTGGATACTGCACGGTTACAAGGGTGAAGCAACTAAACCTGTGTTGTTTATAAACCACTTAGTTCAAAGCAAAGAAAGTGAAAAAGAAAACCTGATTAAATCACATTTTGAATTAGACTCATTGGGAGTAGCACCAAAAAAGCCATTAAACGACCCCGAGCAGGAAGCGCTGACGTTGTTGGAGAACACCACAAGAAGACTCCCGGACGGGAAATTCGGATGCGGCTTATTGTGGCCAAACGACGCAGAAACTCTCCCACCAAACAGTAACAGTGCAATTAGTCGCATTTTAAACAAAATCACGAAGAAAGAAAGTCTTAAAGCAAAATACACTGAACAAATAAAAAATTTATTGAAGAGCGGCTATGCTGAATTGACGAACATATATCCCACCTCTACTAAAACATGGTACCTGCCGCATTTTGCCGTCGTACACCTTCAACAACTAAAAATAAGGTTGGAATTCGACGCAGCTGAGTGCACGAATGAGAAAAGCTTGATCGATGCCTTGTTATCTGGACCCGATCTACTGCAATCTTCTTTCTGCATATTAATAAGATTCCGACAGGGCCCCATAGCCGTAACAGCAGACACTAAGGAAATGTTTTTACGCATTCATATACCTGAAGAAGACGCACACGATAAATTACAAGACCTAGGAATACCACATTGCACATATTCATGCGGCGACGGTGAACTACATACATTCGTAGACGCCAGCAAATCTATATATGCAGCTTTGAAGCCAACTGCAATACCACAATTGGAGCTTCAAACCGCCCTGTTAGGCAGTCGACTTGCCGCCAACATACAAAAGGGATTAGAAGCGACTGTGATCCATCGATTCTTCTGGTCAGATTCGAGAACAGTACTGGCACGGATAAAAGCAAAACCTCGTTCTTCCAAAACCTTTGTCACCCACCGATTAGCTGAGATTGAGGATTCTACAAAGGTTACCGAATGGAGGTATATACCTTCCGCTTTAAACGTCGCAGACGACGTTACCAGAAACCAACCAAGCCAGTGGCCTCCTGACAGCAGCAACTCGCCGCCACCACCAACACCCACTGGCGAAGAAAGATGCCTGACAACCCACAAAGCATTCCACGACCCGATTGAAACACCCGACGCGAACAGGTCATGGATACGACTTTTACGCGAAACTGGACGTGTAATACAGTGCGTGGACGTACTCAAATTGTTTCTCACCAAGCGAGGCGTTAAGTGGAAAGTCATTCCTCCTGTAGCACCAAACATGGGAGGAGCATGGGAACGTTTGGTGCGATCTATGAAAGTCGCGCTCTCTGCCACTCTTACGGCGGACACCCACGCGAAGAAATACTTCACACTTGTTGATGGAATCGGAACATCAAAAGACCTCAAGAGACCTACTTCAAAACTGGTAGTGATAACCAAATCGCCGTCAGCGGAATCGAGTCAGTGCTCGTGAATACTCTCGCACGGAGGGGGGAATGTTGACGACGATTTATTAGTTTTAATAATTAATGTGTTAACCGCTATAGGATAAGATTAGTTGTAAATAAAATATACAATCCGTAGTCTTTTAACTAACCTTTAGATTTAAGATAATTAACAAAATAAGCGATATTTCTAAAGTCTTTACGAACTAAGCGCCTATTATTATTATTAAGAATAAGTATTACTTGTAAGAACAATAACTGTTAACGCAATAAAGGTTGTACGGGTGCCTGCGCTAGGCGCGCATAAAACCGCCCCCTCCGGGCCCGATCGGCCACTTCGCCCGCCGGCACGATAGCGCGCGCACGCCTACACATCAAGATAATCCGCAAGTTTTATTTCTCCGCTGTACCCAAAATATCCGCTACACCCACTTTAACCATTTTTATGATTCACAACTAATGGAAATATTATTTCGCTATAATCCGCTATAAAATTTATCATTTTTATCGCTATTTATCGCGGATTATAGAAAAATAATATTTTCATTAGTTTTGTATTATGGACCTCCGCAAAGTTATGCTTAATTCTATAAATTATTTTTACGGTTATCAAATTACTATATTACAGTTTAATATTCCCAAGCGGGTATTACCGCTGGCGATTGCTAGTATGTGAACGTAATACATGTACAGAATGACTTAAATCACTAAGAAGTAGTAAGTAAGTAACGGCCTGTTACTATCCCACTGCTGGGCATAGGCCTCTTCTCTCCGTTTTTTTTTTTTGGAGACAAGGATTGGAGCTAAGACCTACCACGCTGCTCCAATGCGGATTGGTAGGTTACACATATCCCCAGAATTCTCTAGAGATATGCAGGTTACCTCACGATGTTTTCCTTCACCGAAAAGCGTGTGATAAACTGCAATTATCAATTAGACACATAAGTTTTACTAGAAAACTCATTGGTGCCTGCCCGGGGTTTGAACCCTAGACCTCCTCGAAAGAGGCGCACGGTGATACCGCTGGGCTACCACAGCTTGTGAATCACTAAAACTAAAAATATTGAACAAATACTCTAATATACAAATATATAAAGCGGGCTCAATAAACGTCTACCACTTCTAATACATAAATAAATTTTCCTCCTCAGTATAACGATTCTGTACAAAATGAATGAATTCCTCATTCTATATTTATTTCATTCAGCGAAGCTCCGTCTGCTATAGTGAAACGAAAAGGGCTATTCATTATTACAAATGTCGCGAAATGGCAAAAATTCTCTAAGGCAATATGCTGAAATATAAATACCAAGTAAATGATACGGTGAAGTTTTTGTATAGTTTAGGAAGACAAGTGTTTTTTGATTCTATATAAGGAAAGAATTTTGCCACGGGCCAAGATTTTGTTTAAACAATTTGTTGGTCCATCGTGTTGAGTGTACCAATACGCTTTGCGGCGTTTCATTTTCCGTTTTTTCGACCTTGCGTCGCTGCTCAATTAGTACTAATTTTTATTTTGCGTCGCTAGATTTTCGGAGTTCCGTTGTTTTGGTTTCGGGACTTTAATTTGTTTTCTTAATTCTAAAAGATAGCAACACTTGTTTCTAATGGCGCCATGCCATCAAAACTCGGGATTCTGAAACTAAAAATCAACACAAGTTTAATACACCAAGTGTATTAAAATTTTCACTTTGATTTGCTAATTTTACAGTTCGATTTCTATGACATAGTATTTTGTAATGCATATAGGGTGTTGTGTTTTCTTAAAAAAAAAGTACCAATTGTTCCTTGCATTTTGTTCCAAGTTTTATCTTAAGGCTCGGACACCCTAGTACTACTTACTTAAATACATAAATACACCCAGACTGGAAACACCAACAATATGTTTTTAGAAAGTAAAATAAAGTAAAAAATATTGTCGCATATTTTGTAAATTTTCAAACACCATGAACTTAAGTTACGCAGCTAAAACATATTTAAGCTCCCTCAAACAACAGTTATATAGTTGCAACAAACAGCGGCGATTACAATGTATTACCGGCCATGTAAACTGAGCCCGCGGGAATTTTCCGCCGACCGCTTCATGAATAATATACCACAATGGTTTTAAAAGTGAAATACTGCGCTGAACATTTTGTGTAATTGAAAAAATTCTAGCCATTTCATTTGCAGCAAATTACACAAGCATTTTGGGTTGTTATTGTAACGCGAAAACATTTGTTATTTTGGCGTTTAGAACAATTTTTCCGTTTTCATTTTAAATAAGTTTATGTGTTACATTACACGTTTGAAAAACTTAACTGAAATATATTGATGTTCGGACGTTAAGACGGTTTATGTTAAGGCTTTCAATTGCAGTTTTCAAATTTTATGAAATACTAGCAATCACAAGCGGCTCCGCCCGCGTGGAAACATTGAAACCGTAATATAGTATTTTGTAGACCATCAAAATGGTTAAAGTGGGTTCACCTTAAAAGCACATATGCTGTCAAAAGACATATGCTGTCGCGGACTTTTATTTAGATCATTTAGAATAAATAAATAAATAATAAATAAATAGTAAATAATTTTGTAGTACATGATTTTTGAATCGTTTTCACCGTTTGCTTAACGCACGCAAGGAAAGCTATAAATTCTGCCGGTTTCGTAATATTTTTTATTGCTGCTTCTCTCCTATTCATCTATAGCCTTCATCGTTAAATGAATTATCTTACACTCGAATAATTTTTCAAATCGGTCCAGTAGTTCCTGAGATTAGCGCGTTCAAACAAACAAACAAACTTTTCAGCTTTTAGCTCTTTAGTATAGATAAAATAAGTATTAACTGACTATAATATATGTGTCTATCTGAATTATTGAATTGACTGGCATGTTGGCGCAGTGACACAGCCTTCTTCTACTACTTACTTGATACGTGGGTCGCGGGTTCGATACCCGCTGGGGGCTATAAAAATAATTTGTTCGTTAATCAAATTTGGATGTATATATATTTAATATACTTAAATTTATATATGTATTTATTTACCAGTTATCTGTCACCCGTGACACAAATATTAAATTACACTTTGGGGACTGACAGCAGTGTGTGTAAGTGTCCCATATATTTATTTTAATTTATTATTTATTTCTTAGTTCACAATCAATTAAATAATTTATGACACCGGATAATACGCTATGGTACAATTTAAAATATATCCAAAAAGACCCTTCTAATAGCTATTTCACTCTAGTTTCATCATCTCGTATAAATAATATATTTTCCAAAAGCCATTAGTATGAAAATGTAATGAACTAAAGTTAATTTAAAGTGCAAATAGGTTACTAGTTCGGCGATAATTCTCGAATCCTCCTACTAATTAATGGAGTTTGATTGTACGTAACTTTGTTCCGTCTAAGGAATCGATCTTCCTACACCAGCGCGGGATAACTTTGCGGTAACCGAAGTAGAACACGTAAATTTAATCTAGAACAATCTATAGTTTCAGAGAACTAGATTTAGTTACATAGATTTATAATCACTGTGAGGAAAAAAAAATATCTTTAACAATATATTTACAAGTTACATCTAGCATTTACAATTTAAGTCCGCGTGATTCCCTGCGAGATTCAGTGAATAGTTATGACTGGCTCGTTGGCGCAGTGTGTGGGGTCCTGCCTTCAGCTCTGCGGGTCGCGGGCTCGATTCCCGCCGAGGGTCAACACTTTCTATAAATAAATTTGTTGGTCTGTGTTTAAAGTATGTGTTTCAAAATTATATAAGTATATATTCAACAGTTATCTGTCTACCATACTACGAGCATCAAGTTACTTACTTCGAGAACGGACGACCGTAAGTGTCCCATATAAATTTATTTAAATAAATCTTACATTAGCCCCGAAGTATATTTTTAGAAATATCGTTTGTTGCATAAAAGTAAACAGAAATATTTAAAAATGGCGATGTACACAACTTACAAACCAAAATAATATTGCGGCTATTGCTTTTCGCCTTACTTACGGAATCGTTTGCGGGTTTTGGTAATGAAATTCGACAATCAATTATACAATCATAGTCTTGCCACTACAGGAGTTTAAAATAACAACTAAAAGGCTGATACATAAACCCTACTGAGGTTTCCATAAATACAAAAGATAAATTATTTTTTTTTGTATGATCCGCGATAAATTGATCGCGGATTATAGCAAAATAATATTATTATTAATTTTGTATTATGGATCTCCGCAAGCGCCTCATTCTACAAATTGTTTCTATAAATGATAAATCCAGAATTTAATTACTCTCGAATTTACATAAGAAAGTAAGAAACGGAAATAGGTATAAAATTTATATTTTGAAAAGAGCAACTCTTGAACTTTTTTCCTGCTCTTTCCGGTAGAACCAATTTCCCAAACCAGCTACAGAGTTGACGATTCAAAAACACTTCATGATCCTCCTGCCCTTATCCCACTCTAAGTGGGGTCGGCACAACATGTTATAAACATGTTATCACATGATTTGGCTACGTATTTTACGACCGGCCGCCTGCCTCACATCAGCTTACCTAAGTCGTATTTTACGACCCCTCGGTAAGATATGAGGGTGATCTATTCTACTCAGCCGGATATCACACGGCTTGCTTACTTGAATAAAAGAATCAATTAATTTTTTATCATCGTCGGGTAGAATTCATTAAAAATGCTCGTGACCCTTTCAAGGTTAAGAAAATTAGTTCGCAAAGTCGATAACGAATTTCAATTTAAGGTAAAACTCTTAATTGCTTATCGGCCAACTCACCAGTCCAATTATCCACATCGATGGATACGTTTGGCAAATATCTTGGCATTAATACAACTCGCTCGTCGCAATCTTGATTTGGTTCATATCAAAAGTTTTTATGATGTCTGTACATTGAGTGTAAGAGAGCAGGTGAAATAATATTTTTTATACAATTAAGATACTCTTAATAAAAAATAATCCTTTAATCCAATATATCTTAAAGAGCCATTCAACTTCTCACTTCATTCACTTCGCAAGCCTGTGGAATACGACTGTGGAATGACCTCCCTGATTCTGTCAAACATCTTACAGTCTTCTTACTTTTAAAGCAAATGTTAAAAAACACCTCATTGATAATCTGTAACAATTAATAATATTTTATTTCTTTAATCACTAAATATATTGCTATACTATCTTCTTTATGTATTATCTAGTTTTTGTTATCCATTTGTTTATTTCTTATTTGACTAGGCACGTCGCTAGAGTTCATTTATTTTAATTTCTTAATTATTTATGCCTATTACTACTTTTGTTCTTTTGTTTATTTGCTGCACCTATTTAAATTATCCGTTTTACCCTAAGGTTGACTAGTAGAGAACGCTTAATTTAGTGTTAAGTCCGCCTTTCGTAGCTTTATATCTTAATAGTGCTATAAAGGTTTTAAAAAAATCTTGTTCGATGCAGGGTGTGGCCAGCTAAGATCTATAAATACCTTAGATCTTGCCTTCCCTAAATGCTCCTCACTGACTAACTCGAGATCATTTAACTTTCAAGCTGTGGAATGATTTACTAGTATCAATCTTTTTACCTTTCGGTATTTAAGTTACAGACTAGAAAATATTTATCTTAAGTCATCATTATATATTAGTTGCATCTTTTCATCTATTTATTTTACCAAAATTAATTAATAGATTAAATAGTTAATTTTTTTTTTTTTAACTTTTTCTTTTTCTCTGTATTATCATTATTCTCTTTTATCTTCAATTCGTATCCTTTTCCTTCTGTTTCTCAAAGGTTGACTGGAAAAGATCCCTTTTAGGAATAAGTCCGCCTTTATACATGTGCTATTTTTACTCTTTCTTTCTCCTTTCTAACTATATGTATAACAAGAAATAAATAAATAAACAAAGAAATTCCAAATTATTATTATTATTACTTATTTTAAATTTATAGATTATGTGTAGAAACCGGCTATAGTCACGTCTTAGTCTATCGGGTCAACTCGACTAGTTTAGTTATCACTATAACGCCGCATAATGAGCTCATGAATAAGGGACTCGTATGGGCTTGAAACAATTCGGGCTCACCCGATAGAAAAATCCGTTAGTAAAGCCGGTTTCCATAAATTATGGATACATTATTTCTACACACTATAGATTTCATCTCGTTTAACAGTAACTTAAGAATTATATCACCTAGATTAATAACAAGACAAGTTAAAAAACCTTTTATAGAAAGCTTTTAACAAATTTTTAAGTCTCTATTATTAACAGTTGAGGAGTTCTTTCGTCTGGAGCCGATCCTGGCAGCAGCATCAGGTCAAGCTTACCACAAACATGGATGGGTGGGATCGGACCAGAATGTAAAATTTCAGTTCAATCGGACCCCGAGAAGTGGGCCAAATTTAACTTACAAGATTCCACCTTTACATACATATACGGCAAGTTCAATAAAAAGCTTTTTAAAAATGTACTACATTATTTAATATTCCATCGTAAATTCTACATATTTCCGAGACTACTTGATGTAATTACAAAAAATTTAATAACTTTTCAGCGAACGAAAAAGGCTTTCATTTAGGTTGATGTCCCTTTTATGTGCTCTGGGTTTTATGATAATCAGAACGTACCGTAATGAAATGAGAGGAAAGCTTCCGATGAGATTGCCTCAATGATTAACCGTGTTGGAGTTTTGGCGATAACATGTTACGGGTGGATATTTGTTTCTTTTTCAATCAATGTGTATCCTGATACAATGTATCAATAGTGTTACTAGAAATAAATGAACATTTTTATTTACTTACACACTAGGACTATACAAATCATGCCCACGTGAAATGTCCCAAGAAGCAGCTGGCAGCGTTTCGGCGTTGAATCGCTAAGCTGATTCAACCTAAATCAGTCAACATTCTTGGGACCATTCAACATGGACACGATTTGTATAATCCTAGCGTTTAAATACAGTAGAAGCTCTTTATTCGCCTTTTCACTAATCGCGGACTGAAAAAATGCGACTCAAGTCCTATATTCGCGGTCAAATATTTCTTTATTCGCGGATAGAATCGGTACATCGGTACATACTTATACATATGTACCTAAATAAAAGTATTCGGTATCCTTTGTCAACGCCTCGTCAAGTGGACTAATAAAAAGATTAGTAAAATAGATCTTATTACAACTACGCCTAGATAGCGTTTTCAAAAGCTGTCAGCGTTGTTTGTTTCGTTTGGCGGTTCTTTTGAGGTATGCTGCTGTTATAGAAGTAACAATGGTGCTCTATAGTGGTGTTATAATAAATAATGGGTCCACGTCGGATATTTACATCGTCGGCGTAACTGGACCTTAGGACGCCGTCACCGGGCGGCAAATCCTTGTTATCGGATATGTTGCCGCCAACCGTTAGGAATAGTTACTTAATTTAATCATTCTGTCCTTAGCATCGAGCTAGGATAGACATTTTTAGTTTGTAGTTAGATTGTAATTATTATATCAAAATAAATTAGTTTAAAATAATTCTGTCATTAGCATCGTGCTAAGAAAGATGCTTTTTAATTTGTAATTAGTTTGTAATTTTTATACAGAAATAAATAAGTTTTAGTAATTTGGGTTTTCTTGAGTCCTCCTACAGTGACTTCTGTAATTCCGCCTTCGCCGCAGTCGGTGTTTTTGTAAATACACAGAATATTTAGATAAAAGAAAGTTAGTACTCAAAACATTACTAAATTTTTTAAGTTATTACCTAAATCTGAAGATAATATGTACCTAATCAAAATGTACCAAGTCGCCTCAAAAGTCAATAACTTATTTTATTTTAAACTGATTTTAAAGTTTTTGCTTCTTTATTTCATCGCTTATGAACCTATATAAATTACCATTCCATATTCACGGTTTCTGTATTCGCGGCATATTTACGGAACGTATACCCCGCGAATAAAGAGCTTCTACTGTAATTTAAGATAGATATAACTTATACATTTTTGTTGTATATATAAAAAAAAGCTTTTTTTATTTTCGATTAATATGAAATACTTTATCACTTTGTTATTGCATGTTTTGGCAAGCTATTTTACGACTGGCCGCCTGCCTGATTTCAATTTACCTTAGTCGTATTTTACGACACCCGAGAAAGAAATGAGGGTGGTCTATTCTACTCCGCCAGATACCACATGGTGGATAAATTTAGCTTAGTCGCCTTTTACGACACCTCGGTAAGAAATAATGGTGGTCTATTCTAATCAGTCGGTTCACGGCGGTTCAATTACTTTAGTCGCCTTTTACGACAACGAAACGAAATGACGGTGATCTATTCTACTAAGCGTTCTTTTAACTTCGGTAATAAGGTATTGGATTTTTGTTTATGTCCGATTCGCCTGATAATTATTGTACTACAATTTAAACAGGACTATTTATATGTATTTTGCACAATACGATATGATTTTATATTTATTCGACGTATATGCATAGATGAATTTAAAAAAATACTAAAATTTACATTGAATATAAAACACTATATTTGCCATAAATTGTCAAGTCGGCGTAGCTTATTCGGGGAACGGGTGGTCGCGAGAAATCAAAATACCTAAGATCGAGCCCTGCCTATCCAATTATTTTTTCTTTTTTTTTAAGTTTCTTTCTTTATTTTTTAATTAATTACCGAGCAAGGCGAGCAATGTCACCCGGGTACTATACTCTTAACAAACGCGGATTACAGCAAAATATTGTAACTTCTGTGCTATGAAATTTCACAAAGTAACGCCTGCTTCTATAAATCATCAAACGACTGAATTTTTAAAATCGCGATGTTCTTTTGTTACTTTTACCTAGAATTCGTTGACCCAGTAGTTTGTGTTCACTACAAGAACACTTGGCGACAGAAACGTAGAAAAGCCCGCATTCATGTTAGGACGCTCTTTGTTTACCTTAAACCTTAAATTCGTACTGAAGTTACCACAGAATTTATACACTGTCCATTATATTAACCATCTTTTGACAGATTGACGATTTACATATTTAGTGATGTCCTAAAGATTCTCGTATGCGATACCATTCCGATTATAGTACCTACTATCATTAATCGAATTACGTACCTAAGTAATTCGATTAATGATAACCTACGTAAACTAATAACAGATATAGAAATAATTAATATTTAATTTAATATTTAGTTTTAGATTTAATATTGCCTTAGTTTTTTGAAAATAATTTATTTTAGATTTAATATTGCCTTAGTTTTTTGAAAATAAATGTTAATCCGTGTGTATTTATTATAATCATAAAAAATATATTATACATCAACTGGCAACATCAACAGACCTTCCGCTCGGCCGCCATTTTGACGTGATCTGTCACTCTCAACGAAACGCCCGTGATAGTCACACGCATTTACGTTTGCTGAGTGTTCTCTCGCATCTGTTACACCTTGAGTTAAGTAGCTTTATTCCTCGGAAAAACTTTTGTGAAACTTATATTAATTGATCGTGAAAATGCCGAAAGGACGTGTGTTGAAAGCACAATCGAGACAGTTAGTGTTAAAACTTCATGAGTATTTTGAGCAAGAAAATCAAAATGGCGGACCTCTTATACCTATCACGCAAGTCCGAAACCGTGTTGCAGCCGCGTTGGGGATCAGTCTATCAACTGTGACTAAAATCACTACTGATGCCTACGGCAGGAGCGGCTTGGAGCAAAACAAACCATCTACACCAAAAAGAAAGCGCCGGGCTCATAAGGTGACAGCTGTTGATGACTTTGACGCTGACGCTATTCGTCGTCATGTATATGATTACTACTTGAGAAAAGAAATTCCAACTTTGAGAAAACTTATTGTTTCTTTGAAAAGAAGTGGTCTATTTCATGGTGAAAAATCTTCTTTGGTCAAAGTTTTGAACACAATTGGCTTTTCATATAAAAAGTTAAATAAAAGAAAATTATTAATGGAACGCACAGATATAGCTATAGCACGTTGTGATTTTTTAAGAGAGGCAAAGAAAATACAAGATTGGGCAAATATTGTTTTCACGGATGAAACATGGCTCAACGCTAACCACACACTATCTCGTTTCTGGACTGATGATACTGCTGATTCCACTTCCTCAGTACCAATGGGAAAAGGTGAGCGCCTAATCATTTGCCATGCAGGTACAGCAAAAGGATTTGTACAAGACGCACTGTTGGCATTTAAATCGAAGAAATCAAATGACTACCACGAAGAGATGAATGCAAATGTGTATGAAGAGTGGTTCAAAAAAATGCTCATTTCATTGGAAGAACCATCAATAATTTTTATTGATAATGCGCCCTACCACTCCCGTCAAATTGACAAAATGCCAACACAGGCTAATAAAAAGCATGAAATAATTAATTGGCTTCGGGACAATGGAGAAAATGTGGACGACTCAATGTTAAAAGTTGAATTAATAAAAATATTAAAAACCAAAAAGAGAGCAAAACGCTATGTAATCAATGAAATGGCAGCAGAATATGGCCATACTGTTCGTCGGATTCCTCCATACCACTGCCAGTACAACGCAATAGAACTTATATGGGCACAAGTAAAAGGGCATGCTGCGAGATGCAATACAAGCCCCCCATTCACAGCGAATAAAATGTTGCAATTGCTAAAAAATGCTTGCACCCACGTAACGGCCGAGAACTGGGCAAGTGTGGTGGAAAGAACTAAAAGAGTAATATTCTCTGATTGGGAACGTGATATTGCGTTTGATAATATATTATCTACACAAGAGCTAATAATAACTGCTACTGAAGACTCCTCATCGGAGGAGTCTAGTGTTGATTATCATTCCGACGACTCGTGCTAATAAAATAAATTAAAATATCCTGATTGTTTTATTTGTATTCATGTATTAACTAAGAAGAAAGTAAAACTTTATATAATGTTATTAAATGTCTTTTAATACTCGTAACATCGATTTCTACCGATTATTTTTAATCTGTGGCATAATCGTAGTAACCATTATGTGTGACATCACTAAGTGGGCGGTACCCATCCATAAAGTACAAATATTATTTGTATGATATTTGTACGTAAGCAATACAAAACTTAATGAGCGTGAGCTGTCAAAAGACTGATAATATGATGGACGCAGTATAATGGTGATCGTTTTGAAATAAAATACGGGTTATGTTGGTTACCGTGATACAAAAAAATATTTATTGATGAAATATGAGATAAAATACAAAGGTCAAAAAAATTATAATAACTAAAAAAATGTCCTTTCATAATGATGAAAGGACATTTTTTTCTCCTGCCTTTATCCTACTTTAAGTAGGGTCGGCACTATCATTTTAAACATGACACTACATATTTTACGACCGCCCGCCTGCCTGATTTCAATTTACCTTAGTCGTATTTTACGACACCTCGGTAAGAAAGAGGGTGGTCTATTCCACTCAACCGGATACCACACGGTTGGTTAACTTACCATAGTCGATAAAACGATTTTTTTTACATTTAACCTAGATAGATCGATTTTTCTCCCCTAAAACTCCCTACAAGCTGAATTTCAGGAAAATCGTTTTAGCCGTTTCCGAGATTCGGATAATATATATATAATATAATATATAATGTAAGTTAAGAATGTGTGGATATAGCTCTCTTTGAACCTGTACAAGACAGTAACAACTGAATGTAAATAGTATTAAGAATTATATTTTTAAAAGAGCAACCGCCGAATTTCTTGCTGGCTCTTCTTGGTAGGAACAGCTTTCCGAACCAGCAGTAGAGTTGACGATTCAAAAGCATTTGTTTACAAGTTTAGTTGAATAAAGAATATTTTGAATTTGAATTTGAATTTGAATATAAATAAAATAAACATAAAATAACCAGAATAGAAAAACCAACGGATTGTATAAATAAAGTAATTTCCACTGTCATAATGCAATTTAATTTAATATCAACGAGCATAAATGAAAATAGATAAATAACTATTACAAGGCAATTGACATTTTCGCTAAGCACTCTTGGCAAGCGCTGAGAAGCGACCGCATTATTGCTGATAAGTACCCTTTAGTTATATAGGCATTATGACAAAGTCGCTTAATGTGAACCAGAAATATACCTACTTCTCCAACGAGCACCATGGCATTTGTTTAATGGCTTTTTAGATATGAAAACTAAATCTTATTACCGTCCTACTGCCGACCCCACTAAGAGTAGGACAAGGGAAGGAGAATGATGATGTTTTCCTTCACAAAAAACCTGTGATAAGTTGCAGTTATCAATTAGATAAATATGTTTTAACAAAAAAACTCTTTAGTGCTTGCTCAGGGTTCAAACCAGTGACCCCTTGAAAGAGTCGAACGGTTTCACTTCTGGGCTATCACAGCTTTATTAATAGCAATAGATTGTAGTTAGCTTTAAAGGAATACATGATAAGCTTTTTTAATACTTGTAACAGAAAGTTAAAGACTGACTTTTACTTGTAGATTATTCTTTTCTTTTGACGCGTTGGACGTTTCCCTTTGACAGAGTCTGTGGAAGTCTCTGCCGGACTCTGTGAATAGCTACTTACATTACTAAAGATTCAAGGGTATCACAATGCGGTCTCGAAATATTTAGACCGTGAAATTCAATGACTAAAGACTTTTCTCTTTACCCAATCACGCGCACATTCAAACACGAACACAACACACATTCACACACACGCACACACACAAACACACTTTTACACACACGTTTACACATTAATACAAAGTAGGTTAAAGTTCATTCAACTTTTTACTATTTTCAGTATCATTTTATTTGATTGTAGTAACATTGTAATTATAGTAAGCTATAAGGAACAATGTTTCATTTTGTAACCGAGGAGGGCGTTGATCACCGCAACACAGTTTATACTTCTGCAGGATCACCGTTTTTCATTGTATTATGTACCTGTGTATTGTTCCCAATAAAAGTTATTATTATTATTATTATTTTAATAATTTATAGAAGTACGCGTTGTTTTGCTTGGAATTCCATAGCACAGAAGTTATGATAGAACTATTTTGCTATAATCTGCGTTTGTTAAATTGTCTTTGTAATGCTAAGTGTAAGAAGAAGGCAACGTTCACATCCCTTAGACGTGCAAGACTAGTCATCACACGAATCTCACATAAAAAAGAAAGACATAAATAAACCCTAAATTGTATACTCTTTCATCTTCTTACTGCCTTTATTCCACTCTAAATTGGGTCGGCACAACTTGTTGTAAACATGTTGTCACATGATTTGGCTACGTATTGTACGACCGGCCGCCTACCTGACATCAACTTACCTTAGTTTTTACAGTTACCGGTTTTAAAGCAATTTTAAATCGTCCAGGATCAATATAATTAATGAAGCTACAACTGGTTCGGAATGTTGCTTTTACCGAGAAGAATCAGAAAGAAACTCGGCTGTCAATCTTTTAAACATTTTCAATTTTACATTAGTAAACCGCAGTCTCTGAAAAGATTTTCAAATCTAGGCACTTTTATTATCACATAATCTTCAATGTTGTAATATGCTTTACATATAAGCATAATTTATAGAATTAGGCATTACTTTGCGGAGGTCCATAATACAAAAGTAATGAGAATATTATTTTACTATAATCCACGATAAAAGGAAATATATGTAATGCGTACATTAAGCATTACATATATTTATCGCGGTATAAAGCAAAATAATCTAATTACTTTTGTATATAAGCATAAATTATACGTAAAGTGTATTACGGGTTTGCATTATTTCAGCCATGTTTAAACAATGCGCGGACAAAACTTATTTTATTTTTACAGTGTGTTCAAAAGCTGTAAAACCGCGATAAACTTCACACCAACATTTGTCACTCGTTATTCCGCTCATGTTCATCCAGTTTTTAATGGAAACTAGCAAATTTTTTTGTAATTTACATAGAATTTCAGGCGTTACATAGAATTTATGGCGAAAGGCCTTTATTGCGAATTCAACACTGGACTGTAACCTGCGTTTTAAATATCATTCAAATATTTCTATATTTATGTGACACTAGCTTTTACCTGTAACTTCGCGTGGACTGTTATCGCGTGATAGGTTGATAATATATGTCGCTTTGCAATGTCATCCTATTCCTGAAGAATTAACAGGATTTCTGTAGCCTATATGTTATCCCGGTGTATTAGTAATAATTGGAATAATACATAAGGAATAATACATTCATACTCACAAAACTTCGTATTTATTGTATTAGTAGGATAAGATAGGAAATAGGAAAAATTAAAAATGAAAATCAATTTTTATTACATAATTTAAAAACTAATAAAAAAATGTCTGCATAGTTTGTTATCCGGATGAGTAGGATAGACCATCCTCATTTCTTACCGAGGTGTCGTACATTCCACTATAATGAATACTATCTCGAATTTGAACGGCATGTTGTAAAACATGTTGTGCCGACCCCACTTAGAGTGGAATAGGGGCAGGAGAATGATGGTTAATAATTTACTGGTAATTTTTTTCAAAAACGGTCATTTTTATACAAATAAATATTATGCTTAATGTTGTAATTATATAAATTTATAATCTGTATGTCTTTGGTCTTGTCAATTGTCAAAAGAGAATAAAAAGTATTATGTTGTATCCGGTTTGTAAATGAAGTAAAGGCAATATGTACTGATCTCAAATATAAAATAAAAGTTAATAATAAAATGTGTTTATAACAAAATATATCCTTTTTCAACATGGTAGCAGAGCGTGGTTAAAAAGAAAAACTAAATGTGAATAATAAAATAAAATGATAAACGTGATTGACATCGATTGAGATCAGATTGCATTGTGACTGCGAACAAATGAAAAATACGAAACGCTACGAAAAATAATTTTGAGGTGAAGATTTATAATAAGAGTTATTAATATTAAAAATGGCTAGACAAGCGAGAATAGAGGATATTATAATTCCGATTTTTGATGGTGCGACATATTCTAGTTGGAAATTAAGATTATGCACTTTGTTAGAATACAAAGAGTGTAACGAGGCCGCCATGATAAAAAATGAAAATGAGGCGGAATGGAAAAAGAAAGATTTAAAAGCGAGGACTATAATAATGAGTACAATTACGGATAAACAACTGGAATATATTAGTGAATGCAAAACAGCATATGATATGATAAAGAAATTTGATAAAATGTATTTAACACAGTCGACAGCTATGCAAATTATATGTAGAGGAAAAATTGAGGAAATAAGACTAACGAATTACAATACACTAGAAGACTTTTTTGTTGATTTTGAAAAGAAAATAAATGAGTTTAAAGTGGCCGGAGGAAAAATAGATGAACCTGAGAAGTTAAGATATTTACTCAGAGCACTTCCACCAAGCTATAGTTATATAGGAGATTTTCTGGATGTGATTCCGGAAGAACAAAGGACAATTGATTATGTATGTTCTAAAATAAAAGAAAAAAATATGGCCACCAGTGAATCGAATAAGAAAAACAATATGAGTACATTTACAACCAAAATTGGAGCTCAATGCTTTATCTGCGGAAAGACTGGTCATCTCAAAAAGGACTGCTGGTACGGTCAAAAATATAATCAAGGACAACAAGGTGTCAGAGGTCAACGAGGACTTCAGAGAGGTTACAACAGAGGCGGATTTTACAGAGGCAGAGGAAAATATAATTTCAGAGGTCACGGTCAGTATAGTGGTGATTCTTCAGAGTCATGGACAGCTGAAGTATGTGACCAAGAAATACTTCAGGTATGTGGGTTTACTGGTACAGAAGAAACTAATAACAGAGATGAAATTAATTGGCTTTTGGATAGTGGTTGTACAGACCACATAATCAATAATAATGCATATTTTTATGACTCAATAAATTTAGAAAATCCTGTTAATGTAAAACTGCCAGATGGAAAAATGTTAAAGGCTACAAAAGTAGGTACTGTTAAAATTTATTTTCAGAACTATTACAATCAAAAACATGTAGATTTAAATAATGTTTACTTCGTTGAAGGCATAAAACAAAATTTGTTAAGTTTTTCAAAGATAACTAAAAGTTGTACAATAGTTGAAAAAATGAAAATGCAAAAATATATAATAAAGCAAGAGAATTAATAGTTGTTGCAGATAAAATAAACAACTTATATTGTATTAAAAGTTATATATCAAAAAATGAAGTTTATGCACATTCAGTAAAACTAACTCAGAAAGAAAAATGGCATAGAGCACTAGGTCATGTAAATTTTCAATATTTAAATAAATTAATAAATTATAAATTAGTTCTTGGTTTGCCTGATAAAATTGAAAGCACTGAAATGAAATGTGCTAATTGTATTAAAAGTAAAATGTGTAATATACCTTTCGAAAATAATAGAACAAAGGCTACTGAAATTTTAGAATTAATTCATACTGATTTGAATGGTCCACATAACACAACTGGTTATGGTGGAGAAAAATATTTTCTTACTTTTATTGATGACTATAGTAAATGCACTAGGATATTTTGTATTAAAAGTAAAGCTGATGTTGCTAGTTGTTTCATAGAATTTGTAAATTTAGTAGAAAATAAATTTAATAAAACAATTAAGAAAATTCAGTGTGATAATGGTAAAGAGTATTTAAATAGGGATATTTATAATTTTGTAAGGCATAAGGATATAGAGTTATTACCATGTCCACCCTATGTACATGAATTAAATGGAGTAGCGGAGAGATATAATAGATCTGCTATGGACATTGGTAGGTGTTTAATGAGAGAAGCTAAAATTAATAGGTGGTATTGGCCTGAAGCTATAAAAACAGCTGCATATCTAAAAAATAGAACGATTGCAAATACAGTTGAAAATAAAACTCCTTATGAGATATTTTTTGGAACAAAACCAAATGTAGAACATTTAAAAATATATGGAAGTAGAGTTTTTGTAAGGGTTCCTGAAGTTTTAAGAAAAAGTAAATGGGATGATAAAGCCCAAGAAGGTGTTTTAGTAGGTTATAATGAAAATAGTTATCGAGTTCTGTTAAATAATAGAATAATTAATGCTAGACATGTACAGGTAATCGAAGAAAATACTGAACTGATTTGCTTAGAAAAGTTAGATGATCATAAAGATTTAAAAATTGTTCAAACTTTAGATGAGATAGTTAAAACTGATTCTGAAAGTGATGAAAATTATGTAGATGCAGATGAGACTAATACAAATAATGCTTTGGAAAATCTTGTAAATAATGATAATTCAAACGATAATGACAAGGATGTAGTATTGCAAAAACGAAAGAGAACTCCAGTTTCTAGATATGGTAATCCAGTTTCACATTATATATATGTTAATTATGTTGATGCAAATGTTCCTAATACATTTGAGGAGGCGATGAACTCCAATGATTATAAACAATGGCAAATAGCAATGGACTCAGAAATAAATAGTTTAAATAAAAATAATACTTGGCAAATTGTTGAACAGCCAAAAAATAAAAAAGTTATTGATGTTAAGTGGGTTTTTAGGAAGAAAAGTAATAATGTTTACAAAGCTAGATTAGTTGTAAGAGGATACCAACAAAATGAATATATTGATAATGCTTATTCACCAGTAGGAAAAATGCAAACTTTGAAAATTTTATTGTCATGCAGTTGTAAAAATAATTTATTTATAGAACAGATGGATGTAGAGACAGCTTTTTTAAATGCACATGTAAAGTCTGAGGTATATGTATGTCAACCAAAAGGTTATGAGACTGGTGATGGTAAAGTTTACAAACTGCAAAAGGCACTCTATGGTCTCAAAGAAAGTCCTAGAGTATGGTACGAATGTTTTGATAAGTTTATAAAAACACTAAATTTTATTAGAAGTAACTATGATTACTGCTTATATGTTAATAAAACAAGCAAAGATCCAATATATATATATTAATATTTGTTGATGATTTTTTAATTTGTTGTAAAGATAAAAGTAAAATAGAAGAGGTGAAAAATAGTTTAATGAAAAAATTTGTAATGAAAGACTTGGGAAAAATAAAAAGCTATGTTGGCATAGACATTGATTATAGTGATGATAAAAGTATAATGACATTAAACCAAACAAAATATATTGAATCTTTGGCTGTAAAGTATGATTTAATAAATACTAAGTTATATGATACTCCAATGGAAACGAATTTAAAACTAGAACAAGCTAAAGAAGTAGATGAAAGTATTAAGTACAGAAATATAATAGGTGAATTATTGTATATTAGTACAGGAACAAGGCCAGATGTAGCATACAGTGTTAATTATTTGAGTCGATACCAAAGTTGTTATAACCAAACACATTATAAATATGCTATGAGAATTTTAAAATATTTGTATAAGACTAAGGATCTAAAGCTAACATACTATGATAATGTCGATACTGAAGTTTTAGATTGTATGGTAGATTCTGACTACGCAGGAGATAATGTGGACAGAAAATCTACGACTGGTTTTATTATTAGATTATATGGAAACTTAATTTTTTGGAAAACACGTAAACAAAATACAGTAACTAAATGTTCAACTTTTGCAGAGTACACTGCTTTGTCAGAGGCAGTGACAGAAGTACTTTTTATTAGAAACTTACTGTGAATCATTTGATGTAAAATTTTATGATCCAATAAAATTGTATGTAGATAACTCGGGTGCAATAGCAATTGCTAAATACGGTAATTTTACAAAAAATTCAAAGCACATTGAAGTGCAATATCATTATGTAAATGAGAACTATGAAAAGAAAATAATTGATATTGTAAAAATTAATACAAAACTTAACTTGGCAGATATGTTAACTAAAAGTTTAGATAAAAGTTTTTTGAATAACAGATATGAGTTAAGATTGATTTAGTTATGTTAAAGGTTATGTATAAGATTATAAATTTAAGGAGGCGTGTTGTAATTATATAAATTTATAATCTGTATGTCATTGGTCTTGTCAATTGTCAAAAGAGAATAAAAAGTATTATGTTGTATCCGGTTTGTAAATGAAGTAAAGGCAATATGTACTGATCTCAAATATAAAATAAAAGTTAATAATAAAATGTGTTTATAACAAAATATATCCTTTTTCAACACTTAAAATTATCATGAGCTAGTCTTGCAAACAGCTGGTTGCCATTAAAATGTAATAAATTAAACTTCTGCAATAATTTTCTCATTTTCTCAAATTTTCACAACGATCTAGAGTAGCTTTGTCACTATAGAAACTCCCCTTCTAAATATTTAACCCCATTTAGTTAGTTAAACAGTTATTTCTAACTATAAATGTCACAAGCATTATACACGATTCGAAAGCACGCACAAGAATTTTTAAATAAGTAGAATAATGTGAAAAATTGTTTTATATGGGTCAGAAAGTTTTCAAAATTTCATCAGTAAAATTCATCACAACAAACTGAGTGTAAAAAAATATCGTAGCTTATTGTAAAACTGACCAAATATACAAAATCTTTCTTTAATATTTTATTACTTAATCTTGTATATTACGGAAACGGCTTAAAATATTTTCATGAAATTCAGCATTTAGGGGGTTTTGGGGGCGATAAATCTATCTAACTAGGTTTTCTTTAAAAAAAATTACACTTTATCCCTGTTTTCAGGTATTGAAAAACTGCTAAAATAGAAATAGAATCATCATCCTCCTGCCCTTATCCCACTAAGTGGGGTCGGCACAATATGCTATGTTGTCACATGATTTGGCATATTTTACGACCGGCCGCCTACCTGACGTCAACTTACCTTAGTCGTATTTCATGACACCTCGGTAAGAAAGAGAGTGGTCTATTTTACTCAAGCGGATATCACACGGTGAGTCAACTTACCTTAGTCACCTTTTACGGCACCTCGGTAAGAAAGAGAGTGGTCTATTTTACTCAAGCGGATATCACACGGTGAGTCAACTTACCTTTATCATATTTTACGACACCTCGGTAAGAAATGAGGGTGGCACTATTCTATTCAGCCGGATACCACAATATCCATAAAAATAAAATAAAATGGAGGTAGGTTATTTCAAAAGATTGTTTTGAGATGTCATTCTGCATATTCTAATGAACACTGAACTTTTGCGCCGAGTTAAATATATCTAGTGACATAATTCCATATATTAATCACCTTCCAACCCGATTGTGGTCAGCATCGCTGCGTCCCCTTTAATTAAAACCGACAGCTTTCATTTGTCAGACAAAGAAAATGGATTAAAAGTTTCCGTTAAGAAACTGCAGCTGTATACACAAGTTGGAATTAGACTTCTTATACTAAATCATTCTCCTGCCTTTATCCCACTCTAATTGGGGTCTTAAACATTTTATAAACATGTTGTCACATGATTTGACTACGTATTTTACGACCGGCCTACCTTACGTCAACTTACCTTAGTCCGTATTTTACGAAACCTTGGTAAGAAAGAGGACGGTCTATTCTACTAAACCGCATACCAGTGGGTCAACTTACCTTAGTCCCCTCTTACGATACCTCGGTAAGAAATGAGGGTGGTCTATTCTACTAAGCCGGATACCACACGGCGGGTCAACTTAACTAAGTCGGTGTTCATGGCACCTCGGTAAGAAATGAGGGTGGTACTATTCTATTCAGCCGGATACCACACGGCTTGTATTTGTACCTAGTAATTAAACCAGACTCCATTCGACACCGGAGGTATAGTGTTCCAACCTGGGAAAGAAACTTCTTTGAACGTCGCCTTTACCCAACCTAACATCGGTGGGAACGGACACTAGCATTTAAGAATAGTATTAATTATATATATACATAATCTACATATTAAATAGAGTTTAAGATAATTATTGTACATATATCTCAATAAAGAAAGTCATTGAAATAAACGGAGTTTGTACCCGACAGTCGCCCCCCAATATATAATTGACACAAAATAATTTTTTTGGACCTACAAAATTGTACATCAAGTGTTTACTGACACTCCTATTTACTAAAGGATTTTCAAGAGTCTGTTTAAAATCGGTTCATTTCCCTAAACCATTGTGCACTGGTCCCAATTTCTTATTCTTCTTATACAAAATATTTGACATACATTGACTGGCCTGTTGGCGCAGTGGGTAGTGGGCCTTCAGCTCCGCAGGTCGCGGGTTCGATTCCCGCCGAGCGCCAACATTTTCTATAAAATGAATTTGTTGGTATTTGAGCCTGGGTGTATATTTGTATTTAAGTATGTATTTAAAAAGCTGTGATGGCCCAGCGGTAACACCGTTCGACTCTTTCGAAAAGGTCGCGTGTTCAAACCCGGGCAGACACCAATGAGTTTTTCTGTTAAAACTTATGTGTCCAAATAATAATTTCAAATTATCACACGCTTTTCGGTGAAGGAAAACATCGTGAGGAAACCTAAATATCTCTAGAGAATTCTGGAGATATGTGTAACCTACCAATCCGCATGGGAGCAGCGTGGTAAGTTTTAGCTCCAATCCTCCTTTCCAAAAAAAAAACAGAGGGAAGAGGCCATTCTCAGCAGTGGGATAGTAACAGGCCGCTACTTACTTTATGTATTTAAAGAATTATATAAATATATATTCACCAGTTGTCTGTCACCCATAACACAAGTATTAAGTTACTTACTTTGGGGATGGACGACCGTGTGGGTAAGTGTCCCATATATTTATTTATTTATTCAATGTATTTAGAGAACCGTAATTCCTGCTTCCATACTATTCAGATATTATTTTTAGTCGATAATACACGCGATAATCGGATTAATGTGATATTTTGTATTTTACTTTGTATGGGTTGAACGGCTGGCGATTGATATAGGTTTTTTTTATTTCGTCTTTTGGTATATAAAAACTTAGTACGACCTTTACACGTTAATGTATATAGAATTTTAAAAAAACTTGAAGAAAAGAAAAATTGGGATAAATTTAAATTAAATTCTAGAGACCACCGTTCCCCGAATAAGCTACTCAGACAGTTTTCGGCAAAAATATTGTTTTATATATTCAATGTAATTTTTTGTATTTTTTAATACCCAAAAACAGGGATAAAACAATTTTTTTGTAATAAACCTACCTAGATGGGCTCCCTCCCCGCACCTCCAGCATTCTGAATTTCAGGAAATCGTCGAAGCTGTTTCCGAGATTCCGAAAATTTATATACATACATAAACTTGCACTAAGAGCACTGATATATATATACAAGATTAACTCATTTAAATATTAACCATTATGTAGGGAAATGGCTACACTACGCTACGCTGGTTGGTAATTTAAGTGGTCTGTATAGGGGGGTTCAGGGCGTTAACTATTTTCCATCTCTCTGGGCAATGCGTAATTTATTACCGATACGTAGTAACAACTTAGCACCACCCACCTTTCGATGCCTTTGTACTGCCACCATGCACTGGAAGGTTCGAAGTTTTCGAAATACGTCGGCAGCCGGCCGTTTCTTGTGACGCCAGGGGAAATGTTACTCGTACAAACCGTAACACTTTTATGAGTCCAAAACTCGACACGACACTTTAATGTTAGGCACTGCACTTAATATTGAATTGTTTATACAGACAAATTGTTTATGTTTTTACAATAGATTTGAAACGAATAATGTATAGCGATCGAGCGGCCATTAGCGAAGGTTCCGCGCTCACGTAGACACTTGCACGGCGACAGACGAACCGAACGGTGAGTGGCGTTTTCATTGCTACCCACATATCGGTGAATAAAAAAATTACAATTGCCCAGAGACAAAAAGATAATACGAACTTAATAAATTCATGTTTATATAACTAGTCTTCACTGTCATTATTTATTGTAACACTTTCACTTACAGGCCTAGTTATAATAAATATATGCAGTTTGATATCTGAATTGTATTGTTTTTGCCTCGACAATAGCTAATTTTAATATATTTCTACCCAGCGTTGAATAGCGAAGTTTGATAAACTAGTGTAGTAACAGACAGACAGGGGTGCTTCAACAATAGGCTTCCGTTTGCACCCTTTGGGTGTGAATCCCAAAAATTTACCTGATAAGTTTTGGGTTGCTGATATTCAAACAATGCAAACGTCGGGTAGAATTAAGCTTATTACAGTTTGTGTTTTGTTTTGGCCGCGAACCTTAGTAACTTAACGGGGATTTAAATGAAATATATAGCGTGACTGAAATAAATTTATAGGCGTAAAATAATAAACAATTTTGCATAGTTCAGAACTTATGATTGAATTATTTTGTTCTAATCCGCGTTTGTTAAGAGAGACTCTCTTAACAAAAGCGTTATGTTATGCTAAATGCAGGAGACGGGCAACGTTCACATACCTTATACATGTCACCACACGTATCACAAAATGCCACAAGCACTACACACACTCACTACTACGATCTCTACGATCGTTTCAACCCGAAGCATCATCAGGAAGATAGGCCCCTGAACAATATCGTAATGCGCCGTACCGCCCTAAACAAGCAGTCTTATATACAAGTAATTCAACCTCCACCATTGATTTTCCCTCCAAACACGTGTAGCACCTTTAAACGTGTAAACATGTAACACCTTGTGTACTATGTAATTTTAAAAAGTAACGCCAGCTTCATTAAATTACTCTGCAAAGTTTTTTTTAAGAGAGAGAGAAAGAGAGAGAGAGAGAGAGAGATATATATATATATATATATATATATATATGTGTGTGTGTGTGTGTGTGTGTGTGTATGTGTGTCTCCAAGGTTATTAATGTAATACTTGTTTGACAGTAACTAGTAAAGAAGAACTAAACAGAAAATAGAAAAAAAGTGATTTACGTTTTACGAAAGACGCAACAGTCTATTATTGCCTCCCCGACCATAAGTATGCAAATATCGGCCGACAAAGGTTCACAGCAAAACAGGAAAGGAGAAATACTTCAACAAAAATATGGCGTCCGCCGGCCCAGAACAAATGATGATTTTGACATGCAAAACATGCAAATGGGAGAGTAAGAAAGTTAATAAGTTAAGCTTATTAATATTTCTTAACCTATAAAACTATTGTAGTACATATTAACTTAAATCTATACTAATATATAAAGCTGAAGGGTCTGTTTGTTTGTTTGATTGATTGCTTGAACGCGCTAATCTCAAGAACTACCGGACCGATTTGAAAAATTCTTTAAGTTTAAGATAGTCCATTTATCGAGGAAGGCTTTAGATTATATAACATTACGTTAAGATGAATAGGAGAGGAGCAGTAATAAAAAATATTGCGACAAAATTTAAAGCTTTATTTGCTTTTGCTAAGTAAATGGTGAAAGTTAATCAAAAATCTCTTATAATTAACTCATCATAACCACTTTTATGTTCAAAATTTCAATTCGGGAAAAGTTTGTGACACTCATTTCCTACGGGAAAAGCTGCTGGCACAGCTAGTACAATATAAACATCTTAATAGGAAACTTAAACATTGGAACATAAGTTTGTTTTCACTTCCATTCCGCTGGAGAGAACCTAAGGTAAACAGAAATACATTCTCTTCCAGAAAAATAAATTATAAAGTTATTTTGCCATATTGCAATAAATTTATCATACAAAACTAATGATAATATTATTATGCTATTATATAATCCGCGGATATTTATAATATAATTAATTAATTAAAACATAAATATAATTTATCGAGAATAGTTGGCTGGCTCGTTGGAGCAGTGGGTAGTGACCCTTCCTTCAGCTCCGCGGTTCGCGGGTTCAATTCCCGCCGAGGGCTATCATTTCCTATAAATGAATTTGTTTGTCTTTGAGCCAGGGTGAATATTTGTATTTCATCACTTGTCTGTCTACCGTAACACAAGTATTAAGTTACTTACTTTGGGGGCGGATGACCGTGTGTGTGAGTGCCCCATATATTTATTATTTATTATTTAATCATAGCAAAATAATATTCTCATTAGTTTCGTATTATGGACCTCCGCAAAGTAACGCCTAATTCTATAAAATAAATTTATCATAATTATACTTTTGTATTATGGACGTAACGCCTAATTACTTTATAGAAAATGTTGGCCCTCAGCGGGAATCGAACCCGCGACCCGCGGACCTGAAGGCAGGGTCACTACCCAATGCGCCAACGGGCCAGTCATAGATACACAGGAAAACTTAATACCGAAATTGTGATGAACTTTTGCAGTAAATATGCCTCCCTTATTAAGTAGGAGAGCCTTTTCGGAGTATTTGTCGAGCTGGTTATTCAGTTATTAGATTACGTAAGCTATGATAAAGATACGGTAGTAAATCTTGCGTAATTGCGCCATAAGGGTTATAGCTTTAGTTACATTACTCATTTGTTGAATGTCATTTCTCGTGTCAGCTAAGCCATATATGAACTATTTCATAGTGATTTCTGTTATTATATTTGTAAATTATTATATACTAGCGGCCTGCCCCTGCTTCGCACGGGTATAAAATATATATCCCATGTCAGTCAGTGTAAAAAAATGATTAAAATCGATCCCCTAGTTTTGATTTATTCATTACTGCCCGTGGCCCGAAAGCTTTAAATTTGGAGAAAAACAATTTCTCTTCCCTATACCAAAAAGATTTCCTGCTATCTTTGGAATATCTAAATTCATATAGTACATTTTTACTTATTTACTTTTACATTTTCCCTATGTATTTAATTTTTACAATTAATTACGGAATGTCTTCAAACAAACTTTTGAAAGAGCGACATCGCTGCTAAAGTCGAAGTGTTAAAGGGCGAAGCGCGGCGTCCTCACTTCATTTTAAATCTGTAATATCTCCGAAAATGTTCAATTAAATTACATGCTGTAAACGGCCATATTGATCTATATTAAATCAACAATTTATTTAAGGTACTTAATTGGATAAGGATTAATGCTGTATTGTAAAAAAATTGCTTCAAAAATAAGACATTATTTTTCGTAAAAAGTAAATGACAAAAAAAGCTATAGTGGGTTATCCATAAGAGATAGACATATACCATCGCGGACTTTTCTGTAGACCTTTTTAATGTGTACAAATACTTAGTACATTATTTTGATAAATCTTGTAGTGTTTAGCCTGCGTTTGCAATGTAAGCGAAAAAAAATGTAATTATTTACAGAAACCTCAAAAATTACAGTATTTCTCTACTCCGTATTGAATGTTATTTATTATACGTACAAACCTTCCTCTGGAATCACTCTATCTATTAAAATAAACCGCATCAAAATCTGCTGCGTAGTTTTAAAGTTTTATGCATACATAGGGAAATATGGACAAAGTATGCGACTTTGTTTTATAATATGTAGTGATAAGCTGATTATTATATAGTACCTGGGCGACCGAGTAATTTTTTAAATTAGTTTTTTAATTAGTATTTTTTTTTAATTTTGGTACTTTTTAAAAGAAATAAAAAAAGAAAAAACCTCAAACCTAGGTACTTACACCTCTCTAGACCGCCCTTTCCCCGAATGAGCTGTCCTGACTTGACATTTGATAGCGAAAATCATCTTTTGAATTCAACAAAAATTTTAGCATTTTCCCGAAAACAGGGATAAAAAGAGATTTTTTTAAAACCTAACTACTTCAATGTTTCTCCCCAAAACCCCCTACATGCTGAATTTCAGGAAAATCGTTGAAACCGTTTCCGAAATTCCAAAAATATATCTTTATATTTATCTTCTTAATATTTAAATGAGTTAATCTTGTATATATATATATTTTCCGAATCTCGGAAACGGCTCCAACGATTTTCCTGAAATTCAGCATGTAGGAGGTTTTGGGGGAGAAAAATTGATCTAGCTAGGTTTTATGTAAAAAAAATATTGTTTTATCCCTATTTTTGGGCATTAAAAAGCACTAACATTTATATTGAATTGAATTTTCGCCATTAACTGTCAAGTCGACGTAGCTTATTCGGGTAACGGGTAGACTCGAGAAATGTGAATGCCAAGGATCGATCCCCAACTAATAATTGTTATTTTTTAAAGTTTTTTTTTTTGTAAAAAATTACCGGTCACCCAGATATATTATATATATATATATATATATATATAATATATATATATATATATATATATATATATATATATATATATATATATATATATATATATATATATATATATATATATATATATATATATATATATATGCATACAAGATTAACTCATTTAAATATTAAAGATTAGCTCAGCGTAGTCAAATAAGAAGAGATTACTCCAGGTTAATTTCGATTTAGCTTCGATCCAATCACACCGATAGCACATCTGCCCAAAAAGATAAAAGTACTACCAAAGAATATGATTAACGGCGTAACACTTCTTATAAGAAACTACCAAAATCGCAAACTCACGGTATCATATTTCAATAAAAACAACGTGTATCAAAGATCTTAAATCAACTGGAACTATCACAACAACTTGCCACAAATTGATATATGTGATACAAACGTGAGCACGGGAAACTATAATTTATTACCTTACAAATAAATAATATTATACCGTGCGAGATTTTTATATTAGGACGAGTGTACCGAACCGGCCATCCATCATGCGATACCGCTCGTTATCTGTAAAACTGCCTAACTCATGATGTTAACACAATCTCATCTATGTTACTCTCATTTCATTAGCTGAAGTAAATTTAATAAGGTCTGTTACACAAAGAGGGTATTCAACGTAAATGCGGGCGGTTGTCACCGCTTGCGAAGAGCGCTTAGCGGAAATGCACACTGCCAAGTCAAACAGATTTGCAGCAATTTTAGCAGGCGTGCTATTTATTTGAGTTTAACGTATATTGTGCCGATGTACTGAATGATTTACTTGCCAAAGACAAATCTTTACTAATATTAAAAGCTGAAGAGTTTTTGTTTGATTGTTTGAACGTGCTAATCTAAGGAACTACTGGACCGATTTGAAAAAGTATTTTAGTGTAAGTATCTATTTAATAAGGAAGGCTATATAACATCACGCTAAGAGGAATAGGAGAGGAGCAACAATAAAAATAGTACGAAAACGGCAAAATTTAAAGCTTTCCATGCGTGCGCTGAGTAAACGGTAATAGTTATTCAAACAGCATGTATTATACAATTGTTCCCCTTTAAAAGTTCTAAATAAAAGTCGCGACAGCATATATTTTTTGATTTTTCAGAATTTTTTGGGGACTTAGTTTTATAATATGTATAGACCTTTTTTTCTTCTTCCTCCTCTTTTCCCACTCTAAGTGGGGTCGGCACAACATTTTATAAAAATGTTGTCAATTGATTTGTCTACGTATTTTACGACCGGCCACCTGCCTGACATCAACCTACCTTAGTCGTATTTTACGACACCTCGATAAGAAAGAGGGTTGTCAACTCTACTTAATCGGATATCACACGGTGGGTCAACTTACCTTAGTCACCTTTTAACCCACCTCGGTAAGAAATGAGGGTGGTGTATTCTACTCAGCCGGATACCACACGGCGGGTCGACTTACCATAGTCGCCTTTTACGACACCTGGGTAAAAAATGAGGGTTGTACTATTCTATTCAGCCGGATACCACACGGCGTTAAAAATAAATATATAGGACACTTACACACAAGGTCGTCCGTCCACAAAGTAAGTCACTTAATACTTGTATTATGACGGACAGACAACTGGTGAATATATACTTATATCATATTTAAATACATACTTAAATACAAATATACATCCAGACTCAAAGACCAACAAATTCATTTATAGAAAATGTTGGCACTCGGCGAGAATGGAACCCGCGACCCGCGGAGCTGAAGGCAGGGTCACTACCTACTGCGCCAACGGGCTAGTCAGTTATAATGAGTATATCTACATAAAAATTAATACAAAAAAACAAATGTTGATTTATGGTTTCCAATAAAACGGTCTATTTATCAATGCCTCCCCAACCATAAGTATGCTAATTTCGCCCGGCAAAGGTTTACGGCATAACAGGAAATAAAGAAATACTTTTATTGAAATATTGCGACCACTATTGCAGAGCAAACGATAGTGACCTATTTACCTCAATTGCTTCCATTTTTTATTTAAAAGCTTTTTATTTCAACTTACCTTGTTAAGGTGGAATCTTTCAAGTTAATTTTGACTCAATTCCCAGGGTCCGATTAAGCTGAAATTTTACATAGTAGTCCACTCTTGATGACAATGTATATTTATGATAAGCATTATCTAATATTGCTGCCACTATAGGCTCCAGGAGAGGGAACTCAACGGTTAACAGTAGGGACATGAAACTCTGTTGAGTGAAAAACGATTTTGTTGTTCGAAAGAACAGAAATTATTTAACTTAATTATGGAGTATCTAGTTTTATTACCGAGTACTGGACCCAGAGTCGTAATGGTTCTTCTTTTTCTTCTTCAACCGATGGACGTCCATTGCTGGACATAGGTCTCTTCATGAGATCTCCAGAACAAACGATTTTATGTTGCTTGTATTCAACGGCTCCCCACGACATTTTGAGGTCGTCAGTCCAT
This sequence comes from Morpho achilles, assembly GCA_947086495.1. Classification (NCBI taxonomy): domain Eukaryota; kingdom Metazoa; phylum Arthropoda; class Insecta; order Lepidoptera; family Nymphalidae; genus Morpho; species Morpho achilles. The sequence goes on from CAMTZB010000013.1 coordinate 13,035,327, forward strand.
CTATTAGGAGGTTTTCCAACACTGCGCTTTCCGTTGCGGGGTCGCACACTTTGAGACCCCAACGCTCATGGTTTCTCAGCACTATGTGCCGCCCATCGTCACTTCAGCTTCGCGACCCGCTGAACTATGTCGCTGACTTTGGTTCCTCTACAGATCTCCTCATTTCTGATTTAATAACGTAGAGATACTCCGAGCATAGCTTGCTCCATCTCGACTCTGAGCCTTCTTATGAGGGCCATAAACAGCAACCAAGTTTCGGATCCGTATGTCATCACTTCCATGCCTTAATGATTATACAACATTTATTAATGACCCAGTTTTGTGCGAGATCATTGCCTGGCTGTGTGACAGTAGGCAATGAGCTATTATCTAATGCTTATAATAATCTTTTTTAATCATCAGAAAATCCGGTATCTTAAATCCGGAGGCAACGCACACTGCATTATCACTTATGGATCTGCAACTTGGTCGCATACTGTAGACTTAATTAGAGCTTAAAATAGTTAACGGATGATGAAGCGAGCTATACTTAGAACTTTAAAACAGGAACAACCCGTAAAAAATAGAGTGTAGTTGCGTTACACAAAGCAATTGTTAGAAGAAACAATGTGTGTCCTAAGGTGTTTAATGGCTTTCCTGTACCATAAAATGCACCATTATTAGATCACCTCTAAAATGTACCTTTGTGCTGTGTAGGATCGTGTGATTTGGAAATCTCTTCAAAAGTCCTATTGTCAAACAGTATTGTCGATTATATCCGTTGAAAAAGAAATACAATATAAATTAAAGTTTGGATTGCTTAACTTGTTCCCTTAGCCACAGTGGAGAGGTTAATTGCCATATAATTGAGCAAAATAACCTCCAAATATCGTTCAATTTACCTACTAAAGCAATTTTAAAATAACTTTCTCATCTGATACGCTTAACATCAAACACCTATTAACTAATCTTGTACATTGTTTACTTGTACTGGTTCGTTGGCGCAGTTGATAGACCCTGCCTTCAGCTCCGCGGGTCATGGGTTCGATTCCCGCCGAGGGCCAACATTTTCTAAAATAAAATTTGTTGGTTCTTTAAGTCTGGGTGTATATATGTGTTTAAAATTATTTAAGTATATATTTACCATCTATCACCGTTTACTCAGCGCACGCAAGGAAAGCTTTAAATTTTGCCTTATTCATCTTAACGTGATGTTATAAGGTCTATACCCTTCCTCGATAAATGGACTATCTTACACTGAAAGAATTTCACAAATCGGTTAAGTAGTTCCTGAGATAAGCACGTTCAAACAATCAAACGAACATACAAACTCTTCGGCTTTATATATTAGTATAGATAATTCATTCTTAAATATAAATTACCTAGATTTTCCTCAGACTATATAAAACAGCGTATATCATTGTGTATCATTACTTTTCTATTATGAGATTCTAAAGTGTACTTACATAAGTCATGCGCAATAGGCTTTATTATCTACCGTCATTATGCGAAAGGGAATAAAACATGAATGTGGCGGATGATACCTTGCGGACGATGATTTTCACTAGCGGCTATATTCACAGGCGTTAGCGATTTAACGACACTTACAATAATGCTTTAAAACAAATGTATCTGGTTGACCGAGCCTTGCTCGGTAATTTTTTACAAAATAAAAAACAAAACTTAAAAAAAAGAAAAAATAATTAGGTAGTTTGGGATGGATCCTAGGTATTTACATTTCTCGAGACTGCCCGTTTCCCGAATAAGCTACGCTGATTTAACAGTTCATGGCAAATATAGTGTTTTATATTCAATATATTTTAATTCATTTTAATGATCATGAAATCAGGGATAAAACTGATTTTTTTCTTACATAAAACCTAGCTAGAACGGTTTTTCTCCCCCAAAACCCCCTACATGCTGAGCCGTTTCCGAGATTCCGAAAAAAAAATTATATATATAATACATATATACATATATATATATATATATATATATATATATATATATATATATATATATATATATTACAAAATTGTTACCCTCTAAAAGCTCTAAATAAAAATCCGCGACAGCATATGTCTAGCTTTTAAGGTCAACCCACTGTAAACATATTTATGGTTATCAAAAGACTATATAATTCTAATCTTTCCATGCGGACGGAGCGTTGGCGATTGCTACTAAATCATATATCAAGTAAAAACTAAATTTTCAAATGTAACATTAAATATGGAGCTACATGACGAGGCATGGCTAGATTCTAGAACATTGTACTTTTGCTTTATTTCTCGTTGAGCTCGTAATCTCTCGCGAACGAAATGTTTGAAATTCTTAAAGTTTTTATTCAGTACTTGACGAAGAAGACAAGCTAGGAATGAAGATCTTAAAATGAGTTTTAAACTACGAGTTTTGACTTAGCTGTTAAGTTCTGGTAATATGCCATATGGAATTAAATTGAATCCGGCTGAGTAGAATAGACGACCCTCATCTCTTACCGACGTGTCATAAAAGGCGACTTAGGTAAGTTAACCCACTGTGTGCTATCCGGTTGAGTAGAATAGACCACCCTCTTATTTACCAAGGTATCGTAAAACGTGACTAAGCTAAGCTGAGGTTTGGCAGGCAGCCGGTCAATTAACTAGCTAAAACCTACAATCACATGTTTTATGACATGTTGTGCCGATCCCACTTTCAATGGAAAAGGGCAAAAGCATGATGATGGTGTATTGATGGCCTTATTTTACATTATGTGGCATTTAATTGAATTTAATAAAACACTGTAGGGTTACTAAATAAACTAATAATATACGCAATACTTTGTACATGTATTCAACCAACACAAGCAAGCAATATACATATATAAAAAACATAAACACAATGTAACAAAGCGCACAGGTGTCTTTTGGTACAGTAACAATATAACTAAAAAGTTATGGTAACGTGGTTATAAAATTCTAGAAAGTACGGCGAGGTGTCGCCTCATTACACTAAGGCGCATTGCTTGCGTGCTATGCGCATCGCTATCAATATTTACAAATATAGTGTAGGAATGGAACGTTTTTACGTTCCGATTACTATCAATATATAATAATTTATTTCTGTTTTTTATAGTTAATAGTATATTATATTTAGTACTTTTTATATATATATTTAGAAAAGAGAAAGAAAAATTCAGAAAAGCACGTATAAAGGCGGACTTATCTCTAAATTAAAAAAGCACATGTATAAAGGCCTAAAAGGGATCTCTTCCAGTCAACCTTTGAGTAATAGAAGGAAAAAGACAAGAATTGAAGAAGAAATAGAATACGGGCCATATAGAGAAAAAAAAAATTATCTATATAATCTATTAGTTTATTATTTTATTATGTTTAGTTCTTTGAGCTGCAGAATGGACGAATTATCACCGGATATAGGCTGCGATGGGCTTTCATTATTTATAAAAAAAATGTACTAAAATTTTAAGTTCGGAGTTTGATTCTTAATGTTGTATTTTTTATGTTTTCATTATTATTTAGGTATATAATTATAAAACTGTTACTAAGAATCATGTGATTTCCTGTAATTGGTGCTACATAATTAATTTAAGACTTTGGATATGTTTGGGTAAAATAATATGTTATGCTGTTAGAGATCCGTATAATAAATAAATGACAAAGCAGTATCAGGATTAGACAGTACTAAAATGCTATTCATCATGTAACAATAGCGTAAATCAAGTGTTTCGACAGAAGTCTACATAAATCAATATTTCATTCAACGTTTGACAGCATTCCAACGGAAACATCTTTCTGAAATCGCAGCTGGCATTAAAATATATTCACATAGTATTACTGACAGATGTTCCCAGTTATTGTAATAAATATGTACTTATTATGAGTACTTTTTTAGTAGGAAGTCAACAATAGACAATAAGTGAAAACGCATCTTCTAATCAACACGGTTGGCAGCTAGCGATGGTGGGCAGCAATGGCCTCCTTTTGCTCTGCGGAGGGGGGCGGCGGAGCGGTTTCACGAACTGTTGTTCTGAATCCAATCTGCTGCTGGTGGGTGCAGATGTTAGCGACTCGCCCAAGCCCATCGTCTGCCGCCCTTATTGGGGACCTTCGGGTGTTCGAATGGGGTATATCGGAAGCCTGGCTTACAGGTCCCCTAGGCGGTCGGTGCATCTGGTGCTCCTGATGCATCGGTTAGAGGAGGGGGACTTCTCTTTTGAGAGGTCCCTACCCGGAGGTGGTCTCTGGGATCAGTGCGGCTGTAGGTGGGGATGGGGGCAATGTGTATGATACCCTGTCCTTGCCATCAGCAGCGTGGTGGAGCACACAGGTCGTTTTAGTCGGTGCGAGTCCGACATAACCGCCGCCTGTCCCCGTCGGGCGGTGGTACCCATAAGGGGTTTTTTCTGTATAAAAAAATCTTCTAGTTAAGCGTATTTGGATTAAACCCGCTTATTTCTTCCCATCAGGTATCGTATGATTGTACTCGCCTATTTAACAATCTTAATATTTAAATGAGTTAATATTTTATGTATATATATATAATTTTTTTTTGAATCTCGGAAACTGCTTCAACGATCTTCCTGAAATTTAGCATGTCGGGGGGAGAAAAATCGATCTAGCTAGGTTTTTTTTTTAAATCGTTTCATCCCATCTTTTACGTATTAAAAATATGATATAATGTAGAATTGAAAGCAAAGGTTTTTTTTAGCTGCCAAAATGTTTCGATAGCGAATTTTTTTTTTTCATTTATTTAACAATTTAAACAATTTTTTAACAAATGTTACTTAGCACTATAAAAAACCACAAAGGTTTGTACCTAGTGTTACTGTCATCATAATGGGCGACGGCCACTTCTTTATTTATTTATTTTTTAAATATTCTTATTTTATCTTTAATAAAATTACCGAGGCTCGGTCACCCAGGTACTTAATTTAATTTAGACAACTTGTACATTTGTTGTCAATAAATGTTTCAACTCTTTAAGAGGAAAATAAAGAAAATTATTATATTAAAAAAGAAAATCGCTTCGCTTGTGACCGACTACGCAATACTCGTATTGAATCATGTTCTAATACTCTTTGTTCAGACTATTTGATTGGAGAGTATCGGCCATTATGCGACTAGCATTATATTGATCATTCCGTTAGAAAAAGTTGAATGATTAAATTATTTACATACAATCTTCTTTAAATAAAATTTATAGAATGTTTTTATTTATCTATTTTAACTAAAAGGATTTTGGTGCATGCGCTTTTACAAATCCTTTATGTATTAGCTATAAAAATGGATAGTACATGCTATGTTTAGCATTACATATATCGCACGCATAGTATTAAAGTTAGCGAATCGAAAAAAGTTATTTTGTGGCAACAGCCATACTCTTTCACGGCGAATCCGCTGAATCAACATCGAAAAATTTGGCACAATTATTTCTTATACTCCTTGATGATAAATAAATTACGGAAACCCTGGTAATTTTACAGGAATAAGAAGACATTGAAAAGTGCCATCTATCATTACGCAACAACAGTCCAATCCAGTCAATATATAATGGTAAATGTAAAGTGGACAATCCGTTTTCATACTTGATATGTGCAGGATTCCTAAAAACAAATGCACAAACTTCCACCACCGCCAGCACAATACACAAGCACTACACACGTTCACTACCACAAACTCTGAAATTATTATTACTTTTGTATTATGGATCTCCGCAAAGTAACGCGTAATTCTATAAATTATTTATGCTGTAACTGATATATAACGGATACAGATATCATCATCCTCCTGCCCTTATCCCACTCTAAGTAGGGTCGGCACAGCATGCTATAAACATGCTGTCACATGATTTGGTTGCGTTTTTACGACCGGCCGCCTGCCTGACGTCAACTTACCTCATTCGTATTTTACGAAACCTCGGTAAGAAAGAGGGTGGTCTATTCTACTAAACCGGATACCACACGGTGGGTCAACTTACCTTAGTCGCCTTTTACGACACCTCGGTAAGAAATGAGGTTGGTCTATTCTACTCAGCCGGATACCACACGGCGGGTCGACTTACCTTAGTCGCCTTTTACGACACCTCGGTAAGAAATGAGGGTGGTACTATTCTATTCAGCCGGATACCACACGGCTTCAGATATATTAACGTTTTTAACTGACATCCGATTGTTGCAATAAAACGTGCGAATTTACGGTCTTGTTTGCCACTCGGGGAAGTTACTTCCGAATCACGTTCGCTTTTAAATCGTTGACGTTGTTTGTATAATTTCAGTTTAAATGGTTCACAATTGAAACATTTTATACACCCTTTTATACAACCTTTGTTGTTTCGAATACTTTAATTAATATTGATCCAGCCCAGCTGTGGTAGCGCACCGGTAACACCGTGTGACGCTCAAACCCGGGCAGACACCAATAAGTTTTTCTGTTAAAATTTATGTGTCTGATTGATAATTGCAATTTATCACACGCTTTTCGGTGAATGAAAACATCGTGAGGAAACCTGCATATCTCTAGAGAATTCTGGAGATATGTGTAACCTACCAATCCACACTGGAGCAGCGTGGTAGGTCTTAGCTCCAAACTTTTTCTCCAAAACACGGAGAGAAAAGGCCTATTCTCAGCAGTGGGATAGTAACAGGCCGCTACTTGATCCAGCCAATTAGCCGAGATATTTAATACTAATTGATATATATCCCAACAATCATGAAACAAAAATAATCATGTATTGTATTAGTAATTGAATTATTTAAATAACAAGTTTATATTTTTAACGACCCCGTAATTCCTTTAGATAAGATTTCATGAGATTTTGCTAAATATCACCCCTCCTATAATATTTTAAGCCATGTAATTAATGGACGCCTCCTAACTCGTCAACCCGCATTATATTCACGTCGCGAGTCTAAGCTCCTTTGCACTCTGTTCTATAAGAGCTCCTCTTTTATGGAACACCTCGCTTTTGAATCTCATTAGTACGTAAATAAAACTAAGTAATAATTGTCACTTTAATTTTGAAACTGGTAACCCAAAGCTCCTATGACTCTATTGTCTATTGGCGTTATTATTCCGGAATCGGAATAATCCCGCCATTGAAAATTATGTTGTTTTTTATTATCTTTAATATTTAAATGAGTTAATCTTGTATGTATATATATATTTTCAGAATCTGGGAAACGGCTCCGACGAATTTACTGAAATTCACCATGTTTTTGGGTTTTGGGGGGCAGAAAAATCAATCTAGCTAGGTTTTATTTAAAAAAAATTGTTTTATCAATGTTTTTGGGCATTAAAAAAATATTAAAATATAAATTGAATATATAAAACAATATTTTTGCCGTAAATTGTCAAGTCAGCGTTTATTATCCCCAGAGGACCAGTCCCAGAGAAAATACCTAGGATCAATCTTCACCTACCCGATTATTATTTTTATTTAATTTCTTTTTTTTATATTTTGTAAAAATTACCGAGCAACATTCGGCCAGCCAGGTACTTACTTTTATATAAATTAATGCAATAAAGAGATTCTACAATTCGCGTCTACAGTCTACCAACAAACAAAATCTACAGTTCGCCTCTCGTGTAGTTAAATTTAACCCGCACCTTATTTTAAAAGATTCTTATCGGTACTATATTTTTTTAACCATAGTTAAAATTTACAATAAATCACCTTGTATTTTTGATAATGTTATTTGCCACTCGCAAGCCACTTAGGGCCTGTTTCACAAGTTACTGATAAAGTGTCGAATTGTTAACCGACAAATAAACTAAGTAACAGATAAATATATCTAAAAAGAGACTCTAAAAATTGAAAAATAAAAAAAAAATCGCGGCCATTTTGAAATAGGTATTTGCTATCCAGCAGATAAACAAAACAACAGCCACGTGATCTACCTGTTAACTTATTAGGGACTTTAAGTTCTGAATAAACCTATTAGATACCTGAGGAATGCAAAATTCCGAGATATGTGTCAGATATGTTCCGAATAAGCTAACTGGCAGTTTATTGGAAACAGGCCCTTACTGTGTTAACTCGTTCTTTATATTTAGATCTATTCACTTGATAATTTGATTTAGATTTACTTTTAAGTGGTATAAACAATTTTACCTCGGTAACAAGTTTCTTTGAATAATTATCAAAAAATAACTTTTATTTTGTTAATTGCGATGATAAGTTTTCAATTGTATTTTACTTTTAACTAACTTTCGCATCCACCTTCTTTTAATAAGTAATGGAATGGGGCAATACATTTTTTAGTACTGAGATATTGGAGATATTCAACCCTTCAACTATATCAGAGTTAAAAAGCTACTTTTCTATCCCAGTACAAAAAGTACCAGCAACTTTGTTCGCGCCAAATTTAATGTTAAAGTACCCTCAATAATATGTGATTTTCTTCTCTGTTGCTGGAAGAAATACGGGAATGACTTTATCTTAAATGTTACTCCCGGTGTAAGCGGTATAATCGTGCAAATTTTCATCGATATCGGTGCTGCTCAGATTAGCCGTGACAGCGTAACATTCAGGCAGACTTTTTCATTATTTATATTAGTATGCATTAAAGTCGATGCAGAAGAACTCGCGAGTAGAAGAGGCTTGTCATCTTTTTTCCATTTGCTTGGTGAGCGAAAGGTAGGGTCGACTCTCCTAATTTTGTTGCTGCGTGTTTATCAAGTCCTGCGTTATGAAGTAGATTAAATATCTATACTAGGTGACCGGGCAATTATTTTCTGTCGTATTAATTATTTCTAGGGAATCCCTAATGTTCATAAAAAAATTGAAAAAAATTGTTAGGTGTATGAAACATAGATAATAGCTTCTTGGACCTTCTGTGCATTTGAAATTTCATGAAAATCGGTCAAACCGTTTTGGAGGTGTATGATATTTAAATTCATATTCAAATTCAGATAATTCTTTATTCAAATTGGCTTTTACAAGCACTTTCGAATCGTCAAATTACAATGAAGCTACGACTGGTTCGGAAAGGTGCTCTTACCGAGAGGAACCAACACGAAACTCGGCAGTCACTCTTTTCAAAGTTAAGTATTACAATAATGGCTTAGGTACAATTAATTAAGTACAAATTGAAAAATTTACAATATAATCTAGTGCGTAGCTAGTCGCAATTTTAAACCAAGCTTTCTTATCATCAACGTAGTCCTCAACGGTATAATAAGCCTTATGAATAAGTGTATTTTTAATTGCTCAAAAAGAACTTGTGTAAAGGCAAGTCCAAAATAGATTGTGGAATTTTATTATAAATATGTATCCCGAAGCCCATAAACGATCTACGAACTTTCTGAAGCCGTAGCCTGGGTCTAAATTTGTGACACGAGAATAATATTTTATTTTAACATTCATAATTGGAGATATTTAAACACTGAACTTTAAATGTAGCCAAAATACAGTCTCCCCAACAAAACACGTTTTAATTTCGGGTAAACTCGAAGGTTAATACGCCCCACTAACCGGTCTGTGGTGTACCCCTAGTTACGACATCGTCCCAGAGTAATTACATACAGAATCAATAGAGGGAATGTATATTCAATGGCTTTTGACAAAATAAAAAAAATTAAGTAACGGCCTTATACTGTCCGACTATCATATCAATACATAATCTTAAAATCAATTTTTTTTTCCTTTAAAACCCTTATGATAAATATTACTTTCTAATAATTTTTGTATTTTATTTATTTAATGTAGCTCAAATTTTTAATTCATATTAGTTTTAATTCATGAAAAGTAAATACATATATATGAAGTGAGAAAGTTATTAAATTGAAAACGTAATAATAATATTATTTTTTTTTTATTATTATTTTAACCGCAACAAATTAAAATAAATGTTCAGGCATTACATTATATTTTGCATTATGGATCACACAAACAAAATGCCTAATTTTATAAATTATATATTAAATGACATTGCGTTTAAACCTTTCATAATTTTAAGTAAATATAAGTATTATATTATTACAAACAAACAGTTGTTAACTCGAAAGCTAGAGCTTGATGGAACCTATGCTTAATAGATTATCTTTTGCAGTTACATCTGGAATAAATTGTTCTTAAGATAAAAAAGAAAAGGTAATATTACCTTTTAAATATCTGCCTGAAACAATAATTCAATTCATTCGTATTATATATAGGGTATAGAAAACTTCGAATTCTATATAATATGTAAACATACATTTTATACAGATGCTTTGCTCCGCTATTGAATATTGTTTATTCAATATTAAAGTTAAAAAAACCCTTAGGGAGTGTATCGGAAAAGTAGTTTAAATGTATAAAACGAAAAATATATTGGTAAGTAAATATACTGGCTCTTCCCCCTTATTGACAAATACTGAAATGTTACGAACTATACAAACTTCACGTTATCACGTAATTGACAGCCAAAGCAAGCAAACAATAACAGTACGAAATAGCCTTATATCAAATGTTAAATCAATATAATCCATTTATAATTTATGACAACTAATGGCAAGATATAAACAAACGACCGTAACACAATGACCCTATAGGTAATTCACGAATCTCTAATCAGCTAAATGCCGATCTAAAAAATATTTATATGAAATTAGGAAAATCTTGATTAGTAAAAGCTTTGTTAGGTTAGGCTACTGTTTTCATGTCGGTATTCGTTAATAATAAGGCGCGTTATTAAGAAAACAAACGAAAAGCCAGACATTCCGTCACCTTCGTACGCTATATTTTGCTTTTATGTAATTGATGAACACACCTCAATAATCAACTGTAGTTCGATTACGTAAAGCGGTAATTTTATAAATGAACACTTGAAGAAAATAAGGCACTAAGTACCTAAAAATTTAAATTCGAATTTGGTAATTTGGTGTTAAAAGCCAATTTTAGAAAATTGCATACTTAGTTCGAATTTTAATTTTTAGGTACTTAGTGCCTTATTTACTTCAAGTGTTCAAATATTGTAACGATCGATAGGTGAAAAATTCGGTGAATTGGGGGGGCATTGTCACTGTCAACATTAGTCGCGCAGCCGCGGCGGGCGGCGGTTGCTGATGGGATTCTCGTGCGTACTTACGAGGTTAGGCGTTGGTGTGTCGGACGCCGGTCACCTCTGACAATCCATTGATGAGCGACGGGGTGATCGCGTGAACAGGGCGCGCGGGCGTACCGGCGAGCGGACCGAAACTGGCACGTGGCTGTGTGGAGCAATCGATGCTCGGCGCGAGCGCGTCACATTCATGGAAGAACAGCTGACGGAAGACGGGCGACGGGCGAGCCCGTAAACATGAATCGGCCTCCGCCCGCCCGACCGCCTCGACCGCCCCGCGGCTGCGCGCCGCCCGCACCCGCTGCGCAGGGCGCCGCGAACACACCCCGTGCGGTATCGAGTGCTGCGGCGGGCGACGGCTTCGAACCACCTGTCAGATTTTTTTTTTATTTTACGCAATTTCTTGTTCTTAGCACTAGGCGGAAATGAAAAACAATTTATATATTTATTTATACACTTTTTCATAAGGCAAGTTCTAGGTAAAACACTTTTAAGGCGAGTATATTTACATTTACAATTAAAATTTAAAATATATTTTCTTGTTTTTTTTTTTTTAATATTACTGGTATCTGCGACTACGGTCACGCCAAGATAAGCGTTTATTAGTACAGCTTACATTTTAATAAATAAAAATAATTTTTAAAAAAACTCTTATTCTCATTTTATTAGTATATATTTATAGTAATAGTACTCGACACGACAATTTAAACGTTTAAGTATCCTTAACAATGAAATATCTGTTTTTTCCCTATTTGCGACAGAATAGCGATATTTTTTCTATCCTATATTTAGTTCAATAGATAAGCTTTAATTGTGTCATATTTCAACGTATTCGATCACGTGGATTAGCCATGAACGCGTAATAGACGGACAAACTTTCGCGACAGACAGACAGACTATGTTTTTATCTAAAAAAAAAACAATTTTCAGTAATACATCACTATTTAGATTAAGAAAAAATCTTAAACTTTTAACGTCTTTAAAAAGTGATAATTACTACTTTAATTAAAAACTTATGCTCTACATAAGTTGTGATACACATTTTTGTGTATTGAAATTCATTTTTAAATGACTAATATTTTTTTTCTTGCGAGACGATATCAAATTTTTTAGAAACACAAAATACATATAGCAAAACGCTTATAGGCACTAAATTTATGTTATAAACACATATCTAAACTTTTCAGATATTAAGTTACTATATAATATTGTCTTAAACGCAGTATTTACGTATTAGGTGGTATTAATAAACAATAATAAAATAGTAGGGTGGAATGACGCGTAATTTTAGAGTTTTTTAAGGTAATAAAAATGAATTTATCTCTACAATTTATGCAGTGTGGTATCCGGCTGAATTGACCACCGTCATTACATGTCGTGCTGTCCTAAAAGGCGACTAAGGTAGGTTGACCCGCCAAGTTTATACGCTCGCTAGAGTTAGGTCCCCGAGGCGGTCGATGCAGCTAGTGCTCCCGATGCATCATCTTGCGGAAGGAGGCACTCTGGGGTTCAGAGTTGCTGCTGGCGGGGATGGGGGCAATGTGTACAACGGTACCCTGTCCCCGCCACCAGCAGCGTGGTGGAACACTGTCAGGTTTTTAGTCGGTGAAAGTCCGACATACCAGCCGCTCGTCCCCGTCGGGCGGTGACAATCCATAATGGGTTTTCCTGACATAAAAAAAGGTTGACCCGCCATGTAGTATCCGGCTGAGTAAAATTGACCACCTTCATTGCTCATCGAGTTGTCGTGAAAGGCGACTAAGTAGAGCTGACCCACCGTTTGGTATCCAACTGAGTACAATAGACAGCCCTTATTCACGAGGTGTCGTAAAAAGCGGTTAAGGTAGGTTGACCCGTCATGTATTATCTGGGCATAGGCCTACTCTCTCTGTTTCTGGAGAAACCATTCCATTACCTTGCGATCTCACATAGACACACCTACGGAAATTTACCTTCACGATACACCAATTCACTGGCAACAGAATGTCAAGTACCTAGGCGTCACCTTCAGGTTGTCCGTTCATGCGAAACGTTGACCGCCATAGAGACCTCGACCTCCCTACCATTACCGTTTAAACGTTTTTCGAAGTCTTACTTCGAGAAATCCGAAGTACATTCTCTACTCATTTCAATTGCTTCCACCTACATCCCAGTTAGGTCTGACCACCGAAAATATAGGCGTCCAAAAAGCGTCCTATATAACCCTGACGATCAAATAACGATCGCAAACACAAAAACACGTAATACACACACACAGCGTCTTCGCCGGCGAAGACGAGGTCCCAGATTTCTGACATCGGTTGGTCGTTGTATTGCTACACGTCGTCCTAAGCCTTGGTCCGGCCTCAAAGCAGGCCTTAGGACGTCGTTCCCCGACGCTAGTAGGGCTTCTGCGCTCCTCTCTCTCCGCACTTCGCAACTTCGACGATGCTTCTGCGCTCACCCGTCCCGTCAGGTGACGCTATAAAAGTCGTTAGGGCTAAGAGCATATAGTCAATTCGAAAAAAAAAGAAATCCACTACCGCCGCTTTCTGGATGTATATGTACTCTCTACATATGTAATGTGAGGAGATGTAAGTATCTATCTCTAATATTCGCTTACAAATAGAGACGCGATATTTCCTAGCCGCGCCCCATATCCTAGCGATCAAGGATTGTTTTTCCCGATATAATTTATGCGCTGCCTTGACCTAGTTACGGTGTATCTGCATTCACCGCCTTAGGTCTAAGGATGCGTTTCAAGTGACCTAAATCTATTATGTATTCAGAATTTCCTTTCAGCATTTGGTATATCTTTAATATTTAAATGAGTTAAACTTGTATGTATATATATATTTTACTGAAATTCAGCATGTAGGGGTTTTGGGGGAGAAAAATCGATCTAGATAAGTTTTATTTTAAAAATATCTTTTTATCCCTGATTTCCAGCACTAATATTTTTTTGGAATTTATGTTGAATACAATCACAATTTTTTGCAATCAAACGTAAAGTCATGATAGTTCATTTAGGGACCGGGCGGTCTAGAGAGGTGAAAATACCTAGGATCGAGTCCCACCCGACCTATTATTTTTTTAATTTTTCTTTTTAATTTTTTTTTTTTTACATCATTTTAAAAATTACGGAGCAAGGCTCGGTCACCCAGGTGCTTCATTTAAACAGACTTGAAACAAACTTAAACGTAATATGCAATATAGCCTTTTTAGTGGATATTTTTAATTTTCACACGCCGTGTGGTATCCGACTGAATAGTAACACCCTCATTTCTTACCGCGGTGTCGTTAAAGACGACTAAGGCAAGTTGCCCCGCCGTGTGGTATCCGGCTGAATAGAATAGTACCTCCCACATTTCTTACCAAGGTGTCGTTAAAGGCGACTAAGGTAAGTTGACCCACCGTGTGGTATCCGGTTTATTAGTATAGACCACCCTCATTTCTTACCCAGGTTTCGTAAAAGGCGACTAAGGTAAGTTGATGTCAGGCAGGCGGCCGGTCGTAAAATACGTAGCAAAATCATGTGACAACATGTTTATAACATGTTGTGCCGACCCCACTTAAGAGTAGGATAAGGGCAGGATGATGATGATTTTTCACTCTGCTATACTCGTATGTTCAGAATATTGCTTCAAACTAGCAAGAACCAATATGTTTTTCACTTTTTTCAGAACTTAAAAAACAATTATGCGTGAATTTAATTAAAATCCAACCTTAATTTTTTTATTTATAACAAAAATATACAAGTTACACCTATCTTATATTACTAACTATAAGAATTATGGTCACGTCGAATGGTCTCAAGAATGCTGGCAGCATTTTCGCATTGAATCATTAAGCTGATTCTTAGTCGCTAGCCCTCTTATCATCTGAAGAGGCAATTAACCAAGATATAGCGTTATAAACCTTCATACAAAACGTTTAGAATTACATAAATACACGATATGATTCTATTTATGTTTTATTCATTCAATTCATAAACATAGATAACCTATGGTGTGATACGCGCCTAACAATGTTAACAAAAACTAAATATTTAAATTTAAAAAAATCACATTAAACAAAAAAAAGAGAAAGAAAAAGGCAATACTTAAAAATAAAAATATAAGTATAAAAAGTGACCGAACAAATGACCGCAAATGATAGCAAAATAGTTCTTTCATTACATTTGTATAATGAAATTCCGCTGTGGTAGCCCAGCGGTAACACCGTGCGACTCTTTCGAGGAGGTCACGGGTTCGAACCCGGGCAGACACCAATGAGTTTTTCTATTAAAACTTCATGATAATGAATAATGCAATTATCAATGATAATTCATTGATAATTGCAACTTATCACACGCGTTTCGGTGAAGGAAAACATCGTGAGGTAACCTGCATATCGCTAGAGAATTCTTGAGATATGTGTAACCTACCAATCCGCACTGGAGCAGCGTGGTAGGTCTTAGCTCCAACACTTCTCAAAAAACGTAGGGAAGAGGCCTATTCTCAGCAGTGGTATAATAGCAGGCCGCTACTTACTTTTTATTTTAATGAAATTCCGCAAAGTAAAAACTACGTTTATAAATTAGAGTCACTCTTATTATAAAGCCATTAAATATATCAAAACACTAATGTTTGAAACATGTTCATGCCAAAAGATCATGTATTGTGTTCTTGATACAGGCACAATCACAACTGTTGCGTTTGGCTCTACTCCAGCCCAAGGAATGCGTATTATAAGATGGTACGTGACCGAAATGCCATCTGCTGGTGCAAACCTCAGATCATGATCGTATTGTTAATGAACGTTTAAGATCGTAACGTCTATATAATACTAGCAGCAGGGGGGTCATCTCGCATACCCTTGGGGGTAGGCGGGGTACGGGCCTCGAGGCGAACCTCTTTACCCGGGCCGGTCCTCGCAGGCTTTAATGGCCTGGACTATGTTCGGGCCGTAGGCCCAGGTCACCTAGGTGACCTAAGGGTTGTCGGGTTCGGTGGGGGGGCCTAGGAGTGGTAGCTCCCAGACCGCGATGTCGAAATCGGGGGTGTCTCGTCCGGTGGTAGTGGTGTTTCGTTCGGGTGGTTGTGTCGTATCCGGTGGTGTCGCCCTCTCGCCCGTCGCGTCGTCCTCGTCGTCGCCGTCGTCGTCCGCGTCGGGCCGCGGTGACGGTGATCGCAGGAGCTCGCGAGGCAGGGAACGTCCCTCGGGTGGTCGTGCGTGGAGTGGCGCGATGCCGTGAAGGTGAACGTGCGCGCTGTTGTCCGCTCGCGCGAACATTCGGCGCGCAAGGCGACGAACGAACTCCTCCACGGTCGGCATTTGGGTGTTGTATGTGTCGTTCCGCACATACCTCGGGGCTCCTACGATCATTCGCAGGCAGCGATTCTGCTGGACTTGAAGTCTTCGCCTCTGGTACGCCGAGCGCGTACCAGGCGGGTGCCGCATACGTCAAGCGCGAGCGGACGTAGGCACCGTAGACTCGCAGTTTGGTGTTGACAGGTAAATGGGATGTGAACAGCGTGTGGAGCTGGGACCTGGCAGCAGCAGCTTGGCCCACGGCACGGTTAACCATGGGGACCATGCGCAGGCTGCGGTCCAACTCACACCCCAAAAACCTCACTGTGGTCTTCCACTCTACGTCCTGGCCTCACAGAGTGAGTTGGCGTAGCGGCCTGGAGCGGCTAGTGAGCAGAGCGGCCGTCTTCCCGACATTGACGGCCATCCTCAACTTGTCCAGCCATTCCGGCAACAAGTCCAGCAGACGCTGCATGCGGTTTGTGGCGACGATCTGGTGGTAGGACGACGCGAAATACGCGCTGTCGTCAGCGAATAGCGACAACAGCACGTCCTCCTCCCCTTCCCGCAGATGGTGGCGCAGGGTGGGGATGTCATCCGTATACGCCGCGTATAAAGGCGGCGATATACAGCTGCCCTGGGGTACTCCGGCTTGGATAGTGCGTGGTTGTGATAATACTAGCTTTTACCCGCAACTGTTCGCGTGATAGGTTGATAATAGATGGCGCTTTTCAATGTCATCCTATAGAATGATTAGGATTTCTATTGCCTAAATGTTATTCCGGTGTATAAGGAATAATTGTGCCAAATTTCATAAATATCGGTTCAACGAATTCGCCGTAAAAAAAGTAACAAACATACATCCATACTCACAAACTTTCGCATTTATAATATTTGTACGATTTTTAGGTATTCGGTTTAGTAGAATAGAGCACCCTCTTTCTTACCGAGGTATCGTATAATACGACTATAATAAGTTGACGTCAGGCAGGCGGCCAGTCGTAAAACGCAGCCAAAACATGTGACAGAATGTTTGTAGCATGTTGTGCCGACCCCACTTAGAGTGGGATAAGAGCAGAAGGATGATGCATATTTGTAGGATATTCATCAGTTATCTGTCTACCATAACACAAGTATTAAGTTACTTACTTTGGGGAATCGTGTGTGTGTGTGCCATATATTTATTTCTTTATTATCTCATCTCCTAAATCCTTATATTAATTCTAGTTTCATTATAATTATTATTTACAGGCGTATTCAGCATTATTATTAGTTTATTATATTATATTATTAGTTTTAATTTTTTTTGTTAGTTTTTAACTATTCTATTTTAATTATATCACCAATTAAATTTAAGGTTTTCATGAATCACGCATTTCTGAAAATAAATATGTCAAAAATTTTAAAAATATAATAATAATAAAAATAAAGATATTAATTCAAATTCAAATTCAAAATATTCTTTATTCAAATAATCTTGTAAACAAGTGCTTTTGAATCGTCAACCGTTGTTCCTACCGAGAAGAGCCAGCAAGAAACTCGGCGGTTGCTCTTTTAAAAATATAATTCTTAATACTATTTACATTATGTCGTTACTGTCTTGTACAGGTTCAAAGAGAGCTATATCCACACATTCTTATCTTCTAAATAATCTTCAAGAGTATAGTAGGCTTTCTGTATCAGCCTCTTTTAAACAGTGAATCGCCTAAAAAGTCATACTTAGAAACTTGGTTTTATTCGTATATAGATATAATATGAGAAAAACAGTACTTTTTAATAGTAAATTTCTAATATAGGTCAGAAATTTAGTGTCAATGGCTTTTTATACTTTATATCTTATTTTTATATCTATTTAACTCAATATTATTTCTTATATTTTAGCAATTTGGTAACTAAAAATATGCCTTAATACATTAAAGCATGTAGTAACGCTTGATATTTTGCCTTGGTTAGGTCGAGGTGCTTTTATCAGGTAAAAGGTTGTCGACCGTTAAGCTTACTATCGAGGACGTAAGGTTTTTTTTATGGGGACGGCAATTAGTGTTTTAAATACTAAGAATTACGAAGGAAACAGTTATTTTGTAGCGAAAAGTTGTTTTCAATTCGGAACGTGCTAAATTGACTGGCCCGTTGGCGCAGTGAATAGTGATCCTGCCTTCAGCTCTGTGGATCGCGGGTTCGATTCCCGCCGAGGGCCAACATTTTCTAAAAACAATTTGTTGGTTCTTCGAGACTGGGTGTATATTCGTGTATAAGTATGTACTACCCGATTGACTGAGCCTTGCTCGGTAATTTTTTACAAAATAAAAAAACTTCAACAAAAAAGATTGGGCGGGAAAAAAGAAAAGGTGGGGCTCGATCTTAGGTATTTTCATTTCTAGAGACCACCCGTTCCCCGAATAAGCTGCGCTGACTTGACATCTTGCGGCAAAAATATTTATATATTCAATTTAAATCTTTGTATTTTTTTCGATATTTCCCCCCCAAAACCTTCTGCATGCTGAATTTCAGGAAAATCGTTGATCAGGAAGCTGTCTCCGATATACCGAAAAAAAAAATTATTTATTTGAAAAATAAAAAATATTTATTTATATGAAAAGAGCAACCGCCTAATTTCTTGCTGGCTCTTCTGAAATACTGAAATCAAACGAAACTATAACCAATTATGTAAAGAAATAGTTTTATTTACTCATCGCAATTGAATGCTACTCGTAGTTTCTTAGAAGATAATATCAATACTTTTATTTCATTTCTCTCTCACACATAACTACATGACGGTGAAATAGATCGAGATGTGGGTAAAAGAATGAATGCAGGATGGAGAAGTGGCGGCAGGTCTCAGGCACAATATGTGACCCTCGAATGCCTCTTAAAGTTAAGGGAAAAATTTATAAAGCGGTTATAAAACCTGTCGTATTGTATGGATTAGAATGTTGGGCAATGAAAAAGACGGATGAAAGAAGAGTACATGCAAATGAGATGAGAATGTTAAGGTGTGGTGTGACAAAACTGGATAAAATACGAAACGAGTATATAAAGGGAAGTCTAAAAGTCCATTATAGAAAAGACGAGATGTGCAAGATTGAGATGGTATGGACATATAATGAGGAGGAATGCAAATCATGGCATCAAACGAGTGTTAAATTTGAATGTGGATGAATATGTGCCTAGCCTCAAAAGAGATAATTGGTTTGTATGAAGTATGACATGCATGCAGTCCAGAGTTGACGAATAATAGAACAGAATGGAAGAGAAAAACATGTGCCGACCCTACTTAGAGTGGGATTAGAACAGGAAGATATATACATAACTGTGGAATCTGGCAAACAATAAAGCGGTTAGGAAAGAGTCTTTTGCCAAATGCTAACACATGTATCGTTGCGATGCAGTAACAACTGTTGCGTTTGGCTACCCTCCAGCCGAATGGAAATTCTTATTCAATTATATATGTAATAGAAATAAAATTGTTGATATCATTCCTTGAATACAAATTAGTTTATCAGAATGAAAAGTAAAAGTGGAAATAACTTTCCGTAAAGTCTTGTGGAGAAAACTAGTGTTACAACGTTTATACAATAATCTAGTATTATAACGTATATACAACCTCCTTTCTTTACGTTTTTTTACAAAATGTTTACTTTTTATACAACAAAGTCCCCAAAAACTATACACATAGCTTCGATTTTCGATTTCGATTGATCGATTTTCTCAAATCTACTGAGCGGATTTTTGTACGATTTTTAAGTGAGTAAGTAAGTAGCGGTCTGTTACTCCGTTTTTGGAGGTTTGGAGCTAAGACCTACCACGCTGCTCCAATGGGGATTGGTAGGTTACACATATCTCCAGAATTCTCTAGAGATATGCAGGTTTCCTCAGTATGTTTTTCTTCACCAAAAAGCGTGTGATAAATTGGAATTATCAATTAGACCCATGAAGTTTTAACAGAAAAACTCATTGGTATCTGCCCGGGTTTGAAACCGTGACCTCTTCGAAAGAGTCGCACGGTGTTACCGCTAGGCTACCACAGCTTACGATTACAGCGTACGATTTTTACTTAAACTTTGCTTTCTTCCAGAATTTTGTAAATTAGCAGAGATACAATAAATATACTAAAGATTTATAGATGTACAAAAATACTATAAAAAATTTCGCGGAGCTAACATTTTCTATAAAAGGATTTGTTGGCCCTTCGAGCCTGGGTGTATATTTGTATTTAAGTATGTATTTCAAAATATATATATATATGTATATATTCACCAGTTGTTTGTCTATCATAACACAAGTATTAAGTTACTTTAGAGACGGACGACCGTGTAAGTGTCCAATATATTTATTTATTTATTTACATAGTTCACTTAATTATAATTTATTTATTTATAAATTTCTAGTAATATTATAAATGCACCTCAATATGAAGAAATACACAAATGAATCAATTTTTCTCAATTTTCCAAGAGGCTATTACCGAGACTCAACTTGGAGCTTCGACGATACTCGTTATCGAAACTTTGTGCAGCTCTTAAGTACTCTCTCAAGCTTTGTTATTTATAATTTCAGTAACAATGTATTTAGGTATTCCTATTGATATACGTGGAAACATGTGTAGTGTATGAGGGTTGAGACGTAACGTAAGAGAGTGTAACGTACTTTATACATTTATAAGACCAAATTCGATGTATATCATAGACATACGAGAGGTCACAAAAAGCTTATGATACCTGTGTCGCGACTTAGCAGAGTTAGCAACTCATTCTATGGTCTCGGTATTCGCTTCTACAATAAAATTCCGCAATCCATAATAGACCAGTCTACTACAGAAAGGTTAAGTTAAGTATAAGAGATGTACTTATACGTAAAGCATATTACAAAATTGAAGATTATTTGGATGATAAAAAGCCTGGATTTGAAAATCCTTTCAGCTTCATACAAGACTGCGGTTTAATAATGTAAAATTGAAAATGTTTAAAAGATTGACCGCCGAGTTTCTTTCTGGTTCTTCTCGGTAAGAGCAACATTCCGAACCATTTGTAGCTTCATTAATCATATTGATCCTTGACAAGTGATAAGAAAAGTGCTTGAAAGAGCTTATTTAAATAAAGATTATTTTGATTTGATTTGATTTTATATACAAGACACATATATGTAATACATACATGAACATAGTCACACTAACTCACACTAGTACAAAGGTACATACACGGTTTCAGGATGCACCACGACAGTAACACGCGAGCCCTTGGTGAGAGTGGTCGTGAAGTAGCATGTTGTTACTTGTTAGTGCGTGTTTGAGCCTGTGCTATATTCATACAACATTAGTTTTTAAACGCTACACATAGAAATTTAATCAATTAAACGTCATACTGTCATGCTAAAGTTTTCATTAAATAATGATCAGAGCTCAACTTTTAGTAAAGATTTTATACTCAATTCATAGTTAAGAATCTGGCTTGTATTTAAACTAATTTTCTTGCTTGTTTTTTCCTCTTTTTGTTGGTGTTATATTTTTCCTTCCCTTTCGCCGGTTTAAGTAGCCAGTATATATTGTAAGCTACAGTTGCTATGGGGGAATTCCCGTGCGTTACACTAGTAGAATTGGGGCACTATAATAGGATTTTTCGTTTTATTGCGAAAAAATGGTTGCTAGTGACAAAGTAAAGTATAAAGATGTAGTCAATATTTATTTAAGTACCTTACTTTTTTACCATTACCTAACTGTTATCAATCTGCAAATCTCTTTTGCTTTCGGTATATAAGTTACAGACTAGAAAATATTTATATTAAGTAAATATATTAGTAGCATCTTTCATCTATTTATTTTACTAAAATTAATTACCTAGGGGACTAGGCAGGCCTGTAAGAGTGTCACCGTCCTATCCTACTAATATTATATAATTATTCCTTATACACCGGCATAACATATAGGCTATAAAAATCCTGTTAATTCTACAGGAATAGGTTAACATTGGAAAGCGCCATCTATTACCAATCTTGCGACAAAGGTCCATGCAAACGAAGTTGCGGGTAAAAGCTAGTAGGTGAAAAATAAAAGACTCCATTATAAAACAACGTTTACTTAGTTTTACATTTTCTCGTCATCACCAGGTCTTGCGATGAAAGTTTCAAAGAATATTCCACAAGAACTTAATAATATAACGATTTCAAAGTTAATAACAAAAATTCTAATCAACTGTATAGTAAATTATATGAAGAATAAGCAATATACTACGCATCGAAACAAATAACCATGAAAATATTATATTACTAAATCTTTAAGAATAAAACAGCGATATTGTCACTATTAGGTTTCGTGGAATAACCTTTACTCATTTTGCAAACAAATAATAACATTTAAACATTTTATGAAAGAACGCAACGCAGCGTGAACACACCAGTTATAATAACATAAAATAATTATTATCTGTCGGTTTTTACACTTGTGACCATAGGCTTGTAACACTGTTATGTAACCTAGACAATATTATAATATACCTATTAGAGTAATAACTAAATGTGGCTATGTTACCGATTTTATAGATGAGTTTATTCGTTCAAGTGTGACCAATGAAAAAAAAAAAAATATTTACATACCGTTGCACTTACACTTTTAGTAATATAAATATATTAACTAACAATTAATATTAATTTTAATCTTTTCTATTAAAAGGGCTCTTATAAATTGATGAGTAGCGCTTATTAAATTATACATTTCTTTTTTCCATATTTTTTATGATTAGTTTTGTCATCACAAAAAAATTATGATCACAAACAGAAAAAAATAGGGAAATTCCATTGGACTGGAGTCCGTACAAGATTAAGATGCATATTGCAACATCAATAGTATCAATTTTATAGATATATCTTTCCGAACCAGCAGTAGAGTTGACGATTCAAAAGCACTTACTTTTAAGCACTACGTCTATTTGAATAAAGAATCAATTAGGTTGTATTATTTACTATTACTTACGACATGTATCAGTTTAAATCATAGTTATAGTTTTTACACCAATTGCTATAATACATCATTAGCTTTACATCAGCTGCCTTATCCTACACTACAACAAAACCTATTTTCGTATCAGATTTTATTAGGATTATTAGTAGGAATTGTGTAGATAGTTAACTTTTTTCTATAAGAACATCAACATGCAACTATCAGCTTAATCTACGTCCAACGTTACATATGGTTAGGTAGTTAATGAATTGGCAAGAAAATTAAATTAAAATTTTAGTTATGACTTTTTTTCAGCACTTATTATTATGATCGCTTTGATTCGGAAATAAACCAACAAATCCATTTTCTTATATTATTATTATTTAATAGTTTAACATATACCCAAATTATTTGAAAACAATGACTGTTGCATAATTTTAGAAGCTAACTTAGTCACATACACGCCTCTTTCAAAAACTATAAATACATCTGAAAATAATCTTATTTATTCAATAGTCTTATAATTTATATTTATAATCTATATGAAATTTTATGTAACAACTTAAACTAAATATTTTATTTAAAAAAAAAGCTGTCCAGATATAAGTTTGTTCTATGGATATTAGTTATATTTTGTCTATAAAATATTGGTTAAAAAAGGATTGTCATGATCCAGTGGAAATCTGTTAGGACAATTATTACTGTCATTTCCATGACAATACATAGGGCAATACTAACATAAAATATCAGGAATCCCAGATTCGTTTTAAAACTGTCCGAGTTTTTATTTCAGTTCATTACGCCGTACATGGATGAGGTCAAATGTAATAGGACACGTCAGCGAATTTAACAATATGAGTTATATGAGTAAGTCAGATATAAGCTAATTTCACAATATGAGTAAGTAATAATATTTAATGACGTTTGTTTTTTAAGGAATAACTTACTTATAAATAAAAAAGCCGTCTGGCATCCGACTGAAGTATATAAATGTGTGAGTGTTAACATTTATAATGAATTTACGTCTGTGAGGGCTATCAACTGTTGCGTGATATTTATATTTATATGAAGTAGCGCTAGCTTATTGTATGAAACAAGATGTCCGCCTTCACGCGCATTCGAAGAAAATTAAACTAGTTGAATGACAAATTCAAAAACAACCGTTCCTTAGCAAGTACCTTATCCTTACCAACTGATTGACCAATAAAATTGCGTATTTTAAATTTGCTTGATTGGATAAATACGAGTCGTTAGGGTCATCTCGCTTACTCTCCTAATGGAGGGAGTAAGCGGGGTACGGGCCTCGAGGAAAACCTCACTACCCGGGCATCTCCTCGCGGGCACTTAAGCCCGGTATGTGTTTCGGCCGTTACCTAGGTGGCCTAACAGCATGGAGTAACAGATTTCATATATCATAACACTATACTACTGATGATGGGGCTACGTTACACAAACACTTATCGCGGACTAATGAGATTTTTGATGAATTAAAAACTACTCACAACACATATACAGTAACGACGATGTCATTTGAATCTATATAAAGTTATACAATTATATTGCTGAAAGGCTGTTTGCTTTAAGCGACATTTGTAGCCCGTAAATATCGTATCAATATAGACTGATGAAATGATTTTGGATAAAAGAATACAGAAAATACAGGATATTTATTAATTTCTATATTTATAAATAAATTAATTAATAAATATACAAAATGAAGTATACATATAGAGTACTAAAATGGATGTCGCTTAAACCAAATAGAATTTCAGCCATAGATACTATTATAGTGATGCCTAGAGAACCGATAGTGACGTAATCTTGTCTTTAATATGGTATAATATTTACTTCCTGATCTGTCTAACCTTTTAATGCTTTAGGATTTACATATTATCATTGTATGAAATTGAATCTATAGATAGCACAATCAAAAACATGATATTGTCTACGTTATATATTTTAGAGAGCAATGTCCCCTTGTAAATCTTGTATACTTGTGCTTAGAAAAGAAATAAAGAATTTTGAATCTGTATCAATAAACCTAGTTAAATTTTACGAGAGTAAAATTTTATTTGATCATTTTTTTTCCATTTCAGACAAAAAAGACAATGAGCTATAATTGTAATAATAATTTATTTTCGATAGAGATCTAAAGACCATAGGTTCAAAGGATTTCCAAGGTATTCCTAGGCCGGATGTAGTGACATAAAAAATTTCTCTTAAAATCGCGAATCTTCTCTTCACACAATGATAATACAATAGGTGTCGATATAATTAATTATATGAATTAACTTAGTTTCATACGATTTGCAATTATGCATTCCGTAAATGTGGTAGTCCTTATCAGACTCATTATTATTATCAAACTTTGTACTTAAACTATTATATTATATAATTTATATACGATATATTTGTTCAAACTAAGTTCTTAGAGTAGTTAAATTAAAAAAAAATTAGGAACGCCAAAAATAATGATTGCAACATCGCAAACTAAATTTCGAAATAGCAACACCGAATTTGGTGTAATATAATATATCTAGTGTTGGCATACTGAAACAAATATGTCCATCGTTTTTCTTAGTTTATTTATCTAACACTTTTTATTAATGTAACAATTTACATTTAAATTAATTTGCTAATAATGGAAATATATTATAAAGGAATATATAAAAATTTAAATCAATTTTTTAAAGTAATTTCAACTATGTGCGCCAGTCTGGCAACCTTTGATATATTTAAAAAAGGAAATAGGGAAAATAAAACAGTAACAGCGTGTTGACAAATAACACAATAAACACAGACAAATAATTAAAAATATGACTTTTATATTAAGATTATTTTTACAATTTCAACATTCCCACGATGGTATTAAATAAAACTAATGTAAAACATTGCGATTACGTCAACATAACGGATTATAGGAAACGAACCCCCTGGGTTTTATGGGATGTCTAACATCTTTACATTAAATTAATATTATTGCCTTTAAAGGACTTTAATAACGAATTTGACGATCATGGGCTCAAACTACAAATGATTTCTTCTATTAAAAACTTATGAGTATAATTGATATTTGCAATTTATCACACGCTTTTCGGTGATGAAAAACATCGTGAGGAAACCTGCATATCTCTAGAGAATCCTGGGGATATGTAAAACCTACCAATCCGCATTGGAGCAGCGTGGTAGGTCTTAGCTCTAATCCTTCTCTCCAAAAATGGAGAGAGGAGGCCTATGCCCAGCAGTGCGATAGTAAAGGCCATTACTTATTTGAAGGCCTTTAAAAATCGGCAGATGAGACGACCGAATTTAGAAGTTCTGCAAGGATCATTTTAAAGACGCCGTGTGGTATCCAGCTGAATAGAAAAGTACCACCCTCATTTCTTACCGAGGTGTCGTAAAAGGCGACTAAGGTAAGTCAACCCGACGTGTGGTATCCGGCTGAGTAGAATAGACCAACCTCATTTCTTACAGAGTTGTCGTAAAAGGCGACTATGGTAAGTTGACCCACCGTGTGGTATCCGGTTTAATAGAATAGACCACCCTCTTTCTTACCGAGGTGTCGTAAAATACGACAGAGATAAGTTGACGTCAGGCAGGCGACCGGACGTAAAAACGCAGCCAAAATATATATATATATATATATATATATATATATATATATATATATATATATATATATATATATATATATATATATATATATATATATATATATATATATATATATATATATATATATATATATATATATATATATATATATATATATATATATATATAAAGGATCTTGCTATGTTATATACTTTTCTATACTAATATTATAGAGGAAAAATTTGTATGTATGTTTGTAATGTGTTCACACAAAAACTACTGGACTGATTTGAAAAATTCTTTCACCATTAGAAAGCTGCATCCGTACTGTACATTTCAAAAATATGGATCCTTTATAAAAATGTAATAAGGTGTAAAAAAAATAAATTACGCGAGTGAAACCGCGGGAGTATGCCTATATAAATACAATATAAGACATTTTGATAACGTTGTAGTAAATGTTGTTCAATGTCATCCTATTCCTGTTGAATTAACCAAATTTCTATAGCCCATATGTTACCTAGTGTAGGGGATTATTGAGCCAAATTTCATCAAAATTGGCATAGCGGATTGGCCATGAAAACAGACATACAGACTTTTGCATTTATAATATAAGTAAGGGTATAAAATCAATAATATTAACCAAAATTAAAACAAAAGTGGTAACTACGCGGAAGCCAAACTTCATACAGACATGACTACATGAGGTAAACATCTCAGTCAAAATATAAATGAATAATATAAATAAATGGGACACTTACACACACGGTCGTCCGTCCCCAAAGTAAGTAACTTAATACTTGTGTTATGGTAGACAGACAACTGGTGAATATATACTTATATATTTTTTAAATACATACTTAAATACAAATATACACCCAGGCTCAAAGACCAACAAATTTATTTACAGAAAATGTTGGCCCTCGGCGGGAATCGAACCCGCGACCCACGGAGCTGAAGGCAGGGTCAATACCCACTGCTCCAACGGGCCAATCAAATATCTTTAATATTTAAATGAGTTAATCTAATATGTATATATATATATATATATATATTTGGAATATCGGACTCCAACGGAAACGGCTTCAACGATTTTCCTGAAATTCAGCGTAAGGGTTTTTGAGGAGAAAAATCGATCTAATTATGAACATTTAAATTGAACATGAACATTGAACATAAAAATTATGAACATTTAAATTTAATATAAAACACTATTTTTGGAGTACATTGTCAAGTCAGCGTAGTTCATTTGGGGAACGAGCGGCTTCGAGAAATGAAAACACCTAAGAGCGAGCTAAACCTACCCAATATTTTTTCATTTTTTTTGAAGTTTCTTTAACTTTGTAAAAAAATCCCGAGCAACCAGGTACTGCATAATTAACTGTAAGCAATATACTACGCATCGAAACAAATAACCATGAAAATATTATATTACTAAATCTTTAAGAATAAAACAGCGATATTGTCACTATTAGGTTTCGTGGAATAACCTTTACTCATTTTGCAAACAAATAATAACATTTAAACATTTTATGAAAGAACGCAACGCAGCGTGAACACACCAGTTATAATAACATAAAATAATTATTATCTGTCGGTTTTTACACTTGTGACCATAGGCTTGTAACACTGTTATGTAACCTAGACAATATTATAATATACCTATTAGAGTAATAACTAAATGTGGCTATGTTACCGATTTTATAGATGAGTTTATTCGTTCAAGTGTGACCAATGAAAAAAAAAAAAATATTTACATACCGTTGCACTTACACTTTTAGTAATATAAATATATTAACTAACAATTAATATTAATTTTAATCTTTTCTATTAAAAGGGCTCTTATAAATTGATGAGTAGCGCTTATTAAATTATACATTTCTTTTTTCCATATTTTTTATGATTAGTTTTGTCATCACAAAAAAATTATGATCACAAACAGAAAAAAATAGGGAAATTCCATTGGACTGGAGTCCGTACAAGATTAAGATGCATATTGCAACATCAATAGTATCAATTTTATAGATATATCTTTCCGAACCAGCAGTAGAGTTGACGATTCAAAAGCACTTACTTTTAAGCACTACGTCTATTTGAATAAAGAATCAATTAGGTTGTATTATTTACTATTACTTACGACATGTATCAGTTTAAATCATAGTTATAGTTTTTACACCAATTGCTATAATACATCATTAGCTTTACATCAGCTGCCTTATCCTACACTACAACAAAACCTATTTTCGTATCAGATTTTATTAGGATTATTAGTAGGAATTGTGTAGATAGTTAACTTTTTTCTATAAGAACATCAACATGCAACTATCAGCTTAATCTACGTCCAACGTTACATATGGTTAGGTAGTTAATGAATTGGCAAGAAAATTAAATTAAAATTTTAGTTATGACTTTTTTTCAGCACTTATTATTATGATCGCTTTGATTCGGAAATAAACCAAGAAATCCATTTTCTTATATTATTATTATTTAATAGTTTAACATATACCCAAATTATTTGAAAACAATGACTGTTGCATAATTTTAGAAGCTAACTTAGTCACATACACGCCTCTTTCAAAAACTATAAATACATCTGAAAATAATCTTATTTATTCAATAGTCTTATAATTTATATTTATAATCTATATGAAATTTTATGTAACAACTTAAACTAAATATTTTATTTAAAAAAAAAGCTGTCCAGATATAAGTTTGTTCTATGGATATTAGTTATATTTTGTCTATAAAATATTGGTTAAAAAAGGATTGTCATGATCCAGTGGAAATCTGTTAGGACAATTATTACTGTCATTTCCATGACAATACATAGGGCAATACTAACATAAAATATCAGGAATCCCAGATTCGTTTTAAAACTGTCCGAGTTTTTATTTCAGTTCATTACGCCGTACATGGATGAGGTCAAATGTAATAGGACACGTCAGCGAATTTAACAATATGAGTTATATGAGTAAGTCAGATATAAGCTAATTTCACAATATGAGTAAGTAATAATATTTAATGACGTTTGTTTTTTAAGGAATAACTTACTTATAAATAAAAAAGCCGTCTGGCATCCGACTGAAGTATATAAATGTGTGAGTGTTAACATTTATAATGAATTTACGTCTGTGAGGGCTATCAACTGTTGCGTGATATTTATATTTATATGAAGTAGCGCTAGCTTATTGTATGAAACAAGATGTCCGCCTTCACGCGCATTCGAAGAAAATTAAACTAGTTGAATGACAAATTCAAAAACAACCGTTCCTTAGCAAGTACCTTATCCTTACCAACTGATTGACCAATAAAATTGCGTATTTTAAATTTGCTTGATTGGATAAATACGAGTCGTTAGGGTCATCTCGCTTACTCTCCTAATGGAGGGAGTAAGCGGGGTACGGGCCTCGAGGAAAACCTCACTACCCGGGCATCTCCTCGCGGGCACTTAAGCCCGGTATGTGTTTCGGCCGTTACCTAGGTGGCCTAACAGCATGGAGTAACAGATTTCATATATCATAACACTATACTACTGATGATGGGGCTACGTTACACAAACACTTATCGCGGACTAATGAGATTTTTGATGAATTAAAAACTACTCACAACACATATACAGTAACGACGATGTCATTTGAATCTATATAAAGTTATACAATTATATTGCTGAAAGGCTGTTTGCTTTAAGCGACATTTGTAGCCCGTAAATATCGTATCAATATAGACTGATGAAATGATTTTGGATAAAAGAATACAGAAAATACAGGATATTTATTAATTTCTATATTTATAAATAAATTAATTAATAAATATACAAAATGAAGTATACATATAGAGTACTAAAATGGATGTCGCTTAAACCAAATAGAATTTCAGCCATAGATACTATTATAGTGATGCCTAGAGAACCGATAGTGACGTAATCTTGTCTTTAATATGGTATAATATTTACTTCCTGATCTGTCTAACCTTTTAATGCTTTAGGATTTACATATTATCATTGTATGAAATTGAATCTATAGATAGCACAATCAAAAACATGATATTGTCTACGTTATATATTTTAGAGAGCAATGTCCCCTTGTAAATCTTGTATACTTGTGCTTAGAAAAGAAATAAAGAATTTTGAATCTGTATCAATAAACCTAGTTAAATTTTACGAGAGTAAAATTTTATTTGATCATTTTTTTTCCATTTCAGACAAAAAAGACAATGAGCTATAATTGTAATAATAATTTATTTTCGATAGAGATCTAAAGACCATAGGTTCAAAGGATTTCCAAGGTATTCCTAGGCCGGATGTAGTGACATAAAAAATTTCTCTTAAAATCGCGAATCTTCTCTTCACACAATGATAATACAATAGGTGTCGATATAATTAATTATATGAATTAACTTAGTTTCATACGATTTGCAATTATGCATTCCGTAAATGTGGTAGTCCTTATCAGACTCATTATTATTATCAAACTTTGTACTTAAACTATTATATTATATAATTTATATACGATATATTTGTTCAAACTAAGTTCTTAGAGTAGTTAAATTAAAAAAAAATTAGGAACGCCAAAAATAATGATTGCAACATCGCAAACTAAATTTCGAAATAGCAACACCGAATTTGGTGTAATATAATATATCTAGTGTTGGCATACTGAAACAAATATGTCCATCGTTTTTCTTAGTTTATTTATCTAACACTTTTTATTAATGTAACAATTTACATTTAAATTAATTTGCTAATAATGGAAATATATTATAAAGGAATATATAAAAATTTAAATCAATTTTTTAAAGTAATTTCAACTATGTGCGCCAGTCTGGCAACCTTTGATATATTTAAAAAAGGAAATAGGGAAAATAAAACAGTAACAGCGTGTTGACAAATAACACAATAAACACAGACAAATAATTAAAAATATGACTTTTATATTAAGATTATTTTTACAATTTCAACATTCCCACGATGGTATTAAATAAAACTAATGTAAAACATTGCGATTACGTCAACATAACGGATTATAGGAAACGAACCCCCTGGGTTTTATGGGATGTCTAACATCTTTACATTAAATTAATATTATTGCCTTTAAAGGACTTTAATAACGAATTTGACGATCATGGGCTCAAACTACAAATGATTTCTTCTATTAAAAACTTATGAGTATAATTGATATTTGCAATTTATCACACGCTTTTCGGTGATGAAAAACATCGTGAGGAAACCTGCATATCTCTAGAGAATCCTGGGGATATGTAAAACCTACCAATCCGCATTGGAGCAGCGTGGTAGGTCTTAGCTCTAATCCTTCTCTCCAAAAATGGAGAGAGGAGGCCTATGCCCAGCAGTGCGATAGTAAAGGCCATTACTTATTTGAAGGCCTTTAAAAATCGGCAGATGAGACGACCGAATTTAGAAGTTCTGCAAGGATCATTTTAAAGACGCCGTGTGGTATCCAGCTGAATAGAAAAGTACCACCCTCATTTCTTACCGAGGTGTCGTAAAAGGCGACTAAGGTAAGTCAACCCGACGTGTGGTATCCGGCTGAGTAGAATAGACCAACCTCATTTCTTACAGAGTTGTCGTAAAAGGCGACTATGGTAAGTTGACCCACCGTGTGGTATCCGGTTTAATAGAATAGACCACCCTCTTTCTTACCGAGGTGTCGTAAAATACGACAGAGGTAAGTTGACGTCAGGCAGGCGACCGGACGTAAAAACGCAGCCAAAAAATATATATATATATATATATATATATATATATATATATATATATATATATATATATATATATATATATATATATATATATATATATATAAAAAGGATCTTGCTATGTTATATACTTTTCTATACTAATATTATAGAGGAAAAATTTGTATGTATGTTTGTAATGTGTTCACACAAAAACTACTGGACTGATTTGAAAAATTCTTTCACCATTAGAAAGCTGCATCCGTACTGTACATTTCAAAAATATGGATCCTTTATAAAAATGTAATAAGGTGTAAAAAAAATAAATTACGCGAGTGAAACCGCGGGAGTATGCCTATATAAATACAATATAAGACATTTTGATAACGTTGTAGTAAATGTTGTTCAATGTCATCCTATTCCTGTTGAATTAACCAAATTTCTATAGCCCATATGTTACCTAGTGTAGGGGATTATTGAGCCAAATTTCATCAAAATTGGCATAGCGGATTGGCCATGAAAACAGACATACAGACTTTTGCATTTATAATATAAGTAAGGGTATAAAATCAATAATATTAACCAAAATTAAAACAAAAGTGGTAACTACGCGGAAGCCAAACTTCATACAGACATGACTACATGAGGTAAACATCTCAGTCAAAATATAAATGAATAATATAAATAAATGGGACACTTACACACACGGTCGTCCGTCCCCAAAGTAACTTAATACTTGTGTTATGGTAAACAGACAACTGGTGAATATATACTTATATATTTTTTAAATACATACTTAAATACAAATATACACCCAGGCTCAAAGACCAACAAATTCATTTACAGAAAATGTTGGCCCTCGGCGGGAATCGAACCCGCGACCCACGAAGCTGAAGGCAGGGTCAATACCCACTGCTCCAACGGGCCAATCAAATATCTTTAGTATTTAAATGAGTTAATCTAATATGTATATATATATTTGGAATATCGGACTCCAACGGAAACGGCTTCAACGATTTTCCTGAAATTCAGCATATAGGTGGTTTTGGGGGAGAGAAATCGATGTAGCTAGGCTTTATTTAAAAAAAAAATGCCCAAAAACCTGTTTTGGGCATAAAAAAATTATGAACATTTAAATTTAATATAAAACACTATTTTTGGAGTACATTGTCAAGTCAGCGTAGTTCATTTGGGGAACGAGCGGCTTCGAGAAATGAAAACACCTAAGAGCGAGCCCCACCTACCCAATATTTTTTTTCATTTTCTATGAATTTTTTTTAACTTTGTAAAAAAATCCCGAGAAACCAGGTACTGCATAATTAACTGTAAGCAATCGCTATAACGACGTAATCACAATGTTATATGTCAATGTTTAGATAAATCTACTAATAATCCAGAGCCCACTCGTTTTCCTGCAGGAAAGCGTCGACGACCTCCTTCATAGTGAAATTTGGAATGAGCTGATCAGCAGTTAACTTAACACGAGTAACTGGATCAAAATGTCCTACCCGCTGAAAACATAAAATCCCTGTAAGAACATTTCTTTGCAAACGTGGATTCGACCCCACTTAGAGTGGGATAAGGGCAGGTGGATATATATAAATACTTTAAAAGTAAAGGTAAGTAGCGGCCTGTTACTATCCCACTGCTGAGAATAGGCCTCTTCTCTCTAAAACCTACCACGCTGCTCCAATGCGAATTGGTAGGTTACACATATCTCCAGAATTCTCTAGAGATATGCAGGTTTCCTCACGATGTTTTCCTTAACCGAAAAGCGTGCGATGAATTTAGACACATAAGTTTTAATAGAAAAACTCATTGGTATCTGCCCGGGTTTGAACCCGTGACCTCCTCGAAAGAGTCGCACGGTGTTACCGCTGGGCTACCACAGCTTATACTATAACAATATACATATTATTAGGTATGTTATTATATCATACCTCAAGATGTTCTTCTATGTCTTTCTTCTCATATGTAATGCCGCTGGGTGTTATAACAGGCTCGTTCAATATTTCAAAACTAATTTTGCCACACAAATAATCTGGTACGTCACGTTTCTGTAAAGTAAAACGACAATGAAATATAATGGACTAAGAGCCAAAAGTAATAATACAAAAGTAATAATAAAATTATTTTGCTATAATCCGCGAAGAAGTAAAATAGAAAATATATATAATGCTAAATGTAAGTGGACAATCGGTTATCATACCTGATACATGCAGGATTCGTAAAAACACATGCACAAACCTCCACCACCGCCACCACAATACACAAGCACTATATACGTTCACTATCACAAACTCAACAATCGTTTCGCCCCGCAACCGAAGCGTCGTCAGGAGATAGACTCCACGACCAAAATCGCAAAGCGAAGCAATACCCGGACTAAGAGCCCGTAAACTCCAGACTTTTATCTATCTATACTAATAAATAAAGCTGAAGAGTTTGTTTATTAAAGTAAAAAATTAAAATATAAAACAAGATATATAATTCAAATAATCTATACTAATATATAAAGCTGAAGTGTTTGTTTGATTGATTGTTTGAATATGCAAATCTCAGAACCTACTGGAACGATTAAAAAAACTATTTCAGTGTAAGATAGTCCATTTATCGAGGAAGGCTATAGGCTATATAACATCACGCTATGAATAGGAGAGGAGCAATAATAAAAAATATAGCGAAAACGGAAAAATTTAACGCTTTCCTTGTGTGCACTAAGGAAACGGTGATAGTTATTAAAAAATCGTGTATTGCAAAATTGTTCCCCTCTAAAAGTTCTAAATAAAAGACCGCGACAGCATATGTCTAGCTTTTAAGGTTTCAACCATTTTTATTGTTATCAAAATAGTTCTAAAATAATACATTATTTGCGAAGATGTTAAAATAAATATGAAATTAATCCTTATCTAAATGAATAAATTATAATTTATATGGCAAAACAACGTTTGTCCGGTCAGCTAGTCATTTAATAAAAGCTGAAAGTTTGTCAGCGCATGCTCCGGTAAGAACAGGTAAGAACGAAAGAAATTTTGGTCATCGTGGGTTTGGAGGATAAATGGTACTCAATGTGTATAAAATACCGATCTAATTTCGTCAAATTATAAAGTGTAATTTTTTGGTATTACCTTCACAATATTATTTAAAATCACGTCAGTCAATGCTAGACACTCAACATCGTGGCAAACCCTTGCCAGACACCCTTAATGTTCATGAAATTATAATTGTATTTACGTACTTTATAAAGTATATTTTATATATATTCCTCACTAAACAGTCATTTCTTAATAGTTCCAACCCCGACTAGCATGTAGAGTAGCTATAGGAGCGAGCGCGAGGTATACATACGGGTAGGTGCGAGCGAGATGGCGAGACTACAATATATACACGATAAGAAAACTGTTCTCATATCTTATACACGCAGGATTAGTTACCGCACGTGTCACAAGACACCACCACCAACAGCACACTACACACGTTCACTACTACTAATCTCAGCAATCGCAAATCTTAGCTTATGGGGTACATAGCTTAAAGTTTAAATTATTACTATTGTCACTCAAATAATCTTCGATTATATTTTTTTCTTTTATTTCTTATATTGTGTAAAGTTATAGACTTGTATTGTGTACACAAGAAAATATAATCTAGGAACTTTTTTACAACTTAATCATTGATTTCATGCACTTACCCTTCTTCTCTCATCCATTCTTGAAAATAGGTTATTCAACTCACTGCTGTAGTTATTCTGAAATAAAATAATATTTCTGATTCAAAACTCTTTTTATTCATCTAAATCTCGATTTACGAGTTCATAACTCTGAATAAAAACTTTTACGGTTTCTTTAAACACTTGTCAGCTAAGTTTAGTTTATAAGTAGAAATCGATAACAGGTAAATATATATCTCGACATAAGTTCTAGAAACCACAAACAAACTCCAGAGTATAGTGGTTCTAAGATATCAGAAGTCCCAATCACTTTTGAAAATAATTAATAACTCATAATGTATAATTTTTATTTTTGAAAATAATTTAAATCAGCTTATCGTAAGAATTATAGTGAGTTAAATTTCAGAGCAAATATTGTGCATAGTGAACGAAGCAATCATGTTAAATCATTATTATTTATTGTATTTTTTATTTATTTATAAAACTTTATTGCACATTCCAACAATAAAAGAATTATACAAAAAGAGAAACAAAATAGCGATTTCTAACATTTAAGATATAGATAATACACTATATAGGATAATTTACGACGTGTAAAGGTGTGATGTGACAAAACGAGTGTTACATATTATGAATGTGGATGGACATTTGACTAGAGGGAGATCTAAATAGAGATGGTTGGATTGTGTGAAGTATTACATGCATATAAAGGAAGTAGTGACAGAGCTGAAGAGAAAAATAGGAGAGAATGTAAGAGAAAAACATGTGCCGATCAAACTTAGGAGTGGGATAAGGGCAGGAGGTATATGAAGCAAAACTATTCTGCATTCTGTTGTACTTACACATTCTTCTTCGGCCTTAGCAATTTTGCTATTAGTATCCTCTTCACTGATATTCTCTAATTTTATAGTTTCTATTCTACGCTGAAGATCTTCATTTATTAACCTAAAAATATTAATACCATAAATATTAAAGGCTTTTATCCGCTACTTCGCGTTCGCGTTCGCGTGGGCTGTTGTCGTGTGAGTCAATAAAAGATGGCGCTTTTTAATGTCCTCCTATTGCTGTAGAATTAACAGGATTTCTATAGCCTATATG
Organism: Morpho achilles; assembly: GCA_947086495.1. NCBI lineage: Eukaryota > Metazoa > Arthropoda > Insecta > Lepidoptera > Nymphalidae > Morpho > Morpho achilles. The sequence continues at coordinate 13,072,599 of CAMTZB010000013.1, forward strand.
TTATTCCGGTGTATAAGGAATTGTGCCAAATTTCATCCATATTAGTTCAGCGAATTCGCTGTGAAAGAGTAACAAATATACATCCATACTCAGAATCTTTTGCATTTATAATATTAGTAGCAGTAGAATAGAATATTGAAACTTATATTCTGTAGGTACACAGAAAAAATAGACGCGCACACATCAGCATTTCCTCATATCATTACTAGGAATAATGACACATGCTCGAGTTACATTTCAGTTGCAAGCAAAGCGTTTTTATAGGAATAATAACAGAAACATAAACAAAAGATAAAGAAATGTTGAAAGAATGAAAGGAAGGTTCCCCAAGTCTTTCGAAACAAAGAAAAACAAACAATTAATGCCTCATAATTGATAATTTATAGAATCAGGCGTTACTTTAAGGAGAGACATAGTACAAAAGTAATATTAAAATTATTTTGCTACAATCCGCGATGAAGTAAAATAGAAAATATATATAATGCTAAATGTAAAGTGGACAATCCGTTTTCATACCTGATACATGCAGGATTCGTAAAAATACATGCAAAAACCTCCACCACCACCACCACAATACACAAGCACTACATATGTTCACTATCACAAACTCAATCGTTTCGCACCGCAACCAAAGCATCATCATGAGATAGACTCCACGAGAAAATGAACAAAACAAAATTTGACACGCCATGTGGTATCCGACTAAGTAGAATAGACCAACGTCATTTCTTACCGAGGTGTCGTAAAAGGCGACTAAGGTAAGTTGACCCACCGTGTGGTATCCGGTTTAGTCGAATAAACCACCCTCTTTTGTACCGAGGTATAAAATACGACTGAGGTAAGTTGATGTCAGACAGGCCGGTCGTAAAATGGCAGCCAAATCATGTGACAGCATTTTTATAATGTTGTGCCGACCTCATTTAGAGTGGGATAAGGGCAGGAAGATGATGAATAGAGAAAATGTGACAATTATAACAGACATCTGTACAATAATGAGAATAAAGGAAGAGTCAGCGCGAGTGTGAGAAGTCAGAGTGTGGAGAGGAAGAAACGAGTCATCAAGTACGTCTGAGTGCTCTATGTACTCGCTGGTAAGATGGGAGATAATAGGCAAGGATGAGATTGAAATTGAGAACCTAATAGATACCATCTTCAAAGATGAATATCTTTGATTTTTTTGTTTGTTAAAGCAACTAGTAGGTTAAAGCAGGTGACACTGTTAGGACTTACGTCCCTGGACATGGGGAAATGGGGGAATTCTGTAACAAGACCAGACCATCTGTCCTATACCATTGGGAATACCTATCCCAAGCTTAGATAAGATACAGTTACCAGTACAATAACGTAAATTAAAAAAGAATCATAAATAGAAATAACGACTATATTCATGCTAATATGATAAATATGAGTCTGTCTGTTTCATAGGCTTTCACAGCTAATTTGCGAAACCAATAGTGACGTTAGAACAACTGACGCTTATATAAGCTAAAAAAACTTTTCCTTTGAAGATAGGAAACAATTTTTAATTTTCTCTGACATAAAAAATGTGAAAGAAGTAAATGAAAAATATTGAATATAATATTAATTTTATGAAAAGAATCATGTTTTCATATAAGAAGTTAAAATATAAAATAAGATACATAATTTGAATAATATTATATATATTCTAAAATATTATTGTATAAGTGGTCTCTTCCGTAACACTTTTGTGTCAAAGAAGCTTATATTTCAATTAATAGTAAATAAAAAGGCCTAACGATCAAAATATTCCAATTTGGATTGAAACTCTGAAAACCCTTTTTAATATACAGGAAATAATAAATATTGCAATATGCACTGGTACTAGTACCAGTGCATATTGCAATATTTATTATTTCCTGTTTAGCTAGCTAAACACCATGAAAGACCTAACTTACCTATTTACATAAGTCTGCAATTCAATTTCTTGAGCTATTCTTTTTTCCTCTTGAACATTCCATCTCTTTTTTCTGGCAATACGAATTTGGGCGGCAATATCATCACCAAAGTTGAGTTTTTGTTCCCGGGCTAAATCACTTGCTGTAATAAAATGTATTCATCATTCATTTGCACAGGTTCGATCTTGAATGAAGTTTGCTTCCATATATGAAATAAAAACTTTTTGTTAAGATTTATTATCATTTAATTAGTGACAATTTTCGTTTAATTTAATTTCAACAGTTTAACATCCACAGCTTTCCGAACCAGCAGTAGAGTTGACAATTCAAAAGCACTTGTTTACAAGTTCATTTGAATAAAGAATATTTTGCATTTGAATTTGTAGACTATGAGACAGAAGTCACACAATTACCATATAACTTAGAATAAATAAAATATTTTAATATATTAAAGTACTATTTTACCCACGACTTTGTTTGTGTGGATTGTCGTCGTGCGATAGGTTGATAATAGTAATAGATAGTCGTGTAGAATTAACATGATATCTATAGCTTATATGTTACCTTGGTGTATAAGGAATAATAAGAAATAGTACCAAATTTAATCAATATTGGTTAAGCGGATTCACAGTGAAAGAGTAACAAACATACATCCATACTCACACACTTTCGCATTTATAATATTCGTAAGATTTCATTGTTTCTGAGTTCTTCTTGGTTTATTTAAAAAAAAACAATCAAAATATCAAGAGGCGGTGAACTTTTACCAGTGTTAATTTCAGATATCTGGCAGAAATAAGGCAGACAATGGATCATCAATGAAAATATTGTTTAGTTTTATTTTATAAAAGAGAAATAGGGAGAATTGGATAACTAGCTAGATTGTATGGTAGGTGAAAGCTACAAAACTCTCTGTTAAAAGATAACTCATCATCTTCCTGCACTTAAGTATCCCACTCTAAGTGGGGTCGGCACAACATGTTATAAACATGATTTGGCTGTTTTACGACCGGCCGCCTGCCTGATGATAACTTACCTTAGTCGCCTTTTACGACACCTCGGTAAGAATTGAGGTTGGTCTATTCTACTCAGCCGGATACCACACGGTGTTCTGTCAAAAGATAACTAACTGTACAAATTCAAATTCAAAATATTCTTTATTCAAATAAACTTGTTAACAAGTGCTTTTGAATCATCAACTCTACTGCTGGTTCGGAAAGCTGTTCCTACCGAGAAGAGCCAGCAAGAAACTCAGCAGTTGCTTTTTTAAAATATAATTCTTAATACTATAACATTAAGTTGTTACTGTCTTGTACAGGTTCAAAGAGAGCTATATCCACACATTCTTATCTTCTAAATAATCTTCAAGAGTATAGTAGGCTTTCTGTATCAGTCTCTTCGTAACAGTGTTTTTAAACTGCTGTAATGGCAAAGGTGAAATTGATTGCGGAATTTTATTATAGAATCTTATACCAAAACCCACAAACGACTTACGTACTTTTGCAAGTCGCAAAGCAGGAGCCACAAGCTTATGTCGGTACCTGCTTTGTCTATTGTATACATCACCTATTGTTTTTGTACAGAGAAGAAGAGGCCCTTGTACAGTTTTTCATTTCTATAAGACTACTTACTTATGCTTCACTTACCTCTATGTAAATGCTTAATAGCCTCATCGTAACAGTCCAATTCAACCAATGCCTGGCCGAGAAAGAAATGACCTTTTACTTGATTGTTGTCTATATCTAGTGCCCGTCTGCAATCCTGGCATGTAGCTTCCCATCGTTTCATCTTTAAGTGGCATAGTGCTCTATTTGTGAAGTATGTAGCCACCGATGGATTTTTTATCTATATGTAAGATATTAAATCTATCAAATTATAATTATTGTCATACATAAGTAAAGTATGTATTAATTATATATAAGTTATTGTAACAACATGTTTCTAATACAACCTCCTTCATAGAGTAGGTCACTAATATGAAAAATATTGTGGCCATCATTATATGTCATTGAGTTGTTGAGAAAGAGTAAATGGGTTGACTTTGGGAAAATTGCTTTTTATTTATTGAATAACAAAATAGATGAAATATCATCGTTAGTTATATTATATCATTAATAACAATGTAATATATTTATATGTAATTCATCATCTTTATCTTCCTGCTCTTATCCCACTTTAAGTGGGGTTGGCACAACATGTTATAAGCATATTGTCACATGATTTTGCTATGTATTTTACGGCTGCCCGCCCGCCTGACATCAACTCACCTTAGTCGTATTTTACGACACCTCGGTAAGAAAGAGGGTGGTCCATTCTACTTAACCGGATGCCACACAGTGGGTCAACTTACCTTAGTCGCCTTTTATGATACCTCGGTAAGAAATGAGGGTGGATTATTTGACTTGGCCGGATACCACATAACGTCAATCCATATGTCATTAAGAACATAAATATAGTTATATTAATTATTAAAATAATGTGGAAATAGTTAAATTAATTCAAGACAACAAAAGTTTAAGATTTAATAAATGTTTTCTAGTAGAAACCCTATAGCTGTATAGATGTATGCAACAAGATGTGATAAAAATAGTAACATAATGCAATTATCCTAGTTTTTATATTTATATGTACTTTCAATCACTTCAAAATAGCAAGTTCTTTGTGACATTGCTAATCTGCCTTTTTAGGAGATTTCCCAAGATAGAATAAGGTCAATTTGGTCAAATTGATTTGTGACAGTTCTACAATGTCCTCTGATATTTTACGATTTACTTATTATAACATTTAAACAAATTTTGATGATGTATTCTTGGGTGTCCAGATCTAATAAAATAATCTAATAAGAAATCACCCTAAGAATTAAAACTACACATTACTTGAACTATTATTTGTCACATCATTACTTACAATACTTTGATATGAATATTTTCTTACATTATTTAATTTCATTATAAGTTTACTTGGAAATATAGTCTGACCTAGCTGTATCATACATCTAGTTCATATTAGTGCTAAAAATTAGTGATAAATTAGTCATAATAATTCATTTATGTTTAAGTCAAAGATATACAAAAATTAAAGACTTACGCAAAAAATTGTTATAATCTTCTTATATTCCTTTGATTTAAAAACAATATAACATAACTTCTCTTACTTAAAAATATTATAACATTTCAAGGTTTATTACGATAAGGTTTACGATATACTAACGTGAGTATTTACCGAAAAAAATTAAGCAATTTTTACTTATATCATTTTAATCATAGTTGAGGTGCTTTTGGTTAAATAGATGTAGAAAAAACTTACAATAGCTTTAGTATAGCAATTCATAGCATCTTCGAATCTCCGTAAACTGAACAGTCTGTTTCCTTGTTCTTTCAATTCTTTATCAGAGAGATTTGCAGTTGAATACATATGCTTACTCATTTTTTTAAAGTTTCAACACTTTTTTACAATAATTATAGCACAGATATCATTATAATGCAAGCAGAGATCAAGTTGCTTGTTTTGCACGAGAAAAATATAGAATTTGCTATTTTTCAGACGACTGATATTCGCACGTACTACAGATAATATTTTGTGACATTGACAACAAAACAAATTGATTTACCTCAGATTTGGATTCGTAGTGAGGTATGTATATTTTATTTTAAGTATATTTTATTTTTCTTTATGGCATTATTCACATAACCTATTCGAAAATCAATTATACCATATACATATACATAAATACAGAAAACATATAAAAACTCATTTTCTTATCTATTTCCCAAAATCACATGTTTTTTTAAATTACCATATAAACACATGTTTTTTCTTTGACTATTGTAGTTATATATATTATCCTAACTATTCTTTCATACTATCAGCGTTGACTATACTTATTAAAAAAAATGTATTATCTATCATAATTTAACATATTACCTATGTACTTTTAGATCATTAGAATTTTTTACTTTAACTACACAATTTTTTACTGACGTTAGTGAAGCTATAATCAATGACAAATAAAAATATATCTGCACATCCCTAATCATTTCTTAATATTTTGTCCATAGACATTGTCTCTAAGTTGACCACAAACAATATTAAATTCTACCACGAACAATTTAAACTTTTTATTTGGATTACGCGTAGAACACAAAAAAAAAATTAAACAATTATAATATGGACCAGTATGTAAATATTTTTTATTATACTAAAAATCGCCTATACATTACTTCACTATTTTCTTATAATGGCAGGTAAGAGGTTAATAATTAAAGAAAGAAAGAAAAAAACTTTATTTGTGGAATAAATTAAATAGGTAAAGAAATATAGAAATTAATAATTTTTTTTATGCAATTCTAAATTTTTTCCACAAAATTAAAAAGGAGACAAATGCGACGATATCTTGCAAACAGGGTAGAAACTTGAAAAATCCTTTGACCAAAGAGTGAAGCGCTTATCTTCATTCTCTTGAGGTATGTCTGCTTCGAGTAAATGTGAAACATTTGTTTTAGGTTTGACGGGAACACTGATAAACATAATAAAAATATAAACACCTTTGACGCTTTTTAAATACCCAAATGTCCTTATTCCGAATTTAAATATTATCAGAGACAAAAAAGGAAGATGGAAGTAAGAGAGAAACTTTTTAGCCTAAGTTATTAACTTTTATGCTAAGGCCTTTCTAATCAAATACATAAATCGCATACATTGATATGTAAATCTAAGCAGATATTATCTTATGTAAATAAGCATTCGGGCGTATTATTAGTATAGTGTTGCCTGTTATGCCTAACACTAGGTCGCATGTACAAGTTTTATTTTTTCTTCTCTGTCGATACGCTCTTGACAGAGTGGTCATGGCCGTTACATTGTGGCGCTTATCGCTCGCTTACAAAGTTTTATAGTAATTATTTTAAAATTATTAATTATATCGTTCGCCAATATTCCATCTTTATTTGTAATCTGTAAACATTATTAATAACTTCACTAATTATATATTATACGTCAACTATAAAAAAAACATCGATCCATTGCTTCTTCGGAGATAAAAGAAAGGCAAACAACTTTCGCTTTATAAAATTAGTACGGGTTATAAAAGTATGTAATGAATAATTGTCAAATATAAATTATTGACAAATATTATAATAAAACTCCTGGAAAAACTACGATGTAAAACGAATCAAAATGACATACTTGTGGGTAGGGTCTAACAAAAGCGGTGTACTAAGAGGAATCTTAACACTCTTTGATAACAACGGGCCCGGAAACGTGGGTTCTGGATTTATTAATAACTCTTTCTCTTCGGTTACCTATAATATTAATAAAAATAGATCACTTATTAACAACTGAGGTTTCTTTTGAAACAATGAACATCATAAACCCTTCGCTCTCTGTGAAATGCAGGGTATGGAATTGCATAATCTTTTAATATTAAAAAATAATAAGTTAGAATAGTTACGCCGTGTGGTATCCGGCTGAATAGAACCACCCTTATTTCTTACCGAGGTGTCGTTAAAGGAGACTAAGGTAAGCCGACCCGCCGTGTGGTATCCGGCTGAGTAGAAAAGGCCACCCTCATTTCTTACCGAGGTGTCGTACGAGGCGACTAAGTAAGTGTTCCTTTCCATTAAAGCGCATTTTGAATAGTTCATATAAATTAATCATAAGTTTCTAAAGTAGCATTGAAATATTTCCTACTGAAAATCCGCGGTACAAAGATCCATAAAAGAAACACGTCCAGCCTTGTCTATCAGACTATGACTTTGATGATCAAATGATTCCGAAACAAAATTTGTATTGTCATTATTTTAGTTAGCATACCTAGATAGACTACTTGATACATTGACTCTCATTTAACAGTCCTTACAAAAATTGTATCTAAAAAAATGCAAAGTTTATGAGTTATATCTTACAAGTGTCTTATTATATTTTTCTACAATTTTCAGCACGTTTTTACACCATTTCCATAAATTTTCATCGGCAGCTCCGCGTTTGTCTATACGCTGATTGTAATCGGCCATATTGCGAATTGGTTTCTGAAAATTAATATAGGCTAGTATTAGTTAGTCTTCATATTTCTTATACTTTGAAACAGTCGAGATCCACTCGAAAAGTCTTACAACAGTGGCAGCGGCAGAATAGTAGGTGACTGATGTTAAATCGAATAACTGAAATATAATTTCCCCCAGAATTTCGATGACAGATCTTATGTTATCTGTACTGATAAAATTACGATTGCAACCGCAAACACATAGATTTTTTTTATTATATGGGACACTTAGACACACGGTCGTCCGTCCCTAAAGTAAGTAACTTAATACTTGTGTTATGGTAGATAAAGTTTTTAAATACTTTATACTATAATTATAACCTATAAAAATTTTTAAATACATACTTAAATACAAAGTACCTGGTTGATCGAGCCTTGCTCGGTAATTTTTTACAAAATAAAAAAAAAAACTTCAAAAAAAAGAAAACAATTGGGTAGGTGGGCATCGATCCTAGGAATTTTCATTTCTAGAGACCACCTGTTCCCCGAATAAGTTACGATGACTTGACAGTTTTCGGCAAAAATAGCGTATTATATATTCAAATGTATTTTTATGCCCAAAAACAGGGATAAAACGATTTTTTTTTTAAATAAAACCTAGCTAGATCGATTTTTCTCCCCCAAAAACTCCTGCATGCTGAATTTCAGGAAACTCATTTAAATATTAAAGATATACATCCAGGCTCGAAAAACCAACTTTATTTTAATTATTTTCTATAAAAGAATTTGTTGTTGGCCCTCGGCGGGAATCGAACCCGTGACCAGCGGAGCTGAATTCAGGATCACTACCCACGGCGCCAACGAGCCAGCCGGATAACACTCAACTTGTTCACCGGCGAACCCATTTGTCAGGGTTATTGAAGTCTGGGAATTTTCCCAGTCTTCTAATGTCAGTCGGCTGTGGCTTTCATCTTCACCCAATTGTGTAGTAATATACCAACAACCCTTCCCAACTCAGCGCCCTACGCCATTGTCCCAACCCATAAGAATCCTTACAGCTATACTTTTTTCATTACACATAGGGCAATTTGTATGCAAATACTACGAATAAGAGCAACAGAATAGACTCCTCTGCCTTATTATGCTGTAAACAATCATTCTTGCAGCTATAAAAACAAAACTACATTTGGCTTCACAGTATATTTTTAGCAATTTAATTTTTGTGTATAGGAATATCCATAATTATAAAAAGATTGGCGATGTATATAATAGACAAAGTAGGAACCGACATAAGCTTGCGGCTCCTGCTTTACGCCTCGCAATAGTACGTAAGTCGTTTGTGGGTTTGGGTATAAGATTCTATAATAAAATTCCGCAATCAATTTTAGCTTTGCCATTACAGCAGTTTAAAAACACTATTAATAAAAGGCTAATACAGAAAGCCTACTACACTATTGAGGAATACTTAGATGATAAAAATGCCTGGACGTAGTTACTCTTCGACTCCATACAAGACAGTAATAACTAATGTTCATTACAAACTTGCATAATCTATAGGTAATGTAACTAGTAATATACCAACATAATATAGGTAATGTACTAATGTAACTAGTAATAATATAAGAACTATATTTTGAAAAGAGCAACCGCCGAGTTTCTTGCTGGCTCTTCTCGGTAGGAACAGCTTTCCAAACCAGCAGTAGAGTTGACGATTCAAAAGCACTTGTTTACAAGTTTATTTGAATAAAGAATATTTTGAGTTTTAATTTGAATTTGCTTTTACATAGCTGTAAATACTTACAGTGGCAACACGTGGTTTATTAACTTGCCTATTCATCACAGTCCAAAGCGAATAGGCAGCAGATTTGTTGCTCGTAAGTATGCTGAAACGCTCTTTCGTCTTCACTGGCCCAATCGAACTTGTGCCAAAAGTAGAAAGCGTTCCAAATTCTGATTTACTCAGTAGATCTAGACTTGCGTCATGGCGTTTCACATTATCCTAAATATAAAAAGTTAAAAGAACCATTTAGGTAATTTTAATTTGCAATATTAAATTAAAAATTTGTCTCAATTCACCGAGTTACCGAGGATATTACATCATCATCATCCTGCCCTTATCCCACTCTAAGTGGTTTCGGCACAACATGCTATAAACATGTTGTCACGTGATTTGGCTACGTATTTTACGACCGGCCGCCCACCTGACATCTACTTACCTTAGTCCTATTTTATGACACCTCGGTAAGATAGAGGGGGGTCTAGTCTACTTAACCGGATACCACACGGTGAGTCGACTTACCTTAGTCCCCTTTTACGACACCTCGGTAAGAAATGTGGATGGTACTATTATATGCAGCAGGATACCACACGGCAGGTCAACTAACTTTAGTCGCCTTTTACGAGACTTCGGTAAGAAATGTGGGTGGTACTATTCTATTCAGCCGGGCACCACACGGCGGATATGAGTATTACGTTTATTGCAAAATACAAATAATTAATCGAGAACTAGAAATAATTACTCGTAGCTTTTCCAATTCGATATCGATTTTTTGCCTCGCAAGCATTTCAGCTTTAATCTCATCAACAATATAGGCCCAATATTTATTGACACGTGCGCAGTCTCCAAGCAGTGCTGGAGGTAAATACATTAAAATACGTTTGCTTATTGCTGAAGGAAGTAATTGAATCTGAAAGTTTTAGATGAACATCGTCAGTGATGAACTCAGGGAAGAAAAAGAAGAAGAATTGTTTAAATAATACTTTTACTTTAAAATTTTTGTATCAAACAAAATGATGAAAAACAAGGTTTGAATTGCATTACGGATGAAAGAGATAGCGGTCAATACTGCCTATCTGCCATCCATAAAAAAGTCTTAACATTTAGTTAACTTTGAGAAATCAATTAGTAGTAGTTATACGAATATTTAACAAACAAACAAGGCTAAAAATTGGCCATTTCCTTGTTCCTTGTTCTTTATATAGCAAATGTCTTAAGGGATCGCTATACAATAGCTTACAGAGATCTTATTGTTATAGAAAACACGTACAAGTAATAGATATTCACGTTATACTTTCATGATATTCAAATCTTTGTCTTTTAAACAGTTTTCATAATTAAAAATACTCATATTGTGCGTATTTCTATATAAATCCCGTACTCTTTCTTTAAATGTCTTCTAACCGACTAACGTACTCGTATCTTATAGGAAATAAGTCATAGTTAACTTATATAACAAGTGAGTAGTAGAGAGGGCAAAAATAACATTTCATCCTTATCCTCAGATCTTTGGATTAAAATATTCTAGTTATAAAGAGGAAGTTGACAAATAAAAATCGCGTATATTTAAAAGGACTTACAAAGTCAACTGTTTCATTTACTTCGGGTTTCGATCGATTTACTTTCCAGACCTTTTTCTTAGTTCCATCCTTATATGTCATTTCTAACTCCTCAAGTTTCATGCTATCTTTCATAGCCTTTACCATTGATGCCCATATAGCTAAATTTGCATCTAACTAAAACATAATAATAATTTATTTAGTAAAATATAATACATCAATACTAGTGTTTTAAATCGGAAATCATCTGTTTGCCTGTAAATCTGTTAAGGTTTCACGCCTAATCCGCTGAAGCAACTTTGATGAAATTTGATACAACTAAAGCTTTTGTACCGGGCTCATACATATGATAAAATATTATTGCGGTTTCTAGTTCTAGAGACTAGTACAGGCGAGAGAAAATAATCTGTAAGTGTTTCACGTTGATATTATCGGCAAAATTTGGTATTTGACTTCTTTTAAGTTTATTTTTACACTGACATTAAAAATGTTACAGTTACTTTAATTAGTAAAATGGTACAGTTACTTTATATATTGCAAGATATAACTATCTAAAGGATTACAGCACACGGAACGAGGGTGGCCTTAAGAGCGCAAAATTTGGTTTCCACATATGCCGACAAGTCAGAAAGAGTGGCAGAAGCATTCGAATATTATACAAAACATAATGCTTAAAAGGGATCAAAAAGAAAAATGGAGTAAGAAAAAAAAAACGGTCAGTACGAAGAAATTCGACAGTGGTTCCGTTTTGATTGGCACTAAAAGGAGGATTTAAAAAAAAAAAATTTTTCTCTTCACGAAGAAAAAGGACATACTATCTTTTCGTTCCAAAAACAAATATATATACCTCTTTTTGAGTCTGACCAGGAACAGTAGGCTTTCCCAATTCGGTATCTGGACTAGGCGCAGAACTCTTGCGACGTGGCGGTTGATCTTTCTTTACTGGGGTCTAGCAGTCATGATTTTTCATATATCAGAATCGCAAAAGTGAAGCAGATTATTCACCAAATTATAGAAATGTTAATAAACTACGATGTTATACAAACAGACATGATTATTTATACAATATTTTAAGTTTTATCTCCGGTGCCATCAACAATATTCGGATGTCAATGATAAATTACAAATGTTATCATCATTATGCAAATTATTTGACAAATAATATTCATTTAATTTATCATCATTTACTAAATTGCTGAATCATTAATTAAAGTTATAAAACTGTTTTGTTGTTGTTGCAATCAAGTTTGAAATTTCGAAAGCCTACAACTTGCGAAGTCTTACATTTGCTTGTATTCATTACGTTAAGAAAGTTAAAAACTTCGACCCTTTTAGTCTACACAAGACCGTATTTTTTAAACTTCGCTTCAATTTACTACGCCTACGTAAATAAAGTTAAAATCCTTTTTGGTCTTTAAAAAACTGGAATTGTCAAACAATATTTAATACGCCTCTCGAATATTACTGACTTTTAACGATTAGTATCTGAAATAGCTAGAATACTCAAATATATGTATATTATTACCGTTTCAACTACAACTGGTTTTTTTTCAACTGGTGGATCATTTACGACTACACATTCCTGTAAATCTTCTAATTGATGCTCAATATGCTGATCGTAGATGTCCTGTGCGCGTTTTAGGACTTCCCATATAATCGGTCCGCCAGCCACCATTAGCAATTCCGAAAGAACTATAGCTTGACGTTCCTTTTAAAGGAAATCGTACTTTAAAAGATAGTTAAAAAGTAAAAGTTTTGATTTTAAATAGTAGGATTACAATCACCCACTAATGGCAACTTCAACCAATGGACGTCCATTTTTTAACATCGGTCATGGTATTTTCGCAAATAATCTTGTTCCGCTTGGATGTTTATCAAAATTGCGATTTGCGTTAAGACGTTTCCCCTGAAACGATGATTCTGCAGAAACTAGGTTGCAATTATCAACGACCTCTCCTCTCCCTATAATTGCTTCTCCTACTATACTTTATACTATGAGACATAAAAATCTAATTTTATACTCAAAATCTTCGTAAAAAGTGCGTGTTGCCAGTGATGGCTTACGGATCTGAAACGTAGTCGCTGCCTATGGGCCTCATAAGTAGACTCAGAGTCGCTCAGCGGGTGATGGAGCAAGCTATGCTCGGAGTATCTCTACGTGATCAAATCAGATATGAGGAGAAGAAGAAGCAGAGTCGACCCCCCACGAGATGGACTCACGACCTTAAAAAGGTCGTGGGGAGCCGCTGGGCTCAAGCGGCACAAGATCTTGTGGTATGAAGATCCCTATGTCTAGCAGTGGACGTCCATCGGTTGACAAAGAAGAAGAAGGAGATACCGACAGGTTCAAGATCTTGAAACCATTTGCGGTCTTTCATCATAACTTCTACTAATGTGGATAAAGGTTGAGCAGTTCTGTCGTGGTCCATTGGTACTTGATCGTAGCTGCTCCAAGTTCTGGGTCTATAAATATAACAAAGATGTTTAAATTTTATAATTAATTTATATAATCACTTCCGCTTTGCTAATTTGTTTATGGTTAATAATCTTATCGACTAAGTATGGGTCAATGTAGATATAATTCACGCGTAAAAGAACGCACAGTTAGCAAACTATGTGATTGACTAATTAATTTTATAATGTATAGTGATTTAATCTGCTGTGTGGTATTCGCTTCAGTAGAATAGACCAGCATCAATTATTACCGAGGTGTCGTAAAAGGCGATAAAGGTAAGTTGACCCAGCATGTGGTATCCGGTGGAGCAGAATAGACAATCCTCTTTCTTACTGAGATGTCGTAAAATACGACTAAGATAAGTTGATGTCAGGCAGGCGGCCGGTCGTAAAATACGTACCAAATCATGTGACAGCAATATGTTTATAATATATAGTGCCGACCCCACTAAGAGTGGGATAAGGGCAAGAGGTAAGGACAGTAATTTAATCGATACAACGACGAAATTACTCTAAATAAACTTCGAACGGAGTCAATTTATTATTCATCTCCATCATCATTATCATTGGCCATTTTCATGTCTATTGCCCAAATTTTTTTATAAATAGATCTATATTTTTATGCGGAAATTTTTGTATTATTCACATATTCTGAACGTTATGTGATGATTTTCTGATAGTTCAGATGTGATTCTAAAAAATGTGAGTATGTTTTCAAGAAATCCAACTAGGTTACATAATGTTTAGTTTACGCATCAAATATATACAGTTATTTCTGTCAAACATTTTACAGCGTTTCCCACTTGTTGACGTCAATATTAAACGAAGTCATATCTCCACATACGTGTAAGCAGTCGTGAAACGTAACGCAGCTATGACACTAAATGTAATAAGGAAATCACAACGAAACTTATCAAATATTGCAGATGGACTGCTTGGGCTAAATAAAGACTCTTGATTTTTTTAGGGAGAAAAGAATAATCCAGACTATAAAATTTTATTCAAGAGGACCGCCGACTAAATCCTGACAATGCTGTAATGCATACTGGTGTCGAGGACAAGGTAATGTTATACAAATTGCCCTAAACTCAGCCGGCAATAGCTCGAGTTTAGAGCGAATTTTCTTAATCTATTCGGTTACGTTAACGCAACTCCAATTTGTATGACGCTGCAATTGCGACATCTAGTGACTGTTGTTCCAGCGCCATGCAAGTTGGCGTTACGCTAACGCGATTGAGTAGGTTAAAAAAACGCGCATTGAGCGCACTGTACCCTGGAGAGTGCAACCTTGGTCAGGGGCTCTCTAAAGAATGGGCTATCTCTCTGCTAATCATTGCATTGGGTAAGGTAAGATAACGTACGAAGGTCTACTCACAAAAATCACTGGCTTACTCGAGATCATTTAGCTTTCAAGGTGTTAAGCTGTGGAATGATTTACACTGGTAAAATCAATCCGCATATCTCTTTCCCTTTCGGTATTTGAGTTACAGACTACAAAATATTTTAATTAATTATCTTAAGTAATTATATAGTGGTAGCATCTTTTCATCTATTTATTTTACCAAAATTAATTAATGGATTAAATAGTTAAATGTATATAAACTTTTCTTTTTCTCTATATTTACTCTATATATACTCTCTTTCTTATTCAATTCTTGTCCTTTTCCTTCTGTTAATCGAAAGGTTGACTGGAAGGGATCCCAGGGATCCCTTCCAGTCCTCAATTTTAGGGATAAGTCCGCCTTTATACATGTGCTTTTTACTTTTTCTTTCTCTTTTCGAAATATATGTATAAAAAGAAATAAATAAGGGCAAATTATCAACTTACTCGCTAATAGACATCACAGCATCCTTAGGCCGACTATTCCATATTGACTTCAAGAGAAGTGACAAAGCCCAAATACTACGTACATCCTTTAATAAGGCCAGGACAAATCTTTTTTTGTTCGCCCATGATACACTGGCGAACCAATATTTGGTTGCTAGTACATGTTTGCTAAAGTCTAAGCTATCATCCGCAACATCAGCATTACCTAAAAGTGTATCAGATCATATAAATTAAATAATGTACTGATTTCATATATTACCATTACAGCAGTTTAAAAACACTATTAAAAAGAGGCTGATACGAAAGCTTACTATACTGTTGAGGATTACTTAGAATATAAGCATATATGGATATAGCTACTCTTTGATCCTGTACAAGACAGTAATGACTAAATGTTACTAGTAATAACAATTATATTTGCAAAAGAGCAACCGCCGAGTTTCTTGCTGGCTCTTCTCAGTAGGAACCGCTTTCCGAACCAGCAGTATAGTTGACGATTCAAAAGCACTTATTTACAAGTTTATTTGAATAAAGAATATTTTGAAATTGTATTTGAACTAGCTGACCGGACAATCGTTGTGTTGCAATATAAGTTATTTCTCGGGAATTTATAGTGTACATTATATAAAATGTTAGGCGTACACTTACATACTTATCACTTAGGGTTATGAAAAATAGATAGTAACCGATTCTCAGGCCTACTGAGTATGCATAAGAAATTTGTCAAAAATCGGTAAAGCTGTTTCGGAGGAGTATGGTAACTAACATTGTGACACAAGAATTTAAGATATACTCGTATTCTATACTCTTGAAAAATTTATATAACAAAAAGTAAATTAGTAGCAAGTGTAACTAAACTACTTGTATTAATAAAATAAATATTCTATATTCTATCTTTTCTATATTCTATAATATTCTATCTTTTCATAAAAAATGCTAAAATGAAATCAAGGCAAACTCTCATTCGCTATCCGCAGGCTAGCTGCTAATGACAGCGGCTGCCACATCTCCCACGTCAAAATGGCGCGAAAGGCTATGGCAAGATGTGACGTCATGGCTTGCTTGCTTGCTTGCTTGCAGTAACAACAAGGCGGCGTTGTTACACAAGTGTTACTTTTTTTACATATTTTAGCCGGACATACATTACATAGTTAGTCAACCCGCTGTGTAGTATCCAGCTGAGTAGAATAGACCACCCTATTTTCTTACAGAGGTATCGTAAGGCGACTAAGGTAAGTTGACCCACTGTGTGGTATCCGGCTAAATAAAATAGACTAACCTCTTTCTTACCGAGGTGTCGTAAAACAGGACTAAGTTAAGTTGACATTAGGCAGGCGGCTGGTCATATAAACGCAGCCAAATCATGTGAGAGAATGTTTATAACACGTTGTGCCGACCCCACTTAGAGTGGGATAAAGGCAGAAGGATGAATCCTAAATGCAAAATACTAAAATACTAAATAGAAATACTAAAATGCAGAATTGAATGGAAATAATAATTTTGGCTGCTAAACGTAATGCTATGATAGACTAATAGTAACATGCGGACCATGTTGACCATGATGATGACCATGGACCAACAACCAAATAAAATTCTAACCCCAGGTTCGAATCCCACATGTCTGCATCCTTTTTTTATTTGTATTTTTCTTCTTGATTACCCCGAGCAAGGCTGGGTCACCCAGGTACTGACTACTATTCAAACGGACATATGTGTGCGAAGGAGGCTAATAAAAAAGCGAATATCGCATTCTGCATTTATCTTGGTAAATTTAAAATTATGGTTTTAGAATTTGTGCTATTTTTAAAATAAATCTGTATTTATATTATTTATATCTCATCATTTCAATATCTTCAAAAAGTTTATTGCGAGGTTTTGTAAATTTTTAATTCCTTATTAATGGTAATATTTCTTCAACTTCTAATATTCTCAAATCGTCAATGAAATATATCTATTCGTTTTAATCCATAGTAAGTACTCGAACGAACACATGTTGAACGAACATATGTTGACAATTTTATAAGGATCATAATGTACTGTATTTTTGAGCATGCTGTGTCCACTTATAAATAGGGTAGCATTAGACTTTTAGAATGTAAATTAGTAATTAAGCTAATAAAAAATGTATACTCTGTTGGCGGACCTAATAAAATAAATAAATAAACACCAAACAAATATGAAAATATGTTTAGGTTATGTTTAGTATCACAATGGAAGTTGGAAATACAATACAAATCTATGCTTACCCAAGCGTTAAACCATGGGGCTAGGCGGAGTAATTTTTACTCCAGGAGTAAATTTTGATTAGTTAACTCCATCCTTACTCCTAGTTTATTAATACCATAATTGCCTAATCTTTGCGTAAGTCTTGGAGTAAAGTTATTCTGACGCTAATCTTAGTTTATTAATAAGGGTGTATGTGTTTACTATTACAAGTGGGTAAATATTTCCTCTCCGAACCGTAGACAATTAAAAAACCCTACTTTCATACGACATAACAATGCGATCTAACGTGAAATTGAAATCTACAAATATGAGGCCATGAGACAAATATGAGGAATGCCCAGCACTAATGAGAATCCATCTAGTAGAGATAACGTGTTCATTACATTAGTATATGGGTTGACATACTGTTGCACTTCTATAAAAATGTTTTATTTTAGTAGTTATTGACGAATTTATATGTAATTTTTCACTTGCCACAAATCATATCCGATAAAATTAAATCATTAATCGTATGGACCTGCCTCGTTACTTCAGCAAATGAAGTCATTTTAAGAAAATTCACACTAAAAAATCTTTATTAAGACCTATCAATTAAATGTCATAATCTTTTGTAAACAAAATACGCACGCAAATAACAAAAGATGCTTTGAGAAAGTCTTTATATATTAGACAAAAAGCCAAGAAGGAACAGGTCAAGTTTCAAATACTTAAACGTTAGTTTTGCTTTACATTTACTTCAATTTACTTAGCAATAGTACATGATAATTATACCAGAGATTATTATAATTAAGTCATGGAAAATTTTTAAGCACAACCTTTAATTTACTAACCAGATTTAACTACAACACCTGCTTATACCTATTAAACTGTTCAAGCGACGAGGATGATTGCTCACAATGTTCCAGGCACGTAGTGCCAGGGTCAACCTAACAATGGACTATATAAGTTTACACACAGCTAACAATTTCCACGGCATCGTTGGTTTGAAACTAAATATTAAGCTGATCCATTCACTTGTCTCTTTATCGCATAATCGTATTAATTTCTATTTGAAAATAGGAACAAGCTGATTTTAACTTTTGAATAATTTGAAGAGAAGATCTTATAAAGAATTTATTCATTTCAATAAGTTAGCTAACCCTTTTTCAGATTGCCATTTAATATATTAGGTCGTATTTGGGTAAATTGATTTTATAATATATGGTCACGACCTTTTTGTAATGTCGAAATTATCTTACACCAAATCTTATATCACGTACAGACACACTGTTTCTAATACATTGTGCTGTAATAATATTATATGATGTTCCACTTACAAATCTCAAAGGATTTTCTGACACCGTCAGTCAGGACTTGTCATGGCGCGAGTTGACACGCGGTTCCAAACAGTTTCAATAAAACGGAAAAGCGCTAACTTTTGTAGATTCCTATTTATTATACTTCTAACCGCGTTCTTCACAGTCGCCTATTTTATTTCTAAAAGGCCTTTGGATGCTTTGGGCGATCCGTCTGATCAGTTCATAGTGAAAAACGTTCCAACTTTCACAAATTTAGAACGTATAGATCCTGAGGAAAGGGAAGTGTTTCATGGTTTTCAGACGTCCTTTCTTCCTCCAGAGGAAATAATACTATCTCGGAGACATTCCAGCAGGCCAGAGGTATATGAAGGGAACGTTTCTAGTGACATATTTATTTGGGATAATCATGGAAAACACGAACATGAGCCTACACGAGTGAAAAGGAGAAGTCATTTCACTTTTACTTCACAGGATTATGAGTAAGTAACTCAAAAAATCTTTCTGTATACGACCAAACTTTAGATTTACGACACTGTACGAACTGTATTGAGGAACAAGATTGATTCATTATTTTCAATCACAAGCATTGTGATTGAAAGTACTGAATGAATGAATTAGGCTATTTTTTCGAGCAAGGTCAGATTTCAGTTAGCATTTCCGACATAAATAATATAAAAAATATTTCGGACCGAAATATGCACTTTGGTGGAACTAATTCCAGCCCTGTAGGCCTAGAATTAGTTCCACCAAACTGAACATAACTGAAGCTAATGCTACTATTACACCATATAATGTATAAGACATACAGACATATCGAAAATCAGAATTTAGTAAAGCTGAGAGCACAATCACAAAATTATTATTTATTATTATTATACTTTAAAAATTAAGGTCAGATTGCCTTTTCTGCACAACAACTTTCCATTATTATATATTATGTATTTTGTCATAGTCATCGAAATGACCAGACAATAAGAAATATATTATGTAAAACACGATTGCGCCGATAATATCGCCACTATTATTCATAATCGCAAATATGTGTTGTTGTATAATACCTAGTAGGAAATCATTAGATTTCCTCGTTTGAACTTG
The DNA here is from genome assembly GCA_947086495.1 of Morpho achilles. Classification (NCBI taxonomy): domain Eukaryota; kingdom Metazoa; phylum Arthropoda; class Insecta; order Lepidoptera; family Nymphalidae; genus Morpho; species Morpho achilles. Next base: position 13,092,732 of record CAMTZB010000013.1, read on the forward strand.
CTAGTTCATATTACGGAAAAAGATGAAACTCTTATGTTCAAGGTTCTTATTTGTTTACATGACTTGCATTGCATTCTCCGCATTCAAAAATAACGCAACATTTTTGAAAATATGAATTTGGATAGTAATTGAAGTATTTGAAACTAATTATATAATACACATTTACATATGTGTGTGTGTGTGTTTGTGCAAATGTATTGTTGTAAATACGTGTTATAATAACATTCATTTTATGTAGTCAAGGATACGCGAAGCGTTATAAAGGACATGATGAGGAAAATGCAGACGAAATTGGTGAAGGAGAAAGCACTGAATTGGAATATGAAAGCGATTCCAATGAGCAATATGACGATGAAGGAAATTTACAAAGGTATAACAAATTATGCCATCAAACTTATATCTGTACTGAATCGGACATAAACCAAATTTGCATATTTAAATTTTATAATATTTTATCAATAAATAGCGTCGTTCATCCTGAATTATACGTGGACCGTGGTCCACTCGACGATGTGGAACAAGTTCGCCGACAACCTGAACTCGAAGAGGGAGAAATGGGTTCAGCTGCTCACGTTTACAAACCTGTCAGATCATACACGGGTAAAGGTGAGTCATCATATCGTTAAAAGAGACGCCTACAGTTCATTACCTAGTTGTACATTACCTCAGTTGTAGTAGTTCTTCATAAGTTTGATTAAATGGCTGAACTCAGAAAGCAAACCTCATCTACTAAAATGATTTACATGTCATGTGATTACAATTTTTATCAAAACTCAAAAACTTCAATATTCTTCCTAAATTTTCGTAGTCATCAAGTTTAATTAACTAGTTTAATCACAACTGCCTTAACAACAGTCCGTTGCTTATTTGAATATAATAAATTGATCTTGATCGTATCTAATCAAGTTAGATGCAATTACAAAATTACCTTTTTTTTTTTAATTGTAGAGAAATTAGCAGTCTTAATAAAATTCACACTAAAAGGACTATAGGTGCGACAGTAGGTATAATATATCTAACAGTGCTGTAGCTCAGTTTCGAGTAATTGTAATTGGGAAGAATACTTTAACTGAATGTGCTAAATAAAATATTAATTACTATACAAATTGAATACTGATTTTATAACTTATGAATTTTTCAGCATCTTTTTAATACATGCGTCTTAAATTTTACTAACCAACTTCATATTTTAGAATATGGTAAGAAAAGACGGGCTATATAACATATGTTATATTATTATGCTTAAAGTTTCCAACATACAGGTATACATGCTTTTTGGAAAGGTCAAGGTGACAGGGAAACTATTAGACTAACTCAAGCAAGTATTATGAAACAGTACATGGATGCCGGAGCAGATCCTTGCCATGACTTTTATCAGTACGCTTGTGGAAATTGGCCAGCGCTTAATCCTATTCCAGCAGACAAAGCAGGGTTAGTAAAATTAAATCCACACCGTTACTAATATTTTCACCCTGAAAATATTAGTAACGGTGTGGATCTAAAAACTATGCGCTTGTGTAAGAAGGAAGAAAAGGTACGGCTTGGAGATAATAGTAGACAAGTTTTTTTACATATATATGTACCATAATATTTGTTACACATGTACCATAATATTTTTTACTAATTACTATATTTATACTATTTATATATATCCTTTGCCTTTGTCTTAGCTGGAATATTTTTGAGATTTAACATAAGATAAAGATAATAAAATTCTCTTTTAAAATTTAAGGATAATAATTATTTAATTACAGCTACGATACATTTGAAATGTTGCGAGAAAATTTAGACACGGTTTTAAAAGACTTACTAGAATTAAAGAAAAATGATTTTATGCCAACCATGTATCCAGGACCTCATTTAGATATGAAGGACAATTTTTTGACAATGACGCACTATTGTAAAGGCCCCGGGAAATCACATGATACGCTATTAGATGTTATAGTAACAAATTCTAAAGAAGCGTTAAATTTTACAGAAAATAATTGGTACAATATAAATAACACTAAAGATGACAAGTCTGAAATAATAAACCGCATTCGTAGATATTTAGACAAAAAGTCAAAACAATTAAAAAAACCCGTTGCAAAAATGAAAAATAAGTTACATGACTATTTATTTTGGAATGAACACAAACAAGCTGAGAAAATGAATAGACAAAGAAAATATTTTAAAGAAAAGCACAGAACTAAAAGATCTACAAGAAAGCTTTCCACAAGCTTTAATGTATTCAATAACACTAAAATGAAAAGAAAAGAATCTATTGGGACAATAGTCTTGAAAGTACAGCAAAGTCATCAAAAACATAATGACGATCCAGCAAATGGTGATGCAACTTTAAAAGCGAGGTATTTGTTTAAATCATGTATGACTCATGAGATTTTGAAAAAAAGAGGGCAGCAACCGCTTCTAGATTTACTGGAGCTGTTAGGCGGTTGGCCAATTCTAAACTCCAGATGGAATGCAAAAAATTTTGACTGGCTAGAACTAATGGCTAAACTTAGACTATATAATAATGATATTTTAATATCGGAATGGGTCGGACCAGACATCAAAAATTCTGATGAATTTGTTATTCAATTTGATCAAACTAGCTTAGGTAATTTACAACTATTATTTTTTATAAATGCTTAGATTAAATTAACAATATAACTGTTTACATGTTCTATCCATTTAGGTTTGCCTACTAGAGACTATTTTTTGCAAAACTCAAACAAAGTATATCTCGAGGCTTATAAAACATATTTAATTAAAATTGCATTATTGTTGGGTGGTGAGATCGGTCATGTAAAAGCGAGTGCGGAGGAACTGATAAAATTTGAAATTGAGTAAGTGAAATCTACTTAATAGTTAATAATATACAACTGTGATAAAAACTTATAAAATTTGGTAAGATCTTAATTGTTAACGTTACCCTATTGTTTTATAAATAGACTAGCAAAAATAACATCAGCACCAGAAGATAGACGTAATGTATCGGAACTCTATCGACGTATGAGTCTCGCCAAGCTGGAAGGGTTAGTTCCTCAAATACATTGGAGAAGATATCTGTGCATCGTAATGAATAGGACATTAAATTCTCAAGAAACTGTAGTATTATTCGCGCTAAGTTATGTAAGGGTAAGTAAACGAAGATATAAAGAATAACTTAGGTTAATTGACAGGTGACTTAGAGTTTGAATTGATAATGATATCAATATATGCTTATCTTTATTTTTATTCTTTCCAATTTAGTATTGATATAGCCTTTTCCTTTTTTCTTACTAGCTAATATTTGTTTATAAAGCAGTCTTAACTGAGCTTAACGAGAAATTTGCTATAATTGTAATGAGTTAACTGACTTTCTGGTTCATATTTTTTTTACATGTATTAGCACTTAGTTCAATTGATAGAAAAAACGGATCCTAACACTTTATCAAATTATTTGCTGTGGCGGTTCGTGAGACACCGAGTGAATAACCTAGATGATCGTTTCCAATCTGCGAAACAACAGTGAGTACAAGGTCCGTCTATTACAAGCTAAAAATAAACCAATTTTTGAATTGACCAATGACCACATTGACGAGTGCGTAGAAACAGAAATAACATTCATAATTATATTATATAGTAAGTCTACGAATGGAAAAATATTTAAAAAAAATGTCATGTCGCTATTCTAAAAGTAGTTACTAAAAGATTAAAAGATAATTGAATGTCTAAAAGCATACCAACCAATAATAATTTGTGTGAGTTCAATTAAAATCGAGAAGAAATTTACAATAAATTTATGGTCGAGCAGTATTTGGATATATTGATGCATCATTATCGGAGGATTCGTTTACTAATATTTATATATATATTGTTGTCAAAAAGACATTTTATGACTTTGCTTAAAATAAACTTCAGTAGTATCAAAATTCATCAATATTGCCCCAGCGAATTAGTCGTAGAAGTAGACAGACGTCCATATTTTACAATTTAAGTATTTACTAAGTATTAAATGTTTTTATTCAGATTCTATTATATTTTATTTGGTCGTGAGCAAGCACCGCCAAGATGGAAGAATTGCATATCCCAAGTAAACTCTAATATGGGAATGGCGCTAGGATCCATGTTTGTGCGAAAGTATTTTGATGAAATGAGCAAAAATGACACCTTAACCATGACAAGAGAAATCCAACAAGCTTTTAGGGAGTTACTGCATATGACTAATTGGATAGACGATGAGACAAAAAAGCTTGCAGCGCATAAAGTAGATTCAATGATGCTAAGAATAGGCTATCCAGATTTTATTTTGAGCAAATCTGAACTTGATGAACGATATAAAGAAGTGAAGATACATCCGGATAAATATTTTGAAAACATATTGAATATTTTGCAGCATCTAACTAAAATGGAACAGTCACGGTAACTACTATTTTTGGATTTTTAACTTTAACAACAGTTAATTATTCTATCGAATCGATGTCGATATCGATGATGGAAGTACGGGGAAAAGTTATAATAGTGTCGGGGAATGTAGTCCTTCAATTCAATTCTTCAATTAGTCCTAACATTGACACCATGTAACATCATTGGGTTATGAGAAACTGAAGTAACGTCAGAAAACCGAAAAATCCTAGTCTCTGTCAGTTGAAAATATGAAATATGAAAGGGGCATGCATATACAACATTATTAGGAACAACTAAACTGACTATACTAAAATATGAAGGTGTCAGTAATTACGATGTACAAATTTTCAATACATAAAATTACTATTAATGCCGGCAACTTTCTTTGCATCAACTTTAGTCTTAAATATCCTTAATTACACAATTGTTATTTCCCATTCGAACGAGAACGAAAACGAAATTTTTTTTATATATGTTAGCCTAGATAACCTGTTAACCTCTTAGTTAATTATTATTTCTTCGGCTAAATTGCTGTAACAGACAGTAAACTTTCGCATTTATAAAATTAGTATGCTTCGCTTTCAGTATCGGTCAAGCTGTGAACAAAACTTTGTGGAACACAGCACCTGCAGTTGTGAACGCGTACTACAGTCGAAACAAGAACCAGATAATGTTCCCAGCGGGTATCTTGCAGCCTCCGTTTTATCACCGACACTTTCCGAGATCGCTCAACTTCGGCGGTATAGGCGTTGTCATCGGTACGTATATACGTTCATACATCATTTTCCATCTATATACGGACCACATTCACTTAACCAACAAATTATAAGTCCCAAAACTTTACCGTAATTTTGTTTACTGTTACATGTTGACGCTTGACTTTTCATCGACATTTCCCAAAAAACGTGAATAAACATACCAAAAGACAAATATTTTTAACGATGATCGATTTAGTAGCGGTTCAGTAAATTTTGTGCTTCGATGTATTCTAAATTTTTTAAAATAAACAAACCAAAATTCATAATGATTTGTTTTGGTAATGATCAATTTGGTAGATAGACGTTCAGTAAATTTTGTGGGTTGATGTATTCTAAAATTTTAAAAAACATACCAAAAGACAATGATTTGTTTCGGTTATGATCAATTTAGTAGTCGTTCAGCAAATTTTGTGCGTCGATGAATTCTAAATTGTTTTAAATAAACATACCAAAAGACAATGATTTTTGGTAATGATCAAATTTGTAATGGTTTAGTAAATTTTGTGCGTCGATGTAATCTAAACTTTCTAAATATACAATAAAAAAATGATTTGTATTGGTAATGATCAATTTAGTAATCGTTTTGATACAGTAATTTTGATGATAAATCATAATTTAGTGCCTCGATATAAAATATTTATGTATCAGATCTTGAAAAAGGGATAGGTTTTCCCTAAACGATTTCATTTATATTGAAATATTGTAAATAGTATGTACACTGTGAAGAACTTATATCAATTGATACTCACCGTGCAATTTTATATCCAGTCATTTTATGAGCACTGGGGCGGTTGCTAGTAATATTTAACTTATATTTACGTGTAAATATTTCAGGACACGAAATAACACACGGCTTCGACGATAAGGGACGCCTGTTCGATTGTGAAGGCAATCTTCACCGCTGGTGGTCAGATACAGCAATAGAGGCGTTCCACCGTCGTGCCCAGTGCCTCATTGATCAATATGGGCAATATGTTGTGCCTGAAGTCAATATGAATTTGGACGGAGTGAATACACAAGTACTATGACTTTCAAATTATTAATTTACGGTTACTGCTAAGGACTTAAAAACAGGCGAGAGAAGCATCTAAATGAAAACAGAGGCTTTAATAGTATTAAAAGAGTTGTTACTTGCTAGACTCTAATGGGACGTAAAACTATTTAGGGCAATGCAAAGAAAAGACCTTTTGGGATGTATAGCTTTGTGTTAAGAGCATAAAATCATTGCTAGCAAAACTCTGGAGTTTCTTTTGAAGCTAATGTTCCTAGTAGATATATGCAATAGATTGTGGTTTCTACTAGTAATGAACGCAGCGAGTACGAGAGAGTAGGAAAATAAACACAAGCTGTTTCCGTCAGTAGACCGTGCTTAGACTTAGAGCATCATAAACATTAGTTCTTAAATTTTATTAAAAAAATATAAGACCTCATAAATACAAATATCTGGGTGACCGAGCTTCGCTCGGTAATTTTATACAAAAAAAAACTTTAAAAAAAGAAAAACACAATTATTTAGTTGGGATCGATCCTTGGCACTTACATTTCTAGAGGCTGCCCGCTAACCGAATAAGCTACGTCGACTTGACAGTTAATGGCGAAAATTCAATTCAATATAAATGTTAGTGTTTTTTAATGCCCAAAAATAGGGATAAAACAATAGTTTTTTTTACATAAAACTTAGCTAGATCAATTTTCCTCCCCCAAAACCTCCTACATGCTGAAGTTCAGGAAAATCGTTGGAGCCGTTTCCGAGATTCGGAAAATATATATATATACAAGATTAACTCATTTAAATATTAAGATAACAGAAAGCGCAAAAAAAGGAGTAAAAAAAGAAGATGACGTCAAGAGATTATGTGTCAGAAGGCCTTGATATTTTTAAAAACACTTGAGTTAGTTGACGCTTTTGGAAACATTTACACCGATATATGTCAATCGGTTGTTAGGAATTAACGCCCCGTCCTTAAAATTATTCTTTGGAACTCATTTTATACTGGATCATTTGTTTCTATAGGGTGAAAATATAGCAGACAATGGTGGAGTAAAGCAAGCATTCCATGCATATCAGCACTGGCTTCGGCACCACGACGCTACTGAGGAGACTCTGCCGGGCTTAAACCATACACATACACAACTGTTCTTTTTGAACTTTGCACAGGTTTGCACAATTATTCATTTATAACCCTTAATTTAATAATATTTTTTTATTCAAATTAGAGATCAGAATCAATTTAAACCTTGATTGTTTTATATTCGCTGGTGCTTAAAGAATAAGACCTTACTTTATCAAGTTCAATAATATAAAAATGATGGATTATTTAGCTATAATTATTTCTTCTTCGTTTTCTTTGTCAACCGATGGACGTCCACTGCTGGACATAGGTCTCTTCATGGGATCTCCACATCACACAATTTTGTACCGCTTGGACCCAGCGGCTCCCCGCGACCCTTATGTGGTCGTCAGTCCATTTCGTGGGGGGTCTGCCGATACTGCGTATTTCAGTACGGGGTCGCCATTCCAACACCTTGAGATCCCAACGTCCATCGTTTCATCACACTATGTGCCCCGCCCGTTGCAACTTCAGCTTTGCGACACGCTGAGCTATATCCGTCACTCTGGTTCTTCTACGAATCTCCTTATTTCTGATTTGATCACGTAGAGATACTTCGAGCATAGCTCGCTCCACTGGCCCGCTGAAAGCGGGCTCATAGTGTATGGGCTATAATTACGGTGATTAGAAAAACCTATGTAATGCTAAGAGAAAAGTGATCGTGATCGATGCTATGAACCTTATGCGTGGAGAGTTTATGAACCAACACCGTCAGCCCCTGCACTATACTATTAACATTGCACATATTCACTACCACAATCTCAAGAATCGTTTCGCCATATAGCCGTAACATCGTTAGACAATAGACATCGCAAATCATAACGATTTTGGTTGCTTGTATAAGTTCTACTCCTGATATCTTAGTGGTTTTTTCTTAGCATCACAGAATTTCTCTAATCGCGGAGTATATATAAGTATAGTAAGAAAATTCTTTATTTTTTTTGTTTATTGGTCTTAGGTGTGGTGCGGGGCTATGCGGCCAGAAGCGATGCGTAACAAATTAAAAACTGCCGTGCACTCCCCAGGTAGATTCAGGGTCATAGGAACTTTATCTAATTCTTTGGACTTTGCCAGAGAATTTCAGTGTCCACCTGGATCACCCATGAACCCTACGCAGAAATGTAGCGTTTGGTGACGTAGGTCTAAATAATGGATAGTTCAAAGTAACCAATTAATAAACTTTTATGATTAGGCGTAACATTGCGGAGGTCCATAATACAAAAGTACTGAAACTATTATTTTGAATCCGCGATAAAAGAAATTACATAACAAATGACGATATTTTTCCTTTAAATTTATGCAATAATAAAAAGCAATTTTCCCAAAGACAACCCATTTACTCTCTCAACAACTCAATGACACATAATGATAGCCAGTGTTTTTCATATTATTATATATGTAGGAGGTTAACATATGAAACATGTTACAAATATGTGTAATGAAAATATATATATCCGTCCGTTTACGGGATGAAATATTTGTTGATATTGTGGTGGTGAATGTGTGCAGTGCTTGTGTATTGTTGTTTTATTGGTGGCGGGTAGTGCATGAGTTTTACAAATTCTGCATGTATCAGGTATAGAGAACGAACAGTACACTCTACATTTAGCATTACATATATCATGCACAATGTACAATTTGTTACTGTCCATACATTTTATTTTATTTTTATTTTTATTTTTATTTATTATATATATTTTTTTTCGCGGATTATAGCAAAATAATTTTTTCATTACTTTTGCAATTCAAAAATGTTAACATTTATACGGCTCGATAATCTAGTCAACGCCAATAGACCAAGCCATAGAGTAGACAAGCGATAGGTAGCTATGAGTGCTAGTGTGGAACAAATAATAAGAGAGAGAAGTTAACAGATCTATATTTTTCTCTCTCTAATCACATATTTAAAATAAAGATAACCTCCTTTGTTTCCTAATTTTTTTATGGTTACATTTAGACTAGCTTTCTACTCAAGTATAATAACTGTATGCTTACGATAACGATAACGATGTAAAAATGTTTACAGAGTAGCTAACTCATTACTCATTACATTACTCTGTAAAGGTACTACAGAGTAATGCGATTAAAGAATATAACAGTACACAGATACTTATGAATATAATGTTTTAACAAAAACCAGTCAACCGTTAATAATTTAATATAATTTAATTTTGCTATGTTTTGTATATTTTGTAAATACAACCAAAAAAAAAGAAAAAATCAGTTACCAGAAATAACTAATTTTTTTTATAATTTCGCCTAACGTATTTAAATATGTATTTTAGGTCACTTATAAGCTTTTATAACTTTTATTATTTATCATTAACGATTTTAACTTGATTTATAAGAATTTGTAATAAAGTTACATATATAATACACTTGTTTTATTATTTTTTAGTTTTAGTAAGAACATATATGAGTTTTTAATAAATACAGATTCATTTATTCTTCTGCCCTTATCACGCTCTAAATGGGGTCATCAAAACATGTTTTCACATGATTTGTCTAGGTATTTTACGACCATTTGCCTACCTGACGTCAACTTACCTTAGTCGCCTTTTGCGATATCTCGGTAAGAAATGAGGGTGATTTATTCTAAGCCGGATACCAAACGGCAGGTTAACTTACCTCAGTCGCCTTTTGAGACACCTCGGTAAAAAATGAGGGTGGTCTATTCTATTCAGCCGAATACCACATAGCAGGTCAACTACTTTAGTCGCCTTTTACGACATCTCGGAAAGAAATGAGGTGGTTTTTTTTTCAGCCGGATACGAGACGGCTTCCGAAATAAAAATCCAGATGTATAATGTATATTTAAAGTACTCCGAGCTATACCTGCAACTTTAAGTAAACTTTAGAAATAAACCGTTTCGGTTTATCCACGTAAACTGTCGAAAGGCAAAATAGACACGTGGTACACATAGCCGGTTAGTGTTATTTATGTCACAGTTATAAGCATAAATCAACAAAAATCAAAATAATAACAAGTTTATTCAACAAATAACAATTTCAAAAACAATACTAGAATTAAAAAATAAAGAATAGAATAAAGAAGGCCTTAGTCCTATAAATTCAAAACATCACGCAAAAATGTTTAGGAGAGGAGAAGCAATAAAAAATATTGCAAAAATGGCAAAATTTAAAGCATACCTTGCGTGCGCTGAGTAAACGGAGAAAGTTATTCAAAAACCTCTTATAATTAACTACTTTTATGTTCAAAAATTTCGATTCGGGATTTTGTAACACCTATCTCCACGCGGCTTCTGGCACAGCTAGCACCAATTTATATATTTTGACTATAAATTGATGCATAGTAAATTAGAGAGCTGATTTTGTTTTTTGTTTTTTTTTTGTACGTAGATGGCACGTTTTTCCCCATCTAAGCATGGAAGAAGAGTGATTTAGTAAACATAATTGCCAACTTCAACACTTTGTACATCATCGTTGCTCCATAGAGTTTGTACTTCATACTGGGAGTTGCGCGAAACATCAACATCATCCCGCCTTTCCCATCGCATTGTAACTAATCGTGCAATTTCCAACCATAATCGAGCTTCAAGTACTGTAAAATATTTCACCATCAATCTTAAACTCCATCTTTCTTTTAAAATCCAAAATATAGCTAAACTATGTATGTACTTATCATCTTCCTGCGCTTATCCCGCTCTAAGTGGGTTCGGCACAACATGCTATAAACATGCTGTCACATGATGTGCGTTTTTACGACCGGCCGCCTGCCTGACGTCAACTTACCTTACTCGTATTTTACGACACCTCGGTAAGAAAGAGAGTGGCCTATTCTGCTAAACCGGATACCACACGGTGGGTCAACTTACCTTAGTCGCCTCTTACGACACCTCGGTAAGAAATGAGGTTGGTCTATTCTACTCAACCGGATACCACACGGCGGGTCGACTTACCTTAGTCGCCTTTTACGACACCTCGGTAAGAAATGAGGGTGGTACTATTCTATTCAGCCGGATATTACACAGCTGTTATGTACTATACATAAAAAATTAATTAAAATTCATTTTATGTGTACTATGCTCAACATTAATTTTTCAACATTTTCGAAGTATAGACCGAGTCCATATGGAATATTGAGCTTCATTCTCTTAGTTCTCGACCATAATTTTCAACAGAACAAAGCTTATTAACTCTTTAAGCCCTTCTCAAATTCATAATACAATACTAACAATGTTCAAGCTGCTATTAAAAATATACAAATTTACGATCGGTAAAACGGTATAAAAATAATTGACATATAGCAGCACCTTCGAAGGTTTTCATTTCTGAACACCATGGGACGTCGATCCAAGATCAAAATCCAGGCTTGCGAAATTTACTAACACATTTTAACTCTAATAGTTTAATAATTAATACTACGCTCGACCTTCTCTATCTATGATAACAAATAGCAATAGCTAACAATGAAATCTATATCGCATTAGTATCATTGTTTCCTTGGATCCAATCCGCTGCAGGAGAGCGTGGCGCAGACGGATCGCTAAAGCCCGTCGTATGCCACCCTAACTGGAACCTCTGGGCGTCTCGAACGGGGTTTCGAACGCCTATCTGAAGAGGTCCCCGAGGCATTCGATGCATCTGGTACTCTCGATGCATCGATTAGCGGAGGAAGGGGCTACTTTTAGAGAGTCCCCGACTCAGAGGTAGCGCACTCTGGGGTTCAGAGTTGCTGCTGGCGGGGATGGGGGCAATGTGTACAACGGTACCCTGTCCCCGCCACCAGCAGTGCAGTGGAGCACTGACAGGTTTTTAGTCGGTGCGAGTCCGACATACCCGCCGCTCGTCCCCTTCGGGCGGTGATGACCCATAATGGGTTTTCCTGACATAAAAAAAGTATTATTGTTTTCATCATTGCAGTTAGGAAAAGTTCAAGGAAACTTACTGATACTTACAAAACAAAAGTGAAAAGGTGGTTAAAAAGAGGGGATTCACGTTGCCATTGATGACAGCCATGGTGTAAATCAGTGCTGCAGCGGTTGGCGCCTGCCGTAAGAACAGTCCTCTCAACGCCGCCCCAAGCCACGGCAAAAACAGATATTCGCTCAGGGGAGAGCGCTGAAATTGGGTAAAAAAATATTAGCCTTAAAAGAGTCTCGCGCTATTAGAAACTGTTTAAAACTAGTTGTATTGGCGTCTTCAAAAGACGATATAAATTAGTACCTTGTTTACTAAGCCTTGCCCGGTAATTTATTACTAAAAAATTAAATTGGGTAGGTGGAGCTCGATCCAAGGTATTTTCATTTCAGAGACCACCCGTTCCCCGAATAAGCTACGCTGACTTGACAGTTTTCGGCAAAATAGTGGTTTGTAATATATTCAATTTGAATTTTTGTATTTTTTTAAATCCCGAAAAACGATTTTTTTTTTAAAAAACCTAGCTTGATCGATCTGTCCCATCCACAAATTTTTTTAATTCCCAAAAAAAGGATAAAAAATTTTTTTTAATAAAACCTAGCTAGAGCGGTCTTTTATTTCCAAAACCTCCTGCGTGCTAAATTTTATTAAAATCGATGGAGCCGTTTCCGAGATACCAAACATATATCGCTATTGCGTATGTTATAGTCCAGTAGAGTGAGTGGTCGGCGACCAAGTTTTATTTAAAGAAAATCTTTATTTCAAATATCTAAGTAATTCTATTAATTAATATAAAAAGGATAAATAATCACCACTTTAAACGAATTCCATATAAGAACCGAACTGATAAGAACGACCAGAGTATCTGAAGCTTCAATACACCATGTGACCCCTGTGAAATACATATGACGTCATCTTTTTCTCTCTCTATGTCTATCGCTCTCCCTCTCTCTCTCTCTCTCTTCCCTGGCACGAAAATTTAGGCACCTAATATTTGAGTTTATAACTCAAATTCCAAATATGCTTTATTCAAGTAAACTTGTAAAGGTCATATTTTTCTCTCTCTCTGTATATCACTCTCTGTCTCTCTCTCGCTCTTTCTTTACCAAATAAAGTCAACTATTGAATATAGGTTTCTTTAACATTATACACTACACTGTTCGCCGTAAACTGCGCACTTAAGATATCGAAGGTTAGATAAATGTCAAATTCACACTGAAGTGCAAACTGGCACTGAAAATTTAGGCAGCTAATATTTGTCATTTTTATAATTCAAATTCCAAATATGCTTTATTCAAGTAAACTTGTAAACAAGTGCTTCTGAATCGGCAACTCTGCTGCTGGTCCGGAAAGCTGTTCCTACCGAGAAGAACCAACAACAAGAAACTCGGCGATTGCTCTTTACAAAATATAATTTTTATCCCTAGTTACATTTAGTCATTACTATCTTGTACAGGGTTGAACGGTAGCTATATCCACGCATTCATATCATCTAAATAATCTTCTACAGAATAGTAGGCTTTCTGTATAAGCCTACTTTAACAGTTTTTTAAACTGCCATAATGGCAAAACTTAAATTAGTTGCGGAATTTTATAACATAATTTTATACCCAAACCTACAAACGACTTACGAACTTTGCAAAGCAGGAGCCCCAAGCTTAGGTCGATTCCTACTTTGACCATTATATACATCACCTATTGTTTTATAATTTTTTATATTTTTATGTACGAAAATGAAATTCATAAATATATACTGTTTAGCAAATGTCACGTGGACTTAAATTGTTTATTGCAAGTGTTTGTTAAATTGTAAATGACTCACTCGAAACATCGATGTCATCTATATAAAGCTTATCATCTTTACTCATAAGCATAAAATGCAAATCATTCGCCAACGGGTCATTATCAAATGTCGCCACTTCAAACTTCACGTTGCAAACCATTCCTAGCAAAAGGCAAACTGAAGATATAAATGGGGCTGAAACAGATACTCTTGAAGCCTTTACATGAAGCCTCTCTCCCTGAGTAAAGGTCTTGTGACGTAAATATTCTAGGCTGGTATTAATATAGTCAATTAGAGCACCAATTAACGGTATATTTGATTTAGAATAAGATAGATGTCTTGTACTGTTCGGTTTGTCTCCGCTTGCCATTTTGTACAAAGGCGAAACAAATTTGATAAAAAATTTAATAACTTGACACTTGTTAAATTTGACAGGCAATTTTTAGTTTTCTTCTTTCATGAGTTTAGTCTACATAGAGTTATTATTCTGTTTTTTACAGGATATATTTCTGAAAGTGTGTCACAGATCTATTTGATCTGATCCCTTCCTCGCCATATTGCGACCAGACGACCAGACGCCGTGAAGTGCAAATCGTGTTATAAACATGTTGTCACATGATTTGGCTTTCATCAACTTACCTTAGTCGTATTTTACGACACTTCGGTAAGAAATGAGTGTGGTCTATTCTAATCAGCCGGATACCAAACGGCTAACGGCTTGTTTGTTTGATTGCTTGAACTCAGGAACTACTGCACGGGTTTGAAAAATTCCTTCAGTAAGATAGTCCATTTATCGAGGTAGCTATAACATCACGTTTAGATGGATAGGAGAGGAGCAGCAAAAAAAAAGTAATATATAGGCTATATAATATCACGCTAAGATGAATAGGAGAGGAGCAGCAATAAAAAAATATTACGAAAACGGCAAAATTTAAAGCTTTCCTTGCGTGCGCTGGCTAAACAGTGATAGTTATTCAAAAATCATCCATTAGAAAATTGTTCCCCTCTAAAAGTTCTAAATAAAAGTCCGCGACAACATATGTCTAGCTTTTAAGGTTAATCCAATTTAATCATTTTTATGGTTATCAAAAGACTACAAAACGGTTTTAATCTTTCCACGCAGGCAGAGCCGCTAGCGATTGCTATTATATATACTATAATGTTAATGTTCTACTATACATTATAGCATTATCAAATAGCATTATAGTCGTAACATTATAGTCTTATCACTGTTGCCTAGTTAATATGAATGCGGAAAACCTAAAGGCGTAGTAGACAGTTTGACACGATTAATTGTATATTAAAATAGATATCACAGGTCAACGTATCTTGAACTAGGTCTATACCTACAGGTAAGCGTAGCTAGAGAACTAGTATCATTGTTGTTTTGTTAGAAGTAACAGTGATACATGTTTTTGGCTAAAAAGGTAACTAGATTAATTATTCATGACAGTACATACAAATATTTGTTTTGTTTATAAACGACTTTGTTTGATTTTATTATTTTTATTTCGTTTTAATATAGTTTATATTATTTAACTATTATCTATATATTTTAGTTATTTAATTATTAGGTATTTGTCATACAATTAAAGTTTTAGTAATTATTTTTTTCTTTATGTATGTAACCTAATCAAAAGGTCTCTCCTAACGGCGCGGTGTTTCTTTCTGAAACACCACGCTATTTTATTTAAAAAAAATATATTTAATTTAATCTATATTACAAATACGTCTAGAGTACAACAGAAAATCTATTCAAGGGTATAAAGCCTATGTATTTTTTTACTCGGTATTATTCAATACAATATAAAATAATCCTTATTCAAGTAACTTGTAAATAAGTGCTTTTGAAACGTCAACTCTACTGCTGGTTCTGAAAGCTGTTCCTATACCGAGAAGAGCCAGCATAACACTCGGCGGTTGCTGTTCAAAATTAATTCTTATTACGAGTTTAGTCATTACTATCTTGTACAGGGTGGTCGGACAGTAGCTATCACCACCATCCGCGTATCACCATCCACGCATTTTTATCATCTAAATTATCCTCAACAGTATAGTAGGCTTTTCGTATCAGCCTAGTTTAACAGTTTTTAAAACTGCTGTAATTGTAAAGCTAAAATTGGTTACGGAATTTTATTATAGAATCTTGTACCCAAACCCACAAGCGACTTAAGTACTTTTACAAGTCGCAAAGCAGGAGCCGCAAGCTTATGACGGTTTCTACTTAGTTTATTAAATACTGTTTTATAATTCTATACACTTTTTTATAAGTTTATATTTTCTTTATCAATTTAGAAAACTAATTTATGTATATGTGTTGGCACACAAATGATTGCTATAATTAAATTTAGTAAATTAAGGGTTTATTCTGTTTTTAAACTATTCTGTAGAGTAATTTATATAATTAGGTATTACTTTGCGGAGATCCATAATACAAAAGTAATAATAAAATTATTAATTTTTTATTATGTAGAGGCCAAACGATATGAAGTTCCTCAGATGTACTTATTAATACTGAATAATTTAATGTTGATAACATAACATAAGCAATATTGTAATCATATATTGACACTATTTTCTTTCTTTTTACAGTTAAATCTCAAACATTCAAAATGGTTAAAGCTAAAAAGTGGATCGTTAAGAAATACTTTGAAGGAATCCCGAAGAGATCCGATTACGAGGTAGTCGAATATGAACTACCGCCTCTGAAAGATGGCGATATCTTGCTTAAAACCGAATGGATCAGCGTGGACCCGTATTTGCGAGCATACAATTCAAAACATAAAATTCCGTATGATCAATTCAGTTTTCAAGTCGGAGTAGTAATAGAAACAAGAGATCCTAATTATCCAGCTGGTACTAGAGTCGTTACTCATAAAGGTTGGTGCGATCATGTCATAGTTCGAGACCCAAAAAATGGCCCTGGTGACTTCTTACAGGAATATGTTTATAAGTTACCTGATTTACAGACTCTATCTCCATCATTAGCCATAGGTGCCGCTGGAGTAGTCGGTGCATCAGCCTATTTTGGATTTCTAGAAATTTGCGAACCGAAACTCGGAGAGACAGTAGTTGTTACTGGCGCTGCAGGAGCAGTAGGGTCATTAGTGGGCCAGATTGCAAAGATTAAAGGATGCAAAGTAATCGGCTTCGCTGGTAGCGACGAGAAATGCAAATGGCTAGAAAAGGAACTTGGCTTCGACGTAGCCCTCAATTACAAAAAGGTAGACGCACAGTCTGCTCTCAAAGAGGCTGCTCCTCAAGGTATTGACTGTTACTTTGATAACGTTGGCGGTGAACTGAGCACTACAATTATGAGCCAAATGAATTTAAGAGGAAGAGTTTCTGTTTGCGGTTGCATCAGTGCATACAATGATGATCCAAAAAACATGCCTAAAGCTACAATCCTGCAACCTTCGATCCTTTTTAATCAATTAAAGGTCGAAGGTTTTCTAACTTGGCGATGGTTCAATGAATGGTCTACAGCATTTGCGCAACTAAACACTTGGATGAAAAATGGTCAAATAAAACCTTTGGAACATGTAACGGTGGGGTTCGATAACCTATTTGATGCGTTTGTTGGAATGTTAGCAGGAGAAAATTACGGCAAAGCTATTGTTAAAATTTAATTTCTAACCTATCAATAATTTGGTGTAATTAAGTAATGGAACAATTATTTTTGATAATTAAATGACTCATTTGATGTTTCTCATTTCGTAATACGTCATAATTAGGAAGTCTTCAAAAGTACGATAAGAATGAATTAGATATAATTACAGAATGTTAATACATTTTTCTAAGGAAGATTCTTTACGCACCATTAATATTTGAAAGTAAACAAATATATCATTAATTTCCTTTATGATATAAGATTTTAAGGGTCTCCAATTTGAGTATCCTACATAGTGTATTAACTATGAATTTTCGTCTGGCTTTTGCCATGACGTTAAACAATCTAAAAGTAAATCGTTATTCAAGTCTGCGAAACCTCTTTGGAGTTTCCATTTTTCTCACATATAATTATTATTATACATCACGTGTTCGCGTGTCGAAACACCGTCATTGCTGTACATTTGCGCAATGGCAAAAAATACAAATTATTATTAAATTTTATGTTTCTTATACACAATATTAATATAGTGTGTATAAGAAACATAAAATTCATTAAAAAAAATTTATACAGAATGTTTTTGGGTATTTTAATTTAGTTTTCAATTTTACAAATTTAAATTCAAAATATTCTTTATTCAAGTAGACCGTTCTCAAATCGTCAAATAATTTTAAAGAATCAATCACTGATTCGGAAATTATTTTATGCCAAGATAACCAGCCAAAAATCGGCGGATACTCTTTTCAAATTGATAAAATTTATGTTTAAGTATGCAACTGTAACACATTATTTAATTCAATGGCAGTGCGAAGTTCGCTTAATCTCGGTTTATCTCGCTTTAATCTCTTTGATTAATCTCGGTTATTTTTTACACAATAAAAAAAAACTTTAAAAAAAGAAAAAATAATTGAGTAGTGGGAACTCGAGTCGTTTCCGAGATTCCGAAAATATACATATATATAACGTCATTTTGTTTGTTTGCAAAGGAAAGTGTTATTTAATTTTTTATATTTAGGAAACATTATTATTTAATATTTCATTATATAATATAACTATTACTTATTTTACAGTTGTATTTAATTGTATTTGTATAATTCAAGAATAATTGATGACTATTCTGATAACTGAACTAATTAAGCTTAAGTAAATAAAACTAGGAAATAGAAATAATAGTGATCAGTGATCAATGAACTTCATTGTAATCAGGTTTTAATTACTTTAAATTGGAATTGGTGTCTAGAATATTTCACGGTGACGCTGTTAAATCCTTTAGGACTGTGACCATATTTGCAAAAATATTTCAAAAAAAATATTTTTGCATAGGACTACCGAAAATTTATCAAAATCAGCACTTTGGATAGTGATGAATCAATAGATTTGACGATTTAAAACTTGTAAACAGGTTTTAAATCGTCAACTCAATTGATGATTTGAAAAATTGCCTCTTTCGAGAAGAGCCAGACAGAAATTCGGCCGATGCTCTTTTCAAAATAAAATGCTTATAATTTTATCATTACAATGTCGAAGAGTAACTATATCCACGCATGCTTATCACTTATCATCATTCTCCTGCCATTATCCTACTCTAATCGGGGTCGGCACAACATGTTATCACATGATTTGTCTACGTATTTTACGACCGGTCGCCTGCGAAACGTCAACTTACCTTAGTTGTATTTTACGACACCTCGTTAAGAAAGAGGGTGGTGTATTCTACTCAAACGGGTACCACTGGTGAGTCACCATAACTTAGCCGCCTTTTACGACACCTCCACTTATGTAATCCTCAGTAGAATATCCTATCGTAAGTTAGTAAGATTCAGTAAGATATCCTTTTGTATCAGTCTTCTTTTAATAATAATTTTGCTGCTGTACTGCAACTGTTGTACTGGTAAAGGTGAAATCAAGCAATCAATATAAAAATAATTTTATTGATAACACCGTACGTGGGAAATAAAAAGCAAATACTACACTAGCAAATCTCCAAAAAAAATAAGAGATCCATTTCTTTGTAATATTATTTATTTCTGGTGAATTGGCATTTAATGAATTTTTCCTATAGTGAAGATAAGATAAGATACATGTTGTGTACGATATATCGTCAAAGTTTTATGTTATTTATTATATAGCAGCGAAAACATATAACGCCGCAAAATTTATTTTCCTAAAGGTGAGTTTTAAATATAGAGTTTTTCGCTGCTGTGAATTATTCTTAATCTCTACATTTGTTGATCTTCGGGTCTGGGTGTATATTTGTGTTTAAGTATGTATTCACCAGTTGTCTATCTACCATAACACAAGTATTAAGTGACTTAATTTGGGGACGGACGACCGTGTGTATAAGTGTGCCATATATTTATTTCGTTGCCATAATATTAATGAATATACCAACTGGGTGGGGTAAGTTATTATATATCTCAAAATGAATGCCATATATATATATATATATATATATATATATATATATATATATATATATATATATATATATATATATATATATATATATATATATATAAAAAGGCGGAGGAATTTCATATTGATTTATGATCAGTTTTGAATAGAGATATGTAATCATGATCAAATGATATTAATAAATAGGATAGGTTGATTTGATTATATCACTTTGATATTCCATTGGCATGATTCATCAATGAT
Source organism: Morpho achilles (assembly GCA_947086495.1). Classification (NCBI taxonomy): domain Eukaryota; kingdom Metazoa; phylum Arthropoda; class Insecta; order Lepidoptera; family Nymphalidae; genus Morpho; species Morpho achilles. Next base: position 13,112,904 of record CAMTZB010000013.1, read on the forward strand.
TACATTAGGCATGTTCTTATACAATAAATAACTAAATATAAAATACCGTGGCCCCAAATGCTTAATTTAAATACTTATACCTAATGAGATGAAACTTTGAGCGTGATGACATGCATGCATCGACAGCTAATACTCGCGCATTTTGACAGCTTTTTAATATTAACTGAAACAGCAGTTAATAGTAACTGAAATCTATATAATTTACTGAATAATAAAAAATAATAGTAGCTCTGAAACCAACGCTAAGTAAGTTGGAGTATAACCGAAAACATCTATAAGTCACGCCTTGTGATTTTTTGTAACGATACTTAACATATTAATAGTAGCAAATATCTTTATTACAGTTTGATTTGGACACTTGAGTATTCAATATGGTTATTGCTAAGAAGTGGGTGGTTATTAAACGTTTTGATGGACTTCCAAAAAAATCTGATTACGAAATAGTAGAATACGAACTACCGCCTCTTAAAAATGGTGATATCTTGCTTAAAACCGAATGGATCAGCGTGGAACCGTATCTCAGAATATACCATTCGAAACAAGATATACCGTATGACCAATTCAGTTTTCAAGTCGGAGTAGTTATAGAGACCAAAGATCCCAATTATCCAGTTGGTACTAGAGTCGTTAATCATAAAGGTTGGTGCGACCATGTCATAGTACGAGAAACAAAACCAGGCGCAGGTGATTTCGTTGGGGAATATATTTACAAACTTCCTGATTTACAGGGCCTATCTCCTTCGTTGGGTATAGGTGCTGTTGGTGCAATCGGAGCCACAGCTTATTTCGGGTTTCTTGAGATTTGCAAGCCGAAATCTGGAGAGACAGTTGTAGTCACTGTAGCTGCGGGTGCTGTGGGTTCATTAGTGGGTCAGATTGCAAAGATTAAGGGATGCAAAGTTATCGGTTTCGCTGGTTCCGATGAGAAATGTGAATGGCTAGAAAAGGAACTTGGCTTCGACAAAGCTCTAAACTACAAAAAGGTTGACGCAGTGTCCGCTCTAAAAGCAGCCGCTCCTCAAGGTATTGACTGTTACTTTGATAACGTGGGTGGTGAGCTGAGCTCTATAATTATGAGCCAAATGAATTCAAGAGGGAGAGTTTCTGTTTGCGGCTCCATTAGTAATTACAATGATGATACAAACGCTATACCGAAAGCTACAATAATCCAACCATCTGTTGTTTTTAATGAATTGAGGATTGAAGGATTTCTTATATCGCGCTGGTTTAGTGAATGGCCAATGGCATATACGCAGCTAATCACTTGGATAAAAAATGGTCAGTTAAAAGCTGTGGAACATGTGACGGTTGGATTCGATAAGGTGTTTGATGCGTTTATTGGTATGTTCGCAGGAGAAAATTACGGCAAAGCAGTCGTGAAAGTTTAATATTCAATTAAATAAGCGACATCCATTATTTTGTTTTTTATTAGTAGCAACTCATTCCTTTCTGTATAATATTTGTATAAATTGTAGTTATAATACTCCAATAATTCCCATTTAAATTATTTTGTATGGCGTAATCATTTCAAGATGGTTCCTCGGAAAAATCAAAAATCAATTAGGTATATGAATCTAAATTTTTAGTAACTTGTCAATTATAAAAGTATCAGCATCATACATTACATTAAATCATATTAATATTAACTATATTAAGTTCTTGGATAAAATTTTGTTGTATTGTAATTCTTTGAACATTTTGGATTTGTTTTCGTTGATTAAAATATATTTTGACTGAAAGTAATATGAAATACTTTGTTTCGCTAGGTACAATCTGTTCTTTATTTTAAAATATTAAAAGACATAAAGCTCAATAGTTAGCTTTCTTATCGCCGCTATTTCCTGCTTCTAAATATATGACCAATAATAACTAAGTTCATGTGATCCCAAAAAGGTAATGTGAACTCCAGTCTGTAAAGATCCACATCTTGAGACTATTAAACAATTTTATAATAAATACAGTAAATAAAATTATATTACCTAATATAATTTTCTCATGATCCTTCATTACTTATATTTTTTTAATGATTTGGCCTATATGTCGTTCAGGAGTTTCAGATGATGATGATTTAGTTCACTTACATTATAGTACCGTCAATGCTCAATAGATGGCGTATAAACGAAATAAAAAAAAATTTGTTGCGCGTCTAAATATATTTTTCTATTTTTAACTATAAATTATATATGACATGGTTAAACATCTTCAAACAATTTCTCCGAGCCAATAACTCTTATATTTATAGTATGAAAACGAAAACCGAACCCCGCAGAACGCCATCTTCGGATCAGGGTCTCTATAAACAGTGAACTTTCCCTCCGCTAATCGATGCATGGGAGCACCAGACGCATCGGCCGTCTAAGGGACCTATTTCAACTGAGCGTCTGATTTCCCGTTCGAAACTCCCGTAGGTCCTCGTTACGGCGGCATGCGACGGACTTCAGCGAGTCGAATCGGATCCAAGGCCTCGGCTTCGCGGATCCACTCCGTCGGCTTCTTCTTCTAATATAGAGTCTACTAGTATTTATTGATTTGTTTAAAGCCAATTTGTTTAAGATATCGCCCAAATTACGGGTAACGCCGCTTTAGATAACTATGTGCTCATAGCGAATAATCAAAATTAATACCCTCTAACGATAACCTAAGATAGCTGTGGTTACATAAGATTATACCCGTACATATACTTATTACTTTACTATGTTATTATAATTGCCAGTTATTATAAATACCAGACTGTGCTAAGTAATGAGGCCGTTTAAGCATCTGTACATTAAAAAAGTGACATATTAATATCAACAAATTTCTTTGTTACAGTTTAATTTGGACAAAGGATATGGTTAAAGCTAAGAAGTGGGTTGTTAAAGCACATTTCGATGGCGTGTCAAAGAAATCTGATTACGATATAGTAGAATATGAACTACCAACCCTAAAAGATGATGAAATCTATCTAAAAACCGAATGGATCAGCGTAGACCCGTATATGCGAGCTTATCATGCTAAACAGGAAATTCCATACGATCAATTCAGTTTTCAAGTCGGAGTAGTCATAGAAACCAAAGATCCCAATCATCCCGTTGGTACTAGAGTCGTTACCCATAAAGGTTGGTGCGACCATGCATTGTGTGCGAGGCTAATAGCACCATCGATAATTTCTTTGCAGAATACATGTACAAGCTTCCCGATTTACAACTGTCTCCATCACTGGGCTTAGGCGCTGTAGGAATGCCTGGAATCACAGCTTATTTTGGATTCCTGGATATTTGCAAGCCGAAATCGGGAGAGACAGTAGTCATTACTGGCGCTGCAGGTGCCGTGGGTTCATTAGTGGGTCAGATTGCAAAGATTAAAGGATGCAAAGTTATCGGCCTTGCTGGATCTGATGAGAAGTGTAAATGGTTAGAAAATGAACTAAGCTTCGACAGAGCACTTAATTACAAAGCGGTAGACGTACAGTCTGCTCTCAAAGAGGCTGCTCCTCAAGGTATCGACTGTTACTTTGATAACGTGGGTGGTGAACTGAGCACTATAATTATGATTCAACTGAATTCAAGGGGAAGAGTTTCTATTTGTGGCTCTATTAGTTCTTACAATGATGATCCAAAAAAGGCGTCAAACGCTACAATCGTGCAACCATCCATTATTTTTAATGAATTGAAGGTTGAAGGGTTTTTAATAATGCGCTGGTATAATGAATGGTCAATGGTGCGTGAGCAGTTTATCACTTGGATAAAAAAGGTCAGTTAAAGCCAACAGAGCATGTGACGGTGGGATTCAATAAGCTGTTTGATGCGTTTATTGGGATGTTGTCAGGAGATAATTTCAGCAAAGCAGTGGTTAAAGTTTATTAAATCAATAATCAATTCGAATAAACAAAAAAATTGGTAAAAGATTTTTTATTCACCTCTTTAAATTTTTTCCTAAACTGTTTTTCGTAACATCCATTTATATTACGTAATAATCAAAATATTGTTATGAAGATTGTTGGGACAAAGTGTAAATTCCAAATATATTTTGAAATTTGATAAATTATAATACATAATTCAAAAATTTACTCATTTATGAATCTGGAAACAGAGTTATTAAGGATTGAATTAAAATTAAAGTTTATGCACAAGTGATTCCTTAACATATTCTTGAAATACAATTAATATTTTTATTACAAAGTAGTTTATTATATTTTTAGTGCATAGATATGACCTTGTAAAATTGTACTCATTATCACAATAAAACAAGATGCCAAGATAGCTATATAAAAATGAGTTGTATGACACAAATGATTATCACACGAGTCAATATTTATAAGATTATTTAGCGCTGTTAACTGTTAGCGAATCACCGACAAAACATTATGTAATATAAAAAACTACAAGTCATGTCAAAAATTCAGTGTATAAGACGTAACGATATACGATTATTAGCGTAGGCTCGAATTGAGACAGTGTTGTGAGGTTTGTCAGGATCGATTGGACACGTTTGTGGTAAGCGAATCAGTATTTTATTTAGGTAATTTAAATACTTATTCGAATATCGGTGATTATGTTATAACGTAACACGGATGTTGGACTTGTGAGGAAATTTTTATTGTTTAAATAATTTAAAAAGAATTAGTAATCCCATAGATGCAATCTATCGGAGTGTAGTAATCACTGGGTAAAACCCAAAATTATTTATGAAAATAAATAATATTAATAATTAGTTTAGACATATAAAGAGTTGAGATTTATGTTTCGATTTTTGCCATTGACAATTTTGTATACAGTTTGATTTTAAATTTATTGAAAATCTATTAGAGCAACTAGGTAACCTCTTTACGGATTTGCATTCTTAACGAAGCAGTGTTTTCCGATTTCCTTTTAATATTGCATTTAATCATCTGTACCCTGTGATAGTTAATAGGCATTAAGAGCAATAGTTAGATTATAGACGCAAATTGAGTTATTTTTTTAAAATAATCTAACGTGTCGCTAAACTCATAGAAAAATTCTCATTAGAAACTCCTGGCAATAATGAACACAAGCAAAATAATAATAACTAAATTATTCTATCCGTTCACGGCTGATGCGATGACCAAGGCCAAGGCAATAGAGATTCATGTTTGTATATATAGATGATACGTCCCAAGCACTACAAGGTCAATTAATTTTAAACTAAACTAGCTTTGCCCGCGACTGCGGCTGTGTGGAAATCACATAGTTTTTCCAGCATAAATCCCGACCCTGAGGGAGTCCTACGCTATAAAATAGGGTATATGTTGCTCCACAACCTCCTCGCAGTATCGTGCAGTCCCATCAAAATCAGTTAAGCCGATTTTCTTACGAAATTTACTAAATTTTAACCCAACATAAACATCTTTAATATTTAAATGAGTTAATCTTGTATGTAAGAAAATATATATTTTCTGAATCTCGGAAACGTCTCCAACTATTTTCATGAAATTCAGCATGTATTTTGGAAATCGATCTAGCTCCGTTTTATAACCAAAAATTCTAAAATGTAGAATATAATGCGAATTATATTTTATCTGTCAATTTTAAAGTTGTCATAGGTCAGCGGATAACGGACGGACTAAAGAAGTAAAAATACCCGGGATTAAGCCCAAGATATCACCAACCCTTTTTTGGTTTTTATTTTTTTGTTTGCATTTTTTCTTTAAAAAAAATTATCAGATACTATTTTAAAAATATTAACAGCTTCATTGTATGCTTTTTTATCTTATATTCCAAGGGTCAACGAAAATAAAGCCACAGAGGTCCGTGACACGTGAATAGTCAGATACGTTCAGATAACAGTAGTTTTTACTTTTATAGCCAAAAAAAATTCTTATCCCCCGTCTCAATATTTGAATAATAATATTAATTGTAGGTATCTTTAATTAATTATTGTTATATAAATGCTACCAATGAAGTTGATAGGTAACGACTGACTTAATAACACAATATCTGGGTGACCGAGCCTTGCTCGGTAATGTTTTGCAAAATAAAAATAATTAAAAATTTAAAAAAAAGAAATAATAATAGGAACGACCTGGCCCGATCCTAGGTATTTTCATTTCTCGCGACCACCCGTTCCCCGAATAAGCTACGCTGACTTGACAGCTGGCAAAAATTCAATTCAATTTCAAAATAAATTTTAGTGTTTTTTAATGCACAAAAGCAGGGATATATATATTTTTTAATTCTAGATCGATTTTTCTCCGCCAAAACCTCTATATGCTGAATTTCAGGAAAATCGTTGGAGCCGTTTCCGAGATTCTGAAAATATATATATATATATATATATATATATATATATATATATATATATATATGGATACAAGATTAACTCATTTAAATATTAAAAATAACTCATCACGCCCTGTTTGGAAATGACAAATATTGCAATAAAGCATGCAATTGCCTAGACAAATTCTGCAGTGTGTAAAACCTGCCAATACACATTATCTCAGAGTAATCTTTAATATTTAAATGAGTTAATCTTATATATGTATATTTTTTGAATTTCCAAAACGGCTTCAACGATTTTCATGAAACTTAATATGTAGGGGGTTTCGGGGAAAAAAATTATCTAGCTAGGTTTCATTAAAACAAATAGTTTTTCCTGTTTTCATGCAACAGCTATAATTTTATGAGAAAGCAAAAGATAATATCGCTGTCAATTGCAATGATAGCTCAATTGCGTGATGGGCGATTTCTCATTCTGAATACCCGGTCGATTCCAAGGAAAATATTTTTATATTTTTTTAGTTGCATTTTTTTATATACCATTTAAAAATTATCCACCCAGATTAAATTTTAATTATCAATCAAGGACTGAAGATGTTAGAATATTAATAGTAACTATATAAAAGCATTTCCATATACGCATTATTATATAAATATCACTTACCCTCATCTTTTAAGTAAAAGTAACTCTTTAAGAATTGTATGAATATAAATAAATGAAAAAACTTATATATTAATATTATGAAATTTCTTTATTACAGTTTAATTTTGAGTATTCAATATGGTTAAAGCAAAAAAGTGGGTCGTTAAGGAAAACTTCGACGGAGTCCCGAAGAGATCCGATTACGAGATAGTGGAATATGACTTACCATCTTTGAAAGATGGGGATATCTTGATCAAAACCGAATGGATCAGCGTGGACCCGTATCTGCGAGCTTATCATGCAAGTCGTAAAGTACCATACGACCAATTCAGTTTTCAAGTCGGAGTAGTTATAGAAACTAAAGATCCCAATTATCCAGTTGGTACTAGAGTAGTTTCGCACAAAGGTTGGTGCGACCATGTGATTGTACGAGAACCAAAAAGTGGTCCTGGTGAGTTACTAGAGGAATATATTTATAAAATACCGGATTTACAAGGACTGTCGGTATCATTAAGTGTAGGCGCTGTCGGTATGCCCGGAGTCACAGCTTATTTCGGATTCCTAGAGATTTGCCAGCCGAAACAAGGAGAGACAGTAGTCGTTACTGGCGCTGCAGGTGCCGTGGGATCATTAGTGGGTCAGCTTGCAAAAATTAAAGGGTGCAAAGTTATAGGCTTCGCTGGTTCAGATGAAAAATGCAAATGGCTGGAAAAGGAACTTGGCTTCGACAAAGCTCTCAATTACAAAAAAGTAGACGCACAGTCTGCTCTCAAAGAAGCTGCTCCTCAAGGTATTGACTGCTACTTTGATAACGTTGGCGGTGAACTGAGCACTATTATTATGAGTCAAATGAATTCAAGAGGAAGAGTTTCTGTTTGCGGCTGTATAAGTGCTTACAACGATGATCCAAAAAAAATGCCAAAAGCTACTGTCGTGCAACCACCCATTGTTTTTAATCAATTGAAGATTGAGGGCTTTCTCATATGGCGTTGTTTGAATGAATGGTCAACAGGATTTGCACAACTAGTAACTTGGATTAAAAATGGACAGCTAAAGCCAGCTGAACACGTGACGGAGGGATTCGATAAGCTGTTTGATGCATTTGTTGGAATGTTGGCAGGAGAGAACTCTGGCAAAGCAGTCGTTAAAGTTTAATATATAAAAATTTATCGATACGTATCGTATACCTTACTATTATATTACCGTCGTGAACTTGCTTTTTATGTTCATTAAGTATTGCAACAGAAAAAAACGGTTTTTAATATTATTTTCATTGATATGAATAAAATATATATAAAAACATAATAATATAATAATAATAAATTAATAAGTATTTTTGAAAATTTGGCTCTTCTTGGTATGGGAAAATAACGGGTTTTTGTGTAAATCATTTTGAATTTCAAGTAAAATAAAATAATATTTTCAAACTCTTCGAAATAAAGGCTTGAAGGAATCGGTAGTCGAAATTAGTCGGCACACTTTTGAAATAAAAAATTAAATCCTCCTTGGAATGTAGGAAGGAGAGAATACTGGAAAAGCAGTCGCTAAAGTTTAGACATCGTTTTTTATTCATCGTCCATTATTTATTTATTATCTTTTATCTTTTAGTTATCTTCATAAGTATATATACTTATGAAGATATGCTTTTGCATACCAAATAAAACTGCTTTTGTACTTTACTATTATGTATTTATAATTCATTTTGTAATCGCGTCGTATACAAAAAAACCAGGGATCATCAGTATATGGCAGTGCAGTACCTCACATGAAAATTGTCAAAATTTTTAAATGTTGAAAAATAAAATTTACAGATATATCTCATGTTTTATTAGTAACTAGTTGTGCGACGTACTTTTCATTTGTTTATGTATAGAAACCGGCTATACTCACGTCTTATTCTATCGGATTGGCCCGTCTAGTTTCGAACCCATCCGGTGCACTTATTCATGAGCTATATACACGACGTGTTCGCGGCGGGAACTGGGTTTAAATCTTTCCACACGAGTTGGCAATTGCTAGTAAGAAATATGGAGACGAACTTATACTAGCTTATGTTAATTTTTAGAAACTAATTCGCAATATGGCCGATTTTGATCAGCGTTAAGACAAAATCATCTCATCCAGGGTTCTATTTATACGGCTTTATTGCGGCGACTTATCTGTACATATATTTCAAATCAAATCAAATCAAATCAAAATAATCTTTATTCAAATAAGCTCTTACAAACACTTTTGAATCGTCAAGGATCAATATGACTAATAAAGCTACAACTGGTTCGGAATGTTGCTCTTACCGAGAAGAACCAGAAAGAAACTCGGTGGTCAATCTTTTAAACATTTTCAATTTTACATAATGAAACCGCAGTCCTGTATGAAGCTGAAAAGATTTTCCAATCCAGGCTTTTTTATCATCCAAATAATCTTCGATTTTGTAATATGCTTTACGCATAAGTACATCTCTTATACTTAACTTAAACCTTTCTGTAGACTGGTCTAGTATGGATTGCGGATTTTTATTGTAGAAGCGAATACCGAGACCATCGAATGAGTTGCTCTGCTAAGTCGCGACACAGGTATCATAAGCTTTTTGTGACCTCTCGTATATCTATGATGTACATCGAATTTGGTCTTGTAAATATGGATATTTTTGCGTATGAAACGTACGCAAACACAGCAGCGTAGCTACCAGAGAGCTAGATGGTGCAGTGCCCCGAGGCCCCCAAGCTAATGAGGCCCCCTCCCCCTAGAGTACATCGAATGCGGAACCCGAAGAATACGATATGATTTAAATAGTAGGGGCCATCCCAATACATCCGTTTGATGTAGGGTTGCCACCCATACTATATAATATAGTATCGTACTATATTTTAGTCAATTGTACTATATATTATAGAAAAACAATATAGGACGAAAAATACGATATTTTTATCACTAAGTCAATTGTCGCGCTTTTTTTTAATCAACTGTGAATGGAACGCACTCACAGCGCTGCATAGGGAATTTTTAACGAAAATTTCGTAAATAAAATAGACCTAACTTGATCAGATGGCTATAATTATTTCTAAAATGATAGAACTTTGATGGCCAAAAAGATAAGTAGTAATAAATAATCATGGAAAAATTAAATAATGATTGAAAATAGATATGTACTATTTTTTCCTGAATTTCCTAAAAATACTAATTTTTTTTATTTCAAAAGAAAAATACTATTTTTCTTCAAAAAAAAGTTGGCAGCCCTAGTTTGATGTGTGTAATACCTTTTGATAGGTACGTTAAATCCGTACAAATATGCACACAAACAAACAATTGCATCTTGCATCTATATATATAAAAGAAAGTTGGTCTAAGTTACACTATTTATAACTCAAGAACGGATGAACCAATTCGGCCGAAAATTGGTGTAGAGGTTGCTTAGAACCAGGAAACGGACATAGGATACCTTTTATCCTGTTCGACCGCATTTATTTTATCCCGTCAAGTCACTATAAATCGTGGTATTACAAGAACGACTATGACATTGAATAACAAAACGCAAATGTCAGTGGAATACAAAACATAGATGACAGCTAAACGTAATTTTTCTTTGGTGAAGTATGGTAAAATATTTGACAATTATCAAAATAATAGTGTTACAACATGTTTTTAATACAACCTCCTTCATAGAGTTGGTCATTAATATGAAAAAGCATTGTGGCTGTCATATGTGTCATTAAGTTAATAAGAATAAGTATAATAATATAATAAGTACAAAGGAGAAATATCGTCGTTTATTATATTCAGAAGAGGATGTAACCTAAACTCACAAATAGAGCGGAGAAAAGGAATATCTGGAAATTTAAAGAGTTTAAAGAAAAGATAAAGGACGATCAATATCTTGAGACAACACGGACAGTGCGAATTTCGTATAATTTGAGAGATAGTTGCGATATGCGTTGCTATGGAATAAAAAATGGAGTTTTTATTGGAGAGATTATTATGATGATATTATGATGGTAATTGGTATTCGGTTTATTAACTCTGTAAGATCAACGTGACGATGTGCTATGTGAGGCCATAGACGCGCCCGTGACTATTGTTTGATAGAACTGTCAGCTAGAATGACGATTATTCTCTGGATTTGTTCCAGTTGTATCGATTGTTTTCTAGACTGTGGCCATCTGCAACGACTGTCAGCTAGACTCTGCCTAGGTGTGGTGATTGTTCTTTGAGCGTTATCATTTGCGAGTCTGTTTACGTGTGTATCTGCTGAGTTGGTTGCCACTTATTGAACTGTGTTAGGCCATGACAGAGATTGAGTGTAAGCTTAAGGTGCGAAATGATTTTTCTTTTACAGATTAAAAGAGCAAGTATTGAGTTTCTTGCCAATTCTTCTCAGTACAATCAGCATTCCGAATCGGTGGTAGATTCATTCCCAGAAGTCAGCTTATGAGATTTGCGGGGTCGCAAATGTTGTCAGGATGGTCGACTGTTACAACATGTTTTTAATACAACCTCCTTCAGAGTTAGTCATTAATATGAAAAAGCATTGTGGCTGTCATATGTGTCATTGAGTAGTTTTTGAGAAAAAGTAAATGAGTTGACTTTGGGAAAATTGATTTTTATTATTGCATAAGAATAAAGGAGAAATATCGTCGTTAGTTATAATAGCTAAACGTCACTAAATAGTATAAAACAAAGTCGCTTTCTCTGTCTGTTCCTATGTCCCTATATCCATTTGTATGTTTAAATCTTTAAAACTACGCAACAGATTTTGACGCGGTTTTTTAATAGATAGAGTGATTGAAGAGAAAGGTTTATATGTATAATCTAACATATTATAAACTTTTATTAAAAACATTTAATATGGAGTAAAGAAATACTATCATTTTTGAGGTTTCCAATGTGATGTCGTAAATAATTACATTTATTTTCCGTTTACATTGCAAACGCAGGCCGAACCCTACAATATTTGTCAAAATAATGTACTAAGTATTTGTACACCTTGAAAAGGTCTACAGAAAACTCCGCGATGGTATACATATTATGTCTATCTCTTCTGGACCCACAATAGCATTTTTTGACATTTTCTTCTTCATTTGTAATTTAAATGAACATTTTCGAAGATATTACAGATTTAAAATGCAGGGTATAGCAATTTGTCTTATAGCACTTCGAATTTAGCTGCGATTGGACGGGTTTTTTTCACATGGCCGATTTTTTTTCATATGTCGCTTTATCAAGAGTAACCTCTAAAGAAAACATGTTTGTATTGTGTAATGAAGATTCTTTCTTTATGACAAAAAAGCTGTGAATGTTGTATATAAAGACATTCTGTAATTAATTGTAAAAATAAAATACTCAGGGAAAATGTAAAATTAAATAAGTAAAAATGTAGTATATGAATTTAGATATTCCAAAGATAGCAGGGAATCTTCATGGTATAGGGAAAGGGGAATTGTTTTTTTTTATACAGAAAAAAGCTCCTTATGGGTACTGCCGCCCGACGGAGACAGGCGGCAGTTATGTCGGACTCGCACCGACTAAAACGACCTGTGTGCTCCACCACGCTGCTGATGGCAATGACAGGGTATCATTGTACATATTGCCCCCATCCCGCCAACAGCTCTGATCCCAGAGAACAAACACCTTCTTCGGGTAGGGGCCTCTCGAAAGAGAAGCCCCCCTCCGCTAACCGGTGCATCGGTAGCACCAGATGCACCGACCGCCTCAGGGGCCTGTAAGCCAGGCGTCCGATATACCCCGTTCGGAACACCCGAAGGTCCCCAGTTAGGGCGGCAGACGATGGGCTTGGGCGAGTCACTAACACCTGGACTCACCAGCAGCAGATTGGATCCAGAACAACAGTTCGTGGAACCGCTCCGCCGCCTCCCTTCACTCCCCTACGCAGAACAAAGGGAGGCCATCGCTGCCCAAGGTCGCTCCCTGCCCACCGTGTTTGTTATGTCACGGTCAACAGGGAGAGACCGCGCCCCAAGTAGGGGCCACAACGCCTTGGTGGGCGTTTCCGCCCCCACCGGGTAATTTTTTATAGAGGTTTTCTTCCTCGCAACTCGAAGGTCTCCGTTCCCATTGCTGTGCTTCCGGGTTTCGCCGACGGTGGCCGTAACCATGTCCAGCTAGACTTAGAGTAAGCCCAACCAGACCCGTCGCTCATTAGGAACCCCACCCCAGCCCCCCCGGAGTCCCCGGCCTGTCCAGATTGCCCTCTGCTAATCAGAAGGACAACTGGATTGGCCACCCCACAGTGGACCGTTCGCCAAGACTAAGCTTGCCCAGGGTGCGCCACGAGGAGGCCGACCACTTTGGCACAGGGGAATTGTTTTACTCCAAATTTGACGCGTGTGGTCCACGGGCAGTAATGAATAAAACAAAACTGCTGGATAGATTTTAATCATTTTTTTTACTGAGTGACATAGGCTATTTATTTTATACCCGTGCGAAGCCAGAGTGGGCCACTAGTTTATAATATTAATAGAATATGGTTGTCGAGTAGTACATTGTTTCGCTGTTTATAAATAAATAACTTATTATTATCATGAACTCCATTATTTCCTGCCTATGATAAGGTATGTAGATAAACAAATATCGACCGTTAGTTAAGTATCCTTGAAATATCTCGTGACGACAATCGTCGTATAGCGTAATGTGACCACAGTAAGTAACTTAACACTTGTGTTATGGGTGACAGACATCTGGTAAATATATGCAGATATATAGATTTTGAATACATACTTAAAACAAAACTAAAAAAAACATTATTTTGCTATAATCCGCGATAAAAGAATATATGTAATGCTAAATGTAGAGTGTAGTATTCTTTCTCATAGCTGATACATGCAGAATTTGTAAAACTCATGCACTACCCGACACCGATAACACAACAATACACGAGCACTGCACGCATTCTTCTAGATATTTTACGACACCTTGGTAAGTTGGTATGCAAGAGGTTGGTCTACTCTACTTAACCGGATACCGCACGGTGGGTCAACTTACCTTAGTCGCCTTTTACGACACCTGTTAACCTGTTAACCTTTTTTCGGGCACTGAAAAAACTGCTTAAATAGAAATAGAAAGATAAACTTAAATTTGCTTTAATTTGTAAAGTTGTGAACGGGGAACGGGCGGACTAAAACAGTTAAAATAAATAAATAAATATATGGGACACTTACACACACGGTCGTCCGTCCCCAAACTAAGTAACTTAATACTTGTGTTATGGTAGACAGACAACTGTTGAATATATACTTATATATTTTTAAATACATACTTAAATACAAATATACACCCAGGCTCAAAGACCAACAAATTCATTTATAAATACCTGGGATCAAGTCCCACAGATCACCGGCGCTTTCTTTCTTTTTTTATTTTTTTTAATTGCATTTTTATGTCTTTAAAAAAAATTACAGAGCAAATCTCGGTCATCCATGTACTCTTTAACTCGTTTATCTTACTGAAATCTATTTTTTAATTCAGTGAGCTATAGATTAGATTAAGCTGCGTTTTGATCGCGATTTTGAACCGTATGTCTCGTTCGATGCTTTCACAGATCTATCACAAATAATGATTTAGAAGTAGTGAGTAAGTAGCGGTCTGTTACTATCCCACTGCTGAGGAAAGGCCTCTTCTCTCCGTTTATGGGAAGAAGGATTGGAGCTAAAACCTACCACGCTGCTCCAATGCGGATTGGTAGGTTACACATATCTCCAGAATTCTCTAGAGATATGCAGGTTTCCTCACGATGTTTTCCTTCACCGTTTCCTTTGCCAATTAGACATATAAGATTGAACAGAAAAACTGCTTGTTGAAAAAGTTGTAAACAAGTGCTTTTGAATCGTCAACTCTACTGCTGGTTCGAAAAGCTGTTCCTAACGAGAAGAGCCAGTAAGAAACTTGGCGGTTGCTCTTTATTATAAAAATATAATTCTTATAATTGGTTACATTTATTCATTACACTTATATAGGGTAGAAGAGTATCTATATCCACGCATTCTTATCATCTATATAAACCCCAATAGTATAGGAGGCTTTTTATATCAGCCTCATTTTAACAGTGTTTTTAAACTGCTGTAATGGCAAAGCTAAAATGGATTGCAGAATTTTATACCCAAAACCACAAACGATTTACGTACTTTTACAAGGCGCTAAGCAGGAGCAGCTAACTTATGTCAGTTTCTACTTTATCTATTATGTATTATATAAATATAATAAATAGTAAATATATGGAACACTTACACACACGGTCGTCCGTCCCCAAAGTAACTTAATACTTTTGTTATGGGTGACAGACAATTGGTGAGTATATACTCATATAATTTTTAAGTACATACTTAAATACAAATATATATCCAGACTCGAAGATGAACAAATTCATTCATAGAAAATGTCGGCCTTCGGCGGGTGACGAACCCACGACCCGCGGAGCTGAAGGCAGGTTCACCCACTGCGCCAACGGACCAGCCAAAATATATATCACCAATTTCATATTCTTTATATTTTTTAAAAATAATTAAAAAAATAATTAAATATATTGTTAAAAATATACTATGAAGAAAATGTAAAAATACGTATTTCCTTAAACTTGTTTTAATGATTAGCTATATTATTTTGCTATAGTCCGCGATGAGAGAAAATCTATGTAATGCTAAAAGTAAAGTGTACATATATGTATATTTATTTTGTCATTTTTAAAATCATTAGGATATCCCAGAAAAACTGAAAAACGTTCTACACCAGTCAAAATTTATAAAATGATTATTACAAGGCGGGTCACAACACGCGTTTAAAATGTAAGCCTACTTGAAATTAATCGAGCGAAATGTTAACACTATATATTTTTTGGTTATCAACGCACTGGACACTGCGTTATTAAAAATAAAACAAATCACTCAATAGTTTATATACGTGTAAGTGGCCAAGAAGTACTTTATCAGTAAAAACAAGCATTAATGTAAACGCGGATATTATCATTTGAATAATTTTGTAGCTATCATCTTTAGATAACAATAATAGTTATAGCATCTCATTACCTATTATTAACCTCTACTACTTTATATTAATCAAGAAAATAATATTTACTTTAAATAGCGCCCTGCTCCGGCTTCGCACGGGTATAAAATATATAGCCCATGTCACTTAGTGAAAAAAAATACTAAAATCGATCCAGTAGTTTTGATTCATTCATTACTGCCCGTGGCTCGTACGCGTTAAATTTGGAGTAAAACAATTCCCCTTTTCCTATACCATGAAGATTTACTGCTATCTTTGGAATATCTAAATTCATATACTACATTTTCACTTAATAACTTTTTACATTTTTCCCTATGTATTTTATTTTTACAATTAATTACAGAATGTCTTTACAAACAACATCCACAGCTTTCTTGTCATTAGACAATACTAACATGTTTTCTTTAGAGGTTACTCTTGAAAGAGCGACATATATTTGGCCATGTGAAAAACAATACTTAGTACATTACTTTGATGAATCTCGTAGGGTTCAGCCTGCATTTGCAATGTAAGCAGAAAAAATATAATTATTTACAACATCACTGTTGTTTAAAAATTTAAGCATTAGGATATAGAGACATAGGGACATGGAGACAGACACAGAAAGCGACTTTGTTTTATACTATGTAGTGATATACAATATAATGGTGATCGAGTCAAGTGATGACGTTGCAATGTTCCTATTTACATATTGTATCGGTGACTAATATTGACCCTCGTCTTTAATAACGTTAAACGAATAAATCATATAACAATAACAGATATTATTTGACGACTATGTTTTATTATCTAATAAATCCGTGTGGTATCCGGCTGAATATAATAGTACCACCCTCATTTCTTACCGAGGTGTCGTAAAAGGCGACTAAGTTGAAGTCAGGACTTAAAATACTTAGACAACACAACATGGTTGACATGTTAGGCCAACTCCCCTTAAAGTGGGATGGGGATAGGAGAATGATGAAATGTCCATTCTACTCAGCTGTATACAACACAGCACTTGACTTAGTTGCCTTTTACGACACCTCGCTAAGAAATGTAGGTGATCTATTCTACTCAGCCGGATACCACACGGCCATACTTGAAAAAAAGTTAATAACAAACTAATTCGTACTAAAAATTTTGCTAATTTTGCGAACCTGAAATCTCTATACTCGTACATTAGATTAAGTAAAAGTGATATTGATTAATAATTTTCTAACTGTAACTGTTATTTTTTATAATAAAATATTGTTATTATGTTTTAATAAAACTTTTACTAGAACAATTTGTTGTAAAACTAGGAAAATTACTTTTAAAAAAATTTAATATAAGTGAACAGGTATGATTATCACACTCGAGTAAATATTTATTAGATTATTTAGCACGATTTCTGTTAATGACTCCCCGACAGAGCATTACAATAACATTATATAAATGTAAACAGCAAGTCATGTCAAACACTCAATATGTAAAATGCATATATACTCACGTCAGCTCGATTTGAAACAGTGCTGAGGTTTGCGAGGATCGGTTAAACACATCTAAGGTAAGCAGTTAACGTTATTCATAATTAATACAATTTAAACACATGCAAGTATCGCTGATTGCATTATTACGTAAAACGTATGTACTTCCTTGTAAGTTATATTATTTTATTTGTGTAATAATTAGATGCAGAACATGTATTTTATTTAATAATATAGTTTCTTTGACGATATCTGTGGTGTAGTAATGTGATTGCAAGTATTAAAAGTACCGTTTTCTATTCCAAATTGAGATTACTGAGATTTCCCTTTTTTAAATCCAATTTGTTGCTTGCAGATATAGAAAGAATTTTTTTTTGTAGTTGTTCTTTTTCCCCGGGAATAAAAAATATCGCAATAAAATTGCACGGAATTGTTTAGACAATTTCTGGGGTATGTGATGTGTCTATCAACATAAACTCAGCGTACTTGGTCTTAAGGGTCTGGACTCTTAAGAATTCATTCTCTAACACTTATATTACCTGTCTGTTATTTTACTTTTAAAATAACATTTAAACATTAACATTTAAAATAAAATTCCATAACATTTCTCATTTAGTTTTGATTGTATGAATTGTAGGCATATCCTACGGACGTACTAAGGAAAAACTAAAATATTAATAATAACAAATTTCTTTATTGCAGATTAATTTCGAGTATACAATATGGTTAAAGCAAAAAAGTGGGTTATTAAGAAATACTTCGATGGAGTCCCGAAGAGATCCGATTGCGAGATAGTGGAATTTGAACTGCCGCCTTTGAAAAGCGGTGATATTTTGCTTAAAACCGAATGGATAAGTGTAGACCCGTATCTGCGAGCTTATAATACAAAACAAGAAGTACCATACGACCAATTCGGTTTTCAAGTCGGAGTAGTTATAGAAACTAAAGATCCCAATTATCCAGTTGGTACTAGAGTCGTTACGCACAAAGGTTGGTGCGACCATGTCATTGTAAGAGAAGCAAAAAGTCGCCCTGGCGATTTCCTCGAGGAACATATTTACAAGTTACCGGAATTACAGGGTCTGTCTCCATCTTTAGGTGTCGGCACTGTTGGAATGCCCGGAGTCACTGCCTATTTCGGATTCCTAGAGATTTGCAAGCCAAAACCAGGAGAAACAGTAGTCGTAACTGGCGCTGCAGGTGCCGTGGGGTCATTAGTAGGTCAGATTGCAAAGATCAAAGGTTGCAAAGTTATCGGGATGACTGGTTCAGACGAGAAATGCAAATGGCTTGAAAAGGAACTAGGCTTCGACAAAGCTCTCAACTACAAAAAGGTAGATGTACAATCTGCTCTCAAAGCAGCCGCTCCTCAAGGTATTGACTGTTACTTTGATAACGTGGGTGGTGAGCTGAGCTCTATAATTATGACCCAAATGAATTCAAGAGGAAGAGTTGCTGTTTGCGGCTGTATCAGTGCTTACAACGATGATCCCAAAAAAATGCCAAAGGCTACGATCGTACAACCGTCCGTTCTTTTTAGTGAATTGAAGATTGAAGGCTTTCTGATATGGCGTTGGTTGAATGAATGGACAGCGGGATTTGCTCAACTAGTAACTTGGATAAAAAAAGGTCAGTTAAAGCCAACAGAACATGTGACGGAGGGATTCGATAAGGTGTTTGATGCATTTGTTGGAATGTTGGCAGGAGAGAACTCTGGCAAAGCAGTCGTTAAAGTTTAATATAAAACATTTTTATCGATTCTTATATATAACATGCTTGTCTTTTATACCTTACTGTTATATTACTGTCGTAAACTTACTTTTTATGTTCATATAAAGTATTGCAACAGAAAAAACAGTTTTTAATATTATTTTCATTGATATGAATGAATTCTGAATAAAAACAGAAAATAAATAAATGAGTATGGATTTTTATATACACTAACTAATATGTGTGGGCGTAAAAATTATTAATATGTATTTTTTTAAATTAGGCTATCAGTTCTTGACTTGGGAAAATAACAGGTTTTTGTGAAAATAACTTATCACTTCCAAATAAATGCTTCAAGGAATCGGTAGTCGAAATTAGGCGGCGTACTATTCAAATATTAATAAATTAAATCCTCAAATAAAAAAAAATTCAAGACACCGTTAATTTTTTACAAGATACAACTAGTATCTTTTTATGAGATAAAAATAAGGTATAAGAATGAAAAAAAAATCAAAAATGTCTAAAATTTATTAAATAAACTGATAACACTATTTCTTGTATAAAAATTATTCTACTACATTACATGACATGAGAGATTTTACATATTTTTTTACACATAAACATTTGTGATTACAACTATAGAAAGTTGATTTGTTTTAAATAACAATATCAATGTCTATTCAATCTTTCTTACTATTAAATATCAAGGATTAACTTAAAATTATTTTAATGAATTATTTAATAAATCACATACCTAGTATTAGTGACCTAATTTAAAAAAGTTGTTTTGTGGCCAATTTAAATAAAGCGTGGCGTAGCGTCTTTAAAGACCATGAGCCTTAAAAGCACTAGAACATTTTTTAATAACTCGTCAAGTGATGCCTAGATGGCATTGAAATAAGTTAGTTTCGAATTAGGTCACTTTAATACTAAGCGTGTGAAAAGTACGCACCTTAAATTAAGTTCACAATAGTTTTCAAAAAATAAAATTTTTCCATTTATTGATACTCTCATGAAGGCATATTTGAAACACCAAAATACGATCACGATTAGTAGGCTTAAAGGGTTCAACATTTTCATGGTATTTTCATACATATATTAAATACACATTATCCATGGAAAACATCCTGTAGATAACTGTAAGCGGTAACGCCCTTAACTATATTTATATAGTGACATGTATTTAAAAAAAAAAACATAGACAACAATTAATACGATATAGTTTTAGTTGATATCCCAAAAAAAGGTAAGACCCCAAAAATATGACCAAAAACATATTTTTTTATATACAGTGCAAACTCTATATAACGACCCTCAAGGGACTGTGCGTATTTTGACGTTATAGAGAGTTGTCGTTAAATGGAGAGGAGAAAAATCTGTATTATAAAAAGAAAAAGTTTATTCCAGACTTATTGCTGCACCAGTAATTTTGTTGAATTTTTTAAAATATATTATTCATATCTTGCGACATTGAGGCATCTTGGCGATAAAGAATTCTAAGCGATATCGACGCTTTAGGGAGATTGTC
This sequence comes from Morpho achilles, assembly GCA_947086495.1. NCBI lineage: Eukaryota > Metazoa > Arthropoda > Insecta > Lepidoptera > Nymphalidae > Morpho > Morpho achilles. The sequence continues at coordinate 13,133,463 of CAMTZB010000013.1, forward strand.
GTTGGACCGAGTGACGTTACATGGAGTTTACACTGTACGTTTAATATCGACTTAATTATTCTTGCTGTTGTTAATCAACGACTAAAAGCGACCCATATCAAAAAGGCTTTAACCTAATTCTTAGATGAAGGGTAAGACATAATGACTTATTATTTGAGTCGGTAATACTTACCAATTAAAATCGGTAAGAAAGAAGTCGGGAATCCTATATTTAGGCTCTCTTTTGAAAGCAACCGAAAAGCAATTTTTTTTTTGTATTTAATGTTTCTATAGAAATATTAAAAAATTTATATCGTAACGAATGAGTGGATATTTTTACAATCTAATTCTTTATTTACGGTTACAAGTGTGCGCATGACTGTTATGATTTTTAAAAAGTAGCCTCTCCCTTATTTTTAAAGGGAACGGTTGTAGCTAAGACCTACCACGCTGCTCCAATGTGGATTGGTAGGTTACATATATCCAGAATTCTCTAGAGATATCCAGATCTCACACGATATTTTCCTTCGCCGAAAACAACGCGATAAACTATCAATTAGACATAATTTTTGAACAGAAAACTCATTGGTGCCTGCCCGGGTCTGAACCTGTGACCCCCTCAAAAGAGTCGCACGGTCTCACCGCTGAGATATCACAGCTTGACTGAGATTAAATAAGTCAGAAAAATGAGTCTACCTAATTATCCAAAGACGCTGTAGTGGTCTCTATCGAAATTCAATTTATTTTGGACTTGGAAATTTTATTTCTTGGAAATTTTTATTTAATTTAATTTATTAAGTAAACACTTAAATTTTAGACAACAAAAATACCAAGATACTAATATGTTCATAATGCTGATGTGTTTGTTATCTAGTGAATTTTCATACCGTTTTAAAGATAGTTAAAATATTGTCGAGTCTTGTGATAAGGACAGTAGATAAAGAAATATAACTTACTTATCAATTATGCTTTAAATATTTCATGATGTCATGTGTCGATTATAGCACTAAGTTTAATATAAAGTAGGTATGGTTTTGCATCCTTATCGCACTTATCAGAAACGTGTTTCTATCTCTTTTTTACTTTGTCACTTTAAATAAGACACAATTTATAATGTTAAGCAGCAGTTGCTTCTAATAATAGCTGGTTGCAACGTAGTAATAAGTTGACTGGCTAAGTATGAAGAAGAAATAATAAAGCAATAGGCTAACCGTTTAACTGAGTCCTTGGCCGCGAGGAAAGAGGGCGACGAGCGCTCGTAGCTTAATATACAAGAGATGACCGCCTCTGCACTTCTCTTAATCAACATTCTCGCCCTACTTCTTTGCTTATGTACTCAGCAGACGAGGACCCAGTTAAACAGTCAACCTATATTATTCCACGCATTTTGTTACATACTTAACATTATTACTTAACTTAAACCTACCTTAAGAATTGCAGTATCTTTTAAAAATCCTACAAAAATCTGTTGTATGATGGATTTTGAGAAAATTGATCACACACAGAAAGCTTTTGGGAAATATATTTTATACTGTTTATTGAACATAAAGACAGGCCACCAGGCTCCAGAATAAGTAACCTTATTATAATTGATTTCAATAGTAACTTAAGTTCTAATTTTCGATTCAGTATTATAAAAAAATAAAAAAATAGATATATTTCGTTTCATTCATTTATCAATTATAAAGCGCAATTAGGTTTTATGAATACAGTTGTAATAGTCAAAATAAAGACCTTATATTATTGATATCGATAAGAAATAATAACTTATTAACAGATCATAGACAATACGTTACCCAACACCTAAAGCCTCAAACGGGCAAAAAGTCCACAAAATATGTTGTACATAAAACAAAATCATAATAACAATTTAATTTTCGTTTATTTGCGAATGATTTTTATAGTACTTATAAGAATAGTTTTTTTTGTGGAGTCTGTTTAAAAACTGACGAATAAAGTCACATTTCCTATGTTTATAGTTAAATAAGGAAATTAATAAATTACATAATATAAACTTAAAGAATATCAAAGGATAGGGAATAATTTTATTTTTTATATGTAAATACTTATTTTATTTATTTTCCGAAAAAAATAACACGCATACCAAACTCAACACACACATCCACAAGCACGCACACACAGACACACACACTAACTATACTTTTTCTGTTAAATTTAAATTATTTTAGAGTAATCTTTTATTGGCCTTATTGTGAAATAGCAATGTTTATTGTTCATAACTAAAACTTGTGAAACGCTGTTTGATTACCAATAAAGAAATAAATAAAATAAATATACATTGAACATGTAACTTTATTTTTCGGATAGGTCGATCTGTTGAGAGTGCACTAATGAATGTAACTTGTCCACGCGAAAACATTTGCCAACCACGTCCTGATATTGTATTTAAGGGGTTATTAGGAATAAATTGGTCTTAATTTCGGTTTATGTACAACAATTAGTTTCAAACGTCACATTCACGTATTAACCCTCTTCGATGCCGGCGTTTCTTCCTCGCTGTTCTTCCTCTTTCTCTTGATAAGATGGGAGATGTCTGAGGCAGCCGGTTTTGGCGTTGCAGCTTCAGATTTGCTTGAGCCCGCGCCATTCGCAGATGATACTTCACCGTTGGACGAACAAAGAGTTTCGCGTACGCGTTTTATTGTCTGTAATAAAATCTCTCCATTTCAATTAGATAATAAATATAACTAAATAAATATATGGGACACTTACACACAGGTCGTCCGTCCCCAAAGTAACTTAATACTTGTGTTATGGTAGAAAGACAACTGGTGAATATACTTATATATTTTTTAAATACATACTTTAATACAAATATACGCCCAGGCTCATAGACTAACAAATTAATTCATCTTCCTGCACTTATCCTACTCTTAGTAGGGTCGGAACAACATGTTATAAGCATGTTATCACATGATTTGGCTGCGTTTTTACGATCGGCCGCCTGCCTGACGTCAACTTACCTCAGTCGTATTTTACGACACCCGGTAAGAAAGAGGGTGGTCTATTCTACTAAACCGGATACCACACGGTGGGTCAACTTACCTTAGTCGCCTTTTACGATACCTCGGTAAGAAATGAGGTTGGTGTATTCTACTCAGCCGGATACCAGACGGCGGGTCGACTTACCTTAGTCGCTTTTTACGACACCTCGGTAAGAAATGAGGGTGGTACTATTCTATTCAGACGGATATCACACGGCGTAAAGACCAACAAATTCATTTATTGAAAATGTAGGCCCTCAGCGGAAAACGTACCCGCGACCCGCGGAGCCTGATAGTCTTGTTCACTGTGCGAAAATCTTTATATTACGCTGGTTAATTTCCTGACCAATACTTTATTTAAAACTTGTTTTTAAACTTTAGTTTTTCATCAACTTTATTTAAAACTTATGTACCGGAGTAACATATAAGGTGAAAAAAAATTTATTCTTTCGAAAAAGGAGAAATAACATATTGCGTTATTATTATCTCCCGTGTGATATCCGGCTGAATAGCATAGACGAAACTATTTCTTACCGAGATGTCCTAAAAGGCGACTAAGGTAAGTTGACTCGCCATGTGGTAACCGGCTAAGTAGAACAGCCACCCTCTTTTTTACGAGGTTTCGTAAAGAGGACTAAGGACGACGTCAGGCAGGCGGCCAATCATAAAAATACCTAGCCGAATCAATTTCACAACATGTTGTGCGGACCCTAATTAGGGCTCATTTTCATTGGTCGTTACAGCCCGCATTCGACGTGCGAGAGATTTTAGTTTACGCATGCCATAAGGACCGCATGCGGAAACCATTTTCGTCGATGAAACCCGAATACGGGGTACGGGAGAGATTTAAGTTTAAGCATGCCATAGAGCCCGCATGCGGTATCGATGGCGCATTTTCACTATTCGTTATTCCGTATTCGGGGACTCCTCGAATACGGAATAACGACCGGGTTATTGACCAGTGAAAATGAGCCCTTAGAGATAAAGCAGGAGGATGATGCGTTATTAAAAATACACAAATGCTTAAGTTGGCGCGAAATGGCGGGTATTACATATTCAAAATATTCCTTATAATCTAAAATATATTCTTTACTACTCGTGACCGCGAATTCGTTCACGCCAACTTGAACGTAAGTATATTCCATAATGCAATGTGTCTAGCTTACAGATCAGGGCCACCTTTCAGATTAGAGCGACTGTTTTTCATATGAGGGTGACCATTTTTCAAATTAACGTGACTACATTTCAATTAATTTGCAATTCTTTCTAGTGACTATATTTCAGATTAGGGTAATTATATTTCAAATAAGGGTGATCATTTTTGAGATCAAAGTGACCAATTTTTCAGGTCAGTGTGACCATTTTTTAGATCAGCGTGACCATCTTTCAATTACCGTGACCATATTCCACATTAGTTAGGCTATCTTTCAGATCGCGTGACCATCTTTCAGATAAGCGTGACCATCTCTCAGATTTGCGTGGCCATCTTTCAGATTAACGGGTCCAATAATAAAATAGTGACTAAATTAAACTTACTTCAAACAAGACTGGCAAATAACCGAAACCAATGATAGACAAGATAAATGAAACATCGACGTCATAAGAAAAGGTTTAAACGATATTCATTGAATATAATTTAAACCTTTCATGTGTAAAAAAACATCAATGGCCATAATAAAGAAAAAATATAATTTCCACCACATGGCCATTAATGTATGGGGCATATGAAATAATACACAGATTTTAATTTCGATTGACTTTATTACAAAAACCGTGTAAAGCGATACAAAAATGGCCGTGTGGTAAAAATAATGTAACTTAAAACTAGGAGCTACGCCCACTATACCGATCATAACATGACTGTTAAACTAAATTAAACTTACTGTAAATTGGAATTATAACATCGAATAATTAAATAAAATTTTTGTTATAACTTCATACTTTGAGATTACGTCCTCTCAACCTTAGGTCCTAAAAAATCTTGTATTAAACAATCTCAAATATGTTATTCGTAATAGAAATACAAACATGCAATAACAATACTGGTTCTAGACTTCATTATTGTTAAAACATATAACAAAGTACTTAGCTTTCAAAAATGAGTTTAAATATTTGCTGAAATAAATTCGACTTACCTCACAGCTGAGCAATAAATTAAAACAAAGGGTTGTAGATTACAAAAATTGTGTATAAAAATCATACTGACAAAAACAATGAAGCAAAAAGAAAATATAAGAAGAAAAAAATGAATGAAGTTGAGTTTGAGATAGTAACGTGTGTAGTACTTGTGTGTATTGTGCGGTGGTGGAGGTTTGTGCATGTTTTTACGAATCCTGCATGTATCAGGTATGAAAACGGATTGTCCACTCTATATTTAGCACTATATATATTTTCTATTTTACTTTATCGCTGATTATAGCAAAATGATTTTATTATTACTATTGTATATTTTATACTGTCAGTCACTGGCAACTGACGTGGCAACAAAAAAAAAAAAAAAATTTATTGTAACTTTTGTTCATAATTTCCATACAGCCATGTTATGTTCGTGTGAAGTGAGCGTAAACCTTAAAGGAGCTACAACTTAAAACTATGAGTATCGTAAACGCAACTCGAGATTATGTAAGGCACATATTTCTAATACATTTAATACTGATATTCAGTCAAATTTCGATTTTATCACAATTATAAATTTAATTTGGCATTTTTTTAGGAACTACTCTCATGAATATTATGATGCTTATCATTAAATGGAATGGCTCAGTTACATGTATACCTATATTTATTATCTATCGCAAAAAAAAAAATTCAATCACGCAATTATTCTGTTATTCATTTATAGAAATAATAAACATATAAAGCAATTACGGGTTAGTAAAAAGTATTATGGAATATTTATACAAATGTTTTATTGGTGGTACTTTTTAAAAAAATATATTGCCTTAAAAGTGTTTTGGTTAAATAGTGGTAAAAATGTAAAGAATTCAAAATCTGAACTTGTCAGAATTTTCATTTTGCACGTAATTGATGGATTTACCTTTGTCCTGGTAATGCAAAAACTACCAGTACATGTTCGCAAAAGTATAAATTAAAAATATACAGCACCTTTCATGTCCAAAGTATCATATCTCTAAGTATGAGCTACAACAACACTACAAATTTCAAAAATCTTAAATGACGTTCAATTCAGTGGAATGGATTCAGAGATAATGACACTAGAATGTCATATAGAACGATTAAATATGATCACAAAAATGCCTAAATATGTCTAAATAAACTACGATTACAAAAGGACAGTATATTTAAAGTCAGCCATGACGTTATTATAGCCCTAAAATTATGAATGAATTCTTTGATCATATTATTACTCGTTAAATCTCAACGTGTACGTAACATTGTTTTTTCTCTTTAAGTATCATACTCCTAAGCATGTTCCGCGTCTCCTCAATACAATCACAGGGCCTTACCTCCGCTTTATAATCCATCATATCCTGTATTTTCTCCTGAATCTCCGGCAATAGCTCCTTCAATTCCTTAATTTCGCCTTCGACTGTGTAAAATGGATCAGAGTTGGTATATTTTTTGACGGTAGCATCGTCGCTGACCGTGGCGGGGTTCTCCAGAGTCTTGATGCGTGTTTCGAGAATGTTCGCCGCGTTCTTGAAGTGAGTTATTGCGTCCTCGAAATTCGATGCTAGGGAATTGGCTATTCCTGAAAAGTTATTATAAATTTATATTAAAGCATTGGTATTTTCAATCGTATATCTGGGTGACCGAGCTTCACTCGGTAATTTTTTACAAAAAAAAAACTTAAAAAAAAAACAATTATTTAGTTGAGGATCGATCCTTGGCATTCACATTTCTCAATTCTGCCCGTCACCCGAATAAGCTACGTCGACTTGACAGTTAATGGCGAAAATTCAATTCAATATAAATGTTAGTGTTTTTTAATGCCCAAAAACAGGGATAAAACAATTTTTTTTTACATAAAACCTAGCAAGATCAATTTTTCTCCCCCAAAACCTCCTACATGTTGAATTTCAGGAAAATCGTTGGAGCCGTTTCCGAGATTCGGAAAAAATATATATATATACAAGATTAACTCATTTATATTGAATTGATTTTTGGCCATAAACTGTCAAGTTAGCGTAGTTTTGTCGGGGAACGGGCAGTCTCAAGAAATGTAAACACATACATACCCCCAACTATATATATTTTTTTTAAGTTTTTTTTTATTTTGCAAAAAATTACCACGCAAGGCTCGGTCAGACAAATACTGTCTGTCTTAAAAGAGTAGATAGTCATTAGTAAGGAGATAGTTGAAGTGACTTTAAAAGAATTGTTTATAATTATATAGTCTTCTTATATTAGCATTTAAGGCCATGCATGCCTTACATTATAAATATATAGACAATTTTATTTTGGCTCTAGCTGGATTATAAAAAAAGTAATTATTAGATACTTAGTACATAATAATATACTTGGATTATTATCATAAAACTTTTATATAATTGAACTCATACCGATGTGATAGTGAGTCTCAGCGATACGTCGGTCATCACTTTTATATAGCTCCTTCTGTATTTCAAGGCAGCTGACTGCAATGAGAAACAAAAAGCAAAAATAGGTCAAACTTCAATGAATACTGACTTCATCGTCTTCCTGTCGTTATCCCCCTTTGAGTGGGATAAGTCTACTTCGAAGACTAATTCTAAGATCACAGATTTAAAATGCCGCGAGGAGGCCGCGCTTCGCCCTATAGCACTTCGAATTTAGCAGCGATCGGACGCGTTTGTTTTTCACATGGCCAACTATATGTCGCTCTTTCAAAAGTAACCTCTAAAGAAAACATGTTGGTATTGTCTAATGACAAGAAAGCTAGAAATGGGAAAATAGATAGGAAATGTAAATAAGTAAAAATGTAGTATATGAATTTAGATATACCAAAGATAGCAGGAAATCTTCATGGTAGAGAAAGAGGAGTTGTTTTACTCTAAATTTAACGCGTGCGGGCCACGAGCAGTAATGAATGAATCAAAAACTACTGGATCGATCTTAATCATTTTTTTCACTGAGTAACATGGGCTATAATATATTTTATACCCGTGCGGAGCGGGCCGGAGCGGGCCGCTAGTAACTCTACAATTGTCACTTGTCCTTGATAAGTGTACAAGTTAGAATTAAACCTGTCCGTTCAAAATACAGTCAAAATTGAGTTCAAAAGATTCGGTTACATACAAACATACATAGAGGTGAAACATATAAATCATTAAAAATGCATGCATACCCATGTCAATGACGGCTTTGTCGTAAGTCTCACTTTCTAAGGCAACTTCACCAAGGGTGAGATGGACATCTGCGAGCAAAGCGCGGGCTTTATCTCCGCCTGTTTCTGCCCGTTTTTCGAGGATGCTGCGTGCCAAATCTGCAGAAAGTAAAAAATAAACGGCCTGTTATTATCCCACTGCTGGGCTTCCTCTCTCCGTTTTTAGTTTGAGCTAAGTTCCACCACGCTGTGCACATTGGTAAGTTACATATATCCTCAAAATTCTCTAGACGTATACAGTTTTTCAGTTTTAATTTAGCTAAAAGCGTGTGATAAATTGCAAATAACAATTAGACACATATCACTTATTGGCGCCTGCCCAGGATTTGAACTAACGACTCCCCTCGAAAGAAACGCACGGTCTCACCGCTGGGCTATCACAGCTTTTAATTATTTCTAATATCTTACAAAATAGTGTTTTTAAAAAAAAATTAATTGTTGGTAGTCACAAGGTCTCCTTAACTGTAAATTATTTTCTTATTACATAGCAGGCATGGCTAAGTAATATCATGATAAGTTACTGCGAAGTTATGGATTTTCTTATCCAACCTGATTTTTAAGTAGCCCTACTTAAAGCTTCCTTACTTTTTCAATATGTAGTATTGTGTAATTAATAGCAACTTAATTTAGTAATTTTTTATAGTGTGATTTACTTATTTAAGGACCTACCATGCATTAGTGCATCTTCCAGTATATCACCCCATTCGAAGAATAAAGTTACATGTTCTTTGTTTCAAAAGTAATAATAAAATTAATTAGTTATAATCCGCGATGAAGTAAAATAGAAAATATATATAATGCTAAATGTAGAGTGGACAATCCATTTTTATACCTGATACATGCAGGATTCGTAAAAACACATGCACAAACCTTCAGCTTGGGATTATAAAACATAACAATGGCACCCTCATTAACGATCAGATAAATGTTTCTAGTTCAAACTTGTTACATGTGGTCCCAGGCAAAGTTAAATAAATAGTTGGGTTGAACCAATTTTGTCATCGAGTCTATCTCCTGACGATGGTTCAGTTGTTGGGCGAAATGATTGTTTAGTTTGTGATAGTGAACATATGTAGTGCTTGTGTATTGTGGTGGTGGTGGATTATAGCAAATTAATTTTATTATTACTTTTGTATTACGGATCTCCGCAAAATAAGTTCTGTTTATAACATCCAACATGTAACTTTATTCTTCGGATGGGGCTATATAACCAGTAATATTGTGTCATCTGATTTCTATAGAATATTCTTACTTCTAAGTAATCTTGCTCGCGTCAACAAATTCCTTTTGGATCCCATATTAAATTGTATTTTTCAATATCCATATTAGGAGACAAATTCAAATACATCCCTGAATACTACACTAAAAATATTACTAACCAAGTGTCTCCCAAGCTAACTGTAAATTGTCAACATCGTCTTCATTCTCCAAGTTAACAGCAGCTTCCTCATTTTCATCATCATTTGATGTTCCCTGAAAAAAAAGTTACAATATAGTTGCATATTTGGTAATACTTTTAAAGCTGTGTTATCCGGCTGAGTAGAATAGACCACCCTCATTTGTTACCAAGGTGTCGTAAGAGGCGACAAAGGTAGGTTGACCGGCTGTGTGGTATTCGACTGAGTAGAATAGACCACTCTCATATCTTACCGAGGTGTCGTAAAAGGCGACTAAGATAAGTTGACCCACCATATGGTATCTAGTTGACTAAAATAGGCCACCATCTTTCTTACCGAGGTGTCAAGACTAAGATAATTTCACGTCACACAGGCGGCCGGTCGAAAAATCCTTAGCCAAATCATGTGGCAACATGTTTTTAACATGTTGTGCCCACTTAGTGTGGGATAAGGGCAGGAAGATGATGATTTGGTAATACTTTTAATATTAATTTATTGAAATATTCACTATTTTTATTATGGTGCATACATAACACATTATTTGCGGGAAATTAATAAACTCAACAAACCCTTATTTAAATAAAAAAAGCAGGAGACTATTTTGCTTATTCTGTAATGGTAAGAGTAGAAAACTTGTAAACAAGCTAAAATCTGTGTGGGGTTGTATGTCATATCTGTTTATACATAAAGTTTGGTTACCCTTTGTACAACTTTGTAGTATAGTTTAGTAGATAGCAAAAGAACATACTTGTTTCTCATCGGTTGAATCAACTGGTTCAACAGTGCTGCTGCCAGGCTCTTCGTCCTTTGTGGTAGATTCAGCTTCTGTCATCTCAACATCACCATTTTCCTTAGCAGTCCCTCCATTTTTTTCTTCTGGTTCATTTTCTCTATTATCAGCATTCTCATCTAAAACATAATTCTGAGTGTGCACCTCAAAAGAATATTTATCAAAGGAGATTTTGTGAGTTGTTCAGAAGCTGAAAAACATGTTTTCAAATTTAATTTTTTTTCGAATTTACATCTACAGTTGTATGATTGACATGTGTCCACATGAAGGATTTTCAATTTCTTTATTTGTAGATCTTGTTATTGCAATAAAATATTTGGCACACCTGAGTCATATGGTTTTTGTTTGTTTACATTTAGTTAAGAACCTAAGCTTAAAGAGTATAGGTGAGTCACTATTATACAAAGAGTAGGTTGTCCAGACAGAGCGACTATGTTCAGTACTAACCAATACATGAACTTTAATATAAGGTAATATGAAACCAAATGTTATATACCTTCATTTTCTTCCTCTTCCTCATTAGACCCTGGCACTCCATCACCTAGAACACCACTCTCTTCTCTGGACAAACCAAGAAGGGCTTTTCCATACCTTACAACAAACAATTCATGGGTAATTTTGCTATTTTAAACAAATTTAGGGTTGGTTGAAAACCTATATACATATGAATGTTCAATAATCCTTAATAATATTATGAATGCAAAATCTGTCTGTCTGTTATGTTTTCACAGGCAGTCCGCTGAACCAATATCAATTAAATTTGGCACAATATTCCATATACACCAGAATAACATATAGGCTATAGAAATCCTGTTAATTCAACAGGAATAGGATGACAATGAAAAGAACCACCTATTATCAACCTATCATGCAACAACAGTAAAAAAATAAATAATTAATAAATATGTATTTAGTTAATAAATCAGTGATACTAATATTCACTATAATAAATTAGATGACAAAAATTGTTCACAGAAATATCTCTACAAATAACATAAAATAACTTTTATTGATAATCCATCAAACTATAACTAACCTAATTACCTAACTACTTCTATTTGAATAGTAATTTCAAAGATCAACAGTTAAGATAAAATCATTTTGCTAGAATCTGGGTTTAAAACGAAAATTCCTACTAGTACTAAAATTTTAAGTTCAGAGTTTAAACTTTAAGCTTACTATTTTATATGTATTCATTTTTCTATTGTTTTTTTGTCTTTCTGTTTATTTTTAGGTTGGCAATTGTAAAATTATTACTAAGAATTATGTGATTTCCTGTAATTAAAAATAAATAAATAAATATGACACACACACAGTCTCTAAAGTAAGTAACTTAATACTGGTGTTATGGTAACCAGACAACTGGTGCATATATACTTATATACAAATATACACCCAAACTCGAAGACCAACAAATTCATTTATAGAAAATGTTGGGTCTCGGCGGGAATCAAACCCATGCTTACTATAATTGGTACTACACAATTAATTTAAGACTATGTAGATATTTTTTGGGTTATATTATATGTTATGCTGTTGGAGATCTGTATGAATAAATAAATCAAGCCCACCACAGGTAAGCTTCGGCACACTCATCAGCAACATCACCATGAGCCTTGGCCAGAACCTCAGACGCCTTTGATAGTGACTCTACAGCAGCACTGTAATCCCTGACAGCCAGATGCCTCCGTCCCGCTGCTAACAGCTCCTCTGGTGATGAGGTACTGACCTCAGCAACTTCAGCCATCTGTTTAAAAACAAATGATTAATAAACTGTACTACATTTCTATAATATATTTATGAAGTCTGTTATGAAAATTTTTCAATAATATTTTATGCCCCTCTGCCGTGTGGTATCTGGCTAAGTAGAATAGACCAAACTCATTTCTTTCCGAGGTGTCGTAAAAGGCGACTAAGGTAAGTTAACACACCGTGTGGTATCCGATTTAGTGAATAGACCACCCTCTTACTTACCGAGGTGTCGTAAAATACGACAGAGGCAAGTTGACGTCAGACGTTATGCGGCCGGTCGTAAAAACGCAGCCAAATCATGTGACAGCATGCTTATAACATGTTGTGCCGACCTCACATAGAGTGGGATAAGGGCAGGAAGATGATGAATATTTTATGCCCCTCTAATTTAATTTAATTACAATGAATACTAAAGTACTGGTAATATAAAGAAATATGGTATGAAAGTCAAAACTTGAAGCACCGTTAATTAACTATTATTTGGCCTGACGGTAGAAGTTCTGTAATGTGCATTATGTTCGAAATATAAAGTTCGAAAGTACACAATGGTATTTTGATTTTCGAATTCGCTGAGATTGTTAAAGTGAACAATATTGAAAATTTGAATTATTTTGTTTTTTAAATCTATAAAACGAATAATAAACGTTTAAGATTCGTAAAATCCGGTTAGCCGGTATTCATAACGGTCATTTAAATAACATAATGCAATTCGTATAAACCACGTGCGTTAAACAAAGTCAAGCTTAATTGTAATCATGTATTTACATTTTTTGGATATTAATATCGAGTAAAATTAATTTTTAAAATGTTTTTAATAACGTAATATACTTTAAAAATGCAGTACGTTGCAAATCCTAAAATGCCTGACAGATGTCGTTAACATTTATTTTACTTACTTTACTGTGTTAAATAAAATGCACTTAAATAAAAGCAGATCGTTTATATAATTTAAATTTAAAAAACTTTTAAACACAGTTTAATTGTAGTAATTTTTTTATCACAAAAGAAGATTTACAATATGCAACGCTACCGAACAGATCACAGACAAAGAACAGAAATACAAATTTAGTAATGGCACTTAATCAAAGACTATAAATTAATTGTTTTTTTTTTATTATTCCCTACTTTCTCAAATTTAGCAAATAAAATTTTTCGCAAAATTGTCTAATGCCATTAGACTTTTTTCTTTTAATTTGTTTCATATTATTTTGAGTTATTTTAATAAAAAATTGTTGAAATGCAGATAACGAACCCTGTTGACACTTGTGTACACATAATATATACAGTTGAGGTATTCTTCAGATTACAGTTACAGGAACATGATTTTTTAAAGCCTCTCCAACCGTGAATGTTTTATTTTATGATTTTGATTTTTTTCAATCATCTCACCAACTCACGTCACTCTAAACAGTGGTCAAGGGTCACTAGAGGAACACTTAGGGCGTCGAAGCCATAGATTACTAACTAAAATAAAGCTAAGTCGAAGCTAGTAAAGCTTATGCGCTCTAGCTACGCATATCACAACCTCGACAATGCTTCGCGCTATCACCTGTATCACTGTGAAATCCGCTCTAACAGTATGCTGTATGGTAGTCAGTTCGAAAATATAATAATATTCGGCATGTAAATTTTTTTTGTTGAAAGTATTTTTATGTTTTTTATATCTTATGTGTATCACAGATTACATCCATCTCTTGGTTGGCTACAAAGGATGTACACTCTCATCTTCCTTTATTCATAAATTTCTACCATCAACAACAAAAATATACTATATTCAAATTCAAATTTAAAATATTATTTATTTATGTACACTGTGCTGCTGGATCGTCAACTCTACTGCTGATTCGAAAGTTACCTCTACCGTGAAGAGCCATGAAGAAATTTGGCGGCTGCTCTGTTCAAAATATAATTTCTATAACTATTTACATTTCGTCATTGCTATCTTGAGCAATGTCAAAAGGTAGCTAAACCCATGACTTGTTAATATTCATAATTTATGTGACTTAGGCTGTATTAGCCTTCTTTTAATAGTTATTTTCAACTGCTGTAATGGCAAAGGTAAGTTTGAGGTACTTTGATATAAAATCCGTTTTGATATATAAAAACCTACAAACGATTTACATACCTTTGTACGGCGCAAAATAGGAGCCGCAAGCTTATGTCAATGCCTTGTAATGTACTGTATTTTATAATAAAGGTTGGCTACCTAACCTAAATAGTAAATATATTTAATGCTAAATATGCCGTGAAGTATCCGACTGAGTAGAATAGACCACCCTCATTTCTTACCGAGGTGCGTAAAAGGCGACTAATGTATGCTAACCCCCGTGTGGTATTCGGCTGAGTAGAATAGACCATCATTTCTTACCGAGATGTCGCAAAAGGCGGTTAAGGTAGGAATATGTCAGGCAGGCGGCCGGTCGTAAAATACGTAGCCAAATCACGTGGCAACATGTTGGCACAACATGTTTTAGACTCAACTTTGAGACTCCACTTTGAGTAGGATTAGGGCAGGAGAATGATGATGATTTAATGCTAAGTGTACAGTGGATTATCCGTTTTCGTTAGATATTTTGTTTAATTGTTTATTCAAATTTTCAGTTTTATGATTCAAAATTGTTTTATAAAAATCTACAAATTTTATTTATTAAAGAAATGACGTATACTTAATATGCTGCGGCTTCACCGGGCAAATATATCATACTTTTTTATGCAAATAATTATAAATAAATACAAAAGTAATAATAAAATTATTGTGCTTGCGGATTATAGCAAAATAATTTTATTATTATGGATTTACTTCTGTAAATTATACAAATAAATAGCCAAAAAATTATATATATATAATAAATAACCCATTAAAGTTGCATTAAAAGTTTAATTAAAACGCCTGTCCTTTAATGATTTTCTTTATAATAATTAATTAATAATTACTGTGCAATTTTGCATCGTGTAATTACAGAAGTGGGTATCGACTTTTCCCCCGCCCTGGCCGGCGATTGCCCGCCCAATATTCCTTTTAGTGATGTGAATGTGTCGATGTAGAATTGTCGAAATATGTTGCCTATTTTATATCTAAAAGTATTCAGTTATGAATGAATTAGATTTTTAAAGTCCATCGCATACACACCATTCATTTTACATAATATACGGACTAACTCTTTATCTATAGTAATATATAAAGCTGAAGAGTTTGTCTATTTGTTTGTTTGTTTATTTGATTGTTTGTTTGAAAAAAAGACAAAAAAATCCGAAATAACATGTCTCTATCTCTTATGGTTTACTCACAATAACTGCTTTTATGTTCAAAATTTTAATTCGTGACAAAGTTTGGGACACACAGATTTCCGCGTGGGCAATGCCGCTGGTGCAGCTTAATCTATACTAATATAAAACTGAAGAGTTTGTTTGTTTGAACGCGCTAATCTCAAAAAACTACTGTACAAATTTGAAAAATTCTTTGACTGTAAGATAGTCCATTTATTGAGGAAGGCTATAGGCTATAACATCACGCTAAGATGAGAAGCAATCAAAAATATTGCGAAAACGGCAAAATTTAAAGCTTTCCTTGCGTGCGTTAAGTAAACGGTGAAAGTTATCTTGAATTTTGTTTTTGTCATGTAGTGTAAAATTGTTCCCATCTAAAAGTTCTAAACAAAAGTTCGCGACAGCATATATCTAGCTTTTAAGGTTAACCCACTTTATCCATTTTAATGGTCATCCAAATACTATATTACGTTTTTAATCTTTCCAAGCGAGCGATTGCTACTTAGTTTATAATAAAAAAGATACAATAGCCGCATCACACAAATCCATTACAACGATACTATATTACTAAAAATATTTTTATTTTCATTTCCCAACCCTACGTATTGCTTCATTTTCTCTATTTCCCTGCTCAGTTGGTGTAGGAGCGTCAGATCGTAAGGGTGTATATTTCACCTCTTCGTATCGTATCGCGTAAATTATCTTTAACCTTTCACTATAATCACGCAAGATAGCTTCGCAAGTTTTAACAACATAAAACAAAAACATTGACAAAGGAAAATGTGACGTGTTGACAGTGAATTATAAGGCAATACAGCGTGAATCCGATGATATTGTAAGTATGTTTTTTTACTACATTGTATACTATTGTACTCCTAATGACAATTGGTTGAGTACCTATATAATGATTAGAATCGAAATAAAACACGCACATATCTGCGTCAGGGAAAGTTTTTTCTTACATTAAAAACTTTTATATTTTGACGAGGTTTGGCAATCGACTTGTAGTGGTCTCATCATGATCTATTAGTCAAATTCCAGAAATTATCCAGGAATTAATTATAATTCCAAATTAGAAAAGCGATGATTATGAGATGGCTAATAATGTGACGTACCAAGTTGTTGAAGGAACTTAAAAGTAATATATGAATGTTCATATTTAGTTCTTTATCACGTATGCTATTGTATAATGTATTTGTTTATTATTTTGATTAAAATATTTACCGCGACTAAAAGGAGGCCTAAAGAATATGATATATATATGAAATGTAGACAAAAAGATAAAATAAAAATTATGTACCGAACCCACTTAGAGTGGGATAGGGACAGGAGTATGAATGATGTGCTGCTGGTGAGTCCAGGTGTTAGCGACTTACCCAAGCCCACCGTCTGCCGCCCAAACTGGGGACCTTCGGGTGTTCCGAACGAGGTATATCGGACGCCTGGCTTACAGGTCCCCGAGGCGGTCGGTGCATCTGGTGCTTCCGATGCATCGGTTAGCAGTTAGAGGAGCACTTATCTTTTGTGAGGTCCCTACCCGGAGGTGGAGTCTCTGGGATCAGAGCGGCTGTCGGCGGGGATGGGGGCAATGTGTACGATACCCTGTCCTTGCCATCAGCAGCGTGGTGGAGCACACAGGTCGTTTTAGTCGGTGCGAGTCCGACATAACCACCGCCTGTCCACGTCGGGCGGTGGTACCAATAAGGGGGTTTTTCCTAAATAAAAAGAGCAGAATGAGTGATGATTGACCGTCGATTTGAAAGTCTGTCTGTCGGTTACACTCTCACAACTAATCATCTGGACAAATATTAGTAAAACTTAACTTGGCACAATAAAAAAAATCCCGTTTTTCTTTCGGAAACAGGGTAACAAACACATTTTACAAGACCGAGGGTATTTTGCATTACGTTGTTGTCGTGGCGCCTATCCTCCTGACGATGTTTCGGTTTCGGGGCAAAACGATCGTAGAGATTGTGCTAGTAAGTCTGTGTAGTCCTTGTGTGTACATACCTCATGCAGAACAAGTGAAACTTGTTAATAAGGTATGCGAATGTTGCCTGCTTGAATGTTGTTGTTGCCACTTATTATTACGTAGATTCTCTTAACAAAGGCGGATTACAGCAAAATAATTCTATTGTAAATTCTGTATTCATTTAAATTGTCGTAGAGCATTTTTTTTAAATAATGCAAAGAGACGCTATAAAACAGTAATAAGAAAATCTTGTTTGTAATTCTACGAGCTGCTATTTTGTTTTCGGGTTATCTAACAAATCCAAAGGACTTTCGAGGAACATTTGCATAAGAAATGGATGACAAAAATTTCAATATTTAAATGAGATCAATTCTGTTGCGAATTTGGGTTGACGTTGAGAATATGATAGATAGAATAGAGAATAGACCACACTCATTTCTTACCGAGGTGTAAAAGGCGACTAAGGTAAGTTGACTCGCCATGTGGTATCCGGCTGAGTAGAATATACCAGCCTCATTTCTTACCGAGGTTTCGTAAATGGTGACTATGGTAAGTTGAACCGCCATGTGCTATCCTGATGAGTAGAATAGACCACCCTCATCTCTTACCGAATTATCGTAAAAGGCGACTAACTTAAGTTGATCCGCCGTGTGGTATCCGGATGAGTAGAATAGATAACCTTCATTTCTTAGCGAAGTGTCGTAAAAGGCGACTAAGGTAAGTGTCGTGTGGTATTCGGCTGGTTAGAATAGACAACCCTTATTTCTTACCGAAGTGTCGTAAAATACGAGTAAGGTAAGTTGACGTTAGGCAGGTGGCCAGTCGTAAAATAACTAGCCAAATCATTTGACAATATGTTTAAAACATAGGTATTGTAACGACTCCACTTAGGGTGGGATAAGACAGGAGAATGATAGAAGAAAGTAACATTGGGTGGAATAGGCAGTTCCTGGAACTAGATGATAGTAATTTATTATGATATACATGATTGATTTTGAAATGATTTTGATTTTGATAAATATTTTCCATTTAGAATAAGCAGGATTGAATAGCATAGATTTAATAAAATAAGTTAAAAACTATTTTTATATATAAAAGCTTTAATAAAAAAATTAAGGTCCCTACTATTGACCGTTGAGGAGTTCTCTCGTCTTGAGTCAATCCTGTCAGCATCAGGTCATGCTTATCATAAAGATGCATTTTCATCAGGATTGGACCAGTATGTAAAATATCAGTTCAATCGGACACCGGGAAGTGGGTTAAATTTAACTTGCAAGATTCCACCTTCACATAAATACAAAACAAATTAAATAAAAGCTTTTAATGAAGTATACGTCATTTCCACCTCATTTAACAATAATTTCAAATCATAATCATCTTTCTGCCCTTATCCCACTCTAAGTGGGGTCGGCACATGTTATAATAATGCTATCACATGATTTGGCTGCGTTTTTACGACCGACCAACCGCCTGCCTGTCAACATACCTCAGTCATACTTTACGACATCTCGGTAAGAAAGAGAGTGGTCTATTCTACTAAACCGGATACCACACGGTGGGTCAACTTACCTTAGTCGCCTTTTACGACATCTCGGTAAGAAATGCGGTTGGTCTATTCTACTCAGCCGGATACCACACGGCGGGTCGACTTACCTTAGTCGCGTTTTACGACACTTCGGTAAGAAATGAGGGTGGTACTATTCTGTTCAGCCGGATACCACACGGCGTATGACAATAATTTCAAATATACAACTCATATCTGCAAATAGCGACATTTAAAATATCATTAAAAATATCTGGGTGACCGAGCCTCGCTCGATAATTTTTTACAAAAAAAAACTTTAAAAAAGAAACAGTTATTTAGTTGGGGATCGATCCTTGGCATTCACATTTCTCGAGTCTACCCGTTACCCGAATAAGCTACGTCGACTTGGCAGTTAATGGCGAAAATTCAATTTATTATAAATGTTAATGTTTTTAATGGCCAAAAACAGGGATAAAACAATTTTTTTTTACTTAAAATCTAGCTAGATCAAAAGTAATAATAAAATTATTTTGCTATAATCCGCGAAGAAGTAAAATAGAAAATATATATAATGCTAAATGTAAGTGGACAATCGGTTATCATACCTGATACATGCAGTATTCGTAAAAACACATGCACAAACCTCCACCACCGCCACCACAATACACAAGCACTATATACGTTCACTATCACAAACTCAACAATCGTTGAGTTTTTGATTTGATTTTGGTTGAGTTGATTTTGGTCGTGGAGTCTATTTCCTGACGATGCTTCGGTTGCGGGGCGAAACGATTGTTGAGTTTGTGATAGTGAACGTATATAGTGCTTGTGTATTGTGGTGGCGGTGGTGGAGGTTTATGCATGTGTTTTTACGAATCCTGCATGTATCAGGTATGATAACCGATTGTCCACTTACATTTAGCATTATATATATTTTCTATTTTACTTCTTCGCGGATTATAGCAAAATAATGTTATTATTACTTTTGTATTATGGATCTCCGCAAAGTAACGCCTAATTCTATAAATTATCTAGCTAGATCAATTTTTCTCCCCCAAAACCTCCTACATGTTGAATTTCAGAAAAATCGATGGAGCCGTTTCCGAGATTCGGAAAATATATATATACAACATTAACTCATTTAAATATTAAAGATAGATTTAAGCTTTTACCCAAACGCGAAAACTCAAAGTAAAAATTTAGGTTATATTGAATTTGTAAGAGATAATTATGGAAATACAGAATGGTGATGAATTCATTCAAATATTTCAAGTACCTATTTATTACGTACATACTAAAGTGACCTGTTTACAAATTGGGAGCTTTGACTACTATCGATAAATTGGGGATTTAGGTAGGTACGGAATTTTGATAATAGACTTATATATACTAATATATATATAAAGCTGAAGAGTTTGTTTGTTTGATTGTTTGGACGCGCTAATCTCAGGAACTACTGGACCGATTTGAAAAATTCTTTCAGTGTAAGATAGTCCATTTACCGAGGTTGGCTATAATATAATATCACTCTAAGATGAATAGAAGAGCAGCAATAATAAATAGTACGAAAACGGCAAAATATAAAGCTTGCTTGCGCTTAGTAAACGGTGATAGTTATTCAAAAATCATGTACTACAAAATTGTTCCCCTCTAAAAGTTCCAAATAAAAGTCCGCTACAGCATATGTCTAGCTTTTAAGGTTAAATAAATAAATAAATGGGACACTTACACACACGGTCGTCCGTCCCCAAAGTAAGTAACCTAATATTAGAGTTATGGATGAGAGACAAGTGGTGAATATATACTTATATATTTTTTAAATACTTAAATACAAATATACACCCAGGCTCAAAGACCAGCATTTTCATTTATAGAAAATGTTGGCCCTCGGCGGGAATCGCGGAGCTGAAGGCAGGGTCACTACCCACTGCGCCAACAGGCCAGTCATTAACCCCAAGTTTAACCTACTTCAATTATTTTTATGGTTATCAAAAGACTATATTACGGGTTCAACGCGGGCGAAGCCGCTAGCGATTGCTTGTGTTAAATATTTGAATAAAAATCTGTCATACTATTTCAGAAAATTTCTCATTGCATTACGTCATCACAATTTACTTTATATAAAAGACTCCAGCGAGTAGTTATGTTTAATGGATGTTACGGGTAACACTGCGGTACTTTAGGTTTAATGGAATGCAGGCATACTAACACTTTACTACTTATTTCTACATAAAACTTAATGTTAAAGTTTTTGAGTGACTTTTAAGAAACCTTTAATAGTTATTCTACAGTAAATTATAGCTTTTACTAAATGAATATATGGGACACTTACACACACGGTCGTCAGCCCACAATAAGTTATTTTATACTTGTCTTATAAGTGACAGACAACTGGTAAATATATACTTATATATTTTTTTAATTACATTAACACACATATTCAAAAAACGATCATTTTTAATAGAAAATTATGGCCCTCGCCGGGAATCGAACCTCTGACCCACGGAGCTGAAGCCAGGGTTAATGTCGTTTGCGCCAACGGTCCTGGCAAATAAACGCGTTTTTACCTGTCTTTAATCATTAATACTTTTCTACTATGGTGTACTGATTCAGCTGCGGTAGCCCAGCGGTAACACCGTGCGACTCTTTCGAGGAGGTCACGGATTCAAAGCCGGGCAGACACCAATGAGTTTTTCTATTAAAACTTATGTGTCTAATTGATAATTGCAACATATCACACGCTTTTCGGTGAAGGAAAATATCGTGAGGAAACCTGCATATTTCTAGAGAATTCTGGAGATATGTGTAACCTACCAATCGGCATTGGAGCAGCGTGGTAGGTCTTAGCTCCAATCCTTCTCTCCAAAAACGGAGAGAAGAGGCCTATTTCCAGCAATGGGACAGTAACAGGCCGCTAATTACTTACTTTTTTACTTTGTACTTGCTTTGTTTAAGCATATTCAGAATTCATTTCTTCCCAGTGTACATAAAATAGTGAATACAATGTATAGACAACATTCATTGATCGAGGCAATACGAAATACATTGCCAAGTTTGCTTCTACATTTATCGCACACTCGAATTGGCTGTTTGATGAGCCAATATAGCGCTATGAGTTGAGCCAAGTACCTGCGATTGTATAAATTGTTCGCATTACGAAATAAAAGAATTCACACGTTCTATATGTTTATTATTCTTTGATTTGATAATTATAATAACAAAGGAAAATCTCTAAACGCAATAATATACGACACTATTGAAAATGTATACTTTTTATACGTCAAAACATTGATAATGCACTATATAAGATATAGATGAGAAACTCCTTCATTTTAGTCGAGTAATAAGAGAAAACTGTTTTACGTCCCGTCTTAGTATAATTTATAGGAGTGGACGTTTTTTTATCTGATACATGCAGCAACACATGTACAAACCTCCACCATCAAATTCAAATTCAAAATTCAAATTCAAAATATTCTTTATTCAAATAAACTTGTAAACAAGTGCTTTTGAATCGTCAACTTTACTGCTGGTTCGGAAAGCTGTTCCTACCGAGAAGAGTCAGCAAGAAACTCGGCGGTTGCTCTTTTATAAATATAATTCTTAATACTATTTACATTATGTCGTCACTGTCTTGTACAGGTTCAAAGAGAGCTATATCCACACATTCTTATCTTCTAAAAAATCATCAAGAGTATAGTAGGCTTTCTGTATCAGCCTCTTTTTAACAGTGTTTTTAAACTGCTGTAATGGCAGTGCTGAAATTGATTGCGGAATTTTATTATAAAATCTTATACCAAAACCCACAAACGAGTTACGCACTTTTGCAAGGCGCAAAGCAGGAACCGCAAGCTTATGTCGGTTCATCGCTACCACAATTCAAAGCATTACACACATTCACTATCGCAAACTTAACAATCGTTTCGCCGCGCAACCGAAGCATCATCAGGAGATAGACTTCACGACAAAATCGCAAATCTTTGACTTTGCGAGTTTTTGATAGTGAAGTTCGACTACGTATTTTACGACTAGCCGCCTGCCTGACGTCTACTTACCTTAGTCGTATTTTACGACACCTTGGTAAGAAATGAGGGTGCCCTATTCTACTCAGCCGGATACCATACATCGAGTCTACTTATCTTAGTCGCCTTTTACGATACCTCGTTAGGAAATGAGGGTGGTATCATTCTATTCAGCCGGATACCACACGGCGTATATTGAAGATAACTAAAAGGTATTTTGTTTCAGGTGAGGGACGGGGTCTCAGCGACCAGATGAGCAGATTCATTTGGCAAAGAAGCAAAGCAAGGCCACGAAAATTGCTTCACACGGCAGCCCGGCGCGAGCGTACATCGCCTACCACAAACTGGGAGCAGATATGGAGGCCCAGACTGCAACGCCGCATTCCGACTGCGAGTGCGGCGTGCACCCCTCCATATTTTACCTCCTGGCTACATTACTACTTACAAGGTATTTTTATAATCATCATCTTCCTGCACTTATCCCACTCTAAGTGCTATATAAGTACTTATATAGTATAATTTAATTAAGCGTGATTTTGCATGTTTATATTTTGTTGTTTCTTGTTATACTCTTCTTTTTATATTGCTAAATTTATAATTTTACTTCACCTGTTTGTGTTATATGTTTAATTATGAGACCCACTTGTATTTATTCTTTTAGCGGTAATTGTAAGTTAGTAAAGTTAGTTTAAGATCTTTAGTTTTAAGTTATGAATACAGAGTACAAAGTTAAGCGAACAGGCAGGGTGGCGGTGAACGTATCCAATCGCGGAAGCCACTACCCTTGACCTGGATGAGTTTGGCCAAATGGGGCGTTTCTCAGCAGTGGGCCGAATAAAAATTCAGTAGCGACCCACTTAAAATCGGAAAAATTGGGGTCGGCACAACATGTTATAGACATGTTGTCACATGATTTGGCTGCGTATTTTACGACCGGCTGCCTGACGTCAAGTTATTTTAATCATATTTTACGACACCTCGGTAAGAGGGTGTTTTATTCTACTAAAACGGATACCACACGGTGGATCAACTTACCTTAGTCGCCTTTTACGACACCTCGGTAAGAAATAAGAGTGGTACTATTCTATTCAGCCGAATACTACACGGCGTTACGAGGTATTTTTTATAATATCTATCATGTATATCATAGAGATACGAGAGGTCACAAAAAGCTTATGATACCTGTGTCACGACTCAGCAGAGTTAGCAACTCATTCGATGGTCTCGGTATTCTATGCAATAAAATTCCGCAATCCATACTAGACCAGTCTACAATAAGGTTTAAATTAAGTATAAGAGAGATTCTTATACGAAAAGCATATTACAAAATTGAAGATTATTTGGAATTTTTTTTTCCTATTATAAAGTACATCACAATGGAAGTACTTTATTGTAGTCACAATCTAGTCTTAAGGCTAATAAGCAACTTAATTTAAACCTAAACTTATAAATTAACTTATATCAAAGAACAGGTCCAATGACTTATCTGTCTTTCTTACTTCAGGAGACTCTTCGTTCTTGTGTTCTTTTTCCAATTTTATTTGGATTTATTGATTATTTGAATGGTAAAAAAGCCTGGATTTGAAAATCCTTTCAGATTCATACAAGACTGCAGTTTAAAATGTTTAAAAGATTGACCGCTGAATTTCTTTCTGGTTCTTCTCGGTAAGAGCAACATTCCAAACCAGTTGTAGCTTCATTAATCATATTGATCCTTGTCGATTCAAGTCCTTAAAAGAGCTTATTTGAATAAAGATTATTTTGATTTGATTTCATAATCTTCTTTAACCGATGGAGGTCCTGCACACGTGGCGCTTGCATCCAGCTCCATACGACCTTTTTCAGACCCCCTTATAGGGGTCTACCCACTCTGCGTTTTCATTCGAACACTTATGGCACACATCGTTTCGCATTTGCCGCGCCCATCGCAATTTTAACTTCGCGACATGCTCTGCATTATTTATACTCTATGAATTTTTTTATTTACAACTAAAATGTACAAGTTATATCTATCTTAAATTACTTACACGCTAGGACTATACAAGTCATGCCCACGTGGAATGGTCCCAAGAATGCTGGCAGCGTTTCCGCGCTGAATCGCTAAGCTGATTCTTTGTGAGAAAAAGCAGCGAGCCCTTCTGTCAGCTGAAGAGGCAATTACCCGAGGTGTTAAAACGGATAATTTTTTTCCACTTTGTTTCCACCATGGCCCTAGGGTCTCAACTGCAAACGGCACAAATATATATAAAACAACATTAAAAAAACGGCAAAACATTCCTAAACCTCTAATATTATTTTACTAAATTTTATCTATCTATCTATTATACTATTTTATAGACCAACATTTTGTTTCCTTAAAATCAGGCACAGTAGAATTATTTTGACATCGTTTAGATCATGTGATCAATCAAAACTATAGTATGCCTAACTTTGAATCTTGAATAGTAAATAAATATAAAAACTTAGGTAGCAACAATAAAAGGATTTAAAAGTTATAGTTTTAAAAAATCCTAAAAATTTTCTCTCATAAAAACAACAATAAAAAATTGCTTAAACAAATGTCTAAATATTTTGAAATTTAATGTTTGTACAAATAAAAAAACTGAAACAACGATATAATAGCGTATCAAAATAAAGTTTTTGAAGAGAATGTTTCGTCATACCTAATTTATTAAATAACTGCATAAGTCCAGTATAATGCGGCACAATGGTTTTCTGTGGCGGAGTTTACGATCTAGGTAAATTTGCGCATATCAGCAATGCGGCAAGCGTCCAGATAGTGTAATGAATAAATCCTCTGGAACATATATATCATCCTGTCCTTATCATCCTCTGGAACATTCTATTTAAAAAAAAGTATATTAAATTAGACCGATATTAATTTACTTTTAGTTTACAATGTCTCTTACCGATTACACACACGATCACCCCTCCCAAAAGTAAGTAATACTAGTGGGATACCAGTCAAACGGTAAATATATATAGTTACATATAATTACCCTGTCATAATTCAGATCATCCAACCAACTCTTTCTAGGCGTCCCTCCAGCCATGTATCCATCCATGCACATTTATATTTAACACTTGTTTTGTCATTATTTTCATCCCTCCTCATATACCTTATTCTTGCACTTGTCTTTTCTAAAATCTAATATCTATACACAATAACTAGGAGTCACGATCTTTAGCAATGACTAACCGACCCTGACTAAAAACCGAATATTTTTTTTTATTCTCATACTTTTGCTTACTAACAACGTTGTATTTCCACCGAATATTAAAAAGGGTTATAAAACACGAAAGCTTTCATACTAATATACTTAATATCTCTGTGCACACGTAATAATACCATAATCCATTACATAATGCCTATTTTCCATTATAATTGAAACAGTAACGAGTCAGGCGTAGCAGTGAAAACATTTGTTTTACAAGCAAAAATTAAAAAATAGGTAAAATAGGTTTATTCAAATCGAATTTATCTTCTTTTTCTTAAATTTATATTAGCCTAAAACCGATTCAATTGTTCCATTGTAGCGATTTGGTACTTTAATTTTTTTTATCCTTATATTCTAGTATGTACCGTATAATTAAACTAAAAATCATGGTTATAAAACAGTCTGAAATCTTTAGATTGTAAAAGGAATTTATGGTTAACCTTATTGGTATATTAATTTAATTTAGTTATTTATACGGTCATGTTACCCATAATGAGATCCTGAGTAACTGTGGATTTTAAACATTAATTTATCATAACTTTTTTCCCATTCAAAGGAATCTGTTTGTTAGCTGTAATGAAAAAAGGTTGTCTTTTCTTTTAGGCCTAACAATTAAACCGACGACGAGATTGTATTGCCATGCTAAAACCATCAAGGCACATAGTGAACATGCCTAAATAATCCGTTGCGTATATCGGGTATAATATATAAACCCGATATACGCAACGTATAGTCCACTCTACATTTAGCCTTATATACATTATATATTTTCTATTTACTTAATCGCGGGTTATAGAAAAATAATTTCATTATTACTTTTGTAGTATCTCCGCAAAGTAACGCCTAATTCTATAAATCAGTCAATAGAACAAAGTTTTCTACTCTCACCCCAAAGTTAATAAAAATGGACTGTAATGGCCTAGATATTTACCAATGAGAACGTATTGTTGAATAGCCCTGTAAGGTTTCTTTGAAGATAGTTTCGTTTAGATTTCTTACTACTTAACGAAGTGGAAAAAGATTTATAGTAGCGGATCCTGGCTGGCATTTGTAGGCGGCATGTTCTTACATAATAAGATTTTATAAGAATAAGATTATTTTTATTTCAAATTGAACTTTATCCAACTTTACTTGACGTTTACTTATTATATAAACTTTGTTATTATACTTTACAAAGCTTGTTAGACGCTTAAAAAACTTTATAATATATATCACAAGCTCTTTGAATCATAATGTTTTATGAAGGTAGAGTTGGTTCGGAAAGGTGCTCTTGCCTAAAACGAGCAAAACGTAATTCGGCAGTCACTCCTTTCAACAATAATTATGTAAAGATAAAATATATATAGCATTCAGAGGTAGAAAATATTAAAAAATATAACAACACCAACCAAAGATTCTTTTCTTAATCATACTACACATAGACATAAGACTACTTTTTTTATAGACATAATGGAGAATGGGTTCGGTTTGACAGTTTTGTTGAATTGGCCTATACCTCATGTCCCTTATTGTTTGAATTTTGTGTAAAAGCCGCGCGGCACGGGCACAACATTGATGTTATACACAAAACTGTAAACATCACGTTGCTTTGTTTGGATAACCTTCGTCAAGGGGCGTGGGTACGTACACGTTATTTGCTTAGTCACACCACTTACTGTTACGGATTGGAAAGTGAAAAATGGTTCTCTAGAAATTGTTTAAAAAGTGGAGTAATATTCGACTAAAGCTGTGTTATTAAAAGGAGTTTTACTTGTAATAAATGTTTGTTTATAGGGATTTTCATAATACAATATGCCGTCTAAATCAATCTGTGTTTGAAGTCTTCTTTACGTCTTCTCTCAACACTGAATTTTCCGGCTTTAATCTAGATAAGAAGTAATATAATATAAATATTATGTTACCTGCTTTGCTAAAACGCCGTGTGGTATGCGGCTGAATGGAATAGTACCACCCTCATTTCTTACCGAGGTGTCATAAAAGGCGACTAACGTAAGTCGAGGTCTAGTTAATTCTTACATTATTTCGAACGGCTGAACCAATTTTTATGGGAATTTTACTTAAAGATATAGAAGGTTATGAAGCAACACATAGACTACAATTAAAGCTAGGAATTTAGGGGGAAATTTTTTTGCGACACATTGATTTTGATGGCCACAGCCAACAATAAGTGTCGGAGACAGGAAAACTAATATAATGCATATTGACGGTATTTAAATTCTAAAGTTGAGGCCGTCAAAGTAGTTTATACTACTAGTACGTATATAGTTATATGCTAGAAGAACTAATACTTGTTTATCAAAAGCATTGGAATACAGCAAAATTAAAATACAAAGTTCTTCACTTGAAAGAGATTCCATGAGAAGTGCTAATATCTTCATTTTTTCGGTGTTACGAGAAACTTATTTTTAATATACAAGCTTTATGTTAATGAACAAAAACTCATTTCCCCATTCACGACAAAGGCTTTGAATCCGTAAGCTTTGAATAAGCTTCTGTAAAAGCCAGTAACTAGTGAAAACCTTGTGTAACCAAGGAAAGTTAAAACATAGCTGAATAAACAATCACTGAAAATAACAAAGGCTGTTCTGGTAAAGGGAAATTCTGCGTGAATGTATTGCAGAATAATAAAAGGTTTTTGTTAGTTAGTTCTTTATCACAGTAACTAGTAATATACTATACAAGCTGTATCTAGGAATGTGTTCGCTTGAAATGAAATGTTTAAGGTTTTATTGAAAGAAAATGTTGTTACATCTTTTATTTCAGGCATTGATAAACTGCTAAAATATTAATAGAATACAAAGTTTAATTTTTTTGTCATTTGCAAAGTTGTTTGTAATAGTCCAATTGGGAACGGATAAACTAAAGAAGTGAAAATACCCCGGATCGAGTCCTAGATATGGCAATATATATTTTTTCATATTGCATCGTTTATGTCTTAAAAAAAGCCGGGCAAACTTCGGTTACCGACCCTGTACAAGATAGAAACGATTAAATCTAACTAGTTATAAGAATTGTATTTTTAAAAAAGCAACCGCCGAGTTTCTTGCTGGCTCTTCTCGGTAGGAACAGCTTTCCGAACCAGAAGTAGAGTTGACGATTCAAAAGCACTTTTTACAAGCACTTTTAAAGTTAACAAGTTTTATTTGAATAAAGAATATTTTGAATTTGAATTTGAATAAAGAAATTACCCAGGTACTATTAATTATTATTTAATGTTAACGGTACTTCACCATTATTTATATTTCCGTTAACGACTTAAACGTACCTGCAAACGATTTGGCCCATGAAATAGAACCGAGGCAGTTTATTTTAATGTACTGCGTTAATTAAAGCAAACAGCTGTGAGAACTTTACCTCGGTGTCGTTAAATAAGGCCATTAAAGTGTAAAAATAAAGTCGGTCAAGTGGGAAATGAAACTCTCTGGTTAACGAGGGTATATATATTTTTTTAACTGCGTCTCGAGTATCGGTGGTTTTAGAGGATTTTGTTGAATGAACATAACATTGTATACAGAAGTTAAAATATAATTATTTTGCTGTAATCCGCGCTTGTTAAGAGAATATTTGAAATGCTAAGCTGTGATAGCCCAGCTGTAACACCGTGCGACTCTTTCTAGGAGGTCACGGGTTTAAACCCGGGCAGACACCAATGAGTTTTTCAGTTAAAACTTATGTTACTTACGGGCCATGATAGTTTTATGTAAAACTGAACCATGGTACTAGTTATAGAAAGTATAAATATAAGTATTTTAAATGTTAATATATTAATGAATAATGTTTTTTATGAATGTGCAAAATGCGCAAAACCTACAATACAGGCAAGTAAATATGTACTTGGAACTGAACATACTGAAAAGCTCGAACCCAATTGTAGAATACAATGCAAAAAAATAAATGCAGCAAAATATTATGCGACCAAATATGTCTAAAGCACCGAGATGCACTTAAAAGCATTCATTCATTTTGAAATTCAACCAAAAATATTTTTGCTGTTTTTATCTTAACTCGTCCCTCTAAAGCTCGTGGTGACGTCACAGTTACTTGATTTTATTATCTAAATAAATGTTAAGAAATATATATATATATATACGTCAATACATTATTCAATCTAAAAATTGTGCAGGTTCTTCTTTCTTTTCTTAAGAGTTTTCTTACTGTAGTATCTGGCCTGTTATATAAGTATTAAGCAATGAAGATGTATTATATGTTTGCCTTTGACAAAGCTATAGTCTATGTCACAAGGGTCTCCCGAAAATTCATTTTACAATTTCCTCAAACTCAAACAGAAATACAGACAAAGAACAGAAATCTGGCTTAGACTCGTTCGTCTAAGCCAGATTTCTGTTCTTTGTCTGTATTTCTGAAACACTCATATTTGCTAGTTAGAATTGCGATATTGAATATTTAAGTTGACTTTTTACGGAAAAACGGACCAATCTGAAGATTCCCTGACAATGCCATTTCGAAAAATACGTTTCATGTATTGAAAAATTGTGTGTTGCAAATTGTAAAGTTGTTAAGTTTAGTAAAAAAGCAGCAACACTCCGTTACTTGAGTCTTCGTTAGTGGTAGATTTCTACTCAGCCAACATTCCGAACCAGTTGTAGCTTCATTAATCATATTGATCCTTGACTATTCAAAAGTGCTTGCTTATTTGAATAAAGATTATTTTGATTTGATTTGATTTATTTGACCGTCAGCTGTCCTCGTACGTCAGCGACTACATGCGTGCGTCCGTCTTTGTCCGTTTCATTTCACGCATCCTCCTAAATACGCGCAAATAAAAGACACAAAAGATACGAAAGATACGCTCGCGTAAAGATTCCGTGAGCTACAATTCCCATTGGAATATCCAGTGATTCTCTTCATCATACAAACGAGATCACGTTTGACCTCAATCACGACTCATTTGTATACAGAGCGAAATCACCGCAAACGTGTCCTTTTTTAAAGTTCCATGTTTCTTGTCTGTAATATATAGTATCTATTACACACCTGTATTAACAGTTAAAATAAAACATAAATATAAGGTTCCTAGTTGTGTTAAACCGCGATCTCGTTCGCGGTTTGACCTCAACTTTATTAAGAAGAGGATTAAATGCTGATTGCAAAGAGCCTCGGAGAAAGAAAGAGAGTCGGATGCAGAAAACAGTATTGTTTCAAACGGCGCTTATTTGTGAGGAAGTTCCTCAGTTTGGATCTCTAACCACCAGTAGCTCGGAATATTGCCCCGCTCCCGGCGAATGATAAATTTTTATACTTTTAAACGTTTTTTTAATTATTAAGAAATATTTTAAAATGTAAAGAGTAAATAAAACAAAATAAATAAATAATAATAATTTTCTTTAGAAAAACATACAGTATGTATACAAAATACAGATAAAAACGAATTATTATTTACCAAAATATTAATCAATCATCTTAGTGCTTACACTCGTACCAAGATTACTCGTGCTACGAGTATCTTATACATATTAAAAGTTATTATCAATCAATGAGTCTGTTTTGTGTTTTATTGATGTGTGTGTTTGTGTGTGTTGGTGTGTTTGTTATTTTTTTTATTCTTATAAAAATATTATAAAGGCTAGAGTCTAGATTCTTTTCTTATAAAGTCTGGACTTTAATTTTTGGAAAAATATCTTCAATTGTATTGTTCAACTTTCGTTATCATTATATATAACCGGATATATAAAAGGTAATTGCACTAAATTTCACCAATATTTCCTAAACTGATTAGCTGCGAAAGCGTAACTGAAATACTGACAGATAAACTTTCGCGTTCATCATCAAAGTAAATATGGACCTTTAAGTGTTCAAGAAACGACATAACTTTATATCAAAAGTTTGAATTTATAAGTTACCAATACACAATAGCAATGGAAACTTATTTTTGGCTCTTAAACCTATAAATATCGCGCAGAGGAAACTAAACTTTCCCTATTAAAGTAAATCTTTCATTTTGCCTTTAATATAAATTGATTTTGCTGGTGTCGGATTTTTCGAAAACTGATGATGAAAAAGACTCGTTAGAAACCTATTTTAATTAGTTTAGTATAGATGGCCGAATAGAAAAGATACACAGAATAAAAATGAGACTTTTACAAGCTTTCTTAAATAATCAAACGTCACTTATATAGTACTAGATTTTTACCGCAACTTCGGTCGGCGCTTTGTAATATCATCCTATTTCTATAGAATTAACACGATTTCTATAGCCTATATGTTACCCCGGTCTATAATTGCGCCAAATTTCATGGATATTTATTTAACGGATTCGCTGTGAAAGAGTTATTGTTTAGTTTAGTTATTAGTTGGTTAGGATGAATGGAAATGTAACTTTAAGCAAATTTAATTAGCATAGTGAACTTAAACAAAGACTTTTAACCAATTCTACATTGCTCAGAAGTGTGTAATATGATTCATGTATTACATATTTAATATTTATATTCAAACGTGTCTTTAGATAGGCTTAGATTAATATGGATTACGGAATTTAACATAGCAATGAATGCCTCAGATACACATGAGTGAATACTCACAAATGATTTGGTAATATTACCAAATAAATTTTGCTAGTAGTAGTTATATTAACAAAGTGATGTTTTGTCTACGATATTTCAAGATACCGAATGTAATTGTTTATCTGTCGGGTCAATGTTTCATTAACTTTGACACATAAATTTTTGGAAGTTAATAATTTATTAAAATATAGATGATTAAATATAGAGAAATATTTTTCGGAAAAATGTTCATGATTCACTTAATTTTTTTTTGCAATTCTTCAATTATTATTATTTTTAACGTTAGTCATATGAATAATAGATTTTGCTATTATTTTAATGGATGTGTGTTGTTTGAGTATAGACTGGTATTGTATCAATATATCACTGACTCAAACACACATTAACAGTATGTTACTACACGTCCACTCTCGCCCATGGGCTCTGGTGATACTGACGTGTGCGCTTCGAGATAGTGTGAGTTTCCTGTGTACACTGGTATTAGTATATTCATGTATGTATTATAAGTTGTGTGACCTCTATATATAAATATACAAAGCAAGAACTACACATCTTAACCCACACACTACTGGATGGAATGGATTATTGTAACATTGAAAAAATTTAGATACCCATATTTTGTCGAATTTAATTAAAAAAATATACGATACAATAAATTATTGAGGCCTATTCGAGGAGCTTGTTTTTCAAACACCTCCGCACTATCCATCACGCGGCCATTTACCACCCGACTTCAATAGAATATTGTGAGTGAAAACCTTCTTCCGCCGAGACGTGGAGGCGCCTAACGATAATCGATGGCCGCTTCAAAATGAATTACGGCGATAAAGCGTGAAACGAAATGTATTCAATGATATTATTTATAACGTACTTGAAAACATGCGTTGATCGCCATTGTTCCAATCAAAATGTTTCATCAAATCGAAACGATTTGATAGATCCTTTTGTATATTTGGATTTCTTTTGTATTACATTTTTATTGCAGATAATCCATTCCATCATATAGAAGATTTGTTAGATTAGATATTTTTATTAGAGTTTTGACGCCATTAGGTTTCCAGTTGAATAGAATAGTACCACTCTCATTTATTAACATTGTGTCATAAAAGGCGACAAAGGTAAACCGACCCGCCGTGTGGTATCTGGGCGAGTAGAATTGACCACCGTCTTTCTTACCGAGGAGTCGTAAAATACGACTAAGGCGAGTTCACGTCAGGCAGGCGGCCAGTCCTAAAATACGAAGCCAAATCATATGTTTAATGTTAATATATTTGTAACATGTCGTGCCGACCCCACTTAGAATGGGATAAGGGCAGGAGGATGATGAATAATAAGTATTTTAATTTATTTTTTAAATTTATTTTAATAAATTTATTGTAAATAGTAAAAAATGATTCTTACCGAGGTTTCGTAAAATACGCCTAAGGTAAGTTGATATCAGGCTGTTGTGCCAACCCCACCTAGAGTGGGATCCCACCGGATCCCACCGGATCGGCCGCGTGCCTCACGTCAACTTGCCTTAGTCGCGTTTTACGATACTTCGGTAAGAAATGAAGGTGGTCTATTATATTCAGCCGGATAACACACGGCGTTAATTCGAGAGATTAAAATAAAATATTGAATTTTCTTCATATATGTATATAT
Source organism: Morpho achilles (assembly GCA_947086495.1). Classification (NCBI taxonomy): domain Eukaryota; kingdom Metazoa; phylum Arthropoda; class Insecta; order Lepidoptera; family Nymphalidae; genus Morpho; species Morpho achilles. The sequence goes on from CAMTZB010000013.1 coordinate 13,167,881, forward strand.
AAGATTAACTCATTTAAATATTAAAATTATTAATTATAAATTCTTTACCCGTTTGGTTTTCTTACATGAAATTTCAATTAAATCTTAATAAAACGGAAATCCGTTTCAATTTATATTCCGTCTTGAAAACTTTCTAGTTCTACGATTTGATATTCACAAGCCGGCCGAGGGGGAAAAATATGTCGAGCGGCATCCACTTCCGTAAATGAGATTTTCCATTGAAATAAAATGCCGATATAACAGCAGTAATAAATTTAAGCGTTAAGGAAATAGTGGACAACGTTTAGTTTAAGTTTGTTAATATATTTTTATATCGGAAACTGACATTATTAATTTAGCTGATGGTATATTGACACACGATTTTTTCTCTACATACGATGGCTGCACACATTTTGACATTCTCCTTTAGGGTTTCAACGAATTTTATTGTTATATATGATGAACTCATTTAAATATTAAATACTATCTATGCTCTATGAATCCACCTCCGTGCAAGAATTTTCTATTTTATAAATGCCGGAACTTGTCCTATTTACAACAGCGAGAGACAAATAATTGCACGCAAACTGTGGTGTCTGAAGCAAATGCTTCGAATCTCATTGAAAGGCAAATGCATAAACGCATCGATTGTAACACAACTCAAACTGCCTTTGAGCCAAATGTCTCTAAAACCTCTAAATCTATACTAATATTATAAAGACGAAAGATTTGTATATATGATTGTAATGTTTTCACATAACTAATACTGCTGCTGCTAAAGCTGCATCTTTACTGAATCTTTTTTGAAAATGCAATATAGCATATGTTGCCCATAGTCTATATTGCATTTTCAAAAAAAATACGGATCCGTAATAAATATGTAAAAAATTAAAAATTATGCGGATGAAACCGCGGGATATTACTTGTAAAAAATAAAACTTAAGGTTATGGGGAAAAGTAAGTTGTAAGAGAATTTCAAAAAGTTATATTCAAACGAAAGCATCTGATTTCAGCAATTAGCAAAAGATATTTGTTTCAGTTCATATTCACGAGCCATGATAACAAAATTTTCCGGCAACTATTTAGATAAAATTTAATTAAATAAAACTCAATACTTCTTTAATTAGATGAAACTTATGTTGCGACTCAGTAAAATAATCTTTCAAATCAGGTGCTGTATTTCACAGCCGTAGAATTAAATTTTCCCTATATTGATCGGCCTGATAAATTGACTTAATTCTACAGAAATCTAATCTGACGCTCTATGAATAAAACAATTATATCTAAAGAAAATGTATTAGGTACTTTATTTTAATTTTTAATAAACTACTTTAAACTAAGGTACTTTAAAAAGCCGTTGTTCTTGTATTTTGCACTAAAGAGAATAAGGAACTACTATTCAACTATTAGTGATTCAAGTAGGAAACGCTGCCAGCATTTTTGGGATCATTCCTCGTGGGCATGATCTATATTACTAGTGTAAGTTAAGATAAGATATATCACAATATAACTCGTACATTTTTGTTGTATATAAATGTAATATATACTGCTATTACAATATGTATAGTTATTTCGTAGAACGTCTACATTGTTCTACGAATGTGCTACGGTTGCGTAGGCCCGTTAAAAGCTATATCATTTTACATTCAAATATATATTTTTTTATAAACAGAATTACTGATAACAGGGTATGGTAAGTATGTTATTTGCAACCAAAATATATATTTTTATAATAATTCGCTTTATATAAGTATATAAAGCGTAAGTTCCATCTATAGTAAAAATTATTATTAATTTTAAATTTCATCCTATTTATTCCTATTAATAAAAATAGAACAGGACGTAGGTCAACGAATTTTTTTGGATGCTATTAACGTCAATTATAAAATTAAGAAACCTTAAAGAAATGACGTCATAGTACAGCCTTCAGTACCAGATTACACAGACATATAGCATAAAATTTGCAAGAAAATATTCTATAACAATGTGTTTTTTTCCTTACCCTATCCTCTAGTAGATCATTACGATTGTCAATAACATAATGTTTTTGTTACAGCTGTTCAACAGCGATGCTGTGTGCGGCGATCATGACAGAGCATTGGGAACACGTGACCTGGGAGCGTGCGGCCCTCACAGCTCTGGCAAATGCCTCAAACACTGCGCTTAGTTGGCTGCTAGACGAGAAAGTGGTCAAGGTGAGAGATACCATTCATCATCTTCCTGCCTTTATCCCACTCTAAGTGGGGTCGGCAAAACATGCTATAAACATGTTGTCGCATGATTTAGCTACGTATTTTACGACCGGCCGCCTGCCTGACGTCAACTTATCTTAGCCGTATTTTACGACACCTCGATAAGAAAGAGGGTGGTCTATTCTACTTAACCGGATACCACACTGTGAGTCAACTTTAGTCGCCTTTTACGACGCCTTGGTAAGAAATGACAGTGGTACTATTCTACTCAGCCGGATACCACACGTCGGGTCGACTTACCTTAGTCGCCTTTTACGACACCTCGATAAGAAAGAGGGTGGTCTATTCTACTTAACCGGATACCACACTGTGAGTCAACTTTAGTCGCCTTTTACGACGCCTTGGTAAGAAATGAGAGTGGTACTATTGCCCTATTGTACCTTTAAACTTTAATTGATGAGGTTACATATATCCTAGAAATACTTTACATATGTACAGGTGTTATCCTAATGTTCTTAATTCTTCGCCAACGTGATATTTATTAAGGACATATATTTTTAAATTAAGCTAATTTTTACTTAACAAAGACGTTATCGTGCTCTTTGTTCGCTGGACTGTTGGTTTCGGTAAATATAATTTTTAGACTTTTTAAGACGATTACGATAAACTCGATAACATAATGAGAAGTAAAATACATTGAAATTAGAAATTAAAATATAAACAACCGGGTCACATCGCGATAATCACGTTACCTATGTATAAGGTTCGACGTTTCGGCAGAGTTGCATCACATCACATATAAAAAGGTAACGTGATTATCGCGATGTGACCCGGTTGTTTATATTTTAATTAGTATGAATCGCGAAAGTTTAAAATCTACTATTGAAATTAGAAATTTAGAAAGTAATTATGAAAGTAACGTTTTTATGGAAAATAGACCTCAGGTTAAGCAAACCCTGGTAAATATACAGCATTGTAATGAGCAAATTATTTCATAGCGTAATTTATGAATAATACAAGGCATTCCGGAAATTTAGCGCGATTATATTATCTTGTATCCTTGACATATTTTTGTATGCTTAACACGCAACACAAGCAAGTTAATATAAGTTGGTATTTATGAATCTGAAGGGGCAATCAAAGCGCATAGTTCATAAAATCTATAGAAGTTAGAATTCTGAAGTGACTTTACCGAAAGACGTAGTGAATTTCAATGTTGATAAATAACAAATGTTTTTGTATCTAACATTATAGGACAGATGTAAGCGATGAATATTTCAGTTGATTTATATAAAAATTTAAACTAATAAAATATTTTTATACACTTTAATAATCATTTTTCACACACCTTCATGCACTTAATTTGCTTAAGAAGAGGAGGTACATGTAATCTATAGTAATATATAAAGCTGAAGAGTTTTTTGTTTTTTTTTATTTGTTTGCTTGTGAACGCACTAATCTCAAGATCTACTGGACCGATTTGAAAAATTCTTTGAGTGTAAGATAGTCCATTTATCGGCAAAAGCTGATATATAATATCACGTTATGATTAACAGAGAGGAGCAGCAATTAAAAAATATTGCAAAAACGGCAAAAATTAAAGATTAGTCTAAATCTAGTTATATATAAATGATAACCTCCATAGTAAAATCCATCGCTGGTAAAATTTTAAGAAAAAAACAAATATTACTAAGCTTTTCATATTTCGAATTAAAGACAAAAGTTATTGTTATCTTTGTTAGCTTATGACATTTAAAATGACCAGATTCAATGCCAGAAAGTAATCAGAGCGAACAAAGGAAAAAGCTAATGGTGGTGATATTACAGTTTGAAGTTGCCAAGTGCACGCTGAAGGTTGTCCCTTGATTAAAGAAAGCATTGTTTTATATTACTTCTGGGAAATTGTCTATGGCCTTCGTTTTAATGGAATACTTTAACGATATTCTTTGAACCGTTTATTTGATATTATGGCTTTTAAAGCAAGTACTTTCCACTATGCTGGGTCAATGTTTATTATTGTAACTCACAAGTGACGTCACATTTTACCCGTAGATAGGATAACATATTTATGTTCTGCATCTTTCAAGATACGGATATAAGGTAATTAGAAAAATGTTCCACAAACTATCAAAAACCCGTTCAGCGTCTGATCTAGATGACATGATGACATTAATATAATTATTTATTAATTTTTCTAACAAATACCTTAAAGGGATTTCTACGCTATTAGTTTTTCTGAAGCTTGAATTTATTAGTTAGATATAATTGGATCTATCAATTGATGATTGATTGATTGATCGAATCCTGTGGATTAGTATTAAGATTAGGATAGATTAGAAGCAACTAGTGATTTCGAATGTAAGTTTATAAAATTATATTAAGCGACTAGAATCCGAATTGGTTTGCTTAAATCCGCGTGAAATTTAGTCATATAGTCAATAAGAATATACTCTATTACGTTTTACGGTGCCTCGGAAAATATCATAAAAGTAAATATGGTTTTCGAGTATTAAAACCGTTATTTTACTGTTTTCGCATAATAAGGCAAAAGAACTTGCGAAAAAACACTATAACCTTGAATAATTTTCGCTCGGCACGCAAAGTTGCGCGGGTATAAATTGAAAAATATGGAAAATTCTGAATTGAGTGATAAAAATAATGGATTCTAAGTTCAAGGTCAAATATATTCCTTCACCTTGAACTTAATGGATACGTTCGCAAATTTTACATAGCATTTCTAATGTTGTAATGTATTTTATTTTATACTTGTTATGCTTGCGGCTTCGCCGGAAATCAGCATATTTAATTGAAATTTTGAATATAAAATTGGTTATTGTGAGTTAACCATAAGAGATATACAGCTCTCTCGGACTTTTTCGGAATATTTTTGAAGACCTACAATTCTCTGGTACATTACTTTGATTTTATGTTTATTAAGTGCAGCAAATACAAGGAATAATACAATAATAATAATACGTTATTTATCGTTGAAGGTTTTTTCACATTAAATGCTACAAATTCAGATGTTTAATATATTCTTGAAGACTTTACGGAACTTATACTCTACTTATTAAAATTAAAAAATTATTATAAACTCCAAAGACATTAATTAAAATTTATAAGTGTATGAACTAACAAATGAATAAAGAAGGTAAAAGGCAAATTACTTATAAAGTTTCTAGTTTAATAACTTTAGAAGCTATAGGGGAATGTTTCACAAAATGATGAAAATCTCATTTACGTCTTTTGAGGTTCTTAGCAGTTCATAAATTTAAGGCTCAATTGAAACTAAATTAAAAGACTTTAATATTCTTAGCAACCATTTTTTCCCAAATAAACCAATTCCTTGCTTTATTCTAACAAGATAAAACAGTGAAAAATTAATGAAATCATGAAAAATGATAAAAAATATGATAAACACAATTTTTTTCATTTATATTAAGATTATAAATCTTATTGACGTTACTATTTATGACGTTACTACTTACTCAGTTACTATTTATGATATAGCTCCACTATATTATTGCTCATAAAATGTTAAATTCATAATCTTTCTCCTACCCATATTCCACTCTAAGTGGGGTACGACACGTTATAAACATGTTATCACATGATTTGGCTACGTATTTTATCTGACATCCACTAACCTTAGTCGCCATTTGCGACACCTCGATAAGAAATGAGTGTGGTCTATTCTACTTAACCGGATACCATACGATGGATTAACTTACCTTAGTCGCCTTTTACGATACCTCGGTAAGAAATGAGCTAAATCGCATATTCCACATTATTGCGCTAAATACAGCGCAAAAGAAAATTTAAAGATATCTATCTAAAGTTATATAACTTTAAATTTTGGCCGTTCCACCGCTCAACGTTAGCTTTTTGTACAAGTGTAACATAAGCAGAACATCATTGATCGTAATTCATTTTGAACGAGAAAATGTAGTGCCCTAAAACAAACAGTTGAAAACCCCTATGTACCTTAAAGTGTTAAGTGCCTTTTAAGTATATAAAATATAGATTATCTAGTACTTAATAATGCCTAATCTTTGCTGGCATTTATCTTAGTAATATTTTATTGTTTAAAACTTTTAAATAGTAGTAAGTTGCCTCTTACTATGCGATGTCCCCACTGCTGAGATTTATTGCACTGCTCTTCTTTCCGTTTTTTGGAGAGAAGGTTTGGAGCTTAGACCTACCACGGTGCTCCAATGCGGATTGATAAGTTACACATATCTCCAGAATTCTCTAGAGATATGCAGGTTTCCTCGCGAAGTTTTCTTTCACCGAAAAGCGTGTGATAAATTGCAATTATCGATTAGACACATAAATTTTAACAGAAAAACTCATTGGCATCTGTCCGGGTTTGAACACGTGACCTTCTCAAAAGAGTCGCACGGTGTTACCGCTGGGCTACCACAGCTTTAAAATAGTACAATAACATAAAACCAAGACAAATACTCCGAGAAAGAGGCTCGTAAAATATGGTATATTGTGACGAATCAGCAATATATAAAAACAGTCGCAAAAGGCTGACATTTCAGCATGTATCCCGAGGGATTCAGATCACGTTCGGGAAAAAACCTATTCCGCTAGAATAAACTTTGTACAAAAAGGTGAGCTCAATATTTTGTTACTTATATTTGCACTCACAATATATGTTTTTAATTTACTAAATTCATTTGTACGAAAGCCTTTTGGGCTTGATTTTTATAAAATACACATGCTTTATCCTACATATATCATAAAGTTAAATTTGGGCATGTGAGTGTACATATTAGGTTAGGTTTTAGTTAACTTTTTTCGGGATAAATAAGCCGAATTATGTTCCTTCGCATCAAAACCGATTCAGCAGTTTCCCGAATCAGGATAGTTAAATAAAAAACCAAACATAACGTACAAATTAATGTACCGAACATAAACATAACGATTGACATTTTGAGATTCTAAAAAGTAAAGTAAACGTAAAGTAAAGTAAAGCTGAAGATTTGTTTGTTTCTTTGATTGGTTAAGAGCGCTAATCTCAGAAACTACTGGACCGATTTGAAAAATTCTTTGAGTGTAAGATAGTCCATTTATTGAAGGCTATAAACTATTTTCTCGTATATTTTGTAAACTTCAATGATGAGCTATTGTAGTATTACTTATATCAAGTCAATAATATTTAAAGTCAAAGTTTTACTTATATCAAGTCAATAATATTTAAAATCAAAGTTTTACTTATATCAAGTCAATAATATTTAAAGTCAAAGTTTTACTTATATCAAGTCAATAATATTTAAAGTCAAAGTTTTACTTATATCAAGTCAATAATATTTAAAGTCAAAGTTTTACTTATATCAAGTCAATAATATTTAAAGTCAAAGTTTTACTTATATCAAGTAAAAATATTCAAAGTCAAAGTTTTACTTATATCAAGTCAATAATCAAAGTCAATAATTTTAATTCGATGATCGTTATTGATATCGCTATTCAAAATAAAAGCCGATAAATTCAATTTCTCAGAATAATTTCAATAATCTCACCGAATTCTCACGACAAAAACAATTCCTCAACAAATGTAAATTTTGATTTTCAGATAGAAGACGCTAACACCAGAAAGGGCGGTGGTACGTTTTTGGTGCCAATGAACGGGGGCATTTGGACAATGTGCGTGTCGTTACAAGGTAGTACCAGATTCCGTTTATACACTTGTGTCAACGTTATTTATAAGCAAATCACATTATACAATTGTTGTCAAACGAGGTTCATTGTCCTGGATATAAGGATAAGCTGCGGAAAGTATGTTTTTAGGCCACAGTAACCTAAAAGTGACAATCACAGCGATATGTACTTAAACAAAATATTTGTTACGATTAGTGCTTTACTGTCAATGTAAAATCAGTCTTCTAACAGTGCGTTTTCACTATGGTCAATTAGTATTTACAATTTAAAAAGCGCTTCTTTAAAGGAAGACATCTTAAGAATGCGTATCTCTGAATATTTCCTGGAATGTATGACCTGCTAATCGGCATTGGAGTACAGTGAGTCGAACCTCCAAGTATCCAAGTAGGCTGTAGAATAGATGAAAAAATTTTAATTTACATCGTCAACCTACATAAAAATCCTTGAAAAAGCCATGGTACAGTGATCATTTCATATTTCTGATATGTGAGCCTTTTAATGTTTTAGAGGAAGAAGTATCAATATTGTCAAGAGCTGGATTTCCCAAAGAGCCGCTGTGCACAAATTACATGGCTGATGATGAAGATGAGGAACAGAGGGGTGATTGGCAGCATCGTAAGTTATAGTAATCGAACTCATTTGTCCAATTTTAACCTTTTCGTTTAAATAATAAAGAGCAAAATTCGGGATTAAGTAGGCATTCAAAGGAGGCAGGTAATGCCTTTTACGTAAAAAAAAGAGTTTTCAATATGATATATGACTCTAGTCATAGTCTCCCTTTAGGGAGGTTGAAAAAAAGATTAATAGATTGTGTGTCTCGAACAAAAGAATAACGCCAGAGTTGACAAATGATAAAAACATCAATATATTTTTATCTTGCATTCTCTTGTTGCATTTCTTAGAGTTGGCTAAGGGTAGGAGAATCAATACTAATGGGTAAATCTATCTAACTCTTTTTCTATATGTCTTTTACGCTTTCACGGCTAATCTGGTGGAGCAATATTGATGAAAATTGGCACAATTATTCCTTATACTCCGGGTTAACATATAGGCTATAGAAATCTAGTTAATTCTACAGGAATAAGATGACATTGAAAAGCGCCATCCTACTAATTATCAATGCGAAAGTTTGCGAGTATGGATGTATTTTTGTAACTCCTTCAGGGTGAATCCGCTGAAACAATATTAATGAAATTTGGCACACTTCTTTCTTATATACCGGGGTAACATATAGGCTATAGAAATCCTGTTAATCCATCCATTTAATATTAACCTACCACGCGACAATAGTTCACGCGAACAAAGTCGCAGGTAAAAGCTAGTCTATTATCATCCTATCCCGCGACAACGGTCCACACAAACGAAGTTGCGGGTAAAAGCTAGTGATAAATAAAGATCAAAATGTCTTGTTGTTTCAGGTATGCAAAATCTGTCCATATCATGCGCGTTGGTGTGCCTCATAGTGTTAGGAAGCGCAGCACTGGTGGGCATATTTGGTGTTTGCAAGCATCAAATCAGCGCAGTTCTTATTACGGGCGTTATGTATTTATTAGCTGGTGAGTTTGGTATATTTATTTTATATTAGGAACTACAAAGATCTCAACCTCTCCCTGACTAAATATCTGATAATGCTCCACCCATTATGCTTAAACTAAGTCCTCTTGAAATCGATACATGCTGCACCAGATACATTAGTATCTTACTGGGCCTACTCAAACAGGGCAGAAGTACTCCGATACCGAAATCTTGAACATTAGGACATATAATACAGAAAGTGAGAAATGGTTATTGTTAGCATCTAAGGATTTACATGGACGTAACGAGATACGGGCAGCTGCCATTCTCTAGAAAAGCGGTTGGTCGCTGTTAAACTAACAACTCGCAACAATGTAACACTTTATAAGAGCTATTATTTACGTAATTTAATGTGAGAGACCAAAATATTAAAACAGTGTGTCCAAACATTTTTGTGCCATGTCCACCATTTTGCTTTTTTCATTAAAATTAGCACCGAAATCTAGCATTGCATTTAAATGGCCCGGAAGGAAAGGATTTAACGCGTGTCGGGTCCATATTTGAATTGCCCTGCCTTAACAATTAAATTTCCTAAATTCTACATTAATATTCTTTAGTATATACATACCACCTCCTATATATCTGTAACTCTGTCCTTTAATCAACCTGGTTGGCTGGAAGAAATCGCTATTTAGCGATATTGTTTTTTTTTTTACTCACATTTCCAATCACTAATTTTGTAATATTTATTTTTATTATTTTGATATTTTTATTACTGTTTTTAAAGTATAAACTTCAAAGCGTTCAATAAACGTTTTCATTCATTCATTCATTTATTCATTTCCCCCTTGCAGAGCGTAGTTGGGCCCCCCATGTTAGGTCTACACTGGTCTAGAATATTCAGTCCCTTTGTGCAAAGTCCTGGCTACGTAAATGTTTTACGTGTATATAATAGCGATGTTTTGTTTCAGGTCTATTTGCAATGTTCACACTAATGATAATCCATTTTAAACGCGTCCAACGGGTTTCTACGAGGGGAAGTACACACGATGATAACGCGGACGGAGTAGTAGGCCCGCGTTACCCAGCCCTCCCACTGCTATCTGCGAGAGAGTTCACCACTTCATGGTCGCTAGAGTTAGGGTGGGGGGGCGTAGCTTTGGCTACCACTACATCACTATTGTGGATATTGCTGTCAAAAATAATGAGATACAACCCTATATCGTCTATGCTTTTGTGAAAGGTTAAATCGGCGTTTACACGGAATGGGGAAGCTAAAGCTAGAAAGAGATACTAAGGGATTCACAAGTTATTGATAAAGTTTCGGATAGAATAGAATAGAAATACTCTTTATTGCACACAAATACATAAAAGAAATTTTTTACATAAAACATACATAAAACAATACATAAAACAATACATAAAACAATTTTTCTTAGCCTATATAAAACAACACAAGTTAATTTAACAAAAAATAGGATAGTTAACCGACAAATAAACTAAGTAGCAGATAAATGTATCTAAAAAGAGACTCTAAAAAGTGAAATAAAAAAAAGCGGCCATTTTGAAATAGGTATTTGCAATCCAGCAGATAAACAAAATAACAGCAACATGATCTAACTGCTAAATTATTAGAGATTTTAAGTGCTGAATAAACCTATCAGAAGCCTGAGAAACGCAAAATTTCGATATATGTGTCAGATATGTTCCAAATAAGCTAACTGACAGTTTATTGGTAACTTGTGAAACAGGCCCTAAGCTAAGGAAATCGTAGGGGATCGGAATAGGAATCTCTGTTATTGTTTTGGATGAAAATACAAAAATAATTCTAATATTATGTTGCTATAATACGTATTTTAACCAAAAAAACGAATAATATAATAGCAATATAATTCTGTTGTATGGAATTCCGTACACACAGGCGTTACTTTGCAGAATTCCGCAAATTAACGCCTAGTTGTAATAAATGTTTGCTAATCTCTCAATATCAGACGGAATTCACAACATCTCTATTATCATCATAATTTACAACGATTACACCTTTAAGGAAACCTGCAAATAAATAATTATACGCACATACGCAACATGTAACGTTGGGTCACTTTATTTTACGTAACTTGCGATTTCATTTGTGTGTTCAAAAAATCTGATATTTGTGTTTTGTTTCGCGAAAGAAATCGAAAATTCTGAAACCCAAGAATTTTTATCCTATATGTTAGCCCTTAGCCTGACAGATAAGGTGTCATTATACCAAATTTCGTCTTTATAATTCCAGTAGATTAAACGTAAAAGCTTAATAGACTTTAAGATTTTAAGGTTAATCTACTTAACTAGACCGATTTTTGGGATTTACAATATTAATAAATATGGGACATTTACACACCCAGCTGTCCGTCTCCAAAGTATGTGACTAAATAAATAGTATTGTGGGTGACAAACAACTGGTAACTATATAATACGCAGACCCGAAAAACGAACAAATTGTTTATACAAAATGTTGGCCCTCGGCGGGAATCTAACCCGCGACTCAAGGAGGTGAAGGCAGTCACTACCAACGGGCCAGTCAAGTAATATTAGTATGGATAAGGTAATCGACGTAACTTAATCGAATGTCTCAACAGTTATCTACTGCTTATAGTAATAGTTTAAAAGTAAAGTCCTTACTGGTATTAGATCTTAGTACTAGATACTGAGAAGATAGTAAATCCTATTAATAATAATTAATTATCGTTATAAATCTATATAACATCCAAAAATTTAAACGCTTACGATGCATAAAGTGTAAACGTTGTATCCCCTTGTCAAAATTGCAGTCAATTATACCTGTTTAATTCCTCTTATGTAAATAAGTCATTCTTAAACGGCGATTTTACGGCGTCATAAAATTTAAATGAAGCAACGATTATATCTAGCTTACATTATTTAAGTAATAAGATAAATTGCTTTAGTGTGCTGTAATGTAAGAAAAAATTAACTTATAGTCCATGTAAGAAACCGCATCAACAAAAATATTTTGAAAAAAAAATAATATAAATCGGCATTAAAACGTCCAAACTTAAAATAAAATTACAATGAGAATGATTTAATACCACGTAATTTTTAGCACGCGATATTTAAAAACCCTATGAATCTATAAAAAGTTTTTATAAGAATAAAATAGACTAACATTTAGTCAATCAACTTTTAGCCATTACAGGCGACGCTATTTCCAATTTTATTGTTCTTTCTGGTCAACGAAATTTCGAAAATTGAATTAATAGACATCGTATAGAGCAATTTGTGGTAGTATACACTATACAGAGCTTACAGATACGGCTCGTCAAGAACAAACCGATTAAAACGATTGACAGATCTCGATTAGTTTGACATCGAGCGAGTGTAAAATTTACAATTCGCAATACACTTCTGCAGTGATTGCCAACAATTCCAGATCGGATTAATTTTTACACTACTGAGTCAATAAAATCTTTAATCTCATATATATGACTAAATCTTAAGCATGAAATAATTTAATTTTATATAAGACCCTTAATAATCGATATCATGAGCACAATTACATTTTTACTTAAAAGCACTGTAATTATTTGTGATACGTCTTAATCTTTCTCAAGACGAATTACATTAAAGCCTATTAAATCATCGTTATCAAGCTTGTGCTGTGATAAATTTATTGATTTTTATTACTCACAAAAATCTCACTTAAAAATAATTAAAAAATACAATCAGGTTTTGGCTTTAAAACAATTAATCAGGTTGTTATGTAATAGTAGGATAATTTTAAAGCATAATAAATATAATTATTAACTATGCTTGTCTTTCTAAGTACCTAAGATTACTAGATCATAGGTTCAAAAAAAACCAATCACACGCCTTTTGCACCATCCATAAAATTTGCTTATAATTTTGTAGTAAAATAAAGGCGCTAAAATAAGTTTTAAAAACTAAGGCTCACGAAGGCCTGTTGCCGTCCATTACCAGATATATTTTTTGTTAGTCATTTTGCATTATATCGTGTTATGGCTTCGAAATTGTATAGGCTTGCAAATATATTTTTAACAGATTCTTTTAACTTTCAATCGAAAAGTTATTCATTATAACAGCCTTCATAAGGTCGTCAACAAACTCACTCACATATAAAAATATTATAATTACAAAACCTGTCTATGGCCCGCTATAAACATATTGAAGCATTATATACGATTATAGATATACTAAAATTGTAGTATGTTATTGCAATACAGCTTTTAAGTAGTGAATATGATGGCAAATATTAAATTACTAAGTAATAAATTATAAATAGATTTTTGACCAGTTATAGCGGTACGAAATATGATTATCGTATAATAAACATTAGAGCGACTGCACATGACAAAAAATATAATTTAGTCTATAGAAAAATATATCATTTTAATTATGTATACATCTGTATTTTAGTAAATAGACATATAAAATAGAACTTAATTATATGCAGTGATTTTCTTATTTATTGTTCGTAAATATTTTATTTTTAACTTCTAGCTATATCTTTACGCTTAAATAAAGCCTTGTTTATTGTTAAAGATATTTTTAAAACTTCTACTTATCTAATCTAATGTACGTTGTACATACTAGTATTGAAATAAATTTTTTGAATTTGTATTTTATGCCTAAAAAATATTTTTTGATATATTATAGCGGCGCAGCGATGGGATTTTGATAAATATAATTTGTTCGAAAAGCACTTGTCGCCATTATTGAGCTTATATTATTATCTTAAGAAGCAAATGAATATTTTCAACTATGTACTTAATTTATTTATTATATTCTAAGTTGTTTGAGATACGGATTAAGTAAGGAGTTTAAGAAATACAATTAAAAACCTGAATAACTTAATTCTGTATTCTGCTTACTTCTAGAAGCAATACTAGTCTTTAACATAAAATAGTTTAATAATCTCAAATATTTCCTATCGAAATTAACTTTACTGCCTAAAATTTATGATAGAGCTGGGTTTTATTCATTAATATTTAAATTTCTATTTTGCTTATTTAATAATTTTGTTAATTACATAACTATTTAATACACTAAAATAATGTAGCTCTAAAATATACCAGAAAATCTTGTCAGTCTAACTGATTACGTATTTAATTTTGTAATAAATTTGATAATTTATACTTATACCAAAAAAATTAAAAATTTATACCCAAAAATTCAGACGTAGTTTATGCTACTTTCTGAATTTTCCTTGATTCGGAATACCAAAGATTTATATGGTTACGTGCTTGGAACAGCTGGGCATGTTTTTATTAGATTTCAGATACTAAAAGAATAACTATCCGTTAACACAATAACACAAAGTATTATAACGAAATTATAGTTCAACTAAATATAATATAATTCAATTATACTAAAGCTCAAAGTTCTCGTTGTCATGTTGTACTGTAGTGATAGTAATTACGGGTTTTCGTCTTCAAAATAACATACACCGCCTTCCAGAACTTACAGCACTTTTAACATAACTAATATAATACTGGATTAGAACACTAGCAGTAATAAAAATAATGTCTAAAATTAATTTATGATAGAAAAATTGGAATAAGCTTCTACGCACCTTTAAAACATTGTTTACATTGTAACGTATATTTTATTAATCAATGTTGTTAAATTATGTTATGATAATTTTGTAACGCATAAAGCAATATTATTTTGTTAAATGTGTCTTTCATTTCTCTGTATCTTCCTTTATCGCATATCGTTCTGTCATTGTAACGTAAAATTGCGAGCACAGGTGTCAGGGAATTTCAAACACCTTAGAATAAATTCCCCGTACCAAAAATGCTATTAGCAGATTTTTTGTTTTTGCTAATGACCTAGAATCTAGTCATTTTAGGGCTTAGTAATAGCCGTCTCAATGATATCAATAGATCACCCTCATTTGCTTTCTCTTAATTCTGTTTATTGTTATATGGCACATTGTAGACGGGCATCCTTACTTTAGTATTACTCTATGGTTATACCAATATGGATTCGTAGGTAACATAAGAGGTGATACTCTACTTTTAGCATTAAATATACTTTCTCTAATCGGGAATTATGGAAAAATAATATTATCATTATTTTTAGAAAATATATTTATTTACAATAGTTTTCTTAAATAAAAGATAATAATTTATGAAATATAAACTTCGTTTCAACATAACTACATAATTCCTGGCTGTCGGTCTGTCTACTGTCTATGGATGTAAATTATTCCTCTATATCTCCTAATAGTTTATCTTCAATATCAATATCTTCAGCTCTTCGTTTTTTCGCTCGCGGCCTTTTCCCGTGTAACGTATCAAGTTTTATTTTCTTGGTTTGTTTTTTCTTTTCTTTCAGTTGGAGTTTACGTTTTGCTGCCTTTTCTGGGTTGTTGACCTTTTCTTGTAGTAATATCTAGATTAACGTAAAAAAGTTTTGTTTTAAACGTCGAAAGAGTAAAACAACATTAAATAAAGTCGGATAAAAATATATTAAAAGTAATTGAATTAATGATTTTTAACATAATTTATCTAAACTCTAGCTTTTATATTTTTAATTGGTAACAATAAATAATGACTTCTGGTATAATTTTTTACTTGTGTATGTTATATTTACAAATAACTTATCCATATATAGTTATAGATAGATAGAATAAGTGAAAAAAATATAGTATTTTTCGTCCTATATTATTTTTCTATAATATATAGTACAATTGACTAAAATATAGTACGATACTATATAATATAGTACGATACTATATAATATAGTACGATACTATATAATATAGTACGGGTGGCAACCCTAGTTGTATTATATGTTAGAGATGAATGAATAAACCTACCTTTTTCCGTTCCGCTCGTTTGATATTCAGTTTGGATTGTACGTCAGCGGCCATCTTGCTATACTCTATTTCTCCTATTTTCCTTCTCAACTTCTTGCCAAGTCTTCCGGCCAATTGCTTGGCGGCCGACGACGGGCCTTCACCGGTGGAAAGTTCGCGAACTATCACCGGCAGTATTACGTCAACGATGCTGTTAATATCTTCGCTATCTAGCGAACTTATTACGTGTAGCCACATTGTGAATATTGCTATCCTCTGGAAGAAAACAATGAACAGATAAAGTCACTGCAATAACAAACACTGTTATTGTTACGCCTAAGAAATATCCTATCTTAATTCTACTAATATTATGACTGCGAAAGTTTGTGAGTATGGATGTATGTTTGTTACTCTTTCACGGGGAGTCCGCTGAATCAATATTGATAAAATTTGCCAAAATTATTTCTTATTCACCGGAATAACATATATACTAAAGAAATCCTGTTAAATTTACAGGAATAGGATGACATTTAAAAGCGCCATCTATTATCGACGTGTCACACGACAACCGTACACTACCGTACCGACAAGCTAATTTTTATTGCCAAACGTGATTTTAAAATATGTTACTGATTTCATGGTTGTATAATCATCGCCTGCAACATTGTTGCCGATTACCAGGCAGATGATGTAACTAGCTAGTTCATAAATGAAAGTCTTGATAGCCTATAAATATTAGCATCTGGGTGACCGAACTTTACTTGGTATTTTTTAAAGGTATAAAAAAGATGTAACTTGAAAAAAAGGAAATATAATTGGGGAGGTTGGGCTCGATCCAGGGTTTGAGTTTGATCCCCACTGAGCTATTACTACTTTACATAAGACAGTCTAATTAGACTATGTTTTCTAATAATACTATAGCAGTTTTTGAGTGCCTAAAAACAGGGCTAAAACAATATTTTTTTTTAATGAAAGCTAGCTAGATCGATTAATCACCCCCGAAACCTCCTACATACTAAGTTTCATGAAAATCGTTGAGGCCGTTTTCGAAATTCAGATTCAGATCGACAAGAAATCTCATTTCAAAAATACAGTATAAATTACGTACGTACGTACAGATACGTCGTTTTTAACTTACAATATTCATAGAGTTCGGAGCTCTAGCGACTTCCACGTTGACAGCTTTTCTTAATTTAAACAAAATCCATCGTATATTAACTTTTACATTTTCTTCCTCCTTTTCATCTGGAATTACCTTCTTTGATATTCTAAAGCGTGGTGTAGCGTGTACTAATTTTGAAATTTGAAATAGGACAGCTGTAACCTAGAAAATTAAAGTTTTTGTAAAATGGACTTAATATTCATCAAACCACAAAATTAATTCTATATCCGGCACAAAGGACCAAACGTTTAACGAAGAAGTTTAGATCAAATTTTGGTATTGAAGGTACCAATACAAAATACGATTTAAAAAAGAAAAATTAATGATAAACTAATAAGTTTATAAGCTTGTAAGTTGTTTATAAGTTTATAAAGCTTGAAGTTTATAAGTTGCTTAAGTTTAAGTTAACGTTATGTAGACTGTAAATGATTAATTGTAATCAAAAGGACATCTCTAGAAGGTCTTTAGAATCTTAATATAGCTAGGTCACCTTTTCTTACACCCCTGTACTTGGTTCAAATAATTGATTGTTTTCTATAAAGCCAGCGGACTTGTTTTTGAATTCTTTGTCCTTTGGTGACTAATGCCTACTTTTACAAATCTAGTCGCAGAGGTTTCGAGTTATTTATTTATTTTATTAGGTCCGCCAACAGAGTATACAGTTCTAATCAACTTAATTCTTAATATAATTTTAAAAGTCTAATGCTACCCTATTTATAAGTGGACACAGCATGCTCAAATATATAAATATAAGTTATAGCCCAATATAAATTACACTTATAAAATTCCCTATAAAACTTCGCTTTCGTTATCTGCTCTAAGTACTAACTAATGTAATAGGCATATATTGAATGAAAACATTATTTTCCACAGATATTTCTATTATTATTTAGATGTTTCACGTAAATTTTTTTAAGACAGTTCAATTACATTTTCTCATTCTAAAGTAAAGCAAGCGTATTACTTTTTAAAATATTAATAATACAAACCTGATCAGCCATTTCTTTAGAGACATTAGGCCTATACTGCGCACACAAATCCAAAATGAGGCTTCTCAAGGAATTTTCCGTGTCGTAATAAATGAAACCTCTATCATTTTCATCATTCATGTTTAACTCTTCCGTATTCACTTCCGATAAAATAGCTCCTAAAATCTTTGCAGCACGTATTCTGACCCAAGCGTGAGGATAAGCTAATAACGCTTGACACTGCTGAGCGAGTTCGTCGTAATCACTTAGGAACTTCTTATTTTTCAAACTAGCTGAGCAATGGACAGTGATCTTATCGATAAGATTCAACATCTGTATTAAACTGTGATCCTTTTCTTTCTGTTTCTCTTCATCAGTCTTATCGTCACCGTGATCAAGATTTATTTTAACGAATCTCCCTTCAGTTATATCGTTGTTCAGTAATAGAATTTTACCACTGACTAAAGACAGAATGTTATCAAGACGGTTTTGGAAGTTTTCTTCTTCGACGTTTACATAACGTATAGTTAATTGTGCCGCCAATTCTAGGTGTATAGGCTTGAAATAAAATTGAATAAAAATATTAAAAATCTTCATTAACAATAATTTTCTAAGAGCTTTATAATTTGATATAGAAAATGTGTAAGAATATTGAAAGTAAAATCTTAGACTTGTATATATAACTACACGGAGGCGGAAAAAAATATGGATGGATTGTGAAAATATGATCGTCAACCTGCCCTTATCCTACTCTAAGTGGGGACGGCACAACATGTTACAAACATGTTGTCACATGATTTGGATACGTATTTTGCGACCGGCCGCCTGCCTGACGTCAACTTACCTTAGTCGTATTTCACGACACCTCGGTAAGAAATGAGGGTGGTATTATTCTATTCAGCCGGATACCACACGGTGGGGCCTAAAATGTTCAATCGAAGATGAAGACATTGTGACCCTATTTAGATAGCAATAAGGATAAGAAAATGATAATACTTTCAAATATTACCTCTGTTAAATTAAGGATACATGAGAGGGTTTCAAAAAATCTTACCTGCGTATCTTTAAAGAAAGCAAGGACTAAATCAAATAGTTTGTTTCTCTCAATAAGTGGGATTTTCTTTAACATAGCCTCGATACAAGCAGCCGCGGCCGCTCTACATTCTGGGGCACTATCGTTGATCATACATGCACCTAAAGATAGGAACATGAAATCTCCATGGTTCTTAAGTTGCGCCTAAAATGGAAGAATTGAGTAAAGCTAACGTGACCGAAATATTCCAGAAATAAACAATAAAAACAAATGGGACCAAATGTAAAATCAAAAATGTTCAACCAAATTTAAAATATTGAGCAAGAACTAATGTTAATATTGTAACGGCGAAATAGTAATCTGTAAGGACTTAAGAGTTGCGCCTAAACCAAAAAAAAGAAAATGTTGTTTTTAACTAACCAAAATTAAATTACACTATACACTTAAAATAGACTACTAAAACAGTAAATACCAAAAAACATTACATAATCAGTTAAATAGAAAAAAAAAACCAAAAAACATTACATAATTAGTTATCCAACTAATTGGACTATTTAAGTGATATTCCTGAAAGACTTGAAGTGATACAAAGATGTATATCCATTACTTGCCGTTTATCATCATTGGCCATAAAATGGTCTTATTTATTTATTTCAATTACGAACAATGGTTACAATACTTAAAACCTTAATATTATAATTCCATTTTCGTATAACTATTGGACCACTAATTATAGGTAATTTGCCATGATTTATAGAAAAAAAAACAGCAGCTCTAAGCTCTTACTAATAAAAACAAAAACAAAAATTTTGATTTGAAATACTAAATAAATATAATAAAAGAGTCAGAAACTGGAAATTATATAAGTAATTAAAAATTATATGAGTAAACTTAATGTAACAGATATAAAAATAAAAATATATTCATTATTATTATCATCTCATTCATTATCATTATTATAAATTGTCGAATCAAGATTAATGTAGTCTCAAATACTTACAACGTTTAATTTATTAATTATCATATCGATAAACTTCAACGAAGATTCCCTGCCATGTTGGAGTTCATAATTAAGTTGCGCCACAAAGAATTGTATATACTTCTGCATACGCTTCCCCGGTGAATAATGGCTCAGATAATTCACAAATATTGTTCGAGCTTCTTCCCTATACATGATAGGAAAAGAATATTTAACAATTAAGGTAATAGCACTAGTAAGTAGCGGTCTGTTACTATCCCACTGCTTCTCTCTGTTTTTTGAAGAGAAGGATTGGAGCTAAGACCTACCACGCTGCTCCAATGCGGATTGGTATGTTACACATAACTCTAGAACTTTAGAGATATGCAGGTTTCCTCACGATGTTTTCCTTCACCGAAAAGCGTGTGATAAATTGCAATTATCAATTAGACACATAAGTTTTAACAGAAAAACTCATTGGTGTCTGCCGGGGTTTGAACCCGTGACCTTCTCGAAAGAGTCGCGCGGTGTTAGCGCTAGTAGTTGACCGTTTTGTATGAAATTTTAAATAATAAGCGTTTTGTTTGTTGTAGCTAATAAAAAATATTAATTAATAGTTGTTGTAAATGATAGTTTTTGGGCAGTTGTTAATAGATGGAAACAGGTAATTACAAATTCATTTTTCATTAGGTGTTGTTGTAAACAAACAGAATATTTAGATAAAACATAACTAAGTAATGTTTATAAGTAATAAGTAATGTTAAGTTAAGTATAAGTAATGTTAACATAAGTAATGTTTTGAGTAATAAAACTTATTACACAAAACATTACTAAATTTTTTAAACCATTGCCTAAATCTGAAGACAATATGTAACTTACCAAAATGTAAAGTCAAAAACTTATTTTATTTTAAACTGATTTTTATGTTTTTGCTTTTTTATTTCGTCGCTTAGGAACCTATCTCCTATATATAAATTACCATTCCATGTTCACGGTTTATGTATTCGCGGCATATTTACGGAACGTATACCTCGCGAATAAAAAGCTCCTACTGTTGTAATCATAATTATTTAATAAGAAGAAAAACAGTATATGTACCTAGAACGTGCAGATTCACTCAAAATGCAAATCTTCGACACTTTCTCCATAACTTCATGTAATTCCGTTGAGACTAGTTTAGCCTCTAATATAGCTTTAAGTAACGAAAATGAGTTAGCTTGTTTGTCGTCGTTTTGACAATCCTCCTCCGCATAAAGAAGAAGCGTTTTCAATTGATCCGCTTCCAAAGTATAGTATTTAACATTTCTCACTAGCACTGTTACGGCCTGAATATAAAATTGTTTTTATTTAAGGTAATGTACAAAAGTAATGATCATTTTATGTTACTATAACCTGCAATAACATATCTATACTATATATAAAGCTGAAAAGTTTTTTGTTTGATTGTTTGAACGCGCTAATCTCAGGAACTACTGGACCGATTTGACAAATTCTTTCAATGTAAGATAGTCCATTTATCGAGGAAGGCTATAGGCTATATAACATCAAGCTAAGATGGATAGGAGAAAAACAGTAATAAAAAATATTACGAAAACTGCAAAATTTAAAACTTTCAGGTGGTAGTTATTCAAAATCATGTATTAAAAAATTGTTGACCTCTAAAAGTTTTAAATAAAAATCCGCGATAGAATATATCTATCTTTTAAGGTTAACTTACTTTAACCATTTTTATGGTTATCAATAGACTATACTACGGTTTAAATCTTTCCACGCGGGCGGAGCTGCTGGCGATTGCTAGTATGTAATATAGTAATATAGTGTATATAGTAATTTTATAGTTAGTATTTAGTTGTTTTAAGCTTTTATTAATTGCTTGTTCACTGATAAAATACTTATGCCAGATATCAATAAAATGTATAATATATTAATAAGTTAAATTGTTCAAATGAATAAATATAAAAAAAAAACATTTTTCACACTTTTAGGGAAAATATATATTTTTTTCTTAGCAACATTGTATTCTTTTTATAGCTTATATTATGGTTTAGTCGAAATAACAATAATTGATCTCTGTCATACTTGTGAAAAGCAAATTCTAAATTTAGATGTACTCTCCGTTCTCATACATTACATATGTATGAGATCCGTTGTATAATGTATCCGTTCTCATACATGCAGTATTCGCCTAAAAACATATGCACTACAAACCACAATCGCTTACATCGCTCTGTACCAGCGCCATAAGTAAATTATTTCAATCGATAACGTGTAATACTGTATCAGTGTGACGAGCTTTACAATTACCGAATTTTACGGACCATTATTTTAGAACTTTGGGTATCGTAAGCAATCATTACAATATAAATAAAGCCACCGACAAATGTCTCTAGAATTATAAAAGAGGTATTATCCATATATGATTTGGTTATATTTCCAAGTAAAAAAGTTTCACGTATCCATCGACAAAGGCTTAAGGTTTTAGAATTTCTAAGGTTTCATTTCTAATAATTTCATTTAAGTACCAATAAATAATATTACCTTGAATGCATTCCGCACTAAATGGTAATTTTCGTTTTGTGTGCTTATCTCAAAAGTTGCATATTTATGCAAAATTGAAAAAATAGTCTTCACGATATCTTTAACCATTTCCTCTAACGATGGTGTACTTATTCTAATAGTCCACAGTGTTGCAATGCATTTTAGTGCACCTGTTGATACTTTAACATGGTCACTTTTAAGAGCATCCACCAGAAGTGGGATCAAAGGATCGACAAACGCTTTACAATCCATTCTAGGCACCTTTTCTCTTTTCAGTATAATGTACAACATGTTCAAACTAAATTCAACCATGACATTTGCATTTGTTTTTAAGGAAGTTTTAACATGTTTCGCTTGAGATTCTTTATTACGTTTCGGTATATCGGGTATAAGAAAACAATCTGGTTTTGCTCTAAGTATTTTTTCTCTTTGTGCCTCAGTCAATTCACGTTTCGGAGCGCCTAAAATAAACTCCGGTATGCTTTCTGACGCTATCCCATGAAGAAATATAAATAAATCTTCGATATCAATAAATTTGTTCGTGACTAAACCGCTTGAGATATGCGTGAACGCTTCTTGGACCTTTAGAACAATTTTCTTTGAGTAATGCTTTTGTAAAACATCTTTGAAAGGTAAAAGGAGGTTTATTAAACATTTTTCAGTAATATTCTGGGCAACAATCATTAAAGTTACGTAACTTTTCTTGCTCGGTTTTGCTTCCGGCGTTTTGTAATGCAGTTTATCAATCTCCTTCTCTTCAGATAACGCTCCGAATAAATCATTAGTACAAACATTAAGTATGTAATTTATATTATCATCAATTTCACCAGATTTGAAATCAGCTTTCAAAGCATCCAGCACACTGTGAATCGTAGCAACTAGGACATGAACTTGGAATCCTCTTGTGAGTAAAATGGTTAAATGTTCTAGAAGTACACTTAGATAAGATGTGCCAACCGTTACCATGATTTTCTTTAAAATATCTCTAGCTGCACTTCTCACTTGTTTTAATGGTGACTTCAAAAATGAACACAATTTGATGATAATTCTAAAATAATAAAATTTGTTACTTGATATTCCATGGTCTGATAATTGAGTAAATCAAATAATTTGCCTAAACTACTATTCGTAAGATAAATTTATTGACTGTTAACAGCATCAAATTAAAAGGAAAAGGTTAATGCTCTTAATCTATATATTTAAGTAAAATTAATTTTAAAAAAAGATGGTAACTAAACTAGAATTTTGCAACTTTAAGTTTTTATAATTGTATAATTGATATATTTTGTAATAATTTACGTATGGTATCCCTTATAAGCATGCTAGGTTCACATCAAGAAGACAACAATTATTATAAGCGAATTATTATGTTGAATTTTGATATCCTCAATTGTATGTCAGTTTTGTGAACTAAATAAAAAAAAATACCAAACTTCTGAATGTACCATACATTCAGATGCAAAAATCCTATGGTAAAATAATAACAAAAATTTCATACTGAGAAAAGAAACATATGAACAAACAGGAACAAATACAAACATATTTTGTTATTAGATTATTATTATAAAAAACTTACCCTGGCAGTTGATATTTCAAAATATCGCCCGGTAATCTTTGAAGAAGTTTTACGAGTGCTAATGCTATGGGTACTCGCAACATGTCTTCTTCTAGACGTGCTAAGCTAGTATGGCGGCGATTTAATTTGTGAGCTCCTTCGTGTTCGGTTAACTTTCCAATCGATCTAAAATACCATTAATCATAAATGTACAATTACTACTTATGTGCATTAACTTAGTGTTATTGAGTTTTAATAAATGTAAAAAATATATCCATCCTATAAGTTTTCTTGTTTTATTTTTGTTTAATTGTTTTAGTGTTATTTGTTTGCAGCCGTAAAACTTGATTGAATTATAAATTGTTACACAAAGATATATTTCTAATTATTTTATGTGCATGCATTTTGACTAAAGTCACACGGGTAACTCCAGACTAAGTCTAATTTTTGTATATAAATCTAAAGGTAACCAGTTTCTTAATAAAATTTGAGGCACTAAACAATTTGCTTTTTAAAACCTACTTCGAATAAATGATAGTGAAAATTAAATAAAAGATCTCACCGATTAAGTTGCGGTAATAATCCAGCAGTTAATGATTTGATTATCCTATTAGCAACTGACGGAGACACACTTGTAATTCTTTCATATGCTGGTAAGTCAACGATTTCTTTATTTGTTTCTTCTTCATCATCTTTGTATTCATCTACTAATAATTGATTCTCTATTTCTTGAATATCTTCAACATTATCTTCCTTAATATTATCTTTATCCTTATTTTCATCTGTTTCATCTTCCTCTGTATCAATGCTTTCATTTTTCAATTTTATATCACTTGTGTTTAGATCTTTTTTCCTATCATTTCTTATATTAGCAGTTAGTGTCTTTGGCAACTCAATATTCTTTGCTTTGGAGAAATCAAAATGAAATGCATCAATGATAGCAATAAGTATGCGCGTCAACTGCTTTTGATGCTCGGTTGTATGTCGTAATTTATTTAAGTATAGTTTCAGTATAACCTCGTAATGATACCATGGCAATAATCTACAACAGGTACCAATAACTTCTATACAAGCATCAATCAATGTATTTTTATCAGAGAACTTATCGTCACAGATATATAGTGAAGCTAAAGGTAGTATGAAATTTGTAAGAGTTCTTGGCGTTGGACATTTGGTCATCTTCTTAGCTACTTTAGAAAATTTTAATAGCGCTCGAACCCGTCTGTGAAGTTGAAGATGACAAGAATTATCAAAAAAGTCTACTTCTCTATCTTCTTTATTAGCTAACGGTGCTAAATCGGATAACACTACATCCGCTTCGTTGCATTCTCTAACTAATTCACCAAGCAACATTATACTTTCATTTCTTAAAATATCATTCTTACTGTCCCTTATTCCTGTTGATATTAATGAAAGTACAGTATCACGAACAAAAAATTGTCCATCGGGAGTTGACCGATACTTTATGAGCAATTTGGGTAAAATCTTCTTCAAACATAATCCTGCACTATCTCGTAAGCCTATATCTTTTTCAGTGCGAATAAAATAAAAACAAATATTCACAATAAGAATCGCGAGATCAATATCAATTTCATTTGCATCAACCATTTGATATATTAATTTATACGCATCTAATCTGCGATCAAAATCTGGTTGTTCAATCCATCTTTTATTAAACGCATTCATTTCTGTTATAACATTTGCTAATTTTAATAATTCATCTTTATTTGCTGTAGCATTCTCAGCTATAGAGGATAATAATCGAAGAAGAAGTTTTCTAATTTCAACTGGGCCTACTTTGTTAAACAAAACAGCTACCTTTTTAATATATTGTTGAGGTTTTGTGCTATGGCCAAGTAAGTTTATTATAGTATTAACTGCATGTTCCATATTTTCTTCTGCCATATTCAAACATACTTTTTTTACCAATATAGGTAATAACAGGCTGAGTAAATCATCACACATTGTTGGAGTAGTGACCAATTCTGTAACTCTAGACAATATGAGAAGATCTCTTTTGTTAACAGTATTAGATTTGGCAGTGTTAGCAATTCTCCGCTTCATAACTTCTAAAATGCTAGGCAAATGTGGAATCAAGATTTGACTTCCAAAATTAATATCATTTTTATCATTCTCGTTTACTTTTATCATATAAAAAGATTCTATTGTTATTTCTTTCTCTTCATCATCCTCAGTCAAAGTCAAAAGTTTTTCACTCATATCAAGTATCATATTTACCACCTCCGGATTAGTTTTAGGTGCCAATAAAAGCTTAAATATGTATGGTAGAGCATGCAATGACGTGTCTTCTTCTGAGCAAGACACGAGCAATACATAATATCTCGGATTTTGACACCAAGTATTAAAAAGTTTCAGTAAGGTAGTTGGAGAATGAACACCTTCAATATCCAGTCGCGATACGAGGGGAAATATCAAAGTATGAAATACTACAAATAACTCCTCTTTATTCCAAACATATTTATCAAATTTATCAAATATCTTTGCCAGAATGCCGACAGCCTGAGTTCGAAGATTTTTCATTGCCTTAACATAGCTTACATGTACTTTTTCCGTAACTGCTAAAATACTTGCTAAATTACAACAAACTGCAAAAAATATTTTCAAAAATTGAGATAATAAATGATCTCTCATACAACCTCCAAAATATTCACGAACAACATCAAACAAATTTAATATACTGTGTAATTTTCCGGGACTAATAGCTGCCTTAAGATTTATATTGTTAAAAATATTTGTAAATATTTCTTTCGGACTCATTGTCGTATACTCTTTTAAATGCGAGAACGCCATGTCTAGGAAAATTTTTAATTCATTTTCATTGCAGCCACTTATATACCTCATAACTAACGCTCTTCTAGTTTGACCACCCCCCTTTTTATCCGCCCCTAATTTTGTAGTCATTTTGCCATAAAGTATTCTTAATACAATAGGGATTACATGTTCTCTGTGTTCTGGCTGAATTGATTGAGAATCTTGGGTTATTTTGAACTTTGCAAGTTCACCTTTGAATTTATTTTCATCAACTAAATTAAGCAAATTTTCTTTATACGGAATAATGCTTTTATTTTTGTAGTTGAGAACACACTCTAAGGCATATTTTTGCAAACCAGGATTCTTGTGTTTCAAAAATTCTAAATACAGCTCCCAGAAAATAGGCTCTTTATGGAGGGCTCTAGGATTTTTAAATTGTGACAAAACTTGCATAATATTAATAAGTGTTTTAAATATGATTTTGCCTGAAATTTTATCATTTGAGTTCCCTTCAGGATTTTCTTCAAATACTTCGTCTAGATTATCTGCCTCAGAATTATCATCTTCAGTGCCCAATACTGCCTCTCTGTGTGTTTCAATATCGACTTTGAATATATTGCCAATACCGTTTTTCCTATACTCTTCATCTATAAATTTTAAGAAAAGAACAACAACATCTCTATTTCGTGCTTCAGATACTTGAATGCAATTAGACATTATTTTTAAAATCAAAGTTCTATAATTATATACATCTGGTCTCTCAGATATACTTGTATATTCAATATAAAGGTCTTTTATTATTTTACTATCACAATCTATGTCGTTTTCAAATTGGAATAAGTTAGGTTTATATCTTGCATTAGAAAATGAAGACTCAAGTACTTTATGATAGGTAGGCCAAAAATCATCAGCATTTAATGCATTGCCATAACCTGAGATCAATTCAACAACTGGTTCCCAAAGTAATTTGAAATTAATATATAAAATCCCCATCATATAATTTAAGGCATAAAGATGGAAATCAGTCTCTTTAGCTAATTCATACTGTGTAGAGTTAAAAGCCATATTTTGAAGCAGACTTATCTGAGATCTATATTCTTGTATAGAAGGTGATATAGATTCAACTGTATAGCATTTAGTGAAAATTTCGAATTTTTGCAAATCAAATTCACCATGTGCGGTTTTTTGGAGCTCTTCAATATTTTCAAATAGTTTGTAGATATGTGTTGTTAAGAGTCGCACCTGCAAAAATGATGTTTTCTTAACTATACATACAAAATTTAGATTATAATAAGATTGGATATGTACTTACAACATGAAAAGGTGATGATACATTTGGTCTTAAATATGAATCAACTAATGACAAAAATGGATAAGTCAATCCATTTTCATGTTCATATGCTGTTAAATATAAATCAAGCAGATTCAGTGCTACAATATAATTAGGATCTGCAGCGCATGGGAGTATTATGGGCAATAATGTTTCAATATCACATATATCCTTTAATCTTTTGCAGCTTGATATGTGTATTGCAGCCTCTAATGTATTAGCTAATAAAAACATTACTTTTCTGGCATGCTTTGATTGTGAAGTTTCATTGCTGTGAAACTTATTTTCAATACTTTGGTCTTCTAAATTATAACTACTCAATAATTTTAACAGTTTTGATATGAGATCACTTAACTTTTTAATACAAAAATCTACATCAAGTTTCTCTACGTGTGGTAAACAGAAGAGTAAATTCATTAACTTCATAGGATGTTCTATTATATTATCTACATCATCAGTTAGAATATTGTTAACATTTTCCATCAATATGGGCATTCCTTTTTCAAAATCAAGTGGGTATTTCACCCATTCAAATATTTTCACACCATTTTTTGATAAAGGTGCCTTTGTTAGACAAATTTTTGCTAATGTTGACATCACATCACTATCAAAGTTACTCTGGATTACAAACTTAATAAACGGCAGAAGGATGTGCATATCAAATTGTGAATAGTTAATGACATTTTGTACAAAGTTTATCAAAATTTTTGGATATGGCAAAGGTAGTAGGACTTTAATTAGAATGCCAGCATGTTCTTGAGACAACGAAATATTTGATGACAGCAACATTAAAGCTCCAATTTGTGAGCATACTTCTAATACTGTTTCTGATGACTGTTGGCATATTATTTTAACTACGAGTAATGAAAACTGTGGCGGATTTGTTAAGTACTTCCCATTATGGTGCTCTATCACTTGTCCGGTTAATCTTAACACATATTCAAGGCCAGCATTGTTTTCATCTTTTGTTGCTATATCCTCTATAACATTTTGGATACTTGTCCAAAATATATTGAACTCTTTAGGTGATATATTTTGTAAGCAGTCCTCAAATGTTTGTGTGAGAACATTAAAGAGAATTTCTTGGTGCTCTTTTATGTCTTTCAGATGTTGCAATAGAAGAGGCAGAAAGTTTTCTACACAACTATGAAATTTATTACCAACACCTCTTATTATTTCAAATATGAGATGACCACATCCTGTCACAGCCTGAAAAACATTAGATAATTACTATCATTAAAACTGTTTCGTTTCATATACTTTTCATCCATTCATACTTACATTGTCATTGCTTTGTAAATAGTTTAGAATCAGTTCAATAAATTTCTTTTTGTCTGTTATATCTCTGATCACAAATGCAAAGCTCTCAGCTGCAAAATTATTAATATACTGTGGATGTTCGTCACTCAGCAAAGGTATGATCCTATTTAAAATAACTCCAATATCTTTTTTCAAATACGGTTTCAACGTCTTGAATAAAAATGCCAAACATATCAAAGTCCATTCTAATTTCTCAGCATCTTTTGTTTTCAGTAATTTAATCAATATGTCTAAAAATTTTGGAAAATGTGGATAGAAATCAATCCTTAAATCTTTAGCTACTGACACCAAAATTCTGAAAAAAAAATAGAAATAATATAACTGTGTAAATATGTTCTTGCATATAAATAAATAATTCCTTATTCTACCCTTTTAGTTACTAGCCAGAACCTATATTTGATTAATATTTTATATTTAATTATAATTTTAAACAAAATAAAATAACCAATTAGCCTCTACAGTTATTAGTCTCTGTTTTTTTTGTTCTATTGTAAAGTATAACAATATTATATTATTATTGTATAGTATATCACAGTAAAGTCCTGTTAACATCCTTCGCATCCTCTATCTGCAATGACTCTTATTAAGGAAAGATTTCGCTTAGATTCACCATTTTTCTAAGTAGCTTACATAGCGTACTTAGCCTAAGTAGCATAGTAGTAAGTTTGTAAATTTTCCAGAGATTTAATAAAATATGCTCCACCACATAGTACTTTATCAAAATGCATGTGAGAAACTGATATATCAATTAAGCAAATAATTTTATAAAGACCATTCAGAGGTGCAAGTTTGTATTTTATAATTCACAATAAAACACATAAAAAATAAAAATAATACATACTCCAACAATGGTTGTAGACATAACTGGTCTTCCAGTAACAGATATTTTTCTAATGTATCCAAAACCTCACTCTTCTTATGAATCAACTGTGGAACTGTCACTACACCATATACTTCTTTTTTAAACTTTTTAAAATTTTCTGTTAAGTTTAGTCCATGCCATTTCTGTAGTGCCAAATGAAAGTGGCTCTCGATCTCATTTGGTTTACTGGAGTAGGCATGCTCTATGTGATACAGAGCAGCATGTCGGATGTCAATAGAATTTATACGTTCAGCAAAAGGTACAAACTGAAAGTAACCAGTATATGAAATATTATAAATGCATTAGTCTCTCTTATATTTGTGCCGTTTGCAGTCGAGAACCTAGGGCCATGGAGTAAAGTGCAAAATTTTTTTTATCCGTTTTAACACCTTGGTTGATTGCCTCTTCAGGTGACAAAAAGGCTGGCTCCTTTTTCGCACAAAGAATCAGCTTAGTGATTCAGCGCGGAAACACTGCCAGCATTCTTGGGACCATTCCACGTGGGCATGATTTGTATAGTTCTAGCGTGTAACTAATTTAAGATAGATATAACTTGTACATTTGTGCTGTAAATAAATTAAAAAAAGTCTCTCTGGAGTGATATGGATTGAATTTGATGCAATTAAAGAATCAATTCGATAATATACCAATACTATTTACTTGATTACTAATATTGTTGGATCTGATATCCGATATCGAGATCCGAATAAATAAATAAATAAGCACAACTGCATAAAAAAATTATATTCTTCTTTCGGGAACATGAACCTATAAAACATACTGTATCTCGATCTTCTAAAATAGTCTCCTAATGTCATGTGAATAACAAACGTTCTTTATACAAAATCTTAAAAATAAAGCGTAAATTACTTACACGAAAAGTGTTTGTGGATTTGTGTTTCACAGGTTTTGTCTTCATGATTACAAATAATGATGAGATATCATCAAAACTATTATATTATATGACTTATTTCATAATGCGAAAATAACGCGAAATACTTTTTTATGAAAATCTTCAGAAATAACCTGAAATCTTGTAAGTAAACACATGCACAGATAAGTAATTTGAATAACACGTGTGTTTGACATTGACGGTTCAGACCATAAGTTCAGACAATAAGTTAAAATTGGTTTTGTTGTCAAAACCAGTGACTAAAAAAACTATTTCCCGTGATAGCCTACAGAAAGTCTGTGTTTATCATTTTATACTGTCACATTATGTACAACTAAGAAAAAATATTTTTGTTCATACCTTCCATTTCTTAAGCATTAGACTTTCTACGAAGTAGAAAAGAAATAGAATCTAGCAATTTCACTATATTTATTAATACAGATATTATACATTAGTACTTAAGTAGCAATTTTTGAGGCTCTAAAGGACTTGATTCGAGGCCATTAATAAAACTGTCAAGTGTCAACAAAATAATATATTATCTGTGTTACATCATACATGTGCAAAAAAACAGATTTATGTACATATTTTATATTTTATAAATTATTTAAGTAGGTACATACATATCATATATTATCTTGTCTTTCTAGCTGTTCGATGCTTGCAAGATTTGTAAATTCACTGCCGTTGGGGCTATCGCAGCGAATAACTAAGCTTTATTTTCAGGGTAAGTTCTTATCATGCTGAAATCACAAATAACTGAACTAAACAAACAAATAACAAAACTGTCTTTTTTCATTACAACCTAAAAATAAGAAATAGTGATACAGAACACAGACTGAGTAAAACAGAGGCAGTCAGATAAATGGAGGCTTTGGTTGGGGGGCAAATTCAATGTTAAGGTTGTATTAGTGAATATGTGGTGTTAGTATAGTTAGTGACGTTAGCCGTGTGGTATCTGGCTAAGTAGAATAGTACCACCCCCATTTCTTACCGAGGAGTCGTAAAAGGCGACTAAGGTAAGTCGACCCGCCTTGTGGTATCCGGCTGAGTAGGATAGACCACCCTCTTTCTTACCGAGGTGTCGTAAACAACGACTAAGGTAAGTTGTCGGCCTCCTCGTGGCGCACCCTGGGCAAGCTTAGTCTTGGCGAACGGACCACTGTGGGGTGGCCAATCCAGTAGTCCCTCTGATTAGCAGAGGGCAATCTGGATGGGCCGGGGACTCCGGGGAGGTTCAATTGGGCTTGCTTTAAGTCTGGCTGGACATGGTCTTAGGCCACCGTCGGCAAAGCCCGTAAGCCCAGCAATGGGAACGGGGACCTTCGGGTTGCGATGAAGAAAACCTCTATAAAAAAATACCCGGTGGGGGCGGAAACGCCCACCAAGGCGCTGGGCTCCCTACTTGGGGCGCGGTCTCTTCTTGTCCACCGTATCATGAATCATCGGTGGGCAGGGAGCGATCGCGGGCAGCGATGGCCTCCTTCTGCTCTGCGGAGGGAGGCGGCGGAGCGGTTCCGGGAACTCTTGTTCTGGATCCAATCTGCTGCTGGTGAGTCCAAGTGGTAGCGACTTGCCTAAGCCCATCGACTACCGCCCTGTCAGGGGACCTTCGGACGTTCCGAACGGGGTATATCAGACGTCTGGCTGGTCTCCGAGGCGGTCGGTGCATCTGGTGCTCCCGATGCACCGGTTAGCGGAGGGGGGCTTCTCTTTCAAGGGGCCCCTACCCTGAGGTGTTTGGGTTCTCGGGCGGCGGTACCCATAAGGGGTTTTTTCCTGTATAAAAAAAAAATAAAGTTGATGTCAGGCAGACGTCCGGTCGTAAAATACGTAGCCTAGACCAGTAGAATAGACCACCCTCATTCCTTACCGAGGTGTCGTAAAAGGCGACTAAGGCAAGTTGACCCAACGTGTGGTATCCGGTTTAGTAGAATAGACCACCCTCCTTACCGAGCTGTCGTAAAATACGACTAAGGTAAGATGACATCAGGCCGTAAAAACGCAGCCAAATCATGTTACAGCATGTTTATAACATGGTGTGCCGACCCCACTTAGAGTGGGATAAGGGCAGGGGATACGAGGTGTGTTCAAAAAGTATCGCGAATTTTGTGTATTTTCAAAAATTATTTATTTATTTGTAAATATCTATTTTGTCCCCTTCAAAGTAATCCCTCTGGGATATTATACACTTGTGACAACGTTTTTACCAATCTTCGAAGCACTTCAAAAAATCATTTTTTTGTATCTTGTTCAGCTCCTCCTTCGATGCCGTCTTTATCTCGTCAATCGTGGCGTAGTGTCGTCCTTTCATGGGCCACTTCAGTTTCGGGAACAAGAAAAAGTCACAGGGGGCCAGATCTGGGGAATACGGTGGCTGCGGTATCATTGGTCTGTTGTTTTTGGCCAAGAAGTCGCGTACAAGCAGCGATGTGTGAACAGGGGCGTTATCGAGGTGCAAAAGCCAATTTTTGTTTTTCCACAAATTATCGATTAAAATCGAATGGCACGAGCCAATCAATATGTCTAGGTCCTCGGCAATTTCTCTATCGATGATTCGAAGATTGGCCAATACCATTTTCTTCAATTCACCAATTTTTTCGTCTGTTGTTGAAGTGCTCGGGCGTCCGGCACGCTCTTCGTCATTCGCATCTTCTCGGCCTTTTAAAAACATTTTGTACCACCGATAAACGTTGCTTTTGTCCTAAGTAGCTTCTCCATATGCCACAGTCCACACTCGGAATGCATCCGCGCACTTAATTTCGTTTTTCACACAAAAATCGATACAGGTTCCTTGTTCCATTTTTTGAATAATTAAAAATCGAAGACGAACCAAAACACGTGCAAACAAAGCAGCTGTCAACAATTAACCGAACATTCAAAATGGCCCAACTTGTCAGCATAAGTGAGAGACATATGTACCAACATAACGCCACAAAAAAATCGAAATTGGAATATATGTAACTCGCGAAAATTCAAAATTCGCGATACTTTTTGAACACACCTCGTATATAATATAGTTTGTGATGTCTAGCGTGTATGTTTATTTAGATATTCTCAAGGGTTATAGCATACAATCTTATCATTACTTTAGTCTTTAGTGCTTGTTCATAAATTATCTATCTAAGAAGGACATATTAATGACTAAACTTTAGTCATCTCAATTCAAACATTCAATACAGAAACATTGATATTACATAACATCACTCTATATTTACATTTACAGCTTTGGTTTGGAATCAGAGGTCTTCTCACAGTTTACAAGAACATCACGAGTATAAAGCAATGGATGTGAAAATATTGCCAGCGTTACAAGACAATTATATGTATTTGATTGTTGACAAGGCTACTAAAGAAGCAGCTATAGTTGACCCAGTAGAACCCCAAACTGTGTTGAAGGCTGTGGAAGATAGTGGAGTAAAGCTTACAACTGTTTTGACCACACATCATCACTGGTAATAAAATTAGTTATTAGTAAATTCAAATTATTCATTATAAAAATTTACTTTTAAATTTATTATGAAGTTACCAACTCTTGAGATTATAAAACATAACAATGACACCCTCATTAACGATCAGATAAATGTTTCTAGTTCAAGCTTGTTACACTTGTTCGCAAGCAAAATAAAATAAATGGTGGGGTTGAACGGATTAGTTTATAAAAAAGCTTATTTGGGTATTGCTTCGCTTTGCAATTTTGGTTGTGGAGTCTAAAAGAAGTCAAAAAGATGTGTTTGATGTGAAAGATGTGTGTGACAAAAGATGTGTTTATAAAATTAGGTTTGGACTATAATTGTTTTCCAAAAATGAGTGATTACACCATTTTGTCCCACATCTGTGTGTATAGGGAAAGAGACATGTAATGAAACATAGTAAATTTAGTTATTTGAATGCAACATTAAATAATCGATATTACAAAAAAATACAGTTTGAAAGTTTGGTTGTACTCCATCCCATAAAAGATGATTGTATCTTAAGTAAGCATAATATATTGTCCTATATTCAGTTATTAGTACTCAGCACACCTAAAATCCATATCTAGGAACATTGTTTTTTATTTTATTTTAGGGACCATTCAGGAGGTAATGAAGATCTAGTTCAACTGCATCCTGGCTTAGAGGTGTATGGTGGAGATGACCGTATAGGCGCTTTGACTACAAAAGTTGAACATAATACCCAGTTCAACATTGGCCAATTGAATGTGCAATGTCTGTTTACTCCATGCCATACTTCAGGGCATGTGTGCTACTTTGTTACAGTGCCACAGGAGGGAAATGATTCTGCTGTGTTTACAGGTGATCCCTACAAATATTTAATTAACTTAACACTTATTTACTTCTAGTCTACAGTTAATAACTATGGGAGCCATAGTTCAAATTCAAATTATTCTTTATTCAAATAAACTTGTAAGCAAATGCTTTTGAATTGTCTAGAGTTGACAATTCAAAAGCATTAGTTCTGCTTGTTCGAAAACTGTTCCTACCAAGAAGAGCGAGCAAGAAACTTGGCGGTTGCTATTTTAAAAATATAATTCCTAATACTATTTACATTTACTGTCTTGTACAGGTTCAAAGAGAGCTATATCCACACATTTTTCTAAGTAATCTTCATGAGTATAATAGGCTTTCTGTATCAGCCTCTTTTTAACAGTGTTTTAAACTACTGTTATGGCAAAGCTGAAATTTATTGCGGAATTTTACTATAGAATCTTATACCAAACTCACAAATGACTTATGTACATTTGCAAGGCGCAAAGCAGGAGCCGCAAGCTTATGTCAGTTCCTGCTTTGTCTATTATATAAATCTTTACTATATTACAACAATTTTTTAGGAGATACATTGTTCCTTGGTGGATGTGGAAGATTCTTTGAAGGTACCGCTGAACAAATGCACAAAGCATTATCAATACTTGGAAATTTGCCGGACGATACCAAGGTGTTCTGCGGTCATGAGTATGCTTTGTCAAATCTGAAGTTTGCTGCCCATGTGGAACCGGATAATGAGGATATAAAAAAGAAAATAGAATGGTCCCAGAATCAAAGAGAGGAAAAGAAACCCACGGTACATAACATTGTATATCTAATAAATAAAATTTTTATATAGAGGTAAAAAAGGCTAATTTATTAATGTTAAGTTTATACTATTTGTGTGTGCTGATTTAAATATCTCTGACCAAAAATTAAGGAAAACATGAGACTTCAGTGACTAATATGTTTGCCAGACTTGATATTAATCATAGTGGGATGGATTACTCATCAATTGTATACGTATAATATGCTATATTTAAATTACAGCATCAATTGTAACTGTGTGAAGTATTATTAGATAAATGCCAATTTACTCACAGATTAAAATCCCAAGAGCCCCAATAAGTTTACTATATAAAAAATTAGAAACTTATTAATATTAAAAAAATATTGTGAATACTAGTAATGTAAGCGATGTGTGTAATTTGCCAATTCACATTAGAACAGTATGGTGGATCTTTTTATTTTTTTTTATCTATAGGAAAAAACCCCTTATGGGTGCCGCCGCCCGACAGGAACAGGCGGCGGTTATGTCAGACTCGCACTGACTAAAACGACCTGTGTGCTCCACTAATGCTGATGGCAAGGACAGGGTTTCCTTGTACACATTGCCCCCATCCCCGCCAACAGCTCTGATCCCAGAGAACACCTCCTCCGGGTAGGGACCCCTCGAAAGAGAACCTCCCCTCCGCTCACCGGTGCATCGGGAGCATCAGATGCACCGACCGCCTCGGGGACCTGAAGCCAGACGTCCGATATACTCCGTTCGGAACGTCCGAAGGTCCCCTGACAGGGTGGCAGACGATGGGCTTAGGCAAGTCGCTAAGTGTGGTGGATCTATGCCAACCTTACTTTACAAAAAGGAGAGGACACCCTTTGCTCAGCCGTTGGATACAAACAGGTAGTTACTTTACTACTGTGAAATTAATGTTGACTACTATATATTTGCAGGTGCCTTCAACTATATTTGAAGAGAAACTATATAATCCATTCATGAGGGTGTCACAGCCATCAGTGATGAAACATGCAAAGAAAAGTGATTCAGTTGAAACCATGAGGGCTATTCGACTGGAGAAGGACAACTTCAAGGGATAATATAACATTCTGGCGGCAGTTGGGTAACACAGTTGGGCCAGTCTTTTATTTTGTTATGGGTTCATTTTTAATATATCTTTTAGTTATTATTGTAGTATATATTAGTTTATTTAAAAATTTTGTCATAAACTACTAGTGTTGTAAATAATTTTAGTAAATAATTTTTATCTTTTTCTTTGTGTGCTGCCAAATTTTGAAATCTTTTAATATGTGCCGCAAAAAAAAAAGGAAAGAGAATCACTGTCCTTAATTCTAGTGGAAAACAAAAAAGACTAAGCTGCAGCAAAGTGTGGCGGAGTCTGTTTTATATATTTTTTTTTTTATTTTAACCCTGTATTTAAGCAACAAAGTAATCTTTAAGATAATACAAAAGTAACTTTTTGATGAAATTTGTAGAATGGAATTCCACAAAGTAACACCTCATTTTATAACTCATATAATGATAATGTTAATATCAATTGATAGTTCTTGGCTTAAAGCTAAGTTGCAAAAAAATTAATGAGATCTTAATTTATTTATTGAAATCAGAATGTGTAATCACTTCTAACTTTTCCGAACCAGTTTTATAATGAAAATTTTAAAGTAAGTAGTTACATCAATTTTAAAGTTAATAGTTTAGATATTTTCTATGAATAACATTCCATGCATCACTAATCTGATTATAATTGATATTGATTGATTATTAGGATTGTATTTGCAATACTTTTAAATTAAATCATTAAACTTTGAGAAAATGTTTAGAATGTAAAACAATTGACTATACATAATATGACAAAACTTAAGACAATTATGAAATTCTGAAATCTTAATATTATAGATACTCAGGAAACAATCTATTTAGCAGAATTCTTCCTGTGTGCACCTAAGTTGCAAATATATGATAAAATAAAATAAAATAAGACAAAGAACATTTTTGTAATGCATATATCATATTATAACTTAATATTAAAGCTGATGATCACAAAAGAATTAATTGTTACTATTATAAGTTCTCTCATTGTTCTTTCTTAATGTATGCTGACATTTCTTCTGCATATTTTTCCTTTGATCGTTCAAACATTGCAACATAAACCTGAAAAAAATATTGTTTATTTAATCTCTAAGTGATTATAAATATTACATATATTTATGCTACTATTTTGTATTATAAAGTTTAAATTTATTATTATTTTGAAATAAATAATTGAGTTATATATAAATCTTGTTTTATTTCATTAAAAAAATTTATGACTTTACTTGTTAAAATAAGATACGCCGTATGGTATCCAATTGAATAGAATAGTACCACCCTCATTTCTTACCGAGGTGTCGTAAAAGGCGACTAAGGTAAGTCGACCCGCCGTGTGGTATTCGGCTGAGTAGAATAGATCACCCTCTTTCTTACCCAGGTGTCGTAAAATACGACTGAGGTAAGTTGGCGTCAGGCAGGCGGCCAGTCGTAAAAACGCAGGCAAATCATGTGACAGCATGTTTAGAATATGTTGTGCCGACCCCGCTTAGAGTGGGATAAGGGCAGAAAGATGATGACTTGTTAAAATAAGATGGGAAACATGGAAGCATCTATTCAAAATAATTATCCTGGTTTCGTTCAATTTTTTTTGAAGGATTTGGTCAGGCTTAAGACAAATTTAACATAATTGAAATACTATGTACAAAACTATAATGAAATACAGTCGCCCTTTCACTACCTGATATATCTTAAATATTTAAATGAGTTAATCTTGTATGTATGTATGTATGTATATATGTATGTTTTTGGGCATTAAAAAATACTAAAATTTATATTGAATTGAATTTTTGGCATAATCTGTCAAGTCCGTGTAGCTTATTCGGGGAACTGGCAGTCTCGAGAAATGTAAATACCAACCGCATAATATTTTTTTTAATTTGTAAAAAATTACCGAACTCATAACTAATTGGTTGGGTTGTTCCTTATAACACTTATGAAATACATCTCTAGTAAAGTGAGTATTTAGAAGTATTGTACATACTCTTTTTTCTTCATTAGTAAGTGCTCTCCATCTTGATGCTAATTGTCTTGTTATTTCTTGCTTAGTTGGTTCAGAGCCTACATCTGTTGCACTTTCAGCTACAACTAATGGCCTTTGTTCTTGGCAGAATTGAAAGAATGCATTGCACGGTTTCTTTGGAGCATTTGGGTCTCTTTCAGGCTAAAATATATATTTTTTTAATACTACAACTAGTAAACTTGTTAACCCCTCCAGCTAAGCTAATGTTTGTTAGGAGTGGGTTCAAGTCAGTAGTATAATGGCTGGGATTCGAACCCACGACCTCTTGGTTGCAAGTCTATTACAAATATTTACACTTATCAGATTCTTGCATATCTTATCATAAATTGCTAATATTAATGAATCATTGCAAATTTTAAGTAAAACACAATACAGAATTAAAATTAGTTGAAACTTAGTTTAAACATGCAGGTAAAATTTTGAAGCACTAATAAAACCTTGAGTAACATTTAAATAAATAATGCCAATAAATCTTACTTTATCAGCTTTACTTTTTCTTTTAGGTGCAGGTTTTTTCGCTCCACCAGTTTGTTTTTCTATTTGTTTGACTGCTGTTTGGGTTTTGGCTCCAGCTCGAGGGGACTTTGTCGTAACCTCGGGTTTTACTTCCACTACAACTGCTGTTGATCTGAAATTGTCTCCATGTTTGTCCAGCCTCTCAATCAACAATTTTATATCTTTTTTGTATCGTTTAGTTATTTTCTTCACTTCGTGTATTCTGAAACGAAATGTACACCTCTATCGCCAGATAATATAAATATAAGCCAGTTATCTTATTACAAACACAAACCTATTTACAATTCGCTCATTATCCTGTTGAAGCACTTCACATCTTTCTAACAATAACTGATATTTTCTCCTATAAATTTCTTCTTCTGATGGTAAACTAACCATATCATCTGAGTCGTCAGAAATATTAGAGCTGAGTTGCTGGACTGTCATTTTAATTTATTTTACGACTTCAAAGTTCAACGCGACCGATTTTCTTTTTATTTAGGTGTTGCCGACGGCTGTCATTTGAGTTTCTTTCTGTCAAGTTGGTACTAGAAATCGGATACACATATTATCTTATCACCAATTATAAACATCAAAAATTTATTATAATAATAAAACTACATAGTTTTATAAACAAAAAAATGAACTAAAGAAGTTTCTTAATAAAATAAACACTATTTCATATTTGTATCCATGAAGGAATTCAAGTATCCAAGCAAAATAGCAGTGGTATTGAAATGTGTATTTCCGGAAAAATGACAAAAATGCGCGCGCAAATTTCTATTTATATTTGGCGCGAACTAAAGGAATGTGGCTATTCCATAACATATATCAACGGTTACATTTGCTCCTAGATACTGTTTTCGCATTTCCTCCCGTTCTCCTCAGTCCTCCGCGTCCGAACGCGGTTGCGCAGTGCGTTTACTGATGCAGATCAGGTGTGCAGTATGTTATCTTAAAAATAACCGCGTGGTAGCGTATTTTATTGAAAATGTTTTTTTTACTATAAATAATGCCACCTTGGCTAGTGCAGAGAATATTATTTAAATATCTTTGTTTACATTTAATCAATCGTTCAAATGGTGATATAAAAAAAACGAAATAAAAACTGATAAATAAAAGATCTAAATACAAATGAATTCCAAAAACAGAAATGAAATGGATTCCGGCTCTTTCGAAACGAGCTATTTTTACATATTTCATATTATTATTTCTATTATATTTATTCTATGTTTTGAATACTTGTTTAGTTGACGAAAGGAAGGTAAGAATCTATTCATTTGTTTTATTAAATATATAATAAAATGTAACGCGATTATAATAAAAAAATGTGTAATTATTTTTGTTATTTAATTAATAATTTTAAAAGTGGCATTTCTACACATAGGAAACTTATTACTTATTTATATTTTTAACAAATAACTTATTGATCCATAATGCTAAATGTGATCTGCGTAAGAATGAATGCTTGATAAATTAATGGTATTGTTTATATATTATATGGGCACTTACACACACGGTCGTCTGTCCCCAAAGTAACTTAATGTTTGTGGTATGAGTGACAAGCAAGTGGTAAATATATGCATATATACTTAAATACAAATATAGACTCCGCTCGAAGAACCGACAAATTGTTTATAGAAAATGTTGGCCCTCGGCGGGATTCAAACCCGCGACCCGCGGAGCTGAAGACAGGGTTACTACAACTGTGCCAACGGGCCGGACGATATAATGTATAAATACTTTTTTAGCCATTTTAATGATTTAAAAAATATTCCAAATTTATTTTAATATTTTTAATTATATTCGTATCAAAAATAGTGCAGTGTTTTGTTACTATGATGCAGAGGGTAACCTACCGTCCGTTAACTGAAATACATATTTAACGGATAAAAAGTTTACCACAATAAAAAAGATATCTTTATTAAATCTTACACTGTTTCATTACATAGATGAAGCAATCCTATTAAGTTAAAGGATACACAAGTATCCTTTATCCTTTTGTAGGTTTGCCTTAGCCATTAGTAATTCATCTGGGTCAAATCGGTCTTTTTCGAAGCCATAGAGCAGGTTAAGCTCCTATTTTCAAACATATCGTGATTTCCGAACACGCGACGATGTGTAAAAGTAAAGTAAGTAAAAGTAACGGCCTGTTACTATCCCACTGCTGGGCATAGGCCTCCTCTCTCCATTTTTGGAGAGAAGGGTTGGAGCTAAGACCTACCACGCTGCTCCAATGCGGATTGGTAGGTTACACATATCCCTAGGATTCTCTAGAGATATGCAGGTTTCCTCACGATGTTTTCCTTCACCGAAAAGCGTGAGATAAATTGCAATTATCAATTAGACACATAAGTTTTAATAGAAAAACTCATTGGTGTCTGCCCGGGTTTGAACCCATGATCGTCTCTAGAGATTCACACGGTCGCACCGCTAGGTCATCACAGCTTACGATGTGACATGTGACATCTAATTTAATTTAGTCTACACGTCTGCCTGAGTCCGGGCTCACATGAGGCACAAAATGACGACATTCTCGGATGTTATTGGAGCTTTTGCTACCTTGTAACGCTGTAGAGCCGTTAAGACAATGTGAATTTAAAAAAAAAGTCGCGTGATATAAGCTAAAGGAGGTAGCAGGCAGATCGCGGGTGCGATTCCTGCCGCGAGCCAATATTATCTCAATCACAATGTGTCGGTTATTCGAGTCTGGGTGTATTTATATATTAAAAATTACATGTACATATTTAGCAGTCGCCTCTCACCCAAAACACCAGTATTAAGGTACATACTTTGGACGGACGACCGTGTTTGGAAATGTCCTAGTCTATATGGAAGTTCTACGTCTATATATCATTTAGTACCTGGGTGACCGAGTCTTGCTCAGTAATTATTTAAAAGATATAAAAAACGCAATTAAAACAATAATAAAGAAAACAAGCGCTGGGTGACATGTGGGAATCGATCCTGGGCCTTGGACTTTTGGGGTTCGTTACTATTAGGCTATCACAGCTTTGCATTTGACAGCCCAAATATCATTTGCATTCAAACTACATTTTAGCATTTTTAAATGCCCGAAAACAGCTATCAAACGATACTTTTTTGATAAAGCCTAGCTATATCTAGCTAGCCTGGATCGATTTTTCCCACCCAAAACCTGATGAATTTTATGAAAAACGTAGGTGCCGTTTCCGAGATTCATTATCTTCCTTATCCCACTAAATGGGATCGGCACAACATGTTATAAATGTGTTGTCACATTTGGCTGTGTTTTTACGACCGGCCGCCTGCCTGACGTCAACTTACCTCTGTCGTATTTTACACCTCGGAAAGAAATGAGGGTGGTACTATTCTATTCAGCCGGATACCACACGGTGTTTCCGAGATTCATAATATATATACATATAAGATTAACTCATTTAAATATTAAAGATACTGTTTATGTAATCTAAATGATTCTCTTTCAGTTTTCCTTCAAATATTTTTCATTGAAACATCACGTGTCAACTTATAAAAGTGTGACTAGACGTTTCGCCGCGTTATTCGGGTATAGTTGGAGAGGTAATAAATATATGCGATTGCGAAAACCAAACTTGGTTCCAACCAAGAGACTGCCGGATGCCTTGATCATAGGGGTTAAGAAGTGTGGAACAAGAGCGCTACTGGAGTTTTTAAGGTACATAGCTAGATTAAAACTACTTATCAATACTGCTATACTTATGTATAAAGCTGAAGAGTTTGTTTGTTTGAACGTGCAAATCTCAGGAACTTCTGGACTGATTTGAAAAATTCTGTAACTATTTTAAGGGCTTTAACTATTTTCTATTTTTTTTTTTACAATTATCACCGATAAGTAGTAACAACTTAGCATCACCCACCTTTCGATAGCGTTGTACTGCCATGCACTGGAAGGTTCGAAATCCTCGATATGTCCCGGCGGCCGGCCGTTTCTTGTGACGCCAGGGGAATTTGCTCGAACAAACAGTAACACTATTAAGAGTCCGAAACTCGACACGCTCTTTAAAGTTAGGCAGTGCATATGGCAAGTCCCAAATGAATTGTTTTACAATAAATTTGCTACGAATTATGTATAGCGAGCGGCCATTAGCGAAGGTTC
This sequence comes from Morpho achilles, assembly GCA_947086495.1. NCBI lineage: Eukaryota > Metazoa > Arthropoda > Insecta > Lepidoptera > Nymphalidae > Morpho > Morpho achilles. Next base: position 13,212,208 of record CAMTZB010000013.1, read on the forward strand.
CGCGCTCACGTAGACACTCGCACGGCGAGAGACAAACCGATCGGCGAGTGGCGTTTTCATTGCTAAATCAAATCAAAGTCAAATCAAATCATTTATTTGCTTAAAGCATGGATACAAATAGATGTTATAACTAATTTTAGAACATGTTTAGTCAAGTTTGACATGCAAATTATTTAACAAAGTAAAATTAGAGTTCACTTATTATATTATTATTATATACATATTATTGTTATATTATTATTTATTATATTATTGTTATTAAATTATTTATTATAAATTATGTCAAGGATATATATATTTATTTTTCTTTCATAAAAGTTCATGTTCTAAACTGACCGAGTAAGTATTCATTTACACTATAAAAGCAATTTACTAATAGCCATTGAAATATTTTTTCTATAAAAATGTGAAATGACAGGTTATCTATTTTAAAGTTCGATGGTAGTTTGTTATATATTTTTATACACATTGCATAACAATTTCTTTGAAAAAAAGCAGATTTTATTCGGACCGGCAAGACTAGCCTATTTGGATTACGAGTATTTCTGGGGTATACATCACATGCTTTCGTGAACAGCGACTTGTGCTTTTTTATAAATATTATTATTTCATAAATATACATACATGGGAGTGGCAGTATTTTCAGTCTTCGAAAAAGGGGTTTACATGAATCTAAAGGACCAGCACCACAGACGGCACGTACACATTTTTTTTGGGCGATGAATGCTTTATCAATATTGCAAGAGTTTCCCCATATAATTAGACCATAGCGAAGATTACTAGATATGTAACCATGATAAGCCATGAGCGCTGTACTTTCATTAACTGTTTTGTAGAGCCTTCGCAATGCATAAATGAATTTATTAATTTTGTTACATATTTTTGTTACATGCGATTTCCAATTACAGTTCCGATCTAGCTCTATTCCTAAAAATGTTGTTACACTATCATGTTCAATTTTTTTATTATTATAATTTATATTAAGGTCTTCTGTGATAGTTGTAGGATCTTTAGTGAATTGAATGTTTTTTGTTTTATTTATATTAACTGTTAAGTTATTGTCCTCTAACCATTTAATAATATTAGTCAATGTAATATTTAAATTTTGTTCTTCTACTATAACTGATATATCATCCGCAAACAATGTACAGGGCTCTTTAACACAGTTCGGGAGGTCATTTATGTACAGAATGAATAATAAAGGACCTAATACGCTTCCTTGTGGAACGCCACACGGATTATTTTTATTGTGCGATCTATAACTGGTAATTGTGGAGCCTTCTAGTCTTTGGATTTCTACGTATTGAAGTATATCCTTTAGATAACTTTCAAGCCATTGTAATGCTACTCCTCTAATACCATAATATTCCAATTTATATAATAATAGATCGTGATCCACAAAGTCAAAAGCTTTCGACATGTCAAAAAATAAACCTATGATTGTTTTACGTTTGTCTAAACTATCAATAATATATTTAGTTAAATTAAAACATGCCAAAATCGGTGATTTGTTTTTTTGAAACCCATATTGTTCATTTTTAATAGCATTATTTCCGGTTAAGTAGTTTAAAAGTCTTTCGTGCATTACTTTTTCAATTATTTTAGAAAATATTGATGTCATAGTTATTGGCCGATAATTATTCATTTCGTAATGGTTGCCTTTTTTAAATAACGGTCTTACAATTGAAATCTTCATAATTGATGGAAATTTTCCATTTTTAAATGAAAGATTAACCATAAATGTCAGAATTGGTGTTAACTCCTTACAACATCTTTTTATAATTTTAGTGAGTATCTCATCATAACCCACCGACCACGTATTTTTAATAACCATAATTATGTTTTTAATTTCATCTTCCATACATGGTGTTATAAAAATACTTTTTTCTGGGGATATGAAACTACCATATAAATGGTTTTTATTATAGTTTTGTTTTAGGGGGGTATGTGTTGGCCTATCAGTATAATAGTTATTAAATTCATTAGCAATATCACCTGGTTGTACTACTATATTTCCATCTTTAATTATTTCCTCAATAAATTTACTAGACTTTTGTGGAGCATTTTTTATTAATTTCCACGTAGCCAAGCATATATTTTTAGATTATGAAAGAAATTTTAGATTATAAATTTTTTTCGACAGTATTATGCACTTTTGTAATGTTTTAGCATAGGAAATGTAATTTTCTCTTTTATATTTTCCTTTGTAGCATAAGAATCGCAATTTCCTCTTTTCTGCAGAACTACTTTTTATACCTTTGGTTATCCAACGAGGAGTCTTACGAGACTGTGAAATGCATATTTTTATAATAGGGAAGCACAGTTTATAGTATAAAGAAAAAGTATCATGAAATTCGTTTAAAGCTTCGTCTATTTCCTCTTTCTCATATATGTTGCCAAAAGAAATTTTACTTAGACAGTACATGAATTTTTTTATGTTATCTTCGGAATAGTCACGTCTATATGCGTAAATATTTTTTGGTGGAATCTTTGATGAATCAACAGTGAAACTGAGGACTTGGGCAGTTTCGTGATCAGATAGTCCAAGTCTAATTATTTCACCTTTAGCATTTGATATATCACTAATAAACACTACCTACATATCGGTGAATAAAAAAATGACAATTGCCCAGAGACAAAAATATATTACGAAATAAATTATGAAATATTTACGAACAATTTATTTTAATTATTATCTTGTTGAAGTCCTGTTAAGCTATGACATGTACTCTAAGTGGTTCATACCCTACATTACAGGTTTTTTTGTGGAAATTTCACGATTTCGTGCTGTCCGTCCCACTGTTCCTAGCAAAATAATATATTATAAAGTAATTCCAGTTATAAATTATATTCAATGAAAATAAGTACAAAATTTACACGCTTTAGCCGCTTGCGGCCACTTTCTGTCAAGAAAAAACAAAAGGTGGTTAAATAGGGAATTGCAAAATCCAGAACTTAGCAAAACAGATGGACGTTAGCTAACTAAGTAATTGGGACTGTGACCGCGTAATGGAAGTTGCAATATTAGGATAGCATCAAATATTTGGGAAAGTTGTATTTCAAGCAGTGCCTTTTAAATGAATCGTTGAAGAGACACATAAAAATACTTCTCTCTTAACTGTTGTAGGCTACATCCAGATGTCCGCGCCGCAGGTTCAGAAGTGCATTTCTTTGATAAGTTTTATCATAAAGGATTCGAATGGTACAGGTATGACACCAAAATATAATTATATATAAACAAGTATGTATTTACATGAATAAGTTTGTAAAATTAGCCCTGAAAACTTCTAGGGACAAGATGCCATCAACGCTTAAAGGCCAGATAACGATGGAAAAAACCCCATCCTATTGGGTGACCAGATCCGCGCCAAGGCGAGTCTTTGCAATGAACCCTTCGGTTAAATTGCTGGTTGTGGTTCGAGATCCAGTTACAAGAGCCATAAGTGACTACACTCAATCAGCCAGGTAAGTCAAATCTAAATAAACAAAAGAGAAAGTATGTTCCTTCTATACTCCTAAAAGGATGGACCGATTTTCAATGAAATTTTCCGACAATCTTTAGCTTGACTTAGCGATAATTCTGTAAGGTGTGGTCGAGATAAGAGCTTTTTTTACTGTGAAAAAAAGGAGCAGCCTGTTACTATCCCACTGCTGAGAATAGGCTCTGTTTTTGGAGAGAATGATTGGAACTAAGATCTGCCATGTTGCTCCAATGTGGATTGGTAGGTTACACATATCTCCAAAATTAACTAGAGATATGCAGGTTTCCTTACGATGTTTTCCTCCACCGAAAAGCGTGTAATAAATTTCAATTATCAATTAGACACGGTTTAAACAGAAAAACTCTGCCCGAGTTTGAACCCGTGACCTCCTCGAAAGAGTCGCACGGTGTTACCGCTAGGCAACTTCAGCTTCTTTTTTTATAGTAATTTACTACTTTTTATTTTATATAGTAAGACTTTAGTTTAGTTGGACTTTGTATAGTTTATGGCTTCGTCTACAGCAAACGACCTAGCCTCCCGCGGTTCGAAGACTTGGCCTTAGTCAACAGTACAGTGAGCTGGGGTGGTGTGTGGTCTACTGTAGACTCAACATGGCCTCCAGTGAGGCTTGGCATATACGCGCGGCCATTACGACGCTGGTTAAAGCAGTTTCCAAGATCAAGGCTATTGCTGATAAGTGGGGAGCGGCTAGTAGCAGACCCTGCAGCTGAGATGGCTAGAGTTCAGGTATAATTAGACGTTAGGAGTTTGATTCTTAAACTGAATCAAAAAAAATTGTAATGGAAATTTAATGAAAATCTGTCAGAGTTGCAACTTACACAGTCTTAGTACGAGGTGTGTTCAAAAAGTATCGCGAATTTTGTGTATTTTCAAAAATTATTTATTTATTCGTAAATATCTATTTTGTCCCCTTCAAAGTAATCCCTCTGGGATATTATACACTTGTGCCAACGTTTTTACAAATCTTCGAAGCACTTCAAAAAATCATTTTTTTGTATCTTGTTCAGCTCCTCCTTCGATGCCCTCTTTATCTCGTCAATCGTGGCGTAGTGTCGTCCTTTCATGGGCCTCTTCAGTTTCGGGAACAAGAAAAAGTCACAGGGGGCCAGATCTGGGGAATACGGTGGCTGCGGTATCATTGGTCTGTTGTTTTTGGCCAAGAAGTCACGTACAAGCAGGGATGTGTGAACAGGGGCGTTATCGAGGTGCAAAAGCCAATTTTTATTTTTCCACAAATTATCGATTAAAATCGAATGGCACGAGCCAATCAATATGCCTAGGTCCTCGGCAATTTCTATATCGATGATTCGAAGATTGGCCAATGCCATTTTCTTCAATTCATCAATTTTTTCGTCTGTTGTTGAAGTGCTCGGGCGTCCGGCACGCTCTTCGTCATTCACATCTTCTCGGCCTTTTAAAAACATTTTGTACCACCGATAAACGTTGCTTTTGTCCAAAGTAGCTTCTCCATATGCCACAGTCCACACTCGGAATGCATCCGCGCACTTAATTTCGTTTTTCACACAAAAATCGATACAGGTTCCTTGTTCCATTTTTTGAATAGGTAAAAATCGAAGACGAACCAAAACACGTGCAAGCAAAGCAGCTGTCAACAATTAACCAAACCTTGGATAAAGAATACACTGGATGCCGCCTTAGCTATTTTTGTGTGTCCGTTTTATGCTTGTGTGAACTTTTAGAACTGCATTAGTGTGCGTGATTAGGGAAGTACTTAGCTTATCGATAAGCTAAACTAGGCGTCGATAATTATCGAAGCCTAGCTCAGGTACTGTAAAGTTAATATACAGTTGTAACCAACCTAGTTGGTTTACTTGAATAGATTGATTTAATTTCCTGAGTGTACAGTCGGCAGTATAATGTCATGAATTATCCGATGCACATCTTTACTGCATATCTTACTGTGATGGGTGGTTCTCAAAAATGGTATCAGTCAATTGACTGTGAGCCTAGATTTACCAAAGAATCCTTTGAAGCGTTAAAAATAAAGTCGAAGGTGCAGCCCATACTCGGTGCTTTATGTATAGATGAAATGTTAACATAAATGTTAGTGCTTCAGTGGCCAACTGAACAATATCATGATCCACATTATTCCCAACATTTACATATCCGTGAGACCGGTGACAGCTTTTATCCACTGTTCTCTTATATGTGGGCATTTAGGAAACCTAAGAAAATAATCTAAAATTAGAGAATTCGTATTTACTTGGCTAGTAAATATAACTTTGACTGATATTTATTGATACATAATAATTCGTTAGTGTGTACATCACTACGTAGGTAACACAATTCAATCGAATATTTAATGATTAATTTCTATGTTTTATCAGTATCCCACACTCGTGCCGGCTAGAGAATATCAAACTGTACTGATACATTATAATCTGAAACGCTTTAACTGAATAAAACGCTTTAATTTAGCACGCAAATGAGAGTCAAAGATTTACTTATGAAATGGTAATTCCGTGTTTTTAACTCCTCCTTTCGTTGTTGTTGATGGACACGTTAAGGCAGCACACGACATATTCCACCTTTTTTGAAAAAATATATCAGTAACACTCGTATTTGTTTTAGATTTCAAGAAATAATCTTCAACAAACTCAATGTTATGGCCTCATTTGGTGTCACCAACTGGACACATTTTTAGCGACGTTGCCAAACTTCATCACAATCTTTTTCACTCTTATGTATAGTTCGCGATAAGAACAGAGACAAACGATAAATCGCTTACACACAGACGCAAGATCGGCAACATCTTTTGGCGCCGTCCAGTATATACTACGTCCATGAACCAAACATTCAAAATGGCCCAACTTGTCAGCATAAGTGAGAGACATATGTACCAACATAACGCCACAAAAAAATCGAAATTGGAATATATGTAACTCGCGAAAATTCAAAATTCGCGATACTTTTTGAACACACCTCGTATATCAGAAAGGATTTATAGAAGCAGGCATTACTTTGCGAAATTCGATTGCACAGAAATTATAATAGAATTATTTTGCTATAATCAATTACCTAATTAACGAGCATGTAAATGTCTTCAATTCCGGTTTGCCACACGTGTTTGGAGGAGAAATTATTTTTTGGTGGTTAAAACTATTCTTATATAAGATTGCTTATATGGGCGGTGCGACGCATTACGATTTTGTCGTGGAGCCTATTCTTCTGATGATGCTTTGGTTTCTGGGCGAAACGATCGTAGAGATTGTGGCAGTGAGTGTGTGTAGTGCTTGAGTGGAGTTAAATTTTATCAATGCTAGTCTCGGAATATGATTCTTTTTCAGGATTTCCTTGGTCTTAAACGCGTGATAACAGAGAAACATTTCTACTTTAATTCAACGAAGGGCTTCCCTTGTCTTCTTAAATCGGAAACTTGGCCCACACCGCACTGTCTTGGCAAAACAAAGGGCAGAAATCATCCCTACATAGATCCAGTGGCGATAGAACGTTTAAGAGAGTTTTACAGACCGTATAATGAGAAATTTTACGAACTTTCCGGCATGAATTTTGAATGGCCTTAAAATTGTAGAAAGTGCAAAATTCAATACTATACAGTATCAATAGTGTGTATGGCAATTAATGATGATTTTGTATAAAAACATATCTTAACTGCAACCCTGCACATTTTAATGTAGGAATGCTTTACTTAGGTTATAGTTAAGTAGATTAGCAGAAAAGAAAAAAAATCGCTATTAATAAAACGCCAAATACCTACCTAATTAACCGTCATCATTTTAAACTCATATAATAAAATAATAGAGATATTATATAGTAGAGGAGAACAATATAAAATATGTACATCGACAGTAAAAAGGAATCAAACGGATTTATCTATCTCTGTTTTTTATGTGTCATTAGACAAAGATAAAAAATATGGCTTTCATATTCCCTTTCTCATGTGTTGCGACTATCACTTAAGTAAGGTCCACACGAAAGCGACTGATCGCCGGCAACTCGCTGGTGACTGGAAAATTGGCGAGTGGTCGTGAATTTAATGCTACAATTGCGGCGATACGATCGCTGCATATGTGTTATCACTACATAGTATAAAACAAAGTCGCATTCTTTGTTTGTCTCTATATCCCTATGTATGTCTGTAAAACTACGCAACAGATTTGGATGCGGTTTTTTGGCTGTTTGAATTTAGATATTATATAAAGCAGGAAATCTTCTTGATATAGGGAGAGGGGAATTGTTTTTGTCCAAATTTAATGCGTGCGTGCCACGGGCAGTAATGACTAGGTACATCAAAACTACTGGATCGATTTTAATCATTTTTTTTCACTGAGTGACATGGGCTATATATTTTATATCCGTGCGAAATAGGGGCAGGCCGCTAGTATATTATATGACACGCAGCGACATAATGCCAATTTCGGAAAATAAATTAAAATGGCGGACATTCGTAATTATTCACATGAGTTTGTAGTGGAGTTTAATGGACTTTACAGAAATTTACCGGCATTGTAGATTGTAAAAGCAAAGTTGCCTTTTTAAAGACATTATAAATAACGAAGCACACTAGAACCTGTAAATTTCATTGAAAAATCACAGAGGTCCATTCACATCTACTACTAAATGGACAATGAACGATCGCTATAATGTAGACAAAAGCTTAAAGTCGCTGGCGACTGGCAAGTCGACGACGATCAAAATCGCTGCGTGGAGACCCGGCATTATACGCCTGCCAGTCTGCCGTAGTAATATCTCTATAAATAAAATAATAGTGAACTTAACATCTACACAATAATGTAGAAAACAATTGTATGTTGCCCAACTTATTTTGAATAATAGCTCCTTACCTAAAATCTTCCAATTTTTATACTTGGATATCTTATTGTACCTACTTAAAAATCTTTCATTGGTAAAATCCCAAATTCAACCATACATTTTTATGTAATAATATTACATAAAAATGTTTGAATTTAATATGAAACTACATTTGTACTAGCTTTTACCCGCGACTTCCTGCGCGTGATTTATTATCGCGTGATAAGTTAATAATAGATGGCACGATTTTATTGTTGTCCTACTCCTGTAGAATTAACAGGATTTCGATAGCCTATATATTATTCTGGTGTATGAGGAATAATCGTGCCACATTTCATAGATATTGGTTCAGCGGATTCGCCGTAAAAGAGTAACAACATACATCCATACTCACAAACTTTCGCATTTATAATATTAGTAGGATGTTATAACATATCAATGAGTAAAATTTAGCAATCATAGTTTCGTCTAATATTATTATTAAGATTAGATTTTTTTTGTCGTTGTTTAATAATATTTTTGTTGTTGGTGACAATATGAAATTATTATTAAAAGAACAGAATGTGCTACTCATAGCATAACATAAGTAATTCAAAAAAGAAACAGTAGTTTTATTTGAGACGACACGTATATCACAGAGATTAAGGAATTATCTAGATGTTTAGTGCATACCGTTTTGGTGTCTCTATATGTCATGCAAGTATGGAGCGAAAGTAACATTCCTAAAGTTTAGCGCCAGATGTTTAATGATAAATCACTTTAAACATATTAAAAGAACTGATTTTTAATAAATAGAAATAATATAAATATAATAATATAAAAGCTGTAAAGTACTTTTATAGCTTTTATATTTTTTTAATTTTATTTATATTTAATTTTAAAGTAACTAAACGTATACAAAATTTTCTTTTTTTAATATTTCTTACATAGAATAAAAACTTGGTTTAGGATAATATTTCGTAATTTATAGAATTAGGCGTTACTTTGCGGAGATCCATAATACAAAAGTAATAATAAAATTATAGAAAAATAATTTTATCCGCGATGAATATTTTTTTTTAATACTTTTATAATATTTCGTATTAAATTTTAGGTTTTAGGGATAGCACTGCCCTGCCCCTAATATTTTTGTTGTTTTGCTACACTATTGATACCTCTGAGTTAATAGGTAGGTATTGTAATTTATTGGATTTTTTTGTATTGTTATTCTGATACAGGTTTTTTTACGTGTGGTATCCGACTGAGTAAAATAGACGACCTTCATTTCTTATCGAGGTGTCGTAAAAGGCTACCAAGGTAAGTAGACCCACCGTGTGGTATCCGGTTGAGTAAAATATACCACCCTCTTTCTTACCGAGGTGTGGTAAAAGGCAACTAAGGTAAGTCGATCTGCCGTGTGGTATCCGGCTGAGTAAAGTAGATCACCGTCGTGGTGTCGTAAAATACGACTGAGGAAGTTGACGTCAGGCAGGCGGCCGGTGTAAAATAAGCAGCCAAATCATGTGACAATATGTTTGTAACATTTTATACTAAAAAATAATTTTCATTTTTGCCTCTCTTTAGTTTTCTCGACAGTTATAATGACTTAGTTCAGAGTAAATGGAACTATGCCAAAACGGTAAATATTCGATAAATACTTGGGTTATTTTAATTTAATATTGCAACTTAAGAATTAATATTTTATCTTAAGCATCACTTGAATATATACATTTTGTGTACAATAGGTAATATAGATGTAAGTCTGCACTATACAATCCGTCGAACATATATGTTTGCTTTAGGAAAGCTTTAAAATGTATTAGACTGTTATAATAAGTTTTAATTAAATAAAGAAAACTTGAAAATATATTGTTTAATTTTTTTCCATTATTTTTTTTAATTTGAAATCCATCGTATTAGTAACATTTTGACTACTGGCCAAACGATTGAGACTGTGGTAGTGAATGTGTGCTATGCTATTGTAGTGTGGTGACGTATGCGTTTTACGAATCCTGCATGCATACCGAAGGTATAACACAGATAAAAGTATCAGCCTTACTACCTACCCCACTGCTTGGCATAGGCTTACTCCCTCCGTTTTTATTAAAGTTTGGAGCTTACCTAAGACCTACCACGCTGCTGCAACGCTATTGGTAGCTAACACTTCACAGAATTATCTAAAGATATGCAGATTTCCTCAGGATATTTTCCTTCACCGAAAAGCGTGTGATAAATTGCAATTATCAACGAGACACATAGGTTTAACAGAATAACTCATTGCCTGCCTGGGGTTTGAACCCGTGAAAGAGTTCGCAAGGTCTCAGTGCTAGGTAATCACAGCTTCTACAAGGTGTAATATATCCTATATATTTTTTAAAATACCAGTTATGATACTTAGAGTAGCAAAGCCACCCTAATATGTGCCATATTACTATCCGCCTACCGATCGACAAGAGTAAGCAAATTAATATATTTATCTACTCTGATACTATAATACAAAGATTATAAAACTGAAATAAAAATTCTTATGACAAACATTACGTACAGGCCAAAAATTAAAAAGTTTTATTACGATACAGGTCTTGTATGGACACCTGTATCATAATATAACTTTTTAATCATAACGATACACCTATACAACCTCCAGCTGGACCAGGTCGAACCTCTACCTTTAAAAAAAGGTTTAATGAACGAGTCCGCAGCGATGCAACACGCATGCGCAATCGATGTTTGCGCCTTGGCGCTAACATTTGACATTTAAAAAATCTTTTCAATATTAAAACAAAGTTTGGTTTTCATTAATATTGTTTTACGTATTATAGTCTGAGTAGATAAAGTAGTGTATGACACTGTACATAACTTGGGTCTTATAACACTCGTGTGATACTATCAAAAACACTCGCCTGCGGCTCGTTTTTTTAAAACACATTCGTGTTATAAGAAACCTTATTATGCAACAGTATCATAATCTACTGTTATAATACGTTTCTAATAAATTAAAAACACAAATAATTTTTTTTCATATTTTACTCTGGATTATATTCCAATACATAATAATAAGTTTTTTAAAAACTATTTTATTTAATTTTACATACATTTCTAAATATAAAAATATTTCAGAAAGTGAACAGAATTTCGTCCATCAGAAGCGAGGCGATATCCCACATTACTAGTAGAAATCCTAAGCTCTCGAGCTAAAGACAAGAAAGATAAATATCTTTGCAAAAGATATAATCACTTTCTAGCTTGCATGTGTTTCAATTATAGATCTCTTATATCTTGATACTAAAGAGTCAATTTCCGTGATGACGACTTTAGAGTTAGAGAGAAAGAGATGGGTTTATTTAAATTAAATCAATTAAAACGTAAAAGAGAGAGACGGATAGCTATTGCATGTTTGTATTAAAAGAGCCGAAGATATAAAGGATATATTTGTAGTATTAACTGCCTTATTTTCTCTATAAGCCGTACTGAGCTGAATGAATTAAAGATATAAAAGAGTGATATATATCGCAAGATCAAAAAATAAAACAATCTTTTCTTGTCAGGGATACATTTTGACCATATCTAATTTCTAGTGACTAGATATCCCGAGTGAGATCCGGTTTCCATCAATCAGATATCATCATGTTAACGAACATACTATACAATAACACGATATAATAGAAATACCACAACTCCCGTTCCGAGATGCTCTTCTCTTGAAAGACGAACAAAGACTGACTGTCACTGAAACGTTTTATCAATAGGAAGATTCAACCGGAAACAACAACGGCACAGTGTTCCCAACATTTCAATAAAAAAGGTCGTGATACTCTTGTTTCATGACTGTGGTGCTATAAAATACAAAGCGGAAGACAATGGCGACAACAATCATTTCCAAATCTCAAATAATGCCTTATTTTTGAAGCAATTTTTATACAATACAGCATTAATCCTTATTCAATTAAGCACTTTAAATAAATTGTTGATTTAATATAGATCAATATGGCCGTTTACAGCATGTAATTTAAGTGAATATTTTCGGAGATATTACAGATTTAAAATGCCGCGAGGACGCAACACTTCGACTTTAGCAGCTATGTCGCTCTTTCAAGAGTTGGTTTAAAGACATTCTGTAATTAATTGTAAAAATAAAATACATAGGGAAATAAAGTAAAAGTAAATAAGTAAAAATGTACTATATGAATTTAGATATTCCAAAGATAACAGGAAATCTTCTTGGTATAGGGAAAGGAAATTGTTTTTCTCCAAATTTAACACTTGCGGGCCACGGGCTGTAATGAATAAATCAAAACTACTGGATCGATTTTAATCATTTTTTTTACACTGACTGACATGGGATATATATTTTATACCCGTGCGAAGCAGGGGCAGGCCGCTAGTTATATTTATAATTTGTAAAAATCAGCATACATATCTCTGTAAATTTATGAAATAATAATACTGACTTTGTGTTTTAACGAATCCTGCATGTATCAGGTATGAAAACGGATTGTTCACTCTACATTTAACATTATATATATTTTCTATTTTACTTCATCGCGGATTATAGCAAAATAATTTTATTATTATTTTTGTAATAGGAGGTACATTATACGGTGCGCTAAATGTAGTGTAATTTCTTCCTAAAATCTATAATTTATTTCTTTTAATATAAAAAGTTATGTATATTACTCAAAAGGAGGCATGATTTTTAGAAAGGCTAAGGTGGGACATGACACAAAAAAAGGTTGGGACACACTATTCTATTATCAAAAATGCCTTTCCTTTCTACAAAACTATATTTCAGAGTAAGGCATACAAATTATCTTGATATATACATAGGTAAATCGGTTGGATTAATTTGTATGTAGGAAATGGAGTCGATGCTTACTATAGCAAACACTATGTTCACTCCGTCCTTGTATTTTGCATGTAGGGCTGCTATTTCATCTCCATTTGGTGTTACTGTTGATTCTCTGAAATATGAAACAAGTTTTGGAACAACAGGAGCTTACATATGGACAGAATAAACTTCATTACAGCGTAACTACTAGCAATCGCCAGTGGCTTTTCCCTCGTGGAAAGTTTAAAACCGTAATATAGTATTTTGATAACCATAAAAATGGTTAAAGTGGGTCAAACCTATTTTGGGTCTGACCTATAACCAGTCTGACCTATTTTGGAGCATTGTCAGAACGAATTTCAACTATATTTAAATCAAAATCAAATATAAAATTAGGTTTTAAAAGTAGTAACTCTTTAAAGAAGATTCTTTGCAATAATAAAGATAAATTAGAAAGCGCGAAAAAGTGTGGTGTTTATAAAATAAAATGTCCTGAATGCAATGATACATATGTGGGTCAGACTGGTCGTAATTTTGAAACCCGTTTTAAAGAACATATGGCAGCTTTCAGGAATAATAAACCACAAAATTCACATTTCGCCAAACATTTGATAGAAAGCGGTCATAAAGTTCCTAATGACCATAGTTTCGAAGTATTGCACACGTGTTCTAATAAAGGACTTAAGCTGAGCCTATTGGAAAACCTTGAGATTATTAAACATAACAATGGCACCCTCATTAACGAGCAAATAAATGTTTCTAGTTCAAGCTTGTTACACTTGTTTGCAGGCAAAATAAAATAAAGGGTGGGGTTGAACCGATTAGTATATAACTAAACTTATTTGGGTATTGCTTCGCTTTGCGATTTTGGTCGTGGAGTCTATCTCCTGACGATGCTTCGGTTGCGGGGCGAAACGATTGTTGAGTTTGTGATAGTGAACGTATATAGTGCTTGTGTATCATGGTGGCGGTGGTGGAGGTTTGTGCATGTGTTTTTAACGACTCCTGCATGTATCAGGTATGATAACCGATTGTCCACTCTACATTTAGCATTATATATATTTTCTATTTTACTTCATCGCGGATTATAGCAAAATAATTTTATTTTTACTTTTGAATTTTGTAATACATGATTTTTGAATAACTATTACCGTTTATTCACCACGCTAGGAAAGCTATAAATTTAACCGTTTTCGTAATATTTTTTATTGATGGCTCCTCTACTATTCATTTTAGCGTAATGTTATATAGCCTTCCTCACTAAATGGAATATCTTACACTGAAAGAATTTTTGAAATCGGTCCAGTAGTTCCTGAGACTAGCGCGTTCAAACAATCAATCAATCAAACTCTCCAGCTTTATGTATTAGGATAGATATACATCTTTCTGAATTTTGGAAACGGTTTTAACGATTTTCGTCTTTCAACAGGGACTTCCGAACTTAGAAATTTGATAATGGCCGTCTTGTTGAAGCTACGTCTTTCAATGTAATTGTAATTTATTCAAATTGCTTTACCAAATCACCATAAAAAAAAATTTAAAAATCTAAGACATTGGTCAAATTCGGCCTGATTTATGCGCCAGATTCATCTCAGTCAGAGTATATCTTAAAAGTCCAATTTTTGCCTAGTCCAATTACTGTATATGACAGTAACAATGTAATAATTACATCTATGTATCCATAAAAAGTCCAATTTTATAAATCTTAAATTAGAACAAAAAAATATATATTTTCACTCACTCGATACACATCAAGCGAAAATGCGGCTTTGGTCGATTCGTCTTTCTAAAGTTTTGTACATCTCTCGCGTAAACATCAAAATCCACTTCTAGATTGCAATTATCTTTTGTTTCTTTGTATGGTTTTATAATGCTTAATTTTTTCAATACAGAAGCCATATTCGCACAATCCTCCGGCTTGACCATTGAATTCATCTCCATATTATCTGTAGGCATAGAATTCTGAAACTCAGAGATTGCAGCTTGAATGCTCTTGTAGAACGACTTCTTAAGTTCTAACCAATTATTGTATCTATGTGTTTGGATCTTTATAAAATCATACAAGAACTCTTCCTTTTTTATGTCGGTTACGTCATTGACATCAGCACTGTTGACAACTTCTGCCCTTCCAAAATCATCTTCTTCTGGTAACCAATCTTTGGTAAAAGTGTTTAAAAGCATAGAACTGTATTTTTTTGGAGTTATTATTTTTTTGCTACTTTTACTTGAGGCATTTAATTCAACATTATGATTTTCAGAAAACCTCTTCATGATATTGAATGGATTCCTTAGTTTTTTTCCATGGACCTTTGGAGGATCTATATTACAATCTAAATCGGATTCTGACGTATCGAGGTCTATTTGGTTACGATACACAACATCGTATTCCTCATTCAGATAATAGTCCTCGTTATAAGATTTGTTAAAGGTTTTGATCAATTTAGAAAATGCTCTTCTATGCCTACCTGAAGATTTATCGTTGCACTCTAATCCCTTTAGTCGTTGTGCGAACAGTTTTAGATTATTAAGATTGTCTTCAAATTCAGAATCGTTTATTCTACGCTTTTTAGTACTAGGCCCTTCGTCATCATCGTCTAGTTCTATCGTATCCGTTATAGTCTCATTGATAACTAAATCAAATCTTTCATTAAGTTTCAATTTAGTTTTATATTTCGTGTTATATGTTTGAATTAATATTTGTAGGGCATTAATGTTTTGTTGGTGCGTGTCACCATTTATAATTAACTGTTTTAATTGGTCCGCAAGTTTTAGTATTCCCTCCAAATGTTCTTTCTGAACTGTTTTTTTCATTATCCTTCTATTATGCTCGTTATATATGTTTCTTAAGTTGTTATTGAAATTTGGCCGATAAAACATCGGCGGTCTAGGGAAAACGTTAAAATTTGGATTGAAAAACAAACCAGGAATAAAAGCTCTTTGGAATGGAAACATATTTATATTATGATAATTAAAAGGTTGCCGAGGTCTCCAATAATGGAATGGTCTAAAATATATATTTTGGTTTAAAAACCTAACATTCCCAGTTGGAGGGTTCCAATTGGATTCTGTTCTATTGCTCACATTCCTTATCCTTCTAATATGACTACCGTTAACTTCTTCGTTAGCATTATAAACATTCACTTCAGCTGTAGAATGTCTTATACCTTTATGTTGTATATTTTGAAGGTTAATATTATATGAATCATGTTTTAAGACAACATTTTTTGGCAACAATTGTTTGTCAGGCGCTTTGACAGTAATGATTTGATTACCCAAAAATTCTGGTACTTTTTCAAAATATTGACGTACAATTCCAGAATTGCAAGGAATTAATTGCCTACATTTCAACCTTTGCAATTTCTTTTGTGTATAAATATTTCCCTGTTTTATTTGGCTACAACTAGGATAGTTATTTGAAGATTGTTCTTCTGAACTGTCATGTGTATGTAGTTCAACGGTCATAACAACCTTATCTTCAGTTTTTATAGTTTCAACCACATCTAAAACAAATTTCATATGATAATTTCTTTAAATTTTGAGCTTGTTATTCGTGATATGGACAAGTATATCAATAGAAGCTTGATTAACATCAGTATATAAAAAAGTATAAAATTTTAAAATAAATCCATTGCATATATTGGTAGTTTTTCTAATAACAATACTTTTGATTAAGATCGACAAGTATAAGGATTGTTTTAAGTACATATCTGACTGTATTAATATCAGGAATAAGGAGTTGCATAGAAGAACCAAAATTGTAGAATTAGCTCAATTTGTTGCTAAGATGAATTGAATATAGAATAGCATAGTATGAAGAAATTATTGGCAACTATGACAAAGTTGCACATAGGGACATAGAAATTTTCTTAATGACTTCTTAACGACTTATGTCGTAGTTGTAGATGAAGAATAATAGAAAGAATCTTACCAGTGGCACAGACTTGAGGTTGAGTTTCTATATCTTTATCTGGAGCTGTAGAGTTTTCTTTTGGAATTTCTATCACAGATTGAAGCAAAGTTTCTGATGAGTTTTCGTGTAGCTCAGAACAACTCTCGTGATGTTTCTCTTTGTTTGTATCAGTCACTTGATTTTCTATTTGAGTGGGATCTACATTCATTCTTTGTTCATCAAACTTACATTCAGACATTTGGTGTCTAAAAACACGAAATCCTAAACGGCTAAGGGATGCATACACTTTATAGCGTAGAAGTGACATTCTGTCTTTTAGTAGTAAAGAGTAAGCTTGTTGTAGTGAAACAATCACATTGTTATGTTTTAAGCAAAGATTGTTCTGAAAATTAAATGAAAAATTAAAAGTACTTCTTATTTGGAAGATTACATTGTCCTCTTACCCTTATCCCACTCTAAATGGGGTCAGCACAATATGTTAAAAACATGTTCACATGATTTGGCTTCATATTCAACGACCAGTCACCTGCCTAATGTCAACTTACCTTACTCGCCTGTTACGAGACCACAGTAAGAAATGATGGTGGTGTATTCTACTCAGCCGGATACCACACAGTGGGTCGACTTATCTTAGTCACCTCTTACGACATCTCGGTAAGAAATGAGTTAGTCTATTCTACACAGCTGGATACCACACGACAGGTCAACTTACATTAGTCACCTCTTACGACACCTCAGTAAGAAATGAGGGTGGTCTATTCTACTCAGTCAGATACCATAGAGCGGGTCGACTTAAATTAGTTGCATCTTACAACACATCAGTAAGAAATAAGGTTGGTCTATTCTACTCAGCTGGATAGCACATGGCTATCTTATTTGGAAGATTATAAATTAATAATTTATATAATTATTTTTTAATAATTAACAGGCAAAAACAGTCTAAACCATAGCAATGAGTTGATATGACTGGAAGTAGAATATAATAGGAAAGTAAAAAGAAACATATTATAAAATTTTATATTCTATTGTTATTGGTTAATGGCACTGTTACTATTTTATTATTAGCAGTAATCGCACCAGTGTCAGCTTAGAAGAAAAAACAACATGAATATTAAATTGTTAACTTACAATTTCTAATAAAAACAGGGCTTCCTCAGGTCTGAGAAATAAATTCTTTCCATTATTATGGCCTAAGTACTGCCAGTAACTGCCTACTTGCTGTGTAACTTCTGCTAACATTATATCTTCACGCCACTCAGCATAACTTAACAAACCACTAAAAATAACAATTCAATATATATTAAATCACAGATAGTTTAAATGTGACAATTCTTCTAATTTTGTTTGTTATTGATTATTAGCATTTTAAAGGTCATTTCAAATATCTACATTTTGATTGTAGATTACTTGTATTTTATTCATTCTCATGTTAGTATAAACAATTAAAACAAAAATTGAAAATGAATGGAATATCACCAGTTAAACATCCAATATTAGTGCAAACTGCACTTTAAGTCACTTTTTTTTATTTATAGCAAAAATGTAGAAGTTATATTTATCTTAAATCATGTTTAATTCATTCTAAGTCCTGTTTTTTTTATAATTAAACTTAACTAACTTTTTTGACGCTTATGTAAATTTATACTATAAATCACATTCAATAAAATAATTATTTTCTATTGAGTAATTGTTTTATAGACAATGGTTTTAAGAACAATTCTTAATATCAAGGTAAGAAACATCCTGGTATATATAGTGCACTACATAAAGCATTATTATTTTTTTAATTTTCAGAAAAAAGAACTGATCATTAAACATCTTCAGACCCAAAACAATTCGTACAAATTACATGGCTTTTTTATTTGGTACAGTATTGTTGTGACATATTATGAGTTTTAAATTCTAACTTAGTCTTAAAAATTGTCCATAAGCGTTAGCATTTGCATTTACCTTTTGTCTATTCGTTCGATTTCAATAAGCAGTTTCCTTGATTCAATCGCAGCTTGTATTTGTTTATCTTCTAACCAAGTTCGATTTGGAAAAATATCCTTTATACCCAATTCTGGTAGAGTAGCCTCTATTTTTGTAGCTCCTTTAGCTACTATATCGTAGCCCCTTGAAATAATTAGACCCTCTTTAATAAAATATAATGAAGGTATATTTGTATGATAGATGTATTATACATTTTTTATACTTACGAAAGCATCTTTATTTTATCCATAATTTTTATATAATACTGCCTCTACGTTCTCTCAATTTTATATCCCAGTAAACATTTAATTAAGGGATTTTAAAAAACGCCTTTTATTACCTTAAATTCGACTACACAAACGCGGACAAGAAATTTGCAAACACTTGCAATTAGGTATGTAACAATAATCGATTCTTATATTAATCGATTATTTTATTATAATAATCGAGTCGTAAACACTATAAACCGATAATTTAAAAAATCGATTTAAACCCTTTTACTCTTTTTTACCTTTTTTTTTGTTTTCTTAAGATAAGATATGCGTTGTTAAAAGACACCAATCTACTGAACTACAAATTTCATTAGTATTTTGCAAAAAGCCCAAAAAAATTGCAATTTTTATTCGCACTAGTTCACTTTAATTAGGGTTTATTCTTATTACGTATTAAGATTATGAAAAGAAATTTTGAAGCAGTAAAAAAAAAGTTGAATTGAATTTATCGACTTTTTACATATCGTTTTATTTTGAAGGAAGCAAAGATCGATTATTTCATAATCGATTTTTCCACTCCAATTGACTACTTACAATATTCAGATCTCGTTCTAGCCAAAGACTACTTATTTATAACGACAAATAACTTTTTTATATGTACCTTGTTAATAACAATTTACAATAAAACTACTGTATATCTATTATTCGTGTTTTATTTCTGAACTGCTTTATTATTTTTAATTGGCATTCTAAAATATTGTTTCTCATACAGTCAAATTGGGTAACTTTGAATTTTCGGGTAACATTGAATAAAACGACTAAACTAATTCCTATTATTTTTTTAAATATTTGTAACCTGATTTAAAACTGATAACTGAGTGAAATGGAAATACTAAATATTCTAGTTGTCAAATTTCATTAAAATTTATAGTTTTTAAACAAATTTTGACACCTTTTCAAAATTTTCTGTTCGCGGTCTTTTAGCAGTGAAAACTATGTGAGTTACATTTCCGATTTTATTACAGAAAATGTGTGTGAAACACATAATTTTCGGTTTCTAATGATCAATTGTACATTGAAATGATACTTTTTCATATAATTTCCTGATTTTGCATCGTTTTTAGGCTTGAGTATGATTGCTATATAAGAATCATATTCGTTCCACGATATAATCGATTGTAATCACGTGATCATACCTGCTACTGCTAATGCTATTGGAATACAAACAAATGTATTCTTTATGACGTATGCAGTGTATAGGACATAAAGACTACATTTGTTCGTATAAAAAATGCTAATGCTGCTAATGCTATTGGAATACAAACAAATGTATTCTTTATGTCGTATGCAGTGTATAGGACATTAAGACTAAATTTGTTCGTATAAGCAATCATTTAGTCCATTAACGTAAATAATATAATAGCGGATAGCGTTTTTGTTAATTTTGCCCAGTAATATTGATTAGCAAAAACGTTATCCGCTACTATATTATTCAGCTATTCGCTATAATATTATTACTTGATAAAGCGATTGCTATTACAAACAAATGTATTTCTTAAATCATATTCAATACGGTCGATATTTCTAGGATAAAGTTTCAGTTGGAATAACGTAAAAGTGCTTTCTTCTCCGTAATTAAATTTAAATCTTCCCGAATTATCGACCGTATTATATGACATATAAGAATTACATTTGTTTGTATTAACAATAATTTTGCTCAATATCAGTGAATTAGTCTCAGTATTAATTTATTATTTTACTTTTTCATAGAATATCCATAATTTTGTATAGCAGTAGCAGTTAATCTAAAACTCATTAGCAGATGATGCTTAATAAAAAGTTTTTCATATCATGATCATTAAGTGATTGGTGATTCTGTCCATGTCTAATCTTTTTATATCCATTGACCGGTGAATTTGTGGACCATCCCTATTTTTAGTTAAATATGTTTCTATTTATAAAAAAGCATCAAATAACAAAAAAATGATAAAATATATATTGAAGATGACATCTTGTTAATGGAATGGGGTGAATAATTTTTAAATTCTCTTGCCAACCATTAATGTTTTGATCTCATTTGAATGGTAATATACTATCAAAACGTCAGGGGTCTTAGGACCAAAACTCATGATTTTTTGTGTAGTTTGTCCTGCACGGATTATGATGTCGTCATATTGACCGAAACATGGTTAAACAAAAATATTAATGATAGTGAAATTTTTGATAATCGTTACACTGTGTACAGACGAGATCGCGAAAATACAGGTTTTCATGCGTACAAAGATGGAGGAGGGGTGCTTATAGCTGTCTCCAAAAGGCACAATTCAGTTCGTCTGTTTGATTCTGAAAGTCTTTGTGAGGATCTCTTTGTTAATGTGGAGGTTGCCAACAATATTAATATAACTTTTTGTGCTGTTTATCTACCTCCTCCGATTAATCGTAACATAATTAAGCATTTTCTGGATAATTTTAACAGACTTTCTGACAACTTAACAAATGTATGCATTGTAGGGGATTTTAATATGAGCTGTATTAAGTGGTTCAACGGTACATCGGATTCTAACCTAACAGCAAATTACAACGGTTCAACTATTGCTCAGTTATTAATCGATTTTATCTCTCTTAATAATCTTACTCAATATAGTGCCGTAACCAATAATAGAGGCAAAATTTTAGATTTGGTTCTTAGTAATATGCCTAACATTAGCGTTGATGAGTCTACAGCTGCTTTCGTTAATATTGATCCACAGCACGTGCCAATAGATATATTAATATCTTTTAAAAATAATAAATCAATTAGTACAAATAATGAAATTTATAAATATAATTTTTTCAAAGCAGATTATGATTTGGTTAATGAAAAGCTAAGGGAAATAAATTGGCTAAGCACATTTTCTGACTGCCACACTGTAAATGATATGGTTTACGATTTCTACAGAATACTTAATGAAATTATTGACGCCCACATTAGTAAAAAGAAAGTTAATAAAGGGAAATATCCACCTTGGTTTAGCAAGTCTCTAATCAGGTTAATTAAGGAAAAGAACAAAATACGTCATAAATTTAAAGTTTTTAAAAATCCTTTAGATGAAATATCTTTACGCATCTTAAACAAGAGATGTAAAAGTTTGGTCACTACTTGCTACAATGATTATGTATTGAAAATTGAAGAAAGTATTGGGAATAATCCAAAATATTTTTGGACCTATCTTAAAAATAAGTGCAATGACAATACAGCTTGTATTCCCCAATCTATGTCTTATAATGGTCAGGTGGCGTCAGATGGATCAACAATAAGTAATTTATTTGCCGCTTTTTTCTCCGCAACTTTTACTGATGATGAACCCTACACATACAAGTGTAATAGTGATAACTGTATTAACTCATTACGAAATATACACATCGAACAAACTACAATTTATAATTATCTTAAAAAACTTGACACTAGTAAAGGTCCCGGGCCAGATGGCATTCCTCCATACTTTATTCAGAAATGTTCTCCGCAACTAAGTGAAGCTCTTTTTATAATATTTAATAAATCATTAACTTCCGGAATTTTCCCAAACTATTGGAAAACTTCTAAAGTGGTTCCAATTCATAAAAATGGCGATAAAGACAATATATCAAATTATAGACCCATATCCATATTGTCAACTTTTGCCAAGATTTTTGAGGCTTTAATTTATCCTTATTTAAAATCATATTCAAGCCCGTTTCTAGTTGATGAACAACATGGATTCATTAAATCTCGTTCTACTAACACAAACTTAGTTACGTTCTACAATGAAATAGTCGATAATGTAGATGCTGGTATTCAAGTAAACGTTGTATACATGGATTTTGCTAAGGCGTTTGATAAGGTTTGCCACAAGGTGTTACTTGATAAAATGGTATCATACGGTATTGGTGGTTCAATTTTGCACTGGTTCTCTTCATATTTGCATGAAAGATCTCAGTACGTAGTAGTAAAAGGATTTAGCTCAAATTTCTATAAAGCGACATCAGGAGTCCCTCAAGGCTCTCATCTAGGACCCTTGCTATTTAATTTGTTCATTAATGATATAGTATCACACGTTAAACATAGTAGTATTTATCTATTTGCCGATGACATAAAAATATCAAAGCCAGTTCGGAACTTAATGGACAGTACCTTAATTCAAGAGGATTTAGATGCCATTTCTAACTGGTGTATCAATAATAACATGTCACTGAATACAAATAAATGTAACTTTATTGTTTTTACTCGAAATAGAAATGTTATTCAGTCACAATATTGTATTAATGGTGCAACCTTGTTACAAAAGAAGGAGATAAGTGATCTAGGAGTACTTTTCGATTCCAAGTTGACATTTATACCTCACATAGATAAAATAATAAGAAAGTCTTCACGAATGTTAGGTTTTCTAATGCGAAATGGCAAGTTTTTCCGCGATCCAAAAACTAAAATATTGATTTATAATGCTTACGTTAGGAGTACACTTGAGTATTGCAGCATCGTTTGGTCACCAAATTATAAGGTTCATCAGTTAAGAATTGAACGCATACAAAAAAGATTTTTGCGGCATCTTTCATACTCATGCAAGCTTCACAAGCAGCTTCCCACGTACAATGAAAAGTTGGTGCATTTTAAAATGGATAGTTTAATTGACCGCAGAAAACTGCTTGATATGACCTTTCTTTATAAACTTCTTAGGAATGAAATTGACTGTTCTCTTTTGCTACAATGTATTAAGTTCCATGTTCCTCGCCGCGTGCCGAGACTTCCAACAACGTTACTTTACCAGCCATTTGCTAAAACCAATCTAAAACAGTTTTCACCCATGTCTAGGTTGCCTAAATTATTTAATTCCATCTGCAGAGAAGTTGATATTTTTGATGACACTTTACAAAAATT
This sequence comes from Morpho achilles, assembly GCA_947086495.1. Lineage (NCBI taxonomy): Eukaryota > Metazoa > Arthropoda > Insecta > Lepidoptera > Nymphalidae > Morpho > Morpho achilles. Next base: position 13,236,299 of record CAMTZB010000013.1, read on the forward strand.
CAAAAAAAAGACAGTAAGATTGTTAAGAGGCGATTAACTAAATGCAATCGATATCTTCTTAGATTTAATTTAATTTAATTTTTTGGTTACTTGTATCGTTCACAGTAAATATTATTGTTTTTTCTACCTATAATATTAATATCACATGCTTAAGATTTAATGTAAAAAAAAAAAAAAAATTATTGTTCGTTGTTTAATAATTTTTTGGTGCATGTTGTGACGCCTTCATATGTTGTTCATGTTAAATATTATTTTTTTTTGTTTCTATTTTAATTATATGTAAGTTTTATATGTAACAACAACTGGCTGTCCAAATAAATAAATAAATAAATAAATAAATGAATGAAAATAATGATAACATATTTGTATAATTAGCGATATATTGTATTATATAATTAGCGATGAAAGAAAATCTATGTGTGTAAAGCAATGATTTGCGTTTTCACATTTAGGTAATGTAAAATGATGGTATTTGCCTCTTTGTTTTGTATCAAACTCAAAAAGAGACAACAAAGCAGGTCAAGAGTGTGTATAGTACACTTAGCACACTTCGAAAACTTACGACATCTCGTTTGTGTAGATCCTTTTGGCTTTTGAAGTTAAATAAACCACTAGATATATTCTACAGGAATTGTTTAGGTACGACTGCAGAATATTGTCTAGAATAGAATTATGCGAAAATTCAGCTGAATTATCTACGGAACGTAAAACTGTCACGTTGTCTTAAAAGCTTCTGTTAACGCACACTATATACAAAAACACAATATAATAGGAATACCACAATTCCCGTTCCGAGATGCACTTCTCTTGAATGATGAACAAAGACTGAATGCAACTGAAACGTTTTATCAATAGGAAGACTCAACCGGAAACAACACGTCACAGTGTTGTTACCATTTTAATCAAAAAGGGCGCGATACTCTTGTTTCATGACTGTGTTGCTATAAAAATACAAAGCGGAAAATAATGGCGACAACACTTCCGTAGTATTAAAAATAAAATTAGGTATGAAGTAGACACATGTTTTACAATATTATAAACTTGTTGCAAAATGATGCGAGTGCAAAGGGAAATAGAGATTCATTTTTATATATAGGTACCTATAGATAGTGTTTTAATGTTATTTAAAAATATTTAACATATTTATTTATTTAATTCGATGTAAGTCATTTTCTTCAAAAGGAATCAACGAACATATAGGCAATATATATAAATATATGATATTATGTTATCATTTAAAATCATGTATATTTATTGTTTCTTAAAACAAAAAGAAATGACGCAGTCTGAAAATATAAATAGCAAATATATATATTTTTTGTAAGACATTTTTCAACATCCGCGTTATCCCATAACAGCAATATCCCCGTAAGGCAAAGTGCAATTTTAATTCCTACATCAATTAACAGTCTAATTTTCCAGACGTAGACTGCTGAACTGAGTTTTCCTGCGAGAGTTGTGATGTGTCTGTTTTGTTAAAGTTTTTAATGGAAAGTCACTACTACTAACACAGATTTATTACCTGTATTTAATAAACTTTTAAAAAAAACCTAGTGGTTTATTATTGATTAAAATTTTCCTTGTTCTTATGAAACATTAAGGAATAGTACCAGGTTGACCGAGCCTTGCTCAGTAATTTTTAAAAAAATAAAATAAAGGTACTTCAAAAAAAAAAGAATAATAGGGTAGGTGGGGCTCGATCCTAGGTATTTTAATGTCTCGCGACCACCCGAATAAGCTACGCTGACTTCACGTTTTACGGGGAAAATTGTGTTATATATATTCAATAAATTAAAAGTAAACTTTTGTTTTTTTTTTATGCCCAAAAACAGCCCAAAAAACATACTAATCTTGTATGTTTTTAAACTCATTTAAATATTAAAGATACTCGTAAATCTTAGAAATTAGGTCATTTTTGCTTTCAATATTAAAATTATTACTGTACTACGCCAAACTATTATTCACATCGTCACAATTATCATCATTTCTATTAACTTCAAAAATCAAAAGGATTATCAGATAAAACACAGAAATCATATTTAAGTATTATTACTAAAATACGATAAGCTGTGATGGCCTAGCGGTACGACCGTGTGAATCTCTAGAGACGATCATGGGTTCAAACCCGGGCAGACACCAATGAGTTTTTCTATTAAAACTTATGTGTCTAATTGATAATTGCAATTTATCACACGCTTTTCGGTGAAGGAAAACATCGTGAGTAAACCTGCATATCTCTAGAGAATCCTAGGGATATGTGTAACCTACCAATCCGCATTGGAGCAGCGTGGTAGGTCCTAGCTCCAACCCTTCTCTCCAAAAATGGAGAGAGGAGGCCTATGCCCAGCAGTGGGATAGTAACAGGCTGTTACTTACTTACTTACTTACTTACTAAAATACGATTCGTTTTTGTTAGTTCTTTTCGGTATGAGTACTTTTCCCAACCAGTTGGAGCTTCATTGTAATTTAACGGTTCAAAAGTGCTTGTCGAAGCCAATTTGAATTAAGAATGTGGAAGACGGAACACTACAATTAACGGACACTCACTAAAAAAATAATTAATTTGATTTTATATGTTATAACGTTTTTTAATCGGAGTTAGTGCGACAAAATTACTGTAATGTGTATTTATTATATTTATTTATTTCTTTTTATACATTTATTTAGAAAAAAGAAAGAGAAGAAACGGACTTATCCCTAAAAGGAATCTCTTTCAATCAGTCCAGTGTATTTTATCGATATAAATTTTTATTACACTAACACTCTTCCGTGCTTATAACCTGCTCAATGAAAAGCATTTTTCACATTAATATATATGGTGTATAAAAATGTAATTATTACTACGGCAATACTATTTTTTATTGTTAGGTTGCTTACCTTTTGTTTTTGTTTTTAAAATGAAATTATTAAGGATATTCTAAATCTTTTTTTTATTATACAATTCTGAAAGTTAGCATTTAACATTTTGCATTAAATACTCTAAAATCCTGTAAAAAAATCGATAAAATTTTAATAGGTAAAGTTGGTAAACCTATAAAAATTTAAGTAGCTGAATTAAAGAAGTGAATGGAGATTTTTCTATAGAAACGGGTTTTTGCTATATTACTTCATGTTTCTACGCCTGGCAACTGAGAAACATTCCGTATTTAATAATCCGTGTGATATTGTTTAAATTTAATATTCGAACGTAATTCTTATTATTCATATTAAGGTTAATTAGTTATAAACATGCTAAATGATAGTATCAAAGTACGCCCCGCCTCATATTGAAAACATTATTAGCACAATCTAATTGCAAAGTGTTCCAGCGAGACGTGAACTCAATTTCCAATTCTATTTGCTATCTTTGTATCGAGTTCTCGACTTCACCTGAACATGAAACAATTAACCCTGTTGTACTCGTAGACAGAGCAAATGGCACGCTTGTAGAGTCAAGTTCGACGACTTTTCAATTCCGCCGGCTAATAATTGTAGTGTAAGCTACGATAGTCGCGTAGTAGCTACGTTAACGTAGCGTTAGCTTCCCCGACTATCGATTAGACTTCGTTCAGTCCAATCCGACGATAGCCGAACACGACCGAGGCTACCCGAACCGCCATATACGGCGGAAGTAATGAAATGTACAAAGGATATGAACCGGAAAAATTGTCGCTCTCCTTTTCTATGCGTCTTATAAACGTCTAAAATATTTCCCCTGTTAGATGTTTTTGTCATCCCTTTTGCATAAGGGTGACATATAACGGAGATTATATGTTAGAAATAAATCATTGCTTTTTTCTGCAATATCTGTACTGTTCATATTTCACCTAGCCTTCCATAGGTAACAAATAGATACCTATTTCTTTTTTATACATCTAATATCCTAAATTCATAAACGGTCTTTGTTCCTAAATAAGCTTTTTTATTTTAAATATTTATAAAAGTGAATGTTGCTTTATTAAAAAATTAACAAAACATTAAATGCTATATCATTTCGTATTCCATTTTTAAATAAAATGAATGCGTCATTGAAGTAAAGGTTAATTGGTTGTATGAACTTACATAGCCTACTTGAGTTGTAGACGGTTCCGCGTTGCGCCTGCAGTCAGCGAGAGCTGGAGGCGATTTAACGTATTGTAATACAAGTTTATACGAGGCGCCGCCCCCTCGACACGACGTCTTACCAGACCTTAATTCAAAGAGTACGATAGTCGTCGGTTAACGCGGGCTTAAGCCGGCCGGCATTATTTCATCCTTATAACTTTGAAATTTCAAAATTTTGATTCATAAAAACGTGTACCGTTGAAACCGTCGTCGATCGAATGCTAGGGGATGGGGTGGCGCACCCTGCCATACGGTTTTATTTATGGTATATTTTGACGTGCGCTTTCGCTGCTAACTTCAAGTTGCCTAGATAATGGGGTGATGGATAGTGTTATCGGTCGCTTTTTATCGTGAACTGCGTCCATACTATTCTTATTAGTGCGGTATTTCGCGGAAAACCCGCAGCTTTAACGATTTGCATAGTACGATGTTTTCAGTGATTCTCGTAGTACGACCGGCGTCGTAAATTTTACTGAATGTAGCAACTATACAGTTCTGTGTTTTTTTAATGATAAAACAATCGGATTTGTAATTTTCCTAAGTGTAGTGTTTTATTTTTATTTTCATAAATACTTGTGTCGAAGAACCTGTAAGACAAGTTTTACTTAGTGCAGTTTCATATAAGGTAAGTTGTACGATAATTTGTTTTATATGGTACTGTAGAAGTAAAAGTGGGTTAATACATTTAATTTACGATTTTCATAACCATTCGCTCTATTATTTTAAATGAAATAAAAGAAGTCTTAAATATTCTTATTATAATTATAATATAAATATATGTAAAATTGAAGTTTTAAAATTAATATTCATTGTTTAACAATTAATAGTTAGGTACTAAAAGAAATCCTTGAATTATTATAATTGTTTTATTGTAAACATGAACGACTGGCATGTATCAGCGCCATCTATTGGTAAAGCTCGTTAGTATTAATGTACGTCGCCACCACTAACTCACAGCGCCAAAGTGTCAACCGCCGGCACGCCTGCAGTCACGCGGCGTTGACGCGCGTCGCAACATGGTTGCGTGGGTGTAGATCGTTCAAGTGATAAACTATTCTTGTTTTCTTCTCAATCTACACTACTGCTATTATTTGTATCGGATCCGCTGTTTATCAGCAACCTAGATCTAGTTGCGGAATGTTTCAACTGAGTGTGCAGTGAAATAAATGAAAGTGTGTTCGTGTGAGTGTTTTGTTATTGCTGCGACCGACAGGGGCAGGATTTTGGCGGTGCATTGAAGGTCTAGGGCCGACATGAGGAAAATAAACGGTAGGCATGCATTTTAAAAATCGAAATATATTAACATTTTATCTTAATTAACATTAAGGTACGAACTGGTGTGAAATATTGGCCACGTTTTGAGATAAGAACGAAAAACCGTTGCAATTAAAGATCAAACTTAGAATGTTGCGAATAAAATCGATAACATTTGAATTTATGCGTAATGTGATAACCTTATGGCAAGTTATCCAGTCCACTGATACAACGATATTTTATATACGTAATATAATGCCAATTAGCAACAACTGGCTTTTTATTATTTGAGAACTTTATGAATTCGATGCAATAAGCAAGAGTGGAATCAAAATTGTTTTATTATAATCTCCAAAAAAAGGAGCATGAAATAATTTTTATTCATCCTCATCATCCTCTTGCCCTAATCCCACTCTAAGTGGGTTCATCAGAACATGTTACAAACATATTGTCACATGATCTGGCTATGGGTATTTTACGACCGGCCGCCTGCCTGACGTCAACTTACCTCAGTCGTATTTTACAACTACCCTGGCAAGAATGAGGGTGGTCTTTTTTACTCAACCGGAAAACACGCGGCAGGTCGACTCACCTTAGTCGTCTTTTACGACACCTCGGTAAGAAATGAGGGTGGTACTATTCCTATTCTATTCAGCCGGATACACGGCGTTAGATGCAATAACCGAGAATGGAATTAAAATTGTTTCATTATATTTGCCAAAAATGCATGAAATAACTTATTATTATAAACTTATATAAAGTAGGGTATGATAAAAAGTTATTACATGCACATTTCGAAATAGAGCTAGCAATCGAAATCACTAAGCGTAGCAGATCCCATTTAAATGGTCTATAAATGTAATCTGACAATGTTCGATGGACTTGAGTCGAGACGCTTACGAAATTCTCTTATGGAGTTACTATTAGGTCACGAAAATATATTAAGCACGTTTTCATTCACCAATTATCAAAAAAATTATAAAATTAGGCGTTACTTTGCGACGGTCCATAATACAAAACTAATGAGAATATTATTTTGCTATAATCCGCGATAAAAGAAAATATATGTAATGCTAAATGTAGAGTGTAATATTTGTTCTCATACCTGATATGTGCTGAATTTGTAAAAACTCATGCACTACCCGACACCGATAACACAACAATACACAAGCACTGCACACATTCATCACCACAATCTCAACATTTGTTTCGCCCAGTAACCGAAACATCGTCAGGAGATAGAATCTACGACAAAATCGCAAAGCTTTGCGATTTTGTCGTTTATTGTTTATATTTTCTTTTATCGCGGATTATAGCGAAATATTATTCTTATTAGTTTTGTATTAATAATTATCGTTACTTCTGCAAAGGACAGGATGGCATGTAATGGTATGTAATAATTAAAAGAACCTGGATGACTGAGCCTTGTTTGGTAATTGTTTTAAAAATATTAAAAAAAAAAGTAAGAAGGCGCTTTACCGGGTTTAGAACATTTTCGGTCCGCCCGTTACCCATTAGCTATCGCAAGATTACGTTTGATAACTAAAAAATCCTTTTGCTTTCAATACTACATTTTAGCAAAAACGGATAAAATGTTTTTTCACTACATATTATAAAACAAAGTCCATATTTCCGTATGTACGCATAAAACCTTAAAACTACGCAACCGATTTTGATGCGGTTTTTTTTAATAGATAGAGTGATTCCAGAGGAAGGTTTGTACGTATAATAAATAACATTCAATACGAAGTAGAGAAATAATGTAATTTTTGAGGTTTCTGTAAATAATTACATTTTTTTCCGCTTACATTGCAAACGCAGGCTAAACCCTACGAGATTTATCAAAATGATGTACTAAGTATTTGTACACATTGAAAAGGTCTACAGAAAAGTCCGCGATGGTATATGTCTATCGCTTATGGATAACCCACTAAGGCATTTTTTGTCGTTTACTTTTTACGAAAAATAATGCCTTATGTTCAAAGCAATTTTTATACAATACAGCATTAATCCTTATCCAATTGAGTACCTTAAATAAATTGTTGATTTAATATAAATCAATATTGCCGTTTACAGCATGTTATTTAAGTGAACATTTTCGGAGATATTACAGATTTAAAATCCCGCGAGGACGCCGCGCTTAGACCTATAAGCACTTCGAATTTAGCAGCGACCGGAGGCGCAACTAAATGTCCTTCTTTCAAGTTTATATTGTCTAATGATAAGAAAGCTATGAATGTTGTATGTAAAGACATTGTCTAATCAATTGTAAAAATAAATAATATCACTACATAGTATAAAACAAAGTCGCATTCTCTGTCTGTCCCTATGTCCGTATATCCCTATGTATGCTTCAATCTTTAAAACTATGCAACATATTTTGATGCGGTTTTTTTTAATAGATAGAGTGATTTTAGAGGAAGGTTTAAATGTCTAATAACATTCAATATGGAGTAGAGAAATACTGTAATTTTTGAGGTTTCTAATGTGATGTAAATAATTACATTTTTTCCGCTTACATTGCAAACGCAGGCTTAACCCTACGAGATTTATCAAAATGATGTACTAAGTATTTGTACACCATGAAAAGGTCTACAGAAAAGTCCGCGATAGTATATGTCTATCTCTTATGTATAACCCACAATAGCAGTTTTTGTCATTTACTTTTACGAAAAATGACGCCTTATGTTCAAAGCAATTTTTATACAATACAGCATTAATCCATATCCAACTAAGAACCTTAAATATATTGTTTATTTAATATTGATCAATATGACCCTTTACAGCATGTAATTTAAATAAACAGTTTCGAAGATATTACAGATTTAAAATGCAGGGGCCGCGCCGCGAGCCTATAAATAGCGCGTCGGAGGTCGCGGTTCGCCTCTCGGCGATGCTTCCGCGCTCGCCCGTCTTATCGGTGACGCTGTCAAAGCCATTAGGGCTAACAGCTTTAGTCAAATTCGAAAAAAAAACGCGGTTCGCCCTGTAACCATTTAAATTTAGCAGCGATCGGACGCATTTATGATCGGAGCTCTCTAGCGAGGAAAATAACAATCACTACATATTATAAAACAAAGTCCATATTTCCCTATGTATGCATAAAACTTTAAAACTACGCAACAGATTTTGATGCGGTTTTTTTTATAGATATAGTGATTCCAGAGGAAGGTTTTTACGTATAATAAATAACATTCAATACGGAGTAGAGAAATACTGTAATTTTTGAGGTTTCTGTAAATAATTACATTTTTTTCCGCTTACATTGCAAACGCAGGCTAAACCCTACGAGATTTATCAAAATAATGTACTAAGTATTTGTACACATTGAAAAGGTCTACAGAAAAGTCCGCGATGGTATATGTCTATCGCTTATGGATAACCCACTAAGGCATTTTTTGTCGTTTACTTTTTACGAAAAATAATGCCTTATTTTTGAAGCAATTACTATACAATACACCATTAATCCTTATCCAATTAAGAACCTTAAATAAATAGTTGATGTAATATAGATCAATATGGCCGTTTACAACATGTAATTTAAGTGAACATTTTCGGAGATATTACAGATTTAAAATGCCGTGAGGAGGCCGCGCTTCGCCCTATAACACTTCGACTTTAGCAGCGATGTCGGTCTTTCAAGAGTTTGTTTAAAGACATTCTGTAATTAATTGTAAAAATAAAATACATAGGGAAAATATAAAAGTAAATAATCAATAATGTACTATATGAATTTAGATATTCCAAAGGTAGCAGGAAATCTTCTTGGTATAGGGAAAGGAATTGTTTTTCTCCAAATTTAACGCTACGGTCACGGGCAGTAATGAATAAATCAAAACTACTCGATCGATTTTAATCATTTTTTTACACAGACTGACATGGGATATATATTTTATACCCGTGCGAAGCAGGGGCAGGCCGCTAGTTTTTTAATAAAACCTAGCTAGAACTATTTTTCTCCTCCAAAATCCCTCTACATGCCGAATTTTAGGGAAATCGTTGGAGCCGTTTTCGAGGTTCAGAAAATATATTTATATATAATTACAAGATTAATTATTAAGTTAAAGTGCAAAAATTTGTTTTATCAGTTTTAACACCTCGGTTAACAACCTGTAATAAGAGGGCTGACTCCTTTTTCGCACAAAGAATCAGCTTAGCGATTCAGCGCGGTAACGCTGCCAGCATTATTGGGACCATTCCACGTGGGCATGATTTGTATAGTCCTAGCGTGTAAGTAATTTAAGATAGATATAACGTGTACATTTTTGCTGTAAATAAAAAAATGAACTCATTTAAATATTAAAGATTGTACTTGACATTAAAGTGAACTAGGCACTACTTAATTATCTTGTCATTATCTCCCTGGAGATAATGACAAGGCTAATGATGTTATGTATACTACTTTTTGGGAATATTTAGTTTACGGCGTGCTTGAATATTAATTGCGAACGTTTAGGTCTTTAGTTATGCCCTGTTGTATCTGGCTGAGTAGAATAGACAAGCCTCATTTCTTACTGAGGGGTTGTAAAAGGCGATTAAGGTAAGTTGACCCACCGCATGGTATCCAGTTGAGTAGAATATACCACCCTCATTTCTAACCGAGGTGTCGACTAAGGTAATTCGACCGGCTATGTGGTATCCGGCTGAGTAGAATAGAGCAGCCGTAAAATATGTCTTACCTTAAGTTGACGTCAGGCAGGCGGCCTAAATATTAATCATATGTTAATGTTTATAACATGTGGTGCCGACATATTGTGTATATATATTTGTGTTTTTTTTTATAATTATCCTTTTTTTGATTATTGTAACCCGCATTAAGCGTAAAGCGCATTACTGTTAAAAAGTAAAGCAATGAACTGTTACTATCCCACTGCTGGGCATAGTCCTCCTCTCAACTTATTTGGAGAGAACGGTTGTAGCATAGCCCCGGCAGGTTGCTCCAAGGCGAATAGGTAGTTACACATATCATCAGAATTCTCCAGAGATATGCAGGTTTCCTTACGTTTTTCTTTACCGAAAAGATTGTGTAAATTGCAAATATCAATGAACTCATAGATGCTTGTCTGAGGTTCGAACACACGATCCCCTCGAGAGAGCCATTTGCCCCCATCATTTGGCTGTTACGGCGTATTATAATAATAGTTAATTATTTACATTTTTGAACATCAAATGTTCATAGACAAAAAAAACCTGATCTTGCTAACATTATTAAATAAAAGGAATTTTTATGAATATATTATACTGCGTTATTATCAACTCGTCAAGGTGAACGTGTATTCCACCGCAGAAATATGAGTAGTCGTGGAAATGCATATAATATGGTTAAGATGAGAGTATCGAATAGATGTAGATATGAATTATCTCAAGCTATGTATACAGATGCATTTACAGATTTAGGTACGTGTGATTTTGCAATTTTATGAATAAGTATTATTCGTTATTTAACCTGTCTTGTTCCACTCTTAATTTTTACCTATATTTTGAGCACTTCAAGTGTTAAGTTGAACGCTGTGTGGCATCCGGCTGAGTACAACAGACCACCCTCATTTCTTACCGAGGTGTCGTTAAAGGCGACTAAGGTAAATTGACCCACCGTTTGGTATCGGGTTAAGTAGAATAGACCACCCAATTTCTTACCGTAGGTGCCCTAAATGGTGATTAAAGTAAGTTGTACGTCAGGCAGCGGCTGGCCGTAAAAAACTTAGCAAAATTATGTTGTAACATGGTTAATACATGATGTTCCGACCCCACTTTCAAACGGTTGCTAACAAACTTGGCATCCTTAACAAAGTCAAGCAGTACTTCACATCGCAACAGCTTCCTACATTGTACCAGGCTCAGGTACGTTCGTGTAAGGATTACTGCTGTCAGTTGTGAGATGGATCTGGAAAAAACCAGTCGTATGCTTTGGACTTTATGGATCGACGTGCCAGCAGGCTCATTGCGATAAAAACCTGACTAATACTAAATTGCACAGTCTTCAACATAGGGTTGCCTGTCTATCGGTCTTCTACATATATTTCGGAGAATGTGCTGAGGTACTCCAAAACCTTGTTCCGCCATCGCCTTTCTATCATCGCAACACTAGGCACCAGGAGAACTTCCACCCTTACGGCATTAATATCCCACGAAGGCGCACGAAGCGCTTCACGTCTTTTATTTTTTGATTGCGCACAGCAAGGGAATGTAATTCTCTGCCGGCATTTTTCCCAGTTTATTTAATATGGGTGTCTTTAAAGCAAGAGTGGCATCCTTTAGCCAAACATGCTCCCTCTTAGACTGCATCGCTTTCCATGATTGCAGTCAAGCGCTAGTATATTATACAATAAAATACCCTATGTCTCTTAGAGATAGCCGTCAAGTATCATAAAACGCGTCAACGCAATATTCAAGATCTTTATCAATCGCAAACATGCCATCGTTAAAAAAAATTGAGATTATCTTTCAATATCAATAATACTAAGCCGCGTTGGGAGGTCGCTATTACCGGCGACAGAAAGAAGATTTATTGTTTAATGATTGCAAGTGACACGGTACAGCGCTGAACACCTATTTGTTTTAATAACATGCCCGAATGAAGCCACATATATGGCGCCAGCTGATGCAAACATATCTCATTTTACGTCGGCAGACGCGATTGACTTTAATATGCTATTTTGGGAGCTATAAAATTAATCGTATCACGTAAGTTTTGGCTATATGTTTATAAAAACAACTATCAACTTTTACATTAGAAAAATCTTGAACATCCTTTGTTAAACGTCCTGTGTCTATCGCACTGATGGGATTAGGCCACTTCTCCGTTTTTTGGAGAGAAGGAATAGAGCCTAGACCTACCATGTTTCAACGCGGATTGGTAGGTTACGAATATCTCTAGAATTCTCTAGACATTTACAGGTTTCCTCACGATGTTTTCGTTTACCGTAAAGCGTGTGTTAAATTGCAATTATCAATAAAGCACATAAGTTTTAACGGAAAACACATTGGTACCTGCCTGTGGTTTAAACCCGTGAGCCCTCGAAAGAGTCACGCGGTTTCACCGCTGGGCTATCACAACTTAGCTAAAATTTTATAAAAACATAGCTGTCAACTTTTGCACAAAAAAAATCCTGAACAAGTGAATCCTGTTCAATTGTGAGTTAAAAATACTGTATATCTTAAATGTATATCTATCATATAGTATATCAATTCGAACACATAAAAATTCATGTCAGTTCATCTAAGTTTACAAGGATTATTTTTTTGCCAAGAAGCGGACAGGCGTCCACATCTCGAAGTCGATGGCATTCTTCAGAGTTCATTGGTCGACGCTTAGTTAATATGCCTGTATGTGGCTGTAGAAAATCAAATAAACAGTCGCTTTCATCTGCGGTTTATCGGTGATGCACTTCGTAGCCTTGCACTTTACCGTGTGTTGAACACAACTGTTCATACTCGCAACCATTATTCAAGTCACCGAGGTTGTCGACTTAATTCATTATCGATCCTGCATACCGATAAAAAACTGCAATGCATAAACTTAAGCTCCATGATTGCATAAAACCGATTTCGCCGACGATTAAAACGAATTGTTTTAAATTCAATTTTACTGTTTACTCATCCATAGAGTTAATGGATTTAATGTTATTACAGTTTAATCAAGGTAAATCCATTAAGAAGTAATTTACATGGAAATCACGTTCAATCGATCGTGGTAAATTTTAATGATTGATACCCCCAATATTGCTTGTGTTTTCTGAATTGAGGACGTTAAAATATCTGTTCGTCACAGTTACAATTTAAAGCGTTTATACCTCTTATACTTTGATAGCCCAGCGGTGCATGTGACTCTCGAGAGGCGATCATTGTTTCAAGTTCCGGGCAGACACCACTTTTTCTATTAAAACTTATGTGTCTGGTTGATAATTGCAATTTATCATACGCTTGTCTGTGAAGGAAATCATCATGAGGAAACCTACATATCCCTACAGAATTCTAGGGATATGTGAAAACTACCAATCCGCTTTGGAGCAGCGTAGTAGGTCTTAAGTAGAACTTAATCCTTCTATCTAAAAAAGTTTAGAGAAGGCCTATGCCCAGCATTAGGATAGTGACAGTTAATATTAGTACAAATATTTATTACTGTACCTCTTATATTTCCATTGATTTTATCAGTTGTTAAAGATACTTCAATATTGACAATGAGCGGTAGTTTAGGTGATGGTACGTGCTTAGGGACTCGATGAAGATTTTACGTGACTCAGTTCATTGCTCTGATTTTTTATCATTTGATCTGTGGCAAGAGTTTGTGGACTATGCACGGTTATAGATGCTATATTAACATCTTTACAAAGACACTTAATATGCATACAGCCTTTGATATTTAAACAAGATTCATTCTCGACTTAATTTGCGTCGTCGATGAGGAAGCTTGTGTTGTCTATCACGTATGTTTATTATAATGTAATTTAAATAATCTCCGGTGCATTAAATGGTTAGTAGATAAGTATTTATTGCAATTACATAATTATCTAAGAATGTTAAGTTTAAATTAATGATTAAAGGCGTAATAAAGGCATTTTTGTAATTTTTTATTGCATGATATTATTAAGGAAACTCTGTCAAGGATAATAAATATGGAAATTCGCATTGGAGAATCGTGATAGTTTACAAGGAGAGACTAGCAGAAGTAAAAAACAAGCTAGATGTTCCTATAAACTGGTTCTGCAAGTATTTTTTCTCAGCACGTAAATTTATTTGGAACGACCTTAAAAAATGACGATGAGACTGACGATATTTCAATAGAACAGAATATCTATTTGCAGTATGTCATTGATCGTTGTAAGAATTTAAGTTATATCGCATACTACTAATATTATAAATGCGAAAGTTTGTGAGTTTGAATGTAGGTTTACTCTTTCACGGCGAATCCGCTGAACCAATGAAATGAAATTTGGCAGAATTATTCGTTATACACCGATATAAAATAAAGACTATATATAGAAATCCTGTTAATTCTACAGGAATAGGATGACACTAAAAAGAGCCATCTATTATCAATCTATCACACGACAACAGTACACGCGATCGAAGTCGCGGCTAAAAGCTAGTTCTTAAATAGTAACCAACTTGAGAGTAAAGGAAAAGAGAATTGAATAGTCAAGAAGAAGAAACACTACAAACCTCCGCCACCCAAAAATAAAGCACAGCACACATTCACTATCAGAAACTTAAACGATCGTTTCGCCTCACTACCTAATAAGCATCATCAGGACTCCACGACAAAATCGCAAAGCCTTGTGATTCTGTCGTGGAGTCTAATTGAGTTAATAGCAAAAGTGTTATAGATGGAGTAACGCCTAATTCTATAAATTATTTAAAAAATATTCCATGAGAATCGTTAGATATAGCTCGGTGTATTGGTGTTGTGAATGCTGATTTTCAATAGCGCATTAGCACTGAATATGGTGGCGCCGCGCGTGATTGCCATTTTGATTGAGACCGCATGTCTGTTACAAATTGTCGCTCTAAATTGCACGTGATCGTTACATTTGTATTATATGCCGCTTCATAATTTGGTTTGTAAATTTCTTTATAAAAGTTACAGAACTCAATTGTACTTGGTGGTCGTTTGCCTATTCTATTCCTTTATGGGTGTGTATGTTTCCTTGCATAAATTGTAAAATCTTTAGAGATCCCGTCCTATCCTAAGAACAGTCACATTTCCTATGCTTATATATGGGATATGTGATTTCGATCTTCGGATAGGGCGATCTGAATAGCACTTAAGTTACATTTGTGCCGGTTTTTTTTCTGTCATAGCCTAGCGGTAAGACTGTAAGAGCGATGAGTTCGAGAGGATCATGGTGTCAAACCCCGGGCACCAGTGAGTTAACTTATGTATTTAATTGATAATTAAAATTTATAAAATGCTCTTGCGGTGAAAGAAAAAAAATGAAAAACCTACCTAAACAGAATTTTGGCGATATTTGTAAGCTTTCAGTCCTGTGAATCACAAAGTTTTTTTTGCGTAAATTCCGACACTGTTAATGGATGAGATTCTAGGATAAAAAGCCTATATGTTTCTCCCTAGCTTCCCACATCTTCCAGTGTCCTTTCAAAGTCTCACCAGAATCGGTTTTGCTATTTCGGAGAATGTTCCGTAAACCGAAACCTTCCTCAAGATTTGCACTATCTTTAAGTAAAAATGGTACAGAAATCTGTTCAGTAGATTTTGTGAAATCGATTACATACAAACAGACAGCTTTTGGGGACTTTATTTTATAATATGTATAGATAACGTATTCTGTGTATTCATTTGTAAATGCAAAAATTAACTCAGTGTTTCTAATGTCTAAGTCCTTAACTCGTGTAATTTGGATTAAGTTAGCTCAAGTTATATACGACAGTAATAACTATTTTCCTCTACTATCTTAATACACGTCATTTAAAAAGCTCAGTTACCTCGCTAGCTGGACGCTAATAAAGATACCGTAATTTCCATCTTTAATCTAAAGCAGGTAGGAGACTGCACGGTTGTTCGCTCGTTTGCTCTGAGGATGGCGTGATATATTCAGACCCCATTTAAATATTCCCAAGGGTTATAAGGGGTAGGGATGCGAACCGGTTAATCAAGTAACGCGATCCATTTATCTGAAGCACACTTGATACGGTGTCTCTGTGCTTTAGAATTTTATTGGAGGTTCTTAAAGGGTTGGATGTAAATATTACGAGGATTTTTTTGAAATAGATTTTTTTAAAGCTAATGTGATTTGAAATAAATCAACCAAATAAATAGTGATCCATATAAAATGTCCTTTGATTGATTCAATGTTACATTATCATGACAATTAAACTCGAACCTTGAAGGGGTCATTCCCCTAAGGCAATGGAGTCGAAAGTGTAAAAAAAATTTTAAATCCATTTTTACACATTGGTTAATTGCCGCTTCAAGCAACAATAGGGCTGGCTCCTTTTTTAATAATAATAATGCCAATAAATATGTTACAATAATAATTTATTTATTTGCACAAAGAATCAACTTAGCGATTCAACGCGGAAACGCTGCCAACATTCTTGGGACCATTCCACATGGGCATAATTTGTATAGTACTAGCGTGTAAGTAATTTAAGATTTTTGCTGTAAAAAATAATGATGAATAAACTATAATTTTACCTATATTATTCTTGAAATTCTCTAATTGTTCAGTGTTATTAGATTACATACACAAAATAAATTGATGACATTGAATAGTTAAAATCCGAATTTCCACTAACAGCAATGGAATTAGATCGATTGCCGTTAAGCAGAATTAGAAACAAACTATAAATGCTAGCTAGCATTTCCCCATTTTACTACATTCGTATATTTACAACTGTGTAAACTGCATCGAGCAAAGCATCGTGAATGTTGCATTTCAATTAACTATTCGTTTTGAATGTTCCCTTAGATTGAGTGTAAAAGTAATGTTATTTGTAGCGGATAGAACACAGAGTTGGTCTATACCAATTTTTTTGGTTTGCCCGAGCGAACCCAAGTTAGTATATTTAATAAATGGCTCATATTTTCAATGCATCATTTTCTTAATTAGCTCTCTATAGCGGAGTAGCATCTAGAGCGTCTAAAGTTATTTAGAAGCTATACCATCTCGTTAAAAACGTTATAGTCTGTTTCTACTATACTATACTACAATATAGGATGAAAAGACCTATTAGAACCCGAATTACATGGAAGAAAACTATAATTGACGATTTTAAAAGGGAAAAGATAAATCCTTAGACAATTCTGAACCGCCATCTCTGGGGAAACATAGTAGAGCTGACCACAAATAATAATGGAAAGAAAGCTAGAACATGATGTTACTATAGTAAATAATAAATATATGGGACCTTACTAAAAGATAGTACAATTCTTTTGGAAGGTTTAGGTTAATAGTACATTACGGTTTTATGTAAGTTGTGTTACAAAGGTCGAAAAGGTTGCGAAAAAAACTCCTGCTGAAAGCTTGTCGCGTGCGCCGTACAAACCAATAAAGATTAGCTAAACTAATGTACTACAGAATTGTAGGTCTACCAAACAGCTCGGGACAGCATGTCTCTATCTCTTATGTTCGAATCACAATAACTGCTTCGATGTTCAAAATTGCAATTAAATAAACTGATTTCCACGCGGCCAAAACCGCAGGCACAGTTAGTAAAATATATATGTTTCATGGTTCTAGCAATGATGATCTGATAGGTTTTTCTTTATACTTACTGCACAAACATTTTTGCTATCAATTTTTTGTCAAATTATTTGAGTAAAAGTGTTTCAAGCTACTTTTTGTGTATCAAGGACTTGCCCCGATTTCTGACTCTGTCATGTTTGAATTGTTAGAAAAATATAGTAAATGTATTTCTTATATATCTTAGAGAAACAGTTAGTATACTAACGTTTTGTTATCAGTTTCATCGATTTAAGATTTGGTAGCCTGTTACTTAGAAAACAATGCTTTGTCCTGTACAAATGCTGATTTATCGTCAGGTTATCTTTATCAGATAAGACTTCAAAGAAAATATTTGCCGAAATTGTATGCAAACTGGATCTGACGGGTCGATCTTATCGATGCTAGGACAGTCTTAAAACGCCTGAGGACTCCTATTCTTTTGTTTTTAAAAGGCTCAAAAATGTATCTTACCATACTTAAAGATTAAAAATATAATTAGTATTATTAGTGATATTCGTGGACACACGGAGCTTGCGTTACACTACAATAATTATTACCATCCAGCAAGAGTTATTCTCATATTAGATACCTATTAGAAATCATTTCTTTGTTCAAAACAGTTAAACAAATTGGAATAGTGCGCTGATTGCGATCGATATGAAGATCCTAAATAATTTTACAAGGTTTAAAACAAGCTCCCAAATAGTCGAACATTATTCAGAATATATTTAAAAATTCGGACCATTCATTTTATAAAGAAAACCATTGGTTATGAGTCCGTCGGTTATCGAAACGTCAAATTGAAAATATAAGAATAAGCAGGGGTTCGTTTCTTTACAGTCTTGTCTTAAAAAAATAATGGCCTATTTCCCGATCGAGTGATTGACAGCCGGTCAATTATCTCTGTCATAAAGATCACTCTCTTTATCCACCCACCATTTGTTCTCATCAACCACCATTTGTTAGTAATATCCAACAATTAACGTATGGACTCTAAAGATGTCTGTTAAGGATTCTCAAGTCATATTATCCTGTGCTCTCTAGAATCAAGCCGTTCGTTTAGGCCTTCCTGGTGTTTAGTCCACCTAGACTTCGGTCTACCTAAAATAAGTTTTTCGGTTCATTGCTGCCACTCCAACACCTAGGTGCTCAACGTTCGTTGGTTTTTCGAAGTAAGTGATTACGTACTCGAAAGCCAAAATGGGTTTTTCGAAGGTTTTTAACACCACATTTATAATAATAATAGCGTATTGTGATATTTTATTGCCCAGTAAGTGCGTTTTCTCATAGTAATAAAAGCATGAGAATTAACAAAAATGTTTTCTTAAAAGTTATAATGCATAGTGCATGCGATAAAGAAATTATCGCGGTTATTGCCATTCATTAAATAGGGAATTAGATACATTGAGATTACGAACACAGTGGACTGCGTTCATCGGCCCGGGAAGTGACGTCATTGCACGCTTCCTGCCTTCTTGACCTTCACCTAAAGCCTGTTGTGTAGTTTTACATGCTATAATGTTTACCTCGTAAAGATGTTAAAAGGTTTCGTAATTATTGACGCGGCCGCGAATTCATTCAAATTTTAAAGACGGATTACTTATATCGCCTGACCTGAATGACCTGTTCATCATCTTCCTGCCCTTATCCCACTCTAAGTGGGGTCGGCACAACATGTTATAAACATGCTGTAACATGATTTGGCTGCGTTTTTACGACCGGCCGCCTGCCTGACGTCAACTTACCTCTGTCGTATTTCACGACACCTCGGTAAGAAAGAGGGTGGTCTATTCTACTAAACCGGATATCACACGGTGGGTCATCTTACCTTAGTCGCCTTTTACGACACCTCGGTAAGAAATGAGGTTGGTCTATTCTACTCAGCCGGATACCACACGGCGGGTCGACTTACTTTAGTCGCCTTTTACGACACCTCGGTAAGAAAAGAGGGTGGTACTATTCTACTCAGCCGGATACCACACCTGAATGACCTGTTCCAAATTTAAAATTAGAACCTACGATATCTGGATATAATAACCAGCTAATATTTTTACATAATATACGAATTATCAGTTGATTTTATTTATTTTGGAAGTCAAAACACGTTTTTGCATAGTCCACCCAGTACAATCACCTCAACCTGATTATGCTCTACCATGATTCCCGCGATAAGTTTAAATCTTATTACACACTTTTGTAAAACGTGAGAACTTGACACTTTTTACTTTGCATTGATTTTAATATTCCCGATATGTAAGGTCTATTTTATTTATCCCATAGTTGAAATATTACCACTATTTCAGTTTTGGCACTAAAGGATTGCCGTCTAAGTACTACGTCCCGTTAAAAATAACTGCTGTTACTTTTGTTGTTTCCGTAACACTGGTTACTTTTATGCCAATGACATGCCTTAAAGGACTCGATTCCAGGCCGCTAAAAAAGTAATAAAAAAATACCTTACGCTAATGATATGAGTCAGAACCGTCGTAATAAATTTACCAAGTTACGGAAGGTCAATAATTGGTAATAGAAACTTCAAATATCGGCCACCCATTTAGTGACAGAGGAGGATTCCTACAATTATCTAATACTTGCCTTTGCAAAGTCCATACTTTATCAAGAAGTTCATATAACCGAACTACAATAGAGCTATTCATGAAATTTACCAACTTTTAACTGAAATTTGACTCTTTGTTTAACGTAGGACAAAAATTGCTAATAGAATAAAACTAATACAAACATTACAAAAACAAAGATCATGCTAGGCCTTATATCAATGATCACTAGTTCGATGTGGTTATTGAAACGAATGCGAAGGTCTGTTCGTGAGACGTGATCGGCAACTAGAAAAACTAGTCTGCTGTTTTTGCCTTTTGTATAATATCTAGATAATTATTTATAGCCGGTAATAGACGTACTATTTACTTTACATTGTGCCAGGTGTTTTAATCATAGAGTTATATATTATACTAGAGTAGAGAAGCCAGCCAAAAATATGCCATATTACAATAAAAAGAAAGCAAATGAGGGTGATCTATCTGTCTCTCTTTTTTATATGTAATTAGCCAAAGATCAAGAATACGAGTTTATTTTGCTTCTCATTATTTATTGTGTCATTGTCGCTTACATGCCTGCCTATGCTACCCACTCTACTATTAATAACTCTATGATTTTAATACTTTAATTAATAAAATTAATCATCTGTTATAAACATTACATCATAGCAATTTTGAAACTGGGCTATGATTCGATATAACATTTTAATTGATTTTTGAATTTTATGTACTTTAATATTAAAATTTAAACAAACTATGACACGTGAGCTTTCTAAGCATTGCAATAGGTTATTATTTGGAACGAGATGGTATGGCAAGCTTTCCTATTTAAAAGGCACATTTTAGTCACTTGCAGTCCACTTTTGTAAAACGACAAAAATATTAATGGCCTGGTAAATTTCAAAAACCCAAAGCAAATAATGCCTCATGTACAGCATTGCATAAGTAACTTATACCAATTATGATTCCAATTTCTCACTCTTCAAAGTCGTCATGTTCGACAAATAAATAAGTATTCTCACTGATTTAACTGGGATCGTGAGTCACGAGGTTGTCGAAATAGTGGAAAGCCATCTTGCTACTGTGTAACAATGCTGTGTTTAGCTCAACAATGTTGAGGAAATCCTGCCGATCAGGTTGGCCTAACAATGAATCGAACTATATTTATGTTTGCAATTTAATTATAGTCTACTGATTTACGCTTTTGCAGTCTATTATTTAACTTTCTAATAGACTTTGCTTAATATATATCTACCTAGCCTATATTAATTTTGTATTATAAGTTATCTGGGAAAATATAATTCTTATTTTCTTCTGTATATATTTTCTAAATGTATCGTTTTGGGAACTTAATTTTCAATAGACTATGTTTTGGTCTGAAATTAATAGAAGTAGGTGTTACTTTGTGGCATTTTAAGGTAGGTAAGAAACAACTGATTTATTTTCTTTAACGCAAATTTCAATAAATATGGAAAAATAAAGCTATTGGATCTCTTGAACCTTTCTGTGGTCATGTCTGATGTTGCAACACAATCCTGTCTGATTTGTTTACGTCCATTCGTAAATCACGCTTTCCACAGTTCGATAGTTCATAAGGTATCATTACGGTAAATTCCGCGATACGTAACTCGACTTCATTACGGTACAATACAACATAAATGACGTAACGGCCATTGACAGTGAGGACGTATCGTGATCGATAACGCCGTGTAAAGCATTGTTCTTAATATGATCCCACACAGCGAGCGGTTCAAGATCACGACCGACCACATGTAATGTATCTTCAGTGGCATTATTTACACGAGGAAAAGTTTTTATATGAACTCATACTATAGAACGTTATGGTCATGAACTTTGATGTTATCAGCGAATCCTTACATAAATTTGGTTCCGAACAACTGGGTATTAGATATAACGCTTTGAAACATTGTATTATTACATTACTTAGTTCGTACATTTTAATTTTATCATTGTAGCATTATTGAAGACAAAATTCGGGTTGACCTATGTCTAAGAATAAGTCCACACTCTTTGGCTATTTGGCTTCGGCAAAAGTCTACGAAGACATCGTTTATTTCTTGGACGTAGTTTTGATTCACCAAAAATAAGGCCGCCTTTCCTTTTTTTTTTCTTGTATATCATAATCAAAAGCGTTGTGTGTAGTGAAGTTTATGCGCAGAAATCGTTATTGGCCACTTTAATTCTAAATATGCTGAATACTTCGCTACTCATTTAACTGGCAACAGAGGTTATTTGTTAATTGCGAATAGCGCATACCGCAGGCCGTTTCGTGAAACAATCCATTGCTAGCAAGACGTATTGATTACCAGAGTTAGTGGTCGGAAACGGTTTAGCTATATCCAGTACGATCCTCGAGCATGAAACACGAATGGAATGTTAAATTACTTGGCAGAATAAAAAATGTAAATATGTGTTTTGCAATAATTCGCGCTTTGTTCTTTAAGCTTATGAATGTAATATAAAGTATCTATAATGTGATTATGACATCCTATTTTCTATTATTATATTTTTTAAACAAACGTAACCCAAGTTGGTGGCGGAATATTTCACTGCTGGTTACATCGGTTCCTTTTATTTTCACTAACGTTATCATCAACGCTAGGTATCCTTATCTACAAGTTAAGCGTTGATGGCTGAACTGAGACTTTGATAACCATTATCAGTGAACGTTCCAGGGGTTTCACACCCTAGACAGGTACCTATGGGTCTGTATGTATGTATTGGAAATATATAAATAATAATGAGCCTTGGAAGATCTAAGATCCGATGCTTCTCTCCAAAAGAAAGTCTTTGCCCAGCAATCGGACGTCCACTATTTCTCTATATTTCAACGAAGTTAGTTACCATAACTAGTAATACGGTACCATAAATAGTAATATGGGTAAGAGTATATTTAAATAGGCAAACTCTTTTGGTATATGGGTAAATTGCTCAAAGCTTTCATACTTGAATGTTCCAAGTCGAACAACCAAAGAAAATTATCTTCTTCCACTAAATTTACTGTATCTTTATGAGACTGCCTACCATCGTTTGCAACGTTACGGTAGAAGGATTATAATGGAAGCTAATTACAATTTCATACGGCTAGATCTCGTCAGCCGTGAAACCAAATTATGGTTTGCGAAAATAATTCATATTTATACCACTAATGAGGGTAATGTGGTTACTCAGAATAGTTTTTGTAATACTGTTGCAATTACCAGGTTATGTTATAAAGCGGTCAGATCTTTCGGCTCTAGCCGAATTAACGGCAACCTAGGTTTTATTATAAAAAGTACAGAGAGCCCCTCTCTATACTTTTAATTATTTAAGATCTAAAGAAAATCCTTATTTACTTTATAATATTGATATAAAAAAATCAACCGTACTTATTCTATCAAATTAAAATAATAGGTTTATATATTTATCACTTACAACTGTAAAGTAAAGAAAATACGGTCACATACATAACGATAATTAGCAAGCAATTTATCCTTCTCAACTTAAATACTTTTTTACATAAGCATTTTATAATTAAAACTAAAATATCAAAAGTAAAGCGCGCGAAACTTAAGCAAGAGCGAGTTTCATTCAAGGTATAATATGTTCTACTACGTGAGCTAAACCAGTGTTGTACATTATAATGTATTTAGTAATTATACACGTAAACAAATCGCTACTTAGAGAACTGGGATTTCGACGGTCTAATGAGCGTGGTGTCATATAAGTAATGCGTCGAGACGCTATGACCACTATGGCGGTACTAAGCCAATGCCCAAAATCCGTTAAGGGTTGAAGTTCGATGGCTTCAAACATAGGCATCGATCTATGGCCTAGTGGACATAGCGTCTGGATGTGTTGCCTAAATAACGCTGTTTATGACTAAGGTGAAATTTTTGTTAGTTTTAATATTTTTTTAAAATAAAAAAAAACATCGATGGGAAAAGTTATGGTAAAAGAAGACTGGCGCTGAAGAATTTAATTCCATTAAAATAACTGTGCCCCAGGTATGACTCATCTGGGTTTTTCTAGTGATATGGAATATGAAAACATGATTGCAAAAAAATGCAAGGCTATGTAGCCATTTCAATGTAATCTTTAAAATATTTGTCGTCTCAAATTGCCGAAAATTGCGTTTTTATAAATTAAATAGAATCGGAAATTGACATTACCTTTCATTGTTAAGTAGCGGCTGAAATTGGGTTCGAAATAGAGATAGTAACGTCGTAGTAATAAGTAGAAAAGTTATTAGAGGGTCTTTAGCTTATCCCACTATAAGTGGGGTCGGCAAAAAATGTCATCATCGTCCATTCTCCTCTATCATTCGTCAACTTTGGTGCTACTCCTTTTATTTGCATATCATTCTTCACACAATCCATCCAACGTCTTTTCCACCTTCTTCTAGTCGTATGAGCATCCAACTGCATCAAACTATCGTGGTCACATGGCTCTTTTGATAAATTATCTGCATTTAAATTTATTTATGTAATGAAGTAGAATTAAACTGTTTATGTAATGAAGTAGGTAACAAAACATGATTAGGATTTCTAAATGTGTCTTCCAAAGGACACGCAATTTTTTTCGTCGTTCCCATTCTACGAGGGTCTTCGCGCTTTAAAATCGGGTCGAGTATGTCTTGGGACGCACAAGGGCTTTCCCCTCTTATCCCTACATTGGAAGTATCATTCAGATTTTTCTAATAAACCCTCAGGGTCTCGTTCAAAGTACGGATTATTCTTGTCAAAATTTGTTTGAAACCACTCAAAATTTATGTATTTTACCTCCACTATATTTAAAAATAAAATATTGTTTTTTTGTTAATATGAAAGAGAGCTGGATTAAGGTCATATGAGCGAAAATACGATTATGACTTGAGTACGCTAGAATTGGTTAGATTATTTCTATTATTATATGTTAGCTAAGCTTAAGAGTATTAAATTTTTTTATAAAGGATGATTACAGTACGACTGCTAGTAGTCTCTACTAATATTTTACATGCGAAAGTCTCTTTGTTTGTTTCGTTTTAACGGCTAATTAGGTGAAGTAATAGTGATGAAATTTGGTATTATTAATTACCAGGTTTTAATATAGGATAAGAAATCCCCATTTTTCTTTTGAGCACTGGAAAAAATCTAGATACAAAATTAAGGGTATTATAACAATGAATTTAACGCGTATAAAGTCGGGTACCATAAGTAAAAATATAAATGCGAAAGTTTGGTTATTTATTTGTTGTCCTTTAGGTAAAGAGACACTTACATAAAGTGACTAAATTTATCTTGATACGTAGTACGTAGTAGTACGTAGTTGCGGGCAGAAGGTAGTTATATAAAAATATCTAATTGAGTTTATAGAAACCATAATAACTCAAAAACCGTAAATTTAGAAGTGCTTCCACCTTAAAGTACGTTCATTCTGCGGCTGATACTCACATGGGACATTAAAAAATACAGCCTCATAAATTATCATAATTTCGCAGCCGCAGTAAAGGATATGAGCTCGTAATAGAGCATTGAATAATGTATTTATAATTAAAAAAAGCTAAATACAAGTATAAATCTGTATGTTTTTAGTTTGCCTTGACAATATTTAAGTGGAGTATTTGAATAAAACTGAGCTTTAATTATTTTTATCGCTGGTTTTATGAAAAACTTTCACGACTTTAATTTGTTTTGACATTTCGTGCACTTATTTTTTAAATGTGCCCGCGCCCTGGTGGCTATCTTACTGAACGGAAAGCGGCCTTGTTTGTTGGCACGATTGCTAAGAAATATATTATAATAAACATTTCCCCTTCTGTTGAAAGCACCTAAGTCATAAGCATAGCATGGCAAGACCAAAGTATTTGAACAGAGCAGAGTTGCTACTGATAAATTATGGACCTGAACTTAATATCTTAGCGGGTGAGCAAACCTATGTTGTTTCGCTGTATCTTGTTTGAATCGCTATATCTGAGAAGCGTCGCAAGGCAATATAAACTTCCTAACCGGACATTCCTTAAAGCGGAACTTTTATTAAACGTGGATGTCCGTTGATTGAAGTAGAAGACAAATCCGTATGCTAGAAGAGAATTTTATATTTCGGTTCCTTGTATGGGAAAAAGACGATGAATAAGGGAGTGTAAGAAAAGAAAAATATCACACAATCCTTCACTAATAATTTTGACCAGGTTACAAATATAACTTAAATTGGCTACCGCCCTGCTAGTCGAAAATAGGAAAGGCAGGTCGGTGGTCTATATATAGTAGAAGTTCGATGCTTTTACAATGCCCTTTCACTTTTGTCAGTTAACAGATGAAGAAGATGGAAACAGATCGACTTATTTGTGATCCAGTCGTCAAAGGGTGAAACAGGATGCCAAAGTCAGTACTTTTACATATTAGATGTCATTCGTATAGTAGTAATCGACCGGATGACGCGTAGCCGTCAATCAGTATTTTTATATCGCCATTAGTCAGTCGCTGGAGGATGGAGAAGACGACTTAAAAAAGACGAGGCTACCTCTTACATCCATAAGATATTTAGAAGATAATTAGAAATTATTGGAACACCGAGTCTTTTGTTTTTGGAGCGCCATAACTTAGGAACTAAATACATCTTTGTGGTTTTTTTAAAGATTCAAGAGTATTTGATGAATAATTTTTATAGATTATATGACCACGTAACACACAAAAACAGTGCCATATGATGTCTTGAAGTAATCTCGTAGGTGAATGCGAGTCGTAAATAAATTTATAATAGATCCTAACGTTATCCTAAGACATTGGAAAACGTTTATCAGAATGTCATCGTAAATTATATTTCATTATTTCGTACGCGTGTCTATTATGTTGTACGTATTATTAATGGATAATAGGCCTTAAATATATAGTTTTAAGGCCATTAAATGCTAATGATTTGCAATTTATGACAGCAGAATGACCCTGGCAGATCAACAAAGGCTCGGTATTGTTCGTGAGTCACGACTCGAAAGTGACAACTTTCAAGGATACTCGTCGATAAAAGTGCTAAAACATCCTGTTATTGTAAAAAAATTATGTCTAAGTACAGTCGCCATATTTATTGTTAATTGGCACAAATAAAAATGTAGATATTCCATATTTTTCTGCACTTAATAAGGTACAATTTAAGTTCCTTGTTTGTGTTGGCCTTTGCCTTATACAGTCAATAGTTTAGCCGTATCTTATCAATCACAGGCTATCCGTTTTATTCAGTGTCGTATTGAATTAATTACATAAATTGATAACTTTTATATAATGTTAGAATAAAACATATATAGCATTAATTTTGCATTCTTGCGAGTCATATGAAACTGTAAGTAGGTAGCCTCATTTCTGCACTTGCAGATTTGTTTTTATTAGACTTAAAATCATAATAAACAGACAGATTGAATTTATACACTCACATTGCTTTTATATTATGCACGCATGCGCGCTCACACACACACACACACACACTCACACATCCACACACACACACACACACATACACAGGTACACACATACACACACACACTCACACACTAACAGAAGACACACCAACTCAATACATATAGATAGATATAGATATAAATATAAATGTTAGGTATATGAATAGTTATAACACCATGTAAGCTTAGCTTAACTATTGAAGAGCGAGATTCTTTTGAAACAGGCATTGTCATGCTTAATAGAATGTCTCAATACCCTCTAATTAATTTTAAGCATGAACAGATATAAACATTATTATTATTAAAAAAAAAAGACTGGTTCGCCTATTATTAATCTCTCTCTTTAGCGATAAGGCCGCCTGTTGTACCAAACTTCTTTGTACATTTTCTGTATTATTTTTGGTGTACAATAAAGAATATTATTATTATTATTTCTTTTATTTATTTATATACAAATTTACATTATATTTTTAAATATTTTCCATATGAATACAAAAAAAAACATTTAAAAATATAAAAAAATTGTTGATCACAGGCAGCGGAGAAAGTACTCAAGCTACCGGTGGTTAGGGCTCCAGACTGAGGAACCTCCTCACAATCCGTGCCGTCTCAAGCAAAACTGCCTTTTGTATCCTACGCTTGATCCAACAGCTAAGTGAGAGCCTCTTAAGATATTGGTCGAGGCTCTTCGCAATAAGACCATTAACCGACACAACAATTGGAACAATTATTGTTGAATCAATATCCCACATGGCGGTCATCTCATGAGCTAGGTCAAGATATTTAGTTAATTTATCTTTTTCAGCTCTTATGAGATTATCGTCATGCGGAACAGTGATATCAACAATAATTGCCCGACGCGCTGACCGATCCACTAAAACTATATCAGGTTTATTGGCCACAATATACCTGTCAGTGATAATGGATCGGTCCCAGTAGAGCAAGGCACGATCATTTTCGAGAACTGGTGATGGACTGTATTTGTAATAGGGCACCTCCGAATTTATAAGGCTATATTGAAGAGCAAGCTGCTGATGGACAATCCTGGCTACTTGATTGTGTCTGTGCAAATACTCACCATTAGCAAGAGAAGAACAACCGGAAACAATATGTCTGAGAGACTCACCAGGGCGGTGACACGCTCTACAGATGTCAAGCGTGCCATCTCTCATTATATGTTTCCGGTAGTTATTCGTCTTGATAACTTCATCCATAATTGCACAGACAAAACCCTCAGTTTCCCCGAAAAGATCACCAAACTGCAGCCAGGATATTGAGGATATCGGATCTACATCTGGACCCGTTAGGGCCTTGTAGAATCTGCCATGCAACTCCTTACTGTTCCATATAGCCAGTCGATCCGAAGTAGTACACAATACAGGCCTTCGCCAGTTCTTTTTGCCTAAGGAGAGAGGCGTCAGACCCTTGTCTGCTGCCACAATATCCCTATGCATTTCGCCGTTTGCCTTGAGAAAATATTCTCTGAGATTGCACACTTCACGGTTGTGGAGGTCTTTAGCATTTAAAAAACCACGACCACCACACTTGCGTGGAATATACAATCTCATTACAGACGAACGTGGATGATGCATGCGATATTCTGTCAACAGCTTTCGGACCTTTCGATCCAAGGTATCTAATTCAGTCTGAGTCCACCTTAGTATGCCAAAAGTGTAAATAAGCAAGGGCATGACCCAACCATTGAAGGCCCGCACCTTATTACCCCCTGACAAAAGACTGCTGAGGACTTTTTTTAGGCGGCCAAAGAAACGTTCCTTCACTGATTGTTTCATTCTATTTTCATCCAAATTTAACGCCTCTAACATACCAAGGTATTTATAGGTTTCACCTTCACAGAGAGATCTAAGAAATAGAGTATCTGACACTTGAAGGTGTTCAGAACTCACCAATCTTCCTCGTTCTATATGAACAACAGCACATTTGTCCACACCAAACTCCATCCTAATGTCATTACTGAAAGTCTGTGTCACTTTCAGTAACTTCACAAGATCTGAACGGTTTGGTGCATACAATTTTAAGTCATCCATATAAAACAAATGAGATATGGGCTTACCCCCTCTGTGAAGACGAAAACCTATCCCTGAATCCCTCAGTAAAGAACTGAGGGGATTCATGGCTAGGCAGAACCATAAGGGACTCAAACTGTCACCTTGAAAAATTCCTCGTCTTATCCTTATCGGCTCGGTTAAACCAGAAAAATCCAGCAACCCTGGCTGATGCAAGACTGTGACCCACTGCGACATACATGAGTACAGAAAATTACAAAGAGTTGCATTTATCTTATACAACTCCATGACCTTCATTAGCCATGTATGTGGTACCGAGTCATAGGCTTTCTTATAATCAATCCAAGCCGCTGCTAGATTTTTCTTATTTCGCCTAGCCTGTTGGCAAATGGTCGTGTCAATGAGGAGAAGTTCCTTAGCACCACGGGCCCCGGCCTTACATCCATTCTGAGCTGGGTCCAAAATATAATTAACATTCATATGCTGTGTAATTTTTGAAGCTAGAATAGATGTAAGTAGCTTATAGATGGTGGGTAAGCAAGTTATGGGGCGAAAGTTTTTTGGGTCCGTAGTGCATCCGGACTTATGTAACAGAAACGTGACACCAGTTGTTAAAAAATTCGGTAAGGATCCGGTCTCAAGAGCATTTTGAAATTGTACAGCTAAAATGGAATGTGAACTACGGAACCATTTTAGCCAGAAGTTATGCAATCCATCCGGCCCAGGGCATTTCCAATTAGCCGCCGATCGAATTGCAGAACTAATGTCATTCGGACTGATGACTACTGACTCCATCGGCTCAATAGATTCACATTTCATTTTAACAATACTCATCCAATCACCCTCGGTATGAATAATGGGATCTGACCATATGCTATGCCAAAAGTTGCGAGTATTTGTTGGCTCAGCCAGATTAACATTTTCCATACACATACCGGATTTTTCCCAGTTTCTGTACAATTTCCGTTGGTCACTTTGAAATATACGATTCTGTCGAAATCGATCCATACGTTGTTTATAACGCCTAATACGCTTTGCCAATGCATAGACTTTCTGCTTTAAGAAGTCAATACGTTCTATAATCGAGGCCAAATATTCATTAGTTTTAATATTTGTTCCAGCGAATGCCTGGTGAACAAATCGCATTACTCTTGGGCGATTATTGCCTTCCTTAAAGCAGATAAGCTTGCCTATAAGGACTCTCATCAACGCAATACGTTTCTCAATTCTAGACTGCCAAACCGGGACATCATTTTTTGTTACTATTGTCGCATTTGGGAATTTCAAACGTGCTAGTCGACATACCGTTACGGCTCCACAGTATAGAATTGAGTGTGTGTCACAAAGATCTTCTGAACTATTTAAATATGTTTTTAACAATTGATCGAGAGTCATTACTAGCGCTATATTACGTCTATGCATGGGCAAACGAGGTAATTTTGGTCTCAAATTGAACGACATGGATCTAAACTCCCGAATCGTATCTTCCAAAGTTCTCCTCATTTGCTCATCATTCTGGTTACTTACTGACAAATCGAAACCATCAGACAGCTCATCGTTGACAGTCCTAGCGTTTGCATTCACACATGGTCGGGGGACATTACGTGAACTACTAACAGGTTCAACTTGTCGTAAATCTAAGCGCAGTCGTTCAAGCACGGAGTCATCCAGCAGATGGCGTCGCTGGATAGCCCGAACCTGATCCGATAATCGTTGCGCGGTCACAGTCACAGTTGGTTCAAGCGCCTGAAACAAAGACAGCATGGTTGAACGATACGAAGTGAGTTATTATTATTATTATTAATATTGCTTTTTTGAATATAACAAATATGTATATTTTGTTACACAAATACTATACATACTAATACTATAAACGCGAAAGCATGTCTGTCTTTCTGTCTGTCTGTCTCTTACATTTTCACAACTACTTCGCTGGAGCAATATTCATTAAATTAAGTATAGTTAAAGTTTATGTATTTTCTACGTTAACCTCGTATTGGCAGAGTAATTGCTGTCAATTTTGACGCTTCCACTTAGTCTTCTCGTTATGTATTTTCAAGATATTTATATGCAAAGAACGGTTTCCTTTACGTACGGTCGTCAAAACGCGTGCTTTCTATTGTTTCTCGACGACATGCCAGACGCGTAGGAGTTTTATAGTTTGCGACGCAAAAATACGCTAGTAAAAATATTATGAATTTGAAAGTCTGTCTGTCCGTGCCTTTTATTCTGTCTCATATGCTTTTAATGCTCCACTGGAACAATATTTATGAAATTTAGTAGAATTAAAGCTTCTATCTATCTATACCTCTAAAAGTTGCGCCCATTATGGAAAAGATGAGAAGTGCAAGATTGAGATGGTATGGACATGTAATGAGGGGGGATGAAAATCATGTAACCAAACGAGTGTTGAATTTGAATGTGGATGGATATGTGCACAGAGGGAGGCCTAAAAAGAGATGGTTGGATTGTGTGAAGTATGACATGCATATAAAAGGATTGGCGCCAAAGTTGATGAATCATAGGACAGAATGAAAGACAAAGCATGTTGTGCCGACCCCACTTAGAGTGGGATAAGGACAGGAAGATATAATAAGGCTTCTTTACCTCGCTAACATATAAGATCGTAAATTCCCGACACTCCTAAGAGAACACAACAATTGAAAGCATTACATAATTGAGGATATTAGAACAATAATTTTACATGGGTGAAGTTTCATGCGTGTAATTGTTTTCTTTGATCAATATTGGGAAATTATTATAATTTTTAAATTGCCCCGGCCTAAACGGGCTATCTCTCAATATTAAGAGAAATCTGGAAATACTTTCATATTTATGTAAATTCCAGAAGGGATTTCATCTTCTGCAAAAAAAGTTCAAAAAAATAAACATACTTACTATAGCATCACAATATATATACATATAGTAATATTTTATTCGTACGGAAAATATCCATATGCATAAGACGAAATTCGATGTATATCATAGACATACGAGAGGTCACAAAAAGCTGGTGATACCTGTGTCGCGACTTAGCAGAGTAGGCAACTCATTCGATGGTCTCGGTATTCGCTTTATAATAAAATTCCGCAATTCATACTAGAACAGTCTACAGAAAGGTTTAAATTAAGTATAAAATATATGCTTATACGTAAAGCATATTACAAATTTGAAGGTTATTTGGATGATAAAAAAGCCTGGATTTGAAAATCCTTTAAGCTTCATACAAGACTGCGGTTTAATAATGTAAATTTGAAAATGTTTAAAAGATTGACCGCCGAGTTTCTTTGTGGTTCTTCTCGGTAAGAGCAACATTCTGAACCAGTTGTAGCTTCATTAATCATATTGATCGTTGACGATTCAAAAGTGCTTGTAAGAACTTATTTGAATAAAGATATTTTGATTTGATTTGATTCTGATTTGCATTGTCAGGTTATCAGCGTGATCATTTTCCGGTAAGATCGATCATATTATTTAAGAATTCACAATAATATAACTAGCTTATTTAACCACGCTTCACTATAGCTTATTTAATTCACTCAACTGAGTGGGAAAAATAAATGTTTTACTGTTATGTTTCTTACCGAGGTGTCATAAAAGATGACTAAGGTAAGTTGACCCGTCGTGTGATTTCCGGCTGACTAGAAAAGAACACCCTCATCTCTTACCGAGATTTCAAGAAAGGCAATTAAGTTGACGTCACGCAGGCGGCCGGTCGAAAAATACCTAGCCAAATCGTGTAATAACATGCTTAATATATTTTATTCCGACCTCACTTAGAGTGAGATAAGAGCAGGAGAATCATGGCTGTTAAATAATAAACAATATATATTGCTTTCCCAGTTATATCTAAATAACTCACATATCTTTCTACCGGCATTCGTAAAAGAAAGTATTTATGTAATAATCATCGTATTGAAATATTATGCATTCATGTACAAAAGTATGGCGTCTGTGGTCCTTTTATGGTGAAAATTTATTAATTTTTATTCGTTTCTCATTGAGATTTATGGTGGTAGAGTTCTGAGAAATTATTGCGGTGTTGTAGGACCCTCCGCATGCATATCGGATAACTTAACACTCTATATATGTAGTTCGGGGAAAAAAATTTACCCGCACATTATAATCAAAGTAAGGTACTGTGAGAATTAACAGATCCTTTTATCATCATCTTCATCAACCTTCTTCCCTTATCCCTCTCTAAGTGGGGTCAGCACAACATGCCATTAACATGATGTCACGTAATTAGGCTACATATTTTGCGATCAGCCGCCTCCCTGTCTATTCTACTCAGCCAGATACTAAAAGGCGGGTCAACTTTAATTCTTACCTTAATCGCCTTTTACAACACCTTGGTAAGAAACGAGGATTGTCTATTCTTCTCAGCCGGATACTTTAAGGCAGGTCAACTTACCTTAATCGCCTTTTACAACACCTCGGTAAGAAAAGAGTATAGTCTATTCCACTCAGCCGGATACTTCAAGACGGGTCAACTTACCTCAATCGCCTTTTACAACACCTCTGTAAGAAATAAGGTTGGTCTATCCTATTTAGACGGATACCAAGCGGCTTATATGATTAATTCATATCATTGAAGGGATACAGGACCTTTGAGAACAGGCTTCTAAACGAATACAAAATTGTCTATATACAGATGAAAGTTAGTTCTACATTTTTGTTTTAATTGCGATTACCCAAAAGCAAATTGATTATTCAGCAAATTAATTTACTGCTTAAATCCTGAAGCCTCTTAAAATGGTGCCCAAGCCTAATAAAACGTTGTTTGTCCAAGAATGTAACTTATAAAACTTTGGCAATCACGGCCTTCTTTACGAAGCGCGCCAAATATAACTACAAAAACAAATTCCATCTAAATTCCATAATATGACTACATAATCGGGTATTTATAGGGTATTAAAATACACTTAATAGCTGTTGTAATAAGATTCGCTTCAGTTTGTCCGCTGGGTGAAAATCGGTAAAGTACTTAATGTTTTCAATTCTCTATAATCGGTTTAGAATTTTCAGAGTTTCCAGCCCAGTAATTGGATTGAAAGTTGCTCGTCCCGGGGCGTTTTTTTTACCGGGACTTTAACGGGGGTTTTGTGAATCGAATAGCTTAATCAATACGCGTACCCCTTTGTTTACTTTTGCGGTTATCTGGCTGATTTGAATCCTGAGTTAGATGTTTAAATTGTAATTAATCTAGACTTGACTTTACACAAATTACAAAATATCTTATGCTACTACATAAAGCTTACTATACAATTCAAGATTTTTACTACACTCAGCTAAGCACCGCTAAGCTGTGATCGCCCAGCGGTAACGCCATGCGACTTTTTCGAGGAGGTCAACAGATCAGGTCTAATTGATAATTGCCATTTATCACACGCTTTTCTGCGAAGGAAAACATCGTGAGGAAACCTGCATATCTCTAGAGAATTGTGGAGATATGTGTAACCTTATAATCCGCATTTGATCAGCGTGGTATGTCTTAGAGAAGAAGAAGGTCGAAGAGAAGAGGCCCAGCAGTGGGAAAGTAATAGGCTGCTACTTTTACTTTACAGCTAAGCACCAAACTGCACAACATGTTATACACACGTTATCATGATGTTATGATGATATTATCTATTTTATGACCAGCTGCCTACCTGACGTCAACATACCTTAGTTGTCTTTTACGACACCTCGCTAAGAAAGTGGGTCGTTTATTCTACTCAGACGGACACCACACGATGACCCGTCGTGTTGTGTCCGTCTGACTAACCTTAGTCGCCTTTTACGACACGTCGTTAAGAAATGAAAGTGGTCTATTCTACTCAGCCGGATACCATACGGCTTTGGCATAGGAGTCAAACAATCTCATTAAATTTAACGAAGTAATTTTTGGACCATTTCTGATATTCGTTTTTAACGAACCCCTGTCCTGAGTTTGTGCGGATAGTTGAATTTAAATTGCGGGTTTATGTAAACTACGAGCTGCAATGAGTCTTTTGTGTTCCGGCGTATCTTATAAACTCATTAAATTTTACTAGAGGGTTGGTTTAGTTCGTTGAAGCCGTCGCGCTTTAGCTGGCAAGGCTTTTAGTAGAGAAAACCGATTACAAATTGGATTTTGAATATGTTTTACATTCAAGATTTTATGTTTAACGAGAATATTTCATTTATTCTATAAACCCTACGTATACTGATTTAATTAAATAATTTGTTAATAATATGTATTTTTAGACCCCGTGATCTTTATCATCTCCATTATTAGATAAAGGTCTCTTTAAAAGCCACGGCGATCTTGTAGTTTTTTTCAGCGCATCTGTTCTAGGTGGACAGATCGGGAGCGTTTTCTGGTCTAAGCTTGTAATACAGCACTAATACGTAATACACATAATAGCACAGCAGTAATACATAATACACATAATTTAAATAAATGCGGTATTTACTTTTAAATAACTAATACATTTATAAAGAAATTCGAGTAAATACGAATTGTAAATGCTTCAATGTATGTAGTTGTAAGTAAACCTTTTAAATAAATAAATAAATAATAGCACAGTACTGCTCATCAGTTTTTTTAATAAATGCTTATCATTACCTGCATATCTCTACTTCAGATTATATACTTCGGTAATGTTGGTTTTTCTTAATATCCTTCGTTGCATCCATCAGATTGTGTTTTTAATTTGAAAAATACACGGTTTTCCGTCTTCAAAGTTACTTAAAACTTGTGTAATGGTTAATAGACAACTAGTAAATATGTACAATTTAATTAATTATTAATACATATTTAAAACATGTATCCCGAGAGTCGAAGAACCAACGAATTTTTCATAGAAAATGTACAGCTGAAGGCTCACTGCCGAATGCGTCAACGGGCCATTGAAATATTGTTTAATAATTGCAATCATTTCTCATCGTAGTAGTGGGACGTTTTCTTACAATAGCTTAGGACCCCTGAGACGGAGAGGATCAATGTTCCCAATACGTCGCTTGTGATGAGAGGGTCTAGGAGCAAGAGGAGGTTGTACGTTGCCGAAGGTGTAGTAGGGATGAAACTTGGAGTAGAAAAAATTGATTAATAAATAATTGATCTTTAAACCCTTAAAAATAATTGATTTTTAAAAATCGATTATTTTGTTACGAAACCATCGATTTTTTATTTAAAAATTCGTTTTTTTGTGACTATTTCAAAAGTTGTCTTTTTAATATTAATAATTAATTTCAATAAAAGCTAATTAAAGTGGACAACTACCAAGAAATAATATCAGATGCGCTCTTTGTGTAATTGGGTTAAAATGTGTAGTTTGGCTAAAATGGCTTCATCCAACAATGCATATCTAATCTTAAAAAACAAGAATAAGAGTAAAAAAGAAAAAGGGATACCTATTTTAAAAAAATCGATTTTTGATGAAAAATAATTGATTATTAAAAATCGATTATTTTTTCACATCGCTAAGATGTACCTTCGGTACACCAGGTAGTACCTTCGGTAGCAACCGATGAGTTCAGTAAGCCTTGGACATCGAGCTGCAAGGTAGAATACCAGAAGTTTATAGCCGGAAAGAGTCCGGTATAACTGCTTACGCGCACCATGAAGGGTTTTTTCCATGTTACAAAAGGACCCCCAACGCCCATCCATTTGATGGACGTTGGGGGTCCTTTTGTCCCCATGGAAACTTCAGGTTCCCTCTACGATAGGATGTTGGTAATTTCGGTTCGTGCATACCTCCTCGCTTCTGTTTTTGTAATAATGACAGTTATTTAATATGTATATAAATTAATTCATCACGGTCGTTGCCCCGCAGTAAATGAACTGAGAGTAGAACGTATTAAGTAAAGAGAAATCGTAATGAAATTCAGTTTGTTCAATCGCAGTCCGCATTTCATTTCGAATGAAATGATTTTTATTGAATGGATAGTAGTCGGCATTGATTTTATACGCCTACTGTATAGTGAAATGGATTTTTATCCAATATCCTACGATTTTGCGGGAAAAGTTTCCAGTAGGTTTATTAAACTGAGCTTTTTGTTTAAATAAATCTCACAGTGCGAATGAAAGTTACAAAGTTATTCTAAGGACTTGTGTTTTAGGCTGGTGGCGATGATGCTTCGGTTACTGGGCGAAACGAGTATGAAGTTGTCGTAGCGAATGTGTATAGTGCGTAGTGTGGTAGTGGTGATTTGTAGTACGTGAATATATAAGGCATGAAAACTGTCCTTCCTACATAACAAACGCGGATTATAGCTAAATAATTCAATCCTAATTTGTTTTTACTAAGGAATTTTAAAGCGCTTCGTATAATATCGTAACTAAAAACGAAAAATAAATTTCCTAAAAGATGTTAAAATAGAATAATTTCTAAAACCCTTTTGGATCTGCAGAATATTGGCTCTTTCGCCTTTATTCTCTTTAACATTCGATTATTTAACTTTAGACCTTTCGAATCACTTTGCCCAACTGATCACTTAGTAAACATATATAAGTACTAAGATGGCCGAGCCTTGCTCGGTAATTTTTTTAAATATATAAAAGAGGCAATAAAAAAAATTAAAAAGGATAATGTTATCTGGAATCGATACTGGTATTCTAAATTTGAGGCCGCCCCTTACCAATATAAGCTATCGTGACTTTGAAACTGACAGCGCAATTAACCTTTTCTTTCTCATAAAACTGTAGTACATTTTTCAGTGCCCGAAAATGAGGAAAAAATCAATGTTTTTTTAAATAAAAAATCTAGCTAGATCAATTAATCTCTCCAAAATCCCTACATGAAAATCTTTAGAGCCGTTTCCAAAATTCAGAAAAATATATAAATATATGCAAGATTAACTCATTTCGATATTAAAGATATAAATAGCGGCGTATTATACATATACACCCACTATATATCTATACACACTAATTAGCTGTCATTTGTCTATGCAAATGTATACAGGAAGTAATCAAAAATTTGCATACAGTTAATTATATTCGATTGTAATGTAATATCCGTAGCAATTAATTTCAAATTGAGTTAGTTTAAATAGTATTAAGTCGCGGGAAATTGATTTTTTATCACGAGTACTGACCTATGGTTAAAGAATATTTATAGTTCCGGAACTAAAATCTGTGTAGGTATATGGCCTAATATGTAGTTGTTTCAAAAATTCTTACGCAAACGATGTTTACAGAGTGTTCTTAGTAACATACATATTATACAGGCGGATTTTTTTGAGGATTTAAAAAAAAATCTTGATAATGATAACCGAAAGTTTTAAGAATTTAAAATAAATGTCAATAAATGTGACGACGTAAAAGTATCAATTATGTTCCGTATTAGTTCTTGGCTTAAATATTTAATGGTTTGTGAAAGAACATCTTTAGCTTAATACGCGTAAGATATGTCTTAAGATATTTGACGGAATTTGCAACAAAAATGGCATTTTATTTTATTTACTGGAATTGAGAAAATCATCGGAATAAATCGAAAGTACAAATTTTAAAAGTCTGTCTAACTAAAATTATCTCTACCAGATTTTAATTAATTTATTTTTACCATATTTAGACAATTTGGTTTTAGACATAACTTTATAAAAGGACATAATTATTACGTTATATTTAAATAACACTTTTATATATTTTATTCATTTATAGTACTTACAATAGAATAGAATGCTCTTTATTGTACACCACAGAATTTACAATAGTACTAAATAACAAAAATCACAATATAAACTGCGTGATACAGTGAGGCGGCCTTATCGCTAGCGAGCGATCTCTTCTCAAGTTCTCAAGCGATCTACTTATAGTATTTGTTGTAAATATTTTAGATAGAATAGCTCTATTAGTATTAGACATACTTGGAACCAAAATATCAAATATTGTGGGTACAGAAAGTTCCAAGATTAATAAAGTGGTATATGTTTTTATAATAAACTTTCGCAATTGCTTTGTACTTGCCTCTGCATAAATTCAAAAAAGCACTTAAAAGTACATTTCTTAACAAAGCTGATTTTACTAAAGAACATTATGTAATGATATGAAAACTTGGATTTGAGTTGCAACAAGCTACGCACTAGTTTAAATTTGGAGTTTATTTGTCCATATATTACAGAGTCGAAATTTACACCCCAATGAGATATTTATCGATACTTATAGGGCAAAAATGCTGCGTCGCGAGAGAGCCCTATGACATAATGTAATTTTATCATTAATTTTATGTCTGTAGCATGGTATTGTACGAAATTCTGATACATAAAATGTATCAAACAAAGAGTGTATCAAAGTTATAAGACCCTTTGTGAATATTGTAGTAACTCGGAAGCCCCTTAACGTCGCATTGAAATTCCATTTTATGCATCTTTGACGGGATGCAAATTTTTCATTTCAAATTTGATGTCGTTCGGTATGAAGTTATTTCTTTTGTTTTAGAATTCACGACTGTAAGTAACTTACCCTGTAAAGATAATGTTACTATGTACTGTTGATTTTATGAAGTTGGCTAAGGCTAGACGATAGTAGCTCTGTTTGGGCTCGTCAGTTTCTGTATCATCAATGATGATGATAATGATGACATTATCTTCATCTTCAACTCCTGGACAAAGGTTTCTTTCGTGGGATCTTCTTCGGGTTTCTATATAAAAAATAGTAACTAGAACTTTCCACCATAATCGCAGTACAAAAGTTTGATATCATAAAAAGAACGATAGCTCGATAGAAATTCCATAAAGTGCGGACTAGTGAATTTGTGAAAAAACAATTGAATCCTGTATTTGGATTGCAATTTGTTAAACGCATCTGCAAAAAGTCTCGAAATGAAGTTACTCAATATCAGAGTTTGGTAACAATACATTCTTCGTACGTACGAAGTTGCAGGAATCTGCTAATGTAATGTACAAAACATCCCTACTTAATTAGCGGTGCTCGGTATTGTTTACGAGGCAGGGGGCTTAATGTAGAAGTCAAGATATAACTCGGCACACTCGAGTGAGAGGTGTAATCTATGTGAGGGCCGAGCTTTAAGTACTTCTCTTTTTGACCGGATTAAATTAACTCTGGCATGGCTTTTAAGGGTTGTTGTGGGGTTGAATTTTTAATCACTATTTGGACATCTACTAGATATGGTTCACGTAACAATATACACCTTTGCATATTACAAAAGGAGAAATTTACTCACACATTCCGAATATAAACCTCGATATTTAGAGAAAGTATTTTTTATGTAGGTATATGAAATATTTGTTTTAATAAGCTTTATTTAATTTCTGTGCATAACGTTATGTAATTCAGTATTGTGCGCTGTTCAGATAGTATTTTTGAGTTATTAAATTTATTTGTTATCAAAAAATATTTGAAGTTGTTATATTTACGGTTAGATCAGTATTGAGTATCAAATAAAATTGGAGCTGTATTGATCTTAGCCAAAATTACTTTTTTTTAAACTATAAGTCCAGATATAATTCTGGTCAGAGAAAGAACAGAGGAAATAGTTTTCAAGCACTATTTGCTGTCAATAAAAAGGGGGATTTATTCAGTAAATAAAAAAGTTTTAGTATTTACTGCGATATTTTCCAGTCTAGTTGTATCTTGATAATGCGAGTGAAAGTTGCGATATAATGTATAGTAATGGTCTAATAAACACTTTCTTTTCTATGGGATTAATTACAGAGAGACTTAGTTAGAAAGGTGAATTAGAAACACCAGGACATTCCGATAGTGCAATTTCTACAAGCGGGATACAATCTATTACTAATACATTTGGTATATAAAGGCTAAGTTTAGCCCGGGATCACTGTTGATTGTTCTAGCAACATGCATTCCTCAATAAATATATTGCTTGTCGATTTAAGATACAGTTAGAAATCTACAAACCATCCGACGTCGAATTATAACAATGGGGTAAATATATAAAGCAAAAAGTCCAGACTTTTATCTGTTAATATTAAATATAGTTAACAGATCTATTAGTAGACGAGCTATAATTATTTTGAAATTGAATTAAAAGAACTAAATCCATCCATCTCACTAGATACATCACTGATCTACCTATTTCCCCAATAATTCTGAAACCAAAAAATTACATAACTTTTCCTTATGTTTCTGATAAAAAAAGTGCTTTATATATGTTTAAGTCACAGCGAAACAAGGCCGGACTTACTCGCGTAAAAGTGATTTAAACAAACCTATCCCGTTTAATAAATATGATGAAAATATATGGTCATCATTGGTTAAGTGC
Organism: Morpho achilles; assembly: GCA_947086495.1. Classification (NCBI taxonomy): domain Eukaryota; kingdom Metazoa; phylum Arthropoda; class Insecta; order Lepidoptera; family Nymphalidae; genus Morpho; species Morpho achilles. The sequence goes on from CAMTZB010000013.1 coordinate 13,278,041, forward strand.
AGTTTTTTTTGTAATTGAAAATCATCTTCCTGCCCTTATCCCACTCTAAGTGGGGTCGGCACAACATGTTATAAACATGTTGTCACATGATTTGACTAGGTATTTTACGACTGGCCGCCTGCCTGACGTCAACTTATCTTAGTCGTATTTTACGACACCTCGATAAGAAAAGAGGGTGGTATATTCTGCTGAACCGGATACCACACGGTGGGTTGACTTACCTTAATCGCCTTTTACGACACCTCGATAAGAAAAGAGGGTTGTACTATTCTATTCAGCCGGATACCACACGGCGGTTTTTGTAAGGGAAAATGTAACAGTTGAATAACCATACAATATATAAACAATTTACTTATATAACCAGTTAAATAAAAATGTTTTTGAAATCAAAAATATAATACTATACTTCGATAACCGCCGAAACCTACTCATGTAACGTTCAATGATAAAAAATCAGCGTTCTCATTTTTGGATCCGCAACAATCAAAAAGCAGTTAACTGATATTTAAAACTTCGTTTTGCGATAATATAAATGGATATTATTGCAAACCGTAAGTTTTTTGTATAAGTTTGTTTTTATTTGTTTAAAATTGAATCTATTTTTTATGTGTCAACCCTTGACTTAATGGTAACTGAAGCTATCATCGCAAACCTGGTAGCTGTAATATCCTTTTTTGTTTCGTACCGAAACTCCAAACTAGCATCGAACCGGCTTTCTAAAAGAGACTAGAGACTTGGAAGATTTTGTATCCCACCACTACGAGTATCCTACGACTTCCAGTGATTAGTCACCAACCATTGCGTCAAATCATGGATCAGGCAGACATTTAGTACAGTATATGAAGTAGAATGGCCATCATCAGAAGTAGTACTTGTAAACGCCTTTATATATTTATTCTTTAGCCCATTACAAGTTAAGTTACCGTTATTTTATGCATTCATCAATATGTATATACTTATACATATACTAGCTGTCCTTGCGGCTTCGCCTGCATGGAAATCAGTGTATTTAATTGAAATTTTGAAAAATAAAACTAGTTATTGTGAGTTAATTATAAGAGATAGAGACACTCTGTCGGGAATGTATGGATTTTTTTGTAGTATATTTTTAAATATAAAACTTTCGAGGAGGTCACGGGTGCAAGTCCTGGCAGACACCAATGAGTTTTTTTTTTCAAACTAATGTCTAATTGATAATTGCAATTTATAACACGCTTTTCGGTGAAGGAAAACATCGTGAGGAAACTTACATATCTCTAAAGAATTCTGGAGATATGTGTAACCTACCAATCCGTATTGCAGCAGCGTGGTAGGTCTTAGCTCCAATAATTCTCTCCAAAAACAGAGAAGAGGCCTATTCTCAGCAGTGGGATAGTAACAGACCGCTACTTTAGTTCTAGATATCGCCTGTGATCTTGTTTGCAAGTTTTATGTAATCAATATCGTTACATCTCCATACGTATGACGTTTACATCGTCTCACCTCAGGTGTTACATATTCGTCAATTTGCACTCAAAATGATACATGACAGCAATGACAGGTGTTTTGCGAAATATTGCCGCATCCGCGTGAGCGGGGTTGGTGTTGAATTATATATTAGGGTTGATCATGAGCGGGAGGGTGCAAATCACGTTACTGAGAAGCATACTCGAGTTTTTTTTAAAGACTAGATATATTTATTTATAATATTTATTTTCCATTAGGAGAGAAAAGATTGTAAATGCTTATCGCACGCTTAGTATAAAAGTGACTGAATTCAAAATTATGAAAATCGCGTTCAGAATTTAAAAAATGCAAATTTAATAATTATGGGTGCAAATCACGTTAATAAGAAGCAACTCGAGTTTTTCAAAAGATTAGATATATTTATTTATAATATTTCCTTTCCATTAGGAGAGAAAAGATTCTAAATACATATCGCACGCTTAGTATTAAAGTGTCTGAATTCAAAATTATGGAAATCGTGTTAAAAATTCAAAAAATTCAAATTCAAAATATTCTTTATTCAAATAAACTTGTAAACAAGTGCTTTTGAATCGTCAACTCTACTGCTGGTTCGGAAAGCTGTTCCTACCGAGAAGAGCCAGCAAGAAACTCGTTTGCTCTTTTAAAAATATAATTTTTAATACTATTTACATGTCGTTACTGTCTTGTACGAGCTGTGATGGCCTAGCGGTGCGACCGTGTGAATCTCTAGAGACGATCATGGGTTCAAACCCGGGCAGACACCAATGAGTTTTTCTATAACTTATGTGCCTAATTGATAATTGCAATTTATCACACGCTTTTCGGTGAAGGAAAACATCGTGAGGAAACCTGCATATCTCTAGAAAATTCTGGGGATATGTGTATCCTACCAATCCGCATTGGAGCAGCGTGGTAGGTCTTAGCTCCAACCCTTCTCTCCAAAAATGGAGAGAGGAGGCCTATGCCCAGCAGTGGGATAGTAACAGGCCGTTACTTACTGTCTTGTACAGGTTCAAAGAGAGCTATATCCACACATTCTTATCTTCTAAATAATCTTCAAGAGTATTATAGTAAGCTTTCTGTATCAGCCTCTTTTTAACAGTGTTTTTAAACTGCTGTAATGGCAAAGCTAAAATTGATTGCGGAATTTTATTATAGAATCTTATACCAAAACCCACAAACGATAACGTACTTTTGCAAGGCGCAAAGCAGGAGCCGCAAGCTTATGTCGGTTCCTGCTTTGTCTATTGTATACATCACCTATCGTTTTATAATTCTTTATATTTTTATGTACATAAATTAAATTGCTTAAAATATACTGTGAAGCAAATGTAAGAATACCTGTTTCCTTAAACTTCTCTCGCAGGGAATCACGCGGTCTTAAATTATAAATGCCACGTATAGCTCTTTTTTGTAAAACAAAATTTTTTTCACTATCCGCGCATTTACCCCATAGCAATATTCCATAAGACATAATGCTATGGAAGTAGGCAAAATAAACAAGTTTTGCTGTTTCGACGTCTGTGAATTGTCTTATCTTTCGAACAGCGTAGGCCGCTGAACTTAGTTTCCCTGCAAGAGTTGTTATGTGTGTGCTCCATTGGAGTTTTGTATCCAAGGATACTCCCAAAAATACAGTTGAATTTTCTGTTTTTAGTGGTACATTATTTAAAGAGAGTCTATTTGTTGTTTTTGCAGCATTAGGTAATGCAAATTCAATACATTTAGTTTTATTCGAGTTCAGTACCAAATTATTTAGCCTGAACCAATGAGCTACTTGCGATAAACCCCTGTTTACTTCGTCAATATTATTGTCATTTCTATTTACTTTAAAAATTAATGATGTATCATCCGCAAACAGTACAATATCGCAAATATTATGAATAAAATATGGCAAATCATTTATATAAACTAAAAACAGAAACGGACCAAGGATTGATCCTTGAGGCACACCCATAACTGAGGCCGTTCCGGATGACTGGACATCATTAATGCACACTCTTTGAATCGGGCTGTGAAGGTACGATGCAACGAGACGAGACGATGCAACGAGACAAAAAAATCCAAATTCAAAATTATGGGTGCAAATCACGGTAATGAGAAGCATACTCGAGTTTTTCAAAAGATTAGATATATTTATTTATAATATTTCCTTTCCATTAAGAAAGAAAAGATTGTAAATACATACGCTTAAATAAATTCACACGCTTAGTATTAAAGTGACCGAATTCAAAATTAGGCTTCACTGCGTTGGAAACATTGTTATCCTCATTTAAATCCCACCTATCCATCACGCTACGAACTCATAAAAAAACTAGTGTTTTCTTGCTCTTCCATGTTATGGGTCTCTAACACTTAGGAGCTTTGTGGGCGCCATGCTGCGCTTTATTTCAATTTGCCAAAAACAGCTTTTTTGAATTAGGTCTTTAATACTTAGCGTGTGATATATTTACTTTTTTCCTTTTATTATGTACGTACGTTACAGTCATTCATTATTTCACTAGAGATATACAACTTATAATATTTTAACTCATATTGTTTTCCTTAAATCATTTATTAATTCCTCAACTAAAGCGCGCGTTAAATTATACATATCATTTAGGCTGGTAATTTTTTATACATTTGTTTCTTCAAAAATTTGAACCGATAACTATTTTTAAGGAATATTGTTTTATTTTAATTTAAAGTACCTGGGTGACCGAGGCTTTCTCGGTACTTGAAAAAGATATAAAGAAGATGAAACTTGGAAAAAAAAGGATAAAGTAATCTTTAGTCCCCATGATTAAAGACTGTATTGGACAATCTAACAAATATTATTATTTTCGAATCGATAAACCGATTGGGCTACAAGTTAGCATATTTACATAAATTAGATAGAGGAAATTATGTATGCGTATTTCTGTAAATTGATGACGATCCGGTCTTTATCATCAGATGTTTAGCATTAACTAAACTGTATACAACATAATCAATACATTAACTAAATGTGAAAGAACCGGCCTTTTCGGTTTTGTTGATTTTGTATAAACAAGTATTAAATTTCGAGACGGAGGCCAGAGTATGACTCTAAACCCAATTTTTTATTTACCTCTTAGCTCTTTATTTTTAAGAAACTAGTGGTGCTCGCAACTTCGCTCTTGCCAGGTTAAGCGTTTAAATACCCTCAAACGAAAAATTAACGAAACATAACGGTATATTTTGTCTTATGTTACTCCGGTATATAAGCTATAATTGTTCCAAATTCATCAATATTGGTCCAGCAGTGAAAACGTAATAGAACTTCAGACTTACGAATTTATAATATTGATAAGGATTAAACGTTCGGGACCATAAAATGTAGAAAAATTTAGGTCCATGTCACTTCATTCAATTAATAAAAAAGTAAACAATCATGAATCAAAACAAAAGCGCGCAGGTTGTAAACTCTCGATTCATCTGTATTTTATTAATTAAAATGTTAGCCGAACGTTGTGTACACCAATAAAAAAGGTTTTAAAACGTGTCAGTTTGATTAAAAATTTATTTTACAAAAATCGCCAGTTTCTGTCACGGCTCCATATTGTTGATTAAATCGTCGGCCTTTATGCCGCAGTGGTGTTATAACGTCACACAAAAAATAGCACACACACAAACACAATTGCCCTTATTCAGTAGAATGAGCTAGATATAACATGTACGTCCTTTTTGCTGAAGCTGAACTAATAGTAGTAATAGTATAATAATAGACTAATGATGCAAAGTAATGAGCAGTGTTGTTACTAAACGTTTAACTGTTTTTGTGTACGGATAATGTTTTGGATGTTTCTAGCGTCGTAAGCTCACTTGTCTCTCGACTAGAAATTGTAGAACGTAATCTATACTTATTATAAAGAAGTTACACATACTTTATACATGCAGGACAAGTCACCACACTTATCATAAAACGCCGCAAACACTGCACACAGCAGTGCTTGTGTGGAGTGTTGGTGCTTACTAACACAATCTTTACGTAATGTTACAGCAAAATAATTTTATTGTATCTTTTGTACTATGGTATTCCGCAAAGTAACGCCTGCTTCAATAAATGACTTATTATAAAAGATCGATCGAAGATGAGATCGATTTTTCAAAATCTATTAAACAGATTATGTATGATTTGTCCAAAAAATAATGCAATATCTCTATCTCTTATATTCTCTATCTCTATCTATCTCTCTTATAGTTAACTCACAATAACTACTTTCATGTTCAAAATTTCAGTTCGGGAAAAGAATTATAAAAGAATCATATTTAGGAAGTGTCCAAACCATAGATCGAACTATCGAGTAACGTGTCTGTCGATCTGTCCGCATGAACTATAAAAAAACAACATTGAGCGCCTGCCGTTGTTTGTACGAGAATTAGCATATTTGTGTTTCTCATGGCATCCTGCACTGTTTGCTTTGGCGAAAAGCTTAGGAAAATAAACGGTTGTTTATGTTGACTGTACTCGTTTATTGTTGTGAATTAAGAGACTCAAATTGCGTCTATTCTAATTTAATAATACGCAAAATATATTTCTTTTAATTGGTACGGTACAAAATTTCGCGTTAAATCGCTAAAACCAGCGGGTCGAGTTACCTTGGTCGCCTTTTACGACACCACGGTAAGAAATGAGGTTGGTCTTTTCTATTCTCGCCATACTCCCGACGCCATGATGACTAATTGTCATACTATTAGCCCTCCACTACATGTCGCCCTAAGCCGTGGTCTGGCCTCACAGAAAGCACCATTAAGACGACGCTAGTAGAACTTCTGTACTCTACTTTCCGCATTTCGCAACTTGCGATGCTTCTGCGCTCGCCCGTCCCGCCCGGTGATGCTGTAAAAGCCGTTAGGGCTATATCGAAAAAAAAGAGGTTGGTCTATTCTGCTGAGCCGGGTTCTCTGATTCTTATATCTATTTATAAAAATGTGTTACTACTGCGTATGCTACTGTATGTCGAATTAAAAATTCATTGTTATCTATTTCTCTTCAAATAACAAAGTTTGATCTGCAATAAGTTTTCCAAGATTACCGGATTAGTTAAGTTACAAGTGCGCTGCGAATACTCAAGTTGACCGAGTAATTAATGGTTCCGAGCAGTATCTTTGAAGTCCTTCCAACACGCCGTCAGACGCAGATGTCGATAGTCGATAGGGTATCGCGTCCGCCGATAAGACGGGATGAGTGTCTTGCATTCAACCATGCTTACCCCGTGTAGATTATTCCAGTGTAGATTGATAGCATGCACTGAGTGATGCAGTTAAATTAATGTACCTGGTTGGCCGAGTCTTGCTCGGTAATTTTTTTACAAAATAAACAAAAAGTCACTCAACTCAACTAACACTTTTTGCACCGAAACGCCTGTTGTGCTTGAGGCTGGCCTGATTATAGCTTCAAGATTAAGGTGCACATTGTGATAACACTTGTAACTTCTAGAATATCAGTAAAATCTCAATCTGCATTGGACTAGCGTTGTGAAGACCAGAAAAAAGGCCTTTATTCCGCTTCTGGACATCCAGAAGCGAAATGATAGGTCGTTACTTTTATTTTTAAACTAGCAATCGCCAGCGGCTCCGCCCGCGTGAAAAGATTAAAACCGTAATATAGTATTTTGATAATCATAAAATGGTTAAATTAGGTTAACCTTAAAAGCTAGACATATGCTGTTGCGGAGTTTTATTTAGAACTTTTAGAGGAGAACAATATTGTAATCCGTGATTTTTGAATTTGTTTCACCGTTTACTTGCGCACGCAAGGAAAGTTGTTTTCGTAATATTTTGTGTTGCTGCTCCTCTCCTATTCATCTTAGCGTGTGATGTGATATATAATATTATACCGACAAATGGATAATCTTACACTTAAAGAATTTTTCAAATCGGGCAAGTTGTTCCTGAGAAGAGCGCGTTCAAACAATCAAACTAACTCTTCAGCTTTATATAGTAGTATGGATTACAGGGTATATGTTACAGCAAATGAATTTACAATGCATTACTTATACGTGGTTTTAAAATACTCGATTTTAATAGATTAATTTATAAAATTGTAATTGTTTTTTTCGAGTCTTAATTAGATACGTGAGAAAAAAAAAATTGGCTGCATTGTGTCTTGTTCCTTATGCGTATTTAAATTTTGCAAAAAAATTGCAAACGACTTCAAATAAAATACAACAAAGACGGTATTAAAATTAACAAAAAAAATGCAAACATAAATGAAGTAAAAAAGTGTATTTGCATTTGAATAATTTGTTTTTCCACTTCAAATGAATAAATTAAATGATCTGCAAAGTATTTTAGGCTAATATCGTAAGCAGAGGTTAGTTTCATTATAAATATGCCCTAGATTTATCGCGATATAATTCTAAATTTTTTAGACATAAAACAGTCAATCAGCACAAAATGCGTTTCAAGAAATCGTAAACCGTGTCAAATCGGGGTGCACTAAGAAAACGATTAAAATTCTATCCGACAGACGAACAAGCCTTCAAATACCTAACCATAAAATTGCAGAAGGCTAGATAAAAACAAGGTATTCGTTCCCGTTTTCCGCAAGCGACTTCTGGGAAGGGGGGCGACGTCGCCCAAAATGGCGCTGGGCGGGACCGCGTCGGCTTCGGTTAGCTAGCGGTCACGGCCCGGAATCCGCTTTGTGTTAATTTGGATGCAACTTTGTAACTTTCAATCAGTAGCCGTGTCTGTGAACTTTGACTAAGCGTAACTAATCATATATACCTACTATACTATACTACCTAATCATATATAACACCTTTAGTAAAGGAAGATGTACATCATCCAGCCTTATCGGTCCAAGCTTTTGTAGGACGTACAGAGTGTTTGAGGTCATCATCGCGTGTTGTACCAGTTTTTAAAATCGCTGACTACGATATAATAAATAAAGAATTGGCTCAGACTGATTGGCTGAGCATACTTCATAGCAATGACATAGACATAGCAATAAATAACTTTTATGAAATAATCAATAAAGTTGTAAGAAAATACGTTCCTATGAAGAAATTTTCTGGTACCAAATATCCTCCTTGGTTTTCTAGGGCTCTTATAAAAGTTATTAATGAAAAGCTGAAATATCATAGGAAATGGAAAACATATAAAAGAAATAGTGACTATGATATTTTTAATTACTTGCGTAATCGCCAAAAACGTTTGCAACTGAAGTGTTATGACTACTATATTCAAAATGTTGAAAATGATATAAAACGTAATAGTAAACGCTTTTGGTCTTTTGTAAAGTTAAGAAGTAAGTCTGCGGATATACCAGATTATATGTTTTTTAATAATGTAAAAACTTCGGATGGCTTCGAGATGTGCAATCTTTTTAATAATCATTTTCAGTCAGCATTTGATGCGCATCCACAGGATTATTCTTCAAATTTATCACGTGAAAGTTTATGCGCAAATGGATTGTCCGTTTCTATGGGTTCTGTTGATATATCTGTTGAAATGGTTGCTAACTACCTAAAGAATTTAGACGTAAATAAAGGTTGTGGGCCAGATGGTATTCCACCTTTATTTTTAAAATCCTGCTCTTTAAGTCTATCACTCCCATTATTTATTTTATTTCAGCTTTCTATTCGTACTGGTCAAATACCTAAAATTTGGAAACAATCTTTTGTAATTCCGATTTATAAATCAGGAGATAGACACAATATTGGTAACTATAGGCCAATCTCTAAGCTTAATACAATTGCTAAATTGTTCGAGAAGATTGTTTATGATCAATTATGTCCCGTTCTGAAGTCAGTGATCTGCGATCAACAACATGGATTTTTTACTGGTAGATCGACAGAATCCAATCTTTGCGAGTTTGTTCATAATGTGTCACTTGCAATGGATGATGGAGGTCAGATGGATGTTATTTATACTGACTACTCTAAAGCATTTGACAGAATTTCTCACTCATTGCTTATTAAAAAACTTGCTTCGATAGGAATACATGGTGACCTACTTCGCTGGGTTGAATCGTATCTTCGTGATCGAAGTCAGGCGGTGGCTGTTAAAGGTTTTTGCTCGTCATTTATACCAGTTAGTTCAGGTGTGCCCCAGGGCTCTCATCTAGGGCCATTGTTTTTTAATATTTACATTAATGACGTAGTTAACTATTTTCATAACTGTAACATATTGATTTATGCCGATGACATGAAAATATTTAGAAGTGTTAAAACTCTTCATGACTGTGAATTGCTCCAAGAAGATCTTAATAATTTATACCAATACTGTATGAAAAATTATTTACAATTAAATATAAAAAAATGTAATATCGTTAGCTTTACAAGGAAAACAAAACCTATCTTATTTAATTACGTAGTGAAAAACACTTCATTAACAAGAGTGTCTCAAGTTAAAGATTTGGGTGTTTGTTTAGACCAGAAGCTGACATTTGCATCCCATGTTGATTATATGGTAGCTAAGGCTTACAGTATGCTGGGATTTATTTTGAGAATAGGTAAAGAATTTAAAAAAGGCACCACCTTGACTATTCTTTTTAATTCCTATGTTCGTTCAATTTTAGAGTACTGTTCTACAGTTTGGAATCCGCAATATAAAATATACATAAATAATATTGAAAAAATTCAAAACAAATTTTTAAAGCATTTGCAATTTAAGTCAGATAGTTCCATCAATAATGATTTTCAGTCACTGATAGCTCGTAGAAAAGTAAGGGACCAAATATATTTATATAAAATTTTAAACAATTTAGTTGATTCTAAAATTCTTTTAAGTAATGTTAGATTTAAATGCCCCAGACATAACATTGTTAGAAAACAATCTACGTTTTTTGTACCAACATGCAGATCAAAATATGCTGATAATACATTTATTTATCGTGCATGCAGAACGTACAATAATAACTGCGAAAATTTAGACATTATGCACGATACAATGTTTACATTTAAGAAAAAATTACAATTTGTTAATTTTAATTTTAGTGATCAGTAGCTGATATTTACTTATTTTTAGTTGTAATTTAATTTAAGATATCATTTTGTGCTTTATTTTTAATCATAACTATTTTATTTTCTCATTGAATATAGATGTAAATTTTTTGTATCAGTGGAAACTTAGTTGATTTTTGTTTAAAACATAAGTTAGATATTTAAGTATTTTCACAATTGTTTGTTTCCCCTAAAAAAATAAAAAATAAAAATAAAAATACATGCTATAAGCGTAACGTACTCGCAAATAATCCTTATATCCCATGTAAAGAACTCCAACATTTGAATCTGATAAAAAAATGAACTACTAAATTACTTTATGTATTTCAATTGCATTTCAATATTCTCTTTTGCAACTTTGTCATGTGGTATCCGGCTGAGTAGAATAGTACCATCCTCATTTCTTACCGAGGTGTCGTAAAAGGCGACTAAAGTAAGTCAACCCGCCGTGTGGTATCCGGTTTAGTAGAATAGACCACCCTCTTTCTTACCGAGTTGTCGTAAAATACGACAGAAGTAACTTGACGTCAGGCAGGCGGCCGGTCGTTAAAACGCGTCCAAATCATGTGACAGCATGTTTATAATATGTTGTGCCGACCCCACTTAGAGTGGGATAAGGCAGGTAGATGATGATGATTTTTTTTCAAATACCCATGACATATTCTTTTTATATCAAACCTTGCACTTACGATACCCATTTCTATCGATATGGGATCGACTTAAAATTATTCTACGTCAAATTTTACTGGATCAAGATTGTTGCCGCGACTTCTTTCAGTTGATATGTAAGGAACTAAGATAAGTAACGTATCTAAATAAGAACTACTCGATACGTAAATAAAGTTCATACTTTTCATTACTGTTCGTATTTTCCTGTGACTACAATATTCTCTTATACATCTCATTACTATTTAAAGTCTACACTAGATGCTGCTCTATTCATCCACAAAATCTCTATACCTGAGTATCACATTCCCTATGTCGTCTCAACTTCCTTTCCTGTATTTTAAAAACCAAAAACAATTCTTGACACATTCCTTTGTCTTCTTTTTCATATCACACACTTATTTATTGATAGTTCAAATTAACAAAATATGTAATAAATCAGTCAATCATATACTCATGGGAGTTGATTAAGGCAATTGAAATATATCCCGTTATAATGTAAAAATTATCGGATGTGTCGAACTAGTTTTTTTCCGTTCAGATTCATGAGCTTGTTACGCGTTGCGTGAGTTAAACTTTAAAAAGTTTCCGGTTTCTATTTCTGTTAACATTAACCTAGCTATATTTTCCAAATAGTCAAGAACTTTTCTTAAGTTTTATTTTATCTTTCATTTTCCTGCCCTTACCCCACTCTAGGAGGGTTCGGCACAACATAATATAAACATGTTGTCATATGATTTGGCTAGGTATCTTACAACTGCCCGCCTGCCTGACGTCAACTTACCTTAGTCGTCTTTAGCGACATTCTTTTCTTCTCTGCCGGATACGACACGGCTTAAAATTTTACTTTCGTATCTTTAAATCTCCCAATGTTGCCAAGTATATGACTTGGCATTTGATTTGACGTCAACCAATTTTTGTGGACCATGTCATGTACAAGATCTTTTAAATTAAAAACTCTTTTTGTCTGTTGCGGTTCAGGGCTAATTCGCTTGACCAATTTTAATAGAATTTGGCATAATTAAACATTATGGCATACAGGATAAAAACCCCTTTTTTTCTTTTGGAGCAGAAAAAAACATTTATTGGCGTAGAAAGTCGCCGATACCGCTAGTGATCATATATAAAAGCGTTGAAAACACAACAAAATTTATTTAATGATTTAATTCATGTTTGCAAGAAACATCATTTTAAGTAAGCAGAGTCTGTTCGCGTGGACGTAACAATGAGAGATACTACTGTCGACCATTCTTATATTGTAATGTCCGACCATGACATTGTCCTCACGTCGACACTGTTATTGAATTTAACGAATATTATTATATACACACAGCAGCACAAATCTAAATGGAACCTTTCGTGGACTGTAATCAGCGCCATTTTAGAACAACCTGATACCTGTTCCTTGCCTTACAATAATTAGGGCAAAGAAATACATTTAAAAGTTCCGAAGCGTGATAAATATATATTTTTAAGTGTATAAAAGTAACGGCCTGTTACTATCCCACTGCTGGGCATAGGCCTATTTCCGTGTTTGGAGAGAAAGATTACCAGGAGCTAATAGATACCACTGCTGCTCCAGTGATGATCGGCACATATCCATAGAATTCTCTAAAGAGATTTCCTCACTATGTTTTCCGAAAAATATTTTTTCGGCTAATATTACACTAGTAACAAAATATTTTCAAAAAATATTAAAATAACCAGCTCAATAAGTTTCTGATGTTTTTGTATTACTCGTTTACCTCTAAACACACCCTTGGATCCCTAATACCGTATGCAAAGAGAATTCACAACGTGCGTGACGCTTTACCATCATATTGTTTCGCGAACACCGTGATATCATCATTCGGAGTTTCATCACGCATTGTTTTGTAACAAAAAATATATACATCTCTCCTTATTTCTCACAATTTGACACCATCATTCCTTGTGTTCGACGAAATTACGATCATTATGTTTATATTTATACAGAAGGTTCGTGTTTATGTTTCCCATGTTTTCAGAACATTTCGGACTGTCCTTGTCAGCCAGGCCTTGTATGTATGGATTTATACCAATAACGCTTATAATATTGTCCAAATAACATTAATAAAGAACTTTAGAAAAAGGTACTTTTAATATAGTTTTTTCATAAATATAAGGTATATTAACATATATTTTTTCACATTGTTATGGACGTACTTAACATAATGTTAACAAGTAGTTAATAAACGTGTAGTAAAGTAAGAGTTATGGACTGGATGAAATGTGTTGTTCTTTCTTTTATATTGTCTTTACTTATTGGGGTAGTGTGGTAGGTACTAGTTGCGCATTCATTTCTCCAAGTAGAGAGTTGACCTTTCCGCATTAGTAATTTATAACAGGCAATGTTACATTACTTTTGTCATTGGTACACACTACTTTGTTCTCTATCTATTAGAATTCCAATAATGTCTAATGGATTGTACCCAAAATTATTCATTTTCAATGTCCCAAAATTTTATCGTTCATGGGAACCCTAGCAGGTACGCATTAGTCGGTTAAACAGATACAGTGTTAATGAACTTGCAGATGCTTTTGAACTGTATTTTTAGTTTTAATTTCTCGTTGGTGTCGATTCTGGACTGTGGAGTTCACTACTTACTATCTAATTACAATCTAATCTAAATTAGCAAGAAAAATATAATTTTTAACCTAGTATAAAATTGTTTTGTTATTTCTTTTTTTTTAACTATAGTTTTAAATATAGCTCCCATAAATTAAATGATGTGGTATTTTTCGGTAGGCATGGGAATGTTCTGAAAAAAAGATTGACTTTACTCTGTTTTCCAATAATATTATAAGTATTAAAGTTTCAATATTTGATACTCAATCCCGCAAATTGCCTAAAGAATGTGGATGCATTTTGGTACGCAAGTAGCTCTTATAAAAGTATTTAATGACTTTTCATCCCAGCATTAACGTCACGGGCCTACCTAGAACCTAGAACCTAATCGTTTTATAACAATAAAAAAATATTAAAAATGCATCTCATAAAATACATAAAAAACTTTCTACATGAAAACGGAACACTACTCCGTAACATAACATAAATTTTTTTCACCGCGGATTGTACCAAAATAATTATTTTTGTAGTTATGGTTTTTTTTTTTTATAACTTTCGACAGAGGAAACTCACAAGTTTATTGTTAAAAGGTATTTAATCAATTGCTTTTGTTTTTAGACAAATATTTAGGAAAAATATTTAAATGCTCCATGAGAAATATACTAAAAATAAAATTGTATAATTAGTGAAAGCTACATTAGAATGGTGTCTTTTTATTAGTTCTAGGTCACCTAGGTATATCATAACAAAGGTAAAGTCTTGACATCGTTCCGCTAACTGACCTTGCTGACTTCTCGACACGGAAGTCTGCCTAAAAATGTTTGACTAAGTCCTAGTATTCTGACGTCAGTGCGTCGTGAGTTTTCACCACACTATCGACGTCATCATCATCCTCCTCCTGCACTTATCCCACTCTAAGGAGGGGTTGGCACAACATGTTATAAACATGTTTTTTACGACCGCCTGCCTGATGTCAACTTACCTTAGTCGTATTTTACGACACCTCAATAAGAAATGAGAATGGACTATTCTACTCAGCCGGATACCACACGGCGGGTCGACTTACTTTAGTCGCCTTTTACGACATCTCGGTAAGAAATGAAGGTGGTCTATTATATGTTACAGGTGGTATCCAGCCGGATACCACACAGTATACCACACTATCGACGCCATAATAAGCAATTAAAAAGTAAAATATATAACTAGCCCTCCATCATGGGTCATCTTAAGCCATGGTTCGATGCATTTCACGCTTGTTGATGCTTTAAACGTCTTTAAAGCTAGAAGTTATTTCGACAAAAAAAAATTAACGGAAATACGTTTTAAGTGCCGTTGATTTTTTCTTTCATATGTCTAAAGCAGCTTAATATAAAAGTGACCTCTAATTAGTTAAAATGGGTATTGGCAGACGCCGCACCTTGGAGACTATGGCATACAATCCCATTATTGTTAAACAAAGCCCTTTCTCTCCTAGAAAACGACTGCTGGACTGATGGACTGCTCCCATTTGGTCATTGGAAAATTATATATGTGTCAGTATTTGTGAAAAGCGCGTGTTGAAATATAAATGTCACTCTAGTGCATAAGTGTATACAAAAAAAAAACCATATACTTTTGTCGGCGAACGATTTTGGTCGGTATAAAAAGTAACTTACGTTATGTTCCAGGTTTGAAATTTTTTTATGTTCTATCTCTAATGTTTAGTCTGCGTAATAAAGAGTTTTTATCTTATCTTACTTATCATATCAGGCCGATAAAATAAAAGTACGAAACAGTGATTGTAGGAACGTATAACTACGTTTCTTCGACGATTATTTGTTCAGCGCTTTAGCAGTATACGTTAAATTTCTATGAATATACACATTGACTAAGTCGTTGATGTATCTCGGTTCCTGCTCACCTCTATTCTACAATTGAAATAAGTTCTTAGTACAAA
This sequence comes from Morpho achilles, assembly GCA_947086495.1. Lineage (NCBI taxonomy): Eukaryota > Metazoa > Arthropoda > Insecta > Lepidoptera > Nymphalidae > Morpho > Morpho achilles. The sequence goes on from CAMTZB010000013.1 coordinate 13,293,648, forward strand.
ACATGTTTGCGTTAATCTCAGAGGCCGCGAGATAGGTTACAATGCAAACAGTTTACATATGTTTATTTAGTCACATTATACATTAACATAAAATGTATTGAGCAAATGCGAAATGGTAAATCTATGTAGGCTTTCTATTTAACAGATTTGAAATTTCTTTACTCTAAACGTTTACTTAATGGAAGATTATTTTATTATATTGGTCTTACTAAACTGTTTTGAAGGTGCGATATCCTATAAGACATTAAGGCATTAAGGTACTCGTAACTATACGTTATTATAATGTGTATTACATAATAAAATAATACCTTAAGTATTTAGATATCCAATTATTGAATCACACCTAAGTGTGATATCGATCTTATATGATCATATTACATTCTGATACAACGGTGTGAGATAGTTTATGTTACGATCATATTAAATTTACGAGTAATAAAGTTCATATTTGCAAAAATTATTTGAAATTATTTGATGTAAATGTGTTAAGATACGATTCTCTTATATACACATATTACCTATATAGATAATTTATTCAATTAGGCGTTATTAACGTAAAAAACATTAATGTATTTTATTTTTATTTATTAAGGACAACCACCAAGACTTAAAATACTATTAATGAAACTTTACAAACTATTTAATTATGTAGTCCTATAATAGGTTAACACGGCATGCAAAAGGCTTACATACATAATTTAGGTATATTAAAAAGTAAAAAATATCTATATAAGTAATACCAAACTATAACAATGTTGTAAATTTAGTTAGATACGTTATTTATTATTTATATTTTGATTATATTTTTTCTAAAAGTATGGATGCTATCACTAAATATAAGTAAGTAAGTAAGTAACGGCCTGTTACTATCCCACTGCTGGGCATAGGCCATCTCTCCATTTTTGGAGAGAAGGGTTGGAGCTAAGACCTACCACGCTGCTCCAATGCGGATTGGTAGGTTACACATATCCCTAGGATTCTCTAGAGATATGCAGGTTTCCTCACGATGTTTTCCTTCACCGAAAAGCGTGTGATAAATTGCAATTATCAATTAGACACATAAGTTTTAATAGGAAAACTCATTGGTGTCTGCCCGGGTTTGAACCCGTGATCGTCTCTAGAGATTCACACGGTCGCACCGCTAGGCCATCACAGCTTGTGAATCACTAAATATGTCTATATTTAATTTTTTTGAGAAGTTATTGTAGCGACGTTCTATCAAATTGGCATGGTGGCCCAAGTTAGTATTAGGAATTTAGTTATTATAGCAAAATAGTATTATTATTAATTTTGTATACGATTTGTATAGGAATTCAAAGCGATAGAAAAAACACTTTAAAAAAAAGGTTACTAGCAATTTGGGATACAAAGTAAACTTTTTAACCCCTATAGCTAAATGCTTGTATTAGGAGTGGGCTCACGTCGGTAGTATAATGACCGGTATTCGAACCCACGACCTCTCGATCTGTCCGTTACACTTACCATTCCGCTACTGCCGCTTAACTTTATGCCTTAAATACAGCCCGTGTAAAATTATTTGCCATATATGAGTATTTTAGACAACGTTGCAATAGTATTTTACAATTAATGTAACGTAGCGTGTCTTACGAAACCGCTGTGTTGCTTTTCTATGAATTTTATTGTAGGTTTCGCAAATGAATTCTTTATAATAAATTGATGCAATACTTCAATTTAAATGCTTACCTATGACTAGTAGATATCTGTACCTATATAGCTTGACCAAACTAGGTCAAGTAAAAAAAAAATAAAGATCTATGGAAAATTCCAGTTATATTTGTTACCTACCAATCCGCATTGGAGTAGCTCTGCTCCAACCCTTTCTTCGAAAGAGAAAGAGAAGTACGTCCAGCTTTGGGATAGTAATAGGTCGTATTTCATCGGACACAACAAGGACCGTGTATTTTCTTAATCTTTTTACAGTTTTTTTTAAATGTCAATACTCTAGATTACTTATACAAGCCGTGTAGCATCCGGCTGAGTAAAATAGACCTCCCTCTTTCTTACCGAGGTGTCGTAAAAGACGACTAAGGTTAGTTGACGTCAGGCAGGCGGCAGGTCGTATAATACCTAACCAAATAATTTGAAATGTTTGTAACATGTTGTGCCGACCCCACTTATAGCGGGATAAGGGTAGGAGAATGATGTCTAGATTATTTATACACTTTAACACTTGGCAACAATTTAAGAAAACTGTTAATAGGTAACTAAAATAAATCGATCAATTGACATAGTTCGTATTCCCTCTACTAGTCGGCCCTTTACAATCATCACGAGAGCTTTACCAAAATCGTTTTAGCATTCCGCTCAGATCTGAAGCTCTCTTGCCTGCGATAGATGCGCTCTGAATTAAACATAGGGAGCACATAATAATGTGAACTCAGCTTTAACGAAAAGTGTTATATTGCATCACAGGGTTAAAGACCTACTTATGTCGTAACTGAGGTTAAATTGTGGAGTAAGTGCTGACTAAAGTGTAAAAGGTTACAGAGAATTGTTGGTTTTACGACGTAATGTTGATATTGTATTAATGTTTTTTGACACTGAGGTTAAAGTTGTATTAAAAATAAAAATTGATACAAATTTTTTTTCGAATAAGCGGGTTCGATATATAAATAATTTAATTTGAGTTTACTCGACAATATACGCAAACTTCGGATTTAGTTTTTATTTGAAAACTTTTTTTTTTAAATTAACTCTCAGTCTTCAATAACTCATATTTTAATAAGTTTTTGTCGGATATTCTGCATTTTTTAAAATGTTTTTTAAATATTTTTATCTAAGATGATACTCAAACAAAACTGCATTTAGGTCATAAAATCCATTCCGAATATTTACTTTCACAAACCCTATAACGTTGATTCGTCTGCGATTAATTACTTCAAGTAGCCTAATATAATTTTTGAAAGTATTATATTTATCATAGAAAACGTAAAAATAGAAAATCAATTTCATATGCATTTATTCGCAGAATGGAAAGAAAAGATATAAAAAGATATATATAAAGATAATAAATCTAACCAACTATTATTATATATCTTAAGTTATTACATTTCCATGCGAATCGTTAGGAATATGACACACTCATTATTCTCCTGCCCTTATCCCATTCTAAGTGTTATAAACATGTCATATGATTTGGCTACGTAGTTCACGTCTGGCCGCCTGCCTGACGTCAACTTACGTTAATCGTATTTTACGACACCTCGGTAAGAAAGAGGGTGATCTATTCTATTCAACCGGACACACCACGGCTATGAATATGACATAGTAACTATTGTAATATTTTTATAAAATGATTGCTAAAACTTTCGAACTTTTTAGACTAGCTAAACCACCGGCAAATTGTAATCCTATATCCCTAACTGGTTACGATCCTGCGTTGCAACGAATTGAGCTATTCAATACTTTGAATTGCTGGTGATTGGACGCAGAGCCTGCGATTATTTGCGCTGATTGATTTGTGTGACGTGTGGAATAGATATCTCATTGGTGAAGGTTGAAAATATTTATTCATCATTTAACCATCCGTGTCTACAATCGGAATATCTAATCAACTCTGATGGCCCAGCGATCTAAGTATTATATATGGTTCAGTAAAAAAGCGATCCCCGTCTCTGAATTGTTTTTAATTAGTAACCTATACCAGTGGTTGGCAAAGTGTGGCTCCAGAGCCGCATGTGGCTCTTTGGCTCCTTAAGTGCGGCTCTGGACAAATATCTACGAAAGGCGCAGTAATATTTTCAAATAAAAAAAACTCACCCAAACTTTCCAAAGCGATGCAAGCCAATTGTTCGCATTAATAAATATTTATAAAGTATGAAATTTAGTTTTATTTAGTGTACTACTTATGTAGTGTAATAAACGTTTACTAAACAAGCAGATTTGGCTTCCAATTTTTTTTAAATTGTTGTAATGTTAATATTTGACTCTTTGGCTTATAAGTTTGTCGATCTATAAATATTGTAATATACATAAATAGTGTAATATTTTTTTCATTTATTATGTAATATTATGTATCTGTAGCCATCTGCTTGAAAGAGATCACTACTCCGTAATGAAACCAATTTTCTTTTATAACTTTGTGTAACTATTGTCACTTTTTATATAAATTTTGCAAAGTGAATGTAGTAGTATGGAGCGTAGTAAATAAATCTTTTAAGAATAATGTTAGAAAGCAGACGATCAAAACCCATAACAATATTACCGGTTACATAATCAGTTATTAGTCTGTAGTCAACCGTGACACATTTCCGTGGCGGCGCCCGCATTCGTCAATTAACGCCCAATAAACCGTCGATAATTGTTACGCATCTCTCTTTTACGAGCACGCACTAGAGCAGATAACCTACTTATTTGGATACAAATAAATACTCCTAACTGCAGTAGCGCTTAAAGTAGCAACTTTGAAAGAGTTCTCTTTTTGAATCGAGAATATTTGCGTGCTTGTGTCTATGCTCAACTTCGAATGAGTTCTCTTTTTAAATCGAGAATATTTGCGTATATGTTCCAGTTAAGTGTCTATGCCGATTAAAAACATCCTTGCAGGTCCTTTAGTGTCTAGTGCGGAATGGCATACATACCAGAGATAGATTTTAAAGAACAGTCCTATACTGTAAATACTTCTTGTACGCACTTGAGTTTTAACTAGTAATATCCCGCGGTTTCACCCGCGTATTTTTTTTAGACTTTAGGTATTACGTTTTTATAACAGATCCCCATTTTTTTTTTAAATGTAATATATTGCTCAGTAAAGATGCAGCTTTCCAATGGTGAAAGAAATTTTGAAATCGGTCCAGTAGTTTTTGTGTGAAACATTATAAACATACGTATAAATTTTTCCTCTTTTCTTGTAGTAGAAGAATGTTTTCATAAACATTTTAAGACGTTTTGGTGAAACCGCCCGATTATAAATCTGGACCCTTTGCATTAATAAGCGGCACCTTTGCCCTGTGCTGAGACATTAATTGGCTGTTGATTTACTTTACAACCCGGCGAAATTGCACTGACACCTACTAACTGTTAGAATTTATGGAACTTGACACCAATTCGCGCGATTCGATTTATTCCAACGTTCCCTTTATTTAGTTAAATGGGGGTAGTTTTGAAAACTATTTACTGAGTATGGCACGGTCAGAGGACCGCCCGAAGTTTCCTGCGGTCTTGCGAATGATATTAACTTTAGTTTGTGTTGGAGTTGACTTCGGCAGATGTTACGTGTTCGGGTTGAAAAGTTGGTAATATTTGTGGATACATATTTTTTGTATAACAATGCCATATAAATTAAGATATTTATTGATACTTTGAAATACGCCGTGTGGTATCCGGCTGAATAGAATAGTACCACCCTCATTTCTTACCGAGGTGTCGTAAAAGGCGACTAAGGTAAGACGACCCGCCGTGTGGTATCCGGCTGAGTAGAATAGACCACCCTCATTTCTTACCGAGGTGTCGTAAAAGGCGACTAAGGTAGCTTGACTCACCGTGTGGTATCCGGTTAAGTAGAGTGTGATAAGGGCAGGAAGATGATGATTGATACTTTGAAATCAGTTGTCAGCTATTGAAGATATTATTAAATGTTATTTTTATTTATAGTTTTTTTCCCTCACAATTCGAAGAGACGTAAAACATCGTGTCGTGCAGAAACGTAGAAAGTTCATTTTTTCATCAAAAGCATTTCTACTATAAGCATTTCAGTAGAAACTTGGACGTTTGTATAAAATGGTACATGTTTATTGGATATGGTATCAGCGTGGTACTTTTTAACTCAAATAATGAATAAGATTAATAAATATGAATCCATAAATGTATGCGCAGTATAAAGCTCGAGCACAATTTATAAAAACTTTATAAAGAACTCACGAAGGTTAGAATGGAAAAAACTACTGGGAAAATTGCAAGGGAAATAAATCAATCGTTCTATTTTTTTAAATACAAAATGACCGTTGCAGATACTTTAAGATGTTTCAAGGTGTTACTATTAGCTAGTTTATAGAATAAAAAAAAATATAAATTTTATATTCCTTTCATTTCATTAAAATAAAAAGACAGTCCAGAAAAAGTTCTACGAATTTTTAATGTGACATATCTTTAGAATTTCTGAATATATAATTAAATGAAAATCAACAACAAAATTATAAAGCAATATCATTTTGAAGGAAAAAATTGTCACTTCAAAACGGTCATTTCTCTTCTCACATTACAATGAAACAAAAAGAAACAAGACCACTCAAAAGTACAGTCGCCCGCGCCGTTACGACCCCATTGTTATTTGAAATGCAACATTAAGTGTCATTTTAGCGTGTTATATAAACATGTTTAATATTTTAATTTTCTTGTTAGGTTCCTATATACTAATTCATACTAATATTATAATACGAAAGTCTACGCCGCGTGTGGTATCCGGCTGAATAGAATAGTACCACCCTCATTTCTTACCGAGGTGTCGTAAAAGGCGACTAAGGTAAGTCGACCCGCCGTGTGGTATCCGGCTGAGTAGAATAGACCAACCTCATTTCATACCGAGGTGTCGTAAAAGGCAACTAAGGTAAGTTGACCCACCGTGTGTTATACGGTTTAGTAAAATAGACCACCCTCTTTTTTACCGAGGTGTCGTAAAATACGAAAGAGGTAAGTTGACATCAGGCAGGCGGCCGGTCGTAAAAACACAGCCAAATCATGTGACAGCATGTTTATAACATGTTGTGCCGACCCCACTTAGAGTTGGGATAAGGGCAGGAAGATGATGATGATTATAATACGAAAGTGTGTTTCACGACTAATCCGCTGAAGCAATATTGAAGTAATTACGTATTTCCCAAAATTTAGGGTTTGTAGATTTCTTAACGATGTTTCCTTCCTTAATTGTAAGTAAATATCAATTATCCCACTTGCCCTTATCCCACTCTAAGCAGGGTGTGCACAACATTATCAACATGTTGTCACATGATTTGTCTGCGTATTTTACGACCGGCCGCCTTTATGGTACCTCGGTAAGAAATGATGATGAATTATTCTGTGGTGGACTTAAGTCAATCACTTTTAAGAATACATCAATAATTATAGTTTTTGATAATGGATTAAAAAAATTTAATGCGAATTATAAGTTCGGACAAAACTCTTGCATGTTACAAAAACTGGTAAAGCCTGACATGACCTTTACGTCCAGATGTTCTGGTTTTCTCTCTTTAGTCTTACACGACAAGAACAACTGACGAGCGTAACATTGACATTTGCAAGGCACCGGAACGGACGCTATCGTGTTCGAGGTGCACTCGGTGTGGGTACACAGGAATCCAATTAAACGGTAAAATTTAATACCTTTAACGAAGAAAGTGTTTGTTCTGTTGTAGGTGCTTAGTGCTGTTACCTACCAGTTTGGGGCCTTAAAATTATCCTGGGTGACCGAGCCTTTTTAGTATTTTTTTAAAGAAATAACATCTTCCTGTCCTTATCCCACTTTAAGTGGGGTCGGCACAACATGTCATAAACATGTTGTCACATGATTTGGCTACGTATTTTACGACCGGCCGCCTGCCTGACGTCAATTTATCTTAGTCGTATTTTACGACACCCCGATAAAAAAGAGGGTGTTCTATTCTACTTGACCGGATACCACACGGTGAGTCAACTTACCTTAGTCGCCTTTTACGACACCTCGGTAAGACACGAGGGTGGTCTATTCTACTCAGCCGGATACCACACGGCGGGTCGACTTACCTTAGTCGCCTTTTACGACACCTCGGTAAGAAAAGAGTGTGGTACTATTCTATTCTATTATACCACACGGCGTTTTTTAAAAGAAATAAATAAAATTAAATAAATAAAGGTTAAATAAAGGTTTTTGTTTGTTACCCCCATTAACCATTAGGCTATCAGAGCAATACGTTTTACAGCTGAAATTTCAATTACTATCTATTCAACATTTTTGCATTTTTTTCAGTGCCCGAAAACACTGATAAAATATATTTTTTAATGAAACCTAGTTAGATCGATATTTCTTCCCTAAAACCTCCTATATGCTGAATTTCATGAATATTGTTAGACCTGTTTCCGAGATACAACTTTAGCAACTTATTCGATGGTCTCGGTATTCGCTTCTACAATAAAATTTCGCAATCCATACTAGACCAGTCTACAGAAAGGCTAAAGTTAAGTATTAGAGATGTACTTATACGTAAAGCATATTTCCAAAATTGAAGATTATTTGGATGATAAAAAAGCCTGGATTTGAAAATCTTTTCAGCTTCATACAGGACTGTGGTTTAATAATGTAAAATTGAAAATGTTTAAACCGTTTTTTAAGATCAACATACCGAACCAGTTGTAGCTTCATTAATCATATTGATCCCTGACGATTCAAAAGAGCTTGAAAAATCTTATTTGAATAATGATTTGATTTGATTCAGAAAAAATATATACAAAAGAACTCCTTTAAATATTAAAGATTAAAGATAAAGACATTCTAACACGGTTTTGTGAACCTCCATGCGTCTTTAAGGCTGGCCTGTATTTTGTTCAAAGAGAAATGCTGCCAACCTATTGTCGTCCATTGTGCCTGACTCTTTTTGTTATATCTCTATTGTATAATCGCGAACGATGTGTAAAACATATTCTCCATTTTGCCTCTTAACTTAAATTTACTTTTCTTGTTGTTTCAGGTCAGTGTGACAAATACTTCAAGTTTACTGAGAAACCGGAATTGTCCAATGCAGTAAAAAACGCTGTTAGTAATATATTTCCAAGTAACAATGGTCTGCATTTTTTTTAAACAGTCCACTGGAGTGTAAAATCATCAATACTTTACAAAACCTAGACACGAGTCATCAAGCAAAAACGACGAATTGTTAGCTAGATATTAGAGATGTTAAAAATAATCGATATTTATATAAATTGATTATTTTATTATTATGATCGATAATCGATTTTCCAAACATTTATTTTTCATTTTTTTTAAATCGCTTTTAATCAAAAATCAAAAATATTTTATTCTTGAAAATGCTATACATAAGATGTCGTTTTGAGCATGAACTATAATGCTCGTGTTAGGTGATCCGTCGCTTCCTACATTAAGATATTACAAGTACTATTAAACTAATACATATTATGTATGTGTGTATGTGAATATTGTCTGTGTGTGTGTGCGCGTGTGGTTGTATAATTTTTGGTATTATATAGGCCTTATAATATTAACTCTTTTTTCTTGTTTTTTAAGATAAGATATGTGTTCTTGGCTTAAACCAATGTAGCCAAAATTAATATAATATACAATTTATTTATATTTTTATTCATATTAGTTCACCTTAATTAGTTTTTATTCTGTTTAATTATTGATATAAAAAACAAATTTTCAAAGTCTTGTTGAAAAAATCGATTATTAATATCGACTTTTTTTGATCCGAATTAGTCGATTTTATACAAATCGTTTTGCAAAAAAAATCGATTATCAATTTTTCCAATCTAAGTTACTTCCCTACTTGATATAGTGGCAGACAATTGATTGGCAGAGCAAAAACAAGTCCGGCTATAATTAGTTTTATCTTTGTCTGAGCCTTTTCGGCAGAATAATATCTAAAACTAATAATACACTTTAGAATAAATATTAATATTTTAACAACCATCGTTCTCTTTAATTTTTATTTTCAGTTCATTTTAATATATTAATTAGGTTCCTACAATTGGGCTTTAAATTTTATCAAGCAATGGCCTCAGCCGGATACCACACGGCGATGCTTAATCAGATATGTCAGAGTATAATAATAATAAAGCTTTATTTACTCCATATGTACATATATACAAAAACAATCGATGAAGTAACAATAAAAAAAAAACACTATATTTATAAGTACAATATATGTCAGAGTAAGTAAAATTAAGTAAACTTTTTCAGTAAAATTACAAAAAAAGCAGGTGCTACTTTGCGGAATTTCATATTAAAGAAGTTTGGTATAATACGCGTTTGTCAAGAGAATCTATGTAATGCTATGTGTATAAAGTAGGCATCTTTCACATACCTTATAAATGCAGGACAAGTGACCACACGTAACAAAACGCCGCCTCCACCATCACTCCACACAAGCACTACACACACTCACTTCTTCAACTCACTACTCAAACTTCTGTACAAAAACAATTTTGAAGTTCCCAAGATACCGAATTATGATTATTATCGAAAGGAATGATTGTCAATGCTATTAATACTCTGTGCCTTATCCAAATTAACGTTTACAAGCCGTTTTAATCGCCTACGGTTAGTTCAAAGTCTAAATTGAAATGTATTTGTCGCGTGACGAAGGACCGCTAGTTATCGGATTGACAAATATGTCAATTGGTGGCAGCGGATGTGGGGTTGCAGATTTAAGACAAATTGCCGACATAGACAATATTAATCTACGTGGTATTTAGTTACGGAGCAGTAGTGCAAAGTGCAAACATGTCCGTAGTGCTGTCAATGCCTTTGAAAGAAGTCGTCACATAATCTGGACGCAATACGTAGTCTTAAAAAGAACCGTCCCATATATTTAATATCATCAGCCTCCTGCCCTTATCCCATTCTAAGTGGGGTCGGCACAGTGTTATAAACATGTTGTCATATGATTTGCCTATGTATTTTACGACCGGCCGCCTGCCTGACGTCAACTTACCTAACTCACCTTTTGCGATACTCTTGTAAGAAAGAGTCTATTCTACTAAACCGGTTACCACACGGTGGGTCAACTAACCTTAGTCGTCTTTTATGATACCTCGGTTTGTTTTGTTTTTTCTGTGCAGTAAAAATTGGATTTTTATTTATCGTTTGAAGTAACAAGAGTCAAGAAGCTCTCAAAATTCGATCAAAGTGCTAAGTAAAACGTATTTTTCGTGTGACGAAGGACCGGCCTTAGTGAAGTTGACAAATACATCAATTGTTGGCTGGGATGTGGGGTCAAAAGACGGTAGACAAATCGCCGTATATACGGAATATAAAGTTATGACGTTACGTCCTATGTTACGGTTATGGACCCATTTGAGATTCAATGAATAAAGTTGAGCTTAAATCTACGAACACTAAAGTATCATCAGTTAAGTTATCTCATTAGTCCGAAGTTGTTTATCTATCGATATCAACTAAGATGTTTCAGATAAGTATAAAATAATAACTAAAGTCTTCTTTTAATCTAGGTCTTCTTAGGAAGAAATCTAGGTGGTCAGATGGTCGGGTGGTCGGCGATGGTGGTCTATTCTACTCAGCCTGACACCACACGTCTACGTATTATTATAACTTATGTTATTTAAAGTAATTAAAATATATTTTTTATTATTTAAATGCATAGAAAAATCCCGATGCAGAAATTTTATATGCAAATAAAATACCACATACAAGGAAATAAAATATCTAAAGTATAAGTTGCTGAGAAACTATTCCCAGCCGTCGAAAAATGTCTTAGTGGTGATTTCCTTTTGTCATTACAGATAAACAGATTTTATTAAAAGTAAAGTAACGGTCTATAGTGGTAATCATTGTAATAGGTCATCCTTGCTAGTTAAACTACTTACTAACTAATAACAAATTAATAGGGTAGAACGGACTCACAGCTTTGGCTATTACGGTTTCAATCGGCTTTCGAATCGAAAAAATTAATAAATATATAGTATAAAGGTTCAGCTACCCTGACTGAGGGTTAGAACGGAATGTATCTGAAGGTATACTTATGAATTTCTTCAAAAATAGAAAGTAACGAGGGATCTACGGTCGTCACGGTGATAGATGTGTCAATTGTTGCCACCGGACGCGGGGTCCGCGTGTTGAACAAATCGTGGGACAAGTGCGATGTCGACCCGTTTGTGAGTCGGAGATAATCAAGGATCCAATTGTTCAATTGATTATAATATCTACTAACATTTTGTTTAATATACTACATACACACTAAGAAAAGCAACTTACCATTTATATTCATATTAATATTGTAAATGTGAAAGTTTATGTATGGGTTTTTTTAAATCTACTCGATCGCGTTAGTGTAATGCAATTTGTATGGCGCTGGACATCTGTCACTAGATGTCGCTGTTGCAGCGTTATACAAATTGCGTGGAAGCTTACTATCTGTAAGCGTCCACTGCTAATTTGCCCGGCAAATATTGATAAAATTTATAAGATTGAGGCGTCTATATCTGGACTAATATATAAGATTAAAAAATTCTTGTTTTTTATTCGGGAACGGAAAGTAACAGTACATAATTTAGGGCAACCTAACGTGTCATACCTATATATTGATTACTACTTTGATACCATAAACTGCACATCATACCTATATATGGCTATTGGTTAGTTCTTAACTCTTTGGGCAGAGTATACGGGTTTTCTCCAAATGTTTGTAAGACGGCACTACATTTACTCCTACAAAATAAATTACGATTATGACGTTCTGCATTTGATGGAATTATATAAAACAACTGAAGTGAAGCGGCGCTATCTATACGGCGCAATGACATACCTTGAAGGAATTGGTACAAGCGTCAGTCGTTTATGAACGTTGTTTAGAGAAAGACATATTTTTTGCCTACGTGTTTAAACGTTGTGTCAATTAGTCTTTATAAAATTTAATAACGCTGGTCCGCTCAAAATGCTAACCACAGCAAGATAAAGAGTAGGAATCGCGTTCAGTGATCTTTCCTAATGACAGTTACTTTGGCATAATGCCAAGCGCCTAGTACTTTTCTTAAAGTAGAATAAAAAATATCGGAACTTTTGCCGTTGACTGTACATGAATTTATTATACGGTCCATCCGTATCGGAAGTAAGGTTATAACACCTATTCGTCTTTTGAATCGGAAACAGTAAATTTAGAGCGCTCAAATCATTTTACCCCTGTAATGTGTAGTAAAAAGAATCGACCTTTTCTATTGATTTTGATAAATTATACAAAGGTTCAATTATAATAATTAATCTTAATAATATAAGAATTATCTTTTATTTGTTTTTCGTCATTACAAAAAGTGTGAATTAAAATGAAGTTCACATTAGGTAACAGATCTCTTTTAAGGATTACCTTATAACTAAGTTCTTAATCCTTAGAAGATCTCAATGAAGAGAAACTGACACTTCTTCTTTTGTTAATTCGTCTTTTAAACGTCATCAAACCCACTTTTATCGTGTTTTCCAGTTTTAAGATCCTTACAACGTCAATTACTTAGGAATTGTTACAGATATGATAGTAGCCTTACATATATTATATTGTAAATACTTGTCTGAACTTGTGGTTTTATATGAAAATTAAATAATTTGCAAATATAGAAGCATCTAGCTTTATTACCGTAAACAAAAGTATTTTTATCCTCTTATATTTTGTCATTATCTTTTATATTAGAACCTATTTAGTAAATTAGTTTTGACGTCGCGAGTAAAGTTTACAACATTCTTGAATAGATTTCTGCGTAGTTATATTATATGGTTTGTAGATGCCAAAAAGCAAAAAAAAATTAAATCGAAAATAATTTAAAAGAAAAACTTAAGCTTAGTGTACGGACTTACAAAAGCTTTCTTTCAGTCCGCTCGTCGTGTTCAAAGGATTTTGTTAGTGCAAGGCAATTTGTTAAAGTCTACCTCTACGTTGGTGCCTAAGTTCCACAAAAGTTCCTTTGTTAAGTAAAAGACGCAGACTACGTTTAAAATTTAAACTTTCGGATTTTTTTTTCTCGTCTTATCATACATTTCTTTAACAATGAACTTTGTAATGTGAAACTTATACAGCAGAGTTTTAAAATAAATTTTACTCAATATCTTAGACGAATTCTTCGCTATCAGCGTTTCATTCTTGTATTTTATCTCTGTAACCAATGGTTATACCAACCAATAATTTATAGAATTACTTTAGACGTTATTTTTAGCCGTGTGGTATCCGGATGAGTAGAATAGACCACAATCGTTTCTTACCGAAAGGTCGTAAAAGGTCGACTACGGTAAGCTAACCCGCCGTGTGGTATCCGGCTGAGTAGAATAAACAATCCTCATTTCTTACTGAGTTGTCGTTAACTACGACTAAGGGAAGTTGACGTCAGGCAAACGACCTGTCGTAAAGCACGTAACCATATCATGTGTCAATATGTTTACAATATATTGTGCTGACCCCACTTACAGTGGGATAAAGGCAGGGGGATGATGACTTTAGGCGTCACTTTGCACAGATCCATAATATTATAGTAATAGTAATATTATTTTGCTATTATCCGCGATATAGGAAATAAAAAATATATAATATTAAGCATTACATATTTTCTATTTACTTTAACTCGGATTATATCTAAATAATATAATTATTACTTTTCAATGACTGATATTAAATAACCCTGGTTGGTGTTTTTTTAGAATTGTACTATTAGATCTTTCCTTTTCTTCTATCAGATTTCTACAGCTAGTTAAGTTCCCCAACGAATGTTTCCCGACGCTAGTAGAGTTTTTCAACATTTCTCAAACTTAGATATGCATTCGTGTTAATCATTGCACATAGTGATGTTGTAAAAGTCATTACAGCGAACATATTGAGAATTCTAAAAAAAGGTAATAAAATTATATATACGAGTATATTGGTGTTGGACTTTGTAAGTGCAAAATATCTCGCCACGTTTGTGTGTCGAAGCACTTGTTAGCCTCAATAAGGGTCGCGGAGTCACATTAAACTTGTTTCTTTGTGTTCTCACGCACTAAAGGCCCCTTCCTCGCTTAACACGACGCATTCACGGTTCTTATCTTAACAAATATCTCCAATAAAAAGGCGGTAAATGTACGTAGCGAGTGCAGTTCAAATTAAAACTATCAGTTACAATATTAAGGGCCTGTTTCAGAAGTTACCAATAAACTATCAGTTAGCTTTTCTTTGTAAAGGAAAAAACCCCGTTATGGGTACCGCCATCCGACGGGGACAGGCGGTGGTTATGTTGGACTCGCACCGACTAAAACGACCTGTGTGCTCCACCACGCTACCGAAGACAAGGACAGGGTATCGTTGTATACATTGCCCCCATCCCCGCCGTCAGCTCTGATTCCGGAGAACACCTCCTTCGGGTAGGGACCCCTCAAAAGAGAAGCCCCCCTCCGTTAATCGATGCATCGGGAGCACCAGATACCAATAAACGATCAGTTAGCTTATTCGGAACATATCTGACACATATCTCGGAATGTTGCGTATCTCAGGTTTCTAATAGACTTATTCAGCACTTAAAGTCCCTAATAAGTTAGCAGTTAGATCATGTGGCTGTTATTTTGTTTATCTGCTGGATAGCAAATATCTATTTCAAAATGGCCGCGATTTTAGTTTTTTTTTTAAATTTTCACTTTTAGAGTCTCTTTTTAGAGACATTTAGCTGCTACTTAGTTTATTTGTCGGTTAACTATCCGACACTTTATCAGTAACTTGTGAAACAGGCCCAAAGTAACACGGACGTCTTATCGATGATCAATCTATGGTCGTATAATGTTCGATAGAGGTCATTATTATACGTATTTCTTTATCGAAGGCTTTGACCACTAATAACAAATCATTGTATGTCCGCCATCCGGCTGAGTAGAATAGACCACCCTCATTCCTTACCGAGGTGTCGTAAAAGGCGACTAAGGTAAGTTGTTCTCAGTAAAATACGGTCGTAAAATACAAAGACAAATCATGTCATAACATGTTATAACATGTGCCGACCGCACTTAGAGTGGGATAAGGGCAGGAGGAAGAAGAACAAATCATTGTATGCCAGTTGGTACACTAATTCTACCTCAGAATTAATATTGGTTGATTCCTTTTGTCAGACTTTTATTATTACAAAACCTAACTATAATTTACCGTACATTTATGTATCCTATATATAATACATCTTCTCGAAAGAAAAACGGGGTGATTTTATCCTATGTCTGTCATCAATATTTGTCCAGCGGATTGGTCGTGAAAACGTAACTAAAGACAGCCTTTCGCATTTATGGTATTAAAATGGGTTTAACATCTCCGTGTGAGAAGATTTACTTAAGGTTAAATTACTAACAAAGACTTTAGACATATTGTTGTTATTTTTTTATCTCTAAGCGCTAGCACGTGTCGTATAAATTTATCGCCGTAACGGGATTAATTAAACAACTTTCTTCTTTCTGTGAGATGTTTACGTGAGAGTATGTACGCGGTGTGGTATCAAGCTGAATAGAATAGTACCACTCTCATTTCTTACCGAGGTGTCGAACAAGGCGATTAAAGTTAGTCGACCCATCGTATGGTATCTGGTTAAGTAGAATAGACCGCCCTCTTTCTTACCAAGGTGTCGTAAAATACGACCAAGATAAGTTGACGTCAGGCAGGCGGCCGGTCGTATAATACGTAGCCATATCCTGTGACAAAATGTTAATAACATGTCGTGCACTACTAAGAGTTGGATAAGGACAGGAAGATGATGTTTGTGTGATGGTATATATAATTTATAGAATTAGGCGTTACTTTTCGGAGGTCCATAATACAAAACAAATGAGAATATTATTTTGCTATAATCCGCGATAAATCGCGGATAATATTTATCGCAGATTATAGAAAAAAATAATATCCTCATTAGTTTTGTTTTTTGAGGTTAAATATATTTCATGTTGCTTCCCGGTACCGTATGTCTTCGACAAAAATGACATTGTGACATAATTCTATATAGACTTATCGTAACTCATTATGTCAGTGCAACATCTTTGAGGCTATTGGTAATATATTTTTCATGTCTAGCGTCTACGCTCCTCTTAAGTGCCGGGAAGTACTTGTCATGTAATGCATTTCGCTCTACTGAACCGACATAAATAAACCCGTATCACTCAACAGGCGACTAGTACGTAATTGATCCCTTTATTCCATTCATACATTTAGAAATAAAACGTTATAAGTGCTACGTTGTTTACAAAGTAATTTTAACTTCTTTGTACAGTTTATAGAGTCGAATTTTCTCTGTAATTTGAAAACAGGAAAGTTATGAACCCTCTTCCTGAATTTAATATTGAACGATATGAAACGTTTTTCCGTCAAAGTGAATTCTTTTATTAACATACTTGGCAGTGGATAATTTGTGAAATTGTAGATGTTTCGCTTGTTATTGAAATTGATATGGAAGAATGAATTCTGAAAGTTTTTTAATGTTGAATTTCTTTTACTCATATTTCGTTTCAAACAATGTACACCATAGACAAAGATCTCTTTATGGGATTTTAACATCACATAATATTTTCCTAATTTGATCTGGCGAATGTCTACGATATTTTTGAGCTCGTCTTCATAGTGGGAGGGTCTTCCAACGTTGATCTTATGATGCAAAGCGGCGGTAGCGGAATGGTTAGGGTAACGGACTTGCGATTTGCGGTCTTGGGTTTGAATCCCGGCAATTATACTTCCGAAGTAGATAGTGGATCTACACAAGCATTTAGTTTAGCTGGAGGAGTTAACAAGTTTACTAGTAATTTGTAGCCCAAAATTGCTAGTTTTTTTTTTTTTTTTTTTTTTTTTTATACAGGAAAAAACCCCTTATGGGTACCGCCGCCCGACGGGGACAGGCGACGGTTATGTCGGACTCGCACCGACTAAAATAACCTGTGTGCTCCACTACGCTGCTGGTGGCGGGGATAGGGTACCCATGAAGACATTGCCCCCCATCCCCGCCAGCAGCAACTCTGTAGCCCAGAGTGCGCCACCTCTGGGTCGGGGCCTCTCTGAAAGTGGCCCCTCCCTCCGCTGGACGATGCATCGGGAGCACCAGATGCATCGAACGCCTCGGGGACCTAACTCCAGCGAGCGTCCGATAAACCCCGTTCGGATCGCTCGGAGGTCCCCGTTAGGGCGGCATGCGACGGACTTCGGCGAGTCGCCTGCGCCCCGCTCGCCTGCGGCGGATTGGATCCAAGGACTCGACTTCCCGGATCCGCCCCGCCGCCTCCTTCCGCGAGATAACTTCCTCGCAGAAGGAGGCCATCGCTGCCCACGATCGCTCCCCGTCCACCATGGCGCGAACCACAGTGGGCAGGGAGAGATCGTGCCCCACCTGTGCCACGAGTTCCGCCCGCTGAACCGCCCAAGCTGGACAGTCTGCGAGCGTGTGCAGCGCCGTGTCAAAATCGGCGCCGCACTCGTGGCACTCACCAGTCGCTTCGCGCTGGGCCACCCTCCACAGATACCACCCGAAACAACCATGTCCGGAAAGCACCTGTGTCAGGCGGAAGGTGAGGACCCCATGCCTCCTGGCGACCCAGCCCTGGAGAATGGGCTGGATGGCTGAAATCGTCCAGGCTCCTGCACTGGGCGATTCAAGCCGCCGCCTCCATTGGCGGAGGAGCTCTTCCTGAGCTGCCCTCCGCCAATCCACCTCTACCGCCGCTGGGTCTCCCCCTGGTGAACGGGTTTCGACTCTACGGCGGTAGGCCTGAGCTAGCACCTCAGCCTCTAGGTCCCATGGTGGGGACCCGGCCAAGGCGCAGGCCGCCTCGCCGGAGATGGTCCGGTAGCCCCGCACAAGTCTGACCGCCATGATCCTCTGCGCCCTGCGCAGCAGGGGCAAGGATCTCGCGGTCAGCCGCCCCGCCCATACGGGAGCGCCGTACAGGGCCATCGACCGAACCACCCCGGCGTATAGGCGCCGGCAGCCTGCATTAGGCCCTCCCAAATTCGGGAGGAGCCTGCTCAGGGCTCCGGCGGTCGCCGTTAACTTAGGGGCGAGCCGCCGGAAGTGGGCCTCGAACGTCCATCGGCTGTCGAGGAGCAATCCCAGGTACTGTAATGTACCCGAGATTTCGATGGACGTCCCGCCCATCACCAACCGGGAGCCCACTGGGGGTGCCATCCAAGGCCTGTGGAAGCAAATGGCCTCGGATTTCTCCAAGGCTACCTCCAGTCCCAGCCGGCGAATCCGGGCCACAACGTGAGCCGTGGCCGCGGTCGCCAGCACTCGGGCTTCCCGGTGGGTGCTCGCGCGAGCAGTCACGAGGGTGTCGTCTGCATAGCAGAACAGTCGCATCCCCGGAAGCATTTGGCCGCGCAGCACCCAGTCGTAGCCGATGTTCCACAGGAGGGGGCCAAGAACCGACCCCTGTGGAACACCGCACGACATCCTTCGCTCCTTCCATCCACCCCCAGCCGTCGGGTACCTAACAGCGCGGTCAGCCAGGTAGTTACTGACCACACGCTGCAGGTACATGGGGATGCGATGGAAGCGTAAGGCCTCCTTAATTACTCCCCAGGGCAAGGTGTTGAATGCATTAGCGATGTCCAACGACACCGCCAACACCACCTCGCGCTGGGATGTTGCCTCCTCCGCCTGAAGTCTCACACCCTCGATACAGTCGAGGGTGGACTTGCCCTGGCGGAATCCGCACTGGAGGCAACTGAGGTCAGGCCCTACTTCCCGGAGGTGCTGGACTATGCGGGAAGCTATTATGCGTTCGAGCAGCTTCCCCGCTTCGTCCAGCAAGACAATGGGCCGATACGCAGAGGGTGTATCGGCCGGTCTTCCCTCCTTTCTGAGCAGGACTAGTCTCCCCGTTTTCCACCTACGGGGAAAAAGGCCCTGCTCGAGGCAGGCACTGAACGTCGCCCTGAGTCCAGACTCCAACGGACCCAGGGCAAGAGACCAGGCGCGCCCAGGGATACCATCGGGGCCGGGGGCAGTGTTTTTCGCCTTCATGCGACTCACTGCCCCGGCTAACTCCCACTCTGACACCCCCGGCGCACCCAACCCAGTGCCTTCCTCCTCCTCGAGAGGCGCCATTCGAGGCGGTTCCAACTCGGCCTCCTGCGGGAACAGGGCTGCCACAACGGATTCAAGGAAATCCGGCCGAAGGCTCTCGGTGAGGGGGGGAGCGCGGGCACGAAGTTTCTTCCGTGCCGCTATGTACGGCCTCCCCCACGGGTTCCGACTGAGCTCTGCGGCCATCTCCTTGTGGGCCCTGTCCTTGGCATCGGCGATCGCCATCCGCAACGAGGTGCGGACAGCCCGATAAGCCTCGTAACGGCGCCTCTCCTCCTCGACGTCGCGTCGTCTACGACGCCTGTAATGAGTGTACTGGCGGCGCACGGAAATGCACTGCTCGCGTAGCCGCGCCAGCTCCTCCGACCACCAGTACACCCCGCGTGCCGGCCCTGTGCCACGCACCCTCGGCATGCTGGCGTCGCAGACGAGCGACATCCGCCGCTGGAGGTCCTCGACCTCCGCGGCAACCTCCCCACTCGTGGGCCCAGCGGCCCACGCCTGGACGATTGCGGCCTCGACGAGAAACTCGGGATCCATTTTCTTGACGGACCACCGAGGGCCATCATCTCTTCTTGACCTGGGGGAAGTGGGAGTATGGTGTGCGGACACCTCGAACCAAATATATCGATGGTCCGAGAGTGACTCCGTATCCACCATTACCTCCCAATTCCTGACACATGGTGACATGGCGGCGTCGACAAAGGTAACGTCAACTTTGGAGCCGCCATTCCAACGCACGCATGTGTCAGCCGTCCCCCGGTTCATGACGACCATCCCAGCCGAGGCCAACCAACCCTCCAAGAATCTCCCTCTGACGTTCGTGACCGAAGACCTCCACGCGGCGGATTTGGCGTTAAGATCTCCGGCCAGGACCACCTTGCCGGGGCGTAGCCTATTCACCAAGTCTCCGACTTCAGCCATGAATAGCTCGAAGTCAGAGAACGGTCTGTTAGGTGAAAAGTACGCCCCAATAACGGATACGTCTCCAATCTTGGCGGAGACGTACCCGCACCCTCTCACCACGCGTTCCAGAGCTGGGGAACCAACTGCAGCCCTGGACGCGATGGCCACATCCCCGTTACGGTCTCCAACCCAATCCTCACCCGACGGAATGAAGAGGGGTTCGGAGACCACAGCCACGTGCACCATGCGCTCCGCCAAAGTCTGGAATATAAGATCCTGGGCTCTGCCGGAGCGCATGATATTCGCTTGAAGGAATCTCATTGTGGCCATTAACTGATGACCTCCATAGATTCCTCCCTAACGCGGCTCGTCATAGCCTGAGCCGGGTTGGTGGGAGGTGGCGAGGGGACCCTCAGGCCATCGCTCCTCCTTCCCCTCCTCCTAGGAGTAGACGGTGCCTTGCACTGCCCACTCCCCACCCTGTGGTCAGCCTTCAATCCTGCCCGTTCGCAGCTTCCGCAGTGTGGAGCTGCCGAGCAGGATTGAGCCTTGTGCCCGTTTTGACCGCAGCGATAACATTCCTCGCTGCGGTCAATGGCCGATGTGCATTCCACTCTCAAGTGCCCCTTTTCCAGGCACCTGTAACAACGCTGTGGGCGAGCCTCAAGTAGTTGAACCCTAGCCGACACCCAGCCTACGAGCACTTTGCCCGCCGCCGCGACCTTCTTTGCCGCCGCCACAGGAATCTTGAGCCAGATGGAGCCCAGTCCCCCTTTGATCCTGCGGATCGCCCCGGTTTGAACGTCCTGTACAGAACATTCGCCGACGCGGGCGATCGCGACGGCCACATCCTCTTCTGTGGTAGTGTCATCCAGACCCACTATGCGCATCTCCGCACATTTTGTGGGCGTGGTAACACGCACCGCCGGCTCATTAGCGAAGAATTCCCGGAGCCGACTGGCAAAGGTACTCGCTTTTTCCATTTTTGTGGGCCCGGATATTTCAAAAAGCCGAGCCCCCGTGGCAGCCATTTTGAGGCGCATGTTATTGCCCAGACCCAGGTCATCAATTTTGAGGCACCTCCGAGCCCGGGTTAGAATCTCCGTATATGTGAGGCCCTTGTCAGTGTCCTCTACGTCAAGGGTCACCACCACTGCAGCCGATCGAGGAGCCCGGAGTTTCCTCTCCACCCATTTCGGCTGCGTTTTGGTAATGCTAACCACAGGCCGGTCCTTCGCAGGTGACGCAGACTTCTTAGTGCCTCTCTTTGCTACCACATTCCAACCCTCACTCATAGTAGCGGGGGGTGGTGGTAGGGGTCGGGGCTCCTTTACAGCAACATTTGCCTTCTTCTTTCCCTTCTTCTTATTCGGTTGCCTGCGACCCTCGTTGGTGACAGAGGCTGGGTCTACCACCCGAATTACAGGTTTCTTTGGCCCAGAAGGGCCTTGCGGTTGTTCTGAGGCAGCCGCAGAACTCTTCTTAGCCTTGTCTAATGCCGCCTTACCCTTATCCTTATCTGAGGACAGTGGTGGTCTCATCCTTGGTTCAGGGGGAAGACGACTTTCCATGGCCTCCAACCTGGCTGTAAACATATTGCGGAGTCTGGCTACCTCCTCTTCCATGGTCAGACTTCCCGCAGCCTGTCTTTCTGGAGCCATTACCCCCGTAGTTTCCATAGGGACTTCTCCCTGCATCAACCTTTGGGAGGAGGAGATCTGCGCAATCATTTCTTTTAAGGTGGCGACTTCTCTAGAGAGATTATTCACCACCTGTGCCAGCCGAGCATTCTCTGCTTTGAGGATTTTAACCTCGTCTGCCTCTTTTCGCCCTGCTAGCGTCCTCGCAATCTCCTCCATGTTCTTGGCGACCTGGTTGAGCGTACCTCGGCATCTGCCATTTAAATTTTTTGACTTGCCAACCGTCACCTTCATCATCTCCAAGTTCTTGAGCAGCTCATCACAAGCCTGTGATGAGCTTGTCGTCTCCATGTTAATATTGTCTCCAGATCTTAAAACTAGAGCTGTCTTGCCCAGTGTTGCAGTTGCTCGCTTGGAACTGCCACAAGGCGAGATGTCTTCGTCATCATCAGTGTCCGCGACAAGTGCGGCACGCCCTAAAGCATTTCGCGCTTCCCGAAGCCCATACTGAGATCCTCGTAAATACGTTTTCTTCCGGGTTTCAGTATTGGCCTTCTTAGATTCTACCTCCTCATCAGAATCCACAGGGTTCTTGCTCCAAAACCGTTTTTTGGACTTACTGCCCGATCCAATGTGCGTAAGGTCTTCCGTACTGACACATGAACTATTCGGAGCAGAAGTCCTACTCCTGTCTGAATCGTGACTCGCATCACGAGTACTATCACCCTTCTCTTTCGTTCTTCGCAAGGTGTCGCGTCGAACCGCCTTTCCCGAATCGGCTGAAACACCAGCAGTACCGGTCTCTATTCCGCTGATTCCTCCTTCTACATCTAAAGCACTGGTTGCCCCCCCAGATACGATGGGGCGACCGAGGCCAGTATTGCACGGCACTGAATGCGGTGCAGCACTGGTCACGGTGAGGGATTCCCCGGATGAACCGGGACCCTCCTGGGTAGTCATTACCGTTCGTTTGTCCATTGCTTTCATTTGATTTGTTTGAGAAGCCCTAACGACCGGATCCCCCCCGGCCATTCATCCTCTCGGCGGGCTTTGACCTTAGGATTGGGGTTATTTTTTATAGAGGTTGTCTTCCTCGCGGCCCCGTCCCCCAAAGGAGGAGCGGCCCCCGGTTCCGCATTAACTTGCGGATTACGGTGTGAGAGGCCCTAGTTACCGGATAACCCTCGGGCCATTCTTCCCCTTGGTGGGCCCCTAACCTGGGATTGGGGTAATTTTTTCTAGAGGTTTTCTTCCTCGCAGCCCCACCTCCAAAAAGGAGGAGCGGCCCCCGGTTCCGCAATAACTTACGGATTACGGTTTACTCCGTCCGACGTGACTCCCGAATTGAGAGTCAACAGCCTACCGGCCATGAAACACGGCCAGAACGACTCGCCGCACGGAAGGACGTTTCCGTCCCCGCTGGGTGATTTTTTATAGAGGTTTCCTTCCTCGCAGCCCCACCTCCAAAAAGGAGGAGCGGCCCCCGGTTCCGCAATAACTTACGGATTACGGTTTCCTCCGTCCGACGTGACTCCCGAGTTGAGAGTCAAAAGCCTACCGGCCATGAAACACGGCCAGAACAGCTCGCCGCACGGAAGGACGTTTCCGTTACCCCCCTGGGTGATTTTTTATAGAGGTTTTCTTCCTCGCAACCCGAAGGTCCCCGTTCCCATTGCTGGGTTTCCGGGCTTTGCCGACGGTGGCCGAAACCATGTCCAGTCAGACTTAAAGCAAGCCAAACCGAACCCGTCATCCATAAGAGACTCCGAACCCCCCCTCCCCCTGGAGTCCCCGGCCCATCCAGATTGCCCTCTGCTAGTCAGAGGGACAACTGGATTGGCCACCCCACAGTGGTCCTTTCGCCAAGACTAAGGAGTACAAATTCCAAAGACCTGCCCAGGGTGCGCCACGAGGAGGCCGACCACTTTGGCACCCCCCAAAATTGCTAGTAGCCTTTTTTTAAATAGGCCCTACTCTATCATCTCAAGACCGGGACGTTAACCAGATCTGTGTTCTTTGTTTCTTGGCAATAGCTACATTCAAGAGCAGTTTTGTAATCCTTCATAATATCTATGTTCTCTCACTATGTGTGAGTATCCTAAATAGTCTATGCATTTGTTCAAAATTTACAAGAAAATATCTATTTATACATTTTTTAATTTTTTTTTAAATATGGGGGACAGTTACACACACGGTCGTTTGTCCCCAAAGTAAGTAACTTAATACTTGTGTTATGCGTGAGAGACAACTGGTGAATATATACTTATACATTTTTTAAATACATAATTAAATACGAATATACACCGAGACTCGAAGACAAACAAATTCATTTATAGAAAATATTGGCACTCGCGGAAATCAAAACCGCGACCCGGGAGCTGAAGGCAGGGTCAGTACCCACTAAGCCAACGGGCCAGTCATACTTATTATATAACACAGTCCCCAAAAGCCGCTTTCTCAAAATCTGCTGAACATATTTGTGTACGATTTTACTAAAAGATGCAATTCTTCTGGAAGGTTTGGGGTACATTATAAGTTGTGTTAAAGAGGACTGGCGGTTGTAAAAAAGCTTGGAAGCTTTAGTCTCGTGCGCCGCGTAATCAAATAGAGATACGATTCATGTACTATAGAATTGTAGATCTACAAAAATACTACAAAGAACCCCGCGGTAGCATGTCTATATCTCTTACTTACAATAAGTTTTTTAAGTTAAAAAAAATATTAAAAACAACGATTTCCTTGCAGCCGAAAGCTGCATGCACAGCTAGTTTATTTATATAAAATGATTGTGATCGAAGTTACACACGCGACTATCAGATAGTAAAGTGGAACACAGTTATAAACAATGGAGTGTTAAGTACATTTCCATTATATCATCGAAATGTTGAATAGACGCCATTTGAATAAAGGCCGGCGAGAAGAAATAAATCTATCGTGTAAAAGCTTATCTTATTCACAATTATGTGTTAATGCGGCCATTATATCAATATACCGTTTGTTTGGATGGCTTCCATTCTTCGATAATATTTTAATTCTCACATTGTGTCAGTTAGTGGGCGCTAATTGTGGGTCACGCCAAACGTTGTCACGTAAAATAAGGTATGGGGTTTATTATTTTCATAGATAAGGATGGAAAGTTTACGGGTTGTTTGAAATGTAAATGTTGCTGATGGGTAAAGGCATTTTTTCCACTAGGGATGCAAAATACAGACCTTCAACGCACAAGTACATGAATAAAGTTTATTCTTGCCCATAATATTATTTACTAGCAATCGCGGCTCCTCCCGCGTGGAAAGATTAAAACCGTAATATAGTATTATGTTAACTATTAAAATGATTAAAGTGAACCTTAAAAGATAGATATATGCTGTCGCGGACTTTTATTTAGTAATTTAAGAGGGGAACAAATTTGTAATACATGAGTTTTGAATAACTTGCCCCGCTTACTTAGCGCACGCAAGGAAAGCTTTCAACTTTGCCGTTTTCGTAACATTTTTTATTGGTGCTCAAATGGATTATATTACACTTAAAGAATTTTTCAAATCGGTCCAGTCGTTAGTTCCTGAGATTAGCGCGTTTAAACAATCAAACAAACAATCTATGACAAATGATATCTCATGACTGATGGTATTTTGTTTTGTAAATAAAAGAAAAAAGAAGGTTGTTGATATCTGGACTTGATCCGCGGTATTTTCACTTCTTTAGTCCTCCCGTTCCCAACTGAGCCTATATAACTTTGCTAGTGATAGTGTAATCAACCTTTGTTTTCTAATATTGTAGCATTTTTTCAGTGCCTGTAAAAAGGATAAAACGACATTTTTTTATTGAAGCCTAGCTAGATCGATTTATCACTCCCGAAACCTCCTACATACTAAGTTTCACGATAATCGAAGGAGCCGTTTCCGACATTCAGATTTTATATAGGTACAAGATTAGCTCATCTGAAGATTAAAGATAGTACACTACAAGGAATCACATAGAACTATAGAGTTGTACACTAAAAGGAATCACATAGAACTATCGAGTTGTACACTAAAAGGAATCACATAGAACTATCGAGTTGTACACTAAAAGGAATCACATAGAACTATCGAGTTGTACACTAAAAGGAATCACATAGAACTATCGAGTTGTACACTAAAAGGAATCACATAGAACTATCGAGTTGTACACTAAAAGGAATCACATAGAACTATCAAGTTGTACATTTTTTTTTTTTTTTTTTCGAATTGACAATATGCTGTTAGCCCTAACGGCTTTTACAGCGTCACCGGGCGGGACGGGCGAGCGCAGAAGCATCGCCGAGGTTGCGAAATGCGTAGAGTAGGGCGCAGAAGCTCTACTAGCGTCGGGGAACGTCATCCTAAGGGTGCCTCCTGTGAGGCCGGACCACGGCTTAGGGCGACGTATAGTGGAGGGCTGATGGTATGACTTTGATTAGTCAATACGACGACGAAAGGGTGGCAAGAAGCCACGACCAACCGATATCAGAAATCTGGGACCTCGTCTTCGCCGGCGAAGACGCTGTGTGTGTGTATTACGTGTTTTTGTGTTTGCGATCGTTATTTGATCGTCAGGGTCATATAGGACGCTTTTTGGACGCCTATATTTTCGATGGTCAGACCTAACTGGGATGTAGGTGGAAGCAACTGAAATTAGAGGGTTCGGGTGTACCTCGGATTTCTCGAAGTAAGACTTCGAAAAACGTTTAAAGAGGTGAGTAATGGTAGGGAGGTCGAGGTCTCTATGGAGGTCAACGTTCCGCATGAACCACGGACAACCAGTGGCTGTACGCATAAATCGGTTCTGCATTCTTTGGAGCGTGAGCAATCTGACCTTTGAAATGTGCGCGAACGCAACGCTCGCATAGGACATTATTGGTCTTATGCAAGTTTTGTAGAGTGTCACTTTGTTGCGGAGTGACATTTTACTTTTCTTGCATAACATCGGATAAAGTCGTCCCATGACATACGCAGCCTTATTGCAGACTGTGCGTATGTGCTCGTGGAAGGTCATGGAAGGTTGGAAGGTGACACCTAGGTACTTGACTTTCTGTTGCCAGTGAATTGGTGTATCGTAAAGGGAAATTTCCGTAGGTGTGTCTATGTGAGATCGGAAACGATTACCGATAAAGTGCATAGCTGCACTTTTATCAGGGTTTATTTCGATTCTCCATCGGCGGAACCAGCGACCGAGGCTGTTTACCGCTTTCTGGAGATGTCTAGTGATAACTTGAGGTTGGCGAGATGTGGTAAATACAGCGGTGTCATCCGCGAAAAGAGCAAGATGAGTGCGCTCTTTAATAGGCGCCCGTGGAATGTCACTCGTGTAGAGCGAGTACAATAGGGGTGCCAGCACAGATCCTTGAGGGACACCGGCACGGATAGGGCGGCGAGACGACAGAGTGCCGTCTACGCGGTACCGAAATGTACGATTAGTGAGGTAGTTTCGTATGATAAGTACGAGTCTGTCAGGTATATTTAATAGGAGCAACTTGTGGATTAAGCCTGCATGCCAGACCTTATCGAAGGCTTTGGCGACATCGAAGAATATGACACCTGTAAACTGCTTGGTTTGCAAACCTTGCAATATGTGCTCCGTGAGGCGGTGCACTTGTTGAACACAGGTGTGTTTTGGACGAAATCCGAACTGTTCGTTGGGAAGGAGATTATAAGTATCGACTACGGATTTTAATCGGGCAAGGATAATTCGCTCGTATATTTTTCCTAGGCTGTTTAACAAACTAATGGGACGATAGCTAGTCGGGAGATTTCGAGGCTTTCCCGGTTTGGGGATACCTATCACTGTAGCTTCTTTCCACTCGTCAGGAAAGGAGCATCCGGCAAGGAGGGCATTAAAGATCAGTACCAGTAGGTGGATGATTTGGTCGGGAAGGCACTTCAGTGCCCTGTTAGAGATGGAATCAGGACCGGGAGCTTTTTTGGAGTGGAGGTTTTTAATTATGGTTCGGACTTCTTCTCCGGTAGTGGGAAGTAACGGCTCGCTTTCGGGAGTCGTTGCGGAAAGATTGTCTGCCACCTTTTCCACTCTGGAGTGGAATTCGGTGAATTCGGGTACACTAGGGTTGGGAGAGCATTGGTTTTCCAGGCTGTCTGCCAAGCATTCGGCCTTTTCAGCGTCGTCAAACGCAGGTGGGAGATTCGGGCGAAGTAGTGGTGGGGTGGCTGCGTACCCATCGGCTTTTAGAGATTTTGCCAAGCACCAGTAGGCCTGGTGTCCTGGCTTGATCTCCGAGAGCTTTTTATTCCAGGAATCGTTGTGGAAAGAGGTTAATTTTTCTTTAACCTCTTTCTGTAATCTATTGAGCGCACTCCGGTTTTCTCGGGTCGGGTATCTGTCGCGTGCCCTAGTGGCAGCACGTTTTTTAGCAATTAATTCTCGCAGATCATCTGGTAGTTCTCGACAACGAAAGTTATCGGGAATTTCCCTAGAGCAATCCTTGAGAGTATCACATAAGTGAGCTGTGAGATGAGTGGTCGCTGTTTTTGCAGTTTCCACTGAATCTATACGGTCAGGAATCTTTTTGAGGTGGTCTGAATCAAGAAATTGGAGACGCTCGCTAAGTTTTTTCCATTCGATAATGGTTTTGTTTCGAGAAACCGCGGTTGGAGGGGGTCCTAGCTGAAGTAAGACTGGGCGGTGGTCCGAGTCTAGGTCATGAATGACTTGTATGCTATGTAGCTGAAGGGTAATATTTTGGATTAGTGCCATGTCGATGGTACTGGCAGTCGGAATGGGATGGGTAGGCCGAGAGTATCGCGTGGGCTCGTCTGGAGCCAGAATATCAAAGTTCAGGAACGCAGAGTTGCTGAGCCTATTTAAAAGATTGCCATTGGCATTTGGAGACGATCGATTCCATTGACTATGTTTTGAATTGAAGTCACCGCCTAGTAAGACGGCGTCTCCAAGTCCTAACAAAGTCCTAATGTCGCTTTCCAAGAGAGTTTTTGACGGACTGAGATAGATTGATGCTAATGTGATCGGCTGATGGCCGGTCATCCCTAACTGACATACTGAGGCCTCGATATTAGTAAGTCGAGGGGGATCTAGAGGAGTACAGTGAAGAGACTTCCTGTAGTAAATTGCTGTGCCTCCAAGAGGGCCTGTGAGTCGGTCATTTCTGATTAAGACAAAGTTTGCTATCTTAGGATCGCGATGGAAGGGCTTCAGGAATGTCTCTTGCACTAAGAGGATGTCGATCGGGTACGCAGCCATAAATTCACGCACTTCGTATATTTTATCCCAAAGACCGTCTGCGTTGAACAGACCTATGGAGAGTCGGTTCGGTTTAATTCTGCCTTTTGGTGTACTATCCATATTAGGCATTTATTTTTTGAATTACTTCAATGAGCCGGTGGTGCTCGAGAAGTGCCGACAGACGATCTTGAGGATTATTCCTCAGTTTGTTTGCTAGTATCGACAGTTCGTTTACGTCGATAAGCGCAACAATAGAGCTAATAAGCTTCATGTCTTCCACGAAACTATTAGCAGTATTGTTTACTGAATTGGCAGCCACCTGTGCCACCTGTATTGGCTTTGTTTTAATCGCCGGAGGGGGCTGGGGGACGGGGAGGGAGACAGCAGCTGCTTGCTGCTTTTTATGCCAGGGATTAGTAGCGGGCAATGGAGCCGGTATGTACCTGTCCGCCACAGGTGTTTTATGACCCCCACGTGCATTATTTTTACGGACTGATATTTTTTGGGTGCGTTTCACCTTTCGCGGAGCTTTTGGGCAACCGCGATAGTTTGCAGGATGCCCTTTGGTCCTACAAAGTACGCAGCTCGGTGGTTCCTCAGTCGGAACCGTACGAGAGCAATCTGACGTGCCATGGTCACCTAAGCATTTCACGCATCGGGGTCGTGCGTGACAATTACGTGCTGAGTGCCCGTAGAGCTGGCAGCGATGGCATTGGCCGATCGCGCCTCGGTTACGTGGGACTTCGATACGAAGCCCAGACAATCTACATATAGATGTCACGTTAAAGACATTTTTGCCCTGAGGTGACAAATCAAGCACAACAAGGCAAAGTTCGTAGGGGACTTTGGTCCGCGAATGGTACATACGATGTACCTCTCTGACGGGAAGATCTTGGGACTTAAGGTCCTCTTTAATGAATTCCGTGTCTATCTCTACAGGCAGACCGCGGATGACAACGCGAAGTTCGCGTTCATCTTCTAGCGCGTATGAGTGATACTCAATATTATCCTCTCTCAGTAGCGCTGTAAGTCGGCGGTGGTCATTCGAGGTAGGTGGAGAAACCCTAATGCCGACATTAGTGGAGCGTGCGCTCCCGAATGAGATCGATTGGGCTTCGATCTTAGGTAAAAGGCGCTGCCATGCAGCTTTTTCCCTGATATAAAGGGGTGGAACTTTTTCTCGCCGTTCGGTCATCGGGGAGTCTTGTGGCTCCTCGCTGGCCTCACTTTGAGCATGTCGGACAGGAGGCTTAGCCGCGGTAGTGACGGGCCTCTTAGAAGGGATGGTCTTTGGAGCCTTTAGCTTTCGCTTTTGGCTCTTGCAAACGACGGTCTCGAAACCGTCGTTGTCGTTTTCTGCGTCCAAAGACGAGATAGAGGTCTCAGAAGGAATTTCTTTGACCTGGTAATGCTCAGAGTCCATGCCTGTCGACACAGAGCACGCGGTAATAGTGACTGGAGGGGTATCTTTGACGGCAGGTTGCGGTCGAAGATATCCCTTCAATACGTCGCGATGGACGGCTGGGTGGCGCGTCTGGAGGTACTCTAAGAGTCCCTCCATTCGCGGGTCGCCCAAGTAATTTCGTTGAGGGTCCATAGTAGAATGGGTCCCAGAAGAATAGGTCCTCCCTGCCAGCAAGGGCAGGGAGGTGTGTACCTGCGGTGTGCCCCTAATGAGTCTTTGCCCTTCGGGGGACAGAGGTGTGTACCTAATTTATAAACTAGTGTACTTACGGACCGGTTACAACAGGCACTGTACACAAAAGCACTGCACCAATCTAATCGAGCAAAGATGAAAACGCTAGCCGCACTGCACTGCGAGCGACACGCTACGAAACACGACACAACACAACACAAGGGCGGCACTTAGGCACGAAACTTTACAAATAGAAAGCTTATTTATACAAATAAAAGACTGGATCGGAAACGATCGTAACTAAACAGAGCGCAACCACTAATTGGGTGATCAAATCGAAATTCGCTTGTCGAGACATCCGTACGCGACGGAGGTCGAAAGCGAAGTGTCAAGTTGTACACTAACTCGATAGTTCTATGTGATTCTTTCCAGTATACTAGTATTACTATCTCGTGAAATGGAAAAACACATATACAGTAACAAAAAATAACCCTTTAGGTTAAAATTTTGCTCATCTAAATGAACTTATAAAATTAACAGGACTAATATTTCAAATATTTCAATTTCAACATTTTCACATTTCAAATGAGCCAAAGCTTTTTTGTGATATTTTAATGTACATGTCTAGACAAACTTAAAAAATACCCGCGCAAAAATACAGACTCGTGTTTTTACTTTGTGTCATTCAGCGAACATTATTCTAATTAATGTTAACATATTATGACGATAAGTTGATAACAAGAGTTTTGGTTTGTAAACATGTTTTGACCATATTTTCGTACGGATGTGGACGCTAATGTGAATATGATATAAGTATTTATCATCTTTATTATCTATTTTAAACAAATTAAATACTTTGTGAGACATGACTCTTACAGCATAAACTACATTATCTATATCGCACGCTTAGTATTCATTTCATTATTAGTGGGGTCGGCACAACATGTTATAAACATGTTTTCACATGATTTGGCTTCGTATTTTACGAACGGCCGCCTTGCTGACTCAACTTACTTTAGTCGTATTTTACGACACCTCGGTAAGAAAGAGGGTGGTCTATTCTACTTAACCGGATACCACACGTATCTCACGCTTAGTATTAAAGTGACTTAATTAAAAAAACGTGTTTTACGGAAAATGGAAATAAAGCATAGCGTAGCGCCTACAAAACTCGTAAGTGATAAAGAGACCCATAACTTGGAAGAGGTCGAAAACACTAGTTTTAATAGTAGTTCGTAGCATGATGACATAGATGGTATAAAAAAGTGATTAATAGTTACAGTAAAGGATTTGCGATCCAGAGGTCGTGGTTTTGAATCCCGGTCGTTATACTACCGACGTCAACCCACTCCTCACACACGCATTTATTTTAGCTGGAGGGATTAACAAGTTTACTAGTAATTTATAATTCAAATTGCTAGTAACTTTTTTTTTATTGTATCTTACTCTATTAAGCCTAATTTTGAATTCGGTCGCTTTAATAATAAGCGTGCGATAAGCTATCCTATTATTATTATTCATATAGGATTAAGGAAAGCGATAAATAAAATCGCACTAATTTTCTTATACTAATTATTAATTTTTTCAAATTATAAAAAGATCATATCAAAGTCATTGTTCTCTTGATGTAATTAAAGAAGATTTATTTGACTTTATTTGCTTACATTCGCAAATCGGCAATAAAAATTTCCTTGCCCGAGAAATTTATTTGTCCATACTACCTTATTAGAGGATTACATATAGTAACCGCCGAACCTAATTGAAAGTAGCATAATAAGTTTCATACATGGTATTCGTTCTGTACGTGCCCTTTTTACCAATCGGTATTATATAAAACCTTCACATAAAACGTTATCAGAGCATTATTTGCTGTAATAGAATATGAAATGGTAATAACTTATATGATTAAGTATATTTTGTAATTTAATTAAAATCTTACTAATATTATAAATACGAAAGTTTGTGAGTATGAGTGGTATCCGGCTGAATAGAATAGTACCACCCTCTTTTCTTACCGAGGTGTCGTAAAAGGCGACTAAGGTAAGTCGACCCGCCGTGTGGTATCCGGCTGAGTAGAATAGATCACCCTCATTTCTTACCGAGGTGTCGTAGAAGGCGACTAAGGTAAGTTGACTCACCGTGTGGTATCCGGTTGAGTAGAATAGACCACCCTCTTTCTTATCGAGGCGTCGTAAAATACGACTAAGATAAGTTGACGTCAGGCAGGCGGCCGGTCGTAAAATACGTAGCCAAATCATATGACAACATGTTTGTAACATGTTGTGCCAACCCCACTTAGAGTGGGATAAGGGCAGGAGGATGATGATGACGAAAGTTTGTGAGTATGGATGTATGTTTGTTTATGATGAATCCACTTAACCAATATCGATGAAATTTGGCACAGTTATTCCTTATTAACCGAAATACCATATAAGAAGGCTATAGAAATCCTGTTAATTCTACAGGAATAGGTTTACACTAAAAAGCGCTATCTATTATCAACCTACCACGAGACAACAGTTCACGCGACCAAAGTCGCGGGTAATAGGTAGTGATTAAAAATTTATAGAATTAGGCGTTTCTTTGCGGAGATCCATAATACCATAGTAATAATGAAATTATTTTGCTATAGTCCACGACTAAGTAAATATATATAATGCTAAATGTAGATTTTGTGATACGTTTGATGACTTGTCCTGCATGTGTAAAGTATGTGAATGTTGCTGCTTCATACACTTAGATTCTCTTAACAAACGTGGATTACATAGAAATAATTCTATTGTAACTTATTTGAAGGAGAAGAAATTAAGAAGTATACATGGCACGTTTTTAGATAGCGTGCATATTAGCAGCTATCTAACTGATCTTGAGCCAAACTAGTGGTACTAGAAGGGAAGCAGGGATAATTTGCGATTTGCATCGCACCGCCACGCTTTCACCGGGACGCCATACATCGTTAGATGTTACTTTCATAACGCACAGTTAGTTTATGTATTTATGAAAACCTGTCGCGAAATATACCCTGCGATACTCTGGCTAATGTTATGGAGTAATTTTATTATGGTGTGTAAAATTTTAACTATTCTATTTTGATCTACTTCTTTATTATAAGCTTTTAGTTTAATATGGATTGGTAAGTAACGCAATTTTTTTGGAAATGGAAATATACACGTTTCCTGTCGATAGTCGCTTTTCATAGTAAAACTTATAATATTAAATACTAATTAGCACTTAAGTTCCTACAAAATCATAAGTATTAGCGATGTCAGGAATCCCACTTATGATTATAGCGATATCACGTATAACAGGCTACCAAATAATGCATCAACAAGAGACAAACGCACAGTTATAACATATGGAACAGACTAAACAAGTATTGACAGGTTATGTTAATGATAGTTAACTTAACCTTAGATTAGATTAGATTAGTTTCAAACGCTGTCATCTACTGAAAAGAACTGGCAAAAAACCTAATACTTAGTTGCTCTTATCACGAATATAAACTGTTTGAGGTTAGATTCTAATATAAGTGCCTACAGGTTTTGAACCCGCAACCCACTGGTTAAGGTGATCTAATGAATCATTAATTTGGACTGCTTTATCCGACAAATCAATATAAAGCTATTTACAAAATACATCTACTGATAATCATTAAATGAAAGGTCTGGTGATTATTATTTATCTTAAGTAATTATATATTAGTAGCATCTTTTCATCTATTTATTTTACCAAAATTAATTAATAGATTAAATTGTTAAATTTATATAAACTTTTTCTTTTTCTCTATAAGACCCGTACAGAGAGTACGGGTCTTCTTGTTCAATTCTTTCCTTTTCCTTCTATTATTGGATCTCAATGGTTGATTGGAAGAGATTCCTTTTAGGGATAAGTCCGCCTTTATACATTATTATATTTATAAAAAGAAATAAATAAATGTAAGGGCTGGTGATCATTATATGAAACCTCTAAGCAATAATTGTCATAGATAGCACGTTACTATTTCAGATTAGCATGTTTTCTTTCCAACTACATTCTTATTGAAATAATTAATTTGGACTGCACTATCACGCGAAAATAATAAAAAGTTATTAACTAAATTTGATCTACAGATACTATGGTTATCATTAAATGTAAACTTTAACGAAAAATAGTGATAGTTGTAAGTAGGTTGGCGTGTTTTCTCTCAAACTACATTGTTGCCTACTCATTAATTTGTAGTGCGTCATCACACAAAAATAAAACAAAAAACGTTGCATCACCAGACGTCACTGCTAATTACCCTGTAACAGATTTTATACTTTGTATACAGATGTTACATTTTAAAACGTTTACGGTAACCGACAAAGGATGATCTGAGTTATGGTTGTTTAACATTATCCAAACCAGTTTCTAATAAATTTCATACTTTACGACAATCATACTGATGAAAGATAAGCTTCTATTAATTTATTATGATTTATCGTTAATACATTATAAGCTTTATACCTATCCTATTAATTACATCATAATAAATACGTTATAGAAAGTTAACATTAAAAATATATTCTTTAGAAATAAAAAGGGTAAGTATTATAGTGTATTAGAATTATTGGTATGGTGTTTATTGTTTCACAATTGAGTCAATGCTGATACAACGAAATCATCGTGAAATTCATTATCGTAAGCTATACTGTCATCATTCTCCTGTCCTTATTAAGTGTGATCGGTACAACATGTTGTTACGTGTTTAGCTTGTTATTTTACGACCGGCCGCCTGCCTGACGTCAACTGTCCTTGTTAAACGCTAAACAAGCAGCAGCATGGTCATCTCGCTTACTCCCCGGTTGGGGGGGTAGGCGGGGTACGGGCCTCGAGGCGTACCTCTTTGCCCGGGCATTTCCTCGCAGGCATTCCTCGCTAAACAATCTTTTACTATAGCTCACTATTCTACTCCTCGATAGATGGCGTTGCTCGGTGCAATGCTAAATTAGAATCGCGCTAAGGAGATTCTTTGTCTCAGACATAGGTAGGGTTGTGAGGGGTGATTAAAATCGAGATTTGTATTCTTGCGAATGTAATATCATTTCTCCTATCGGCTCAGTGTGAGTGTGTTCAGTCCTCAATCGCCTTTTACACCTCGGTAAGAAATGAGGGTGGTCTTTACTACTCAGCTGGATACCACAAGGCGGGTCAACTTACCTTAGTCGCCTGTTATAACACATCTGTAAGAAATGAGGGTGGTCTATTCTACTCTGCCAGATACTACAGTTGTAGAAAGAACTGAAGATTAAATTTATGTACTACCCTCGTAGTAGTTTGTAATAATAAATTTTATAATATTTCGCTAAATTATTAATATTTATTTAATCTATACTTTGAAATTGTTTCTGACATTCTTTCACGTCCATACGTACAAATCGATGTGATTTTTTGTTATGAGTGACTGTTCAGAACTTCTCTTTCTTAACCTAACTTTTTAAATAAATATATAACAAGCGTGAAATTTTGTAATAAAAATCTAGTAGTCTTTATTCATGTCATTAGCCGGTTATTCTTGTATATGAACATTTTTCTTCTCTGACAGTATGTACACGGCTTTAAAATTACTTGCAACTTTTAAGCATTAATAAATCTTCGCCAGCAACCGGCGTTTTACCGATATAATCGTCAATTATATTTTAGTGTCACGGCGCAATCATATTCAATTTCGTTTTACTCTAAAATTAAGGTCCTATAAAATCGTAATTATATCCGCTCCTTAGGCTGCGAATACGTTATTTTTTGCATGGATTAATTTTTATGGGATATTATTCTTTGTATTTTTTTTTAGTTTACATAATGGGCGATTGATATTAAGAGACAGAAGTTAGGATGGAATTATTTTGCTATAATCCGCGTTTGTTCAAAGAATCTATGTTATGCTGTCTATGAACCAAGCATCGTTCACATGCCTTATACATGCAGGACAAGTTACCATATGTATCACAAAACGCCGCCACTAGCAACAATCCACACAATCACTTCCGAAGCCGAAGGATAGGCTCCACGACAAAAATTGTAGTAGTGATTGTATGTATTGCTTGTGTGGATTGTGGCTGGTGGCGGTTGTAATACTGCTTCATACACATAACGTTACATAAAATCTCTTAACAAACGCGGATTATAGCAAAATAATTCTATTCAAATTCAAATTCAAAATATTCTTTATTCAAATAAACTTGTAAACAAGTGCTTTTGAATCGTCAACTCTACTGCTGGTTCGGAAAGCCGTTCCTACCGAGAAGAGCCAGCAAGAAACTCGGCGGTTGCTCTTTTGAAAATATAATTCTTAATACTATTTACATTATGTCGTTACTGTCTTGTACAGGTTCAAAGAGAGCTATATCCACACATTCTTATCTTCTAAATAATCTTCAAGAGTATAGTAGGCTTTCTGTATCAGCCTCTTTTTAACAGTGTAGTAGTAACTTTTTAACAGTGTAGTAGTAACTTTTTAACAGTATTGTATGGACTATGGAATTCCGAAAAGCAACAAATACTTCTATAAATTGATTATAATGTTGATAAACAAAATTCCTCACGACGTCAAAAAGCTTCAATATATCCTGGAATTGAACCCATCTAATCAAGCGTATTAACCACTAAATGGTCGCGACCGCAACACGAAAGTAATTAATATACACAATATTTCAAAGCTGTTCGCTTTAATCTAACAAATGCCACACTAGGCCGATATAGTGCAATGGAGAACTCGTTATTATAAATTAATTACGGTTAACTTAATCGAGCTATTTGCTGTACGGCAGTTACTGTTAACTTTCACACTTAACTTAGGTCGCTTTTTGTTTTGTTCTGGGAAAAATTTCTTTATTAAATCGAATGTATATATCAATAGTCATCTGTTTAATAAAACCAACCGAGGTGTCGTAAAAGACGAGCACAAAGTTGTTACTTAACAGATCATCATTCTCCTGCCCTTTTCCCACTCTAAGTGGAGACGGCACAACATGTTTTTAACATGCTCTTAGTTGATTTGGCTAGTTATTTTACGACCGGCCGCCTGCTTAACGTTGACTTGGTAAGATATGAGGATGGTCTATTCTACTAAACTGAATACCACACGGTGGGTCAACTTACCTTAGTCGTCTTTTACGACAACTGGGTAAGAAATGAGGGTGGTCTATTTTACACAGCCTGATACCACACGGCGGGTCGACTTACCTTAGTCGCCTTTTAGGACACCTCGGTAAGAAATGAGGGTGGTCTATTCTACTCAGCCGAATACCATACGGCTAGAATCCTTGTACAAAAGTATAAAATATTTAACGCGCAATTACATACATTACATACAAAATACAAAAGTATAAAATTTAATTTAAAAGTATAAAATATTTAAGTATAAAATATTTAAATTTAAATTTAAAATATTTATAAAATATTTAAAATATTTATAAAATATTTAACCTAAAGCGCATATCAAGAAATGCTTCAAAACAATTTCAAGCTGGAAGTAACACGACCACAACATTATGAAGATAGTTTTGATTAATCAAGGCCATTCCAAATTTAAATTTGACACAATGAGTAATATATTACACAGATAAGGTAGAAGCGGAACACGCGGTCCACGCTGTAATGAAATATGATACTGTATACAAGAATCTACACAATCAATATGTACAAACATTTATCTGTGACCCTAGGTCAGTTTGATTTATGGTGATAATTAAAATCCCGGGCCGGAGGCGGTGTAGTTCTCAAATGTAGTTTATGTATCCAGTATCTAAATAGTTCTGCTACTTGTTTTAGAGAGCTCGTTAGATTATATTAGCACCTATCTATCAGGTGCGCGAGAGCCTATTTCTAAAATGAACGTACATTTACTATTTCTAGATATATGGATTTAATATAAAATAGATATATCAATTTTTAAATAACAATATACCTAATAAAATTAAAACATGCATATAACTCTAACAATAATAATTTACTAGTTACGTCCCATGATCTCAACTGTAGTAAAAACTTTATGCAAAAAGAAAAATAGAAACTGAGTCATAGATATTTTTATATATTTTTAATTTACTCTGGAAGTCTCCATTAGCTGGTACAGTACAGTCTATTTATTATTAAATATTAAAATCTTGTTTCACAAATAATTTTGTAGAAATCCGTTATTTTAAAAGTATTTTAAAAGTATTTTAACTCATATCATAGCCACTCTAGATGCAAGGATAAAAAAATAAATAACAAAAATATTAATGTATATGAAATTCTAAACCTATTCTATTCTAAGTATACCCGGTCTACACCCCAGCTACTTTCACTTAAATACACTAATTTCCGAGCGAAACCGCAGGCTCAGCTAGTTATATAATAAAAATCCTTAGTTTTATAATTGTAGATTATGATTCTTATATATTGTGTAAACAACTGGAACGTCTTTTTTGTTATTAAATGTTCGTAGATAATATTAATCTGTAAACCAATTACGAAATTGGATGACCTTAAGATAACCGCCGATAGAGATATATTGATAAAAAAATATTAAAATAGCAGAGAATAAACGTACTCGTAACTCTTTAATGTATGCAGATTTATAATCACGCTCATGACTGATAATGCGATAAAAAGAGTTATCAAAATCGATACGGAAACAATGTGCTTATCGATGCGTTATTGAAAGGGAGTGTCGTATGAAATATTGATCTTAATCCGTCAACTATATTGTAACCGGAGACTGAATGGCTACATGCTTCAACTCACGTACACATCGATTTTATTGTTTTTGGGGATTTTCTATTAATAAAATG
Source organism: Morpho achilles (assembly GCA_947086495.1). Classification (NCBI taxonomy): domain Eukaryota; kingdom Metazoa; phylum Arthropoda; class Insecta; order Lepidoptera; family Nymphalidae; genus Morpho; species Morpho achilles. The sequence goes on from CAMTZB010000013.1 coordinate 13,333,574, forward strand.
TGTATAAAAATAAAATGATTTGACATTTTACTTGTTTGTACATTTTAAATATACAACTGGTCTGTGAAGTTACCACCAAGTTAAAGAATTGATTAGGATAAATTATAATTATTAATTAATTAAGTATAATGTTGATTGCGGTCCTTAACAAGTTCAGGCTGTCTTAGTGGGCGATAGAGCTGTGATTGATGTGTTTTAGCGTGATCAAGTAAGAAACGAAGAAACCTGTTGAAGATCCAAAATTACCAACAAAGCTTAATGTATATTTAATTTAAGGCGGGGAACTTATCACAATAACACTATAGGTTATCATCCTCCTGCCCTTATCCCACTCTAACATGCTATAAACATGTTGTTACATGATTTGGCAGCGTTTTTGCGACCGGCCGCCTGCCTCATGTCAACTCACCTTAGTCGTATTTTACGACACCTTGGTAAGAAAGAGGGAGGTCTATTCTACTAAACCGGATACCACACGGTGGGTCAGCTTACCTTAGTCGGCTTTTACGACACCTCGGTAAGAAATGAGTGGTATTATTCTATTCAGACGGATACCATACACCAGTTTACTTTAATTACATCTGAATGTCCAATTCTTATACTTATACTTAGTTATGGTATTTAAAATATCTTTAGCTCCTGAAATAGGATCATTTTTGGATATCTATATATTGGAGCATGTATTTTTAAGAAAGAAATGTCATAAAATGAGTATTCAATTAATTTCATACCATTGTTGTTGTCTATTGTATCTTAACACTGTCGGCTAGTATCTTTGACCTTTTCAATTGTCTAAGTTATTTCAAATCCCTTAGACAAATTATCGTATCCGATAGAACGACGCAGTATGGTGCCGTCGACAACGGTGTTTAGCAACTGTGCCGTAATGTTGTTAGTGGTTTGATGCCCGATGCGCCGTCCCCCACGGCGAATGATTTGCAGACAATGCCATGGATCCCTCTTACGGCTTCTACTATTTAGCGATTATTTGATAAGTTTACATTTACTTACCCCTCTGTTTTGCTATGTTATGTTTATTTTTAGATGTACTTTGTTTAATTTAAGTTATGTAATAAGAATGTACTGTTGCATTGAGATGTAACTACTCAGAATTATGCATATATTTTATTTTACTCATTTGTAGCATGTACTCTACTTCATCCATCTTGTTTCTGAGGTTCCTTTCTTTCTGAGGTTCATAACGTTTTGTTTTAAGTTGTTTAGGATACACTACAAAATTTTCTTCAAATATACCTTACTTATGCTTTATGCATAGTGAAAGTCACTTGGAAGTTATTTTTTTAAATTATCTGTTGAGTCGATGGTCTTAGATGAAAAACTAAAATTAAGTGTGTACATTTTTAACGAGTTGTCATATTTTGTTTCAATGTAAAGTAAGCGGTTGTTTACATCAGTAATATACAGTGTACTTATACGGTTTTATTGAAAATTAAAATTATTTTTACTTCATTATTTAAAATTTCTTATACCGCTCTATTTTTGTACCAAACAAAACTTCTGCCTTTGATAAGTATATATAACTTTTAAAGGTACTTGCTAGATTATGAATATTAGTCGAACTCAAATATGTTTTTTCTTACTATTATTTTTCATGTATCGTTTCATACATAACATTAAACGAAATTCCTATCGATTTACTTTGTTTGGACGTATACGTTTTATAATCAACTGTATGATTTGTAACCTGTGCTTTCTAACATTTCATAATATCAAATAATATTTGATCAGTAACACTGTGAAACTATAGAGCAGAGGCAAATTATTTTAATATTGATAACAATGTATCCATTTCAGGCAGCCCACTAATAGTGGTCGTGATAGTGCACGTTGCGTCAGCTGGACCATAAAGTGGCCAATTTATTGGCTCATTGGAATAATCATCAGTGTTCAGACGGAATACCAATGGCGATAATGTCGTAACACCTATAACAACCAATGGATATATTCATATTTGTAATGGCGTTCCTTCGGTTAATGTAATCGGGACATGAATAACGTCTGATCGGTGTTAAGCACAAAACTTTCTCACTTTTATTACAGTCATCCAATTTTAGGAAACCATTTAAAATATGTTGGGCGCTTTAATCGAATCTGTGAGATCGTTCAGAAATTGTAAGTGCCTTTATAACATCCAAAATTGGAAAGATTATTTGAGTGATAAAAAAATATGTACTTAATTTATCTTATAGATACGTAGGTCTGGTAAAATAGTATTAGTAGATAGAACTAAATAAAGAGAGCTAAATGTTCACTTTCATAAGTTCGACGTTCTTCTTATTATTTCTTAAACCGATACTAACTGTTAAAAAAAAGTAGGCAGAAAACCCATCATATCAGTTTTATTTCTGTGATACACCATTAATAAAATTTCGAGTATTTTTAATTTGTATAATTTAGTGTATTCATATTTTACAACTGCGCCACAATACATTTCTCATGCATTATGACATTCGTCATTACTAATTAAACGACCATTGCTTCCTTTTGTACGATCTTAAGCATTCCATATCTGTAGTATATTGCCTTAATACTTTCACTCACAATTTGCCAATCCTTTTTGAGTGAAAGCGAACGTCTTGTATACAGGGTTGGTTACTGATATAATGTTTGCTACATTAAATTGAGACTGAATATATGACGATACTAGTTTTTTATTATCTGCCGTGTGGTATCCGGCTGAATAGAATAGTACCACTCTCTTTTCTTACCGAGGTGTCGTAGAGGGGACTAAGGTAAGTCGACCCGCCGTGTAGTATCCGGCTGAGTAGAATAGACCACCCTCATGTCTTACCGAGGTGTCGTAAAAGGCGACTAAGGTAAGTTGACTCACCGCGTGGTATCCGGTTAAGTAGAATAGACCACCCTCTTTCTTATCGAGGTGTCGTAAAATACGTCTAAGATAAGTTGACGTCAGGCAGGCGGACGGTCGTGAAATACGTAGCCAAATCAATGGACAGCATATTTATAACATGTTCTTCGATAAGGGCAGGAAGATGATGGTTAGTTTTTTATTATGACTTTATTCTAAAAGAAAAAATATATTTATTAATCCACATCATATGATTAAAAAATCCAAATATTAGAAATAAATAAGGATGTGTTTTAGCACGAAAGGGCTTAACGATTCAATGCAGTTAGCTACGATATATCATTTCACGCGATATTAATTTAATATTACCTTCCAACAATAATAAATTAAATATAAGGCCGTATGTTGTCTGAATCTCGGCGAAAATCTAACAAAACATTCAAATACCTTTCTGAAACTTCAAATGTGTGAAAGTAGAAAAAGGTGGCCCTCAGGGGATATGAGCTTTGGGGTACTCTGATCAAAGGGTCTATGTGATTTACACCGGCCCTCGCTTACAAACCACACGGCCGGAACCGCTTGCTTTGATGAAAGGAAACGCAAATCGCGTGAGACAGTTAGATCTGGTTTTTAGTGGCGATAAAATTAAAAAAGTATTAATGCTGAAGTCGTCCCCATTAGCATTCGTTACACTGTTTCTAATCTCGGAAGCCGCACGAGATGTAATAATTCCTTTGCTCGTAAAGTTTAATTTAATGCAGATTTTCCCAGACGATATTTAATCTTGGTGAGATGTGAGTTTCTCTTCGTGTAGTACATGATTCTCTAGTATGAGGAATAGATACATTTCCTATTTCAACAATATATGAAGCTGTTAATGGTATTTGATAATAAGTAATAAATAATTCGCCGGTGTCCTTTTTGTCAATTTCAAATTTAAAAATATTCAAAATATTCTTTATTCAAATAAACTTGTGAACAAGTGCTTTTGAATCGCCAACTCTACTGCTGGTTAGGAAAGCTGTTCCTACCGAGAAGAGCCAGCAAGAAACTCGGCGGTTGCTCTTTTAAAAATATAATTCTTAATATTATTTAAATTAAGTCGTTACTGTCTTGTACAGGTTCAAAGAGAGCTATATCCACACATTCTTATCGTCTAAATAATCTTCAAGAGTATAGTAGTAGGCTTTCTGTATCAGCCTCTTTTTAACAGTGTAACAGTTTTTAACAGTTTCATCTTCATTTTCCTGCCTTTATGCCACTTATCTAAGTGGGTTCGGCACAACATGTTATAAACATGTTGTCACATGATGGCTTGGTATTTTAGGACCGGCCGCTTGTCTGACGTCATCTTACATAAGTCGCCTTTTGTGACACCTCGGTAAGAAAAAAGGTGGTCTATTTTACATAGGTGTATACCACACGGCGGGTCAACTTACCTTTCTTGCCATTTGCGACACCTCGGTAACAAAGAGGATGGTCTATTCTACTCAACCAGATACCACACGGTGGGTCCAATTACCTTAGTCGCCTTTTAAGACACCTCGGTAAGAAATGGAGGTTATTCTATTCTATTCTACCGAATACCACACGGCTTTAGCGATACCTTAAACAATTTCCTATAAAAAAAATTAACTTCCGATTCTGATTCAAAAAGTAAAACACTCATTGCAGTTCCACGTATATCCGTGGCATTTAATTAAAAATGGATTCAGTGTAGTTCGAAGCAAAAAGGTACGGAGCTCGATCGGAATACAGACAGACAGCCGCAATTTATGACTCGTTTTATTCGTGTGTTACCTTTACACGAATGTGTAACTGGCACTGTCGGCTTCATTGTTAAGCAACTACGTTGAATATTGTCCTTTTTAATGAATTGCTTATACTTTTTTAATTATTCAGTTTCGAATACCATACCACGGTAATTTGTTTCATTTGTTGTTTTAACTGCACCGAAATGTGTACAGATTTTATTTATATACATATACGGAAATGAAAGGGGTATGCCGTGTGGTATCCGGCTGAGTAGAATAGTACCAACCACATTTCTTACCGAGGTGTCGTAAAGGGCGACTAAGGTAAGAAGACCCGCCGTCTGGTATCCGGCTGAGTAGAATAAACAACCCTTATTTCTTACCGGGGTCACGTAAAAGGCGACTAAGGTAAGTTGACCCACCGCGTGGTATCCGTTTAAGTAGAATAGACCACCCTCTTTCTTACCGCGGTGTCGTAAAATACGACTAAGGCGGTAAGGTAAGTTGATGTCACGCCGGCGGCCGGTCGTAAAATACGTTAGCCAAATCATGTGACAACATGTTTGTAAAATGTTGGGTCGACCCCACTTAGAGTGGGATACCAATTAATTCGTATCAAAACATTTATTCGCTTATAATGAAAAGGATCTCTTCAAATTCCTGAACGTAATTCTGACGAACATATCACCGATGTTCACGCGAAGTTCGAATATATTAATCATAAAGATGGTGGCAGGTATTCGAAATCGTTTAACGCGCAATATGTAGAACAGAACCCCTATAAGGGAACTGATCGCTGACGCATCGAAAAAAGGTGTTTGAAGGAACAATCAATAACGTCCCACTTTCCTTGACCTTTTCCTCCCCTCTTCACGAACCTCGCACAGACTCATAAAATGGCTTCCTTAGAAATGTTGTAGCTCACCTTATTCTGGTCTAGCATAAGTTCCAAGCTCTCGCACGTCGGTACATATAATCCGGTCAATAACATAAATTTTTTCGAAGCAAGGTTCTTTATTGGAATCGCCTGCGCCCGAAAGCTATTGACCTCACACGGATGGAGCCTTCGATATAACTGAAAAGTTTCAATATACCAAAACCTCGTGTCGTTTGTGCGAAACGAAAAAGAAAAGTGATAGCGTGTTCCCAAGATCGAGAATTCGAAATTGAAAATTTTTCGCATTTGTCAAACTCGGTTGTTGCATTCGATGTGTTTGACAAATTGCATGCAATACGCGAAGGGAGACGGGAAAAATATTTCAACACTTGTCAGGAGGCGTAATGCGGAACACCTCTTTCGCTCTTGGGGGAACTTGAGACAAATGCTCAGCATGAAACGTGAAACATTTTGTTTCCGTCGACGTCGGGGAAAGTTCCGACGGCTTTGCGAAGAGAACTAGAAACACCTTTGAGAAAAGAAGCAAACTTCACAGACTGCTGTGACAAATTTATGGTCCGTCTTACGGGGTCTGTCTTAATAACTTTGAAAATATCTGTATATATCCGTCAATATATTTATAGAGCGTAATTATTTCTTTAAAACTAATAATATGATTTAATTATAAATTACGTTTCCTATATTAATCAAAGTCATGCAAATACACGTTATTTGATTGAAACATTTGTTATTAATCTACAATCAGACATTGTGAAGAGATTTGGTAATAGATTTGAAGGTTTCATTCTGTTAAAGATTAATGTGTTCCTACTTCGGGGTCATCGTCCACCATCAGGCAAGATAGATGCGGTCCTTATTATTTTGAAAAAGCAAAAAAAACATAGTGTACAAATTATTCAAAGGGTATACTAATTAAAGTTTTATATACTGACTTCACTAAATGACTGACCTACTGAGCAGCAGATTTAGTAAAATATAACGTAAAAAATCTTATTCTTACACAAATAGTAGAGATGCACTAAAAACTTGAACTTGTGTAGTTGGGGGTACTAACAGATTTGTATATAGTTTAAACAAGGTCTGTTGATACCAGTAATAGATTGATATATCATTTTAAGAGAAACTAAAAATAGCATATAAAATTAAAAAGATGAAGCCATTTAATTTTTCGGTTTTAGTTTTATATGTTTTTGATGTCACAGCTTTTTTGTGATCACTATATTTGTATTTTATATCTTATACATTGTTATGATGACAACGTTGGAAGCTTGTGATAGTTGATGAATAAAAAATATAAAATAAATTACGTTTCCTTATTACATTCGGTAAGACCGTGGACAAGTTCGCTGGTATCATCCAAGGCGGGTTGCCGTAAAAGGAGCGTCAGCATTTTTCTTGCAAAGAGAAAGTTTTTGTATGCAAGCCGGAGCCTCGGACAACCCCGGGCATAAGTATTTGCATTTCTTTTGCACGGCGTGTAGATACGAATCATTCTTTGGAAAATTCCTCGCGTTTCTCCGCCGGCTCGTGTATCACTATGACTTGTGATGTTGTTTTATTGAAATAGTTTCGTTTGTTTACTGTAACGGGTTTCATCAGTTGTTCTTGCCATTCATAAACAATCATACGAACTAATGAGAATTAGTTTGAGCATCTCCTGCATGACGTGCTTTTTTAACGTTCCTATACTTGCGCATTGGACTGTGAGACCGACACACACTTTTTCAAATTTATTACTTTCCAAAAACGCACGTAAAAACGCCATTTTTTTATGAAACACTGTAAGTAGGTTTAATATTTAATTGTATATATAGGTTTTGTGAGGCAAACCTTCGAATGTGTCATATCCGATACATGCAGAATTCGTAAAAACACATGCACAAACCTCCACCACCGCCACCACAATACACAATACGCAAGCACTACACACGTTCACTATCACAAACTCAAAAATCGTTTCGCTCTGCAACCAAAGCATCATCAGGAGATAGAGTCCACGACAAAATCGCAAAGTAAACGGATTGTCCACTCTACATTTAAGAATATATATATTTTCTATTTTACTTCATCGCGGATTACAGCAAAATAATTTGATTGTTACTTTGGATCTTGGATTTCACAAATTTTATTAATCGCTGGCGAAACCACGTATCGTTCTTGTTCAAATATAATATAAAGTTTGGTATGTGTTACATCCGATAACACAAATAACCAAAGACAACCAACAGAGTAATGAATGCACGGATTCGTCACGGCATTCAATATGCAAGGATACGGTTCACCTTCGTTCAAAAGGCTGTATTTATCATCTTTCATATGATACATGGGGTAGACGAACTTGTATGGCGTGTCTAATGTTATTTGTGCATCGACTATTAATAATGTACTGACTTTACTTTTAAATTTGAGCAGATTATCTATCCATAGACATTAGGGTCATGCCACCATTATTGGTTAGTAATGAATCTTTGTAAGATGCTAGAATCGCAGTTGAGGTTCCATTTCAAAAAGAATATTTACCAGGAAAAAAATTTCCGCAACTTTTTTTTTTTTGAACAAGACTTTAAGTATGTAATTTTATTTTTTATATTTTGTAATTTTCATATTTTAATTTGTGTTTGTTGGTCTACAATTTAAATTAATATAATCATTTGCATGCTCATGTGTATATCGATAGAACATATAGGGAATAAATTTTTGTACACTACATCTTATTATGCACCTATGTTTTTGCAATTAATAGCGCCATGTGGTATCCGGCTGAATAGAATAGTACCACCCTCATTTCTTACCGAGGTGTCGTAAAAGGCGACTAAGGTAAGTCCACCCGCCGTGTGGTATCCGTCTGAGTAGAATAGACCGACCTCATTTCTTACCGAGGTGTCGTAAAAGGCGACAAGGTAAGTTGACCAACCGTGTGGTATCCGGTTGAATAGAATAGACCACCCTCTTTCTTACCGAGGTGTCGTAAAATACGACTGAGGTAAGTTGACGTCAGGCAGGCGGCTGGCCGTAAAAACGCAGCCAAATCATGTGACAGCATTTTTAAAACATGTTGTGCCGACCCCACTGAGAGTGGGATAATGCAGGAAGATGATGATGTGTTGATGTGTGTTTTTTTTATTTACAACAAAAATGTACAAGCTATATCTATCTTAAATTACTTACACGCTAGGACTATACAAATCATACCCAAGTAGCGCTGAATCGCTAAGCTGATTTTTTGTGCGAAAAAGGAGCCAACCCTCTTGTCACCTGAAGAGGAAATTAACGTTAGAACGGATAAAATTTTTTTCGCACTTTAGCTCCATGGCCCTAGGGTCTCAACTGCTCTTACTTATCATCTTCCTGCCCTTATTCCACTCTAAGTGGGGTCGGCACAACATTTTATATACACGCTATCACATGATTTGTCTGCGTTTTTGCGACCGGCCGCCTGCCTGACGTCAACTTACCTTTGTCGTATTTTACGACAACGGTAAGAAAGAGGTTGGTCTATTCTACTAAACCGGATACCACACGGTGGGTCAACTTACCTTAGTCGCCTTTTACCACACCTCGGTAAGAAATGAGGTTGGTCTATTCTACTCAGCCGGATACCACACGGCGGGTCGACTTACCTTAGTCGCCTTTTACGACACCTCGGTAAGAAATGAGGGTGGTACTATTCTATTCAGCCGGATACGACATGGCGTTCTGTATTCTCTATTCTGTATTCTCATCTGCTCTTATTGTCATTAAAAAAATCTTCCATCAGTTGCCATTGTTATGTCATATTTTCAGTAACAGCTTCGTTATGCAGCACAAAATATGTAAAGTAAAAGCCAAAGCTTCACAATATCAGCCTCTTGAATAAAGTTGAATGTGACTATCGCATTGCGGCATTCCCACAGACTGCCAAGTGCTTACAAGACCCACTTTTCTAAGCTTTCATCACTTACACCGTATAAAAATATTCTTTCTTTAATTTCATTTATGTCTCCTATGTCAAACATTTTTATTAAGTATAAGCTATATGTAGTATTAGTAGGTCTAAATAATTGTATACTATTATAATTTTATATAGAAGTAATCATTATGGCGGAATTTCGGAATACAAAATGAATGAATGAATGATAATTTATTGTGCACCACTAAAATAATACAGAATATAAATATCAGAATCAAAATAAGGTAATAACAATCTGGCTAAGAATAAACTTCACTACATTTTATAAAACAAAGTCCATATTTCCGTATGTACGCATAAAACTTTAAAACTACGCAACCGATTTTGATGCGGTTTTTTTTTAATAGATAGAGTGATTCCAGAGGAAGGTTTGTACGTATAATAACATTTAATACGGAGTAGAGAAATACTGTAATTTTTGAGGTTTCTAATGTGATGTAAATAATTACATTTTTTTCCGCCTTCATTGCAAACGCAGGCTAAACCCTACGAGATTTATCAAAATAATGTACTAAGTATTTGTACACATTGAAAAGGTCTACAGAAAAGTCCGCGATGGTATATGTCTATCGCTTATGGATAACCCACTAAAGCATTTTTTGTCGTTTACTTTTTACGAAAAATAATGCCTTATTTTTGAAGCAATTCTTATACATTAGCATTAATCCTTATCCAATTAAGTACCTTAAATAAATAGTTGATTTTATATAGATCAATATGGCCGTTTACAGCATGTAATTTAAGAAACATTTTCGGAGATATTACAGATTTAAAATGCCGTGAGGAGGCCACGCTTCGCCCTATAACACTTCGACTTTAGCAGCGATGTCGCTCTTTCAAGAGTTTGTTTAAAGACATTCTGTAATTAATTGTAAAAATAAAATACATAGGGAAAATTTAAAAGTAAATAAGTAATAATGTACTATATGAATTTAGATATTCCAAAGATAGCAGGAAATCTACTTGGTATAGGGAAAGGAAATTGTTTTTCTCCAAATTTAACCCACGGCCACGGGCAGTAATGAATAAATCAAAACAACTGGATCGATTTTAATCATTTTTTTTACACTGACTGACATGGGATATATATTTTATACCCGTGCGAAGCAGGGGCAGGCCGCTAGTTAAAGTATAATTTCACTGGCCATTTTTCGCAGTGTGTAGTGACCATGCCTTCAGCGTGGGTCGCAGGATCGATTCCCGCCGGAGGCCAACATATTCTATAAATGAATTTGTTGGTCTTCGAGTCTGGGTATATATCTGTATTAAAAAAATATATAAGTATATATTCACCAGTTGTCTGTCATCCATAACACAAGTATTAAGTTACTTACTTTGGGGACGGACGACCGTGTGTGTGTCTTATATATTTATATTTATTTATTATTTTGTTTTTATTTGAAATGTTTATAGTTTTGCAATATTTAATCATTAATTTTGTAGTATTTTTTACTATATTATTTAAACATACGCAATTCTGTTTCTAGGATCATCTAAAGTTAATTATTTAGTTAGATATTACATTTATAAGTTACGTAATGAAAAGTCTTTCCGAATAAAACATGAAAACAGCTGATATTGCTGTTCAAGTAAACCACTAATTTACAGTCAATATATTCGTATTGATAAAGGGAGCATAGATAAATTTGAAGTTTATACCAAACATATCGATACGTCTAGTAATGCGCTGATATAGAATTATTCCTCTTGGCTCCTTTCCAACATTTCTTTGCTTAATTTATTAGGAAATAGTGTAAAATAAAGCTCCCGCCGCGTCTGTCTGGCTGTTTAGGATGATCACTATTGATAATTATCTTAATTTTGAACAACAATTTCGAAAAAGTCAAGATTACTAGGAGCAGTCATTGAAAACGCTGCCTAACCTTTAAGATATAGGTAATAATGTATAATGAAATATTTCTCGTATAATTTCAAAAATTTCACGATGAAATATATTTATGGATAGCCTTTTTTTTTTTCTTTTTTTTCCTGGAGGAGGGGAAATCCATTATGGACTTCCTGCGGACTGTCTCACAGGGGAGTGTCCGACTCCCACGGACTAAAACCCCTCCTCGTTTCCTCTTCCTTCTACGGCAAGACTGCCTTTCGGCATTGCTTCACCGTAGTCGGTGTCTATTTTTTGGCCTTTCTAGCCCGTTCCTCCGTTTCTTTTTCTCCCATTATGTCCGTGACAAAGTTAAGCATCAAGTTCCAGCTATCTCTGTCACGGAGCATAAAAGGTATAAAAGTTTCGGGTGAAAATGTAGCCCCTGTTTTATTGACTACCATTTGACGTTTTTTATCCCACCTTAGGCATTCAAAGATAGTGTGTCTAGATGTATCTTTTTATGGATAGCCTACTATTATATAACACCCATTCTATCTGGTAAAAATATGGTTTTGCATTTTTGAATCGTCAAGAATCATCATCATTCTACTATCCTTATCCCACTCTAAGAGGGGTCGGCTCAACATGTTAAAAACATATTGTCACATGGTTTGGTAAAATACGTAATTTTACGACCGGCCGTCTGCTTGACAACAATTTCCCTTAGTTGTATTTTACGACACCTCGATAAGAAAGAGGGTGGTCTATTCTACTCAACCGAATACTGCACGGTGGGTCAACTCACCGTAGTCGCCTTTTACGACACCTCTATAAAAAATTAGGTTTATTCTACTCAGCCGGTGAATCATCAAGGCTCAGTATGATTAATGAGTTGTAGCTTCATTTCGGTTCGGAATGTTGCTCTTCTCGGTGAGAGACTTGCAAAGTCGAAAAATAAAAGGTAAAAAAAATTCAAGCGGGGGTCGCACTCAAAGCGTTATTTGCTCTCCTATCCGTGAAAATTCGGAGCTGCTAGCTAGTTAGAATACCAGTCATGTTTCGTAATAAGAAAAATGAGTTTCAATACGTCAGTATGACGTCATACTACGGAAAATATATTGTATTGTTTGCGTAACAAAAAGTACGATGGAATGATTTATTTTATCAGAAATACATTGGGAATAAAGAAAAAAATAAAGATCATTCTTTTCTTTTGGGAACTATTGAAATGGTAATATTACTTGAAAAAGCGATGAAGCTGTAAAATATGATGGATTGGTTTTGGTGCTAGGAATCGTTTTTTAGGTTTGCCATTTTGAATATAATTTCACAAATATAATCTCGATTCACTGTTTTTTTACAATCGCTTTTCGTTTAATAGCTTAAATCTCTGAATGTTTCGCAATGTGTTTTATTTTCTTTTTTTTTTCATTTACATAAAAAGTGTACAAGTTATGTCTGTTTTAAATTACTTACACGCTAGGACTATACAAATTATGCCGTGGAATGGTACCAAGAACGCTGGTAGCGTTTCCGCGCTGAATCGCTAAACTGATACTTTGTGTGAAAAAGGAGCTAGCCCTCTTGTTACCTGAAGAGGCAATTAAGCGAGGTGTTACAATTTCAATTGTAGATGAAGTTGAAATTTCATACGATAAGAATAAGGATTTTAGTATCTTAATAAAATGCTTTTCGAGTCTTATTATACTGAATTGTATATTTTATTTGTCTAAATGTCATATGTTTGTCATTTGTTTAAGTAAGTAGCAATTTATTACAATTTCAATGCTAAGTACCAGACTCTTTTCTCGTTTAAGAAATAGATTAGGGCTTACACTTATTTCCCCATTTTTTAACACATTTCCCCTGAGTCTCTTTATAAACATGAATGTTACAGCACGGTGTTTATTTTCACCATAGAACATGTTCGCCAGGAACATGAACTGTAAATATCGAGTAAGAAATCTTTGTTAATGTCACTTGAGGACTTAGTTATATTTAACACTAGTTGTTCCCGCGACGTTGCCAGCACCAACTTCGGCGTTTAAGTACTCTGCAAAGCAATATGTGATTATTTTCCTGTTCCTGAAAGAATAATTGGAGTTTTGAATACTATATCATTCCTCGATGTATTTCCTTTAATTCTGTACCAGGCGTACTGAATTAAAGTTAATACGTAAGTCGACTTATCAGCATACTCACGAAGGGTACGGAATTATGCAAAATGTCATCGATATCGGTCCAGCGGCTTAGCTGTGATAAGACAGGTTTTTGTATTTATATCTTAAATGCTTTATCTAGCGTGGTATCAAACAAAAATACAGTCCTGTTTCTCTTTCTGTTCGAAGACCGTCTACAAATGGACATAAATTTGTTCGAGAGATTTCCACACCAGACTATCTAAGACTCAGTAAAATTAAAAGAGCATCGGTAGTTTGCATGGAGAACTTTGTTAAAAGAAGCAATAAAGCAAAAGTTAATAGTTTTGAAAATTATGACCGCCACACAGTTCCCTCGGGAGAATAGTTTGGTAAACTTTACCGATTGCGTGGCGAATTTGATAGTCTTTTTTTTTATTCAAAATTATTGCCTTCTTGCTAAAGTTTCTTAAGCTATACTACCATAATACATATTGAATCTTATCATAACAATATAGTCGTAATCGCAACTTGAAAAGCCGTAAAGGCCGAAAAGAGAGCTTCTGACCTTTAACAACTTAATTTATTATTTATTTATTTTTTTGGTTACCCCTTTCACACCATAAGCGAATGAACCTTTCGGCTACATTTTTTTTTCCTTTCTTCGCTTTACTTTATTTCATTACAACAATATTTTTCACCTAAGTTTACCACAACCTTACACGTATTCGGAGGCAAAATAAATAAATGAGTGGATTTGAACCAATTAGTATATAACTAAGCTTGTTTGAGTAATTCTTTGCTTGGCGATTTTTACGTAGATTCTATCTCCTGATAATGATTCGGTTGCGGGGCGAAACGATTATTGAGTTTGTGATAGATAGAGTTTGTGAACGTGTGTAGTGCTTGTTTATTTTTTATTGTGTGGGCGGTGGTGGGGGTTTATGCATGTGTTTTTACGAATCCTGCATCCATCAAGTTTGAAAACGGATACCACTCTACATTTAGTATTATATATATTTTCTATTTTACTTTATCGCGGATAATAGCAAGATAATTATGTTATTACTCTTGTACCAAATACTTATCAAATCCTTGGACAAATTACAATTGGCTCAAATGGCGCCACTTCTTTCGAAAACTGACCTCCGCGCCCTATTTATTCTATTATTTTTATTATTCTTCCGTTACGATTTTATTAATATAATATAATGCTTATATACCTAATGCACTCACTAAAAGTACTTAAAATTCGTTCATTCATTCTTCATTTGATTGTTCGGCACGGATCTACTTTTTTATCCTACACCGAGTTTGAACACCTGTACTTTTCCAAAAGGAGCACACCAGCAACTAATGCACCATATGGTGGTCAAACCTGTTCTGTCAAAGTGGTTCCATTAAAACATAAACGTCATCTTCAGTGTTGCTAACGCAAGCTACCGGTTTTTATAATGCGCGATACTCATCTGTCACCTCAACCCGTTAGTGATGAAACGGTAAGAAAGGCCTAAAGCAGTACCATTAGATATAAGATAAGCGGAGTTGACTTCATACCATTTTAGTCTTCAACGCACGGGGATATCGCAAATATGGCGGAATTGAAGTTTAGTATGCTGTGTGGTATCCGGCTGAATAGAATAGTACCATCCTCGTTTCTTACCGAGGTGTCGTAAAAGGCGACAAGGTAAGTCGACCTGCCGTGTGGTATCCGGCTGAGTAGAATAGACCACCCTCATTTCTTACCGGGGTGTCGTAAAAGGCTACTAAGGTAAGTGGACTCGCCGTGTGGTATCCGGTTAAGTAAAATAGACCACCCTCTTTCTTATCGAGGTGTCGTAAAATAAGACTAAGGTAGGTTGATGTCAGGCAGCTTAATCATATGACAATTTTTATAACATTTTGTGGCGACCCCACTTAAGAGTGGGATAAGAGCAGGAAAAAGGTGGAATTGAAGTTTAGTGTGATTAACAAGTTTTATAAATATCCGCAATGACTGTACGGTAAAAACACACGATGTTAATGAAGGATTCGGGCGTCCTAAATTCGAGCAATTTTATCAACAATTTTTTAAACTTTTGAAAAATACTTAGATGTTTACCAGAAATGTCATATAATATGTATATTTCACTGCAGAGATACTTATAATCAGAGAGAGGCCCATATGCTTCTAAAGTACAAATATATATTCCGTAATATCAGTTTATGAAAATATTTTCGTTATGGTTTTTTTTTCACCGTTGTAAATGGGCACCCGATCCAGTATTCTATTCAAAGTAATTGAGGTGTAAACGTCCGATAAGTATTGGAGACTCCCCTGAACAATGTCGAATGTATAGCCAAAAATATCTATTCATACAACATCAATGAATAGTTAATGTATAGAACCGGCTATACTCACGTCTTATTATATCGGGTTAGCCCGACTAGTTTCAAACCCATCTGGGGCACTTATTCATGAGAGTCATTATTCATGAACTAAATCTAAACTAATAGTTTGAATTTAAATTTTTAAATCAATGAATAGCTCTAAGTCTTTATCTTGGTCGCTACACTCTTGGCAGAGTGGTCGTGGTCGTCTAGTGTAGGGCTGGTGGCGCGCTTGACCATTCGACGCCATTCTTTTCGGATGGCTGCTTTCCTGGTACATTTATGAAGAGGACCTCAAAGATGAGAAGCTCAAAGTACATAAAATAAATTGAGTAAATCCAAATAAAAAAAATTAAGAAGGAAGGAAACGAAGGATAATTAATTGCGTTAAAAATAATTATACTTGCGAGTTTGATTATCTAAAATATTTGAAATATAATTTATTTAAAGATAACTTCGATTTAATTTTTAACCCAATAAGAATAATATAAGAAGAGTAATATCACATTGTAGCGGTGCAAAAATTATTTTCAAATATCTATCGTTTTTTGTCTCAGATGAAAATAGAGTCTTCATAGACGATTAGCGTCTATTAATGTGTTGGTTTAATGATATTTTGAACTCGAATGTTTATTTGCTTATAAAGAAGGTCAATTTAGTGTAGTATTAATCTGTGCATTTATTTAGTCGATAGCTTTGATTAATAAAACCTTTTTGGTCATATTCATTTACATCTGTGCATTGTATGTCTTACTTCTTTTGATATAAAAATTGATGAGCACTAACTTTAACCACGTTTTGGACATATAGTAATCCCTTTCTATTCCAATCTGGAATGATTACGGTGAAATCGGTTGCCATCTTTTTATTGTAGAAGCCTAAATCCAATTCAGTTCACTGAGCCATCAGATTAGTTAATAATTTATTCATAAAATATATCCACTGTAACGGCAACCGTAATAATACAGAAGTTACAATAGAATTATTTTGCTGTAATCCGCGTTTGTTTCGAAACAAAGCAAAATTTTATTCTAACTTCTGCTATATGGATTTCCGCAAAGTAACGTCTGGAACCACGATATGGAATATATTTAAACTGTAAACTTACTAACGCTCATTATATTATTAAAATAAAACTATTACATCCCGTTAAATAAGTTTTGCATCTATTAAATTGGTACTAATTAGTCTTATATTTCGGTCGTTTAAAAATATGATAGCCTATTTATGTAAGCGAGTGATAACTTAACAACAAGTAAAGAACCAAATCTGTTATTAAAGTAATCAATTATTGTAGTTTCAATTATGTGACGCTTGCCAAAAGCTTATAGCATGATAAAAATTGAAGCTTGCTTGGAGTCGTTACCCATTATTGGGATAATAACAAAAAAAAAACAATTAACTGTTATTGTTTTAGCCGGAATAAAAAAAGGTTCAAAGTTTTTCTAAAGCTGTTATAATTTGAAATATTTAATACTGTTGAAGTTGTCGAATATTTGTTCAGTCTGGCAAGATTTTAATTTCGGAATTTAATCTTAGACATCTGGTAGAGTGCTTCGGAAATATAGCGCTTGTATCTTTAGGGATTTTCCCTAAAGAATGAGTTGTTTCCATTTTCACTGAGATGAAAGAGAATTATGATTTAAGACAGCTTGATGAAATGAAGTCGGAGCTTTTACTAATTGATGAGTTTTTTTTATGCTCTAAATGGTAATTCTCTTAATTGATTATTACAAGTTTAAAGTAAATGAAATGACAAAGATGTTTCTTTGTGGAAAATGATGTATAGTATTTAATATGGGGCGTTGCCATCTGTGCATTTATGATATTCATATTAGGTATTCATTTTATAATTATAGGTTTCTTACATATTGATTGTGTTATTTAAGGTAATCAACGATTTTTCTTTCATTTATATTATCTTCAATAGTGAAGTAGGCTTTCTATAAACCTTTAACATACCTGTAAATCTTTCAACACTTTGGTGACAAACTTTTGAATTATTATTATTCATCATCATCATCCTTCTGCCTTTATCCCACTCTATGTGAGGTCGGCACAACATGATATAAACATCTTGTCACATGATTTGGCTATGTATTTTACGACCGGCCGCTTGTCTGACGTCAACTTACCACACGTTGGGTCAACTTACCTAGTCGCCTTTTACGATACCTCGATAATAAATTAGGGTGGTCTATTCTACTAAGTTGGATACCACACGACGGATCACCTTACCTTAGTCACCTTTTACGACACCTCGGTAAGAAATGAGGGTTGTCTATTCAACTCAGCCGGATACTACACGGCACAATTTACGTAAAACTTTAATGTTATATTAACTTTAACCTACGTCAAGAATTGCACTATATATTACTAAAAATCGTACAAAAAATCTGTTAACTAGATTTTATAAAAATTATCACATAGTGACAACCAGCTTTTACGGACTTTGTTTTATAATTTCTATAGATGAACAAAATACCCAAGAGATCTGATAAGCGTCACAGCATGTAAATGCAAGCTTAAGATAAAAGATTTCAACACCGTTTTAAAATTAACATTTTTTTGTCCTCAGGTAAACAACCTTTGTGTGGCAAATAAGAATCAGTAAGTGAAATATAAGTAGGTGAACAGGTTTGGTATAAAGTGGATCATGCATAATAAGAGCATTTCGAGTCTTTACATCTGAAGACAACTGTGAATATCGTCGTCGTTTTTTTTAAAAATGATTGAGATTTCTCTATTTTGTTTGTTCTGCCTCAAATTGACATTTGGTTGCTTGATTACCAATGAAGTAAAATAATTATAATAAGAATATTAAAAATCTTTTGACACTATTTTAATCCTACAGATTAAAATTAAAGTATAATATAATGTAGCCCCGCCGTGTGGCATCCTGCTGAGTAGAATAGACCACCCTTATTTATTACCGAGGTGTAAAAGGCGACTAAGTTAAGTTGATCCACCGGGTGGTATCCGGTTTAGTAGAATAGACCATCCTCTTTCTTACCGAGGTGTCATAAAATACGACTAAGGTAAATTAACGACAAGCTAGGCGGCCGGTCGTAAAATACATAGCCAAATCATGTGACAACATATTTATAACATGCTGTGCCGACCTCACTTAAGAGTTCGAAAACGGTAGTTATTAATTAACTAATTGAGCGGTATATGATACGGTTTTTACCACTACTGCTAAATCAGCGGTGAGACCGTACGAAACTTTAGAGACGATCATGGGTTCAAACCCCGGGCAGGCACCAATGAGTTTTTCTATTAAAACATGTGTGTAATTGATTATTGCAATTTATCACATGCGGAAACGGGCGGACTAAAAAAGTGAAAACACCCCAGATATCAACTGCCCTTTCTTTCTTTTTTTATTGCATTGTTTTATATCTTTTAAAAAAATTACCGGCCAAGGCTCGATTACCCAGGTAATGCGCATTTAAAACAGAATTATACAATATAAATATTTTGTATAATTCATATACTCTGTATGAAAAAAATGGTATATAAAAAAAAACTTGATTTTTATCTTGTTGATCCATCTTTAAATTTGCATTAAAAAAAATCCTTTATTGTTTGGTATTATGTAAGTGACTTCTTGTTTTATAATGAGAAAAACAGATAATAAAGCAAATTAATATTATGTAGAAATTTACCTAAAATCGATTGATAAATATAATATTAGGTCCTTACATATGAAATTGGCGTTTTCTATGGGAGGAACATAAAGTCGTTTTTTTTTAATGAAATATATTTAATTAATCAAAGTATGTACCATTGCTATGTATGCACTTTTGCCATCTTATAGGTGGTTCATTGATCCCGTTACTTTAAAAAAACCATTTGGGCGGGAATCAATAAAATCTTTGAAGGCAGTTTGGACTGCCCCATCGGAGTTGAATGAGTTTTTTCCTTGCAAGTAGTTATCCAAATTGCGAAAAAAATGGTAATCTGTTAGAGCAAGGTCCGGAGAGTACGGTGGATGTCTAAGACATTCTAATTGAAGCTCCTCTGACTTGGTAGCCGTCTGTTGTGCAGTGTGTGGTCTAGCGTTGTCCTGAAGCAGCAGTGGCCTAGAGCGATTGACCAGCCTCGGTTGTTTACAGCTAGCTTTTCCATCATGGTTTGCAGTTGCTGACAATAGATATCTGCCGTAATCGTCTGGCCAGATTTAAGAAAGCTGTAGTGAACGACACCGGCACTGGTCCACCAAACACTTACAAGCAACTTTTTTTTAGTCAATTTTCGCTTAGGGCAGGATTTGGCAGGGTTCAGCCATTGCGATGAGCGCTTCCGATTATCGTAGAGGATCCACTTTTCATCACAGGTAATGATTCGATTTAAAATTCCTTCATTATTGTGCCGGTTGAGTAACGTAACGCAGCAGTCGACTCGCGTTTGTTTGCTTCACTCAATTCATGAGGTACCCACTTTTCAAGCTTTTTCACCTTCCCAATTTGCTTCAAGTGGATTAGAATAGTTTTATCACTAAAACCGGAGCCTGCAGCTAACTCGTATGTGGTTTGCGATGGATCCGCTTCCACAATAGCCTTCAATTCTTCATTATCAACTTTGGTCTCCGGCCGTCCACGAGGCTTGTTCTGCAGGTCGGAATTTCCAGAACGAAAACGTTGGAACCAAAAACGCACTGTGTTTACTTTTGCGATACCGTCACCATACACATCATTAATCCTTCGAGCCGTTTCTGCAGCACTGGTGCCACGGTGGAACTCATACTCGTAAATAACGCGATATTTCATGTTTTCCATTTTGTAAACAGAGTGACACAAAGAAAAAAACAAAAGAAGAAACAACAAATGAATTAGGGGGGTTGAAACACATATGCATGAGTAAATAGCTGTATGAATTTGAATTTGGAATTCCTAACCATAAAGGTAATATTTGAGATCAAAGTGGCCAGTACGACCAATTTCATATGTAAGGACCTAATATTATATATAGAGTTACGTTATCAAAGCAGATATAGAGTTAATAATAAGATATTGAACAGTGTTCGAGTATGTTCAGTGCACCTTAATCGTACCTTAACATATCTTAGTTACGATTGTCGTACAAATAAGTTCTGCTTTTCTTTACAATACGCCGAGACCACCGACATCGTAGATTAGATTATTAAAAAAATATATATAAATAATGTAATCCAACGTGAGATAGCTAGCAGGTTAATAGAAAATCTAGACGTGTTACGTCCCGTTCTGTGGGAAGCGGTTATGCTGTTTTTATACTCTTTATCATAAGGGTTTTATTTCCCACCTTAGTTTTACTGGTTACTTACAACTTTATGCGTGTGAACCAACTTGATATACCCTTGATTAATGCAGTGTTAAAAGTCGACTTAAAACTATTAAACTATACAAAACTAAGCAAAGTTTCTTACTAGTTTTCCTCGATAAGAGCACATTTCCAAATCAGTGGTAGCATCTTTATTTTTTGACTATATAAAAAGTAGTGATAAGTAACAGTCTACTGGAATAAAGAATAATTGGAATATGAACCTATATAAAAAAATAAATAATAAAAAATAAAAAAAAAAATAATAATAATTAATAACCTAATATAGTTGTTTCTTAATGAAAACCGTTGGAGCTGTTAAAATAAATATTAAAGATTGAAATGCCGACTAAGGTAAGTTGACCCACCGTGTGGTATTCGGTTAAGTAGAATAGACCACCCCCTTTCTTACCGAGGTGTCGTAAAATACAAATAAGGTAAGTTGATGCCAGGCAGGCTGCCGGTCGTAAAATACGTAGTAAGTAGCATGTGACAAGTTACAAGTAACATGTTGTGCCGATCCCACTTAGAGTGGGATAAGGGCAGGAAGAAGAAGAATATTAAACATTGAAATGACAATATGTTTTATATACATTGAGAGTTTTTATATATTGTATTCATTTATTCATTTATTTGCATTTAAATATGTTACATATTTGCCCGGTTAGGGCGTTGCAAAATATTGTACACACGTCTTACATTATCATATTGCCAAACATTTTACACGTGCAGCCTGTGGGTTACATATACGCTGAAGGCCTACAATGAACTGCGTACCCTATATAATAATGGGTTCAGAATGCTGTTGGGGTTGCCGCGTTTCTGTAGTGCGTCATTGATGTTCGCTGAAGCTCGAACAGACGATTTCTATGCAATCTTAAGGAAAAGAGCAGCATCAATGATGAGCAGATTACGTAGTAGCTCCAACGGTATTCTGAAAACACTTTATGGAAAATTGGATAACCCATTTATGAAGCACTGGATTCGTATGCATATGCATTCCCAGTGCTTCACAAATGGTCGTTATGCCATAATTTAATTTTAATTTTATTTCTAATTTTAATTCTAATACTAACATAGCCCATAAGTTCATATATTTTATTTTTTAATTTCTACTAACACAATGGATGTAATGTCTTTTAATTTAAATAAATTATTATTATTATTATTATTATTATACAAAAAAATAATTTTAACGTCAATATTTAAATAATCAACAATTTCAATTTAGTAGGAAAAGTGTTTAATTATATTGATAATATCGTAATTTTATTAATGCTCATATGTCATATTATACATTTATCAGGAAACATCTTTTGTCGCATAGTTGTCAAGCATCGAAAATACACAACAATTAATAAAATTTCCATTCCGTTCAATGCCAGAAGCTTAAATACAATTCCTCTGATTGCTTACTTGCAAACTAGCAATATAATTAGCTTCCTATATTTATCTTACTTGCTTACGCAAAATTACCGACTTTGAAATCGTTCACAACAAAGTTTAAAATTTAAGTTCACTGTAAACTTGTTCTTCTGTCCATCCACTAAAGCATTTTTTCAGAAATTTTATCACTCCAACAACAATGCAGTTAATGAATGTATGATCGAAGTCTTTCCGATCACTTTATTATATGTAAACGAGAAGCAGACGGCTCTATATGTCCGTTTAGAAGATTTATGTTCTATTCGAGAACGTGGATATAAACAATTTACAATGTTGTTAATAAATTTGTTAGCTAAGACATTTCACATAACGCTTAAAACTACAATGTACTACAGGTGTATTTACATTAGATAAAACTTAAAGAATGATTTCTATCTATTCCTATAAATTAGTTTAATTAAGCAATATTCAATTATAAACTCTGCGGCTATGTGGTATGTCATCATGGAGATCTAACTAATATTTTCCATATCGAATATTGCGGTATTTGTGATTTCTAGCGATATGTAAATACGTACGTAAAAAAAATTGCACATTTACATTTAGCACAACATATATGTTTTCGGCGGTCCAATTATTTCGGTGATTTTATTTTTACTTAGAGTTACCCGCGGTTTCGTTTGCGGCCAACTTAAGCGTTTTAGTGCCTTCAATAATGTAATATGCGTTTTTTAGTTAATCCCGCAAGAAGAATCCTACAATCTGTAATGTTGACGAATGTCATCAAATGTGGTGAGCCGTGAAAGCGTCACAGACAAACATACAAAGTTTCGCTGTTATAATAATAGTATGAATATGGTAAATCGTTTCATGTATTTTGAATTTATTATTATGTTTTAATTACGTAAGTAATTGACTGATTACAGTCTTTTGCTAATTTTTATTTAAATGTGAGTCATATGTAATTTTAGATAATCGAAATAAAATTATCACCTTCAACCTGTTTTGTGTGACGTACAAAAAAAGCTTATAACTTGTAAGGCAATAAAAAGCATCGAAGCCCGTGTTCAGAAACCATTCCTTTTGCGGTTCGACCAAAAGCGGCGCGATCACATTTTGTCGTCACACAGGCAAGAGAATTTTATTAGTATCTCTATACACCTCAGTCAAGGTCTTAAAAAATAAATTACAGTGATGTTAGGGTCGGGATATGACGCATGCTATCTTGACCCTTATTTATTAAGCGGCGGTAGCGGAATGGGTAGACTAACGGACTTGGGATCGAGAGGTAATGGGTTCGAATTCTGTCCATTATATTACCGATGTCAATCCACTCCTAACCAAGCATTTAGATTTAGAAAAAAAAATAACACCCTGATACAATCTCACTGCTGGGCATAGGCCTCCTCTCTCCGTTTCTAGAGAGATGGGTTGGAGCTAAGACCTACCACGCAGCTCCAATGCGGATTGGTAAGTTACACATATCCCCAGATTTCTCTTGAGATATGCAGGTCTCCTTACGTTGGTTTCCTTCACTGAAAAGCGTGTGATAAATTGCAATTGTCCATTGGATACATACGTTTTAACAGAAAAACGTATTGGTGCTCACAGCTTATAATTTCAATATTAACTGTAAAATATTATCCTTTACAGAGTGGTGTATCTCGACAAAGAGTAAAGCACGCATTTAAGGCTCATTCACACTACAAGTGTTTGTTGCATTATGACTGAGCTTATTTGAACAAGCTTTCAAGATAATTTCCTATAATACCAAGCATTATATCTCTAACCACGAAGTAAGCTAATATATTTCTGTGGAACTCCGTATACGAAATTCCACGTGCTCATTTAGGCTCCCTTTTACACACATAAGGCTTTTTTATTGTTTTTTTAAGGCTAGGTAATTTATGGAAAATAATCAAAAATCCAATCTATACATTGACAAAATCAAGAACGACGTCGTCTAGAATGTACGCAGCTTCTAATCGAAGATTGAACGAATGCGGAAGGGTACTGCCGTTTAAGGAAGTGACCATCTCTTTCATGCTTCATACAATCGTCCGAGATAATAAGGCCAGCATTATGCGGTACATCATTATATCGGACAGTCCGGGTAATAACTTTTTACATTCGCTACCGCGTACTTCTTTCATAGAATATGTATGAACATATGTAGTTTATGTCCTTGAATATCTACCGTACTGCGTAAAGATCAGCAAATACATGTATTTCAATGTAAAGTGTATAAAGAGGATTTAAAATTTAAATAGTACCTTTTCATTGAAAAATAAAGCTTATTATAAGCAGGTGATATGCTCATATCTTCGTGTTTCGATTTATCGAGATAGCGCCATATTTTTGTATGAACCAATACGAGTACCTAACAGTTTCTATATAGTAACTGTGAACAACTAGGCAGTAAAATGTTTTTTTAATATTCTTTTCGTTAATTTCTTAGAAAAATCTTGTGAAATATATTTAAGGTAACAATGTGAAACTACTTTACCATCAAAGCTTTTCAATTCAAGAGTTGTAACAAAAAAATAGGTATTATGTTAAAGTTTTTAATATTTTCTAAAAATCTTGTATAAATATTATTTATTATTTATGGTACGTACAGTAAAATCAGCCGTAAAGTTTGGTTAATTCTCTTCTGTGATACAGAAAACAGAGTGAGCTTCGTTGATTATTAACAGTATTCTACGATTAACAGTAAGCATGGGGTGGGATGTATTTTCACAATGATAAACATCATAGTCTTTTTTTATAACAGAAAAAGTATCCTTCGAATATCTGAGAAATGTTATAAGATGGTCACCCTAATAGGCGCATTACAATATTATTATAATCTTGAATTCTTTACGACTACAAAGGCAAATGTTAACAATCTTATTTAAAACCCATCACGTATGAATTCTATACTAATAAAGCTGCATTATTCATTTCCTATAGAAGATGAAGGAAATTGACACAGATCTTTGCCGCTTTTGTCAGGGTCGCGACCCAGCGACTAACTAAGAGAAGGTTCTTTACTATGTTTACGAGCTGGGATCAAATAGAAACGTTTTCTATCAGAATAGGCGTTCACAGATCACTTTCATTATTATTTATGCCGACGGTTGCGGCCATAACGTACCCAACGTCTGATCGTGGAGATATAAAGAAGAATGAGCCGTCACCACTGTATTTTGTCGTCGAGAAAATGTTTTAATATTAAAGTATCAAATACCTATGTCGTGAATTACAAACCTTAAGCAACCAATTACTTTAACCTGTCCTCCGATTTATTCAGTAACGTAATACTGGATATTTATTGGTTTTTTAAATCTTTCTGTGATGATTTTTTTCTCTCCATGTAATGTTTTTCAGTAAGTTATTTTCTTTACAGCAATGGTTGTATCTGTAGTTACAGACAAAGATAGAAATTTCTTTGTCTTTAAGGCAAGGCATGATGTTTTTGTATATGTTTCTTGATGTTTATTTATGCATTAAAGTTTAAAAAATGTTAAGATTATTAAACTAAAATTTTTAATTTTAAATGAAGCTGGATTCTTATAAGAGACAGAACAATAACAATCATGTATATACGCGTGTATATATAATGAGCTGATATAGCCCAGCGGTAGCACCATGCGAATCATTCGAGGAAGTTACGAACGAACGGGTTCGAACCCGGGCACACATCAATGAGATTTTCTGTTAAAACTTACTTGTTTAATTGACAATTTATCACACGCTTTTCAATGAAGGAGAACATCGTGAGGAAACCTGCATATCTCTAGAGAATTCTGGAGATATGTTTAACCTACCAATCCGCATTGGAGCAACGTGGTAGGTCTTAGCTCCAATCCAAAGAGGAGGCCCATTCCCAGCAGTGGGAGAGTAATAGGGCGCTACTGTTTTTTTATATACGCGTACATATTTATTTACGAAAAAGTCCAACCCAACCTCAAATATAGTCTAATCAACGTACGCATGTGAATTGATTTTCAAATAGGTTGAGTTCTCTCAGACCCTCTTTGCCAACCCTGATTATTTTATTATCGTTACACTGCCTTATCAGAAGTGGGGAAAAAAATCTAAAAGCCCTTCCGAGCACACAATTTATTTTTATTTCATTTAACCGTGTCACCTTTTCTTTCCATTGCCTTTTTTTCACTGAAATTACAACTACAGACAACATTCTTTTTTCAAATACAGAAGTTACCATAGAAATATTTCATCTTTAATATTTAAATGAGTTAATCTTATATATATATATATATTATATCAGAATCTCGGAAACAACGATTTTCTTGAAATTGTTGGAGCATGTTGGGGTTTTGTGGTAGAAAAATCGATCAAAATTCGTTTTATCCCTGTTTTTGGGCAAATGTAATAAAATTTATATTGAATATAAAACACTATATTTGCCATAAACTGTCAAGTCAGTGTAGCTTATTCGGGGAACGGGCTGTCTCGAGAAATGTTATTTACATTTCCTACGATCGATCTCCAACTACTTAATTGTTTTTCTTTTTTTAAGTCTTTTTTATTTTTTTTAATTTCTGTACTATGGAGTTCAGCAAAGTAACGCCTGCTGCTATAAATCATTTTTTCAAATATCTGTAGTTTTTTATATGTAATGATCACCGTTTAACTGACCTCAATAATGCATTATATTTTTGTTTTGTTCCCGCCGTGTGATATCCGGCTAAATAGAATCCCTCATTTTTTACCGAGGTGTCGTAAAATACGACTAAGGTAAATTGATGTCAGGCAGGCGACCGGTAAAATACGTAGCCAAATCAGGTGACGTTAATAAGATAAATTGGATGGCAAATTTATATCTTAATTGAATCTTAGAAAAGATTGAAGCGATGTTTGTCATCTGTTTTGATGTGATTATATGATTCTCGTCATCTCCTCAGATAAACAACTAAGTGTCAGACCGATGTCATGCACTAAATATGAAACAGTAAAGTAACATCATGTTTTGTTTCCGAAAGAAAAAAGGGATTTTAATATCCTTTATGTTATCC
Source organism: Morpho achilles (assembly GCA_947086495.1). NCBI lineage: Eukaryota > Metazoa > Arthropoda > Insecta > Lepidoptera > Nymphalidae > Morpho > Morpho achilles. The sequence goes on from CAMTZB010000013.1 coordinate 13,361,052, forward strand.
TGGTGTATAAACGGTATATAAATTGTGCACAAATAACATCAACCAAGCGGATAAGCCGTGAAAGCGTTACATAAATAGACAGACAGACAGACTTTCGCATTTATAATAATGGTATGGATATCACATGATTAATATGCTTTATAAGGAGAGAGCTCAAACAGCCTAAGCAGAGTATTTTACCACTAATAGCTAGTCAGCTAAACGGAACCCCTCGAACAGGATGGTTGATAATACGATATTATTATGTTGGTGCTTATTGGATAGTATGGTTATTATATATTTACCAACAGGGTATTAACTGCTGCAGTAATGTACTACTTTATTTAATACAGTAGAAATGTTTCTTATTAGACGACTATTTATTTAAAACATTGTCGTAACAGAAAAGTAACCATATATTAGCATATCGTACAAAATCGCAATGCAATTACGTAATCATTACGATTTTGTTCGACGAGCCCATCCTCCTGATGATGCTTCGGTTTAGGGGCGAAACGATCGTAGGGGTTGTGGTAGTGAGTGTGTGTAGTGCTTGTATGGAATAGTGTTGGCGGCGTCTTGTGAAACGTGTGGCGGCATGTCCTGAATGTATGGGGTATGTGATTGAATGTATTCTCTAACAAACGCGGATTACAGCAATATAATTTTATTGTAACTTCTGTAATCTTTAATATTTAAATGGGTCTTGTTTATATATATATATATATATATATATATATATATATATATATATATATATATATATATATATATATATATATATATATATATATATATATATATGAGAAAAATCGATCTAGCAAGTTTTTATGTAACAAACGATTGTTTAAAAGTTGTTTCACTCTTGTTTTTGGGCATTAAAAAACTGATTTTTGTACGGTTTTTACCAAAAGATACTAGAAGAATTTTATATTAATTTTGTGCCACGATTGTAAAGCCGCTATTTGCTAAATTGCGGAGCCGCTAGTACACTTGGTTAAATATAAATCAGTCATTTAAAGAATTAGGCGTTAGTTTGCGTAGATCCATAATATAGAACTAATGAGAATATAATATTCTGATTAGTTTTATAAATCACTCAGGTACAGTATTAAAGTCGGCGTAATAGTTTAATTTGCCTCCAGTTTACTGTCAAGTCATTTTCTTCGTATTGTTTAATTAACTGGCACAATATTCAGCAAATATGTATAGGGGTTTGAAAGTCTATTAAAACTTGCCTGTGATAACTGTCCAGATAGAAATAGTGCCTCGCACCATTTCACACAATCCAACATGAATTACGACCAACAAGGCCATAGAAACGTTTAGAAAATGTAAATAAGGATCCGGTTCCTAACTTAGAAGCTTGATCTCCCATTTCGTTTCTCACTTTAATTTCACTTGTCAAAAAGGGACGCGAGATATAGTCTAATCCGATGCAATGGTGGAGTGAAAAATTACTTCGCCATTTATATCACCGTCATGGTACTATAAATTATGGGTACTAGTTTTCTAGAGTAAGTGGTATTCATTGGGAATTGCTGAATAGGATGGAAAAGAGCGATATAAGATAAAGAAGATTCGAGAATGCAATGCAAATTTAGTGTTAACGATGTTCGCGTATGGTATACCTCCTAAAATGGTCGTCGATTCAATGGAATCTATTTAAAGTGTATCATTTGATGTAACCTAAGCAATAGTATTTTTAAGCGGGCGTTAATACTTTAACTAGAGTGCTTTATAATTTAACATTTCATACAAAAAGAGGACTATCATTTGAGTTAAAACGTAATATATATTGAAAGGTGCCCATTTACACTTTGGGGTGCAATGGAAATTTTTGCATTTGTCATTGTTTTTCAAAAAAAAAATTTAACGTTTTTTTAACAATTCATAGTTCTCACGGTTAACATAACAGGAATAAATTTCCAAATTGTCCCAAAAATTATAAAAGATTGCAATAATGTAAATGTAACGTCGTCCTGGTGGGCGAGAAGTAAGAGCATGCCTCTTGCCTTTTTTTGTTATGGTTTTCTATTTCCTTTTAAATACCATCACTGTTAGACCTAGTTCGCTTTAAAAAAATCACATTAAGATATGCGTCGTGAATCCAGATGTGATTTCTGTACGGTTTATCAGGTGATGCTGTAAGGACATTGCTAAATTTGCTGCGATAGCTACCCGGTCCCGTCTATCTCTAGAGAAATAGGGGATATGTGTAACTTACCGATCCACATTGGAGCAGCGTGGTAGGTCTTAGCTCCAACCCTTCTCTTTAAGAAGAGAGAGAGGAAGCCCAACAGTGGGATTGTAACAGGCCGTTACTTTACTATGAATAACTTTATAATAAAATTTCTTATCGGAATAAATATATAGTTTCTTTTTACCCAATTTCGGTAAACTGAAAAGTTTAGTCAACGACAAAAATAGTTCTGATATATACGTCTACTCAGCTGATATATGGGTTCCTTTATGGCTGTTCCAAACCCTCCGGCACCCCTTTTACTCTTTTGATCTACTGTATTACAGAGCGGATGGTTTTGTTTGCACCGTGGCATATTCGCATCGAAGTAAAATTGAAAATTAATTATTCAAAACTTCATTGAAGGTTTTTGAAGGAATTCGAGAGTCCCTTTTCCTAAAACTTTGTTCTTATCTTATAACCAGCCTACCCAGGTATTAAAAATCCTTTAAAAACCAAAAAAAAATACCATGCTAGGTAATTTTTTTTATGTATTAAAAAATGCAATAAAAAAAAAGAAAGAATGCATGGCGATATGTGGGATTTAGTCCCAGGTATTTTCACTTCTTTTGTTAGCTTGTTCCCCAATGAGCTATTACTCATTTTGTTTTTGTGATTCTTCTTTATATTTAACAAGGTCAATAAGTGCAAAACTTTTTTAAACACATAATTTATTATATAGATATGGATTACTAAAAAAGGGTTTTATAAGTTTGATCCGTAACGGAGTGATATGCCAAAAAGCAGCGTTTAATTAAAACGCAAATGCCGTCTAAATCTAACAAACATATCGTTTAGCCTAACGACCATTTGACGTATTTATTATGTACATTTATCGTTTTACAAATAAATTGTCAGTAAAATTTGTAATGATGAAAAATGATGTAAAAAAAGGTATACTTAATCATGTGTACAATGCGCGCGGAATCTGACAGCTGTCACCTGTCAAACGCACGAACATGGCGTCGATGCTGCCTATTCAACCGATACACTTTGGGCACACTCATTACACGCCGGAGAATTTTAACTATGTATTATTACAACTATTTATCTATTTAGTAGCGTTTATAAGACGACTGTGTAACGTATCTAACATTAGGACTAAATCTGAATCAGAAAAAAAAATTCTTATAATGAAGTTTTAAAGTAATTCAAGGATACAATATTTTGCAATAAATAGCGTTTAGTGGGCGACTGTTTTGCTGAATAAACATTATGGTTAATTTAAACGGATATTTGGAAAAAAAATGATGTATAATGAAGTTTTGATATGATGCAAGGAAAAAATGTTTTTGTAATACTATTCTAGAATGTTTTAAGAGGATCAAAGTATTCTATCTTCAGATTTTTATCTTCTGGTATTTTTTTCTTCTTATTATTAATCTATAATAATGTTTTTGATGCGAAGCAATAGTTTTTCCTTGTCCTTAAAGAGAAACGAAATATTTCATTGATTTTATAAGGGCTGGAGCATCATGAGCTACTTTATCTCAGTATCGAATTCTACGCTGACGAAATCGCGAGCAGAAGCCATAAATACTGATTATAAATGCGAAAATCTGTCCGTGTGACTGTCTGATCTCTTACGCTTTCGTGTATAATTCATTTAATTAATACTATCCAGTATTGATAATAATTTGTCCCATCCGAATAATAAAGTTACATGTTCTATATATAAATACAGAACACGTAATTTAATCCATGGGATTGGAGGATATTTCATACGATTGGAACTTAAATACCTGGCTAATATATACGACAAAAATTTACTGATTTTCCTTTAGTAACAGGTAAAAACAATAAATTGCATAATTGAGGGAGTTTTAACAAAAATTAATGAGAATATTATTTTGCTATAATCCGCGATAAAAGAAAATATATGTAATGCTAAATGTAGAGTGTACTATTCGTTCTCATACCTGATACATGCAGAATTTGTATGAAGTCATGCACTACCCGACACCTATGGCACAACAATACAGAAGCACTGCACACATTCACCACCACAATCTCAACAATTGTTTCGCCCCGTAACCGAAGTATAGTCAGGAGATAGACTCCACGACAAAATCGCAAAGTGAAGCATTACCCAAGCAAGCTGAGTTATATAGTCACGAGTTAAACCCCCCACCATTTAGTTGACTTTGTCTTTGAACAAGTGTAGCAAACTGGAACTTGTAACGAACAAATAAACGTTACATAAAAGGAGTTTTACCACTTAACGACGCTGAACGTAGTCGTGGGCACGACTAGTATTATATAATACCGTTAAACTGTCATTATAATCTGTTGCCGTACGTTAAATGTCTGACACTCGTCAGAAATCCGATAAGGCGAACAACTCAAACAATCATGTTTGTGGAACACCGAGCGTTATGATAAAGGTTCAGTGATCTTCGCGAACGATCTCATGTACTAGAAGATTCGATATGGTGACTTCATTTCACGTCTATGTATTAGAATTAATTGAGTTTATAATCAATACAGAAATCAGAGATGTTCAGCCGTATAGTATTCGGCTGAGTAGAATGGACCATCCTCATTTCTTACCGAAGTGTCGCAAAAGGCGACTAAGTTAAGTTGACGTCTAGCAGGCGGTGACGATTTCTTTAGTGAACTTAATTATTCTTTATAAGTTATGTATGTAAGAGGGGCATAAGAATTTTAGAAAGCTAAGATGGGGCATGGTAAAAAAAGATTGGGGAACACTGATCTAGAGCATAAAACTGGCCAGTTGGTAGTGACACTTCAGCTCCAGGGTTGCGGGTTCGGTTCCCGCCGAGGTCCAACATAATTTCTATAAACAATTTGTTGGTTCTTCGATCCTGGGTGTGTATTTGTATTTGGATTTAAAAAGTTATTTATATTTATTTATAATATTTACCAGTTGTCTGTCACCCGTAACACAAGTATTAAGTAACTTTGAAAACCCGTGTGTAAGTGTACCATATATTTCAACATCTGCTTGCCTTTACACCACTCTAATTGGGGTCGGCACAACATGTTACAAACATGTTGTCATATGATTTGGCTATGTTCAACGACCGGCCGCCTGCCTGACGTCAGCTTAGCTTAGTCGTATATTACGACTCCTCTGTAAGAAAGAGGGTGGTCTATTTTACTCAACTTACCTTAGTCGCCTTTTACGACACCTCGGTAAGAAATGAGGTTGATCTATTCTACTCAGCCGAATACCACACGGCGGGTCAACTTACCTTAGTCGCCTTTTACCACACCTCGGTAGGACAGAGGGTGGTACTATTCTATTCAGCCGGATACCACACGGCGTAAGATTAACTCATTTAAATATTGAAGATAAAAAAATAAAGGTCGAGATAAATAGAGTATGCAAAAGAAATGTTTACACATACAAAAAATTGTACCTCCATATCTAAATATATGTCTAAATAACGTGCAGTGTATGTCAACAGTTTGAAGAACAATGCCTATCTCCAATGTTTCCCTCGTAACATTTTTATGACAAAACGTAATGACGAGAGACGCTCTTCACAACCACAAGGGAGGGAAGTGCGCCGCTTCTGTTTGACTCGAAACTTATACAAGTACATCTTTGTATGGCTCCGTAAGTGACAATTGCGTAATTAGCCTTCGCTACTCATTTTCGCGTACTCCGAGTGTCAACCTCAATTTCTAGCTGACTCGATAATGTAGAGGATAAATATAATATATCGTCTGTTTTGCTTAGTTATTGTACAAACGTCCCATAACACGTATCTTGTCCAGCTGAGTAGAATTGACCACCCATATTTTAAGCCTGGGTGTGGTAAGTGGCGACTAAGGTAAGTTGCCTCGCCTTGTTGTATCCAGCTGAATAGAATAGCCCACCCTCTTTCTTATCGAGGTGTCGACTAAGGTTAATTGACGTCAGGCAGGCGGCCGGTCGTAAAATTTCCAGCTAAATTATGTGACAACATATTCAAAGCATTGCCGTCATATTGTGGCGACCCCACTTAGAGTGGGGATGAGAATGATAATTTAAATTTTTATGGTATTGACAAAAATTTAAATTCTTAAAATTTATGAGACCATCATCTTTCTACAAAAGTTAACGAATTTTTATACAATTAAATATTTTCGATGACATCCGTATATTTTTGTATACGACAAGCAAAATGTCCGAGGTTCAATCAAATGCAATATTAGTGTAAATCTCACAAGTTGTAGAACTCAGACGTTCATTAACATAATTAATACCTCTGTAGATGGTACAACATCGTCTCGAGTGTTCAACCACTATCCGCCTCGAGTTGTATTCCAGTCTTATTCATAAAATATGCTAATTTACATTTTGGTGAATACCGCTTAACCCTGGAATATCTTCTACAAAGTGAATTAAGAATGAATAATGTAGAGATAAAATGTACATTGAGTTTTAATAATCAAATCAAGATAATCTTTACTCAAATGAACTCTTTCATGCACTTTTGAATCTTCAAGGATTAATATGATTAATGAATGAGTTTCTATTGTTTTTTTGTATTACCGGTTTTGTAATTGTATCTACTTTATACATGCTCATTATAATCCTTATGCATGTTCATACATAATCCGCGTTGTATTTAAAATAAACATGGTTTATAACAAAATAATTCAATAAATCCTTTTTTACTATGGATTTCAATAAAGAAACGCCTACTTCTGTTAATCATTTAAAGATGGCGAGTTCGACCATACAGGCTATATTTTTAACTAAACTCACAAAACAACACCGAGTCGCAGTTCAAAATATTTGGTTCAATCAAAAGGGCAATATTTCAAAAAAACGCACATGATAGCAAATATTTCTATATCGAATTAAAGAATATTCTTCCATAATGACAAAAGATTTTACCACACGTTCTCATTAAAAAATTGCTAAACCATTCCCTGTCTACGGAGAAAAATTGAGACATTCAAGAAAATGACGCTTTTATATCAAAGGGACCGAAAACTACGTGCATTAAAACGTTCCACACGAACGGCGTTCTGCCCCGCAGTAATATAAAGACGTAAGATGGTGCCACTCCATTCGAATTTGTCGGTGAAGAAAAATAGTAGGCACCTGCAACTAAATGCATTGAGGGTGCGATAAAAGATCCATCTTTTCAGAATTTTCAGGAATGTCCTGAAACTTCTAACTCTATTAGTTATGTGCCTTAATATTTTTACTAAAACTATGGGTATATGAATTGTGTGAAAACGACTTTTTTTGTGCCTAACATGTCCCCTAACAACGAGGGTCTTTTTATGATTAAAATCAAATGAAATCAAAATAATCTTTATTCAAATAAGCTCTTCCAAGCACTTTCTAATCGTCAAGGATCAATGCGATTAATGAAGCTACAACTGGGTCGGAATGTTGCTCTTACCCAAAAGAACCAGAAAGAAACTCGGCGGTCAATCTTTTAAGCTTTATCTTTTAAGTTTATCTTTTAAACATTTTCAATTTTACATTATTAAACCGCAGTCCTGTTGTAATTGTAATTCACGTTACACGGTCATTTCGCTGAAATGACTCCATCGTATTTTCAATTATTTATCTATACTCAATCAAAAATTTAAATTAAAATGTCACTTATTCGAGCGCAGACCAGGCATGTGATAGCTGCCATAATGATGATGGCATAATAGCATAAAACTTAAATTTTTACTTTAATACCCATATTGTCTTACGACTCTTTTAATACCTACATAACATAGGACTCAAAAGTAGTAAATGTAAATTTATAATTAATAATCATATTTTATCAGTATCAATCCGGCTATCTTACCAAAAAAGTGAAGAAAGATCAGGTGTGTTCATTGCTAGATGTAAATTTAATAATTCTTGGTTTAGGAATATCCGTAAAGACGTAAAGTCATAGTAACCCTTAAATGTTGGTTTCCACAGGGTGTAGAGTTGTTTGAAGTGCGCTCATTTTGTTCGTCTGAGAGCTGACATGTCGTATCATTACGCACATGTGTCGAGGGCGCGAATTTCGGAGCCTGGAAATGTTAGTTTTTACTTCTGTTTTGACAGCTTTGTTAGATTTTCGAGTGTTTTTCTATCCAATGGTGCTCAAGGTTTAATCTTTTGTAGAGTTTCAACAACATTTGGGGGAGTGAAAAATATTTCTTTTCACCTATTTATTAGCCGATATCTTTGGCAATAATATTTATAATAGATAATGTATTTTGTAGGTATATTAGTACGAATTGAGCTATGGCTCGCAATTTGTCTAATGCTGCTGAGCCAAATCATGTAAATCTATTTTTACGTCAATTATTTGCAATCGATGAGTGTTTAAAGGTTAGCCAAATAGAAAAGATTCATCATCCTCCAATAAAGATTCATTATACCACTCTAAATGGGGTCGGCACAATATGTTATAAACATGCTTTCACATGATTTGGTTGTGTGTCAACCGGATCTTTGAGGCGGAGGGGATTTGATCCGGAGGTGCGTCAGAAAGGCCTTCAGATTCGCGCGCAATATCTCAAGGGCCAATCAAACTTTTGTAGCCAAAATCGATTTCAATATTAGCCCGTCTCGTGATGTCGGCGTAGTTAACATTTTCACTGGGTTTGCTCGCAATAACGTCCTTAGGAGGAATAATTGCAGCCATTCCGTTTCGGTTATTAGATTTTCCGGAGCCGACTCGGATTCCATTTTGGAGTTGATATTTGTAATAAATTTTTATTTGCTCTTTAACTTCGCTTGGAGGTTTTATTGAGGTACTTTAGCGTTTATATGGCTGAGCTTTTTTATATAATTGTGTCCTTTTACTTGTGCAGATTAATGAAGGTAGTTTTTTTCTGAGAGGGTAGAACTGTTTTTTTTTATCTTTTTTTAGGAGCTTAGTCGTGCCCGACTGTCTCATTCTGTTGTGGCCGCTTACAAATAATAGTAATTTTATTCACTACTAGACCTAATGCTTCATTACATAATTTAAGTAAAATAGTAAAAATGCAGTGGTTGATATTGGATCAGCTAAAGTAATATTTATACGACCAGTTCAGGGTAGCGTTTTATATTAGGAACCTTTGGCAACTGAGAACGAATTCGTAATTTGTTTCTCCTGTTAAAGGCTTAAATTTCTTCTATACGTATGTTTTACCCAAAACGGCATAGTAATTGATATACATATATATATATATATATATATATATATATATATATATATATATATATATATATATATATATATATATATATATATATACATACATATCCTCTTGCCTTATCCCACTCTAAGTGTGGTCGGCACAACATGTTATACATGCTTTAGCTGTGTTTTACGACAGGCCGCCTGCCTGACGTACTTGACTTACCTTACTTTGTGACTTGTGACTTACCTTAGTCGTATTTTACGACAACTCGGTAAGAAATAAGGATGGTACTATTCTACTAAGCCGGATACCACACAGCTAAAACTACATATTAATTGATACAGTTGTTTATAAATTATTTGACATTGATTATTCAAAAGGCAATAAGAACTGTTTTCCACCTCGTTCCTGTAACTATATTAAGTAAGTTAATGTAAGTTGTTCTATATAATTTTATTCTTATCAACACCAGCTGTTATATAACATATCTTAACAACTTTAGGAAATTAAAAACCTGCTTTATGTTCTTTAAGTAAATAAATTTTAAATTAAACTACTAAGACTAGTTAAATTCGGAAACAGTATAAGTAATTATTTTTATGAGTAAATCTCATCACAATGAATTATGTACTTATATTCTTCAAGATCTACTTTCATCATCCTCCTGCCCTTATCCCATTCTAAGTGGGGTCGTCACAATATTTTGTCACATAATTTGGCTAAGTTCGCATTTGGTCGTATTTTACGACCGGCCGTCTGCCTGACGTCAACTTACTTTAGTCGTATTTTATGACTTGTCGGTAAGAAAGAGGGTGGTCTATTCTACTCAACCGGATACCACACGGTGGGTTAACTTACCGTAGTCGCCTTTTACACCTCGGTAAGAAATGAGGGTGGTCTATTCTACTCAGCCGGATACAACACGACGGCTCGAGTTACCTTAGTCGCCTTTTACGACATCTCGGTAAGAAATGAGGGTGGTCTATTCTACTCAGTCAGATACAACACAGCGGCTCGACTTACCTTAGTCGCCTTTTACGACATCTGGATAAGAAATGAGGATGGTCTACTCAGCCGGATACCACACGGCTTAAATGACTTTCTCTACATTTAAAAAGAACCATTTTCCTTATAATATTTTCTCGACTACACGGTATATCAATCAATAGAAATTACAGCTCTTTATGCGTGTTTAGGCTCATTTACAAGTTTGCACGGCCATTAAGCCCATAATGTCTAAAGTGCTTGCTTCCTGGCCTATTATTAATTTTTTATCATTACAGTCTTCAAATGCCGCTTTCTCTTAACTCCATATCAATTACCTTAGATTGAAGATCGTGTTGCTAACAATAATTCTGTGTCTGCACCTCGTTCATAAATCATTAGAAAATGCTGCTCATTAATATTTAGTTATATGCTTGGCCGTATTTTCTAAAGTGCTGTATTAAATGAAATGTTGTTAAGAGATGTGTTTTGTTATTTTTTTTCAATTGAGACAGTGAAAAGAATTTCAATAAAGTTTATGACTTTTCAACCTTATCTTTTATATGTTCTTTAAAGCCTTGTTGGGATTTGTTTTATAAAAAGTTCTATTTCAATTGCTAGATGTCGTTTTCATCCGGTGACTTCCACGCATGAATATTTATTTATTTATTTCATTTACTTATAACTTAATGTAGTTATTAGAAACTCCATTTAAGCAAGTAATGCCTGTACTTGGAGCCTCCATCTTTCCTTTGAATAATAAGAAGTTCAAACTCAGCGACATTTTCATCAGTGACGTATTGTTCGAAGACTTTAGTCCGAAAAAATTTCAAGTGGCTAAGAAAATGTTTTCATCTTGTTCTTGGAGACGGGATTTATATGCTCTGCCTTAGGAAAAATCTCGAAACGAACTATCTCATAATATGAGCGTGTGACGAAGATAATTAAATTTAAAATCAGTAGAAAGAACTTATTTCTCCCCCTTTTGAACTAATTGAGAACTTTTCCAAGTTTGCTCGGTTATTAGCCCGTTAATGTCTGTAAAGTACGGCACGCTTCTTGGCTATTATTAAAAATCCTTATTATGCTCTCCAACTACCGCTTTCCCTTAATTTTAATATCAATTACTCGAGACTAAAGATTGGAGCGCACTCGTGGGAGGCTCGGTGAATTAACTTGAAGTGCGTACAGTGGTGCGCGTATCTTTGTAAGTAAATCGATATTAATTACTATAAACCATAAGTTTTTCATTTCGTTAATCTTCTCCTGTAACAATATTTCTTTATCTATCATTGTAGTGTTAGTTTTATAAATGACAAGCTTGCATTTGATGAATTTAATCACATAGGAGATAGGAGTCTTTTAACATATTGTTTTTCTTAGTTTTATTAAAGAACTCTTAATTGGATTGGATTGGTATCTTAATTGGATATTTGATATTTTAGGAGTTAACCTTTTTACACAATAATTATCAAATAAGACATTTCTGAAGCATAATATTAGAACCCGACTTACACCAATATTTATGAATCTAATTCTAATAATATTACAAAGCGTAAAACTTTGTGTGTGCGTTTATAACAGTTTCACGCTCCAGTGGCTTTTTTTGTTATTGTTTAATAGACGAGCGCTTAACTGCAATCATTAGTGATGGTAAGCGATAATACAGTCTAAGGTTCACTCTTACTTTGACCCATATTATAAATATTGCGAAAGATAGATACTGGGAGAGAATTCCATTCCTTTGCTGTGCGTAACAGAAATGACAAAGCAAATCTAGTATACGAGTTTTCATAACATTATAGGTTTGTACCTTGTACAGCACAGAAGCTACTTGTTGTTCCGGTAAAATCCTTGGTAACAGAAAGGAAAAACAATTTTCGTGTATAACTAAATTATCACTTGAAACTGCGAGTAGCAAGTAGTTTTATAATAAAGGCAACATTTATGTATTTTTTTCATCAAAATATGTCCAAATCCGGCTCGAAGGACCATTTTAAGTTTTTGCTTGCATTAAGCCTTTATAGGCTTCGTTTGAATAATTGAAAGCCTAGGGAATACTGTGAACTATGAAATTAATTACAAGTTATTAAAGTGCAATGAGTTCTGTTTCAAAATTTGAGTGTGAATTTTGACAAGTGATTTTAAACGTATAACGACGTGCATCTTAGACGTTTCGCTTGGACGCCCGCGATTGATCCATGTCCTCCGTATACATATTGTAGATAATCTAATTATAATTTTTCTTTTTTAATTCAGGTACGTATGGTTGTTGATTGAAGTAAACTTCAAAATCAGAAGAAAAGCATCAAGTAAGAAAAGATATATTTGGAGCTAAAGCAGAAAAAGATAATTATTTAACGTAAGTAGTATAAAATATTTTTTATGGAAAAATATTTTAATTACTTTATTCTCTCTCTCTCTCTTCAACCAATAGCCGTCCACTGTTGGACATAGGTCTCTGTCATGGATTTCCACGCCACACGATCTTGTGCCGCCTGGATCCAGCGGCTCCCCGCGACCTTTTTGAGGTCGTCTGTCCATCTGGTGGGGGGTCTGCCTACACTGCGTTTTCCAGTGCGGGGTCGCCACTCTAGCACCTTGAGACCCCAACGTCCATCGGTTCTTCGAACTATGTGCCCCGCCCATTGCCACTTCAGCTTCGCGACCCGTTGAGCTATGTCCGTTACTTTGGTTCTTCTACGGATCTCCTCATTTCTGATTTGATCACGTAGAGATACTCCGAGCATAGCTCGCTCCATCGCCCGCTGAGCGACTCTGAGCTTTCTTATGAGGCCCATAGTCAGCGACCAAGTTTCAGAGCCATAGGTCATCACTGGCAACACGCAATTACTTTATTAATAAAAAAATATTAAGTAATAATAATATTAAGTATTATCAATAATATAAAGTACCTATTAATAATATTAATATTAAGTATTAAAATATTAAGTATTAACAATTTAATAATTAGTATTAAATATTAATAATTAGTATTAATCTATCACAACACCCTGCGCGCTGCAAAATGTTCAAATACAAAAATTGTACTGTACAATGTGTAATAAATGCCCAGAATGCAAGCTACATTCGCACGTGTTGTCAATAAACTATTCCTTTGTACAATAAAAGCGCCAGGCACGTTTTTAATTATTTCTAATTTTTTAATTAAAACCCGTAACGCGGGTTTGTTCTAAGCTTGATTAACAGTTTTGTATCCGGCTGTACTATAAAATCAGCTGCACAGTATTTATGCGATATTTATAGAACTAGCTTAATTACAATGTTTTCCAAGCACAGCTGCTCTCTCACTTGAAAACGTTAACGGCTCCATAAAAGTGTTTCTACTTGTTTAATATTCAAGGATCAGTTTAGAAAAATTGTACTCGTACAATCTGTATTCATTGATACTTTATTGGAGTGGGATCTGAAAACCAAAACGAGTTCTTTATTCCAAAAGTAATGAAATCTTTATAAAAAAATTCTTTTATAAAACTCTTTAACGTTAAAGTCATAAATTTTACAAAACGTAACTTATACTATGAAATCCTCACTAAGCCTGCTTGTATCGTGGAATTTGTTATATTATGTTACCATTTCATAGTTTTTATAGGACGTTGCAGGTATGTCGAACACTTTAACTAAGAATAAAATAGGCCAGACAAGACAAGTTTTTCATCTTTTTTTTTCTCTTTCCTTTTTTAATTTTCCTTTTATTTTTCAAATTATTTTTCCAACAAAGTTTTGTAAAACCAATAATAATAGCGAAATAATTTGAATTTACTTTTAATAATTTTTTTTTTTTTTTTAAATAATTATTAATTACTTTTGTACTACAGAATTTCACAATGTAACATCTACTTCTGTAAATAAAAACATTCTTTATTGTGATATGGTCAGAAACTACGTGTATGTAAGAATTAGTTGTTTACAAAAGTAATAATATTTTTTTTCTATAAACCGCGATAAAGTATATAGAAAATATATATAATGATAAATATAGATTGGATTATCCATATGCCATTAATGCAGGATTCGCATGCATTAATGGCATATGGATATGAAAACGGATGTCAATCATGTATATGTTCAAACCTCCACTACCGATACAACAATACACAAGCGCTACACATTCACTATCACAAACTCAACAATCGTTTCTTCCCGCAACCAATGTATCATCAGGAGATAGGCTCAACGACAAAATCGCAATGACACGCGTCGGCCATTTTTTCGAATATGACTAATGCTGTTAGCCCTAATGGCTTTGACAGCGTCACCGATAAGACTCGTCGGCCAAGCAAGCATCATAGTTATATACTAATTGGTTCAACCCCCACTATTTATTTTGCCTCCGAACACGTGTAAAAAATTTGAACTAGGATTTTGACACGTGTAGATAATTGTAATTTAACACTCACTTTACGATGAAAGAAATACAATGTGAGGCAACCTGTTTATATCTGGGTTCCTGGGATTGTGATTGAATTCCTAAGATATGTGTAACCTACCAATCCGAATAAAAATAATAGTGAATAAGGGAATAAAAATATACATTATACATTATGTAGTGAATTATACTTACATATTTTTTATGATTTTAAGATAACTATATACAAGACAGTTCTTACTGATGAAGATTATAATTTGAAAAATAGATACGTACGTAGTGCCGCATTATTATTTATGAACATTAAAATTATAATACAAGAAGCTACAAAGGTGTCTAGAGAAAGTATTTGTGTGGGCAGAGGGAACGGGCGAGAGGAATTTTTATGTCTATGTTTTTTCCGATTAACTATACTATACAACGAACATATTGCTTAAATTCAATAGTTTACAGTAACGACGCAAGGCTGCTTGTGTTTGGTTTTGTAAAAATGTGTTGGCAAAGTGTCGACTTAGTGTATTTTTTGCTGTACCAACGTTGCACCAATTGATTTTGTTGGTAATACTTCCACGTAGTCGATATTTTCTTAAATAGTTAGGTATCTCGCATTCTAAACTGTAGTAACCGAACGGTAAGAGTATGCGACTTAACTAGAAGCTCGCGGCTTCAAATCATGCGGCACCTAAGTTTACTATAAAAAACTCTTCATTAATATTTATAATTCATCACGCCTTGTACGTAACAGAAAAATATTGTGAATCCCGATTGCAGCACCGTGTTGGTTCTGACTTAATATAAGTAGAAGGGGGAAGCCAAATTAATGTGTGCTGGCTATATTTCTGTTTTATATGACTAAAAAAAAAGTCATGTACATACTATAATTGTAAAAAAATTAGGAAGAATAGCCCTTATTAAATTTTAGCATCGCTTTCGTAGTGAATCGCATTCCTTTTCATAAACAGGGATACCATAGCTAGAGTCGAGTGACTTTCAGAACATTCATTTATTGACTTAACCGGAAATTGAATGTGGGACCGAGTACGTGATGGGGGCTTTTTTGAGCTCCTTCAAACTATAGTCTACATAAACATACATTTTAGATTTTATCGTGGATTATAGTAATAATAAAAGCAATAAATCATTAATTTTGTGTACCTTTAGCATAAAGTGCATGATTTATTGTACAAATAAGCCTTTACAAACTAATACCATTAGATAATTTATAAAACTAAGCGTTACCTTGCGGAGATCCATAATACAAAAGTTATATAAAAAGCAAAATAGTTTTATTATTACTTTTGAACACCATTAAGTAAACATTACGTTATTTATAATTGCTTTAGGATTCTATAAACTAAATGCTATGCCTATGATAAAGTAACGACTGAAATGTAGACCACGTTTAGACCTAATCCATGGCCCGCGACCCACAAGGGGGCAATTTGATAGTTTTAAGGGGGTATAATTCGAAAATGGGCTTGAAACAAGCCCACTTTCGAATTATACCCCCTTGCCACTTAACTCTTTCCCTTTTGGCCATTTAAATGGAATGTTAGATTTCGGTTACAATTTTAACAAAAAAAGCGAATTCTTCTTCCTAAAACCTATTATTTAATTTACTTAAGTGAACAATGTTTGAAGATTTTTATTCAAAAAAAGTTATTTATAAAAAAGTTATTACACAGAGGAGTATAAAAATTTTAGAAAGACAATGGTTGAGTAGACTGTAGCTAACGCATTGCAAGAATATAATGAACACTGCATTATTCTCCTTTTATAAAGTAAGATAATGAAAATTCTATTAATTTGTTTAATATGCGGATTTATATCGCTGTAACACATTATTGATTGGATTATATCGGCTATGAAGGATAAACGTTATCGCGAAATCGATATTGTTTTGCATTAAATCTGGAAATGAGATTATACTAAGCTACTATAGATAAATTATTAACTATATTGTATGCGAATTTTGCAGAATTTGTAATGTATATTATAATAACGATTTAAGGGTTTTAATTGTTATTAAATTCAAACAGCAGATTGGAAAATAAATTCTGTAATGTTGTAAGTTTTTGTTTTTATCTTCAAGATTATATAAACAATAAACTTATCAGCATCTCTCTTCCCTTATCCCACTCTAAGTGGGGATCGGCACATTTTTTAAACATGCTGTCAAATGATTTAGCTACGTATTTTACGATTGGCCGCCTGCCTGACGTCAACTAACTTAAGCCGTATTTTACGAACCCTCGGTAAAAAAGAAGGCGGTCTATTCTACTCAACCGGATAAATCACGATGGGTCAACTTACCTTAGTTACCTTTTACGACACCTCGATAAGAAAGTGGTTGATCTCTTCTACGCAAACGGATACCAAACGGTAAGTCGACTTACTTTAGTCGCCTTTTAGGATATCCTTAGTAAAAAAAATTTAAGGTAACGGCCGATAACTATCCCACTGCTGGGCATAGGCCTCCGCTCGTAATTATGTGAGAGATTTTTTGGAGCTAAGACCAACAACGTTGTCCCAATACGGATGGTAGATTCCACATATCCCCAGAATTCTCTAGAGATATGCAGGTTTCCTCAGGATGTTTTCCTTTACCGAAAGGTGTGTGTTAAATTTCAATTATTGTAAGTACGTAAGTACGTTTTAAGATATAAACTCATTGAGGATTTGAACCCGTGACCCTATAGTGATACTTAGTAAACACTGTTCGCATATATCGGGTATGAAAACGGATAGTCCACTGTACATTTATCATTATATATATTTTCTAGTTTACTTTATCGCTGATTATAGCATAATAATTTTATAATTACATTTGTATTATGGATCTCCGTAAAGTAGCGCCTAATTCTATAAATTATTTAAACACTGTTAAATTAGTATGACTCAATCGGAACATATGGAAAAGTTTGCTACTATACATTGTACGCTGCCGATGGCAAGGAGAGGGTATCATTGTACTTATTGCCCTCATCCCGCCGACAGCTCTGATCCCAGAGAACAAACACCTCCGGGTAGGGGCCCCTCGAAAGAGAAGCCCCCCTCCGCTAACCGGTGCATCGGGAGCACCAGATGCACCGACCACCTCGGGGACCTGTAAGCCAGGCGTCCGATATACCCCGTTCGAAACACCCGAAGGTCCCCAGTTAGGGCGGCAGACGATGGGCTTGGGCGAGTCACTTACACCTGGACTCACCAGCATTTGATTGGATCCAGAATAACAGTTCGTGGAACCGCTCCACCGCCTCCCTCCGCCCCCCTCTGCAGAGCAAAGGGAGGCCATCGCTGCCCACGATCGCTCCCTGCCCACCGAGTTAAATGACAACCTAAGTTAATATGTATTTACTATCGCTGTCTTCTTAAATTAGTTACTTATTAAATCTATGAAGATTTGAATCAGACTTTACTTGCTTACTTTTCATTGTCAAAGTTTTGTATAGATTTATATTTTTCACTCATTTATAAATTTATTAGTTCATTCGGCCATTTTCTTTATTATAACAGGATTTAGTATTGACATAGTAGAATATTCGAGAAATTTCTTTCGAAAGATATGTTTTTTTTATGTTTTCCTTTTGATGAATTTAAATATCAATTAGGCGAATGTTTTTAAAGAAAACTCACATACGTCCAGTCGAGGAAATCCGATCGCAAAAAATAGGGGCTTAATGTAACTGCCTGTTACTATCCCACTGCTGGACATAGGCCTCCTCTCTCAGTTTTTGGAAAGAAGGATTGGAGCTAAGACCTACCACGTTGCCCCAATGCGGATTGTTAGGTTACACATATCCCTAGAATTCCCTTGACGTTTCTTCAAGTAAAAGGCGTACTTGAGTGGTATAAAACTTTAATTTGCGTATTTGTACAATCGTTTCGCGGGACGTATTTACAATGTATTGCGAATAAATTGCGCATCTGTCAGATTTGAATTTGAAATTTCAAAAACGGCGGGTTGACGTTTCGTTTTAACGTTTTACGCAGAATTGCTTGAACATGCCCCCGGCCTTGGAAGCTTCCAGTTCCAAAAGAAGAAGTTAGTTTCTTTTAAATATTAGGTTCGCAGGTCGTGGGTAAAGGGCAGATCTTAGAGAACGCGCGGCGAATCACATTGCCCGAAGCCATGCGAATTGAGGCCACTCTGGCCACTCCATCTTTCCCTGGAAAGGTAGCGATTATGCGACCCATGCTCCACTTTAGAGGTGGGTTGTTATCCTCCTTTATTAGAACGAGTGCGTCCTCTCTCAAGCTGTCACCAGCCTTGGCCCATTTCGTCCGGACCTGCAGCTCTGAAACATATTCTTTGGACCAGCGGCTCCAGAAATGTTGCCGAGCTTGCTCAACTCGTTGGTAGCGTGTAAGTCGATGAGTTGGTACTTGCTCATAACCCTCGCAAGCAGGCGACGTCAGCGGACGGCCGACCAGGAAATGGGCAGGAGTAAGTGAGGCGAAATGGTTGGGGTCTAAAGATATAGGAGTTAAGGGACGGGAGTTTAGGATCGCTTGTGTTAATACCGTGCTAAACTCCTCAAAAGTAAAATATACATTACCTACCACCCGATAACTGTGATATTTGCACGATTTAAGCCCAAATTCCCATAAATATCCATAGTGTGGACTATATGGAGGAATAAATCTAAGTTTAATATTATTATTTATAGCAGAATCTTTGACTACGTCTGCGAAATTAGCCAAAAGTTTTGAAAATTCTGTCATAAGACCAGTAAAGTTTTTCCCGTGGTGAGAAAAAACTTCTGCCGATTGGCCGCGACGAGAGACGAGCCGATTTAGCGCTAAGAGATACACATACACAGCAGTCGATAAATCGCCCACAAACTCAAGATGAATAGCTCGAGTCGCGAAACGAAAGAACAAGCTAACGTATGCTCCCTTACCTGTCCAGTTCAGCATAAACACTGGCCCGAAGTAATAATTAACGCCGATAAATGTGAACGGAAACCCTTGAGATAAACGCTCAGCTGGTAGGTTCCCCATTATGGGCGTTAAAAATACCGCGTAGACATGCACAAACAACACATTTATGCACAACCCTTTTGACGGGGTTTCTACCACTTACAGGCCACCACAATTCGCGAATAGTGAACAGTAACAAATCTTGCGCTGCATGAAATTGTTGTTTGTGCTCGTAACAAAAGTATATAAAATTATACTTCGGCGGTAAAATAATAGCGTACGCCCCGTACGTATTTTGAGAAGCGTCGGAAAATACGTGTAGTTCCGAAAGCATATAATAGTATCTCGCGAATGTATGCCGCGGTATATGTATGCTGCTTAGCTCTGTAAAGCTAGACAAAAAATGATTAAACTCATTAGCGACCTCGTCTGGCAA
The DNA here is from genome assembly GCA_947086495.1 of Morpho achilles. NCBI lineage: Eukaryota > Metazoa > Arthropoda > Insecta > Lepidoptera > Nymphalidae > Morpho > Morpho achilles. Next base: position 13,381,095 of record CAMTZB010000013.1, read on the forward strand.
TTGCGTATTCCAAACAATTTTCAGTAACCATATACTTTGCAATAAAATTTTAATTTTAATTACAGAGGCGCTCAGTAATCGTAAAGCATCAAAATATTGCGATTTTATATGTATAGTTACACGCTTTGTTAAATTATTTGTATGTAACAATAATTGTAAGTGGCCATGCTCAAAATTAAACACCCACTTTCGCAGTGAAAAGCAACCCTTAGTGAGAACGGTCGTTGTCCTTTCAAATAAATTTAATACATAATTTTTAATGTCCGAACCAGTTACCATATCGTCACTATAAACGTCTAATGTTACAGCCCTGTTAACATCTAAGTCGTTGCATCCGAGTGGTAAGCATCTAACACTAAGAAACGGCGCCGATGCCGTCCCAAAGGTGACCGTATTTAATTTATACTCTTGCAACGGATCCGTAGGATTATTACGCCACAAGATAAGTACAAGGTCGCGCTGAGTATCGCTCGACAACACATGCCTGTATATCTTTTCGATGTCGGCGACAGCGATGCACGAACTTTCACGAAAGTGCGTGTTAAATGTTGCGAACAAATCCCCTGAAATAGCTGGCCCGACTAGCAGCTGCAAATAATTCAACGACTTACCTGTTGTTGACTTTACACTGGCATCAAAAAACACGCGTAACTGTATAGTTGTGCTATTCTGATTAAACACACAAAAATGCGGCATAAAATAGTGTGTTCTAGGATAGTTATGTACGCGCTCCATAAGTCCTAGTAGTAAATATTTGTACATAAAATCTTTATATAATTGTTTGTGTGTCTGTAAGTGAAATAATCGCTTGTCAAGAGATATTAAGCGTTTGTAAGTGTGTGTGTATGTTTCTCCCAATAAAGTTGGCGAGTCATTAAAGCGAAGAGAAACAATGAAACGACCTTCAAAATCTCGCTCAATAATTTTTGCGAAATTATTCTCGCAAGCGCGCTCCACATCAGACTTATCACACACCCTAATCGGAACTTCCTCGGGTTCCCAAAATTTATGTAATTGTAAATCGATTGTTTGCGCGTAATTACAACTAACAGTGTTATTAAAACATGCTAGTTTATTAATGGGACCCGAAATTATCCAGCCGAATTTAGTGTTCTGGAGGAAGGGCCCATTTTTTAGTGGTATTTTACCGTCACATAACAATTCCCAAAAATAGTCCGCCGCGATCAAAATATCTATAGTATGACTATCTAGATACGAGGGGTCAGCCAACGTGATATGATCAGGAATAATAATGTTTTCGTAATTAATAGGTACTGGCGAACTGTTTGGCGTTATTTGCGGTAACACTAAACAGTGTAAGGAGATAGCGTAGTCTCCGTGCAATGAATGAATTTTAATTTTACAACTCTGAAGAGCTTGCGTAACGGAATTTCCGATTCCTTGTATATTTTGAGTGGACTGTATTAATGGCGTATTAATTTGGTCGCAAATTTCTTTACGTATAAAGCAGCATTGACTGCCACTATCTAATAAAACGCGGCACGTAATTGATTTACCTAAATCATCTGTTATTCGGACTAGCGCGGTCGATAACAAAACAGGTTTTACATAGGACGCTTGTGCGCGAGGAACGTCTTTAGTATTAACCTGTGACGATAAGGTATGCAATTGTGTGCATTCCGATGATTGAATTGTGTCACTCACACAGAGGCTATGCGCGGGCGCTCCCGGGAGTGACACCTGCCCCTCAGTCGGGCCGTGGTCGCGGTGGATGATCGTATTATGTTTTTTATTGCACTTTCTACACGGGCCGAATTTGCATGACTCAGCGCTGTGTGCGGGTCGCAAACAGTTTTCGCAAAGTTTATGTTTTGCTACAAAGTCAATTTTGTTATCGATATTTAAATCTAGGAACTTTTGACACGAATATAAGTGATGATCGCTGTGACAATACGGGCATAATCTCTTAGTGGATTTATCGGATTTTGAAGTAGATAAATTACAGTGCAACTTAGGAATGTTATTTGTAGTTCGCGTGTACTTTTTAACATCTTGTGTATAACTATTATGTGACACTTGTAACGTTTCTAACATATCCGCCCTTGCTTTTAGAAATTGTAGCAAATCATCTACTTTTATTCGCGTCGCTGTGCATTCACGTTGGTGTTCGCTTAGTAATAATTCACTTCTATATTTCTCCCATTCGCGTTCAGTGATATCGTCGAGCTTAGAAACAATCATGTATATTACTAAAGTGTCCCAGTGCTCCGTTGGCTCGCCTAATAATTTTAATGAGCGTAGGTTTTTAAGCACACCGTCAATTAATTTGCGTAGTAATATAGGCGATTCTTTCGGTAAACGTTGAATGTTAAATAGCGACTTAACATGATTGTGAATAAGTAACCGACTATTGTTGTACCTATTCATTAATAGTTCCCAAGCAACAAAATAGTTTTCTGAAGTGAATTCTAGCGAATTTATCACTAATTCCGCGGGACCTTTTAAAGAAGACTTTAAATAATGAAACTTTTGAATGTTGCTGATATCTTTCGAAGTGTGTACGAGGGAAACATATGTGTTTTTAAATTCGAGCCACTGTTCATAGGAGCCGTCAAAGGTAGGTAAATTGATTGTTGGCAATTTAACGGACTGATGTGTATTACCAAAACTATTAGAGTTATTAGCGTAAGAAGGCATCGTATCGGTATCTAAAATACAGTTAGCTTGTGCAAGGATGCAATAGTATTTATTTTCAAATGATTCTCTCTCGTCCAGCTGTTCGTTACTTTCGGACTCTGGCAGAAGGCCGTCAAGTTTCATTTGAATTTCGTTGAATTCGGATAACAATTTTGATGCACCTTGTATTCTTAAGCTTAATTCTGCTCGCTTAGTACGGTCAAGAAACTGATTTTCAAATGTGTTAACGTACGCGGCAAATTTAGTCAATCTGCCTTTTAAAGTGCCTCTTTGTTTGATCAGTTCTTTCACTAACTGAGCCGTAGGGTCTAGAACGGGTGATTTAGGCAAAGTAAGAGCAGTTTTAGACATAGTTGTAATATAAACAAAGTGCAAGTATCACAATTAGTAACGATCAGCGTTATTAATGTTTGAATTTTAACGTCGCGAAAACTGGCGCCGGAATATAACAAACACGGTATTAACAGAAGGATAAGAAAGTGAGTGGAAATACCTGGCAGGCCCGTCTCACCGAGTAGATCTGCGATGATGCGAAAACGGGCTGATGGTTATCCACAGCTGCGGCGATCTTTCCTCTACTTAATATATCGCTGCTTGATTAATAGCGTCCAGCTCGAAGTAGACCAATCTTCAAATAAAAGGCGTACTTGAGTGGTATAAAACTTTAATTTGCGTATTTGTACAATCGTTTCGCGGGACGTATTTACAATGTATTGCGAATAAATTGCGCATCTGTCAGATTTGAATTTGAAATTTCAAAAACGGCGGGTTGACGTTTCGTTTTAACGTTTTACGCAGAATTGCTTGAACACGTTTGTGACTTGACGTGTGATGTTTTCCTTCACCGCGTGTGATAAATTATAATTATAAATTAGACAAATAAGTTTAAACAGAAGGAAAAAAAGGGCTAATGTTATATTAAATTGATAATTTCATAGAGTTGTGGATAAGTGTCGGTTCAATTACAAAGCGAAGTTCTCTTAAAGATAATAGTTGAAAAAAAAATCAATAGTAGTTACTGTATAGGAGGATTAAAGAAGCCGTATTTAGGTTGTGTTGTTGTGCAATTAGCACTCACGCGATAGTGTTTGTTTGATAGTGTGAATAATATATGTATATCTTCCTGCCCTTATTCCACTCTAAGTGGGGTCGGCACAACATGTTATAAACATGCTGTAACATAATTTGGCTGCGTTTTTATGACCGGCCGCCTGCCTGACATCAACTTACCTTAGTCTACGCAGGTGCTTTCCGGACATGGTTGTTTCGGGTGGTATCTGTGGAGGGTGGCCCAGCGCGAAGCGACTGGTGAGTGCCACGAGTGCGGCGCCGACTTTGACACGGCGCTGCACACGCTCGCAGACTGTCCAGCTTGGGCGGTCCAGCGGGCGCAACTCGTGGCACAGGTGGGGCACGATCTCTCCCTGCCCACCGTGGTTCGTGCCATGGTGGACAGGGAGCGATCGTGGGCAGCGATGGCCTCCTTCTGCGAGGACGTTATCTCGCGGAAGGAGGCGGCGGGACGGATCCGGGAAGTCGAGTCCTTGGATCCGATCCGCCGCAGGCGAGCGGGGTGCAGGCGACTCGCCGAAGTCCGTCGCATGCCGCCCTAACGGGGACCTCCGAGCGGTCCGAACGGGGTATCGGACGCTCGCTGGAGTTAGGTCCCCGAAGCGGTCGATGCATCTGGTGCTCCCGATGCATCGTCCAGCGGAGGGAGGGGCCACTTTTAGAGAGGCCCCGACTCAGAGGTGGCGCACTCTGGGGTACAGAGTTGCTGCTGGCGGGGTTGGGGGTAATGTCTTCATAGATACCCTATCGCCGCCACCAGCAGCGTGGAGCACAAAGGTTGTTTTAGTCGGTGCGAGTCCGACATAACCGTCGCCTGCCCCCGTTGGGCGGCGGTACCCATAAGGGGTTTTTTCCTGTTCAAAAAAAAAAAAACCTTAGTCGCCATTTACGACACCACGGTAAGAAATGAGGTTGGTCTATTCCGCTCAGCCGGATACCACACGGCGGGTCGACTTACCTTAGTCGCCTTTTACGACACCTCGGTAAGAAATGAGGATGGTACTATTCTATTCAGCCGGATACCATACGGTTTTTACTTCATATAGCGTAGCTCAGTTTACTCCATATAGCGTAGTAAAACGCACTTTACTATGTTATATTGCATATTGCCGTCTCTTATACACGAGTAAACATAAAACGCAAGGTTTATTGGGGCCCAAGTTTTCTAATTTTCCCCATTAATTGATCGGTCCGTGACCTCATATCGAAGGAAGCGGGAACTCGTGTTAAACTGGGCTATTTGCAAAGTAAACTAATTAAAGTAGCTAATTAAAAGAAAACTCGCCCAACTATTCACCGTTTTTATTCCCGTAATAAAATGTATAATGTTTTATGGTTGGGGAACTAAAACTACAAATATTTTAATATCAAATAGTTTTAATGAAATTTTTAATGTCTTTTTCTCGTGTTATAGAATCAAGTTGGTTCAAAAGCTCTACAGGTTACTTTTCTGGTTTTAGTTTGATTGTAACTTCATCACCTGCTAAACTGGTAGTTTCAGTTTGGGAAGTATCTCAAAATGTTCATAAACAAAGCTTGCTATACATTTGATGTTTATGTATGAGATAAAAATCTCGATAAAAATCTTGAATTCATGTTTTGAGACAAGTACCCGCCGAATTCCTTTTTCAAAAATTAATTAATAATAATGAATTCAAAAGTATAAAGTGTTATTATTTGAATATGAATTGCAGAATAATATGGATATCGATGATGTATGATTTGTATGAAATTGTATGTAACTTATTACTCGTGTTATAGGTGACTGAAAACTAGTAAATACTTACTTAGTACTTTGTTAAACATATATACACCCAGACTCAAAGAACCAGCAGATTCATCATCATCCTCCTGCCCTTATCCCACTCTAAGTGGGGTCGGCACAACATGTTATAACATGATTTGGCTACATATTTTACGACCGACCGCCTGCCTGAAGTCAATTTACCTTAGTCGTATTTTACGACACCTCGGTAAGAAAGAGGGTGGTCTATTTTACTAAACCGGATACCACACGTTGGGTCAACTTACCTTAGTCGCCTTTACGACACCTCGGTAAGAAATGAGGGTGGTCTATTCTACTCAGCCGGATACCACACGGTGGGTCGACTTACCTTAGTCGCCTTTATCGACACCTCGGTAAGAAATGAGGGTGGTACTATTCTACTCAGCCGGATACTACACGGCGGATCAATCTACCTTAATAACCTTTTGCGACACCTCGGTCAGAAATCAGATTTCTCAATACAACCAGCAGATTGTATTTAGAAAATATTGGCCTGTCGACGCGGTTCACTTAGAAAATTTTCAATCCATTCAGTCGACAGCATCGTGTAAGAGAGATCGAAATTAACTTACCTACAATACAATATATTACGCAGAAAGAAATATCTTATATAATGAGTTGCTTTCGCGTGGGACAGGATCTTATGGTGCGACTAATACATGTAATTGAGTTGTCAAAGGCGGTTCGATTCCCGGTGAAGTAGATTTATGGTTGTACGTAATGAACGAGCGTGGGTTTGTAAGACTTGTCTAGGCGTGTGATATGTCATGTGCGTGTATGTATGAAGAGCGAATGAACCCTTTGTCTCGGTATTATAATGACTATAACATTTGTAGTTTACTAGTGATAGCTTTAAAGTAACTTCAATAATGCAATATGAGCTTTAGACCCTGTAAGAGAAACAGGAATTTTTTACCGTATGTGTTATCGCGATATGAAAGCCGGTATGTAAATATTTTTCAAATTGTTAATATCCTGTTAGCTGTAACGCCTGTTATAATATAGTACCTGGATGACCTTACCTTTATTAAAGATATAAAGGCATAAAAAACTGCGAGTGCGAATAGCACTTGCTGTTGCCAATTTTACCTGGCGATGCTTCTGTGCTCGCCCTGTCGCTCCACGTTGTCAAAGCCGTTAAGGCTAACAGCATAACATGAAAAAAAGTAACATACTCTTTTATAGTAAAGTAAAAAAGTAAGAAGCTGCCTATTACTCTCCTACTGCTGCTGGGAAGAGGCCTCTTCTCTCCGTTTTTGGAGAGAAGGATTGGAGCTAAGATTTACCACGCTGCTCCAATACGGATTGGCAGGTTACACATATCTCCAGAATTGTCTAGAGATATGCAGGTTTCCTCACGATGTTTTCCTTCACCGAAAAGCGTGTGATAAATTGAAATGATCAATTAGACACAAGTTTTAACAGAGAAAACTCATTGGTTTCTGCCCGAGTTTGAACCCACAACCTTCTCGAAAGAATCGCAGAATGTTACCGCTGGGCTAGTAAGACGGGCCAAAAATCACATGACGGGGTGAGTGACTGAGTAAGTGTATGTACTGTGTGTGTGTGTGTGTTTAAGTGCATGCGTGCGTATGTGTGTGTGTTGTTTTTTGATAGACAGAAACGCTCAGCAGGGAAGTAGGACGCTTTTAGGACGTCTATATTTTTTGGTTATAAATGACCTAAACAACTATAAATTTATATCATGTATGGTCATTTTTTATTGTTAACAAACAGCTGTGCACTGATCTGTTTAAAATACATCGCGACATGAAAGTAGCGGTTTAATTGGTTTCAATGGTAACAATTATATTACTTCCACAAATTCAGAAGTTTAAATTCGCACTCATTATTTTACAATGGCAAATTAATTACATGCTTTTTATGGGGGCACTTGTATTTCTTTTAAAAATTTGTTTAACGCCGATTTAAGTACTGATACCACGAAACATATAAAACGTGTAATACGTTTTTTAGCTTGGCTTGGTTTGACTAACCGGAACGTGTAGACACGGAGTCAAAAATTCCAATGGAGATTTTAAACAAGTTGGACAAAACATTCTTGGAAACTAAAAATTAGAGAAGTACAAGATTTAGATGCTTTGGACATATAAATATATTTGACACTTATACACACGGTCGTCGGTCTCCAAAGTAACTTAATATTTGTGATATGGGTGACAGACAACTGGTAAATAAATATTTATATAATTTTACACACATACTTAATACAAATATTCATGTAAAATCGAAGAGCCAACAAACTGGTGTTAGAAAATGTTGGCCTTCTGATGATGCCATGCCAGTAGGGATGAAAATCATGCTACCAAACTAGTGTTAAATAAGGATGTGGATGAATATGTGAGTAGAGAGAGCCTAAATATTTTTTTGTGGATTGTGTGAAGTATGACATGCATTAAACAAAGGAGTAGCGCCTGAGTTGACGAATGATGAGAATGGAAGAGAAAAACATGTTGTACCGGTCCTACTTAGATTGGAATGAGGACAGGATAATAATGATTCTTGCAAATCAAGTTGAACTAAACAAATGGAACCACATTAGAAAACATAGCATTGTTAACGCTTAGCACTTAACACCGTTAAGCGTTAGGGTCCCAAAGATATCAAATGGCAACCCAGCATTGAAAAACGCAGTTTTGGTAGATTTTTCCATTATATGGAAAGACGACCTCATAAATATCATCCAGAAAACCAGCAATTTTATAATTTTCAATTTATATACGTATATTTTTATTTACCGCCTTAAAACTGAGAACGGCTGTTTGTAACAGAAACTTGATAAAATCTACATCGATATATTGTATTTCGGAATACCGAAAGTGGTTTATATCGGACTTGTATCGGATAATTAAAAAGAAGTTTCAGAAGAATTATGTTGCGAAAGTTTAATATTTTGTAAAAATTAAAACACGGTTAAGAGTGAGTTGGGCGGTGGAAATAGAGTTCCGTAGATGCTTGCAACGTGAGAAGACGAAAAACAGATCAATATTGACGAAAGCAGATGAATAAAAAAGTTAAATACCAGTTCTACATAATTTTACAATATTATTATTAACATCGTGTTTTATGACCCATGATCTAATATTCTATACATATATGTATCTAAATTTTGAATTATGACTTATTTTGGAATTAATATAATTAATATTTGCTTCAAAAAGACAACCATGAATAATCTCAACTTTATAAATGTTTACGTCTATTTCCAACTTTGGACATGAAATACTTTTGGATCCGGTAGGTAGCGCTTTTGTTTATATGTATAGACTTATTTATCAATTAAGGATTGTTCGTAATTGAATCGCCAAGTTAATTTAATTTTATAACTGTAATTATATAACTAGAGATCCAAGATTGTATAGTTATAGTTTTTCTATCTCAAAAACCTCTCGTAAATCTCGAAGTTCGTACTTCGCTGTTTTACCTGGGTTGCCAGTTATCTAAAAGTGAGTTTTTAAACATGTAAAACCCGGTTTATCTAAAAATTAGTAAACGTAAAACTATATTTCAGGTAAAATAAATATTAATTAATTTTAATGGCCCTACAGAACCCTAGAAACTGTCAATAAAACACCGAGAGCACTTTCGCGTTAAGGATCATCGCTGGCGGCATTTTATTTAATTTCAATTTAAAGACGTAGTCTCAAAGGCTCGTTTAAATATTGAATATTAAATTTACAATTCGCTTAAAACCTATCGTGATTGCTAATTAGCTTATTTCAATTAAAAGGTGTTGAGCCAAACGCATTCTGTCGAAACCCGCCCCTGCCATATTTGCAGGCGAAAGTCGACTTTCCAATGCGAATTTTCGCTATCACTTTATCGAGTTGTTGTGAATTTATATGGCCTGTCCTCGAAAGATTTTGATTAATTTAACCGGAACATTCATCTAAAAATGTGTCACGTTTGTACCTGAGTATTAAACGATATTGTACAAATGACTAATAAATAAAATATATTAGTTATTTGTTCATAAATATAAATAAATTATATCTGATAGGCTTTGAAATGATTAATGTCTAGTTATGATTTTGTTATAGTTAGTTAAGATACACCCTTATTAGATAATTTTCAAAATAAAATCGTAGATGAGAAATACACGCTAATTTCTTTAATAGTATAAACATAAAATTTTCTAATAAATCAGTTATCGGTTTTCCATCATAAGTTTTTTAAATTCATTGTTTTAATCTGTTAATATCAATTTATATTGTCGTTTCGTATTTCTAAGCAGGCATTCGTTCACTTTTGAGGAATCAGCTCAATTTGTCTCCTAACCAAGCTTTATTACGCTAAAAAAATCCATAACATGTAAGATCGTTTATAAAAAAAATATAGACAAAGGTAATAAATAATATAATAACATTTTCTTTGAGAACCACAAACGTCAACACAAAACCCAGCGTTTGTGAGAACAAAGCAAGTGTTTTTTTTAATTATGTTAAATTTTATTAATTGTAGAAATTCATTCGAATATTAAAATTACTTAATTGTTATATTTTTCCTATACAATGACCTATTCTAAATAGCTTAATACAGCATTCTCGTTACGTTTCCAAGGCAGCAAGCATAAATGATGATAAATGCAAGAAATATTGTGTGTCATAAACATTATATCGACGCAGACGCAAGCTCGAACGTTCGTTGATAAGCTTCGAGGAAATTATGACCAAGATCGCATCTCGCATAACTTCACGCGACTCGCGCTCATTTGTTCATTTAAACCTTCCGCACGTCGAGGCATTTTCAGGTTACAAGTGATGACTTTTCTTCTTTATAGTAATGTTTCTAAATCTATACATATGAAAACAAAGTCTTCAAAAGCTGTCTGTCTGTATGTGATCGATTTTCTTAAAATCTCCTAAACGGTTTTTATTGAACCGTAGTGCAAATCTTATGGAAGGTTACGGTTATTAGTACATTACGGTTAATTACCCGCTGGGTACCGGGATTTACGCGGGAAAAACTTTGTGATCCATTGACTTACTTCTTTGAGGGAGAAGCTGCGAGGACAGTCTATGTATAACATATATAAACAGGTGAAGCCAAAACTTTAAAGACATTTTAAACACCTGATGTACATGTAAAGAATTCTATGTCATTATAAGGATTTTTTCTAATCTAATCTTATATCATTTTAAATGTTAGAATTGCACTCACTTTATATAATTTTATAACAAATAAAAATATTTTCTTTAGTTGCACTAATTTTGTAATGGTTACTCAAGAGATTTTCCATGATCCAATTGATTTTTAATAGCTTCAATCAAGAAATGACAAGTCGTGAAAATTGTTATTGTATAAATGATAAAAATGCAAGGATTTAAATTGAACTGGTTATAACAATTATATTTTCTTCTTTACTAAAAGAAACTGTCTACTTAGTTGCTCTTCTTGGTTAAATTTGGGACCAGTATATAAAGTTGAGAATTCAAAAACACTTATACACACGTTTCATCCTACTATACATAGGCAAATTACGTGACAGCATGTTTATAACATATTTTGCCGACCCCACTATGAATGGGATAATGACGGGAGAATAATGAATTTATATCATTTTCCTGATATGAAAAGCATGCGATAACAACACAAACATGGTGGACTCAATACCTTATTCGGCGTAAAGTTGTCTAGCTAGGAAACAAAAATGGAATCTCCAACAGTTGATCCATCAAACGAATAGGTAACGGCCAATATTGTTTATCGGTTGTTGTCACAATATTGTTAAAATAACAATAAATATATCAAAATATTATCAGTGAACGCTTTCAAATATCAGCTTAATGTGTATAGAGCTTAAACGGCGGCCCATAATCTTACTGGTATTTATTCTGAATAAGCCACAGATTGGAGATAGCCTTAAAAATAATCGGCTACTCGTTTTATGGAGCTCTTTACGTTATTATAATTACTACGGTGATATTTAACGTCTGCGCGCATCTGAGATGGCTATCAAATAATAACGCTAAATATATTATTATGTCTTCATGTTTTCTTATTAACGTCCACCCCATATATATCATTTCACAATCGTTCCACCATGAAACAATCGTCGTAAGTCATTTATACGCAGATTTAACTTAAAATGTTAAGATGGTTAAACGTTATGTGTGGCCTTTTACGTATCTTTGTCGCCTTTTAAGATACCTCGGTAAGAAATCAGGGTGGTTTATTCTACTCGGCCGGATACCACACGACGGGTCAACTTACCTTAGTCCTGTTTTACGACACTTCGGTTAGAAATGAGGGTTGTCTTTTCTACTCAGCCGGATACCACGCGGCGGACTATGTACATTTGTATATACATATTATAAAAAGCCTCTATCCGCTCTCTTAGTATGGATACCACACGGCAGTCGACTTATCATAGTCGCGTTTTACAACACCTCTTTAAGAAGTGAGGGTGGTCTATTCGTCTATTCTACTCAGCCGGATACCACACTGCGGGTCGATTTAATTTAGTCGCCTTATGCGACACTTACATTTAGGGTGGTCTATTCTACTCAGCCGGATACTGCGAGTTTTGTAACCTACTTACTAACACCAATTTGTATGACGCTGCAAAGCGACATCTAGTGACCGCTGTTCCAGTGCCATATAAATTAGCGTTACGCGAACGCAATCGAGTAGGGTAAAAAAACTCGCACAAAGCAAACAGAAAATATTTTTAACACGCGTGAGCTTGCATGATCTTCGCTCCCTTGAGGCTTATACACAGTGTAGATTTGCCCGTGTGCGTGTTGGGTTCTTTCTCGTATACATATCGAAATGCTTCATTCGCTTAGAGTTTTTTATCGAGTGCGGACTAAATAAATATGCTCCTGGCTCGCTCGGAACGATGAGTGGCCTTTTGATTTATTTATACTCTTACTCTCGAGGGGAACAGTTTCCTGATTCAATTATTATAATTGTACTGAGAGCTGGTGCTGTTTTGAAATAGCTTGTCGACGGACACTTACGATTATTATTGAAAGATGTTTGATGAATTTTGCCATAGCACGTGTTGATTGAAGCACTTTTTAACGTGACTTTTTTCACTTCTGGCAATACAATTAATATTTATAATATATTTTATTACAGAAATTGTGCATTAATTTAATACCTACTAGCTGTGCGTGCTGCTTCGTCCGCGTGAAAACCAATGTGTTTAATTAATTGTGAACATAAAAGTAGTTATTTTGATTTAACCATAAGGACATGGAGACATGCTGTCGCGGACTTTTTTGTAGTACTTTTGTAGATCTGCTATTCTGTAGTACATTATTTTAGTATATCTCTGTTGCTTTACGTCGTGACAAAAGCTCCCAGCTGGAGTTTTCTTACAACTGGGCCACCCCTTCTACACAATTTATATAAAACCGTAATGTACTGTTAACCTAAACCTTCCGGAAGCATTGCACTACCTTTAAGTAAAAATCGTACAGAAATCCGTTCAGTAGATTTTGAGGAAATCGATCATACGACATACAGGCACGCTTTTGGGAATTTTGTTTTATAACAAGTGTAGATATTTAAGTTACGAAATTACTTACTTAAAATTTCGAATTTCGAGACTTATGGGTATTGATGTAATTCATTATTCTATGATAAAATACCATATCGCTATTATACCTATCTTTTGTTTTATATTACGCAGTTATATCATGTTTTAAGTCATCATAAAATTACAAAATGTAATTTTGTATATTTATATTTTATATGCACTTCACCCTAAATAACATTAAAATTAATAATTCAATAAAAATTAATTACTTTAATTATGCCGAATCTCACACGCCTCCGTGAGCACAGTTTGCTAAAAGAAATATTCTTCACATTTTCATAAAGAGATTTTATCATTCATCCCGTTTATTATAGTTTGGAATCAGCAATAGTCAATTCAAAATGGCCGCTACCCAAAAAATATTGAATGACATTTTATATTCTCCAAAGATCGTCAAATGAATGAGTTACATCGTTTAGAAACGATGCAAGCGGTTTTTATATTAAATTGATTCGAATTTATCAATTTTCTGCTAAAGGAGAATAAAATATATATGTTTTTTTGTTTAATTATGTTTCAACATTTGAGAGCACAACTCGAACGCTTTGAAATGGAAACAAAGCTGAGGCACTTCCTCGGGATATTGCAAGGAACTCGGAGATGGAAAAATGTTATAAGAATATTGTATTGAGTTTCCTTTGGTGATTCTTTTGTGTTCAAAGCTGCGGTTATGAACACTTGATTCTAAATTAAACGAAGTAGAAAGAACCTTGTTCCGCTTCGAGTGAAGTTAGCCTGGAAGCTATTGACTTTGGAGTTCGGTTGAAACGACTTTTACACTGCGGTGATGAGATTCTTTAGTACTGTACTCTACTACTCTACTATATTTTTTCAATTCAGGATACTAAAAATAATTAATTCTAGCGTTTGACGGGTCCTCGTCAACATAAAACTTATGTCGTTACTGTCTTTGTATTCGAAAAAAAAACAAAATCACTTTTGCATTTTGAGTATGGAAAATCTTTAATCTTGTATTAAACTTAATTTTGTATATTGCCTGCAGAAATGAATAAATGTCTTGTTATTGTTTCTTTTCTTTGATATTTAAATTAGTTAACCTTGTATGTATATATGTATATAAATATAATTTCTTAATACCTCGGAAACGGCCTAAACAATTTTCCTGAAATTCAGCATGTAGGGGGTCTTGGGGGAGAAAAATTGATCTAGCTAGGTTTTATTTAAAAAAAATCGTTTTATCTGTGTTTTTGGGCATTAAAAATATGGTATGATGTAGAATTACTGAAAGTAAAGGATTTTTTTAGCTGTCAAACGTAATGTCGCGATAGCCGATGGGTAACAGGCGGACAGAAAATGTTCAAAACCCGGGTTTGAATCCCACATGTCTGTAATCTCTTCCGATCTGACTTGGTACACATGCTAATGATCCAAAAAAAAGTATAATGTTTTTAATAAAGATTACTAACAGAAAATTCTTTTTCTCGATGTAAGAAAAGTGAATTTGAATACACCGTTAATTAAAAGGGACATTCAAAATGTGGTATTAACACAGGAAACCTACAACAATTTGAGTTCAAAGTCGAAAAATCATGTAAATTTGAAATATTAAAAGAATAAAATTTTATTTTACTATGAACCTAGTCTCGGACAACATGAAGTTTTCTTAAGCTTTTACTATGATTTATTAAGCACGAGGGCATTAATTGAGCGGGCCTAGATTGACAATTTATTATTAACCGAGCGACGATGTTTGTTGTGTACCTACTTTGTGTGCGTTTGTCCATTGGACGCAATACTCTACAGAATTTATCCTTTTTTCATCATTCTCCTGCCCTTATCCCACTCTAAGTGGGATCGGCACAACATGTTATAAACATGCTGTCACATGATTTGACTGCGTTTTTACGACATCTCTTGGGAGTGCTTGAATTTTTTTTTATTTGAAAATATTATTGCGCCTTCCGTAGATATTTGTGCCAGAGCCGCACTTAAGGACATCTACTTTACTTCTTCTTCTACAACTTATGTACATCCACAGATACAGATGTACATATACAGATCATGTGCAGCTTACCAGCGGCTACCGACGACTCTTTTGAGGTCGTCAGTACACCTCGTAGGGAATATAGTGATGCTGCGTTTTCTGCTGCAGGAAAACGCATCGTCGGGGTGCTTTACGTATAAGCGTATTCCATACACGTAATTTGAACCTTTCTGTCAGCAAGTTTTTAATTAATTAATATGGTTTGCGGAATTTTATTTTAGAATCGAATACAAAACAGATATCATAAGCTTTTTTGACCTTAATATAATAGATTAACTTCAACGGATATTAAATGATACTTCACCACGGAGTCAAGACGTCGTACCGTGAGCGTGTAATGGATAAATGTCCTTGGGGTGGTTACTAAGTTATCTCCGGGACGACCGACAGATTATATTAAGAAGATGAAAGCTGTTTTTACAGGCATGAATTTTAAATTGCATTTTCGTGCCGCAAACAACGATCCGTTGTTTTGGCGTAAACTGTAAACGAATTCTTTTACGGCCCTTTTGATGTGCGAAATTTATACCGTTAACGGCTTCAAAAGTTATATCGAACGGCATGATATTGCGAATTTAATTTATTTTTATTGACTTGTGATAAATTTTATTTATTTTTATTTTATGTTTAACTCATATTTATATATATAATAGGAAACCAGCTGTTTTTATGTCATAAGTCTTAGGTTTGCCGAATAAGTGAACCTCTGTATTGGTCCTATTGAACCTCCGAAATGTGGTCGGTACAACACATAATAAACATTTTATTACATGTTTTGACTAGTTATTTTAGGACCGTCCGCCTGCCTGGCGTCAACTTACCTTAGTCGCATTTTAGGATATCACAGTAAGAAATGAGGGTGGTCTATTCTACTCAGCCAGTTACCTTACGGCGGTGTTGAACCTCTAAGTTCCTTTTAAAGTATGTGTAGTATAATTATAAAAAGGTAATATAATAATATACTTGAGCATTAGTGTAAAAAACGTTTAGGTAGATAGCTGAAAGAAATTGAGTGTTTTAGTAAAAGTTATACCCATTGATAGTAATAAGCATATATAGTTTTTGCCTGATCGCAGTATCTTGACCAAGGTCTACTAAAATATGGAAATTTAATCTTTAAAAAATTTCTTATAGTTAAACGCTAATTAATTAATCTATCTTTAACATAATCCAGAGTAAGGTAGAACTATTTATCACCCGTTTTGCCCGTATTACACGTAAACAGGATTATTTCCAAACCGCCTAATTCGCCTGTTACCAAAACTGGCTTAAAGCCAAGGTCAATAAACTCAGCCGTAGCCGCACTTTACCTACCGCCAAATATTATTGTCAATTGAATTTGACACCAAGTGAGATATAATTAGAAATGTTTTTTGTCTGATATATATGTAAATGTTAAGGGATGTGTCTAGGGTTGCCACCCGTAATATATTATATAGTATCGTACTATATTTTAGTCAATTGTGTTATATATTATAGAAAAATAATATAGGACGAAAAATACCTTATCCTAAAATACCTTATAATTTTATCCATAATTTTATTATATAATTCAACTTCCGCACTTTTTTTGAATTAATTGTGAATGGAACGCACCCGCAGCGCTGCATAGCGACTATTTGAACGAAACTCATTCATGTACGTACGGGGCTTAGTTAGTTGGTAGCACTTACTAACTCTTTTGTCATTGTCACATGTCAACGTCAACGTCACTTTGTCAATTAATGCTACCTGAATGAAAATTTGAGGTTATTTTTGACTATTTATTATCGGATTAAAATTATAACAAAAACATGGAGAGTGGTGATGCTTCATGCACACCCCCCAAGAAGAAAGAAAAGAATAAAGGCTTCAAAAAAACTCATGGAAAAATAATGATGGAATACAGATGTGTACTATTTTTTTCCTGAATTTCTTAAAAGTATTTATTTAACAAAAATATACTATTTTTCTTCAAAAAAAAGGTGGCAACCCTAGATGTGTCCTAAGCAAATATACAGTGTGTCAGTCGGTAGCTCCTGCATGGAAGTAAGCAATGTTTAAGCTGATTCCACGTTTTGTGTTTATAGGACTTAGCGTTCTAAACGCAGCCAAATTATACAAGAGATCTGATCTCGTCTTCAAGGACGAGAACAAACAAAGGATTTAATCTGTAAACATTGTATGTTTATGGTTTTTACCTTACCTTTTTACCTTATTAGATCAGGTTTTACGCTCCATATACACCTGAATAGTGTACTTAAAATAAAAAAAACTGGTGTTTGACGGGTCCATTATTTACGGTAATAATTTTTTAAATACTATTTGGTAAGATATTTAGAATTAACTAGAAACTGTGATAGGCCAGCGAGTTTTTCTGTTAAAACTTATGTGTCTAATTGATAATTGGTGAAGCATAACATCATGAGGAAACTTGCATGTCTCTATAGAGTTCTGGGGATATGTGTAACCTACCAATCCGCATTAGAGCAGCGTGGTAGGTCTTAGCCCTAACCTTTCTCTCCCGAAACGAACAGAGGAGGCCTACGCCCAGCAGTAAGATAGTAACATTCCGTTACTTTTCAATTTTTTTTAAGATAATTAAGACTGAATTTCATAAATAAAAAAGTAGCGGCCTGTTACTATCTCACTGCTGAGAATAGGCCTCTTCTCTCCGTTTTAGGAGAGAGGTTTGGAGCTAAGACCTATCACGCTGCTCCAATGCGGATTGGTAGGTTACACATATCTCCAGTATTCTCTAGACATATGCAGGTTTCCTTACGATGTTTTCCTCCACCGAAAAGCGTGTGATAAATTGCAATTATCAATTAGACACATGAGGTTTTTAACAGAAAAACTCATGGTGTCTGCCCATGTTGCTCCTCGAAAGAGTCGCACTGTGTTACCGCTTGGCTACCACATCTAATTTCATAAATACCTAGTTGGTATTACAAAGAACTATTATAACCAAAATTTTCCGAAATCATGACCTACTCGAATATGCACATATATTATGGTCATGAAAGAGAGTTCAGAACTCCTTTAAACGTAAATAAGTATGCGTCGCATTCAATATTTATAGGTTATATTTAGGCGTTCCAGCCAACGCTCAACCTAAGATTTTTTTACGGCGGTATTGAAATTTCGTCTCAATTGTCCCTGCATTAAAGTTAAAAAACGTTTGCGTTCATTTTCTATTGCCGGTAAAACATAAAGCCCCCATTCATGTCGCTTGAAAGGTTGTCGCATAGACAAGAGAGGAGATAGAGTGGTAAGGGCTCCCACTTCTGTCATTAATAAGTGTACTTAGTTTCTGAGTATTGATATTTTGCAAATTAACCATAATTATCGTCTAAGACACAACTGCAAAGTGCTTTTTTTATATACAAATTTGCACTTGACGGATATCTATTCTGTTAGATTTAAGCGCGTAAACCTTTAAGAGGTAGATAACCTTTTTACGGGTTTCATAAACATCGTTATTGTAAGCACAAAATCATTGGCAGTGTGATTTTTCCGTTTGAGCGGTAACCTAGCTATGATTGAAGTGGCCTAACATACCATACTAAAGATGAAAGGAAGACAGAATATTATTATCATCGCATACCGGAAATCGAACCTGGTACCTTCTATAATATGACGCCCAACTGCAACAGTCAATTTATTTTTCATTCATTCAGTTCATTTAAAGGTACTTTTCAACAACGGTTAAACGATTCTTCTATATAAATATTACCATCACCTATTCCAGAAAAGTAGATTTTACATATTTCAGAAATACTGTAGATTACGTTCCTTTTCATCACCGTATCCTTACCGTATAGTGTACAATCACTAATATATATCAATTATATTGATCATCATTGTCCTGCCCTTATCCCACTCTAAGTAGGATCGTCACATCACGTTACAGGATTCGTCTCATTTTTACCGTCGGCCGCCTGCTTGACGTCAACTTACCTTAGTCTCCCGACACCTCGGTAGGAAATGAGAGTGATCTATTCTAATCAGCCGGATACCACACGGCGCTTACCTCACTCGCCTTTTACACCTCGGTAAGAAATAATGGTTGTCTATAGTTCTCAGCCAAATACTACATGTGTTCATTTTATTACTCGTTCTTCTCGGTATGAGAAAGTTTGCTATAACAGCAGTTTAAAAACACTGCTCAAAAGAGGCTGATGCAGAAAGCCTACTATGCTCTTGAAGATTATTTAGAAGATGAGCATGTGTGGATATAGCTCTCTTTGAACCTGAACAAATCAATAACGACTTAATATTAAGAATTATATTTTGAAAAGAGTAACTGCCGAGTTTCTTGCTGGCTCTTCTCGGTAGGATCAGCTTTTCGAACCAGCAGTAGAGTTAACGATTCAAAAGCACTTGTTTACAAGTTTATTTGAATAAGGAATAATTTTAATTTGAATTTCCGAACCAGTGGTATTTTCTTTCCCAACATTAGCCGAATCAAAAGTAAAAGTTTATTCGCATTTGCTCATGCTCTATTCCACTACAATATACGTTCTAATAAAAAATCGGTCAAACACGCAACTCGCTATCACAAAAATATAAATTGAGTTTTTGTGAGGAAAAAGTCGTAACCCTAGACATTGGATGCTGTAAAAATGATTTATACGCGCAAGATGGCTTATCGAACGTTGTCGAACTTCGGGAAGAGGTAGATCGTGTATTGATAAGATCGATCCAAGCTTTTTGATATGTTGTTTGTGAGCCCCGTCCCCTATATTTTTAAATTGTTTGTGAGAAAGTGTTCTGTCGGCAAGTGCCCGTGGATGATTTATCATTGATAACATCAGTTTAACGAATATCTTGAATTCTTTACGTGAAAATCTCGTTTTTATTTATGTCTAACATTGTTATTACAGTTACTAGTTAAGGGAAATCATCATCTTCCTGCCCTTATCCCACTCTAAGTGGGGTCGGCACACCATGTTATAAACATGGTGTCACATGATTTGGCTGCCTGACGTCAACTTACCTCAGTCGTATTTTACGACACCTCGGTAAGAAAGAGGGTGGTCTATTCTACTAAATGGGATACCACACGGTGGGTCACCTTACCTTACCTTACCTTAGTCGCCTTTTACGAGACCTCGGTAAGAAATGAGGTTGGTACTATTCTATTCAGCCGGATACCACACGGCGTTTACTAGTTAAGGGAAATGTTTATAGCATTATTATTACTATTATTACTATTTTTTATTCGATCGGACTTTCTTCTGAGTAGTCTTTACCTCTAATATTTAACTCTAATATTTTTGTATCCGGCTGACTAGAATAGACCATCGTCATTTCTTATCTTGACTTTCAGTAAAAAAAATGTTGTTTATTAAATAAGAACTGCATAAGTATTATTTCCTGCCCTTATCCCACCCTAAGTGGGGTCGGCATAACAATTTACATACATGCTGTTACGTTTTTTTCGATCGGCCACCTGCCTAACGTCAATTTAATTTAGTCGCCTTTTACGACACCTCGATAAGAAATGAGAGTTATCTATTCTACTTAGCTGGATACCACACGGTGTATCAACTAACCTTAGTCGCCTTTTAGTACATTTCGGTAAGAAATGAGGGTGGTCTAGTCTACTCAACCGGATACCACACGGCAGGTAAAAAAAGAAGTATTAAATAAATAAATATATGGGAGACTTACACAATCGTCCGTCCCCAAAGTAAGTAATTTAATACTTGTGTTATGGGTGAGAGACAACTGGTAAATATATATTTATATCATTTTTAAATACATACTTAAATACAAATATACACCCAGGCTCAAAGACCAACAAATTCATTTATAGAAAATGTTGGCCCACGGCGGGAAACGAACGCGCGACCCGCGAAGCCGAAGGCAGGGTCACTACCCAACGCTCCAACGGGCCAGTCAATATAGAATTATCGAATATTAATATCAATATCGAATATATTCGAGGAAACAAGTAATGGAAAATACGACAAATTGTACATCAAGAATCGAACACTTCAAATAACATTATTGTTATGATAAAATGGTAAATTTAGATCGCAGCTGCTAGTCTACATCGTATTCGATATGTTCGTCGAGTTTATTTAACAATTCAACCATGATTTACCTACATGTAAACTAGATAAATATGCAGTAGATGCATCTCAAATAACAAAAGATACGTGTTCGGCGTCTCAACTACTCATCTCAATCTCAGTTTGACTTTTCTCGAATACGTGCTCTAAATAAATTTTGTGCATTAGTTAGTAGTCGATGGTATTGTTATCTATTCAGAGTTCCGAAGTTCTTGCAAGAACTTATACTAAACTAACAGACGCTCCGGTAACAGAAGATAGTAAAATAATTATTCGTAGAATGTAAAGTTATTTGATAGGAGTATATTTATACCAGGCGTGAATATGTTAATTGCTCAACTTACTTCCTTTTTTGTTTAATCGTAAGTATCTGGTTGATCGTGCTTTGCTCGGTAATTTTTTACAAAATAAAAAAAAGAAACTTCAAGAAAAATAATAGGTCAGGTGGGGCTCGATCCTAGGTATTTTCATTTCTCGCGACCACCAGTTCCCCGAATAAGCTACGCTACTTGACAGTTTATGGCAAAAATTCAATTCAATATAAATTTTAGTGTTTTTTTAATGCCCAAATCAGAGATAAAACAATTTTTTTTTTGTTTTAAACCTAGCTAGATCTATTTTGCTCCTACAAAACCCCCTATATGCTGAATTTCAAAATCGTTGGGGCCGTTTCCGAGATTCCGAAAATATATAAATATACATACGAGATTAACTCTTTTAAAATAATGAATATCTGGGTGACCGAGCTTCGCTCGGAAATTTTTTACAAAAAAAATAAATTTAAAAAAAGAAAAATACAATTATTTAGTTGGGATCGATCCTTGGCACTCACATTTCTCGAGCCTGCCCGCTAACCGTATAAGCTACGTCGACTTGACAGTAAATGGCGAAAATTCAATTCAATATAAATTTTAGTGTCTTTTAATGCCCAAAAATAGGGATAAAACAATATTTTTTTTACATAAAACCTAGCTAGATCAATTTTTCTCCCCCAAAACCTCCTACATGCTGAATTTCGGGAAAATCGTTGGAGCCGTTTCCGAGATTCGGAAAATATATATATCTACAAGATTAACTCATTTAAATATTAAGATATGTATAATGATTGCCTAATTTATATGTCAAATATTTCAGTAAAGTCGATGTCTTTTGTCGCACATACAAACTTGTGTATAATATTTAAATAGCACTCTTAAACGTTTACTTAACGTAAACCTATTTATAGCTGTCCTGAAAATTATGTGTTTTGGACTTAAGTTACAGGTACAGATTTTGTCTGTATAAGGACAAGTCAGGATACATTTGATCGAAAATTAGTAAAACGGAGGAAGAGTAGACACCCGGTGCGGCGTAGGAGAAAAATTATTGCCCTCTCTTTCTACCTTGCTGCGAAAACGTATGCCTGCGCCTGCTGTTTCGTTTAGGCGGCGCGGGACGCCGCTAATTGAATTGAATTGTAAGAGTTCTAAAGAGTTAAATTTTTTATGTAATATGAATTGTCATGTTTGTGCACGATACAATTGTTTGTGACGCAGTAAATGAATTTATTATTTAACCACATAAATGGTAGTACTTTTATACTTATAATTATAAGCAATATGTGCAAAACTATTCCCTAAGCGCTCCAATATAACAAAAATGGACTACGTTAATATTAAAGTTTTCACTCTACCCACTTTATATACTTAAAAGTATATTAAATAGTCTTATACAGAAATGCAATGTTGCGTAAAGATTTCAAGACTGTCTATTTAGACTAGTCTTAGAATTTCACGACCGCAACCATACGCAAGCAGTATTTTATAACTAAAGATGTGTCTATCCTGATTTGTTGTCCACCATTTGGGGTTCTCGTGTAGTCAGCATAGTGCCGCCGATGGATCCCGTCCATCGTGATTAATGAGGTCGACCTGCCGCATCAGCGCCCGCTCTACCTTAGTTGCAATCTGTCTTCGTTGCCCCATATCATTTTTGCTGAAGCAACCTACTAAAAGGTTTCTAATTTTTTGCAGCTTTAAATATTGCGGTAAGCCCCTACGATTTGGACAGGCTATATTAAAAATAACTTAGCGAAAATATAGGCGTCCAAAACACATTCTATCATATCCACATCAGTCTCCGCATTTTTCAGCTGCTTTTCTTTAAGGGCTAAGAGATTTGTTAACTTACTCGTAAGTACATATTGTAAAGAAAGAAGAGAACAAAAATAAAATATATGCACCATATTGTGTCGTAAATATATTTATTCATTGTTTAAGTTTTTCTTGTCATTACAAAATATTTTCGTCTATAATTTACATATCCATATTACGCTTAATGCTTATTATTATCTTTTGCCCGTTTGTCTATTTCAACCAATGGAAGTCCACTTCTGTACACAGGGCTCCTCATGGGATCTCCACACTACATGATCTTGTGCCACATGGATCCAAAAATTTCAAGTCATCAGCCCACGTCGTAGGGCTCTACCGACGCTGGGTTTTGCGGTGCGTGGTCGCCATTCTAACACCTTAAGATCCCAAAGTCCATTGATTTTCCACACTATGTGCCCCGCCTATCGTCACCTCAGCTTCGCGACACGGATTTCTTCTACGGAACTCCTCATTTCTGATTAGATCACCGCAAGATAATCCGAGCATAGCTGGATAGTTCCATCGCCCGCTGAGTAGTATTGTCAGCTATCTTATGAGGACCATTAACGGTTTAGTTTATCATATAAGTAAGGACACATGTTAAGAGAAAGCAACTACCAAAGTAATATCTGAATGGTACCCTAGAGAAGGCAGAAGAAATAAAGGGCGACAAACAAAACAATGGCAAGATGACTTTTTCAAAGTTGCTGGTCCAGAATAGATTAACATAGCAAGAGTCATTGAGAAATGGAAATCTTTAGAGAAGGCCTTTGTCGAAGGGCGAGCTGTTTATAAATCCTACATTGATCGTCAATGATATTAGAATAAGAACCATTGTAAAAGGACAAACAGCAATAAAGGCTTATTTTATTTATAAGTACGATTGAACTCAATATCTATACTTTGGATTAAAGGTGCAAATTCTGTCAAAGAGTAATTTAATATTCCTGTAACATAACAATATTAAGCTATCTATTCACAGCTGTGCAGCGCTGTAAGGTGCAACCGTGAACTGGGTACGGTCGATGCAAATTGTAACTGATCGCCCGTTAAGCATTGTTTGTGGAAACGTTTTGAACGGTTAGCGCGTCACTGGCCATGTAAATGTTTGCATTTAAAGACCGCCAATACTGACGTCTAGCGGGCTATTGTATATACGCTATATTTGCCCAATTAGTACCATTAAATAGGCTAATGTTGCCACTATTACTAAATGCTGGGGATAATATGCAATCTCTTCCCTTTTTTTACAAAGACGGATTAAAGCATAAACCACCTACCAACTTCTTTATTGCGAATCGGTAGGTAATTTTTTCTTCGTTGACATTTGGTACAATTAATTCCTAGATACCGGGTTGATATATGAGATAAAAAAAATCCGTTTATTTTTCTTCGGGAAAAATAAAACAAAACTAAAACTATGAAGCCAATGAAGATTGTTTGAGTGATAAAAGCATATTTTGACTTCAGTCAGCTACGCACAGGGTTACTGTTGTAACCCTGTGCGTAATATTTAAATAATTAATATGTAAATAATTTATCAAATTGTATATTTTTTTTTATAAAGATTATCCGCCGAATTTCGCTGGTTCTTCTCGGTAGGAGCAAATTCCGAGACAGTGTAGCGTCTTTTAAAACATTTGACAATTCAAAGGTATTGAAAACATTCGAGAAATAATATTTTGAATGTGAATGAAAACTAAGTTGCGGGTACCACTAGTATATAATATTTTAAAATCAAATTTGATGAAAGCGTGTTTTAAATTTGGAATGTAGCATTCGTAGAATAAGCTAATACACGGAACGGGAATATGGAATGTGGCATCAAAACAAACAAAAATTTTGACAGCAACAAAAAGCACACATGTCCCGCAAAGGTTATTTACGAGCGCGCTTTCAAAAAGAAGTGTAATTACCTCAAAGGGACGGGCGTGGACTCCACTAACAGGCCACACCCAAATCGGCCATTATTTTAATCACACGATGCTACTGTTCGGCTTTTATCACGTAGATATCCTGCGATGAAAATGTTTAGACGAACATCCTTTTCCTTAGTCTATATCTATACCAATATAAAGCTGAATTTGTTTGTTTCATTGTTTAAAACGCGCTAATCACAGGAACTACCGGACCGATTTGAATAATTCTTTGGGTATAAGGTAGTCCATTTATAGTGATCACCCTTAGATGAATAGGAGAGGAGTAGCAATAAAAACTATTACGAATACGGCAAAATTTAAAGCTTTCTTAAAATTATATTAAGGAAAGTATGTTCGTCTAGTCGTATGGTATCTGGCGGAGTAGGATAGACCACCTTCTTTCTTACGCGGGTGTCGTACAAGGTGACTAAGGTAAGTTGACCCGCTGTGTGGTATCCGACTGAGTAGATTAGATTATCCTCATTTCTTATTGAGGTGTCGTATAAGGCGACTAAGTTAAGTTAACGTCAGGTAGGCGGCCGGTCGTAAAATT
The DNA here is from genome assembly GCA_947086495.1 of Morpho achilles. Lineage (NCBI taxonomy): Eukaryota > Metazoa > Arthropoda > Insecta > Lepidoptera > Nymphalidae > Morpho > Morpho achilles. The sequence continues at coordinate 13,406,845 of CAMTZB010000013.1, forward strand.
TAGCTAAATCATGTGGCAACGCGTTTATAACATGTTGTGCCGACTGACGCTTCCACTTAGAGTGGGATAAGAGCAGGAGGACGACGTATGTAGATAGTTCGTTTATTGGAATAAATATAAATTCAATTATATTAAAAAATAAATATAAATATATTTGAAACAGTCAATGTTCAGCCGCCTTTTGTTTGCAGTGGCGACGTAGATTATCTAGACGAGGTTAATCTCGCGATTCTTGCTAAGAGTTTACATGTTCAATCCGGCGCATTTTTATAAGTTTTCCATAGAAATTTATGAACTTAAAATAATATGTACAATTCTGTAGGTTTACCTACACATTTTGACGAAACTTGTGCCTTTGTCTTAAGAATTCCTGGAACATGGGTAACCTTTGAATCCATATTGGAACAGCGCAGTGGGTATGTGGCAAAACAGGAATTGATCTTTTGTCCAAAAGTAGGATAGTAACAAAAAGTTTATGGAGGAAATTAATAATGGAAAAATGATGGTGAAAACTAATTCTCTAATATCCTATAACGGCGAGGCGGTAAGTCTAATATCCGAAGTGGTTACTGCATTGCGTTACCTAAACGTTAAATAATTAAACTAGGGATTTATGAAAGAGTATCGTTACGCTGTGGTTTCTTATACGCAGTTCAAAGGATCTGTAGAAATTAAGATTGTAATCTAGAGGTTACCCTGTTACCTAAATAATATACGGAGTTATTCTGTTTCGTATGTTTTGTATGTGTTAACTTTTTTTTAAGTTTATGTTAACTTGTTTTAAGTTTATGCTATGCCGTGTCGAATTTTGTATAATCATTTAAGATTTTATGTGATAAATAAAAAAAAAGTGTGTAGTGAACATAACGTTTCCTGACTTTAAAAAAAAGTCTTAAAGTCATCCAATCTCAAAATTTTGCAAGTTCTATTAGAGCGTTAAAGTACTACACACACACTCACAAACACTTGCCTTTATTATATTAGTAGGATGATAAAGAAAAAGCGGTTTGTCATAATTTAATAATAACTTAGAAGTACATAACTAATTCGGAGATAAATTATATCCCTGTACTTAATCTAGACTAAAATGTTGTTACGAGCTAGTGATGTCTTCAATCAATATGCTAATCTGTTATCGATTCTATTAAAGATAGTTCAGCGTTACCCTGTTAGTTCCCATTATAATACGCACAATAATTCTTGATAAAATTATACGTAGATCCATTGATTTTAATTTTATGAATATAATTTTATTAGAATTATTAACGTGAAGTGTTAATAGTACTAATAATAATAAGTTATAATTAGATAAATTATATTACAATAAAAAATTACATATTGGTAAAAATGTTATACTATTATTTGAAAAAAAAAAAGGGATGTGAGATATCTAGATTCAAATCAAAATAAATTACAGTAAAAAAATTAAATAACTTAAATTTATATATTGGTTAAATGAAAATGAAAAAAAAAAATGTTATACTATTATTTGAAAAAATATGTGACATATCTAGATTTAAATCAAAAAGCATTTCGCAGATTTGAACTGGGTTTATCTGAATTTTCGGACCGCTCGATTACCCCACTTTTTTTTATTATTATTATACAGGAAAAAACCCCTTATGGGTACCGCCGCCCGACGGGGACAGGCGGCGGTTATGTCGGACTCGCACCGACTAAAACGACCTGTGTGCTCCACCACGCTGCCAATGGCAAGGACAGGGTATCATTGTACATTTTGCCCCCATCCCGCCGACAGCTCTGATCCCAGAGAATAAACACCTCCAGGTAGGGGCCCCTCGAAAGAGAAACCCCCCTCCGCTAACCGGTGCATCGGGAGCACCAGATGCACCGACCGCCTCGGGGACCTGTAAGCCAGGTGTCCGATGTACCCCGTTCGGAACACCCGAAGGTCCCCAGTTAGGGCGGCAGACAATGGGCTTGGGCGAGTCACTAACACCTGGACTCACCAGCAGCAGATTGGATCCAGAACAACAGTTCGTGGAACCGCGCCGCCGCCTCCCTCCGCCCCCCTCCGCAGAGCTAAAGGAGGCCATCGCTGCCCACGATCGCTCCCTGCCCACCGTGTTTGCTATGTCACGGTCGACAGGGAGAGATCGCGCCCCAAGTAGGGGCCCCAACGCCTTGGTGGGCGTTTCCGCCCCCACCGGGTAATTTTTTATACAGGTTTTCTTCCTCGCAACCCGAAGGTCCCCGTTCCCATTGCTGGGCTTCCGGGTTTCGCCGACGGTGGCCGTAACCATGTCCAGCCAGACTTAGAGTAAGCCCAACTGGACCCGTCGCTCATTAGGGACTTCACCCCAACCCCCCGAAGTCCCCGGCCCGTCCAGATTGCCCTCTGCTAATCAGAGGGACAACTGGATTGGCCACCCCTCAGTGGTCCGTTCGCAAAGACTAAGCTTGCCCAGGGTGCGCCACGAGGAGGCCGACCACTTATTACCCCACTGAGCTATTACAACTTTACAAATGACAGTTTAATAAGCATATGTTTTTAAATAATATAGCAGTTTTTGTGTGGCTCAAAACAGGGATAAAACATTTTTTTTTAAATGAAACATAGCTAGATTCATTTATCGCCCCCGCCTATATAAGTATATAGTTTAGGCTTAATAGGTACTAAGTTTCATGAAAATCGTTATATACATACACACACATAAACACACTCACACACATACACAAACACATATATATTATAAATATAAATATATGGGACACTTACACATACGGTCGTCCGTCCCCATGTGTTATGGGTGACAGACAACTGGTGAATATATACTTATATATATATATTTTTTAATACATACTTAAATACAAATATACACCCAGGCTCAAAGACCAACAAATTTATATATAGAAAATGTTGGTCCTCGGCGGAAATCGAACCCGCGACCCGCGGAGCTGAAGGCAGGGTCACTACCCACTGCTCCAACGGGCCAGTCAATATTAAAAATATAGTTTCAGTGACGAACAAAATAGCATTTTCATCATTTTTCTATCAGCTGTTTCAGCTTTGTTAATCGCAAAGGGAGTGCTAATCGAACAATAAACAAAGCATTAAGTATTGCTAGGACAGCGGGAATATGAATTATCATTGCAAATTCTAAGCGTAGCCTAGTCTAATGCGCACGGCGGGCGTCTTTTTTTTTTACGATCCAAACGAACACGAGCTAGCAGACTCACCCCCGCTGTTCCCGGCTAATTTCGACCCTTGTGTGGCGCGCAAAATATTTTTTTACCGACTGGCCGTTTTTCAAAGCTGGTCCCCACTAATGACGGTTTTGTTTTGTTAAGATAAGAAATTGTTTATCTTTCGGTAGGACATGGTCATCAGAGAAAATTAAAACCATGTCAGCAGGGCTCGAATGGTGCGTGATGCGGACTATTATAATCTATGGCAAAACGTGATATCGACCTATAGTGGGTGTGCACGCGGTCTATGATGGATACATACGTCACATCATCGTGCCCTTATCCCACTCTAAGTGGGGTCGGCACAACGTGTTATAAACATGCTGTAACAGGATTTGGCTGCGTTTTTACGTCCAGCCGCCTGCCTGACGTCAACTTACCTTAGTCGTATTTTACGACACCTCGGTAAGAAAGAGGGTGGGTCTATTCTACTTAACCGGATACCATACGGTGGGTCAACCTCCCATAGTCACATTTTACGAAACCTCGTTAAGAAATGAGGGTGGTACTATTCTATTCCGCCGGATACCACACGGCGTGACGGATACATACGTCACATACGGACGTTATACATTTAATAATTATTCTTTTTTAAAGCTTTTATTTAATTTACTACACTAGCCGTGTATGTACGTGCAGGTGGAATCTTGCAAGTTAAATTTGACCCACTTCCCGGTGTCCGATTGAGGTGAAATTTAACATATTTTTCCAGTCCCGATGACAATGCAGGTTTATGATAAGCATGACCTGATGATGCTGCCAGATTTCGCTTCAGACGAGGGAACTTATTAATGGTTAACAGTAGATACAAACTTTGTTGAGCGCTTTTATTTATTAAAAGCTTTTAGTATATTACTTATTCAAGTTTTTTAACGCAACGTATCTTCTTACAACTTGTCTAGTATCTCAGTACTCTCAAGGATTATAATCATCAAAAAGGAGACTCCTATGGAGTCTAAACGCAAGCGGCAACAATCAGATTCTGGGATTATTTTCTACTAGTGGTACCCGCAACTTTGTTTACGTCAACTCAAACGATTAAGTACTTTCATTATTGCTATATGTGCTTTCCCTATTTCAGATAGAAATACGGCAATTTTTTTATTCTATTCAATTCTATACCATATTTTATCTTAGTGTGTAAACTTAATCGTCGTCGTTAAGTCATTAATCGATCTAACTAGGTTTTATTGAAAAAAAATGTTCTTTTATCACTGTTTTCGGCCATTGAAAAAACTGCTAAAAAGTAGTAGACTGTAAAGCTTAAATTTTCTTTTAATTGTCAAGTTGTAATAGCGCAAAGGGAAACGAGCGCAATAAATATGATAAAATACCTGGATTCAAATCCCACGTGTCTCCGACACTTTTTTATTTCTTAATTTGTTTTTTTATGACCTTTTCGTTTTTTTTTAATTGCATTCTAATATAAATAAATTTTAATTCATTCATATATCTATTAATAAAATTACCGAGCGAGGTCACATAGAAACTGTATCACGATATGTAATCACGAAACCTTAGATAGGTTTTGTGGTTTTAACACTTAACGTATCGTGTGGTTTAATTCAAAAATTTATTGTTTTCGGCCGCAACAGTTAAATATATTTTCAATCAGTTACGTTAAGCGCATTTAAATCAGTTTGATGATATTGCATGTTTACGGTGTCGTAAATCTGCTTACGTGGAAGATTTATCGTTACAGAGGTTCGCTTACAGATTGTGTTCGACACAATTTGGCCTTTGTCCGATCTGTTTTATTATTGCTGTTGTTTTATGGGAATGAAAGAGAACGAATACACGTTTAGAACAGTAACGTATAATACCTAAGTCCACACGGATATAATCCCTGTTTTTTTATTATATGAACGAGCATCGTTGACTGGCCTGTTGGCACAGGTGGCAGCCCTGCGTTTAGCTTAACGGGTCGTGGGATTGATTACCGCCGAGAACCAACATTTTCTTAAAACAATTTATTGGTTCTTTGAGTCTGGGTATATTTGTATTTACGTATTTTTTAAATTATATATGTATGTATTTACCAATATGTATGTATATATGTATGTTACCAATTATATATGTATGTGTGTACCCTCACCCATAATGTATTAAGTTAGTTACTTTGGGGACGGAAGATCGTGTGTGTGATTGTCGTATATTTAACTAGTCACATTTTTTTATGACTTGTTAAATGGGGCTATATCTGTTTGAAATTACCGGTTTCCTTGGTGGTAAATCAAAATAAAATAACATATAAACATATTAAATCGAAATGAAGCTTTCTATATAAAAAAAAAAAAATTAAGTACATATATACAGAAATATTTTTTACTCAGACTTGCATTATACTCCCACCAATTACGTAGTCAGATTCAAAGTCAGATTTTGTTCAAGCACAATAAACATTACTCTTTCAAAACCTCTTATTTATTTATTTATTTAGCAACACACAACATATATGACAACATTGTAATACAAATACCTAATACTATGGTAATCATATCTTATAAGTATTTAGTGCCAATCCGACTTGTGTTCCGACACCAAGTACAATATTATTTTGTGTTAGCATATTAACATATTCATCGTTATAAGTAAACTCAATTCTTACCAGTTCTTTAAGCGCATATTTATATGATTAATTTTTTTTATTTATTTATTTAAAACTATATCTGTGAATATGGATCATCCTGATATATAAGAGTTTGTTTTTAAAAATTTGCAATAATTTACATCGAGAGTATAAATAGGATTTACTATAAATGACAATTATATTTATCATAATATTCACAATTTCTCTTTATCGGAAATCAAAATCGTTAAATGTTATTAACAACATAATAATTTTTGGTGAAACAATGGCACAGAAAGATTCAACTTTTAAATAAAACGACGAAATATGCTTCATATAAATAGTTCTTTTGTATATTAAGACTTTAGATATTTTCTAGTCCACTTTCATTTTATATATATTATTTAATATTAAATATCACTTGCGCTGCTGTGAAATTATCCGACAGTATCTTAATCACCCATTTATACCAACTCCCATAGATTTAACTATGATATCCTTTACAATGAAATGTCGCTTCAGTCACAGCGGTGCCGTGTGCTGTCAAGGATTTTGATCAATCTCAGTTTCACGTAGGAAGAGTTTGCAATTTCCTAGGATTACAACATTAACTATGATTCACTGAAACATTTAGGTAAAGGTGTTAAATTATCCTCCTACCCTTATCCCACTCTAAGTGGGGTCGGATCAACATATTATAAACATGCTGTCACATGATTTGGCTGCATTTTTACGACCGACCGCCTGCCTGACGTCAACTTACCTCAGTCGCCTTTTACGACACCTCGGTAAGAAATGAGGGTGGTACTATTCTACTTAGCCGGATACCACACGGCTAGTAAAGGTGTTAAATTATAAACACATATAAATTAATTCTCTGTAAATGTAATTTTGATATGAAACATTTTCTCAGGTCCATGAATATCATATATCTAAGTGTATTGGGGAGTTAATCCTATAATTTTTTTCGTACTACAAAATAAAATATGAAATAAATTGAAAATATTAAAGTTAATAATAATAATTAAATTAAATATTAAATAAAATAAATAAATAATAATAATTAAATAATGTGCATAATACTTTAAGTAGAATAAAAGGTGATTTTTTTTTGTATGTGTGTACATGTTTAAACGCTTATACGCTCTTAAACGGCCTGCTTAAACGCTCCAACGACTCAACTAATTACTATAAATTTTTCATACACTAAATTCCATAGACATCTTCCATAGTTAGGTCACAGATTCCATAAACTTTTTATCGGGAGAAATCTATGGATTCTGAAAATAAATCGACTTTTGTTGTGTACCCCTTGGTAGTTAGTACCCTACCTTACCTTCCCTTATCTTACTTTTTACAAAACCCTTGAACCTTTGGTGAAAGCTCGGTTCGCAACTAGTTTTAAATAATAAGATGTACCTATTTTAGTTATGCTTCACGAATAACTTATGTTCTTCACTGAGTTATTATCGAACATAAATCCATAATGATTACGCGTCTACCCGCGGATAAATGCCCATTACGGGCGATCGGTGTAAATGAGGTGCGTCAATAAGATGCCTCTTGCTTGGGATAATGCGTTGGAAGTAATAAGATGATGGGCGTCGTTTAAGATAGACGGAATATTGAAACAATAGCTTGAGTTCCTAAGCGCCCATAGCACAAGTATACAGTTAGTAACTTTGTGGAAAAACAACAATCTGTGTTATTGTTCCATATATTTGGTATTTATTTATGCCGTGTGGTATCCAGCTGAGTGGAATAGACCACCCTTATTTTTTACCGAGGTATCGTAAAAGACAACTAAGGTAATTATACCTGCCGTGTGGTTTGCGGCTGAGTAGAATAGACCACCCTAATTTCTTACCGAAGTGTCGTGTCGCCAAAGCAACATCAGCAGACAGATTCCTCAACGAATTCGCGAATTATCACTAAAATACATTATTTAAAACTATTTCTAAACTACTCATATCCTTACAAGAGTGTCGACTAAGCTATAACGACTGACTACGGTGTTATAATCGACTATATTAACCTATGCCAGTGATCTATTATCAGCAGCTTATCAGTACGATAGGATCGGTACTGGCTACTGCGGTTACCCATAAAACTATTACACATTTTTATTATATTATATTATATCTGACATACGTATATTACATTATATTTGACATTATATAATTGAATATTTAGTTTTTTTTTACCTACACATAATGAACGCTTATAGTTATATAGTTTTTAAAATTAAATGCCATACGATTAAAAAAAACTGCGTTGACCAATAAACAACATCTATAGTAGAGGGCTTTTAGTTTATTCAAATGTAATCTAACAGAGGCTCTATATTGATACGAACTTCCTGACAAATGGTACAACCATGTATACTTTTTTCATGAAGTGTTTGCAATTCATACAGCATGCCGAGTAATCCAAGATGCTGGTTAAAGTAATAGGTCCGTAAACATAGGCATAATTTTGAAACTTAACTGATGTCACATATTACAGTTTTTTTTTTAAATTTTCTTAATTTTAGATGAAACATTAGAATTCGACAAATTGCTAATTAAATTTTATTTGTTTCAGGTAATAAAGGATCTCTTTAGATGGTCTGCAGTCGATACATGGGTAAATAAAAAATATATAAATAAATAAATAAATAAATAAATATATGGGACACTTACACACACGGTCGTCCGTCCCCAAAGTAAGTAACTTAATACTTGTGTTATGGTAGACAGACAATTGGTGAATATATACTTATATATTTTCTAAATACATACTTAAATACAAATAAACACCCAGGCTCAAAGACCAACAAATTCATTTTTTTTTTATAGAAAATGTTGGCCCTCGGCGGGAATCGAACCCGCGACCCGCGGAGCTGAAGGCAGGATCACTACCCACTGCGCCAACGGGCCAGTCGTATTAAAAAAAAAATACTACAAGTCTAGAAGCGACTAGAAGCGACCGGATTTCTGTTTTAAATTTATTTTGTAGTAAGTAAGTAGTATTGTTACCTTAAAATAATATATGTAGAACGAACATTTTTACTACGCGTTGATATCATGATCAGTATAAATCTAATGAAATATATTTTGTTGCACTGCATAATTCAGATGCTTTTTTATAATTGTATAATTTTGTCTGTAAATGGTTAATAAAATTTCAAGTTTTTTATATTTCACATGCTTGGACATTTAATCTAAGATTAACAGCGATGTATTTTGATTTAATTTGGGGTAAAGATGAAAGAGTAAATATGAACCTGATCTACTTGTACCTTAATTTGTTACATATACTTCAGGTTACAAGACCCACGCTCCACGATTAGTAACAGTGCGCTCGGAATATTTTATAGTGGGACTATTATGGTAATAAGGTCTATTAGGGAAAGGTGACAACGTGCCTTCAATATTAAGAAGTGTTTAGAATTTGGGATTTTTTATCAAAGTTTTGTATAAGTACGATATAGTAACGTATTCTTCATCTTCTTATTCAACCTTAGCCTTCAACTTCAAATGTTGGACGTTGGTCTCTCCAGGGTATATCCACACCACACGAATTTTTGTAGCCATTTTAGTATCATCGGACAATAACTTATTGTCGGCTCTCTGTACTCATATAAAGATATGTGTTAATGAGCTGTAGAGTGACTTACTATGGCCTTAACAAGTCAGAATCTGACACCCATGGGAATAATTATACACGCGGTAACTGCGTAGTAAAATGGATTAAAGATACATACCTTTAATATTGTTAGTTCGTTTCAAAGCTAAAGTTGCGGATATGTAGGATCCGATGTGGTCAGGACGGGGATACTGCTTCAGAAGTTGAGTATCTCAGTAGCATGACAGAAGACCTACAGTAAAGTTGAAGGAAACCGCTGAATAAATCAGTTTTAATATTGGCTTTTTACTCTCCCAAAGTTAGGAAAAGGCCTCCGTAATATGTTTAGAGTAGAACTTGAATTGAGAGACGTCTTGTACTAGATAATGGAGATTAATTCTTATGGTAGGAAAGTATATGTTAACCAAGGATAGATGTCTGTAAGTTTTCTTTAAAAATTGAAATATGTATGGCCTTAATTGTTAGTCCTTAATTGTAATATGTTTTAAAAAGCTTTTATTCAACTTCCAATGCATGTGAAATCTTGCAAGTTAAATTTGACCCACTTCCCGGTGTAATTAAGCTGTAATTTTACATAATTTTCCACTCCCGTTGACAATGCATGTTTATTATAAGCATGACCCGATGCTACTGCCATTTGCTCCAGACGAGGAAACTCCTCAACGGTTAACAGTAGGGACATTTTAAAAAGCCTGTTTTATCTGACTTGTTTTAAAATAAAACAAATTAAGACAATGTAGCAACGCTAGCAAATATGTATGTCTGTGGACGAGAATCCTAAAACGTGTGAATATCTTCATTGTCGTGTGCGCGCAGATGCGAGACCTTCGCACCACATGTGCTAGACTTTACTATCGGCACTAAATATCCCACGTAATGTATTGACGTGCCTGCGTCGATGCTATTATTGGGTGAAGCTGTACAAAATTATTATTACATTGTAGTAGTCTCGTCTTTATTTTAGGATTGCCATAATACCAGCTGAAGGCCATAATCACCTTTAACATGTCACGATATTACGAAATATCATTGTAGTGTATGTGAATACGGTAGAAGTCTTGATAATAGGTTGATTATAATATTAGAGGTTCTGTCGTCTTATGCCTACATACAGCACGCTATGGTAATGGGCCGAGGGGAGAGAATTACCCACTTATTCCTAAGACGACGGGAAAGGACGGACGCGCGTGCGGTGTTTAAAGCAGACAGCCGATACTATGCTGTCAGGGTAAAGTATGAACAGTACAATCATGCTATTAATACACACATCTTTCCTTCCTTCCATTTTGATAACTTGGGTGCGATTGGTTTTCTGAGTGAACAGTTGACTTTGTAAAGACGAGTCCGCGTCGTGTCTATAGCACTCAAACTACAAAATTTGCAGAAAGCGCTTTGAGTTCTTATTTACCATCCCGTTAATATTAAGAGTGTTCATATTAAAAAGTTGCCAATTGATGAAGATTGCATATTATCAAATCAGAAATGAGGAGATTCGTAAAAAAAATTAAAGTTACCAATATAGCTCAACGTGTCGCAAAGATGAAGTGGCGATGGATGGGTTATATACTCGTAGCACGAAGAATCGATGGGCGTTGGGGTCTAAAGGTGCTGGAATGTTGACTTTGTACAAGAAAACGCAGACCACGAGCAAAATCGTTCACGATTACGATTTTGTTCGCGGAGACTATCCTCCTGATGATACTTCGGTTACGAGGCGAAACGATCGTAGAGCTTGTGGTAATGAGTGTGTAGTGCTTTGCGTGGAGTGTTGGAGTTGGTGGCGTCTTGTGATACGTGTGACGGCTTGTCCTTGATGTATGTGGTATGTGATTGTTGCCTGCTTCATACACTTAGCATTGCATGATTTCTCTTAACAAACGCGGATTACAGAAAAGTAATTTTATTGTAACTTCTGTACTATGGAGTTTCGCAAAGTAACGCCTGCTTCTATAAATTATGTAAGGACATCTATTGGTTGACGAAGAAGAAGAAGAACAAGCGATACGCAGATTTCATCACTATATCTTCCACCAACGTTAGGTGTATAATGAAATGAATATGAATCACATAAGTTTACATTGAATTTCCATGGGTGCCTGCCCAAGTTTTTCAAACTGAGAACCAAATTTAATTGTCATGTGCTGTAACCGTTAGGCCATTACGAATCTAAAAAATGATTACTATTTATCACGAATAGTAATTAACAAGAAAATAATTCAAATACCTGAAATAGTTTCGAATTCTCTCGCAATCGAAACAAGTAATTTTTGTTATCTAATGATTGAATGTTTTGGCTTCACCGTCTGAAGGTCAACGGAAATTGTATCGAATGTCTCAGATAACTGAACCGCGTTCTCGCTTTAACCCTTTTTTAAATATGTTAATTAACTGAATAAAACTGATACGAATTAAATTTATTCTACGTGATAAACATAATGTTGGAATGTGGTCCCTAAAAATTACATTAATTCATAAAACGGTTAAAAGTATCCAAGACATTGTTTCGGTTGATCTTATGCAAGAGTGTAATTAAAAAAAACTGTACCCGCGACCCTGGTGCATAAACTTAAATGTTGAAATACTCTCAATATGTCCCTGTGTTTTTTCGCGTTTTCAAAAAAAATAATTTTCTTTGTCCTGTACGTTAGCCCGGTACATAAGCATCAATTTTTCTCAATTTCTTTTTAACATAGCTCCAGCCAATTAACTGTGAAAGCATAACAGACAGAGAGACTTTGATTTTCTTTAATTAGTATGGATTTTTAAATATTTTAGCCCCAAAACTATTAGCTTTAACCATGCTATACAAGTCGCCCTTAGCCGAGATCCAGCCTCCCAGAACCTTAGAACAACGTCTATCGACGCTAATATTGCTTACTGCTTTATTTTCTCCGCTCTCTCGAAAATACTTCTGCGTTCGTCTAGTGATATATTAAAATACGTAAGGTAGTAACAGTATATTGACATTGACATAAAAAAAACAATAATTGCATTTTATATAAGTTACCTATCTTTAGAATATGCATGCAAAGGGTATCTATCCATTAATGAAATTGTTAATGTTTTCTTCATAAATAAGTTTGTAATTATCTGTATACTTACACAATTCATTAATTAACAATAATTAGTACATATACATTCATATACTTCCCCTCAAACTTAAATTACAAAAAAATAACGGAACTAAAAAAGTCTCGTCAAAATAAAATGCGAAGTAATTAGTCTCCGAACTGAAAGCATTTCGTTGTAGATATTTAGTTTTCTTCCGAGTCTCGCTGGCGGTGCTTTCCTTTGAAATATTTTAATTACTATTTGCACAAATAAATGCCGAACTCTCTGTCGCGACGTTTGCTTTATATTTAACATAGTAAGGAAATTAAAAATGAGTGTTTTAAGAAGCGCAAGGTCATATCATTTATCTCTAGATAGCAGTCGAGTAAATATAGCTAGCAAGAAGCAAATTTGTTTAAATCTGTAATGTTCTAGATAAAAAGGAGTGCTTTGCTTACAGTTTCGAAATTTCATAGTATCAACGAAGCCCGAAACCGAAATAGTTTGAACCTTTTGCTCTAATTTAAAAGTTTAAAGGATATATGTATATAGCCTTCATCATCATTCATCCTCCTGCCCTTATCCCACTCTAAGTGGGTTCGGCACAACATGTTTCAAACATGTTTGGCTATGAATTTAACGACCGGCCGACTGCCTGACGTCAACTTACTTTAGTCGTATTTTACGAATCCTCGGTAAGAAAGAGGGTGGTCTATTTTACTCAATCGGATACCACTCGGTGGGTCAACTTACCTTAGTCGCTTTTTACGACACCTCGGTAAGAAATGAGGTTGGTCTATTCTACTCAGTCGGATAACACACGGCGGGTCGACTTACCTTAGTCGCCTTTTACGACACCTCGGTAAAAAATGAGCGTGGTACTATTCTATTCAGCCGGATACCACACGGCGTAATCAAATCAAATCAAATCAAATCAAAATCATTTATACGCTTTAAACAGAATTAAAGAAAGATGTCAATATATAATTTCAGTCATGTCAGTCAGTCATATAATTTCATGTTTGGCCAGAATTGACATACAAATTTTTAACAGTAAATTTAAGAATTAATTAATGAACATATTATACGTAACATATTATAATATTTACACTTTATCTTTGAAATATACATAAAATACTGAACCCTACTGTTATCTTTGAAATCAGGATTGAAGTTTAGACCGACCACCATACATACATCTCAGGAACTTCTATGACTAGGTGTTTGTTTTGTAGAAACTTTTTATAAACCTGATCAGAGGTTTAAATCTCGAATACTTTGTAACCATAACCAGCTCTCAACGTAGCCATCACGCCTATATGCTTTTCGTTTTACACTGAAAACAAACGTAAGCCTACCTGATTTACTAGAGGCATTTGTTTGTGTGTCTAACACGCCAACCCGCAGTGCATATTGTGATGGCTTTGTATGTCTTTCTGTTGAGATTTGCTTTGGACTCGGTTCTGTTGGACATTAAAAGGATGTTACTTTACTGTTTCATATTTGGTGCATCGGTCTAGTTGCTTATATGAGGAGATGACGTGAATCATATCAAAACAAATGGCAAACATTGCTAAATAAAAAAGTTCAAATTAAGATATAATTTCGCCATCCACTTTAGCTCATTTATCTGGGATGATGACGATGACTAACGAGTTTCGATAAATCACTACATAGTATAAAACAAAGTCGCTTTGTACCTTGAAAAGATCTACAGAAAACTCCGCGATGGTATATGTCTGTCTCTTATGGATAACCCATAATACCATTTTTTTATTATTTACTTTTTAGGAGAAATAATTCCTTATTTTCGAAGCAATTTTACTCAAAACAGCATTAATCCTTATTTTAATTAAGTACCCTAAATACATTGTTGATTTAATATAGATCAATATGGCCGTTTACAGCATGTTATTTAAACCACCACCCTCTTTCTTACCGAGGTGTCGTAAAATACGACTAAGGTAAATTGATGTCAGGCAGGTGGCCGGTCGTAAAATACGTAGCCAAATCATGTGACAACATGACTTATGACATGTTGTGCCGACCCCACTTAGAGTGGGCAAGATAAGGGCAAGAAGAAGATTACAGATTTAAAATGCAGAGGCATAGCGGATATTTTTACTGCAAATTTAACGCGTGCGGGCCACGGGCAGTAATGAATAAATCAAAACTACTGGATCGATTTTAATCTTATTTTTTTACTGAGTGACATAAGATATATATTTTATAACCGTGCGAAGCCGAAGCGCGACGCTAGTTAAGATATAAATTTGCCATACAATTTATTTTATTAATGTATCGGTACATCTAAAATAAATTATGGCGTACGCGATTGTAGAACATAATATTTCTGCATCAGTTATGTAAGACAAACAAAACGCATAGCAATATTGAATAAGCGCGTATGAATGAGTAGTTCGATATGCCGTGAGTTAATAATTGTTACCATCTGTCTGTAATAAGCTCACGTGGACTGGTAGATGTTTATAATTTTTGTTAGATCAGTCAACAGTAGAAGCAAAGTTGAAACCACCGTGGAACAGAAAGAGTACCAAATTAAAGTGATGAGCCCGTATTAATTGAGCGATAAAATATTTGTTAATAAACTGACTAAATTAACAACGCTCGCTATCTGTCGCTCTGTGGGGCGACCATGTTTTTATAAAATAGATTCATATTTTCTTTCTTTACAACAAATTATATCTATCTTAAATTACTTACACGCTAGGACTACACAAATCATGCCCACGTGAAATGGTCACAAGAATGCTGGCAGCGTTTCCGCGCTGAATCGCTAAGCTGATTCTTTGTGCGAAAAAGGAGCCAGCCCTCTTGTCACCTGAAGAAGCAATTAACCGAAATGATAAAACGCATAAAAAACTTTTGCACTTTGACTCAATAGATTAAAAATAAATGTACATTTATATTCTAACCACAAGTTCATTTTTGCAAAAACTAATTAAGTCTTAAAGCTGTCTTCAAAATGATATGTAACATATTAAAAATTTATCATAAAATGATTCATAATTTCAAAAAATAATTCAAATTCAAATTCAAAATATTCTTTATTCAAATAAACTTGTAAACAAGTGCTTTTGAATCGTCAACTCTACTGTAATGTAACTCTACTGTAATGTAATGTAACTCTACTGTAATTTCTCTTGTAAACCTTTTTTTTCTATTAAAATAATGTTATTTATAAGTAGAACGTTATATTGTTTCATTTTTGGAAGATTTTTAAACTAGTCGAGCCATCAGTTTCTTTCATTTTAATGGTTTTTATGATATCAGTCACATGTATCGTGCTTACTCTTGGCATCGTAAATTAATTATTATTACAGTAGCATAACTGTTGAGTAATTATTCTTTTTTAATACACACAATTTTGCAAAACTTAATATTCTTCGAGATTTAAAAGTAACAACGAAATTTGCTGACTTCGAGTCAAGTCTTAATGTAGGTAGAAATGCGCTGAAAATAGCAAGTTCGTAAAATTATTTTATTGGCCGCAGCCTCATCGTTATTTCTTGTTATTACTAACAAATAGCTTTGATTGGAAGAGCTTAAAACTATTGTGTGCTTATTAATGAAATATTTCGTATTTCAGGAAAGTGAACAAAGTAAAGCCGATAAATTCTATAAAATTTTTGAAGCCAATTATATTTTTTCTACAGAAATAATAACAAACATAAATAAAGTTAAGAAATGAATTATTTATAATAACCGTATATGATTAGGGCTGAGAATACAAGATGAGAGCTGGATAAGAACATAGTAATGATAATAATCTTAATCCAAATCGAAGGGAAAGTAAACAAGTTTATTAGGTACGCTGATATAAGTAGGTGTGCTGATATGAGGGACTCTCACTGTACACATAAGAAGTTTGATTGCAGGTAAAGTCAAATTTGATAAGGATCTTTTTTCATTCATGTATAGAGCATTCTAGTGGAATGGTTAAGTATTAGCTATGTTTTTTTTATCATCAAACCAAATATTTTTATTTATGATTTAATTCCAAAGGTTCACTAAAAATTTGGACGCTTTTTTCAATAGTTCAAAATTTATAATGACCTTAGTAGTGTAAAAATTGTTTGAAATATGTTATAAGTCTAGCTATTCGCAGTAGCGAAGTTGGTCAAAAATCATAAGAATCCATATCCAAGAGGGGATAGATATATATGATAGTAACAGGATATCATATATTATAATCTATATCTGCAGTGGAAAACAATTTTTTTTTTACAAAACTATATTATGGCATTCTGCAAAGTATCGTCTAATCATAATCATAATCACAGATCATTTGTAGAATTAACAGAGGTGGGCGATATTGTCACTCTACTTTGGTAACCCGACCGGGGAAGGACGGCCAATTAGTGGCGCGGGAAACTTTGTATCGGGTTTCAAAGTTTTTGTATCGGAGCGACGCAACTCTATCGCGATGTAACAAACATTTCCGACACAATGGCTTTCCGCCGAATTTATCTTTTTATGCAACATTTGAGCCGCTTCTGTTTCCTGCGCTACGTGAGTGTGATGAAAACTTTTTTCGCTGGGAAATTTTGTCTTCATAAATATTTAAAATTAGTTAAATTAAAAAAAAAATAGAATTAATCCTAATAACTTAAATATGTAAATCCTGTTATGTAGGTGATATAAAAAGTAAAAGGTTTTTAGTCTGTGACGTTTGTCATTTGTCGAGTAAACGCATACGTCTATCCCGTGTTTTATTTAACCTAAAGTATAAATGAAGTCCATATGTCCTAAATATTTTATTGTTTGGTAATTTAGAATAATTTAGGTAATTTAGTAATATCGGTTTATAAAATAAAAAAAAATTTGAACTCAAAATATTTTTTAATCAAGTAAACTTGTAAAAAATTGCTTTTGAATAGTCAACTCTACTGCTGGTTCGGAAAGCTGTTCCTAGAGCCTAGAGCTTGAAAGAGCCAGCAAGAAACTCGGCGGTTGCTCTTTTGAAAATATGATTCTTATTACTGTTACATTAAGTCATTACTGTCTTGTACAGGGCGAAAAGAGTTATATCTATACATTCGTATCATCTAAGTAATCCTCAACAGTATAGTAGTAGACTTTCTGTATCAGCCTCTTTTTAACAGTGTTTTTGAACTGCTGTAATGGCAAAGCTAAAATTGATTGGGAATATTATAATGTGAGCCGGAAGCTTATGTCGGTTCCTGCTTTGTCTATTGTATACATCACCTTCCGTTTTTTAATTCTTATATTTTTATGTAAATAAAATATTAAATTGCTTAAAATATACTGTGAAGCAAATGTAAGAATACCTATTTTCTTCAACTTCTTTCGCAGGGAATCACGCGTTTAGACAAAAATTAATAACAGTTAGGCTAAAATTCCAATTTAAATTTCCAAATTTTTAAAGAATGTGCTTCTATGTGTAATATATTACGCATGCAATAAATGATGAAATTTAAATAAAAACTAAAGATATAGCAACGAATATTTCAGTACTGGTCTATTTTCAAAAATTCTGATAAAACGAGTTAAAAAGTACTTGAAACTGTCATTGATAGCGAAAAGGGGACACGATCAATCATAGAATTCATATCGCGCACGTTGTACTTTGTAATCAAATATATGATGTCAACTCATATACTTGGTGGTAAGATTTTGAACGCTTTTTAGAAGCCCTTAGGATTTAAATTGGCAATATACTTACTGAATATATGCGACACACGCTTGTGTTGCGCGTTATGGCCAAACAGTGTAAAAATACTCGTAGACTTGTTGGCGACACAGTTATCTATGTTTTGTCTTTCATATCATTTTGTTTCATAGCATTCTTGTACGATGTGTGTGATTACATGATTTTATCGTTTAAGGTTTGATTTTGTTACTTTGCGGAATTCCATAGTACAGAAGATACAATAGAATTATTTTGCTGTAATCCGTATTTGTTAAGAGAATCTATGCAATGCAAAATGTATGGAGCAGCCAACATTCACATACTTTATGTAGGAGAAGTCACCTCACGTTTCACAAAACGGCGCCAACACCATTACTACACACACTCTCTACCGCAATCTGAACGATCGTTTCGCCCCGAACCTGAAGGAGGATAGGCTCCACGACAAATTGTGATGTCGTGGAGCGTAGCGTTTTGTGATACGTGTGGCGACTTGTCCTGCATGTATAGGGTATGTGATTGTTGCCTGCTTCATACACTTAGCATTACGTAGATTTTCTTAACAAACGCGGATTACAGCAAAATATTTTTATTATAGCTTCTGTACTATGGAATTGCGCAAAGTAACCCCTGCTTCAAGAAATCATGCAATTTTTTGTAAAAAGTAATTTACCACATTTTATTTAAGGACAGACAATATTTCCTAGTCTAGTTATAGTATACTAAATATAGAAGATCATTGCTGCCACAACTTAATTTTACTATATTATTATATAGATAATTGAAAATTTAATTTAAAATCTAAAAGTTATTTCATATTTATAAGATACTGAGGAAAAATCTGATGTTAAAAATCTCACCGAATTTTATTTTTTTATTGTAGTACCTGATTTTCTTTCTAATCACAGACAATTGCAAATATGTCTATTGTATAAAGACGAGATTATTGAGCCGTTTTAATCCTGACTTTGGATCAGATTAGTAGCAGCTGCATAGCGAACCCTGTTAGCAAAAAAACTCGTGATTCAAACCAAGTTAAACAAAGCTAATTTTGTGGGGGTTTAATATTTTCTCGTTAAACACAACATAATACAAACAACAAATAACACCAAATTAATAAGTATTTTAAAATTATTAATATTTTCCAAATCAAACACAAGTTAAATCTATAACTAACTTAATTCTTATTAGGTAACAATATATTAGACCGTCCGTCCGACTACGAGACTTTGAAAATATCAGGGAGAGCCGCAGGGTTCAAGCGGTACAAGATCTATGTCCAGCCGTGGGTGACCATCGGTTGAAGAAGAATATATGGTATATTAGTTTTTTTTATCCTATTTATAATCTTGTATTAAAATTACAATTTAATTAACATAATCGCTTAAAGAACAAACACAAGTGAGAGATATTAAACATTTAAAACAAACAGGTGACGTAACCATTAAAGAACAATTGATCATGCAAATGGTATATTAGTATGGCTGAAATAATTTATTACTATTGAGGACATTGAGTAATATTCAAACACGGTTAATGTTATACTACTATGTATTAAAAAGGCATAAATGAAAGGACAAGTTATACATATAGATTGTAAAATGACAGATGTTTTCGGAAGTATACAGAGATAAAACACAACATCTGCGAGCTTTGCGTAGGTGCCTTAAATGCACTCAACTGTGAAGAGACTGATAGAATACAGGATAAAATACATAAACGCGTCGCTTTGTTTATTGTTCTAACAAAACATTTATATTAGTCGTAAGATGTTATAATCCAGTAAATTAGATGTTTTCAAAATAGGAAGTAGTATGGTATGAATAGACTTCATTTCTAAATCTTATTCATTATATGTTAAAGCTGTAATAAAACGAGTGTTGCTCGATTATTCGCTTTTATTAGCTCATTATCGTTTTCTGCAATAATAATCTCATAATGATGAGTGGTTACGATTTGCATAAATAACTGGTATAATACTATTCTGGTAGATAATAAGAGACTTGGATGCTTATGTTATAGTTATGTAGTTATTGAATACAGAAATTTAAATTAAAACTAATATTATTATCTCAAACGATAACTTGCCTTAAGTAGGAGAGATTGTAATAACAGATTTCATAACTCCTACATAAAATTCAAAGGTTATCACAAACCTACACACAATGTTACCGTTGAAATTTTTATTAATTATATTAAATCCTATGGAGAGAACGAACAACCTTGTGTGACGGCCTTTTCGATATCAGAAATAAATAAAACAGGATTATAATTAAATAAGTCCTCGTCTACTTTGTCATAAGTTCAATCAATAACAGTAAACAGGATTTGCAGGAATCTACTCCGGCCACCAGTCAGATGTGATGATATGACGTGCCAGACCGTATGCTTGCACTTTACAGCGACGATCGTTGATTATGTGATCATCTATAGTCGGCATGATCAACGTGCAAGTGTCCACATGATTATATGATACATACGATCATAAGTATCATCCAGTAAAGCAAGTCCCGGTGGTAGGCCATCATAGACGATAATTGGCGAGTACAGGGGAGTATGATCCACAGGTTCGTGGTCGCTCTTAATCGTCATTTGTAATCGCCAGTTAATAAGAGCAGCCATTATAAACATAATATCGGATATTTTTTAATATCTACCGGTACCGGTTTTAATAGGTGCAAGTATATTAAGTGATCCTTATTGATATGTTGATTGCTCTTCAGGAGATTTTAGAAATCACCTAGACTATAACATGTTAACATCTTTAAAATTTCCTACACTCTTAATCATCCGCAAAATTCATTGATCATTAAGGATAATTATAACATATGGTTATGATTAGTTTAATCTACAGCTAGGATTTCAAATGACATAGCTTTCACTTCCATTTATCATAAAGTAAGTAGGCATTTTATTTGTTCAAACATACGTTACATGTCCTCATGTATCGTCATTGGTAATCTTTTATGGCCGTTTTATGGAATGCTTGTCACATCGTTATCGATGCACTTACCTATGCGCCGTGGAGTGCCACACGAGAGATAACGGTTTCGCTCCCTAGCATAAATATTTTTACCATCGCCGCTATATTATCGCAGCGATCTTTCGGGCCGCGCGCCCACACCAGCGTGTTGACGCGTCCGTCAAATCACGACCTTCTTAAATAAAATCCCTGCATAAAAACGAGAAGAAATTTTATACAACGGTGGGATCTATCGCCGAGTCACGACAATTCCATAGAGCCGTCGGCCGATTTGTTGGGTGCGGGCGGCAGATAGGGGGGAGCTACCGCGTCACCCGGCAACGACGCCGGTCAGTCCGCTCGCGGTCGCCGCGGTTCGAATCAGTCTGCCGTTCGAGTCGTACGTGTTTGGGTGTTCATTGTTACCCTACTCTTCGCGTTCGGGCGGAACTTTGTGCAAACCTAAATAGTGTGGATTGGATTATTTGCAGTGTATCTAACGTTCAATGACATCGGATGTGGATTCTCAGTGCTCACGTCAATATTTAACCATAAGGTTCTAAACATACGAGCCGGATGGTCCTTTTGAATAGTAACATGAAAATTAATGGTAAATCTTTTATAAGATTTTTGCATGTTATGTCTGTTAAATTTTGTTATATGGTCTGATTCTCTTGGCTTGCACGACGCACGACAAATAGTATATAAAAATTTTGTGTGTCACCGAATAGATATATCAAACGAATTGTTTTAATAAGCTCAGCGTCGTTCGGACCACCGAAATGGTCAAAACAATAGCAGAACTCATGACTCTCCGAATTTGAATAATAGCGTGAACAATTGAACGTAGTGCATTTAAAAGCCGATACAGCTATATGAATACAGGCTGTGTGTGTGACCCTGTTGCGCCTACGGGACCAGAGGCTGTGGGTGGACGGCATAGTTTCCGAACCGCCTAGAGAACGACAGTGGGTGTCTGAATGGAGCCAGTTAATAATAATGGTGAGATTTAATCACCGCCATAAAGGTTACACAACAATAGCAAGCATGGCTCTGGCTCGATCTGTAGAAGATCCTTTTGGAATAACATTTAAGGATAGTGACTAACAAACAGCTTTTAGGTAGTAGCCTTTTAGAAAACGTAGGTACGTACTAATCATTAATAAGCGTGCTTGATTTGAAAGTTCTAAATTCGTGATAAATTTAATATCAAAACGCTCAAAATCTAGATAACAAAAAACTAGCAGGAATCCGTACGAAATACTTCATCCTGTTAGCTACATATTTTGCACATGTCACATACCAGACCTCAGATGTCGACTGACAAAAAACAGAACACTTTGTAGCACATGTTTCGGATCAAATTCAGGCCATACTATACAGCTCGTATTACGCTAACCGAATATTGTTTCACAATATCTTTGGATCTAATTAAAAGATAATAGAATAAATTGTAATAGAAATAAACAAATTCCTGAAATGTAATTTTAAGGGGAAGCTAGAATTTAATTAAAGAATAAATTACATTGCGCAACCCTGTAATTACAAACACATCTGGTGTGGATGATGAATGTGTTTGTCGAGCTAACGACAAAAAAGATTTTAAAGAGAAACCTGCACGGGCGGAGGTAGCACGTGGGACGGCAGATGCGTTTGCACATCTTCGATTCAATATGCGACCCTTTAGCATAATTAACGTTGCGAGCAGCCGAGATTTAAGATTCCTTATTTCCTTTATTCCTAATTCTGTGCCTGCGGCTTAGCATGCGTTGGAATTTTTTAACCACAAAAGTAGTTATTGTGAGTTAACCATAAGAGATAGAGACGTGCTGTCGCGGACTTTTATGTAGTACTTTTATAGATCTACAATTTACTCATACATTACTTTAATGTATCTCTTTTGATTTATGTGGCACACACGACTAATGCTCCAGGCAGACGAGTTTGTTTACAACTGCCCGAACTATTAACAAAAAATCGTAATGTACTTTTAACCTAAACCTTCTGCAAGAATTTCACTACCTTTTAGAAAAAAAAGTACAAAAATCCGTTCCTTTGTTGTTGAGAAAATCGATCACATACAGACGGAAAGCTTTTGGGGACTTTGTTTTATAATAAGTATATAGATTTTGAGGCGTATCATTAATATGAATGATATAAATAATAGATAAGGTTTAATATATATGTCTAAGTTCAAATGAGGTCAAGTCCGGCTCGAAGGACCGAGTTTTTCCTTCGATTACTATCGCAGTCTTGTCGCCATTTATGGTAACCTGCGCGCGCCATGGATAAGTATTGACAACTGTGGGATACTTGACATTAATCTCGATCTCTATGTATTAAATATGAACTCTCTGTATTGGCTCATAACGTTTATATCCTTATTCGAATACCAAGAAGTTTTGTAGAAATTACTAAGATTACTAGATTTAGTTTTATATTTTACTAGCAATCGCCAGCGGCTCCGCCCGCGTGGAAAAATTAAAACCGTAATAGATTATTTTGATAGCCATAAAAATGGTTAAAGTGGGTTAACCTTAAAAGCTAGACATATGCTGTCGTCGAATTTTATTTAGAACTTTTAGAGGTGAACAATGTTGTAATACATGATTTTTTAATAACTTTCACCATTTACTTAGCGCACACAAGGAAAGATTTAAATCATTCCGTTTTCGTAATATTTTTATTGCTGCTCCTCTTCTATACATAACATAACTTTCCCCGATAAATGGACTATCTAACATTCAAAGAATTTTCAAATCAGTCCAGTAGTTCCTGAGATTAGCGCGTTCAAACAAACAAACTCTACAGCTTTATATATTAGTATAGATGTCCAAAACAATTGCCTATTTAGCAGGATCTTAGATTACTTGAATGGTGACAAAAGCAAAACGACGGTTACGTTAGTAAACCCAGTAACTACTTTGCCTAAGTTCTAAGTACAAACATGTAACACAATACGTTTATTTCAGAATTGTATTGGCGGTAACTTGTTGTAAGCACGTTGTGTATGCAAGCTTGAACAAAACTCAAACAAACTGAGGAAATAGCGCGGCACAGTGTTAACCCGTGTTTGAATAATTGTTCAGATGTTTAGGTATGAATATTAATGCGGCTTTGAATTTGTCTACCAGATGATGTTAAATTACGGGGAAGAATTTGTAGCTGTTGTTTTAACTAAACTAATTTGTGGGATCGTTCTAGCAAATAACATAATGACTTAAATGCTTCAAGTTCAATAAAATTTATGTTAATTGCAATTACATTGTAATTAACATAACTGCATAAAAATATAAAGAATTATAAAATTATAGGTAATAGACAAAGCAGGAACCAACATAAGCTGGCGGCTCCTGCTTTGCGCCTTGCCAAAGTACGTAAGTCGTGGGTTTGGGTATAAGATTCTATCATAAAATTCCGCAATCAATTTCAGCTTTGCCATTACGGCAGTTTAAAAACACTGTTAGCGATAGCCTAGCGGTGAGACTTTGCTAATTCCTAGAGGGTCATAGGTTTAAACGCCTGGAAGGCATCACTGGGTTTTTCTGTAAAAACTTATATGGCTAATTGATAATTTTTTTACAATTTTTTAAAATTTTTGAAATTTACTTATTTATATATTAATATGTTTATTCTCTTAACAAAAATGCGGATTACAACAAAGTAATTTTATTGTACCTTCTGTTTATATAAAGCATTTAGGATGATTGGTAAATGTAATAAAATAGCATAACAAAAATGCTTTCAGTGATTTGATTATAAACAAAGTACAGTTTAAAAAAAGCAAATACTTTAACATAACATCTGAAGGTATGTTTATTATTACAAAAGTAAAATTACAAGTCGCCACCCCATCATTACAGACTGGACTCGGTAAAAAAATAACCCAATCACAAACACGGGCACGCTTCCACCACCTGCCAGGCAGCTGCATGGATTTATAACTGACAGATATAAAATATTCCTCCCAGAGCTACCCTCGAATATGAGCAGATGGTGTTTAATAAAGCGCGAATTCTGAATGTCTTGAAAGATTTGCATTCACAAAAAACATTGATTGAGCACGAGATTTTTAGAATAATGTTACCTTGTTAAGGTAAAATGCATTTATTGATAAAGCATTTGGTTATATGATTTAAAAAAAAAATGTTTTTTTGTAATACAAAATTCATTTTGCAATATAAATAAAGCAAAAACACTATCGTCTTTTTTAATATTCAGTTCGCAAAACGCAGGGACTCTATCGTCTTTATATAAAATTTTATAACTTTTAATAATACTATCCTACTTCTGACCAAAGGCTTTCCTCTCCGTTTTTCGGAAAGAAGGATCAGAGCTAAGACCTACCACGCTGCTCGCCCTGGTAGGGTACACATATCCCCAGAATACTATAGAGATATGCAGCATTTCCTTACGATGTTTTCCTTCACCGAAAAGCGTGTGATAAATTGCAATTGTCAATTAGACACATTAGTTTCAACAGAAAAACTCATTGATGCCTGCCCGGGGTTTGAACCCGTGACCCGACACTTTTTTTTCTTAATAATACAATAACGATATCTGTGATGTGATACACAACAGATACCATTTGTTGCATATAACGACTGTAAATTCAAGTGCTGTATGGTATCCGGGTGAGTAGAATAGGCCACCATCATTTCTTAACGAGATGTCGCAAAAGGTGACTAAGTTAAGTGTCTTGTGGTATCCGGACCCTTATTTCTTACCAAGGTGTAGTAAAATACGGCTAAGGTAAGTTAACCGTGGGCAGGCAGCCGGTCGTAAAATACCTAACTAAATCATGTGACAACATGTTGTGCCGACCCCACTTAGAGTGGGATAGGGACAGGAGGATAACGATAATGCAATTACGGAAATCGTGATATGAGTGTACTATCATACACAAACAGTTATCATTTGTTGTATACAACGACTGTAAATTCAAATTGCGTGATATTTCAATACTAGTGGTACCCGTGACCTTTAGTATTAAATTACCCTCAAGTGACTTTAGCACTTTTAGTATTGGTTGCACATTATGGAACTGGTTACGTATGCTAATGAAATAACAAATAAATTCAGTGTGCAAATTAATGACGCATTTAACATGTTTATACAAATTCCTCAGTACCATATTGAACAACAAAAACCGTGTAATATTCTTTAATGTACCTAAATCCTCATTTGTTTCTAATGTCTCTATACATGTTACGTTCAAAATGTTATCAACGTTATTTATTATCATAACGTCAAGCGATATAATATTATCACATGTTAATTCGTTGTGAGTTTGTAATTAATTTATTATTTATCAATTTTCTTTGAATAAGACCCTAGCACGATATGGCCCGTTTCTTACATTGATTAATCTAATTTTACCTTTAATATCCTATTCCTTCCTTCAATTAATTGAGCTCTGGAAATTTCATTACAAAGTTTCCTTTTAGATTGTGTATTTCAGTTTTAAAATTTCATTAATTTTTTTATAATGCTTATCGTCTGATTGTTACGCTGATAAATTAGTTCCTTTCTTGGAGACCTTGATATCATAATTATTTTTATGTTGATGACGAAATTTGCTATATTAATTGTTTTTATCATCATAGTTATGAGTATCAACAAGTCTGTATATTAGATTTTTTTTTAATAATCTTGCGCTATGATAAGTTATGACTGCATTACTATTTAGTTTTTAATGATTCATTATAAATAATTTTTAATAACGTATCGTATAGACTACTATGTGATACTAGATCTATTTACCACTTCTATTTCTATATATCGTAATACAATATATTTTACAAACTTATCAGGATTTTTTTCTTTACCTCTCGTTTCATTCATTTCAACTTTTACTTATTATCTTTTTAGTCATTAATTTTTCATATGAAAAATATTTTATTTCATTTGATCGACTTTTAATTGATCGTTTAAAAAAAATTGACTGCACTTAATAACGAAAGGATTTATATCTTGGTATAAAGATAGTCTTGTCTTTGCTGTGTTCGTAAGAATTCCCCAGTGTAGTTTAAATTAATCAATCCTTAGCTTGTAAATTATAATTGTTTAATTATAATTTGCTAGTACTTAAAGATAAACAAGTATACGTACATCCGAACATAATTAATCCTCTATTTCGATGTAATGTCTCTCCGTCTGGAAGGAAATAGGGCTGAAAATAAATCGCCCTTACTCTTGTACTAAAATAGTCGAACGGACCGCCTCACATTTCTCTAGGACCATTACCATATCCTGCGCTTCAATATGTTAGTTGGAGTGAACGTGTCCGTTATACTGTATTAAAACTATTGCTTGTTCTGAATTACTAATAGTTACCGTTTTGTATAATTATATTTTGATAGAAAGTGTAGTGTAATTCAGAAGTCTCTTTTAGAGCTTGTCACGATTTATATGGGCTATATAAATATGTATTTACGAGGACATTACATTGTAAACAATAAATCAATGTTTCTGCACCAAATATTTACAAAGAAAACTTGTCTGTCTATAATGTTTTTGACTTGAAACAGTTAAATAAATTTAAATTGATAATTATATTGAAAAGGTTTCAAATCATTGTATCAATTAATTCAAGGGAAAGAAAATTGATTAATCTAAACTTATTATAAAACATAGTCCCTAAAAGCTGTCTATCTCTGTGTGATCGTTTTTGTGAACATTTAGATCGTGCAATTCTTCTGGAAGGTTTACGTTAATAGGATATATTTGTATATTGTTTTGAAGAGGTTGCGCAATTGTAGACAAACACCTGCTGGGAGCTTTAGTCCCGTGTGGTGCGTAAATGAACAGAGATTCACCAAAGTAATGTAGTAGATACTTTTAGATCTACAAAAATAATACAAAAAGTCTGCAACAGCATGTCTCTATCTATTATGGTTAACTCGTAATAACTAATTTTATGTTCAAAATATCAATAACATACATATGGGCGGCCGTAGGCACAGAGCGAGTTATCCTATGAAGATGAAGGCTTACTTGTTATGTTATTGTTAAATTCTATTATGATGTTTTAAGTTGATATTTATAAAGAAATGAAATAATTTTTAATCTTTCTTTGATTTCTGCAATACCCAGTTAAGATTTCTGATAAAATGTATAGTACTTCATATCTTTGTTGTTAGTACTTATATGTACCCATAATTCTGCAGGTTGATTTTTATCTCAACAAACGCAATTCCAGACATGGCTTATTTTTATCTTAATGTTCAATTACGCCATACTACGGGTGTAGTTATTATGCAATGACGTTTAATTACGTAGCGGAAGGTAATTTAGTTCACGCCAAAGCTATACAATATTGCTATTATATCCCGTGACTCGTGTATTGTAAGCTGACGAGGGGTGACATTACATCGTTAATCAATCCATTCTTCCCGAATAAATTTTTGATTTTCAATATGAATACCGCAGTGATTACTAAATCCAGTATTATCGGTAGACGATACGTTTCTTTCCCCCCGCGGGGAGGAAAAATCCCTAACGGACGCTTACCAGCCCGTACTGGTAAGGAGTGTCCGATTTGTACGGACTAAACGACCTCCCCCTGCTCGCCTAGGCCAACATGGAACCGCTAGCGTCAGCATTACTTCATGCGGGCCCTTTTTTCTAGTTCTTCCCTCTCCTCTCTTTTTAACATATTTCCACACTTTTGCCACTCGAACTCGCTCGATAACATGCGCCTTACCATGTTGTCTGGGTTTAAGCCCTCGTCATGGGTTCCTTGTACAGCATAACTATCGTAAGAATATATGTTTAAATTTTATTTTCGACGACCACGACACACGCCGTGTGGTATCCGGCTGAATAGAATAGTACCACCCTCATTTCTTACCGAGGTGTCGTAAAAAGCGACTAAGGTAAGTCGAGCCGCCGTGTCGTATCCGGCTGAGTAGAATAGACCAACCTCATTTGTTACCGAGGTGTCGTTAAAGGCGACTAATGTAAGTTGACCCACCGTGTGGTACCCGGTTGAGTGGAATAGACCACCCTCTTTCTTACCGAGGGCTCTTCTCTTACTCCTTTTACGACACCTCGATAAGAAATGAGGGTGGTCTATTCTACTCAGCCGGATACCACACGGCTTGAACGTCACGAACTATTAAAAAAAAATTGTGTTTTCTAGCTCTTCCAAGTTATGAGTCGCTTTTAACACTCGTGAGTTGTGTAAACAACATAACAAATTTTTTGAATTAGGTCACTTTAATACTAAGCGTGCGATTTATGCTCGACGCGTGATGGTTTGACGTATGGTATAATGGGAACAGATGTGATCGTACCTGTGATATACGCTTTCAATATCCGATGTCTCGGATGTGTTAGTTTTTTTTTTGTAATTTTCGAACTCTCACATTTTGCCTCAGGTTTTTTGTAACACCATTTGTTTGTAGTTAATTTGTTTTGAGAATAAAGCAGTCATGCCAGATGTTCTACTTTTTAATTTCCTTCCTTAACCAATTTAAGATAGATTATTAATTTAAAATAGCTTATTCTTTTCTCAGTTCAGATTACACTAAACGTTTAGCGAGTTTATCTTTGAGTTTTGATAAAAAGACACTATCAGCGATGACGTCAGTATTTGTAAATGTTACTTGAGTTATTGCGTTAAATTATTTGCTTGGTACTATTTGATTTGTATTGTATGTAATGGGTAACTTGTATCACTGTTAAACGTTTTAGAAATATATTTATTGCTCCTAAGCTAAGAAGTACGTATTGAATGAAATGATATTCTCTTTTAGAACGTATACTTTGAAAAAACATTATACGGTGTGACTTTAATTTTCTAATGCCAGAATTCCTTATGTATATCATAGTATATCATAAACTGCCTCACGGTAACAGTCGCAACGATAAACTAGCATGTCAGTTAAAAGTTACACATTGTCCTTCGAGCCGGATAACTGGCGAATATTGGCCATTTACATTATATAGTATATAGTAATCTATACTCGTATATAAAGCTGAAGAGCTTGTTTCTTCTTACAATTTTTTGAGTGTATTTTTTTTAAATATTTGAGTGTAAGAGGGACAATTTATCAAGGAAGGCTATAGACTTACATCACGCTAAGATAATTAAGAGAGGAGCAGCAATAAAAAATATTGCGAAAACGGCAAAATTAAAAGTTTTCCTTGCATGCGCTAAGTAAACGTTGAAACTTATTCAAAAATCTCTTATTAACTCACGATAACAACTTTTTTGTTCAAAATTTCAATTCGGAAAAAAATTGTGATACACTGATTTCTATGTGGGTGAAGCTGTTGGCACAGCTTGTATCATATATAAACAAGGATTTTATATGTTTTATTACTACTTTAATAATGTACATTTGGTAGTTCATTAATCTAAGTAATGTACTAGTATTCATCCCTTAAGCAATAAAAATAGCGTGAGACGCAGGTGTCTCTTCCTGGCAATCCGCCAAATTACGAAGGGAACGACTCTGACACTTCAAAAAGCTTGTTTTACTTCGAAACTATGCTGTTCTTAAAAGATTTACCGCTGCACAAAGGCATTTCTTTATGGGTTTTAGAACAAGATAGAAAATTACATTTTATGTCAATAAAATTTAGTTGGGCAATTTAAATTGATTCTTTTTTTTTATATTAGTTGAACTATATTGCCGTGATTTTTGTTTCTACATTTTTAATTTAATTTTTACATGCTGGTTATATTTGCATAACATTTATTATGATATAATTTTGCAATTTACTGTTGGTTTTATTATAGTTATACTTTTTACTCTGTAAAATCGTCACTCTCCTGCCACTATCCCACTCCACTTGGGATCGGTACCACATATTTTAACCATGCTGTGATGTGATTAGGCTAGGTATTTCACGACCGACCGCCTGCCTTACGTCATATTATTTTAGTAGCCTTTTTCGACACCTCGGTTAGAAATTAGGGTGGTCTATTCTTACTATTCTTTAATAAAAGGTTTTTAGTAATTTGGTTTAAAAATTACTAGTAAATTTGTTATCCCTTCCAGCTAAGCTAAAGCTTGTATTAGGAGTGGGTACACGTTGGCAGTATAATGACTGAGATTCGAACTCACGACCTCTTGATCGCAAGTCCGTTTCCCTAACAATTCCACAGGCCACCGCTTCATTCTACTCAGCCTGATACCACACTACGGATCGACTTACCTTAGTCGCCTTTTACAATACTTCGGTAAGAAATGAGAATGGTTTATTTTAAGCTGGATACCACACGGCACATTTTACCCTGTTAAATATAAAATACTTATTTAAAGAGATTACACTCTTTGTTCATATTCTGAACGATCATGGATCACACACGAGAGATAAAACGACTGAATACAAGCATGTTATCCGTTCAATTAGCATAATTTAAATTGTGGAAGTACATAATGAAATTATGGATGCCAAACATTTACATAAATTAAGAACAATTAAAAAAGCAAATCGTGTTTAGCCGGTACTACGAAACAATCTTTTGTAATCGTCGAAATCATCATGTTTAAATTTTTCGAGGCACATTAAGTTAACGCGGATGCAGTCTCTCATCTTAACCAAAAATATAAAGGTGAGCTTTAAACGACAAATGGTTTTCAGCGAGTTCTTGTTGATGTACTTTTTTAACTTATATGCACAAAAGTTTTGATACAATTATTGCCAAAAATTATTAATATTAAAAGAATCTATGTAATGTTAAGTGTAGAAAGCAGGCAAAGTTCATATTCTTAATACATTCAGGACCAGTCACTACAGTCACTACACGTATTATAATATACACACAAATAACACAGCACACAAGCACTATATGCACTCACTACGAGTATCTCTACCATCGTGTAGCCTCATAACCGAAAATCATCAGAAGGATAGGCTTCACGATAAAATCGTAATGAATTTCTTACTAGTACCCAAGCTATTAACAGTATAACGTATCGTTTTTTTATTACTTTACGTTGATGTTTTAAGAAGATATATGCAAAACTTTAACCCCATTTCATCCAGTGCGAATTAGTCAAGGTTCCCATTTTCGTTCAGCTCCATATCTGGCCCAGCTGACACTTGGAGTAATCTCGCCGCCATATAAGACTCTACAATTAGCTGTCATACTTGTTTCTTTGTGCACGCCCTGACTGTTTAATTGTATGTCTCGCTTTGCTTTTGTTTTGTTTTGTTTGATAACCGACTTAGCCCGTGCATAGTTTACTTTTTATTCCATTGTGTTCATAGCTTGTAATTTGACAGATTGGGAACCTGGGAATTACTAGCGCTAGGGAGTTCCTTTACAGCGTAAGTTTCAAACTGTTGTATTATCAAATGAACATCTAACTTCTAGGATAAGTATTGATTTGAACTCGTGTTCACTTAGTCTCTAGTTTGGTTATTTGCATTTGTTTGATTGGATAGCTAGTTCTTGTATATCAGTTGGTTTATTTGGACCAAAGAACTATGACATTTTCAGTTTTCTCCAAGCGCGAAATCAAATTTAAATATTGTAATAGGTTAGGTTTGTAAGAGACATCACTTTATTACCTAAATTCGATTTAAAACTGATAATTTTCTAACCAAGCGATAAGAATGATGTTCACTAAAGATTATACATATTAAATAAATTATATTAATTTGTATATATAATGCGGTGATGGCTCAGGTGATCCGATCATTTTTCCAAACTCACTTTATGCTGCGTTACTGTGTCCTTAACAAGAATTCGAGTGTTTTAAACACTTACGACAATCTATCGAGTTTCCAATAAAAAACGTACGTAATTGATAATTACAATTCGTTATTCGTTTTACGGTAAATGAAAAAGGAAATGTCCCTCCAGAATACTTGGGTTTCAATCCGCCTACGCGTATTGAAATAACGTGGTGTATCATATCTCCGATC
The DNA here is from genome assembly GCA_947086495.1 of Morpho achilles. NCBI lineage: Eukaryota > Metazoa > Arthropoda > Insecta > Lepidoptera > Nymphalidae > Morpho > Morpho achilles. Next base: position 13,439,824 of record CAMTZB010000013.1, read on the forward strand.
CTCTCTCCTAGGATGGAAAAAGCCTTAGCCAGCAATAACAGACCGCTACCTATACTTCCAATCAGTTAGTTACTAATAAATTATTGAAAATATAACTCATGTAGCTTATTGTCAATTGGAACTTACCAATGAATAATGGAAACGCTACTTCAAGAACAACGTATAATCTATTATCCGACCAGTCGTTAATACTGTCGAGATAGTATGATTTATTTAACAATTAAGCAAACGCAAGACCTGTCCGGGGAGGGACAAAATCTTCATCGGTTTGTCAACCTCCCGCCATAAATCTTACGAGAATTGCTTAATTTAAACGGAAAAAACATTTATACGGCTACAAGCTACAAGCAGGCAGCAGTTGTATATCTCCGGAAAGATAAATTGTAAAATATATTTCGTGGTCGGAAAGCACTTACAACGTATTAACGAAGTGAGTGCGAGGTATTATCCGTTTACTTTTTCTTTCTGCTATGTGAATTTTTGAGTTTAAAATCTTGTCTGGCGAGTCTGGCAAAATATTCGCGATGCTGCGGCGATCCGTAAATGCTATAAGTTAAGAAGTATATGCATACTAATATTATAAATGAGAAAGTCTCTCTGTTTCTATTTGTCTGATCGTCTGTAATAGTTTCATGGCTTACCTATTTCATCAATATCAATTAAATTACTAGGCACACATAGGATTAAAAATTAGCTTTTTTCCTATTGGAAAATGACAGAAACATAGTACTTATTAGGGGTTTTTAAATCTTTAAAGACTGTAAAGTAAATTCAGCTTAGAAGAATCGCATGTCCTAACAACGTGAAAATGAATCTATGTACAATTAAAATAGTGTCTTATTTATATTTATTATGAAATACAGGGTATGCGGCACTGCTTCCAGCAATTATTATTTAACCTTTATCAAGAGTATGATCTCATTGGCATTAGAAATTCCAATAGTACTAGTATTTTATCTTACAGTGCTATTTTCTAAAGCTTTAAAGTTCATAGGCGGGATAGTGGAAAAACAGAAGATCAACACCAATGACCTGGAAACAATAAACATCATAGAATAGTAAAACAATTAGTATTTAACCTATATCGAGAGCGTGATCTAACTAGTGTTAGAAATAGATAAAGTGCTATTGTAATAGATCCAATTATGCTATTTTCTAAACCGGTGTAAAGTTAAAAAAGCGTGATAAGTAGAAAAAGAAGCGATCAATAATAATGACATTAAATAAACTTCTTACAATAGAATAAAAAATAATAATCGAGTCATTACTTAACGAAGCGGATCTATGAATGACTTCATAAGCCCTTCAGTGCGTGAACAATAACTTTGTTTCAAACGATTTATATTCTAGACAACAAAACACTCGAACGCTTAATTTATGCCCTCAGATAGCGTCACGTTTTGGATGATTAACATCATTATCGGAAAGTCGTGTGTCGGATACCTCTTTAGAGGCATCATCGTATTTTGGTTAGCCTTACACGGTGCAACTCGCTTTGTTTTATTAATGTTAAATTTTTAACTATTGTAGTATCTATAGAACCTATATTACTATTTCCCACTAATTTGACTGTCTACAATTGAATCTAAATCGTGTTATGAAGTAATTGTATTATTAAAATTTAATTATTAGCAATTATGTAATTTGTCTCTGATATATATTATTTTCCAAAATACCTTTAATTTGTATTATGCCTTCACAACTTTATCCCACACCAATATCCTAGTTGATTGTGATTTTTGACCATTAAAAAAGTTAACAACTCGAATGTACTTTGCACCAATTTTATTTAATAAAATCTTGTGTTACATATTTGTTTTCATAAAACTCATATTATTAATAAAATAACCAATTTCATACTTTCTTTTTCTCACGCGCCCAAAATGTACCCAAAAGGAAGTGATAAATTATACCTGTATATTCACAATTCTAAATTAAAACAGCTAAGCGTAGACTAAAATTACAAATTGTATCACGTAGTTTTCTAATATTAAGGTGGAATTAAATTCCACCTTAACTCATTTGGAAGTCTCGTAATTGCGTCCAATATTATAACAGTAATGAGATTAAGTGAGTGAGTTTAATATTATATATTTAAAATACGGAACTACGTAATTGCTATTCAACAAATGGCAATAAAAAAAACTAGATCGCCATCGTATGCAAACATATTATTAATTTTACTGGTAGTAATAAATTTTAACTGGTTGAAATTTGATGAGAGCACAATAAAGCAGAGGTAGCGGCCGATGACGGGGCAATCCATCAAACGTCTTAGTACTATGAATACAGTTAACCTGCCTCCAATCCAATCAGCGTTTTTGTTAGATGTCAACGCTCGCTCAATAACTAGACGAGTGAATAGAATCGCGTCGTAGACACACACAATTGAGGCAAATAAAAGGCATATTAATCCTCAATGTTACACAATCGGATCCGAATCCAAATCGCTAAAAAAAATTTTAGCTCGAGGACGAGCTAAAATTTTTTTTGGGAAATTGTTTTTGCGTGATATGTAATTACGGCTAACGACTTTAATATGTGTTCAACATGTTCTATAGTATGCTTTTATTGAACTTGGCTGGGCGCTTTTTAACGGTACAACAATTCTGCTTTCTAATTTCGATTCGTCGTGGGATTTTTCAAGTACACGGTACACTCGTTACGATATCAGAATCTGATTATCAGGACAATAATAATTATGGTCATGCCATGACGCTTTAGTTGTTTAAATAAACGCAAATCATCTGGTACGGCTGCGTTCTTGGAAATGCAAATCGATATGGGTTAAAAGCTGTACTTGGACGGTCTTTAAAGAATCTGTAGTGTAATATTGTTGTTTCCACGTCGATTCGCCGCCGCGCGCTAACAAGGCGTGCACGACAACACCAGCTTGAGATTTACGGTATTGTTAGCGAAAAACGTACGGTACCGACTTTCAAAACCGATGTGGAATTCGATCAAATCTCTTTCGTTGCGTTTTCACCGTTTAGAAATAAGCAAGTATTAGAAACAAGGAATATCAAAATATTGTAACGCTTGAGCAGTAAAAATGAGTAAAAGCTTCTATTTTTTTAATGAGGATAAATAAAACACCTACTTAACTAATCCACTTGAGGCAAATCAGTTGAATTATGTCAAATACGTAAATAGGAATGTTTTCTTATCAAAGGAAAATAGATGTCATTTATTCTGCTGTATATACTACAAATAGCAAATTTCAATTTTGCTATTCTAAATTTCTCGAATATCCAATTAAAAACTTTTAGTATATATAGTTTAAACATGAAATTGCAAATAACAAATAGGTCTAATGTATAAAAAGGGACGTAAACAATGTTATTCTTAATGAATTGTAAGACGACATCATATATCATTAAACGATGATTTACAGTTTCATTGATATAGGCTTTTGTTGAGTTTCTAACCCACACCCTTTATGGCCTCAGGTGATTTAGGATTATCAACGAACCCCGCTTTCACCTGTGATGAATAACCTGAGCCCCCATCCTTGGCTCATGACTTGCTATCGACCTACACAAATCTTTTCCCTTTCATCGCTTTCTCCTCGTTGTTTACATGGTACATTTTAAAACCCTCTCGTTAAAGTGTCAGTGTAATGATCACGATTTTCGAAGATTTATGTCGCAGACGATATCAATGGTTCAATTCAGTCGGAACATCTACCGACAGTAGATTATCTGAATTATCGGTGGGCCAATTACAAGCGATTATATATATGCAGGATCGTTAAGTAATCGAAACACAATTCCGTATACAGTTGCGTACAATTTCATACAAGTATTCTATGTAAATTAAGTGAATTATCAAAAACAAACTAAAAAATTCACTTTCGATTTGTAGGGCAAAATATACCAGTACTTCTGGAGTTCTTCTGGTTAATTATTTCGAATTATTTATATTATGATTAAGTAAGTCTATTATTTTTTAAGACATCGTTAACCATATTTTTTATATTTTTGATCTTTGTGTCTTTTGTATCTTTTATATTTTTCCTTTTCCTATTCAAAATAGTTTTATTAAATCCTATTTTGTTAGTCATATGTCCTCGATCATTCTTGTAGATTTATGAAGTTGAAACCTCTTTCAAAGAAAACACCTTGCTTTTAGGTCCAATATGTCACAATTTTATAAATTATTGCTAGCCTTTGAAAATTGATTTCATGTGCAGTGAAAGCTCTAGATTTTGTACCATAATATTGTTTTTTACCCTAGTTGCAAAAGAAGGGTGTAATATGTTTAAAATGTATATCAATGCGGCAATTTTTGTCTGAAAACTGTCACAATGAAGATGGTTATAAGCTTAGTTTGGTGGAAATTACATAAGTCCCTAGGTCCCAGGCAATAAACTTTGTTTAAACGTGTTACGTACTATGTAGACAAATTGGCAGGACCTATTTATAATTAAAGTGGTACTTTCTCTAAGGTCAAATATTATTCGATACCGGTCACGCTAATGGCGCGCTTGTAATTCTGCTTCATACTAGTACGGATTTCTCTACTGATAAATTGGTCGAGTCAGTCCCCCTGTCTCGTTAGCGTTTGTAATCGATTCTTGGTTTTTGTCGTGCTTTGATTATAGCTCGCGTTTAGCGTTATTGGTGTTCGCGTCGCAATCGGTTAACAGAACAGCAGTGTCCGGTGAAGATTAATGACTTGAGTGTGGTCCTTTTTATACATTGGTATATTAAATTAATATGGTCCACGCATTAATCATTTGTTTGTCTATTCAGGTAATAACAATCTACATGTCTAACGTATATCCACGTCTTTGGTTCCGGTTGAACATCTTTCATTAAGTTGAATTTGTTTAAAAGAATTGCAAATAAAATATTTGCCATTCCATACTTTTAATATCTATTAGTATTTTATTTATGCTTTCGATTGCTACTTTTTAATATTTTATGTCATAGCTCCATCTGGATGATATAATTTTTTTTAAAGATAGTTAACCGACTGGAAACTACGTCAGCTAATTTTGATGTCAATGCTAAAGTTCGTACAGACAAATTTGTAGTTATACATAAAATATCTTAATATATAAGTATCAGGCAATCATATAAGTATCAGGTATACAAATGACAGACTTTTTTTTAAAAATTTTCTTTCACTTATGGCGTCAATCTCTTGTATCAAGCTATGTCAAATATGGATAATAGGGCATAGTGCATCGAAAACTTCTATAACTAAGTCGATAAAAAGAGTGTAGATTATACCCTGTTTCGAATATTCGTAATTTGCAAATAATGCACTAATATTATTCTCTTTTTTGCTATATTTTTAAAAATCTTTGTTAGCTATCAGTTGTAAGAATACCACTCTATGGCACGGTCAATAATATCACTGAACAACTTTCTTTATTAGCTTTAGTCATTACGGTCGCATTGGTTCCAGAGCTGACCTAAGTTCTTTCAATATTTATGACTTGTTATTTTTGAATGAAATACGAGCGGTGTCGTTGTCATTTACGATATGAACTTAAGCTTTATTAAGCTAGTTCTCTCAGAAGGATATCTCAAGAAATGCGATATTATAAGATGAATTTGTGTTTGCTTATAAGAAGTTTATGAACAAGATAAAATATAAGCAAAAAGAATTTATATAATACTCATTTCTCTAAGTCATATCCTGCGTATAGAATTTACACTAAAAGCTACTGCTTCTTACTATTTCATTGTTTGGAACAGGGTTAAAGGCTTGAAGCTTTCAAGTACCACGCTGCTCCAATTTGGATTAGCTGATAACTTATATAGGAGTTCAACTGAGAAATCCTTGGCTAGGTTTAAATGCTTATTACGTTTTGTCTTGATTTTTGTCTTGATTATTACTACTGAGGCTAAACAAGAAAAATGTTAGCTAAAGTATTTATAAAAACAAAAGAACTGATTGCGTCTAATACATACAGAAAATTAATTTAATAATGACATTCGCTCTTGACAGCCACTTATTTTTTCTTTTTTTTTTGTAAAAAATTACCGAGCAAAGCTCAGTCAACCAGGTTCTAATAATAATAGAGTACCACCCTCATTTCTTACCGAGGTGTCGTAAATGGCGACTAAGGTAAGTTGACCCACCGTGTGGTATCCGGTTGAGTAAAATAGACCACCCTCTTTCTTACCGAGGAGTCGTAAAATACGACTAAGGTATGTTGACATCAGGCAGGCGGCCGGTCGTAAAATACGTAGCCAAATCATATGACAACATGTTTGTAACATGTTGTGCCGACCCCACTTAGAGTGGGATAAGGGCAGGAGGATGATGATTCGCTCTTGACAGCCCGTGTGGTATCCGGCTGAGTAGAATAGACCACCCTCATTTCTTACCAAGTTGTCGTAAAAGCCGAATAAGGCAAGTTGGCGTCAGCCAAGCGGCCGGTCGTAAAATACCTAGTCAAATCATGTGACAACATATTTATACCATGTTGTGCCGACCCCACTTAGAGTGGGATAAGGGCAAGAAAATGATATTTGCTTAGGACAGCACTTTCTGCCTCTGTACAATTGTGTCTTTAAAAATTCGTAGTCTAATTCCAGTTCAATTAGATTACATCACTGAAATAAAACATAATGATGGCCATGTATCTAATAAAATACCAGATTAAGCGAAATGTTTCACACAGTATTCGTGTGCAAACAAAAGCGGCCCCACATTATTGGAGCATTTTGAAAGGTAATATTAAAAGTTATTTCAGTTCCACAAGTCGCGCGCAAACCAAATATTCATGGAAATCGCGTTGTCAATGGTTAAAGTTTACTCGTATAGAGTAGCGCGATGCAGGCGATAAACTCGCCATATACGGACCACACACGCTCGCCTACATCACGAACTAAAGGTGGAGACAGATGTATAAAAATGAACCGACTTTTATTATGAATATCTTTGTGACCGAGATTTGCTCAGTGATTTTTTACAAAAAAAATAAAAAACTTAAAAAAACAGAAAAAATAATTATTTTGTAAAGTATCAAATCATAGGCATTCACATTTCTCGAGGCGGCCCGTTTCTCAAATAAGCTACGCCGACTTAACAGTTAGTGGCGAAAATTCAATTCAATATAAATGTTTGTGTTTTTTAATGGCCAAAAACAGGTATAAAACAATTTTTTGTTACATAAAATCTAGCTAGATAAATTTTCTCCGCCAAAACCCCTGAACCTGCTGAATTTCAGAAAAATCGTTGGAGCCGTTTCCGAGATTCCGAGATCCGAGAAAATATATATACAAGATTCATTTCAATATAAAAGATATACTTATATATATCCTCCTGCCCTTATCCCTCTCTAAGTGGGGTCGGCACAACATGTTATAAACATGCTGTAACATGATTTGGTTGCGTTTTTACTACTGGCCGCCTGCCTGACGTCAATTTACCTTAGTCGTATTTTATGACACCTCGGTAAGAAGGAGGGTGGTCTATTCTACTAAACCGGATACCACACGGTGAGTCAACTAACCTTAGTCACCTTTAGACACCTCGGTAAGAAATGAGGGTGATCTAATCTACTCAGCCGGATACCATACGGCGGGTCGACTTACCTTAGTCGCCTTTTACGACACCTTGGTAAGAAATGAGGGTGGTACTATTTTACTTAGCCGGATACCACACGGCTATTTATTATGATATATTTATACTCTATTATTAATAGTACCTAGGTGGCTGAGCCTTGCTCGGTAATTTTTTACAAAATAGAAAAGAAAACAAAAAAGAAAAAATAATTGGGCGGTTGGGGGTCGATCTGAGGTATTTTCATTGCGCGTGACTACCCGTTCTCCGAATAAGCTACGCTGACTTGACAGTTTTCGGCAAAAATAGTCTTTTATATATTCGATGTAATTTTTTTAATTTCCAAAAACAGGGATAAATTTTTTAAATAAAAATTAAAGCATATCCCCACTACAACTTCCTACATGCTGAATTTCAGGAAAATCATTGAAGCCGTTTGCGAGATTACAAAATATCAAAATCAAAGATCGAGATCAAAATATATATATGTATATATTTACTAATTTTAAATGTATACGTTCCCACAAACTAATACCGATGTCATATAGATTCACGTGTTTGGCTTAATTAATATTGAGAACAAGATTAATACTTACTCAAACACCGTCAATTAAATGATGCGCATTGAAAGATAAATAAAGTTGGCTTTTATAGAACGTTATCATAGCATACTATAGTATAACTTCAATTTTTTCTCCGGGCTCCTGTCGTAAACAGTTTTATTCCTGTTTTCGACAGTCAAACTAAAAATTCTCCGAGTTAAATGCTTCGTTCCTTTATATTCTCTGCAAATAACAGAACACTTTGTTTTGACTAAATGCAACGGATGTTTAATTAATATTCATAATTTATCCATCACCAATCATCTTCCACATTAATGGTTATGATTAAGTAAATAATGGAACAGCTGTGCACACCTTAGCCAAAACGAAACGTCGAATTGCGTAAAGATATTATATACGGCTTACGTGTTGATACAAAATAGTTTCATATCATTAACCTTATTTGTTTTACTCGGTAGAATAAGATACCTGTTATGACAACATGTACATACATAACCCAAATTTTTAACAACACTTGACTGGGTACAAGCAATTTCCTTCCGAGGTCTCGTTTTATTTCACCGATTTACATAACTTTGTGTGTAGAAATAATATGTTCAATGTATTAATATAACACATTTATGTTTCCGATTCCAAGGTCCCGAAATTAGATAATTAAATATATGGAACAATAACACCCACGGTGACTGGCACGTAGTAAACATACAAAAGTAAATATATAGTAAATATACATATACTATGTTTAAATAAAAACATAAATACAGCCAGAATTGAAGAACAAACAAATTGTTATTTTTAATATAATGTTTACCTTCGGCGTTTAATAGACCCGTGACCTGTGAAGCAAAAAGCAGGCTTACTAACTGATGCATCACCAATATTAGGAATAAAGCTCTCTGTTGAGTAAGCCAGAATATATTTTATTTACTATAGAATGAAGAATTAAATAGTCTGTTCTACATTCTATCCCATCTCCATCTAATGTTCTAAAAAAATGTGATATATTATGCTAGATACAATCGCCGTTGCGTGAAGCAGAGTCGGAGCATAAAGTTTAAACAACCGAACCTAAATATCTATCCAGCAAATACGTTAATAAACTGACAAACAACCCTAAAAAATTTATAGCGAGCATATATACTCAAAGCTGTATAAATTTTAATTGGTCAATATTAAAAAAAAACCAATTTTTTTATCAGTTTTTTTACACATTAATAAATGAAAAAGTTGTTCAGTCACCACCTTTACACGTTGATCTTTTGCACTGTATAGCCACTGCGTTAACCGACCCGCCTCAATGCCGCGACTGTCTGTAGCCCGTATGTCTTTTATTCATGCCATACAAACCATATTTTCGTTGATAATGTAGAACAGCTTATGTTCTCATTATTTCTGATTTATACGGCGTTTCGGTTCTCGATAGCGTCATTTATACGCGCCAAAACTAGCTAGATATTCTCTAACAGAACCCGCCTTATATAGCCGTATAACGGAAACGAAGCTCAATATAACCCTTTTATACAAAGACATATTTCTATGGTTTATTTTTTAGCGTATATTTGTTACGTATAAGCGTATATTTCATCTCTTTCTTAGTTTTAGCACTAAGCCACTTCAATCTGATATACACCTACTGTTTAAAGAACATGATGGCTTTCCGACATAACAAATCATACCTGGCTTTATCTATTACTATCCAATATCCATTCTAATATTAATGCGAAAGTTTGCCTGTCTATAAAGCGTTCACTGCTGATTCCCTGAAGCTATACATATGAAATTTGGTACAATCAATGTTTATATACCTACTGAGGTTTTGCTAAAACACAAAAAATATTTTTTCCTATACAAATAATATAGTACATAAATTAAGGTATTTTAACACTTTAGTCGACGCGAACGAGTACTAGTAGTAAATTATAATCTGTAAATGTGTACAAAATTAAATGGTGCTTTCTATGTATGCTATATGAAAGTTATAAAAAAAAACTAGTTCAAATTTCACCATCACGAAAAATGACGTCCGTTTTGAAAATAAATACCTTTCGAGCGGGTTGTAACTGTAACAAGCAGTATCAAATCTAAATAATCTTTATTCAAACTATTTTTTTACCAATTTTGAATCGTCAAGGATCAATATGTTTAATGAAGCTACAACTGGTTCGGAATGTTGCTCTTACCGAGAAGAAACTCGGTGATCAATATTATAAACATTTTAATTGTACTTTATTAAAACGCAGTCTCGTATGAAGCTGGAAGGATTTTACAAATCCAGGCATTTTTATTATCCAAATAATCTTCAATTTCGTAATATGCTTTCTGATTCATGAATAGGAAAGTTTGTAAATTTCCGCGTCGATGTCCAATATCGTCCTCCCCATATCTCACTCTTAGTGCGTCGGCACAACATGTTATAAACATGTTCCAATATGATTTGACTACGACCGCCTACGACGAATTAACGACCGTTCGCCTGCCAGACGTCACCTTATCTTTGGTATTTTACGACACCTCGGTAAGAAATGAAGGTGGTCTATTCTACTCAGCCGGATACCACATCGCGGGTCGACTTACCTTAGTCGTCTTTTACGACACCTCGGTAAGACAATTTTGACAAATCATTCTCCTGCCCTTATCCCACTCTAAATGGGGTCAGCACAAAATGTTTGAACTATGTTTCGATGTGATTTGGCTAGGTATTTTACGACTTGCCTGACGTCAACTTAACTTAGTCGCCTTTAACGACCCTCGGGAAAGAATAAGGGGGTGGGGGTCTATTCTACACAGCCGGATACCACACGGCTAGTGTCGATGTCCAAAATATTTTTAGTTTTACAGCTGACGATGCAGCGAGATATGCTTGTAGTCATTACGCGGCCAAATTATTAATGAAAAGATCCTTTGAAGCAAGGTAACTGATAAGTGAAGTGACAGACGGGATACACAGTTCTAACAACCGATGGGTATTGGCCTCCCAAGAACGACGATTGAAAAGAAGTGTTGATTCTGAAAAGTCATTTGTTGTTAGACCACCCACTAGATATAGGAAGTTGCTCATCACAAACGGCACAAATCGGGCGTCGTGAAAAGCTTGAAAGACCTTATGGATAACTAGCTGTCCGGCCACACGTTGTTGTGGCTCAATTTGGTTCCGATTTTCCTTTCATACAAGAATTCAATGGTAAAACAAAATTCTTCGACCGCCACCCAACTTTACAAGAACATCCGCTTGGTCATTCAAAGGATTGTTTCAAAATTTCATAAAAATCAGTCCAGCCGTTGCAAAATCTATAAGGACAGACAAAAATTCATATTTCTATATTAGTAACTGTACAGCCATGCGTTGCTATGGCTCGGTCTTGTTTCGAATCGCCCTCGAAACAGAACTCAACAATAATAAAAAAAAATGCTCCGATCGCCACTAAACTTTACAAGAACATCCGCTGGATCAATCTAAAGATTATCTGAAAATTTCATTAAAATTAGTCCAGCCGTTTTAAAGTCTAAACGGACATAATGATACTACTTCCTAATATATAAAAAAAAATATATATATATTAGGAAGTAGATGGACGTCCAGTATCAGACATCCCATTGTCCATAAAAAAATACAAGATATCTATTCGACTTTTTTAACCAATACTATAATATAACGTAGTACCTATCAGGTCTACCTCGTCTTTATAGTCATTACCATGTACACAAAGTTCACTATCACTTAAAGTATGCACTCGGTAAACTCTAAATATTTTCGTATCGACATTCCTTTCGTTCATTAAAAGGATTTCCAAATTAGCTTTGTGTATTGTAAACATTATTTGACTTCCCGTTTCGGACTTAAATCGGGTTGTTCAAACATGTCCTTCAACGTCTGAGATGTTTAGTCTCGAGTGAAGTGATTCTAGCGGATTTCGGTTGCATACCTTTAACTCTAGTATATTATTCTTACCTAAATTTAGGCTTACTATAATATAACGTAAAGCCTACTGAGAATTTTGGAATGATACTTGAAGGTTAAAAAGTAGCGCATTGTTACTATCAAAGCTGGACATAAAAACTCATTGCCTTATGATTTAATGATTGAAGCTAAGACCTTTGCTTTTATTAAGGTTATTTAAATACACAATATCCCAGAAATTCGATGTTGTTTTATTTCCATGACTGTTAACAGATAGATTCTGCTATCCGCGATCCTCCTGTCACGAATTTTAATACTATAAATGTATGTCCGTCTATTGGTCTGTAATTTATCTCGGATTATGGACTAATAGTTATGAAAATAAGCATAATTAGTAGGAAATCCGGGATAATATAAGATAAAATAGATCCATTTTTCTTTCGAAAAAATAAAAACACATTTCTTTATGGAGTGTACTTAAACGCTTAAGTTACGAGTAATAATATAATTAAATTGTCACATTTTCAAATGTCGTTTCTTTCTGTTGCCAAAACTGCTGGATCATGAAAAAACCCTCGCTTGCAAGTTATCTCAAAACGTAAACCTTTTTCCTCTCGCAACTTCTTTTGCACATTTCGTTTACCGCTTACCCTTTTCATGGAATTAAAGGTGACATTCCGTTTGTGTAAACTCGCTTTTATCGCTTGTCTGATGTACGATTTGGTGAAAGTATATAAGTGGTGCATATTTTATTACTCGTACAAATAACCTTATTATTAGTTAAACTATTCGATTAATAAAAGAAAGATGCACGGAAATGAATATTGAAACATTTTTATATTAAGTCCTATATTAGTAATAATGTAAACTTCGATATGCAACAAAAAGCTGTTCACGATTATAGGGGAATGAAAAATCGGACCATATATAATTCCATTTTATTTATTATTAGTTTTTAAACCTAATTATCTCTATAACAAACGCGAACTTGAAGATTAAATAATTAACTTTAATTTACGAATACTTCACCTGATTTTTCGGCAAGTTATTTCTCTTTTCTCGATTTTGAAAGATTTCTCGATCTTTCATCGAGATGTTATTTTATTTATTTATTTAAAACTTTTTATATGTGCATTTTACATTAAAAAAAATGGTTGAATGTTAATTTCTACACTAAGTTGGCCTTATTGCTATAAGCTATATATGGTAGTAAGTATAAGTTTTTTGGATAAGGTTGCTTTGATGTTACTAGAGAGCAAATTGAATTTTTATATAGTACTAGAGGTCCGGCTACGCGTAGCTGTGGCTCAGTCTGCCGCCAGAAACCAAAAATGTTATTGACAGTTCAAAAATGCTCCGATCGCCACAACAGTTTACAGGATCATCAGTTGGATCATACTAAATATTGTCTTAAAATTGCATTACAATTGGTCCAGCCATTTTAAAAATTTATAAGGAACATACATACAAAAAATCATTTTAATATATCTAGATTATTTAAATTAAATTAAATAGGTATTATTATCAGTTGTAACAGTTATAAATGCAAAACATTTTAAATTAGTCTAGAAATGATTTCAAAAGTGATTATCATTTCCAAAGATAACAGTCCATTATGTTGCATAATAAAATCGTACATACAATATTTTGCTTTAACCTTTTTTTTACACGGACGTAGCAAGTAGTTCTTAGAATGAGGATGTTCATTAACCACGATCTAGAATGGGTCAAATCCGTTTTTAACGACCCCAGCAGGAAGTTCTAATTCTATAATTGTTTGGAAAACATCGTTCGGTCAATAAGAAGTTTATGGGTGCGCTTTGTTATGCGGTTCTCATTCGGTAATGTTCATTTCTTTACGTATGTTTATTTGTTTTAATCTACAGTATTTATTATAACCTTCGGCAATATTTATTATAACGTTTTTTTGTTCTTTCCTGTGCCGTGTAGTATCTGGCTGAGTAAAATAGACCGCCCTCATTTATTACTGAGGTCTCGTAAAAGACGACTAAGGTAAGTCGACCCACTGTGTGGTATCCAGTTGAGTATATTAGACCACCTTCATTTCTTACCGAGGTGTCAGAAAACCTCACTCACCTCACACCTCAGAACAGAAACACCTCGGTAAGAAATGAGGATGATCTACCCTCATTTCTTACCGAGGTGTCGTAAAAGATGACTAAGGTAAATTAAAGATAGCCAGGTGGCTGGTCATAAAAAATAGCCAAATCATGTAACTTCATGTTAAAACATGTTGTGCCGACCCCACTTTTTTTGTTTCCTATAAAATATATCTGCGTGGCTCGTTGGCGCAGTTGGCAGTGGTCCTGCTTTCGGCTCTTCGGATCGTGGGTTCGAATACCGCAAAGGGCCAAAATTATCTATACATAATGTGTTGCTTCTTAGAGTTTTGGGTCATACAAAATTGTATTTCAAATTATATATGTAAATATTTACCAGTTGTCCGTCACCCATAACACAAGTATTATGTTACTTTGAGGACGGACAGCATTGTGTGTAACTGTCCTATATTAAATAATTTATAGAATTAGGCGTTACTTTGCGGAGATTCGTAATAGACTACTAGAGTACTAATGAAATTATGTTGCCATAATCCAGAATTAAATAAAAAGACAAAAAAAATTATTCTAAATGTAGATTATAATATATGTATGCGAATTATAGCGAAATATTTTTATTATTACTTTTGTCTTATGTATATATATTTATTAAAATAAAGGAAAAAAACCAGTTTATATTATGTACCTACAATAATATGAGACAATAGTATGTCAAAGTGACCCGTATCAGTTCTTCGAAACACATTATTTGCACTACTGACAAGCTATCGTTGTCTAGCCACTTGAATTGGCAACTTGAGTATTAACCACTTTACAAAGTATACTTTACAGTGACACACTTGAACTCATACTCTAATATTGATGATGTCAGTAATGAATTTTTTTTGTTTTTTTAAACACACACGGTCGTCCGTCCCCAAAGTAAGTAACTTAATACTTGTGTTATGGATGACAGACAACTGATGAGTATATACTTATATATTTTTAAATACATACTGAAATACACACATGCTCAAAGACCAAAAAATTAAAAAATAAACCGCGACCCGCGGATCTGAAAGCTGGTCACTACCCACCGCACCAACGGGCCAGTCACCCAATTAATCAAAAAAAATATTTAATTAAGAATCCCGTTAATGTCCTTATGCAGACCAGTCCCCTGCAGATAGAAGGATTTTAAAGTTATGTCCACGACGGAAAAACCCCTTATGGATCCCACCGCCTGATGGTGACGAATGGCGGGTATATTGGACTCGCACTGATTAAAACACCTGAGTTCTCCACCACGCTGCTGGTGGCGGGGATGGCCTTTAAACATATTGCCCAATTCCCGCCAGCAGCAACTCTGAACACTAGTGTGCGCAACCTCTGGGTGGGGATCTCTCTTAAAGTGGCCTCTTCCTCCGCTAGACCATGCATCAGGAGCACCAGATGCATCGACCGCTTCTGGACCTTTTTAGATGGGCACTCGGTAATCCATGTCCATAGTGCTGCTATGATACGGATTAAGATGACAAGTAAATCATGGTTTTCTCCTAATATCTTTCTGCGCCTTAAGGCGCACGATGAAGTGTATAAGTTTTTATAGCTAACCCAATAGTTGAACCTACGAATCTCTGGTAAGTTGACGTATCCTCAAGATCGCGGTTATATTAATAAATACATTAAATATACATTTCTATATAAATAAATATATTTTTCAACACATATATACAATATTTTCTTTCCAACGAATGAATTTTGAAAAGGCAAAGACTATCTTAAATCGTTCCGTTTAGGTAAGCAAATTATATTATGTTGTTTATAAATAAGTTCGACAAGTCACGACATTGTGATGTTGAACGGGCGACCCACACGCAAATTTTACGCTAAGTAACCGTAATAGTCGGCGAGCCCCTAAAGATAGCCCTCAATGTCATTAACTAACTGTTCAAAGTACTCTAAATTTGTAACAGAGGAAATTATAAATTCAAAACAATTAAAATATTGGTTTTTATGTTTATAATACAAAACATTTTACGCCAGGATAATGTTCATGTAGAACTTAAACTTATCTTTAAAATTAACTCTATGTCAGTTGCAAGCCAAGTTTATCAGAGACCAAAACAACTTGCTGCTTGAATCAAACGGTAAAACAGCGCATTTCTTTGTCAGGTTGCTACTAAGGGATAAAACTAAAAGATGACAATTGACAAAGCCGGTCGTCCACCCGCGCCACGTCGTACATCTACGTATAGAAGCTACGACGAGCTCGGTACAATAGACAGAGGAAGGCCTCTAAGATATCGACATGGGGGCATCGAAGATTTATCCGGAATAGAACATCTACGACTAAGAGCTCACGACACTCGCGAAATGGACAATATTACTGTTATAAGTTCCGAAGAATTGCCTAAACCGAAAAGAAAAACTATCGACAGTTTGGCAAATGGATTTAGAAGAACCTTTTCTGTGCGTAGTAGAAGGCACCAAGAAGACATTCCTTTGGACACGTTTAATGTAACTTGTGAGGAAAATTTTGCGACTGTTCGAGGTGCTCCTTTTGGTAGGCGTAGATCCTTGTCCAGAGACAGAGGGTCATCGCTACTTGGAAGAAGTTCTTCTGAGGGGGACGTAAGGATTCCTCTTCCTCGAGCACCGTCTGCAAATCCGACTCCAAGACTGCATCGCTGTCTTCGAGCCCTCGGAGGGAGTTGGAAAAATCTTCTCTTATGTGAGTCTTCGTGACATGTAGCTTAAGCTTGATTCACTCATTAACTCAAGGCATTGCGCTCATCAAGGGCTCCAGAAGTTAATTAACTGCCCTATTAACCATGTGTAAAAGAAACATAACATATGCGTAAACATTTTTAACCTTTACAAATCCGGTTCCAAATCTCATTATTCTTTTATTTAAGAAGTAGTTAACAGTTGACCGCGGTGCCACCGTCCGAGTTAATTATCAGTAGGACGGGTACAAATTACACCGGGAAGCTCAGTTAGTTTAAATCTGGTGGTAACCGCACAATTTAAACGAATTAGACTGTATCAATTATGTAAATGCTTTGTCTGTGATCTTTAATTGCATAAGGCAGTTTTATGGGAATATAAAATCTTATAATAATATATCTATTGATTTCTATATTGTTGCCCTAATTGTTGACCAAATAAAAAATACTTAGGAATTAATATTGTATTTTATATTTTTACAAATAATTCTATTAAGGTGAATGACACTAATATCATATCTAGAAATCATTTCTTGGAACAAATAGAAAATATAATATGCTGCATCTAGATAGGTGCTTGGTTATGACCCTCAATTACAGAAGGTTCAATGCCTACAAACATAACATAACTACGTCCTACACATCGACCCTAGCATCGATAGGATTTTCATTGGATAAGGATCCACTAACCTAGTCCTTAATGCAACTTAATATAGCCCTATTTGCATTGACATAATTTTTGAATACAACTCTACCCACAGATATTTTAACGCCCCCGACAAGGAAATATAATTATGCATTAATATATTGTTATCTTTTATATATTCGATAGTTTTGTGTGGGATGCTAACATGTTGTAATTAACATTAAATATTTTTCTTTACTAGTATCGGGTAGAAAAGACCTTCATTTTATAAGTATGAGTAAATATGAAACTTTGTACACTAGATGTGTATAGATTAAAATAACGATAATATAAAATAACATACGTGCAATTAAGCGAGACAATTCCGTATATTGTGGAATAGTTTTGAAAAATTTATCCATTGCAGGCTTATAATCGATATGAAACTGTTACGGGAATCTATTAATGTTAAAGTTATATCAATTATTTGTACTTACTATTTCGTTTGTACGAATGAACTCACGTGTTACTGCCCTCATTAATCTAAAGTAACTGCATATGACTATCTTGCTGCTGGGCATAGGCCAGCTCCTCTCTACTTGATTGGAGAGAAAGGTTTAAGCTGTGGCCCAGCCAGCTGCTCCAATGCGGATTGGTAGATTACGCATATCTCCTGAATTCTCTAGAGACATGCAGGTTTTCTCACGTTGTTTTCCTTCACCGATAAGTGTGTGATAAATGCAATCATTAATTGGATACAAAAACTAATTGGCGCCTGCCCGGGGTTTTGAACCCGTGACAGTATTGAAAACTACTCTTTTTATATGCATGCTCTTCACACAATCCAATCCTTCAAATCTCTTTTAGGCCTCCCTCTAGTCAGGTATCCATTCACATTTATATTTAACACTCGTTTGGTCACATGATATTCATCCTCATCATTACATTTCCATATCATCTTAATCGTGCACTTTTCTTCTTTTCTATAATGGGCGAAACTTTCACACTTCCCCTTATCCCATAAACTTAGTGTTAAATGAGCTTTGATTGTACCAAATTTAATCATTATTCATTTAACGGTTACGGTTTGAAAGCGTAGCAAATAGACAGAAGACTTTAGCATTTTATAATATTAGTATGGATAGACTTATTACGTATTCAAGAAATTGATTGAATGATTATTTTATTTCGATTTACGAATGGTATCAACGGGTATGTCGTGACATACATACGTCGAGTAAGACCTAATAATAACTTTAATTAAATTAATTTATGTAACTTCGTCCGCCATTGATTCACCTTAATCTGTATCACATTTTTCACTTGTATGTTATCTTTTAACGTTACAAGGTAGTTGATATGAAGAATAATAAAACATTTGTCATTTATTTTCATACTCTTCTAATTTTGCCGTATAAATATATGAGATTAGTAATACCCGCGATTTCGTTAGCGCCAATTTAAGTGTTTCAGTTACCCAATTCATCCGACTTATTTTTTGCCCAGTTCCCAAAAAAAGATATTTTTTACACTTATGTTACCTTGGCTTATAAGGTTTCATCGTGACAAATTTTATATTGGTTTAGATTAACTATGAGATAGATAGACATACTTTCCCATATTGCTATGGTTGAGTATCGCTTGGTAAACGAATATCTTAGATGTAATAGAAAAATAATATTTCGTAACCTTCTTTATAAAGTGCTTTATTATTTCACATTGTATTTACAACTCTTGAGTTAAGTTCGGTTCTTGATCTACTCGAGACTATAAGACTGAGACTAGTGTATCGATATTCCAGTCTATTAATCCATGAATAATTCTGTATTTTTTTGTATCTGTCTGTTAAGCTTTTAGGTCTAATCTTCTAGAAGAATATATATGTAATTTCATAAAATTTAAGCTTATATACCGATCTTTTATATAGAATATAAAATTCCTGTTTTTCCTTCGAGAATGAGATTTTCATTTCTCTATATTTTTTTAACGGTGGGACTTTGATGATAAGTCTCAAAATCTTTAATATCATTAAAAGCAATGTTATAAATCCCAGTGAGATTATAAACTCGGCGATAACTGAAAGTCACTTGCAAAAATTGATATATTATTGGCTGTGTATTTAGATAGGGGTGTCAGATTATCTCCCATGTCGTGTTTAAGCCTGTACAGCGAGTGGTCTCATTTAGGAAATTGCCTTTTTAATTTTCCGCTATACCGGGCTCACAGCCTCCCGAACAATGGCGGGGTTCAAATGAAAGGCTGTTCTAGTTCCGTTGATGACAGCTAAAGCGTACACCCTACAAAGAGTACAATAACTGAACGCGTAGAAAGGAATGATGTATCGTAGGATTTTTCATATCAAACTGCAAGGGTAATGGTTAATTGGTTTCCTTATGGTAGCGTCAACTAATGGTGTTAGTTCACGCCGCGACAACGCCGTGTAAAGAGCTCATGATTATGGGCCCCGTATGGGCGTGAAACGGTAGTATAGCTGGTTCTATATATTAACTACATTAACTGTTAGTATGGATGCATTGCCTACCAATCCGCATTGGAGCTGCATGGTAGGTCTTAGCTCCAACCCTTCTCTCCAGGAACGGAAGGAGAAGACCCCTGCTAAGGTCATGGACGTATTTGTTAGCCTGCTCGTGCTAAAGCTGTGATAGCCAGTGAGACCCCGCGACTTTTTCGAGGGGTTAGGAGTTCAAACTCCGGGCAATCACCAATGACTTTTTCTGTTAAAACTTATGTGTCTAATAACTGCGATTTATCATAGGCTTTTCGGAGAAGGAAAGCATCGTGAGGAAATCTGCATATCTCTAGATTCTAGCGATATATGTATCCTACCAATACGCATTAAAACAGCGTGGTAGATCTTAGCTCAAATCCTTCTCTCCAAAAAACGGAGATAAAAAGCCTATGCCTGGCGGTGGGATAGTATAGGCCGTGACTTTACCTTTATGGACATATTTAATTAGGTTAGAAAATGATAATTCTTTCAAGTGGTATCACATTTAGCCTCATTCAATTTCCGATTCATAGCTTATAAATCGCCTTGTGTCGTGGAAATAATATTAAGAGGGGGTCTTTTATGTCAGCATATATTCTACATGCATTGCCGTCGGGATGACAGTTAATTCTTTTAGCTAGATTGCTTTTGTTCGCCGCATCCATTAGTTTATCCTTATGATTGAACACTTATCTTAATACATATACAGAGTTATTTATGCTTTGGGTGTATTTGGATTCGAACAAAATTAGAAAAACAGCTTTAAATAACCAGTTTCTTTAAAATCGACGTTTCATCCCTTTGATATATAACTTTAGTGATTTTTAAAACTTTGATACTCTCTATTGTCTATCTCTCTTGTTCAATCCCTATGTAGGCAGGAAGTATTTAGTCTATTAGCACTTCGTGAAGAAACTTGCATATCTCTGTAGTATTACTGGGATCAATCAATTCCATTCAATAATCGTTTCAACTGGGTTAAATTCAAATTGGAATTCAGCTAAGCTGTCTAAGAAATGTTCTGTAAGAAGTTTAAGCTCCAACCTTTCGCTACAGAAAAGAGTAGCAAGAAAGACATTCCGTCGTTGCTTTACTTTCTAAGGAATGCATCTTTACGCAATAAAAGTAAAAAGTAAGTAGCGGCCTGTTACTATCCCACTGCTGAGAATAGGCTTCTTCTTTCCGTTTTTCGAGAAAACAGTTGGAGCTAAGACTTACCACGCTGCTCCAATGCGGATTGATAGGTTACACAAATCTCCAGAATTCTCTAGAAATATGCAGGTTTCCTCATGATGTTTTCCTTCACCGAAAAGCATGTGATAAATTGCAATTGACAATTGGACACATAAGTTTTAACAGAAAAACTCATTGGTGTCTGCCCGGGTTTGAACCCATAACCTCCTCTAAAGAGTCGCATGGTGTTATCGCTGGGCTACCACAGCTTTACGCAATAATCCTTTAATTTTCATAAATGGTATTACACAAGACTTTGCGCCAGATATCTAGACTTGTCTATGGTTTGTTTTCGGTCTACTTTTATTATCTGGAGTCTCTCCGCGCTTGTCACGTAGGAAAGGATTATCTCGGCGGGGTCACGTGCGACCCACGTCGGACACATCGCTGTGGGGCTACGGTACAAGTCGTTAGACAAAAAGATAAAGATAGATAGATAAAGATGTCTCGCTAAAATCACATTTGCCTACGTTAAAGTAAGACATGTGAGTGCCTTAGATATTATATTTGATAATTGTTCCCACACCAACTCGTTACTCTTGCTAATATGAATGTAAAGTTGTTGTATCTTTTATTTTTGTTTTAATATAACAAGCAAGTTTTATTTCAGTTGTTTTTTTTTATTACTACTTTTGTTGTATCTGATTTTGTATTGACGCTAATTCCTTTAGTCTAAAACTCTGTTAAGAATAAATTTTTGTCAACTAAATTTTACAAGTTAACGTATTACGTTTATAGAAAAAAAAATCCAAATAATTAGCTATATTGATTCGTTGTTATTCTCTTTACTCGAGTAATTCATGTCATAATTGTCATAAGAATCTAGCAAGTCCCTCAGTCATGACACTATCTGCATATATTATTACAGACTTGTGTTAGATTGCTCGTGCCATCAGAAAACTTTATTTATATATTTATAAACACTTTTTGCATATAGAATACAAAAAATACATATATATTATATGTACAAGAAATGATTTATAAGAACGTGCCTGGGCCGCCTTATTCCTTACAGCGATCTTATTAGAAACTTTATTGTAAAGTTTTTAAAAAAAATGGTTAACTTAAATTTACAGACCTTTTTTTAGGTACGTCATAACTTCACTGGAATAATTCATATCATAGAATCTTGTAAAACATTGGCAAAAAGTATGACAGACTTAGATGAGATTAGTTGTATCATTCAAAAGCTGTGATAGCCCAGCGGTACGATCGTGTGAATCTCTAGAGACGATCATGGGTTCAAACCCCGGGCAGACACCAATGAGTTTTTCTATTAAAACTTATGTGTCTAATTCATAATTGCAATTTAACACACGCTTTTCGGTGTAGGAAAACATCGTGAAGAAACCTGCATATCTCTAGAGTCTAGAGAATTCTGGAGATATATGTAACCTAGCAACCCGCATTGGAGCAGCGTGGTAGGTCTTAGCTCCAAACCTTCTCTCCAAAAACGGAGAGAGGAGGCCTATGCCCAGAAGTGGGATTAGTAATAGGCCGTTACTTTACTTATTATTTTACTCGTATCAGAATATCCCTAAACAAAATTCTTACTAGATATACAAGTCAAGTCTTATAAATGTAGCTCCAAGATCGATTGGAACAAAATTATCCATATACTTATCCTATACCTTTGTTTTATATTTACACTTACAAAATTGCTAACTTTTGCTTGTATATCGAGACATGATTGAACCATGCCAACAACTAGAAAGTTACATAACACCCCACTTGCGGCTTTGTCTGGTTTTCAAAGAAAATATAAAGTGACAGTCTCTCTTCAACGATAATTACGGACATCATTAAATAAGCCACAAAAGGCTTTCTTATGTAAACTGCGGTTTTGCAACATTATATAAATAAGACATCATTTTTTAAGTGCACCAAATATTCATTCGCTCGCCTTATGATTTTCTAGATTATTATGAGTATTGATCTTTTGTTATAATTATTATATATTTATTATCTTAAATAATTATATCTTATAATATTTATCTTAAATAATTAAACTATTATATTTATCTTAAATAATTAAACTATTTTAAAACCCTCCTGTAAACAAATAACGTTATTCAATTAGAATTTAGCGACTAATTGAATTGCACCTATAAAATAATAATAATTAATTTTTATCCTTCTGTTACTCAAACGTTGACTGGAAGAGATCCCTTTTAGGGATATGTCCACCTTTATACATGTGCTTTTTACTTTTTCTTTCGTTTTCTAACTATATGTATATAAAGAAATAAATAAAATAATAGCAGTAACTCATTTGCCATATCCTTCAATATTTTTCCACGTGACAATATGTTTTTAGTCTATGGACATTTGCTTTTGAATGTTGGCACTAAAGGAAATTTATTTTCTGGGTTTTAAATTTTCAAGCATCGTTATGTATATGTGTTTGTTAATATGTTTATGTCGTAGTTCGAAAAAAGGAAACAATAAAACGTATAGCATGTATTAAAATAGGGCTTTAAAAAAATTTAACACTAAGTTTGTAAATTCTTCGTTTATTCAGTAAAAAAACTAAAGGTAAATAATGTCAAGACGCATATATGCCCGACTAATGAACGCATCGAGGATAATTGAACATGGAAGAATTCTATAAAGCCAATACAGTTCCACATTTTTCTATTCGCATTTCATTTCCAATGGTACGTAAGGCATTATTAACTCCGTCCGGACGCCCCGAGTGGTCCTGTTAGGTTTCACTCGGTACAAATTGGCTCATAATACTCTCGTATAAGCACTACACTCCATCTCATCTCGAAATAGGGCTTCGAACTTTATCTGGCTTGCATTACGTGCGCTGTGAAATCGTAGAGTGAATGTACAGTACAGAGTGTAAGAAATTTATAACAATATAATGCTTGTGAATCTTTTTTTTTTAATGTTTATTGATTTTGATTGTTTCCACATGTATGATGTAGTAGTATTTGTGTTTCATAACCTTTTATACACTACTATATAAAACCTTTAATATTTAAATTAGTTAATTTTGTGTGTATACGTATATGTATATATTTTCAGAATTTTGGAAACGGCTCCAACAAGTTTTATGAAATTGAGCATGTAGGTTGTTTGGGAGAGGGGGGAGGGGATCGATCTGGCTAGGTTTTATTAAAAAAACATTGTTGTTTTATCCTTGTTTTCGGACACTAAAAAAACTTATGTGAAAGCAAACGTTAATTATGCTGTCAATTTCAAAGTCATGACAGCTCATTTGAGTAAAGGGGGTCTCAAATTCAGAATACCAGGATCGATTCCAAGTAACTTAATCTTTTTATTTTTTTAATGTCATTTTTTATATTTAATAAAATTACCGAGCAAGGGTCGGTCACCGATACTAACTATGTAAATATTAAACCAACGATATAAATAAGACAAGAACCAAATCACTCATAAACCAATGAAGGAGACAACGATATTGATATTGCGCCTCTAACAAAAGGAAATGCTTGATATTATTATATATTAAACGGATTATTATTGTCAAAGTCTTTGTGAAGGCATACTATAAAGGCAAAAGCTAATCCCGTCAAGTCTCTGACGAAATTAATTCAGCACAATAACAATTAAGGTGCGGCACAATAGGCCTCCGATCTTCTCAACCCTTTCAAGGTACTGCCAGCCCTAATTCCATATTAAATCCAGTATAATTATAGTCCAAAAATTGTAATCATACTGGTTAACAACGTCAAGAAACGCCTTCCGTAATATTTATGAACCTTTACTTTAACCTTTTTTTATTTTTACTAACTTATTTGGTTAACATCAAACGTTTCATTACTGAGTGTGCAAGGAACAGTGTATAATTTACTGTATTATTTTATAACTACCGGAACTATTTATTTATCCTAATAACATAATTATATAATCAATATAAAGTACAAATTATACATTAATTTAATAAATGCTGGAAAATTTAATATAACATTCTATAACAGCGTGATTTCTTTAGTAAATCGGCAAAGAAGATTATATATTTTAATATATTATTTAACGTTAATAATACACTACTAAATAATACACATAAATACATTATTATATTTAGAAAAAATTATAAAATAAATTTCTCGTAAAAATTATAAATAGATTTAATATATGCTGGAAAATTGTATATTACATCATTTAAAAGCGTTATATCTTTAGTGTAATATAATTAAGTGTATTTTTTAATGTAAAACAGTCCTCTTGTATAAAGATTATTTGGAATTTCAATTTGTTAACATTATATAATAAATATGTAATAATTTATTATAATAATTTTACTAATCACATAATCAAGTAAAACAAAAATATGGTAAAAAATATTCATTAATTATATAAATTCTGAAAAATGTATTATAACATCCTGCAAACAGTGTGAATTTTATATGGATCAATATAATAAGAATGTTATTTGATGATAAAACAGGCCTATAATAAGAAAGTTGCGTTCTAAGGCTGTTAAACGGCAAGCTATACTTAGCGCTGTTTAGAAATGCTTTACGGTACCATACAACAAGTTTAAAACCCCGCCATAAAGCTCTTAGCGATAATTTAATTCAGGTCGTCTCTAACCAACACAGTTTACTTGGACGTCTTAATATAACTATAATGATGCTAATGTGAAAATATACTTTAGATAAATACGAGCCACGTTTATTATAATGTCATCTATTTTATAGCGTAATACTGCCAATTACCAGGCGACTCGGAAAAGCTCAATTACGTGTAATTTTCTTAGCTTACTCCCATGCGTTCGTTGTTTTCTGGTTGTTCCGTATGTTTATTTGTACGTTGTCTTTTTAGAGAAATCATCTTGAAATCATAGAGTTATAATACTTAAGTGTAAGTGTGTGTGTAAGTTAAGTTACTGTAAGTGATAGTGACTTATAAATAATGAGAGGGTAGATGACACTCGTATACTTCATCTTTGTCTAATCACATATAATAAAGAGAGATAGATAGATCACCCTTATTTGCTTTCTCTTTTTATATAATATGGTACAGAAGTTACAATAGAACGCCGTGTGGTATCCGGCTGAATAGAATAGTACCACCCTCATTTCTTACCGAGGTGTCGTAAAAGGCGACTAAGGTAAGTCGACCCGCCGTGTGGTATCCGGCTGAGTAGAATAGACCACCCTCATTTCTTACCGAGGTGTCGTAAAAGGCGACTAAGGTAAGTTGACCCACTGTGTGGTATCCGGTTGAGTAAAATAGACCACCCTCTTTCTTACCGAGGAGTCGTAAAATACGACTAAGGTATGTTGACGTCAGGCAGGCGGCCGGTCGTAAAATACGTAGCCAAATCATATGACAACATGTTTGTAACATGTTGTGCCGACCCCACTTAGAGTGGGATAAGGGCAGGAGGATGATGACAGAAGTTACAATAGAATTATTTTGCTGCAGCGTTTGTTAAGATAAAATCTATATTATGCTAAGTGTATGAAGTAGGAAAAATTCACATACCTTGTACATGCAGGACAAGTCACCACACGTATCACAAAATACTGCCAATACCAACACTCCACACAGACTCACTTCCACAATCTTTACACACACTCACTACCACAATCTCTACGATCGTTTCACCCCCAAAGCGAACTATCATCAAGAGGACGTGCTTCACGACAAAATTGTTATGAAAGTGACAAACTTGTCGTGATGATGAATGTGTTTAGTAAATATTTAGGATTCATCGCCTCCTTAACGGTAAAAGGTGTAACCTGTAAATCCCCAATGGAGTTGTGCGCGTTCTCGATCTTAATTCCACGTCTTCTATCCATGGGGTGAGCACATTACAAGTAACTCGTTCATCATCATTCTCATTATTCTCTTACCCTTATCCCACTCTAAGTAGGGTCGGCACAATATGTCTTCTTCTTCCATTCTCCTCTATCATTCGTCACTCTGATGCCACTCCTTTAATATGTATATCATTGAGTAACTCGTTGTTAGTTTTTTATTTTTACGCTTCCACGTTATTATTAAATTAAAGTTTAACTTGTTCAGATTTTCACATCTAAGTTGCAGTTAATATGTGTAAATTTGGTATTTTGTTAATAAATATTTTCCATAAGTTCTCATGTTACTAATTTGCGGTCGCCGACGGCGGCTTATCTCTTAAACGTTGTAACAACTTATAATTATTCGCGTCTAGGAATCTTGTAGTGGTTTATTTTCATAGTTGAAGTTATTTTGCTTTAACTAGTTTCGTGGCCTTGTATACTTTCCTATACCTTGTATATTTTGATATATAATACTTTTATGCTAATTTAGAAATATAATCAGTACGTACGCCGTGTGGTATCCGGCTGAATAGAATAGTACCACCCTCATTTCTTACCGAGGTGTCGTAAAAGGCGACTAAGGTAAGTCGACCCACCGTGGGGTATCCGGCCCAGTAGAATAGATCAACCTCATTTCTTAACGAGGTTTCGTAAAAGGCGACTAAGGTAAGTTGACCCACCGTGTGGTATCCGGTTTAGTAGAATAGACAACCCTCTTTCTTACCGAGGTGTCGTAAAATACGACAGAGGTAAGTTGACGTCAGACAGGCGGCCGGTCGTAAAAACGCAGCCAAATCATGTAACAACATGTTTATAACATGTTGTGCCGACCCCACTTAAAGTGGGATAAGGGCAGGAGGATGATGTGAAATATAGTCAGTAAGTAACGTCATTTTCTATTAAATATCTATCATATAAAGCTGTTTAAAGGCATTGATAGCAAAGCGGTAAGACCGTGCGACTCTTTTGAGGTGTCACATGTTCAATCCCGGACCAATGAGTTTTTCTATCAAAAAAGTATGTGTCTAATTGATAATTGCAATTTATCACACGCTTTTCGGTAATGGAAAATATCGTTAGGAACTGCATATCTCTAGAGAATTCTGGGGATATGTGTTACCAGTCCACATTGGAGAAGCGTGATAGGTCTCAGCTCCAATCCTTTTCCCTAAAACGGAAAGAAAGAAGAAAACTGCCTATTTAACAATACCTTATGTCACTTTGCAGGACTTCAAATATTTCAATCTATAATCAAGACCCGTTGGTGTAATGGACATGAAAAAGGACTAACAAATTAATTATTGCATTTATCATATTACTAGCTTTTACCCACAACTTCGTTGGCGTGGACTGTAGTCTTGAAATTAACAGTAGCTTCTGTCACTATCCAACCCTGCAAATATCTCCATAATGAGATGCAAATATCACAAAAATGAGATCCATCGGGGTAGACCCAGAGAGATTTGTCGTTTTATCAAGACCATAGTTTGATAATTTTAATAAATAACTAAAGCATAGCTTTAGTATATTGGAATAAGTTGTCTCATTTTTCAATTTAACACAATTAAAAAAAAATGTTTGATACAAACAAAAAATATATACAATAGGATAAAATAGGTCCAATATTAAAACGATGTCTCCAAAAATTCTCATCTCATTCGTCACTAGACAAAACAACTGGCCGCAAATCCCAGAAAGTTGAAAACATTTTAATAAATGCCGAATAGCTTTTGTCATTCCAAAAAAAGTACCCTCCCATTGTGATTTAGACATCGGGCACAGAGTATAAATGTTTATAAAAAGTTTAGCATTTTTTCCCCATTCCCTTTTTTTATGATGGATGTACAGAGAGATTTGCGTAAATATCTCTTAATGTTATACGGTAATGACATACTTGTATCATGTTGTACGTGCCTGTAGGCAGTACAGACTATTCCTCATCTTCCTGACCTTATCCCACTCTAAGTGGGGTCGGCACAACATTACAAACATGTCACATGATTTGGCTACGTGTTTTACGACCGGCGCCTGCCTTAATTCAACTTACCTTACTCGTAACTCCGTAAGAAACAGGGTGGTCTATTCTACTTAACCGGATACCACACGGTTGGTCAACTTATATTAGTCGCCTTTTACGACACCTCGGTAAGAAATGAGAAACCATTATTATTAGTAAAAAGATTATGAATATATTTTCCGCCGAGTTTCTTGCTGGTTCTTTTCGGTAGGAGCAAACTTCCGAATCAGTGGTAGCTTCTTTCTTCTAAAAACATTTGATGATTCTAAAGTACTGTAAGCAGTCTACTTGAATAAAGTGTATGTTGAATTTGAATTTAAAGTAACGGCCTGTTACTATCCCACTGCGGGGCACAGGCCTCTGAGTTTTTGGAGAGAAGGGTTGGAACTACCTAGGTTACACATATCCCTAGAATCCTCTAGACTCTAGAGATATTCTGGTTACCTTACGATGTTTTCCTTCACCGAAAAGTGTGTGATACATTGCTATCATCAAGTTTTAATATAAGTTTTAATAAAAAATTTCATTGGTGACTGCCCGGGGTTCGAAACTGTGATCGTACCTAGAGTGGTCTCACCGCTGGGCTATCACAACTAAGCTTAACATTTTAATTAACTCGATAATTAAAAAAACAAAATTATATAAGTATTAAAAATCGGACTTTAGGACTCCCATAGACACTAAAGCTACCGACATAAATCGTGAAAATAAACAGTTTATATCTAATCTAAATAATTAACATGTTATTACTATACAAGTCATGCCATCGTGGAATGGTCCCAAGAATGCTGATTGCGTTTTCGCGACACGATGAGTTATGCCTTTGTGAAATACATAGCTCAGCGTGTCATGAAGTTAAAGTGGCAGTATGTGAGAACTCATAAGCTGGAAAATAGGCGTTTTAGCTATAGAAAACGTCTCGATAGATCTCGCACTACATATAAAGACGACCTGACAAAAAATCGCAAGGAGTCGCTGATTTACATGATACATCCATATTTAGGTCCATGATTAAAAAAGAAAAAAGAAATCTAGCAGTAAAGATAATAATGATGCATAAATCATCAATATTGAGTAAATTAATTTTTTTATAATCTTAGGAAATCGCATCGCACCTTCTGGATCCTTTTTGCCGCTCTCCAGATTCGCCAAACACTCGCGAGTTGCTGTTAGTATCCTGAGAATAATTTAAATTCATCCTTTTTCATTATAATAACCTCTTGCACATATTGAAATACAATATATTCTTTTTAATAGTAATACGAAAACCTTTAGTACACTGTAAATTTTTTCGTAAATAAATTCCTCCCTACATCGGTAATACGCTTCTAATATACGGCTTGTACAAGTATGCGTATTATACAGATTAAAAAGATATTTCCTGTTTGAATTATAATAAATTAAACATAATAAATTTTTTTAACAAAATTGCAAGTCCCTACTTTTAACCATTCAGGTGTTATTTCATCTGTTACCAATCCTGGCAGCAGAATTAGGTCATGCTTATCGTAAACTTGCAATGTCATCGAGAGTGGACCAGTATGTAAAATTTCAGCTCAATCAAACACTGGGAAGTGTGTCATATTTTACTTACAAGATTCTACCTTCATATAAATACACGGCAAGTAAAATAAAAGCTTTCAAAAATAAAAAGAGCTACGTTAAAAATACATTTAAAGAGTAGTAATGACCAATAACACTCAAAAGTAATAATGAAATTACTTTGCTATAATCCGCGATGAATCATCAATGAATCAAGCTCAATGAATTCATCGCGGTTTATAGCAAAATAATTTCATTATTACTTTTGTATTATGGAATCCTGCAAAGTAACGCCTAATTCTATAAATTATTTTTCAAATACCACTCAATTGGATATTATTCTCTACGCTGGAATTTGGTTTTACCTTATATAAAAAAATAACAAAATAAGATCAAATAAAACAATATCTTGAAAGTGATCATCCGCTCCCAACCTCAAGCAGTTTGTCCTCGACCTAGGTCCTAAGATAAAAGAAGCGCAAAAAAAGTTCCCCTCAATTCTCGAAGCACGTCGGGTCGAATTCTGTTGGCAATTATTTAAAGGTACCGGTGTGCCCTTTGCAGAACTTTCAATACTATTGTTCAGCTACGTCCTGGCTCTTTGTGTTTACCCTTCGGACTGCGAATGTGCCTTCGAATAATGGATATAATATGTGTTTAAGCGAAATTCAAAGTTGTCGTTATATATTGAAGTTACATTTCGCTAAATGCAACCGCGATATAATATTCGTATGTGTTGTAGCCTATAATTATCTGTAGCATAAACAATGATATTTGCTTGAAGGTTATTTTAGGCAATTTATTTTTAAATGAGTTAATCAATAAAGGGGGCTTATCTTTAATATTTAAATTAGTTAATCTTGTATACATATATATATTCGGATTTCGGTAACGGCTCCAAGTAATTTCCTGAAATTCAGTATTTAGGGGTTTTGGGGGAGAAAAATCGATCTAGTTAGGTTTTAACAAAAAAAAATCGTTTAATCCCTGTTTTTGGGCATTAAAAAAATACTAAAATCTACATTGAATTGTCAAGTCAGCGTAGCTTATTCGGGGAACGGGTGGTCTCCAAAAATGAATTACCTAGGATCGAGCCCCACCTACCCAATTATTTTTAATTTTTTATTTTGTAAAAAATTACCGAGCAAGGCTCGGTCATCCAGGTGCTATAGAATTATAAAAAGATAGGTGAAAGGTAGGCCTCATAAAAATATAAAGAATTATAAAAAGATGAAAGAAGGTTATGTATATAATAGAAAAAGTTGAACCGACATAAGCTAGCGGCTACTGTATTGCGCCTTGCAAAAGTACGGAAGTCATTTATGGGTTTAGATATAAGATTCCGCTTGTGAGTGATTTTTAGTCGGTCACTAACAAGCAATGACTATAGTGGGCTGTGATTATTTTGACTTTCACAGATAACGCTGATGCACGTTATCAATACCTAGTATTTTAATCTGAATTCAGCTCTCACATGTCAAGTTCAGCAAATTACGGTGGTACATTCATATATGCATTCTAAGAATTATTTAAGTATACGATAAAGTTTAGTCGCTTTGCAATTTTTCGCCACTTAAGATACATCTTAAGTGGCGAAAAATTGCAAAAATTGCAGCACAAGATTTTATATTTAATGTGTTGCAAATGTTTTATTAGAATTACACCATCCGTAAGTTAGTGGGTTATTCTTGCATACATAGATGAGTAAAATCTACTATTACGATTATTATTGGAGAAATGTAAGCTTAGATGGTCCATTTATGCACATGTTCCCTGCCCCTGCTTCGCACGGGTATAAAATATACATCCCATGTCAGTCAGTGTAAAAAAAATGATTAAAATCGATCGAGTAGTTTTGATTTATTCATTACTGCCCGTGGCCCGCACGCGTTAAATTTAGAGAAAAACAATTTCCTTTCCATATACCAAGAAGATTTCCTGCTATCTTTGGAATATCTAAATTCATATAGTACATTTTTACTTATTTACTTTTACATTTTCCCTATGTATTTTATTTTTATAATTAATTACAGAATGTCTTTAAACAAACTCTTAAAAGATTCGAAGTGCTATAGGGTAAAGCGCGGCGTCCTCACGGCATTTTAAATCTGTAATATCTCCGAAAATGTTCACTTAAATTACATGCTGTAAACGGTCATATTGATCCACGGGCGACGGGCAGTAATGAATAAATCAAAACTACTGGATCAATTTAAATCATTTTTTTACACTGACTGACATGGGATATATATTTTATAGTAGTAGTATTTTATAGTAGCCGCTAGTATATATATATATATATATATTCGGAATCTCGGAAACGGCTCCAACGTTTTTGTCGTTAATTTTGTCAAGTCAGCGGCCCGGGGGAATTTTTACTTTTTTTTTGCAGTTTCTTTTTTTATTTTTTATGCTTGATTGGTTATATGTCAATAACTTTAACAGAACATAAAATTTAATAAGGTGCCAACACAAGTTGAAATAACGTATTGGAACTATTCTCCTTATATAATAGTTCCAAAGAAAGCCTTTTGTCAAACCTTGGGCTACATTGGATCTGCTACTTTACTAATTAACGTAAGCTTTTAATAAAAACTCAATCCTCACCACAGCTTTTACTCTACAAATAAATGATATTACATTTACTAAAAAGTATTTGATCCTTAGCAAAAATTTTCAACACCCCTGTAGTAATAGAAATTGAACTGTACCTCTGTAGTAATAAGGTGGAAAATCTCTTATCAAAATTTACCCTCAAATGGAGTGAATTAGCCGAAGTTTAGCGACACGTGTACGATGACAATGGATCAAGGATTGAGTCGGCTATAGAAAATTTGATCTATTGATGCCCGTGTTATTATCCTGAAGCTCTGCATTCCGCGCCAGCTGATGCTTTTCGTTGCTTTTGATCTTTTTGATTTTAATATGAGTTACTACATTTTGATAGAAGCTTTCATAATCATCCCTTATCCCGCTCTAAGTGGGGTCGGCACAACATGCAATAAACATGCTGCGTTTTTACGACCGGCCGCCTACCTGAAGTCAACTTACCTTACTCGTATTTTACGACACCTCGGTAAGAAAGAGGTTGGTCTATTCAATTCTACTCAGCCTGATACCACACGACGTAGATAGAAGCTTTGTAAGCTTTAATTATCGAAGACATATTTTTCAATTATATTCATAAAATTGAGGACATAAACTTCGAGTTCTTCGGTTCTTCGAGCCTGGGTGTATATTTCAATTTAATTTATATATTCTATTTAAAATTATATATAGTACTATATATACTATATATATATATATATATATATATATATATATATATATATATATATATATATATATATATATATATATATATATATATATATATATATATATACCTGTTCTCTGTCACCCATAACACAAGTATTACCCACCCGCAGGAACCAAGGAGATGAATGATAGAAAGAATAAGTATGCTGTATGAAAGTATGAACACAGTGAGATAAGAAAAGATAGGCTCCGATTAAGTTGGACGTAGAAGAAAAAAAAACACACACACACACACAAGTATTAAGTTACTTACTTTGGGGACGGACGACCATATGTGTAATTGTCACATATCATATTTTAAAAATAAATAAATGCCCGATTACACGCCAGATATATTGCCCTTTATTTTGCCTATAACATGAAAAGTCAAATTTACCGTTGTCAAATTTTCCTCGAATGGTTCGTACCTAACCCCGACCGGAGTTCCGTTTCCACAGAATGTTGAAGCGGTCACGACTGACCTAAACAAGTGTCATTACACAAGTCGCTAAGCCCATGTCATTATCCTACGCTTCGTCATTAAGCCTCTGTTATTTAATGAGAATTCATTATTTTGTTTTAGGTAAGTAAGCGGAACATCTGGAATTATACCGGTACCTTTGGGATAAGTATGATTTTCTATTGTTTTATTTTTGCGATATACTTTATCGTAATGTGGTATCCGGCAGAGTAGAATAGATTCTCACATCTTAGAGAGGTCTCATAAAAGGCGACTAAGGTAAGACGACCTGCGGTGTGGTATCCGGGTGAGTAGAATAGACCACCCTCCTTCTTGTCGAGGTTTCGTGAAATACGACTTATGTTAGTTGACGTCAGGCTGGCGGCCGGTCGTAAAATACGAAGTCAAATCATATAACAACATGTTTATAACATGTTGTTATATGATTTGAAGCAATACCACCTCTATACTACTCCCATTTTCATTTTTCCCCAGATAAGAGGACGTTTATATCGCCTAATTGGCAAATCACCAAATGCGGATTACCTATAGCAAAATATTTCTATCATAACTTTGTACTACGGAATTTCGTAAAGTAACGCCTACTTTTATAAGTTGTCCGAAAGCTATTATACTATGCTCTTACTGTACTGTTCTATATAACTATGAAAAAACTTGTCATATCCATAAAGTTCTGGCTAGTCTTTGATAATTTTAAAATTATCGAAATACATCTCGTATGTTATCCAAAGTGACGCAATACTTTGGATACAAAGTGACGCAATACTTCGTCTATGCTTTGAGATAGGATAGATTATACAAGTTACTCGAAGCATTTGGCAAGGATTTATACGCAAGAATTCTCTCGCCCTACCATAAAATCACCATAATCACTCACCTCCCATAAAAGCTCCCCGAAGTTCGAAGCCTATAGATAATGGGCTAGATAAGACGCCATCGCTCTAAGTGTTTACTTTGACGAGATTAGATACGTCATTCCCAGATACAAAGTGCGCGGTATGGGAGAGCCCTATAGGAGACTAATGACCTGTCTTATACACAGACTCTCAGATTTATGCGACTAAGGTAAGATGACCCGCCGTGTGGTATCCGGCTGAGTAGAATAGACCACCCTTTTTCTTACTGAGTCGTCGTAAAAGGCGACCAAGGTAATTTGACCTCAAGCAGGTGACCTATAGTAAAATATCTAGCCGAATCACCACTAAGATTGGGACAAGGGTAGGAGGATGTTGAATATTTGTTTGTATGTCCCTTATAACACCCTGAAATGGCTGGACCGATTTTTATAAAATATTCAGACAAACCAAAAACCAGGAGGCCTAGCGGATGATCCTGTCAAGTTTGGTGACGGTTGGATCATTTTGTAACTGTTGAGTTCTGTTTCGAGGTGAATTCGATACCAGACTGTGCCACAGCAACGCGTGGCCGGACAGCAAGTGTCGTATATAAATCAACCGTCTATTACTGCACCTAGAAATTTTATTATCATATAAAATCCTCCTATATTTATAGGATCATAAATTTTTCATATCAGTACAGATTCAACCACTCATGACCACACATAAAAATGATTTAAATAGCTGACACTAAAGCCTGGATATAAATGGGCATAACTGCAATTTTCTACTTGAGGATACTGAATATAATTTTAGTTAAAAATGTACATTTTATGTTTAAATATTTTAGGCAAGTATTTGGTAATTTTAATACTGTAGGTATAAGGCGCGTTTTAATAATTAACTTTTTCGTAGTAATAAATGCATCTGAAATAATTTTATGCAAAGTATTTTCATCATCCTCCTGCCCTTATCCCATTCTAAGTGGGGTCGGCACAACATGTTGTCACGTATTTTGCGATCGGTCGCCTGCCTGACGTAAACTTACCTTAGTCGTATTACGACACTTCGGTAAGAAATGAGGTTGGTCTATTCTACTCAGGCGGAAACCACAAAGCTATGCATCTGAATTAATTCTATGCATAATAGTTTAATCTATAAAAATTAAAATTTATGTTTAATGCTAAACGCTTAAGCTACGAGATCAAAAAACTCTTACCAAAATATCACCAAATATTATTGGAATGCATTTAACCTTTTACGCAGAGCGAATATATTACAAAAAACAAATTTCAGAATAATATGAAGTGTATATTAACCTAACCTCATTTTTTTACATTACAAATTATCAGGACAAATATATTTTATATTTTTTAACACATATTATACATAATTTTGTGCACTCCTTTCCTAGCAAAAATGTTTGTACCCGTTTTGGTTTTCATTCCCTTAACGCCATTTAAAACAACAATATTTTGGTTGTATATATTGAGATTCCTACGAGTATGTTTGAGCAAACAAATCTACCAAATTTGTCAAACAAACTAGGAGTACAAGCAATTTTTTGGTTCATCCCCGATAGCAAACACAATTTGGCTTTCACATACGCATTATTTCAAACACGCAAATATTGATAAAAGGCAAAGCCGTTCGACTTGGCAGATGTCGTACAACGCACCCTCCTATATAATTTAATGCGGGGAATCACAATAGCTATCGATTCTTTTGTTCCCCTGGGAAATCGCTCTTTGCATCGCACTCCTCACATGATTACCGCAAAACAAGAATCAAATGGAACAACTCAAGGTGAACTTTAGTCCATTCGGTATACCTTCTCTATAGATTAGGTAATTTACTTATAAGTTTAGTCCAGGGTTGTACTCAGAGATCTTTTGCAGTTATTTTATAGAATTTGGCGTTACTTTGCGGAGGTCTATAATACAAAAGTACTAAAGCTTAGTCCGCGATAAAAGAAAATATCATCATCTGGTGCTATCTTCATAATGAAGTTCAGAGGTCAGCAGGAGAAAACTTTTCCGATTATGTGCCATCTTTTTTATTTCATAATATCTAAGTCCCGTCCACTCTCTCATATTACCGAACCATTTCAGACGTTGCCTTCCAGGTGCTCTCTTGCCGTACATTTCCTTCTAGGATCAACCTAGGAAATTGATACCGAGATCCTCTCTGCATATGTCCGAAAAAGGCAACCTTTCTTTGTATGACGGTTTTCATCAGCATCCAATTGCGATTAGCTCTCTCCAAGACTAGAGTGATTGAGACGAAGTGAGTCCAAGTGATCTTTTGCATTTTGCGAAAGCCCATTTTGCTGATACTTTGGGGACGGACGACTGTGTGTAATTTTCCCATATATTTATATTTATTTATTTATACAACACAACGTTCTAATGTTTTGCGTCTTAACCGCATAAGAGATCCATTAAAATAAAGAAAGCAAGCCTTAAAAGAACTGTACAACTGTAACTATAAATACAGGGAAGAATCATACTATATATCACAAGATGAAATATCCAACCTAATCAATGCTAATGTTTTTTAAATAAATAAATCTTCATTTCATGCTGATGGGTGGTGCGATAATTATTTATCAAGTTAGGTGCATAATTCTGTTAGAAAGATTAATGGTGTTTGGAATCATCACGTTTCCGCACGCGACCTCATTGTTTCGTATCCCATCATAATTCTAATTCAACGGCAACCCGACTCTGATTCCCGAATTGACGTCCATAATTAATGGATCTTAGGGAAAGCGTCTAATGTTTCCGGGCGCATTGTTGACGAGGAATCTATTTGCCGGTTTGCCGAAATGAACATCTTGCTTCTAATTAAATCAGTGCCTCGTTTAAGGCTGTTTTACTCCAACTGATGGATCTTAGTAGGTTTAAATTAATTAGATATCTCGAATGCTAAGTAATTTTGTCATGGAGTCTATCTCCCGATGATGTTTCGGTTACGGGGTTAAATGATTGTTTAGATTGTAATAGTAAAAGCGTGCATAGCTTATTTAGAGCGGTGGTGATGGTAGTAGTGGTTTGCATTTCTACGAATTCTGGATTGGAATTGGAATGTATCAAGTATGAGAACGGATAGTATTCTCTACATGTGTGTGTGTATGTGTGTATATATATATATATACACACATACATACATACACACACACACACA
Organism: Morpho achilles; assembly: GCA_947086495.1. Lineage (NCBI taxonomy): Eukaryota > Metazoa > Arthropoda > Insecta > Lepidoptera > Nymphalidae > Morpho > Morpho achilles. Next base: position 13,478,107 of record CAMTZB010000013.1, read on the forward strand.
CCACATATATATATATATATATATATTCCGAATCATGGAGACGGCTCCCACGATTTTTCGATTCACCATGTAGGAATTTTGAGAGAGATGATGAGAAAATTCGATCTAGCTACGTTTCCTTTAAAAAATGTAGATTTGTTCCTGTTTTCAGGCACTGAAAAAATGCTAAAATTTCATTTCAATTTTAATTTTTTATATCTTAAAAAATTACTATTAGGTAGGTACCTACTTATTCAGATTATGTGCTTCTCTTAAAAGATTTTTAACAAAAAGTTTTACCATCTACGTTTTATCTTCGTCTGGAAAAGAATGATGTATTGTTGAGGACTTTTTTTCTTCCAGTTGTCGATTGCAAACGCTCCGCTAGGAATAATCAAAAGAATAATTTAATTTTTCATTCAGCTCAGTTCGTGTCTGAAATCCCCCGAGTTTACTTTTACTTAAAGAAACCTTATTCAAAACAAGCAGCTTCGTGTAAACGGGAGACGTGTCCCAAATTTTGAACACCGCTGTATTATATCGACTGTTAATATTGAAACGTGGTCAGGAAGGCTTTTGTCCGCGATTGCTTTTATTTTGTTATTGATATAACTGAAAATTAAAGGAGAAACAATGAAAATCTTTTTGTTAGGTTTTATTTCATTTTTTGTACATAAAAATCCTTTATTGGAACATAAAGAACATAAATGTTATGTGACGAAAATTTAATCATTAATTTTTAAAAAGATTTTAAAATAGATAGATTTAAAAAAATATTTATTGACAACCAGTGCCTGGTCTTAATTATATATTTTTAATAAAAAGTTTTATATATTTACTAGTATTTAGTTAAATAGTATATCTTCTTAACTTTATTGTGATTAGAATACCTTATTTTCACCTATTTGTACCTAAAGATACGTTTTTACAATTAAAATAAAATACTTATTAAGAAATGACGTTTTAAATATCATACAATATTCCCAGGTAATTAAAGATTAATATATTAATTCTTTATAAAATCAAGCAGAATGGTTCCAAAATGTTTTTTTTTTGCATAAACGTATTGAATTTCACTCCCACGCGAGTTTCAATGAATAGAATATTTTATCCAATGCAGAAGGACTTTTGTTATCAAGACGTTTTCTTTTATTATTTATGTAAAAAGGTTCTCCTTGGGGTTCTTTTTATATTGGATCATCCACAATACGCGAACTCAAAACTTTATTCGTACGCAATGATCAACACCCACTCGAGACTCTCTGAATAAAACTTTTGTTATGATCTCATTGTCAAGATCTTTGGTTTTACGATTTCTTATACGCTTTATGAGTTTTGTTTACAAATTTTTATTTTAAGATTGTTGGATACAATTCGGGTTAACAGTTTGTTTGACTTACACTTCTTAAGGAAGGTATTGCAAATTGAGGTGATACATTTTTAAGGATTTTACTTTCATTCGCTTTCGCATACTTTCTTTGATGTCCTCTATTTTAATTTAATGTATCAACGAAAATACTTCAACTTTCAGAACTTAATATATAAATACCATATATTGTCCTGACTTGTATTAGGAATTAAAAAACCATACATACCAAAGCTTCTTTCCGTCTAAGTAAAAGTCTTAAATGTTAAAGGCAAAAATAGAATAACTAGTACATTCGTAAAATATTATCAGCTCTTAAACCGAGTTTAAACGAACGTATGTACGAATAGTAACATTTTAAAGCTAAAAGTTGAACATAATTATACTTATCCTATTAGAAGGGTAGTTTAACAAATACCTATAAATTTGATATCATCATCATCCTCCTGCCCTTATCCCACTCTAAGTGGGGTCGGCACAACATTTTACAAACATGTTGTCATATGATTTGGCTACGTATTTTAAGATCGGCCGCCTGCTTGACGTCAACATACCATAGTCGTATTTTACCTATAAATTTACCTGTAAATTTGATAATCAGACATTATATAAAAATCAAGAAAGATACACAATAATGTATACTTCATTCGATCTAAAGATGAAAAACAAAACAAAACTTGTGAATATTAAAGAGACGTAACTTGGAATAGCAGGAAAGCTAGCTTTTTTAATAGCTCGTGAGGTTATTGATAGCATTGAAATAAGGATGACAATATATTTGACGCAATTAGGCCTAATTTTGAATTTGGTCACTTTATTACTAAGCGTGCGATATACATTTTTAATTCATTAATTTAAAGCAAGGCTTAAACAACTAAGTATTAAAAAAAACAACTGTGGAGTTTCCTGAAGAGCATGGTTACTTTTTATCATGAAGGCATCGCAGACAAGTCGCGGGCAGATTCTAGTAGAGTTATGAGTCCAAATGTTATCGTCTCTACATAAATCACTCGAATTGTAGATAATAAATCAGATTTTCTGGTTAATAATGATATTATTGTCGGAGCGCGGGCGTAGCAAGCTACAAGGTTTGTTTTGGCTGAAATTTGTTGGTTGACGAAATGACAGCTAGGTATCATATTTCACTATATCACAATAAATATTATTTACCCAACGATAGGGAATTGTTAATACCTACGTTACCAAATATTGTAGACGGTTGGTTATTGTTGATGCATGGAAAATACTATACCATTTTTATAGGTACCCTGTCCCTGCCACCAGCAGCGTGGTGGAGCACTGTCAGGTTTTTAGTCGGTGCGAGTCCGACATACCCGCCGCTCGTCCCCGTCGGGCGGTGATGACCCATAATGGGTTTTCCTGACAAAAAAAAGGAAAATACTATACTGATGGATACGATCTCTCCTTGCCTATCGTGGCTCGAGCCATGGTGGACAGGAAGAGATCGTTCGCAGCGATAGCCTCCTTCTGCGAAAACGCTATCTCGCGGAGTAAGAGGCGGATAACTTAACACTAAAGTTAACGCGATCACTCGAATTCTTGTGTAACGTGAAATACACATATCAAAGTATAAGTTTTATCATCATTCTCCTGCCCTTATCCCGCTTGGCACAACATATTAGAAACATGTTGTCATTTGATTTGGCTTTGTATTTTACGGCCAGCCGCTTGCCTGACGTCAACTTACCTTAGTCATATTTTACGACGCCTCGGTAAGGAATGAGGATGGTCTATTTTCCTCAGCCGGATACCACACGGCGGGTTGATTTACCTCAGTCGCCTCTTACGACACCTCGGTTAAAATGAGGGTTGTCTATTCTACTCGGCCTAATACCACACGGCTAATTAAAGTATAAATAAATAAAATATATGGGACACTTACACACACAGTCGTCCGTCCCCAAAGTAAGTGATTTAATACTTGTGTTATGGGTGACAGACAGCTGCTCAATATATACTTATATATTTTTTAAATACATACTTTAATACAAATATACACCAAGGCTTAAAGACCAACAAATTCATTTATAGAAAATGTTGGCCCTCGACAGGAATCGAACCCGCAACCCGCGGAGCCGAAGGCGGTAGATTGAAGGCATTAGAGAAGGCAGTACATTGCTATAAAATATTTATAGGACTTCCAGTTAGGATAAGTGTTTCATAGAGTGCAATGCTCTCAAGACCACATTCACGCATTAACTTTCGAGGCGGATGCGAAATTCGTGTTCGGAAAGATCGATTGGCCATACACATCCCGCCAAATGTCGGAACTAATCGTATAATTGAATTTTAATTGGCAACAAAAAACTAAGGAATGCACGAAGACAACGACGGAGTTCGCCTACAAGGTCAAGGATGACTGTTGAACTAGGATAGACCAACCTTGATTATGTAAGTGTGTGTTAAGCTGCCACCTGCACATCCTACTAATATTATAAATGTGAAAGTTTGTGAGTATGGATGTATGTTTGTTACTATTTCACGGCGACTCCTCTGAACCAATACCGATGCAATTTAGCACTAATATTCCTTATACATCAGAATATCATATAGGCTATAGAAATCCTGTAAATTCTACAGGAATAGAATGACATTGGAAAGCACCATCTATTATCAATCTATCACGCGAAAACAGTTGCGGGTAAAGGCTAGTTTTTTATATAAATTGTACTCATTTTACAAAGGCAAAGTTTGTGCGTGTATTTCTGTACTGCTTTAAGTGTTCAACAGAATTTGTACGAATACGGATTTCTTCAGCTGACATCTGTTCCAATACTTATGGTATAGGTATTTTCAAAGCAAGAGTGAATAGGCATCTTACATGCGCGCTCCACGTTAGACTGTGTCATTGCTTATCAAGGAAATGATTGCCATCCAGCGCTCGCCTATTAAACTATAAACAAAACCAAGTGGAAATAGTAAAAAACACGTATTTTCTTTGATAGAGTGATAATAAAAGGTAACTCTTATTATTAATATCACCTTGGTACTACAATATAAACCGCAGGGCACATCTATTTGATATGTTATTAATAATAACATTCATAAGTTTAAAGGTCTTAATTGTTATATGAGAAATCGATAACTTTCCATCGCATTTATCAAAATATTATATCGTAATTCTCGAAAAATCAATGAAGTATTAACACACAAGTTTAGAAAAAGAAACAAGAAAACTCTAAAAGATTATCAGATTTTGCTTTTGATTCCACAATTTTTCTCAATAAACATCGTTTATTATATCTATTTGAGTTTCATTCTCAATTAATTAATTCAAAATAAAGAAGATTTCAAACAACGTCCTGAAGTGAAGCATCGAAGTTGCCTCTACAGTCTAAAAGACGAGATAAATGGCAGTAGAAAAGCCATACTTGTTGCAGATAATGGCTAAAGGTAAATAAATTGCAATAAAGGGGCCGCTTAGAAACAAGTAAAGAGCAAAGAGACCCTCAAGCCCATCTATGTGGAGAGTAATAACCGCTGAAACTTTAGTATATTATTCCTAAACGCACTTAAATTTACTTTGCGATATTGTTATGTTGCGTGGCATTAAGAATATTTATTTACTACCTGGCAAAACTAAAAATACTTTCGTACCTAAGTCTTTGTTGTGCTTCAATGATTTTGATAATTTACTCATAATACCCGCGACTTTTTTCAAGCCAACTTAAGCGTTCAAGTGCCCTCAATTATGTAATATGTATTTGGATTCTTGTTCTCGTAAGAATATCGATTTTTTATTTCTTACATTGCCCTGGTTTGTAAGTTGTTTGTTAAGTAAGTTTGTTAAATGTACCAAATTGAATCAATATTGACCCAGCGGATTATGCGTGAAAGCGTAACAGGTGGACTGACAGATTTTTGCACTAGTAATATTAGTATGATTTACAGTTCATAAAATTTCGTATATAATGATCACCTTATCTAAGCCGTATTACCGATTCTTATTCATATACTAGCGGCCTGCCCCTGCTTCGCACGGGTATAAAATATATATCCCATGTCAGTCAGTGTAAAAAAATGATTAAAATCGATCGAGTAGTTTTGATTTATTCATTACTGCCCGTGGCCCGCACGCGTTAAATTTCAAAGAAAAACAATTTCCTTTCCCTATACCAAGAAGATTTCCTGCTATCTTTGGAATATCTAAATTCATATAGTACATTTTTACTTATTTACTTTTACATTTTACCTATGTATTTTATATTTACAATTAATTACAGAATGTCTTTAAACAAACTCTTGAAAGAGGGACATAGCTGCTAAAGTTGAAGTGTTATAGGGCGAAGCGCGGCGTCCTCACGGCATTTTAAATCTGTTATATCTCCGAAAATGTTAATATGTAGTGATAGCTCCTATTTAAGGTATCTGTTTACAAAATTGTCAACAATAGTGTAAATTATAGTACCATCGATTTTATCACCTCCATGAATCCATGGAGATATAAAAGAAACTATACCTCGCATTATTGCTTGGTGTTAATAACTTAAGTTACAAAGCTACGAATATCTCCTCACATAGTAGTCAGGAAGTTAGGATTAAATGCCTTTTGCCTTCTATGGTAGCTGACTGACTTTTAGCAAGGACTTTGAATTAATTACGTCAACATAGCATAAAGTTTTGCGAAGAAATAGGTATTTGTGTTAAGTGTCTCAAGGAGGTATGATATCTGCGTAAGGGACTTTGTTTCGATGACAAATAAGATTTATAGGCAACTATAAATCTTGTCCAATTTGAGGAGGTTGAATTGTAGGCGGAAACACTCATCTCTAATTAGCTTGCGACCTTCATATACCATCAAGGTTTGAAATATGCTCGTAGTGCTGTATGACGAATATGATTTGACTCTATTTATAGCAAATTTATAACCCCTTGAAATTAAAGAAAAATGTAGATAAAAATTAGTGATATTTTACAAATCATTATTGTTACCTGATAAATTTTAACACGAATGAAAATTATCTTCTTCTTCTTTTGAGCCGTTATCTTCATTACTGAAGGTCATAACAGTTCTTTGCAAATTCTTCAATTAATCTTCTCCCTTTAGTACGGCATTCAGCGTCTCTCAGGGCGCTTGTAACAGATAATCCAGTAAGGATGGATATTGGTTCATACCAACAGGTAAGTGATTGCCTGCGAGGTCTTTTTCCTCCACCTTGCTAACAAGAACAAACTTTTCATGGCTGTCAGGTTGCCAGCAGGCGATATGACCAAAGTAACCGAGGATTCTGTGTTAACAGATGGAAGATTGCCAAGTCTGTAGGTGCAGTTAAAAATCTTACAAAATAATAAGCTCTATCAATTTTTGCATGATTAATTGTATTGGACTCTTCCATATCGTTATCCATTTTATAAGTCTATTTTGCGTTATTGTTTTCTGTAACAATTTAGAATCTATTTAAATCATTAGAATTAGGCGTCAGTTTAAATTAATCAGTTCTATCTCTCACGTAAAAGGTATAGGTACCTATAATATAAGTGTTGGTAATAGTATATTCCGTACTTATATACCGTGCTTCTTGTTGAAATAAAGCGAACAAATCATGGATGGGAATTTTGGGTGAAATATTCATCACGCAAATATATCTATAACTAGTTATAAGAATTTTTTTTAAAAGAACAACCGCCGAGTTTCATGCTGGCTCTTCCCGGTAGGAACAGCGTTCCGAACCAGCAGTAGAGTTGACGATTCAAAAGCACTCGTTCACAAGTTTACTTAAATAAATACTAATTTGAATTTATCCATATACTCGTAGCTACCTATTACTACAGGAAATAAAAGAATAAACAAAGTATACCCTGTCCAATGAGAACAAGTAAAAAAAGAATGTTAAAATATCCAGCTTTATATTGTTCTTATTAACCTATACATATACATAGTATATACATAGGTTTAAATATGTTTTACGAAATAAACCATAATCAGAACGCCGACGTCGCGACATAAAATAACAAGCTCAGTCAATGGCGTCCATTTATTTAATACAAATCTAAGAAGGTAATTATTTTGATTATGTTGTTTATATAATTGACTTCATAAAGTATCATTAAGTTGATAAAACCTTTGATAAATCAGTTGATAAATCTTGACACAGAAGGTATATATCGCCTTTTATCTTGAACCGACAAAATATTGTCAACTGTTTAAAAGGCAAGTGTCCACAGAAAATAATGGATAGATCCTCCAGCGTTACATTTTTCGGTGCTAGGTTATATCTCCAACAGGCCACCGCCCTATCGTCTTCACATGTGAGTAATAGGTGTAAGTATGGATAATCTTGATTATTCTACTGATCTCTTCAGTTCTGATTAGACAATGTTCTTGCAGACAATGCTTCATCGCCCGATAAAGACCAGGGATATTTATTGCAGACCATTGATATCATTATTTGAATGCCGTGTGGTATCCGGCCGAATAGAATAGTACCACCCTTATTTCTTACCGAGGTGTCGTAAAAGGCGACCAAGGTAAGTCAACCCGCCGTGTGGTATCCGGCTGAGTAGAATAGACCACCCTCATTTCTTACCGAGGTGTCGTAAAATACAACAACAGTAAGTTGACGTCAGGCAGGCAGCCGGTCGTAAAATAAGTAGCTAAATCATGTGACAACATGTTTATAACATGTTGTGCCGCTCCACTTAGAGTGGGATAAGAGCAGGAAGATGAAGATGATATCATTATTTGACTGGCCCGTTATCGCAGTTGGAAGTGACACTGTCTTCAGCACCGCTGGTCGCGGTTTTCATGCTCGCGTAGAACTAATTTTTTCTAACAACAATTTGTTGGTTCTTCGAGTCTGGGTTTATAATGTATTTAAAATTATATAAGTATATATTTAAACTCTTATCACCCATAACACAAGTATTAAATTACTTTGGGGACGAACGGCCGTATGTGTGTAAGAGTCCCATATATTTATATTTATATCGATTCTTATCTGCTCTAAATTAAACTATATTCAGCCAAAAAGTGTTTCAAATAAAAATTAATACTATAAATTCACTTTTTTAGCTCAATTTCGTATTGAATGCGAAACAATTTCCACACTCTAAATAGATAACACGGGACCGATGTCAGAAGTCATAAATACTACATGGAGGACAGTACAATGCGTGAATTTTACTGCTTTTTTTATTTTACGGGTAACACTAAAACAGTTTTGGTCCCAGCCATAAAATAGTCTGGCAGTTTTTACGGCAACCGAAGGTAAAACGCGCGCGTTTGAAGTCAATTGAAAATGCCAAAGGGTAATTGATTATGATAGAAGAACTTCTCATCAGTTTAAATCTTCATAATAGAACTTCATAACATCTATACATATTACGGAAAAATCCCCAAAAGCTGTCTGTCTGCATGTGATCGATTTTCTCAAAATCTTCTGAACGGGTTTTTGAACAGTTTTTATCAAAAGAATTCTAGACGAAGGATGAAGAGGAAAACTTAGGTTAATGGTACATGACCGTTTTATTGACTGAAATAATATTTGGGTTACACTTATTTCCACTGCCGAATCAGCGGGTTCAGCGCTTATGTTAAAAACGATGTCAGCACCAATCCGCAGGTATATGGTGATTCCTGTTTTATCTTGGGGAACAGAAAAAATACAGTATACAATTGACGATATGCTAGAGAGGCATCTCCATACCAGAGTGGTGGTGGACTTAGCCATAGTGGAAACATCATCTGATCATTTTATGGATCCAATTTCAGTTAACCAATTGTAACAACGCCGCCTTGTCGCTACTGCAAGCAAGCAACCAAGCCATGACGTCTCATCTTGCCACAGCCGTTCGCAACATTTTTGACGTGGGAGATGTGACAGCCGCTGTCATTAGCACCTAGCCCGCGAATAGCGAATGAGCGTTTGCTTTGATTTTATTTTTGCATTTTTTAATGAAAAGAATAAAACTGATTTGAAATACTTCTTTTATTAATACAAGTAGTTTAGTAACATAATGTAAATATCGGTATTAAATCAGTGAACCAATGTATACATTGTTTCAGGCGTTGTGATAGCCCAGCAGTGAATCGGTGCGATTCTCTCGCTTACGGGCTTAAACCTCTGGCACTAATGAGTTTTTCTGTCAAAACTTATGTGTCTAATTGCTAATTACAACTTATCACACAATTTTCGATGCACGTGAACATCGTAACAAAACCTGCGTGTCTCAAAAAAATTATGGGAATATGTGATTTGGAAGCGCTGTGCTTCTCAGCAGCAATCCTTCTCTCTAAAAATGAAGAGAGGAGGACTATGCATGCCCAGCAGTAGTATGATAACAGGCCGTTATAATTTAAATAGGGGATAATAAGCTTCTAAGTTTATATGTAGGTATGTAGGTCATATCACCAGTAATGTAAATCTATAGGATTTGACCTGATAAAATATTGGTAACAGCGATCATAAACAACAAGTTTTACTCGTTGTATCTTACTTGCTCTACAACGACAATAGCTAGAAGATTGATGCCCTGTGTCGCACAGCGGCGTAGGTAGTGCATTCCGATTTGTGTGGGCCCAAATAACATCTGTGTAAATTCTTTGGGCCGGTGTCGAAAGATATTTATTGGCCGTGGACGATACTTCCTTCGGACGATTTCGAAAGATTTTACTATTATAGCGTTTTAGATGTAACACTAAAAGTTAACTTTGGTTGTTTTTCTTTTTAATTTTATGATCTGACGTCAACTTACCTTAGTTTTATTTTATGACACGTCGGTAAGGAAGAGGTTGGTCTTTCTGTTAAACCAGACCCACCGTGTAGTTGTAAATTACGACTAAGGTAAGTTGACGTCAGGCTGCGGTCGGTCGTAAAAAGGCAGCCAAATCATGTGACACCATGTTTATGACATGTTTTGCCAAATCCACTTAAAGTGGGATAAGGGCAGGAGGATGATGATCTAGTTCGACTGAATCGAATATTGTTCTTTAAAAAAGTATCAGAATCGGAGTGACTTTGGTCGAGCCATAATATTGAGTTCATGATGAGCTGCACATAAAAAGGGAGGCACTAAAAGAAGCTTTTACCCACAAACGACAGCTTACACGTACTTCATAGCTCCAATGGAAATTTATTAGTTACTTACAACAATTAAGTAACACGCTATCATTTTGCGAAGATGGCATTGCAATAGTATGAACTGTGCTGCATATGCCATTCCCACAGTCAAAAATAATAAAATGTTAATAATAAAAAAATACATGTATTTTTTTATATTCATATTTTAATATGTATATTAAAATATGAATAATAAGAAAGTGTTTGTTGTGTAATTGATAAATTAAAATCATAACTAGGGATTCTCAAAATATAAGCAGTTTTCAAAATATTTTTCCTTCACATAAATAATATAGCCAGCCATTTAAAATCAGCCGACTTTGACTTTCACAAAAATAATATCGAATCAGACTATATTCGGGCGCGAGAATATAATAAACTAAACAAACTTATTTTTATAATGTTAATATGGATTGAAACTAGATAAAAATAAATATATGGAACAATTACATACACAGCTGTCCGCCCCCACAGTAAGTAACTTAATACTTGTGTTATGGATGACAGACAACTGTTAAATATATACATATATAATTTAAAATACAAACTTACATACACATTATACACCAAGACTTAAAGAAACAACAATTTTTTTGTAAATGTTGGTTTTCGGCGAGACTTTAATTCGCGACCCGCAGAGCTTACAACTGCAGCAAAGGGTGAGTCAGTGGCCAGATATAGTTGAGTTTTTTATTCATAAATAGAGTTATATGTTCATAAATATGTATATAAAAATAAACTGGTACCTACATAATATTTTACTTAAACATATTATGTTGACTTTATTTCCAAGGGCTTCCGCCTTCGGCTTTATAAGAAAAAAAGGTATTCAAAGCTTTGTTTGGAACACAATGATTCTCGGATACGGCTGACGCCGCGATGTCGGCAGATAGCCGGTTCGAGTCCGGGCCACGCAAATATTTCCATCTAATTACCGACGCTAAGCCGCCGCGCGGATTTTAAACTTAGTTAAGAATTAAGATAACGTTTTCGCATACTACTTAAGCTGCTACGAGTATCATATGCTTCTATTTAGCGTTTGTAATTACTGGAAAATAACTACAATCGAGATTACTTAAAGTAAATTAATTATTTTGCTATAATCCGTGATTAAAGAAAATATATGTGGTTACTGAAAGTAAAGTGTACTATGCGTTTCCTTTTATTTTTCAAATCGACTTATTCTGTTAGCCCTAATGGCTTTGCCAACGTCACCGGAAGGACGGCCGAACGCAGAAGCCTCGCCGAGTGTATTGACGCACTTGCAACTCCCTGGGAGCGTCGCCTTAAGAGTATCTCCTGCGAGACCGATTCTCGGCTTAAAGCGGCTCGTTGTAGAGGACTATATATGACAATTGATCCGTTTTCATACATTCTATACATTACATCTTTCTCATATCGCCGATTATAGCAAAATAATATTCCATTACTTTCATATTATCGATCTCTTCAAAGTAACGTCTAATTCTAAAAATTATTTAAAATTCTCTAAGGATAGTAATAATAATATTACTTTGCTGTAATCCGCGATACAGTAAATAGAAAATATACATATGTAATGTAGAGTGTACTGCCGTGTGGTATCGGGCTCGAGTAGAATAGACCACCCTCATTTCTTACTGAGGTGTCGTAAAATACGACTAAGATAAGTTGACCACAGGCAGGCGGCCGGTCGTAAAATACCTAGCCAAATCATGTGAAAACATACTTATAACTTATACTGGCCCGTTGGCGCATTGGTTAGTGACCCTGCCTTCAGTTCCGCGGGTTTATTACATTAACTAACATAACTTTTTGTATTGATGAATTTGTTGGTCTTTGAGCCTGGGTGTATATTTGTATTTAAATATGTATTTAAAAAATATATAAGTATATATTCATCAGTTGTCTGTCTACCATAACACAAGTATTACGTTACTTACTTTGGGGACGGACGACCGTGTTGTAAGTGTCCCATATATTATTTATTTATAATGCCGACCCCACTTAGAGTGGGATAAGGGCAGGAGAATGCTGATATGTAGTTTAGAGAGTGTACTACCTGTATCATACCTGATACATGAAGGTAGTAGCAATTCTCTTTATTTATGTCATATTTCTATAAATTTTTAACAAGTTTGAATAATTCAAAACATTGCGAATTTAAGGTAACGAGCACATTATCTAGATAAGTAAAGGCCCGTTTGAGCAAGTCGACCTTGACTAACGATTGTGTTTTGTCAGCAGGTCAAACTGCGAGATTTAACCTGTAGTTACCGTTTACCACGCAACCACCTCCATTGAGAATAGTCACGACACCATAATATTTAGACGCTTATTCGCTTGTTGTGTTATATTTTTAACATTCCATGACTGGGCGCGATTGTTATAAATAGTAATTATTATAAAGAACTAAGAGTAACAAGTAACTATTTATATCTATTTTGAATTACAAAATTAATGAGAATATTATTTTGCTATAATCCACGATAAAAGAAAATATATGTAATGCTAAATGTAGAGTGTACTATTCGTTGTCATACCTGATACATGCAGAATTTGTAAGAACTCATGCACTACCCGACACCGATAACACAACAATACACAAACACTGTACACATTCACCACCACTATCTCAAAAATTGTTTCGCGCCGCATCGTCAGGAGATAGACTCAACGACAAAATCGTAAAGCGATTTGCGATTAAATATATTTTCTTTTATCGCGGATTGTAGCAAAATAATATTCTCATTACTTTTGTATTATGGAACTCCGCAAAGTAACGACTAATTCTATAAATTATTTTGAATTACTTAAACTCTTACTATACCAATCATGCCCAAACGGAAAGGTCCCAAGAATAATGGTATCGTATTCGCGTTGTATCCCTAAGCGAAAAAGAAAACAGCCCTCTTGTCATCTGAAGAGGCACTTTGACTCCATGCCCCTTGGATCTTATCTGCAAACGGCACAAATACATAAATCTCGACGAGAGTTGCATACTATTGGGAAGTTAGAGAAGGGAGAGTTGCAGTATTATATGTTTTTAATATTCACAATTTGTGAGTTAAAATGCAATAATGTTTATAATTCACCTATTTTTTAACGCAGTGCAAGTCACTTTTGGAATAAAAAGTTCTACTTGACTTGAAGAACTGGACTTATCTGAAAAGATGGTCCGTCTACCCATCTTTTCAGATAAGTCCAGTCCAGTAACTTATCTGAACTATCCAAGGAAAGTATTAAAAATGTGAAATTCTGTTTTTCTGTCTTCAGTAATAGAACTATTTTTTTTCTATGTTTTGTTCTTTCTTATTGTACTGTCCTATATTAACACTTTGATTAATATTTTTTAAAATTAATTAACTTGTATTTTGACTATGATGACTATGACTTGATTTGTATTTTGATATTTTGACATCCTTGACATACCTGTAAATATTGGTGAGAAATAAAAGGCTTTTTATTTTTATTTTATTTTATTTATATATATTAACGCTTTCGAAGCTGCTGGAATGAAATTGGTACAAATGATGGTTATTAAATAGGCCTGCATACTTACATAAAGGAAAACTAGTAAGGAAAACTACTAAGGCCTACATAAATAAAGGAAAAAATAGTATATAGGAAAACATACAACATAAATGTATTATTCTATCCTATAAGCAGTAGTTATAAACAAGTATACAAAAGAGATTTTTCCAAACAAACCTCCAAGGGATGCCCATGTTATATAAAAAGAAAATTATATTTCACGGCTCTATTAATTCAAAAACTTGGCATAAATGTGGTTACCAAATGAGTTTTGTACCCACTTCACAATCTCGTGAGAGTTTACGTTTTATTTACGCAGCTAATGCTAAAATATAATTTCTTACCATTCGAAGAAAGCGTAAAGCGTAGTTTACGCGTATGCTTTATTAGCATATTACTTTGAACCGCGGTTAGTTGTTCGGCAAATGTGGAAAAATTGGTAAGGCGCTGAGAAATGTTTACGACCTTCGCGGTACAGTCGTTAATATGCTGCCGTTTTTTAAAATGTTTGTGCTCAAGTAATTTAAATATTGCCGGTTGTTGATAGTAACCCTACCTTCAGAAATACGGTTCGCGGGTTTGATTTTCGCCGAGCGCTACATTTTCAAAAAATAATTCTATGGTTCTGCGAATCTGGGTGTAAATAGTCTAGTCTACTTCTGCTTTATATTTTTAACCTTTAGTTATGCCAAAAAAAATTCATGAGAAACTTAATTTATTTAGTTTTACATATTTATATTTAAAAAGACAGACTTTTCCTTACATCCAAATAAATTATAATTTATATAAAGTATTTTTATTATTTTTGTTTTCAGGTAAGTCTGATGGACGCTTTTTACATTTGAATCTGAGTTTGTAAGTAAAATAAACTTCTTTTTTTTGGTAAATGACGTTATCTGGTTTTATTTGTGCCTACGTTTGTTAAGGATAAGTAGCTCTATTCGTTTGTTTATTAAGATTATATTTTGTTATTGCTAAATTACTTTTATTTATACAAATCCACAAAAATTTACATGGAATGTTTTTAAAGATTTAATGTTTATTTTTTAATACGATAATTTGTTAAGGGGTTCGGATTACCAGTGTTCTAAAGTGCTAACCTCTGGTAACCCTACATGTAATCTATTAAGAAAAGGTATTTCCCTCTGCCGTTCAAGATAATCGCTCATCTCTTGCGGCGATTTGTCTGGCAATAGTCTCACGTCATACCCAATTGCAGTAGATTGTTCCAACATATTATCGCTGACCGGTGCTGCCCCGTGACGCCATGCCATCTGTTACGATCGCCAATTAGTCCTGACCTACCTCCCCTCCCCGATTTCTCATAAATCAATATGAAACTTGAAACACGTGTGGGTGTTGGGAGCTCATGATAAATGGTTGTATAGGCAATGGCTGGCGCTTAATAGCTTTAGGTAATAAAGGTTTTTGCTTTTGTTGTTGCTGGTATTTATGAAACAACCAATAATCTTTTGGAAAAGCGTAGTTTGACGTATCCTGGTGTTTCCGAGTTCAAGAAATTAATAAATGACGTGTTATTATTGCACTGCTGACTGAGAATGCCTCTAGTCATACTGTACAGGTTTTGTTGAATTTATGAAGCAGGACAGTACTTAGTTTTCTGTTCTATCCACACGATTTTATTGTATTATTAAAGTATCAATTACACACAAGAAACAATTAATGATTCGGCAGAAATTGAACAAACTGACGCCTGATTTATTTATTTCATTACTTCGTTCCTATCTAGGTGACGAGCCTCGCTCGGTAATTTTTTTAATGATATTAAAAAGATCAAATTTGAAAAATAAAATGGAAAAAATAATTAGGCAGGTGGGGCTCGATCCGTAGTGTTTTCACTTATTATATTATTATTACAACTTTACAAATGACAGCTAAAATATAATTTGCATTTTATTCTACATTTTACCTATTTTTCAGTGCCTGAAACAGGGATATAGTCATTTTTTTTTAATGAAACCTAGCTAAATCAATTTTTCTTCTCTAAATCCCAACATGGTGAATTTCGTGAAAATCGTTGAGCCCTTTGCGAGATTTGGAAAATATATATATACAAGATTAACTCGTATTTCTCTACTACTCTCTACTCGTATATAATATTTCTTTGTACTCGAAGTGACAGTTTTGTTTACTTTTAACATTGGTCTGTTATAATAAGTAAGAGTGAGACAAAAAATAAGCACTCGCTTTTTATCGTATCGTGAAACTATTAATAAATCATGACGCGAGGAATTTTTATAGGTGATCATTTATTTAATGGAGATTATGAAGCTTTCTTACTCGTTATGGTTCATAAATATGGAAGAGACTGAATGTCAACGTAATGCCAGACAAGTACGTGAGGCGCCGATACACCCCGTCTAGACGAGTTCGAACATCCACCTTAACAAGGCTTGTTTACCCTCGCTGATTATGAGCATGCTTCAAATAAAAGAAAAACATCGATGTACCCGAAAAATGAAATTTTTTTACTTATGAAATTTTAGGGGTACCCGTGATTTTGTCCCAAACTGTTAATAAAACTGTTCTTTAAGTAAATCTCAATAATGCTCAAAGTGACAAACAAAATTTCGCTTTTATAATCTTTTAATATTCAAATGAATTTATTTGGATTGTGGATTTGAAATGTCGAAACGACTTTAACGATGTTCATGGAATTCAGCATGTACAAGAAAAATCGATCTAGTTACGTTTTATTACAAGAAAATGTTTTATTGTAAATGTTTTGAAAATTAATCTATTTCAAATATCGCTTTTAATCATTAAAAATTTTCAAAGTACACTCCTTCAGCGTCGATACACTTGCCAGCGGTTTTTCCATGCCTTGAAGGCTTCCTGGTAGACAGATTCCGGAAAAGCCTTTAAGAATGCCTTCCTGCCTATTTGACGGCGCTTACGGTCCCATGGCAATGTCCTTTAAGGTTGGATTTCAGTTTTTGGAAAATAAAAATATTGTACGGGGGTAAAGTTGTTTAAAAAAAAATAAGTTTTATACCTGGCATTATAACCGGCGTTGAAAAATTGCTGCAGAAATCGAAACCGCGAAGCTGATGGCAGGGTCACTGTCAACTACGCCAACGGGCCAGTCAATTTAGATATATATATATTTTTACTTATTTAGTTATTCGTTTATATTTTAGGAAACCTTGACATTGCCGGCTACCTTTCAGATACGGTTGCCTTGCAAATTTTCTTTTCTCAGAAAAATATGTTATACCCTAAGGTTAATGATGACTAGGTTGAAATTTGCATGAGAAATCGTTTCGACGTTAAGCGGCTGCGATTATGTAGATTCATAACGGTGCTTATAAACGTCTGGGCCGAGTATGGAGAGCACATGACGTGCGATTTGTTGCACTTTATCTTGATTTCCTTTTACTGTCGTTTTAAAAGCTTTTATTTTATTTAAGCTCAGATCTTCACAGTTTTTTTCCAGGTGTAAAACGTAATTATGATAATTATGTTTTAAAACCCTTTTAGCTTTTATTATAATTGGTATATTAACGCTAGTACGTCTTGTGGTATCCGGCTGAATAGAATAGTACCACCCTCTTTTCTTACCGAGGTGTCGTAAAAGGCGACTAAGGTAAGTTGACTCACCGTGTGGTATCCGGTTAAGTAGAATAGACCACCCTCTTTCTTATCGAGGCGTCGTAAAATACGACTAAGATAAGTTGACGTCAGGCAGGCGGCCGGTCGTATAATACGTAGCCAAATCATGTTACGACATGTTTATAACATGTTGTGCCGACCCCACTTAGAGTGGGATAAGGGTAGGAAGATGATGGTATATTAATGCTAGTGGACTTAACTGAAGCGTTTAGGTATCCTTCCTCTATAATGCATTAAGTGTTTTTTCCCTATCCTTGAAAGAAAAATTGAATTTTATATCCGTTAAAGCCCCCGTGCACTAACGGTCACTTCTCGCGGCCAGTTGCTAATTTATCTGCGACCATGTAGCGACCAAACGCTATCCTGTACGCACAAAACGCGTGTAGCCGCTGCGACAAGTACGTGCACACTGATCTATTTCTGGTATATTTATTTATAACGGCCGCGCGCGAGCCGCGTTTTTCCAGCTGGCCGCGCGGCCAGTATGTGGTCTGCGGCCAGCGACTACGTATTGGCCGCACGGCCGCTAAGTGTAAGCATTAGGGTATGTCACGGAAGAATTAGTTGGCCGCAACCGAGCTTAATGCGCCCGGCCACTAATGTTACATCGATGTCTTTATTGTGCTAATTTTCACTAATATTGGTCCAGAGGATTAGGTCCGTTTAAGGGTAATGGACAGAGACTTTCAAATTTTCAATATTAGTGTGGATTGTATTTAATTGGTAACATTATTTAAGTAATGATAGCTCGAAAGTAAAATCAGTATAATTGCTATTAGCGGGCATAGTGCAGTAGAATTAGATACAATGTAGTCAGATAAAAAGTCCTTCAACTAGACGGTATCATAAATTCCGTTTGAGCTAGTTGATCCTAATTGAAAGCATGTTTATCTTTGCTATCTCTACGTAGCAAAAACGTAGGAATTATTTATTTATGGCCAGTGGAGCGGTTAGTTATTAAGCCATTGTGATTTTTTTAACTTATTTATAATTACTTGTTACGTGCATTCTTATTTTAGTTTACACATCTGTAAAATTTACATCACAAATTTTAAATAAATATAATATTTGCTATCAACTATATATTATAATTTATATAATATCCACATCATCCACCCCTTATGCCACTCTGAGTGGTGTCGGCACAACATGTTTTAAACGTGTTTTGCGTAATTATTTAAAGACCAGCCGCCTGCCTGATATCAACTTACCTTAGTCGCCTTTTACGACACCACGGTAAGAAAATATGGAAGTGGAGAGTCTATTCTACTTAGCCGAATACCACACGAATGTATTATCATATTATAATAAAAATTTAAACTTAAAATAAAGTTTAATTTAAATTTTAAATCATATAACTTTTAATTGATTAATTTTATCATTTAAATTATATTTATAAGTCCCTAATATAATTCACGACTGGCTGGAGCAATATTGTCTAAATTTTGTACAACTCAAGCTTATATATACAGCGCTAACGTAAAATATATAAAACCCGTATTACCTTTGGGAATAGGACAAATTGCATAATGGAGAGTGTTTTCCAAAATTAAAAATTGACGCAAATGAAATCGCTGGTGTTCGGGTAAACTTAAGTATGCCTCATCATCTTCCTGCCCTTATCCCACTCTAAGTGGGGTCCGCACAACATGTTATAAATATGCTGTCACATGATTTGACTGCGTTTTTACGACTGGCCGCCTGCCTGACGTCAACTTACCTTAGTCGTATTTTACGATATCTCGTTCAGAAACGAGGTTGGTCTATTCTACTCAGCCGGATACTACATGGCGGGTAGACTTACCTTAGTCGTATTTTAAGACACATCGGTAAGAAATGAGGGTGGTACTATTCTATTCAGCCGGATACCACATGGCGTAAACTAAAGTATGCGTATAGTATGAAATACGCACATTTATTTAAGCTTATTATGTCTGTGAGAGTTAGAATAAATTGCTTTTTTATGTATTACAAATAGAAGTTGAAATCTCGTTTAGAACGTACACTTCTTTAAACATTTACCAAGTAAACACTGGCCAAGTCTCGTGGCTAGAGATGGAAACTTCTAAACAGGATTGCGAATCACGTCTTATTTTCTTGCCGACGCGAAACCCGATCTTCGTATTTCTTAGAACAAGCTCTTAAATCGGAGCCTTTGTTTTTCCTGCGCCGGCGTCATGTGCGATGCATGCATTTAAGGTGTCTTCAATTGAAGCTGTCCTTGGTTTTTGGATTCAGGTTGTTGTCCAATATTGGTCCATTCACCTTTCATGCTACATTCCATATTGGAATTTGCAACGATTCCGTAAGATTCGTTCACTCTTTCAAACTTTTTGTTTGTTAAGTTCTTTAGGACTTTCATATCCATTATAATAGCTGTTACATGCAGGTTTGTAAAAATGCATTATGCAATACAAATTTTAATTTTCATCATCCTCCTGCCCCTATCCCACTCTAAGTGGGGTCGGCGAAACATATAACATACATCTTGTCATATGATTTGGCTACGTATTTTACGACACCTCGGTATGGAACGGGTGGTCTATTTTACTCAACCGGATACCACACAGTGGTTCGACTTACCTTAGTCGCCTTTTACGATTCCTTGGTAATAAATGCGTGTGGTACTATTCTATTCAGACGGATACCATACGGCGTAAAAATATATTTTATACTTTATTATATGGATATATTATATCAATATGGGCCTCATAAGAAGGCTCAGAGTAACTCAGCGATGGAGCGCGCCATGCTCGGGTTATCTCTATGTGATCAAATCAGTAATGAGGAGATCCGTAGAAGAACCAGAGTCACCGATATAGCTCAGCGTGTCGATGAAGTAGCGATGGGCGGGCCACATAGTGTTGATAATTGATGGGCTTTGGGGTCTCAAGGTGTTGGAATGGCGACACCGCACCGTAAAACGCAGTGTCGGTAGATACCCTATGAACCGGACAGACAACCTCAAAAAGGTCGCGGGTAGCAACTGTATACAAGCAGCACAAAATTGTGTGTTGTGGAGATTCCATGAAGAGACCTATGTCCAGCAGTGGACGTCCATAGGTTGACAAAGAAGAAGAGTTAACATTCTATCAAATTTATTCAAATTCCAATCTTTCGCGATAACTCATATCTGTCGTATACTTTAATTCTCAGAATTCAGCCAATTATATCCAAAGAATATCAAATAATATCATCACATTTAAATAAGAAAATCACAACTGTAAATAACTTATGAAAAAACCTCTATAATGATCGACGGTTTTCACAGCTCATTAGTAATATTTATTTGACGTATGTCAAATAAAATCAGTTCTTGTTCGGCTTTCTGTTTGGCTTCGACAGATGATTCGTATGTGATTTATTAAGTTACAAATGTAAATTAGGGTATAACTTTTACCGTTTTTTGTTCAACTATTTTATCCTTAATCTTTTCTAATATCGGAATTCATGACACCTTTATATGTGGTTTTGATTAATTATTCTATCAAATATTATAGAGCTCATGTTAGTTGAATATCTTTTTATTATTTATCAACTGCGATACATTAAATAGTCCCGACTTGTAAGAAGTCTTGAAAGGTGTAATTAATAATATTTTTCATAAAACTTTTTACATTGAATAATTGGTTAATTATGCATACTAATAATAAATAAGTTCCAACAAAAAATTTAACTATCCATACTTCATATGGAATGAATAAGTTTTATTTGTTTTTTAATTTATTAAAAGAAGTCAAATATGTAATAGCCTAAAGGTCAGGCTTTCTCAAGAAGGCCATAATATCAAACTACGGGCAAGAAGCACAATGAGTTTGTCTGTTAAAACTTGTGTCTAATTGATAATTGCAATTTATTTTTTATTTATTTATTCAAATACATTAATAGTTTTTCTTCGTATCCTTAGCCTTGACGACTTGTCTGGATATTGCACATTCCTCTTAAACAAAATAATCTGAATACAAATTTAAATAAAATAACAAAATTATACTTAAAAAATATTTAATTATAACTAAGTATTCTTAAAAATATATAGTATGACACGCTTATCGGTTAAAGAATACATCGTGAGAAAACTACAAGTAGCTCTAGAGAATGCTGGGGATATGTGTAACCCAAAAGTCCGCTGTGGAGAAGCGTGGTGGGTGTAAGCTCTCACCCTATTCTCCAAAAACGGAGGCTCATAACACAAGTACTTAAGTACCTAAGTAAGTTACTTGCTTTGGGGACGGACAAGTGTGTAATTGTCCGACATATATTTATATTTATTTTTCCATTTATATCCAAATTGTCGCATTAAATAACATGATAGCAATGTTAGTTATTTTCAGGTATCGACATTAAATATTTAACAGTAAATAATTTATCTGTTTATATTGCTGGTAAAAATATCATATTTAGCAGTCGTGCTGAGTCCAGAGATTTATGTCTGATAAAGCTTCAATACGTCGGTAGTTGAAAGGTTTCAGACACCAATAATCATTTCGAAAGTCAAAGCACAAAATTGCATGTCAACATCGAATACGAAATGTATTTTGGCGGTATTCAAAGCGATTTGTGATCATATCGAGCAAATAGGTGCATAATTTTGTTGAATCAAGCACACAAATGCCGAATCCAATTTAGCTTACAGACGAGTCAAATTATTAAAGGTTAACAAGCTTGTATACATCAATGGAATCTATTCCTGTATGGTATTTATATGTGGAGTGGTGTGTGCGTGTGTATGTTTGTAATAATTAGAAGTATCTGTTTGACCGAGCCTTGGTCGGTAATTTATTACAAATGAAAAAAAAAAGAAACTTAAAAAAATTACAAAATAATCGGGTAGGTTGGGCTCGATCTCAGGTATTTCCCCAGAATAAGCTACGCTGACTTGAAAATTTATGTTAATAATAGTGTTTTATATATTCAATAAATTAAAACTAAAATTTAGTTTTTTTTTTTAATAAAACCTAGCTAGATCGAATTTTCTTCCCAAAATTCCTGCATGCTGAATTTCAGGAAAATCGTTGGAGCTGTTTCCGAGATTCTGAAATATACATATATATACAAGATTACAAGACATCTTTCACGATAATTTTAATAGCTTCAAGAAGAAAATATCCACTTAAGACGGGAGTCTAATTACTTGTTATATGTTATTTTTATTTTATTCAGTTAACATAATAACATTATTTCTGAGTATGACAATTAGTATCTTTATTTTATTAATATTTTATACTTATATTTTTTGACACATAGGATGATTTAAAGTTTTAAATTTTTTTTGACATGTATTTTCAGAAAGAACTAACAAAAAAAAACAATGCTGAATACGCCTAATATAAGAATTTATTGTTAATGTATCTATAATATATCGTTGGTGTATTTAATAAATAAGACATTTAAATATTAACAGCAAAAATATTAAAGAGCAAACAGGCCTTAAGTATTCCTAATGATGTACGTAATAATATTCTATTTTAGGCAAAAAGGGTAAACTTAATACTGTTCACCTCTCGGTAGCTCACGTAATCTTCTTGCCGGGAGATAACCTCAGCAGTCGTTAAGATCTTAATGTGTATGCGGTATATGCGACACTGAACATTAGCTGAGCTGGGTTTTAACAAGAATTAGCGTAATGTAAATGTAGATTGCGTAGGTGTTATTATCTGGATGAATAAACATTTTTCTGTTGTGCCTATAGCATTTCTAATACTTAATGTAATGAATGCGACAGTCCATGACGGTCTAACGGCTCATCTACTGGACCATATTAACGAAATTTGATACAAGTAAATAAATCAATATATGAGACACTTAGACACACGGTCGTCTGTTCCCAGAGTAAGTATCTTAATACTTGTGTTATGTTATTACGGTCATTTTAATAAAGCTTATATATCGGGCTTACATATAGGATATTATAAATAATAAAACTCCCGTTTTTCTTAAGGAAACGGGCTAAAACAAATAAAGTAAATTAATTAAGTTTGGCACAAATGAAGCAGTAATAATATATTGTTGAAAAAATATTTTCTTGAAGTAGGTAATAAATATTTTTCCAGTTGATCACCATTCTCCTGCTCTTATTCCACTTTAAGTGTGGTCGGCTTTTGTTTTTCTCTTTCAATCTCCTCTACCACTCGTCAACTCTGGCGCTACTTCTTTTATATGCCTGTTATACTTCATACAATCCAACCATCTCTTTTGAGGCTTCCCTCAAGTCACATATTCATCCACACTCATATTTAGAACTCGTTTGGGCACAAGATATTCATATTCAAGATATTTCATACCTCCTCATTATGTGTCAATATCATATTCCAGTGATATTAGAACAATTTTAGCATCATCAATACCAAAAGTATCGAATGTAGAAATGCCCGTTGAGGAAAAGATAAAGACGGCCAAAATGGACGTGAGTCATCCCGCAACTATGTCCGGTCTACAGTCTGTATCGAACAAAAATAAGAACTGTGTCATATAGTCTAGGTATGTATTTAGGCATATATGAGCGCATGCAAAAATTAACCTGACTTCTGCCTGAACCTGCCATAGTAAAATACATAGAATAAAATAATCCATATCTATAAATACAGTTTAGGATTTTAGTTAAAGTGTACCACTTAAAAATAAATAAGTTTCCTTTAAAAAAAATGGAATTATGTTTAGATTGTGATTAAGAAGATTTTAATCACGTGAGATGTTGAAACTTAAAAGTGAAGACCAATAATGAAGGAATATGGATTAGTAAAAAGAAATACCCTGTTAACACACAAGTTAGAAAAGTTCAAACAAATTCTATACCTACTTAAGTAAATTCTGCCAGAAGGATATATAAATTTTAACGTTCATCTATGAACTGTTTTTCTATGACCCTTTTTTTCCACGTTTATTGAAGTTCATTACAAATATTAGAACTGCAAAAAATGTTTTGACTGCGAAAGATTAACTAAAATAATTCGAACCGTGATTCGTTCAACAGATCGAACAGTTTTAATCAAAAGTATCCAAATTTTACGTAAGATATTTATTAACTAACAGACTTTTGAAAGCCTCCGTTTCACATAAGACATCTACAAAGAATGTTTCGACTGCGAAAGCTAATCGAACAATTAGGCAAAATAAATTTGAATCGTTATCTATTAGCGGAGTTGCATTTCAGCTAGTCGTTTTAGCTAATTTATTTCGACAATTAAGACATTTATTAGCCATTGTTAGTTGCTTTGTATATAGCCACGCCAGTTTTAGCTATCGAATCTATGGTGCTAGCACTGGCTGTATTCGATTAAGTCTCATATTTGGGTATTGCAATGGAGGTAACGATTACTTAGTTAAGATTTAATTCAAGGAAATCTATATGTACACTAGCTGTGCCCGCTTCGCCTTGTGCTAAATCACTGTGAAAATCAGTGTGCACACAGTTTTTTGCGCGAAAATTTCGATCCTGCGGGAATTTTAGGATAGCCCTATACATTGCTCCACAACCTCCACAATCTTCCAGTGAAAGGACCACAAAAATCTGTTTAACCTTTTCGGAGAATATTCTGTAAACCGAAATATTCCTCGTGAATTTCACTATCTTTAAGAAAAAATCGCGCAAAAATCCGTTCAGTCTAAATCATGAGAATATCGATTAGATACAATGCTAGACAGCTTTTGGGGTCTTAGTTTAATTATACGTATAGATTATTTTATATCAGCTTTTTTTTACACAAATTTAGCACAATTGATGTTAATATACTGGATATTAGCATCAATTGTACTAAATTTTATTATCATCATTTAACCACGACACATGCAGGCCACCGCATTAGACATACAGCAGACTTTCGCAAATATAATATTAGGATATGAATGGTATAAATGTTTCCTGTTGAAATATATACACATAATAAATATATCGACACCGCACCAGTCTCCTTTATTAAGGTGTTTGTGGAAAGTATATGGGAAGCACAAAATTGTAACAACCAAGGTAATGGGACCTCCTGCGGTCATCTCCCGTCGTCTTCATAATACAGTTATGAAATAGTAGCGAGCTAGGTACGCCTAGGATGGCGAAAATGAAATAGTTAATAAAGATTTTGGTTATATCACAGAAGATCACTGATAATGTGGAGCATATTTAAAAAAAATAAAAAGCAATGAAATTGCTGAATTTAAACGTCACTGAAATTAAAATGGTGGATATTAACGAATTAGAAACAGGTAATTAAAGCAAACAAGAGTTATTTTGATATCGTAGATTAAAATTTTTGTTATACTTTATAAGAACGCCATTATTTCCTATTCACGAAATGCAAAAGCAGGTTTCTGATTTCCGTAACACACATTACAGCAACCTCGAGTTCTTCATTATTATTAAATGTGTTATATATTTATTTAGTCTCATTCAAAGTCTATCGACTTTATTATTATGAATTGACAATATTCATAGTCTTGTCTGTTGTTACTAATTTCTCACATAAGAAATTACAAATACTTGTACGAGACACGTCGCAGTACTCAGTAAAATAATTTAGTTTCATGTCGCAAGATATTAGTTGTATCCAATATTGAAAATGTTATAAAACAAAACCACTTTACAACTTTATTTGCATGAGGTGCCTGCGAAATTTGAGAAGTACAATTTTACGATTTTGAATAAACCTTATAACCTTGCCGGAAATAACAGAACAAGTGTCATTAGGAAATGGTAATTTACGTTTCCTTCCCAACTTTCTCAAAGAAATAAAAAAGTATTTTTAACAAACAACAAAGTTCATCCTGCAGGCGGTGAGGATTAAAGAATGAGCAAACATTTACCATTTCCTAGTAGATAAAAACCATAAACTCCATCGTTAAGATAAGAAGTGTTAATTTCATAAGCTATTAAGCGGTGCCTCTGATACAAAGAACTGGCATGGTCTTTATCTAGAAAAAGAAAGTTGATAGTTTAAATTATATTACAACTTACATGCATCTAAATAAGTACTGATTTATGGCTGTCAAATATTTATTTCAGGCACGTGGCCTTCTATTATAAGCTGACTGTAATTTGTTTTTTGTCCGCTTTAATTGATATATAATTTTTAATATTTTAAATAACCTCAACTTATGACATTCATTCGACCAACAAATATTTTATATTTTTTATCGCTCTAGTTAAATCACCATATGAAAATATTTTAGCACTTCCTACATCAACATTGCGGATATGTTCTTACCTTTTTTTCATGTTTTTTTAAATAATAGTACGAATGGTTATGTATTTAATTTATTTATTTGACACGATAATAAATCATCTTATCTTATGTCTTACACGATCATGTCCAATTTTAGGATTTACGAAATTTCTTGGTATATAGATACTCTCAGTGTTAGTTCTGAATGGAAAAAAAACATCATCTTCCTGCCCTTATCCCACTCTAAGTGGGGTCGGCACAAATGTTATAAACATGCTGTCACATGATTTGGCTGCGTTTTTAGGACCGGCCGCCTGCCTGACGTCAACTTACCTCTGTCGTATTTTACGACACCTCGGTAAGAAAGAGGGTGGTCTATTCTACTAAACCGGATACCACACGGTGGGTCGACTTACCTTAGTCGCCTTTTACAACACCTCGGTCAGAAATGAGGTTGGTTTATTCTAGTCAGCCGGATACCACACGGCGGGTTGACTTACCTTAGTCGCTTTTTATGACGCCTCGGTAAGAAATGAGGGTGGTACTATTCGGATACCACGCGGCGTTGAATGGAAAAGAAATATCCTTAAGAATTGTCAGACAGACATTGCCATATCCGATAAACTGTATCATCCAGTGATTTTGCATTTCAATTCGATGTAGAAGCCTTTATTAGAAACCTGTTATACTCCGATCATCATACTGTATCAGCGATTATTATTAGGCAAGGCTCTAACCAAATTTTTATGTATATCATTCTTCCTTTACTTCTAAGGTTTTGCCCATTCCTAGTACTAAGGCTTAAATTTTAATATCAAAACGATATAGATAAGATTAAAGTAAAATTTTATACAGTTATCAAGTGGTTTCCATTGTACCGCTATTATTGATGGCCACATTTGAATGACCACTTAAATTAAACCCCCGCGGCGATGGATTTGTCTAGTGCTACCAAAAAAAAAAGAAATTTAACTGACAGTTATGTATTACAGGTCCAGATAATTTATCCGCCCATCATTTATAGCGACATATGTAATTATATGAGCACTAGTTATATTTTAAGAAATCTAGTTTAAATTTATACATAGCTAGAGATAAGGTCGATGAACGTATTTTTTAACTAGCCGTATGCATATATATATAATTTTTAAATAAATAATTATATACATAAGTATACCTAGAATCAAGGAACTATTATTATATTAGTAATATCCCGCAGTTTCACTCGCGTACATACCGATCTCATGGCAGTGGAAAGTCTACTTATAGTAGTTATTGTATATTGACATAACTAAAGTAGTTGAATATATGGTATCGCGGACTTTTTAGAATTTTTTAGAAGTATTAAGAATGTATTAAGAGAAAGAGAGGAGATTAAAGTAGAAACGGGAGCATCGTGTTTTATAACAAAACAGAGAGTTTAAGCCTACAATGTCATGTAACTATCTCGGGCTTGATTTTTCTTATTATGTTAGGTCGCGGCTAGGGACTTAAAGAAAAAAATAAAACGCATCGCACCAAAGAAATCTTAAATCCTCTTAGGTTTTGTTTAACTCTAATAACTATGTTCAGTCTCGAGAATCAAAATATTTTGATTTGATATTTCATCTCGATTCGAATAGAATAAGGTTTTATACATGGATTGAAACCAGCTCCGGGCTTTTGTGGGCGTGAGTTTTGATTTCTTTTTATTGTAATATTCTTATTTTTCAAACGTTTCGCTAATAATATAGTGCATGCGTATCTTACTGGGATGCAAACTCTAGAGCATCATGAACCACGAGTTTGTTTATTTTGTGGCAACATTACCCCGCGGCCATTCTTGTCATAACATGTATTGTGTATAATGCTTTGGCAACATTCGTAATAATATATTTTAAATAACAAAACCTGTCTTTCTTTTCAAATAATTATATAAGTTTTATATAATACAGCCGTGTGGTATCCGGCTGCATGGAATTGAACAATCTTATTTCTTAACGTCGTAAAAGGCGACTAAGGTAAGTAGACGTCAGAAACGCAGCCGGTCGTAAAATACCTAGCCAAATCACATCACAACATGTTTAGAACATGTTGTACCGACCCTACTTAAAGTGGGATAAGGGCAGGAGAATGAAGACATGAGTTTTATATAATATTACAATAATGAAATGTTAAGGAGCTACAACATTGTTTTCTATTTATCCTTGTTTGTTTTTTTTTTTATTTTGTAGCATAGGTTCAACTTAAATCAATGCTACTTTCTTTCTTTAATCTAAATTTATTTTTTCTATTTGACTTAAAACATAACCGATTTTTTTTATCAAGGAAATACTGTAAAAGCTTAACAGAAATTTTGTACACTTCAACAAACCAATAAAACTAAGTGAAGATATCGTAAAAGTGTAAACGCTCCTCGTTTCGAGAATAGTAGTCGCATATATTTCAACCTGCAATATGCTTTTACATGCAAATGATGCTAATAGCAATTGCAAAAGGACTTGTTAGTAGGAATTTACTTGACTCACTAATAATGATATCTGAATATCAAGCATTTGGATATGAATTTAATTTATTAGTAGTCTCCTATCCTATCTAAGAAAATTTGAAACTTCAAACAGTATATCTTTAATGCTACGAGGTGTGTTCAAAAAGTATCGCGAATTTTGAATTTTCGCGAGTTACATATATTCCAATTTCGATTTTTTTGTGGCGTTATGTTGGTACATATGTCTCTCACTTATGCTGACAAGTTGGGCCATTTTGAATGTTCGATTAATTGTTGACAGCTGCTTTGCTTGCACGTGTTTTGGTTCGTCTTCGATTTTTACCTACTCAAAAAATGGAACAAGGAACCTGTATCGATTTTTGTGTGAAAAACGAAATTAAGTGCGCGGATGCTTTCCGAGTGTGGACTGTGGCATATGGAGAAGCTACTTTGGTCAAAAGCAACGTTTATCGGTGGTACAAAATGTTTTTAAAATGCCGAGAAGATGTGAATGACGAAGAGCGTGCCGGACGCCCGAGCACTTCAACAACAGACGAAAAAATTGATGAATTGAAGAAAATGGTATTGGCCAATCTTCGAATCATCGATAGAGAAATTGCCGAGAACCTAGGCATATTGATTGGCTCGTGCCATTCGATTTTAATCGATAATTTGTGGAAAACAAAAATTGGCTTTTGCACCTCGATAACGCCCCTGTTCACACATCGCTGCTTGTACACGACTTCTTGGCCGAAAACAACAGACCAATGATACCGCAGCCACCGTATTCCCCAGATCTGGCCCCCTGTGACTTTTTCTTGTTCCCGAAACTGAAGAGGCCCATGAAAGGACGACACTACGCCACGATTGACGAGATAAAGACGGCATCGAAGGAGGAGCTGAACAAGATACAAAAAAATGATTTTTTGAAGTGCTTCGAAGATTTGTAAAAACGTTGGCACAAGTGTATAATATCCCAGAGGGATTACTTTGAAGGGGACAAAATAGATATTTACGAATAAATAAATAATTTTTGAAAATACACAAAATTCGCGATACTTTTTGAACACACCTCGTACACTAGACATGTTACGGATATCGGTTTACCGGAATCGATGAATTTAAATTTAAATTTTCGGAAATCGGATCCAAAGTCGAATTCGGAGGTTAAGGAAGAGTCGATGTAGAGACATTTTCCAAAACAAAGCTCTGAGAAGATGTTTCAAACTTACGATGTGTTTTTATCGATAAGAAGGTTAACGTCGTGAAATGCGCAGATAATTCGCTTTTAGTCTACCAATCTGGATTATATTTATCCTATTTTTATCTCTAAGCTTCTTTTATCTCCTTATCTAAATACCTAAAGATTTTTGAAGTTTAAGATAACTACTTTTAGGTAGAATACTTCTCTATAATGCAGTCGGAATCTAATATTTACGTACAAAGCATTGGTACTTTTGCATCATTATATTCAACTATTTTTCGGTTAACAAGATAAATGCTGACGTTGTAATTATGAATATTACTCTAATAATATACAATCAGTGTAAAAAATGGCAAATTAGTAGATGACTAACTAAAATTGCACACTTTACGTTATTTATAAACGTACATGAAGTCATTCAGATGGCTTCATTTCAACTGTTTAAAAACCTAATACGACTATCAATCTCAATGAAGGAGAAACAGATGCTCGCAACAAAAACACACACATGTCATTGGAAAACGACCTTTATGTGTTGGAATTAAGGATTTCTAGTCGTATGTATGGTAACCCATAATTCTGAGCATAATTTGCCTGTCTGCCCCACTCCGCGATTATGCAAATGATACGGATAATATCGAACGTAACGGAATTCTAGACACGTCAAATTGGCGTGCCCCGTCTAGGGAGCAGTTACTATGTTGCCTACCTTTATTTTTTATCACAAATAACAATTTATTTATATATTCTCTTTGTTTTTAACACCACTTAATTTCTAATACAAAAAAGGAGAAAAAATACAATACAAATAAAAACCATTAATATTATAAAAATATATTAGACCAATTGACCATTATCTTTTTCAGAAGCTGTTATAGAATTATTATCCCTATAATCCACGTTTGTTAGAGAATCTGTGTAATGCTAAGTTTAGGAAGCAGACAACGTTCACACACCTTATGTGCTTGTGTATTGTTTTGTGTGATGACTGGTTCTGCATTCGTTCTATAATGTATGGGAATGTTGCCTGCTTCCTACGCTTAGCATTACATATATTCTCTTAACAAACGCGGACTATAGCAAAACAATTCTATCATAATTTTTGTACTATGGAATTCCACTAAGTAACGCCTGCTTATCTGTATTATGATGTCCTGACTAGCTATATTCTTTGATCTTACTCGGGGTGTGGAGATAAGTAAAAACAAGCTAGTTGCCTTGTAGCTAGTCCACCAAACAAAAACTCCTCTCCTATGCGGTATTCCTGCATCTAAAATTTTATAAAAATCCGTTGTTCAGTTAGACCGTTTAAGTGCGCTACTTCACTATTATATACACTCACACTGCACGAGTATGAATCAACAAACTGGATACTGTCTCCTGAATACTCCTGATACTGGATCCTGTCTGAACTCAGCTTTATTGAATTGATATTGTAGCCTATATCATTTACAAACGACACTTAATAGCGCGCGCTTATACAGAACAACGCCACCTATATTGCATGCATGAAAGTAAAATATAACTATTAAAAAATAAGTGAACAAGTGATACAATCGCGCTCGCATTCACACCCAAACGGTCGCCTTCATAACATTAGCAGGATGATAACCGTGTGAATGCAAATAAAAAGATAAGCAAACTTGTATAAAAAAAACTTAACTTTTAACTAAAGATTTTACAGATTATGCATGCCTTATTTTTTTTTCAAATTAATTTTGAGTTACTACTACTTTGACGAAATACCGGATAGTCACACACACATAGGAATATGAATGTATAATGTAAGAAATAGGTAATAAAATCATAGTAACAGTTACGGAATACGTAAAATTTCCTTATATCATGCTGTTTAAGAATAAAGATATATGTATCTTCACTAAAGACATGACATAAGAACAACGAAACAATTCTTAGGACAGATCGTGGGTACATTACAGGCTATGTCGTAGCCGGAAGTGTATTTAATTTTATATGAAAACATTGTCATAGTCCGATTTTGATCCAAGAAGTTCTTAAGTAAAACTGCACATTCCTTCAAAATATAAATATTGTGGTGATGTTTTGTTTGGTGTTATTCGGAATTTCGGAAACGGCTCCAACAATTTTCCTGAAATTCAGCATGTAGAGGGTTTTGGAGGAGAAAATACCGATCTAGCTAGGTTTTATGTAAAAAAAATTGTTTTATCCCTGTTTTTGGGCATTAAAAAACACTGACATTTATATTGAATTGAATTTTCGCCATTAACTATCAAGTCAGCGTAGTTTATTCGGGGAACGGGCAGCTTCGAGAAATGTAAATAACTAGGATCGAACCCCAACTAAATAATTAATTTTTTTTTAAGTTGCTTTTTTGTGAAAAAAATTACCGAGCAAGGCTCGGACACCCAGATGTTATTCCTTTAAAAAAATAGCAGCTTTGTTGTACTACCCATTACTACTTCATAAATTTTATTACTTTAACCTGCACAGATTGTCTAACTTTATTCAAATCATCGTATCAAATGAAAGAAACTATGATAACGAAAGCGTTTCTTAATTAGGCTTCTGGTTACAGTACCTAGCAATGTATTTTACGACGTGCGTAAATAGTCCGATGGTAAATACTGATAGTGTTGCCATTTCGAGGCACGTGACGTTGATTGCTTTGCCCATTAGGGGTAATCGATTGTAAGTTCTCATTTCCTTTGGCTAATTAGAAAAGCGTTGCTAATTTTTCGCTAAACATAACAAAGCTTTCGACGGAAATTGGATGTAATTTTTTAATACCTATACCAATATTATTTATATTGGCGTACGAACCACATAGCGATGCTGCGCAACTATTTACGTAGATGAAAGTTCAACTTTCTTAAAAAATTGTTTAAGGAACTCTAGTTTTCGAACCCGTTAAGAAAATTATACTCACTCGGTACGTTATTGTATGTATTTTACTACAGTGTCAGTAATCTCTTTTACATATAATCTTTATTTAAAATCTGTCCTCTTAGATGCTTATCCTCTTTCTCTGTCCAACAACCCAACTATTTCCCAAATATCTCATTTCACTACTCGCCTCAAATTCGAATTAACTCATGTTTATCGCGATATCGTCCATAACTGACATAACTGTTTTCTATTCAGAATCAAATTTGTAAACGGTTGAATGATGTTTGCGCGTTAGCGGGAAAAAAAATGAAAGAAAGAAAGAAAATAGGGGATTGAGAATAGTTTGCTTTGAATAGAATAGATACAGTAATCAGTGCTAAGTAAATATAATGCAATAGACAAAAAAATATATTTCATTGTGACCAGTGAGGCGCTTTCACATTAAATTTCTATAATTGCATGCAGGATTAGTACGTATGTACCTTCAGCATGTACAACACAGTCGCCAACATACTAGCAAACATTCGCTAGGACAATATTAACAGTTTGTTCTCGGTAACCTTACTATCCTTACGGGATAGGCTCGACGACAAAACGACAAGGTTTCGCACTTTTGCACTATTTGTATAACTTATAAAATCGAATTGTTCCTTCTACATTTAGCATAGCATAGCTTGACAATGCGTTTTAAGGTTTCATGTAACCAGCGAGCAATGCCACGTTGCACAGTAAGTGGTAAGATAAAATCCAATGGACCATTTGCCATCACCCTCAGTCGCAATATGCGGGTAACTGAAATTATTGGATAATCAGCGCGCTTCGTGACGCGGTGAAGGCGTCGCATACACACGGCGGGATTATGCAAATTAGGAAAGGATATCGACACGGACTGACGGCGGGCGAAGTTTAAGAGTTAAACTATTTCGATATAAATGATAATGATTTTGGCGAGTTGACGTAGAGGAAGCAAGTGGACCGGAATAGCCACTGGGTTCTAACTTCAAAGCACATCGAATCCTACTTCTTATACTACTAATATTATAAATGCGAAAGATTTTGAATATGGACGTATGTTCGTTACTCGTTCGTTATGTTAAGATAGTCCATTTATCCAGAAAGGCTAAAATGAATGGCTATATAACATCACCCTAAGATGAATAGGAGAGGAGCAGCAATAAAAAATATTACGAAATACTAATATATAAAGCTGAAGAGTTTGTTAGTTTGTTCGATTGTTTGAACGCGCTTATCTCAAGAACTACTGGACCGATTTGAAAGATTCTTTGAGTGTAAGATAGTTCATTTATCGAAAAGGCTAAAATGTATGGCTATATAACATCAAGCTAAGATAAA
This sequence comes from Morpho achilles, assembly GCA_947086495.1. Lineage (NCBI taxonomy): Eukaryota > Metazoa > Arthropoda > Insecta > Lepidoptera > Nymphalidae > Morpho > Morpho achilles. Next base: position 13,512,722 of record CAMTZB010000013.1, read on the forward strand.
TAGGAGAGGAGCAGCAATAAAAAATATTACGAAAACGGATAAATTTTTCACTTTATCAAAATACTATATTACTGTTTTAATATTTCGACGCGGGCGGAGCCGATGGCAATGTCTTCATGGGTAGCCTATCCCCGCCACCAGCAGCGTAGTGGAGCACACAGGTTATTTTAGTCGGTGCGAGTCCGACATAACCGTCGCCTGTCGCCGTCGGGCGGCGGTACCAATAAGGGAGTTTTTCCTGTTAAAAAAAAAAAATATTATCAAGTTCAATTGTATCAAGTTGAAATCGTACAAGATCCTAGATACTTGAGACTAATCATTTCAAACGTCTATTTAACCGGACGCATACCCGTATGTTATTTAGACATCAATTGAATCCATGTTTTATGCAGCTGGGTGGTCCGTAATCAAACCTTGGAATAAAGGTATAAACAAGTATTAATCTGTTCTTATCATCTCCTGCCTTTATCCCACTCTAAGTGGATCGCAACATGTAATAAACGTTTTGTAACGTGATTTGACTAGGTACTTTACGACCGGCCTGCCTGACGTCAACTTGCCTTGATGCCCTTTACGACACCTCGGTGAGAAATGAGGGTGGTCTATTCTACTTAGCCGAATACTACATGGCGGGTCAACTTACCTTAATTGCCTTTACGAGATCTTGAAAAGAAATGAAGGTGGTCTATTCTTTCTATTCAGTATGATACAGCACGGCACTTACCTTAGACGCCTTTAACGACACCTCGTTAAGAAATGAGGGTGGTCTATTCTCTGTACTCAGTCGGATACAGCAAGGCACTTACTTTTGTCGCCTTTTACGACACCTCGGTAAGAAGTGAGTGTTGTCTATACTATTCAGCCGGATCCCACTCGGCAGAGGACATTGCTAGAAAATGATGGATTTTCTTATGAAATAATAACCTCTCATTACCAACAACAATTGATAAAGGTTTATACAATCCATTGATTTTTATACCGGCCCACCACTAAGATTCTAGAGAAAGGCGCATTCAGAAGCGCTTTCTATTTTCACAATGAAAGATGTTACCTATTACACGGTATTCCGCCTTTATGGTAATGAGGTGCCATTCTTTTCAACGACACCGGATAATTATATTTGTCCAGGTCGTAAGGTTACATCCTTACTAGGCAATGCTGACGTCTACATGTATACGCTTCCATTCATTCGACTGGCAACATTGCAATACAAATTGTCTGCGACAAAGCTTAGATAGAATCCTTTATACGCCAGCAAGATGCATACATACAATGAAGGTTTTAAAGTATAGAAATCGTAATACTTTGGGTTCACTTTATTTTGAAAATAGCAATAAATATAAAATACTCGTGGTACCTACGATTTCGTTAAAGTAATAACAAAAAGTAATAACATTCGGAAAAAAAGTAATAACAAAATTATATTGCTATAATCCGCGATAAATTAAAATAGAAAATATATGGCTGAATATGGAGTGGACTATCCGTTTTCATACATGAACCTCCACCACTGCCAACACAATACACAAGCACGTCACACGTTCACTGCCACAAACACAACAGTCGTTTCGCCCCGCAAGTGAAGCATCATCAGGATATATAAGCTTCAATCGTGCCAACATAGGTCAATTTCGTCAATTGACTCAGTGAATTAGAGGTGAAAGCGTAACAGACAAAAAGACACACTATCACATTTTTAATACTGGTATAGCAGTATTATTTATTTCGCTCTCGTTTATATAGTTTTTTTTACATATTCCCAAGCAATGAAAAAAATATCAGTACGTATTAGATAAACCTCGAAATGTACATTTCAATATAACGAGAGGTTGTAATGTATTTAATGTATATATAATTAAGCATCTTTTAATGGATAGTTCATAGATAATTTAACTGCTACTTTCACGGCGTACAGGAAATGCCCGTTAAATAGATATCTTACACTGATGAGAATAAAAAAGGTCCATCGTGGTCGGAATGGGGAGGAAAAAAACTTCATAATTAAAAGTATCATTTACTTGATTATAACATGGGAAACTTGATGTCTTTGTTAATCTTCTATAGGTGTATATATATATATATATATATATATATATATATATATATATATATATGTAAATATGATGTGTGTGTGTGTATATTTTGTGAATTTCAGAAACGGCTCCAACGATTTTCAGCACGTTGTGGGTCTTGGGGGACAAAAATCTAGATAGGTTTCATATTAACCCCACCTGCCCAATTTTTTTTTTCAAGTTTCATCTTTTTTTATCTTGTAAAAAACAACCTTACCTACCAAGGCTCAGTCACCCAGGTACAAAACAGGTAAACAAACTATTCAATTTCTAATTAATGTATAGAAACCGGCTATACTCACGTGTTATTTTATCGGATGAGCCCGACTAGTTTAACACGTGAGTATAGCCGGTCTCTATACATTAATTATGAATATCACTCACGATAGTTTAAATTCAAAAATATTTAATTTCTACCATATTGCAACAAAAAAAATTACAATATTTTTCAGTGTAATGAATAATAATCAAAATGTCTATTGCATGTCACAGTAAAAATTAGTTCTAAGACACTATGCTCACACGCATTCTTCAAATATACAAGGTGAAACTGATTCAGCCCGAACAATGGCATAGCATCTGTGTTGATCTCACAAAAGTGCTTTCACGTTTCAATATTCTCTATAGCGACTTGAAGTGCCATTAAAATTAAGTTATACCAATAATGCATAGACCGTTTATATCTCCATCATGTTAAACATTATTTTTAATGCAAAAATTATTATATGCAGGATCATCCCCAGTGTCATTTTAAAGATCATTGAAAATTTCATTACAATCAGTCCAGCCGTTTCGGAGTCTATAAAATGCGTATAGATAAACATTCATTTTTATATATTAGATCAATCTCCTGAAACACAAAGACTACCAGTCACGTTAGTATTTTCGAATTTGTATGATTATTAAAAATATAACAGTTAAAAAAAATCGTCAGGATGAAATAAAAACGATCTTTGATCGCGTCCCGTTTCCCACGCTGCCATTGCGTAACCCCATAAGCTTCGTCAACCTCTAATCTCCGAGGATTACACTTTTACACGGATCACTTTTGGTATTGTCATGTGTTCCAGGATTGACTGCTGTTTGGATTAGCTTAGTGGTTGTTATCTTTATAATAGTATCAGATTACTCATGAGTATCATCTTCCTGCCCTTATCCCACTCTAAGTGGGGTCGGCACAACATGTTATAAACATGCTGTCACATGATTTGGCTGCGTTATTACGACCAGCCGCCTGCCTGACGTCAACTTACCTCTGTCGTATTTTACGACACCTCGGTAAGAAAGAGGGTGGTCTATTTTACTAAACCGGATACCACACGGTGGGTCAATTTACCTTAGTCGCCTTTTACGACACCTCGGTAAGAAATGAGGTTGGTCTATTCTACTCAGCCGGATACCACACGGCGGGTCGACTTACCTTAGTCGCCTTTTACGACACCTCGGTAAGAAAAGAGGGTGGTACTATTCTATCAAGCCGGATACCACACGGCGTAGATTACTCATGAGTATCTTAGGATATAATTATTCAAACTAATGAGAATATTATTTTTCTATAATCCGCGATAAAAGAAAATATATGCTAAATGTAGAGTGTACTATTCGTACATGTATATACATGCAGAATTTGTAAAAACTCACGCACTACCCGACACCGCAATACAAAGCGATGCTTTGCGATTTTGTCGTGGAGTCTATCTCCTGACGATGCTTCGGTTACGGCGCGAAACAATTGTTGAGATTGTGGTGGTGAATGTGTGCAGCGCTTGTGTATTGTTGTGTTATCGGTGTCGGGTAGTGCATGAGTTTTAACAAATTATTTTTTAGATTATAGCAAAATAATATTCTCATTGGTTTAGTATTATGGACCTCCGCAAAGTAAAGCCTAATTCTATAAATGATATATTTGTTGTTATGAGTTATATATTTTTGTTTGCAAAGTTTTTTGTTTCTGCAAAAAAAAACAAGCGTGTGTGGAAAATTGTGATTGTATTCAACGTAAATTTCAAATATTTAGAGGCGGAAAACAAGGATAAAACGACATTTTTTAAAATAAAACTTATCTTCATCGATTTTTCTCCCCCAAAACCCCAAAACATGCTGCATTTCAGGAAAATCGTTAGAGCCGTTTTTGAGATTCTGAAAATATACATATATACATACAAGATTAACTAATTTAAATATTAAAGATTTTGTTTCAATAGGAGAACAGATCCCCTGTTTCTCTATACTTCAAAGTACTATGACTAATGCCATAAGTAAGTTATTTTTGACATTTAAAGATGTCAAGTGTCGCGAGCGATTGTCTCACAATTATTATACTCTAGAATAGTTGCGACGGGCGATTTATAACAGGCGCGGTTTGAAGTGCTGTAATATATTCGACGCTGTAATTATACGGTTGTAGGCTCGTTGCGTCTTCTGAATAATGTATGCCTGAGCGCCATACCAGGCTCTGGCCAGGTTTGTACAGATTTACACGGCGGGCTCACCAGTGATGATGGGGTATTTGTCTATTGTATGTTAGTACTTAGTTATACCGTAGAACATGTCAACTTTGCCAATAGGAATAACTTTGTCAAAGAGATAAGTTATAAGCAAATCTATTTTATTTATAAGATATTGGCAATGAATGGAGCTAGCCGTGTCTTATTCTGCTGAGTAGAATAGACCACCCTCATTTCTTATTGAGGTGTCGTAAAAAGCGACTAAGGTGAGTGACCCGCTGTGTGTTATTCGGCTGAAGAATAGACCACCGTCATTTCGTACCGATGTACCTATCGTTAAAGGCGACTAAGGTAACTTGAAGTCTAGTAGGCGACCGGCTGAGTAGAATAGACCACCCTCATTTCTTACCGAGGCGTCGTGAAAAGCGACTAAGGTAAGTGACCCGCTGTGTGTTATTCGGCTGAAGAATAGACCACCGTCATTTCGTACCGATGTACCAATCGTTAAAGGCGACTAAGGTAACTTGAAGTCTAGTAGGCGACCGGCCGTAAAATACCTAGCCAAATCATGTAATATGTAATGTAATATAATATGCTTCTAACATGTTGTGCAGACCCCACTTAGAGTAGGGTAAGGTCAGGATAATGATGATGATGATCTATGAATATAATTGAATTAAATATTAAATAATATTTACGTCAAATTTATTATTGACATCAGAGAATTAAGTTATAGCATACATTACGACATTCGTTATGCAGTGCGTCTAAATTATTCATCATCTGGCCGGCCAGTTAATAACCATATTTCTAGACCTAGGTCCTAAGCGTGGGCGTCTTTCCGTGAGACTGATATCCCGGCGCCATGTTTGAAACGCACCCTACACAAAGGAGTAGACCTTAATTTAATTTACATAAGCACCAAATTCGCCTGATTAACAATAAGATAATATATCGGTTGTTACGTAAATAGCATCTCCGGTTATCTCTGCCGTATCTGAATGTTTATCTTGGTGTTTTGTTTATGTTACATCGCCCTTAAAATTGTCCGTTTTGTACTAGGGATTTATAGATATACTAGCTTTGGCTGCGGCTTCGTCTGCGACTCATAAATTTTGAAGTATTAAATAAAACTTTAGTAATGTAGTATTAAATAAAACTGCATTAATGTAGTATTAAATAAAACTTTATTAAGCTATACTAGCAGCTTTACCCGCTTGGAAATTAGTGTTACAATTTTTATCCCGAATGAAATTTTGAACATAAAAGTAGTTATCGTGGGTTAACTACGAATATAAGAGATTTTTGAATAAGTTTCATCGTTTACTTAACGCATGCAAGGAAAACATTGAATTTTACCGTTTTCGCAACATTCGTCTTAGCGTGATTTTACATAGTCTATAGCCTTCCTTGATCCATGGACTATCTTACACACAAAGAATTTTTCAAATCGGTCCAGAAGTTCCTGAGATTAGCGTCTTAAAACAATTAAACAAACGAACTCTTCAGCTTTATATATTAGAATAGGTTCACTTTATTCAACGAAAATTACAAAAAAATTGACTACGGACTACGAGAGTCGAACAATAAGTGATCTTATTTACCCTGTCTTATTATGCCCTGTCTGCATTCTTCTTAAACAATCAAATATCTACATGATGATGGTTAAACTTATTTTTTTTATATCAGCCTTTTTTATGTATTTAGCGGGTAAACTTTGATTGAGGGTTGAATCACTTGTTGAATGTTTTATGTAAAGAAAAATTTTGTATTTCGAATAACTTACAGGTGTATCACAAACGACATAATGTCCGCTGAATCGCGAGTTTTAGATTTCATAGAACAACAACCGAGGAAAGACTTGGAATTCTCCAGGGGTTCCCTACCTCTGGCGAATTCCATGAGAATGTCAGAGGTATGTGTAACCTGGCAATACTCAAATTAGTAGTGTTGTAGGTCTGTACAACTCAATATTTCTCCCAAAATGAGAGGGGTTAGAGAAAGAGCTTTTATGTAGCAGCAAGATAGTGTCGGGCCGTTAATTTAACTTTATATTCAATTTAACATAAAATGCTTAATCGTGTGATATAAAATCGTAATAAAAAAGAATGCCAAGTTTTTCAGAACACTTTCGACTAATAGTGTTGAATAATATATAATATGATTTTAAGTTAAAAGGTTAAAATCTCTATCTATTTTATCGCTCGGTTTGAAGTCAGGTCTTGTCAATAAATCGATAATAAATTTAGCACTACTAGCAACAGATACTATATTAAATATAGTTTTTATAAGTAAAGTATAGTTTTTATTTACTTCTATAATATTATTGACAGTGACAAACCAACTATAATCTAAGCATCTGGCAAATATTCAGATACGAAGTCAATGCTTTTAAGTGTTAGTTAAGTGATCGAAAGGAAATGACATTAGCCAGACAGTTTCAATGGGTTGATGAGGATTTTTCGTGATGTAAACAAATGACCAAAACACACCCATCTGGGAAGAGATAATTTCGGTATATGCTAGATTATAGATTTGAGATACTTAAAACATCTAATTGTCACAATTGAAGAGTGCATAAAGATGTTGCAGCAAATTTGTAATATCACTGACTGTAACTATACAAAAAGAAGTTCACAGGGTGGGCTACATTGGGAATTTTTTAAAGGTATTTTAAGTGTCTCTAAATCCAGGCTAGAAAAGCATATGACATTCCATAAATAACTAAATACATACTACAACTAAATACATACATAAACTAGCAACGGGACTCGTACTACTCTCTCTTTTATGAAAATAATAATATGTAAAAAATTTCGTTAACTAATAATAATAATAATAATAATTTATTTAAATTAAAAGACATTACATCCATTTTGTTAGTAGACATAAAAAAATAAAATATATGAACTTATAGGCTATGTTTGTATTACAATTAAAATAAGAATTAAAATTAAAATTAAATTATGGCATAACGACCATTTGTGAAGCACTGCGAATGCATATGCATTCGAATCCAGTGCTTCGTAAATGGGTTATCCAATTTTCCATACAGTGTTGTAACTAATATTCGTAATTTTTTTGTTATCAGTAGGTAATATTCTAAAGTGTTCTATTAGATAATTATCAGCATTAAGAAATTAGATATAATACTTAATACTTACGTTTCCGCCGTGTGGTATCCGGCTGAGTAGAATAGACCACCCTCGTGTCTTACCGAGGTGTCATATAAGGCGACTAAGGTAAGTTGACTCATCGTGTGGTATCCGGTTAAGTAGAATAGACCATCCTCTTTCCTATCGAGGTGTCGTAAAATACGACTAAGATAAGTTGACATCAGGCGCCTACCTGACCAGCCGGTCGTAAAATACGTAGCCACATAACGTGACAACATGTTTGTAACATGTTGTGCCGACCCCACTTAGAGTGGGATAAGGGCAGGAAGATGATGATGATGATGATGACTTAATACTTACGTTTTTAACGTATCCATTATAAAAGATATAAATTGAAAAAATTTAATGTTTGAACGTTTTTATGCATTTCAAACACCATATAAAGTTGACTTTAAAAGATCAATTCAAATGAAAGTTATTGAGATGTTCGGACGTTTACTACCATATTCGTTGGTATACAATACGCTTTACATATGTAGCACCTTTTGATGTCCTATCAAATTGATATTCTGGTACAGAATTATCTTTATATCTTACGTAGGCGAGGTTGCAAGAATTTTCTAATGTCATAAAGCAAACACGAGTTCGCAAAGGTCACGATAAATATGTAACCTACAGTCATAATAACTTCCACGCGACTTTTATTACGTTTATACCTTATTTGTACTAATAAAGAAGACGTAGGACAATAAAAATGTCATCTTCGTTACAAGAGAATATTGTTCTTTTATCGTAATATTCATAATAATTGTTATGTAAACAATGATGTAATCTATATCGTTTTGATATTAAAATTTAAGCCTTAGTACTAGGAATGGGCAAAACCTTAGAAGTAAAGGAAGAATGATATACATAAAAATTTGGTTAGAGCCTTGCCTAATAATAATCGCTGATACAGTATGATGATCGGAGTATAACAGGTTTCTAATAAAGGCTTCTACATCGAATTGAAATGCAAAATCACTGGATGATACAGTTTATCGGATATGGCAATGTCTGTCTGACAATTCCTAAGGATATTTCTTTTCCATTCAACGCCGTGTGGTATCCGGCTGAATAGAATAGTACCACCCTCATTTCTTACCGAGGTGTCGTAAAAGGCGACTAAGGTAAGTCGACCCACCGTGTGGTATCCGGCTGAGTAGAATAGACCAACCTCATTTCTTACCGAGGTGTCGTAAAAGGCGACTAAGGTACGTTGACCCACCGAGTGGTATCCGGTTTAGAAGAATAGACCACCCTCTTTCTTACCGAGGCGTCGTAAAATACGACTGAGGTAAGTTGATGTCAGGCAGGCGGCCGGTCGTAAAAACGCAGCCAAATCATATGACAGCATGTTTATAACATGTTGTGCCGACCCCACTTAGAGTGGGATAAGGGCAGGAAGATGATGATGAAACAATGATGTAATGTGTTACCGATTTGATATTGAAATATTTTGAGTTGTAAGAGTTAAGTAAAGTAACGGCCTGTTACTGTCCCAAGGCTGATCCTACTCTCTCGAAGAAGAGAGGAGTGAAGGGTTGGTGTTGGGTGGAGCCTAGACCCACCACGCTACTCCAATACGGATTGGTAGTTACACATATCCCCAGAATTCTCTAGAGATATGCAAGTTTCCTCGCGATGACTCTTACCTTACCTTGACCGAAAAGCGTGTGAATTGCAATTATCAGTTAGACACCTATGTTTTTAAATGATTTACTTATAGAAGCACGCGTTACTTTTAGGAATTCCATAGTACTGAAGGTATAAAAGAATTTGTTTGGTATCATATAATCCGCGTTACAAACGCGGATTACACAAGTTTTACAATAACTTATTCAAGAGGATATTATTTTGCTATAATCCGCGATAAAAATGAAATGAAAAATGAAAATAAATTTTTTATCGCGGATTATAGCAAAATAATATTTTCATTACTTCTGTATTATGGACCTCCGCAAAGTAACGCCTAATTCTATAAATTATTTGATAACTTATTCAGTTTACTTATTGTAACATATTATCATATTGGTGCCTAGACGGAGTTTGAACCCATGACCCCCTAGAAAGAAGGATATTGTCTCACCGTTCGGCATTCACAGATTTTGAAAAAAATAGATTGCTGAAATTGACGAATCTTGAACCGGGAAAACGAATTCAAGCAATTTAACTTTTAGTCCAAATTGTACTTTTTAGTTTCAGACAAACTGGTCAGAAACTGCTCTAAATTTAAATCTCAAACATGGCAGGTGAACGCTTTTTCGTTGCGGTACCCTTCACTCACACCCACGGTATTAAACCGGCGCCTAGGTTCGTGGGTGCCGCATACCGCATGCGGTCATTTATCAAATTATTACCTGACCACTTCAAATGTGATCTCAATTTGTTTACAATAATATTGGGGAGGTTGTGGTACCTGCGACTTTAACAACTTTGGTATTAAAATTTTCTCAGTTATTTATCACTAGCAATCGCCAGCGGCTCCGCCCGCGTAGAAAGATTAAAACCGAAATAGACTTTTGATAACCATAAAAATGGTTAGAGTGGGTTAACCTTAAAAGCTAGACATATGCTGTCGCGGACTTTTATATAGAACTTTTATAGGGGTACAATTTTACAATTTTACAATAATACATGATTTTTGAATAACTATTACCGTTCACTAGTGGCATCCGCTATTTTACAGACAGACAGACTATCGCTTTTGTAACAAAGTCTGGAAGTATGGATTACAGTGCTAAGACAAATTTAATCTAATTGAACAGTTAAAGCGCATTATCAATATCAGGAGTTATCGCAAAATTAAAACAAACGTGCGCTAAAATAATCAATACCTATTTAAATACTCAGGGCGTTGTAATGTTCTACCACCCTTCGAAATTCAAATTCTAAATATTCTCTATTCAAATAAACTTGTAAACAAGTGCTTTTGAATCGTCAACTCTACTGCTGGTTCGGAAAGCCGTTCCTACCGAGAAGAGTTAGCAAGAAAATCGGCGGTTGCTCTTTTAAAAATATAACTGTTATTACTAGTTACATTTAGTTATTACTGTCTTGTACAGGGTCGAAAAATAGCTATGTCAAGACATGAAACTCGAATCGTCTAGGTATAAATAAATTACATTTTGACGTTGTTTGCCTAGATGACCTCGGATTAGCCTGAATTATTGTAATCAATTATAAAACGGATTACGTAATTAATTTTAGTGTCATACCGTCAAGTGAACAGGTCATGGATACCGCCTACGGACGCCCAAGCAAAGCAATTTAATTCGAATTTGGTTATATTTCTTAGAACTTACATTTATTAACCAAATACAAGCTATGCCTACTGTGATACAACACGGAGCCAAAATTCCACTGTTTTATTGATGCAATCAAAAGAAAACAAATTATTGCTATAAAACGCGACAAATAAAATAAATCCTCCTAATTTTGTATGCAAAAAATGCCATGTCCCAGCTAAGTATAATTTGGAGAGATCGCAACATATCGCGCAAGACGAAGATAAGACTGGTCAACTCGCTGGTCTTCTCCATTTTCAGTTACGGCTCGGAGACATGGACGCTCAAAAAAGCCGACCGTGATCGCATTGACTCTTTCGAGGTGTGGTGTTGGCGAAAGATGCTTCAGATTCCGTGGTCAGCATTCCGAACAAACCAGTATATCCTTCGTGAATTAAAAATCAAGGATAAGCTTTCCACTATTTGCCTACGAAGGGTTATGGAGTTCTTTGGTCACATCGCCCAGAAAGACGGTCATAATCTAGAGCAGCTCTTGGTCACCGCGAAAGTGGACGGAAAACGGCCAAGAGGCCGCAGCCCGATTAGATGGTCAGACCAGATCCGTGCTACACTGGACTCCATGATGCACTGGCATGATGCACTCCACATGGCCAAGGACAGAAGCAGATGGAAGGAAGTCCTTCGAGAAAGTCTGCTTCCTAATAGTAGGGATCACGACCCTCGAATGCGGAATGCGAATTCCCTGAGGAATGCGACGCGAGGAGGAGGAATTATGTATGCAACTGTTAACATTATTATTGTATTTACATTTTTAGCAAATAAACAAATAGTAAGATGCCGAATACGAGACGCTTGCAGAAGCAGTTATTAACCAAAATATAATGTGCAACTTATAAATAGTCGCGCAAATCTCTACAAAACACTAAGCGTTTTCGTCTGCGAAGCCTAAGTCTCTGCTTTTATTGCAATTTTTCATATCATTAATAACACGTTGATAGCTAGTCATATACCATACCCATTAACCGTCACTACATCTACATGATCCAGTATATTAGCCCTCTAGTATACATGCAATAGAATAGAGTAGAAATTAAATTTATTTGCTTTCACACCACAATACAGATAACTCATCATCCTGCTGCCCTTATCCCACTCTAAGTGGGGTCGGCAAAACATGTTATAAACATGTTGTCACATGATTTGGCTGCGTTTTTACGACCGGCTGCCTGCCTGACATCAACTTACCTTAGTCGTATCGACCTTACCTTAGTCGACACCTCGGTTAGAAAGAGGGTGGTCTATTCTACTAAACCAGATAACACACGGTGCGTTAACCTACCTTAGTCGCCTTTTACGACACCTCGGTAAGAAATGAGGGTGGTACTATTCTACTTATCCGGATACCACACGGCTAACCACAATACAGATAAGTAATACCAATAAACCAGGTTGCATCCTTTTAAGTAACAGGCACTCTTAGGATGATCTTGTCGCGTACTAAGAAAAGTTTCGCGCGTATTAATTTAGCTTTTGATATCAGTTTTGTTGCGACAAAAAGCTTAAAAGAAAACAAAATTACTAATATGTATCGCTCGAATTAGATTATATTTATTCTTTTCATATTCGTAGATTGTCTTAAAATAATTTTCTCATTTATAGTATATGCAAAGAATTTCACAAAGACAAGCTTTCGTCAATAAAACAGGTACCAATCTGACCTAAGCAACAGACGCCTCAACATAATAAATCTAAGATTTGTATGGACTGTTTTATCAACCATTATTCTCCACCTCACAACTTAAGCTATACAAAATTTTTAAAGACTTTAAAGTTACATAAAAAAAATTTATACTTCGAAGTTGGATTTTACCTTCTCATCCAGTTTCATATATCAAACTTTTCCAATCCACCGTCAATACCAGATGCCTACAATGAAATTGGACGGGGGACCAATAAAACAAGAGTGCAGGTTTGAGAAGCCCGTCAAGCGCAAGTTTTAAAGATGGCGGCCGGGACACATTCTGCAGTTTACGAGCAATTAACTTTATTTCAGCGCATCGAGAGGCCGCTCTTTATGGCCCCTTTAGTTGCCTGCTATTTTATTCCCAATTGCATTTCTCTAAATGGTGTCGGGTTATGCTGGGTATTCTGGTGCCTTGTGATGGAGCTCATATAGCGAGGTTGTTAAAGATTCTGATTATCTGTGATAAGTATTACTGAACTTGGTTTGAGTAATAAAGTCTAATCAAGAATATTTTTTCCTAGTACATATTATAGAATTACTCTGATATATCTCTCGCGTTCCATTTATAATCTCTACACTAGAAATTAAAGCTTTTCGCAATACCGATCACTATATCGCGGATAATGCTACCATTTCCTGTCAGTAGGAATCTCAAGGTAGATTCAGTAGCTTCGTTGTGCCAGAGCCTTGTCGGTTTGTTATTAGAATGCCAATCGTTATAGAAAGTCTGTGAAATTAGGAAATTTCAAGCCTTGAAAACCTGAAAAAATGTATGAAAATCTGAATTATACTTTGCTTTAAAAAGCTAATAACCATTTAAGTACCTACGCAAGAAAATTAGAAAAAAGAAGAAGCAAAAATAAATATGGCAAGGAATATTTTAGGAAAACAATTTCTTATTGCTGTCTTGTAGAATACTGTAATATTTGTGATTCAAAGGAAATTAAACACATTATTCGTTGTCACCAAGACATAGAACTGCGGCCATATATTTGCATGCATTAATATCATACGCTAACAAAAGTTAAGACAAATATTAATCAATTTGCTCTGTTTACGAAATGGCTTGTAGCCACGCCGCGCCGTTGCGATCCCTCTAGCGTTAAACTGCTCCCGACGTAGATTAATCGGTGTGCAAGAAAGTGGCTCGTGTTGTGGTAAATCGACTGTTGCACTCGATTATTGTACTTCGGACGTTTCATAAGGAAGTGGGAGAGTCCTTTGTTGTAGTTTTATAAAGGCAAAATTTTAGTTAAATTGCAGCATATTGTTTCTCCTAGCCTCAACAGCTTCTCACGTCTTGCTTGGTTCTGCTTCTGCTTTTATGCTGATTCTTGTTAGATGAAACAATTTAGATGTACTTGAAATTCTATTGAATACGTTTAAGGACTGTTACATCACCTTGGCAGACATGAAAAAGAAGGACCATATCAAATTTGCTGTGCTGTGATGGCCTAGCGGTGTGACCGTGTGAATCTCTAGAGACGATCATGGGTTCATACCCGGGCAGACACCAATGAGTTTTTCTATTAAAACTTATGTGTCTAATTGATAATTGCAATTTATCACACGCTTTTCGGTGAAGGAAAACATCGTGAGGAAACCTGCATTTCTTCAGAGAATTCTGGAGATATGTGTAACCTACCAATCCGCATTGGAGCAGCGTGGTAGGTCTTAGCTCCAATCCTTCTCTCCAATAACGGAGAGAAGAGGCCTATGCCCAGCAGTGGGATAGTAACAGGCCGCTACTTACTTACTTTTTTTATATCAAATTTGCAATAGGAAACGTGAATGAGATTGCTTGCAGTAATAAAGTATGTAATGTTATCGGACTGTTGGGCAAAGGCCTCCTCTTTTTCTATATAAATATCCGTTTGTTGGGCAAAGACCTTCTCTTTTTTAAATAAAAGGACTAAAACTTAGACCCAACATCATGCTCCAATGCGCATTTTTTGTGATATATACCAAAGGAATTCTCTAGGGACATATGGGTTTCATAGCAATGTTTATTCATTTGACGTTCATCTTGAAACCCAAGAACTTTAACTGTCAATTGAAATATAATTAAATTATAGGCGCCTAACCGATGTTTCTAAGCTGTCGACGCTTGGTTAGAACCACATTTTTTTTCAATTCGCCATCTTCTTGAACGAGCAATTTGTCGTAAAATTAAATCAAGTTTATCTTCTTTCCATTTTTCATATTATTTCGTTTTTATATATTTTCCTATTGAAACATCTTACACTTGACAAAAGAGGTTAGTAGCAATTTTTGTTCTATGATTGAACGCAGAGCGGTTGCGTGCGGAGGTTGCACAAGAGCGTCTCACTGGCGCCATCTACCGTGATCTATAGGCGCCGGCATTCGCTTCTCATTTTACCTAACTCTTATCGCGTCAATGCAAATCCAACGGCATTTTAATCATAGAAAAGTCCGTTTTCGAGCAAATACTTCACTTGTTCCACGGCTAGACAGAACATTGTGGGCGTTGGAACGATTGTGAAAATCGGTACGCTTTTTAACTATGCGTGGGTAGGTAATTATACATGAAGCTCTAAAACGTTTATACAGTTCAATAAATAATATGACGTTTAAGTAGACATTTTTAGTGTATGTTCGACACCATCGAACTTACACCGAACTTGTTTTATTTTATGTTTGATTTAAGCACTCGTATTTAAGTAAGTAGTCACTTAATAAAGTTTAAAGGTTTAAGTTAAGTGTAAGTTATATGCTTATAAATTCATCATTCTCCTGTTTTTATCGAGACCTCGATACCTCGACACCTCAGTAAGAAATGAGGGTGGTCTCTTCTATTCAGCCGGATACCACTTTGCGGGTCAACTTACCTTAGTCGCCTTTTACGACACCTCGGTAAAACATTTGGTGACACACTGATTTCCATCTTTAATACGCCGTGTGGTATCCGGCTGAATAGAATAGTACTACCCTCATTTCTTACCGAGGTGTCGTAAGAGGCGACTAAGGTAAGTCGACCCACCGTGTGGTATCTGGTTAAGTAGACTAGACCGCCCTTTTTTTGTCGAGGCGTCGAATACGACTTAAGTAAGTTGATGTCAGGCAGACGGCCGGTCATAAAATAAGTAGCCAAATCATGTGACAACATGTTTAAACCTGTTGTGCAGACCTCACTTAGAGTGGGACACGGGCAGGAAGATGATGATGTTTAAATAATCCTTTTTCATATGCAAAAGTGTGAAACAACGTCAATGAAAAATAAAACCAAGTCGTTATAACTGCGGGCGGCAAAAAGCTGATTTATATTGATCTCATGTCGAATGCTGATTGCCTCTCTGTTCTTAATTTATTTTGACACGTTCCCGTTCCGTTTCCCTTTAACTAAATTAAAGGCTAATCAAATTTGCAATACCGGACAGTAGTGAATTGTAGATGTTTTGTGTCAATTAAGGGACCGATCCTAAATATATTTTCAATTTTTATTTACGAAATCATGTAAAGTACAGATGAGTATGTTTTTATTTAGAAATCATCATCCTCCTTACCTTATCCTACTCCATATGAGGTCGGCACAACATGTTATTAACATGTTTTCACATGATTCGGCTAAGTATTTTACGACTGTTCGCCTGCCAGACATGTTTTTTTGGTTGCCTTCTAAGACACCTCAGTAAAAAGAGATTGGTCTATTCCTCTCAGCCGGATACCAGACGACGGGTTATTTAAACCTTAGTTGCCTTTTACTTCATCTCGGCGAGAAATGAGGGTAGTCTACTTTACTCGGCCGTATACGACGGGTCGAGTTACCTTAGTCTTTTACAGCACCTCGGTAAGAAAGAGGGCGGTTTATTCTATTCAGCCGGATACCGCACGGCGAATTTTTTAATTAAAAATTATGTCAATTTATATTGGATCATAAGTGAAATTGCAAATTTGTACTAATATTAACCTTTTCTTTTCAGGTAAGTAACAGATGATACGTCACTTATTCCGCGTATGTTATACACGTAAGTCATAAACAACTATTACATTTAGATAGTAGTTCGTACACAGAGAAATCTGAATTTAATTGATAACAATCATCTTTCACTTTATAAACAATAAACACTAGTTAAAAAATAGTAATGTAAACCTGTTACTAACCATTCAGCAGCTGGGCAAAGGTACCTCCACTCCCCATTGGAGCAAATTATTAGATAGCTCAATGCATTGGCCCAATGCGGATTAGCAAATCCTTAATATTCCAGAAAGTTTCATGAGGAATACAGTTTGAGCAATTTAGTTACTTAAAAGCTTAAAAGCTCACAACCTTTACTTAAACACAAGTTTTAATACAACTTTAAGACATTAAGGATCACTTGAATTAACTGTATGGACAACATAGCTTTTGAACGCTTTCTACTTATTCCTTAATTCATATTTGTATATTAGCTATTTGTATACTTACACGATATATCAAAGTATTGTTTCTTGGCCTGTTTCCAACTTGCTCGGCCTTCTTTATCGTGACCTCTTTTATCAGCGCCAGCCTGTCTGGAAACTACTCGGGCGAACGAGAGATATAAATGCTGGTTTCTAAACACAAATCAAAGTATATCTCCATTAAAAAAACGGCGAACTGCCTCTACGTGGAATGGGCATAAATCATAAAACAAAACTTAGTAAATTAAACCAGAGTGCCATTTTCAACATGGAGTTTTGCAGGAATCGGCTTAATAATTCAAATACATGTGGGGGCGGTGCTAGGAACCCGTAAAGGCAATTCTAAACCTCGCCGTCGAATCGTAAAATTGCTAGGGAATAATGTTGCCAGGTTTTCTAGACTTCTGAGATTGTCCTGTAATGTTACACTTTCCACGACCGGTAGTGTCATTTTTTTAGTACAGCTAAAGCTATATAAAGATCGCCTGGGTACGATCTCGTCTGATGGAGTTAATGCCTATTGACTAATCAGGATCTAACAAAAATCTCTAGTGGATATAACATACATTACGATTTTGTCGTGGAGCCTATTCTCCATACGATGGTTAGGTTTCGGGGCGAACCGATCGTAGAGATTGTGGTAGTTAGTATGTAGTGTTTGTGTGGAGTGTCGGTGTTGGCGGTGTATTGTGATACGTGTGGTGACTTGTCCTGTGAATATTGCTTGCTTCATACACTTAGCATAACATAGATTCTCTGAACAAAACGGATTACAGCAAAATAATTCTATTGTGACTACTGTATATACACTATAAATCGATTTTATTTGTGCCTTTTCAAAATGATATAGTCATGTACAGAGCTTTGACTTATACCGGAAGAAATAAGTTGACAATATCTTGATGCCTAAATAATACCTATTATAACGTGTCATATAGCAACGTGACTACCTATTACCAGTCTTCCCAAAAAATTAACATATCTATAGCAAAAACATGCGCAGTGAGATGATTATTGGCAATACCGTCCATATAAATCTGCAAAAAAAACTATTGCACATTTACTAGGACAAGTCAAAGATTTAAATAGTCATACGAAAAATCTAAATACTCTGTCTCAAATATTTGTCTGCGGCCTGGTCACACTAATAGGGGAGAGAAAAAAAATGTTTACAAACCATTCGACGTAGTCTTCCCGATTTTCGGACCGGAAATTGGGACCAGTGCACAATGGTTTAGGGAAATGAACGGATTTTAAACAGATCCTTGCAAAATACTTTAGTAAATAGACGTGTCAGTAAACACTTGATGTAGTTTTGTACGAGTAGACCGTAAAAAATATTTTGTGTTACATAACTTAACAAATGCATATATCTAAAAGTTTTATTTATATGGCTAATTTCTGCGCTAAGAGACCTGTTTTATATACAAACTGACCTCCTTTAATCTTCGGGATATATTCGATCACAGTTATTTTTTGCACATGAAGGTCCTAAAAAATTGTATATAAAAGGAATTGTCTAAAAAATAATCTCATTAGGCCCGATATTTTGTTTCGATTAAATTATATCAAATGAATCATTATATGAATGAATCATTTACCCGCAAATTCGTTCGCGTGATTGGTTGACAAAAGATGGCGCTTTTCAATGTCATCCCATTCCTGTATAATTGACAGGTTTTCTATAGCCTATATGTTACTCCGGTATATATCCGGCATTTTAGTTTTGCCATTACAGCAGTTTAATAAAAGGCTCATACGGAAAACCTACTATACTATTGAGGAATACTTAGATGATAAAAATTCCTGGACGTAGCTATTCTTCGACCTTGTACAAGACAGTAATAACTAAATGTAATTAGTAATAAGAATTATATTTTTAAAAGAGCAACCGCCGAGTTTCTTGCTGGCTCTTCTCGGTAGGAACAGCTTTCCAAACCAGCAGTAGTGTTGACGATTCAAAAGCACTTGTTTACAAGTTTATTTGAATAAAGAATATTTTGAATTTGAATATAAGGAATAATTGTGCATAATTTCATCGATACTGGTTCAGCGGCTTCGCCGTGAAAGAGAATTAAACATACATCCATATTCACAAACTTTCGCATTTGTAATATTAGTAACAAGTAATATTATTAGGATTTATTTATTTCGACGCCAAATTATTTTAATCAAGAAAGGTTAAACATCTTTCAGGCTGCGCCAGTTGCTATTACATGCGTTTCGTGCTAATATTATAAAGGCGAGTGTGTCTGTCTGTTACGCTTTCACGGCTAATCCACTAGATCTACATTGATAAAATTTGGCACAATTAAAGTTTATATACCGGGCTAACATTAACATTAACTTATGGACCAGCGAAAACATATATTATTTTATTGAGGGTTGTTCATCATCATCATCTTCCTGCCCTTATCCCACTCTAAGTGGGGTCGGCACAACATGTTATAAACATGTTGTTACATGATTTGGCTGCGTTTTTACGACCGGCCGCCTACCTGACATCAACTTACCTTAGTCGTATTTTACGACACCTCGGTAAGAGAGAGGGTGGTCTATTCTACTAAACCGGATACCACACGGTGGGTCAACTTACCTTAGTCGCCTTTTACGACACCTCGGTAAGAAATGAGGGTGGTCTATTCTACTCAGCCGGATACCACACGGCGGAATTTTATTGAGGGTTGTTAAACACTTAAATTGACACGAAATAATTTGCGGTTACAAATACTATTTAATAGTTAATAGTAGGTTAATAGTACATAATAAAATATATTCAAATAATATCAAAAACCACTTGCATATACGGCTAACGTGCCTTTTGAACAGATAATCCTTGGCGGAGCGTAGGTGTGAACTAATAAGCCCGCCGAGGCTAAAGATTTCCATCCGCGCTATATTGCATTTTTATTATTTCGCCTTTTCCTTTTACAAGATCATATTTCATCTCGGCGTTCTCAGAAGAGCCCGCGTGGGTTTCACTGTGCGGCACCTATTTTTAAAACTTAATGCAGTTCACGTTTCGGGTCCAACGGAACCGCTAAACCTTTTGCTATTTTGACGTGTTATAACACGTTAAAATACTAATCTAACTACTTCGTTTTTAATATGGATATGTTTATAAGTTGGCTGTAGACAAGGGAACTCCTCAACGATTAACAGTAGAGACATGAAATTTTGTTAAAGATTTTTTGTCGGAAAACGAAAGAAATTAAATTACCTTTTACCAGCAATCGCCAGCGGCTACGCTCGCGTGGAAAGATTAAAACCGTAATATAGTATTTTGATAACCATAAAAATGGTTAACCTGGGTTAACCTTAAGAGCTAGACATATGCTGTCGTCGACTTTTACTTAGAACTTTTAAAGGGTAACACATTTGTAATACATGATTTTTGAATAACTTTCATTGAATAACTATTTGAATAACTTTCAAAGCATTAAATTTTTCCGTTTTCGTTACATTTTTTATTTCTGTTCCTCTCCTATTTGTCTTAGCGTGATGTTATAGCCTATAGCCTTCCTCGATAAATAGACTATTACACTCAAAGAATTTTTCAAATCAGCCAAGTAGTTCCTGAGATTAGCGCGTTGAAACAATCCATCAAACAACGAAACATCTTCAGCTATATATATATTAGTATAGTTAGTATAGTATAGTAAACAATATTGTAATATCACGTTTGTGTCCGCTTAATTCAAAACTCAAACATCTAAGCAAACATTTACTCACTTAAAACCGTTCAAAACGCTAAGAAAAGAAACTTAGCCCATTCGGTCGGCTCCTGTCAACATCCAAGCGTCGTTTACAAGGAATGTCACATTTAAAATCTTATTAGAGCGCGGAGAATTCGGCGAGCCATTTCTAAGCAATATCGCTTAAATTACTCGGGGCCCGCGGGAATAGAGTCGCACCAGAGAGAATCCTTTCAAGACTCAATTGTTTTAGGCAATTCCTTTTTCGGATTGCTTTGTAATGAAGGTTTTATGATCATTTTAGCCGTTCAAAGTGAAATAACTGATCTAGTAAATACTTTTTAGTGATAATATTATATGTTGCGAATAGAATACTGGCAATAACGATTTAAGTGAAACGTATTGATATAATAGTAATATAATAATAACTATATTTGACATAAAGCCTAATACATGGATTTCTAAACTGATTAAAGATTTTCTAAAATATCGGCTTATGTTATCGCAATGCTTAAAAAGCAAAGCAAAAAGGCAAAATAGCAAAGTTTCGCGATTTTGTCGTGGAGCATTTCTATTTTACTTTATGACATATTATAGCAAAATAATTTTATTATTACTTTTGTTTAATGCAATCCATAACATCCGAGTTTAAGGCCAGGGAAGTTAATTTCGTCTAAATACCCCGAATGCGATGAACACGGTTGTTCATCAGAAGAAAAATTCGACGAAACGGTGTTTCATCAAGTTAACTTACATTTCTGCGCGACAAACGACGACGTGTAACGTTCTTTTTTAAATTAAATTTTGCTTGGAATCCTTTTTAAGGACATCATCCGGCGTTATGGTTCCTTCTTTGAATAACCTTTCCTTTAATATGCATGCTTATTTAGTTTATAAAAAATCTGCTTATTCAAATAAATAAATATTTAAAAATCTACAGAAGCAATTTTGTTTTGTCAAATTTAACTGTCAATTTTTATCCTTCATTGTCCTCCTGCTCTTATCCCACTCTAAGTAAGGTCGGCACAACATGTTATGAACATATTGTCACATGATTTGGCTACTTTTTTCACGACTGGCCGCCTGCCTAACGGCAACTTACCTTAGTCGTTTTTAGCGACACCTCGGTAAGAAAGTGAGTGGTCTATTCTACTCAGCCAGATACACACGGTAGGTCAACTTATCTTAGTCGCCTTTTACGACGTAGAAATAATTACAATTTAAAGAAAATGTAGTAAATAGTATATAGGCCTTTTGCCTTCTTAAGTCTCTCATTAAAACGAAACATATACCTAAATTTATATATAACTTAATTTAAAACATTGATCTTGTTTGAAATATTACTGTCGTTAAATAGCAGACCATTATGTGGTTTCCGTTCCCAACAAAAAAAGTTGCGACCCAATAACATTACCTAGATTCATGTAATAAAGCGACTAATTAATGTCGATCCTTGAAATGTAGTTTATAAATACATAGCATATTAGTTTATTCCTAAAGTCTAAAGACGCACAGACCATAATAGAATAAACGACGTCCATGATTAAGACGTTAATATTTGTTATTCGTGTCAAACTCGTCAATTTGGCGTCGATGATAAATTTCAATAAATTGGTCATGCGATGTTTGCTGCACAAACAATCTGCCAATCAATATGATATGTTATACAAATACGATGCTTTATCAGCCAATGACCTTTACGTCTTAATCATGAGAAAACAGTGTAGCGACGTAAAAAATAATCGATTTTTTTACATTAAAAATAGATTAAAAAAAGCGATTTTTTTAAATTATCTCCATTTTTACACTCTTTTTTTATTGTTTTTCAAGATTAGATATGCATTATTGAATAAAACCAATCTAGCCAAACATTTTCATTCTAATCGAATTTCACAAACAGTGTTTCTGTTATTATTTATTGGTAATTAGCCTGTAGGTTTAATTAGCCTGTAGGTTTAATTAGCCTGTATTCCTATTGATTATTAATAGTAAACATGCAACTTTTGAAATAGTCAGATAAAATCGAATATTATAAATCGAATATTATAAATCGATTATTTTGATACGAATTAATTGATTTTTTTAATCGGTTTTTATTGTTGGGAAAGAATCGATTATTATTAATTTTTTTTACTTACTCGACGTGTTACCAATTTGTTGGTAGAACAGCGGTCACTAGATGTCGCTTTTGTAGCATCATACAAATTGGAGTTACGCTAACACGGTCGAGTAGGTACAAAAACTCGTATTAAGCACACAAATAGCATAACGACGAAACCACGCTTAATAATGTACACTGAATATTTGTTATCAATTTGTACTGAATTTTAGATTACAACTAAAAACTTTTATTAATACTTGGTGGGTAAGTTGACAATAGTGGTAATACTCTTTCTTATTTCTTACTAGCAATTGCCCGCGTGTAAAGATTAAAACCGTAATATAGTCTTTTGATAACCATAAAAATGATTAAAGTGGGTCAACCTTAAAAGCTAGACATATGCTGTCGCCGACTTTTATTTAGAACTTTTAGAGGGGAACAATTCTGTAATACGTGATTTTTGAATAACTATTACCGTTTACTCAGCGCACGCAAAGAAAGCTTTCAATTTTGCCGTTTTCGTACTATTTTTTATTGCTGCTCCTTTCCTATTTATCTTAGCGTGATGTTATATGACCAATAGCCTCCCTCAATAAATTGACTATCTTATATTTAAAGAATTTTTCAAATAGGTCCAGTAGTTCCTGAGATTAGCGCGTTAAAACAATCAATCAATCGAACTAACTCTTCAGCTTTATATATTAGTATTGATGAATATCATTATAACATCTCTTGAAAATTTATTTCTTTATGTTTTAATCATCAACCTTCCTAACTTATAATTACTAAAGAAGTGTTACATCGTCCAATATTGAGTGCGACGCCAAGTATTGTTTACGGAGTAACAGGTTCATATAGTATTATGACATTGTTATAAATTTTGCGAATTTACATTAACTTCGCAATTCCAGGTAAAACACTTATATAAGCACACGCTTAAACGAACAAATGGTAGTTAAAGCAAACGCCAATTCATCGAAGAAGCTAGTTAAATTAGTATTAGCCATAACTTTGGGATAGGCTGGGCCCAGAGCGCACATGTTATCGAACGAACTCGCAAACTCTCGCGGGAAATCAAACTCTGTCTTGAAATTCAGACCTAATTAAAGCAATTCTGAACAGGCCATGTATAATTTATGGCCGTGGGCGATCTAGTTTATTTTACTTAATGAAAATTTTACCGTTATAAATGTTCATACAAATCTCCCGCAATTTATTTCTAAATTAATTGTAATTAAAGTAGGACTTTCGTCGATTTAGATTCAATTTTCGATTGTACTTTATAATTATTAGCAGAGCTGTTATTTTCACCTAATTAATTTAGTCTTGTAATAATTACGCAATATTATTAACACATTGGCGATCATTTGTAAATGATTAAAATATTATCGGATATTTGAGTTAGTCTTGTATAGATTTCCTTGATTTATGTTTAGTTTATACAAGAAGTCATCATCATCCTCCTGCCCTTATCCCACTCTAAGTGGGATCGGCACAACATGTTATAAACATGTTGTCATATTTTTTGGCTATGTATTTTACGACCGGCCGCTTGCCTTATGTCAAATTACCTTAGTCTTCTTTTGCGACATCTCGGTAAGAAATGAAGTTGGTCTATTCTACTCAGCCGGATACGGAAAAAAGTGTATTGAAGAATTGATTAAAGCTAATATTACGTCACGATTACCGACCCCACTTATAGTGGGATAAGGGCAGGAGGATATATATATTACATCACGATCAGTAATTTTGTCGCCATTAATTTATTTTTAAATGAGGCCTTAAATAGTTTGAACTTATCAAATATAATTCAGTTATATTAAAATGTTATAATTATTAATATTTCAAACGCCGTGTGGTATCAGGATGAATAGGATAGTACCATCCTCATTTCATACCGAGGTGTCGTAAAAGGTGACTAAGTTAAGTCGACCTGCCTTGTGGTATCCGGCTCAGTAGAATAGACCACCCTCTTTCTTATTGAGGTGACGTATAATACGACTAAGATAAGTTGACTCCAGGCATGCGGGCGGTCGTAAAATACGAAGTCAAGTCATGTGACAACATGTTTATAACATGTCGTGCCGACCCCACTTAGAGTGGGATAAGGGCAGGAGAATGATGACATAATAACGCTCTATCTGAAGAATAAATTCACATGTCTCATATAGGTCGTTAGGGCTAAAGGCATACTGTCAATTCGTTTTCGTCGATTTTGCCACCGCGAGCCACTGTACCCAATGTGGCTCATGTGCGCCAATCCTTACAGTCGAATTGCCACGGGACCTCCATAACGTTGTAATTTATACCCCATTGTCTGACGTGACATGACGCGAAGTGTTAATACCAACGTGGGTGTTAAGCCAAACGCGCTTATAAAATTCTTATTTATTATTTTAATCTCGTTCCCGTTTTATGACTATGAAGATTGTAACGGAACGTGCAGAATATATAGCTAACGTTGACTGTGGTACAGAATTTCTATAAACAAAAAAAACTATTGTTTTTTCTAATTACATACCTAGTTTATAGTTTATTTAATGAAATTCTGCTCAACACACCGCCTTCTTTCTTACCGGGGTATCGTAAAAGGCGACTAAGGTAGTTTGACCCGCGCTGAGGTATCCGATTCAATAGAGTAGACCACCGTCTTTCGTACTGAGGTGTCGTAAAAGGCGACTAAGCTAAGTTGACGTCAGGTAGGCGGCCGGTCGAAAATTACCTAGCCGAATAATATGACAACAAATTTGTAACATGTTCCGACCCCATTTAGACATGACAAGGGCAGGAGGATGATGATAATGTTTTACGTAAATACATGTAATGAGTGATATATAAAGAAAGAAATGTCCTTCCTTCTAAAATCAGCCTATCTCACTGATAACCCATGCCTTCAATCCTTTAACGACTAAAATCACATCGATCATCACGATTCGTTGGTTTGTTCAAATAGTAAGGAAAGTCAACGAAACACTTTGAATTTTTAATATTTAGAATTAATTTTGGGCACATTTTGTATTTTATTAACCTTTGTCTCAAACATTTTTTAATTTCGTATACAAGACGTTTAAATTTATTTAACTATAAAACAAGCTTACGAATCTGAATCTATCGATTAATTATTTTATCGAGATTTTTTACTGTACAACTGATTTTTCCATTAATCCCACCCCGCTCATATTGTAAATGCGAAAGTTTGTGAGTATTGATGTATGTTTGTTATTCTTTCAAGGCGCTAAACTAATATCGAGGCAATTAGGTGCAATTATTCTATATACAGCGAGGCGCAATTATTCTATATAACATATAGGCTATAGAAATCCTGTAAATTCTACAGGAATAGGATGACATTGAAAAGCGCCATCTATTATCAACCGACCGGAGATATTTACAGGGTTGGAGAATGACAGAAGCTTCTGGTTTAATCCAAAACTACGAGTCCACGCAAATGAAGTTGCGCGTAAAATCTAGAATTTATTTAATTATTAATATCACGTATTGATATTTAATGGAAAAATATTGATCGATGTTGATATAACCACAGTTAAATCAGTAGTTTTAAATTTCAGTAGTTATGGATTAACAAAACATATCAACAACT
This sequence comes from Morpho achilles, assembly GCA_947086495.1. Lineage (NCBI taxonomy): Eukaryota > Metazoa > Arthropoda > Insecta > Lepidoptera > Nymphalidae > Morpho > Morpho achilles. The sequence continues at coordinate 13,539,186 of CAMTZB010000013.1, forward strand.
AAAAAGGTTTTTGAATAGTTAAAGAAGTAGTAACTTAGTAGGATAGAACATTATAATGAATCACTCCTATCCACGCATCACTTTTATAAATAAAACAGTAAAAGAACGTGATAAAAATCTCAACGGCCGTTTTATTTTGGGATGATTGCTGAAATAATTAGTAGCAGTAATCCTAACGAGTGTTATGCTATTAATAGGGATGTGACTTGGAGTAGAAAAAATCGATGAATAAATAATCGATTTTAATCCATTTAAAAATAATCGATTAAAAAATATCGATTATTTTAATACGGAATAATCGATTTTTTTATCGTTTATTTCTGACTATTTTAAAGTTGTCTTTTTAATATAAATTAAAATTAATTATAATAAAGGCTAATTAAAGTGGACAACAACCAAGAAATAATATCACATGCTCTGTTTGTGAAATTGAATTAAAATGTGTAATTTGGCTAAATTAGTTTCATCCAACAATGCATATCAAATCTTAAAAAACAAAAAATGAGTAAACAAGAAAAAGGGAGACCTAAAATAATCGATTTTTGATGAAAAAATAATGAATTATCAAAAATCGATTTTTTTTTTAAATAATCGCTTGTTTTAAAAATCGATTATTTTGTCACATCGCTAGCTATTAACATTTTTAATGGTGCATCTACAACTCTAGAGATACTTTTTTATGTTTAAAGGAAGCAGTTTAACGGGCGCGACAACTTTTACATCAAGTTTGGATTCCGTTGATTTGTATATTTACATTTGGTTCAACTTTTTTTGTACAATAATTACAGATTGATTAGTTCTGTCTTAATGGTTGCTTGCAAGAAATAAGCCATACCTTCCTCATCTTATCTCAATAATCCTCATCTTATATCAGGGCTTCTTAAACTGTGGGTCGCGAGACTACTGAAAGGGGCGTCGCAAAGATCTAATAATTATCAATCATTATTGATACAACTACATGGCTGCAGGCTTTAATTAAATAGATTTTATTTAATTTATGATTGGTTAGTTTACAACAATTATAAATAAAATTTTAAAACTAGTATACACACTACGTACAAATATAAATACAAATAAAAATCATACAAAATACTATTGTAGTTTTTTATAACTATTTTTTGAAAAAAGTGGCAATGCAAAACTGTTATTTACATTGTAAAATAGTGCGATATTACATCTACATCTACGGTTAATATATATCTCATTATATGGAGGAGGGGGTCGTTTAAAATTTCCTAAGCTTGAAGGGGGTCGCTATATAAAAAAGTTTAAGAAGCCCTGTCTCATATAGTCAAATTGTAAGTTTAAATTATTTATCACTTGCGAGCTGCAACGATTGTCATGAAACTTAGTATAGGTGATAATCGATCTAGTTAGATTTCATTTAAAAAAATGTGGCTTTATCCCTGATTTCAGACACTGTAAAACTGCAACAATATTATTAGAAAACAAAGGTAAATTACGTTGTCACTTGCATAGCTGTAAGCAGTTAGAAACGGGTGGTCTAAAGAAGTGAAAAAACCCCGGATCGAGTACCAGATTTTAGTTAGCTATGAATTCTGAGAGTTTAAAATCGAAACCTGTTTATTTCTCCATTTAAGTTATTATATATAACCTTTTTGTCATATTTCAAATACTATAAGTACGATCTTACTTAAATCTGTCATAGAATGATTTACAACCTTACGCAAGCATAAAAGGGTTGGAGGAATATTTAAAAATAACTACAACGGACGCCGACAAGGAAGTATCTTCCTCACGACACAAACCTATTGTCTTCCCCTCATCAGTATTCCTCGATTGTTGCTTTTTATAGAAGACCTTTGCACCGAAAATGTTTATTTTTGGATTTACAAAAAAACTCAAAAGTAAATAACATAAACTCTTTTGGTTTTGCCATTATAGATACATCCTCTCTATAGACGTTTGGTATACGGCTTAGTAGAATAGTACACCTTCATTTCTTACCGAAGTGTCGTAAAAGGCGACTAAGGCAAGTTGACCCACCGTGTGGTATCCGGTTTAGTAGAATAGACCAACCTCATTTCTGATCAATGAAATTGTGTGTATATTTTTTCGAATACTAAAACACACATTTTCACAAAAGTACTTATTAAATTACAGGACAGTAGTGCAATACATGTTATAAACATGTTGTCACATGATTTGGCTGCGTATTTCACGACTGGCCGCCTGCCTGACATCAACTTACCTTAGTCGCCTTTTACGACACCTCGGTAAGAAATGAGGTTGGTACTATTCTATTCAGCCGGATACCACACGGCGTCCATATATGAATACCCTTTATACTAATATCATAAGAACTATTTTTTTTTTATTATTCAGTTAGGTGCCCCGAACTCTTGCGTCGTGTCTTAAAATAAAATTCACGACCAAACGATGGACGATCGACTCCTTTGTTTGGTAATGTGACTGATTTTTTATTGACTTTTTTATTTGTTTTTATGATGATACATTTATCAGCTATTTCTAGCTATTTTATATATTATTAAAAATAGTAAGTGAAAACGCTATATTCATGCTATTAATTCCTAGTAATATTATAAATCTGTCTGTCTGTCGGTTACGCTTTGGCGACTAATCCGCTGCAGTAATTTCAAAGAAATTGAGTACACTTAAAACTTATATACCTAGCTATCATAAAGAATGAAAATTTTTTTTTCCTTCAGAAATAGGAAAAAACTAATTCAGGGTATTTTAATAATACATAAAGTCACATGAACAATTGAATAAACCAGTAAATAAGAGCTCGTTTTTTTAGTTTTGATGAAGTTATTCTCTATAAGGATAAATTAAACCTTGGTGAGATATTGATTCAAAATAATCAGTCTACACAGACGAAATCGCGGTCACTGACCAGTAAGTAATATACTATACAAGTGTTGTCCGAAAATCGTTTATCTAATCATAACTTGTATTTATGTCAGGCCTATCGTAAATTAAATAAATAACGATGTGAAAACAGCGCAGTTAGTAGGTATCTAATTATTGGAAAATTAATTAATTTGATGTGCGAAATCATTACCATACATTGTCAATAATCATAAATTACAATGAATAACATGAAATATATAATAAGGAAAATAATGAAATTACAGAGAATAAACGAAAACTATTAATGTTAATGTTAATGGATAAACTCTTTAGTAATTTGAGGTGTTTTGTTTATAGTTTATAGGTACGTCTCTTCTTAACATATGTTTTTCCTGCGTGGTAAACTACGGTTATTTCGTCGTCCGTAGACGCGGTATTGTATTGTATATACATATTACATTGTGCATATAGAGCGGTTACTTCTTGACGTATTCTCTTCCATCTTGTGCAGTCTGGAATTTAATAGAGGTCACCGGGATCTTCGGTAACAAGCCTTAAACTAACTGGAGTAAACTAACTAACTAATCATCTATCTGTTTACCGTCATGTTTTTGGTCACCATTCAACACTTCAGAATGAAACACGTCACGTCATTTACCAATGTTGCATTAAGATAAAAAACTGCTAACAATGTTTATATTCGATGAACCCGATAAAAAAGAAAGCATACAAGAATCAAATTTTTCTTCATATACTTATGTATATTTTAAACATAAAATATATGGCTTAAACATTTGATCCCATGTCGGTTTCTCTTATAACGGGTCTAAAATCATAATTTAGCAATGTCCCTTTTTGAGTCAAATAAACGTCACAGATTTTTACAAGCTCTCTTTATGATATGTGAAAAATTTGTCACAAATCACCGTTTAACCGAGATGATGTGTCGTAAACGTCGCGGTTTCATTTTATTAAGATATCAAAAGATCGTTTTTCGATGACTGAGGACCACATATAAAGTAACGATTTGCATAAAGTTGACATAAAAAGGGTTGACATATATGCATTACTGATATAGAGATATCATAAAATAACTAATCTATGGAAGCGATGGATGGATTGGGATATTTCGCATCGTGTAGCTCTGTAATCTACACCAGTATATAAAGCTGAAGAGTTTATTGGTTTGTTTGATTGTTTGAACGCGCTAATCTCGACCGATTTGAAAAATTTATTGACTTTAAGATAGTCCATTTATCGAGAAAGGCTATACGACTATATAACATCACGCTAAGATGAATAGCAGAGAAGCAGCAATAAAAAATAATATGAAAACTGCAAAATTTAAAGCGTCGGACAAAAATGACAATTTCATTATTTGAATATGTGACAATGTTTAGGATTTTAATATGTAATGAATTAAATTAGAAATTTCGAGAGTGTGATGATGTACTTGAAATTTCAATACTCCCTTGAGAGCAATTTGTCCTTCAGCACTATAGACTCTTCCCAGACAAAAGGGGACATAACTAATGTATTATGCCTTTAGAAATTCGTCGACTATGCGATGCCCGTGGAAGCCATGTCGAACCAAGCCGGGACATAAATTCGGCACGCGGGTAGGGCTGCCAATACTATTTGGAACCGCTTTTCGGACCTTGAAGAACTTGTACGCACAACTATATAATATATTATTTTAAGGCTGTTTGTAATATTTCTAGAAAAAAGTGCCTAAGTGTCCAGAAAAAACTCTTTTAGCCATAAAAAGTGGGACTTTTTGGTTCAGTTGCAACACGTCTTTCAAAATTATGAATTTAGCCTTCTACTACTATCAAAAAATTGCACTTACTAAATTATAATAAACTAATTGTACGCAATAAAGTAATTGTGCCAAAAGGTAACATTAATTTTTTTTTTGATAATTATACTTTATGTAGTTTTCAATTCTAAAGACATCTTATTAAAAATAAATGATGTATTAAGAAGTTAAAGCGACACAAACCTTATAAACATAATAGAGAGAGATCCCGTGAACGCAAAACCTTCGTCATTTTATAAAAGCTGAAACTTTGTCAGTGCATGCTCCCAACACAGGTAAGAACGATGGTAGATTATTGAATTTGGATCATAGTAGCTTTGGGAGATACGAGGTACTCAAGGTTGCAAATTTCCGAATTAATTTCGTCATAGTATAAAGGAAATTGATATTACCTTTAGAATAATATTAAAAATCACGTCCGTCAATGCACGACACTTAGCATGAGATGTAACATAAGATGTACAGCTTAACGCCTCTGCAAGGGATATAAACTTTGTACCTACCGAGTGTACATTTCTAAAGCAGAAAGAGAAGTATATTTGAATAGTTTAAAACGTGTTAAAAGCGTTCGGAAGAACGAAGTCTATTATTACGCTGTTGATGATTTTATAAAATGATAAAGAGGCGTGGATTCAAATCCCATCCGTCCATCAACGAGATTGTAACCTCGAATGTATTATTAAGACAATTGTAAACAATGTACTCTTATAAGTTTTAAGCGTAATTACAGGGTTATCAACGGATTCGGTAAAAGCAGCATTCCGATCTTACTAGGGCTCGTTATAAAATAACTGATTATTTAGTTTGTAAAACTATGGTTATACGGTTGCTTCCGTAAATATAAGTCGGTTTAAACTCTTCAGATGGATAACGACTTGTAACATTGAAGACATTGTATTGCAGTTTATTTCTTCTAACAAAGAAGTAATAAACTGCAATACAGCTAAACTAAACCAAGCATAAGCTGTTATAGCTTGTGCTTGGTTTAGTCACGAGTTTGAACCCCGCAAAAGCACCAGTTTTCTGTTAAAACTTATGCGTTTATTTGATAACTGCAATTTATCACACGCTTATCGGTGAAGGACAACATGGTGATTAAAATTGCATATCTCCAGAGAATTCTGGAGATATGTGTAAGCTACCGATACGGATTGGAGCGTCGTAGGCTTTAGCTCTAACCCCTCTCTCCAAAAACGAAGAGAGGTTGCCTATGCCCAGCAGTGGGATATAAACAGGCCGTTACTATACTATATCATATATGACAACGAACATAAGCAGTTAAAAAAAGCTTTACGATTCGGGGAAAAAACCAGTTTTAATCTACTATACTACACACTCAGCAAGCTGTTTGACTTGTTTAGGAAGAAATATAACTCACGTTTTGCCTCTTTATAAAGTCCCAGATGGTTGTAAAATTATGACGGGACATTATAGACATAATTTCGCCTGTCACAGACAGTTCGTCGGCTCATTATAATTCCGCGTGGGATGTGCATCCCTGTTGCACAATGCATCTGGTACGTGAGCACTTTGAGATGTGCCGATTCGCCGTGCGCGCTGTTTAACAAATTTCGCTTTTGCATTTTAGAACTTGTTTTCGATGTACAGATAAATAATCTTAAAATCTTAATTGTAAAAAAGAATGTTACGTTTAAAATATTAAAGTGTTTGTTTTTGTGTAAATAAAACCGAGTATATGATATGACAAGGTTGCAAAATTTACACCAAAAGTGTAATTTGTTTATTCATAAGTGCTAATATAATAAAGAGGAAAAATGTTTGTGATGTTTTCTCACAAAACTGCTTAACTGATTTCAAAAATTCGTTCACCATTACTAATATACATCTTTACTGAGTAACACAGGTAATATTAAATTTAAAGAATAAGGAATTACTTAATTAAAAACAGTTAAAATCATTAAAGTAAAATCTGTATAGTTATTAGATTATAAGTAGTAAGTAAGTAAAGTGTATGCTATGTAGTTAAAACAAATGTCATATTTAAAATATATAAAACAATTATTATATTCCGTATTTTGATATTCAAAAATTTACCTTTTACGATATCTTGGTTAAAAATGAGGGTGGTCTATTCTACTCAGCCTAATACTACACGGCGGGTCGACTTTCTTTAGTCGCCTTTTACGACACCTTGGTAATAAATGAGGATGGTCTGTTCTATTCAGTCGCATACCACGCGTCTAATTTGATGAAATAAACAATAAAAATTGAAAATTTTAGTTGATATAATAACATTCACATTTATAAAAGATAAAAAACTTCGATCCTATAGACCAATAAATATAACTTATAAGTGCTTCTTTCCCCTTAGCTTTAAAATATTTTATATTGACATATGGGCCTATTTAAATATTCCTCGGTTTCTTTTTAAAAGTATTGATGCCTACTAAACGGCAGCCGACGTGTTACAAAGTACAACAAATCATGGGCAAGCAAATCATCCTGTCAAGGATCGCCCCGGGCGCCAGATTTCGACTTCTTCAGCCTTTTAGCAGGCTTCGAAAAGGGTTATTTTGGGTCGTTCTTCATTTTGCAAAATTACTAGTAATTTCGAATAAAAAAAAAAGTGGTTACTCATATCCAAGTCGTAGATAAAAAAGTTAAAACTCCAATCGTAAAAAATAGCATAAACATAAATATATCTAGACTGGTTTTCTACATTAATAGTTTTTTTTAGAAATATTAACAATAAATTAGGATAACCTTTTTTCGTAAGAAGAAATGCTTCTTGGGTTGATTCTTTTTTTGCGTGAGGTAACCCATCTTGAGGAAACCTGCGGGGGGCGGTATTGCAGTTATGCCGGACTCTTACCGGCTAAAACTTTATGTTGTTCCACTTTACTGCCTGAAGACGAAGGGCACAGGAATACTGAACGCATCAGGTCTGCACAAATTTTGTGAACGCTGATGGCTAACGGTGATGATGTGACCGTTATCAGGGAATCGCGGATGTAAATCTCAGACAGGCCCGTATCTTTAAGTTTTCTATGGTTTATAGTAAAAGCATTGCGAGGAAACCTGTTCAGAGATTCGTGGGAGAGTAGATCACGCCAGTACGTATAGGTTCTTCTCCATTACCAAGACCACGGAAGTTGGATAGACAAAATTGAGCTTTAAATATAGTACCTGAGTGACCAAGTCTTGCTCAGTAATTTTTTTTTAAGATATATACTAAAAGATGGAACTTGAAAAAAAATGGGCAGTTGTGTCTCGATCCATGATATCATTACTTCTTTAGTTCGCCCAATATCCGCAGAGCTATGACAACTTTATAATTTATAGCTAAAATATAATTTGGATTCTATTCTACATTTAAGAATATTTTCTGTGCCCGAAAACAGGGTTAAAAAGAAATTTTGAATTGAATGAAAATCGCTGGAGCCGTTTTCAAAATTCAGAAAATATGAAAGAGTTATATAAACTTCTTGTTTATATTATTTAAATTAAAAAAGAATAAGAAAAAGCATTAAAATAAATGGCATGCGAATGTTCACGTATTGACCTTTTACGACGGCTCAGTGTTAACGTCGGTTTAATGAGTTCCAATAAAGGAGTAGTTTATTTTAACGATGCTCACATTACAGAGCTATTTGAATGTTTTCCCTAATTAATAAGTTTTTTACGTGTCACTAAGGTGTTGATCGAGGTATCTTAAGCGAACGAGGCTAAAGGTTATGGAAAGTGTTAAAATTATTAAACCCAATATTTAAGAAAGCCGTGATGGTAGTTTGGTAACAGATGCGACTTATTAAGGTTCCTAAGGTTAAGTCCCGGAAAACAATATTTTTTCATGAATACTTTGGGATTTTTAAAAGCCTAGGATTAATTTTTGATTACTAAGAGGTATAACTATTTAAGTAATGTTATATGGTAACGAAGTATATATTTTAAAGTAGGTATATTTTAAGATATATAATAAAATAAAGTAGATTTTTTTTAATACTTAAAATCGTTAAAACTGACGTCGTGTCCGGCTGAGTAGAATTCATTTTTTTATAAAAGGCGATTTAAGTAAGTTAACACGCCCTGTGGTATCCGACTGAGTAGAAGAGACCATCCTCATTTCTTACCGAGGTGTCGCGAGCTGTCGTAAAAGGCGACTAAGGTGACACGCCGTGTGGTATCCGGTTGAGTAGAATATACCACCATCTTTCTTACCAGTGTCGTAAAGGCCGACTAACGTAAGTTGACGTCAGGCAGCCAGTCGTTAAATACGTCAAATTCAATACGGAGTAGAGCACTTCGAATCCAGCACCTAATGTCGCTCTTTTAAGAGTTTGTTTAACGACAAGGAAGCTATGAATGTTGTATATAAATACATTCACTTCACGTGACAATATGCTTATAAAATGTTGTGCCGACCCCACTTAAAGTGGGATAAGGGCACGAGATTTATGATAATGATAAATAAATTATTCTCAATAAAAAGATTAACACAAATAAGGTACTTATATAACTATTATCTTTAATATTTAAACGTGTCACAATAATCTAATATAATCACAATAATATTCCTACTCCAAATGATAGCGGACAAGACGTATTGACAGTTATTGGTCGATTATTTAACTGATTTGTAAACAAAATAATCAAAAATGAAGACTAAAATACAATTCTAAATTGGTATCCATTATGATGATTTATCAAACGTACTGATACTGTCTCATAACAATAGTTTTGGAATTTAATAAAGTAATAGATTATCAAGCGTTAATTGTACTTTGTCATGCGATAAAGTTTTTTCACTATTATTTGTACTTTATATATCACGACAACGACACGAATGCGACAAATCGTATATTGACTGTTCGAAGGCTGCAATAGCAATCGCGTCCAAATGCAAAATTAATAATGCTTCTTATGACATATTGGTGTTCCAAATTATGTTATATACGGAACGGAATTCGTTTAATTTTAAAAAAATATTTACTTGCTTGGTAAATTTATCAATATAGTAAGATTTTTATTAGCCACGTGGTATCCGGCTGAGTAGAATAGACCCTCATTTCTTACCATGGTGTCGTAAAAGGCAACTAAGGTAAGTTGACGTCAGGCAGGCGGCCGTTTGTTAAATACCTAGCCAACTCAAACATCAACATGTTTATAACATGTACCGACCCGAATGAGAATGATGAGAAATCAAAATCAAGATCAAGATTTACAAAAAGTAACATTATGATTAAAAAGGTTTCATGATCATTCTGAGAGAAGAAGTATGTAGGTATTAAAAATATGTAAAATTAAGCGTACATCGAAATATAAATTTCGTATTTCAATTAATTAAAAAATAATAATACAATACATGGATAGCCGTATATTATAAAACGCGCTATACCTGATTGTAAGTGATTGCTTTGGTCTCTGTGTACAGTTCTGCGGTTAATAGCCCATTTGTATTGCGCTCTATCACGTCATCGAGACTGAGAAATGATTCGCAGTAACCGGACGATTATCGCATTCGTCTTTATATTTGTCATACGCAGTGAGAATTCCTTATTGAAAAGTTTACGCCAACTATTGTACTCGTGTTTTTTATAACTACAATTTTTTTGATTATTTTTGCTCATTCAAGAGTCGAACTTCACCTACGAAGGATTACGAATTATACTAACAGAAACTGAAAACATTTTACTACTAATATCCCGGTTTCACCCGCGTACATAACAATCCCATGGCGGTGGAAAGTCTTACTAAGTCGAACTATAGATTTATTTTTGTTAAATATCATTAATATATACATATATTATCAATACATAAAAGTTACTTATGTTACTCAGTAAAGATGCAGCTTTCCAATGGTGAAAGAATTTTTGAAATCGGTCCAGTAGTTTTTGTGTGAAAACATTACAAACATACATACATAATATTAGGATAGTAATATTAATTAATACAAAATACTAATTTGTATTTTGTATATGTTTTAGCTAAATCATCATCTTCCTGCCCTTATCCCACTCAAAGTGGGGTCGACACAACATGTTACTAACATGCTGTCACATGATTTGGCTGCGTTTTTACGACCGGCTGCCTACCTGACGTCAACTTACCTCTGTCGTATTTTACGACACCTCGGTAAGAAAGAGGGTGGTCTATTCTAATAAACCGGAACCACACGGTGGGTCAACTTACCTTAGTCGCTTTTTCCGACACCTCGGTAAGAAATGAGGTTGGTCTATTCTACTCAGCCGGATACCACACGACGGGTCGACTTACCTTAGTCGCCTTTTACGACTCCTCGGTAAGAAATGAGGGTGGTACTATTCTATACAGCCGGATACCACACGGCGTATGTTTTGGCTAAATAAAGTTATGACTCTTTTATTTATTTATATACAAATTTACATTATATTTTTAAATATTTTCTATATGAATACAAAAAAAAAAAAAAAAAACATTTAAAAATATAAAAAAATTGTTGATCACAGGCAGCGGAGAAAGTACTCAAGCTACCGGTGGTTAGGGCTCCAGACTGAGGAACCTCCTCACAATCCGTGCCGTCTCAAGCAAAACTGCCTTTTGTATCCTACGCTTGATCCAACAGCTAAGTGAGAGCCTCTTAAGATATTGGTCGAGGCTCTTCGCAATAAGACCATTAACCGACACAACAATTGGAACAATTATTGTTGAATCAATATCCCACATGGCGGTCATCTCATGAGCTAGGTCAAGATATTTAGTTAATTTATTATTAAAATTATTATTTATTAGTTATTATTATTAAAATCGCTTTTGGCTTCCTTTATTTAGTTAGTCGCTTAAAGATCAACATAATTTTCACCGTTTGTCTTCCTAAATGGTGTTTTAGACCAATATATTTGTCGTCTAGTGTAAATCGTGCAACTGATCGTAAATGATAGTTTCAGCCTACGTGTACAGTTCTTCGGTTAATGGTGCATTTGTATTGCAGTGTATCACGTCATCACGACTGGCAAACGCTTCGCATTCGTAGAACAATTATCGCACTTGCCTTTACGTTTTGTCAATTCGGTGTTTTCCATGGTGCAAATGGTAACATGTCCTTATGGTAGACTGAATATGTTGATGCATCAATGTTAGGATTATGTAAGATTTTTATTCTAATAGACTTCATACAGTTATTCATTATTCATTATTCATTAGAGTCATGAGACTTAATTGCATTATTTTCATTTAAAATTAAAGGTTCATAAATATTTTTAATTTATATTTTTTTTATCTTTTATCTTATTTCTATTTAAAAGATTCAGCATGTAGCGAATTCTATACAAATATATAAAGCTGAAGAGTTTGTTCGTTTGATAAACGGGCTAATCTCAGGAACTGCTAGATCGATTTGAAAAATTCTTTGAGTGTAAAATAGGTTATATTATAACATAACATTAAGATGAATAGGAGAAGAGCAGCAAAATAAAAAATATTGCGAAAACAACAAAATTTAAAGCTTTTCTTGCGTGCGCTAAGTAAACGGTGAAAGTTATTCAAAAATCTGTGATAATTATCTCACGATAACTACTTTTATGTTCAAAATTTCAATTCGGGAAAAATTTGTGACACACTGATTTTCATGAGAAATGAGGGTGGTCTATTCTACTCAGTCGGAAACACACAGCGGGTCTACTTATCTTAGTCGCCTTTTACGACACCTCGGTAAGAAATGAGTGAGGTCGATTCTACTTAGCCGGATACCACATGGCTTGAAAAAGAACTGAATTATGGAATAATTCGATGTTGAAAAGAAGTTGTTGATATATAATATTTCGTTAATGTCAACATGTTTATCAGCTTCAATATAACTGGTTTTCGTTTTAACCACTTAACTTATGATATATCCGTAACGGGTGATCATATTGACCACCACGATATCTAGATTTAACATGCAATTAACTTTGCCTTACACGTCCTTTGCAATCTGAAGGTTTGGCACGCGTTCAAATGTAGACCAAAATGTTTATGCATGTATTCAAATAAAAATGTCTGACAAAAAATGTGATAATCACTATTGAATGATTCAATGAAATCTCGGATCCTGACTAATTAATGACTTGCAAATTTTAATGGGTAAAAGGTTTTTAACATGTGCGCGGTTAGTTAACAAAAACGTTTCGCCCCATCCGAAGAATAGTAAAATGTTTCATGTATGAACATAGAATTCAAATTCAAATTCAAATTCAAAATATTCTTTATTCAAGTGGACTGTTTACAGTACTTTTGAATCGTCAAATGTTTTAAAGAAGCTACCACTGATTCGGAAGTTTGCTCCTACCGAGAAGAATCAGCAAGAAACTCGGCGGCTAATCTTTTAAAAATTATTACAATTTGATGGTTACAAGATAATCGTTGCAGCTGTATGCGTAGCTGACTGCAGTTAAGATAAGCTATCACTCAAATAATCCTCAATAGTATAGTAAGCTTTATGTAGCAACATCGTTTTGAGATAATTTCTAAACTTGTGTAAAGGCAAGTCCAGATAATGTTGAGGAATTTTGTTATAAAAACGTGTACCGAGACCGACAAATGATTTTCGGACCTTTTGGAGGCGTAATCTAGGCGTCATTAGTTTATGTCTGTTTCTTGTATGTCTGTCATACCTATCACTATTTTTACTATACAAGTGAATATTTTTACGTACAAATAGTATATAACTGTAGATGTATTGTGAAGCTACAGTCATAACGCCAATTTCTTTGAACTTTTCCCTAATATGTTCCCGAATATGTTCGTCTCATAATTTGTCTCGTGATTTGTCTCATAATTAGATAGTACCTGGTTGTAATTTTTTAATTACAAAATAAAAAAAATAGCTAGATCGATTTTTCTCCCCCAAAACCCCTACTTGGTGAATTTTAGGATAATCGTTGGAGCCGTTTCCGAGTATCCGAATATATATATAAATAAATAAATATATATATATATATATATATATATATATACAAGATTAACTAATTTAAATATTAAAGAGAGTAAAAATTATTATTTACTATCTTCTGGTCGCGACTTTGTCTGCCTCTAACTAAGGTCTTAAATTTAAATATTAGACTAAATTGGTTAGATACATTGTAATCCTTATTTCAATGCTATTTATGGCATCATGTTAGGAACTATTCAAAAGAACTAGTATTTTCCTGCTTTTCCAAGTCCTCTTCCAAGATCTCTTTAATACTCACGAATTTTGTAAGTGATACGCAATAAAATGTTATTGCAATTCGGCAAAAAACAATGTTTTTTGAATTAAGTCACTTTTAACTAAGCGTGCGAAATACACTTTCGCATTTATATCATTATTATGGATATAAAGTAGTTAACTGTTTATGTTGCATGTTAGAAATATCGCTTTTGTTCCAAAGATTATGTAACATAATAAATGCTGAACACTTTTAATGTTTCAAGACCATAAGATAGATTCCATTATACTAAGCTTTAATAGGTTTTAATTTAGTAAGAACTTAATAGAGGGCTTTAGTTCAAATTAGTTAAGGAAGTCAAAGTTCTTACAGCACATATACGGCATGTGTACTATCACTAATTAGTAGGCCGCAGTATTGTTGAGGCGGAGAGGGGCGTCGCGCCATTCAATTAGTAAATTAAAAGGGTCAACTAGGAGAAAATGTCATTGGGGCATTGGGCACAAAGCTCTCCGTTACAACACGTGGGAGGAAATTGACCTGAAATTGAATTGAAACCTGATTAAGATATTTTCTTAACAAAAATAATCTAGCCGTGTAGTATCCGACTGAGTAGACCTCCCTCATTTCTTACCAATGTATTTTAAAAAGGCGTCTAAGGTAAGTTGACCCACCATGTGGTATCGGGTTGAATAGAATAGACCACGTTCTTTCTAACTTATGTCGTAAAATACGATTAAGGTAAGTTGACCCACCATATGGTATCGGATTGAGTAGAACAGACCACCCTCTTTCTAACCGAGGTGTCGTAAAATAGGACGAAGGTAAGGACGTCAGGCAGGCGGCCAGTCGTAAAATACGTAGCCAAAATCATGTGAGAACATGTTTATAACATGTGCCGACCCCACTTAGAGTGGGATAAGGGCAGGAAGATAATGATATTCATAAATGCATAAGCTCAATAGTAGAGTAGTTCGGTTTTTTTTTAGTTGATTGTAATTTGAATGGCCAAAATATTGACACAAAAAATATTTTTAATGGGAAGGATTTACTTAATGATTCTGTAACCAGTTGGAATCGCTCTTAGCTACCCAAAAGAACTGATAAGAAACAAGAGCAGGAGGTGATATTCTTGTTATTCTGCTTTTGTTTCTTTGTTATTTTGCTTGTCATCATCCATATGATGTATTGTCCTTGTGACACATCCAAACATGATATTATTTAAACTTACAGGAATCAACTTTGTTTGCTTCAAAATTTTTATATTATAAATAATTTAATATTTATTACCTACTCCATTTTTTTCCGGCGTTGCTCTTGTGGAGCAATCAGTGGAGTCGTCAGTGGAAAATCTAAATTTTAAATTTTGCAATTTATCCTTATCGCTGAAATTACAAATCGTGAGTGTAATACTTTAATGAATACGCAATATTATGTGTGTACTTAATGAAATTGGTGCTTTACAAGACACTTTATCTATATCTGCGTCTACACTGTCACCTACGCAAACTGTCGCACGACCGGCAATCGATTTCGTTGAAACCTTTCTTTGCATTAACGCGTCAAAAATTTAAATATTCATTAGCACTACTGTTCCTAATTTATCTATAATTAGCTGTGTTTGTGGATTCGCACGCGTGGCTATCAGTGTATTTAAAATTTTGAAAATAAAAGTAGTTATTGTGAGTTAACCATAAGAGATAGAGACATACTGTCGTGGACTTTTTTGTAGTATTATAATGGATCTACGATTTTCTAGTATATTACTTTAGTGTATCTCTGCTGATTTACGCGGCGCATGCAAGTAAAGTTCCCAGCAGGCGAGTTCTTTTATAACCGCGCGATCTGTTCAACATAATTTACTTAAAACCGTTATGTACTCTTAACTTAAACCTTTCGGAACAATTACGCTATCTTTTAGTAAAAACCGTATAAAAATCCGTCCAGTAGATTTTGAGGAAATCGATCACAGACAGACAGGTTTTGAGGACTTTGTTTTATAATAAGTACGAGTATATATATAGATACGAGAATTCCATCATGAACCATGTCAATTTCAAAACTGTTTAAATTATAATTTGCTACGCATTTTCTTTTTTCAGACAATTAAAAAAAAAGTCTAAATAAAAATTGCTTACATTTATTAATAGTTAAATTGTTTTTAACTATTGCAAATGGAGATATAAAGTTAGCTAAATAATTTTTCTAGGTCTTATACATAGACATTATTTAAATGTCGGGCGTGGATATGGTTGTCAAAAGACTCATCAACTCAACGCTAAGTTAAAGAAACTGAAAGAACAAACAAATGACCTTTGTTGTTGTTTAATTGAACCAATTGACCAGTGTTTGTTTGTTGCACTTGCAAATGTAAAGTGTAACATTTTCTTAACGGATTCGAGTACCAGAGTCTTATGTATAGTCAATAGTCTTGCACTATAGACAAAATTTATTTGCCGATTTACCTCCTAACTGAAGTCAGTAGTCCGATAGTTTCATAATACTCGTTATAATTAAGTGATGTATCGATTAAGCTTGTAGCATGTAACGTAATTGAAGGGCAGCCATAAATCGGCGCTATATCGTTTATTGAGTGGGTCGGCGCCAAGAGCCCAATAGGTAACGTCCGCCATCTTTGAAAAATGCGCGCGCTAACAAGCGCGAAACGCGGCCATATTGAAATATGGCGTACGTTTGTAAAAGTAATTTATAACGCCATGTGTTTATTTTGACAATATAATGTTATTAGCATCGAAACTAGTTTCTGCGAGTAATTCGATTAATACGTATAATGATATACGAGCTCTTTGCCAGTTCTAAATGTATGTTCATTTTGAATGTAATTTTATTGCTTGAAAGACACGAAAGTAACTTAATTGAACTTTAAATGAATTATGATGAAATCGGCGTTTCAACGACTTAATCTACCAGTTTTAGTTATTCAACAACTAAAGGTTTAATCATAATCAACATTTGTAGAAAGATCGATCATATATTAGAACATTATGCCGCCGTTCAATGATTTTTATTAGATTTTATGGCTGAATAACTTAAAAATGTACATGATTTATCCGAATATGTGTCTATAAGAATTTTTAGTAAGTTGTATTATTTTTTTATTAAGTTGTATTTGTTTTGTTTTCGCGTTATGAAGAAACGACGAAATATTCTTACTTTTATACACGATTCGCTTATAGCAAGAATCTAAGAGTATTAGACGTCATGTACGAGTATGTATTTTGGCGAAATTTGGCTCCACTATTCCATGTGTATGCCTTGTGAGTGTTCAGTCCAGCTATTGTAACAAATGCATATACTGTTCGTTTACCTATTTAATGATAATGAATTAAATAATTTATATTACACAGAATAGACAAGCTGTTATAGCCTAGCGGTTATATCGCATGAAACACACAGACGGTTTACGTCGTCTAAAGTCAAGTAACATCTTAAAAGACTTATGTCTTATTGATATTCTCGATTAATTATAAGATTTCTTGTGAAAGGAAATATGTATATATTTGTGGAATGCAATTACCTCCATTGGAGAAGCATAAGCTAAGCTTAATATAATTTAAGCTCATCTCGTATAGGACATAAGAAATTTTACAACCTCACTTAGCAATCATCTTAGAGAATATCCGAAAATTAAATAAATATATTAAAATATTTTACAAATCCGCTGTAGCATATATCAATATAATCGAACTGCAAAGCAGTGGAGAAATATTGATGAAATATGGTCTGAATGTGATTGTACAAACATTTCAGTTTTTAATATTGTCTAAATGTGGTTGTATAAACGTTTCTCTTTATAATATAGTCAGAATTTGATTCTACAAACATTTCACTTTAGATATTGTCTAAATGTGATAGTACAAACATTTCGTTTTATGATATGGTCTCAGTGTGATTGTATAAACAAGTTATCTGGGTGGTCCAACTATAAAAACGATATTAATTGTAAATGAAACAAAAAGTTTTCAGAGAATTCTAATACTTTTATTATGGTAGAAGGGTATATAACAATTATGTGTGAAATAATATATGGGCTGAATGTTCGCCACGGCTTCGGTGGTTAACCTCGATCCGATCCATCCATATTCAATGTCGTTAATGTGCCATATTATCCCATTTTCAGCTTTTAAATTCTTCTTGGCGTTCCTGGTGCTTTCTGAATGTGATTGAACAAACATTTCACTATATATTATAGTCTGAGTGTGATTGGTTTTCTTATTCCCTACCTGTTTCGTTCGGACCGCGTGCAAGAGATCGATTCATTTCACTACGGACACATTCCGGACGCTTGCGCAGATAATGTTACGTGCCACAGATAACATAAATCCAACCCCGAGACTCCCACGTGCACAGAAACCCGCTCTCACTCTAAATTACTCTGTGTTTGTAAATCATTAAATCGTTCGAGTGCTTTGAATATTTCAGTTCAGCAACTATGTATAGGGCAAAATTTATTTCACACAACGGAATAATATATGATTTTAAATTTATAAAATTGAATTTGATTTTAATCTTACTTATTGGAGTGCAGCTTCCAAATAAGGTAGATTTATTTGGCTCTAAGTATGATTTTACCCTGTACGGTATTTGTAATATTATATTATAATAATTGGGTTAGTTGTATTGATTAGATTTTATATAGATCTGACTGGCCCGTTGGAGCAGTGGGTAGTGACCCTGCCTTCAACTCTGCGTGTCGCGGGTTCGATTCCCGCCGAGGGCCAACATTTTCTATATATGAATCTATTGGTCTTTGAGCCCGGGTGTATATTTGTATTTAAGTATGTATTTAAAAAATATATAAGTATATATTCACCAGTTGTCTGTCACCCATAACACAAGTATTAAGTTACTTACTTTGGGGACGGACGACCGTGTGTGTAAGTGTCCCATATATTTATTTATTTATTTATTTTATTTAGATTATATAGAGAATAATCTAAAAACCTTTAGTTTTATTCTGTATAGTAAGCATGAAGTGAATTGTTTTTAAAACAAGTTCTATGCATAATTTCAAACAAATTCCTTAAACCTTTAAAGAGTTAAAGTGACATAAACAAACAAAGTCACAAACTTTCACATTCATAATATTAGTAGAATTCATGTTGTGTTTGGCTGAGTAGAATAGACCACCCTTATATCTTACCGAGGTGACGTAAAAAACGACTAAAGAAAGTTGATGTCAGGCTGGCGGCCGGTCGTTAAATACATCACATCCCAACATGGTTATATGGTTATAACATGTGCCGACCCCCACTTAGAGTGGGATAAGGGCAGAAGATTGTAAGATCAATTTCTGTTCGCAGTTTCTATGCTAGCTTAACTAACACAGAAAATTTTGTATTAATCTTTCGATAATTCCAAAACCTTTATCGATATATTGCAAATACGGGTATCCGCATTGTAAATCTTTGCTACAGCAATATGTTCTTTATGCTTATAGACGTAAGGAGTGTCAAAATAAGTGTTTTGTTCGTCAAATAGACTCCCTAGTGCTTCTAAATCGTCTCCGGCACACAATGATACATTTATCTTAGATTAGAATCTGCCATGGACAAATCGCCGAGCTTTGTGCTTTATTTAATGGTGTTTTTGAAATGCAATACCTTTTCCATAGATTCTCATTGTACTTCTTAGATATTTTAACCGACAATGAGTAGAAAATAATGGTAAGGTGAGTATATGTATAATATACATGTAAGTAACGGTTAGTCCAGATCTGTCTCACAACGTGCTCACATTGCCTATACCTATCGGACGTCTGGCTTACAGGTCACCGAGGCGGTCGGTGCATCTGGTGCTCCCGATGCACCGGTTAGCGGAGGGGGGCTACTCTTTCGAGGGGCCCCTACCCGGAGAAGGTGTTTGTTCTGTGGGATCAGAGCTGTCGGCGGGGATGGGGGCAATATGTACAATGATACCCTGTCCTTGCCATCGGCAGCGTGGTGGAGCACACAGGTTGTTTTAGTCGGTGCGAGTCCGACATAACCGCCGCCTGGCCCCGTCGGGCGGCGATACCCATAAGGGGTTTTTTCCACTATTATAAAAAAAACATTGCCTATACCTTTAACGACTTTTTAATATCAGTTCAACGATAACATTATTTTAGCTGTCTCCAATATCGTAAGTTAAAGTGTCGTAAGAGATTGTGTCGTGGAGTCTATCACCTAATGATGGTTCGAGGAGAAACAATTGTTGAGATTGCGTTAGTAAATGTGTGCAGTGCTTGTGTATTGTTGTGTAATTGTTGATTGTGTAATGTGAGTAGTGCATGAGTTTTTACGAATTGTGGATGTATCGGGTATTAGAACAGATATTTCACTATATATTTAGCATGACATATATTTTCTTTTATCGCGGATTATAGCATAGCTTTTGTAAGGTGTGACCAGTTAACCTACCTTTCGAAGTCAAATCAGTCTAAAATGTCCCAATAATTTTCTTTATAAAATATAAATTTTAACAATAGAGATATCCTATAGATAGGATCGGAGTCTTCGCAACGTTATTTCACAGAATAATGGCACCCTTCGTTGGAATAAATCTAGCTTGCAATAATACTCACGCGCAAAGCAGATGTCTGTCGATTTATTATCTCTCTGAGCACAATAGTACTGACCTTACTCTATACACGACAAGACATTGACAAAGAGAACGTTCGAAATATTATTACTATAAATCATTATTAAATACTGTATATTGTTTTTGGTTATACATTTCATCACGCGCTTTATCTTTAATATTTAAGTGTCAATATTTTGCTGTCAAACGTCAAGTCGTGGTGGTTCATTTGGGGAACGGGCGGTCTAGAGAGGTGAAAATATGTAGGATCGAGCCCCATCTGCCCTATAATTTTTAATTTTTCTTTTTTAATTTTTTTTTACATCATTTAAAAATTACCGAGCAAGGCACTTACTATAAATTATTATTAAATATTGTTTTTGGTAATACATTTCATCATGTGCTTTATGTTTAATAATGACGTTACTGAGGGTCTCTGAAGAGTCACTGTAATGTTATAACTTGCAAATTAAGCAATGTTTAAGCTTTTGCGAAGATCCATGTTACAAAAGTAATAATAATATTTTAATCCGCTATTAAATAAATAGAAATCCTACTAATATTATAAATGCGATGTTTGTGAGTAGGTATGTATGTTTGTTACTCTTTCACGGCGTACTAATAACATATAGGCTATAGAAATCCTGTTAATTGTACAGGAATAGTATGACATTTTAAAGCGCTATCTATTATCGACATATTACACGGCAGCAGTCCACGCGAACGAAGTCACGGGTAAAAGCTAGTTATATATAGTGCTAAATGCAGAGTGTTCTATCTATTCTGAGAATAAATTAATGAATGCAGAGTGAGTGTAGAATTCCGCATGTATCAAGTATGAAAACGGATAGTCCACTCTACATTTAGCATTATATATGTATATTTTCAATTTTACTTTATTGCGGATTATAAAATTATTTTATTATTACTTTTGTAGCCATTTTTTTTTCTCTCTTTGGTGGCATCTCATTTTCTTCATCCAATATTATTTATTTAAAAAATAATTTTATTATTCGACATCCGACCACCGAGACTGAAAAAGAATGAAATTAATGATTACAAATCAAGCCATTTTTTACGTTATATCTTCACGCTCTGACCAATTACAACAGATAATTTTTTTGACAAACATTGACACCAATCCGTAGTGCCTGCGGGCACGCTTTCACTAAACATCAAGACCAATGTTTGGCGCCAAAATTCCAAACCTATGATTTGACTATTGGCTCCGACAACGAAACTTTTTTAAACTTATCGTTTTTAGATAACATTTGCTTTATGCCCGAGTGCCGATGTTTACGATAGAGAAATGATGTTTGAACTCCTTGAATAGAATAAGCACTCGGAGCGTTTAAAGTTTGTATACATCAAAGCGAAGTAGGTACTTACTTGTTTAATCTCTTGATCTTCTCGTTCTTAGGAGATTTTATGTTCGTGCTTAGTGAGCAAATCATTATCAGTTATTAACATCTTGACCCACTGACGAGTCACGATCAGTTTATATTTAACAACACCACACATGTATGCACATGTTGTTAACTATTATGTGCCCGTAACTTTGGTCTAATCATTTCAATTTGTACTTAACGCTTCGCTTCCTTATAAGTTTTGTACCAAAGAAAATTTCTTACACTTAATATTTATTCTACCGCGTTATTCCTATATTAACATCATACCAATAATTAAACTACTGTTTTTTCTATATCCTTACATCATCAAGCATCTGTGTGTTTAGTGCGAGTTTTTTAAAATCAATTCGATCGCGTAAGCGTAACGCAATTCGTATGGCGCTGTACTAGCGGTCACCAGATGTCGCTGTTGCAGCGTTATAAAAAACGGCATTACGTGATCAAGTAGGTTAAAAAAACTCGCACTAAGCACACTGGCTTGCTTGGTTTATTTTATACTAATTCTTGCTTCCAATTATATGTAGTTAAATCGGGGTGTGAACATCGTTTTATTTTCTATAGAATAATTTTATTATATGTTTAATTTCTATGTATAAGTTTATGATACGATACATATCTACTATTTACATCAAAAAGTATTCAGTAGATCAAGCAAATATTTTTAGACAAACAGACTTTTTGATTGTTTCTTGTTAAGAAAACCGCTCCGCACGCTATAATAATTTATGGCGAGGATAGTTATATATTAAACAAAGTTATAAATACGTTTTTGCTTTTTTTTGCTGTGTTCCGATTTCATCACGTGATTATCGATATTTCTTTATATGATAACCATGGTGAATCGATACTTTTCGGCGATAAATGTCCATAGCTAATAAATTAAAATGTTTAAAAAATTTATTCACAGACTTTCCATAATTTATGAATACGAATGCGAAAAATTAAAATAATCTTGACATTTAAATAGATCTATTACAATGTTTTATATGTTAATCTTTATAAAATTCGTTCTCAAATTTTATTATAATAAGATAATGTTTTTGGAATATATTATATTCTATTGTATAACTTTTTTTTTGGATATAAATCAACTTGAATATATGAATGGTTTCTCAACTTAGTTTATTGCAATAAGATACTATTGAATAATTTTGTTTTTTTCAGGTAAGAACAAAGCTGGCCTTCTATGGTACCGTAAGATTTTATTTGTATAATAATTAGTAGTACGAGGCATAATAAAGATAGAATTCGAATTCAAGGAATATATCATTTTTGAAATCGGAATATTGGTTGCAGTCACTATTATTTAAACATATGTGATATATTTTAAAGCCTCATAATATTTGAATTATGACACTGAAAATTTAATTACTATTAGTTATAATTTATAAGAAATTTGTTTCGGTTAAATTTATTTTTATAAGGAAAGGGTTAACAATTAAATATAGGCCCGGTTTCAAAAATTTTTTTTTTTTTCATTATAAAAATTGGAGGTATATTTTATTTATTTTGTTTTATTTATTCTTTTTATACATATATTTAGAAAAGAGAAAGAAAAATTAAAAAAAAACATATTTATAAAGGCGGACTTATCCCTAAAAGGGATCTCTTCCAGTGAACCTTTGAGTAATAGAAGAAAAAGGACAAGAATTGAAGAAGAAAGAGAGTACGAGTCATATAGAGAAAAAGAAAAAGTTTATATAAATTGAACTACTTAATCTATTAAATAATTTTGGTAAAATAAATAGATACACATAGGTATACATACATCAGTTTTTTGCATTGCGATAAAGTAGGTTATTTCCTTACTTACTAGAGACTTAAACGAACCACGTTATCGTTATAAAATAATTAAACTTGCATTCGTACACTCAATTCACTTATGCAATACAAATATTCAAATCTTGTACTTTGATAACAACTGTGATTGCGACTGACATATTCAATCAGTTCACTGTCATTTAAAGTTATGAAGATTAGACACTTAAAAGCTGAATTCCATGATCGAGACCTAAAATTAAGCTATTAGATAATAACACACGTTTCAATTAACTCCTAGCCATAAGCTAGCCGACTAACGATGTTTTCCTTCACCTCACTACGTGATATATTACTAATTAATGATAACCTGTTGCACCTAGGCTTATTTTTTATCGCAGCTTATAAGGAACGTAAACATATGTTGAATATAGTATATTTAAATGAATTCGCTAATTAAATAATTTATAGAATTACTTTGCGGACTTAACATTTTAGAACAACTTGAAATCATTATACATAACAATGCCAGCCTTATTTACTATCAGATAAATGTTTCTATTTCTAGTTCAAGCTTGTTGCACGTGTTCGGAAACAAAATGAATGGTGGGGATTTATTTATTTTTTAATAGATCACCAACAAAATACACACTTCGCATTAAAATTGTACATTGAACAACTTATAATAAGAAGTATTTTAATTAAAGGTAATGACAACTTTCAAATTAATTTTATGTAATCGTTAAATTAAAAGAAAAGATAGAATTAATACAAAAGAAAATTAATACAAAATAAAAAACTGAGATTTAAGATCAGCACTTATCACTTATAACCCGAAGTAAAGTAGAGTAGATAGATAGAGTTGGCTTTATCCACACCATTCATTTCGGTTCCGATGACAATTACTATATAACTAATCAGTAGATTTTGAAAAAATTGGTCAGAACATTTAGCTTTTAGGGACTTTTGTTATAATATACTGTGCCAGGGGCTTTTTGCACTTTTTCATAAACGGAAGAGGACATGCTACCGCTGACTTTTTCGTAGCATTTTTGAAGATCTTCAATTCTCTAGTATAGTTTATTGACTAAAACTCCCACTAGACGATTTTTTTTTACAACCGCGCGACCTCTTCAACACAATTTACAAAAAAAGTAATTTACTAGTAATCTTAACCGGAATCCGGAAGAATTGCACTTTCTTTTTCAATCCGGAAGAATTGCACTATCTTTTAGTAAAAACCGTACATAAATAAATCCGTTCAGTAGATTTTGAAAATCGATCACATAAACAACTTCTTGTTTCATAACTTTTCTATCTATCTATCTATACTTAGATATAATTCGATATTTTTGTATTTAGAATATGTATTGATAAATGCAACGTATTCTCATTTCGTATGTCGACTTTTGCGTTTATTTACTTAAAAGTCGCTATCAGATATCGTTGAATGAATTCTAGATATATTCACGCGCGAAATAAATTCACCTACCATTATACGGCCAAATTAAAATTGTAATTAACAGTGCCCCTTGCCTTTAGGGCGGCGTGACCTCATTAAACGGTCAGGTAATTAGCAATTTTGTAAAGGGCCTCTTTCATTAATTTGTTGGCAAATTAAACTTGGTGTACGGTTTCATAATAAGTAAAGTAATTTTGTTGATAATTAAATAAATTGTTGCTTCCACGATATTGAAGATTTTTACAGAATCGAGGTGAGCTTAGAATTGGCTTTAATTACATAAACAAAAAAGGTGTGATAGCCCAGCGGTGAGACCGTGAGTTGGTTTCGGGTTCAAACCCCTGGCCAATGAGTTTCAACACTTATTTGCGTAATTGATATTTGCAATTTATCACACGCTTTTCGGTGAAGAGACCTTTATGTGTCTGAAGAATTTTGGGGATATGTGTAACCCACTAATCCGCAATGGAGCAGCGTGTTGGGTCTACATCAATCTTCCCTAACAAAACGCCAACGGTTTTTAATTAGTCCACATATATATGCGTGCGTTTGTACTTGAAATTTATTTATTTATTATGACAAGCCAATAACATTAAACACGTACTTATTAATACATTTTTTCATAAGGCTACTTCTAAGTTAAACACTTATAAGGCGAGTGCAGCGTTATAAGAAGTTGGATACAAAATAATTTATATTTATGTATTTACTGTACTTTAAATGTATTTACTAATAACCCCGATGTCAAAGCAATGTTCCTTATCTCAAAAGATATAATCAGAGTATCTCTTCAAACTTGGGACGTTTCCAAGCTAAGCTGCATAACTTACTATCAAGTTACACAACGGTCAACCGCTAACATGTCATTTACGAAAAATAAGATTGACAATTTACACGCATAATTACATCACGCACGAGCCTGCCTTGTCATGGAACATTGTAATCACGCTGCTAATCCATTATTTATTCCTGTAGGTATTCAGCTAATTAAATGTTAACATGTAGCAAAGTATGTAAAGATGAACTACAACAACATGGCGCGCCCCCATAAAATTTAAAACGCTTGAAAGTATTTATAAAGCGCCATCAAGATTCGCAACACGTGTGCGTGCTGTGACGGCTGTTAAACAAAAACAAATCCATGGATTTGTTGCCCGACTGGTTGCACGACTAGCGGAAGCGGAATCTCGGAAACGGTTCCAACGATTTTCCTGAAATTCAGCATGTTGGTTTTGGGGAAGAGAAATCAATCTAGCTAGGTTTAATGTATTTACCGAGCAAGGTTCGGTTAACCTAACGCAAAATCTTTCGTAAGGATGTGAATTATTGAAACAGTAATTTGGAGGGGCGTGCCTTGTTATTGTGTTCATCTCTATTTTAAAATGTTTTTACTAACGACTAAAATATAAACTTTTATAGTTAAGTAACGGCCTGCTACTATCCACTGCTGGGCATGGGCCTCTCACTGTTTTATGAAAGAAGGATTGGAGCTACAAACCACCACGCTGCTCCTACGTTAATTCGTAGGTACGACATATCCCTAAAATTCTCTAGAGATATAGGTTTCCTCACAATGTTTTCCGTTCCCCTCCTCTGTACTCTACCTGTTGAACCCTCTCTAAAGAATCGCACGATATGACTGCTGGCCTTCACAGCTTATGTCACGTCTAGTTAAAAACTCATCATCCTCCTCCTGCCCTTTTCCCACTCAAAGTGGGGTCGGCAGAACATGTTGTCACATTATTTGGCTACGTATTTTACGTCATCAACTTACCTTATCTTAAAATCTTTATCAACTCACCTTAGTTGCCTTTTGCGACACCTCGGTAAGAAAGAGAGTGGTTTATTCTACTCAACCGGATACCACACGGCGGACCGACTTAACTTAGTCGCCTTTTACGACACCTCGGTAATTAATGACGGTGGTACTATATTCAGCCGGATACCACACGGCGTGTCTATTTAATAAGTATTTTGTTGTAATCTAAGATAAAAGCAAATAGAAAATAATATATGTAATACTAAATGTGTATGACCTTGTCTATATGTTGTTTATGGTACGGTCATGCCAGCAGAACAAAACAATTAAAACAAGTTAACAGCTCATAAATTCAGGCAGTTAACCTTATTATTTTACTATAAAGTTCCCATAAGATGACGTTTTGAAGACTTTAATATTTTCATAATTCCATATTCGGAATAACTTTCTTTAGTAATATTCGGACCGCTTTCACATAACTCCAATAGTGATTGCTAACAAAGAAAAAAGAACACGCTGTCTGGCACTAACTAATTTGAATGCCGGCGGTAGTTTTTTTTTATCCGCATTTCGTTTATAGAATTTCTTTCATTCACTTTATTATATTCTTTGAAAAGAAAAGCAAGTTTATGTATTGAATAAGTTAGGTAAGTTCTTCGGCAGGGCAGTAATATTACTCGTCTCATACTCCATCATTTACTGAATGGTTTTCCTTGAATCATATTATTATATAAATGCGAAAGTTTGTGATTATGGATGTATGTTACTCTTTCACGCCGAATCCGCTGAGCCAATATCGATGGAATTTGGCATATTTATTACTTATACACCGGAATAAGATATAGACAATAGAAATCCTGTTAATTCTATAGGAATAGGATAACATTGAAAAGCGCCATCTATCGTCAACCTACTCGTTATTTCAGTTTTGGCCCGTTGGAGCAGTGGGTAGTGACCCTGCTTCAGCTCCGCGGGTCGCGGGTTCGATTCCCGCCGAGGGCCAACATTTTCTATAAATGAATTTGTTGGTCTTTGAGCCTGGTTGAGTATATTTGTATTTAAGTATGTATTCGACGTCACGGTCGTCCATCCCCAAAGTTACTTACTTTGGGGATGGACGACCGTGTGTGTAAGTGTCCCATATATATGACTAAGTATCATTTGTGACTGATATTGCCAATCTTATTGCTGACTGCCAAAGAGCTACAGCGACAGTACTAACTAAATGTAAAAGTGAAAAGAATTATATTTTTAAAAGAGCCAACTGCCAAATTTCTCGTTGGCTCTTGTCGGTAGGAACTGCTATGCGAACCAACAATAGTTGACGATTCAAAAGCACTTGTTTATAAGTTTACTTAAATAACGAATATATAATATTTGAGTTATAAGAGAATATATTTCCAATACAGAACCGTCTCGCTTCGAACAGTACATACACTTGGCTGTGTTTTTTTTTCAAGTGTCCCGATTTTCACTTAGATGCAATCTCACGCATACAATCTCAAAAATTAATCACAACTCAATTGACAGGTGACTCCAAATAAGATTTCTCATTGGCAGACCGAATTTAATACAGGCCGATGAATGAAATACTTTGCCTAATAGCTTTTTATTAGGTGTTATTGTTCTTGATACTTAATTTTAAAAATAATATGTCTAGACCTCGGATCAATAAAAAAAGAGATCACCTTGAATCCTCGAGTGAAGAATTTCTCTGTCTGTAGTTTTGAGACCTGGAGGTTTATAAATTTGTAATATAAGGTCAGACGATCCGCCTGAGTTTAATTGCACATAATATGATGGCGATGGTCTCAGATTCTTATATCCGCTTATGAAGAACATGTTATGTTTAAAATACTTAGCCGAAAAACGTATGAGTTTTAATACGCATTTTTAATTGCGTATCTTTCTTTTTTTTAATACTAGTAATTATTTTTTTACACCTTTTTACATTTGTATAACGGATTGTCACTTTGCCTTGATTACTATTTTTTGGATTTTATAAAATGTAATATAGCTTATGTTGCTCAGTAAAAAAGTTTCCAGTGGTGAAAGAATTTTTGAAATCGGACCATTAGTTTTTGTGTGAAAACATTACAAACATACATACAATTTTTTTCCTGTTTATAATATTAGGATAGATATCGCACGCTTAGTATTAAAGTGACCGAACCAAAACAGTTGTTTTATGGCAATTTGCAAAAAAGCGTAGTGTTGGCAACTTTAAAACTCGTGACTGTTAAAGAGATCCATAGCTTGGAAAAGTAAGAAAAAAATAGCATTTTTAATAGTTCATAGCGTGATACATAGACGACATTAAAATAAGGATTATAATGTCTTAATTAAGCCTTATTATGAATTCGGTTAGATCAATACTAAGCTAAGCAATATATTAGATCTAGACAGGATGTGATTGTAGAGATTATGGTTTAGGAAAAAGTTTATAATCTTTCAAATCAATGCATTCTCACTTGTTGAGGAGAAAGATACGGGTTCAAACCAGTTAGTGAAAAACTTTCGAGCAGCCTAGAATAACGTTGGATACGTACTGATGAAATATATAAGAGAAAATATTGGACTATACATAAAATATTGAAGAGAAAACTTTCGAGTATATGCATTTCAATGTTGCATGGACCTGAGGGACAGAAGTTGTAGAAGTGACAGCAAAAATGCGCCAACCCTATGTACTTCAAAATGAACTATGCCTATGAACAGAAAACATTCAGAAGAAAGTCTTGGAGCAGAACCGATCCAATTCTACCACTTCTATATTGTCACAGATATACTTTTGAAAAATAAGAAGTTTAAAATTTAATTAAAATACCTCGTACGCTTCCTACCTACATTGCACTACAAGTTTGTTAATAAAGCTTGGGTTTGAGTTGCAATCAGCTACGTTATTTACTACAAAATTAATATTACTTATTTAAATTATTATTGTTTAATTAATGCAAAAAAAGCATAAAACGGGTGGTGGATAACAGGGGCTTGATCCCAGGTGTTTTCACTTGTTTAATCCGCTCGTTATCCACTGAGCTATCACAACTTTACAAATGACAGTTAAAATATCATTTACATTATATTATTCTTTGCGATATTAACTCATTTAAATATTAAGGGTCATTTTGACAAGTTACTGATAAAGTGGTGTCGGATAGTTAATCGACAAACAAACTAAGTAACAGATAAATGTCTCTAAAGAGAGACTCTAAATAGTGAAAAAAAAATCAAATCGCGGCCATTTTGAAATAGGTATAGGTAGGCTATCCAGCAGATAAATAAAATAACAGCCACATGATCTAACTGTTAACTTATTGAGGACTTTAAGTGCTGAATAAGCATAACAGAAACCTGAGGAACGCAAAATTCCGAATTATGTGTCATATATGTTCCGAATAAGGTAACTGACAGTTTATTGGCTACAGTTTAGTATATAACAGGCGTTAAAAATTTCATCGTAACAGGAGGTTATTATTGATAAAGATGGTTAAAAAACGCTATATACAAACCAAGTGGAATGTTAGTTTTTAAATGATATTTGGATCTTGGAAAGTATGAGCTTCGTTCCATACGTGTTCAACGTAGTCAATGGTTCAGACTGAATTATTATTACCAAGACGCGACGCTCCCGTTTTAAGTTGCCTGCGGTTAATAACAGAGGGAGGGTTTGGAAGTGAAATTGAATTGTAAGATTTATTCAGCTTTGGTGAAATCTTTCTCGATTTCAGGTTCCCCCTCGCAGGAAATGAGTTCGATGTTTTAATTTAAAATTCAAACACGATAACTATTAATGATGCAAAGCCTTCGTTTAACTCGTCGTTTTCGTTTTTGTTTACTTATCTATATGAATTAATAATTAGAAGTTTGCCATTTGGGAAGTATCACGCAAAAAATTTGTGTGGATAGATTTCAATGCAATTTTTACAAGTTTTATTCCTTGAAAAGCGCTTATCAAAAAAAATGTTTTTTGAAATCTTATTGAAAATGACGAGTCAATGACGAGTAATCTTTCAATAAGGGAATAGATTTGAAAAATCTAGAAAAGAATATACCTTATAGTACACCAGAAAAATTATGTATATTAAAAAAATAGTAAAACTAAAAGGATATAAAAAGGAGTTCGTATCGCTAAATACTGATTTCTTCTAGGTTTCCTGTAAGTAAAGATACTACCGTCTAAGGTAGTATAAGGAAGAAAAAAAAGAACTGGATTAATACATAAAATTTCAGCTCAATATTGTTAATCGTTGAGCAGTTCTCTCGTCTGGAGCCAATCCGGGTAGCGGCATCGGTTCATGCTTATAATAAACATCAACAATCATTGAGACTGGACCATTACATTAAATTTGAACTCAATCCGACCCCGAGAAGTGGGTCAAATTTGACTTGCAAGATTCCACCTTCACATACATACATTGCAAGTTGAAATTAGCTTTTAATAAACAACAAGCTGTATTCCCAAAATGGATTCGAATCATCTTTTAAGCTAAGGATTCAATTCAGTTTCATTTAGAGTCCCAGTCACGTTTTGTTGCCGGTAAATTTAAAAAGATATCTTAAGAGATAAAAATAAAAGTGCTTTTTTCACGATTACTTTCAGGGTTTCAAGATTAGTGTATTGTGAATGTTTGCTCAAAGCTTTGTCAACATAGATAGAAACTAATATATATTTTTATATAATATATATTAATATATATACTAATATATCCTTTATACCAAAATTTTTTTACCAAGTATACCTTAAAAATATGTAATATGCTATAAAATTGTTTTTCATTAAAATGTGTGTGTGTTAAAGTGTGTGTCTATCTAATCATGTGAATAAAAGAACACTCATAGAAACAAAAGACAGATCAAATTGGAGTAAAATTATATCTTTAATACTTAAATGAGTTAATCTTGTATGTATATAGATATTTTTGGAATCTCGGAAACGGCTCCAACGATTTTCTTGAAATTCAGCATGTACCTAGAGTTTTTGGGGGAGAAAAATCTGAAACTAGGTTTTATTTTTGAAAAAATTCGTTTTATCTCTGTTTTTGGGCATAAAAAAATTAGTAACATTCAAATTTAATACAAAACACTACTTTTGTCGTAAATTATCAAGTCAGCATAGCTTATTCGGGAAACGGTCGGTCTCGAGAAATGAAAATACCTAGAATCGACCTCCATTTACCCAATTATTATTTTCTTTTTTTTATTTTGTAAAAAAATACTGAACAAGGCTCGGTCAACCAGGTACTAACTACCTAAGACTTATCCCACTCTAAGTGGGGTCGGCACAACATGTTATAAACATAGTGTAACATGATTTGGCTGCGTTTTTACGACCGGCCGCCTGCCTGACGTCAACTTACCTCAGTCGTATTTAACGACACCTCGGTAAGAAAGAGTTTAGTCTATTCTACTAAACCGGATACCACACAGTGGGTCAACTTACCTTAGTCGCCGTTTACGACGCCTCGGTAAAAAATGAGGTTGGTGTATTCTACTGAGTGTGATTAGACAAAGATAAATATATGAGTTTAATCTTCCCTCTCTTATTATTTGATGCGACATTCTCAGTTATAGGTCTACCTTTAGGCCCCCTACTTTCTTTGTAATAAGCTCTAGGGTAGTACTGCGGGGCGTAACTAGTATTTGTATAATTAAATCTTTAAATGAGCAATTCCGTGCCATATGTACACGTTCATTTGTACGCTTTTAGTCATTTGCGAAAGACAAATAATCCAACTTTCACATTCACGATGTTAGCAAAGTAAGATATTAAATCTTTATATACCTGCTTCATAATATAATTTATTGGTACTTCGTCAGTTTAACGATGCGAAATATTTCAACTTGTCGCATAACAAGGTACGGGGAAATTGTTATTTTATTTCAATTGTTAAGTTACAAACAATTTGTAGCGCAAACAGATAGATATAAACTTTGTATCGTAGACGAATATGGGCAAATGTAGCATTTAATTCAAATTCAAATTCAAAATATTCTTTATTCAAATAAACTTGTAAACAAGTGCTTTTGAATCGTCAACTCTACTGCTGGTTCGGAAAGCTGTTCCTACCGAGAAGAGCCAGCAAGAAACTCGGCGGTTGCTCTTTTTAAAAAATACAATTCTTAATGCTAGTTACATTTAATGTTTCTATCTTGTACAGGGTCGAACAATATTTATATCTACGCATTTTTATCGTCTAAATGATCCTCAACAGTATAGTTGGCTTTCTGTATCAGCCTCTCCTTAATAGTGTTTTTAAACTGCTGTAATGGCAAAGTTAAAATTGATTGTGGAATTTTATTATAGAATCTTATACCCAAACCCACAAACGACTTACGTACTTTTTCAAGGCGCAAAGCAGAGGCTGCAAGCTTATGTCGGTTCCTACTTTGTCTATTATATACATCGCCTATTGTTTTATAATTCTTTATATTATTATATACAAAAATTAAATTACTTAAATTGTAGTTTAAGTAAATAGAGTTTAAAAAACTAAAATATAACACCAAATATCCACAATTGTGACTAATTTGTAGTTGCGGTAACGCAAAGTGGTGTACAAAAAACATTCGACGATTTCAAAAATATTCATAAGTTGGGTACCACTTCAAAAATATTTTTAAAAATTGATTTTGAGTCCTGAATAGATCCACTGTCAGATGTTACAAGTAATCCATTAATTACAGTACATTCTGTATATCGAGCGTATATACCGCTGTATAGCGTAGCGAGCTAATATTTTTTTCTGTTCTTTTGTTTTTTGTTATTTTCGCTTGACAATAATACTAATATTTTTTTCGTTATTTTCGTAGTTAGTATGCTTGTTTATTAGTATTTCTTACTCTATTTATTTTCCACTTTTAGTGCGATTTATTGTTAATTTGTTTTTACTTTTTTCAATCTATTTGTTTTATCGTGTTGCCATCAGTTCTTGTTATAGTAAGTACACAAAGTTTCCATTTAAAATTGAGTTAATTATAAAACTAATCAAAAGTGTAAAAAACATTAATAATGACACATAAAATTCAAGGCGGCGAGGTGACTTAACTTATATTTGAATCCTTACTTGCAAGCAATAGTTACAATATGCTATAGTCATAAATCGATTTCTTCTAATCCTGTTCACATACAATAACAAATATTTGGTACCATAAAAACCAAAACAAGATGTATTTGTGAACCGACAAGTGTCCGAACGTCGGCCGTTCCTAACTTATCACTTACGCTACATTAGATATAAGAAAGATTGACATTGGCCAGCCTCCGTTTTGACACGCGAAATAAAAGGCTACCGTACGAGAAACGTCGCGTATCCTAATCAATTACATCAGAATAACATGACAAAAATGTCTCGCATAAATATGTCACCCTTATTTTAAAGGAACATAATAAGATATATGTAAAACATTAGCGTGGTATCCGGTAGAATATTCCACCGTCTTTCTTACCGAGGTGTCGTAAAAGGCGACTAAGGTAAGTCGACCCGCCCTTTAGTATCCGTTTAAGTAGAATTATTATATTGTGAATATAAATTAAGTTTCTGGATATTTATAAAAAAAAACTCATAGCTACCTACCTGCTTTGCATTTGAACTCGCTTGACCATAATGGCTTTAATTTTTAAACGTACATTATTATCATTCATATATCTGTTATTTATGTGGCGTGTGGTATTCGGCTGAGTAGAATAGACCCACTTTCTTACCGAGGTGTGGTAAAAGGCGACTAAAGGGAGTTGACCCGCCGTGTGGTATCCGGTTGAGTAGAATATACCACCCTCTTTCTTACCGAGGTGTCGTAAAATTTATAATAAATAATGTCGAATGTGGATGGATGGATGAGCCTAGAGCGAGGGCTAACAAGAGATGGTTCGATTGTGTGAAGAATGACTAAGGATAGAACAGAATAGAAGATGGGATAAGGACAGGACAATATAAAGTTTAAGTCTATGGTAATGAATTCAGTGACTAGCTGATAATATATGAGCTTTTAAAGCTTTTCTTGTGTGCGCTAAGTAAACGGTGAAAGTTATTCAAAAATCATTTATTACAAAATTGTTCCCCTCTAAAAGTTCTAAATAAAAGTTTGCGACAGCATATAGCTTAGCATTAGCTTTTAAGGTTAACCCACTTTAATCTTGTTTGTGGTATGGTAATTAAAATACTATATAGTTAATGTATAGAACCATTGTCAGTTCCCGCCGCGATAACGTCGTGTAAAGAGCTCATGAATAAGTGCCCCGGATGGGTTCGAAACTAGTCGGGCTAACCCGATAGAATAAGACGTTAGTTAAGCCGGTTCTATACATTAACTATGAGTACTACTCACGATAGTTTAAATTTAAAAATACTATATAACGATTTAATTGATTGGCCCACTGGAGCAGTGGGTAGTGACCCTGCCTTCAGCTCCACGGGTCGCGGTTTCGATTCCCGCCGAGGGCAAACATTTTCTATAAATAAATTTGTTGGTCTTTGAGCCTGGGTGTATATTTGTATTTAGTATGTATTTAAAAATATATAAGTATATATTCAACAGTTGTCTGTCTACCATAACACAAGTATTAAGTTACTTTGGGGACGGACGACCCTGTGTGTAAGTGTCCCATATATTTATTTATAAAAAAAAAATCTCTCCACGCGGGCGGAGCTACTGGCGATTGCTAGTTATTAATAAACTTGTATTTCTTAACATCTAGACATGGTAATGCTCATTAAGCGCTCTGTAGCACTAATGCTGTATAACTATGAAATTCGATAGCACATAACCATTATCTGATTCGAATTGATTTCGTAACAGTATTAACAGTATTAAGTTTCTGTAATTGTGCTTAAAGATGTTTATCTGGCTTTATCGAGAGGATCGTAGACTTAAGTGCGTTTTCGTAAACCCAGACGCACATTAGTATATTGAGCGTCTATAAATTCAGATTTATATTATTTTTTGATTGGTTATTATTGTATAAAGTCACCGCTCACTTTAATCTCTCTCTACTTTTAGCACAATTTAGATTTTTTCTAATCGCGGATTATATCAAAATGATATTCTCATCACTTTTGTATTCTCAAATAACGCTAAATTCTATAATTTATTTAAAAATGGAGTTTTCAAAGACTGTTCTAATTCATAGAAGCTGTCGTTACTTTGCGGAATTTGCACAGTACGGAAGTTATTGTAGAATTATTTTGATATAATTCACATGCCTTATACATGCAGGACCCACGCGTGACATGTATCAGGTATGTAAACGTTGCCTGCTTTCAACACTTAACATTACGTAGATTCTCTTAACTAACGCGCGTAAATTACAGCAAAATAATTATATCATAAATTCTATAAGACTGCTCATTTTATTGATCTCGGTGACCACTAAGATTCACAGAGACCTTGCAAAATATTCGCTAAGCAACTTTCGCTTATCCAACATAATCTACGATACAATCGTAAACGTTAAAATTGTATAGACCACCACAATTCACCAACAGTTTTTATCGTTATTTTTTTGTTTCGGATTACAGATAAATTATTGTATTATAACTCGAAGAACAATAACGTTTTCATCATTATTACAGAACAGCCAGCGGGCATAAACTCTACATTTAACGCTCGCCTTAACACTATGGCCTTTTCAGAATATCGGATTAGCGAGGGAAAGTGGGTGTTGTTTGTCGGATGTTGGCGTCCGTTTGCGAATTGAAATTCGTCGAACTTCCTAGCTCTCACGCTTATCGGCTTATAATCTCGATACCACGGTCTGAAACGCTAAACATATTAAATGCTATCATCAATCTTGTTTGTTTAATTGTCAGTCAAATTATATTTGACATGAATGGCGTGTTAACGTATCTGAGAGTTCGTTAAGGAAATCCTTTTTGTTTTGTTGATTTAAACACAAATGGGTAGATTTTAATGATTATTATTTTCTTTCTTGCTCTTATATAAAAATGAATGTATGTCTGTATGCCCCATATAGACTCCAAAATGGTTGGATTTTAGATAATCTTTAAATTGACCTATCGGATGTTTCTGTAAAGTTTGGCGGCGATCGGAGTAAATTTTTTAAACCAGACTTAGCCACAGCAACGCGTAACTGGAGAGCTAGTGCTTCTATTAATACAGCTACAGTTTGTAAATAATATAAAAAGAGTTTTTTCACAAATAATTTTTCCTTCCGATTTTTTTTTGCTTTAACCAGAATTACGTAAATATACAACAATTAAAAGACAAAGCCACTATTTTATTATCAAAAATAAAAATGCGCTTCTCATACAATAACGATTTTATTGTTTTGAAATTCTATTCTCATACTATTTCATCTCGAGATATCAATATTCTTGACCTAGTATTGAAATATGTCAATAGATGGCGTTAGTAGTACAATACCTACATCGATTTCGTATCTCATTTTAACGTTTTGTCAAGAAGCTTTCGTGGCGTTGTGGTTCATACGACGAGCGCATTATTATATTATAGGTTCGAGCCTTGGTATTTATTAAATTAATATGTATATAATATTGAAAAGAAGTTATAGTTATATTATACATATAATATAATAATTATTATAATATAACATTTATTCCCACTATTATTCTGGCGTCGGTGATTTGATATTCCGATGCCTTGCAACGTGGGATATATGAAATCGGTGTAGCAACAAGCGGGCTTAAGGCCAACGTGTCGTCCGCTTCTGTTAAGCCTCGTACATTTTTTCCTACTTTCCTTGTTTTGTTGTTCATAAACTATAATATATATGTAATAGATTTAATATACATATTTTAGCTTTGCCATTACAGCAGTTTAAAAAGACTATAAAAGAGAGGCTGTACCTAAATACCTAGCCTAATCATGTGACGGCATGTTTAGAACATGTTCTGCAGACGTCGCTTAGTTAAACAGTTTTTTTTTTAAATAGTAATAAACTTTATTGGTGCATAAAAACAAAGTGAACACAATATATTGGAACCCTGGCCCCTAAACTAGAATAAACTGTATTTCAGGAGCCAGTGCCCTCCCTTAATTATAGATCAATTTACAGTATTGTTAGTTAATTTAGTGACAGTAATTTTAAAATAGGTTAGTATCTGTTAATTTTTATTTTTATTTTTGGTACATTATTGTATTGTGGGTGTGTGAGTGTGTGTGTGTGTGTGTGTGTGTGCGTGCGTGCGTGCGTGCGTGCGTGCGTGCGTGCGTGCGTGCGTGCGTGCGTGCGTGCGTGCGTGCGTGCGTGTGTGTGTGTGTGTGTATGTCCATAATGAGGTGATGCTTATGGTAATTAAAATTCTTACATCCATAAAGTGCACGCAAAAGTACTTGAGGTCGGCGTCGTTTTCAAAATCCTTTTTTTTTTCGATTATTTTTTAATTAATCGAATTCGATTGATTTTAATTAATCTAACCAGTAAACTAATATATAGTAAATCTATTTAATTAGCGATTCATATCGGGGGTGGTAACAAATAAACTGTTGGGTAATTAATCATCCCTCGTCGTTAATCAATCAATTTAGCTTACCGTACAAGGGTAAGAGTGTTAGGGATTGTGCCTAAGAATTAATCGCTTTTAACAAATGACGAAAATATCCACGTCTTGCAGATGGATTATTTTCTATTGATTGGACTATTTTCTCCAAATGGAACTTAGATAAAGTATATTTTATTATTTATTATTTTATATTTTATTAAAAATAAAGTATATTTTATCTAAACAACGGCTGAGTAGAATAGAACACCTTCTTTCTTATCGCGGTGTCGTAAAGGCGAGTAAAGTTAGTCGCCCCGGCGTGTGGTATCCGGTTTAGTAGAATAGACCACCCTATGTCTTACCGAGGTTTAGTAAAAGGCGACTTAGGTAAGTTAACCCGCCGTGTGGTAGCCAGCTGAGTAGAACAGACCAAACTCATTTCTTACCGAGGTGTCATAAAATACGACTAAGGCTGACGTCAGGCAGGCGGCCAGTCGTAAAATACGTAGCCAAATCATGTGACACAATGTTTATAAGATGTTGTCGACCCCACTTAGAGTGGGGATAAGGGCAGGAAGATGAAGAAGATTTTATCTAAACGGAAATAATTATAATAATATTTTGCTATAATCTGCGATAAGAGAAAAACATCTACTCCTAAAAGTTAAGTGTACTTTTCCTGTACTTGTATACCTGGTTAATGTATATAGTATAATAAAATAAAATAAATAATAAAATTCCTGTTTTTACTACACAGCAAAAAGCGTTATACGCATTAAATAGAACGAAATTAAATAGCATAATTAATCTCCCATTTTTCCTTCATAAACAACAAATAGCAATATAGAGCGAAATAAAAGGAACAAAATCCTGTGTACCACTAGTATACAATATTTGTTCACCTAATCAAAAACCGTATGCAACTTCAGCCTGCATTGGATATATTAATAATGCAATATGTGATAGCGTCTGTACACAACGCTTTTGTGAAATTATCTAGCTAAACTAACAATTAGTCTGGCATGACAGTTGAGTACCGCATCGCGTCTGCATCGATACAACAGGCACTGTGACCAAACTGCACCCGCTCATTTCCGGTCACCATTAAATAAAATCATTTTACCTATACTATTATTTTTTTAATTTAAACTATCATGAGTGGAATTCATAATTAATGTATGGAAACCGGCTATACTCACGTGTTATTTTATCGGATGAGCCCGACTAGTTTCAAGCCCGCCGCTATAACGCCGCGTAAAGAGCTCATGAATAAGAGCCTCGTATGGGCTTGAAACTAGTCGGGCTCATCCGATAAAATAACACGTGAGTATAGCCGGTTTCTATACATTAATTATACTATTCTTATTATAATTCAATTAAATATCATAAATGCTAAAGTAGGTAAGTCGACTGGCCGTGTGGTATCCGGTTTAGTAGAATAGATCACCCTCATTTCTTACTGAGGTGTCGTAAAAGGCGATTAAGGTAAGTTGACCCACCGTGTGGTATCCGGTTTAGTAGAATAGATCACCCTCTTTCTTACCGAGGTGTCGTAAAATACGATTGACGTAAATTGAAGTCAGGTCGTAAAAACGCAGCCAACTCAGGTGACTGCATGTTTATAACATTTTGTGCCGACCTCACTTAAAGTTGGTTAAGGGCAGGAGCATCATAGTTGCTAAAGTCTATTTGTATTTGTATTTAGAGCAATCTGAATATGATGCATTTACCTGACATGGATGACAATAATACGTTTTCCTTGGGAAAACAAGTAAATAAATACATAGTGCAATATTCAGGGTATATTAATATAAAACAGTAATAAATACTTACACACAGATGCTTTCTTTTCTTCTTCTTTCGTTTAGTTTAAATCTTTAGAGTCGGTAGGTAATTATATCACGACACGACGACGAAAGTTTGTCGGGTTGGTAAAATTATTTGATTTGAATGTTTAGAACATACTGGTCCCACCATGGTAACTTCGACTTTCCTCAGAACACATACATATTGTCATTTTTTCCAACGATACCCTTAAAAAAAGCTCAATTTTTGTTTGCTAGGTATATATAAAAAATAATAAAATCGTTAAAATTACTACTTTGCTAAAATAAAATTAACAAAACACAAATTATTCGGAAGTTGTGATAGCCCCGCGTTGAAACCGTGCGATTCTTTCGAGGGGGTCACGGCTTCGTACCCCGGGCAGGCACCAATGAGTTTTTCTGTCAAAACTTATGTGTTTAATTGATATCTTCAGGGAAACTTGTTTATATTAATAATGAGTTTATTTAATGTGTATGATGAATATGTCATTGATGGTCTTACAAAATAAAAAGAAATAAAAGAAAACATCGTGAGGAAACCTGCAAATCTAGATAATTCTGGGGATATGTGTAACCTACCAATCCACATTGGAGCAGCGTGATAGGTCTTAGTTCCATCCCTTCTTTTCTAAAAAGGAGTAAGGAAGCCTATGCTAAGCAGTGGGTAGTAACAGTTTACTTTTTAAATTATCCGGGTAAATTTTAATTATCGGTCGCCCTAGTCCAGTTGCGCAACTAATTACCGCCGGTTAAACCATTAGCAGGGCAATTGTAGCCGTAATGACCGATATTGTTGCCGAGTGGTTGATAATGTGCTTCTTTGTTTTCACTTTTGGGAGTGTTCCGCTTTCCCAACTTCTAATTATTTAGAGAAATCATTGGCCCGTTTAAATTTTCGGTAAGTTTCGTTAAAAGTATAAACGCTTGCAAATTGGTAATTAATCAATATAACAATTTGCCGCACCACGAGCACTATTAACGTATTGCCGTATTAATTTTATCACGAACTTTTAGAATGTAATTCTTTTGTTGTGTCTCTTACTTTTTAATGTAGCTAGTTATTATTATTTATTGAAGAATTTATAGAATTAAGCGTTACTTTGCGGTGTCTATAATTCAAAACTAATGAAAATGCGATAAATTTTATAGCAATTTTTTTTTGTACTTTTGTATTATTTATTGAAAATAGCAACCGCCGAGTTTCTTGTTGGCTCTTCTGGTTAGAAACAGCTTTTCGAACCAGCACTGGAATTGACAATTCAAAAGTACTTTCCAATTTTAGTTGAATAAAGAAAATTGGAAAGAAAGAAGTTTTCTTACTGAAATATCGCAAAAGGCGAAAGATAAGTTGATGTCAGGCAGGCGGCCGGTCTTAAAATATCTAGCCAAATCATTTAGCGACATGTGCCGACAACGGAATTGATCTAGCTAAGTTTTATTTAAAAAATGTTATATTATCCCTGTTTTCGGCCATTGAAAAAACTGCTATAATTTTATGAAAAGCAAAGGGTAATTACGCTGTCATTTGCCTCAATGTGTCATGATTGCTCAATAGGGTAACGGACGGTCTCGAAAACAGCATACTAGGATCCCAGACAAAATCTTTGTTTTTATTTTTTTTTTTGCATTTTTTTTAGTTATAAAAAAAATACCCAGTAAGGCTGGGTTACCCAATTATTTAAGTTAATAGTTAACTGAGTTATTGACATTTACCAGTCACAGTTCTTGCAGCATTGACTAATGAATATGTCCCCGTGTGACGCGTAATGTAGTTTTAACAATTTAATTATAACTTAACTCCCAACCGTTGATTAAGTTCCTGCAATGATTAAGTCTTCAATTTTAATAAGTCAAGCTTATTTTAACAAGACGGCCATTGCAGTTGCTTAATAAAAGTTTTTATATTATGGCCGACCATAATCAAGCTGTAATACAAAATAATTAAACATGTCTTTATGGGAACCATGATTATATTTGGTAATTATTTTTAACAGGCACGTCGGACCTTGTGCGAATTGATTATTATTCTGTCATAGTAATTACTATTTTCCTTGATTTTTTTTCTGTATTATTACTGTCAATAAATTATTGTTTATGTATATATTATTAACGCTACTGTCACCTATTATAAGTAAAAGCTTTAAAAGTAAAATAAAAGTAAAGTACCTTCCTATCTTTAATATATACTGAAATTCAGCATGTAGAGGGTTTTGGGGGAGAAAAATCGATCTAGATAAGTTTCTTGTTAAAATTGTCGCTTTATCACTGTTTTCGGGCTCTAAAATTTTTTTAAATTTACGTTGAATACAATCACTAATTTTCGCTGTCAAACGTAAAATCGTGGTAGATGCTTTGGGGAACAGGCGGGCTAATGAGGTGAAAATACCTAGGATCAAGCCCCACCTGCTCTATTATTATTTTTTTGTAATTTTTTTTTTACATTATTTTAAACCCATGTCACCCAGGTACTTACTATGAAGTTCCATATTCAAATATAGAAAAATATTTAAATACGAGATAGTTATAAGCATACATACCATTTACAAGAGCAAGTAACCTAAATTACATCCACTTTCTAGTTTTGTTAGTATGCAAGACGGATTGCTGTTTCCTTGTTTTTGGAAACGGACAAAACAAAAGCATCGCGCCGCATTTTAATAACGTCGGATTGGCGGGAAAAATCGAAAATCCGTACGTCTAGTATGAATTTCGCATTTCCTGTATGATTTGGGCTTGGCCTAATCTGCTATGCGTAGCTAAAGCTCTAATACAGTCAAGTTATGAAATCTGGAGAATCGATATTAAAACCATGTTTAAATTCATGTATTCTTTGTTCAAGTAGACCTTTTTCAAATACTTTTGAATCAGACATCGTTATTAACGAAGCTAAACACTGATTCGGCAGTAGGTGTTAGCCTCTTAAAAAAATACAGTTTGATATGATTAATATTTCTCAAATAATTTTGCAAATCGGTGTCACTTAGGGTTGCCACCCGTACTATATTATGTAGTATCGTACTATATTTTAGTCAATTGTACTATATATTATAGAAAAACAATATAGGACGAAAAATACTATATTTTTATCGCTAATTCAATTGTGGTGCTTTTTTTTAATCAACTGTGAACGGAACACACCCACAGCACTGCATAGGGAATGTTTGAACAAAAATCATTCATGTATTTACGAGGCTTAATTAGTTAGTAACTCTAACTCCTTTGTCATTGTCCAGCGAAATGTAATAATAAATAATCGTGGAAAAATAAATAATGATTGAAAATCGATGTGTACTATTTTTTTTCCTGAA
Organism: Morpho achilles; assembly: GCA_947086495.1. Classification (NCBI taxonomy): domain Eukaryota; kingdom Metazoa; phylum Arthropoda; class Insecta; order Lepidoptera; family Nymphalidae; genus Morpho; species Morpho achilles. The sequence continues at coordinate 13,582,525 of CAMTZB010000013.1, forward strand.
TTTCCTAAAAGTACTATATTTTTTTGATTTAAAAGCAAAAATACTATTTTTCTTAAAAAAAAAGGTGGCAACCCTAGTGCCAGTAGTTCTTGAGATAGGCGCGTTCAAAAATCTAATAAACAAACAAACTCTTCAGCTTTATATATTAGTATAGATTTTATTAAGATATTAAATAAAATTTACGTGAACACGTCTACCCAGCTGCTAGTGACGTACGATAGGAACAAGTCTCGTTATCTTGACTTATTGTCCAACTTGTCAGCCATTACTTTAAACGCTGTGATGCTTTCGACGGCACGTGTTTATTTTCTAAAGCGCAATGAACTTTTAACCGCGTTTCGAGAAAAATAAACGGGTAACAAGTTTTATAACTTATTACTGTATACCGGATTATAATATATAAATAGTGGTCGTGACCTAGTGTTCATAAAACTCACAGCTTATACTTTACTATAAATAATAAATGATAAATATATGGGACACTTACGCACTGGGTCGTCCGTTCCCAAAGTAAGTAATTTAATACTTGTGTTATGGGAGACAGAATATATATGGGTGAATATATTATACTTATATATTTTTTAAATACACACAAATATACACCCAGGCTCAAAGACCAACAAATTCATTTATAGAAAATGTTGGCCCTCGAAATACTTTTTAAATACATACTTAAATACAAATATACACCCAGCATCAAAGACCAACAATTTCAATTATAGAAAATGAATTTGTCGGCGGGAATCGAATCCGCGAACCGCGGAGCCGAAAGCAGGTTCACTACCTACTGCGCTAACGAGCCTGTCAACTGTACTAAGTAGGTACCGCCTTAGAATTATATAATGTGTCAAAGTTCATAAACTACAAATAATAGATAACAGAAAAAAAATCAAAAAAATATAGATACAAGAAATCAACCATTTTTAAATTTAAACTATCGTAAGTAGTATTGATAGTTAATGTATAGAACCGGCTATACTCACGTCTTATTCTATCGGGTTAGCCCGACTAGTTTCGAACCCATCCGGGGCACTTATTCATGAGCTCTTTACGCGACGTTATCGGCGGGAACATTAACTTAAAATCAACTAGTTTTATATTATTATCCATAAACAATGTTTAATTTCCGAACTGGGAAATTTAATTTCCGATATGGGAAAATAAAACTGTTACTTTCACCTTTTTTCTTACAATTTCTTAATATTTTCTTATCATATTTCAAGGTTTAAACCTTTCTTGGAACTCTACAACTATTTTATTGAGACTAACAAACTTCAAAATTTTTACCCGAATTAAAATTTTGAACATAAAAATTGTTATGGTGAGTTAATTATGAGATTTTTGAATAACTTTCACTGTTTACTTATTGCACGCAAGGAAAGCTTGAAGTTTTGCTGTTTTCGCATTATTTTTTATTGCTGCTCTTCTATTCATCTTAGTGTGTTATATAGACTTCTAGGATAAATGGATTATCTTAAACTTAAAGAATTTTTTAAATCGGTTTAGTAGTTCCTAAATTAGCGCATTCCAACAAAACAAACAAACAAACTCTTCAGCTATATATATTAGAATAGACATTCGTATGCCAACCGTTTTATAGGTACATAGAACGGCCCTAGGGCTTGTATATGAAATTATAAAATAAAGACCCAAAACTACCAATTTTATTATCATTCTTTATAACTGTTAATAGATAACTGAAAGCTCTATTTGTAATATCTAAAAAGATAAACAGCTTATCAGATAAAACATAATCGGCTTTATGTTATTTATAATATTAATTTAACAGTTGTCTGATCTTATAGTCAAGTTATTTAAATATCACGCAACAGATGGATTTAAATTAATTATATTGCCAGCACAAGTCTGTTGGACGACTGTTTTAGTTAAATTCCTCATTAGATAAGCCCGCTTTGAGGCATAAAATCGAAAATTCAGGTTAATGCACGCTTAAGACATTATAAAAAATTCTTAAATAATTTATAGAATTAGGCGTTACTTTGCGGAGATCCATAATACAAAAGTAATACTAAAATTATTACTTTATTTATACTTACTTAATTATTACTTATTAATTATTATTAATATTAAAATTATTGCTATAATCCGCGATGACAAAAATTAAAAATATATATAATGCTAAATGTAGAGTGGACAATCCGTTTTCATACCTTATACATGCAGGATTCCTAAAAACACATGCACAAACCTCCACCACCGCCACTACAATACAACTCCACGACAAAATCGCAAAGCGGCTTTGCGATTTTGTCATGGAGTCTAGATTTTGTGGAGGAGTGGAGTGATGCTTCGGTTGCGGAACGAAACGATTGTGAGTTTGTGATAGTGAACGTATGTAGTGCCTGTGTATTGTGGTGGCGGTGGTGGAGGTTTGTATCCGCCGGATACCACACGGCGAGTCGACTTTTTTTTAAGTTGACTTACCTTAATCGCCTTTTACGACAACTCGGTAAGAAATTAGGGTGGTACTATTGTATTCAGCCGGATACCACACAGCAGGTCGACTTACCTTAGTCGTATTTAATGACCCCTAGGTAAAAAATGTGGGTGGTCTATTCAGCTCAGCCGGATACCACACAGTGGGTTACTTACCTTGGTCGCGTTTTACGACACCTCGGTAAGAAATGAGGGTGGTCTCTATTCTACACAGCCGGATACCATTCGGCGAATGATCCATACTAATATTATAAATGCGAAATTATATGTCTCACATAATAATTCAGCTTTAGTATTTATAAATGAACGCCATGTTAGGCAAGTGAAAGTAGCTCAGTATCGGGGCAAATTCTAATATGATGGATCAGAACAATCAAGTCATAGATACGTTTATCACGATACTCGGGACGAGACCAACTTGCAGTAATATCGCCGTCACGATTGCATGTGATTATCTCTATAGTAAATAGATTGGTGGAAAACATCGAAAATACATATACCTAACTTAGGTTTTAGGCTATGATTATTATCATTTCACTGACACCTTATTCCGGTCTACTCCTTTATATTTTTTATCTCAAGTGTTTAAATAAGAGCATCCGCCGTGTTGTATCCGGCTGAGTAGAATAGATCACCCTCATTTGTTACTGAGGTGTCATAAAACGCGGTTGAGGAAAGTTGACCCTCCCCGAGGCGGTCGGTGCATCTGGTGCTCCCGATGCACCGGTTAGCGGAGGGGACTTCTTCTTTGAGGGGTTCCTACCCGGAGGCGGTGTTCCCTGGGATCAGAGCTGCTGTCGGCGGGGATGGGGGCAATGTGTACGACGATACACTGTCCTTGCCATCAGCAGCATAGTGGAGCACACAGGTTGTTTTAGTCGATGCGAGTCCGACTAAACCGCCACCTGTCCCCGTCGGACGGTCGTACCCATAAGGGATTTTTTCCGGTATGAAAAAAAAGTTGACCCACCGTGTGGTATGCACCGCGAAAATGGGAGGTTGATGCTCCAGAAAGCAAACTGGGACGAGCCTTCAAATTACACCCGCCATGCCACTGTTCGTTGCTGCTAATCCATGTTCAATAATTAAATATTAATTGTAAACACATTAATTATCCAATACTCTTGTCTACAATATGCATATGAAACCGACATTGACATTCATACGCGTACGTAACAGCTTGCAAAATACTAATTTGCTCGGCAATATTCAAACATTTGTAGTACATTCAATCTGCGTGTGTTTATGATTAATTTATCATCGGCGCGGTCAAACGGTTGTTACAAACTTATATCTATATTATAACCAGTGCTTAATCGGGACTAGGGTGACCTTTCAATAATCATTTCAACGGATATATTTATACTGGTAACTGGAATTATTCAAGTCTAAAGGGATAAATAAACAGTATCTTTTTTTAGAACATATAAAAAAAACTTGAAAAAAAAAATGAAAAAATAATCGGGCGGCAGGGGCTCGATTTGGGATATTTTCACTCCTCCAGACAACCCAATAAATAAAACGTACCCTAATAAAAAGTAATTACAGAAATTATTTTTTTCTAGCATTCGTATTTCTTAAACAAACGCTTGTCAACAATTTCGGATTAAAGTAAAATAATTATACCATTACTTGTTTGTAGGATACATTTTATATTATTTGATATGGTAACACTAAAAGCAATTGCATATTATGGAACGCCTCTAAAAATAAACCAGTAACAGCGTTGGCGCCGCATAATTATGTTTTAATAAAGTCTGACGACGGTAAGAATGTCATTAGGACCAACATGCGCTGTATTCAGGGTTTTATTATATACTAACTTATACATGCAACTTTGTCAGGTAACACTCTAAGAGATCACTTGAGCATTGCAAATTACTTTCATGTAAAAATTCTGTTTTGATGTACCGCGTATTCTGTAATTTATATTGCACTAGTTTTGAACCGTTTAGACTTAAAGTACCAAAAAAAAAATGTTGCCTGTAAAGTCGGTTTTACGGGCAAAGATTTGTGACAACGTCTTTTTAAATGAGATGGATTGGAGTTGGAGAGAGACGCAAGGCATTCGCCAGTCCGGCGGGCCTATCTTTCGTTCGGTGACTCATCGTAACAGACGTGAGCGGGCGGTACACTTTTTCATGAGTGACTCCAAGCCGCAACCTAATTTAAGACGTTGTCACGTCAAAAGTAGTCTGTATCGTTTTCTATCCCTTAAAATTAACTTAAAATCTTATTGTATTTTATATGATAGGCAAACTTACAGCGTAACAAAATATGAACAAAAAGAATAAGAATTACAATAAAACAAGTTTTCACAGATAAATTTTGTCTAAAGTTAAAAAATTCAGAATTAAAAACTTACAAATGTGCAAATTTATTTTTGGTATAATGAAAAGAAAGCCAGTACTTAGAACTCTGTTTTATAACAAAGATGTTTGATTGTTTATAATGCTCTTTGGAAATATTTTAAATATATGTTTGTAAGTTTATAGGACAAACCAAACTATTCAGTATTAGAGATGAAACAAATAATTATCCTCTAGAAGGCGGTAACAGTGACAAGGGTAAGAAATTGTTTAACGTTTTGGGGAAAAACAGTTGTGTTATCCCAAAAATGGAAATTAGATTGCAGTTAAAGTTAAAAATTGAAATGTGTAAACTTAATATTCAAATAAGTAAAGAGTTACCTACTTTTTATATGCTTTAAAAAATCGCTACGTCTATAATAAAATTTGATATTTTATAAAACCATAATTAAGTGAAAAAATACTGGGTAACTTATTTTTCAGTTTTATAAAATTTTCTTCTAAACTCGATAGATGTATACTAAACTAAGATTACATAATACAAAATTTTGCTATAATCCGCGCTAAAGTAAATTAAAAATATATGTAAAATTCTGCGTGTATCAGGTATGAAAACGAATAGTACACTCTGAATTTAGCATCAAATATATTTTCAATTTGATTTATTGCGGATTATAGCCAAAGAACTATTATTACTTTTGTATTATGGATCTACCCAAAATAACGCCTTATTCTATAAATTACGATGACATTAATAAATCAGTACCTATCAGTTATAATGAAGTCTGGACACAGCGAAAATTTCTTTAGGCTCGATTGCATTCTATATTTGGAAATATATAATATACAAACGCATGAGTTAGTCAGTGTTACAAATTATTAAAATTGGCGCCAGATAATTGAGATTTAATGAAGTCTGAAGACAGCGGTGTTTTCAAAGATTTATGATAAACTAGCTTTTACCCGCGTCTTCGTTCGCGTGATATGTTGTTAATAGATTGCGCTTTTAAATGTCATTCCGACGAATTAAAATGATTTCTATGGCCTATATGTAATTCTGGTGTATATCTGGTTATAATTGTGCCAAATTTCATCGATATTTGTTAAGCGGATTCACCGTAAAAGTCTAACAAAATACATCCATACTCATAAACTGTAGCATTTATAATATTAGTAGGACTTAACAGATCCCCGCAATTTGATCAAGAATGTTACGATTTAGGCGCAGGCGTTGCTTCAATGAAATCAAATCTCTGTCAGATTCTTGGATTGTCATAGCTACAATAGAATAGCGCTTTATTTAAATTCAAATACAAAATATTGTTTGAGAATTTTAGAATCCCTAAACTCTTGATGCTAATTCTGAAATTGCTTCACACCGAGAAGAGCCCACAAGAAACACAACAGCTGTTCTTTTATCAAAATATAATTATTATAACTGGCAATATTTCGTCATTGACATCTTGAGCAAGGTTTGAGAATAAATCCACGCATTTTTATCATTAGTATTATCCTGTATGTTATAAAGATTTTGCATAAGACTCCTTTGCGATATTCATGTAATTGCAATACTAAACGTTTTTAATATACTAAGAAAGGCTCACGACTTGATCTATGTAACGATTAAAAATAAAATTAAACTGGACTCACAAGAGGCGCACCTATTGCATCTACAATACATCTACAGACTTTACTCTTTACATTTAACAAACTCGACTATGCTTCTGCCTTTGTTCGTTCCACCTGCAACCTTTTAATAATTCAATTAAAAGAAATCAAAACGTTCGAAATGCAAAATCGCATAATGACAAACTGTTAATAAATTAAGACTACATGATCATCCAACGTTGCGTGCTCATACAAATTTATAATGCACAAAATACACACTGGTCTAAAGGCGCCGGCGGACAACTTTCCACGTAAAAAATTAATGACGTTATTTAAACGTGATCTCCGTGAAATACCGTCTTTATTACACCTTTCACCCTCATAAAGCTGTGGCCAGAGGAAATCCATCAAACGTATACAATAATACGAGGTTTTAGGCTGCTTTTACATTGAAGTAGGTTTTTACTAACTTACCATTAAATAAGTAAAGATGCTGCTATGCTATTTCGCTGCCGTGGCGAATACCAGCTCGTTTTGGGAGAACGTTTGGAACTCAAACCCACCACGCTGTTTCGGAGTAGATAGGCACGTTGTTACATATATCCTAGGAAATTGTGTAGAGGTTTCCAGACTACGTTTTCCTTTCATGAAAAGGATATGACAAATTGTAAATATCATTTAATTTTATTTACATTTTTATATAAATGCTAATTAATACTTGCATATTTAATATTATAAATATGATAATCCGTACATCTATGACTACAGTATAAAAAACATACAACATAATTTTTGTTATGGAAGAGCGAGACCTTCGGACACAAGTATTCTAATACTTACTAGAAGGTCTCAATCTATATTTCTTATAATGAATTTTGGTAAGAAATAAACATTTTTGATTTTGATTTTTTTTTATATTTGAGAGTATATTAAGGCCATCTATTTTTTTTCGAAGAGGATAATTAAAAATTAATAAATAATTTATAATTTATATAAATAAATTAATAATTTATTAATTAAAATATAAACAACCGGGTCACATCGCGATAATCACGTCCACCGTGGTCACGTGAGTTCGTGACCACGGTGGATGCAACTCTGCCGAAACGTCGAACCTTATACAAAGGTAACGTGATTATCGCGATGTGACCCGGTTGTTTATATTTTAATTAGTATGAATCGCGAAAGTTTAAAATCTACTAATAATTTATTGTAAAAAAATTGAATATTAAAAATCGATCATTCTAATAAAATTATCGATTATTATAAAAATTGGTTATTTTTCACATCCTTAGAATCTGGGTTGGGATGTTACTTTTAGTTTAAATATTGATTCATCTCCCTTCAAAATAATTCGATTTTTAATAAATCGATTAACCCGATGTCAAACTATTTGAATTTTATTTAACATTAATAATAAATTTGAATAATGATTAAGTAAGTCATCTAGTACGATTAAGATAAGGAAAGAACGTTGATGCGCTGTGTGCAAACTCGATTAATAAATCGTGTATATTGGCGAAATTGGTTTAAGCTAAAAACGCATATTTTCAATCAATCAAATAAAAAAATGAATTTATAATGTTTAAAAAAAACGATTCTTAAAAATCGGTAATATTGATAAAGTAATTAATTAATTTAAAAGTCGATTTTATAAATATTATAATAAGAACTACCCTCTTTAGCAGACCGTCGATGATTTCCACACCAAAATTCACATTGATTCACGAAATATCAATATAAAAATATCTACCCTGTAGTATTTTTAATTTGACACTAAGAAATGATTATAACAGATTATGTCATATCGAACCATAAATAAAGATACGCGGTACACTAATGACGACATCGTGTGGACTTGGCTTTAGCGATAAAAGTAAGTAGGTGGTAATGTCTACCAGATTACGGGCCTTAAACGTATCCCAGTATTTCTTTATACCTTCCTATAAGAGATAACCAATTTCATCAAAGTCTCGCATCTTGTTTGAACGTAAATTTTCAAACACGTTTTAAATGTTAAATAACAAGTAATCATTGTATATCAGTATATTAAAATCATTGGAAGTTTAAATGAATTATAAACACTTTTATTCACAACATTACAATTATAAACACTTTTATTCACAACATTAGAATTATAAAAACTTTTATGCATAACATTGCGACTAAGGTAAGTCGACCGACACTATCTTTCTCTCGTTATTATATGTGATAAACAGAGATGAAGTACGAGTATCATCTCCTTCTCATTATTCATTGTGATTGTCAAGTACAGGCTTGCCTATGGCTCCCCCACTAAGTATAATGAATCTATGTCTATAGCAGAAGTGAAGTTCGCGAATGAGTCAGATATTTTTTTTTAATGTGGAGCTTGCTATACGATTTTAAAAGTAGACTAAATACCACAATTAGGTGTCCTATCGCCTAAATAGTCGTTAGTGTTAATATTATTCTTGTTTGGATACGATTAATTTCTTAAATGTATATATTGCTAGCTCTTATCCGCAACTTCGTTCGCGTGGACTGTAGTCTCTGAATAAACCAGTACATTGTGTCATTCTCCAACCCTGCAAATATCTCCATCGGTTAATAATAGATGGCGCTTTATAAAGTCCTCCTATTCCTGTAGAATTAACAGGATTTCTAAAGTCTATATGTTACCCTGGTGTATAAGAAATAATTGAACCAAATTTCATTGATATTGGTTCAGCGGATTCGCCGTGATAGAGCAAAAACACACATCCATACTTAGAAACTTTCGCATTTATAACATTAGCAGGATTCCATAAGGCTATGTACATTGGATTGTTATACAATAAAAATTAATTACCAACTTTTTATAAACAATTTATGTGGAAGATAACTTTCCAATGATGGTAAATTTTCGGCACTGAATGGCAGATAACTGAGAAGGAATTTCTCTCAAAAAGGAAAAACTCCGTATCACCCGATGAGGCAATTAAGCGTAGCAATTAATTCTTTAATTGCATAATAACTTTTTTCATACTGAGACGTAAAGTAAATAAACTTAATAAAATGTGGAATCTAGAGATTTACCCGAGACTTTGTTAGTCGGTGTATACTAAATAAGTACCTGGGTGACCGAGCCTTGCTCGATAATTTTTAAAATGATGTAAATGATTGAGAAGAAAAATGAAAAAATAATAGGGCAGGTGGGAGAGAGATGAAAATACCTAGAATCGAGCGATCATATATATATTAGGTATTATATATATATATATATATATATATATATATATATATATATATATATATATATATATATACACACACAAGATTAACTCATTTTAATATTAAAGATATAACACCACTGTTTCTCAAGTTTAATGAGCAATGGAATTTAAATTGTAGAAGATAATCTCATTTTGTATATTTCTTAATAAGCCAAATAGGTCAGGTGACATATTTGGCTTATTAAGTGTTTTTAGGGTGACGAGTCACTGGTAGTTTCAACTGAAACCTTATAAGCCCAACTTTAGGCGTTTACCGTTATATGTACCTTAGATAAAGAAAAAATAGAAAGATGGAGTCTTATCGATCAATTGAGTGGAGCATTTAAAAACATTTAAATTAAATGTAAAGTGCATCGTAATGATAAAGCTTATATGAACGCCGTTCACTTAATTTTTCTTTTTATCTTATTTGAGTCTTAAACGAACAAATGTGTAAAAAAAATTGAGTAAAAAAGGAGATTATTATTTGCAAACATGTAAAATGTTAATAATTCAGTTTAATTCAGAATTTATTTGAAAGTAACGGTTAGTTAGTATATATATATGCGTATTATGAAGTAAAATATTACTGCGGAACAAATATTATACAGAAAGACACTTTATATAAACGAAAATAGTTTTCTTTGGGGCCATTGATTTTTCAGGAATAAAAAGTACCCTATATATTATTTTAGTTTTCGACCTACTGTACTTGTAATGCGGTCTTTATCCGCCAAATAATCATAAAAAAGCCCTTTAAGCGGACCAACTTTCGCCTTTATGATATTAGTAAGACGCTGATGCGATATGTTACACAGCGTACTTACTTGCGGCCATTAAACCAGCAGTACTCTACAGCAACAAGCATAAAACTTTTCTTAAATTATTAGCCATCCCAATACTTACATTAGGCTTATAAATTCGTATATCGCGTGCCTTTATAATTACCAAATTTCATATCGTAATGGGCGTCTTAATATGTATACGGTTTGCGTGCAAGTAATTGAAGACATAATTTTCTCTTTATTAAGAGCCGCGGCCGAATTCGGACGTGGCAGAATGTCCGCACCGTTGGAGGAACAGTCATAAATAACACTGAACATTGATAGCATAACGGAATCTTTAAATGTTTATTACAAACATACACTTTATCGAAACTTGAAATTGAAAGTTGAAGAATAAATAAATGAATAAAGTACTGAAGAAGAACATCTTTTTATTCGCATTACGCTGAAACTTAAGTCCTCTTCATGCATCAAAAACTCTTATTAAACTGTTGCAAATTGTATACGAAATTTGCGGACAAAAACTTCTCTTCGTCCACGTTCTACGCAAAACAATCTCGCAAAAAAAGTTTTAATATCTTCCAACGTCCTCCGTTAAAACATTCGCAATTACGCCGGTTACCAAAAGTTTCACACTCCCAGACGGCTATCAAAGTCGGGAGTTTTTATCGATTAATGTTTGCATCTCGATTATTTTAATGGCGATTTTTACTCGGTCATTAGTGTGCGTTATCGATTCGGCACGAACAATTAGCTGTTCGATCAGATCCGGTGGCCCGATCTCTGCCAGAGGCCGATCATGATTGATGATGGTTTTAGGTTATTACTAGACGCTTCCCTTTCGCTTATCGCTTCGGGTGGAACGGGGATGAATGTAACTCATTTTGTTAATGCGGTTGACGTCCCGCACAAAGCAGATAACGGCGTTTGAAGCCGCGATGACGCAAACGCGATTTACTTGGCTTCATCTAAGGGTTCCATTAGGGATGATAATGGAATTAGAAGAATAAGTAGGCGTGAACGATTTTCCACTAACGTTAAAGGAACGAAAATAGATTATTATTATGCTAATGTTTATAATGGCAAAAAAAGCGTCTTCAAAAAAAATTACGAAATTAGGTTTAGTATATGTATATCTTTTGAAAATGAGTACGTAATTTTCGATGTAATATTAACGAATAAAATTTAATTTTTAATTATTCTTTGTTCTAAAGTTTTCCGTATAAATTTATATGCTTTATTGATATTAAGATAAAAGATAAGATAGACAAATAAGACTTGTGGTTGAAAATCTTTGGTCAAATGGACTAAACTGCAGTCATAAACAAAAGAGTATAAACTATATGTGGATGTGTGACAAATTCATTCAATGTTTTTTAAACATTGTTATGTAAAGTTATAACGATTTCAAACTCCTCAGTTTGAGTAATTTTCGTAAAAAGGGGTACAAAGTTTTTGCTTCACGTTTAATATATCCCTTTTTTTTGGATTGTTTTAATTCAGGTTTACAAACAAAGCTTTCTTTTGAAGATTCGTATAAACAGTCGAGAATATTTAAAACGTTTCTGGTTAATTATACTTTATATCATTATTGTTTGTATTGCAGTGGGCGGGATGTCCCGCGGTGGCAGCGGCGCCGGGAAGACGGCGACTGCCAAGCGCGTGCCGCCGCCAGCAGTGCCCGGGGATGCTTTCGGCACACCCCAACACAGACACTCGGGCTCCAGCTTCGGCTCGCAGGGCTACGCGTCTTGCGAGGAGCAGGCATACCCACAGCCACCCGACACCCCTTCGCACACTAGAGGTAAATTTTTCACGCTCAAAAATCTACATATATTTTTAAAACTAATTGACGGTAAGCTGTTAGCCCTAATAGCTTTGTAACTTCAGCTATATGTCAGATTTAGAATGAATAAAATGGCACAAAAGATTTTGTGATGTAAGGATAATAACATATTCTGGGTTAGCACTTAGTACGAACTTACAAAGAAATGAATATGACAATGTAATTTAATAACTAATTAAACTATTATATTAAATATCTTTCTACTTACCTTTTTAATTCTTCATGTAAATTTACAATTTCTAAAGAAACTTTAATTAAGTATAAATAATTTAAATAATTTATAGTTACTTATAGGCGATACTTTGCGGAGGTCCATAGTACAAAAGTAATGAGAATATTATTTTGCTATAATCCGCGATAAAAGAAAATATATGTAATGCTAGATGTAGACTGTACTATTCGTTCTCATACCTGATACATGCAGAATTTGTAAGAAATTGTAAGAAACAATTGTTGAGATTGTGGTGGTGAATGTGTGCAGTGCTTGTGTATTGTTGTGCCATCGGTGTCGGGTAGTGCATGAGTTCTTACAAATTCTGCATGTATCAGGTATGAGAACGAATAGTACACTCTACATTTAGCATTACATATATTTTTTTTATCGCGGATTATAGCAGAATAATATTCTCATTTCTTTTGCTTTACCAGTGTTGCCAAACGTATCTTTATGAGTAGCACCATCTATAAATGAATTTAGAATACATAACATAACCATGGGTTTTATAAATCCGGTGGTAGCGGAATGGTTAGGTAACGGACTTGATATCAAGAGGTCGTGAGTTCGAATCCCGGATTAGAATATCTTAAATTGTATGTAACAAAAAATATAAATTTTCGGTTCCACGAACTGTTGTTCTGGATCCAATCTGCTGCTGGTGAGTGCAGGTGTTAGTGACTCGCCCAAGCCCATCGTCTGCCGCCCTAACTGGGGACCTTCGGGTGTTCCGAACGGGGTACATCGGACACCTGGCTTACAGGTCGCCGAGGCGGTCGGTGCATCTGGTGCTCCCGATGCACCGGTTAGCGGAGGGGGGTTTCTCTTTCGAGGGGCCCCTACCTGGAGGTGTTTATTCTCTGGGATCAGAGCTGTCGGCGGGATGGGGGCAAAATGTACAATGATACCCTGTCCTTGCCATCGGCAGCCTGGTGGAGCACACAGGTCGTTTTAGTCGGTGCGAGTCCGACATAACCGCCGCCTGTCCCCGTCGGGCGGCGGTACCCATAAGGGGTTTTTTCCTGTATAATAAAATAAAAATAAAAAAAATTCACAAAAACAAAAAAGGCATTTGCCCAGCAGTAAAATAACACTTTTCACTTTTGTTTTATTACAGATGATCATTCCGACTACGGGAGTACGGTTTCCGGGGTGTCAGGAGTATCAGGCGCCAGCGGGAGCTTGGGCAAGAGTCCAGCTGGCGGTGGGACCTTTACCTTCCCACCGCCAACTCAACCGCTTACCCATAAAGCGGCCGTGTACTACCACCATCAGCTTGCATTGAGCGACGACCAAGGGATCGACATGACACAAGTAAGTTCCTATATTCGTGAAATTGATTTGGCCGAAAAAGAGATGTTTAGATAGTGTTAAGTATGACGTGCATGTAAAGGGAGTAGCGCCAGAGTTGACGAATTATAGCAGAGAATGGAAGGGAAAAATTTGTTATGGCGACCACACTTAGGCTTACTAGCCACTAAAGTGAAGTAGAGTGAAGGTTTTGATTACCAACCAGACATCGTTACCATCGATCAGATTCTAAACCTCATTCAAAACCTCCTCTCCTCTCCGCTTTGACGGATACCAGATCCTAGAGTTGGATAGTGGGAATGATGATTTTAGTGACTGAAAATCACTCGCTCATTAATCTTCTTCTTCATTAAGTGTCTATTCGACTAGTGGAGGTTGGCGATAAGCTCCTTTATATCTTACAAGGTCAGGTTGATGAGCAGTACTCGCGATCCCTGTCAACTCCCTAATATTACTCAACTAGATCTTCCTCTTACGGCCAATGTTTCCTTTTAGAGTTCCTTTTCCTATCATTATATGTTGCATAAGTCCATACCTACTATGCCAAAGCTCATAAGCCATCCAAATTTACAACTTTTTGTCTATGTTCCTAAGATCACTCTCAGTACACATTTATTCATTGATTTCTTTTTACCGTCAAGAATAGTTTTGTTTTGAGGGGAGTTCGTAACCAGAGTGCGCCAAAGCAACGCGTAGTCAGACCGCTAGTAGCAAAGAAATGTATTGATAAAAAATGTATTGATCGATGTATTGATAAAAAAATACATACACACTCGCTATGTAAGCTTTCTAACCTATGTTCATATTTTCTTTTACTTATTGCAGAGTCCAGGCCGCGATAGTCCCGGTTCATCATCAGGTTCGGCCGGCTCGGGGTCACGTCACTCTTCGGCGTCCCTCGATAGTGGTAGAGCTTCGGGCCGTATGCCGCATCACCACCACTCGGCTTGTCACTGCGGGGACACCGTTGACAGAGTTCGCGCCATGATAGCGCAGGGCCTGCCTGTAAGTTTTACATTTAACAAAGTAAAGTTTAGTGTATATAAAATGTCCTGCATGGATGGTACATTGGACGCGACTGCTAGAGCACGTAGGAACCGATCTCTCGGGCGGCAATGGCGATCTTGGGCGGCGATGTCATACTTCTGCGAATATGTTATATCGCAGGAGGCGGCTGAGAGACTTCGGGAGGCAACCTCTTCCAACCCAATCTGTCGTAGACGAACGAGACAAAGACGGCGTGCCCAAAACCGTTGACTACCACCCTGATGAGGACCTCCGGGTGTCGAATAGGGGGATTTGACGCTCTGGCTGGAGTGAGGTTCTTCAAGGTGGCTGATGCATTAATGGTTCCCAATGCGTCGGTTTATGGTGAAAGAGTCTATACAGGCTCTACAAGAGTAGCAAGGGTAGGCTGCTGACGAGGGTGTAGACGTGATGCGTTCAGTATTTCTGTGCCCTCGCCACCAAGCAGCAAAGTGGAACACCATGTGGTTTTAGCCGGTAATAGTCCGGCATAACTGCTTTGGCCCCCTAGAGAATAGTAGTAACCATGAAGAGTTTCCTCATGTAAGAAAAAAGTCTACATAAAATGTAAATATGTCTGATAGTATAGGCAAGAACATTTTTGGAATCCCTTTGCTTAAGGAATATTTTTGTTTGTTTACATTAAAAATGTAAACAAAGGCTAAATTAATACATTGTGGTCCGGCGCTATATAGTCATAGAGCTATACATTACTCAAGTAGGAAAGCCAGCCTAAAATGTGCCCTACTGTAATAAAGAGAAATCAAATGAGACTGTTTCTATGTGTCTCTCTTTTTTATATGTGATTAGACAAAGATAAGTATACGAGTGTCATCCTCTCTTTCATTATTTATTGTGACATTCTCTATGTATATAGTGCATAGTTGGATTCATTATTTGTATCCATCACATGGGACTTATTGCTTTTTAAGAGCGCAAATAACTTCATGTTTTAAAAATATTCTTTCTCTTTTTTACCCTGAGAAATTAAGAGATGCCGAGTTTTTAAGTTTGTTTATTGAAGATTCCAAACAACTTGTAAAAGTCTATTTGAATAAACTTAATGCTGCGATTGGGCATGATTTTAAACAATAAGAAAGAGTACCTGCTTGACCAAGCCTTGCTGGGTGATTTTTTACAAAATCAAATAAAAAACCTTGAGAATAAAGAAAGAAATAATTGAGTAGGTGGGGCTCGATCCTAGTTTTTTTTAAATTTTCGAGACCGCCCGTTCCCCGAATAAGCTACGCTGACTTGACAGTTTACGGCAAAAATAGTGTTTTATATTCGATGTGTGTTAATATTTAGTAGGTAATAGTTTCAAAAATTTTAAATGCCCAAAAACAGGGCTAAAACGATTTTTCTCCCCCAAAACCCCCTTACTAGAAATTAAAAGTATCAATAGTTTTAGAATATTCCGTTGTATATTTTCAGGATCCAGACATAATACACGCTTGGTTAGCCGACTTACAAATGGAGGAGTACGCCAGACTCTTTATAGAAGCTGGGTACGATCTGCCGACAGTCACCAGAATGACCCCAGAGGACCTGACCGCCGTTGGCATCAAAAAACCAAATCATCGCAAGAGATTAAAAGCCGAGCTCGCCAACCTGAACGTGCCGGACAATTTACCCGATTACATTCCGGTTGGTTCACATTCTTACTTGTTAATTAACCGTCTTTATTAACTGTATAATGTACAAACATTATTAATGTCTAACAGACTCGAGTTAAATGGTTTTTAAACTTAAATAATTACAGCAAGATCTCAAAGATTTGTAACTACATGTTTTGCAATTTATTCTAGTACTAGCTTTTACCAGTAACGTTGTTCGCGCGTGGACTGTTTTCACATGATAGGTTGGTAATAAATGGCGCTTTTCATTGTCATTCTATTCTTGTATAATTAACAGGATTTCTACAGCCTATATTTTAACCCGGTGTATAAGGAATAATTGTGCCAAATTTAATCGATATTGGTTCAGCGGATTCGCCGTGTAAGAGTAACAAACGTACATCCATACTCCCACCCTTTCGCAATTTATAATATTAGTAGAATAAATGAATGTCTGCCTCTGACAATTGAAATTTGTGTAGTTATTTTATACCGGATACTGGGTTTTCATCTGAGATGCCAAATACATACAGAATTTTCTGTTCTTTTATATTTCCGTACATATACACTGCAGCAACAAATTTACTATCTATAACGAATTCATTAACATATAAAGATGAAGAGTTTGTTTGTTTGATTATTTGTGCTAATCTCAGGACCTACTGGACCGATTTGAAAAATTGTTTGAGTGTAAGATAGTCCATTTATCGCGCAAGGCTATAGGCTATATAACATCACGCTAAGATGAATAAGCAGCAATAATAAAAAATATTACGAAAAGGGCAAAATTTATAGCTTTCCTTGCGTGCGCTAAGTAAACGGTGAAAGTTATTAAAAAATCTTGTATTACAACATTGTTCTCCTCTAAAACATATATACACATAGACAGCATATGTCTATAAGTACTATATTACGGTTTAAATCTTTCTACACCGTTGGAGTCGCTGGCGATTGCTAGTAAAATATAAAAAGTACATGTAAAGAATTATTTATCGCAAAGTATATACGAGGTGTGTTCAAAAAGTATCGCGAATTTTGTGTTTTTTCAAAAATTATTTATTTATTCGTAAATATCTATTTTGTCCCCTTCAAAGTAATCCCTCTGGGATATTATACACTTGTGCCAAAGTTTTTACAAATCTTCGAAGCACTTCAAAAAATCATTTTTTTGTATCTTGTTCAGCTCCTCCTTCGATGCCGTCTTTATCTCGTTTATCGTGGCGTAGTGTCGTCCTTTCATGGGCCGCTTCAGTTTCGGGAACAAGAAAAAGTCACAGGGGGCCAGATCTGGGGAATACGGTGGCTGCGGTATCATTGGTCTGTTGTTTTTGGCCAAGAAGTTGCGTACAAGCAGCGATGTGTGAACAGGGGCGTTATCGAGGTGCAAAAGCCAATTATTGTTTTTCCACAAATTATCGATTAAAATCGAATGGCACGAGCCAATCAATATGCCTAGGTCCTCGGCAATTTCTCTATCGATGATTCGAAGATTGGCCAATACCATTTTCTTCAATTCATCAATTTTTTCGTCTGTTGTTGAAGTGCTCGGGCGTCCGGCACGGTCTTCGTCATTCACATCTTCTCGGCCTTTTAAAAACATTTTGTACCACCGATAAACGTTGCTTTTGTCCAAAGTAGCTTCTCCATATGCCACAGTCCACACTCTGAATGCATCCACGCACTTAATTTCGTTTTTCACACAAAAATCGATACAGGTTCCTTGTTCCATTTTTTGAATAGGTAAAAATCGAAGACGAACCAAAACACGTGCAAGCAAAGCAGCTGTCAACAATTAACCGAACATTCAAAATGGCCCAACTTGTCAGCATAAGTGAGAGACATATGTACCAACATAACGCCACAAAAAAATCGAAATTGGAATATATGTAACTCGCGAAAATTCAAAATTCGCGATACTTTTTGAACACACCTCGTATATCTGTTCGTCTGATTTTCTGTATGTAGCGCTTTCACGATTATTCCCCTGGACCCTAGTTTATTAAAATTTTGGTACAAAATAAGTTTATACGCATAAATATATATAAATAAGCTTATACGATGTACGCGACGAAAAAGTTCCTGCTTTTTTGGGAATAGAAAAAGTAAAATCCTGTTTAACTTTAGGAACAAGAACGAAACGCCTAGTATATAATTGGGATCTATTCTAATTATTCTTTAAATTCAATTCCATTCTAATTATTTTTGGATTGTATTCTAACAATTAAGTTGGCGCGGACGTAGTCGCGGGTATGGCATGTATAATTGTAAATGTATAAATTATAACGGATCGAAGTGATTGCAATTAATATGACTGACATATCGGACGTGTTCCCCAGGGCTCGCTCGAAGAATGGCTCCGCTTGCTGCGTTTGGAGGAATACGGCCCGGCGCTGGTCGCTCAGGGCTACCGTACAGTGCACGACGTCACACAACTCGCGTGGGAGGTAATTGTTTTATTATTACCCATAGTATTCCCTATTGGCCTTCCTTCAATAATATTCAATTAATTCAAAATATAGATTGATTATTTAATTCAATTAAATTCAAAATATTCTTTATTCAAATAACGTTTTTAACAAGTGCTTTTGAATCGTCTCTACTGTTGGTTCGTTGCTATCTTTACAAAGTCGAAGATTATCCATATCCAAACATTTTTATCATTTATTTATATAATCAATAGAAAAGTAGCACCTTTTATTATCCCACTCTTTGGCGAGAAGAGTTTAACAAACAGTTTTATTACATCTGATATAAATAAATAAATATGGGACACTTACACACACGGTCGTTCGTCCCCAAAGTAAGTAACTTAATACTTGTGTTACGGGTGACAGACAACTGGTGAATATATACTTGTATAATTTTTAAATACATACTTAAATACAAATATACACCTAGACTCAAAGACCAACAAATTAATTTATAGAAAATGATGTTCCTCGGCGGGAACCGAACTTGTGACCCGGGGAGCTGAAGGCAGGGTTACTACCCACTGCGCCAATGGGCCAGTCGAAAATATATCTCAGACACTCATTTTATTTTTATCTATTTTGTAATGAAGCCAATATTCAGAATTCAGTCGTCTTATTGAAATTCACTTACAAAAGTCGTATGCTTAAAATAAACAAGTTAGGCTGATAATTTTTATCACAATTAACCTGCTGACGCCATTTTGCAAATATTTAATTTCTAGGATTTAGAAGATATGGGAATCGTTCGTCTCGGTCACCAAAAGAAAATCCTTCTCGCGATCAAAAGAGTCAAAGACATCAGAGCTGGAAAACGGAGCATCAGTACACAGGGGTCGCTAGACTTCACAAGAATACCGGGACAGGTACGCCATGCACAATACGTTATTTTTTTAATTGTGTTTGTAGTGATGTTTAGCTATAGATTCCTATAGATGACTTATATTGTGAGGGTGGACAAAAATAGTTTCTCCAAATATAATTAATACATTTTTACGAAATTTGTAATAATATATTTTTAAATTTTTCAAATTGAGCATCCACTTTCATAATACTTGAAATTATATCCGACCATAGAGCAACTAGCTTTCTTTATCTATGAAATTTCTTCCTCTGACATCACTTCAATACAATTTTGTTTTTTTATAATTTTTATGAATCATTTTATCATTCATATTCCCATTTCATTTACCATCCTTAATTTTTTTTTATTTTAGTTTGTTTTTTTAGTTTTACTAATGCAAACGCGATTATAACGATTTTATCAACTATTTTTTTAAGAATAAATCTAACACTTCTAATAAGTTACTAACGACGCTTCAAATAACAATGCGTTTGAGTAAAACCCTATGTTCGTTGTTACTATAAAGGTCAATTAGGGCTTTAGATGTTGTCTAGCTCCATGTGTAAAAGGCACATATTTATTTGCCAAGCCAACGCCCGTAACACGTAAAGGGAAAATCAGGTCTGAAACGCCGGCTTATTGGCTTTAGATTCCGTTAGATACTTTAAATTTTCCCCGTACGTTCAAAATTCAGTTTTCGTTGACGCTTAGACGTTTAGAAAGTCTACTTTCCATCGCCATCACTGTCGCTGCTCAACATCTTTGCGACTTTCTTACAAAATTTGAATTACGGACAAATAATGACGATAAAGTCCGTGTCTTTTGTCCGTGATTGACGTCACAGACAAAGAACTTTACTAGTCACAATACCATAGAGTCGCAAAGCTGTCTCACCCGTCGACCGCCGCATCCACCTCATACCACAGCCCGAAGCAGCATGTGAATGTTTTGTTTTCTTTTCTTTTTCCAAACACAAACCGCACTTGGACATAGAAGGATTTATATCCGAGGGAGCATTACCAGCCCTGGGAGAGACAGGCGAGGAGTTACCATAAACCCCCCGATCTAAAGTTTGACGCCATACCGACGCCCCTTTGTGGCACAGACTTGGTCCCCATCCAGGTATGTGACACTTTGACAGATGTCACTTGACATCCCTCGGCACCCGGCTTTTATGTGCACCAGTCTTTATGTACCAGTCGAAATGTGTGTGTGCGCCATTATTTTCTGTTTGTTGACTATTTAAAGTAGGTACGTTTGGAGCTATATCTAGATTGCACGGTAGATAAATTACTATAGAAAATAACTAACTTTAATAATTCCAATGGGCATGAGTTTTATTATTACCAAATTTTTGATTATGCGCAAATTTGCTATATATTAAATAAATTAAAAGGTAAATAACGTTACAAATAATTTATATTAAAAATATAAGTATTTTTTAAGCATGTACAATAAGTAATACGGAGTTTTAAGCTATGATGGATTGCAACTTGTATTTTTGAAATTTATCAGCTGTAAATATACCATCGTCATTAATTGAAATTGTCACTCTTACTGCAAAACGTTCAATAACTTGATGTAACATTACTAGGTCATTATAAATTCATGATTAATCTGTACAGATTGTAAATATAATTCAATATAATTAAATACAGGAAATTTTTGTAAAATTAGCAAGCTGCGTTGCGCTTTCCCAAACTCAAGGGTATGTGGTAAATATTACAAGAAAACGACTAACGTCATTATCCAGTTATCTCTCGCTTGTACTAACTTTATCTTTATTAATTTCCATCTTTAAACTAAAAAACTATTGTATATATGGTATAGCAACAGAATTTATGGATTGACATGTAAAATTATCTATATCAAATTGCCGTGTAAAAACGGTAAAAACATATACATATGTATATTTTTTTTACCTTTTACATTTTTTGGACATTTTTTATGAACGTTTTGCAAGTTTAGTGACTTTATTAACGTGGAGTGGATCCGTAACAAGTTTCGACATTACAGATACGTCACCCGCGCGGCAAATCGCTAGAGAGCCTAGAAGATCCCGCAGAGCGATCGTCGCACACGACGTTCTCGCCCGAAGCCGGTTTCTACTACGGCGGCCAGTGGCGACGTTCGTACGACGACGGGGACATAACGCCGACGAACGACGGCTCTTACGAAGGCGGCGGGACCCTACCTCGTCCTAGAGGCTTGGTCAGACCTCGACCTGTCGCTAAGATACAAGCAACACCGGCGTATAGGGACAAATCGCCAGATTACACGTACGACGAAATCGCGTACTCGGCGAGGTTGCAACGCGTCGCGTACGGTGCTAGTCCTCACGTTGCTAGGAAACCTCCGCCGGAACCGCCGAAAAGGCAAAGCTCCCAATACACGCCCTTTACAAGATTCGGTCAGACTACCGTGGAAATTCATCCGGAAAAGAGTTTACCGCTCAGCTTGCCGGCGTATCCTAGTTCGGATTCACTCAGCGTCTCATTGGACAGTACAGGGCTGTTGCCGCCCCCTCCCGCGCCTTCCTCCCCACCAAGGAGGTACGAAGATGACAAAATGAGGACGGGCTCAGACGCTAGTTTTAAGGTATTATTTCCTTATTATATTTTTTTCATTCATTCATTTTCTTTATAATTTCATATCATGTATAGTTTAACAACTATAGGCAGCCTGTTTGCAAGTTTCGAAGTATGTAATAATAATTTTATCAACATGTAACATTTGGTAATTTAATTATACTCGTAAAAGTTAAAAAGAATAATTTGAATCAAAAATGGAATTTGGAATTTCTAATCTATAAATGAGTAACGCAACTTGTTTTTACAAGGCGTGAAATTAATATGGATATAACAGAATCTTAATAGTTTTTAATCAATTAAAGATTTACATTGTTACTAGTTTTGTCTTCATTCGCGTAAAGTTTAATAATACATATTGTGTTTATTCTGTTCTCAAAGAGAAATCGGGATTTTTATATCCTATATGTTGGCCATTATATAAGGTCTAAATTGAGCACATTTCATTATTATTTTTTCAGTAGATTAGGTTCAAAAGCGTGACAAACAAATAGATGATTATAAGACAAACTTTCACATTTAATATTAGTGTATGTCTGCCAAAATTCATAAGGTATATATTATGTTTTGCAGTCAAGTTCCAGTACAGAATCAGATAGCATTCCGTTCGCAAACGAAAACGCGGGCACGATAAAACAGAACCGCGGTCAAATAGCGGGCAGACCGCATACTGTGGACTACGGCCGAGCGGGCATAGGCCTGGCCGGTCTACCGCCACGGAACCCCGACATCAAGTCCAACCACCTCCCTGAACATAAGGACGAAAACAAGAGCACGGAACCGGTTGACGTCCTCAACGACATTGGCAACATGCTGGCCAACCTAACGGACGAATTAGACGCCATGTTGGAAGAAGAGAAACGTCAAGGCCTGACCGATTCCTAAAACACGTGAAATTTCACTATTTGTACTCGAATACAATGTTAATTTTAATAAAAAAACATATTAAATTCCAAAGATTATTCTCGATCGGTACGATCAATAATTCGATCTGTGTAATGTTGAACGTAGTCTGATATGTCATTTGTACATGTGTTATCTGTATAAGATTAATATACGTCCGTTCGGAAACAATAGGGAATATGCATTTTTTTTAACAATCAATACCTACAGTATATGACTTGATATAATTTTCTGAAAAATAGACAACAAAACTGTATATAGTTTTGCTTTAAATATACAGCAAACTATTAGATACTATTCTTAAAAATAAATCGGTTAATAAAGAAACGAGTTTATAGTAAAAAAAAATATTACTAAATATATTTCAGTTTTATCACTATTTTTTAAAGAAAACTAAGAATTTTTCGTCATTATTTTTTATATTAAATGCATACGTTCCCTATGATTCTTAAAAAACAGCAATAACTCTATTCTGACGAATTTAAAATTATTTTAATTATAAAGCTTAAAAAAATTGACGCCAAAGCATGCTTTATCAAGTGCCACAGATAATATACATGTTGAAATGAATACATAAAATCTACAAATATACATTTTCGTAAACTCAATTTTTGGGGTTAGGATCAAGGCCACTTACTTGTCACGTTAAATTTCACATCATTCGTATCGTACGCGCAACACTATATTTTATTTTCGACTAATTTAAAAATAGACATCACTTAAATTATTTTCCACAGACTACGTGTGGTATACAAAGATGGCGAAGAAATCTTCCAAGTTCCAATAGTCTTTAGGGGTTTTCTGTTCTAGCGTGCGTGTTAAAGGCTAAAATGTTTTTAAATACCTAATGTTTTACCGTTTTGTGTCAATTTTGATACAGCCAGTTGCAATTTTGCAAAATCATAATACATTGATGAGTGAATGCACGCTAATATGTGTATTTTTAGAACTATTTCATTTATTGGTAAGTCAATATGTGCTCATAGTGTAATGTACTAGGATCCTATAAAGAATATAATAATCGCGAAGTAAAAGGCAGAAAAATAAATTCAGTATATTTAAACTCCACGTCGCTTATCTTGACATGTGTACAATCTGTGATCTTTTCGATTTTAGTAATACTTACCTGCATGCGCGTTTCACTGCCTCTATCCGTCGCCTTGCTCTCTTGTTTTTTTTAATCTTTTTTTCAGAAAAAAAATATTTTTTCACTATAGATTTCCATAGAGTTATTATATCTCTATGTAAATTTCCATAATGCCGTATTCTGATTGACAGATTAAGCTACTTAGACATAAGTGTTTTATAACGTACAACTTTAAAAATCTGTCAGTATTGATGCAGCTCTGATGATTTTACTATTTTATTACCTATGTGTTTATTGATGTTTATAGATTATATATTGTTTTTTGTTTGAGAAATTTTGTTGATCTTTTATTGCCTATTTAAATAAGTTTCTTATTACCATAGTTACATTATTTCCATATCCTGTGAGAAAATTAATAACTAGATGTAGTCTGATCCAAAAACAAATGAAGATGGCTATTTTTGTAAATAACATTTTACTTAATTATGTCATAGAATGAATGTATATCCAGTAGTTAGTTTTCGATGTACAATAAAATTGTAGAGTACTTGAATTATAATGTAGTATAGTATAGACTAGCTAGAATTTATACAAAATGATAGCTCTAGCGATAGTGTGAAATTTTAGGGACTAAATGTATAACAGCCCTTTATATAAAAGGTCTAAACATTTCGCTCATTGGCTGCAATAGTAATACGACTTAAAAAATCATGTTTGAGATAGGTGGGTTTAAAGTTTTATTGCTAAGGAAAATACATGCTTTAGTTTGCTTAAACGAACGGCCTAATTAATTTATGAGTTCTGCCGGTATTGCTGCTGAAAATAATGTGTATTTTAACATTTAAACGTATTCCTAGTTCAAAACATGTTTTTTGATTTATGCTATTGCAGCCCATGAGCGATATTAGCGTCAAATTTATTGTATCTTGACAAATTATTATTTATATTTACCGATATTGGCAACTCAGTGCCATCATAAGATGCATGAATAATTATAAATAAATTTTGTTTACGCCGTATACCTGCTATTGTTTAAGGAAAGTTTTTCAATATGAAATAATGAAAAGTTATATTGTATGAAGGCAATTATTTAAATCAATCTTTTATTATTCGTTATCAAATCTCGTAATTTCATATGCATTGTGTAATTCTTTGGCTTATTAACTTGTCTACTTGTAGATATACACCTCATAGTCATATATTTGTAAACTTGGACTGCGTTTATTACACATATTTATACATATATCAAATAGGGCATCATTTTGCGCAAATAAATGCTTAATTTGCATTTAACTTTGAATTTAAACATTTTTTGATATGATGGCGGTTATCACAGATAAAAAATAGAACAGTAAACAAAGGTCTATGCCACGTCCATGAAAAACAATTTGTTTACTTGTCTATTTCTTAAATAGATAAAAATGGCGCCACTATAGTAACATTCCTTGATGTATGATAACGTAACGAAGGAGCGATGTAAAACGAATATTTGTTATTTAATTGTGACAACAAATAAGGAAATTTAAAACATCTTTTTATATTGTAATAACATGTTTTCGTATCGCACTATTTATATTCAATTAATTTATAGGACAAAGTCTCATGTACACAATTTTTAATCTGTGTTATAATTGATTAGGATGTTAATATAATATTCCTGATTAAAATAATCAAAGAAAGCATCTACACACACTGATATCTTTTTTTATAGTTATTGTTAACAATGTTATATTAATTACATTATATTCCTAGCGTTTGTTTTAACATAACTGTATATATTAATGTGATAACTATGCAGTGGCCATATAACGTTAGTGCTTGTCAAACCATAAACAATAAAAAAAAGAAAACACTTTGTAATGAGATGTTTGTTTTCTGATAACGGACTGAAAAAAACGTTTTTATAAATGAAATTCTTGTTAAAAAAAATACCATACCATAAACTAAACTATTTTTATAAAACAATCCCCCACATGGCATACAACTACAATAAATAATTCTAGTTACTAATTATAGTACATTATAAAATATTTTTAGCTTTGTACTGTAAATATATTTAGGTAGAGATCAGTGTTTCTATACAATCTCCTTTGATACATAACACATCTTAATTAGAAGTTTTGTATACATGTTTAAGAAAACCGTCACTCGTATTTTTTTTATTTACCTAGAGTCGCTAGAATAGGACGGTGCTAGAAATGAAATTTAAAAGGGAGGCATTTTTGCATCATTATGATTTTTGGTTTATATTTACGTTGTTCTATTAACTAGTCAAAATTTAGTTTTGAGTGGCGGTTATTTATGATTGATGTATAGTATGGTATCAACTATTACAGAGGGCAGCTTATAATTCTCTTATTTTATAGTTCAGTTCTTATTTGAATAAATATTTGTAATATTTCATATGTGTTTCTTTACTCCTTGTTCAACTTTCATGTCCACAAACTACAATTTTAAAGGCGTTAATAATTATTATTAATAAATATTAATTGTTTATTTACTGCAAATTTATTGTTTGTTAAACTGCATTTGTTGAGTTCTAAGCTAAAAAGTAAATTTAAATTAATGCGATAAATTCTTAAAAGTTCGGTAATATAAGATGTCTTGAATAATATGGTAGCACCTACCAATCCGCACTGGAGCAGCGTGGTAGGTCTTAGCTCCAAACCTTCTCTCTAAAAACGGAGAGAAGAGGCCTATTCTCAGCAGTGGGATAGTAGTAACAGGCCGCTACTTATTTACTTTGAATAATATCTTATTATCATAAAGTTATTATACTAGGTAGGGTTGCCAATTTGTAATGTGCATCAAGAATAAAGAGGAAGCAAATGAGGCTTACTATGTATTTCTTATACATGGTAAAACAAAGATAAGTATATAAGTTTCACTTTCCCCATCTTATTATTTTTTACACGACACTCATAGGCCCTACCTATGGCTCCCTACAGTAATCAACATTTGCGTAAACTTTATTTTTGATGGACACATTTGAGGCTGGTTACCCTACCAGCCTAAAATGTGTCCATCAAAAATAAAGTTTACGCAAATGGTGATTACTCTACTATATTAACTATGGTCATTATACCAGAAATAAATGAGATCCAATAATAATACTTTTTATATATCTTCCTTCATACGTCTACATAAAATAAAATTATAAACTGGTTTCATGAGTTATTCGACATATCTACTTCGCCCACGTTCACTTTCAAGACTAGATAAGTTACAACTTTGTTCCACTACAGATAATATTTTTCCCTCGAAAATTGAAATTTCGACGTTCATCCTTTGATAAGACATATTTTGATATATATTTCATTTTTCTTTGTTTATCTTTTAATATATTGCTGGTTTATTTAGTGCAGCAATATTTTAATTATAAACTCGTAACTGATGCAGTTTATTTGAAAATTATTCTAATAAGTATTTTAACTAAAAATCTTTATGTTTAGTTAAAATACTTTACTTTACTTTTAAAATACTTTACTGAACTATTATCGTTGTTATATTATATTTTTAAGAATATCCTTTCATTATTATTTTAAATATTACATATATGAATAAGATAGTCTCACTTATAAAACATTATTATACATTGGTAGATTTTAAACTTTCGCGATTCATACTGCTTATTATATTACAAAGGTACTTATACAAAGGTAATTCGATTATAGCGTGATGTCTTTGTAAAATAGTTTAGTTTAGTTTAGTAAATAGTTTACATAGTATATATTATATAGTATTAAGTGTATTATATTACGATTATAGGATATTTTTGTTAGTGTACAATATAAATAAACTATTAATTTTATTGCTATAAAAATAATAATTTTACATGTGTCAACACTAACCTATTTAAAGATTTTGACATTTCCGGAAAATTGTTGGAAAAAGCAATTTCTTATCTGTTTCAAACATCATTGTTTGCGAATTTGAGCTCTGCGACTTGCGCGATCGATAACTTGTATTGGACGATAGCCGGAGTTTGCGAGATCTCAGACATTGATGGGCTCTTTAGTCTTGCACTGAACACTACGAAGAAAATTTTGTGTTGAAAAATGGACACTGCTGGAGCTTACGGCGGCGGAAAGGCTGGAGGGGCATTCGATCCTCAGGCTTTTGTCCAGCGACCAGCAGTTATAGTCAGGGGTGTTTGCTGGGTATGTTACATATAATTCAAACTACTCTTTTGCACCGAAATATTACGATACTATTGGAATAAATGTTATACTCTAGCTTACTATAAACATTCTGTTACCTATAGACAGTTTTTCAGATATATTACTTCGTTCTTTTGTACGTTATTAACTTCTCAAATATTCTGCTTTGCTAGAACCACTAAAAAACAGTCGTACCACAACAATCATATGATAGATTGACCTTGCTAAGTGAGAATACATATATGTGATGGCATATACAATATTGATACAGAATCAATACATGTAATTTACTCATGAAGTTGTGAGCACTGTCTCAAATATTGATTATATAAATATAAATAGCCCTGAATGCTCTTTAAGTGCAATTATTGCTAATTTGGTAACCTATATACAATCTAGTAAGGCAAAAGGAACTGTAAATAATTGTAAAACACAGTGAAAATTTTAATAATACAACACAAATTATTTAGATAATATAATTTTGAAAAGTTATAATACTCTATAATAATAAAATAAAATAATGTATAATTGTGTTCTTGAGTGTCATATAATTATTATATTTATTCTTATTTATATTAAAGCAAATCAATCGAACTATATATTTTTTTTTATTAAATTCACTTTTTTTTAACAGACATTAAATATATACTTGTAATTCGTATTATTAATCCTTATTTAGATTTATTTGTGTTTTTTATATATATATTTTTTTTTTACTCTAACATCCTTTCCAATCTTGCTACTTATAAAACTTTTAAGAACTAAATCTTTATAAAGTACTTAAAATATCCAACAAAAAGCAGCAACATGTGGATGACAATTTAATTTTATTGTGACTGTTTAAATTTAACTGTTATGTTAGGTATTAAGTGAAAGTGCATATAAAATTATACTAAATAGTTCATAGTACTATAAGAATTCTTAAATTGTAATAAAACAAGATATGATGATTATGAGCAATAATGAAAATTTGAATTTATTTCATGAATTTAATATTTATGATTTATTACTATTATATAATATGCATATACACTGAATTCACTCAACATAAGAGTTAAGCATACACATGTGACATACCTAAGTCATTGGTCAAATTAGGTATGCCAAATTTTGTGAGAAATTGTTAACTAACCAAACCTCATTACCAGTGACTACTTAAACAACCAAAACTTGCTAGCTTACTGGCTTCATAAGAAAGCTTTCTTACCAAGCAATAGAGCGAGCTATGTCTAGAGTGCCACTGTATAATAAAATAAGAAAGTAGAAGATTTATTAAATCAGAATCAGAATTCAGAAAATCAGAAAAGAGCTAAAGCACCCTATTATATTAATTACTAGCAATCGCCAGCGACTCCATTCGTGTGGAAAGATTAAAACCGTATTATAGTCTTTTGATAACCATATGAATGGTTACAGTGGGTTAACCTTAAAAGCTAGACATATGCTGTCGCGGACTTTTATTTAGAACTTTTAGAGGGGAACAATTTGTAATACATGATATTTGAATAACTATTACTTTTTAACTTTTTACTCAGCGCACGCAAGGAAACCTTTAAATTATACTGTTTTGTACTATTTTTTAATAATGTTCCTCTCCTATTCATCTTAATGTCATGTTATATAGCCTATAGCCTTCCTCGCACAACCTTTCGCACAGCCTTCGGCACAACACGTTATAAAAATGTTATTACATGATTTGGCTACGTATTTTACGACACCTCGGTAAGAAATGAGGGTGGTCTATTCTACTCACTACTAAATACTTGCTTTAAATTTATTCAAAACCATCTAACATGTGTCAAGTACTCATGTGCAGTTTGCATAGTTTCAATTTGTCGTAATTACACGACAATTACGGTCTATTTGTATATTCAGCGAGAGACCGAACAATTAACTGAACAAATCGGGTCCATTACGGAGCGAGTGTTCAATATACTCCTATACTTATTATAAAACAATAACCCCAGAATCTGTCTGTGTATATCGATTTTTTCAAAATCTACTAAACAGGGTTTGTATGGTTTTTACTAGAAAAATTGTGTGATTCTTCCGGAAAGTTTAAGTTAATAGTACATAACCGTTTTATGTATATGTGTTGAAGGGGTAGCGCAATAGTAATAACTCTCTAACTGATAAGATTATTATCTTATCAGTTAGAGAGTTTTTATCTGATCACGTGATAAGCGGATAATAGATGACGCTTTTCAAAGCCATTCTATTCCTGTCGAATTAACGGGATTTCTACAGCCTATGTGTTATACCGGTGTATAAGGAATAATTTGCCAAACACCAACATTCGTTCAGCGGATTTGCCGTGAAAGAGTAACAAAAATACATCCATACTCACAAACTTTTGCATTTATAATATTAGTAAGATAAATTAATCTGCCTCTGACATATCAATTGAAATTTTTGTAGTTGTTTCAAACCAGATACTGGGTTCGCATCTGAGAATACCAAGTACTCTCGGAATTCTCTACAAAAAATACATCCATACTCACAAACCTTCACATTTATAAAATAGTAGGACTAAAAAAAACTACTATTATGTTTAAAATTTCAATTCGGGATAAATTTTGCGACACACTGAATCCACCACACGCGTAAATCCGCTTTTGTTTTTAACACGAAAAAACCCCCTTATGGGTACCGCCGCCCGACGGGGACAGGCGACGGTTAAGTCGGACTCGTACCGACTAAAACAACCTGTGTGCTCCACGCTGCTGGTGGCGGGGATAGGGTACCTATGAAGACATTACCCCCATCCCCGCCAGCAGCAACTCTGTACCCCAGATTGCGCCACCTCTAGGTTGGGGCCTCTCTAAAAGTGGCCCTTCCCTCCGCTGGACGATGCATTGGGAACACCAGATGCATCGACCGCCTCGGGGACCTTATGAGACGTTATGGTTTTAGCTCTTCAGCGTCATCGTGATGGGCTGTATATCGGCTAAGGGCTGGTACATCAAGAAGAGCGATGGCAAGGAGTACTGCGTGTACAACGACGACACCAACGCGTGCAATTACGGTGTCGGCATTTCCGTCATAGCCTTCATAGCATGCGTCGGCTTCATTGTCGGCGAGTACCTCTTCGATCAGATGTCTTCAGTGAAGACGAGGAAGCATTATGTATTGGCTGACATGGGATTTTCTGGTAAGTCTATATAGTATTTGCTTTGCTATTTTTTATCAGTTTCTGTCTCGCAAATCAGGTGAGTAGACTAAAGTCTTTCGTTAAAGTGTAAAGAACTCTTTTAACACGTTGTATCTCGATGGAAGCGTTTTTAGTAAAAACTACTTAGAGAAAATTCGAATACTTTTATCGGTTTTTCCCAACCAGTTACACAAGACCTTATAAAACTTATACATCTACAAATTTATACATATCATACAGATTAGGGTTCTCTTTTTTATCGTATGAAAATCCTTTCATTTGTTTTTGAAATTATCACGAAAAACCAAAAGTTAATTCAGTGGGTACAGTTCAAGTAAACTTAGTGTTTATAGAATTGAATGAAAAGATAATAGATTTAGCTAATTCCATCTACCAAATACATATATTACTGATAGTATGGGGATGTTATATAGTTGCATAATAATTTGACCTATTCTATTGGTTTATTATCTTACTTAACCCGATTTTCCCGTGTCAAGTATGCTAAGCGTTGCATACATTAACTAAAATAGTATATAGCGATAGATATATATTTTAATACCTAAACGTGCTCGGCATAATATAGAATGGTAAGGCATTTTATACGATAGCAGAATTATATGCCTTGCCAGTGCTATATATATAATTCATTTTTTAAATGTCGTGAATTTTTACGACTGGTATAAAATGAATGGAAATGTCGCCCAAAATACAAGCGTTGTAAATACATGTATATAGGCGGATAGACTATGTTAAAGTGTTTGATCGGGTAACGTTTCAGTTGTCGGGGGATCGTGAGTTCATATCCCAGGTTCATCCCCACGATAATATAGATTTCTCTATATAGCATCTTCTTATTTATAAAAATAAATGTTTGCCTATATGTCTTTTATAGATTCTGAAACGGCTGGACCGATTTAAATAATTTTTTTGTAGCATGCAATCTTTAGAATGACCCAGCGATGATTTTGTAAAGATAGTGGCGGTCGGAGTTTTTTTTTATGTGCACTTAATTTATCTTTAAAAGCCCAGCGATGCGTTCTGGACACACTACTTTTGTATAACGTAGTGTACATGTATTTAATTATCCCATATTTTTATATACATTTCAAGTTGTGATAACCCAGCTGTAATACTGTTCGTCTCTCTAGAGAATATGATGGGTTCAAATCCCGAGCAGGTACCAATGAGTTTTCTATTAAAACTTAGTTGTCTTATTGATAATTGCAATTTATCACGCACTTTTCGATTAAGAAAAACCATCGCGAGGAAACCAGAATATCTCTACAGAATTTGAGGACTTGTGTAACCTACTGTTAGCGCACACACTATACAATAACACGATATAACAGATTACGACAATTCCCGCTCCGAGAATCGAGATACACTTCTCTTGAATAACTAACAAAGACTGAATGTCACTGAAACGTTTTATCAATAGGAAGACTCCGACGGAAACAACGGCACAGTGCTGCCACCATTTTAATCAAAAAGGGCGCGATACTCTTGTTTCATGACTGTGTTGCTATAAAATACAAAGCGGAAGTCGAAGTCATTGGCGACAATACTACCAATCCGCATTGGAGTAGCGTGGTAGGTTTACCTCGAATCCTTCTCTCCAAAAACAGAAAGCCTTATGCCCAACAGTGGCATAGTAACAGGTTGTTACTATTACTTTTATAAACATTTATTTCTTTTTTACATATGTGTAATCATGATTACTTGGTACTTTTGTAAATGTAGCTTATATTTTAGTTGGACCTAATTAACGGCGCCATGAACTTCAGTGTAATAAAACTGATTAAGTTCAGGTCATATTGGTTGACATTAGGTGGGATTCGTCGGGTACTCAACGATTCAATTAACGGGCGTCAGGGAACTGTTTATTTTGCACTGAGTGGTGCGACTTCGTTTACAACAACTTAAGGGTTTGAGTACCCTCAATAGTGAGAAAATCAATAATATGTTATTTTCTCCCTATTCTCGTAAGGACAGATACTATATACTACCTCAGTGTATAAGCTTTAATTTTGCAAAATTTCATACTCAAAGGCATTACCAGTGAATGTTCGTCAGACAGACATTCGCATTTATCATATTAGTATGTATTTTTGTTTGATATATCCTCAGTGTCTAGTGAAATTTAGAGTTATTTCTCTATCACAATCTATAACTGATATTTGACCCATTTTGTTCCGCTTATATACAGCGGCTCCCGCGACATTTTTAAGGTATTTTGAAAGAAAATACTAGATTGATTATAGAATTAGACGTTACTTTGCGGAAATTCATAATTCCAAAGTAATAATAAAATTATTTTGCTATAATCAGGCAGAGAACATCATCGCGGATTATAGAAAAATAATTTTATTATTACTTTTGTAGAAAATACTAGGTTAAAATAACAGGAAAATCCTGGTTCTTGTAAAAGCAGGTTTCTTAAACCAGTTACTTAAAATGACGATTCGGAAGTCGTAAAAACAATTTAAGTAGTGAATGAGTTGAAATTGAATTTAGATTCGATTTCAATTCGATTTTATTTAGATTATATTAGATTATATGAAGGTTAATTTAAAGGTTTTCAAAGTATTTGAGGTGCACAAGAGAAATACCCCGCTTTGTATATCGACTGATATACAAAGATTGATATACAAAAAGATATGATATACAACATTGATTTGTATATCGCCAGAGTAAGCTATTACAAGGAAAGCGTAGGTTTGAAGATAAAATTGATTTTACTATTTATTAACTTAAGACAAAAGAAACTCAATATCGGCAATTATAACAACCCCATTTCACCGACGGCTATACTTCTGGGGTGAAGCAATAAAACATTAGCCACTTCTACGAGGTGTGTTCAAAAAGTATCGCGAATTTTGAATTTTCGCGAGTTACATATATTCCAATTTCGATTTTTTTGTGGCGTTATGTTGGTACATATGTCTCTCACTTATGCTGACAAGTTGGGCCATTTTGAACGTTCGTTTAATTATTGACAGCTGCTTTGCTTGCACGTGTTTTGGTTCGTCTTCGATTTACCTATTCAAAAAATGGAACAAGGATCGATTTTTGTGTGAAAAACGAAATTAAGTGCGCGGGTGCATTCCGAGTGTGGACTGTGGCATATGGATAAGCTGCTTTGGACAAAAGCAACGTTTATCGGTGGTACAAAATGTTTTTAAAAGGCCGAGAAGATGTGAATGACGAAGAGCGTGCCGGACGCCCGAGCACTTCAACAACAGACGAAAAAATTGATGAATTGAAGAAAATGGTATTGACCAATCTTCGAATCATCGATAGAGAAATTGCTGAGGACCTAGGCATATTGATTGGCTCGTGCCATTCGATTTTAATCGATAATTTGTGAAAAAACAAAAATTGGCTTTTGCACCTCGATAACGCCCCTGTTCACACATGCTGCTTGTACGCGACTTCTTGGCCAAAAACAACAGACCAATGATACCGCACCGTATTCCCCAGATCTGGCCCCCTGTGACTTTTTCTTGTTCCCGAAACTGAAGAGGCCCATGAAAGGACGACACTACGCCACGATTGACGAGATAAAGACGGCATCGAAGGAGGAGCTGAACAAGATACAAAAAAATGATTTTTTGAAGTGCTTCGAAGATTTGTAAAAACGTTGGCACAAGTGTATAATATCCCAGAGGGATTACTTTGAAGGGGACAAAATAGATATTTACGAATAAATAAATAATTTTTGAAAATACACAAAATTCGCGATACTTTTTGAACACACCTCGTATTTTACCGGTAGATCGATAATACAAGTTACCTAACTTAAAGCAAATCTATGAAACAGCAGATATATCCTCCGAGGGCAAACACCTAAATTCAATTTATTGGTTTTTTGAGTTCCTACTAATATTATAAATGCGAAAGTACGCCGTGTGGTATCCGGCTGAATAGAATAGTACCACCCTCATTTCTTACCGAGGTGTCGTAAAAGGCGACTAAGGTAAGTCGACCCGCCGTGTGGTATCCGGCTGAGTAGAATAGACCACCCTCATTTCTTACCGAGGTGTCGTAAAAGGCGACTAAGGTAAGTCGACCCGCCGTGTGGTATCCGGTTGAGTAAAATAGACCACCCTCTTTCTTACCGAGGAATCGTAAAATACGACTAAGGTATGTTGACGTCAGGCAGGCGGCCGGTCGTAAAATACGTAGCCAAATCATATGACAACATGTTTGTAACATGTTGTGCCGACCCCACTTAGAGTGGGATAAGGGCAGGAGGATGATGATTATAAATGCGAAAGTGTGTGAGTAACTTTGTTAATCTTTCACTTTTGTTATCCGTTGAACCAATATCAATCAATTATGGCACAATTATTCCTTATACGCCGGGGTAACATATATAGAAATCCTATTAATTCTAAAGGAATATGATGACATTTAAAAGCGCCATCTATTATCAACGTCATTTTGCCTTATACGAAGAATAAAGCCACATTTCCTATGCTTATACATGGGATATGTGACTTTATTTTTCCATTAGGGTAATTCCAGCACCTTAGGACCTCAATGCCTATCGGTTCTACGTACTTTAAAGCTATATGAGTCTGTATAAAACTTGATATATACGCGTAATATGAACCTGTATGGTTTTGTATAAACTTATGGACTCGTTCTAAAACCAATACGATGCGGCGGCCTTGACCGAATTACGGAGTTTCATCCACTAGAAGATGTAGGTTGCGAACAACTGTTTATGACAATTACAAGTTGAAAGTATTCTCGTATGTAAAGAAAAATTGTCTTTTGAAAATAATCTGTAACGTAATGAATATGTTTATGTCATTACAGAAACAATCTGTTAAAATTACATTATTTAATTTTAAAATATTATTTATTCAAGTAAACTTGTAAGCAAATGCTTTTGAATCGTCAACTCCATTGCTGGTTTGGAAAGGCTGTTTCCTATCGAGAACTAGCAAGAAACTTGGCGGTTCAAAATATATTTTTTGTGCAATTTAGTCACTACTACCTTGTACAGGGTCGTGAATAGCTACTCCACGCATTCTTATTATATAAATAGTAGGATTTCTGTATCAGCCTCCTTTTAATAGTTTTTAAAAACAGCTATAATGGGCAAAGCAAAAATTCATTGCGGAATTTTATTATAGAATCTTATATCCAAATCCAAAAACGACTTACGTACTTTTGCAATGAAACATTATATTTAAATATATATAAATATAATGCAAAAGCTTCGATACGCAACTTTGTATGCCTGGACCTGACCCATAGACTAGAATTACCATTGACTCTAGAGGTCTTGACCTAATCCACCTAGTGATACTGAAAAGAACTGCATAATTTATGAAATTTATTAATAGTAAAGTAACTGCCTGTTACTGTCCCTATATTGGCCTTTTCTCTCCTTATTTGGAAAGAAGGGTTAAAACGTATACCCACCACGCTGCTCTAATGCGGATTGGCAGGCTACACATATACCAGAAATTTACTAGATTTGCAAGTTTCCTCACGATATCTTCCTTCGGCGTGTGATAAATTGCAAATATTAATTAGGCATATAAAATTAAAAAGAAAACTAATTGGAACGCGCTTATAATTAGTAATTACTAATATATATAAATAATTACTTTTACTTGTTACTTTGAATGTCCTTTGTATCTTTGTTATATTATTAAAAATTACTGTCAATTTTCAGCGTTCTGGGCGTTCCTGTATTTCGTGGGCTTCTGCTACCTTGCCAATGCTTGGGGTAAGACGGAGATCCCACCGATGGGCACCGCAAACAACATGCAAGGCGCCATAGCCTTTTGTTTCTTTTCTATATTCGCTTGGGTGAGTTTTGGTCCCACAGTGAATTTTCTTGTGAACAAATACTATGTAGCTAAATCCTGTATCTTAAGAAGATATATGCATTATTATAGAATAGAAATATACAATTTTATAGACTAATTGTTTAACTCAGTCCTCGTCGAAGTACAAGGGCGCGGAGGTAGAGCGAGAACGTCGGTACCTCAGTTTTACATTTAGTTTAGCTTAATTGCTGTCCTTATATATTACTTGCTTTTATCCACAACTTCGTTTGCGTGGACTGTTGTCGCGTGATGGGTTGAAAAAAGATGGCGCTTTTCAATGTCATCCTCATCATCATCATCATCTTCCTGCCCTTATCTCACTCTAAGTGGGGTCGGCACAACATGTTATAACCATGCTGTCACATGATTTGGCTACGTTTTTACGACCGGCTGTCTGCCTGACGTCGACTTACCTCTGCCGTATTTTACGACACCTCGGTAAGAAAGAGGGTAGTCTATTCTACTAAACCGGATATCACACGGTGTGTCATCTTAACCTTAGTCGTCCTTTACGACACCTCGGTAAGAAATGAGGGTGTTCTAGTCTACTCAGTCGAATACCACACGGCGGATCGACTTACCTTAGTCGCCTTTTACGACACCTCGGTAAGAAATGAGGTTTGTCTATTCTACTCAGCCGGATACCACACGGCGTTTCAAAGTCAGCCTATTCCTGTAGAATTAATAGGCTTTCCTATATGTTATCCCGGTGTATTAAGAATATTTGTGCCAAATTTCATTGATATGGGTTCGGATTCGCCCGTGAAAGAGTAACATACATCCATACTCAAAAACTTTCGCATTTATAATAATAGTGGGATAGGATAGTTGCATAGGATAATATGCATAAAGTACCTAAAGGCAGTGCATTTAATGCCTTTTGTGGTGTACTTAATTTTATTTAACGTTTAAATGGCGTTTTAACGTTTAATTTAACGTTTAAATAACGTTTGACTGGCCCGTTAGCATTGTGGGTAGTGACCCTACCTTCAACGCCGCGGGTCGCGGGTTCGATTCCCGCCGAGACCCAACATGGTCTATAAATGAATTTGTTGGTCTTTGAGCCTGGGTGTATATTTGTATTTAAGTATGTATTTAGAAATATATATGTATATATTCACCAGTTGTCTGTCTACCATAACACACGTATTAAGTTACTTACTTTGGGGACGGAAGACCGTGTGTGTAAGTGTGCCATATATTTATTTATTTATTGAATTTATTATAATCATCATCCTCCTGCCCTTATCCCACTTTAAGTGGGGTCGACACAACATGTTACAAACATGTTGTCATATGATTGGCTACGTATTTTACGACCGGCCGCCTGCCTGACGTCAACATACCTTAGTCGTATTTTACGACTCCTCGGTAAGAAAGAGGGTGGTCTATTTTACTCAACCGGATACCACACGGCGGGTCAACTTACCTTAGTCGCCTTTTACGACACCTCGGTAAGAAATGAGGGTGGTACTATTCTATTCAGCCGGATACCACACGGCGTAATTTATTATAATATGTATATTATATTATTCCAGGTGGCGTGCGCATTCTTCGCCTTCCAACGGTTCCGTATGGGAGCTGATGCGGCTTTCGCGCCGGCTTACGAAGTAGAGGGCACAGTAGGAAGCCCTGGATCCTTCCCAGCTTACCCCGGGGCACCCGACCCCCAGCCAGCTTACAGCGACCCTCCGTTCTCGCAACAACACTCTGGCGGTAAGTAGATGTTATAAAATGAAAGAGGTTGAGTTTGCTATCACTAACACACTACTGTGTGCTTGGTGGTAGTTTTTTAACCTACTTGAACGTTTTAGTGTGCGTCCACACTGAATTTAAAAAAAATTCAAAAATTAAAGCGCGGTGACTTGGGCCTTAGCTGTTCGCGGCGAACGGTGGCGTGTGGTGGCCACAGTTACGCGCGAGCTTTGTAGCAATTCGGCGTATATCAGGTCTTTCAAACTATGAACGAGGATTAGATATTTTTATTAGACAATCCGACCCTGAGATGGGAGGTGTTGAACATAACAGTTGGTGCGCATCAAATTAAAAAAAATCAAAAATTATATGAAGGATTCAGATTATGACCTAATAATAGTTCACTCGTTTGCCAGTGCCAACATTTGAACACTTGAAGTAAATAGGGCACTAAGTACCTAAAAATTAAAATTCGAAAAAAGTATACAATTTGGTTCTAAAAGGCTTGTAGAACCAAATTGCATACTTAGTTCGAATTTTAATTTTTAGGTACTTAGTGTCTTATTTACTTCAAGTGTTCATTTGACTACATCCTAAGTAAAATATCACCAAAGAATATAGGTTAGATCTAAACCACCTATCATCATCCTCCTGCCCTTATCCCACTCTAAGTGGGGTCGGCACAACATGTTATAAACATGTTGTCATATGATTTGGCTGAGTTTTTACGACCGGCCACCTGCCTGACATCAACTTACTTTAGTCGTATTTTACGACACCTCGGTAAGAGAGGGTGGTCTATTCAACTAAACCGGATACCACACGGTGGGTCAACTTACCTTAGTCGCCTTTTACGACACCTCGGTAAGAAATGAGGTTGGTCTATTCTACTCAGCCGGATACCACACGGCGGGTCGACTTACCTTAGTCGCCTTTTACGACACCTCGGTAAGAAAAGAGGGTGGTACTATTCTATTCAGCCGGATACCACACGGCGTATCTAAACCACCTATATGGTGATTAATTATACGACTATTTTGCGACAAATGTGTAATGTAAAAATGCGCATACGCCGAGCGATAAGTACGAACAGGTTGCGGAAACTATTGATGATATATTTTTAACAAAAATAAATCTATAGTCCGTCTTAATAGACTTTGCACTGTCATGAGATCGGAATGTACGCGGGTGAAACCGCGGGATATTACTAGTTTCAAATAATTTTGTCCTCTAATTTTGTTCCAGGAAACATCGATTACACTGCACCAACGTATTAAACTGATTTACCTTTGACTTCACCTTTCGTGATTTTATTTAATTAAAACTAAGTTGTAATTAACACATATATTGTTTTTTTTTTGTATAATATACAATATAATGCGTCATTTTTAAATCCAGACAAGCGTTTATCTTTGGATTTTACATCCTATCCTATTAATATTATAAATGCTAAAGTTTTTGAGTATGTTTGTTGCTCTATCACGGCCAATACGCTGAATCAATATCGATGAAATTTGACACAAATATTCCTTATACACAGGACTAACATATAGTTATAGGCTATAGAAATCCTGTTAATTCTACAGGAATAGGATGACATTGAAAATCAATCTATAAAGTCCACGTTAAATCCACGCACACTAAGTTGCGGGTAAAAGCTAGTATCTATATAAATAATAGAAT
The DNA here is from genome assembly GCA_947086495.1 of Morpho achilles. NCBI lineage: Eukaryota > Metazoa > Arthropoda > Insecta > Lepidoptera > Nymphalidae > Morpho > Morpho achilles. The sequence continues at coordinate 13,623,361 of CAMTZB010000013.1, forward strand.
AAGGGAATATATATGTCACCTTAAAATACATAGGACAAATTAATGATGTGTTAATTATAACTTACTAAGTTACATCGTCCAGTTGTTTTACTTATATTACTTTTAAGCACCGAATATATATTTTTTTAATTTTATTTTAATAACGGTTTCGAATATATAATTTAAGGTGTTATTATTTTTAGAAGTTTGTTCCACCATTATTTGGGAATTATTTGGGACTTCTAAAGTCATGAAATGTTTTTTGACTTTTTAGTAAAACGTATTTTTGTCGTATTTGTAGGGTTACCATATCTCTGTATTTCATTTTCCCGAATTTCGACTATAATGGTGAACAGATTGTTAATCTTAATTATACATGTGTATAATTTATTATTATCAATATTATTTATTGTTTTTTTTCTATTGAACCTAAATACATAAACGTTTTGCTTCACAGTACCTGCATTTAGGTATATCGACAATATCGCTCGTATTGTATAATAAAAATGTTTATATTATCATGTAAATATCCTCGTAACACATAAATATTTATACATATTTAATTGTATTATTTTCGTGATCTGTTATTGTGATAATTTTTCTTTCACGATTACTTAATCGTTACCATTTTCATACGTGTGCCATATATTATTTAGGTATAGCGTGTTATTTTAGATCATTCGTCATTACAAAGTTTAACTAAGCTAAAAGTTAAATATTTTCAGTGTGGTTTAGACTTTACTGTAATATATATTTCATAGCTTGATCTAGTGTAATAATGTCACGAAAACTTTAAAATTATAAAATGTAGCATCCACTAGTAATTTCATAATATTTTTTGATCAAAGTACCGTATTAATTGGCATATATATTTCAAAATTATTTTTTAATTTGACATATAAATTTACTAACATACCTAAATATAAATAACATTATACTATAATTGTTTGCTACGTTGTAATTTTAGATACAATATTTATAAACGTGTCTTTGAATAATAATTAAATAATAAAACTAAAGTAAATTTTAAACTGCATATCGGCATATATTTTTCATTATCTTAGATTAAAAATGTTCGTAACCAAAACTCTTAACTAAGGTTAATGTGCAATGTTAAATTTAGATATATTAGCTGTTAATGAAAAGCTTTGCTGTGTTACCATGTAGGTGTAATATTATAAATGTTATAAACTTAATATTATTAAGAAATTTGATTATATTGAATAATACAAGTTCCGACTGAGATGTTTTTGATAATTGGTGTAACATATTACAGTTGGGAAAATGGACATGTTTTATGAAAAATCCGCTTATCATTAAATATCAAAAAATTGACAATTAATATATTCATATTTGTCATAAACGATTTATTTTTCTATGGGTCCATATGAGAAACTTAAAATAACATCGCATCCGACATTGTAAAACAATACGCAAATAATCACCTCCAAGGAAAGAGTATATTTCTTCTTCTTTCTCTTCCTTTAGATTTCTCTCTTCTATCTTTTGATTTATCTTAGAGGGAATAGCGCAACCGAACTTAAAACGAGTACAGCTATTAAAAAGAATATCGTTATATCAATTCGCTTATACAGAATTATACGTTATATATAACGTATAATTTTGTCCTTGTTATATGACGAGTATTATGGTTCACCTATAATGAACAAACTTCGAGTATTAAAATCATTTAAGGCGAATACAGTGGCTGTAATATTTTGGTATAATCAAATATCTTAATATCTACGAATATTCAACATTTATCTTTGGAAGTAGTTCAGTATTATTATAATATTAGTTAGAATACACGGAAAAACGCGTTCGAAAAATCTCAGTATTTTTAAAAGTTCGTAGGGCTATATTATTCTCATATTTTAATTATTTGGTTTATTTTTTATTTTTAAATTATTAATAAAAAATTATTTAATGCTGTGATAAAATATTTATTAACAAACATAATTGACGACTAATTATTTTTGGTGTACTATGTAATAATATCGTAAGACAGAAATTTTGAGACCGTATTTAATACCATAGTGCTTACTCTAGAGAAACAAAAATAACCAAAGACAATGGTTGGTTTTTATTATTCTTAAGGGTTATAAAAATCGTGATTTATTCATATTGGTGATAAGAATCTACGTATTGATAATAACGTAGTAGTGCAAAAATTATGATAGTATCATTTTGCTATAATCCGCGTTTGTTTAGAAAATCTTTGTAATATTTAAGTGTAGGAAGCAAAAATCGTTCAGTTATCTTATACAAGCAGGATTAATTGGTATGGTATTGATGTACGTTTGTTACACTGTCACTGATGAAACTTGGCCCAATTATTTCTTATCCACTGGGATAGCATATAGGCTTTATAAATCCTGTTAAATCTATAGAAATAGGATGACATAGAAAAGCGCCATCTATTATCAACCTACCACGTGACAACAGTCCACGCGAACGAAGTTGCGGGTAAAAGCTAGTTCCTTATAATTTAAGAGCATTTCGCAGCAATGAGTAAATTTTGCAAACGCTCGATTTCCACAATACTACACTAACCATGTTAGGTTTACAAAAAGCGCGCCAAAACATACTCGTATTGACTAAAATATTTTCTCAAATCAGAAAAAAGAAAGGATGAATGGAATAAAAATAACTATTCGGTTTACAACAATTATCCTCTCTGTATCAAATACAAATTGATACAACGCTATCATAAGCGAATAAATAATTCGCCCTTTCCTATTCTCGGCGATGCTTCTGCGCTCGCCCGTCTTATCGGTGACGCTGTCAAAGCCATTAGGGCTAACAGCATTAGTCATATTCGAAAAAAAAAGCTCTTTCCGAAGAATAAAGTCACATTTCCAAATGCTTATTCTTTGCGAAGATAAGCATTTGGAAATGTGACTTTAGGGCGAATTATGTGATTGTTACGACGTTATTTTATAAGTTTATTAAAATTATTATCCCTGTCACAATGACCCACGAATACATTTAAAAATATTTAAAAACGCTTCTCATTTCTCTGGTAAGATATATTTTTTTCTTACTATCGTGAACATAGCAGATGTGAATGCTATAAAGTTGGGAAAAATTAAATATCAATAATCTAAAAACTACATTTCTCTAGTATTTGTTAAGATGAATAGCTTATATGATATTTTTATAATTAAGCTTCTCGAATAAATGATATCTCTTTAATAGTGAATATATTGTGTATCGCTGGACGTAAATGTATCACGTTGTAGGATCGCTTTATTTTATTGTTTAACCAATTAAATACGCTTAATTTAAAACAATAATACATTGTATGCAATAATAAAATCTTACCAAATTCGATCGTTTCCCGTCGATAATTTGTCTTATATGTATAGCAAGGTATGGGTAGATATAGGTTGAACCCTAGAAGAGCATTTCGTCGTTTGGTAAATCGACAATCGTCCAGGGTAAACTGGTCAGCTTCGCGGAAATAGGTGTTTTACAAAGTCGTTCCCAAAAAAATGTTATCCCGCTCGGAAATTCTACACTAAATAATAGCCCATATATATATATTTTTTAATATTCTTTATTCAAATAAACTTGTAAACAAGTGTTTTTGAATCGTCAACTCTACCGCTGGTTCGGAACTGTTCCTACCGAGAAGAGCCAGCAAGGAACTCGGCGGTTGCTCTTTTAAAAATATAATTCTTAATATTATTTACATTAAGTCGTTAATGTCTTGTACAGGTTCAAAGAGAGATTATTGCTCAACAAACTCCTCTATCTTCCAATGAAAGTTGAAATTAAATAATCTGTTTTGCTATTCCAGAGTATGTACTATTAATGGTATCTTTCTCAAAATTTACACTATTCGTAAAATACCGTTTGAAAATTTGTTCCGTAGAATTTGATAAAATCGATTACATACAGACAGCTTTTGGGGACTTTGTGCAATGTGGTTGCATTGAAAATTTTAGAATGTACGCATATAACATTCCAAAATTCTACTATCACATAATTCAATGAAAAGTTTAAATAATTAAACATTTGGTTCTTTTTAAGACCTCTTAAAGGAAAATAGGTCCAAAAATTGGTGTATTTAATTGGTTTAACAGAAACTTTGTCGCGATTCACCAAAAAACCTAAGTCGTAGAGGTATTAAAATTATTTAGATGTAGCTATTTATATATTAGATCTGTTCTGATAATAATGATATCTAATACTAATCATTAAAAATTAAATACACAAAATTGTAATAAGTGTTAAATATTATGCTAAAGTTCGATGTTCGGTGACCTAATGTTGTTGTGCATAGTAATAGGGTTTAAATATATTGTCAAATAAACCGATTTCTGAAGTGAATTATGTTTGTAAGTAAGTCACTTAATGTTCTATTGGAATTTCTTTATACATCGTCGAAAGTGCTAAGAGATTTTCCAACCTTGTTCCAATTTTTAACAATTCATTCATCATTATCGTAAACAAAGCTTAATATAAACTAAAAATTATTTAATTGCGCGTGTATTTCGTCACTCTTATATAAGAGATTTCAGAAATAAAATAGGTATTTGGTAAGCAAATACAACGCTCTCGTCGCTAGGCGTCTTTGTATGTATTGGACAAATTCAGGTGTGTCTGAATGCCGAAATGATGCATGTTCTATAATTTGCAATATTGTCAGAAGATATTTCTCAATCAAATCAAACTAATCTTTATTCAAATAAGTTCTTTCAACAACTTTTGCGGCGTCAAGGATCAATGTGATTAATGAAGCTACAACTGGTTCGGAATGTTGCTCTTACCTAGAAGACCCAGCAAAAAACTCGGCGGTCAATCTTTTAAACATTTTCAATTTACATTATTAAACCGCAGTCTTGTATGAAATTGAACGGCTTATTTAATCCAGGCTTATCATACAAATAATCTTAAATTTTGTACAATGCTTTACGTATAAGCATATTTATTACTTAATTTAAACCTTTCTGTAGACAGCTCTAGTATGTATAGTGGAATTATTTATTATACAGCGAAAACTAAAAGTTAATTCTAAAATATATGTATAATGTGATTTTATTGAGACGAAGTAAAATAAAGTTGAATCTCTATCTAATCGTGGACGCTGTTAATTTTTTTTATTTAGCTTATGCTATTAATGTGACATTATGGAGAGATAGCCGCCTTTATTTTTATCTTTATTATGTTAACTTCCATAGTTGTAAAATCGCAAATGTAATTCACTTCTGAATGTTGTATTTATTCTTTGATGTCCTATAATACAAATTTAAAGAATAATTTATAATTTTAATTGTTGGACTACATATAATAAATAATGTTTTGATATATGAAAAAACTAATTGATTGAGAAATCTCTGTGTGTGAAGTTCAGCATTAAAATTATAGACTCTATAGTTAAAATTTACCGAATATTTATGGATAACCATTTTATTAAATATAATTATTACTTTTTGCGTAAATTAAACCATATATCGAAAATGGAATGTTATGAAATGTCGTATATAACTCGGTTTATACGTATTAAAATTAAATGAAAAAAAAAACAATTGCATTCTTCAAATTAAAATTAATGTATAATTTACACGCACAATAAATATGTAAAAAATGTGTGTAATAATTCTATTTAATACTATGTTATTGCTTTGTAAAAAGTTGGTAATGGAAATAAATTGAAATATTAGATATGCGTCAACAGTGTTTTATTTTATCCCTGTAACTAGCGGTACCGCCCGCTTGTAAAGATTAAAACCGTAATATAGTCTTTTGATAACCATAAAAATGGTTAAAGTAGGTTAACCTTAAAAGCTACATATATGCTGTCCGGGACTTTTATTTAAAACTTTTAGAGGGGAACAATATTGTTATACTATAACGAATCATTCTGGCCCGCGTGCCGGTCGCCGACGCCGACTTCCCGCGCGTCTTAAGGGACACACCCTCTCGGGGTGAAGGGGTTGAACAATAATTTACCCCGAACCGACCGGCCCTGAGACAGTCCGCTTCCACCGCCACTCGACGTCGTACCAAATTGGCGTCCCAACTGTTGGCCCGAATGCCACAGTACTTGTGTTACGATTACTCTTACTCGTAAGAGTAACTTATAGTGTGTGTATCTCTAACTCGTGTCTATATATTGGTATCAGAATGCCAAGAACACGCAGAGTCTCCAACAACGATGATGTCAACGACAGCATCACGCTGTCCAGCGAAAATTTCAACGCCCTATTGTCAACAATCCGGCAGTCGAACGCTGAGTTCTTCGAGCGTATGCTTGAGCGCCAGTCAGCCTTTATGTCATCTCCGACCGTTCAATCACCGGCGTCAGCGTCGAGCGCGGCGGAGAGAACGGGCAATTTCTCGACCTGTACGAGCAGATTCTCCGGGGCGGTAAATGAAAATATAGTAACATTCATCGATGCCATTGAGGCTTTTAAAGAATGCACAAATATTTGCGACGAAGTGGCAATTAGGGGCATGTCAATGCTCCTTACCGGTGAAGCAGCAACCTGGTGGCAGAGTATACGCGCAGAGGTTAAATCCTGGGACTCGGTAATAAAATACCTAAGGGATGCGTATGGCGACCGGCGCCCCGAATACAAAATTTATCGGGAATTATTTCGTGCTGAGCAAAGGGATGACGAACGAACGGACATCTTCGTAGCGAAGAGCCGAGCTCTCCTTTCACGCCTACCCACTGATGACCTCTCCACCAAGGTACAAATTGATTTAATTTACGGCCTTTTGCATAGAAAAATTCGTAAAAGATTACGTCGCGACGAGGTCAGTAATTTTGCAGAACTGCTGATGAAATCTAGAATAATAGAAGATTCCATAAACGAGTCAACAAAGCGAGAATCGCACAACTCCGCATCTATTGCTTCCAATATAAAACGCAATGCATACGAAGCTACCACTCGACCGGCAACGTATACTACACGTTCGAGAAACTTCGCTCCGAAATCGGTCGTATATGACGAGCAAACTGCGGGCGGTCAGCCGACATCTGGAGTGCACGTTTTTTTTTCGAATATGACTAATGCTGTTAGCCCTAATGGCTTTGACAGCGTCACCGATAAGACGGGCGAGCGCAGAAGCATCGCCGAGAAGAAATGGATAATACAAGCGGGTACATTACAAGCACCCGCCCTACAGGGGGCGTCGCCTTAAGGGTGTCTCCTGCGAGACCGAACCTCGGCTTAAGGCGGCGCGTTTTTGGAGGGCTGCATCTAATAAATGACTTGGAAGAAGTCTGCGTCACGGCGGCCGCGGCAGAGGGCTGCGGCCGCTTGACACAAGCAAGCGGGGACCTCGTCTTCGCCGGCGAAGACGCTGTTTGTGTAAATGTAGTGTGTGTATCTTGTTAGATGCTGTTATAGCATCGTCGGGGTCGTTAAGGACGCTCTTCGGGCGCCTGTGAATCTTATTGGGGTGCCTGAACACCTTATAGTTGGACGCGGCCACTATAAGGGGGTTTGGGTGGATGGACGCTTTCTCGAAGTAAGTCGTCGAGAATCGTCTGAAAAGATCGGCTATCGTGGGTAGGTCGAGATCTCTATGGAGGTTCACGTTGCGCACGAACCACGGACAGCCAGTGGCTGTACGCATGAATCGATTTTGAAGTGTCTGCAACGGACACAGTCGTGATTTCGGGACGTGCGCGAACGTGACGCTCGCATACGTCATGATGGGTCTGATGCAAGTTTTGTAAAGTGTCACTTTGTTGCGAAGTGACAGTTTACTTGCCTTGCACAGTATCGGATTGAGGCGTCCCAAGGCGAACGCTGCCCGGTTACGGACAACGCGGATGTGTCGGATGAAGGATAGGGTAGGTTCGAGGATGACACCTAAGTATTTGACTTCCTTTTGCCAATCTATGTATTTGTTGTAAATGGAGACTCTAGGGGGCGTCCGGATGAAGTCCATGGCTCTCCTAGATCTCGCAAAGAACATTGCTGCGCATTTATCGGGATTTATTTCGATTCTCCACCGGCGGAACAAGCTTCCGAGCTGGTTGGTTGCTCTTTGGAGCCTATCATTAATAGTAATGGGATCTCTACAGGTAGTATAAATTGCGGTATCGTCCGCGAACATGGCTAAGTGGGTGACTGCACTAGTTTTAGTGGAGAATCGTGGGATGTCGCTCGTATAGAGCGAGTATAGGAACGGTGCGAGTACCGAACCTTGGGGGACTCCGGCGCGTAAGGTGCGTCTTGAGGAGAGCGCGCCATCAATACGATATCTAAATGAGCGATTAGTAAGATAATCGCGAATGATAAGAATGAGTCTATCGGGGATTCCTAGGTTCGCGAGTTTGTATATTAAACCCGCATGCCATACCTTATCGAAGGCTTTGGCGACATCGAAGAAGACAGTACCGGTGTACCGTTTTTTGCCGAAGCCATTGAGGACGGCTTCGGTAAGTCGGTGTACTTGTTGTACCGCGGTGTGTTTGGCGCGGAAGCCGAATTGCTCATCCGGTATGAGCTTCATCGACTCCATGAACGTTATGAGTCTAGCGAGGATTACTCGCTCGTAGACTTTCCCTAAGCTGTTGAGCAGACTGATGGGTCGATAGCTGCTCGGGAGATTACTGGGTTTTCCCGGTTTACGAATACCTATTACTATTGCTTCCTTCCATTCGTCGAGGAAGGAGCAACCTAACAGGAGGGCATTGAAAATCAATACTAATAGGTTTATGAGTTGGTCGGGGAGGCACTTGAGTGCTTTGTTGGATATGGAGTCGGGGCCTGGGGACTTGCGGGTCTTCAGGTTTTGGATAATGGAACGGACTTCCTCTCCGGTGGTGGGAGTAAGCGGCTCGCTTTCGGGAGCCTTCGCGGATATCCTAGCCGCCGCCATTTCCACTTCCGAGTGGAATTCGGCGTGTTCGGGATGACTGGGGTTATTTGAACATTGTCCCTCAAGACTGTCAGCCAAGCATTCGGCCTTATCTATGTCGTCAAAAGCGACCGGACGGTTTAAACGTAACAATGGAGGTGTAGCTGCACACTGGTCTCCTCTCAGGGATTTCGCCAGTTTCCAGAAAGCCAGATGACTCGGCGAGATCTCTGAGAGTTTGTTGTCCCAGGCGGACTGACGGTTGAGGCTGAGTTTTTCTCTAACCTCTCTTTTTTTTTAAGTCGCCGGAGAGTTCTCCGGTTATCGTCTGTCGGGTATGCGTCATGGGCCCTAGTGGCGGCACGTTTACGTCTAAGTAGGTCGCGCAGGTCGTCCGGTAGTCTCCCACGACCGCGGTCGTCGGGGACTTCCTTGGAGCAACGCTCGAGTGAGTCTGTTATATGTTTCGTAAGGTGGGTAACAGCGAACTTGGCACTATCCACGGAGTCTATCTTGTCAGGAATTTGATCTAGGTGGTCTGAGTTTAGGGACTGGAGTTTCCCGCCTAATTTACTCCAGTCGATTATCGTTTTCGTGGGAGGGGTCGTGGAGGTAGATTGCCCTAACTGAATTAGAACCGGACGGTGGTCCGAGTCTAATTCATGCAGGACTTCTATAGAATGTAACTGGAGAGCTACATTTTTGAATATGTATATATCTAACACATCTGCTCTGTTTGGATCCCCGTTAGGCGGGTATCTGGTGGGCTGGAGTGCACGCCGGCGCCTCATCGCCGCTTGCGCGGGAAGAGCGCGCGCCGGTCGCTTCGTCTTCAAGGCAAACACGACCGTATTGTGTTTACTGCAAGCATCACGGACATCAACGCGAACAGTGTCGTAAGTTAGCTGCCAAGGGTGAAAAAAAAGTTTTACCTGAAATCATTTCATGTTATAAATGTGGGTCTAAAAATGTTACTCGTGAACAGTGTATGCAGTGTAATGACGAACAAAAATTTTATAGTGTCGATGTTTTTAAACAAAATAAGGATGTTGAACGACCATCCGATTATTATGATTTTTCTGTATCGGAATATTTTAGTACTAATAATAACTTTTATACTAATAGCAGTAAGAATATTTTTTGTAATTCGTATAATCATGAGCCACGTCAAAATGACGTTTGTAGTACTTATTTATATAATTTTCAAAATGATATTTCTGTTCAGACTAATAATGACTTTTTCAGTATGGATGATATATATAAAAATATTAAGAGCCGTAGCGCTACATCTTACTTAGGCAAGGTACACTCCGGTGAGAGGTCCGTTAGGGAATCTCGTTTTGTTTCGAGAACTATTTTTGAAATTGAGATTTTAGGCTCAGTAGGTACCGCTGTAGTCGACACCGGGGCTAAGCATTGTATCGCGGGAAATACGCTATATGCTCTCCTTCTACGTAAGGGCCACCCCCTGAAACCGACGCGAAGACGTGTTAAGCTTGCTGATGGTGATATTCGTGAACTGGACGTGTTCATAACCACTCTTAACGTGCGCTTAGAGAAGAAAGCCATTATGACTTCCTTTCTTATCCTCCCTGAAGCACGTAACAATGAAACGTTGCTTGGGATGGATTTCCTGCTTGCGGCGAAAGTGGTCATGGACTTTCATCGGCAGTGTTGGTATTTCTCTAACAACTTCCATGCCCAGCATAACATGCGTTTTGAATCCTCTTCACCACCAGATCTTACGAGTGTGTTTGCTAATGTACTCAGGGACGATGAAGGTACTATTTTGAATCCACCTGATCGAGGCTCTTTGACCCGACTGTTGGATGACAACGCGGACATCTTCGAGCAAGGGGGAGAGCAAACTCCTTGTATCGAGCACCGCATCGAGACAGGTGAGCTCCCTCCTATTTTTGCACCTCCACACCGATTGAGCCCAGGCAAAGCAAATGTAGTAGCAGATACGCCAAGTAGACCCATATGTTCTGATCGACCTAGTCAGGTATACGAAGTCGGTGATAAAGTGCTCGTCCGATCTCACGTCCTAAGCCAAGGAAGGAAAGGACTCCGATCTAAATTTGTTCCCAGACGAGAGGGGCCATACAAAATTACCAAGAAGGTTAGCCCAACAACTTATATTATTTCGCCGGTAGGAAACCCCGAAGATCCTCTAGGGAAGTACTATTCGCAGGATTTAACACCATTTGTGGACGTTGGTTCGCATAAGGACGAACCACCTAATCCTGTCGTACCTAAGAGACGTCGCGGACGCCCGAAGCGCGAGGGCATTGAGCTAGTCCAGGAACGAGGTCGTTCTCCTTCACTAGAGGGGGAGTATATAACGAATCATTCTGGCCCGCGTGCTTACGGTCGCCGACGCCGACTTCCCGCGCGTCTTAAGGGACACACCCTCTCGGGGTGAAGGGGGTGAACAATAATTTACCCCGAACCGACCGGCCCTGAGACAGTCCGCTGCCACCGCCACTCGACGTCGTACCAAAATACATGATTTTTGAAAAATATATTAAATGCTTGACCGTTATTAGAAGCTTAAATATGAGATAGGCACACCTGGTTTTCCGTCGTATTTTACCTCTCTTTCTACCCAAATATCTCTGTCTCCTTTCCGTCTAGTAAACTTGTGCAAATTCTGTGTTGGTAAAATTTTTTAACTACCTTCAGTGATTATTGTGTTAAATCCAGCACGTAAGTTGCACATTATTTTTATGGTTAACGGTGTTACCGTTCGTTATTTCTTTAAGTAAAATTTTATTTTTCTGCCCTTTTACGTGTTATTTTTTAGAATAATGAATCCTTACATGTGTTTCTGTAATGTATAACGATAGCATAATCCTGATGAATTGAGAGTGTTAATCTGTCGGTACGAATTCACAACGCGATATCCGGCGTTTAATCTCTATTAGTAATTTAAAGCAAACACTTTGTATTAAGGATAAATTAACTGTTTGATAATGACTAATTTTTGTCAGACATTAGTTGCGATATAGAACAATCGACAAGTTCGATACTACAGTGATTCGAATCATGGCGTACCTAATTTAACGTTTAATCAATCAATCCTCCTGTCCAATCCCACTAAGTGGGGTCGGCGGTAAGAAGGAGGGTGGTCTATTCTACTAAACTGGATACCACACGGTGGGCTAACTTACCTTAGTCGCCTTTTACGACACCTCGGTAAGAAATGAGGGTGGTACTATTCTACTTAGCCGGATACCACACGGCTATTAATTTGACATTAAATGTTTTAATTAAAATAAAGAATCCCGTTATACCTGCCGTGCTTGCGACCTATGTTCAATGGTTCGGCAGCGATATGTGAACCAATGTATATCGATACACAAAAATGGTATAATCATCCACCCGGATTCTAGCTTGAAGCACTAAATTGCGTCAGTTAGCATACTCTGATAAATCCTATACCTACTTCTTTAACGTTAGGTGTTTAAAAGCAATAAGAGATTGTTCTATTCAATCTTAAACATAAGAGACATAAAAGTTCAGGTACATTCTATTTAGTTGTAAGCATTTAATAGAGACGTTTTACCTGAAATAAAACGCTAACTTACTTTTTTTTTGCGAACACTAACTAAGGCTGTTAGCCGTGAAGGCTTTGACAGCGTCACCGAGAGAGTGGGCGAGCGCGGAAGCATCGCCGGGGGTTGAGGTGCTGGGAGAGCGGGTCTCGAGAGAGGCCCGCAACATCCTGGGAGCGGTGCCTTCAGGGTGCCTCCTGTGAGGCCGGACCTCGGCTTAAAACTTAAAACGACGCGTTGTGGAGGACTGTATCGCTAACTTAAAGCTTACTTTTTATAACTTCCTGGTGCATAATGAGACGCAATGATCCACAAAGAGTCGCTGACTGGCTAGCGTCACCCGCCATGTTCGGTGAAAAGGGGGAAAGAGGCCTTCCTTTTTCTGTCTCCTTAGACAGAGATAATTGAGTAGAAAGAGAGGTAAAATATGACGGAAAACGAGGTGTGCCTATCTCATATTAAAGCTTCTAATAAGGTAGGTATTTAATAAGCGTTTTATTTCAGGTAAAACGCCTCTATTTTGATAACCATAAAAATGGTTAAAGTGGGTTGACCTTAAATAATTAATATATGCTGTCGGGGACTTTTATTTATAACTTTTAGAGGGAAACAATATTGTAATACATGATTTTTTAATAACTATCACCGTTTACTCAGCACATGCAAGGAAAGCTTTAATTTTTGCCGCTTTCGTACTATTTTTTATTGCTGTTCCTCTCCTCTGATGCGTGATATTATAAACCTTTCCTTGGTAAATGGACTATCTTACAATGAAACAATTTTTGAAATCGGTCCAGTAATTCCTGAGATTAGCGCGTATCTTATACCTGAGTCATTGTATCGTATTTTTATTACTAAATGTATGAAAATTTAAAAGTAAAATAGTGTAACAAATTCAGCTCTAGAAATCATCACTTACTATAATGTATAATAGGAGCACTATTATACATTATAGTAAGTTATAGTATAGTAAGTTAAAGTAAGTTACACAACTTACTTTTGTGGAGGTACTTCTACAAAAATTTGGTGTTTTTTCGAGTTTTTGAAAACCAGGCGAACTTTCTCGGTTGGTGTTAGTTTCCTACCATGCTCTTGCAACGACATCCATATCTGGTCAGACATTTACAAGTTAATAAACCTCTTTTATCCTATCCTAACTTGGGTGTACTAGTATTGTATTAATATAGTAATTAAGGCAAATAGAATTAATACGTGTTTTTATGCGCATTTCACAGTCTGTGATATTCTCAATTTCGTCTAATGACACTAAACATTACCAGTCATTACAATGATGTCCACATTTAAATGCTCGTAGTATTTAATGGGAACCACGCTGTGTAATATCCAGCTGAACAGACCACCCTCATTTCTTACCGAGGTGTCGTAAACGGCGACTAAAATAAGTTGACCAACCGTGTGATATCCGGCCTAGTAGAATAGGCCCTTTCTTACCGAGGTGTCGTAAAATACGACTAAGGTAAGTTGACGTCAGGCAGGCGGCCGGTCGTAAAATACTTACCCTAATATTTGACATATTACCCGACCCGTACTTAAAATGGGATAAGGGCAGGAAGTAGTTAGTATATTAAGTGATCGACTCTTTTGTCTATTATGTCAAGATATATTAAAAAAAATGAACGATAAAGTCAGTTTACGAGTAGTATTAGATCAGTGTGCGTAGTGCGAGTTTTTCAACCTACTCGATCCCGTTAGCGTAACGCCAATTTGTATGACGCTGCAACAGCGACATCTAGTGATTGCTATACATATTACAAATTTCGCCATAAAAATTGCGTTAAGCTAACGCGATCGAGTAGGTTAAAAAAACTCGCACTAAGCACACAGATACATTTGCACTTACTCCGGAGTTTTTTTGTCTATCCTTAAGGGCAGTATTTGCCAACCCCACTTAGTGGAATAAAGGCAGGAAGATAATGTTTGTTGGGAACCAGTCGTAAATGAAAATAAAATTGTTAAAATTGCATTCATATTTATTTCTGAACGACACTTTCACTTAAACTAACGAATTATCACAAATAAACAGTGAAACTGATGATTCACAGAATCTTATTACAAGGGAAGATCTTTTTGCTTCTTAATCTGACACACAAGTGGCAAATTTTTATATTAGTACAGTGTTTTTAGCCACAGATGGCGATAGAAAAGAGAAGTGATTACCGAATGATAGAACCTTCATAATTAATGAAATATTTGTAGCTATAATTTAGGTACCAACTTAACTAAATGTAAACATTATTATATAAACAAACAGCTCACATCATGAATAATTTTTTTGTTTATTTATTTGTTTATATTTAATTAGTATGAATCGCAAAAGTTTAATATCTAAATGTTAACATGTCCGAAAAGGTTCACTAAGCAGATTACAGCATATAACATATTTATTCTTTAAATGAGTTAATCTTGTATATATGTATATATTTTTTTCTCTCCAATGATTTTCACGGAAAAATTATCTAGCTGGCTTTGATCAAGAAAATAAGTTTTATCCTTTTTCAAACACTGAAAAAACTTTTAAAATTTTATGAGAAACCAAAGGGTAGTTACGCTGTCAATTACAAAGTCATGATAGCTCAATTGGGTAACAAGCGATCTCGAATTCAGAATACTAAGATCGATCTCAGATAAAATATATTTTTTAATATTTTTAATTGCATTTATGTTATTTATTTAATATTATTAAAATTATGAATTGTATGTGTGCCATTTTATTATGGCGCTATTAATAACGCAATCAATAACTTTAAAATCTTTGAAAACAATAAATGTAAATATTATTAAATGAAATTTGTTATAATCAGCCTGCTTTAAGAACACAAGTATATTAAATCTTTTCAAGATAATGATGGAGAATATTAAATATAGTATAAAAAAATCTTTAACGTATACTCTATCGATTATTATTATAGTCTATCTATTTATCATTGTAATCGCTAATGGATTTAATATTTAGTTAATTTTATTTTTATTTAGCATGTAATAGTTTTTGTCTGTTTTTGTTGATATTATGTTACATCAGTTAGTCTTATATAGTTATTATTTCCAAATTTGCATGTTACAATGATTGCATTGGTTTGACTTACTTATCCGATAAATCTATTTAAAAAAAATTAATGTTCACGCAACATTAAATTTTATTTTAAGAAAATATTTTATTTTACAAAATAAATATTTAATTAAAGAAATATGTTTGATAAATATTCTTTTTAAAATTTCAATTTCTTTGCGTAAATAATATTATTATAATGAAATGTTTGCTATTCCTGACTCATATGATTTGTATGTTTACATTTAGTTAAGTACCTAAAGCAATAGACTATAGCTACAAATAACAGTATAATAAAAAAACGGTGTCCTGTACATTTTTTAGTATACATTTACAAGAACCTTACAATTATTCACTGGCTCGTCGGTGCAGTTAGCGGTGACCCTGCCTTTAGCTGCTCCGCGGGTCGCAGGTTTGATTCCAGCCAGGGACCAACATTTTCTAACAATTTGTTGGTTTAGAGTCTAAGTGTATATATGTATTTAAAATTATAAAAGTATATATTTACCAGTTGTATGTCACCCACAACACAAGTATTAAGTTACTTTGGGTCGTTGACCATATGTATAAGAAAAAAATTATCAATTGATTTGATGATAATCATGTTTTTTTGTTTTAAAGTACAGGACTTTAGTGCATGTTACAGACAAAAAATTATCAATTTTTTTTTAATGGTTTTGAAGGTAACACATAATCATTAACACACAATTCAGCAGTATTGATTGATTTTATCTAATATATTTACAAGGCTGAGTTATACTGCATATTGAAAATTCAGAGACAAAACAAAAATGACATTACAAGATTATAGCAGTCTAAATTAATCACCAATAAATATAACACTGTAATGTTTACACAGTAAAAAAATTGCAAAAAAAACAATACTTTTTCATTATAAACTAACTATATACAGTTTAAAATCTTACAATCTACATTATATAATACAAGGGATGAAATAATCATTTAACAGAAAACCTAATTTCAAACTTATAATTAATATCACTTTGCCAGTAAAGGAACTAAGTAAACAAATACAGATCTCAAAAAAATTTACATAATCTGTAAAAAAAATGGTCAATATTGAATTTACAAAGTCCTATCGACATTGCACTCTACTTTCTTAAAGCAAAGTGTTTTTATACATATAGTATTATTAATCCAGTATGTTTCATACAGAACTTTAAAGAACGTTTTAAAATTGAGTGTTAATCATTGATTTTTAATATAAAAAGATACATTAATATGTTTATATTGCAAAAAAAAAACCTATTTTTTCTTTCCTTTCTTATTTTTTTTTATTTGCAAGATATATATATGAGGTATATTTAATAATCCTATTATATAATTTATTTAGTTACTTTGCAGAGTTCAACAGTACAAAAATATTGAGAATATTATTTTGCTAAAATCCACAATAAAAGTAAATATATGAATTCTTTTGTCGCAGATTATAGCAAAATAATATTCTCATTACTTTTTAATCCTATTATAGTCAAACTGTTTAACTGAGTCCTCACCTTGTACCCCACGGGTGCAGTAGGACAAGAACGAGGACTGAAGGAGACCTGATTGGTCACTTATTTATCAGGCTACTGGCGTTTACCACCCACGCAGATGTGTCACTGTCCTACCTACACCACAGGCAAGGACTCAGTTAAACAGCATGCCTATAAAGGATCAAGAAATTTAATTACAAGGATTTTTAAAACTACTGAAACCATATTAAGTATATCTATATTATAATTTTACTATTTTAACCTGTTACTTAAAGAGCATATGGTTCTAACAGAGTATACTCGCATCAATCAAGATTAAACATTAATATGTTGATCACAAATAAATCAATAAACAATGGTTATTCAAAAAAGATGGGATATTGACGTGATTAATTACCACATTATATTTTCTATAATAATTATTAAAGCATGATATCTTACACAAACAATACCACTTTTATAACAAATGCAGAGCATATTTACTTTATTAATGTGCCACTTTTAATTACTATTTATTTACTCAATAACTTTTTACATTTTTCTCAAATAATTATTTGGTAAGGTTTCTCTACTGGGATCTTTACATTAATACAACTATTACTCCTCAACAACAAATGCCACCAACTACACTAATCTCTTAAAAGAAATTTAGATTTCAAATACTTAGCTTGATCACATTCAAGAACTATAGTTTTATACATGAAAGTATTAATAACAGGCTTGCAACCTAGAGAAATATTTTTTGTTATACATATAAGCTTTCTCTAAGCCCGGCCTGTAAGCCTATACTACTTCTTAGCCTTCGCTGAATTCCCTTGCTTATTTGGAGGGATCCATCTTAGCGCTGACGGGTCTACACAGAGTCGAGGTTTCTTAAAATGTGAACTAGACAACTGTTCAGCAACAATCTTTGGTGTAACACAAATAACATGCTGTCCTTTCCAATATTTCACCATATTCATAGATTGTAATGTGGATATAATGTCTGTCTGCGATATACCTGTCATCTGACTTAAATCTTTAATACTTAAAGTACCACAGCTCGCACTCAACACTTCCAATAAAATATATGACCAGTACGACCTATAGCTAAGTTTACCTAAATCTGATAGTGGCTTTTCAGGGCTACCGACGACCTGCTCTAACCTTGAGAGCTCGTAGCTAAATGCAATAAGCAGTTTCCCATAACCTTGCCTTTGATAAGGAGGCAGAGTAAGTATACAAGCAACGTTGTTGCCTTCTGGAGAATCCTTCTCTTTAGAGAAATAACCAACAAGGTGTGCACCATGCTTATCTACCTCACATAAAATGTAAAAAAGGAATTGTTCTATATCAAAATAAAGAGTTTTGTGATCCAAAAACAATTTTGCCAACAAACATAAGTTCTGACAGTAAGTTTTGTGCTCCTTACCATCTGCTTCGAAAATAGCTATAGTACCCTTGCGATATATTTCGCTTCCTAGCGGCTGTCGCGCTATACACTCACTTAAATGATGCCTATAGGTTTTTTCCATTCTCATATACTTAAGACAATATTCACAAAGCCATAACTTAGACTGCTTACCGTACTCATCTGGATATGGACTAAAATACCAAGTATCTATTTCGTATTTGCCAATTTGAATCCTATCTATATATTTGACTTTGGTGATTGCTTCGTGCTCTTTCTCTAGAGCCGCTGTCGTTGGATCCATTTCCGCATAAGATTTCTGCACATGGTTGATCTCGTCATGTTTACGTTTTTGATTGCGCGTTATTTTCCGGCCGGATTTGTCAGTGAGAAGATGGTCCGAATTTATGTTGTTATTAGAATTTTCACAAACGTCAAACCTATCGGACATCACCCGGTGGCGCGAAACCCACTCATCGAGCCTTCTATCGTAGCCCACATAATGTACATAGTATTCATAACACGATTCCGCGGCGTTGTAACGCGTCTGTATTATCTCAGCCGGGTGCCATGACTCATCTGAACGCCGCACTAAATAATGCTCTCCGATATCCAAAGGTTGCTCCGGCGTAGATTCAGAGTCCTCGTTATCAGTGCTTCGGCACTCAGGATTTGGTAATTCATTGTTCACAATTGGTTTTTCTAATTCTTTATCACCTTTCGCCATATTAAACAAAAAACCATTAATCGTATCACGCAATACCGCGCAACACAATCTTTAGAAGCCATGCCATTCATTCCATAGACAACAAATTATCAAACGTACTAAAATATTCAATAGTGATGTCTCGTGCAATATACATCGATTACAATACAAATCTTTATGAAGCTAAATATCGATAATAAAAAAAATATATACCTTCATAATTGATATTTGAATATTGATCGTAAATAAATCATGAATTATTATTGTATTTCGTCGTAAGTTTTGAACCCATTTGAAATTTACAGTGAAAAAATTAACAGAACAAATTAACACTTATTACTATTGAGTAAAGTGAATTCAAAGTCTCTTACCTACTCTTGACCGATTATTAAGATTATATGATATCAATAATAACATAATTGATATCCTCAAGTCCACTGTATTGTTAAATTTACATTAATAATCATGTAACTAAACACTATTTAATGAAACTGGCTTAAGCAAAAATAAGTGTAAAAAAATTGATTCTCCAATTATGTTGTAGTGTTAATTAGCGAAATATAATAAGTGATTACTCGATTCCATATAATGATTTTGGTAGAATCGTTCGCATGTCTATAAAATATGACTTTGTCTATTTACAGAAAGAGTGTTGCCCTTCTACAAAACTTAGCTTTAAATTGCGGAATATTTATAAAATCCAAGGGTACTAAGAAAATATCATACTACAACAATTAAAGATCACAACACAGTAAGATAGAAATAATAAATGAAATCTAAATAGATTAAGCAATTAACAACAACGATTCAAGTTGCGTCATATGATTGTGGTTCTAACATTTATACTTTTATAAAGTAGAACAGATCTAAAGAATTTCAATAGACAACAAATATTTTTATAAAAAAACTATGAACCAAGAAAGATAAATATATAATGAAGGTAATGGGTAATTTAAATATTAGAACAGGCTACATTGTCACTACACTATATCACAGACTATAGAGCAGTACTAAATGAAACATGAGTTCCTGAGCGATCGTACGTAACGTAATACTATCGGCGAAACGTCCGTGTTCAAGCTGATTTGTAAATCGTTTCCTAATCGCCAGAAGGAAGATATGAAATTATTTTCCTTATCTAAAAACTGTGCCGTTTGACATCGCGAGTGTTTATTGTAATGCCGAAGTGTATTGATTACAATTAGCGGTGATCTAAGTGCAGTGGTTCGTTTGAGATTGGTTTTGGAAGCATTTGTCGTGTTAATAATCGGTCGTTGTCTCACTGAGAACGATTTTTTGATCCAAGATGCAAGCGATCAAGTGTGTTGTTGTCGGTGATGGGTAAGTAACATGTTTTTCATAACTATTAATCTTTGTTAAATAAATTTTCGTAACACAATTACAGCAAAAAACTATCTGAATTCTGACGTCACTAGGAGAGGCATTTAAGTACCGCATCCAGTATTGTAAGCGAGCAACGAAAACGTTTAGCGATAATGCACGTTGTATTATCGAGTTGTTATATACAATGTATTAATTGTGAAGTATAATTAATTTGCTACCCTTATTAAAGAAATAAATACTTTATTTAAATTGTTGTATTAAGAACATATTCTTAGTATTACACTTAAATTTAAATAAAGAAGTAGTACATTTAAACCTTAAATTAGATATGTGCAATTTTTGAATTTAAACTATCGTGAGTGGTATTATACGTGAGTATAGTCGGTTTCTATACATTAATTATATATGTGCACTTTAAGACAGCTATGGCACAATATAATTTTTTAAATTAATTTTACTTCTAATATACATAAAGATAGTACATTTATGATTAAACTTATTATCTTATCAACAAAGATATAGACTTAGTAATATGAAAGATAATGAAATAAACATCACTTTGTACTAAACATAAATGCAAATTTATGATTTTGAGCTTGTCTATTTCCTATCTATAATAAAGTAATAGATTAGGCAAGCAGTAGATTAGTGTAACCTTTATGGGTTAACATAATATAATATATATTTTAAGATATTTTTATTATTCTTAAAAGTGAAAATAAGTGGGAAGTTTCAATAAAACTACTTCCCTGATGTGGATTTCACTATAGTCTTGTCAGTTTTACCTCTACAATTATCTTTGTCAAACCCAACAATGTCCTAAAAGAAGGGTCATCATTTCCTTGGCCTTTATTTTTTACTAACTTATTATCTCCTATTTTACCACTTATCAATCACTCAATCTTTTTTATTTTTATTTTAAAGCTATGGCTACGTAGGTTTTTTAAATTAGATACATTTTCTGTTGTCTAAAATACACATTACTTAAAAGTACTATTATTATCCTCCTGCCCTTATCCCACTCTAAGTGCGGTCGGCACAACATGTTATAAACATGCTGTAACATGATTAGGCTGCGTTTTTACGACCGGCCGCCTGCCTGATGTCAACTTACCTCTGTCGTATTTCACGACACCTCGGTAAGAAAGAGGGTGGTCTATTCTACTAAACCGGATACCACACGGTGGGTCATCTTACCTTAGTCGCCTTTTACGATACCTCGGTAAGAAATGAGGTTGGTCTATTCTACTCAGCCGGATACCACTCGGCGGGTTGACTTGCCTTAGTCACCTTTTACGACACCTCGGTAAGAAAAGAGGGTGGTACTATTCTACTCAGCCGTATAGCACACGGCTATTAAAAGTACTATTATTATATCCATCTAAATATTTTTTAATCAAGTATAAACAATATTCGGGAGGTATTGTAATATGTCTTTTTGATTTGTACAAAATTGAGCTATTTTATGTTAATTGTAATGTATTATAAAAACTATAACTATACTATAGCACACAGCTTTTTTTGCATACATTTAATTCAATATTCTTCAGGTATATTTGTATGCATATCTTTAATAATTAAATGAGTTAACGTTGTATGTATATATATAAATATATTTTCAGAATCTTGGAAACAGCTCCAAAGTTTTTCTTGAAATTCAACATATAGGGAGTTTTGGGAGAGAAAATTCAATCTAGCTAGGTTTTATTTAAAAAAAATTGTTTTATCCCTATTTTTGGGCACTAAAAAATCTACAAAAATAGGAATAATAAATAATAATAATAAATATAAATATATAAATATAGGGGACACTTACACACATGGTCGTCCGTCCCCAAAGTAAGTAACTTAATACTTGTGTTATGGTGGACAGACAACTGGCGAATATATACTTATATATTTTTTAAATACATACTTAAATACAAATATACACCCAGGCTCAAAGACCTACATATTCATTTTAAAGAAAATGTTGGTACTCGGCGGGAATCGAACCCGCGACCCGTGGAGCCGAAGGCAGTGTCACTACCCACTGCTCCAACGAGCCAGTCAATAGTGTAGCCAGGATAGTAGCCAGTTATAATTTAAGCTGTCAAATGCAAAGCTGTGACAGCTTAATGGTAACGTGCGGACCAAAAATGGTTCAAAAACTAGATTCGATTCACACATGTCACCTGGCGTTTTTTTCTCTTTTTTTTTTTATTCCATTTTTATATTATCCAAATAATTACTGACCAAGCTCGGTCAGCCAGGTACTTAAATATTATACTTAGTAATAATATATTATTAGTTTATTGAACTTTAGTTATAAATGGACATATACAAATCCTTATTACCATCTAATTCACATTCAAACTAAGTTCTTGCAAATAACTATGTCATTTTCTAAAGATGAGTCAAGGTGAGCTTAAAAGGGCACTGACATGCTAGTGGGGTGAATGTAAATTGTCCCATTTCCTCTTGTCTTTGTATGCTATAGTTCTAGTCTTCCTTAATGACTATACTGAGTTTTGTATAGTTAGCCTATTATTTAACTATTTACATAAGTCTGTTTACATTTATATTGTTTGTCTATTCTTTGTTTTTACTCTATTGTAGTTTTATAATCATTTTGTGTCAAGAGTTTTTGTTCAATATTATTGCTCGTTCAAATTGTGTTGCATTATTACAGGATTTTTTTTATAATTTTTTTTTATATATATTATTATTACAGGACTTGATGTTTTAAACATATTGTCACATAATTTGGCTAAGTATTTTACGAACAGCCTGCCTGACGTCAACTTACCTTAGTCGTATTTTATGACACCTCGGTAAGAAATAGTGTGGCCTATTCTACTCAACTGGATACCACAGTATGGGTTGACTTACCTTAGTCGCCTTTTACGACTACGGGAAGAAATGAGGGTGGTCTATTCTTCTCAGCCTTAAAGCTTGAAGCTGGTAATAACAACTTACTTGTGAAATTATAATGTTGAATCTGATTTTAGTACTTCATAAAGTTGATAATAAATAATATATTAATTACTTCAAAAAATGGCAAAGCAGACCAAAATCATATAGTTCAATTCAAATTTAAATTCAAATTATTCTTTATTCAAATAAACTTGGAAACAAGTGCAGGAAGAAACTCTGCGGTTGCTCTTTTAAAAATATAATTCTTATGACTAGTTACATTTAGTCATTACTGTCTTGTACAGGGTCTAAGCTAGCTATATCCACACATTCTTATCTTCTAAGTAATATCGATGCAGATAGAAGTGTGCTGTGCTGTCTTATTTGTATAGTAAAAATAATTCTAAGATTTCAACAGCTTCACTAATAAATGTAAAAGGGTTAAAATATCAAGTTTGGTCCTTTACAAAATTGAAAATGTTTATGGCGATTTGTTAACATTATGAGACAGGATTTTGATTTTCAAATATTTCGTATTTCTTTATGTAAAAAAAGGTTGAAAACTATTATGAACGGTATATGAATACCAACTAATTGACCATAAAATGTAGAGCTAGGGAATCAGTCAACGTAATTTAGGAACTAACCACACTAAAGATGAGTTACGACGAAATGGGTCAGACAGTGAATTAAGTTTCGACGTACATTAGACATTCACGCTTTGATGCGGCTTCGTTAAGTATGTCAGTCGCCCTTTCGACACACGGAGATGCGATCGTGTGGTTTCGGCTTTAGTGTCATTACGCGCTAAACGCGGTGACGTCATGCGACTTAGGTCTTACGGTTTTGTATTTCTGCTAGTTACCTTCAAACAAGGCGTGGGATCGCAGGTCAATTTATTTAGCACATTTCCTATAGAGAAACTAAAATGTTTACTTACTATCAATTCTTTTTTTAAATGAAAATGTCCCTAATGAGTATTTCTCGTTACTTTGGCCTTACGTTAATGATATTATGTTAAGTAATTATATAATTTGTCTCCTTTTAGTAATATAAATAATTTTGTATTTAACTTCCTACGATAACGCTGTACTCGCCTTTAAAAGTGTTTTACCTAGAACTTGTCTTATGAAGAAGTGTATTAATAAGTATGTGTAAAATGCTAATGGCTTGTCATAATAAATAAATATATAAATAATTAAACGCAGGCGATGAATTTCATCTGAGTGATAAAAAGAATATATTTTAACGTGATTTGAGGGTACTAACTACATCGTAGTATAAAAATAGCACAAGAAACAGGTTATAATAAGTCTATTTGCGAACTATATGCTTAGTACGAGTATTTTAACTTACTCGATCGCGTTAGCGTAACGCCAATTTGTATGACGCTGCAACAGCGACATCTAGTGACCGCTGTTCTAGCGCCATACGAATGGGCGTCAAATTAATGGAATCCAGGAGGGAATGTTGTCGCCAATGACGTCCGCTTTGTATTTTATAGCAACACATTCATGAAACGAGAGTATCGCGCCTTTTTTTTATTAAAATGGTGGCAACACTGCCGTTGTTTTTTCCGGCGGAGTCTTCCTATTGCTAAAACGTTTCAGTGACAGTCAGTCTTTGTTCGTCATTCAAGAGAAGTGAATCTCGGAGCGGGAATTGTAGAAAGTGTGCACTAACAGGAAGTTACAATAGAATTATTTTGCTGTAATCCACGTTTGTATTGAATTAGAAACAAACGTGAATTACAGCAAAATAATTCTATAATAACTTCTGTACTATGGAATTCCGCAAAATAACGCCTGTTTCTATAAAGCGATCGAGTATTTTTAAAAAAACTCTCACTAAGCACACTAAGAATTTGTGATGTCGAGAAAGTAAGTATAACTTTAAACATTTTTGGTTGCCTTTGTAAAGTGGGCCTGAATATTTCTGTCTACTCAAAGTTAAATATTCGGGTAAACATAAAGTTTATAGCACTCAGGCATAGTTCGTATTTTCCGCTTGCCCCACTTTGACTTTTTAATTTTAGAATATGTTAGATTGTTAATATAACAGAAATGAAGGTTATATTCGTAACGCGTGATAATGAATTCCCGTTTCCAACTTTCCATGGCAAGGTCGCTCTATGACGTTTAGAATTTATTTGTGTTTATTTCCAAGCGGGAAATTTTAGATTTGTATTTTTTATTTCTAAGTACTTTTCCTTGTTTATCTGAACCTTTCTTGTGGCTCATAGCTTTAAGCTTTGTCCATATTTATTGCATAACACTTTTTGCATACAGGTATCTTACAGAATATATTGTAGACCACAATTTTTAATCGGTGTTTTAATTTATTGTTGCTAGGAACACTTCATAACTACCTCCTATCCAGGGGTATAAAAGTGGTCAGGTCAGGAACAGAGGTCACTTTTGCGATTGGTACTCGTTTGCGAAAGCTCTGTTGGTTGATCTTTCTAGTGTTGTGTTGTGTTTGGTTACAAATGTATTAATTTTGTTCTCTTTTTATGAATCCTATTTTGGCTCCTAAAAATATATAAAGAATAACAAAGTGCGTAATAAAAGGTGGTTTATATTTTATTATCGATAGCTTTTGCTGATTGCGATAAGCAATCTTTTACACACAACCTGTCTTCTTATTTCACCAATAGATATCTACTATGGAAAATGGTCTCTTTAATGGATTTTTTACACCACACGATCTTCTTACAAGTGTCTTAAAATAAGACTAAGTTAAGTTGATGTCAGGCAGGCGGCCGGTTGTAAAATACGTAACTAAATCATGTTATAACATGTTTATAAAATGATGTGCCGACCCCACTTAGAGTAGGATATAGGCAGGAAGAAAAAGATGACCTTCAGCTGCTTGATCTCAAAGCTCTCTCAGATCTTTTTGAGGTCATAAGTTAAACTTTATCACGGATTATAGCAAAATTTTATTATTGGTTTGTATTGTAGATTTCCGCCTGGTATTGCCTAATTCTATAAATAAATAAAATATTGATATATTCTCGTATAAATAACATATATTTTACGCCAACCGCAGATAATTGAGATGCATAAAACAAACAAATCTGAATTACGTCATATTATATGACGTCTTACATTCCAAGGGTTATTATATTAGAAAGCAAATTAGACTGTATCGATCTGTTTTATTATTTCGTAATTAGACAAAGAGTGCCTGGGTGACCGAGTCTTAAGAAATATGAGAAAAAAAAGCAAGAGAGAGAAAAAATGAGAAAAAAAATGCATTAAAAAAAGTAAGAAAGCGTCTAAGACATGTGGGATTCGAACTCGGGTGTTATACTTGCTTAGTCCCCTCGTTACCCATTGGACTATCACAGCATTACGTTTGACAGTTACAATATCATTTACATTCAATCTACATTTGAGCATTCCCCCCCAAACCCCCTACATGTTAAATTTCATGAAAATCGTTGGAGCAGTTTCCGAGATTCAGAAAAAAATATGTATATACAAGATTAATTAATTGACTGGGTAGTGACCCTACCTTCAACGCCGCGGGTCGCGGGTTCGATTCCCGCTAGGGCCAACATGTTCTATAAATGAATTTGTTGGTCTTTGAGCCTGGGTGTTTATTTGTATTTAAGTATGTATTTAGAAATATATAAGTATATATTCACCAGTTGTCTGTCTACCATAACACACGTATTAAGTTACTTACTTTGGGGACGGACGACCGTGTGTAGTCTTTTAAAAACAAAAAAAAACAAGTGTCATCTTCCATCTCATTATTGATTGTAATTGTCTCACTTACAATCCTGCCTACGGCTGTGTGCTTTAGTATATAAACTCCATGCATATATCCAAGTAAATTGGACGCGTTACGATCGCACTTCAACACACGTCGTTAGAAACCCCTAACTTTCTAACGTTCCAGTTGACGTTGGCCAAATATAGAAACCTACAGTACGTAGGTGAGAATGTAATGCTCATACGTGAAAGAAAGTGCGGTACCAGACTCGTGATTCGATACATCCTAATCGCTTGATACCTTTCACGTTCTACAATAAATAAATAAATAATAATAAATAAATAAATATATGGGCCACTTACACACACGGTCATCCGTCCCCAAAGTAAGTAACTTAATACTTGTTTTATGGTAGACAGACAACTGGTGAATATATACTTATATATTTTTTAAATACATACGTAAATACAAATATACACCCAGGCTCAAAGGCCAACAAATTCATTTCAATCAATCAAATCGAATTAAAATATTTTTTATTCAAGTAAGCGTTTGCAAGCACTTTTGAATCGTCAAGTATGAATAAGGTTTAACGAAGCTACAACTGGTTCGCAAGTTGCCCTTACCGAGAGGAACCAGCAAGAAACTCGGCGTGCAATCTTGATCTATGAAGCTGAAAGGATTTTGAAATCCAAGCATATTTATCATTTACATAATTCTCAATAGTGTAATATGGTTACGTATATGAAACTTAATTTAAGCCTTTCTTTAAGCAAGTATCTTACGGTTGGCGGAGTTCCAGTCCCTAGGCAAGTCTAATATCGTTGGCGAAATTTAATTGTTAAAGCGAACATCTTGACCAATGAATGATTTGTTAAGTCTGCTGAGCGGCGACATAGCAATCACGAGCTTATTTTGAATTTTTTTATTTTTATGATGTACATCAAATGATATTTGATACATATAGATAGTTTTCCTTCGTGTGGTATCCGGCTAAATAGAATTGACCACCCAATTTTTTACCTAGGTGTTGTAAAAGGCGATTAACGTAAGTTAACGTGTAGCAGGCGACCGGTCATAAAATACGTAGCCAAATCATGTGACACAATGTCTATAACATATTGTGCTGATCTTGCTAGGATAAGGACTGGAGGATGATGATAAATAGTTTTCCTTTGATACCATGGACGCTGTGGGATGTTATGGGTGGATATTTTCCATTAAGTGTATGTTATGATGTTACCTCAAACGCAATATAATGTAGCGCGTCATTATTGACGTGAGCCCAAGTCCTTATCTCCTTCAACTGCGGCATTCAACTAGTTTACCCAGAATATGTAAAGTAGGAAACTAATTAACGCCAGGATAACGAAAATTCGTGACGTCATCGCTGTAAGTTCCCTATTCATAATTTTGCTCATTACAGTCTATGAGAATAAAAAGACACAGACCTTTATAATTATTGTTTAAACCTAAAAAAATCTATAATTTATAAAATTAAACATTATTCAGAATTCGATGGTACAAAAACTATTGATATAGAAAAAAATGATTTCTTTTAAACACATTTATGTCTTTTGAAACAATAATTTAAAGAAATGAGAAAGTACTTTGTAGTCAACGATCAATGGCTGCGAAATAACGGCGATGATCTTAATGAAGCTGGTGTTTACGATGATTATTCCAGGAAGAAGGACAGCATTGCCACTAGTAACTTTCAAATAATATCACTTGGACTTAGTTTTTGTCGGTGAAAACTATCCCACTATCCCACGCTTAGTATTGAATTCATATTTAGGCTTTATTGTGTTAGATACATTTTAATCCTTATTTCAAATTTAAAAAAAAACTAGCGTTTCTTGGCTTTCCAAATTATGAGTCTTTTGAATACTCACGAGTTTTGTAGGCGATACGTTAGGCTTAGTGGAATTTGCCACAAAACCATCCCTTTTTAATACTAAACGTGCGATAAGTACTTTACGAGTTTGTGTCGCATATCGCATCAATAGGGTATTTTGCTACAATAAGCGCAACGATTGCGCTGGAGTTGAGCGTTTGTATTATGCTTGGTTGCCTTCAGCCAAAGATAGTTAGTGGATGGTTGCACTGGAGTCGAGTACTTGTTGCTTACTTGCCGTAGCCAAACATCGGTTAACATTGTAGCAGAAACAATAAAGTGCGGGATTACTACAGCTTATAAAAAGAAGGTAACCGAGATCTTTGGCTAAAATTCTCCCAAGTACCCCAGTCAATTGCGTTACTCGGTATGTGGGAAACCGTGCAATGTCGTTTGTCAAGAATGCAACATGCGGGCGCGTGATTACACATATCAATGAGAAATGTGCTCACCAGATTGCAGTCTGGAGTTATATTTACAACAAAGGAGCCGGCTGAATGCGCTCCGTCCGCTATTGTCGGATAATTGAGAATGCATCTTCTGTACTATTGCGCGACAATTGCTAACGCGTATTTCACGTAACAGCTGGGCGTTGAACAGAACAATACTGCTATCGTTTGAAAGCGCGTAACGACATAGCACTGTATTGTTTTATATTCGAACGTTAAAAAGAAGAGAAACCAGTCCATTATGCTATACAATATTATAGACAAACGCAAGACAATAAAATTGTATTCTATAAAACGGTTTTTGCAGAACCCTCAAACAAGTACGATCATAATAATACTTAGTACAGTTTTTCCTATAAAATTGTTATTACTAGTTACATTTTGAATACTAGGGATATAGAACTGTTATCCAAGTAATATATACAAATACAGATGTTATGACATATATTGTTATCCAAGAAATTTACGCTCTTATTTATTCTTTAAAGGTGCGCTTAATAAACTTTTTACGCTTAACGGACGCTTTCTTCATTTCGTGTCCACTTAAAATTAAAGAAAATAAAAAAAATAATAAATTCCTATGATCAATTTTTATTACTTGAACCATTATCAGTGTTAAGATAAACCGACGAATTCTTTCTTTAAATATTTCCATAGATAACACCCGCATGACACAGATATTATGATTTAAATTTATATAGTAATCAGAAAGCTAGATTTTTGAATACGATCTGCCTAAAGAATATTTATTCCCGTACTGGATCAGCGTTGGTATAATTTATCTCCCTCTGTGAATACTTTCTGTAAATGGAAATGAAAATGAAAATCTTAGATAAAATGTCCAATGATGTGAGATTCGTGCCAATTAAAATACCTTTGCCTCTTTCTCTATTTTTTCCTCCCAGCTCTGCCATAAGGATATGAGATATTAAAAGATTTCGTATTGTTTGCCTGACCTCAAGCTAGTTAGCTGTGTATATACACAGTTAAGTTACATAGATATAGTGTGTTTATTAAATATATGCAATAAACGTGCAGAATTATTAGAATAAAAAGTATTGATAGATGCCATTACAGAAACCCAAGTAACAAAACTGACAAACGAGCCTTGTTGCTTGCGAAACATAATCCTTTCACCGCAACTCCAATATGACTTTTCTAAACGAGCTGGTTCTGATATTGGTTTTGTCTCAGACCTTTATTGTATTATATTTTCCTTTATTAGATTTATACTAATATTATATATGCGAAAGCATATTTTCTCGTTCACGTCTGAACGGACTCAAAGTTGGGTGTTATATTGTAGGTATGGACATAGTCTAAAGGCTTGAGTAACGTGATGATATTGCCTCCAGAATTAAGATATCCATATAATTTCATTGGGTCAGTAACAGGTTATTAAGTACTACTAGAAGTATTTTTCATTATGTATTCCACACGTATTTTAGAAATAGAGCACGATCTTTCCAGAAGCATTCTAGGGCAAGATAGAAGTGAGAAATATATGCAAGATTAAAATTCTGTAGTAGTACATTTATATTATTAAATAGGTTTGTTGCATTTAATTTATAACAGTCTCTTTACAGACCTATTAATATTATTTGCAGATATACTATATTTGCATGTTACCTTCGAATATGAAAGTTAGGTCATTTGTAACTATTCACCTACATACCTAAATATTATTACGTATAAATGACTTCTATGTGACATTGGTCCGCTAACCAGAGTGTTTAATATTGTGTTTAGTGACTCAAGGGTCTGTTTAGAACTTAAGTAGCTTCTGCACGCGATGTTCTATGTCGATATAAAATTGGAATATCTTTTAACTGTTTCTATGTTAAAATTATATCGTTCGGGTCGGTGTTCGAATAAGTTACAGAATGCTTTCTATGAGCACCAGCTTTGATTCGATTAAATAATTAAATCGTCGCTGCCAATTATTCCCCTTTTTTAACAACCAACACTCTTTCTTTAATTGGGCCACGTGGATTTCGAGTTTTAAATTATAAAATAACAAGGGCGTATACACACTCACGCGGCGTCTTAATTTAAATAACTATATTTAAAAAAAATAGATCCATGTTATATGTTTTAAGTGTTAATAACATATTCAATTATTAATCATATCATAAGCAATACTGGAATCAGTTGGTTATTTTGAGATCATTGTGAGTAGAAGTAACTTTAATTGAAACTTTACGTAGCCAAATCGCTGTATTAAGCCGAATGCTGCTAAAAGTAATGAAAATATTATTTTGCTTTAATCCGCGTGAAAAGAAAATATATGTAGTGTTCAATATAGTGTGTACTATCCGTTCTCATCTCATCTGATACATGCTAAATTCGTAAAAACTCATGCACTAACCACCACTAATAACACAACAATACACAAGCACTGCACACATTCCCCACTACAATCTCAACAACTGTTTCGCTTTATAACCGAAACATCGTAAGGCGATATCGACTACACGACAAAATTGAAAAACTTTGTCAATTTAATTGCTTTGTTTTTACGAATGTTTCGGGTATTATGGACCTCCGCAAAGTAACGCCTAATTCTATAAATTACTGAATACTTGCAGCCGTTCAAATTTGTGTACATAAGTGTTATTTAAGTAACTATCGAGAAAAAAATTATAAAATATAAAAAAACATTTTTCATTTCAATTTTTTAATGGAATTCCGCAGTCTCAACTTCTATTAATTATCGATACATAGTATTTAATGTTTATTTACTTAGGTGCTTAAATCTATGCCTATTGTTTGTACATCGACTGAGGGCCACCATTTAGTCGTTGCGTTAAATAAATCTAACTACACTTGCTCTATTTATACGGACAGCTACTGGTTGTCCGTGGTTCATGTGGAATGTAGACCTCCATAGACACCTCGACCTCCCCACCATTGCTCATCTCTTTAAACGCTTTTCAAAGTCTTACTTTGAGAAAGCCGAGGTTCACTAGAACCCACTTATAAAAGTGGCTTCCACTTAAATCCCTGTTAGGGCGACTCACCGAAAATATAGGCGTCCAAAAAGCGTCCTGTATGACCCTGACGATCAAATGACGATCGCAAACACACAGACATGTAATACACGCAAACAGCGTCTTCGCCGGCAAGGTTATAATTTTTCTGACGTCGGTCGGCCGTGACTTTTCGCCATACTCCCGACGCCATAATGATTAATCGTCATACTATGAGCCCTCCACTACACGTCGCCCTAACACGTGGTGCGGCCTCACAGCCTCCTGTGACGCCGCACCACGGCTTAGGGCGACCCTAGGGGGGCACCCTAAGGACGACGTTTCCCGACGGTAGTAGAGCTTCTGCGCTCTACTCTCCGCATTTTGCAACAACGGCGATGCTTCTGCGCTCGCCCGTCCCGCCCGGGGACGCTGTAAAAGCCGTTAGGGATAACAGCATATAGTCAATTCGAAAAAAAAAACTGCACTTGCTAAACAAAGTTAGACAGTTAAGTGTGTAAAGTACCTTAGGTTTTCGACCTCACTCGCTACCACTAATTAGTCTCTAAGAGAGACTTGTGCACAACCTACTACTTAACATAGCATCGTGTGATTTGTGAACGTGTTTTATGAGAATTGTGATTCATATAGGAGTTAAGTGAACAACAATTGATCTTGTCGTCCTCATGAGGGGGTTGTGAGAGGTTCATTTATGTGTTTTATTTGTCGTTATACTTTTTTACTCTTTCTATACTCGCTCATATGAATTTTATTATCCTTAAAAGAATATGTTTCTTTTATATGCGCTGGTTGCATACTAAGACAAACTTCTATAGTTCAATGTATCATCATCTTCCTGCCTTTATCCCACTCTAAGTGGGGTCGGCACAACATTTTATAAACATGCTTTGACATGATTTGGCCGCATTTTTACAACCGGCTGCCTGTCTGTCGTCAAATTACCTCAGTCGTATTTTACGACACCTCGGTAAGAAAGAGGGTGGTCTATTCTACTAAACCGGATACCACACGGTGGGTCAACTTACCTTAGTCGCCTGTTACGATACCTCGGTAAGAAATGAGGTTGGTCAATTCTACTCAGCCGGATACCACACGGCGGGTCGACTTACCTTAGTCACCTTTTACGACACCTCGGTAAGAAATGAGGTTGGTCATTTCTACTCAGCCGGATACCACACGGCGGGTCGACTTACCTTAGTCACCTTTTACGACACCTCGGTAAGAAATGAGGGTGGTACTATTCTATTCAGCCGGATACCACACAGCGTCTATAGTTCAATATGTATTTATGTTAAATCCATTATTTAATATATAAAAACAAATGTTTGCCTGTATGTCCTTTATAGACTTCAAAACGGCAGGACCGATTTTAATTAAATTTTTATTCGATTAGATTCCCAGCAGATGATCTTGTAAACTTTGGAGGTGATCGGAGCATTTTCTTTAACTGTTGGGTTTTTTGTTTTTAGGGGACTTCAAAACGACACTGACCTAAATGCAGAGTGTACTATCAGTATTTATACCTTATGAATGCATAATGCATAAAATACATGCATTACAAACCACCACCACACAACACTAGCACTGCACACATTCACTACCACAATCTCAAATGATATTCAAAGTTATATGCTTCAATGCAAATAAATGTTCCGTTAGTTAATAACACGGTTAAGTTTAAAACCGCCGGTGGTCTATTGTTAATTGATATGTGTATATAGGTACACGTGTAGGAAGTGTGTATTACAGCTTTCTCCTCCTATGTTAGTCATAGTGTTCATTAAACCATTTGCTTAATCAATGGCGACCATTGTTACGGTTTGGATTGCGTTATTTATAACCAGTTCTTGAGTTAACTTGGAAAGATAGGCGTAGGTTTTTATATTCTCGGTTCTAATAATTCACGATTATTATTAAACTAGCTTTTACCCGCGACTTCGTTTGCGTGGACTATTGTCGCGTGATAGGTTGATAATAGATAACGCTTTTTAATGACATCCTATTCCTGTAGAATTAACAGGATTATTATAGCCTATATTTTACCCCGGTGTATAAGGAATAATTGTGCTATATTTCATCGATATTGGTTAAGTGGATAACAAGAGTGAAAGTGTAACAAACATACATCCATACTCAATTTTCGCATTTAAAATATTAGTATGAAGTGGATGCAGAAAAAATTATACCTTCCTGCTGCAGATAATATTTTCAAATGCAATTGAACAGGCATTTTTTATAATCGCTAGATGTGCCTGCAGCGTGTAAATTATTGTGTCACAATTTATTTTCCACAAAAATTTGAAATTCTTTTCTTTTTTGTCAAAACTTTTAAAATCTTCTATTAAGCTAAACCTTCTTCACCAATTGCTATCTTTTAGTAAAAACCGTACAGAAATCCGTTCAGTATATTAAGAGAAAATTTAATACATACATACAGAAAGGTTATGGAGATTTTCCTTTATAATATGTTTTTATACAAGTTTTAGAAGCGACGTCTATCGAATTTAAATGTTATTAAAATATTTATTCAAGTGCCGCTGGTATCGGGCTTAGTGGAATAGACAACCATCATTTCATTTTAAGTTGATTTTAGGCCGTTGTGTCGTAAAAAGTGACTCAAGTTAAGTTGACGTCAGTCAGGCGGCCGGTCGTAAATATTTAAATCATGTAACAACATGTTTTAACCGTGTTGTTGCGACCCTACTTAGAGTGGGATAAGGGCAGGAGAATGATGATGATATAATATTTTTCAAATGCGAAGGTGATATGATTCATTTTTTATTGTCACTGGGCTTTAACTTTTTTTTATCTCGGAGTATAAAATGCGACAGTCGTTTATATGGTTTTAGTGTTAAAATGATTCTCCCTTCAGCCACCAGTTTCCGTAGGGGAATGCAAGGTCATATATTTAGCGCATGTGACAGGAATGTCTGACCTCTTGCCCTAATTTGATTTGTACATTTACTTTCGCCTGATGCTGATTTCAATATATTAATGTCCGTTAACAATTCCGTATGAAACTTTTGAAGGATATGCTGCGATCGGTTGTTATTAATATAAAACATTACTCGTGTGCATTTGTGTGTATATGTGTGCGTGCAGCGTGTGTGTCGTTGTTTGTTTGTATTGATTTAACGCTCTAACGGTGCAACGGATGTGTATTAAATTCGCTTACAAGTTGGTACAAACAGAATCGTTTGATATAATATTTTACTTACACATACATATTTTATTGGGGAACATTGTAATAGCTCAATAGCTACAGTATTAAATACTCACCAAGGTTTCAATTGATCAAGCCCAAGCTAAGCATCTATGATTAAAACTTATACTTAAGTGATATATGCAAATCATCGTGAGCTTTAAAAAAAATCATCAATATGCTCACTGATTCAATCGGATACCACACGGGGGGTCGACTTATTAGTCGCCATTTACGTCACCTCGGTAAGAAATGAGGGTGTTAACTATTCTACTTAACCGGGATAATACACGACGGGTCGGCTTACCTTAGTTGCCATTTACGACACCTCGGTAAGAAATGAGAGTGGTACTATTCTATTCAGCCGATACCTCACGGCGTTTATTTCAGTGTTACCATCATAATAAATAAGAATAAAGTGCGAGTATAAACATTTTAACGTTGATGGTAACATCAACATATCAGTAACATGTAACTGCATGCTTAGTATTGGATGTAATCAAGTTACCAACGGAAATACGTGCCATTCATTCTATTTACAATATTCTTAGTAAAGAAAAAACGGCATCCTGTCGGACAATGGGTTCTCTTGTGCGAGTAATATGTATATTAAATGGCAACACCGCAGTGTTATGGTAAGTCATATCATAGACTAGCTGTGACAGTAACTTCGCCTGCATGGAAATCAGATTTTGGAGTAGTTAATTATAAAAGATTTTTGAATAACTTTCACCGTTTAAGTAGCGCACGCAAGGAAAGCTTTAAATTTTGCCCTTTTCGCAATATTGCTGCTCCTCTCCTATTCATTTTAGCGTGATGTTATATAGTCGATAGCCTCCTTCGATAAATGGACTATCTTACACTCAAAGAATTTTTCAAATCGGTCCAGTAGCGGTTTGTCGTGGCGGTGGTGGAGGTTTGTGAAAATGAAAATGTGTGTATGTGTGTGTGTGTGTGTGGGTGTGTGTGTGGGTGGTGTGTGTGTGTGTGTGTGTGTGTGTGTGTGTGTGTGTGTGTGTGTGTGTGTGTGTGTGTGTGCGTGCGTGCGTGCGTGCGTGCGTGTGTGTATACACACACATTAATTATATATAATTGTATTTAAATATTACAAGATACGAGACTCTATAATTATTTTTTGTTTGCACAAACAGGTGAGAAACTTGTCGAACGAAAACCCGCCAAAAATAATATAAGTAGAAGCAAAAGGAAGCATGTGTCCGGGACTCCTTTAGGCGCTCATTTTGATTTTGTATACAAAAAAACTTGGATACGTAATCACTTGGCAACACATGCTCGCGCAAAAACTTTGTCATTCAGCCTAAGCTTTCAACTTTTAATAAGTTAAGTAATTTATAGAATTAGGCGTTACTTTGCGGAGGTCCATAATACAAATGTAATGATAATATTATTTCGCTATAATCCGCGTTAAAAGAAAAGATATGTAATGCTAAATGTAGAGTGTACTATTCGTTCTCATACCTGCATAATTTGTTAAAATTTATGCACTCCTTTCTACCAATAACACAAAAATACACAAGCACTGCACACATTCTCCACCACAATCTCAATAATCGTTTCGCCTCATTACCGAAGTATCGTCAGGAGATAGACTCTAAGAAAAAATAGCAAAGCTCACAAACGGCGGAAACGACGTTTCTGGGTCGATAAATCGATCTAGCCCAGTTTTAGTTTTAACCCTGTTTTCAGGCACTAAAAAGCTGCTACAATATTA
This sequence comes from Morpho achilles, assembly GCA_947086495.1. Taxonomy (NCBI): domain Eukaryota; kingdom Metazoa; phylum Arthropoda; class Insecta; order Lepidoptera; family Nymphalidae; genus Morpho; species Morpho achilles. The sequence goes on from CAMTZB010000013.1 coordinate 13,660,614, forward strand.
TTTAAAAAATATAGGCTAATTAAACTGCTATTTGCAGTTGTAAACTCCTGTAGATATCGGCGGTAATTCCATAAATATAAAATACCCCAGCTCGTATCTAGGTTTCTCACATCCCTTTTTTTTTGTTTGTAATATTGCATCTTTTTTTTTATATCACTACATATTATAAAACAAAGTCCATATTTCCGTATGTACGCATAAAACTTTAAAACTACGCAACCGATTTTGATGCGGTTTTTTTTAATAGATAGAGTGATTCTAGAGGAAGGTTTGTACGTATAATAACATTCAATACGAAGTAGAGAAATAATGTAATTTTTGAGGTTTCTGTAAATAATTACTTTTTTTCCGCTTACATTGCAAACGCAGGCTAAACCCTACGAGATTTATCAAAATGATGTACTAAGTATTTGTACACCTTAAAAAGGTCTACAGAAAAGTCCGCGATGGTATATATCTATCTCTTATGGATAACCCACAATAGCAGTTTTTTTCATTTACTTTTTACGAAAAATGATGCCTTATGTTCAAAGCAATTTTTATACAATACAGCATTAATCCTTATCCAATTGAGTACCTTAAATAAATTGTTGATTTAATATAGATCAATATTGCCGTTTACAGCATGTAATTTAAGTGAACATTTTCGAAGATATTACAGATTTAAAATCCCGCGAGGAGGCCGCGCTTAGACCTATAAGCACTTCGAATTTAGCAGCGACCGGAGGCGCAACTAAATGTCCTTCTTTCAAGTTCATATTGTCTAATGATAAGAAAGCTATGAATGTTGTATGTAAAGACATTGTCTAATCAATTGTAAAAATAAATAATATCATAACATAGTATAAAACAAAGTCGCATTCTCTGTCTGTCCCTATGTCCGTATATCCCTATGTATGCTTCAATCTTTAAAACTATGCAACAGATTTTGATGCAGTTTTTTTTTAATAGATAGAGTGGTTTTAGAGGAAGGTTTACATGTCTAATAACATTCAATATGCAGTAGAGAAATACTGTAATTTTTGAGGTTTCTAATGTGATGTCGTAAATAATTACATTTTTTCCACATACATTGCAAACGCAGGCTAAACCCTACGAGATTTATCAATGATGTACTAAGTATTTGTACACCATGAAAAGGTCTACAGAAAAGTCCGCGATGGTATATATCTATCTCTTATGGATAACCCACAATAGCAGTTTTTGTCATTTACTTTTTACGAAAAATGATGCCTTATGTTCAAAGCAATTTTTATACAATACAGCATTAATCCTTATCCAATTAAGAACCTTAAATATATTGTTTATTTAATATTGATCAATATGACCCTTTACAGCATGTAATTTAAATAAACAGTTTCGAAGATATTACAGATTTAAAATGCAGGGGCCGCGCCGCGAGCCTATAAATAGCGCGTCGGAGGTCGCGGTTCGCCTCTCGGCGATGCTTCCGCGTTCGCCCGTCTTATCGGTGACGCTGTCAAAGCCATTAGGGCTAACAGCATTAGTCAAATTCGAAAAAAAAAACGCGGTTCGCCCTTTAACCATTTGAATTTAGCAGCGATCGGACGCATTTTAATCGGAGCTCTCTAGCGAGGAAAATAACAATCACTACATATTATAAAAAAAAGTCCATATTTCCCTATGTACGCATTAAACTTTAAAACTACGCAACAGATTTTGATGCGGTTTTTTTTAATAGATAGAGTGATTCCAGAGGAAGGTTTGTACGTATAATAACATTCAATACGGAGTAGAGAAATACTGTAATTTTTGAGGTTTCTTTAAATAATTACATTTTTTTCCGCTTACATTGCAAACGCAGGCTAAACCCTACGAGATTTATCAAAATAATGTATTAAGTATTTGTACACATTGAAAAGGTCTACAGAAAAGTCCGCGATGGTATATGTCTATCGCTTATGAATAACCCACTTAAGCATTTTTCGTCGTTTACTTTTTACGAAAAATAATGCCTTATTTTTGGAGCAATTCTTATACAATACAGCATTAATTCTTATCCAATTAAGTACCTTAAATAAATAGTTGATTTAATATAGATCAATATGGCCGTTTACAGCATATAATTTAAATGAACATTTTCGGAGATATTACAGATTTAAAATGCCGTGAGGAGGCCGCGCTTCGCCATATAACACTTCGACTTTAGCAGCGATGTCGCTCTTTCAAGAGTTTGTTTAAAGACATTCTGTAATTAATTGTAAAAATAAAATACATAGGGAAAATATAAAAGTAAATAAGTAATAATGTACTATATGAATTTAGATATTCCAAAGATAGCAGGAAATCTTCTTGGTATAGGGAAAGGAAATTGTTTTTCTCCAAATTTAACAACTGGATCAAGTTTAATCATTTCTTTTACACTGACTGTCATGGGATATATATTTTATACCCGTGCGAAGCAGGGGCAGGCCGCTAGTTTATCAATAAAATTACCAAGCAACTCAGTCATCCAGGTATTTACTATTGAAAGTTTCTATATTCAATATTCAAATATGCTATCTACGTTCAAAGCACTGCAATTACCCCGTGCAAATATACAAAGGGGTTAACTACAAAAGAAGGAGAGCACTGTTCAACGTACCGTGTACATTAAGGTTAACGCACACTAACGGTCACCGGTACCGTACCAGTATATCTCGCTTCACAGATTTTGCATCTTATAACACGGTCCAGTTCTAAGTTATAATCGGTGTACGTTATCGATAAATGAGCCTACTCAGCCTGATACCCGACGTCGGATCAACTTATCTTGTCGCCTTTTACGACACCTTGGTAAGAAATAAGGGTGGTCTATTCTACTCAGCCGGATACCACGCGACGGGTCAACTTATCTTGTCGCCTTTTATGACACCTTGGTAAGAAATTAGGGTGGTCTATTATACTCAGCCGGATTTCACTGTTTTTGGTAATGTTTGATGACGTACACATATCAAGCAACTGATCGGATATGTGAGGGGGTTAGAATCAAATCTAGCTATATGTATATTGAGGTGTTGTAAAAGGCGACTTATGTAAGTTGATGTCAGGCAGGCTGTCGGTCGTAAAATAACTAGCCATAGAATGTCTGCCAGTCCGTATTAAAAGAGACAAACTATCAGCAAATCTCTTCAAAATATTCCGAAACGAATTGAAGTGGTGCTAAGACGTGCCGTGGTTGGTAGTGCGCGAATACCTTTAGGTATATAAAGCCCTTTTAACAGGAGCAATTGTAGCCCAGATGTTACTATACTAGCTGACCCAATTCTTAACGCCACTGGCCTAGTTATATGTTAGGGCTGTCAAATATTAGAAAGAAACCAACTTCACATACAACATTCCATTTTATATTCGTACTACGTTGCTTGTAGTAGAATTTTTCTATAAGTTCACTTTAACGCTTGATTGATGTATTCAATTGAACTGTTTTAATTCAAATCGTTCCATTCGAGTTTGCAGAGTGTTAATTACGTAAAAGTTGCATACATCGAGACGATGATGGTGTGATTCGTTTAATACTATAAATAAATAAAATAAATATATGGGACACTTACACACACGGTTGTCCGTCCCCAAAGTAAGTAACTTAATACTGGTGTGAATATATACTTATATATTTTTTTTAAATACATACTTAAATATAAATATACACCGACTACAACTAGCGATGACTTTTAAACAGAAGTTTTTGTTTAAGAAATCAACGCGGCATAAATCAATCATGAATCATCATCCCCCTGTTGTCCTTATCCCACTCTAAGTGGGGTCGGAACAACATGTTATAAACATGTCACATGATTTGGCTACGTATTTTACTACAGGACTCCTGCCTGACGTCAACGTACTTTAATCGTATTTTAAGATCTCAGTAAGAAAAAAAGGATGTCTATTCCACTCAACTGGATACCACACGGTGGGTCAACTTACCTTAGTCGAGGTGTCGTAACCTCGGTAAATGAAGGGTGGTCTATTCAACCTAATTAAAATTAAATTAAATTAAAATTTGTTCAAAATGTAGAATGTACTAATGTATTAAATTCGATTAGGTGGCACTCTGTATGGGGAAATACAATGAAATCAATACTACTCGACTGTTTATCTTATCTTTTTCGCTATCTGAAGCCAATATTTATCATACGGAATACGTTATCAATATAATATCAGTTCCTCAATTTAAATTGTCGTAAGTAATAATCGTATTTGCATTTATATAAGAATCGCTTAGACGTCTCTTCAGGGATTTTTATGTAGTTTTAAACGCTTTTGTGTTATCCCCAAAGGCATCATCTATGAAGATTTTATATTATCTGTTTCGAATTTGGCGTGAGAGAGATCGCTGTTTAAACCTACTAAACTGTCGTTCGATATGAAACCGTTGATATAAAAATTCGCGACTTCGTTCGCGTGGACTGTTTTCGTGTTATAGGTCGATAATAGATGGCGCTTTTCAATGTTATCCTATTCCTGTAGAATTAACAGGATTTCTATAGCCTATATGTTATTCCGGTGTATAAAGAATAAATGTGCCAAATAACATTGATATTGGTTCAGCGCATTCGCCGTGAAAGAATAACAAACATACATTCATACTCACAAACTGAAGTGGAGTGGAGTTTGTACTTGCAACCTAAGGTAAAGGCTGCTTGTTGTCTCTCTATAGCCCTTACAGATGTTAAATAATTGCTATTAATTTAAACGTAGGTATAATATTGGATATGACATGGATACATAAGTTATTGATGAATTTGCAATACTATACAAAACATTGCATAATAGGAAATGTGGCTATAGTTTTGTAGGCCAGTGTGTTATTATTGATTTGTTCAGCTATTTTTGAAATCAAATATCGTGTTATTAAATATTAAGAAATAAGTAATACATCTGTTATGTAACAGTGTATGGGACTCCATCTATAATTAATTTAATCAATTTCACGTAATAACGTCATAACTTAATTGGTATAAACTAGATATTTAAAAACTTTTTCGTATGCTTCTTTTTATCACAAAAGATATAATTATTAATATATATTACAATAATTTACTTACCTTTTTTATGGAAGAGCGAGATCTTCCGACATAATTATTTTTAATGCTTTCTAGAAGGATTCAATCTATATGTTTTGTAATGAATTGTGGTAAAGGTAATAAAGATTTTTGTTTTGTTTTTTTTTAGAATTGACAATTAACAATTGTTTGAATTGATTGTCATAATTTTGGGTTACAACAATTATATTGACATGACTAATCGTGACTCTCTCTTTCCAACTAAAAGAAGTCAACTGTGTAACTAAGGTGTCCAAGATAATTTTTAGACTTAGGCGTTACTTTGTGGAGATGAACAAAACAATAATGAAATTATTTTGATATAATCCGCGATTAAGTAAACAGAAAATACAGATACTCGTAATGCTAAATGTACAGTGGACTATCCCTTTTTATACCTGATACATGCAGGATTTGGTTTGTGCATGCGGAAAACAACATGCACAAACCACGACAAAATTGCAAAGCGTTCTGTCGTGGAGTCTATCTCCTGATAATTCAGTGAGTGCGAGGATTAGCGATTGTTGAGTTTGTGATAGTGAACGGTTATAGTGCTTGTGTATTGTGGTGGCGGTGGTGGAGGTTTGTGCATGTGTTTTTTACTAATTTTTAATGTGTCAGGTTTGAAAAAAAAGATAGTTCACTCTACATTTAGAATAATATATATATTTTCTATTTTACTTCATTGCGGATTATAGCAAAACATTTTTTTTTATTACTTTTGTATTATGGATCTCAGCAAAGTAACGCCTAATTCTATAAATTACTCGTATTAAAGGTTTAATAGACGTGCGATGTATAACACAATCTTTGCATGTTCTGACATATTAATTTACATATCCCCCATCTGTCCTGTCGGCCCCCTAAGTCGCGATTTATAGAAAAAAAATCAGTATTACTTTTACAATACTGATACATGATACTTCTACGCAATACGATCTAGTATAGCCTGGATCTAGAGGATCCTAGAGCGGATCGATTTTTTCTGCGAAGGGCTATTTTAACGGCCAATTTGTCCAAACCTGTGGTTTTAGTAGACCCACTGCTTCTAATGTATTTATATCTCTCTCATATATGTAAAGCGTAATAACTTGACCTTTAATATTATTCATATTATAGACATATTGTACAAGAATTTGCCATTGTATTATTACTCACTTACATCGTATATAATATTGTTCTTTATGTAAATATCTTTACCTATAATAATGTAAAAAATGGTATACATAAGTGGTAAACCTAAAAAAAAATCGAGTTTGATTTGACTAACTTTCAGCGATTAAATATATATAGGCAAGTAACTATACACAGATTTTATTATAGCATTAGAATATGCAAATATTTAAAGAGTATTATTTAACAGTATTAACTTTTTAACAGTATAGAATTATATAAAGTATTAAGTGGTTTTAAATTTTAAAATTACACCATTACTCATACATGACTTTTATTAGTTAAATTCATAATGTAGAAATCGAACAATTTTTTGAAAATTTACTGCTATGTTTTTTGGTCGTTTTTCTTACTTAAAAATTGAAGAGCCAGTCGTATTTTATATTATTTTACTTGACCATGATGTTGACGATGACATAGTCATGTTTTTCTTGTGAAAGGTGCATGAGCATGGTGTTACAAACCACTTAATTAATACACAACGACTGCTCAATACTTTAATTAAAATAAAGATGAAATACCTTTTTTAATTTATTTTACAAAAAACTAAAGGAGTTTCAAATCGATTCCATTTCCAAAGGGTGGTAATAAGAAAGGCGACTTTTAATCCATTTACTGAGACGTCCCTAGTGGGTTTAAAGGTATCAATCGATTGAAGTAGGGATTCGGAATGATGATTTGTCGACGAAAACCCTTAATAACAAGTTTAGCATAAAATAAGTACACACTATCATTTTTGAACCTATGTCCAGCAGTGGACGTCCATCGGTTGAGAAAGAAGAAGAAGAAGATCATTTTTGGAATTGTCGAATCACAAACAGACATCGGTAGAAAGAAGTTTACAATATTTGTTTTTCCTAATAGTTATCTTTTTATAAGGTATGTTTTGATTCAAATTTGAACAGAATTTAATTAAACACCATCTTAGGACCAGAAATCTTAATATTTTTTACGACCACATATATACATTTTTGAATATAATTTATTCTATACATTATAATTACCCAGTACATTATAATTAAATACAAAATTTAATTGAATTCAGCATCCTTTAGAGCTGAATTAACTCGGCGTATTCTCCCGGGTAACTAATTGAGCAATTGTGAGACTAACTCGATTTCCTTGCCAAAGGAATTTTTCAGTCTAGCGTTCCTAGCATTAACCGTTTAGCTCACGACTGTCTGAAAATACCTAATTTAATTATATTACTCTTAATTAGCGGAGCTCCTAATTATTTTTTTCCTTCGTGCTATCATAAAATTTACGTGGTATATTAACTTGTGTCGTTGAACCGAGGTGTTGTAAGCTAAGGTAAGTTGACCCACCGTGTCCGGTTGAGTAGAATTGACCACCCTCTTTCTTATCAAGGTTTCGTAATATACGACTAAGGTAAGTTGACGCAGGCAGGCGGCCGCTCGTAAGTACGTGGCCAAATCACTTGTTTATAACATGTTGTGCCGACCCCACATAGAGTGAGATAAAGGCAGGATGATGACTAACTTGTGTCGTAGCTAGTGGGGTCACTACGATTTTTTGAAGTACATTTTCCAAAAGGGTAGATTCAGCTGACACAGCGTTTTCAAGTACAGGGCTACCATTTACTTCTTGAGACTACAACGTCCATCGAGTTTTCGATCCATATGCCTACCCATACCTTTTTCATCTTTGCGGTCCTTTAAGCCACGTCAGTCACTTTCTCCCGTTAGTTTGGCTTACTGTTATTCAATAAGAGAAACTGGCAAGAAACTCGATAGTTGCTATTATCGGGAGTGTTAACTCCGCGTAAGTGGCTTCTGCTGATACGTCGATGTTTGTCCTAACAAACAACAACACGTACTTAGACTAAATTAGATATCTAATAGATGTGTAGAATCCACGTTTAGAACAGTGACTGTATTCCTTACGATAACTTATATGTTATACGATAGGTTATAAGTATTTTCATTAAACAGGTAGTTGGTATATTAAGTGATTGACTCTTTTGTCTATTATGTCAAGATATATAAAAAAATATATGATAAAAAACCTGTGTTAGCCAAACGGTGAAACCGTGCGACTCTTACGAGAGGGTCACGAGTTCAAACCCCTGCAGGCAGCAATGAGTTTTTCAATTAAAACTTACGTGTCTAATTGATAATTCTAATTATCACACGCTTTTCGGTGAAGGAAAACATCATCAGGAAACCTGCATATATCTAGAGAAATCTGGGGATATGTGTAACTTACCTATCCGCATTGGATCAGCGTGGTAGGTCTTAGCTCCAATCCTGCCCTCCAAAAACGGAGAGAGGAGGCTGGAAGAGATTTTCTCAGCAGTGGAATAGGAACAGGGCGTTGCTTTATATAAAAAAATATTAACGGTAAAGGCAGTTTCCGAGTAAAGTGTTAATCATAGATACATTTGCGTTTACTACGGAGTTTTGTTATGTTGATCCCTCAAGGGCCGCATTATATTCCTTTAGAAATAGTTCTTAATTGAAGACATCCGTTTTCATTCATGACCGAATAGATTCTCATTAATTCCTATAGCGATTCATCGTATACTTTATTTTATAAGTCACTTAGCATTAAGCCGTGATGGCTTAACTTTTATTGAGTTCTATTAGAGTGTAACCTGGGTAGATATGAATATTTTTTTTAATTCCATTTTCTTAATTCAATAAGAATAAAAAGGCAAAGTGTGAGATTATGAGAAGAATACAGCTAGGCTGGGCAGCATTCGGCAAGCTACGTCGAGTCTTCTCGTCACCCATCCCACAGAGTCTAAAGACTAAATTATTCAACCAGTGTAAGTCATGACAGGTAGGACACCTGTCATGACTTACGGTGCCGAAACGTGGACACTAACAGTTAAGGCGGTCCACAAGCTGAAAGTCACTCAGCGGGCTATGGAAAGAGCTACTATGCTCGGGGTTTTTCTGAAGGAGCGTATTCGCAATGAAGTAATCCGTCAGAGAACTAGGGTCACCGACATAGCTCAGTGCATAAGCAAGCTGAAGCGGCAATGGGCCGGCCATATCTGTCGCAGAACCGATGACCGTTGGGGTACACGTGTGAACATAGTGTAGGACACCCTGAGACTCGATGGAGTGACGATATACGTAGGACGGCGGGCAGTGGATGGAGGCAGAAAGCCCAGGATCGGGCTAAGTGGCCTATAATTGGGGCGGCCTATGTCCAGCAGTGGACAAAAGTGGGCTGATAATGTGAAAAAGGCAAGAATATCCATACAAATTGCGTTACGCTAACGCGATCGCATGGGTGAAAAAAATCTCGCACTAAACACACATATGAATATCTGTTTTTACTCTATTCTATATATTAATTTGACAAAATTAAAAAAAAACAACTGTGTATCGCAATAAATTTTTCAAAACTTTATGAGAGTCTTTTTGAGGTGTAATGTATTTTGTTAATCAAATTTTTAGTGCTCCGCCGGAAATTTAACATAAAACAGATAGCCACAGATCCCACGAGAGGGTAAAGTTACCTCGTAATTGCGTAGGTACCACCTATAAAGTGGTATCAGAGCTCGTTATCTCTTACAACGGGCCTACGGTAATGAAGGTAACTAAATATTAAATTTCATCGTCTTGTTAATGCAAAAAGGTTTTTTTTAATTTCGAACAATAACATCACAGAATTATTTTTTTTAACTCGGGTTGTATTAATTAATTAGGAATCTTCTGGTATGGTTGTTGTCCTACTTTAATATTATTTTCGTTCAAGTGTGTGTATAAAAATACACTCACTTAAACGTGTTTTGACTGTGTTTATCTTTTAATATTTAAATAGAAATATTCAAATATCAAAAGATAAACACAGTCAAAACATGTTCAAGTTCACAACAGTCCACGCAAAGGAAGTTGCGGGTAAACGCTAGTTTGTCATAAATGTTACTTAATATTTAGGACCCTAGCACGGCACAGACACTAACAGATCCTGTTAAGATAAAGTTACCTTATAATTGTACCATAAAGTATTTTCAGCGGGCGTTAACTTTCACGACGCGCGTCCGGTAATGAGGGTGATTTACATCTTTTTCAATGCAAAAGATAAAATATTGTCTCTGGTTTTTGCATTCAGTATATGTCGAGACAAAGACCTTTAAGGCTGTGTTAAAAAAATACTTATACTTCTTTATTAAGACCCAGTTTGATTGACGTCGAACATTTGTTGGAGGTTCAGTTAATACCATATAATTAATTCTAGCAGTCTGGTGTCTGGCTGATTAGAATAGAGCATCCTCACTTTTTACCGAGGTGTCGTTAAAAGTGAGTAAAGTAAGTTGAACTAGTGTGTGGTATCGGTTGAGTAGAATAGACCACCCTTGTTCTTACCTTACTTTTGCGACAAAAGGCGACTTAGTTAAGTTGACGTGAGGCAGGCGTCCGGTAGTAATATACCTAGCCAAATCATGTGACAACTTGTTTATAACATATTGTGCTGACCCCACTTAGAGTGGGATAAAAGCAAGAGAAGGAAGATATCATCCATTATATGAATTCAGTTTTTTTCATAAATAAATAAATTGAAAAGTTAAATTAATTTTACAAATGGCACACATGAGATTTTTATAATTTTTATATGAAATTGAAAAAAGGTCTAAATTAACTTAGACCACTGGGTAAGTTATTTATTTAACATTTAATTTTTATTTAAAGTTGACAATGCGAAAGTGCATGTAAAGGCTTATTTGAGGAAAAAAATGTTGAATTTAATTGTCGATTGAATTGATAAGATAAAAAAAACTATTGTAAAAATCACGTATCTAACAACTCAGCAACAGGTGCTTAATATTTCTAACTTTAAAGAATAATATAAATGAATTTCATAGTTGAAACTTGCATACATCATATTTAAATACATTCCTTAATTTACAAGATAAATCTAAACTTCGCCTCTGATAAGGCCTATCTGAAATATAAGCCTTAAGTGTAAGATGTCAAGTCAATATTGCATTTTAATTTCACATCAGCATATAGGAATTACGCCTCTATTACTTATGCATTAAAGACTTTTATTTTACTCATTAATTATCTTTAGTACGTTCTCATGTTGCTCTTGTGTGACATATTTTATTACACCCTTTAAAACATTAAAAGGACATTCGTCCTTAATTTAAATTGGAACTGATACAACTCTTAAGTTAGATGTGTATTAATTATTTCATTACATTGCTATGCAAAGAGGTTTAATTTAAAGTAATCAATAATTCATTGAATTGATGTTATTAATATGAATTGATTAATAAATTTTGAGAGATCTTTTTATTACCTGATTATTATTTACGCTGAGCTAGAGTTACGATATAAGGTGTTAACAGTCTTTTATTATAGATATATATATATATCTTTTTTTAACTGACTTCATCAAAATTTGGTTTCAATTAAATATAAGGTTTGAGACAACACTTATTCTATTCAAAACTATTTTAAAATTACTATAATGATTCATCATTCTAGTGCCCTTATCCCTCTCTAAATGGAGTCTACACAATATGTTATAAACATGTTGTAATATGTTTTGGTTAGGTATTTACGACCAGCCTCTCGCCTAAAGTCAACTTACCTTAGTCGCCTTTTACGATACCTCGGTAAGAAATCAGTGTGGTCTATTTTACTTATACGGATACCACACGGCGGCAAATGTGATTAATAATAATTATGCAAATAATTATGGTTCTCCAAATTTAATTTAACTTTACATAAAAATGAACTTCGGTTATGCGGCATTAAGTGTTTGGGTTAGTAAAAAGTTTTTTTTTTAAATTTTCGATCGTATTTTGGTTTTATACTGATTATAATAATACACGCCGTGTGGTATCCGGCTGAATAGAATAGTACCACCCTCATTTCTTACCGAGGTGTCGTAAAAGGCGACTAAGGTAAGTCGACCCGCCGTGTGGTATCCGGCTGAGTAGAATAGACCAACCTCATTTCTTACCGAGGTGTCGTAAAAGGCGACTAAGGTAAGTTGACCCACCGAGTGGTATCCGGTTTAGAAGAATAGACCACCCTCTTTCTTACCGAGGCGTCGTAAAATACGACTGAGGTAAGTTGATGTCAGGCAGGCGGCCGGTCGTAAAAACGCAGCGAAATCATATGACAGCATGTTTATAACATGTTGTGCCGACCCCACTTAGAGTAGGATAAGGGCAGGAAGATGAAGATGATGACTGATTATAATAATACCGATTTATGATGTAAGACTACCCTTAAGTAAAAAAAAAACCCTCCTCGCGTCAGAGATTAAACACAATCGGGCACTGTTTGCCCACGCCATTGTTCATTCTCAAATCGATAAGAAACAAAGGCGTGAAATAACTCCGTGGTAAGTGATCGCCAAGACTATCGACAATGGGAGCCGAAATTGTATTGTGTAGTAGTGAAACTGATTTGATTGTGAAACACGTCATTGCTTCCTGTATAAATGATATTACTTCGATATCAATACATCAGTATCAGAGGGATAGACAAGGCCCTTGGGCCCCCAAGTCCCTCCACCACTCCCTCCTGTGTACTTAGAGCATGCGTTTTAACCTACTCGATCGCAAAAGTTACAATCAAATTATTTTGCTGTAATCCTCGTTTGTTAAAAGAATCTATGTAATGCTAAGTATATGAAGCAGGCAACGATCACATACCTTATAAATGCATGACAAATCACCACGTGTATCACAGAACGCTGTCACGGAGTCGCCGATCCGATACGTAGAACAAACGCCGATTACAGCAAATTAATTTTATTGTAACATTTGTACTATGGAATTTCGCAAAGTAACACCTACTTCTATAAATTATTCTACTCGATCGCGCCGATAACGCCGATTCGTATGGCGTTGGATATGCGGGCACTAGATGTCGCTAGTGCAGCGTCATACAAGTGGTACGCGAACGTAATCGAGCAGGTTAAAAAAAACTCGCACTAAGTACACTGGAGTACGTCGAATTCGGAAGACGGAGTATACGCAAGAAATAATTTTAAATAGTTAGTCGGAGCCTTAGTTGGTTTTTAGCCCCAGGGCCTTTCATAACTTAGCTTTGCCACTGACCACTGATACCTTATAGTCCAAACAATTCCTTTAGGAGATAGATAATGAAAAAGAAAATACAAAGAATATTTTACATCTCGATCGATGGATAAGATTGATCCCGTGTAAAAGTATGCGAAAATATCTCCTTACTAATATTATAAACGCGGGAAACTGCCTGTCTGCCTCTTCACAGTTAATCTGCTGGGACAATGAAAACTACGGAAAATTTCCCATTTTGTTTCGGCAACATGAAAAAACATCTTGCATTATTGATGGTATGTAAAGCCTTAAGTTGGCGCGTATGAAAGCGCGGGTAATGCTAATAAAATTTAAATACATAAAATCGAGTAAACTGTACAAAGGTAGTCTTATTGCATATTCGCTGCCAAATACGATGTCCCTAGTCTCGTTCTTGGTCATTCGTCGAACTTTCTTGGAAGATCATATTATGGTATAACCAATAATAAATCGTTGTATAAATACATACGTAAGTCCCTATTCATTATGAGTTAATAATACAGCTGCGTTTTGCAGAATCAATAAAATATCTGGTTTGATCATTGCATAGCAAACTTTGACGATTCAAAAGCTTTTGCATTTCAGAACTCGGGTATTGTATTTTAGCTCTTTAATTCTTTTTTGTATATTTGAATTGGGATTAAGTTTCTTTAATAAAGGAAACAAAAAATAACGAGTTAATTGCTTTAGCCCTTGTACTGCAATTCTCCACAAATTTCGCAGTGCTTATTGTTCTCCGAATGAGCGTATTATATTACTCGGTTAGCATTTATACCTTTTCTTTTTAACTCTTTATTCAAATCATATTATTGCAGCCGACCTTTTGTGTACATCGGCTTTAGTGTCGATGGGTCGATATAATGATACATATCTAGATATGGTGGCTGGTTTCTATGTCTGGTAATTTAAAGAGTGATAGAGCTTGTCTAATTTGAAATGATGCGCCCCATTGGTTAACTAGTTGATATAAGTGTGTGAGTGCTAATATTTATATTGACATATTGTCTCTGGGAGAGCTATCAACTGTTGCGTGATTTACGCATTTACGTGTTACGTGATTTAAGGATAAGGGCATGGGGATGATGATGAGTTGTAAATAAAATGATCATTTTCATTATATTTATGTTTACAGTCATATATAAATAAGGATAGGAAATTATAGGAGATATCAAGGCGACTTTTAAGTACTGCCTTCGGATTATTACTTTCTATTTTTTTTTAATTACTTATCAAGATTCAACTAAGACAATATTAGCAAGATTATGTGATTGAGCGTTAATTTCTGTCTATAATATGAATTGCAAAAGCACGGAAGATTTTATTTTGCAAAACCAGATTCATTTCTATTCAATCTAGGGCCTCCACTTATCCTCATTATTATCTGCGGCACTAATTGGAGCCGTGAGGGGTCTCGTGTGACGCAGTTTTTTATTATGAATCCTTTAAAAAGTAGGACATGATACTCTACATTTTTACTGTGTTAAGTGCAGCGGGTCGCGAAGCTGAAGTGGCGATGGACGGGGCACATTGTTGGAGAAACCAGTGATCTTTGGTCTCAGTCAACTCGTAACTACCTTTATTTGGGTTGCTATCTCATTTGATAGGTGAATTAAGTACCTTAAGTTCTCGCTAGGAATTGCATGTTGCAACGACTCAAGATGACTATGCTTAAAAGCCAACACCACGAGCAAGAGGTTAGTAAGTCAACCACAAATGAGACCGTTTGCATTTTACCTTAATAATCTTTAATATTTAAATGACTTAATCTTGTATGTATATATTTATTTTTTCGGAATCTCGGTAACGGCTCCAACGATTTTCCTGAAATTCAGCATGCAGGGGGTTTTTGGGGGGAGAGATCGATCTAGCTAGGTTTTATTTAAAAAAATTAAATCTCTTCATTTTTTGGGCATTAAAAAATACTAAAATTTATATTGAATTAATTTTTTGTCATTAACTGTCAAGTCAGCGTAGCTTATTCGGGGAACGGTGGTCGCGAGAAATGAAAGTACTTAGAACCGAGCCCCACCTACCCTATTGTTTTTCCTTCTTTTTAAGTTTCTTTTTTTTATTTTGTAAAAAAATTACTTAATTTTTATTAAGTAATTTTTATTAAGACATATTTTTGTTTGACATAACCACATTATTTTTTTTCCTTTATTACCGGCGCTCGGTCATGTAATCTCACCGTTCGATCTCTGTTATTCCAACTCTGTAACAATGTTGAACTGATAAAATCATCTATACTGCGTCCATCATATTATCAGTCTTTTGACAGCTCACGCTCATTAAGTTTTGTATTGCTTACGTACAAATATCATACAAATAATATTTGTACTTTATGGATGGGTACCGCCCACTTAGTGATGTCACACATAATGGTTACTACGATTATGCCACAGATTAAAAATAATCGGTAGAAATCGATGTTACGAGTATTAAAAGACATTTAATAACATTATATAAAGTTTTACTTTCTTCTTAGTTAATACATGAATACAAATAAAACAATCAGGATATTTTAATTTATTTTATTAGCACGAGTCGTCGGAATGATAATCAACACTAGACTCCTCCGATGAGGAGTCTTCAGTAGCAGTTATTATTAGCTCTTGTGTAGATAATATATTATCAAACGCAATATCACGTTCCCAATCAGAGAATATTACTCTTTTAGTTCTTTCCACCACACTTGCCCAGTTCTCGGCCGTTACGTGGGTGCAAGCATTTTTTAGCAATTGCAACATTTTATTCGCTGTGAATGGGGGGCTTGTATTGCATCTCGCAGCATGCCCTTTTACTTGTGCCCATATAAGTTCTATTGCGTTGTACTGGCAGTGGTATGGAGGAATCCGAAGAACAGTATGGCCATATTCTGCTGCCATTTCATTGATTACATAGCGTTTTGCTCTCTTTTTGGTTTTTAATATTTTTATTAATTCAACTTTTAACATTGAGTCGTCCACATTTTCTCCATTGTCCCGAAGCCAATTAATTATTTCATGCTTTTTATTAGCCTGTGTTGGCATTTTGTCAATTTTACGGGAGTGGTAGGGCGCATTATCAATAAAAATTATTGATGGTTCTTCCAATGAAATGAGCATTTTTTTGAACCACTCTTCATACACATTTGCATTTATCTCTTCGTGGTAGTCATTTGATTTCTTCGATTTAAATGCCAACAGTGCGTCTTGTACAAATCCTTTTGCTGTACCTGCATGGCAAATGATTAGGCGCTCACCTTTTCCCATTGGTACTGAGGAAGTGGAATCAGCAGTATCATCACTCCAGAAACGAGATAGTGTGTGGTTAGCGTTGAGCCATGTTTCATCCGTGAAAACAATATTTGCCCAATCTTGTATTTTCTTTGCCTCTCTTAAAAAATCACAACGTGCTATAGCTATATCTGTGCGTTCCGTTAATAATTTTCTTTTATTTAACTTTTTATATGAAAAGCCAATTGTGTTCAAAACTTTGACCAAAGAAGATTTTTCACCATGAAATAGACCACTACTTTTCAAAGAAACAATAAGTTTTCTCAAAGTTGGAATTTCTTTTCTCAAGTAGTAATCATATACATGACGACGAATAGCGTCAGCGTCAAAGTCATCAACAGCTGTCACCTTATGAGCCCGGCGCTTTCTTTTTGGTGTAGATGGTTTGTTTTGCTCCAAGCCGCTCCTGCCGTAGGCATCAGTAGTGATTTTAGTCACAGTTGATAGACTGATCCCCAACGCGGCTGCAACACGGTTTCGGACTTGCGTGATAGGTATAAGAGGTCCGCCATTTTGATTTTCTTGCTCAAAATACTCATGAAGTTTTAACACTAACTGTCTCGATTGTGCTTTCAACACACGTCCTTTCGGCATTTTCACGATCAATTAATATAAGTTTCACAAAAGTTTTTCCGAGGAATAAAGCTACTTAACTCAAGGTGTAACAGATGCGAGAGAACACTCAGCGAACGTAAATGCGTGTGACTATCACGGGCGTTTCGTTGAGAGTGACAGATCACGTCAAAATGGCGGCCGAGCGGAAGGTCTGTTGATGTTGCCAGTTGATGTATAATATATTTTTTATGATTATAATAAATACACACGGATTAACATTTATTTTCAAAAAACTAAGGCAATATTAAATCAAAATGTTGATTTCTATATCTGTTATTAGTTTACGTAGGTTATCATTAATCGAATTACTTAGGTACGTAATTCGATTAATGATAGTAGGTACTATAATCGGAATGGTATCGCATACGAGAATCTTTAGGACATCACTAAATATGTAAATCGTCAATCTGTCAAAAGATGGTTAATATAATGGACAGTGTATAACGGTCGTCTGAC
Source organism: Morpho achilles (assembly GCA_947086495.1). Taxonomy (NCBI): domain Eukaryota; kingdom Metazoa; phylum Arthropoda; class Insecta; order Lepidoptera; family Nymphalidae; genus Morpho; species Morpho achilles. Next base: position 13,678,232 of record CAMTZB010000013.1, read on the forward strand.
AACTACGTCTTCAGTGTTTGAATCATGAACGGACTAGAATGTTCTATTCACTATTATGTTTTTATCTACATTTTACAAACGCAGAATAATATTTACGATCAATATTTATTTTAACATCAACAGTATTAGATTTTGAAATAAACTTATTTGGCCCCATTTACGTTTCTGAAACTTTATTTAAAACTTTATTCGAATAGGATATGTTATTGAAAATCTCCTTCCTATCAAAGTTTTAATTGATTCTGACTGAGAGTCGCACGTTTGTGAGTTTTTCTTAACTTTTGGAATAACTGGGGTAGTGTAACAATAATATAAAAGCTTGCTTTTGGCTTGCAAATGTATATACATATCCTCCTGCCCTTATTCCACTCTAAGTGGGGTCGGCACAACATGTTATAAACATGCTGTAACATGATTTGGCTGCGTTTTTACGACCGGCCGCCTGCCTGACGTCAACTTACCTTAGTCGTATTTTACGACACCTCGGTAAGAAGGAGGGTGGTCTATTCTACTCAGCCGAATACCACACGGCAGGTCGACTTACCTTAGTCGCCTTCTACGTCACCTCGGTAAGAAATGAGGGTGGTACTGTTCTACTTAGCCAGATTCCACACGGCTATATCTTGCAAATGTATTTTAGAATAACATAACTTTAATATATAAGTTGTAAACAATTGACAGAAAGACACGGAGATTTGGTCATATAATATGTATGAGGAAACGTAAATTTTAAGACAGTTTTCCTCAAATCTTAAGGATACTCAAAAATAATTTGACAGTAAATATTTAACACGGAATTAGCCTGTACTGCGGAAATGTACTTATTATAATAAGTAATTAAGGTCGACAAACAGGAAGGTGATGAGAAAAAAGTTATTTAACAAAAACTAATTATTCATTGAAGCTACTACGCCGCGGATTAAATTCGAGTATAATAATTTTATTGCGACTTAATTAAAATGAGCAATCTCGTTACAAAACAAAATCCGAAAGTAACCTCAGTATGTGGTGTAACCCTTACCAGCGTTGACGCCTCCATCCTCCACTGGCTCTGACGTCAAGCAATATCAGTATGTCCAAAAAGCGTCCTATATGACCCGTACGACCAAATAACGATCGCAAACACAGAAACACGTAATACACACACACAGCTTCTTCGCCGGTGAAGACGAGGTCTCAGATTTCTGACATCGGTTGGTCGTGGCTTCTTGCCACCCTTCCGTAGTCGTATTGGCTAATCAAAGCCATACCAACAGCCTTTCACTACACGTCGTCCTAAGCCGTGGGCCGGCCTCGCAGGAGGCATCCTTAGGACGACGTTCCCCGACGCTAGTAGAGCTTCTGCGCTCTCCGCATTTCGCAACTTCGGCGATGCTTCTACGCTCGCCTATACGGGCGAGCGTAGAGAGGAGAGTCAATCAATTTGAAAAAAAATATTAGTAAAGGTTTTATCTATACATATTTTAATACAAAGTCTAAAGCTAAAGCAGTATGTCTGTATGTGATCGATTTTCTCAAAATCTACTCAACGGATTTTTTTACGGTATTTAAAAATAGAGTGCAATACTTCCGAAACTTTAGGTTAATAATACATTATTGTTTATGTAAATAGTGTAAAGGGACAGCGTTTTCTAAGAATGAATTTTTTGGTCTTCGAGTCTGGGTGTTTATTTGTATTTAAGTAATCACCAGTTTTCTGTCACCCACAATACAAGTATTAAGTTACTTACTTTGGGGGCGAACGACCGTGTGTGTAAGTGTCCCATATATTTGTTTATTTAGTTATTTTTGAAGGAGTACTGGTAAATCTGCGCATTACAAACAATTGGCAGAGGTCTGCCTTTATGAGGGTCTTGTTTTCGATTCCCGGCGAGGACCAACATAAAAAAAAAACCAATTTATTTATTAATGCACTATAAAAAATATTGGAAAAACATTATTAATAAAAGAAAAGTGTACAAAGGTTTATTTATTAATTTTTTAGTTTAGTAATTTATTGGCTATTCGTATCTAGGTGTATTTATATATTTCTGTTATATAGAATTTATATATTTACATATATTTCTTTTCAATTAATCATGTATATATTTACTAGTTGCCTGTCATTTTTAACTTAAGTATTTAGTTACCTTGAATCCACAGCTGTGTGTAATTCAAATAAAATCCTTTAATTAATAACATCACATTATAAAAAATAATTTAATTGATATATATTTATCTATTTAAACGACAGACTCAATTTGGAAACCAGTGGCGTAAACTAAGCGCTTCAAATTAAGAGTGTTCGTAAATAAATTACGCTGCGGAGAGTCAGACGGCTATAGACGCTGTGGCGTAAATGAGAAGCGAGCTGTTACAAAAGGATCGCGAAATCACGCAGCGGGAGAGTTACGCGTACGTTTAAAAATAAATCGCTAACGTAATGGTATTTGTGTATGTAGTCATTCATCGTAACGGTGCGTTGCCACGGGCTTAACATTGTTTGTGTTCTTACTGCACGTTTAGTACAGTTGGCTGTGACAGACATGGGTCGTGGATTTTGCCTACATCAATGCAAAAACAAAACGTTTTGTCAGTGACGGCGTTATTTAGAAGCAAGCGATATAATTTTATTACGTTGTATTTTACGTCATATGTTTACGACTTTATTTTGGAGCATTTTTGTCATCCGATAAAGCTTTGAAATGTCGAATTACTATTTTATACTCACGGAAGGGTTTCTTAATAAGTAAGCCATGAATAGAACAATGAGCAAAACAAAAGTTACAGATATTTTGACGTGCGTGTGGTATACGGTTAAGTAGAATAGACCACCCTCATTTTTACAGGGTTTTGTAAAAGGCGACTAAGGTAAGTCAAACCGCCGTGTGGTATCCAGCTGAGTAGAATAGACCAACCTCATTTAATAACGAGGTCTCGTAAAAGGCGACCTAGGTAAGTAAGTTACGTCAGGCAGGCGGCCGGTCATAATAACTCAGCTGAATCATGTGACAGCATGTTTATAACATGTTGTGCCGATCCCACTTAGAGTGGCATAAGGGCAGGAGGATGATGTGACGCCATCAAATCACGTCAAAATATTGAATTTAAATGTCACTTTAAAGTGTTTAAAGGCTAACTTTTGGAGCCATGTCCTTAGGGAAATGGCTTTAGCCTCCGACAAATGATGATATCAACATTTTTGCCAATTAAAAGACTGACCGATGACGAACAATGATGTTACCGGTAAGGTTTACTACGCACTTTTACACTTTGAATGCACTTCACTCACCAATTTTCTTAGTGTGGTGAGTATAACAAAAATCTTCATAATCAATTTCCAATATCCTGTACTAATACAGCTGAATATATGTTGATAATAACATAGCTGATACAATTTTACTAAGAAATTGTTTTAAGAGCGTGTTTTAAATATGTTCCATTATTTCGTTAAAGTGATGAAGGAATCTGCAACACGTGTGAATTGATCATATAACGGAACTATGACGCATTGAAACCTTGGAAGCGTTAAAGAATGAACACGTTGTGTACCATTGATCTAAATGACCCTTGTTATTGAGATCGCTCGTTTAACTGTTGAGATCTTCATCTTTATCTTCACTGAAATTAGAATTTCGGCTTCATACAAGACTGCGGTTTAATAATGTAAAAATGAAATTGGTTAAAAGATTGACCGCCGAGTTTCTTGCTGGTTCTTCTTGGTAAGATCAACATTCCTAACCAGTTGTAACTTCATTAATCATATTGATCCTTGACGATTCAAAAGTGCTTTAAAGAGCTTATTTGAATAAAGATTATTTTAACTTGATTTTAAAGGCTTGCCAAAACATATTACAGAAACCTTATTAAATCACGATTGGCAATACAAACATCATACAAAAAATCCAAGTTAATGTATAGAAATCGGCTTTACTCAAGTCATCTTTATCGGGTCAGCCCGACTAGTTTCAAGCCCTTCCAGGGCCCTTATTCATGAGCTCTATACGTTGCGTTATCGCGGCAGGAACTCTCAGTTCATAGCCGGTTTCTATGGATTAACTATGAATATCGCTCACGATAGTTTAAATTAAAAAAAAAAACAGATTCCAAGATTATGATTTCATGCAGTCATGGCAGCGTAATTCGTTATATCCCAGGCATCTACACGTTACCCTAGACCTCATATGAATTCTGCGATCGATTTATGATTCACACAAACATATTAGACTCGTATAGGCGTATTGCAAGACGAGATGATTATCTCGATATCGATCATATTTTCCCGCTCGGCATGTGACAGCATGTTAATCAATCCTTCTTCTTCCAATTCTCTTTTACTCGTTCCTCTAGGCTTTAAAAACTGTTGGGGCTGTGATAGTCAAATGATGCGACCATGTCGTCCTATCTGAAGAATAAAGTCACATTTCCTATGCTCATATATATATGTTTATTTGTATTTAAATATGTATTTAAAAATATATATAAGTATATATTCACCAGTTGTCTGTCATCCATAACATAAGTATTAAGTTACTTTGGGGACGGACGAGCTGAGTGTAAGAGCTGTGTGTAAGTGTGCCATATATTTATTTATTTATTTATTTATTATTTTTATACATGGCACATTTAACTTTATTCTTTGGATAGGGCAATGTGATTCTTTTCAGAAAGTCACGGGTCCAAAACCAATTAGCAAATATTACACTTTCATAGGTTAAGGAAATATTTTAGCTGAAAACTGCATATCTCGAGTTCTGGGTATATGTTTAACTTACCAATACTATTGGAGCAGAGTGGTTGGTGTAAGCTCCTAACTTACTCTAAAGAAAAGGAGAGACAAAGGGTTATTGCCCATTAGTATGATAGTAGCAGGCCGTTACTTCAATACGTACTCTAACCGATAAATAACAAATTATTGATTACTAGTTGGTTAAATAGGAAGTATGTAAACATATTTGTAAAGCTATCGTTGTGCCGGTACTTTTGGATATCGTAATAATATTACCATCATCGTCACTCTATTGTCCGTATCCCCCCACTTAGTGGGGTCGGCACATTACATTTAACAATTAGCATTAGCAATAAGATTAATCGAACAACAAAATTAAAAGGTTATATCTAATTGGTTATTACGGAGTGTGTGCCACATCACACTACTTAAACGCAGGATCTGAAGTGCTGCGACTTAATAACTTATTTATCACAACCGTCGCGTAGCATTAATATATGTTATAACATTTATCTTATCTTAATATTTAAATGAGTTAATCTTGTATATATATATATTTTCCGAATCTCGGAAACGGCTCCAACGATTTTCCTGAAATTCAGCATGTAGGAGGTTTTGGGGGAGAAAAATTGATCTAGCTAGGTTTTATGTAAAAAAATATTATTTTATCCGTATTTTTGGGCATTAAAAAACACTAACATTTATATTGAATTGAATTTTCGCCATTAACTGTCAAGTCGACGTAGCTTATTCGGTTAGCGGGCAGCCTCGAGAAATAAGAGTGCCAAGGATCGATCCCAACTAAATAATTGTTTTTTCTTTTTTTAAAGTTTTTTTTTGTAAAAAATTACCGAGCGAAGCTCGGTCATCCAAATATTAAATCTTAAGTGACTAAGCCATCGATTGTTACTAGTACGCACTGACGAATGTTTTCTTTAAATACGAAGCAGCTTAATGTTTATTTTCATTGACCCCTGAGTCACTTGCACTGGTTTATATTTTGTTATGTAGCTATGAGTCACAGATAAGATGGCTGTTCTTGTCATTACAGGTAATACGTAATACGTCCTTTGTGTAGTATTTATTCGTCCTTTCTGGTTTTCGAGAGGTTGTAATATTTTCGCCATATATGTATAGGCGGCGATTGACCACGTGTATCAGTTGGTAAACTTTTTTTTATAGAAAATAACAATTTATTTATGAGTACAGTTAAAGTCATCATCATACTCCTGCCCTTATCTCACTTTAAAGGGGGCCAGCACATCTTTTAAACACGTTATTACATGATTTGGCTAATTTTTACGACCGACTGCCTCCCTGACGTCCATTTACCTTAGTTCCCTTTTAGGTCACTGTAATAAATGAAAGTGGTCTATTCTACTCAGCCGGATACCAAACGGCACAGTACAATTAAAGTCATATGACTTTTTTTTATGAGGTTATATAAATCTGTCCGAACTGCTTATGACAAAACAAATATCATTGGACGATTGAATAAGTGTGACGAGTAAACATTTTAGTTATCAGCCAACAAAGATTATGCTGTGTTTATCACGAGGCGTTGGACTGCGTCCCGACGCCTGTGCATACAACGGGATGGGGATATAATATGGACGATCTGTGACACTTTATTGTCAGTCTTTTATCAGGGTTGCCATTGTCTTCTTTTCATATGTTAGTTCGTTCAGAGGACATTGAACTCTTTCGGAGCATATCAAGTTACAGCTGGCAATTTAAAAAAAACATACACACTACGAGTGGTAACTTTGACTTCGTTTGCATTAACTTCAGTGTTTAAATGTTGAGCGTTCTGTATATTGTTTTTTGTCTGTATATTACGCTTTCACGCTTAATCAGTTGCAGCAATATTGATAAAAGTCTAAATTTCATCGATTTTGGTTCAGCGGATTAGCCGTGAAAGAGTAACAAACATGTTTGTTACATACTCACTAACTTTTTATTTATAACTAGCGGCCTGCCCCTGCTTCGCACGGGTATAAATTATATAGCCCATGTCACTCAGTGAACAAAACTGATTAAAATCGCTGCCGTAGTTTTGATTGATTCATTACTGCCTGTGGCCCGCAAGCGTCAAATTTGGAGTAAAAAAATTTCCCTATTCCTACTCCAAGATTTCCTGCTATCTTTGGAATATCTAAATTCATATAGTACATATGTATTTGCTTATTTATTTTTACATTTTTCCCTATGTATTTTATTTTTATGATGAATTACAGAATGTCTTTATATATAACATTCACAGCTTTCTTGTCATTAGACAATACAAACATGTTTTCTTTAGTGGTTACTCTTGTAAGAGCGACTTATAGCTGCTAAATACGAAGTGCTATAGGGTTAAGCGCGGCCTCCTCATGGCATTTTAAATCTGTAATATCTCCGAAAATGTTCACTTAAATTACATGCTGTAAACGGCCATATCGATCTATATTAAATCAACAATTTATTTAAAGTACTTATATGGATAAGGCTTAATGCTTTATTGTATAAAAATTGCTTTGAACATAGGGCATTATTTTTCGTAAAAAGTAAATGACATAAAATGCTATTGTGGGTTATCCATAAGAGATAGACATACACCATCGCGGACTTTTCTGTAGAACTTTTCAAGGTGTACAAATACTTAGTACATCATTTTGATAAATCTCGTAGGGTTTAACCAGCGTTTGAAATGTAAGCAGAAATAAATGTAATTATTTATGACATCACATTAGAAACCTCAAAAATTACAGTATTTCTCTACTCCGTATTGAATGTTATTATACATATAAACCTTCCTCATGAATCACTCTATCTATTAAAAAATACCGCATCGAAATCTGTTGCGTAGTTTCAAAGATTGAAGCATACATAGGGATATATGAAAAAACAAAGAATGCTACTTTGTTTTATACTATGTAGTGATATTAAGTACGATAAATAATCAAAAATCATAAAACTCAATGGAATATCTAATTGGAATATACATTTCAAGGTCAGCCTAACTTTGCAATTATAAAGGCTGACGTTCGCACTGACCTTCTTCGCTGATCAACCTTAACTGTAATTGTTGGTAATAACATTTATCAAGATTATCTCAGTTGTTTAGTTGTATTATTTACTGAAATTGCGTATTTTTTTATAATATATTACTGGTATAAGTTTGGTGTAAGTATGGCTAGAAGGATTCTGTTGTTTGATTTTTAAATAATATTATTAATACTCTAAATAAAATTATTGAAAAATATATATACAAGATTTTTTTTAAAAGTAGGGGAATAAATATTATCAATCAATATCATCATTCTTTAGTTAGGGAATAATTAATGCGGTTTCAAAAAATTAATGTTGTGTAACAAAAACATATTTAGGTCTTGTTTCACAAGTTACCAATAAACTGTCAGTTAGCTTATTCGGAACAAATCCGACACATATCTCGGAATTTTGCGTTTTCTTAGGTTTCTGATAGGCTTATTCAGCACTTAAAGTCCCTAATTATAAGTATATCCTTAATTAAACTGTGTCGCTCCTGGCTACTGCTGAAAAACAGTGTTGTGCGATAGAATTTTGTCGCTCAATTTATATTGAGCTGAGCCATTTTCTTCTTGTTGTATATTTATATGATATTGTTTTATGTTATTAGTATGTTTTTGTTATATTGTGTTATGTCTTAAAGTTTAGTTTAAGTTAACAACTGTGTATCGCGGTAGGTGAAGTAAATTAACGTTCTTTCTTTCTAATAAGTTAACAGGTAGATCAAGTGGCTGTTATTTTGTTTGTCTGCTGTATAGCAAATACCTTTCAAATTCAATTCAAAATGACTGCGATTTAATTTTATTTTTCACGGTTTAGAGTCTCTTTTTAGAGACATTTATCTGCTACTTAGTTTATTTGTCGGTTAATTACCGACACTTTATCAGTAACTCGTGAAACAGGCCCTTAGTATTAATTAATAAAAATATAGGAAAAAAACCGTGACTTGAATCAACTTAAATTTATTTTTGGCTGTGGAAATGGATAAGAGACCCAAATTCAATGAACGCTCGAACGCTCGAGAAACGCTCGTACGCGAATGGATTATCGATTTTAACAATGAGAATTAGGTAGGCAAATGACGATGACGAATTATGAGTTTTATTTTTGCAATTGATTTACTCGTGCGTGTACATCACTAATTAGTTATTTATGTGTTATGTTAGGTTTGACTTAAAATACCTCTATATATTTCAGTGTGTGCGTGCGTGAATGAATGTGATCTTCTCAAATTCATTCAAAAAGTTTTAGAACCAGTTACAAGTAATAGATTTAATGACTGCGCTGATGTTTTTTATTCGGCGGTGTGAGTGAGTGAGTGAGCGTGTGTGTGTGTGTGTGTGTGTGCGTGTGTGCGTGTGTGCGTGTGTGTGAGTGCGTGCGTGCGTGCGCGCGCGCGTGTGTGTGTGTGCGTGCGTGCGTGTGTGCGTGCGTGTGTGCGTGTGTTTGTGTGTGTGTGTGTGTATGTATGTATGTACACGCATAAATTGCCGTAATTGAAATCGCGTGTACCACTAGCTCGTAATGTACACGAGCCCCAATTACAACTTGATGCATGATGAAACATTTTTACTTGATGCAAGCCCTTGCAATCCAATCGGCCCTAATTGGTATCTGGCAGGATGTCGTATTCACTGCGATACGAGGGATGAATATCATACGCGCAGACTGTCCTTGGATTTTCGACTTTATGTCCTTGCATATAAGAGCTAACGTAATCGATCGTATTCGCTTGTGTGGTCTAATGTATTGTCTGGCTGATTGAAATTGCATAGTGGGACAGAATTTATACACTCCTAGCGGTCTCGAAGGACTCCTAGTGCATCTAAATATTTAATGTAATAGCAACACTAAGTTACGACGTACAAACCTCATTTCTTACCGAGGTGTCGAAAAAAGGCGACTAAGGTAAGTCGACCCGCCGTGTGGTATCCGGCTGAATAGAATAGACCAATCTCCTTCTTACCGAGGTGTCGTGGTATACGACTAAGGTAAGTTGACGTCAGGTAGCAGCCGGTCGTAAAAACGCAGCCAAATCATGTGACAGCATGTTTATAACATATTGTGCCGACTCCACTGAGGAGCGGGATAAGTGCAGGAGGATAATGATGACTTATCAATGACATATATTGCAACATTTTAAAGGTTCCCAACGAGATAAAAATTTCGAATCTTAATTGTATCGTGATAAGTATATGTAATACGTTTAAAAATATCTTATAGTTCATTACAATATTGTTGATAACTTTATTGCTCTTGAACTCTTGCCAAAATTTATAAAAATACCCGCATAACCAAATTATATTTTGAATACTCGATTTCAATAAATATCTGACTTCTTCTTCTCGGTCGTTATCTTCATTGCTGAAGGTCGGGTCTCCGAAAGTCCTTTGCGACTTTTTTAATTAACTTCTTCCATCAAGTACGGCATTCAGCATCCCTCAGGGCGGTTGCAATCGACAGTCCAGTAAGGGTGGATATTTGGTCTCACCAACGGGTAGGTGATAGGTGATATCTAACAGACGTCATTTTAAAATGAAGTATTTAAAAAAAAATTGATTTTTCACCATAGACAAAATATTATTTATAAAAGTTTATTACTCTCAAAAGAACGTTACTTTAGCTTTTTCCTTAAAAAATGTGTTCCTATCTCCTAACAATACGAAAGAAACGAACGCCCGTATATCTTCCGAAAAAATCTTTTAGAACTCCAGATTGCCTTTTCCGAGTCGACGAGATCGACATGCCGAGATAATGGCCGAAGTTGAGTAGCCTAGTATTTATAAGATTTATAGTGGCTCGTAAACCGTAATCGTATTTCAACGAAGTGAGTTGTTGGTTTATACTTAAGGCATCGTCCAAAGAGTAAAACGTGCTTGAGCATCTTTTTTCAGGTCGTTCTAGTTACCAAGGGCGTTATTTTTGCATCGCTCGTAATTTTACGGTGTTATTTCGTCGGCGGTGCGATAAAATTAGGACGGTATGCCGCTTCTTTTGTAATTCTTCTAACAATCTTTGGCTCAATGTGTGCGGAACGAGGATTTTAGGAGTGATTTTAGATTTAAGTTAGGATACATATTTGATTTTGCCACTTGTAATAGCATTTTGGCTTCTCCAGATTCGGGAGCAGCGAGATTGCTTTACAATGTGGTTAAAGTAGGCATAAGTCGTAGAAAGTAAGGTAGGCATAAGTCGTCGAAAGTAAGGTTAGTTTGTAGTTACTATGGGGGTGGCATTTTCCTTGAAAAAAAAACCCCCAAAAATAAAGAATTAAAAAAAAAACAATCTATTATGTATGTCTACGGTAACAAAAGTAATGAGAATATTATTTTGCTATAATCAGCGATAAAAGAAAATATATGTAACGCTAAATGTAGAGTGTACTATTCGCTCTCAAACCTGATACATGCAGAATTTGTAAGAACTCATGCACTACTCAACACGGATGACACAACAATACAAAAACACTGCACACATTCACCAACACCACAACAAACAATCACAAAATCGCAAAGCAAAGGCAACATTTTGTCGTGGAGTCTATCTCCTGACGATGCTTTGGTTACGGGGCGGAAGAATTGTTGAGATTGAGGAGGTGAATGTGTTCAGTGCTTGTGTATGTGCGTGAAAAGTCGCATAGCTAGAGCATGTGCTCAGACGTGACAGATTGCTTCAGATTCTGCAAATTATCATAATGGGCAAGGCTTGGATGGAAGGAGGAGGAATGGATGGAGCGAGGGATATGTATATAAATTTAAGAAGCCAACCATCGCTACTCATAGAGTCACTCGACGAAGAAGATGGTTGTCGTAAAATTTATTGATACTAAAAAATATGAGTCACGATAATTATAGAACTTTTGCATCGTAATTTTATGACTGCGATAAAATTATTTAATTTTCAGTGTTGTTACGTAGGTGTTATAAAATTAGGTCACTATCCTCTAAGCTTTTTGTATTGTGTAGAGTGTAGACGATCGCTATAAAAGTCTGTTGACAATATTATTAATTCGTAAAACTAAAAAGAAAATTAATAATGTTATGCAAAATTTTATTAAATTGTAGTATTATCCAAGTCGTTATTTTTGCAATAGTTGTTATATTTTAACACTAATCGAAAAATAAAAGTGGAAGGTAGCATTTGTTGTAACTGATATGAAAAACAATTCACAATAGAAGACGTTCAATGATAGTGACACAATTAGTACAAAGCAAATTTCAGTTTACAGAGTAAATTAAAAAATAAACAAATTTTATTTTTGATTTGTAAATTCGATTAATTAAAGAGACTGAAAGCTAAAACTTCAGTAGCTAGATGTTTAACGTTTGCACATTTTTACGTAGAATCTGATTACGATATTTCAATGTAAAATCTTTGGTTGAGCTTCCGGTTCCGGTAAATCAACCTCCGTATAATCTCTAGTGTATACACAGTCTTGTCTTTAGCAACATTTTTCGATAGTGTTGTTTGGTGTCTCGATGGCTTCAATATGAGCCTAATTGGCGATATTATTGGCATCCTAAGAGTTCTTGAAAATGGAAGAAGAATTATAACGTGAATCACGTTCAACTGATACGAAGAACTAACGGCTCGCAATTTGATGAACATTCCAAGTGCATATCTCAATTGAATGTACTTTGTGTATGACTGCATAGGTAGCCTAAAATTTCAATCAAGTTCATTGCCTTAATAGAAAGGATGTTATTATATGTTTTGCATTATCAATTCAAATCCAAACTAATATTATAAATGCGAATGACTATATATTACGTTTACATGGCTAATCCGCTGAAGTGATGTTGATAAAATTTGTTACAATTGAAGCTTATGCATCATGATCATTATCTTTAACGATGGCAACGCTGCTAGACAAATGTCTCTTCATCGACACCAATGTAGCGCCGCTTTTTTTTTACTACCATCGTGTATGGACGGAGTCTATGTTTAGCAATTTTCCTCTTCCATACCAGCTCTCGCTTTTATCTCTTACTTTCTTCTTGTGCCACTTGGAACCAGCAGTTTCCCGCGACGCCTTTGAGGTCGTCAGTTCACTTTGTGAGGGGTATACCGACGCTGTGTTTTCCGGTCGGGGGTCTCTCTTCCAACACCTTCGGACCTCAACAGTCATCGGTCCTCCGTACTATCTGCCCCGCCCATACATACATTACATAAAATCCCATTTTTTCTTTCTGGAACATGAAAAAAATACGTATTAAGAGATTGAAAGTTGATCAACACTACAGGTGACGGAGAAGAAGTCGGAAGAACAATTAGTTATTTGTATTTGTTACAATATAACGGCGATCTTAAGTGTCAGATTTGGAAGATTTGTCGTTTACAATAAAGATAGGTTTCTGAGGCGATTGATCCATCTGATGCTCTCGATGCAAAGATGGAGAGCGGGGCTTCTGTTTAAAGAGGTCCCATCCTGGAGGAAGAACTTTTTGAGTCACTTAGCTCCTGCTAGTAAGGGTTTATTGTTGCCAAGTCTCTACCACCAGCAGCGAGGTTGATTTCAGTCAGGTTTTAGTCGATCCGGCATAACCACATTCCGGGTCCCACTATCGATCCGTGCTTCTTATAACGGGTTTTCCAAGTAAAAAAAAATATATAAAATTAACGAGAACACTCTCTATACTTATAAATATCTAATAGATCCGCATTTTCGCTCTCTTCAACGTAATTTTTTTTAAAATTTACTTAAAAATTTACTATGTTTTTTTCTGTTCCCAGAAGCGGGATCTTTCAAATGCTGTATATCCGATATATCGCACGCTGAGTATTAAAGCGACCTAATTCAAAATTAGGTTTTGTATTGTGACATCACGGTACGAAGTATTAAAAAAGCTTGTGTTTTCTTACTCTTCCAAGTTATGGATCTTTTTATTGCAATTTGTCACAAAATAACTTTTTTCAATTAAGTCATATTAATACTAAGCGTGCAATATAAGCTTTTATTGTACCAAATTACATCAATATCTAGTCCTGAAAACTTAACAGACGGACATATTCTCGTATATGTAATATTAGTAATGCTGTCTAAATTTACATAATAAATTTTACACAGTTTTTTTTGTGATCATGCGTCAGACTCACAAAAAAAAACACATTTATATTTTTCACTGACCTTTGCTTGGTACGTTTAGCCAGTCGTAAAAACGCCCGTTGTTTTGGTATATTTATGGAAATATGAATAAAATACTGCCGCTATATCGTATCCAACGCTTGTAAAATGATTTGGTAGCAGGTACCGACCCACATAAAAGTTAATGTTTTCTTATTATTTATTACTTACAATCATAATATAAAAAGCTGCCTTTGTATTTTATAGCTAAGTATATCGCCAGTAACATCTTTTTGCATAATGGTCGTAGTTATGCAAATAATTACATGAAAGAAATTCTTTAAATATCATTTTTTTCAGTTATAATTACGGCCAAAGTAATGATATTATTGTTTTTTATTAACTTTGTATTATGGAACTACGCTAACCGCCGTGTGGTATCCAGCTGAGTAGAATAGACCACCCTCATTTCTTACCGAGGTGTCGTAAAAGGCGACTAAGGTAAGTTGACCCACCGTGTGGTATCCGGTTGAGTAAAATAGACCACCCTCTTTCTTACCGAGGAGTTGTAAAATACGACTAAGGTATGTTGACGTCAGGCAGGCGGCCGGTCGTAAAATACGTAGCCAAATCATATGACAACATGTTTGTAACATGTTGTGCCGACCCCACTTAGAGTGGGATAAGGACAGGAGGATGATGTATGGAACTACGCTAAGTAACACCTAATTCTATGAATTAGTTATATTTGATGAAAAAATTGTATGTGCTACTAAATGTAAAATATACTGGTAGGTATCCAACATATGATTAGTAAATATATCGACATCTATCGATATATACATTGCTACATATATCAATTTTCTGCACACAAAGCACACAAGCAAAATGTTATCAGCGTTAGCATTTATTTAATTAACATCGTTTATTCTATTTAGATAATAGAAGACAAATATGCGTTTGAAAGTTTGGAATACAATAGTTTGGGCGCTCTTTAGGGTTAACTCATAAATACGCTATTGGGAATACAAATACTATGTTACCCTATTAGTACTATGACCACGACGTTTCTTAGCAATAGAAAAGCTTTTGCGTTACCATTTTTCGCATTTTGCAGCTCAGACAAAGCTTCTCCGCTCCGTACAAATTTGTCTATTAATCGTCAAAGTGAATTTTGGTATATAATAATAGTAGTCAAAAATGTATGTCAAAATACTTACCCTACTTTGCAAAAGGCCTAAAAACGAGGAAGCCCTAGGTTGCGAGCTTCATCCGATTGACTTTTATCTCTTCATCCAATCAATTTAATACATTGGTTCCCTCCAATCTATTTGAGGTCAACTGTCTATCTAGTTTCTGTCGACATTACAATATATTTACATTTAATTTAACTTTGCGACTCTTAAAATCATAATGATCTTTATTCAAATAAGCTCTTTCAAGCACTGTTGAATCGTCTAGGATCAATATGATTGAAAAAGTTACAACTGGTTCGGAATGTTGCTTTTACCTAACCAGCAAGAAACGGCTGTTAATATTTAAACACATTTTCGATTTTACATTATTAAATTACAGTCTTTGTATGCAGCTGAAAGCTAGTTTTCAAATCCAGGCATTTTTACCATCTAGATCAGTGTTTCCCAATCTTTTTTGGTCCATGCCCCACGTTAAAAATTATTTTGCCCCCTATGCATACATAAATATTAATATTATAATATATATGTTATATTAATAATATTAATATTAAAAATTTAATTGACCACTTAAAGAACATAAATAATTTAGGTTTTAGGAAGAAGAACTTGCTTTTTTTTGTTAAATTTGGCACCGAAATCTAGCCTTGCACTTAATTGGCCCAGAGCGAAAGGCTTAAACTCATGTCGGGTTGCCCCCCTTAACCATTAAATTGCCCCCCTGTGGGTCGTGGGCCCCACGTTGGGAAACACTGATCTAGATAATCTTGTATTTTGTATATAGGCTTTACGTATAAGCATATCTCTTACACTTGATTTGCACCTTTTTGTATACTGGTCTAATATGGATTGCGGAATTTAATTGTAGAAATGAATAATGACAGGTATCACAATTTTTTTGTGACCTCGTATCTCTATGTTATGCATCAACTTCAACTTTTGGTTTCTTCTACAAATCTATACTACTCTCACTAATATTATAATACTATTACTATAACTAACTATTACTATTACGATAACTCAAATTATACGCCTGCAGATTGAATACCCTTTTATAAGGGCTATGGGCTTTGTTATTGGTAGTTAAATAAAAAAATAACGGTCTTCTAAGGCATAAGGATTAAACTGACTCCAAAAAAAATTTCTGTTAACATACTTAGACCTTACTTTTAGACAATCATAGATAAAGTAAACATTACGTTGGAGCAGTGGGTAGTGACCCTGCCTTAGCTCCGCGGGTCGCGGGTTCGATTCCCGCCGAGGGCCAACATTTTCTATAAATGAATTTGTTGGCCTTTGAGCCTGGGTGTATATTTGTATTTGTATTTAAGTATGTATTTAAAAAATATATAAGTATATATTCACCAGTTGTCTGTCTACCATAACACAAGTATTAAGTTACTTACTTTGGGGACGGACGACCGTGTGTGTAAGTGTCCCATATATTTATTTATTTATTATTTATTTATTACAGTATCAAACTCCCAATGAATATATAGAAATCTTCCATACTCACGTCTCGCGTTTCGTATATAGAGCTCATGAATAGACCCAGATGGGTTCGAAACTAGCCGGGTTGACCCGAAAGAATAAGACGCGAGTATAGCCAGCTTCATAAATAACCATATAAAATACCACTCAAGATAGTTTAAACCTAAAAAAAAACAAAATTTACTTAATTCAAATAGATATTGGCAAGTTATATTCTGTAGTAAACTCTATTAGTGATTCAGGAAATTGTTCATGCCTTTTATTTTAAGGTAAAACATTTATATTGGGTTATAAAGGTATATAATTATATTTTCTTTGTCAACAGTGCCGTCGGTAAAACCTGTCTTCTAATCAGTTACACCACAAACGCCTTTCCTGGGGAATACATACCGACAGTGTAAGTATTTTGTTCATTGCTTTAAGTTGCTCCAAAAAAGAAAGTGGAGGCCTATACACAGATGTGAGATACTAACAGGCCTACTATTTATGATGACGGTCGGCTGAATATTTTTTCTCAAATACGTGCGTTTTAAACACTAGGGCCGTTAATTTTTTTGGTCCGTTCAAAAGTCGGCCATTCACCGCGTTGGTGTAAAATATGTTAACCTTCACCTCAAACTCTACAATACAAATCTTTGTAGTTTAAAAAGCTATTTACAAAAGTTTTATCGTTTATTTATGTTCCAACCGGTCCGTGAGATATTTTCGTATTTCTAACCATTTTTATATCTTAGTCATCGCTACTTCGAATGAATGATCCAGTGATTATTCTTTTGGCTAATGCCGCCACATGTTGCTTCGAGAAACCTTAATCATAACGGAAGTATTAAATTACTGTCTGACCTTTATTATAAAAATAAGCTGAATTTAGTGACAGGATATTATGGATTGCGTTGGATGAAAGGTGCTAATCTGATAGATTTACAGGTAGAATCTTCTGCTTCTATACTTATTATAAAAGTCATCCGAAGCTATTTGTTAGCGATCGATTTTCTCAAAATCTATTGATCGGACTTTTGTGCTGTTTTTAATAAAAGGTAGGAGAGTAGAGCAATTCTTCCGGAAGGTTTAGGTTAATAATACATTACGTTTTTATGTAAATTGTATAAATCACGCGGTAGTAAAAACTTCCTTACGCACTGATTGCCACGCAGCTAGTCATATTATAAAGTCTGTATGTGGCAGTGTGATCGATTTTCTTCAAATCTACTGATCGGTTTTTTGTAAGGTTTTTTCTTAAAGGTAGTGCAATTCTTTCGTAAGATTTAGATTAAAAACATAAAAGTTTTTTTGTAAATTAGTTATTAGTTAGTTAAAGGAATTGCGCAGTTGTAATAACACTCGCTTTCTTGAAGCTTTAGTACTTGTACGCCGCTTAAACTAATAGAGATACTAAAGTAATGTACCAGAGAGTTGTAGATCTATAAAGATACTACAAAAAGTCCGCAACACATTATTATATACAAAGAAAGTCTTATCATTGTCCCACGTAAAAGCCTTCTGTTTAGAGAGAAATGTTTGAGCTTAGACCAAGCTGTTCTAATATGGGGCAGCGTGGTGGGTTTATAAAGGTATTTTTTTAATCGTAAGGCGTATGACGTATTGTATTTATCAATCAAGCATGTAAGCTTTAAAAGAAAAGAAGTCAGAGTTAGAAGGTAAAGTTTAGAAGAGCGTTATCAGGCTTTTGATCTGTGAAACCTTTTTAATAATCTTTCTTAAACTCTACAATTTAATAACTATAAATTAATACTAAACGGCTGGCCTACAGTTCAAGGATTATTGACGTGTGAGAGAACTAAAATAATTGCCTGAATTTGCTGAATGATGAGTAACCGTAGATTTTTATCAAAGGATCATTCGTTTTATCTCAACGAATGGAAAACATCATCCAATTCTGCACGACTTTTTCCACGAATCAATTACGGAAGATCGGATAACGAAGATTTAGATATCGATATATTTTTGTCCGAAGTGAGATCTTGACCTGGCTGTGAATGTGACATAGTTATGAAATGGAAAGGATTAATATGAACGTGGACAATATACGTTAAGATAGTATACTTTACTCGGATTTAAACTTCGGGCTGGAACTAACTAAATGTAACTAGTAATAAGAATTATATTTTAAAAGAACTACCGTCGAGTTTCTTCCTGGCTCTTTTCAGTAGGAACAGCTTCCCGAACCAGCAGTAGGGTTGACGATTCAAAAGCACTTGTAAACAAGTTTATTTGAAAAAATAATTTATTTCAGATATTATAATGAGAATATATTATAGATATACTAAATTATATTTACAATTTATAACGCTTTTCTAATCAAATCAAAATAATCTTTATTCAAATAAGCTCTTTCACTTGCACTTTTGAATCGTCAAGCGATATGATTAATGTAGCTACAACTGGTTCGGAATGTAGCTCTTATCGAAAAGAACCAGAGAGAACTCGGCGGTCAACCTTTTAAACATTATCAATTTTACATTATTAAACCGCAGTCTTGTTCTGTGAAAATATTATTAGTAAACGTTACCTATCTGCCTTCTACGTATCTCATTCAGTTAATCAAATTATGTTAATTCTTTCCGTGTTTAACATTATTCGTTATTATGTTTCAGATTCGACAATTACTCCGCGAATGTCATGGTAGACGGTAAACCCATAAACCTGGGGCTCTGGGATACGGCCGGGCAGGAAGACTATGACAGACTCCGGCCTCTCTCGTACCCTCAAACGGATGTCTTCCTTATATGCTTCTCACTTGTCAACCCCGCTTCGTTCGAAAACGTCCGCGCAAAGGTATAGAGATTACTTTAAAAAGTCTAAATATATATATATATAAATATATATATATATATATATATATATATATATATATATATATATATATATATATATATATATATATATATATATATATATATATATATATATATATATATATATATATATATATATATATATATATATATATATATATATATATATATATATATATATATATATATATATATATATATATATATATATATATATATATATATATCTATACTGCGTCCATCATATTATCAGTCTTTTGACAGCTCACGCTCATTAAGTTTTGTATTGCTTACGTACAAATATCATACAAATAATATTTGTACTTTATGGATGGGTACCGCCCACTTAGTGATGTCACACATAATGGTTACTACGATTATGCCACAGATTAAAAATAATCGGTAGAAATCGATGTTACGAGTATTAAAAGACATTTAATAACATTATATAAAGTTTTACTTTCTTCTTAGTTAATACATGAATACAAATAAAACAATCAGGATATTTTAATTTCTTTTATTAGCACGAGTCGTCGGAATGATAATCAACACTAGACTCCTCCGATGAGGAGTCTTCAGTAGCAGTTATTATTAGCTCTTGTGTAGATAATATATTATCAAACGCAATATCACGTTCCCAATCAGAGAATATTACTCTTTTAGTTCTTTCCACCACACTTGCCCAGTTCTCGGCCGTTACGTGGGTGCAAGCATTTTTTAGCAATTGCAACATTTTATTCGCTGTGAATGGGGGGCTTGTATTGCATCTCGCAGCATGCCCTTTTACTTGTGCCCATATAAGTTCTATTGCGTTGTACTGGCAGTGGTATGGAGGAATCCGAAGAACAGTATGGCCATATTCTGCTGCCATTTCATTGATTACATAGCGTTTTGCTCTCTTTTTGGTTTTTAATATTTTTATTAATTCAACTTTTAACATTGAGTCGTCCACATTTTCTCCATTGTCCCGAAGCCAATTAATTATTTCATGCTTTTTATTAGCCTGTGTTGGCATTTTGTCAATTTGACGGGAGTGGTAGGGCGCTTTATCAATAAAAATTATTGATGGTTCTTCCAATGAAATGAGCATTTTTTTGAACCACTCTTCATACACATTTGCATTCATCTCTTCGTGGTAGTCATTTGATTTCTTCGATTTAAATGCCAACAGTGCGTCTTGTACAAATCCTTTTGCTGTACCTGCATGGCAAATGATTAGGCGCTCACCTTTTCCCATTGGTACTGAGGAAGTGGAATCAGCAGTATCATCAGTCCAGAAACGAGATAGTGTGTGGTTAGCGTTGAGCCATGTTTCATCCGTGAAAACAATATTTGCCCAATCTTGTATTTTCTTTGCCTCTCTTAAAAAATCACAACGTGCTATA
The DNA here is from genome assembly GCA_947086495.1 of Morpho achilles. NCBI lineage: Eukaryota > Metazoa > Arthropoda > Insecta > Lepidoptera > Nymphalidae > Morpho > Morpho achilles. The sequence goes on from CAMTZB010000013.1 coordinate 13,698,919, forward strand.
GCTATATCTGTGCGTTCCATTAATAATTTTCTTTTATTTAACTTTTTATATGAAAAGCCAATTGTGTTCAAAACTTTGACCAAAGAAGATTATTCACCATGAAATAGACCACTTCTTTTCAAAAAAAAAAAAAAGTTTTCTCAAAGTTGGAATTTCTTTTCTCAAGTAGTAATCATATACATGACGACGAATAGCGTCAGCGTCAAAGTCATCAACAGCTGTCACCTTATGAGCCCGGCGCTTTCTTTTTGGTGTAGATGGTTTGTTTTGCTCCAAGCCGCTCCTGCCGTAGGCATCAGTAGTGATTTTAGTCACAGTTGATAGACTGATCCCCAACGCGGCTGCAACACGGTTTCGGACTTGCGTGATAGGTATAAGAGGTCCGCCATTTTGATTTTCTTGCTCAAAATACTCATGAAGTTTTAACACTAACTGTCTCGATTGTGCTTTCAACACACGTCCTTTCGGCATTTTCACGATCAATTAATATAAGTTTCACAAAAGTTTTCCGAGGAATAAAGCTACTTAACTCAAGGTGTAACAGATGCGAGAGAACACTCAGCGAACGTAAATGCGTGTGACTATCACGGGCGTTTCGTTGAGAGTGACAGATCACGTCAAAATGGCGGCCGAGCGGAAGGTCTGTTGATGTTGCCAGTTGATGTATAATATATTTTTTATGATTATAATAAATACACACGGATTAACATTTATTTTCAAAAAACTAAGGCAATATTAAATCAAAATGTTGATTTCTATATCTGTTATTAGTTTACGTAGGTTATCATTAATCGAATTACTTAGGTACGTAATTCGATTAATGATAGTAGGTACTATAATCGGAATGGTATCGCATACGAGAATCTTTAGGACATCACTAAATATGTAAATCGTCAATCTGTCAAAAGATGGTTAATATAATGGACAGTGTATAAGATTTTTAAAGATGTGCAGGTTCTCGAACTGATCAAACAGTCTGATGATGTATGATCATCTTGGTCCTTGTATTAATAACTGGAGTGGGTTTTATTTGAATTATAAATCATCCTAAATATGATGATTCTCTAAATGGCAGTTCCTGCAGAAAGAAGGTGTTTTTACTTTCCACACATGCAGACGTAAAGATACGTGAATCGGAATGTGGAATATTTTATGGGTTCGACTTTGCGGAGTTCCATAGTAATGATTTATTTATAGTAATATTTTTCTATAATCTATGATTAGAGAAATTTTAATTGTAGAATGAATAAATGAATAAATATCCCTATGTATTTAGGATTTGTTACAGGGCAGACACCAATGAGTTTTTCTGTTAAAACTTATGTGTCTAATTGATAATTGCAATTTATCACGCTATTCGGTGAAGGAAAACATCGTGAGGAAACCCATATCTCTAGTGAATTCTGGAGATATGTGTAACCTACCAATCCTCACTGGAGCAGGTGTTAGGTCTTAGCTCTAATTCTTCCCTCCAAAAACGGAGAGAAGAGGCCTATTCCTAGCACACACATTAGTAACTTATTATATTATTATTAGTTCTTTCTGAGCAACGTAAACTTTTTCCTTTATAGAGCTTTCGTTTAATAACCTAATATCAGTTCCACATGTAACTGGCAACAAGCATTGTTCGAACACTTACCTGTCTAACTTATATTGCTTTTGTTTTTCAGTGGTATCCCGAAGTGAGGCATCACTGCCCATCAACACCCATCATCCTGGTCGGCACCAAGCTCGACCTCCGCGAAGACAAGGACACCATCGAGAAGCTGAAGGACAAAAAACTTACGCCCATAATTTATACATCAGTAAGTTGTCTTACCCTCACCAATGAGTTTTATAGTCACCAATGAGTTTTCTAGTAAAACTTATGTGTCTAATTGATAATTGGAATTTATCACACGCTTTTCGGTGAAGGAAAACATCTTGAGGAAACTTGCATATCTTTCGATAATTCTGGGGATATGTGTAACCTACCAATCCGCATTGGAGCAGCGTGATAGGTCTTAGCTCCAATCCTTCTCTCCAAAAACGGAGAGAGTAGGCCTATGCTCTTATGTATGGATGGATGTATGACTAAGGAAAGGCCGAAAGAAAGATGGATGGATTGTGTGAAAAATGATATGCATATCAAAGGAGTGGCACTAGATTTGACGAATGATAGAGGATAATTGAAGAAGAAGATATATTGTGCCGACCCCAGTTAGAGTGGGGTAATGGTAACATAGTCATGATGATAAGTTCTCTTATCATGACTCTTAAACATACGCCAAAGGTTTAATAAATATCGGATATAATCAGATGGCTTGCAGCCAAGCTGGACTAGAGATAAACTAGAGATTGCATCTTGGGTCGCAAGATGACAGACTGGCCCGTTGGCTTAGTAGGTAGTGATTCTGCCTTTAGCTTGGTGGGCTGTGGGTTCGATTTCCGCCAGGGGCCATCATTGTCTATAAACAATTTGTTGGTTCTGGTAAAATGTTTTCATTACTTTTGTACTTAATTCAATTAATTATAAAGTAACTGGGTGACCGAGCCTTGTTCGGTAATTTTTAAATTGATGTAAAAAAAATTAAAAATAAAATTGAAAAGAAAAATCAAAAAATAACAGGGCAGATCGATCTAGGTATTTTCACCTCTCTAGACCGCCCGTTCCCCATAATGAACCATCATGACTTTACATTTGACAGCGAAAAATTGTGATTGTATAAATTTAAAAAAAAAATTGAGCTCGACAACAGGGGATAAAACGACATTTTTTAAAATAAAACATAACTAGATCGATTTTTCTCCACCAAAACCCCCTACATGCAGAATTTCAGGAAAATCGTTAGTGCCGTTTCCGAGATTATGAAAATATATATAGAGTGATACCGACGATACGACATTAAATAACTTCACTGCTCACTTGGAAGTAATACATTACTTTGGTATAATTCAATGTATTTAAATATAGAATTTAAGAAAATTATATATTCTAACTAAATACGTTTAAATTGCGAAATACGCTCATTCATTAGAGTTCATTCACCTTGTAGTGCGCGCATACGGCGCTCGGTGTAGATATGACGATCGCCGCGAAGATCAAACGAACCGGTGAAATACAGAAGTCGCGGCGCGGTGACCGCACGGCCAAGGCCAAGGCTATTTTTACATTTTTGATACAGGAGAGTATAATATTGTTTATAGGGTTTATTTTTGTATGGCATGCCGTTAGTGGTCATTGATCCATAGACATCATGATGTTTAATTTCAAAATGAAAAATAATATCCTGCGGCTAAAGTAGTACTTCATTGAATTAACTGTTTTTTTATGTAGGCTGCTAAGGTTCGTAGCTATCTAGGATTAAAATTAATGTCGTATCGTCGGTACCACTCTGTTGATACATACAAGATTAAGATTAGATACATTTAAATATTAAAGATAAGCTATTATGGAAGTACCGCCTAATTGTATAAATTAACAATATCTTATATGAGTAAGTAATAATAAGTGAAAGAGAATATGCTAATTACTGGAATGTCGTAACAATTTTAACTTTTGTTATCAGGGCCTAGGCATGTCGAAGGAAATCGGTGCCGTTAAATATCTAGAATGTTCTGCGCTTACCCAAAAGGGTTTGAAAACGGTGTTTGACGAGGCGATCCGCGCGGTCCTCTGCCCCGTACAACCCGTTAAAGTAAAGCGAAAGTGTTCGATACTGTAAGGGTTGACACGCGTCAAGGTATGTACTAATGATACTATGTATGTATAATGTACTAATGAAACTAATGATACTATACTATGGAGTGATAATATTTTCTTTAAAAAGATTAAAATTGATAATAAAAAAGTTTTGATAGCTAAGGGGTGAGACTGCGAGTCTCTAGAGACCAAAGAGTTTTCTATAAATACTTGTGTTTAATTGACAATTGTAATTCACCACACGCTTTTCGATGAAAAAACATCCAACATTGAGGAATTCTGCATATTCTTAGATCATTCTGGCGCTTTCTGGTAGCTCCAATCCTTCTCTCCAAAAATGAAGACAGAGGAGGCCTGTTGCCCAGCAGTGGTATTCTATCAGGCCGTTACTTTGCTTTTCGGTGAAGGAAAACATTATGAGAAAACCTGCATATCTCCAGAGAATTTTGGAGATATGTGTAACCTACCAATCCTCATTGGAGCAGCGTGGTAGGTCGTAGCTCCAATCCTTCTGATTCCAAAGAGCTCAAAAACGGACAAGGGAGACCTACTTTACTTATATAAAAAAAAATAGTGAAAATATTTATTATCTTATCTTATAATAATTTTACATGAACAGAAAGGTAATCTAAAACAGGTAAGCATATAAACAAAAAAAACAATTGTAAACAAAACTTAAATTAAGTATGTACTAACATACTTTAATCTCATCATGTAACATTCTGCTTATAGTATTAAAGTGACCTAATTCAAAAAAGTTGTTTTGTGATAAATTTCAATAAAGCGTAGCATAGCGCTTATAAAACTCGTGAGCGTTAAAGAGACCCATAACTTGGAAGAGCAAGAAAACACTAGCTTTTTTAATAGTTCCTATCATGATGTTATAGATGGTATTGAAATAAATATTAAAATGTATCGAACTTAAGAAGAAATAATTTTGAATTAGGTCACTTTAATAGTAAGCGTGCAAGTACATATGCAAAAAAATGTGAAAACCATGTCTGTTTCTATGGGTTCAAACCGCGGGCATGAGTTATCTGATGAGAATAAGTGCCTAATAAATTGCAATTTACACTCCACTTTGGTGAAAGAAAACATCCTTCAGAAACATGCATTGTCTTTGGAGAATTTGTGGTATATGTATAACCAATGCGTATCGTACTGGGTCTAAGCTCCAATAATTCTCCAAAAAAAAGCAGAGAAGGGCCTTTGCATAACTGCGATAAGTAACATGCCGTTACTTTTTTTTTCCAGATAGTATAGATGGTCAACGCCAGTGTAAACAGCCTAGCTATCTTTTATAGAGCACACCAAAACGATCCGTCTTCTATCGTACCACCAGAGTGCTTGTATGAACTAAATAAATGGACTGCAATCAAATGCATACAATAGAATTTTAATTCTTACTTGTTAATACGCATCATGTATATGTCACGTTGGTGTGTGTGAGCTCCGTATTGTAAACGCTTTTGTATAATCTGTGAAATGACACTGACACTTGACGTTTTGTCTATGGCTGAGTGACATCTTTTGTATAATAAGGGAACATGTCAGTTTTTTATTGAGTATATTTCATATTTGGGTGCTTTTTCTAACGCGGTTTTATTATTGAATACATTCCTACATTGTTGCTTGAACACCTTTGCGCCGCCATTTTGTTTGGCATCATCGGCGGTACAGATAAAAAATATTACTAAACACGGTGCGTTGGTGTTTTGACGTGGAATTGTTGAAATTTTTTGTGTTAGACAGAGATTATATTTTTCGATTTATTATTGCTTTTATTTTTTTTTTGTTCCCAATTGTTGTATTTCATTATAGATGTCTGTAAGTACATACGCAGTATTCGCTAAAAATGTTATAAATTTCGCATATAGACGTGTATTAAAAAGTTTTCCAATGCGAAATCATATGTATGCTATAATTTTACGTTAAAATAGGTTAAGACTTTTTTTAATTCTAGTAATCTGATAAAACATTTCAAACTAACGCGTTTTAATATTGTTTTATAATGAAATAATAGGCACAAAGTAGCGGTAAAATTGATTGTTGCCAATATTTGATGTGTTTAATGTTATTTAGGCTTTACGCGTTTCACATGAAATCTTAAGCGATATAGCGAGCACTTTTGAAATGCGTTGATACATATCGAAGCTTGCTACAAAACTGTCCAATGCAATTTAATATATTTGTTATGATGATATATACTTGCATTGATGATTGATTTGAGTTCCATCCAGCTATAGTAGTATCTATTTAGGTATTTTGCTTGTCTATAACAGTGTTTTCCACCATGGGAACCATTCACCTCAGGGGTTTTTTTGAAATGGACTCGACAAGAGTTTATTGACCCTTTCGATCCGAGCCATTTAAATTCAATGTTAGATTTTGGTGCCAAATTAAACGAAGCAAAAGAAAATTGTTAAATAATTATTAGGTATAATTTTATTTTAACATCATTTGAGTTATTTACGTGTTTTTAATTTTTTAATATTAAAAGTTGGGTATGTTATATAGGGGGCATAAGAATTGTAGAAAGGCTCTAAGTGGGTCATGGCACCAAAAAAAGTTGGAAGAATGGTGTACAAGGAGTTTGTTTAGACTGAGCCATTAACCAACCTTAACCATTGGTCCCTGTAAAACGCCTTGTAACTAACGTTTAATATGGACTAGTCTCATTCTGGTTTACTTAATGGTGTACTAAGAGTTTGTTTAGACTGAAGCCGCGTTGTTCCAACTTAAACCATTGGTCCTTGTAAAACAGCTTGTAACTAACGTTAAATATGGCCTAGTCTCATTCTGGTTTCTCTAAAAGGTTCTAATAGCTCATTTCTGTTTGCTTATCTTTTATGTAATTTATGATCCCTTACATTATTAACACCCTGATTAACACTACCATAATGTTATTATTTGATCATTATCTGTTAATCATTATTAGTTAATCTCTAGAGTTTGTCTATGTCTTGACTAAATTTTTGAAGACCATATAGCAAGAACTCTATTAGCCTAGCAACATTAAGGGTTCCCGGTTCAAACTAGACTAGATGACTGAACTGATTTAGTTTTAGTGTAAAATTTTAGACGATCATAGTTGGTACTCTACCAGTAAGCGAAAATCACCAAATAATTTAACAGGTATTTATTGACCAAGTGAAGGAGTGAATACTGGATGGGCTTATAACAATTAATAAGCCATATTTCCTGATAGAAGATAATACGCCCAATACATTAAGATTTACTCCAAAAAAAATCAAAAGTTATTTGAAATCACTTTCTGTAAAGACTGCTTGCTTGGCGTTGGCTTCTTTTTATAATCTTTCCGGAGTTTTTATTGTCTTTAATCAATCAATGTCCAAAGTATTATCATCAAACAAGCGATAGAAATAATCATTAAAGGTGACTGTGAAATGCCGCACAATTATTAATTTAAGCATCACCGACCAAATTAGGACTTTTCTATTTGGTCGCTTAGTCCTTGGGAGGCATTTTTCATTAAAAAAATGTGATAATGGGTTTAGGCTTTAATTAACTCGTCATGGCCTTTTTATTGTTTTACGCCTAAATAAAATTGTTGTCTCCGGACACATGTACTGAAATTTTTAATTGCTTTTAAATGTTAGGTATAAGTTAATTACTGTCTAAATCCACTCCTAAAATAAGTAAATGTTAGTACACGTAAAAATGCTAAGGGGTGTGCAATTGTTGTTGCTTGTATTTCGATATCGATGCCATAGACAATTTTTTATTTTTTAAATATGAAAATGGAATTTGAGCCTCTTCGTTTTGTGAAAGCATAAACAATTGCACAAAATAGGTACATAGTGGTAAGGTTTTAATGTATTGTTCAGATGCAAATATTTAGAAGAAACAGCATGTAAATAACGGTAATTTTAGAATTAAACTAAAATGTAAGTTATCGCGCCATCTACTATGGTGTTGCATTTTTATATCTAGACAAAATATCATAGGACGCTTCGGTCATTTTTGTATAAGTTATAAATGTATTTGCAATCATCAATAAACGGATTATTACGTTCAATTTATCATAAATTTTATTACCTGTGCGCTAACTAGTACCTATTTCAATAATGTATATTTTATTAAGTCCTGAAATTAGTAAAACATATTTTTGTATGGACATTTCAAAAAATATATGGAACAGTTCTTAAAGTTTCTCTATAAAATGTCGCACTTGTCACAATGCAACCGCAAATATGAAAAAAATATTAACAAAATCCATATAAAATATAATATAAAGGATATTGTGTCAGATATATTAAACGAGCTATATTCATTTCACAAGCGTCATTATTTACCAATCGAAAAAATATACGACTACCTTTGGTTTCGAAAAGCATCTAGCAAATCCGATAAATAGAAGCAGAATTATTTCAGCTGTCGTTAGATGTAGACGTGCGCAATTTTATGATTAGTAGAAACATACCTCTAATAAATTTAATATACTGCGTTTAATTAGACAAAAACTTAACGATATATCATGCAATTGGATGATGTTTTTTTTAAATTAGTTGTATTTTTTTTTAATTTAATATTCGCCTACTGCGAGATTATAAAGCAATAATTGCTTTCAACTTTCAACTTCTACATTAAACATTTAACTTCTAAAGTACATCGTAACCATATACTAATATTCAAAATATATAAAAATCTATTACTCGACCAATATAGTTTCAATTATTTAAGGGAAATATACGCTATTATAATATTTCGTAAATATTTTACAGTGTTTTATTTCTTTTACAATTTAAAAATGTTTTTATGAAATTTTTGTATCAACGCATGTTCGACAAAATCCTTTCGAATCGTCATAAAGTCCCACATGTGGGACTTTATGACGATGGACTCAGTCGTGGAAAAGTGCTCTTACCGCGAAGAACCATATATTTATATGGTTAACCATATAATTATAAATTATTAACAACCACTTGTACTGATTATATATTCATTATATATTTCGTACAACATTCAATGAACTATTAAATTTTTTAAAACGTATTTGTTTTTGGTTTAAGTTCTTTTAATAAAATTTTACATTCATATGTTCATATAAATATGAAAATAATTTCGATAATAATACAAATAACAAAAATGTTATCATTTTATAAATATTTGATTAAAGTTCATTCAAAAATGAAAAATAATTAGATCCGTTATAATTTTTGGATAATTATATTTTAACTTGAAATTTTATAACTTTACTTTTAAAATGTGCGTTGATCCAAAAAGGTATTTTGATTTCAAATAAAATGTAAACAAAAATCGCCTAAGTCTACCCATAGAGCATTGTAACATACTTAAAACCTTCAACCATGGAACATAACATTACGTCAGTCGTTGAAGATAAAAAACAAAAATAATCTCTGACCTTATTGAACTGATATAATAATCTTTCGTATTTAGAACGATGTTTATACGAATAAATGCGTTATATGACATTGTCTTAGGCCAATTTTGTTTATATTTTAAAAGATTAAAAAAAATCTAATGTACACCTAGGTTTAGGCCTACCCAAGACTTTTATTGTATAGTTAAAAGCTTAGTAAGTTAGCGCATATACATTTTAGTCGAAATTGTTTCCACTATTGTCTATTGTATCAGACGGAACATTTATTGGTGTCAGCTTTTGTTGTCGTTGTTACTAATCAATTTTGTAACCAAGCAGTTGCTACGTCTGCCAAACTATATATATCTCGACGTCGTATTCCTCGTTATTGAAGGTCGTGACCCTAAAAATATTAGTATTCTAATACTTGATAGACATAGAATCTTTTGCTATGTTTAAGACACTTTCTGCCGCTTTCCATCCTCTGTCAGTCCTTTTTTTTTAGATATTTACTTGTATAAAACTACGCGTTCTCAAAATAATTTATAGAATCAGGCGTTACTTTGCAGAGATCCATAATACAAAAGTAATAATAATTTTTTTGCTATAATCCGCGATGAAGTAAAATAGAAAATATGTATAATGCTAAATGTAGAGAGGACAATCCGTTTTCATACCTGATATATGCAGGATTTGTAAAAACACATGCACTAACCTCCACCACCGCCACCACAATACACAAGTACTACATACGTTTACTATCACAAACTCAACGATTGTTTCGCCCCGCAAGCGATGTATCATCAGGAGATAGACTCCACGACAAAATCGCAATACATTTAGCATTAAATATATTTTCTATTTTACTTCATCGCGGATTATAGCAAAATAATTTTATTATTATATCTCTGCGTGTTCTCATTGGAGAGCCTTGGGATACCTTGGGATTCTAATTTTCACAAATTTGTGCAAAATTTGCACAATTAACTTGTGTAAATTTTTTTCGAATAAAACGTATTAACAATTTAGTTGTTACGTTATAAAACTCAGATATGTTACTTAAAGTCAAATACGGTCCGTATTTTTACTATTAGAATACTGTTGTTTCCTGATAGCAAAAAGACGTATATATAATTGCTAATAAGAGCTATATTTTTGGCTATGCCGCTCTTCAGATATCGTGATTAGGTTTGGTAGACGTAACAATATATTTCATGTCTCCGCTTTTCATAAAGGCTTGTACAGTTAATTTTATACGAAACGTAATTGTATTGTAACGCGCCGAACATAATTCGATGGATGAACGCTGTTATGTACTTCTTCCAAATATTGTGACGCCTCTGAATAATTCGAAATATATTTATATTAACTGTTCAAATGTTTGTTTTATTTAAATGATTTTTACCAATTTTTACCAGTAACATAGGATAGACTTAAAAACAATGGGAAGTAGGTATGGTATTATATGTATCAGATATTTGAGATCAATAATTTAAATTTATCCTTTCAGCTTCATACAACACTGCGGTTTAATAACGTAAAATTGAAAATCTTTAAAAGATTGACCGCCGAGTTTCTTTCTGGTTCTTCTCGGTAAGAGCAACATTCCGAACCAGTTGTAGCTTCATTAATCATATTGATCCTTGATTCAAAAGTGCTTGTAAGAGCTTATTTAAATAAAGATATTTGATTTGATTATTTCATGTACTGTGAAATTAATTTTGAAGTAAAATATGCAGCTTCAATATTTATTTAAAATAACGAATCCTTCATAAAGTTCAATTGTGTTTTCCCATCATATAAACTTTTTCGGAGCCAAGAACGAATTTATATGCTGAAGAATATTTACAAATACTTTCTTCGTATACTATTTATTAATTGTTTAATTATTTTCAATTTTGTGGGCGGATGTGAGTCTAGTGTATTGAAACACAAATATAGGCTAGATTCACATCTATTCCTGTCACCTGTCCGGTGGTGGGTCTGGCGAACGGTCTAGGGGGGAGTGCAAGTCGTGTTGATCCCCTAGGCAAGGCTGGCAAGTTATCCTTCACGTGGTTGCTGCCTGTTATTGGTCTGGTTCATTCTGAAACAGACGTAACTAAAACTGCCAGCCACAACTCTATCCTTGTATCCTCAACCTTATCCTTCCCCTGTGTCCTTATCCCAAGAAAATGGTATATAAAAATAATGAAAGCGGATACTTCAAATATACTACCCCAGGAGGGTACCAGTTGCACTGGAGAATCCCTCCCTAAGGCCGTGTCTTTAACGAATGATCAAGCCACGGCCTTAGGCTGCCCTTCGTATTCTGGGGAGGGCAAAGCTCCGCCTGCATTACATACCAAGAATAATCGTAAGAAAAAGAAACTAAGTGGCGCCGAGAAAAGAAAGATGGCGTTATTCAAACGGAATACTGAACATTATTGTCAAACAACGCCTAAACAAAGAAAGAAACCCTCAATTTTTCATCGTCTAAACAGAGCCAAATTACAGCCCCAGATTTGGCGTCCTTTGTCACCAGTAAAGATGGCAATAATAACTGATAAATTTCCGAACGTAGTGATCACTCAAAAGATGGTTTGTGATATACAAGGAATCTTTATTAAAATGTTACACGAATCGCCAGGTCCGTTACCCCTGATCGATATGAGTAATGTTATGGATGGGGCTCTACATGTAATGTGCGATGGGCGAATAGCTGCCGATTTTCTCAAGAAGCTGGACGGCATTGTTGTACAAGGGATCACACTTAAGGTTATAGAAGCTGCAGATTTTCCAAAACCCGTAAAGATGGCATGGAAAATGAAACACGATGGTCCAATTGACACTGTGAAGAGTCTTGCTCGCCTAAAGCTATTAAATCCACAGTTGGAAACTGACGAGTGGCATGTGGTAGATACTTGTGAAGATGGTAAACAGGTCCGCCATATCGTTGTTATGAATAGAGCATCGGCAGATGTGATAAAAGCGGCGAACTACGAGCTGAAGGATGGGATCGGGATAAGCTACTTCAAAGTTTTGGTTGGTTCTAGAAAGAAGATCAATACAGTCCCAATGGATATGGAGGTAGCTTCAGAAATAGGGACTATTACGCAGTTAGTGGCTGAGGGAAGTCAGATCGATCGTGTAATAAATGATCAATCTTCTGTAGAAAAGGAGAATGGTGCGCTGATAAAACTAGAAACGCTGAATATATCTAACACGGAACGCTTACCAAAACCATAGGCGGTATATAAAGAATTCCACAATTTGCGAACTTTTCAGAGGCAGTAAAAAGTAAATGGGCATAACAAAGGTAAATTGTTCAATTAAGATGTGCGCAAATATAAAATTTGCTGTTTGTTTTAAGTGTAAATATTTTTCATTTCGGCTTAATATATCAAATTGGCAAGAAGAGAGGCACGATAAAATTTACGATTAAAAAATATTACAATATCAATCTTAATTATTATTTTTATTATCGAAATATTATCTTTAAAAAATTGAAGAATTAACTGCAAGTTAAGCGATTTTCAGTATTTAATATCTGTTTAATAGTCTATTATTACTTCGTCAATAAAATACAGTGAATAAGATAAGACTATAGAATTTATGTTATATATTATATTTATATTATAGGCGTAAGCCTGCGTGTACTGTTTATATTAGTTAAAGCATTTAGAAATAAATTTCAAAAATACAAAGGAAAATTTATATACTTGTAGAAAAATAAGGTTAAGTACACTTGATATGTAATATTGGCCAACCAGTGAACTGCTAGACTAAATGTCTTATGCTTATCAGCTTTTTAGTTCTACCCGCGACTTCGTTCGCGTCAAATTAATCTTTAAAATACTCAATTATAAACTACTACCTTAACACAAAACTGTTATTGACTAGTTCAAAAATCTGCTCTAATCGCCATCATACTTAACAGGACTTTACGCTGGGTCAATCTAAGGATTGTTTGGAAATTTAATTAAAAGAGCTTATAAGGAAAATATATTAAATACTTTCTTTATTGTAATCGATGTGTTTTTCTGTTCCCGAACGAAAACGGGAATTCTGTACTCTCTATATGTTGTTCCATTACATAAGCTTCAATTGTACTAAATTTGACCAAAACTGCTCCAGCGAATCCGCTGTGCAAAAAAGTAAGGAACAGAAAGACTTTCGCATTTTTAATATTAGTGTGGATATGCACTAGTGAAGTACACTAAAAAAGAGATTTAATAAACATTGGAATCTATATGAATATTGTGATTTGTTCAAATATGGATGTCTTTTGAGATAACAAGGCTAAAACATTTAATTGCTGATACTTGACATTACTTTGATCGTCCTAAAAATAAGGTAAATAATAATTTTATATCAGGTATAGATATTTACAAGGAATTTCGTACAAAATAAACCGTGAAAACAAAATTCGTTTTACAAACACTCGTTACTTAGAAAGTAAAAACTTGTTTCTACTTCAATGCCAAGATCTTGAGACTTGAATTCAATTACCATAAATAAGGTACGTAGTTTCCGCATAATTTATTGTAGGGCGTATAGTTACATTCAGTTGTTAATGTCAGTACTTTGTAAATTATTGGAACACGCAATTACGCAGCTACTCGTTAAGTGCATATGCACCGGATAACCTGTTATTACAATAATAATGGCTTAAATCATAGCTCATAAAAATATTTTAGAATAGTCCGATCGTCAAAACACAAAATACATTTGGTTAATGAGCTATTATTAGAACCTTTATAATAAACAAATTCATTATCTTTAATTATTCTGCATTGTACTTGTTTTACGTATATTGCAAAATATGCCATATAATCGGTTATTTATTATGTTTAAACAACATGTTTATATAATTAAGTAAATGTGTACAAAAACTGGTTTAAATAAATTTTGATTTCACTTAGAAAAGCAGTTTCATTTTCAATTCGAATTTCAAGTTGCGGTATGTTTTTCCTAAATAACCCATTTCTCTAACCCAAAAGGACAAAATTACGTCTACCGCAATCATCCAGAGTATAATTTTGATCTACAATTGATACTTGATCACAATCGTATCGGGTAAAGGAATTTATGACAAAACTGTTTACTTGAAAAGGTACCTATATCAGTAACCCATTTTAACACATCCAACTGAATCTTATCGTTTGCCTTTACTTAAATGTGAATAAGGACGGCCAAAGTTTAGAATTAAAATCAGGAAATGTATCTATATAATTGACCCATTTGAATATCAAACCTAAGACTCGACAGATACGAGTATCAACTATGGCCAAGGGTGAAAACGACTGATTCCTATTATATTTCGACATCTCTAAATGATTAGGTAAATATCTCCGTGTATCTCAAAACTCTAGATATTAATAAAATATTAAAAACAATACTATAAAACACTAGCAATCACCAGCGGCTCCGCCCGCTTGGAAAGATAACCCATAATATAGGATAACCAAAAAATGGTTACACTGGCTTAACCTTAAAAGCTAGACATATGCTGTGGCGGACTTTTATTTAGAACTTTTAGAGGAGAACAATTTTGGAATACATGATGTTTGAATAACTATTACCGTTTACTCAGCACACGCAAGAAAATCTTTAAAATATGCCGTTTTGGTACTTTTTTTTATTGCTGTTCCTCTTCTATTCATCTAAGCGTGATGTTATATAGCCTTCCTTAATAAATGGACTATCATACACTTGAAGAATTTTTCAAATCGGTCCGGCAGTTCCTGAGATTAGCGCTTTCAAACAAACAAACAATCAAACAAACAAACTCTTCAGCTTTATATATTACTACCTATAGATTAAAATACCGTGTGGTATCCGGCCGAGTAGAATAGATCACCTATGTTTCTTACCGAGGTGTCGTTAAAGGTGACTAAGGTAAGTTGACGCCAGGCAGGCGACCGATCGTAAAATACGTAGCTAAATCACGTGATAACATGTTCTTAACATGTTGTGCCCACTTAGAACGGAATAAGGAGGATCAATATAGAATATTAAAAAAAGAAATTTAATTCTTTGGTGGAGCTAAATCTGTTCTTATAAATGAATTTATAGATTTCAAACAATAATTGACATTAAGACCAACGCAATACTCTTTTATTTATCTCAAAGATCGTTAAATCTTAAAGCGAATCAGCAAAATAGAAAGGGCTCATATTATAATGGACACACTACTGATATTGTTAATCACGGAACAAGTGGCTTTGTCCATCAGTCGTTAGTGTTGCGCTGCCAGTGAGCAGTCCACTGCGCAAATTATACAAATCAATCAAGTGCCAATTTATTTTCGAACTAATATATCATATGCAAGATGTCTAAAGTACTGTTGAGTCGAGAATTGCCGGATATCGAGGTCAGTATGTGGCAATATATTTAACGATGTTACGTTTATTTGTTTATACAAAGTATTTTACATGGTCAGTAGAAAACTGTTAATATTTGTGTTTTCTGTAAGTTAGTACTTTGTATACTTTAAGTGTTCTTGTGTTAAAAAAAAAACGAACAAAAAGACACGAAAAAGACGTTAAGATATTGACTGTTAATTTTTGTGTTTTCTGTAACATAGTACGTCGTCTATTGGCAATTCAGAATATTCCTTGTGCTAAAATATTTAGTGCCAGGAATGTATTGGATCAGGACTTGACTAAAAGTTGATATATCTTGTCAAGACTTGCCGTATTGTGTCAGGACTTTACGTATAGTGTCAGGAATGTGCTATTACTTACAATATTAAATAATAATAATTCAACCACCAGAGTTGTCCCAAAACATTTGCATCAATGTAATCGTGTTTAAAAGCTCCCTAAAATACATTTATGACATTACAAAAAGCTACCATTCTAAATACTTGTAGAATAGAAAATTCTTGGAATTATCTTCAGATGGAGACGTTTTATGTACTAACACCAACCAAACCTAAGAATTTACTTAGTATGTTATACCCGTAAATACCAGGTCTAACCGGAGACGCAGTTATTTAAAGAAAAATAATAATAATAAAAAGTTTATTTCGCACCACAAACCATACAATAAATAAACTTAAGCAATTTAATTAATTATACGAGAAATTATGGTTGTGGATTGCTGGTGCCTATGGTAGGTAAAAA
Organism: Morpho achilles; assembly: GCA_947086495.1. NCBI lineage: Eukaryota > Metazoa > Arthropoda > Insecta > Lepidoptera > Nymphalidae > Morpho > Morpho achilles. The sequence continues at coordinate 13,715,054 of CAMTZB010000013.1, forward strand.
CCCGTATTACAGGTCACCAGGTCCCCTCGAATGTGCTACAATTAACTTTAAACAAAAGTAATGAGAAAATTATTTTGCTATAATCCGCGATAAAAGAAAATATATGTAATGCTAAATGTGTATATATTCGAGTGCAATGAGTGAGTGAATAAATTCGAGTGCAATGAGTATATATGTCTAGATGCTGTATATATGTCTAGATGCTGTATATATGTCTAGATGCTGTATATATGTCTAGATGTTCGCTGAACTATTACCGATTTGGATGATAACTTTCATTTCAAAGTTGGCCTGGAGATTACTTGGCAGAAAAAATATTATACGCTATATTTTTATACAAGCACAACAATAATCATGTTGAAAACAATTGAGCAAACCCGTGGATAAACGTAATATACAACACTCTTGACACTATTTTTAAAACGGGTCATATAAAAGATACTTGTTGATAAAAAATTGTTTATCACAGCCTTGTCAATTTTGTTGTTTCTTGTCAAGCATTTTCAGTGCGATAACTGAAAAGGTATTTGCAAGTTTTAAGTGCAAAAACTGCATTTCTACATTTATATATATTATCTGGATATAAAACGTGTGGTATGTGGTTGAGTAGAATAGACCACCCTCATTTCTTACTGAGGTATCGTAAAAGTTGACTAAGGTAAGTTGACCCACCGTGTGGTATCCGGTTGAGTAGAATAGACCACCCTCATTTCTTACCGAGGTGTCGTAAGAGGCGAATAAAAAAATTATAAGTTCATTTTAAAAAAATTGTGAGTTTTGCATTATGCACTAAAGTAAGCTAACCCAACGTGTGGTATCCGGTTCAGTAGAATAGACCAACCTATTTCTTACCGAGGTGTCGTAAAAGTCGACTAAGGTAGGTCGACCCACCGAGTGGTATCCGGTTGAGTAGAATAGACCGACCTCTTTCTTACCGAAGTGTCATAAAAGTCGACTAAGGTAAGTTGACCCACCGTGTGGTATCCGGTTGGATAGACCACCCTATTTCTTACCGAGGTGTCGTAAAATATGACTAAGGTAAGTTGACGTTAAGGTAAGCTGTGATGGCCTAGCGGTGCGACCGTGTGAATCTCTAGAGACGATCATGGGTTCAAACCCGGGCAGACACTAATGAGTTTTTCTATTAAAACTTAAGTGTCTAATTGATTGTATCACACGCTTTTCGGTGATGGAAAACATCGTGAGGAAACCTGCATATCTCTAGAGAATTCTGGAGATATGTGTAACCTACCAATCCTCATTAGAGCAGCGTGGTAGGTCTTAGCTTCAATACTTCTCTCTTATAACGGAGAGAAGAGGCCTATTCCCAGCAATGGGATAATAACAGGCCGCTACTTCAAGTTGACGTCTGGCAGGCGGCTGGTCGTAAAATACGTAGCAAAATCATGTGACAACATGTTTATAACATCAATTAATGTTATTTGTAGGATATATTAATATGACAGCAGTAATAGATAACAATAAATTGGTATCATTGTATAATACTGTTTATAGCGTTATCAACCAGAAACTCGTAATAAAAAGATTATATCAACAGACCTTTAGTTTATGCTCGAACGAGATAGCAAATATTTTTCTTAATTAAGCTCATATTTAAGACGTATTTAATTAGGCATTACGGTTAGGTTAGGCATTTTTTTCATTACATAAACTTTTATGATAGATTGCGCGTGTACTTGCATAAAATATAAAAGCCTGTAGTGTAGCAAGTGAAAAAATAATTGATTTATAAAATAATCGATTATTTTATTATTATAATCTATTATTATACAAAATTAAATAAAAAAATAATCGATTATTTTTTCAATTTTCAAATATTACGACTATATTACGGCTTTAATCTTTTTACGCGGGCGGAGCCACTGGCGATTGCTAGTAAATATCAAATTGTAATTAAGCAAATATCGTGATGAATATTAGGAGTTTAGATTTAGATGTAACTATTCAATAATTGTCCTATATATTTCATTTATTTATCATAATATTCCAGAATTTGCTAAAATTAAATCCGAAGATCAAGCCGTATAGTAACGTAGTACCATCAGCGCAGACTAAAAAGAATAAACAGCATTGGAAAAGGAATGCTGATAGAAAATGTGGCGTAAGTATCAATCTCTTTCTTTTTACATATAACTTCCTTTTTCTCTATCTTTGTTTACTAGTAACTTTCACTTTGGAGAAGTGAAAATACGCTTTTTGTTTTTTTTTGTCCCCTATATAAGCTCTTTCAAGCACTTTTGAATCGTCAAGGATCAATATAATTAATGAAGCTACAACTGGTTCGGAATGTTGCTCTTACTGAGAAGAACCAGAAAGAAACTCGGCGGTCAATCTCTTAAACATTTTCAATTTTTCATTATTAAACCGCAGTCTTGTATGAAGCTGAAAGGATTTTCAAATCCAGGCTTTTTTATCATCCAAATAATCTTCAATTTTGTAATATGCTTTGTTTGTTACTAATAGTGATCGATTTCCGTTTCGCAGTCGTGTCCAACACTGGAGAAAAATTTCGACGACATCAAGCACACGACTCTGTCCGAACGCGGTGCGTTAAAGGAGGCTGCGAGATGTCTCAAGTGTGCAGATGCACCATGTCAAAAGTCATGTCCAACGCAGATAGATGTCAAGAGTTTCATCACTAGCATTGCCAATAAGGTTTGTTATAGCATTTTTTATGTCCACACTATTAATATAAATGTGATAGTACCTAGTATATAAAAAAGATGTGCCAAGATGGTCATGATGTCCCCACATGAACCAATATGGATTAGTGTGTAACGAAGTTTTCCCGCTTGAATTACGGTCCTGGGAGAATTCCAATAGAATATAGTATTAACGTTAACCTTCCTTAAGAATTCCTAAAATCTTTAATTAAAAACCGTACATAAATCCATTCAGTACATTTTAAGGAAATCGTTACAGACAGAAAGCTTTTGAGAACTTTGTTTTATAGTATGTATAGAAGAATATTCATCCTTTTAATTTGATTCCGACTGATTTTAATGAAGTTTTCAGACAATATTTGGAATAAACAAGCGGATAGTTCTGTAACAATTTGGTGGCGAGTTCTGTTTAAAGGGAAATTCGACACCCGAGTGAAATACAGCAACGCGTGGACAAGTAGCTAGTATAGTAATAAAAGTTACTGTTGTATGCCGTTTAAATCTATAGACTATCTGAGATCATTTTGAAGTGTTCTTTCAGCCGTTTTCAATCTTCCATCTCTATATACTAAATATGAAATTTAACTCTGTGTAATTTTTTCTTTTAGAATTACTATGGGGCGGCAAAAGCTATTTTGTCAGATAATCCCCTGGGTCTCACATGTGGTATGGTTTGTCCCACTAGTGATTTATGCGTTGGTGGCTGCAATTTGCATGCCAGTGAAGAAGGTGCTATTAATATTGGAGGATTACAACATTTTGCTGTAGACGTGAGTATTAATAATAAAACTTTAAAACAATATTCATATGTATTTTACCAAAGGTAGACAATCACGAATTTTATTTATCCTTAGATTTCGCGCATAAAGTTGTCGTTCTTAAAAAATTCTTATATAAAATAGATAATTAAAGCCAGGCCCATCTTTAGCGGACGCCTCAATTTTTCCCTCCCCCATTACCCAAAAATTTTGGCGCAGCGCCCCCACTCGCGGCGCGCAAGTGATTGCTCCTCTAAACCATGGGTCAACTTGTCAAGTCGGACCTGTTAAAATCTATTAAAAGTAAAGAGTAAATAGCGGCCTCGTCCTCTCCGTTTCTGGAGAGAAGGTTTGGAGCTAAGACATAACCACGCTGCTCCAATGCGGATTGGTAGGTTACACATATCTCCAGAATTCTCTAGAGATATGCAGGTTTCCTCACGATGTTTTCCTTCACCGTAAAACGTGTGATAAATTGCAATTATCAATTAGACATATAAGTTTTTACAATAAAACTCATTGGTGTCTCATTGATTTGAACACGTGACCTCCTCGAAAGAGTCGCACGATGTTACCGCTGGGCTATCATAGCTTCAATTTATAAATCTTCGTGAACTCTACGGTAATTATGCCGAGTTACAAGTTACAAAAATCTCTATTTAAAGATATTTATGAAGATGGGCATTCCGCAAACTATGGACCCGAATACAAAACCGTTACCTAAAGGGGGAGACCACAAGATCGCTCTGATCGGCGGTGGGCCTGCCAGCCTTAGCTGTGCTTGTTTTTTGGCTCGACTCGGCTATAAGAATATCACTGTTTACGAAAAGGAAAACTATCTTGGAGGTCTAAGGTAAAATTATATTATCATTACTTTATATCTTCTTCTTGTAGTGCCTCTCCGATCATCGAAGGTTGGCAGTCAGCAGCGTATAATTCCGTTTATTTTTCGCGAGGTGAAAAAGTTCGGCAGCACTCGCGATTCCTGTCCACTCCCGGATGTTGCGTAGCCAGAATTTCTTCCTGCGACCGACACCTCTTCTTCCTGCTACTTTTCCCATCATGATCAGTTGAAGAAGCTCATACCTCTCGTGCATAAACACATGCCCCAGATATGACACTTTTCTGACCTTGACGGTATTCAAAAGTTCGCATTTTTGGTTAACACGTCGCAGTACTTCCGCATTGGAAACTTTGTAAGTCCAGCTTATGGCCAACATTCGTCTATACGCCCACATCTCGAAGGCTTCTATACGTTTTCGAAGGTCTTCCTTAACAGTCCATGCCTCGCATCCGTATAGAAATACCGGCCAGATGTAACAACGCAGTAGTCTCAAACGCAAAGGTATTTTAAGTTTGCGGTTGCATAGTACCTTCTTCATTTTATTAAAGGTACTTCGAGCTACTTCAATTCGAATCTTAATCTCCTGATCAGAGCTCCAGATTTTATTAAGCCACATAATTTATTAAAGATTTTTTTTAACGACATACCATGTCTTGAAGCCCTACGCTTCCAAATTAATGTTCTAGTTAAATATGTGCAAGATTTTGTGGGGATCTATACGACTCAAGTAAAATATGTTATTCTAATTAACGCATTAATTTTAAACTCCAGAATAGAATTACCAAAATCCTTATTCTATCACCTGAATTTAGAATTGATTTACTCATCAACTTCGATACTTTCGAGTAGGCATGTTTAATGTAAACGACTTATCTTTTTGTGCAACAAGACTAATTTTAAGATTTGTCTTAATATTAACATATTTTCAGTTCGTCCGAAATTCCTCAATATCGTCTACCGTATGACGTTGTGCAGTACGAAATAGATCTGATTAAAGACCTTGGCGTCAAATTTATAACTGGGAGAAAACTTTCTACAAAGGACATAACTGTTGATGTGAGTATTTGTACGAAATAGAAAATTTCGCTCATTTGCGAATAAAGCAACTACTGATATAAGCAAAGTTACTAATTAGAATTGTCTGTCTTCTTTATTTTTTTGTGCCTTTCCAACTATCAATGATAAGTCGTCAGTGCTTGGTAGTCTTATCTTTCTATGGCGAGGCTAAAAATCTGGACAGCACTTGGGACTATTCCACTCTCCGTGATTGTAAGAGTAGCTCGGAACGCATTAATCATATTTTAGCTATGTTTATGTTCAGTTTTATAGTATTTGGAAGATAGATATCGTTGCAATAAATATAATATAACTATTTTTAGGGACTCTTTCAAGATGGAAACGACGCAGTTTTTCTTGGTATTGGTCTCCCGGAACCCAAGATTATACCAATTTTCAAAGACCTAACACCAGACATGGGATTTTACACTAGCAAAGATTTCCTACCACTTGTATCAAATGGCAGTAAAAAAGGTACGACTATTTTTTTCCAATTTAAACAATCATTTTAATATAAATGTTATCCGTGATGTGGAAATCATGGTAGGCTAGTACCTAAGGTTACTTTGAACCTTTTTTTTTTAACCTTTAAAATAAATCAAATCAAAATAATTTTTATTCAAATAAGCTCTTTCGAGCAATTTTGAATTGTCAAGGATCAATATGATTAATTAAGCTAGCAAGTGGCTTGAAATGTTGCTTTTATCGTGAAGAACCAGACAGCGGCGGTCAATCTTTTAAACATTTTCAGTTTTACATTATTAAAGCGGAGTCTTGTAATTTATTTATTTATTTAGTACAGGCTCCGGCATGCAATTATTTATGATGGACTAAACAATTTGCCCTATCTTGTTGATATTATAATGGATTTCTATTTGATTTGAGTGGTGGTTTTGTATTTTTAGTAGGAGAAACAGAGATATTACATAATAGACGTTTGTTTTACAGGAATGTGTGCTTGTAAGACTGTTCTTCCTGAGTTGTACGGCAATGTGATAGTGCTGGGTGCTGGGGACACTGCCTTCGATTGCGCTACTTCAGCTTTGCGTTGTGGAGCGAGACGAGTCTATGTGGTCTTTCGAAAAGGCTTCACTAATATCAGAGCGGTGCCTGAAGAAGTGAGTCTTGTGCATCATCCTTTTAACTATTTCTATATCGATTACTCTTTAATGTATGAGTTTAACTAGTATCTATCCTAAGGTCAAGGACTGCTTTTATAAGACAAATAATAAAGATAACCCGATAATCATCTGATAGTAGTAGTTGTTTTCAATCTGCGCATGCGGTTGCCTTAATGTTAATAATAATGTTGCATTAATGTAGCACTTAATTTAATAATACTTGTATATTGTGTATTTGTATGGTGTTTAAATTGTTAATGGCCTTTTTAAATAAATAAATAATTAGTAATATATCAATATTAAAATGATAAGATTTATATATATGATTAAGTGAAAGATAATATTATCTTTATAAAATGACAGGTTTCAGTGAATAAGTGGAATTTAACGCACAGTCCTTATTATCGTTTTTTTATTTTTACATATAATATCTCTTTTATATCTATACAATTCCATGACGTTCAGAAGCCTCTGGTAGGGATGGTCGAAGATCTGCGAACTTGGAACGGTTCATTTGAAGTTCTTCTATGAGTAGAATTTTTTATTGTTATAATCAGAAGGTACTAAAAATATAATCCATTTTAGGTGGACCTAGCTAAAGAAGAGAAATGTGAGTTCATGCCATTTATGTCTCCGCAAGAAGTTGTTGTACGTGATGGAAAGGTATTGTTTGAACATTTCTAAGAGTATTCGTAAATGTAAATACTAAAATTGTATTTTTTATTTAATTAAAAAAAATAATATATAATAAGGCATTTATTATATAGTATTATTATTTATTATATAGTTAACTGACAGCAGTGATGTATGATTGAATCTATCCTTTTATGTATTTCAGATTGTTGCTTTAAAAATGTGTCGAACCGAACAGTTAGATGACGGTGAATGGGTAGAAGACCCAGATCAAATTTTACAGTTGAAAGCTAATTTCATAATATCAGCGTTCGGTTCAGGACTTTATGATAGCGATGGTGAGTGCATATTATTATGAAAGCACATAAAATGAAGGAGCAAACGCCTTGAAATGAAAATAAGTAAATAAAATGAAGGGGCAAATTCCATGATATAAATCCTTAATAACCAATGAAATTCATGTATAATTAAAGAGCCATACATAACAATGACAGGTTTTTATGACTTCATATTTTGTAAAAGCAATATTTTATTTTATAAGTATATTATAATAAATACATTTGAAATGCAAGAGGAATATGTATATTGTAATATAAACGTATTTATCTCGCGGTGCCCAGAATCTGTATTATCCAGAAAATAGTATATGCCAAAGGTTATTTGGTTGTAGTTGTGACTTCTTTTGTGTGGAGCGAAATCAAAGTGATGCGGATGAAAATATATTTTTATGGAACGTGTCGCACGTTAGCGTATTTATTAGCGACTGACTAACAAATTAAATAATTGCTTCATTTACTGATATCCGATATTATGACGCTGCGGTACATAGTATAACTCCTCGACTCTCCTACAGCCTACTAAACTACCGAAGAACGAACTAGGTCCACAGCCCAGATTCCTTAGAATTAGAGAACATTTCACACCAATCATTATAAATACAACTTTGACAAAAAAAAGAGGTAAATTTATTGTCCTTCAAGCCGGATTAAACATGATTTTACTTTTTCAGTGAAAGAAGCAATGTCAGATGTGAAACTTAACAGTTGGGGGTTACCGGAAGTGGATAGTGAAACCATGCAGAGTGTTAGTAACCGGAAAGTATTCGTTGGTGGTGATTTAGCGGGAGTCGCTGAAACCACTGTGGAGTCCGTAAACGATGGCAAATCAGCAGCTTGGTATATGCATTGCTATTTACAAGTAAGCTTATATAACATTTTCTTCTATTCAGAATAATAAGTATGCTGAATTAATTTTTGATAATATTTGTTATTTATTAATATCACATAATTAATTCCCGTTTTACCTCGAAGAACTAATTCAAATTCAAAATATTCTTTATTCAAATAAACTTGTAAACAAGTGCTTTTGAATCGTCAACTCTACTGCTGGTTCGGAAAGCTGTTCCTACCGAGAAGAGCCAGCAAGAAACTCGGCGGTTGCTCTTTTAAAAATATAATTCTTAATACTATTTACATTAAGTCGTTACTGTCTTGTACAGGTTCAAAGAGAGCTATATCCACACATTCTTGTCTTCCAAATAATCTTCAAGAGTATAGTAGGCTTTCTGTATCAGCCTCTTTTTAACAGTGTTTTTAAACTGATGTAATGGCAAAGCTGAAATTGATTGCGGAATTTTATTATAGAATCTTATACCAAAACCAACAAACGAATTACGTACTTTTGCAAGGCGCAAAGCAGGAGCCGCAAGCTTATGTCGGTTCCTGCTTTGTCTATTGTATACATCACCTATCGTTTTATAATTCTTTATATTTTTACGTACATAAATAAGATTGCTTAAAATATACTGTGAAGCAAATGTAAGAATACCTGTTTCCTTAAACTTCTCTCGCAGGGAAAAGTAAAACTAAAAAACAAATAGTACGTCATTAATAATATTTAGTAATAATAGTGTAAATTAATATACATGACGGTTTTATGTAAACTGTGTTAAAGAGGTCGCGCGGTTATAAAAAAAAAACTCGCCTGCTTGGTGCTTTAGTCGCGTGCGCCGTGTAAACCAGCAGAGATACACTAAAATAATGTACTACAAAATTGTAAATCCATAAAAATACTACAAAAAAGTTCTCAACAGCATGTCTCTATCTCTTATAGTTAACTCACAATATCTAATTTTATGTTCAAGATTTCAATCATACACCGATTTTCACGTGGAAAAAACCGCTACTAGCAGCTATTTGTATTTATAAGTTTAAGTTTTGCTCTTTCAGGGCATTCCATACAGCTCTCCGGTGGAATTACCAAAGTTCCACTGTCCGATAGATGACGTAGATCTCTCAGTAGAAGTCTGCGGCATAAAGTTTGAGAATCCGTTCGGTTTGGCTAGCGCTCCGCCAACCACGAGCTCAGCCATGATTCGTCGTGCCTTCGAACAAGGCTGGGGCTTTGCTGTCACAAAAACTTTTGGTCTCGATAAGGTAACAACCTGTTACTGTTTACTTATATTGTCTACGATACGCTCATATCTTATTTTGTAGTTTTTTTAAATCTTGTAGGACCTAGTTACAAACGTGTCCCCACGTATAGTTCGTGGTGTAACATCAGGAGAGAACTTCGGCCCAGGACAAGGCTCTTTTCTGAATATAGAACTTATATCGGAGAAATGTGAGGCGTACTGGTGTCAGAGCATAACGGAGCTAAAACGAGATTTTCCCAATAAGGTAGGAATTATCGAAATCCCCAGTTAACGAAAGTAATTCTAATATTAAAAGGAACATCAGATTCGAATTATATTTGTAAGGGTACATTTAGATGAAATATATTCGGAGGAACCCTTTTAGCCTAGTAACAGCAGTGTTACTAAGCTGAAAGGGTTCGGAAGAGGGTAGTGTTTGGGACGTACACCTAAGGCTGTCATCATCGTCCTGCCCTTATCCTACTCTAAGTGGGGTCGGAACAACATGTTATAAACATGTTGTCACATGATTTGGCTACGTATTTTACGATCGGCCGCCTACCTGACATCGAATTACCATTGTTGTGTTTTATGACACTTCGGTAAGAAAGAGGGTGGTCTATTCTACTTAACCGGATACCACACCGTGGGTCAACTTACCTTAGTCGCCCTTTACGACACCTCGGTAAGAAGTGAGGTTGGTCTATTCTACTCAGCCGGATACCACACGGCGGGTCGACGTACCTTAGTCGCCTTTTACGACACCTCGGTAAGGAATGAGGGTGGTACTATTCTATTCAGCCGGATACCACACGGCGGGTACACCTGAGACTGTATTATAATATTATTTTTTTTATACCATGAGACGTCTGGTTTCTTTGAACTAATAAAATGATGAATTTGCATAGAAATAGTAAAAAGTTCAGCAAATGTGAATGACGTAATGACGTAAACATAATGACAAGTAGCCTGAAGGAATGATCGTGTTTGTAAAAGATCGTCCAATAAAATATCTCAATTTTAGCCAATCATTCTGTTATTGTGGCTTAACAATCAAAATATTTGATAGTATGGCCATACGCTGTCGCAACTATACTACAATAACCCAAAATATAATCATAAAAATTGACATTTACTGCTGTAGTAGGACTCAATAAGTTTTCTTGAAGATTGTGTCGAATAAATTCATGTTACCCTGTGATCTATCTGTACCCGTCTAATTTTCTACTGGAAGTCTAACCCTACTATTTTTAGTTTGAGTTAACTATTCCAATATCTTGGAATTGTAATTTGCGTAGTTTATTTATCGAAAGCGTCATTCATCATGAATGTAGCATCACATTGAATTTGGTCGTCTAAAATTATTATTTGGCATTGCATCTTAAATTTATGTCGTATATAATATTCCTTTATGCCTTTCGTAAATAATATTATACTATTATGATTTAGGTGGTTATAGCATCGATAATGTGCTCATACGATGAAGACGATTGGACAGGGCTGGCGCAAAGGGCAGAAGCTTCTGGAGCTGATGCCTTGGAGCTCAATCTTTCCTGTCCTCACGGCATGGGCGAGTCTGGAATGGGGCTTGCTTGTGGCCAGGTATGTTTTGAAAATTTTAATTAAATGTTATAACTTATAGCTTTAGATTATGCTTTTAGCTTTTGATAATGGTATGATAGAAGAGTATCTAAGTACAAGCTGTACTTGCGGCTATACTCGCGTTGAAATCAGTGTATTCGATTAAAATCTTGAACATGAAAGTAGTTATTGTGATTTAACCATAAGAGATAGAGACATGCTGTTAAGGACTTTTTGTAGTATTTTTGTAGATCTACACTTCTTTAGTACATTATTTTAGTGTATCACTGTTGGTTTACGTGGCGCATGCGACTAAAGTTCCTACGAGGCGAGTTTTTTTTACAACTGCGCGACCCCTTAACACAATTTACATAAATTAAAAAATTAGGTTAATAGTACATTAAATTTAAAATTTAATGTACTATTAACCTAAACCTTCTAGAAGAATTACACTGCCTTTTAGAAGAAACCGTACAAAAATTCGTTCAGTAGATTTTGAGAAAATCTCGATGAAAAAATCGATCACATAGAGATAGACAAATTTTGAGGACTTTATTTTATAATAAGTATTGATTGAACTTTGCGCTTTATTAATGTTCTGCTAATACTCTATCTTTCGAATTCTCATTACACAGGATCCTGTATTGGTGAAGGGGATATCGCAGTGGGTTCGTAAGGCCGTAAAGATTCCCTTCTTCGTAAAACTCACTCCAAATATCACTGACATCGTCAGCATAGCTATGGCGGCATATGAAGGTATCAAATTTTTTAAAAACTGGAATTAATCTAATTGAAAACAGCTACATAATCATCTTGATCTGTTTTTATTTAACAAACAGGATCTACATCAATTTAATTGTTGAAGAAATCTGTAGTATATATTTTTCCCTTTTTTTTTGTTTCTTTTCTATTTTTTTTAATCATTCAATAATGCAGGTGGAGCAAGTGGGGTGTCAGCAATCAACACGGTTTCGGGTTTGATGTCAGTCAGGCCAGATGCGACACCATGGCCGAAAGTTGGTAAGAGATCTTACCTTACCTTAGTGTCATACTAATACTAACAACGCGACGGTCTGTCTGCCTATCTATATCTCTGTCTGTAATTGTATTTATTAACTTTCGCAGCTAACCCTCTAGACGAATAGTTATAAACTTTGGCCCAATTAAAGTTATGCAATGGCGTAAAATATAAAGTATAAAAATAGATATTAGTCCTGTTTTTCTTTTGGGAACTGGGGAATAAACATTTTATTATAGAAGGTATTAGTTAAACGATTCAATTTAAGCGAAGTCACGAGTACGGCACGTATTATTAAAAAAACTGTACTCGCGACTTTGCTACAATTTAAATGCTACTATCATGTACAATTGTATATAACTTGTACATTTATGTACAAGTTATATACAATTTCCCGAAAGAGAAACCAGAATTTGTTTTATCTAATATGTCTGGTATGTTTGCTAAATTTCATCATCATCTTCCGAATATATAGGAATAGCATCCTACGCATTTGTAGGATGGTATTTCCATATATTCCCACTTAGAGTGAGATAAGGCCAGGGCCCTTTAAGTGGGTCGGCACAATATACTGCCACATGATTTGGCTTCGTATTTTACGACCGGCCGCCTACCTGAGGTTACCTTACCTTAGTCGTTTCCTACGTCACCTCGATAAAAAATGAGGGTGGTCTATTCTACTCAGCCGGCTAGCACAAGGCGGCTCGACTTGCCTATTATTCTATTTCTACAATGTTTGTACGGATTGCAGGTTGTGAGAAGAGCACAACGTATGGTGGAGTTTCGGGCAACGCGACACGTCCTATGGGCTTACGGGCGGTCTCGGCTATCGGTAACAAATTGCCCGGCTTCCCAGTGCTGGGCATTGGTGGGATCGATTCCGCTGACTCTGCTTTACAGTTCATCATGTGCGGTGCGCCGGTTGTTCAGGTAGGTGAGATGATCGCATATTCGAAATCTGACAGTGAATTTTATATATGACTGGCCCGATGGCACGGGTGCTTGTGATCCTGCCTTTGGGCCCAGAAATCGCCGAGGGATAACATTTCTAATGACAATTTGTACGTTCTTTGAGTCTGGATGTATTTATGAATTGAATTAAAATTATTTCTGTATATTTTTACCGGTTGTCTATCACCCATAACAAGCATTCGGTTACTTATTTTGGGAACGGACGACCGCTGTGTAATTGGTGCAACACAACACAACACAATTACAACGAATTATTTTGGGTATAATAAATATAGGGCGTGCTCACATTCTTTTAAGTCCAACCAAAGCCTATGAATTTATAATACCAGTAACTTGTGTGTGTAAACCCATATAATTGTGACCTTAAATACTATTTCTATCCAAGATATAATCATGATTTAGTCACAATTTTTAACAGATTTGCAGCGCAGTCCAAAACCAAGATTTCACCCTTATCGATGACTACATAACTGGCCTGAAAGCTTTATTATACCTACGGTCACTGGGACTAGAAAGCTGGACCGGTCAGTCGCCGCCTACCACCAAGAACCAAAAGGGAAAACCGGTTCAAACGCTGCTTGATGAAGATGGCAAGGTAGATTCTTCAGTCTTATCATACTTTAATGTCATTAAATGACAATTACAGTTTCCTTTTCCACTGGCCATAGTTGCCGTTAGGGAGAAGGCTTAAAGTTTAGGCCCACCACGATACTCCAATGCGGATTGGATCTGCATAAGAGTATGTGCTTGTAAGTACATATCCGGCTTAGAGGACCATATTTAACTGAATTTATTATTCAATTTCAAAACTGGGTAAAAGTAAGTAGTATATATGTGTATGTATATATATTTATTTATTTATATATTTCTTTTATTTATTGTTAAATTAAGAGATTATTAGTAAGGTAATACTAATTCATAATGTTTGATATTTGCTTACCTACCAATTTTTTTATAAATTGTGGAGGGCCGAAAAAAGATGGATGGATTGTGTGAAAATGATATGCATGTTAAAGGAGTGGCACCAGAGTTGATGAATGATAGAAGAGAATGGAAGTAGAAGACACATTGTGCAGACCCCACTTATAGTGGGATAAGGGTAAGAGAATGATGATGAAATTGTCTCACTTCGCAGGTTAGCTAGCAGAGATCTCTGCCATAGGGATAAGTTGACGTTTGTACACTTTTTTTTACCAATAATGTTTTTTCCAACATTTTTTTTATGGTATATAAATAAATAAATAAATAGTACCGGTCTCTTACTATTCCACTACTGGGTAAAGGCTGGCATTTATACCCACCACGCTCCAATGTGGATTGGTACACATATCTCTAGAATTATCTAGAGATATAATAAGTTATCTAGTAGGTTTCTGCATGCTGTTTTCTATCAACGAAAAGCGTATGCTAATTGCAAATATAATTTAGACATATAAGTTTTAATAGAATTTAAACTCGTTTACCGAGTGTGTTGAAACCGCTGGACTAAAAGAGCTTACCTATTATCTACGTGATAAGTACTAATATAGTCTCGGATAGAAAATTGCTTGATCTGTAAGGAGTTTTTATGCTCTTTTCAGTTTTACAATTTATAGATTCTCTATACCAAATTTTCTCGGAGCTTTTATCATGAAAATCTTACTTTTTTAAATGTTAACTTTATCTTATTATTGGTCAGATGCCTATATTTTTGCCGGGTTAAACATTTAAGCACTGTCAACTTAACCTATGCCGATATAGGTATTATGAACAACCCTCTCTTTACATTCTTGACGAAAATTTATTGCAATGTTTTTAAATTTTTTTTTTTAGGTCTTGGCGCATTTTGGACCGTACAACAAAAGACGTGAAGAGATACTCCACAGTATAAGACTTAAGACGTCTTTATTAGACAAAAATGACTGTATAAAGAAGAATGGGTATACCACGATTAATGGATATTCCACGGTGCCTAAGATACAAGACATCGTTGGCGAAGCTCTACCGAGAGTGGGCGCTTATAAGAGCTTGGACAACACGAAACAAGTCGTAGCGCTTATTGACGATGTAAGTGTTACTATCCCACTGCTGGGAATAGGCCTCTTCTCTCCATTTTTTTGGTGAGAAGGATTGGTCATTGGAGCTAAGACCTACCACGCTGCTCCAATACGGATTGGTAGGTTACACATATCTCTAGAATTTTCTAGACATATGCAGGTTTCCTCACGATGTTTTGCTTCACCGAAAAGTGTGTGACAAATTGCAATTACTAATTAGACACTTAAGTTTTAATAAAAAAAGTCATTGGTATCTGCACGGGTTTTAACCCGTAACCTCCTCGAAAGAGTCGCACGGTGTTACCGCTGGGCTACCATAGCTTAGCTTAGCTTGACGATGTAAGTTGATTAAATTTATATCAATATAAAGAAGAAAATTTAGAAATGAATAATAAACTAAGAAACATTCGATTAAGAAATTAATAATGAAATTATCAAGATATTTTTTTTAATATTAATATTTAAAACCGTGTGGTATCTGGTTGAGTAGAATAGACCAACCTCATTATTACCGAGGTATCGTAAAAGGCGACTAAGGTAAGTTGCCCCACCATGTGGTATCCGTTTTAGTAGAATAGACCACCCTCTTTCTTACCGCGGTGTCGTAAAATACGACTAAGTTAAGTTGACGTCAGGCAGGCGGCCAGTCGTAAAAACGCAGCCAAATCATGTAACAGCATGTTTATAACATGTTGTGCTGATCCCACTTAAAGTAGGATAAGGGCAGGAGGAACAAAATTATTATTTACCTAAAACATAATTGAATTGTTGCGTTATTAATAAATAAATAAGTTTATTTTAATTTCATATATTATTCAAAGACATCTATTCAAGATGATCGATTTCATTCGTTTTGAAATTAATATTTTTAACGAACCTTCTTGTCACAATTTTAGTATATAAAAAAAACTGAGATGCTTTAATAATTTTTCGTCGCATAAAAGTTTGTTTTTATTTATTATAAAAATTATAGTATATTATTATATAATAAATAAATAAATAAATAAATAAATATATGGGACACTTACACACACGGTCATCCGTCCCCAAAGTAAGTAACTTAACACTTGTGTTATGGTAGACGGACAACTTGTTAATATATACTTATATATTTTTTTAAATATGTACTTAAATACAAATATACACCCTTAAATATAAATATAAAGTATATTGTTTATTTTTTATAGGACATGTGCATAAATTGCGGGAAATGCTACATGGCTTGCGCAGACTCAGGATACCAGGCAATTGAGTACGTTGTTTTTTTTAATTTCTTTTACGGCTTAGGGAATGCCACGTATAACGTTCGGTCAAAAAAGTTTTCTTGTATATTTTGTATTTTTAACTTATTTTATAATGCTAATAATTAGTTTATCTACTCTGAAGCTACCTATAATACAAAGATTATAAAACTGAAACCAAAATTCTTATGACAAACATTAGGTACAGGCTAAAAATAAAAAATTAAAAAGTTTAATTACGGTACAGGTCTTGTATGGACACCTGTATCATAATATAACCTTTTAATCATAACGCACCTTAAAAAAAGGTTTCAATGAACGAGTTGGCGGCGACGCAACACGCATGCTCAATCGATGTTTGCGACATGGCGCTAACATTTGACATTTAAAAAATCTTTTCAATATTTAAACAAAGTTTGGTTTTTATTAATATTGTTTTACGTATTATAGTATGAGATTAGATAAAGTAGTGTATGGCACTTGGTCTTATAACACTCGTGTGATACTTTTAAAGAAACTCGCCTGCGGCTCGTTTCTTTTTTTTTTTCGAATATGACTAATGCTGTTAGCCCTAATGAGCGCAGAAGCATCGCCGAGAAGAAATGGATAATACAAGCGGGTGCATTATTCGCACCCGGCCTACAGGGGGCGTCGCCTTAAGGGTGCGAGACCGAACCTCGGCTTAAGGCGGCGCGTTTTTGGAGGGCTGCATCTAATAAATGACTCGGAAGAAGTCTGCGTCACGGCGGCCGCGGCAGAGGGCTGCGGCCGCTTGACACAAGCAAGCGGGGACCTCGTCTTCGCCGGCGAAGACGCTGTTTGTGTGAATGTAGTGTGAATATCTTGTTGGATGCTGTTATAGCATCGTCTGGGTCGTTAAGGACGCTCTTCGGGCGCCTGTGAATCTTTTTGCTTGTTTCTTTAAAACACACTTCGTGTTATAAGAACCCTTATTATGCAATAATATCATAATCTACTATTATAAGTCATCATTAATGTTCGTGGCACAGTGGTTAGTGTTGTCTCTTATTACTAGAGATCCTGTGATGCAAAACAAACTGGTTTACTCGCTCCAAGATTGTACGTTTATTTCTTAGAAAGTATATTTACTTACCATTAAGTGAAATACAGTCAAGCGCAATCCTTTTTTTTAATGTTTACATATGCTACGTAAAAATCTGTCGCGTCCGTAAACTTTGATACTTTCATGATATTCGAGGGAGTGTCTATGGAACGATACTTTTTATTCATCTAAGAATGGTCCAGAAATCATTAAGGGAATCAGAATAAAAAATATCTAAATCCTAAAGTCACAATCAAATTAAGCAAATTTATATTTGTATTAATTAATATTATTAATTAATTATATTAATATTTGTATTACCGTTTGCAGGAAACTAAAAGATTGATATTACTTAAATTCACAGTGATTAAATCTGTGTTTAATATTTTTTATTTATTTTGGATATAGGTCTGATTCTAACCCCTCATATATATATGATGTAGCCCCAACAGCAGACCTCTTACATTTTATTTATAATGTATATTCATTATATGTCTTCACTTTTTTCCGTAGATTTGACCCTGAGACCCACATTCCGAGTGTCACGGATGACTGTACCGGATGCACATTGTGTCTGTCTGTCTGTCCCATCATAGATTGCATAACGTAAGTTATATAGAAATAGAAGATTCTAGAATTATTATTCCGAATTCTATGGCACCAAAAATGCCTTAATGTCGTTAAAATATTTAACTAAAATAAACTAGCTGCTGCAGTTTGTTAACCTTACGTTTTTATATACCTTTCTATATACATATAAACTAGTTGTATCATTACCTTAATAAGGATAAAAAAGTTTATATGTATAAAGGTTTATTTTTTTATGAGCAAACGCGGGTTCCGTTTCTCAATCACAAAGTAAACATTTTTGCTGGCACGCCTAACGTTTTTTTTACCTGTTTTATTTTTTAAATGGCACAAAGGTAATGCATAAAGGTTCGCCTCCCTTGTTGTAGTATATAACATCTTAACCTATATGGTCTATCTCATGCTTTTTTATAAAATACTAGTGGCCCGCTCCGGCTTCGCACGGGTATAAAATATATAGCCTATGTCACTCAGTAAAAAAAATGATTAAAATCTATCCAGCAGTTTTATTCATTACTGCCCGTGGCCCACACGCGTCAAATTTGGAGTAAAACAATTCTCCTGGGGTGCCAAAGTGGTCGGCCTCCTCGTGGCGCACCCGGAGCAAGCTTAGTCTTGGCGAACGGACCACTGTGGGGTGGCCAATCCAGTTGTCCTTCTGATTAGCAGAGGGCAATCTGGACAGACCGGGGACTCCGGGGGGGCTGGGATGGGGTTCCTAATGAGCGACGGGTCCGGTTGGGCTTACTCTAAGTCTAGCTGGACATGGTTACGGCCACCGTCGGCGAAACCCGGAAGCACAGCAATGGGAACGGGGACCTTCGGGTGGCAAGGAAGAAAACCTCTATAAAAAATTACCCGGTGGGGGCGGAAACGCCCACCAAGGCGTTGTGGCCCCTACTTGGGGCGCGGTCTCTCCCTGTTGACCGTGACATAACAAACACGGTGGGCAGGGAGCGACCGTGGGCAGCGATGGCCTCCCTTTGTTCTGTGGAAGGGGGTGAAGGGAGGTGGCGGAGCGGTTCCACGAACTGTTGTTCTGGATCCAATCTGCTGCTGGTGAGTCCAGGTGTTAGAGATTCGCCCAAGCCCATCGTCTGCCGCCCTAACTGGGGACCTTCGGGTGTTCCGAACGGGGTATGTCGGACGCCTGGCTTACCGATCCCCGAGGTGGTCGGTGCATCTAGTGCTACCGATGCACCGGTTAGCGAAGGGGGGCTTCTCTTTCGAGGGGCCCCTACCCGAAGAAGGTGTTTGTTCTCTAGGATCAGAGCTGTTGGCGGGATGGGGGTAATATGTACAATGATACCCTGTCCTTGCAATCGGCAGCGTGGTGGAGCACACAGGTCGTTTTAGTCGGTGCAAGTCCGACATAACTGCCGCCTGTCCCCATCGGGCGGCGGAACCCATAAGGAGCTTTTTTCTGTATAAAAAAAAAACAATTCCCCTTTCCCTATACCATGAAGATTCCCTGCTATCTTTGGAATATCTAAATTCATATACTACATTTTTACTTATTTACTTTTACATTTTCCCTGAGTATTTTATTTATACAATTAATTACAGAATGTCTTTATAAACAAAATTCACAGCTTTTTTGTCATAAGGAAAGAATCTTCATTACACAATACAAACATGTTTTCTTTAGAGGTTACTCTTGATAAAGCGACATATAGTCGGTCATGTGAAAAAAAACGCGTCCAATCGCAGCTAAATTCGAAGTGCTATAAGACAAAGCGCGCAATCGCTATACCCTGCATTTTAAATCTATAATATCTTAGAAAATGTTCATTAAAATTACAAATAAAGAAGAAAATGTCAAAAAAAGATAGAGTCCATAAGAGATAGACATAATATGTATACCATCGCGGAGTTTTCTGTAGACCTATTCAAGGTGTACAAATACTTAGTACATTATTTTGACAAATATTGTAGGGTTCGGCCTACGTTTGCAATGTAAACGGAAAATAAATGTAATTATTTACATCACATTGGAAACCTCAAAAATGATAGTATTTCTTTCCATATTGAATGTTTATAATAAAAGTTTATAATATGTTAGATTATACATATAAACCTTTCTCTTCAATCACTCTATAACGGATTAAGAAAATTTTATTCCCATAAGAATTTACATTCACTTAAATGAGAATTTAAAACTAAAACTTAACTAAGTACAATTTTTTGCATGTAGGAGCATGCTAAACAAAAAAAAAATAACATAACTTAATACAAAATATCACAAATAAACATTACTAAGAAAAAAAACTAATAAATTTGTGGGTGAAAACAAAATAAAACGTATGATATGCTTTGCTAGCGATTTAAAGTCCCTAGATGTGGCTTTATCGTACTAATATAAACTCAACTATTATCCTTTTTATAATCGTATATATTTTGAATGAAGCCAAATCTTTTGCTAATAATTAGTTGGTTTGCCAGATTTAGGATGTATTTTATTTTATTATTATTATGTATATTTTATTAGTATATGTATGTATATTGTTACAACATGTTTTTAATACAACCTCCTTTATAGAGTTGGCGATTAATATGAAAAAGCATTGTGGCTGTCATATTTTTATGTGTCATTCATTGAGTTGTAGCGAAAAAAGAGTAAATGGGTTGACTCTGGGAAAACTGTTTTTTATTTATTGAATAAGAATGAGGGAGAGATATCGTCGTCTTTTTATATTCAGAAGTGGGATGTAACCTAAACTCACAAATAGAGTGGACAAAAGGAATATCTGGAAATTTAAAGAGTTTAAAGAAAAGACAAATGACGATCAATATCTTGAGACAACACGGAGAGCGCGATTTCGTATGTATAATTTGAGAGATATTTGCGATATGCGATGCTATGGAATAAAAAATGGAGTTTTTATTGGAGAGATTATTGGTTGATAATTGGTATTCGGTTAATTGATTCTGTGAGATCAACGTGACGATATGCTATGTGAGGCCTTAGACGCGCCCGTGACTTTTGTTCGATGGAACTGTCAGCTAGAATGACGTATGTTCTCTGGATCTTTCCAGTTGTAGCGATTGTTTTCTAGACTGTGGACATCTGCAACGACTGTCAGCTAGGCTCTGCCTAGAAGTGGTGATTGTTCTTTGAGCGTTATCATTTGCGAGTCTGTTTACGTGTGTATCTGCTGAGTTGGTTGCCACTAATTGAGCTGTGTTATGCCATGACAGTGATTGAGGGTGAGCTTGAGGTGCGAAATGCTTATGGTGCGAAAAGCTTAAGGAGTTGAGGAGTTGAGCTTAAAGAGTTGAGCATAAAGCGTGAGCTTAGAGTTGAGCATAAAGTGTGAGCGTAGTCCTGTCATGTCATAGCATGTGCGGTTTTCTTTTACAGATTAAAAGAGCAAGTACTGAGTTTCTTGCCGATTCTTCTCAGTACAATCAGCATTCCGAATCGGTGGTAGATTCATTACCAGAAGTCAGCTTATGAGATTTGCGGGGTCGCAAATGTTGTCAGGATGGTCGACTGTTACAACATGTTTTTAATACAACCTCCTTCATAGAGTTGGCGATTAATATGAAAAAGCATTGTGGCTGTCATATTTTTATGTGTCATTCATTGAGTTGTAGCGAAAAAAGAGTAAATGGGTTGACTCTGGGAAAACTGTTTTTTATTTATTGAATAAGAATGAGGGAGAGATATCGTCGTCTTTTTATAATATTTTATTAGTATACGTATATCTGTTTTTTTTTTTTGTAAAAACTCTATCTATTAAAAAACCTCATCAAAATCTGTTGCGTAGTTTTTAAAGATTTAAGCATACAAAGGGATATAGGGACATAGGAACAGACAGAGAAAGCGACTTTGTTTTATACTATTTAGTGACGTTTAGCTATTATAACTAACGACGATATTTCTCCTTTATTCTTATGCAATAATAAATATCAATTTTCCCAAAGTCAACTCATTTACTCTTTCTCAAAAACTACTCAATGACACATATGACAGCCGCAATGCTTTTTCATATTAATGACTAACTCTGAAGGAGGTTGTATTAAAAACATGTTGTAACAGTCGACCATCCTGACAACATTTGCGACCCCGCAAATCTCATAAGCTGACTTCTGGGAATGAATCTACCACCGATTCGGAATGCTGATTGTACTGAGAAGAATCGGCAAGAAACTCAATACTTGCTCTTTTAATCTGTAAAAGAAAAATCATTTCGCACCTTAAGCTCACCCTCAATCACTGTCATGGCATAACACAGCTCAATAAGTGGCAACCAACTTAGCAGATACACACGTAAACAGACTTGCAAATGATAACGCTCAAAGAACAATCACCACTTCTAGGCAGAGCCTAGCTGACAGTCGTTGCAGATGGCCACAGTCTAGAAAACAATCGCTACAACTGGAAAGATCCAGAGAACAATCGTCATTCTAGCTGACAGTTCCATCGAACAAAAGTCACGGGCGCGTCTAATGCCTCACATAGCACATCGTCACGTTGATCTCACAGAGTTAATAAATGAATACCAATTACAATCATAATATCATCATAATAATCTCCCCAATTAAAACTCCATTTTTTATTCCATAGCATCGCATATCGCAACTATCCCTCAAATTATACGAAATTCGCACTCTCCGTGTTGTCTCAAGATATTGATCGTCATTTGTCTTTTCTTTAAACTCTTTAAATTTCCAGATATTCCTTTTGTCCGCTCTATTTGTGAGTTTAGGTTACATGCTCTTCTGAATATAATAAACGACGATATTTCTCCTTATTATATTAGTACTTATTATATTATTATACTTATTGAATAAATAAAAACATTTTTCCCAGAGTCAACCCATTTACTCTTTCTCAACAACTTAATGACACATATGACAGCCACAATGCTTTTTCATATTAATGACCAACTCTATGAAGGAGGTTGTATTAAAAACATGTTGTAACAAAAGTTTATTTTGATAATTGTCAAATATTTTACCATACTTCACCAAAGAAAAATTACGTTTAGCTGTCATCTATGTTTTGTATTCCACTGACATTTGCGTTTTGTTATTCAATGTCATAGTCGTTCTTGTAATACCACGATTTATAGTGACTTGACGGGATAAAATAAATGCGGTCGAACGGGATAAAAGGTATCCTATGTCCGTTTCCTGGTTCTAAGCAACCTCTACACCAATTTTCGGCCGCATTGGTTCATCCGTTCTTGAGTTATAAATAGTGTAACTTAGACCAACTTTCTTTTATATATATATAGATATGGGGAAAAGAACGAATCGATTAGAAACAAAGCTTTGTTGGGTAAGCCTGACAATCTTCAGGTTACAAAACTCAGTTCTAGTTCAGGGTTTCTCCATGGTTGTATACGTTCTATCATAATTTTTACTTCCACCGTAATGAACCATATAAGTTTTTACAGACAACTTTGATGATAATTGACCCGTGTACCTAGTGCAAGTTTTTTTAAACTAGGTACTTAATCGCGTTAGCGTAACGCAGTTTGTGTGGCGTTGGAGTAGCGGTCACTAGATTTCGCTTTTGCAGCGTCATAAAAATTAATATAACGCGATCGAATAGGTTAAAAAAACTCGCACTAAGCACACTGAGCTATAAAATTATTGTAAATCAATTACAAAACAGTCGTTATTATTAATTAGTATTGAATATATATCCTCCTGCCCTTATCCCTCTGTAAGTGGGGTCGGCACAACATGTTATAAACATGCTGTAACATGATTTGGCTGCGTTTTACGACCGGCCGCCTGCCTGACATCAATTTGCCTTAGTCGTATTTTACGACACCTCGGTAAGGAGGTTGGTCTATTCTAATAAACCGGATACCACACGGTGGGTCAACTTACCTTAGTCGCCTTTTACGACACCTCGGTAAGCAATGAGGGTGTTCTATTCTACTCAGCCGGATACCACGAATATTCTGTAAAAGAAACGATACTTTCAATCTTTATGATAAGAAATATGTAATAACAACGAATTTTTTTTATGAATGTTTTTAAGGTTTTCCTTATATTTCAATATTTTGTGTAGAATGGTGCCCAAGAAAATACCACACATAATCAAAAGAGGCCTTCATTATGAAGTGTATCCTGTCTCAGCGTTGGACGGAGTTTGCCAGTAGATAAAGCAAAAAAAAAATACTATAGCAGTACAAAAATATACTAAAAAATGTATAAATATAATACTTTACTAATACGAGATTCTTTTATTTTAACTGTTAATAATTTTTTTGTATATATCCTTTGCATCTATCCTAGCTTTGTGCCATAAGTAAACCCAATCATTCTTTGGATTGATTTGTAATGTTAAAGCGGAAATGGGCTTAGGACAATTATAGTGGCTAATATTTACAACACTCTCCTTCAATGTCAATGTTTTCCTTTTATGAAGCTTATCACATATTAAGCATTCAAATTTTCTAGCTACTTTTAATGAGTCAATTTGGTATGGTCTTTGTTTAAATTCCTCTATCAATTTAATATTAGTTATTTCTTCTTTGGTCTTATGTGTTAAATACTCTTCATATAAACTGTCGTTGTTTAATAACGTCTTGATGTAGTCACTCATAATTTCTGGTGTTGGATAATCTCCTAGAACGATGGCAGATTTGTTATTTGGAAACCAATCTTTAATAGACGGAGATCCAAAATAAATTGGAACACTACCAACTTTAATAGCCCGCCAAAACTTTTCTGTTACATAATCATCACAAATTCCATTCTCTAATGATAATACAAACTTGTATCGGGCAATAAAATGAAGTAATTCATTATCATTTAAATGATTTAAGTAATCATCTGTAAGCTTTTGAGGCAAATCCTTGTTTTTTAAACAAGCCCCATAGGAATCAACCGGAATGAATTTCATTAATTCTTTCACATATAGATCTCTTTCAGTGGCAGTTTCACAATCAGTTTGAAGATACATTACAGGTGCTATATGTTTTAAATAGTCATTTTTAATCATAGTTGGTACAAAAAATTCCAAACTCGTTATATCAGACCACGATTCTAAATACTGTAAAGGGAATGGAATGTCACTGTATCTGCTAAAAGTGGCTGAATAATTGAACACACTGAGTGTTTGTTCGTGCAATAATTCTTGAACATTTCTTGGCGATTCCTCATGGTATAACCCCCATATAATTTCTCTTGGTTTTCTCGGTAATGGCAAGTCATCAAAATTTATGTTACTTGCATAAAATAAATATGCTTCAACATTGTAAACATCAGGGTCCCTATCACTGTAAACTTCACATTTGAGGTTGTTTTCACATGTTATTGTTTCAGATGTACTAGGAAACCCTGTAGTCCACCAAAATATTACAGGGTTGTCAGTATGTACACTTACTTTTTCTTCAATGTTGATCCATATCCATATGTACCAGGAAATAGAAAACAGTGCACAGATCGAAAATATTTTATATCGTAATCTCAATAATCTTCTACAAATGTGTAGTAATATTTTATAAACACAATGCATAATAAACTTAACAATCTTTATTACTTTAGTATTACATTTAAATATGCACATCATACATAGAATTTCCCACAAATTTATCACAGGATGTTGATATGACGTATTATTCTCTCATTGTTCTCAACATAAACAATATAATATAAAAATAGTATATTTAAACTAAATAGCTGTACATTCACAGTGTAAAGCCTCGCTCTTTTTGCATATAATAGCCGTCCAAACAGAATGCAATCATCAAATCAATATAGAACAATCCATATATCGCTCCAACAATTTTACCGACAATGAAAAGATTCACAAATGCTATGACTGTTAATATGAATTCTATGATAATATAGTAAAACTCAGCCTCATATTGGACCTGATCGACGACATATAGTACCATTATGTATATAGACAGCATAAGAGTGGGCGCTGCGACCAAGCATTGCCAATGATCCACTGGTTCCACAATGTGAGGAATTATATTGAGAAGGAGTGCCACTACCTAGAATTAAGATTTATCCACTTGTAGTATGTTTATGAAGTATAAAATCAATCTCTTGTTAATCATGTAGGCGATTGTTAATATTCTTGCAACAAAATATTATGAATATACAATAATAAGATCGCTTTGCGATTTTGGTCGTGGAGTCTATCTCCTGATGATGCTTCGGTTGCAGGGCGAAACAATTCTTGAGTTTGTGATATGAATGAATGTATGTAGTGCTTGTGTATTGTAATGGTGGTGGTGGAGGTTTGTGCATGTCCTTTTACGAAACCTTCACATATCAGGTATGAAAACGGATTGTCCACTCTACATTTAGCATTAAATATATTTTCTATTTTACTTCATTGCAGATTATAGCAAACTAATTTTATTATTACTTTTGTATTATGGATCTCGGCAAAGTTACACCTAATTCTACAAATTATTCAATAATAAGATGTTAATTATATTCAAAGACTTTATTTTTAATTTCAAATGTCTTCACCAAAAATAATACATCCTCTCTCTTTAATAACATAATACTGATCAATACACAGTGCTACAAGGAGATGGCAATAGAAAAGGCCATATAGTGCACTGCTGGGTTCAGTTTTTAAAAGAACTATAACAAACGCTGCAATATTTAAAATTATTTGTATCAAGAGGTATAGTTGTTCAGCCAAGTTATGCATTTGATCCACTAGGTAGAGTATGATGAACATGACAGACATGATGAGCGTGGGTGCCACAGCAAGGCAGTGCATAATGCCAGCATCTTTCAAAACAAATGGTATAACCATAAGGAGCAACGACATTACCTAAAAGGAAATGTGTTCCATGATTTTTTTAGTGTTGATTATTTTAATATTCTATTTTGTTAGAATACGATTGGGTTTCTTCTTATATTAGCTTTTTTTCGAACTAATAAAATAACATTACAAGGGTCCATTAGTTGTGTGGTATTAGATCGTTGCCCATAGCTTAATTAATAAAAAATGATAATAATCAGGGAGGCTGTGTACTGATTTTAACCAAGTACAAACTTAAAGCTAATTAATAAAAGTCGCACGTGATGGAGGAAATTATTTGAAGTATTTCATATATTAATCGCTAATAAATTCTACAAACGTAAGCAAACTTAGGTTGTTACCTAAAATTTATATTTATATTCTCGTAAATCTTATATAAAAAAAATTTTTGTTAAGTTGCAATAATTTAGCAATAAACTAAATGGTATATAAAGTTTTTGTACATATAAATTACTTTAAATTTACTTGTTGATTGTTGTCAAATTTCAATGAACAATCAATGTCAAACTCAAAAGATCATTTATCTCGCACGGCGCACCTAATTGAAAAAATCGTTCTAAAACTTCTAATAAAAACAAATATAGCTGTTACTTATGGAAGTAAATCAAACACATTTATGGTGATGAATAAGATTATTATTAAAATGTTACTCGTAAAACAACTATACATATATTAAGCACAGCTAAACGTGCAACCTCTTTCATTTGCAATTAAAAATAGGTCAAGAGATAGCGCTGTTAACAAGGCGAAATAAAAAACACCATATATTAACCACAACCAAACCCTTACAAGGTTCAATAAAAAACACTGAATAAAAGCTCCGAACGTAAATAAAATTTGAAAAAATAAATACATTTTCTCCATAAACAACGGTACTTTTCTCCGTAAATACAATATTATAAATAAAAATGATATAACTAATGTGGGGCCCGTCGATATGCAGTACATATGGCCCTGCGGTTTAGGAATGGCCATCGGGAGCAGGGTAATTACAAGTGAGATTACCTACAAATAATAATTTGGAGACTAATAAAATAGTAACAAAATATATGCACATATAAAACTGTTTCTGCTTATCTCTTCACTACTAGGATACCTAATGATCTACGACGCAAAGTTAAAAAGAGAATTACTTAATATTTTTCTGGTTCCACGCAACATCGTATTGAAACATCGCATTTGCTACCCCTATGAATTTAAGAAACCCATGACGTCGTTTTTTAAAAAAATTGCCAATTTCAATAAATTGAAGTTTAAATACACATTTTAATGTGCGAAAAACTTATTACTGTCTTCCTTATTTATTACCTACTTATCGCTGAAAATGATAAGTTACTTGAATTTTAAACTTAGTTACTTACAAATTCAACTAATTTCATCATAAAAATATTATATCTTATTAATTCACTCCATTTTTTATCGACTGGCACAGAGTCTGTAATTTAAAATATAAGTATATTAAATGCATCTCATGTACATAATCAAAGCATCTTAATTCAAATTAATCATCATTCAAACAAGCTTTCTCAAGCACTTTTCAATCGTTAAGGATCTATAAGACTTATAAAACTACCACTGCGACCGCATCTTGGCTCTTGGCGAGAAAAACCGGCACCAAACTCGGCGGCCAATCTTTTAAACATTTTTAATTAACATACTTAAGCTATCGTCCTGTGTGAAGCTAGAAGTTGCATTTTATCATTTATATAATCTTGAATAAATGCTTGACGTATAAAAGTATTCCTTAAAATTAATTTAAACATCAGTCTAGACAATTCTAGTATGATTAATAATAAATATATAGGTTATTTCAATAGAATATTTACCATTTATTATCATATCAGACATTTTGCTAGTTTGGTAATAACTTTTTAAATCTAGAAACTATTTTAGATCAATTCAACATTTTGTACAAATAAACTCG
Organism: Morpho achilles; assembly: GCA_947086495.1. Lineage (NCBI taxonomy): Eukaryota > Metazoa > Arthropoda > Insecta > Lepidoptera > Nymphalidae > Morpho > Morpho achilles. Next base: position 13,743,744 of record CAMTZB010000013.1, read on the forward strand.
CATGTTTATTTATCCCTTCAAAATATTTCAATTCAAATTAATATTTTTGTGAATATAAACGTCTCTCATAAAAGTCTGGCAGATAAATGCCAAGTATGACTCACGTAGCAAATAATCTTCTTTATTTTTTCAGAGCCAGTGTATAATTTAGCCCCTTTATATAGTTATTGGTGTTTTTTAACTAGATTACTGGAATAACTTATATAATAGATTCTGCCTAAAAAACATATAATAAATTACTTAATTTATACTTTCGTGTTTGTACTTTATATTCTCAATATATCATAATAGTTACTATGAGATTTTTATTGTTGGGAGGGCGCGAATTTTAGGTCTTTAACATTGAGAAATATATCAAGAGCTGTGATCAGAATATTACCAGAAATTCATAAAACGTATATGGTCATATTTCCTAAAAAAAAAAAATACAAAGAAAAATATTACTATTCCTTTCGGGAGCCTATGATTATTACGATTATGATCAATTAAAACTCTGAGATACGTCTGAAAGGAGTTAGGAGTCCATTAGTCTATGGTTGTCGATGATTTTCGTCTGTGATTAATCGAATGTCAATCAAATGAATAGATTTCATCGAAAAGTGTGTAATGCTTAGTAATATAATTAAGATAATGTTTGGTATAGTAATAAGTATATAAATCACACAACATGGAAGAAGAGGATCCTGTTGTTCAAGAGGTAATTTTAGAAGTTTACAAGCTTACAACGTGTCTTATAAATGAGGTTATGTTTATATGCAAAATATTGAGAAATTTATTAATAAAATTGTCTTTTTTTTTAAACTAGATACCGGTATATTTATCTCAAGCGTTAGCGAAACACTTGTACATATATCAATATCCAGTAAGGCCCGCTAACCGTGATTGGAAAGATGTAAGAGTGACTAATGCCTCTGTTAAACCAAAAAACAAGCTTGTTAGGATGGAAATTGGTTTAGACACATATAGCGAGAAATACTGTCCATCCAAGGGCGAACAAATTGCTCTTAACACTGATGGACCACAGGTATGACAAAAACACAATAATTTAAAAAGAAAGTTTTTTGTAAAACAACACTAATATGTATAATAGTTTTTAGTTTTTATTAGTTGTTGTATTTTTATTTTTAACTTACAGTTTTTGTAGACTCAGCAACTGTAATGTACTAATTTTTTTCTTGAAAGAACTGTTGAATTTTTATTAAAAGAATTATTGTTGTAATTTATTAATAAATTTTGAATAATACTATAATTTTTATTAACATTGTCTGTTCTCTGCTGTTGGATAGACTGTGTAAAATTAAACATTTTATTTATACAAAATGAAGTATATCTTAGTGGTTCGTAAAATAATAAAATTAAGATACTGTTTTGAAAGTTTTCTTTTTACATTAATATATCACATTGACGATTGAAAAGTGCTTGCAAAACTTAAATAAAGAAGTTTTTGTTTTTTGATCCACATTTTTGTAATTGTTCTAGATTTATCTACAATAGTCTTTTAAATTCACCAAGTTTTTTCACATTTCTTGCATCAAGTGTAAAGGGCCAAACACTTCTGTCTTACTGCTGCATGGAATAACCATGTATGACCTACTGGTGGGTCAAGCCACACCACAAAATAGTCAAGTGTGACCTACCAATGTGAACATGAGAGGACTAATCCTCTAAGGATCCTCTATCTATATAATCCTCTAAGGCTAAATTTGATTGTGCCTTTAGGATTAAGCTATTTTTGATTTGAAAATCAGAAATAGCTAAATCCTAAAGGCACAATCAAATTTAGCTAATTTTAAATATTTGTATTATTACAGTTTGCAAGAAACGTAAAGATTGATATTACTTAAATTCACAGTGATTAAATCTGTGTTTAATAATTTTATTTGTTGTTACTCCAAGAATTAAACATATAAAACAAAATTTTCATTTTACTCAATTTTAATTATAGTTATTGTATAGAACCGGCTATACTCACGTTTTATTCTATCGGGTTAGCCGTCCCGTCGGGTTAGGCAGTTCCCGCCGCGATAACGTCGTGTAAAGAGCTCATGAATAAGTGCCCTGGATGGGTTCGAAACTAGTCAGGCTAACCCGATAGAATAAAAGGTGAGTATAGCCGGTTCTATACAATAACTATGAATACTACTCACGATAGTTTAAATTTAAAAATTTTAATTATTTTGGATATAGCTAGGTTTGATTCTAACTCCCTAATATATGTTGCATAAATTTATGGTGATATTAAGTAAATTAATTTAATTTAAGGAGTCAAGATACTTACAACAAAGAGACAAGGAACGGGAAAGATCACAATATTTTCGTAATGACATCATGGACAAAATAGTATATGAGAGCAGCAACCCTTGTGTTGAAACGCAGCATTATGCTGTTGCTGTACTGCAAGATAAGGAGATGCATTGCACACCTATACAAGGTTTGTTTGTTAATTTAAAACTATAAAACTATTTTGGTGAATTAAAGAAGAATAAATGCAGGTGAAAAGCAAACTTGACTGTCTAAATTTGATTTTACAATATCTATATACAGTATGATTTCTATTTATCCTGATGAATAGAATTAGAAATAATAGTAAGGCTGCTTCTTTAGTTTTATATAGTTACAAACATGTTGATTTAACAATGAGATTGACATTTCCAGACTTATCTTCACTACATATTATAAAACAAAGTCCATTTTTCCGTATGTACGCATAAAACTTTAAAACTACGCAACCGATTTTGATGCGGTTTTTTTAATAAATAGAGTGATTCTAGAGGAAGGTTTGTACGTATAATAACATTCAATACGAAGTAGAGAAAGACTGTAATTTTTGAGGTTTCTGTAAATAATTACATTTTTTTCGGCTTACATTGCAAACGCAGGCTAAACCCTACGAGATTTATCAAAATGAGGTACTAAGTATTTGTACACCTTAAAAAGGTCTACAGAAAAGTCCGCGATGGTATATATCTATCTCTTATGGATAACCCACAATAGCAGTTTTTTTCATTTACTTTTTACGAAAAATGATGCCTTATGTTCAAAGCAATTTTTATACAATACAGCATTAATCCTTATCCAATTGAGTACCTTAAATAAATTGTTGATTTAATATAGATCAATATGGCCGTTTACAGCATGCAATTTAAGTGAACACTTTCGGAGATATTACAGATTTAAAATGCCGTGAGGACGCCGCGCTTCACCCTATAGCACTTCGAATCTTTTAGAGTTTGTTTAAAGACATTCTGTAATTAATTGTAAAAATAAAATACATAGGTAAAATGTAAAAGTAAATAAGTAAAAATGTACTATATGAGTTTAGATATTCCAAAGATAGCAGGAAATCGTCTTGGTATAGGGAGAGGAAATTGTTTTTCTCCAAATTTAACACTTGCGGGCCACGGGCAGCAATGAATAAATCAAAACTACTGGATCGATTTTTATCATTTTTTTTACACAGACTGACATGGGATATATATTTTATACCCGTGCGAAGCAAGGGCAGGCCGCTAGTACAACATAAATAAATAGAATATATAATTGTTCAGAATTTTAATGCTTTGAGTTAATTTATAGAATTAGGCGTTACTTTGCGGAGATCCATAATACAAAAGTAATAATAAAATTATTTTGCTATAATCCGCGAAGAAGTAAAATATAAAATATATATAATGCTAAATGTATGTGGGCAATCGGTTATCATACCTGATACATGCAGGATTCGTAAAAACACATGCACAAACCTCCACCACCGCCACCACAATACACAAGCACTATATACGTTCACTATCACAAACTCAACAATCGTTTCGCCCCGCAACCGAAGCATCGTCAGGAGATAGACTCCACGACCAAAATCGCAAAGCTTTGCGATTTTGGTCGTGGAGTCTATCTAACTCCGATTGATTGTTTTGATATTGTATATTGAAGTGCATAATTGTATGTTAAATTTTTTGATTGCTAGGTATTGTGCAGCTGAGGCCATCCTACTCCTATTATGATAAGCAAGACAAACGGAAAGCTGATAAGGCGAAGGCTGAAAATTCTGATGAGGAGGATAAAGAACCTGAGGCCAAACAGGTTAGTGACAATGAACGAATAATACAATTATTTTAGTATAATCCACATTTTATAATGTTATTTTACTTTGAAATTCTACGCCGTGTGGTACCCGGCTGAATAGAATAGTACCACCCTCATTTCTTACCGAGGTGTCGTAAAAGGCGACTAAGGTGAGTCGACCCGCCGTGTGGTATCCGGCTGAGTAGAATAGACCAACCTCATTTCTTACCGAGGTGTCGTAAAAGGCGACTAAGGTAAGTTGACCCACCGTGTGGTATCCGGTTGAGTAGAATAGACCACCCTCTTTCTTACCAAGGTGTCGTAAAATACGACAGAGGTAAGTTAACGTCAGGCAGGCGGCCGGTCGTAAAAACGCAGCCAAATCATGTGACAGCATGTTTATAACATGTTGTGCCGACCCCACTTAAAGTGGGATAAGGGCAGGAAGATGATGATTTTACTTTGAAATTCTGCAAAGTAACATAATTTACACTACACAGCAACTACTTTTAAATAAATTGATGTTATCATTAACTTTATAGTACTTTGTGCCATTTTTACACTCTACTTAAGATTGTCATCTTTTTATTTTTAATAGTTATATAAGTAATAGGTGGCAACAGATAGTGTCGACTCCTAAAGTGGATTGGCCAATACAAATCAACAACATTCAACAAATTTGCTCATAGTTTTTCTTATGCCTGATCGCCTGATGAACCTTATGAAACATAAAAAAAAAATCAATTACAAACATACACACAGGTGAAATGAGTGAAAAAACACGTTTTGAGTTTTGGATTTGTATTTTGTAAATTATTTTAAGGTGACAGTGAAGTTTGCCCGAGTCGAAACAGATGTGGCCAAGAAAGCTCGAGAGAAGTCTTATGAAACAGTGTCACAGCGTATCGCCAACGAACCCTGGTATGACGTCTTGTGGAAACACTCTGACACGGATCATGCTGATGTGAGTACATATAGCTATCCTATTATTTACATCAGAGATGAGAATCTCTTGCGCTCCTTTAAACATTTTTATGCGGCCCGCCGAGCATTTCTAAAATTTAATTTATTTTATAGAAATTCGCCCATTAATATATTGTTACAAAAATAAGTACCAGGTTGACCGAGCTTTGCTCGCTAATTTTTTACACAATAAAAAAGGTATTTCAAAAAAATAATTGGGTAGGTGGAGCTCGATCCTAGTTATTTTAATTTCTCGCGACCACCCGTTTCCCGAATAAGCTATGCTGACTTGACATTTCACGGCGAAAATTGTGTTGTAGCGTCGATATCACTTACGGGACTTACGGCAGGCATAGTGACGTACAACTAACGTGTTAATTTTTTCTGGATCTTTAAAATTAAAATATTATCACATTTTTAATAATAATTAGATCTTAAGGTTGAATATAATATCATAATAATATTGCAGTTCAAAAATGCGTCCTTTTTAACTTATCTATACTAATATATAAAGCTGAAGAGTTTGTTTGTTTGAACTCAGGAACTACTGATCCGATTTGAAAAATTATTTCAGTCTAAGATAGTCCATTTAAAGAGAAAGGCTATAAGCTGTATAATATCTTCACGCTAAGATGAATAGAATAGGAGCAGCAATAAAAAATAGTACGAAAACGACAAAATTCCAAGCTTTTTCTGCGTGCGCTGAGTAAACGGTGATAGTTATTCGAAAATCATGTATTACAAAATTGTTCCCCTCTAAAAGTTCTACACAAAAGTTCGAGACAGCATATGTCTAGCTTTTAACGTTAACCCACTTTAACCTTTTTTATGGTTATCAAAAGACTATATTACGGTTCTAATCTTCCGACCACACGGTGAGTCACTTACCTTAGTCGCCTTTTACGACACCTCGGTAAGAAATGAGGGTGGTACTATTCTATTCAGCCGGATACCACTCAGCTTGTTTTCTCCAATAGCAAATTATATGAAAATAATACTGGAGCTAAAATGAAAATAAAATAAAATGGAACTTCATCAAGCAACCCTAGTTCTATGAATTACTTAAAGTAAGAAGATTTTAAGATTACAATATTTTGGCAGTTGGAGCGTCTAAAACTGTTCAGTTCTACATCATTAGATGGCTCCGCTCTTACGTTGATGCCGTCGGAATATATACGAGTGTTAGTACCACCGTCGAACGATGAGGCAGAGATGACGAATGTCAAAAGGTTATCGTTACAAGAACAGATAAAGGAGATACTCATTAATGGTAAGTAGGGGTGTAAAAAATAATCGATAATCGATGTAATATTTGATTCTAATCGATTATTTATTAATTACCCTCTTTTTTGTTATAACGTATGAGTTGTTAAATGAAACCAATGTATCTAAAGTATACATTTTAATCAAATTTCGCAAGCAGTGTTATTTTTTATTCATTCTTGTCCATTTTTTTGTTTTGTTTTGAATTTTTTTTAATTGATTTATTTTAATGGTTTAAAATCGATAATTCATTAATCGACAATTTTTTTCCACACCAAGTCACATCCGTAATGGTATTTCGAGTCTGGTTGTATGTATATATTTATTTAAAATTATATAATCATCCTCCTGCCCTTATCCCACTCGAATTGGAGTCGGCACAACTTGTTACAAACATGTTGTCACATGATTTGGCTACGTATTTACCTTAGTTGTATTTTACGTCACCTCGGTAAGCCATGAGGGTGGTCTATTCCAGGGCTTCTTAAACTGTGGGCCGCGACCCCCAGGGGGTCCTTCATTACCCCTGTTCATTAAATTTAATTAAATAGATTTTATTAAATTTATGATTGGTTAGTTTACAACAATTATAAATAAAATTTTGAAATTAGTATACACACTACGTACAAATATAAATACAAATAAAAATCATACAAAATACTATTGTAGTTTTATTATAACTATTTTTTGAAAAAAGTGGCAATGCAAAACTGTTATTTACATTGTAATTAGTGCGATATTACATCTACATCTACGGTTAATATATATTTCATTATATGGAGGAGGGGGTCGTTTTAAATTTCCCTGAAAAAGCCCTGGTCTATTCTATACAGCCGGACACCACACGGCGGTTATTTAAAATTATATAAGTATATAATTTTAATATACTAATATTTACCAGTTGTCTGTCACAAATAACACTAGTACTAAGTTACTTTTGGGACGTATGATCATGTCTGTAAGTGTCCCATATATTTATTTATTTTAAGGTATCTTGAAATAAGTAGTAGAGACGGCACAAATATTTTTTAATATGTTATCCGGCTTCGAGGACCATATATTGCCAAGTTTATTATTCTTAAAAATGAGGTAAAAGTGGTACTAACCTTTTACTACAGCACTGCGGGTAAAATATTCTTTTTTAAGAGAAAGATTGAAGCCAAGACCCACATCATAGTGCTCCAATAATATACATATCCTTATAGATTTTCCAAAAATTAATAATAATTTTCAGCTAAACTGATGACGTTTAACGAGCTTCGCAGCTTATTGCGTTCTGAAGAAGGTTCTGTGGTTGACCCCGTGCTGCTGACGGCTTTGGGAGGTGCTGCCTGTTGCGTTAGAGGTCTCTGGGCGCCACGTTCCCAAGACCTCTATATCAGAGCAGCTCCTGCACCACCAAGGCTGATGTGTGCTGCTAGAGATCACGTGGTGAGTACTCTGGCTAACCGTTCATCATCCTCCTGCCCACTCTTAAGTGGGGTCGGCACAACATGTTATAAACATGTTGTTAAATGATTTGGCCGCGTTATTATTTTAGTAATGAATTTGTTGGTTTTTGAGCCTGGGTGTTTATTTGTATATTTGTATGTATTTAAAAATTATATAAGTATATAATTCACCAGTTGTCTGTCACCCATAACACAAGTATTAAGTTACTTACTTTGGGGACGGACGACCGTGTGTGTAAGTGTCCCATATATTTTAAAAAAAACCTGTGGCGTCTTCGTAAGCGGTGCACTGTCTTATCACCCGGCAGCATAACTTAATTTTGAAAATAAATTATTAATTTAAAAATTTTTTTTTTTTAATAAAGCTGAGTATTAACTTTTTATTCGCTTAAAAGCTTTATCCAGTTAAGAGGATCATGTATTTTTAATAACTGAATCCAAGTTTTCTTTTCAGCTGTATTTGTTCACACAACATTCTTACGTAGATCGGCGCAAAATCGCCGCAGCCGTACGCCTTCCGCCCCAGGAAGTATTACAAATACTGCGTTCCGTTGCGAAATTCAACTCTAGAACCGGTTGGGAGCTCCTATTACCACCGGATACGGGTTTTGAAGCGAAATACCCGGAAGTGGTTCAACGGCAGAACCTGTACTGGGAGGCACGACAGCGGCAGTTCAACGAGATGCTGATCGGCGAAAATGCGCCAAAGCGCCAGAGGAAGAAGTCTCAAAGGGACTCAGTGAGTTCGGACACAATGATGAGTCCGAAGCCGCGAAACAATAGTGTCAGTGAGGAAGATAGTGATAGAAAACGGCATAAAAATAAATCTACATCCGGTAGTGGCAAACGGACTAGAAATGTTAGCTCTAGTAGTGTTACTGATGCGACGTGATCCTAGTGCTTAGATAGGTTATCAAATTGTATTGCAAACTTATTATTATATAGAGTAGTAGAGCCATAGACAAGACTGTGAGCAGTGTTGCCAACTTCAATAAACTGAAAAACAGCAGTTCACTAATAAAATAAATATATGGGACATAGTAAGTAAAAAATGCTGGCGTGGGTGCTGGCGTTAAATGCTGCGCGTATCTTGGACTGAGCACCGGACCAATGCATCAATACTCAAAGATATATAAGACCAGGCTCTCAAAAATGTGTCTCCGTAGAGTCCTAGAGTTCTTCGGACATATTGCTAGGAAGACTGGAGACAACCTGAAGAGGTTGGTGATCACTGGTTCGGTGGAAGGGAAAAGAGGCAGAGGCCGCAGTACAACGCGATGGTTCGACCAGGTAACCAAGTCACTTTCTTTAAAAGAAGCCTTACAAGTCTTAGAACATCGCAGGATTTGGAGATCAATTATCTATAAAAAAGTGATCCGTGCAAAAGGTCACGACCCTCAGCACTCAAGAGAATGACACAGGAAGGTAAAAAAGTAAGTAGCGGCCTGTTACTATCCCACTTCTTTCCGTTTTTGGGGAGGATTGGAGCTAAGACCTACCACGCTGCTCCAATGCGGATTAGTTGGTTACACATATCTACAGAATTCTCTAGCGATATGCAGGTTTCCTCACGATGTTTTCCATCCCCGAAAAGCGTGTGATTATCAATTAGACACATAAGTTTTAACAGAAAAACTCATTGGTGTCTGCCCGGATTTGAACCCGTGACCTCCTTGAAAGAGTCGCACGGTGTTACTGCTGGATTACCACAGCCTTATATTGGACTCGAATGGGACATAAATAAATATATGACACACACACATCGTCCTTTCTCAAAATAAGTAACTTAATACTTGTGTTATGGGTGAGAGACAATTGGTGAATATATACTTATATAATTTTAAATATAAACTAAAATATACACCCAGGATCGAGGAACCAAAAAATTTTAGCCTTCGGCGGAAATCCAACCCACGATCCGTGGAGCCGAAGGCAGGGTCACTACCAATGAGCCAGTCCATAAAAAACCAGTAGCTAAATAAAAAAAGCAGATTTCATACTGTACTCATAATATTATAATAAACGTCGATATTTCTCCTTTATTCTTATGCAATAATAAATACGATATTCCCAAAGTCAACTTATTTAATCTTTCTCAACAACTCAATGACACATATTGACAGCGACAATGTTTTTTATATTATCGACCAACTATATAAAAAAGGCTGTATTTAAAACTTGTTGTAACAATATTTACTTTTATTATTGACCAGGAGTTGGAATATTATATCGATCAAAATATATTAAAAAACACAAATTTGAGTAAAATTACTTTCCACTTTCATTTAATTCGAGATTTCTGCTAAAAATCATAAATATTTTTTTGTTGTATTATTCATTTGGCTTCAAACAATAATTCTGACGAGTATATCTTATCTTCTCTTATTATTAGTTAGACTTAAAACAGACAGATAATGAATCTTTATAGACTGTATTGCCGATAGACACATTTTAGGCTCCCTTACTCTAGTATAATAAATATGTCTGCAAATGTAATATTTATGGAACAGTGATATGTAGTTCTTGCGAGGCGAGTACATTATTTCTTGTAATCCTATTTAGTCTAATAATAATAACAAAACGATCTGCAATAAAATATAATAAAACAAAACGTCAATTCCTTAATCATAGACAATCGCCATAGACAATCATCACAGACAAGCAATTGTTTTATTTAAAATGAAATGACGGATTCAGTTATATACTGTTCCATTTTATTCTATTCGAGGATTGCAATTATACGCTTAAGAACTCTTAGAGTATTTTATATTTACCAGTTAAGTGTGTAAAGTCCAGTTAAGTTTTAAATAAATGCAAAAATACTTAAATCAAATGTACAAGTGGATCCTTAAATTTAAATGAATGCAAATCACAAGGTTTTATTTAAAAAATATTGTTTTATCCCTATTTTCAGGCATTCAAAAATGACTTAAAATGACATTGAATATAAAACACCATTTTTGGTATTAGTTGTCAATTCAGCGTAGCTTTTTCGGGGAACGGGTCGTCTGAGGTGGTCGGAGAAATGAAAATAACTAGGATCGAGCTCCACCTATCCAATATTTTTTTCTTTTTTTTTTGAAGTTTTTTTTTTAATTTTGAAAAAATGAAAGGCTTGGTCAACCAGGTACTTATTAAATATAATGCAAAAGTCTATCTGTCAGGGCTAATTACCTTACACAATTAAAGCTTAATACCTAGGGTGACCGTTCAAGATATAAAATAATGAAAAAAAAAATATTTAAAAGGGTTGGTTATATCTGGATTCGATCCAGGTAATCTGAATTTCAAGGCCGCCGTTTCCAATTGAGCTACAATGACTTTGTAAATGACAGCGTAATTAACCTTTGTTTTCTAATAATATTGCATCAGTTTTTTAGTAGGGATAGATAGGGATAAAGTTACATTTTTTATAGAACCCTAACACATATTTATTTTTATGAAAATCGTTGGTGCCGTTTTCGCTTTTAGATTATATACAAAATTAGCTCATTTGAAGATTAAATTGGGTTAACATATATGATGATACTGAATAGGGGATAAAACATTTTTTACGCTATTGATGATACTTAATCGCTTAAGTTGGCACGAACTAAGTCGCGGGTGCCATTACTTTTAACTTTTTAATGTCCTTTAAAAGATAGTCCTTTCGGCATTTATGTAGATCATTGATATAAGAATGTCTCTAAGACGCGTCATTTGATTCGCAAACTGTGATTTCACAATCCATAGTTACTTATCACACAATTGTATGAATTATGTAAATATGTTATTATTTTTTAAATAAATCTTGTATTGGAATTTTATTTTGTAGTTTAATTTACCCAGTAGTGTCAACTTACCTAATAGCGTATATAGATGTATAGTGGTAGCAATTAAATAAATGAATTACATGAACTTAAACTAACAACTAATTGAGATAACTTTGACATAGTTCAATCTTCTTAAATATCGTTTATTATAATTTTGTTACAACATGTTTTTAAGTACAACTTCCTTCGTAGAGTTCATTAATATGAAAAAACATTGTGGCCGTCATTATGTCATTGAGTTGTTGAGAAAGAGTAAGTGAGTCAAAAGATTACAATGTACGTAATGAAATGACTTTGAAAAATTGCTTTTTATTATGGCATAAGTATAAAGGAGAAAAATCGTTGTTTGTTATAATTTAATTGAGAGCTAGCTTTGTTAGTAATGGTTGACTGACCTGTTGTTCTAAAACAGGAGAAAAAATAACACTATAGTTTTGTCTCCCTCGTACCTGTTTAATACCGTATTTAGTTTTTAGGTCAAGGTTAGAATGGTTTGTTAGGTTGATTACACGATTTATATAATCAATGACCGTACATTGATTCTATAAATCGTGTTTATTTAAAAAATATATATATCGTGATTAAAATACGTCACTGAATTGACTGTTTATGTGTAGTAGGCAACTAAAATTAAAATGTACATGTGGCTATACTGGACACATGTAAAATGCTATAGTGGACTTTCTTGGTATTCATATATATTGCCTTTGATAATGTGAATATCTCCTGTGTTGTTGCAACTATGTAATGTAACGGCCTGTTACTATCCCGCTGCTGGGCATAGGCCTCTTCTCTCCGTTTTATTTTGGAGAGAAGGATTTGGAGCTAGGACCTACCACACTGCTCCAAAGCGGATTGGTAGGTCACACATATCCCCAGAATTCTCTAGAGGTATGCAGGTTTCCTCACGATGTTTTCCTTCACCGAAAAACGTGTGATAAATTGCAATTATCAATAAGACACATAAGTTTTACTAGAAAACTCATTGGTGCCTGCCCGGGGTTTGAACCCTAGACCTCCTCGAAAAAGGCGCACGGTGTTACTGTGGGCTGGGCTACCACAGCTTCATGTGTTAGATAAAAAAAACGTGTTTTGCAGAATACACATTTGAAAGTTTTAAGGGTCTGTACACTTTTCGGTTGTGTTTAAAATTTAATATTTTAAAAAATTAATTGCGAATTAATATATTTTCATGATTATGATTCGTGAAATAGATGTGTAGTGTTTATAAACTAATGTTGTATGAATATAGCACGGGTTCAAACACTCACTAACAAGTAACAACATGTCACTGCACGACCACTCTCACCAAGGGCTCTCGTGTTACTATCGTGGTGCATCATGAGACCGTGTATGTACCTTTGGACTAGTGTGAGTTAGTGTGACTATGTTCATGTATGTATTACATATATGTGTCTTGTATATAAATGTACAAAGTACGTTACACACGTCTCCACCCGCATACACTACAAGATGATCAAATATCACATTAACACGTAGTTGCAAAAACGTAATATACAGAAACTCAAAGTCTCTTGAAATATGTAAGCATATCTTATTGTAATGATTCGATTTTTTCGGTGTTTTATAAATATTATAATTATTATAAATATAAAAAAAATGGCTGTTAATAATAATAACCATTTAGTTCTCAAATCACAACGCTATCATAGTCCAAATATGATTTTTTGGTTAACGGTCAGGGTATATTAAATAATCGAAAAATAGATTTCCAAAAATGTTTAATTATAACATGATTATGTGCTAATACAACAACAATGAACGTTCTTCAACTCATTAGCGATACATTAATCAATATATTTAACAGTTTCATATATACTACTACAATTTATGTTTTGGAACTTCGTACTATTTAAACTTTACGTAATCAGTAAAATAGTAATTATTAATAATTACTGTTAACAGTAATCAGCGCTTTGTATTAAGAAAGAATAAATAGACCTATTATATATAGACAAAATATAAAATCTATACTAGGTACATAAAGCTGAAGAGTTTGTTTCTTTGATTTATTGATTGTTTGAACGTGCTAATCTCAAGAACTACTGGACCGATTTGAAATATTCTTTGAGTGTTAGATAGTCCATTTATCGCGGCTATAGACTATATAACATCACGCTATGAATAGGAGAGGGGCAGCAATAAAAAATATTGTAAAAAGGGCAAAATTTAAAGCTTTCCTTGCGTTTGCTAAGTAAACGTTGAATGTTATTCAAAAAACCCTTATAAATAACTTACGATAACTAATTTTATGTTCAAAATTTCGATTCGGGAAAATATTTATGACACACTGATTTTACGTTCGGATGAAAATAATGTTTTGTGCTTTTCTCGTAAATAGCTATAAGCGTCGCGATTGATCTTTTGAAGAAGTTTCGGATACCCGCGTTCAATTTAAAACAACCTAACATATCGCAAAAGAGACAACATTTGACTAACATTTCAGAAATATAATTACTATTAATAGAAGAAATAAATAATATCAATATTTATCATGATTAAAAAAATATAAATTATTTTGCTACAATCAGTGATAAGAGATTATACATTCCATCTCCTGATGATAGGTTGAAGCGCGAAAAGATTGTTGTCATTGTGGTAGTGAATGTGTGCTGTGCTAGAGTAGTATAGAGGTTTGTACCTAGTGCTTATATTTTACGAATCCTGCACGCATAAGGTGTGAAAACGCATATATTGTACTTTTAACATTACTTAGATTTTCTATAGTCGGGATGAGATTGCTATAATCATAGCAAAATAATTTATGATTTCTTGTACTATTTCAAATAGTGTCACAATAAATAATGAAATTATAAATCCATAAAATAACAATCATATTATTTAAATCAGGAAATAACCATAAAAATATTTACAAATCAATAATGTTATTAATAATTAATAAGTAATATAATATCATTTCATTAAAATTATTTAGTAACGGCGAAAAATTTAATAAAAAATTTCCACCCTCTTTCTTATCGAGGTGTCGTAAATGGCAACTAAGGTCAGTCGACCCATCGTGTGGTATCCGATTAAGTAGAATAGACCACCCCTTTCTTACCAAGGTGTCGTAAAATACGACTAAGGTAAGTTAATGTCAGGCAGGCGGTCGGTGGTAAAATACGTAGCCAGATCATGTGACAACATGTTTAAACATGTTTTGCCGACCCCACTTAGAGTGGGGCAGGAAGGTGATGATTGCAATATCTTTGTAAGAACTTATTTTTTTTTTTTAAATTTAATAAGAAAAACAATTACGAAGTAGGTATAATTAATAATATCTTATGTTATATATTTATATGCTTATCTTATAATAATTAACAGTTAAAAACTTTTAACGCAAACAGTATTAACTTAAAAGGTGCATTTATAATATATTACTTGTTAAAGAAATATAATATTACGGTGTAAGACTGTAAAATAGTAAGTACAACTTTACGACGCCAGGCGGTCAAAGTTCCTACGTTAAGGGATTAATGCAACCTTTTATTGGTTAAATTTAAAATATCTTAAACCTACGTTTAGTTAAGTTTTTTTGTACTAAAAGCTAATATGTTTTACGAATGACTTATTAAGCGGAAATAGAAACAGTACTAGCATTAAATAACTAAGTAATATTCAATGACTCGTAAAACGTTTTTAAGAGTTATGCAGACCCATTAAGTATAAATTTAATATCTGGGTGACCGAGCTTCGCTCAAGAATTTTTCACAAAAAAATTAAAAACTTAAAAAAAAAGAAAAAACAATTATTTAGTTGGGGATCGATCCTTGGCATTCACATTTCTCGAGGCTGCCCGTTATTCGAAAAGGCTACGCCGACTTGACAGCTAATGGCGAAAATTCAATTCAATATAAATGTTAGTGTTTTTTAATGCCCAAAAACAGGGATAAAACTATTTTTTTTTTACATAAAACCTAGCTAGATCAATTTTTCTCCCCCAAAACCTCCTACATGCTGAATATCAGGAAAATCGTTGGAGCCGTTTCCAAGATTCGGAAAATATATATATATATATATATACAAGATTAACTCATTTAAATATTAAGATAATATGTTAGATACCAAGGAGACAGCAGAATATGGATATCGAATAAAAAAAAGTATCACTTTGTTTACAATCAATTCTAGACTGCTATAAAAGCAGTTTAAAATAACTATTAAAATGAGTCAGATGCACAAAGCCTACTAAATTACTGAAGATTACAACCATGAGTGAAAAAGAAACAGCCGAGTTTCTTGCTGGATCTTCTCGATAGGAGCAATTTTAGGAAGATTTAAAAGCATATTTTTACAAGTGTACTTAAAATAATTAATTGAATTGTTTCACGTGTGATCGAAACAAATATACAAGAGGATAGTGATCAGGTTTTATATTTAGTTAATATGTTATTACATTATTAACTTAACTCAATAATCGTATTCAATTAACTCCAAATGTATACGATTTTAGAGTTCCATGTGTTCTAGAAGGTATTTTTATCATACAAAAAGTGTAAGGATTAGTAAAGAACTTTGGTTACGAGAACTAAGACTAAACTTAATTCAATGATACCCTTAACTTTGGTAGCTGAGTTACAGAAGTCCAGGTTGCAGTTGTCAGCGATGAGGCCGAAGCGGTTCTTAACAAAAGTCCAATTGCAAAGACCAGCCCTACACTCCTCTAAGTACATAGGTCTTTCATTCTCCAAGAATAGGACTTGATATGGATCATTGATTAGGAATTTACTGTCTGGTATGCACCTGGAAATAAGTTCTTAGTAAGAGCTTTGTAGGAGTATATAGTAATGGTTTAGCTTTTTAGATTTATCAAAAGCCTTTGATTATATTTGTCATACAAAAGTAATAATAAAATTATTTTGCTATAATCCGTGAAGAAGTAAAACAGAAAATATATATAATGCTAAATGTAAGTGGACAATCGGTTATCATACCTGATACATGCAGGATTCGTAGAAACACATGCACAAATCTCCATCACCGCCACAACAATACACAAGCACTATATACGTTCACTATCACAAACTCAACAATCGCTTCGCTCCGCAACCGAAGCATCATCAGGAGATAGACTCAACGACCAAAATCGCAAAGCGAAGCAATACCCAAAAAGCTTAGTTAAATACTAATCGGTTCAACCTCACCCTTTATTTTATTTTATTAGTCCACACGGTCGTCCGTCCCCAAAGTAAGTAACTTAATACTTGTGTTATGGTAGACCACTGGTGAATATATACTTATATATTTTTTTAAATACATATATACACTCAGGCTCAAAGACCAACAAATTCATTGTTAGAAAATGTTGGACCTCAGCGGGAATCGAACGCGCGACCCGCAGAGCTGAAGGCAGTGTCACTACCCACTGCGCCAACGGGCCAGTTCAAAGATTTTCTAATTTGATTTTTTTGTATTTGTAAAGAAACATACTTGTAAAGAATAGCTCCAAGGTTGGCGTTAAAGGGCGTCATAGATGAGGTACTCCACTTGCGACTTTGAGCTACAGTACTATGGTAGTTGTCTCCTGTGAGAGGGGCGGCATCTTTACGAGCTCCTAATGCTTGGAGCGTGAGGAGCAGCATTGGAGCTTCAGTGAAATGGATCACGGCCCGAGGTTGCTGAGGGGTATCTATAGAAAGAAAGATTTTATGTTAAAGCTGTGCCCTTAAAAGAGATAACAAAATCAAAGATATTTGTCCGGTATATAAATTAAGTTATAGTGCTGTCATTTATCATAAAAATTACATATTTATGAAGCACTAGTGATGTAAACCGTACATTTTTAACCGGAGAAAACCGTTGATCAACTAAGCCAAATAATCACTGGTGAAATTATTTAAAAATCCTTACTTTATAATTTATAATTTTTATGTGTATCCGAACATATCACCCATTTTTTATATTATTTTTGTACGTGTATCCGATTTTGCTCTAAGGTTGGGGAATTCCCTTCAATAAATTATCAACTCTCTCCTATTTCACCTGTATGAAAATATATCCTTACCTTTTTCCACGTGGGTCTTGAAGAAGTCCATCATATCTTTAACACCGGTGCATCCTACTTTCTGGTTCTGGAACGATCCGTAACCGTATTTGTAATATGTCTTCAAATCGTCCGTGTATTCGAGACGCTTCAGGTCATCCTTTGTAAAGACCTGGGTGGAAATTAAATATCATAGGTAACAAATAATTTATAGAAGTAGGCATTACTTTGCGGAGATCCATAGTACAAAAGTAATAACAAAATTATTTTGCTATAACCCGCGATGAAGTAAAATAGAAAATATATATAAGGATTCGTACCATCGTTCACCATCGCCACCATAATACACAAGTACTACACACGTTCACTATCACAAACTCAACAATCGTTGGAAGACTTGGAGAGTGATCTGGTTGGACTGCGACTTCCTGCTCTTTTTCCTTCCACCGAACCAGTTTATAATAAACACCAAGAAATATGACGAAGAAACTATATTACTTAAATGGCCGTTGGCGCAGTGGGTAGTAATCCTGCCTTCAGCTCCGCAGGTCGCGGGGTCGTTTCTCACCGAGAGCCAACATTTTTCTATAAAATGAATTTGTTGGCTTTTCGAGCCTAGGTGTATATTTGTATTTAAGTATGTATTAAAAAATTATATATGTTCATGTATATTCACAAGTTGTCTCTCACCCATAACACAAGTATTGAATTACTTACTTAGGGGACGGGCGACCGTGTGAGTAAGTGTCCCATATATTTATTATTTATATTTATTTACTTTACTTACCGCACACCAAGGCGAGATCTGTGCAATGTCCCAGGCCTTATTGTATCTGCACATTTCATACATGTCCTGCACAACCGTCCTCTCGATGTCGTAGTTAAAACCGAGGCGCCGCGAAATGTTGCTTATCATCTGTGAAAAACGGATCATCATCCTCTTACCCTGATTCCACTTATAAACATGTTGTAACATGTTCCACATCCACGTCACGTCGAGTTAAATAAAAGCTTTTAAAAATGACTTACATCTTTAGTACCTGGTCGAGCAAGGCTTGCTCGGTAATTTTTTAAAAAAGAATAGAAAAAAGCGCCGGATGTGGAAATCGAGCCTGGGTTTATAGGTTTATTTGACTTACATCTTTATACTCTTGCTTCGACATGAAAGTGGCCAGTTGAGATAGGGTCTCTTCGTTTTCTTCTACGTTAGTGTTCCACGACGGGCAGAATTTATAAGGCTGCAAAACAATAATAATAATAATATATTGAAATAAACATAATTTTTAAATAAAATTGCAATGGAGTAAAGTTCCTAAAATATTGGCAGCGTTACCCCTTCGTATGGCCAAACTTATTCGTTGGCCAAGGTAGCTGCCAGCTCTCGGGTCCCCGGTACGCTCTACGAGCCTTCTAGATAGCTCGTTGAAGAAGGTATAAGCATCCAGGTTCCATGGACCTATGGTCCATGGACCATGGTCCATGGTCATGGTCCATTGTCCATGGTCTCTACACCAAAAGGCACAAAAATGAAGCTTCTATCTATGTCTTCATATTTACGCCTCTTGCCATATTCTGCACTGCTAGCTGCTGCTCCCGCTATAGTAGCGATCCCTTGTATATGTGATGCAGCTAACGTCTCTACGCATGTAGCATCCCAAACAATAGACCTCCCCAGTTTCCAAGGCATGAGGGCAAAAATTACATTCGATTTAATATCTATGGTTTTCATTATCAAATGATTGGTTTTATATAATTTATAGAATTAGGCGTTACTTTGCGGAGATCTATAATACAAAGGTAATAATAAAATTATTTTGCTATAATCCGCGAAGAATTAAAATAGAAAATATATATAATGCTGGACAATCGGTTATCATACCTGATACATGCAGGATTCGTAAAAACACACATGCACAAACCTCCACCACCGCCACCACAATACACAAGCACTATATAATCAGGAGATATAAATCACGAGGTAGACTCCACAAAGCGAGGCTTTCCGATTTTGGTCGTGGAGTTTATCTCCTGATGATGCTTCGGTTGCGGGGCGAAACAATTGTTGAGTTTGTGATAATTGCTTGTGTATTGTGGTGGCGGTGGTGGATGTATGTGCACGTGTGTTTTTACGAATCCTGCATGTATCAGGTATGATAACCGATTGTCCACTTACATTTAGCATTATATATATTTTCTAATTTAACGCCGTGTGGTATCCGGCTGAATAGAATAGTACCACCCTCATTTCTTACCGAGGTGTCGTAAAAGGCGACTAAGGTAAGTCGACCCGCCGTGTGGTATCCGGCTGAGTAGAATAGACCAACCTCATTTCTTACCGAGGTGTCGTAAAAGGCGACTAAGGTAAGTTGACCCACCGTGTGGTATCCGGTTTAGTAGAATAGACCACCCTCTTTCTTACTGAGGTGTCGTAAAATACGACAGAGATAAGTTGACGTCAGGCAGGCGGCCGGTCGTAAAAACGCAGCCAAATCATGTTACAGCATGTTAAAACAAGCTGTGCCGACCCCACTTAGAGTGGGATAAGGGCAGGAAGATGATGATGATATTTTCTAATTTACTTCTTCGCGGATTATAGCAAAATAATTTTATTATTACTTTTGGATTGGTTTTATCTTGTTTCCGAAAATATTTTTTTATATCCTATACTAGCTGTGCATGTAGCTCAGTACAGAAAATCAGTGTCTTACAAAGTTTTTATTTTATTCTATTCTATTCTATTCTACTCAGCGAGATACCACACAGCGATTCAACTTATCTTTTACGACATCTCGCAAAGAAATGACGGTGATCTATTCTACTCTTCCGAATATTACTATGGGTGGTCCTATTTAATAAAACATTATTATATTTACACTTACCCGAAGTAATTTCTCGTCGCTCTCTTTAGATATGTCGAAGTTGTCAGCTTGAGACCTGAACAAGCCTTCGGTAAAGGCACGGAACGTAGTGCTGGACCGTTGGTCATTTACATACTTGAACTGTAATCAAATTGTAAAATGAAGTAATTAATAAATACAACTCGCGAAATAAGTCATTGCAAGCTATATCGGGTACATGTAATATCAGTGTGGTGTGTAAGACTTTATGTGGATTATGGATTACGTGAGGGTAGAAAAAGAAAATATTAACTGTAGCACGGTAACAAAGACGACGCGGCGCTCTAGTCAGTTTATTTATTTATTAAGAAGACATACAGTTATACAATACATAATTAAAAGAGAAACAAAATAAAAGCATAAATCACTAAAGTCTTCACAGAAAAGAAAAAACTTAAAGAACAAATTTAAACAACAAGAGTTGTTGATAGAACTTGGGTTTTGCGGTTCAAGTGAGGGTAGAAAAAAAAATTACAGTCATTCGTTTTCTCGAAACCGAAACGCGACACTTCAATCAGTTCGTAGCTACGGTGGATCTAAAACTGCTGAAATGTCCAACCTTGTATAAAGGTAACTAGATTTTATTGTGATGCGACCCGTTTATTTTATATCAATGATTATGCATTGCGATAGTTTCAAATCTACTATAAATAAATGATTATTATTATATTCTTTATTATCCTCTATTTCTCATACCGAAATAATTATAATCTGTGTGCTTAGTGCCAGTTTTTTTAACCTATTCGATCGTCTTAGCGTAACGCAATTTGTATGGCGAACAGCGTTCACTAGATGTCGCTATAAACGTCGTATTTATAATATTACATCGAACATAGATACCAAAAACTTAGGACGCCAAAGGCAAAAATGAAATGTTATTTTTTTACCTTTTCTCTGATGTTTACAGTATAAAAAAACTGTTTTTATGTCGTCATTTACAAATTATATGAATTAATTTTTAAGTTCTACTAACTGCTAACTTAGCCTCAATGCTAATTAATCCAAATTCTTCATTGAAATAGTTGTTAGTTAATTAATCAGTTAAACAAAATTCATTCAAATCAAAATTTATTCCAATACGTTTTTTCAAGCAGTTTCTAGTCGTCAAGAATTAATTAAATTCTAAAGTTGCCATTGCTTCTGAATTTTGATCTTACCGAGAAGAACCAGCAAGCAACGGTCAATCTTTTAAACTTTCTTAATTAAGTTAAAGCGTGGTGTCTTAGCTCTGTGATAGCCCAGCGGTATCACCTTGCGAATCTTTCGAGGAGGTCACGGGTTTAAACCCCATGTAACCAATGAGTTTTTATATAATTTACCACACGCTTTTGAGTGAAGGAAAACATCGTGAGGAAACCTGCAAAATTCTGGGGATATGTGTAACCTACCAATCCGCATTGAAGCAGCGTGGTAGGTCTTAGCTCCAATCCTTCTCTCCAAAAACGGAGAGAGGAGGCCTATGCTTAACACGGGGATAGTGGTTTCGTATCTTACCAGATAATCATGGACATTATCAGTCAACAGGCCAGGAAACCTCTGTTTCCAAGCTTGTGCGAGCTGCTGAGTGGAGATGTAACCATCGCTGGTCAGATCGCCGGCAAACGATATGTTCTGTCGAGGATTCCATTCCCATCGTTCAAGCAGATTTAGGTCTGCCATACACATACGGAGCTGAAAGGAACGCAATTAATTTAGTATGGAATAGAATAGAATACACTTTATTGCACATACAGTACATGAAATTAGCAAAAAAATATTAGTACAATAGACGGCCTTATCGCTAAAAGCGATCTCTTCCAAGCAACCTTAGGGTAGAGGATTTAATGAAATATCAGGGGTGGGGGTGTACAAAATAATTAAGTTCTAAATAATCACTATACTAAAACATAATAATTGAACAAATTTATAAGTAAAGGCTATATGACGAAAAAGATATGAAAATAAATTAATTAATGAGAAAATATACTATAACGTTAGAAGGTATGAAGGAAGAAGGAGATTTCAATCAGGAAGAGTTTGAATAGTATTGTTTAACATTATCTTTAAACACAGAAAGATTAGCGGATTTTCTAATATATACAGGAAGTGAGTTCCACAAAAGGATGGCCTTAACTGTAAAAGAATTTCCGTAGAAGGTGGAGTGAGAAAGAATTTTTAGTTTTAAATTGTGTTCAGAACGAAGAGAAAAATAATGTTTCCTTTAGAAATATAAATTGTTCTTTTAGGTAAAGAGGGATTAAAAAGAATAGCATATAGAAGATGAAGTATTCCTGCGAAGGCGGATAGGGAGCCACTTGAACTTAGAGCGAAACTGGGAGACATTTGCGTGAACCAAATATGAACCGAATACATAGATTTAGTACGTATAATATTGTCACTAGTCATGACTATTGATTTAAGTTAAGATAGAGTCCTGTCCCGGTCGTAGGCGGAGGCAAAAAAAGTACTCAGTCTTTTGACTTTGGTAAGTAATACTCGTAAGTAATTAGTTCCAGGTTTTAATGCTATACTTTTGTACAAATGAGTTGTAATAAAATCGTTAATTAGTTAGTTTTCTATGTAATTTTATTAAGTAGTTTTAAGTAAATTCTAATTTTATGAAAGTTCTTAAAGGACTCGATTTCAGGATGTTAATAAAAATTATAAAAAAGTTCTAGATACGACTTGGTAGATTCCAAATTTGAATTGACTTAGGAATATTTTTTTTGTTTTCTTTAGTTATATTTTCATAAACCATTCTTGATCGAAATGGTGATTTTTAACAATAGCTACTCCTATTAACATCGTTACAACCTTCGTATATTTCCATAACCAATAGCTATGATGGTATATGATCGCGTGGCATACTTATTGCTTAGGGTTACCATATTGACCTAAGTTCTCGTCGGATATAAAGATGGGATGCATATAAAAATAAATTCTCTATTTTATTTAATTTGAAATAAAATATGTATGTATTTTAAGATTACTCAAACAATAATGAGCTCATTACACTACCTCTGAGTTTCATTTTCACCCTCATAACACCCATTAGATTTCTTTGCGTCGTGTGTTATGTGCGGAATTGTTAAAATGTTTTGTATTTTTTTTTATTATCTAATAATCTGCTGTTAACCTTGACCCTTGACCCTGATGACCCTTACAGCATTGCCAGAATTCTTCATTCTTCTTATTCTTTTTCAAAAAATGGCCTTCTACGGCTGGATATAGGACTTAATTTATTTATTTTATTTTTGGGAAACAAACAATGGTTCTATTACTATATAAATATTTAAATATAAATGTATATTACATCAATTTATACATATATGCATAAATACATATATGTATATATACATATATGCATACATAAATAAAGTTTCCACTAAAAAATGTTACACAAATATTAGTTACTTAAGAGTTTAACTATTTAATGTTTTAATACGGTATTTTTCTTATTTTTTTTGAAAAAAAAATTTTATTTATTTATTTATGTACCATAAATAAGGTTGGAAAAAACATTATTGGTTAAAAATTATACAAAGGTCAACTTATCCCTATGACAGAGATCTCTGCCAGCTAACCTACGAAGTGAGACAATTTATATTAAAGAAAAAGATGGTACGCAAATGTAAAAAAAAAAATCAAATATAAATATATTAACGTTGTATATATCAATGTCGTGAAATGCATTACAGTATTTCCAGCATATTTAATTCTCAAGGGATCTCTTCACCAGACGACCATTTTGAGGTCGTCAGTACACCACGCACTATACCGTCCATTCTACCGACCACTCTACTATGGTTGCGTTTTCCAGTGCAGGGTTGCCATTCGTTGAGGTTCTAAAGAAATTATCTATTACCCTAACGGTATCTCCTCTGAGACCATAAAAGACCACAGCTTAAAATGACTTTATATATTTTTTAAAGTGACTTTGTATTTAACTGTAAAGAATATTTAATTTTTATTTGTTGTTCTTTATATTTAAAGTGACTTTATCAATGTCTGCGACTGGTCTTCTTACTGGTGGAAAGACAAGCCCATTCGACGACATAACAATGTCAATTATTTGTTTTTTTCGGGAGGCGAGACAGGGAACTCAATAAAGTGGACAGTCTCCATATATTTGAACGTATGGCAATCCTAATATTGCTCATAAACCTACTTGAGATTCCATGTGTGGTAAAAGAACCGGTTACGTAATACGCATAATTCGTAGTATAACCGCATCTCGGTATGGGCGTGTTTGCGCGCTTTGCGATTGCAAAAGTATATATAAAAATTTATGGTATTCAGATCACATGGGTTCTACACGTATATCGATAAGGTGAACTGGTTTTTATGGGACTTTCACTGGAGTATAATGTTCACTCTTTCAAATAGGATTTTTCAAGGGTTGGAAACGCTGTACGGTGTTGCTTGAATGGTTTTCCTTTCAACTAATGTTATCATCAGATAGGGGCCACTGCAAAATCTTGAAGTCCTAACGTGCATTGTATCTTTGGAATATGTGGTCTCTTATACAGCAAATATAATATGAAGTTAGTAGTAATATAAATATGGTCGCTGACTATGGGCCTCAAAAGAAGGCTCAGAGTCGCTCAGCGGGCGATGGAGCGAGCTATGCTCGCAGTATCTCTACGTGATCAAATCAGAAATGAGGAGATCCGAAGAAGAACCAGAGTTACCGACATAGCTCAGCGTGTCGCGTAGCTGAAGTGGCGATGGGCGGGGCACATAGTGCGTAGAACCGATGGACGTTGGGGTCTCAAGGTGTTGGAATGGCGACCCCGCACCGGAAAACGCAGTGTCGGTAGACCCCCCACGAGATGGACTGACGACCTGAAAAAGGTCATGGGGAGGCGCTGGGTCCAAGCGGCACAAGATCGTGAGGTATGGAGATCCCGTGAAGAGACCTATGTCCAGCAGTGGACGTCCATCGGTTGACAAAGAAGAAGAAGAAGTAATATAAAATAGGTGAAGTTGTGTGGTATCCGGCTGTGTAGTATAGACCAGACTCTTTCTTACCGAGTTGAAGTAAAATACGACTCAGGTATGTTGACGTCAGGCAGGTGGCCGGTCGTAAAATATGTAGCCAAATCATGTGACAATATGTTTATTACATGTTGTGCCGACCCACTTAGAGTGGGATAAGTGCAGGAGGATGATATTGATGAAATATATTAAGGTGCTGTGATAGCTAGGGGTGAGATCGTGCGACTTGGGAGGGTTCATGATACTCAACTTACATTAGAATTTCTAATATTGCCATTCTTGTAATTAATGACGATGTTGTTCTTCAAAATGACCAATTTCTGCAGGTCAGGTAATTCGTCGGCTTCCGGATTATGGGACCCGTGACGATTGAGCAACCATATTGCTGCTGGTTGACAACCTGTAAAGATATACCATAATATAATATGACGCACTTAATTCCATGATATAGAAATCTTCCATGACCCTCTATTGTAATAAAAATAAGCTCGCCTGCTTTAAGTTGTTAAGTTAAAGTAATAGTTTTTATCAAAATTTCTTGAAAGTATAGA
Organism: Morpho achilles; assembly: GCA_947086495.1. Lineage (NCBI taxonomy): Eukaryota > Metazoa > Arthropoda > Insecta > Lepidoptera > Nymphalidae > Morpho > Morpho achilles. Next base: position 13,769,724 of record CAMTZB010000013.1, read on the forward strand.
TATAATTTGTCTCCTTTTATTAATATAAATCATTTTGTACCAAACTTCTTAGGAAAATGCAGTACTCTCCTTAAAACCTGTTTTACCTTGAACTTACATTATGAGAAAGTGTATTGATAAGTATGTGCAAACGCTATTGGCTTGTCATAATAAATAAATAAATATGTATTTGTTTTTAAAAGCTTTGAATTTGAGCCACTTCCAGAGGTCCGATTGAACTTAAATTCTATATTCTGGTCCAGTCTTGGCAACAATGCGTGTTTATGTTAAGCTTGACCTAATGCTGATGCCAGAAAAGCTCCAGATGAGAGAACTGCTCAACAGTAGGGTAACATTTTTATTTATTTATTTATTTATTTATTTCCAGCTTACTACTATCATTACAGGTAACCCTAATACAATAGTGTAGCAAAACTTAATTACTAATACTACTAATTACTAATACTATAACTTATAATATATAATGCTATCTTAGTAAGTTCACTCAGAGAACTTACTAAGAGAGAAAGGTTTTAACAACATGAAATGTTGTTAAAACCTTTTTTAAAAGCATCATGATTTGTTAATACAGTATACTCTCACTAATCCGGCACTATTAAAAACCGGAGGATGCCGGAATATTCCAATGTTGGGATTACTGGATTATAGTGAAAAAGTCATAGGCAATTAATAAAATAAAGCATTTCATAGAGGAAATAAATTGTATGTAATATTAAATTAACATGTATATATGTGGTTGCATGGTTTTAAAATAATTATTGATTTTAATAATAAATCTAATTGAGGTCTGCTTTTGTGCAACGCAGTCCTTGCTTAAAAACCTTTTCTCGCAGCTTGCATAGAATTATAATATCTTTGGCAATATGCTGTTTTCTTCTGCCGGATTATTGGGCGTGATCTATTGAAGTGCCGGATTAGTGAGATTATACTGTATATTAATCACACGCTTTCTAGCGAAAGAAAATATCGTAAGGAAACCTGCATATCTCTGGAGATTTCTGGGGATATGTGTAATCTATTAATCTGCAATGGAGCAGCGTGGTTGGTCTTATCTGCAACCCTTCTGTCCAAAAATGGAAGGAGGCCTATGCCTATGATAGTGGGATAGTAATAGGCTTAATTTAGTGTTTATCTTGAACGTCAGAAGTGAGTGACCTATCTTGGGTATAGTGATAGAAATTGTCATTAACAAAACTCTCGGCATAAGCTAGTCCCTTAATTTGAGGTTGAATATAAACGGCCTGACCTCACCGCTCTGCCTAATAACACTAATAAATGTTCGCCATGAACATTATAATGACCATTATCTGTTTCCTGATACTCCCGAATTCATTAATTAGACTCACCTAATTTAGTTCACCTTGAATTTCTTATAGCCATTGTTATCGGATACCATAAATTTGACCATGTTTTTAACGTGTCGAAAATGGAAAACTAAATTTTTCTAAAATTGTATCGGAACGGTTCGACTGATTTAATGTCTGATAAAAAGATATAAAGAAATTTCCAATCTAGCTCCCTTATAAAAAAAGTCAAGTAAAGGCCTGTTACTTTAACACTGCTGGGCATAGGGCTCATCTCTCCATTTTTTTGGTGAGAAGGGCTGAAGTTAAGATCTACCACGTTGCTGTTATGCGACCTTCTGGGCATATGTGAAACCTACCACGGTTTCACATATGCCCAGAATTCTCTGGACATATGAAGGTTTCCTAGCGATATTTTCCTTTACATCACCGAAAAGCGTGTGATAAATTTCAATTATCAATTAGACACATAAGTTTTAACAAAAAAACTCATTGGTGCCTGCCCAGGGTATGAATACCCGTGATCCCTTAGTAAGAGTCGCATGGTCGAAACGCCATGGTATCACAGCTCCCTGTACGCGGAAGGAAAACAAGATTTATTTATCCTATACTAACTTATCCTATAGCAGCTTTGTCGCCTGCAAATCAGTGTAACTAAGTTTTTTCCACGTAAATCAGAAACCCGCGGGATTTATAAGATAACTAGCGGCCTGCCCCTGCTTCGCACGGGTATAAAATATATATCCCATGTCAGTCAGTGTACAAAAAGATAATTAAAATTGATCCAGTTGTTTTGATTTATTCATTACTGCCCGTGGCCGTAGCGTTAAATTAGGAGAAAAACAATTTCCTTTCCCTATACCAAGAAGATTTCCTGCAATCTTTGGAATATCTAAATTCATATAGTACATAATTACTTATGTACTTTTAAATTTTCCCTATGTATTTTATTTTTACAATTAATTACAGAATGTCTTTAAACAAACTCTTGAAAGAGCGACATCGCTGCTAAAGTCGAAGTGTTATAGGGCGAAGCGCGGCCTCCTCACTCCATTTTAAATCTGTAATATCTCCGAAAATGTTCACTTAAATTACATGCTGTAAGCGGCCATATTGATCTATATTAAATCAACTATTTATTTAAGATACTTAATTGGATAAGGATTAATGTTGTATTGTATAAGAATTGCTTCAAAAATAAGACATTATTTTTCGTAAAAAGTAAACGACAAAAAATGCTTTAGTGGGTTATCCATAAGCGATAGACATATACCATCGCGGACTTTGTGCGAAAAAATGTAATTATTTACGACATCACATTAGAAACCTCAAAAAATACAGTATTTCTCTACTCCATATTGAATGTTATTAGACATGTAAACCTTCCTCTAAAATCACTCTATCTATTAAAAAAAAACCGCATCAAAATCTGTTGCATAGTTTTAAAGATTGAAGCATACATAGGGATATACGGACATAGGGACAGACAGAGAATGCGACTTTGTTTTATACTATGTAGTGATATTATTTATTGTTACAATTGATAGGCAATGTCTTTACATACAACATTCATAGCTTTCTTATCATTAGACAATATAAACTTGAAAGAAGGACATTTAGTTGCGCCTCCGGTCGCTGCTAAATTCGAAGTGCTTATAGGTCTAAGCGCGTCCTCCTCGCGGGATTTTAAATCTGTAATATCTCCGAAAATGTTCACTTAAATTACATGCTGTAAACGGCAATATTGATCTATATTAAATCAACTATTTATTTAAGGTACTCAATTGGATAAGGATTAATGCTGTATTCTATAAAAATTGCTTTGAACATAAGGCGTCATTTTTCGTAAAAAGTAAATGAAAAAAACTGCTATTGTGGGTTATCCATAAGAGATAGATATATACCATCGCGGACTTTTCTGTAGACCTTTTTAACGTGTACAAATACTTAGTACATCATTTTGATAAATCTCGTAGGGTTTAGCCTACGTTTGCAATGTAAGCGGAAAAAAATGTAATTATTTATAGAAACCTCAAAAATTACATTATTTCTCTACTTCGTATTAAATGTTATTATACGTACAAACCTTCCTCTAGAATCACGTTATCTATTAAAAAAAACCGCATCAAAATCGGTTGCGTGGTTTTAAAGTTTTATGCGTACATACGGAAATATGGACTTTGTTTTATAATATGTAGTGATAATAATAATAAATATATGGGACATTTAATAAAAAATAAAAAAAATAAAAGGTAGATATGTTGCTTCACAACCTGCTCTATCTTCCAGTGATAGTCCCATCATAATCAGTTTGGCAGTTCCAGAGAATGTACTATTAACCTAAACTTTCCTAAAGAATTGCGTTCTTCTTGTTGAGTTTGTGATAGTGATCGTATGTAGTGCTTGTGTAATGTGGTGGCGGTGGTGGAGGTTTGTGCATGTGTTTTTACGAATCCTGCATGTATCAGGTATGAAAACGGATTGTCCACTCTACATTTAGCATTATATATATTTTCTATTTTACTTCATCGCAGATTATAGCAAAATAATTTTATTATTACTTTTGTATTATGGATCTCCGCAAAGTAACACCTAATTCTATAAATCACATATAGACAGCTTTTGTGGAGTTTGTTTTATAATATGTGTAGATGTGAACCAAATATTTAGCTTTTATTGTGCGAAATTAAAAAAAAAGACGGACAGACAGAATTTCTAATGTATAATACCAGTAATAAAACTGTGCCAATAGGGTGCCTGGCCACGTGTAATAATTAGGTCACAGGTGCACGGTGACATTATCGGCCTATTATATAGGTAACTAGCTGGAAACGACGCTTTCCTTACTGTGTTGTTCTTTCCAAGTAGACTAATGCTGTTAGCTCTAACGGCTTTGACAGCTGGAGAGATGGGGCGAGGGCAGAAGCATCATCAGGTAAAATTAGAAGAGAGAATGCTACTCGATCTCGCAACTTCTGAACCTCATCTTAAGGTTGTCTTCTGTGAGACTGAACCTCGGTTTAAAGAAGGGCGTTTTGAAGGGCTGAATCTTTAATTTCGACTTGAAAGTAAGCATTTTAACAGCCGCTGTGCGCGTTGCTTGATACAATCAAACTACGATATAAAGGTAATAAAGAATACAAAAATCTTTCGTTTTTCTTAATAAATTTAGGAATATATTATCGGAATAAAAACCAGCCTCTCTGTTATAATAGGTTTAGACTTAAATATATGAAAATTATTGTTCAAATACGTTTACCTGTGAGCATTAAAAACAAGCAAAGACTATACTCATTACCACCTTTCTCCTTTAAAATATCAGTAGGATAAATCAATGCATATAATAATACGTCTTGTTATAAAGTAAAGTAACGGCCTTTTACTATTCCTCAGCTGGGATCACCACGCTGCTCCAATGAGTATTGGCAGGTTACACATATCCTCAGAATTTTCTATAGATATGCAGGTTTCCTCACTTCACCCAGGAATAAGAGTGTTTAGGTTATTATATATTTTTGCCTAAATAGAACAGGGTCTATATCTGTTAAAGCAACATATAAGAATTACCAAGAAAAACTAGACTAAAACTAGACAGTCGCCTGTAATCTTCTATGTAGATAAACATCACCTGCGACTAGTAATCGGTGTTAACATTAATGCGGCATCGTATTGCAAATTAAGACCGTGAGAAATAAGTGGATAAACCTGAAGATGATAGAACATAATTACGCGTCTGAGGAATGCTTTATTCGATTATAAGTTCCAGTGCAACGGTAAAACCTGTCTATTTAGCAGGAACAGAGAAATAATAAAAAATATCATATCGTTTTATTAAAATAAGGGTCTAAAAGCTTTTAACAAATTTTTTTGTCCTTACTGTTAACCGTTGAGAGGTTTCCTCGTCTTGAGCTAATCCTGGCAGCAGCGTCAGGTCATGCTTATCATAAACATGGATTATCATCGGGACTAGACCAGGATATAAAATTTCAGCTCTATCCGACATCGGGAAGTTGGTCAAAATTAACTTGCAAGATTCCAACTTCACAAACAAGTTGAATATAAGCTTTTAGAAAGAAGTTTGGCTGTTAATTAACGTAGTTTTTTCACGCGATTAAAAAAAATAAAGCTATTTAAAGGAAGGTAATTTTTTTTAATTTACGAAATGGTGTAAAATTTATTCATGGAATTAAATTTAGAAGAAGACAATTCTATTCCAAAATATTCGTGTACCTTTCACGTTGATTTTATTTATATGCTTTAATTTAAGTGGGACGTATAAAATAATTAACTATATGATTTTTTCTCCGTTTAACTGTGAAATAAAATTAATCCTGAAAGCTAGCATGCGACAACTTAACATAAATGATTTACAGAAGCAGGCGTTAGTTTGTGGAATTCCATAGTACAGAAGTTACAATAAAATTATTTTGCTGTATAACATCATTTTATTGTTGTCCGGACATAACATAAGTTAAATTATTACGATTTATTTTTTTTTGCTTTTTTTGTTATTTATTTTTCTCTATTTATTTGTTTTTATTGATACTTATATTTATATTTCTTTGCTACTATTTATTTTCTCTTCTTTTACGTTATCTGCGTACATTTGCTAACCCGTGGATAATTATATAAAAGATCCTTTCTTTCAAAGTGTTGTCTAGAAGAGATCACAACAGTGTGATAACCCTTTCACATTTAACTGTTTCTATTATGTATGTCTCTTGTTCTTTTCACTTTGTATTTTATTTGTGCAATAAGTTATTCTTCTTAAAATCAAATGGATCGGTTGCTCAGCGATTTAGCAACGCTGAGATTTGTTATTAATGTGTTGAGACGGTTAGATAGACTGGTATTATTGAAGACATATTGTACATCGAAGAAAACAGAAATTATACTGTTTGTTAGCGGCTATGCATGTTTACATTGTATACCGCGTTACACAATGGAAAATACGCACATATTGAAGGTTGCAGAAGTATAAAATGTAATTTATGTGTCAGAAGGTGGGTATGAAATTTTATGAGCTGTTGTCTATTTACGTTGTTTCTATTCTTATATCATTGGTCGTGATATGTACGAAGCATGGTGCGGGATAGACAACGTCAAACAAACATATCGTACAAACGCAGATTTTAGCAAAATAATTCTAGCGAGCAATACCCGCCGTGTGGTATCCGGCTGAGTAGAATAGACCAACCTCATTTCTTACCGAGGTGTCGTAAAAGGCGACTAAGGTAATTTGACCCAGCGTGTGGTATCCGGTTTAGTAGAATAGACCACCCTCTTACCGAGGTGTCGTAAAAGGCGACTAAGGTAAGTTGACCCACCGTGTGGTATCCGGTTTAGTAGAATAGACCACCCTCTTCTTACCGAGGTGTCGTAAAATACGACAAAGGTAAATTGACGTCAGGCAGGCGGCGGGTCGTAAAAACGCATCCAAATCATGTGACAGTATGTTTATAACATGTTGTGCCGACCCCACATAGAGTGGGATAAGCGTAGGACGATGAGTTCTAGCGAGCAATAATAATTCCAATACTGACATCGTATAAACAGATTTTTGTAAGAACAAACTAAATTGTTGATAATCAAAGGAGTATAAACTACACTATAATATGACTCAACAAGACCTATATTGCATTATTCACTTAGTATGGTAAATTAAAGCTTAATCGATTCGACATCTTACAATGATGGACTTTGATTTGTTGTTTTGCTCAAAGGCTAGCAGTCAACTTATTTAATATTTAATAATCTTGACTGTAGCGCATTTGTGAACATGCTGCTTTATTTATGGGTCTTAGTTAAGTTCTCGGTATTCTCTCTCGATCTCGATGCAATTTCCATTTTCCAAATCGTCTCTGGTTGTCTCTGAGAGGTCGCTTGGGGTTTTCAAGGTAGCCTTGAGGGCAAATCTGACCGTCTAACCAATAAATATTCCGGTAAGTCAATATATAAAAACCGTATTGGGATTTTACCCTTCTAGGGTTCGTCTTTCAATCGTTGATTTTGTTAATATTATTAAGAAAATAATTTACAACTATTTCTTAAAATCATAGTCAGATGCTAAACTACAATTAATAAAAAAAAACAAAGTTACTCATAAAGCGGCAGCCAGTATTTATCGTGGTGTTACCACTCAATAATATTCTCCCCATTTGTATAGTATAAGTTACTCTTTAAAAGAGAAAATATTTGCGTTATAGCAATAAAGACTTCCCATCTCATCAATTCTGTTTATATTTCTCATGCGCATTGCGTTCAAGGTTAAATTATCTGTGTGTCATCAAACGCCAAGGTAAACAATGATCATGTTTGGAATCATAGATTATTTTTTCTAGAACTAAATATAATGAGGCACCTTCTCGTGACAGGCCTATATGATATTGTGTAACAAAGTCACTTATCAACCCTCAAACACTATTTTTTTGCCATATTTTACAGTTTTTACGACATGTCTATGGAATTCCATAGGTATATAATAATAATGTCCATAGAACTCTATATAATTAGTAAGATATTTATGCAAACCAAATACATTAATTGGGCAGAGATCTCTGACTTAGGGAGAAGATATCCTTTGTACACTTTTTTTTATAAATCGCATTCATTCATTCTACCCGCAACTTTGTTTGCGTGAACTGTTTTCGCATGATAGGTTGATAATAGATAGCTTTTTAATATCATCCTGTTCCTTTTGAATTAACTGGATTTTTATATTCATTTCTATAGCCTATATGTTATTTCGGTGTATAAGGAATAATTGTGCCAAATTTCATTGATATAGGTTCAGCGGATCCGCCGTGAAATAGTTACAAACTAACATCCATACTCACAAACTTTCGCATTTATAATATAAGTTAGAATGTATTACTTAAGTTATATAACTTTTACATTTTTGTTGTAAATGAATACAGACTATATATATTATTTGGGGAGTAATTCTTAGTCAAGTATTATAATATTTTGTAAATAATGACAGATATCACGGTGGGTGTCAATGTCACGGTGGAGCGCTAATATCAGTCACGATGGGCTCCAATAACACGTTGGTGGGTGACAAAATAATGGGTTCGGTTTCCCGAAATAAAAGAAATAGTTTGGGCAGAACTTCGTATACTATGCGTTGACTAAAACAAAACTATTACACTACAAACATAAAACAGTGATTATAACTAACTTTAAACAACAATATCGAAACTTAACCGAAACGTTATACAAAATGAGACTAAAGACTTGTATCAACGCCTCCGCGCAGGCGTAGTCTGACTCGAATTCAAAGATGTATCCGTGAGGCGGGAACGATTAAACAACTCTGTACTAATCTAAATAACCTGCGGGCTTCCCCGAAATACTTGGGTTGCTACACAGATAAAATATTTATATTTAAAAACACATACGAGCGGGTTATAAATAAAAAATAAAAATGTTTATACTACGATGCAGTTTTAATTCTTTACGTGATTGAATGAATATTTCTATAAGGAAATCGTGATATCATGATCTTAACTAACTAATCGTTTGGCTGTCATGACTATTGCATTTTATAATATGGAAATATTTTCTAGAAAAAATATTTATAAAATATATTTGTACGGGCTGCTCCTACCCAGTACAGTCTTTGGTATATAGATTGATATTACAATTTTATTGATATTAAATTGATAAACTGCGACATTTAATTGATAGCTTTATCTTTAATATATAAATGAGATAATTTTGTATGTGTATATTTATATTTTGGCATCTCGGAAACGGCTCCAACGATTTTCCTGACATTCAGCATGCAGGAAGTTATTGGGACGAAATATCGATCTAACTAGGTTTCAAAAAAAATCATTTTATCCCTGTTTATGGGCATTAAAAAAATTACAAAAATTTGCATTGAATATATGAATCACTATTTTTGCCCAAAACTGTCTAGTCAGCATAGTTTTTAGCAGGGGAACGGGTGGTATCTAGAAATAAAAATACCTAGGATCGAGCCCCACTTACCCAATTAATTTTTTTTTTAAGTTTTTTTTTATTTTGTAAAAAATTACCGAGCAAGGCTCGGTCAACTGGATATTAGATTTAAATGATAATTTATCAATATAAATTTGAAAGCTTAATTGATAGTAAATTTGATAATGATTTAATTTTATTATTCGTCCTGTTTTAAATATATTTTCTGTACTTTATGTTCTCTTATTCAAGCGATTATGAGTGAATGGGACTGTTACAAGAAAGTTGTTCCTTTAAAGCTCGGGCAGTATAGCAACAAATTTTTATCAACAAGAATGTGCTAATTACACATATTTGTTTCTGTAATTAATTAGTAATTAAAAGGGCTTTAATGATATTTACAATCATTTAAGCTTACCTGCTAATCAGAATTGGTTAGTGTGATGGGTTTAAGCTTTAATCCATCATTCTGGAAAGTGACGACGTCTTTTACCTTCTTAACTTAATAAAATCTTATTCTTATTCTTTAACACTTGTATAATATGTATTATGTATGTATCACTACATAGTATAAAACAAAGTCACATTCTTTGTTAGTCCATATATCCATATTCCACATGTATGCTTAAATCTTTTAAAACTACGCAACAGATTATGATGCGGTTTTTTTTTAATAGATAGAGTGATTCAAGAGGAAGGTTTGTATGTATAATAACATTCAATACCGAGTAGAGAAATACTTTAATTTTTGAGGTTCCTGATATGATGTGGTAAATAATTACATTTTTTTCCGCTTACATTGCAAACACAGGCTAAACCCTACGAGATTTATCAAAATGATGTACTAAGTATTTGTTCACCTTGAAAAGGTCTACACAAGTTTTTTCCGTTGTGTTGGTGAACAATTCCGTAAAATCATAGCACTGAAATGGTAGGCTAAGGCGATTGGATGACAATCTCTTACCGCAAAAACTGCCACCAAATCTAGGTTACGACAATATGCAAACCGTTATAGGACCGCTAAATGGCTCAAATAATGTTTACAAATACAAATATCAAAAAGTACAAATAGGTATTTTCTTTTAAAAAAAAAGTAAAGTTGTTTTCGATAAAGGAATTATTTTGTATTTAAAATGTAGCTGAACATCGTAATCGTTCTGTCTTTATCCTACTCTAAGTGGGGTCAACACAACATTTTATAAACATGTTGTCACATAATTATACGAACTGCCGCCTGCCTAGTCAACTTACCTTAATCGTACTATACTACACAGCCGGTATCCGGTGTGATATCCGGTTAAGTAGAATAGACCATCCTCTTACTTACCGAGGTGTCGTAAAATACGACTAAGGTATAGTCGTATTTTACGACACCTCGGTAAGTAAGAGAATGGTCTATTCTACTCAACTGGATATCACACGGTGTGTCAACTTGCCTTTTACGACACCGGTAAGAAATGTGTGTGGTCTATTCTACTCAACCGAATACCACATGGCGGCTTAACATTTGTGTTTCTCAGTCACGCTAAAATGTTCAACGATTTCGACTAAAATTCTGCAGGGAAATAACAAAAAATAAAATCAAGCGCATTGCTCAGTGAAGCGAGCTATTACTAGCTGTTACTGTTACTGTTAATCTATATAAAAAATAGTATTAAAATAGTATAGTAAATAAGTAGTATAAAAATAGTAATCCTTATAAAGTCCGAAACGGCTGGACTAATTTTAATAAAAATTTCTGACTATTTTTATATTGAACCAGCGGATAATCCTGTAAATTTTTGGTGGTGATGGAATATTTTTTTAATTGTAATTAACCTATAGTACATTTTATAAAACAAAGTCCCGTCTGTCTGTATGTGATCGATTTTCTAATCGATTTTCAAAATCTACCCAACGGATTTTTGTATTGTTTTTACTAAAAGATAATGCAATGATTCTAGAAGGTTTACGTTAATAGTACATTACTGTTTTACAAATTGAAGTAGTAAAAACTTTGTTAAACACTGGCTGTTACGTTGGCGAATCCGCTGGCTCAACTAGTCTATACTAATATTATAAAGAGGAAAAATTTGTATGTATGTTTGTAATGTTTTCACACAAAAACTACTAGACTAATTTCAAAAATTCTTTCACCATTGGAAAGCTGCTTCTTTACTGAGCAACATAGGCTATATAATGATATATTATAAAAATAGGGATCCGTAATAAAAGTGTAATAAGGTGTAAAAATTAGTCATAAAAATCTGTCATCGCATGCGCTGCGGAAACTATTGATGATATATTTAACAAAAATAAATCTATAGCCCGTACGCCGTGTGGTATCCGGCTGAATAGAATAGTACCACCCTCCTTTCTTACCGAGGTGTCGTAAAAGGCGACTAAGGTAAGTCGACCCGCCGTGTGGTATCCGGCTGAGTAGAATAGATCAACCTCATTTCTTACCGAGGTGTCGTAAAAGGCGACTAAGGTAAGTCGACCCGCCGTGTGGTATCCGGCTGAGTAGAATAGACCACCCTCTTTCTTAGCGAGGTGTCCTAAAATGCGAGGTAAGTTGACGTCAGGCCGGCGGCCGATCGTAAAAACGCAGCTAAATCATGAGAGCATGATTATAACATGTTGTGCCGACCCCACTTAGAATGGGATAAGGGCAGGAAGATGACGATATCTATAGCCAGACTAAGTTGACTGCCATCAGATCGGTATGTACGCGAGTGAAACCGCGGGATATTACTAGTATATTATAAATTTAGTCGAAGGATATGGTAAAATATTAAAGTGTAAAACTACTCACCATGCACATCGTGAATTCGGTTCAGGGGAACGTTCTGATTGGCGAAGGTATATGCGGTCCTCGTGCCGAATAGTAGGTACGGTTCTTGATCAGCTGACCTACAGGTTTCTTCCTGACCATAGACGATAGTGGTAAAGCAGAGTGCTATCAGCAGAGGTAATATCATCTTCAGGCTGCAAAACATTTGTTGGAAGGCTTTTACTATGTGACTTGAAAAGGAAAAAATCGATTATAAAACAATCTACTTTTTTCCCTTCAAAATAAATCGATTTATAAAAAACTCGAAACGAAAAAATGGATTTATTAGATATCGATTTTTCTGTAAAATTTAAAAATTTCCTTATTTATTTTAATAATTAATTAGTATAAAGACTAATTAAAGTGGTCAACTACGAATAAAAAATAAAAGATGCGCGAAATTCTATTAAAATGTTTTGTTTGGCTACATTGGTTTCATTCAACAACGCATATTTAATCTCAAAATACAAGAAAAAGAAGATTAAAAAAAGAATAAAAATAAGATAAGTAATATAATAGATTTTTGAAACTTGATTTGTAATGTTCAAATAATTATTGTTAAAAAATAATCGATTATATTTTGTTATCTCTAGCTTTTACTTATGTGGCCTGAAATCGTCCAGCTTGAAACGATAATAAATAAATACACTTAGATTCGAAAAATCAATAAATTGTGGTAAAAATTATTCGCGGGAATCAAAGCCGCAACCTGTGGAGGTGAAGGCAGAGTCACTACCAATTGCGCCAATGAACCAGGAAAAACATATAGTGCATTCTTAAGAATAGGTAAACGTTTAAATTGGCGCTAACCAAATCGAGAAAGTACCACAAGTATTTTATAACTCAATAATTAAAAATTAAGATGAGAGAGAAATTTAAGATAAGAGAAGAGAAGGAAAAATTGTTGGTAAGTATTGATAAAATAAATCACTTCGCTTTGAGTCACGTTGTTACACAAAGCCAATTTAGAAAATGATGGTTCGTAAATAAAGCCTAACCTAAATCTCATGCATTATGTTGTCGACGCTATCGCTTAACCTCAGTCAAGCCTACCTATGAAGCTATTGTTTGCTTTTTTACTGTTCGTAGCTACTAGTAGAACATGGATTTTCACTCAACTTTATCGTACTAATTTGAAAGAAAGTCATTTATAGAATTAGGCGTTACTTTGCGGAGGTCCATAATACAAAAGTAATGAGAATATTATTTTGCTATAATCCGCGATAAATAGTGGATTTTATTGCGGATTATAGCAAAATAATATGCTCATTACTTTTGAAAGTAAGTCTACAATATATTTTTTTACTAGCAAGTTTAAGGTTACTAGCAATTTGGGTTACAAATTACTAGTACCTAAACTTGTTATACCTCCTTGTGTTAGGTCAAATACTTGTGTTCACGTCGGTAGTTTAATGGCCGGGATTCGAACCCACGACCTCTCGATTGCAAGTACGTTACCCTAACCGTTCCGCTTAATTAGTGAGCATCAATTTGTTTTCAATTTCTTAAGTGTGTTTTGGTTAATTAAAATTTCTTTTTGGGACATCAAGCTGAGTGAGAAACGTATTTATTATTTTTATAAATTAAAATTTTTATAAGAAAAAAAAATCATGGGATAATTACACACACGATCGTTAGTCCGTAAAGAAACATAGGACTTGTATTATGAGACACAGACAACGGGTAAATATATAATATTAAATTAATATTACATAAAAACAATCAAATAACTTTCAAATTTTTTTTTATAAATATTTTGTCGCAGGAATCGAACCTGCGCCCCTTCGAGCTGTAGCCCAGGCTGAAGCTAACTCCTAGCAGAATCAGTGCAACCTGCGCCACGTAACCAGTAAAATAAAAAATAATAATACAAGGTTTTTGTTACTATAATTACCTTGGATAAAGAATACACTGGATGCCGCCTTAGCTATTTTTGTGTGTCCGTTTTATGCTTGTGTGAACTTTTAGAACTGCATTAGTGTGCGTGATTAGGGAAGTACTTAGCTTATCGATAAGCTAAACTAGGCGTCGATAATTATCGAAGCCTAGCTCATGTAATGTAAAGTTAATATACAGTTGTAACCAACCTAGTTGGTTTACTGTTCAGAATAGATTTAAACATTTGAATAGATTGACATAATTTCCTGAGTGTACAGTCTGCAGTATAATGTCATGAATTATCCGATGCACATCTTTACTGCATATCTTACTGTGATGGGTGGTTCTCAAAAATGGTATCAGTCAATTGACTGTGAGCCTAGATTTACCAAAGAATCCTTTGAAGCGTTAAAAATAAAGTCGAAGGTGCAGCCCATACTCGGTGCTTTATGTATAGATGAAATGTTAACATAAATGTTAGTGCTTCAGTGGCCAATTGAACAATATCATGATCCACATTATTCCCAACATTTACATATCCGTGAGACCGGTGACAGCTTTTATCCACTGTTCTCTTATATGTGGGCATTTAGGAAACCTAAGAAAATAATCTAAAATTAGAGAATTCGCATTTACTTGGCTAGTAAATATAACTTTGACTGATATTTATCGATACATAATAATTCGTTAGTGTGTACATCACTACGTAGGTAACACAATTCAATCGAATATTTAATGATTAATTTCTATGTTTTATCAGTATCCCACACTCGTGCCGGCTAGAGAATATCAAACTGTACTGATAGATTATAATCTGAAACGCTTTAACTGAATAAAACGCTTTAATTTAGCACGCAAATGAGAGTCAAATATTTACTTATGAAATGGTAATTCCGTGTTTTTAACTCCTCCTTTCGTTGTTCTTGATGGACACGTTAAGGCAGCACACGACATATTCCACCTTTTTTGAAAAAATATATCAGTAACATTCGTATTTGCTTTAGATTTCAAGAAATAATCTTCAACAAACTCAATGTTATGGCCTCATTTGGTGTCACCAACAGGACACATTTTTAGCGACGTTGCCAAACTTCATCACAATCTCTTTCACTCTTATGTATAGTTCGTGATAAGAACAGAGACAAACGATAAATCGCTTACACACAGACGCAAGATCGGCAACGTCTTTTGGCGCCGTCCAGTATATACTACGTCCATGATAATTACAATCTATTACAGATAATATAATTAGCAAATTAGTTAGTTTTCGTGAATGTCAAACCTAAATGTCTATAATGCATCCTACTAACGACACGATAAAAAATTAAAACATCAAATTACTTGGTTCTTTCTAAGGTCGTGTTTCCGTAGTTATGTCTACACAGGTGTAAAGTAAAACAATATGTATTGAAATGGTTGTTTTAACTAACATGAATAAATTAACAATACGTTTACCGCATATTTAACTGATTATACTTACTTTAAGTACTTGTAGGTTTATGTATATGGTTTTTGGAATTTTTAAAACGGTCGTTTTTTTACTCAATTTTAATTGGAACTTATTTATTTAGTAGATGCCAACAAATAGTGACTTGAAATTAACAATGCAATTGAAGTATAAAAATAAACCGAAGCATATGCATATGTTTCATTTTCTTTTTTTTCAATGTCGAAAATATACATATATGAGAAACAACTTTTTTTTTAAATGATTTGAAATGTATTAATAAGTAATAAATAAATCCTTTAGTGTCCAAAACATATAGCAGTAGATAGGTAAAATAAATTTTCAGGTACCTATTTTTTTTATTATATATTAAACTATTCTTATATATATTTTTTATATACTATAAAAAAAACATATTTTAGATATATTTGTTTTATAAGTTCAGATCGATTATGGATTATTAAATCACTCAAACAATTAGAATGTATTTTGTTCGCCTAGATATGACAGACCGATCCACTTTCTCCTCTTATCACCCAATATGATTTTTGGTTCATGAATAAATAATATAATCTCTACCAATCATTCTTTAAAGAAGATTACGGAAGTAAACAGTCAGTGTTAGTTAAAAAGTGAAGGTAAATAAAAATTAATCATTTTTAATGTGTACTTATTTTTTTAGGGTACTTCAAAAAAAATTAAATTAATACCTACTCCACAAACTAGCTACACAATAATCAGTTTATGCTGTAAGTTTTAGTTAAATATAAGGTAATAGAGTGGCATATAATTGGATCTAACAAAATAGATATAAGGAAAATACAAAATAAAACTTTATATAAATTTGTTTTCTTCCATCACATAAGTAAATCCAAAACAAGTGCGTCACAGAAAGATTTAATTATTATCACTGGGAATTAAAATAATAAATTACACAATTTACTAAACTCCACATTTAGTGTTAAAAATTAAAGTGAACACGTTAAAATACCTGTTTCGCGGGAACAAAATATTAATTTTTAATCTGTAGTTAGCGATTCGCGGTAACGCGGCGTCCCAGATACAATATAGCGAACGGACTGGCTCGCGAACAAAATGAAACAGGCTTTAGCGGTAGGTACGAGGTAGTAGGTACGCATGTGGTAGTGTACTACAAATGCCGGGCGTTCACAAAAAATGAATTGACAACACCAATAGCTGTTGTAATGAATGAAGTACATTATTACGGTACTCGCTGCGACAAGAA
The DNA here is from genome assembly GCA_947086495.1 of Morpho achilles. Taxonomy (NCBI): domain Eukaryota; kingdom Metazoa; phylum Arthropoda; class Insecta; order Lepidoptera; family Nymphalidae; genus Morpho; species Morpho achilles. The sequence continues at coordinate 13,786,355 of CAMTZB010000013.1, forward strand.
AAAATGCAAGCGCTTACAATGTCATCAGTCATTTGAAATATTGTCTAAAACTAAAATAAAATAATGTCCAAACTTGGCTTTAAGACTTTGAACATTGTTCCTAATTTAAAAATTGGGTTTTTAACGTAGCTACAGTGTATCATATAACAGCTAATTGTTTTAAAATCACTTATATTAATTTTTTGATACGAAATCCAGAAAGATTTTTTTATTTATTTTTAACTAGGTACATTTTGGTTTCCTTTTCGTATTACTACAAAAATGTGTGATAATCCAAATATATACCAGATTGTTCCGTTGTAAATTTTTAGATCTTTTCTGACCCCTTAATGTTTCACAGATAAATAATTTTTCAAAACTCAAAGAGTTTTCTCATAATTTAAACATTGCAATAAATCAGATATTAAAAAAATATTTTCATGCTTTTAAGATTCGAGCTAAAGTATCTTAGTACTTTTTTAACTTTTATAAAGAGTGGAAATAATTGAAAGTAATTTTATATAAAAAAAAAGTCCTAAAGACTTATTCCAGTTTCCATGCGATCCAAGCCCGATAAAACTGGCTGTAAATGTAATGTAAAATTACAACATAATTATAAATTAACTGTTATTACCTTGGATAAAGAATACACTGGATGCCGCCTTAGCTATTTTTGTGTGTCCGTTTTATGCTTGTGTGAAATTTTAGAACTGCATTAGTGTGCGTGATTAGGGAAGTACTCAGGCGTCGATAATTATCGAAGCCTAGCTCGGGTACTGTAAAGTTAATATACAGTTGTAACCAACCTAGTTGGTTTACTGTTCAGAATAGATTTAAATATTTGAATAGATTGACATAATTTCCTGAGTGTACAGTCTGCAGTATAATGTCATGAATTATCCGATGCACATCTTTACTGCATATCTTACTGTGATGGGTGGTTCTCAAAAATGGTATCAGTCAATTGACTGAGAGCCTAGATTTACCAAAGAATCCTTTGAAGCGTAAAAATAAAGTCGAAGGTGCAGCCCATACTCGGTGCTTTATGTATAGATGAAATGTTAACATAAATGTTAGTGCTTCAGTGGCCAATTGAACAATATCATGATCCACATTATTCCCAACATTTACATATCCGTGAGACCGGTGACAGCTTTTATCCACTGTTCTCTTATATGTGGGCATTTAGGAAACCTAAGAAAATAATCTAAAATTAGAGAATTCGCATTTACTTGGCTAGTAAATATAACTTTGACTGATATTTATCGATACATAATAATTCGTTAGTGTGTACATCACTACGTAGGTAACACAATTCAATCGAATATTTAATGATTAATTTCTATGTTTTATCAGTATCCCACACTCGTGCCGGCTAGAGAATATCAAACTGTACTGATAGATTATAATCTGAAACGCTTTAACTGAATAAAACGCTTTAATTTAGCACGCAAATGAGAGTCAAAGATTTACTTATGAAATGGTAATTCCGTGTTTTTAACTCCTCCTTTCGTTGTTCTTGATAGACACGTTAAGGCAGCACACGACATATTCCACCTTTTTTGAAAAAATATATCAGTAACACTCGTATTTGCTTTAGATTTCAATAAATAATCTTCAACAAACTCAATGTTATGGCCTCATTTGGTGTCACCAGCTGGACACATTTTTAGCGACGTTGCCAAACTTCATCACAATCTCTTTCACTCTTATGTATAGTTCGCGATAAGAACAGAGACAAACGATAAATCGCTTACACACAGACGCAAGATCGGCAACGTCTTTTGGCGCCGTCCAGTATATACTACGTCCATGGTTATTACAGTTTTTTATCGTCCGTTTTAACGATTACCTGTGGGATTACATCATATTACCGGGAGGAAAATAATGTATGAGGTAATGAATAAACTGAGATAGCTACTAACGCACTTACTGGGGCAGACATCTTTAACTACGACCCTCAGATAAAATACACTTTCATGATTTATATTAATAATTGATGATTGATTGATGATTCATATTAATTAATAATTGTTTTATAGAAACGACTTGATTTTTTCATTAGATCCAGTCATTAAAGGAATCATTTGTATTTTTTTTTTAATTTTAACATGCCTTTCTAAAAGGATGCGCTAACAATAAATTAACTTTTTTAAATGAAAATGAAAATAATTTATTGATATAAAATTTCATAATACACTAATAGCAAGAGCCTGTACTAGGCGGTAACCCGTATTGCTGGGTGCCCCGCTCATCCACCAAGACAAGTAAATTCATCAATAAACTTACAATAATAAATGGATAATTAAACTTAACATTAAATTACATGTTTTCTTTTTATTTTTTATATATACTCCAATACATATTAGCTATGTTTGCGGTTCGCACTCGTGGAAATAAGTGTAAAGTTATATAAGAACGTCGGTAGTTTTAGAGCGATTTTTTTTAGTCACTGTGGTCATATCAGCAAAATCATCGAAGAAAATGACGTAAGCCGTCCGGTCTATTTACTGCGTAATTATCTGTGACATGAAACTAGAAGAAAAATCATGGACTAGTTTTGGAAACTATAGACACAATTTTAATCATTTATAGAATTAGGCGTTACTTTGTGGAGATCCATAATATAAAAGTAATAATAAAATTATTTTGCTATAATCCGCGATGAAGTCGCTTTTGCGAATCCGCGGATTTTAGCAAAATAATTTTATTATTACTTTTGTTTTATATATTTATATTATAATTAATAATATAATAATTATAAATAGATTGTTAAATAAATAAGCTAATAGCGACATCTCTCGTTTAAAATATTTTGCAGAATATTGCTAGATCACAGGATATGTATTATTAAAAAGAATGCAAATAGAAAATTAAGTGATATGAACATTGACGTTTGCTTAACCTCTTATCTTTATTAAATCTTTCTTATTCTTTTTTCAATTTCAAAATGATCATTATTCGAGTAATCATGGAAACTAGGCTTTTTGAATCCTTAACTCTACTGCTACTTTTGAAAAACGCTTCTACCAAGTAGTCTTTTCAAAATATATCACTACATATTATAAAACAAAGTTGCATTCATTTCTTGTACGCATAAAACTTTTAAACTACGCAACAGATTTTGATGCGGTTTTTTTTAATAGATAGAGTGATTCAAGAGGAAGGTTTGTACGTATAATAACATTCAATACGGAGTAGAGAAATACTGTAATTTTTGAGGTTTCTGTAAATAACTAATTTTTTTTCCGCTTACATTGCAAACGCAGGCTAAACCCTACGAGATTTATCAAAATGATGTACTAAGTATTTGTACGCCTTGAAAAGGTCTACAGAAAAGTCCGCGATGGTATATGTCTATCTCTTATGGATAACCCACAAAAGCATTTTTTGTCATATACTTTTTACGAAAAATAATGCCTTATGTTCTAAGCAATTTTTATACAATACAGCATTAATCCTTATCCAATTAAGTACCTTAAATAAATTGTTGATTTAATATAGATCAATATGGCCGTTTACAGTATGTAATTTAAGTGAACATTTTCGGAGATATTACAGATTTAAAATGCCGTGAGGACGCCGCGCTTCACCCTATAGCACTTCGAATCTTTTAAGAGTTTGTTTAAAGACATTCTGTAATTAATTGTAAGAATAAAATACATACGTAAAATGTAAAAGTAAATAAGTTAAAATGTACTATATGAGTTTAGATATTCCAAAGATAGCAGGAAATCGTATTGGTATAGGGAGAGGAAATTGTTTTTCTCCAAATTTAACGCTTGCGGGCCACGGGCAGTAATGAATAAATCAAAACTACTGGATCGATGTTAATCATTTTTTTACACTGAGTGACATGAGTATATATTTTATACCCGTGCGAAGCATGGGCAGGCCGCTAGTTTCTTATAAATAGTAGTTACATTTGATATTTTGCTTTAATAAAATAAAAAATGCCATTGTTTATTGTGGCATCTGTCATTATGTTTTCTTTAATGTTTAAATTTGCAACGTACAATATTCTATTCTGTTTGTAATTTTCTTTTATACCATAATCTTTTCCTTAAAAAAAAAAGAATAAAAAACCGGCTTTTTCGCTCTAGATACGTCGTATTTTAACCTGATCGCACTTTTTTAAATTCTGCTCACGACTGAGTTGTTAAACTGAGAAAATTCTAAATGACGTCTGACGCGGCAACGAGACGCGACGTGATGAAATGCATCTGCTAAACTCCACAAACACCGCGACCTCGTTAGCATTCTTTGAGATTATAGAAAGTGGGACACCATAAGCTCATTGTTCAACAAAACTTTTCTAAGCGTCACATAGAACGTTTTAATTACTTAGATAAAGGTGTTTATGTTACTGTGTTGTGCGATAAGTTGGGCAACAGTAGTTTCTAGTAACTTAAATGTTCTTAACTAGCTTTCACCCGCGACTTCGTTCGCGTGTACTGTTGTCGTGTAGGTCGATAATAGATAGCGCTTTTCAATGTCATCCTACTGTAGAATTCTTCCTTTCCTTCATGTAGAATTAACAGGATTTCTATAGCCTGTATGGTACTCCGGTGTATAAGGAATAATTGTGCAAATTTCATTGATATTGGTTCAGCGGATTCGCCGTGAAAGAGTAACAAACATAGGTACATCCGTACTCACAAACTTTCGCTTTTTAATTTTTTAGTATTATAATATTTTAGTATAAAGATTAGTAAGATTGAATCTTCATGTATTTTACTATAGATTTTTCGATATAAACATGCAGAGGCATAGTATTTTATCTTTAAAGTAATTTTTTTTCAATCCGCTATTTCTAAATTACTGGGTGGCAAAAGTTTTTGGAGAGACACGGACACTTAAAACCACGCTGCGTCTTTGACGATTAGGTTAGACGTGTATATGTGTATATATTAAGTAATAAGTTTTTCCAGCGAGTGAAGTGTAATAAAAGGGTATTTTTACATTTGCTTCACGGTATATTGTAGATTAATTTTTGTGCATAAAAAACATACAGAATTTAAAAAAAATTGGCGATGTATATGCGCCTTGCAATATAAAATATAAGACTCTATTATAAAAATCCGCAATTTATTTTAGCTTTGCCATTACAGTGATTTAAAAACACTGTTAAAAGGAAGCTGATAGAGAAATCCTATTCTGCCTATACCTACTATTGAGGATTACTTAGACAATAAGAATGCGTGGATGTAGTGAGCTAATCTTCGACAATGTAATGACTAAATGTAAGTAGTAATAAAGATTATATTTTGAAAAGAACCGCTACTGACAAGTTTCTTGCTATCTCTTCTTGGTAGGGACAGCTTTTCGAACCAGCTGTAGAGTGGACAAGTTTGCTTGAATAAAGAATATTTTGATTTTCTATTGGAATTTTAAAATATGCAAAATTGTAAAAATGATTTTTTCGTCACAATGGGTAAATACATAGGTTCGCTTTGTAATAACTGCTTATAAAGCAATATCTAACAATAACACGCCCGTTGTATTCAGGATTGCCAATTTGTTTGCAATTTCTCGCATATAATAAAGCTTTATAATAAAAACAAAGTTTTGATTTTAATTTAAGGCTAAATACATACATCCTCCTGCCTTTATCCCACTCTAAGTGGGGTCGGCACAACATGTTACAAACATGTTGTCATATGATTTGGCTACGTATTTTACGACCGGCCGCCTGCCTGACGTCAACTTATCTTAGTCGCCTTTTACGAACCCTCGGTAAGAAATGAGGTTGGACTATTCTACTCAGCCGGATACCACACGGCGTAATTTAAGGTTAAAATATCTTTCAGAATATTGTTGTATTTATTGGTACTTTTACTTTTTTTTTGTCGTGTCTTAAAGTGCTAATTACCTGAATTACTCTTGTTTATTTACGTATGTTTGTTTTTTAAGCTGTCAATGTTTGTATGTATATTTCAGTAAGTATTCAATTTTTTTTATAAGTTTAATAACGACATGGAATCAAGTCCTTAAAGGACTTGATTCCATGTCGTTAATTGTAATTATCCATAGCAATATTAAAAAAATTAAAATAAATAACGATTTCCCTATCCATAGCCATATAATAAATGCGAAAGTCTGTCTATTACGATTTCAGGACTAATCTGCTGGATCAATATGATAAAATTTGGCACAATTTTAATTATCAAAATTATATCGAAGTTACAAATAGGATAAAATATATAGGGAACTATTTGAAAAAAATAACGGAAAAATCGTTATTGTAAAATATTAACAGTACTTTGCATTTTGACCTTTACTGCACATGTAATGTTAAAAGTAGAAGTTTTTATTTCTTTGACACCATGGATTTTCTCGAAACTTAAATTCGTCATTATTTTATCTTTAGACAAGAATATTCAAACCTATATACTCTCTTTTAATCTTATATTTTTAGGATATTCGACAACCCTAGTTGTATGCATCTGGCGACCGTTTTCAATTTTCATGTTCAGTGACCCGCGAGATTCACACGAGTAAGGCCACCTCTATTATGAACGTATTCGTTTTTTTCGCTATACCACTTCAATTTGAACGGACTTGGCATCTCCAAATTCCAGTTCAAATCAAAGAGTAGCACCAAACTATGATTCTAAATAAGGGTAATGAATAAAAGATTAAAGCTATGTAATATTTAATAATTTTTATTTTTTACATCTTTTTAAATAGTATGTCAATTCAGGAAACACTTGAAAAATACTTTTAAAACATTTAAAAAAATATCAAGCGTATACAAATAATAAATGTCCATCAGTTAACACGTTTATTTGTTGAAAACAACTAACTTTGCATACGTACTACACTCTGTAATTAGTTTTCATAATCATAATCTTCATTTGTTGTAAACCTGAAATCACACATTTGAATTTTTGTAGCTATAGCCAAAATCAGACCAAATATTTAAAATGTGTACCAAAATAATGTAACCGAAAGTGTTAAAATATAATATTTATTACGAATAACCACATATTTTTTTCTAAAAAACAAAGTTAAAGGTATTGTGGCACTTATAATAATTTTATTTAGTACATTTCAGCGAAACGGCTGCTTTAACCCTTTTGTGCCGAAAGCCGGTAAGTTGCTTCTCACTGCGCTCTCATAAAAATTGCATACAGTCAGAAATAAAAAAAATACAAACAAATATAAACAGTTTTTCAAAAATCCACACGGCGCTTACTGTGTACCTTTACCTGTGTGTTACCTTCGAGTAATCTCTTTTTTTTGTTATGTAGGTATTAGGTAATAGGTATTATTTATCTTGTTGCAAACTCAATTTTTAATATTGTTTGTATTATTTGTCGTGAATTTTTACTTCGATATGCTGTATGTCTTATTATTCACCGTGTGGTATAGAATAGACCAACCATATTTCTTATCAAGGTGTCGTGAAGGGTGGCTAAGGTAAGTTGACGTCAGGCAGGTGGGTGCTCGTAAAATAACTAACATGCATCAAATTGTTTAAAACCCTACTTAGAATGGGTTAAGGAGGAGCAAACTTGTTCCTATTTTATTCTTAGTATATTACTTTTTGAATCGTTTAAATATTATTTCTCGTTTGGTTTTAATTGCATAAGAATGTACATAAATAAAATTTTAAAAATTCGCCTGGTTATTCTCGTGTAGGCATTTCCTTTTCGCTCGGCACTAAAAGGGTTAAAAATTAAATTTCTGCAGTCAAAATTTCTATTGTTAGAAAAAGGTATTAAATGGTTTCAAAAACATTATAGTAGTTACTTACCAACGTTTTCACATCCAAAATAACACATAAATTAATTTTTGGACTGCTTAATTTCCAATATAGACCTTTAAATAAGCAGTGATGTGTTTTTGGCAGAAAAATTTGAAAATTTATGACAGATACTTATATATATTACAGTGTATCATTTGCGACATCTAGTGAATAATGATATAAAACTAATTTTTGTTGTCCAGTGCTTTCTGTGAGATGACGCTCACGGCGACCTAAAGAGTGCTTCTTAGAGAGTTTCACCCCCCTGAAAGGGTAAATGGGCTGACTTTCGGAAAATTGCTTTTTATTTATTGAATAAGAAGAAAGGAGAAATATCGTCGCTTTTTATAATATTAAATAGTGTAGCTCTATCAGCTTATACAGAATCACCAGGGCGGACACGCAAGCGTCGAGCATGTAAAATAAGCACAATATAAAACGATGAAGTCAGGAACCGTCACACTGTGGCCTACGAGCAGATGTTTAAATTCATCAGAATTTGCTATGAATGACTATTAATTTATTCTATAAAGTCAAACTGAAAATACAACATCATCGTGTCGTAATACGTATGATTGACTTTGAATTTATTAATCATACGACAATACAGAAATTAATAACGATAAATGCAAAATGTGTATAATTTTATCTTGTGACACAATTCAGCACAATTCTATTTCTTTATTCTTCGAATTTGCAACGGCTTGTCATTTAAATTGACGCGTCAGCGTTTATCATGGATGATATCCTCATAGTAAAGACAAAATTAATCTTTTGTCTTTGTCACAAAGTTTTATTATTATACTATAATAACTAAACGAATAAAAAAAACAATATTACTATTCTGTTATAATCATAGTCTGTTATAGTCATAGTCACATAACAAAAAAATATGTGTAATAAACAATAGTACAGTAAAAAGGACATCATATTTATATTGTCCAGTTATTAATATTATATCTTCTAAGATTTTTTGTTAGTAACCGATTACGTAAAGTACCATTAGTTTATTGTGATTATTCAAATGTATTATATTAACGTATATATTAACGCTTAGTTTTTTAATCTATGAATATTTTTAACAAACGTCGCTGTTCAAGTCTATGGTTCAATTCACTAATGGCGAGTGTTCCGGTGTCGTACGTTATAACGTCAAAATGGCAAAGAAAAAAGGCGACGAGAAAGTGAACCAAGCACCTCATAGTGATAATGAGGAGCAGAATTTTGACGAGGAGCCAAACTTTGATGATCCGGAAGGATTTGTCGACGACATCACTGATGAGGGTGGGTATTTTAAACGTTGAGGTTGTCCCGGCCATATGCGTTACATACGATTTAAAAAGAATTGTTTTTTGGTGCTGAAATGTTTGTACTGCGATAACAATGAAAAGTTTATTCAATTTTTTTAAACATTGGGTGTTTATACTTTTGTGTTATCTTAGTGATAAATACAAAAAATACTAAAATTCCTAACCTCACTTTGACGTTGCAGAACTGTTGGCAGACGTTTTAGAGTCAAAGCCAAAAGAGTCTGACGGTTATGAAAATGTTGTCGTCGTGGACGGGTGCCCGCAGGTCGGACCCGAGCGTCTGGAGAAACTCCAGAGCGTAATAAATAAGATTTTTAGCAAGTTTGGTAAAATTGTCAACGAATATTACCCTACGATTGAGACTGGGGTCACTACAGGGTATATATTCTTGGAGTACAGCAATCCACAGAACGCCGCCGAGGCTGTAGCGGCCACTAATAATTGTAAATTAGATAAGCAACATACATTTTTAGTGAATCTATTTACAGATTTTAAAAAGTGAGTATTATTTTTCTTAATGTATATTTTTAATTGTAAATCATATGTACTGTATAAAAACCATTTTCTTTAAAATGTTTACAAATGACCCTTTGGTCATTTGTTACATGGTAGCCATGTATATAATAATGTTTTTTTTAATTCAGATATTCAGATATACCTAAAGAATGGGAACCACCCGCACCACAGCCTTTCAAGGTTCAGTCAGACCTCCAGTGGTACCTTATGGACCCTGATGCGTATGACCAGTTTCTTGTTGGTATTGGAACTGGAGTGGCTCTGCAAGTCTGGCAAAATGCTTTGCCTGAGCCTATTGTATTACAGGAGAGACCGGTAATTATTTATTTTTGGCTAAAAATATACATATAATAAATGCCCTCTGATATCCTACTGAGTAGACCACCCTCTTTTTTACCAAGGTGTCGTAAAATGCGACTAAGTTAAGTCAACCAGCCGTGTTGTATCTGGCTGAGTAGAATAGACCATCCTCATTCTTGAGGTGTTGTAAAAGGCCACTTAGTTAAGTTGAACCGCCATGTTGTATCTGGCTGAGTAGAATAGACCACCCTCATCTCTTACCGAGGTCTCATAAAATGCAACTAAGGTAAGTCGACACCTGTTTGGTATCTGGCTGAGTAGAATAGACCACCCTCGTCTCTTACCGAAGTGTTGTAAAAGGCGACTAAGGTAAGTCGACCCACCGTGTGGTATCCAGCTGAGTAGAATAGACCACCCTCATTTCTTACTGATGTGTCCTAAAATACGACAGAGGTATGTTGACGTCAGGCCGGCGGCCGGTCGCTAAAACGCAGCCAAAACATGTGATAGTATGTTTATAACATGTTGTGCCAACCCCACTTAGATTGGGATAAGGGCAGGAAGATACACTTTCTCAATTGCCATAGTGCTTTCTACTTAACACTTATTTTATCCTTAAAATTGGTAGTATTTATACATTATGACATCTATTTACAGAACTGGACTGAGACATATGCAGTTTGGTCTCCCCTTGGCACATATCTTGCTACATTCCATTGGCGGGGAGTAGCATTGTGGGCTGGTCCAAAGTTCAGTCAATTTCAAAAGTTCTACCATCCTGAGGCCAGATTTATATCATTTTCGCCATGTGAAAATTATATTGTCACTTTTTCACCTAGTAGCGATAGAGGTGATGATAAGAAACTTATTATTTGGGATATTAGGTAAGTCAATACAGCATTATAATAAAATTAATTTTGTACTAGTAAAAAGGTAAGTATAAGCTGTGATAGCCCAGCGGTGCGATCGTGTGAGTTTCTGGAGACAATCATGGGTTCATACCTGGGCAGAGATCAATGAGTTTTTCTATTAAAACTTATGTTAGACACATTATTAATTGTAATTTATCATACGTTTTTCAGTGAAGGAAAATATTGTAAGGAAACCTGCATATCTCTAGAGAATCCTCTAGGGCCGTGGCTCTCAAACTTTTTTGATGATGTTACCTTTTTGGGAAGCTAAATACATATGGAACCCTACAGGATTTCTACTTTTTATTTCCCTACATTTTCTATAAATGAATTTGTTGGTCTTTGAGCCTGGGTGTATATTTGTATTTAAGTATGTATTTAAAAAATATATAAGTATATATTCACCAGTTCTCTGTCACCCATAACACAAGTATAAAGATACTTACTTTGGGGACGGACGACTGTGTGTGTAAATGTCCCATATATTATTATTATTATAATATAGCTATATTTAAATAAATGTACACATTATTTATTTAAATATAGCTATATAATAATTTGCACTTTATCGCATCGTGGAATTATCTTTTTACAGGACAGGTCAAGAGAAGCGTAGTTTTCCACCTCCGGATGAGTATGTAACATGGCCGATTTTCCGTTGGAGTAAAGATGACCGGTTCTTCGCGAGACTCGGAGCTGATGTGCTCTCTGTGTATGAGACACCAAGCTTTGGCCTTCTAGATAAGAAATCTATTAAAATACCTGGAATTAGGTATGTAAGATTTTTTAAATATCATATTATATATACATACATAATATTCATATTTTTATTTTTTTATAATTTTCTTAGGTCATTAACAATATATATAATATTGTTAAATATGTGTTCAAAATATACATGATACATTAAAAAATAGGAACTAAATGCTATAAATCTTCCTGACCATATCCCACTCTAAGTGGGGTCGGCACAATATGTTATAAACATGTCACATGATTTGGCTACGTATTTTACGACCGGCCGCCTGCCTGACATCAATTTACCCTTGTTGTATTTAACGACACTTCGGTAAGAAAGAGGGTGGTCTATCCTACTTAACCGCATACCACACGGTGGGTCAACTTAACTTAGTCGCTTTTTACGACACCTCGGTTAGAAATGAGGGTGGTACTTTTCTATTCCGCCGGATACCACACGGCGTAGAAACGAAATGCTATATTAACTAAAAATGGCTACAACATTTACAATAATAACAAAACATCCATATCAAGGTAGTAAAAGCAAAAAAAAAATATAAATATCAAAAAGCAAAAACTGGTGGCAATAACACAAATTATGTAAACTAGATTTCATAATTTGTGTTATAGGATTTTCTAAACATTTTTTTGGAATTGTACATTTCAATAAAATCAAATCAAACATGATGATGATTCAAATTAATGATTCTTCATTAATATCAATAAACAAACTTTTAGCATTTTAGAAGTTTTTTAAAGCAGATAAAATTTAATTTTAAAAGATCAACTAAGTGTATAATATATTATTATCATTTGTCTGATTTCTTCCTCTTAATTACTTGCTATTTTATGTCTTGACTCTGAATAAACACTGATGTGTTGATTAGTTTATTTTCCATTAATGAATAATTATTGTTATAAATATACAGTATATTTATAACAATAATTTAATAAAAATAATTTTATAAAAATAAAAGTAATTTTTCCTCAGAGATTTCTGCTGGTCACCATCTGACAATATACTAGCATATTGGGTGGCAGAGGACAAAGATGTGCCAGCTAGAGTAACATTGCTAGAACTCCCGAATCGCACAGAAATACGCTCAAAGAATCTCTTCTCTGTCGCTGACTGTAAAATACACTGGCAAAAGAGTGGTGATTACCTATGTGTTAAAGTTGACCGTTACTCAAAGGTGAAGAAAGACAAAAACGATATAAAATATTCAGGAATGTATTACAATTTTGAAATATTCCATATGAGAGAGAAGGAGATTCCGGTCGACTCTGTAGAAATCAAGGAGCCTATTCAGGCATTTGCTTGGGAACCTATTGGATCTAAATTCGCAATAATTCATGGAGATACTGCGAACATTTGTATTAGTTTTTACCAAGTGAACACTGGGCAGGCTCCGACATTGTTAAAGAAGTTTGAACGAACACCATTCAATCATTTGTTCTGGTCTCCGATGGGTCAGTTTATTGTATTAGCAAATCTCGGCCTCACTGGCGGTGCTTTAGAGTTTTTGGACACCAATGATTTCACTATTATGAATGTGTCTGATCATTATCAGGTTAGTGAACTGTATTATGTTTATGCATAAATTTTTTTAAACAATATCAATATTTAGTTTTGGCATTTGAGAATTAGTATAGAACTATTTAATTAATTTTGTCATAAAATAAATATTACAAACAAAAATCGATTTTAAAAGCTGTCTGTCTGTATATTATTGATTTTCTCAAAAATCTTCTGAATGGATACATATACGGTTTTTACTTTAAGATTCTTGTAAAGAATTCTTCAACTCACAATAACTACTTTAATGTCCAAAATTTCAATTAGGGGATAATTTTTTAACACTGATTTACACACAAGCGAAGCTGCGGGCTTAGCTAGTTAATTATTTTAAAATTGGAAACTATTTTTAGATGTCAGGTATTGAGTGGGATCCAACTGGAAGGTATGTGGTGACTGGAGTGTCATCTCTCAAATGCAAGATGGACTGTGGTTACTATCTATGGTCATTCCAGGGAAAGATTCTAAGGAGGTGAGTAAATCATACCATTCATATAAGTATCTATCTTCCATCCATTTCCAGTTCTATCTATCTATCTATCTAGATAGATAGATAGAACTAATCAATAAAATAAATAACTAAAAAATATTTAAAATAATAAGATATAAAAAACCTACAACCAAACATGTATTTATTAAATTAAACATAGAAGTAAAAATTTTAAGATCACTTCCAGTGTTGCGTTTTGTATCTATGTTTATGTTTTCAAATAAGTTTAATCAAATGTGGGTAATTGCAGAAAATAATTATTTTAATGCCCAGTGAGTTTAGTTTTTAGTTATTATCTCATGTGAGTGAATTGTTATTCTTAATGAGAAATAAAGATATCTCAAACCCCAAGATAGATATTCGATTCGCGATTTCTTCAACATAATTTACATTAAACTGTAATGTACTACCTTAACTTCTGGAAGAATTCTTAAGAACAATCTTTAAGTAAAAACCATACACATATCCATTCAAAGATTTGGAGAAAATCAATAATATACAGATCTATTTATCTATCTAGATAGATAGATAGATAGATAGATCTAGATAGATAGATCTGTATATTATTGATTTTCTCCAAATCTATCTAGATAGATAGAAAGAAACTTAGATATAGATACATTTTTTTTTTAATTTATTATACAATACAATAAGACAATATATAAACAAATATAAAAACACACCTTTCGAAAACCACGCAGGGTTTATATGAAGGTGTGGAGTTCGCATTATTTTTCCATATCTATGTCTATTATATTTTGTTACATATACATTTTGTTTTTTCCGTAGCTTTTGAAACTTATTAAATAATTAGCTAAATATAATTAAAGTTAACATGCAAGTTTACAAGAGTTTAAATAGAAACAGTTATTTGTATTAAAACTCTTGCACACCTGCATGTTACCCCTAAATTCATCCAGTCAATACAGTCAAACAATATGCTTCGGCGGCCGGTCGTAAAAACGCAGCTAAATCATGTGACAGTATAACATGTCGTGCCGACCCCACTTAGAGTGGGATAAGGGCAGGAGGATGATGGTTAAAATATTAGTTATCAAGGTGTAGAAAAAGTCTTACTTTATACATCCATGCAATGTAATCTTGTAGAGTGATGAAGGAGGGCTTCGCTCAGTTCTTGTGGCGACCTCGACCACCCACGCTGCTCTCTGAAAAGCAACAGAAGGAAATCAAGAAGAATCTTAAGAAATACTATTCACAGTTTGAGTCTAAGGACCGTATGCGCAGCAGCAAGGCCAGCAAGGTAAAGTGTACATAAATAAATAGGGAAATTATCACGTTTGTCTTCCTCCAAAGTAAATTTATATTTATATATAGTTAAACTAACAAACGTGAAATATAGTAGCATACAAATGATCCACAACCAATGTTCAATGCTATATAATATATAATAAAAACGACATTTTAACTTTATAATTATTCAATAAATAAGAAGCATTTTTCTCTAAAGTCATCCCATTTATTTTCTTCCAACAACTTCACACAATGACGGCGATAATGTTTTTTTATATTATTGAATGATTATATGGTAGTAAGTAGTAACGGCCTGTTACTATCCCAATGCTGGGCATAGGCCTCCTCTCTCCATTTTTGGAGAGAAGGGTTGGAGCTCAGAATACCACGCTGCTCCAATGCGGATTGGTAGGTTACACAAATCCCTAGGATTCTCTAGAGATATGCAGGTTTCCTCACGATGTTTTCCTTCACCGAAAAGCGTGTGATAAATTGCAATTATCAATTAGACACATAAGTTTTATTAGAAAAACTCATTGGTGTCTGCCCGGGTTTGAACCCATGATCATCTCTAGAGATTCACACGGTTGCACCGCTGGGCCATCACAGCTTAACAGCAACTTAAATGATTATATGAAATAGGTGGTATTTGAAGCTTTAAACATGTAATAATATATTGGAACTTTAAATTTTCAGAATAAAGAATTAACATGTTGTTACTAAAAATTATCTGTTGTCTCAAATTTGATAAGTCAAAAGGGACTCTTATAACAATATTTGACTATTGTATATGAGGTTAATTCAGAAGTTTAGTGTTTCAGTTACTTGCACGTGCATTTAAACATACAATATATTTTACACATAATTTATAAAATAAAACTAGATATAAAAATATGAAAACCCTTGTTAACCTTTGGAATTTCTTGTCACCTTATAGGAGCTGGTGGCTAAGCGCACGGAGCAAATGAAGAAACATGTGGAATATCGTGAGATGAAGTCGCAAGAGTGGGCCGAACAGAAGCCGCGTCGTCTAGAGTTGAGAAACTGTAAGTATTTACTACATGTGTTTATGAAAAATTTAACAAAGGCTCTTATCGAACTTAGTGTTCATAGAGTGGGCAAGCTATAAGCAGCTATGTGAGTGTCCAACAAATAATTAGAGAGGGAAGATGATAATCACATCTCAGGTTTTTCAAGCTAGTCGACCGCGTTAGCGTTACGTCAATTTGTATGACGCTACAACAGCGACATCTAGTGACCGTTATTCTAGCGCCATACAACTTCGTGTTACGCAAACGCGATCGAGAAACTCGCTTATTGGAAACTTATCTTTGGAGAAATGTTACTTAGTCAAAGGGTTGGGGCTTCGACCTATGTGAATAGAAGGTTACTTATATGCCAGGAATTCTACAGATATATATAGATTTCCTCACTATTAAGTGAAGTAAATAAATTTTAAATTTATGTGAATACATTATATTAGAGAAAGTCCCTGGGTAACCGAGCCCTGTAATTTTTTAAAAGATATACATATAATACAATTTAAGAAAGAAAGCACCAGGTGATATGTTGGAACCAATCCCAGGTTATGAAATTTTATGGTCCTTGATTACCATTAGGATATCACAGCTTTGCATTTGGCAGCTCAAAAATCATTTGTTTTCTATTCAGCATTTTAGCATTTTTTCAGTGCCTGAAAACAAGGTTAAAAAAGACATTTCTTTTAAATATTATTTTTAAATAATAATTAATAACTTAAATATTAATATATGGGTGACCGAGCGTCGCTCGGTAATTTTTACAAAAAAAAACTTTAAAAAAAGAAAAAAAAACAATTATTTAGTTGGGATCGATCCTTGGCACTCACATTTCTCGAGGCTGCCCGCTAACCGAATAAGCTACGTCGACTTGACAGTTAATGGCGAAAATTCAATTCAATATAAATGTTAGTGTTTTTTAATGTCCAAAAATAGGGATAAAGGAATATTTTTTTTACATAAAACCTAGCTAGATCAATTTTTCTCCCTCAAAACCTCCTACATGCTGAATTTCAGGAAAATCGTTGGAGCCGTTTCCGATATTCGCAAAATATATATATACAAGATTAACTCATTTAAATATTAAGATTCTTTTAAAAATAAATGAAACGAAGCTAGATCGATTTTTCTGCCCCAAAACCTACATGGTGAATTTTATGAAAATCGTTGGAGCCGTTTCCGAGATTCCAGAAATATATATATGCAAGATTAACTTATTTAAATATTAAATATAAAGATACCATTGGCATTGTCTTACAGTTAGGTCAATATGCCTGTTTTAAATTTAAGTAATCTTTATTTAATTTTATATAATTTTATTTCCTTACAGATGTAGATACGGACGGTCTGGACACCGATACGTCGGTGTCAGTGGAGGAGGTTGTAGAATTCTTTGTCAAAGAGGAACAAACGGTCATCGAGTAGTCGCCATACTTCCTCACGTTCAGAGGTCGGAATCAAACCCCGACCTCCGCAAATCGGTTCAAGAAAGAATTTGACCAGAAAGTGCAACTTTTTAACAAACATACATAATTTTTCTTGTATCAATATATAGTCACAAAAACGATATTTCAATATGCGCAGTGTAATATTTCGGTTGGTATACGCAATAGGTAATGTTTATAGAAATCATATTAAATTGATATGTTTCAAACGGACAATGGCCTTTTAATACCTTGTAATATATTTTATAATTTTATATATTGTGTATGTTTTATGTACAAAATAAAGTTTGCAGATGAATAACTGGGTGTTTTGAAGTGAAATTTTCAAGAGCCTTAAAATATATATCGCTTAGTATTGGAGTGACCTAATTCAAAAAAGTTTTACAAATGCGAAAGTTTGTGATGGATGTATGTTTGTTACGCTTTCACGGCGTATCCGCTGAATCAATATCACTACATTTATTACAATTATTCCTTATACATCGGAATATGCTATAAAATACTACTATAAAACGCTAAGATGAATAGGAGAGGAGCAGCAATAAAAAATATTACGAGAACGGCAAAATTTAAAGCTTTCCTTACGTGCGCTAACGGTGAAAGTTATTCAAAAATCATGTACTACAAAATTGCTCCCCTCTAAAAGTTCTAATTAAAAGTCCGCGACAGCATATGTCTAGCTTTGAGGGTTAACTCAATTTAACCACTTTTATGGTTATCAAAATTTTATATTTCGGTTTTTATCTTTTCACGCGGGCGGGGCCGCTGCCTAAAGCTAGTGGCTTTACAAGCGTAACGCACATACTATATTTCACATTCGTTCAAATATAAATGCGAAAATCATTGTCTGGATACAAAAATTTGCGTTTGTTCCCGCTAATCTCAGAAACTGGAGATCAGATTTGAACGCTGATTTCACTAATATATACTACAAAGCCTCACTTAACATAAAGGGGATTTTTCATATGCATCAAAAAAAAAAAAAAAAATGTCCATTTTATGTGCATTTTCTCGTTTTTCACCATTGCTATTAGAGTTCCTCTAAACAAGGTATAATGTCGTTGTAAAGTAACGGCCTGTTACTATCTAACTGGTGGGCATATCTTGCTATAAATAAATGATTAAATTTATATACATACCCAGACTCAAAGATCCAACAAATGACTTATAGACAAAGTTGGCTCTCGACATGTATTGAACAGGGAGCTAAAGGTAGGGTTCGGATCAGTCTAAAATCTATATCTATCGCTAGTCTACACGCTATCGCTACGTCACGTCACGCTTCACCCCAAGTAAACAGGTTCACAATATAAAGTTGAACGTCCTTGTTTGCGTGACAACATGACGTCATTTATAGTACACGTGTAGGGGGACAGACGTTACGCGAAGGGTACAAAAATAATGTACTTCCTTTATATGACAAGACACCTTAGTTTGAAAAAAGGTGAAATTCAAGGAACTACAACAAATCATTTTACCTTCATGCCATATCGTTATTTGTAGGAAGATTTGAATATATTGTAACGCAAAAATTCGTGGCCACGCAATCTATTTCGTTTCTGTAAGACACGCCATAACCGGGGTACACACATTAGCCCAGCACACGACACGTGAGCTTAGCTCAGGACATATATTTTATCGGACGCTCGCTGGAGTGAGGTCCCCGAAGAGGTCTATGCGCGCGGTGCTCTCGGTGCATCGATAAGCGGAGCGAAGGAGGGGCCATTGTTTAGAGAGCCCACCACGCTCCTGGTGGTGGGGGCAGGGTATCGTTGTACACATTGCCCATTCCCACCAGCAGCAACTCTGTACCCCAAAATGCGCCACCTCTGGGTCGGGGCCTCTCTAAAAGAGGCCCCTTCCTCCGCTAATCGATGCATCGACCTCCTCGGGGACTTTTTCAGATGAGCGTCCCATAAACCCCGTACGAGACGCCCAAAGGTCCCCGTTAGGGCGGCATACGACGGGCTTCAGCGATTCATCTGCGCCCCGCTCGCGTGCGGTGGATCGGATCCAAGGACTTTACTTTCCGGATCCGCCCCGTCGCCTCCTTCTGCGAGGACGTAATGTCGCGGAAGGAGGCCATCGCTGCAACGATCTCTCCCTGTCCACCATGGCACGAACCACGGTGGGAGAAAGAGAAAAACATGTGTCGACCAAACTTAAGAGTGGGATAAGAACAGGACAATGGATCTTTGTAACAAGGTGCTATGTATAATTTATCGTTGAAGCTATATTAACAGTTTCTTACACCGGTAGTACAGTGCGCCCTGTCCAACACGCTATGCAGCTTTCTCGCGTGCCGCTAATGTCTTATGCAGACAACTTGCGCAGTCATGACCTCTGCATTTTCCTACTTTTAGCAAGATTACATAATACGCTCATAATATATAGGTATGTTTCTGACTAACAAACTATCCTAATACTAACTGTGCCTTCGGCTTCGCTCGCGTGAATGTCATGTCATGAATATGTGTTTCAATCAACTTACATAAGCCGTCATGTACTAGTGATCTAAGCTGTGATAGCCTGATAATGAAATAATTGTTGAGATCGCAAGGCTAAGAATATTAAAAATAAATAGGGCACAAGCATGTATATAATAAAGTGTAACCAGAATTAAATAGAATAACAAAATGTAAACTGTGCAACTACATGATAGGCTAAGCTGTTAGATTTAAGTGATTGTAGTAGGCTAAGAATTCCCCTCTCCCTTTATTCCTCATTTCCGCCAGCGCAAAATGTGTTCCATCCCCAAAGTTCAGGAGGGGCGGCGGTGGACGTATCCAATAGCGGAAGCCGTCACCCCGGACCTGTAGCGAGTTTGACTACAAGTACGGCGTTTCTTGCCAGTGGAACAAAACACCGTAACAGAAACCCACTCAAAATAGGAAAAAAAAGCCATATATAGAGATAGCCCAGCGGTGTGACCGTGTACCTCTTCCGACACGGTCACGAGTTCGAACCCCGGGCAGACACCAATGAGTTTTTTCTATAAAAACATATGTGTCTAATTGATAATTGCAATTTATCACACGCTTTTTGGTGAAGGAAAACATCGTGAGGAAACCTGCAATTCTGGAGATATGTGTAACCTACCAATCCGCATTGGAGCAGTGTGGCAGGTCTCAGCTCCAAACCGTCTCTCTTAAAACGGAGAGAAGAAGGCTATTCTCATCAGTGGGATAGTAACAGGCCGCTACGTACTTACTTTTTTCATGTTTCTAACTAACAACCTGTACCCTCGGCTTCGCTTGGAAATCAGTGTATCATCAAGATGTGTTTCAGTCAACTTACTTAAACCGTCATGTACTAGTAACCTAAACCTTCCTCATGAATTACTATATATCAGTAAGTGGAATTAAAATTCGTTCAGTAGATTTTGAGAAAATCGATCAGATACAAACAGACAGCTTTTGTTGACTTTGTTGTATAATAGATATAGATAAATGTGTCTTTCTGTCTGTTACGCTTTCACGGCTAATCCGCTACGATCCGATTAACGAACGATGATCCTGTCATCTTTTACTTTGAATTATATAATTGCTAAAAGTAGTGACTAATTACATAAATAATGTAAATAACATTATTTTTATTTAATAAATTTAACAAAATAGTTAAGTTAAAAAGTATCTATACTAATATGTAAAGCTAAAGAGTTTGTTTGTTTGATTATTTGAACGCGCTAATCTCAGAAACTACTGGAGCGATTTGAAAATTCTTTTAGTGTCATAGTCGATTTATCAATATATAGCGTATATATAATAACATCACGCTAAGATGAATAGGAGAGGAGCACCAATAGAAAAATTACGAAACGGCAAAATTTAAAGCTTTTCTTGCGTGCGCTGAGTAAACGGTGAAAGTTATACAAAAATCATATATTACAAAATTGTTCTCCTCTAAAAGTATTAAATAAAAGTCCACGACAGCATATGTCTAGCTTTTAAGATTAACCCATTTTAACCATTTTTATGGTTATCAAAAGACTATTACGGTTTTAATGCCAGAAAGCCTACTATACTGTTTAGGATTACTTGGAAGATAAGAATGTGTGGATATAGCTTGCTTAGACGCTGTACAAGACAGTAATGACTAAATGTAACTAGTCATAAGAATTATATTTTTAAAAGAGCGACCACCGAGTTTCTTGCTGGCTCTTCTCGGTAGGAATGGCTTTCCGAACCAGCGGTAGAGTTGACGATTCGAAAGCACTTGTTTACAAGTTTATTTGAATAAAGAATATTTTGAATTTGAATTTGAATGTTTCCACGCGGGCGGAGCCGCTGGCGATTGCTAGTCTGTTATAACAAAATATATTATTCGCAACGAGCAATTAAATACAGATTTTAAACTGGGAATTATTGCAACAGGCGGGAGGGCGGTTACAGCCGTGTGACACTACTGTCAAGTGTCAAGTTCAGGGATTAATGTGTCAAGGGATAAACGCTTAGAATCTCTATAGCGGACATAAATTTAGCCGTAATACTAACATAGAGTTATAAATACTAGGGGAGCTATAGGCCTGTAAGTGATAGTGACACAATATAATATACTAGTAATGGCCAACGGCTCCGCCCGCGTGGAAAGATTAAAACCGTAATATAGTGTGTACCGAATCTACTAACTAACTAACTAAAGTTCCTATTCATCTTAGCGTGTAAGATAGTGTAAGATAGTCCATTGAAGAAGGCTATGGCTTATATAACATCACGCTAAGATGAATAGGAGAGGAGCAGCAATAAATATAGTATGAAAACGGCAAAATTTAAAGCTTTCCTTGCGTGCGCTGAGTAAATGATGACAGTTATTAAAAATTAATAATTAATTTATAACATTAATTAATTTATAATATTTAGCTTTGCCATTACAGCAGTTTAAAAACACTATTAAGGAGAGGCTGATACAGAACGCCTACTATACTGTTGAGGATTATTTAGACGATAAGAATGTGTGGATAAAAATATTGTTCGACCCTGTACAAGATAGAATCGATTAAATGTAACTAGTATTAAGAATTGTATTTTTAAAAGAGCAACCGCCGAGTTTTTTGTTGGCTCTTCTCGGTAAGAACAGCTTTCCGAACCAGCAGTAGAGTTGACGATTCAAAAGCACTTGTTTACAAGTTCAATATTTTGAATTTAAATTTGAATTTGAGTAGAATAAGTCACGCTCGTTTCTTACCGAGGTGTCGTAAAATACGATTAAGGGAAGTTGACGTCAGGCAGGCGACCGGTACGTAGCCAAATTATGTCACAACATGTTTATAGCATTTTGTGCCGACTCCACTTAGAGTGGAATAAGGGCAGGAGAATGAAGAATCTCTTCTTCTTCCAAGAAGAAGAACCTTATTCGATTATCATAGCGTTCATCTTAATATTCCGTATCTAAATGTACGTTTTTTTATCTGTATGTAGTGTCAATTTTTGTGGGTGAAAAATATAATGATTTATTTTACCTTGTTTGTCTCAACAAGAATAATCTCGCTTTTTATATGATGTAAATTCAACCTCACGTGGACAAGTCTTATACTGTGACGTAATAACATGTTTCTCAAAGTGAGAGATAATCCCACCTTGTGGGTGCTAGATATTAACAGAAGCTTTAATATTAAGCTTTAGAGAAAGGGAATTTTCTTCCAAGAAAATTAATATGTTTTAACCTATTTCATATGACATGTATAAATTTATCATACATTTTTTACATAGCTTTTAATCAATTTAGATGTGACGAGTTTTTGTTGAAGAACGCGTTTCGCTTTGAAGCAATAGATCCTTGAAATTTGTTGTATGTAGTCACGAAAGTTTTATATGTTTTATAATAATATTGTTGATTAAAGGTCAAAATGTTGGGCATCTTTGAAGAAAATAAGTAGAGAAAAGATACTAACTTTGCTGTCCACAGTAATACACAAAAAAAACATAGGGCAACTTAAATTATTGTATACTAAAATTTATAATAGGCAGTCTTATAAGAAAGTATTGGAAAAGTCTAGAAGAACTTCCAGAAAATCCTTTCCGTCAAGCAGCCTGGTGACTCCATAAAAGTTCATTAGTCTAAATTGCAAAAGAGATAACTCTTTGAAAATGATGTTCTAAGGGCCTGTTTCACAAGTTACCAATAAACTGTCAGTTAGCTTGGACTTCGCTTTCGACCTCCGTCGCGTACGGATGTCTCGACAAGCGAATTTCGATTTGACCACCCAATTAGTGGTTGCGCTCTGTTTAGTTACGATCGTTTCCGATCCAATCTTTTATTTGTATAAATAAGCTTTCTATTTGTAAAGTTTTGTGCCTAAGTGCCGCCCTTGTGTTGTGTTGTGTCGTGTTTTCGTAGCGTGTCGCTCGCAGTGCAGTGCGGCTAGCGTTGTCATCGTTGCTCGATTAGATTGGTGCAGTGCTTTTGTGTACAGTGCCTGTTGTATCCGGTCCGTAAGTACACTAGTTTGTAAATTAGGTACACACCTCTTTCCCCCGAAGGGCAAAGACTCATTAGGTGCACACCGCAGGTACACACCTCCCTGCCCTTGCCGGCAGGGAGGACCTATTCTTCTGGGACCCATTCTACTATGGACCCCCAACGAAATTGCTTGGGCGACCCGCGAATGGAGGGGCTCTTAGAGTACCTCCAGACGCGCCACCCAGCCGTCCATCGCGACGTATTGAAGGGATATCTTCGACCGCAACCTGCCGTCAAAGGTAGCCCTCCAGTCATTATTACTGCTTGCTCTGTGTCAACAGGCATGGAGTCTGAGCATTACCAGGTCAAAGAAATTCCTTCTGAGACCTCTATCTCGTCTTTGGACGCAGAAACCGACAACGACGGTTTTGAGACCGTCGTTAGCAAGAGCCAAAAGCGAAAGCTAAAGGCTCCCAAGACCATCCCTTCTAAGAGGCCCGTCACTACCGCGGCTAAGCCTCCTGTCCGAGATGCTCAAAGTGAGGCCAGCGAGGAGCCACAAGACTCCCCGATGACCGAACGGCGAGAAAAAGTCCCACCCCTTTATATCAGGGAAAAAGCTGCATGGCAGCGCCTTTTACCTAAGATCGAAGGCCAATCGATCTCATTCGGGAGCGCACGCTCCACTAATGTTGGCATTAAGGTTTCTCCACCTACCTCTAATGACCACCACCGACTGACAGCGCTACTGAGAGACGACAATATTGAGTATCACTCATACGCGCTAGAAGATGAACGCGAACTTCGCGTCGTCATCCGCGGTCTACCTGTCGAGATAGACACAGAGTTCATTAAAGAGGACCTTAAGTCCCAAAATCTTCCCGTTAGAGAGGTACATCGTATGTACCATTCGCGGACCAAAGTTCCCTACGAACTTTGCCTTGTTGTGCTAGACTTGTCACCTGAAGGCAAAAATGTCTTCAACGTGACATCTATATGTAGATTGTCTGGGCTACGTATCGAAGTCCCACGTAACCCAGGCGCGATCGGCCAATGCCATCGCTGCCAGCTTTACGGGCACTCAGCACGTAATTGTCACGCACGACCCCGATGCGTAAAATGTTTAGGAGACCATGGTACGTCAGATTGCTCTCGTACGGTTCCGACTGAGGAACCACCTAGCTGCGTACTTTGTAGGACCAAAGGGCATCCTGCAAACTATCGTGGTTGCCCAAAAGCTCCGCGAAAGGTGAAACGCACTAAAAAAGTACCAGTGCGTAAAAATAATGCACGTGAGGGTCATAAAACACCTGTGGCGGACAGGTATATACCGGCTCCATTGCCCGCTACTAATCCCTGGTATAAAAAGCAGCAAACAGCTGCTGTCTCCCTCCCCGTACCCCAACCCCCTCCGGCGATTAAAACAAAGCCCACACAGGTGGCCGCCAATCCAGTAAGCAATACCGCTAATAGTTTCGTGGAAGACATGAAGCTTATTAGCTCTATTGTTGCGCTTATCGACGTAAACGAACTGTCGGTACTAGCAAACAAACTGAGGAATAATCCTCAAGATCGTCTATCAGCACTTCTTGAGCATCACCGGCTCATTGAAGTAATTCAAAAAATAAATGCCTAATATGGATAGTACACCTAAAGGCAGAATTAAACCGAACCGACTCTCCATAGGTCTGTTTAACGCAGACGGTCTTTGGGATAAAATATACGAAGTGCGCGAATTTATGGCTGCGTACCCGATCGACATCCTCTTAGTCCAAGAGACATTCCTGAAGCCTTTCCATCGCGATCCTAAGATAGCAAACTTTGTCTTAATCAGAAATGACAGACTCACAGGCCCTCTTGGAGGCACAGCAATTTACTACAGGAAATCCCTTCACTGTACTCCTCTAGATCCCCCTCGACTTACTAATATCGAGGCCTCAGTATGTCAGTTAGGGATGACCGGCCATCAGCCGATTACATTAGCATCAATCTATCTCAGTCCGTCAAAAACTCTCTTGGAAAGCGACATTAGGACTTTGTTAGGACTTGGAGACGCCGTCTTACTAGGCGGTGACTTCAATTCAAAACATAGTCAATGGAATCGATCGTCTCCAAATGCCAATGGCAATCTCTTACATAGGCTCAGCAACTCTGCGTTCCTGAACTTTGATATTCTGGCTCCAGACGAGCCCACGCGATACTCTCGGCCTACCCATCCCATTCCGACTGCCAGTACCATCGACATGGCACTAATCCAGAATATTACCCTTCAGCTACATAGCATACAAGTCATTCATGACCTAGACTCGGACCACCGCCCAGTCTTACTTCCGCTAGGACCCCCTCCAACTGCGGTTTCTCGAAACAAAACCATTATCGAATGGAAAAAACTTAGCGAGCGTCTCCAAATTCTCGATTCAGACCACCTCAAAAAGATTCCTGACCGTATAGATTCAGTGGAAACTGCAAAAACAGCGACCACTCATCTCACAGCTCACTTATGTGATACTCTCAAGGATTGCTCTAGGGAAATTCCTGATAACTTTCGTTGTCGAGAACTACCAGATGATCTGCGAGAATTAATTGCTAAAAAACGTGCTGCCACTAGGGCACGCGACAGATACCCGACCCGAGAAAACTGGAGTGCGCTCAATAGACTACAGAAAGAGGTTAAAGAAAAATTAACCTCTTTCCACAACGATTCCTGGAATAGAAAGCTCTCGGAGATCAAGCCAGGACACCAGGCCTACTGGTGCTTGGCAAAATCTCTAAAAGCCGATGGGTGCACAGCCACCCCACCACTACTTCGCCCGAATCTCCCACCTGCGTTTGACGATGCTGAAAAGGCCGAATGCTTGGCAGACAGCCTGGAAAACCAATGCTCTCCCAACCCTAGTGTACCCGAATTCACCGAATTCCACTCCAGAGTGGAAAAGGTGGCAGACAATTTTTCCGCAACGACTCCCGAAAGCGAGCCGTTACTTCCCACTACCGGAGAAGAAGTCCGAACCATAATTAAAAACCTCCACTCCAAAAAAGCTCCCGGTCCTGATTCCATCTCCAACAGGGCACTGAAGTGCCTTCCCGACCAAATCATCCACCTATTGGTACTGATTTTTAATGCCCTTCTTGCCGAATGCTCCTTTCCTGACGAGTGGAAAGAAGCTACAGTGATAGGTATCCCAAAACCGGGAAAGCCTCGAAATCTCCCGATTAGCTATCGTCCCATTAGTTTGTTAAATAGCTTAGGAAAAATATACGAGCGAATTATCCTTGCCCGATTAAAATCCGTAGTCGATACTTATAATCTCCTTCCCAACGAACAGTTCGGATTTCGTCCAAAACACACCTGTGTTCAACAAGTGCACCGCCTCACGGAGCACATATTGCAAGGTTTGCAAACCAAGCAGTTTACAGGTGTCATATTCTTCGATGTCGCCAAAGCCTTCGATAAGGTTTGGCATGCAGGCTTAATCCACAAGTTGCTCCTATTAAATATACCTGACAGACTCGTACTTATCATACGAAACTACCTCACTAATCGTACATTTCGGTACCGCGTAGACGGCACTCTGTCGTCTCGCCGCCTTATCCGTGCCGGTGTCCCTCAAGGATCTGTGCTGGCACCCTTATTGTACTCGCTCTACACGAGTGACATTCCACGGGCGCCTATTAAAGAGCGCACTCATCTTGCCCTTTTCGCGGATGACACCGCTGTATTTACCACATCTCGCCAACCTCAAGTTATCACTAGACGTT
Organism: Morpho achilles; assembly: GCA_947086495.1. NCBI lineage: Eukaryota > Metazoa > Arthropoda > Insecta > Lepidoptera > Nymphalidae > Morpho > Morpho achilles. Next base: position 13,813,816 of record CAMTZB010000013.1, read on the forward strand.
ATCGGACGCTGGTTCCGCCGATGGAGAATCGAAATAAACCCTGATAAAAGTGCAGCTATGCACTTTATCGGTAATCGTTTCCGATCTCACATAGACACACCTACGGAAATTTCCCTTTACGATACACCAATTCACTGGCAACAGAAAGTCAAGTACCTAGGTGTCACCTTCCAACCTTCCATGACCTTCCACGAGCACATACGCACAGTCTGCAATAAGGCTGCGTATGTCATGGGACGACTTTATCCGATGTTATGCAAGAAAAGTAAAATGTCACTCCGCAACAAAGTGACACTCTACAAAACTTGCATAAGACCAATAATGTCCTATGCGAGCGTTGCGTTCGCGCACGTTTCAAAGGTCAGATTGCTCACGCTCCAAAGAATGCAGAACCGATTTATGCGTACAGCCACTGGTTGTCCGTGGTTCATGCGGAACGTTGACCTCCATAGAGACCTTGACCTCCCTACCATTACTCACCTCTTTAAACGTTTTTCGAAGTCTTACTTCGAGAAATCCGAGGTACACCCGAACCCTCTAATCTCAGTTGCTTCCACCTACATCCCAGTTAGGTCTGACCACCGAAAATATAGGCGTCCAAAAAGCGTCCTATATGACCCTGACGATCAAATAACGATCGCAAACATAAAAACACGTAATACACACACACAGCGTCTTCGCCGGCGAAGACGAGGTCCCAGATTTCTGATATCGATATCTGAAAAAAAAAAAAAAAAAAAAACAGTTAGCTTATTCGGAGCATATCTGACACACATCTTCTCAGGTTTCTGATAGGCTTATTCAGCACTAAAAGTCCCTAATAAGTTAACAGATAGATCATGTGGCTGTTATTTAGTTTTTCTGCTGGATAGCAAATACCTATTTCAAAATGGCCGTGATTTTTTTAATTTTTCACTTTTTAGAGACATTTATCTGCTACTTAGTTTATTTGTCGGTTAACTATCCGACACTTTATCAGTAAATTGTGAAAGAGGCCCTGAGTCTCTTAGTGAAGTAGAAGATAATAGGAAGTAAAATAAAAAGAAATTGGTCCTCAAAGTGGTCATAGACAAAATAAATCTGGAAACCTGTGCTCCATATACGTGATCGAACATAAGAACGAAACGTTTAATATTTCATATGTGCTAAGTGTTTGTATTGACGGATTTAAAATTTTAATAAGATCGTTTGCTGTTTTACGTACAGTCACAGATTAAATTGTTCAGATGGCCAAGTTTGTTTAATGCTTCTCACAAGGCTTCTAGTTAACTTGGTTAAGGTCACCTAGTGATATAAGTAACTGCAATTTTAGTAGCCGCCTTAACAATTGACTCTGGGCATTCCAAGTGGTCTCCAGGATACAGAGCTCTTGTTAGCCTCGGCTATGTTATGTATTTATGTAAGTTTGTATTCAGATTAATGTTTAAGAGGAATGTGTAATAACCAGACAAGTCGTCAAGGATTAAGGATATGAAGAAACAAATTGTAAAAACTATTAATGTATTTGAATAAATAAATCAAAATAAAATGTGCATAATGTATAATGTAACCCTATCCCCACCATTTGTAGCATAATGAAGCATTATCGGTTTTTTTAAAGCGTTTTATCGTGATATTGAATAATATGATTAGGTCTTAAATTTTGCATATTTTACTTAATGAGAGCAATACAATTGAACGTTTCTGATGTATTTGTTTGTGATGCATAGTTTAATTAACTACAAACGTAATCTCTTAAATCAAATCAAAATAATCTTTATTCGAATAAGCTCTTTCAATCACTTTTGAATCGTCTAGGACCAATATGATTAATAAAGGTACAACTGGTTCGGAATGTTGCTCTTACCGAGAAGAACCAGCAAGAAACTCGGGTATAATCTTGTAAAAAAATAATTGCAATTTGATTGATGGTTACAAGATAATCATTGCAGCTGGAGGCATAGCTGACTGCATAGGGAATAATATAGTAGATCAGCTTATTATAAGGTAGGAGCTTAAATTTCTAAGCTTTGAACAACTATTACACTATGCTGTAACTATTACTTGGTGACTTAAAGTATGTCAAGAAGCAAATAACGGCTGATTCAAACATGGTAAAATATCCGATGGATATCCGGAGGGCTCTTGAGGGAATAGAGGCTTCGTTTTAAGTAAGCTAAAGTGAAATGAATATGAAAACGATCTAAGTACATTGTATTAGCGGTGATCCGTAGGGCTTTCACCTTTGATTACATCGCGTGTGTGTTTAAGATATCGCTATTTCTATTTTTTTTATATTTTTCTTGCAAAGGAGTGAAACGAAATCTATACTATATAAAGCTGAAGTTTGTTTGTTTGATTTTTTAAACGCGCTAATCTATGAACTACTGGACCGATTTCAAAAAATTCTTTCAGTGTCAGATAGTTCATTTATCGAGGAAGGCAATATAACATCACGCTAAGATGAAAAGGAGAGGAGCAGCAACAAAAAATAGAACGAAAATGGCTTTCCTTGCATGCGCTGAATAAACAGTAATAGTTATTTAAATATCAAACATCATTCTATATAAAAGTCCGCGATAGCATATTTGTAGCTTTTAAGGTTGACAATATACCAGCATATGTCGAGCTTTTAAACACTGAAAACATTATTATGGTTATCAAAAGACTATATTACGGTTTTAATCTTTTCACGCGGGCCTTGGCGATTGCTAGTAGCTTATAATCACATATCATAAAGTAAGTACAGTATTTTTGGAGTTGATATTTTTGTATAGTTATTATAATTATACATATACTATATATACTAGTGGCTCACGAGTCTGAAACCATAATATTCTAGTAAAGGTCCCAAATTTCAATTTTATCTACGTTGCCCCAACAGTTTTCACAAAATAAATTACTCATCTATGAAAAATAAATGTCATTGATCGATCTTAATTGCTGACAAAAATAAAACGCATATAGCATGTGAAAATAATTGTATATCCTATGCTATTATTTTATAAAAAATGTGCAAAATTCTTAATTGAAATCCAGTGGACTGATGGAAGCGGGATTCGTTAATTCGAACCAACCAACCATTAATGCGATAGGCAGAATAAAAGTGTATAGATAATGTAGTCATTGAATAAAATTGTGCTCGCGGAAACGGTCAGACGTTTCATTATGCGGCCACATTGAAATTCAAATTCAAGACTTTATGTCTGACGGTTGATATATTTGTAGTGGCTGAAAGCTATAGCCGTTTGTTGGGCAATACAAAGGGTATTTATTTTATCGCGAATTATAGCAAAATAAATATTGTAATAAAACTCCCTTTATTTTAAACTTTTTATCGGAATACTTATTGACAATTACTCTTGTTCGCTTGTACGGTACAAAAACATCTACCATCTTAACACATTTTCTTCTTCTGCAATTGTATTTTAAAATTATACCAACATACAGAACTTTGTTTAAGACCACAAATTATAAAAATAAACAATAATATGTTTACCAACATTTAACACCCAACAATATATTATTACTATTGTTCTTCTAATATTGTACGCCGTATGGTATCCGGTGGAATAGAATAGACCGCCCTCATTTCTTAACGAGGCGTCGTAAAAGGCGACAAAGATAAGTCGACCCGCCGTGTGGTAACTGTCTAAGTAGAATAGGTCGCTTTCATTTCTTACCGAGTTGTCGCAAAATACGACTAGGTTAATTTGACGTCTGACAGGCGGCCAAATCATGTGACAACATAGTTATTAAATGTTGTGCCGACTTAACTTAGAGTAGGATAAAAGTAGGACGATGATAATAATCCTTCTACAAGTCTTTCTTTTATAATCATCTACACTGACACACTCGTTTATATATATATAAAGGAGTGTGTCAAAAAAAAAAAAAAAAAATATATATATATATATATATATATATATATTTTTTTTTTCGGAATCTCGGAAACGGCTCCTACGATTTTCCTGAATTTCAACATGTAGGGGGTTTCGAGGGAGAAAAATCGATCTAAATAAGTTTTATTTAAAAAAAATGTCGTTTTATCCTTGTTTTCAGGGTCTAAATATTTTTTTTAAATTTACTTTCAATACCATCACAATTTTTCGCTGTCAAACGTAAAGTCGTGGTTGTTCATTTGGGGAACGGGCGGTCTAGAGAGGTAAGAATACCTAGGATCGAGCCTCATCTGCCCTATTATTTTTTTTTAATTTTAATTTTTTTTACATCATTTTAAAAATGACCCAATGACTAGTTCTATATTTGCAGTGAAATATACCAATTTTATTCTGATATCCAGAGAGTAAACGCCGAAACCGATTTGGAAAAATGTCCCGCGGGACACGGCATAGTAAATCTAATATGGCAAAATTTTCCTAACCGACCTTTCTTTCTGCCATTTTTTTTCCTGATAAGGGTATCAAAAAAGGGATTCGCAAGTAATTGTATACGTGAAAGTGAAAAAAATAAAGCGGATAGCTTACAACATACGTATAAATATTTATATAGTACATTTTCTTGATATTTATAGTAGAATCTTGCAAACACTTTCTCTTTTGTACTGTGTGTTATTCATTACAGCACCTCCCTACTTAATAAAATATAAACAACCGGGTCACATAGTGATAACCTCGACTTACCTTTGTATAAGGTTCGACGTTTCGGCAGAGTTGCATCCACCGCGGTAACGAACTGACTGGAGCGCCGCGGCGTCTTCGTTCCCGAGTACTACAGTCATTATTTTCTTCATCCACCCTCACTTGAACCGCACAATCCATAACGTCTCTTGCACACCACACCTTATACAAAGGTAACTCGAGGTTACCCCTATGTGACCTAGTTGTTTATATTTTAATTAGTATGAATCGCGAAAGTTTAAAATCTACCACCTCACTACTTAAAATATAAATTTGAGTTTTTAAGACCTCGAGTTAATACAATAAGATCCACAAGACATCCTTTTTTGAACGCTCCTTTAATGTCAGAGCGGTTCAACTGTGGAATACTTTACCACTAGCTATAAGGGAAGCTAAATCTTTATGCAGTTTTAAGAGAATGCTTAAAAACTACTATCTGTCACTATCTGCTTAGGACGACCTTGCTTAATCCTGATGCATATATGTATTTATTACGGTATATGTTTAATGTTTTATATATGAATATATATAATATTTGTATATAATTATTTTAAATATGTAATATTTGTATATATTTGTCTTGCACACTACCTTCTTTCCTTGAGTTGTGAAGTTGTCTAGCCCAAAGGTTGCCTGGAAGAGATCGCTTGTTAGCGATAGGCCGCCTCATTGTATCCCGCAGTTTATATTGTGATTTTGTTATTTAGTACTATAGTAAATTTTGTGGTGTACAATAAAGAGTATTATTAGTAGTACTATTCTATTATTATTAGTACTATTCTATTCTATTTTATTCTAGAATTTGCCAATTTATTTTAGTATAGAAAGGGCGAGCTTGAACAAAAAGCTCCTGTTAGAAATGAAATCGTAAATTTCAGCTAGAGTTTCCGTGATGGACGCTTCGGTCATTTCTTTATATTGATATGGGTATCAAGTAAATGGGATTTTCTATTGAAAGTGTAATAATAAGAAATGGCAAAAATTCAACAAATATATAACTATAGACCAACAAAGAACAACAATCCAGTGTTTAGTAAAAGTACCTAGGTACTTTAGGTAACCGAGCCCTGCTTGGCAATTTTTTTAAAGATTTTATATCTTTTAAAAATAATAAAGCACCAGGTGACATGCGGGAATCGAACCTAGGTTTCATTTTTTTTTGGGTCACGCGTTACCATTGCACAGCTTTGCATTAGACAGCTAAAAGTTTCAGTTACTTTGTATTCCTATTTTAGAGGTTTTATAGTGTCCAAAAACAGCAACAAAACGAGATTTAAAAAAAATGAAAGCTAGTTAGATCAATTTTTCCCCCCCAAAACCCCTACATGCTGAATTTCAGGAAAATCGTAGAGCCGTTTACAAGATTCCGAAAATATACACACACAGACAAATATATATATATATATAACTCATATAAAAATTAAAGATATTTCTATATATTAAATAGTCGCATCAAAATAAATTCGCACACTGTTACCGCTATATACCTCTTTCCCTATCACACATATAGTTCCGTCAGCAGCAGGGTCGTCTCGCTGACTCCCCGGGTGGGGGGTAAGCGGGGTACGGGCCTCGAGGCGTACCTCATTGCCCGGGCAGTTCCTCGCGGGCACTTAAGCCCGGTTTGTGTTTCGGCCGTAGGCCCAGGTCACCTAAGTGACCTAAGGGATGTCTGGTTCGGTGGGGAGGTCTGGGAATATTAGCTCCCAGACCTCAAAGTCGTCGTCAGGTGGTGTCATATCAGGTGGTGCCTTATCCGGTGGTGTCATAATCCGTGGTGTCGTCCTCTCGCCCGTCGCGTCGTCCTCGTCGTCGCCGTCGTCATCCGCATCGGGCCGCGGAGACGGTGACCGCAGGAGCTCGCGAGGCAGGGAGCGTCCATCAGGTGGTCGCGCATGGAGTGGCGCGATGCGATATAGTTCCGTCCTTCTCGCTTACTTACAATCACGGCACGCCGCCACGAGAGGGCGACACTCGACTTCTGAAAAACGTTCGGCACGAACACGCGCTCGCGCACTAATTAACGCGATTGTTTTAATTACTTAAATTTTAGTGATTAATTAGTGTAACTTTAGTGATAAGTGTGGTGGAGTGCCAGAAACTGCCTGCCGATCTAGTAACAATAACCAACGCCAGGTAAGCGTAACTTCTATCATTCCGCTCTTGAATTTATAGTTTTTCACCGCCGCCATTTTTTCCTTTACCATCCCCTTTAATACAGTCCACTTTCCATATTATATTTCTCATCCCACTTCCTTCCAGAATCCCGCACCGCTTTAATTTTGCAAGCATTAATAAATCGTTAATTATCAGTCAGATTGAGAATATAGCTGCTATTTGATAATGTAGCTGCTAATGAAAAGAACCAGCAAGAAAGTCGGCGTTTAATATCTTTAACATTTTTCTTTGCATAATTAAGTGAACTTGACGTAACTGAAAGGGATTTTCAAATACCATTTCAACTATGTTTAAAGTCTTAACTTGTCTTTTGTTTGTAAATATATTTAAAGTATAATGGGTATTCTTAAAATTTTATATTGTCTGTCATTTCAATGTGCAATCCATACTAGACACGTCTACAGAGAGGTTTAAATTAAGTGTAAGAAATATGCTGATACGTAATATTAGAAAATTTGAGATTATTTGGATGATAAAAATGACTGGATATGAAAATTCTTTCAGCTTCATACAAGATTGCGGTTTAATAATGTAAAATACATTTATACTTAAACTAACTGGGTAAGGTTAATTGTTAGGTTTAGGATTATTTTGTTTAGTAGTCTTATTTGTATTTTGTATTTATAAATTGTATAAGAACAAATAAAGTTTTTTCTATTCTATTCTATTCTAAAATGGAAAATGTTTAAATGATTGACCGCTGAGTTTCTTGCTGGTTCTTCTCGGTAAGATAACCAGTTGTAGCTATTGATATATTGATCCTTGATGATTCAAAAGTGCTTGAAAGAGCTTATTTGAATACAGATTTTTTTATTTATTTTATTTTAATTTTAATAGACAGTTTAAACAAATGTTTTTTGTTATGCCTTTGCAGTAAGTGTTTTTTGGACAGATTTTGTCAGCTTAAGCCTGAGAATTGAATATTTATTTGTTATTATGTAATATATGGTAAGCAAGGAGAGGTTAAGCTGTGATGGTCTAGCGGTGCGAGCGTGTAGAATCTCTAGAGACGATCATGGGTTCAAACCCGGGCAGACACCAATGAGTTTTTCTATTAAAACTATATTACTTTTCGGTGAAGGAAAACATCGTGAGGAAACCTGCATATCTCTAGAGAATCCTAGGGATATGTGTAACCTACCAATCCGCATTGGAGCAGCTCTTCTTAGCTTAGCTCCAACCCCTTCTCTCCAAAAATGGAGAGAGGAGGCCTATACCCAACAGTGGGATAGTAACAGGCCGTTACTTACTTACTACTACTAAGGAGAGGTTATATAGAGAGATACCCCCTTTTCGCCTTTGCATATTTTTGCCGGAAAACCCTACGTAATATATACTACAAGTTCATCATACAAAGTATTGCAAGTAATAGTTTAACGAAGCTCGTTTCCCGATTAATCAAAAGTTTCTCGTCGTAAATATAGCCCGGTATAGTTACCTCCCAGCAGCTAAAAAACTGTGACTAAAGAATATACAAATATAGCGTCTTTTACTTCTCTTTATCAAGAATCATGATTGAACATTATCAGGTGTTAAACTATAAAACACTGTCGTACCCATAGTCAAATTAAAAGTAATGAAAATATTATTTAGCTTTAATCCGCAATAAAGAAAATATGTATATGTAATTGCTACATGTAGTACTATCCATTCTCATACCCGATACATGCAGAATTTGTAAAAACTCATGCACTACCCGCCATCAACAGCACTGCACACATTCACCACCACAATTTCAACGGTTTTGCCCCGTATCCGAAGTATAGTCAGGAGATAGACTCCACGACAAAATCGCAAAATAACGCCTAATTCTATAAATCATAGTCTAGTCATAACTATTCTCAATATTATATGATTTTTTATAGAAAAAGTTTCGAAATCTTAAAATGATTGCCTATTACGCAGCGATTTTTTAGTACTAAGAAGTTTTGTTTAATGTTACCATGGGCATTTCTGAAAGAAAATATTACATAAGATTGGAGTGCTAAACATATCAAAGTTGATAGTGTAAAATTGGTAATGAAACTAGGAATACGAATGCTGAAAATTCACTGAATGAACGCGCATGAGCGTAGCGCCCGGCTTCGTCCATTCAACGCGCTCCCTTCAGTTTATCTGAAAAACTACCGATGTATGCACGACTTGCCCGCGCGAACCGTTCGAACTAATTTGAATTTATTCTATACGTATTCTGTGACAAATGTGAAGTGTGGGAACCCCGATATATTGTTTTTACCGTGAAAAACTCTAGTGTTATTTTGCTTCCAGCTTCCGGTAAGTAATTAAAAAGTTAATTTTTTAATATTATATAATTTACTGCGTTATTTAATTTAAATTAAACGCGCACTTTAATTAACTGTGAACATTAATAATATTTAATATGTAGATAAATTTATAATTCTATTAAATTTCTTTAATTGTATCAAAAATTTAAATAACATAAGAAAATTAATATTCTCTGTATTTTGAAGCTGATTTTACTGGTCAAGATTATTTGTTTATGGTCCGCTCTCTATTATTAAAAAAAATTAACATGGTTCTTCACTGCAAAGTTTGTCTATTAGTATGTTTTTGATAATTGAAATGTTAGTAATGCCTGGTATAAATAATTATTGCTTTTGGAGCTTCATCTAGAACATCTAGATATCTAAATAAAATATCTAATTGTAATTCTGGTAACGCGTAAACAGAATTCTAACTGATTATGGTGAAAAACGTTGTCTAAGATCTAAGACATTTGATGATTGCATCTCTTCTCTTTCATTCAAAGAACTGTATTGTAACTGGTTAGTTATGAAAAGCATCATAACTTTTTAATCTGTTATTTCGATTACTAATTAATATCTGGGTAACCGAGCCTTGGTCGGTAAATTTTTACAAAAGAAAGAAAAAGAAAAGTAAAAAAAAATGAAAAATAATAGGTCCTAGGCATTTTCCTTTTCTAGAGACCACCCGTTTCCCGAATAAGCTACGCTGTATTGACAGTTAACGGCGAAAATCCAATTCAATGTTAATTTTAGTATTTTTTAATGCCTAAAAACAGGGATAAAATGATTTTTTTTAATAGCTAGATCGATTTTTCTGCCCCAAAACCCCCTACATACTGAATTTCAGGATAATTGTTGTAGCCGTTTCCGAGATTCCGAAAATATATACATATATATACATGCAAGATTAACTCACTTAAATTACTAATTATAATTATATATGCATGGAGACGGATGTATTAACTTGAATGCAACCATATTTAAGTTCAAAAACACGTAAGACTTTCGTGTTTTAGGTTCATGAATAAAACATTGTGAACTATGTTCCTTTTTTTAACTAATGACCGTCCGTTTTAGTACATAGGTCTTCTTCAAGGATTTCTAAAGATATGCGATCTAGCCATTTAGATTCAGCGGTTGTAAGCGGCCTTTTGTGACACAGTTTTTTTGTTCTATATATGTATTATTTCTCAACGTCGTGTGGTATCCGGCTGAATAGAATAGTATCATCCTCTTTTCTTACCGACGTGTCGTAAAAGACGACTAAGGTAAATCAACCCACCGTTTGATATCCGGCTGAGTAGAATAGACCACCCTCATTTCTTACCGAGGTGTCGTATAAGGCGACTAAGGTAAGTTGACTCACCGTGTGGTATACGGTTAAGTAGAATAGACCACCCTCTTTCTTATCGAGGCGTCGTAAAATACGACTAAGATAAGTTGCCGACAGGCAGGCGGCCGGTCGTAAAAACGCAGCCAAATCATGAGACAGCATGTTTATAACATGTTGTGTCGACTCCACTTAAAGTGGGATAAGGGCAGTAAGATGATGATTTGTGTAATAAACCGTTCAATATAAAGCTAAGTCTTTACCCAGTAGTTAACTTAGTTAGCTAACAATAAATTTAATATACTTCGGGCGCGGAACCATAAATGCCAACTTAATATAGATTCAAATTGTTCGTAAGGTGTCTTGTAAATTAAATACATAGCGATACATCTCGGCGAGAGTGTCGCAGGTCCTCTTCGGAACAAATCTATTTTCATTAGAGCGACGCCTTGCCGTATTAACACTTTGCGATATAACTTACCCTTTTCTCCCTTCTCCCTTGGGTAAAGTTGTTATGTATCATTTTATTTCTAGTAACATTTTTTTAATGGAAGCATTTAAAAAACCTTTGGTATGCGGCTGAGTAGAATAGACCAACCTCTTTTCTTGCCGAGGTGTCGAAAAAGGCGATTAAGGTAAGTTGACCCGCCGTGCGGTGTACGGTTGAGTCTTTTTTACCGAGGTGTCGTAACAGGTGACTAAGGTAAGTTGACGTCAGACAGGCGGTCGGTCGTAAATCAAACCAAATCATGTGACAACAATTTTATAAGTATAAATAACAATATTCAAAATATTCTTTATTCAAATAAACTTGTAAACAAGTCATTTTGAATCGTCAACTCTAACTTTAACATAATTTCTAACTCTGATAAATTTTATATTAATTGTACGCGCCTTAAAAAGTGTCTTACCTATTATAGAATTTGCCTTATGTCAAAGTGTCAAAGTACGGGTAAAATTCTATTGGTATGTCATAATAAATAAATATTTTTTGAGCTGAAACTAGAAATTCGAAAGTTTATAGTTATAGTAAGAAATATGTTAACGGGTGTCTTGCAAGTTTCCTCACAGCTCATTTATTTTCATTAGTACGATGTCTCATTAGGAGGCTGTTAATAGTTGAGACATCTTCCTCTTTTATGTAATTATCGGCACTGGATACTGTAAATTAGTTTAACTATGAACACTTTCCGGGAAGTATATTGATTTAATGATATTTATCTATGATTTATACAAATATCACTTTCAAATTTATTTTGATCAAGCATATTAATAGTTAGCAATCGCCAGCGTCTCCGCCTGCGTGAAAAGATTAAAACCGTAATATAGTATTTTGATAACCACAAAAATGGTTAAAGTGGGTTAACCTTAAAAACAACATATATGCTGTCGGGGACTTTTATTAACAACTTTTGGAGGGAAACAATTTTGTATTACATGATTTTTGAATAACTTTCACCGTTTACTTAGCGCACGCAAGGAAAGCTTAAAATTTTGCTGTTTTCCTAATATATTTTATTGCTGCTCCTCTCCAATACATCTAAGCGTGATTTTATATAATCTATAGGCTTCCTCGATAAATGGACTATCTTACACTCAAGACTTTTGAAATCGGTCCAGTAGTTCCTGAGATAAGCGCGTTCAAACAAACTCTTCAGCTTTATATATCAGTTTAGATGAGCTATGATAGCTATTTAAGCTATGATATCCTAGCGGTGAGACCGTGCGATCCTTTCGAGGGTGCACTGGTTTGAGCCCGGGGCAGGTAGTAATGAGTTTTTCTATTAAAGCTTATGTCTAATTTTTTTTACAGCGTTGTGTCTAATTGATAATTGCAATTTATCACATGCTTTTCAGTGACGGAAATTATCGTAAGGGAAGCTGTATCTCAATAGAATTCTAGGGATATGTGTGACCTACCAATCCGCATTGGAGCAGCGTGGTAGGTCTTAGCTCCATCCCTTCTCTCTAAAACGGAGTAGGAGGCCTATGTCCAGCAGTAGGATAGTAACAGGGCTACACTAAGAATAGTTTTATCTCTAAACGAATAAAAAGGTCAGTATAATATAATATACTGGCCTTTTTATTCTTTATTATTATTTTTTACTTTTTTAGAAAGAGGTGTTGTACCTTAATTACTACACCTCGGTGTAGTAAAATACAACTAAGGTAAATTGACGTCAGGCAGGCCGCCGGTCGTAATTACGTAGCCAAATCATGTGACAGTTTATAACATGTTGTGCTGACCCCACTTAGCGTCGAATAAGGGCAGAAGGATGATAAACATATTATAAAAACATCGATATTTCTCCTTTTATACTTATTCAATAAATAAAAAGCAATTTCCTCAAAAGTCAACCCATTTACTCTTTCTCAATAACTCAATATTATCACTTAATGACAGTGACAATGTTTTTTATATTAATGACCAACTATATGAAGGAGGACAAACTCCTTCATTGTATGTGTATATTTGTATTTAAGTATATATTTAAAAGTATATAAGTATATATTCACCAGTTGTCTGTCTACCATAACACAAGTATTAAGTTACTTACTTTGGGAACGCACGACGGTGTGTGTAAGTTTCCCATATAGTTATTTATTTATTTATTTCCAAATCATAGTAAATCCTTAGGGAATGTTGAAGATTTCACCCAAAAAAAGACAGTATTTAACCGATATTGCTTATCAATAGTGCTGATGTACCAAAATGTCTGAAAGGCTTTAGGTTGATCGAGCAAACGTGACAAGTCCGATTACATCTGACCTCCGGTCCTTTTAACCCATTACCATCAACTGAATGGCACTCTATAGATTGGTTGGGTTATGTAATTTGAATGATTGATATCGCAAGCCAGGGTTCATGACATCGTAGTCGGTATTTTTAAGGTTCTGCAGCCATATTACAAATTGCAATGCTTATAATTTCATAATACCCTTTTATTGGTCTATCGAAATGTAGATGGATTGGGGATTCATAAAAATATAGTAACTGGGTGAACAGTAATTTTTTAAAATATATGAAATAAGGAAATTTAAAAAAAATGTATTTTCTTTACTACTGGGTATTTTCATTTTTAAATACCGCCCGTTTCCCAAATACGCTACGTTGACTTTTTACGGCGAATAGTCTTTTATATTCAATGTAATTTTTTTTTATAAATTGCACCCACAACATATTACACAATGTATAGAAAGAAAGAAACTTCATTCAAGATATATAAGGCGGTCTTATTGCTAAAAGCAATCTCTACCAGACAACCTTTGGAGAAATAAGAAATCGTTAAAATAAGATAGTTGCATCAACAGGAACAAGTATTTAAGCTATGAATTTAAATACATAAAAATAAATATATATATATACATACATACATGTATCTTTAATATTAAAATGGCTTAATCTTGTGTCTGTATATTCGGAATATCGGAAATAGCTCAATTTTCCTGAAATCCAGCATGCCGGAGGTTTTGGGAGAGAAAAATCGATCTAGCTAATTAAAAAAAATTGTTTCATCCCTGTTTTTGGGCATAAAAATTATTAAAATTTAAATTTAATTATCATCTTCTTGGCTTTATCCCATTCTAAGTGGGGTCGGCGGAACATGTTATAAACATGCTGTTACGTGATTTGGCTGCTTTTTTACGATCGGCCGCCTGCCTGACATCAACTTACCTCTGTCGTATTTTACGACACCTCGGTAAGAAAGAGGATGGTCTATTCTACTTAACCGGATACCACATGGTGGGTCAACTTAACTTACCTTAGTCGCCTTTTACGACACCTCGGTAAGAAATGAGGTTGGTCTATTCTACTCAGCCGGATACCACACGGCGGGTCGACTTACCTTAGTCGCCTTTTACGACACCTCGGTAAGAAATGAGGGTGGTACTATTCTATTCAGCCGGATACCACACGGCGTGTGACATATAATACAAATGTAGTGCAGTAACTACTACACGTTATTACCTAGTTACCATTATATATAAAGCAACTAAAATCAACACGTCGCAAGCACTAATAATACACTGATGAGTGAGCTCCTGTTTTGATTTTATGAACAGGTGTACTGCTGTCTAGCCAAATTAACGAGCAGCATATTAGTTACGAGTTGCCGCAGCTGCGATTAATACATGTGATGTAAGATTTTTCTAATAATACCATATTAATACCTTACGATACAATATTTTTTACCACCTTAGGCGTATTAAAATACGCCTAAGGTAAGTTGATGTCAGGCAGGCGGCCGGTCGTAAAATACGTAGCCAAATCATATGACAACATGTTGTAACATGTTGTGCCAACCCCACTTAGAGTGGGATAAGGGCAGGAGGATGATGATTTGTATTATATGTCACATGTCTGTCATGTGTAGGTTGACGGGAAGGAAAAATATGCCTTTCAAGACCAGAATTACTAATATAATATAACTAATGAATAATTATTAATAATATAAATAAATAATATAATTAATTAAGAATTGTGACATATCTTTAATATTTAAATGAGTTAATCTTGTATACACACACACACACACACACACACACACACACACACACACACACACACATATATATATATATATATATATATATATATATATATATATATATATATATATATTCGGAATCTCTAAAGCGGCTTCAACGATTTTCACGCAGGAGGTTTAGGGGGAAAATCATCTAATTAAGTTTTATTAAAAACAACGTTTTATCCCTGTTTTTGGGCATTAAAAAAACAATTGAATTATATATTCATATAAAACACTATTTTTGCCGAAAACTTTCAAGTCAGCGTAGCTTATTCGGGGAACGGGTGGTCTCTAGAAATGAAAATCTATCCATCGACTTCGGATCGAGCCGCACCTACCCAATTATTATTTAAAGTTTTAACCAGAAGCTTAGGTTTGATGAAGCAACCACTTATAACGTGGTATTTATTATGGTATTATTATTCAAAACTATCCATTATTATGGAAAGAGAAGAAAAGATAGATTATGTGAAATACCTGTTTTTGGCACAGCATTTGCTCAAAAATTCTCCTGTTTTTTGTGTCCTTTTCTATACAACAGGATATCAGCATACATTGATATTATTAACTTACCAAAATCTAAATGTCAAATCAATCATAATAAAATTACTACAGAATAAATCATACGAAGATACTGAAAGTTTACTTACTATTCAGAAATAAGCTTATGGCAGCACATCTCTACGCATTCTCACCTCTAGGACACTCTCTTCACACACAATGCACTCACACACACCTACACACAACTCACTCACAAATAAACACACACAACTCATTCACACAACAAATAAACAAACACAAACATTAATATACTTTACTAATTTTTTTTTTTTTTGTAACTCGAATCCACGGCACAGGTTTTACCTTAGTTTGGATTAAATTTATTATTTTTGTAGTTAGATATAGTCATAAAAATTTTGTATTTTGTGTATAATTTGTATTCTGTGTGTGTGTAATAAATAAATAAATAAAAAATATATATATCCCTGTATATTTGATAATCCGTACCTATGAAGTTAATTCGTAATTTTTAATATATTATTAATTACATAATTAGGTTAATTGAAAAATTATTATGTTCATTAATTATATCAATATAGCTTATACTCTAGGCTATATTCATTTTCAATACAAACAAGTAAACAAGCTGTGAATTGTTAACATTATGGCGTTTATTTGTTCGTATAATTGATTTGTTTTATGTACTTTGGATTATTGATAAACTCGTAGAGCCTGGCTCAATTAGACAGCTATAAAATCTGAGGAAAAGAATTGATAACAATAATTTAATAGTAAATGTCAGGATATATATATATATATATATATATATATATATATATATATATATATATATATATATATATATATATATATATATATATATATATATATATATATAAGCTGTGATGGCCTAGTGGTGCGACCGTGTGAATCTCTAAAGCCCGATCATGGGTTCAAAACCGGGCAGACACCAATGAATATTTCAATTAAATCTTATGTGTCTAATTGATAATTGCAATTTATCACACGCTTTTCGGTGAAGGAAAACATCGTGAGGAAACCTGCATATCTCTAGAGAATTCTGGGGATATGTGTAACCTACCAATCCGCATTGGAGCAGCGTGGTAGGTCTTAGCTCCAACCCTTCTCTCCAAAAATGGAGAGAGGAGGCCTATGCCCAGCAGTGGGATAGTAACAGGCCGTTACTTACTTACTTACTAAATGTCAGGATATTTTTTAGTTAGTAAAAAAAAATCCTGACATTTAGTTACAAGTAGTATATAATTAAATACTTACAACGCCGTGTAGTATCCGGCGGAATAAAATAGTACCACTCTCATTTCTTACCGAGGTGTCGTAAAAGGCGACTAAGGTAAGTCGACCCGCCGTGTGGTGTCCGGCTGAGTAGAATAGACCACCCTCTTTCTTACCGAGGTGTCGTTAAATACGACTGAGGTAAGTTGATGTCAGGCAGGCGGCCGGTCGTAATATAAGTAGCCAAATCATGCGACAACATGTTATAACATGTTTTTTCGACCCCACTTGGAGTGGGATAAGGGTAGAAAGATGATGAATATAATTAAATACTTACAGTTATAGTTTGGTTGTTAGATTGTTAGTGCCTGGCTGATCAAGCCTCGTTCGGTATTTTTTTTTAAAGATATGAATTAAATTATTGTTTTTATTTTTTAAATGCATAAAAAATAAAAAAAGATAGAAAGACAATATGTCGGACTCGATCTGGGGTATTTTCACTATTTAAGTCCGCTGGTTCTCTACTGTGCTATTACATTTTTTTTCATATGACAGAGAAATTAACCTTTCTATTTCTAATAATCTTGTAACAGTTTTTCAGTGCCTCAAAAACCCAGCCAGCTTAAAATGTGACATATCTAATGTAACAACTTCTTGTTGGTTATCCTAAATAAAAAAAAAAACAATAAGCGATAAAAAAGAGAAAGGAAAAGAAAAGAGATAAATGAGTTAATGTGAGAGAGGTGTGCCGTGTCGTGCCGTGACCGAGTAGTAAATGTCACGAAAAAACTAACAATGCACGTCTTTTGCGGTAAATGTTCGAGAACAAAAGGGTGACGTCAGTATCAGATTTCGTGGAATGGAACTTACCCTAAATGTACTTCGTCAAATAAAAGACAGAGGTCAAATAAGCAATGATTCAGATAAAAGGGCAACCTGATACACCTTATTTATTTATTTCTTTTTATACATATAGTTAGAAAAGAGAAAGAAATAGTAAAAAAGCACATGTATAAAGGCGGACTTATCCTTAAAAAAATCTCTTCCAGTCAACCTTTGAGTAACAAAAGGAAAGGGACAAGAACTGAAGAAGAAAGAGAATACGGGTAATAATAAATGAAAAGGACTAATATATTTTCACATAGATGTAAATGTAATCATCTATGCTAATATATAAAGCCTAAGAGTTTGTTTGATTGTTTGAACGCGACAATCTCAGGAACTACTAGGCTGATTTGAAAAATTCTGAAGATAGTCCGTTTTAAATCTATAATATAAAAAAAAATCATCCAAAAAACTGTTCAATAGATTTGGAGAAAATCGATTACAAACAGACATACAGCTTTTGCAGACGTTTATAATAAGTATAGATTTATCTTACTTAGTAAATAAATATTTAGGTCATCGATTGAAATGTACTAAAATGCGACCTTATACTTAATAATCAGTAAATAAACAACGGTAATAATAAAGGTACTCTTTTAAACACAATAGTTGAATGTTTACCCGGAAAGAGCTTTACACATGTTGAGGAAGTAGGGCGTGTAAACTCAGCCTACAAAGGTCAAGTAATCGGATTGACGTTTTCTGTAAGCAACTCAACAATTCATAATAAACACATTAAATTCTATTTAAGGAGAGTGAAATTTCACCTAACGTACAGAAGGATGCTAGAAATCTTATATTTATTTTTATTATTTATATTATTGATTATATATGTTCATAGACTAAAAGACCAATTTTTTGAATTTCGAATTGTCAATCTGGTGTTAAGTAAAGAATAAGGGTGATTTTAGAAGATTATTCCTTGATATGTTAATGATGTATGTTAATGGTTACTGCTTTAGATAGTACAATCGATAATATGTTTTCCGTTTGACATCAATATAAGCCTCGGCCTAAAATATAGCTTACATTTGTGTTACACGTTCATTTTAGTTTGCCTTAAGTTCGTCCTACATACGTTAGTGTGATTTATCGCGAAGCCGTATACGAAGCGTATCCAAATGGAAGTGTTCATCGAAAATTATTGTACATTGCAACAACACAACAGAAATAAAGCAAAACAGAGAAACAGTACTAGATATATGTAACATTTAAAGTGTGCGAAGGCGGCCTTATTGCACACAATCAAAAATTTAATTAATAGTAAGTAAAAAAAAAGTAACGGCCTGTTACTATCCCACTGCTGGGCATAGGCCTCTTCTCTCCGTTTTTTTTTGGAGAGAAGGAATGGAGCTAAGACCTACCACGCTGCTCCAATGCGGATTGGTAGGTTACACATATCCCCAAAATTCTCTAGAGATATGCAGGTTTCCTCACGATGTTTTTCCTTCACCGAAAAGCGTGTGATAAATTGCAATTATCAATTAGACACATAAGTTTTACTAGGAAACTTATTGGTGACTGCCCGGGGTTTGAACCCTAGACCTCCTCGAAAGAGGCGCACGGTGTTACCGCTGGGCTACCACAGCTTTAAACTTAATCATATAGAATTAAGCACTTACTTCCAAATCGTCGAATTATAGTAAAGCTACCACTTTTTCAAAAAAACTGTCCTATTGAGACGATAAATAAATATAGTTTACTTCAGTTTCGAAATGATATGAAGTACAGGATTCTTAGGCCACAGAATTATCCGTGCCATTCTCTTGGCAAAAGTTAAGAAAATTAGTGGATTAATAGTCAAATTCAAATTATTCTTTATTCAAATAAACTTACTTGTAAACAAGTGCTTTTGGATCGTAAACTCTACTGGTGGTTCGGAAAGCTGTTCCTACTGAGAAGAGCCAGCAAGAGATTCGGCGGTTGCTCGTTTAAAAAATATAATTATTATTACTAGTTACATTTAGTTATTACTGTCTTGAACAAGGTCGAAGAGTAGCTACGTCCACGCATTTTTATCTTCTGAGTAATCCTCAATAGTATAGTAGGCTTTCTGTATTAGTCATTTATTAATAGTGTTTTTAAACTGCTGTAATGGCAAAGCTAAAATTGATTGCGGAATTTTATTATAGAATCTTATACCAAAACCCACAAACGACTTACGTACTTTTGCAAGGCGCAAAGCAGGAGCCGCAAGCTTATATCGTTTCCTGCTTTGTCTATTATATAAATAGCCAATCTTTTTATTGTTATGTATATTCTTATGCACAAAAATTAAATTGCTAACAATTAACTGTGAAGCCATTGAAAGGATACCTATTTCCTTAAACTTCTCTCGTATTAATGCATAAAATACTTAAGTGTACTCATCCGCCGTGTGGTATCCGGCTGAGTAGAATAGACCACCCTTATTTCTTGCCGAGGTGTCGTAAAAGGCGACTAAGGTAAGTTGACCCACCGTGTGGTATACGTTTGAGTTAAATAGACCACCCTCTTTCTTACTAACGTATCGTAAAATACGACTAAGGTAAGTTTTTTTTTTATGGAATAGGATGGCAAACGAGCATGCGGTGCACCTCAAGTAATCACCGCCGCCCACGACCTCTCGCTGAGCAAGGGTGTTGCTGTCCTTTAAGAAGGTGGAAAATACGCTTTTTGAAGGTACTTATATCGTACCGATCCGGGAACACCGCCAAAGGGAGATCGTTCCATAAAATGGTGGTGCGCGGAAAGAAATTATTAGAAAACCGCACTGTGGTGGATCGCCACGCATCCAGATGGTGAGGATGATATTTTAATCTGTGACGTACAGTGCGGTTATGGAATTTAGCGGCAGGAATCAGGTCATGCAGTTCGATGGAACACTCTCCGTGAAAGATGCGGTAGAAAACGCACAGTGAAGACACGTTTCTACGCATCGCTAAAGAGTACAGCTGTTTGCTAATCACCTTGTCCCCAATAATACAAGCTGCTCTGCGCTGTATGCGATCAAATGTTGACGTCAGGCAGACGACCGGTCGTAAAATACGTAGCCAAATCATGTGACAACATGTTTGTAACATGTTGTGCCGACCTCACTTAGAGTGGGATAAGACCAGGAGGATGTATGTATGTACTTAAGTGTACTCATGTTTCGCTCGCGGCATGCTTTTTATTAATAACGTTCAGAATTTTAAATTGTTGTGGTAATTTTAAATTGACTAAGGACTCCAGACCAGATATCCAGTATTTATCTGCGAAATGAGAGTGGAATCCTTTGTTAAAAGATTTGACTTTCTAAGCAAATCACTACAAACGTCATTCCTTTTATCATCTTCCTGCCCTTATCCCACTCTAATTTATGTTATAAACATGTTGTCATATGATTTAGCAACGTATTTTACTACCGGCCGCCTGCTTGTGGTCAACTTATCTTAGTCGTATTTTACGACGCCTCGATAAGAAAGAGGGTGGTCTATTCTACTTAACCGGATAACACACGGTGAGTCAACTTACCTTAGTCGCCTTTTACGACACCTCGGTAAGACATGAAGGTGGTATATTCTACTCAGCTGGTACCACACGGCGGGTTGACTTACCTTAGTCGCCTTTTACGACACCTCGGTAAGAAAAGGGGGTGGTACTATTCTATTCAGCCGTACCCTACCACACGGCGGAGTAACAGACTTTCTAAGCAAATCACTATAAACTTTATTCCTTTAATGTTTGTAATAACACTATAAACACAGGTTAAAAAAAATGTTGTCCATTCCATTTCACGGGTACGGTAAAATAGGTCATGGAGACTGACACCATTATTCTTCTTTGTCGAGAAACACAAAATACTTACAGGGGTTCCACCGCTCAACGCTTTTTCCCTTCATTTGCTAACGCTGCCTGAAATTTGTCTTTATTAACCTGACTTTGAAGACTTTCTAAGTTGTGAAGCAGCTTTTTTTCGGTATCTGATAAATAAACGATTATATATAAAAGTAGGCGTCACTAAATGTAATAGTAAAGTAACGGCCTGTTACTATCGCTCTGCAGGGCATAGGCCTCCTCTCTCCAATTTTGGAGAAAGGGGTTGGAGCAAAGATCTACCATATGGCTCCAATGCGGATTGTAAGTTAATCATATACCCAGAATTCTCTAGAGCTATGCAGGTTTCCTCACGATGTTTTCCTTCAACGAAAAACGTGTGATAAATTGCAGTTATCAGTTGGATACAAGTGTTTAACAGAAAACCTCATGGGCCTGCCTGGGGTTTGAATCCGTGACTCCCTTGAAAGAGTCGCACTGTCTCACCGCTAGGCTATCTCTAGACAATTCTGGAGATATCATACCTACCTACCAATCCGCATTGGAGCAGCGTGGTAGGTCTTAACTCCAATCCTTCTCTCCAAAAACGGGGAGAAGAGGCCTATTCTCAGCAGTGGGAGAGTGACAGGCCGCTACTTACCTACTAGGGTTACAAAGAAAAAAATGTACTTTATTTCTTCATATCCGCAAGCTACGACGTCTTACAATACTGTATATTTCTGTGGTTGTTTGAATATAAAATAATTTAACTAACGACAAAAAAGAAACTTAAAGTAATTTAATATTTTTATTACAAAATCAAACCTGATTATATAAGCTCAATATTGTCTCTTGATAAAAGGTTTCACCATAGTTTTTGTTGATATTATGACCTCATTTGTCCGAGATATTTGAGAAAACACTTCCAAACTTCCGAACCCCTACTGCCCTATTTAATGATGGGAAAATAAAGAGAACTCGGACGCCGTGATTTCACTGATTGATAATTATTACTTTGGATACAGATCACTACAATTTGTCGTATAATTTGGTAACATTTTGATTCAGTATTGATTGGTAATGCTTGAAATAAATCTATACTAATATATAAAGCTGACACGCCGTATGGTATCCGGTGAATAGAATAGTACCACCCTCTTTTCTTACCGAGGTGTCGTAAAAGGCGACTAAGGTAAGTCGACCCGCCGTGTGGTATCCGGCTGAGTAGAATAGACCACCCTCATGTCTTACCGAGGTGTCGTAAAAGGCAACTAAGGTAAGTTGACTCACCGTGTGGTATCCGGTTAAGTAGAATAGACCACCCTCTTTCTTATCGAGGTGTCGTAAAATACGACTAAGATAAGTTGACGTCAGGCAGGCGGCCGGTCGTAAAATACTTAGCCAAATCATGTGACAGCATGTTTACAACATGTTGTGCCGACCCCACTTAGTGTGGGATAAGGGCAGGAAGATGATGACTAATATATAAAGCTGACGAGTTTGTTTGTTTGAACGCGCTAATCTCAGGAACTACAGGACCGATTTTATAAATTCTGTGAGTGTAAGATAGTCTGTTTATCGCAGAAGACTAAAGATTATATAACATCAAGCTCAGATGAATAGGAGAGGAGTAGCAATAAAAAATATTGCGCAAACGGCAAAAAATAAAGCTATCCTTGCATCCGCTAAGTAAACGGTGAAAATTATTCAAAAATCTTAATTCAGGAAATAATATTGAGATAAGACTGATTTCCAAGCTGCTGGAACAGCAAGTATTATATATTTATATATCAGTTATTCGTTACACTGAAAAATTGAAAAATATTTAATAGAGTATTAAATATTTAGTAGTGTATTATAATTAATTAGGCAATTTAAATTACGAATGTTAAGAGTTTTCTATTATTGTTTGTTATCAATGTCCAACACACGCTAAAATCTTTTATAATAGATTTATTTTGTAACATTATTAAATAATTAAAAATAACCGATTTAAAAAAATAATATGACACAGGTTGGATCATTACTGTAGTGTTGTGTTTTATTATATGAATTAGTTTTTTTGGCGATGCCAGCATCCTTTAAAAGCCTAGTGTTACATTATAAAAAAAAGTATTTTATTTTTCAAGAGTTGATCATCCTCCTGCCCTTATCCCACTCTAGATGGGGTCGTAACACCATGTTATAAACATGTTGTGACTTGATTTGGCTAGGTTTTTTACTTAGGCCGCCTGCCTGAAGTCAACTTACCTTAGTCGGCTTTTGTGACACCTCGGTAAGAAAAAGAGGAAGCCTATTCTGCTTAGCCAGATAATACATGGCGGGTTAACTTACTTTAGTCGCCTTATACGACTTTTGGTAAGAATGAGTCTATTCTACTCAGTCTATACACTACACTGCTTATTTTCTATACTAAAATAATTGCAATATATATCCAAATTAAAAAAGGATTTTAATTGATTGCTGCTTCAAATACGCTGACGATGCTTCGGTTACGGTATGAAACAATTGTTGAGATTGTGGTGGTGAATGTGTTGTGTATTGTTGTGTTATCGGTATCGGGTAGTGCATGAGTTTTACAAATTCTGCATGTATTAGGTATGAGAACGAACAGTACACTCTACATTTAGCTTTACATAAATTTTCTTTATCGCGGATTATAGCAAAATAATATTCTCATTAGTTTAGTTGACGTTTGGTTGAGGTTGGTTGAGGCGGCGTTTGGAGGAGGCCATTACTATGAGAATAATTTTCCCAATAAGTATACCTCTAATATAAATAAAAAACAAAATTCAATTGCTGTTTCTGTTATCCTTATAAATAAGGTTAATCGAATGTTTTCATGTATTAAGTTGATTGTTTCTCTTTGCTATTTGCTTCTTTGGCTGAATAAGATTTTCTTGTAAAAAGGTTAACAATATGTTATATTTAATTTTAATATTGTGTTAGGAAAATTGTATTACATTTTCTTGAAAAAAGGTTTTAATATGTTATATTTAATTTTGATGTTGTATTTGGGAAAAAATGTAAAGTATAAGTAAGTATCGGCCTGTTACTATCCCACTGCTGGGCATAGGCCTCTTCTCTCCGTTTTTTTTTTTGGAGAGAAGGATTGGAGCTAAGACCTACCACGCTGCTCCAATGCGGATTGGTAGGTTACACATATCTCCAGATTTCTCTAGAGATGTGCAGGTTTCCTCACGATGTTTTCCTTCACCGAAAAGCGTGTGATAAATTGCAATTATCAATTAGACACATAAGTTTTACTAGAAAACTCATTGGTGCCTGCCCAGGGTTTGAACCCTAGACCTCCTCGAAAGAGGCGCACGGTGTTACCGCTGGGCTACCACAGCTTAATTAACACAGCACACACATTAACACAGGAAAAAATGTACTAGAGATTATTTGTTGTGGGTGAGTTTGTTTGTATCGAATATAATTTAAGTTAACGCTAAGGTAATTTACGGTAAAGCAAAGGGAGTAATGACACTTCATTATTTTTCATTTTTTCTGCCCTTATCCCTCTTCAATTGGTGTCGACACAACATGTTTAAAACATGTTGTTACATGTTTTGGCTAGTTAATTCACGACCGGCCGCCTGCCTGACGTAAACTTACCTTAATCGTTCACCTACACATTACACTTCGGTAAGACATGACGATGGTCTATTTTACTCAGTCAAATACAACACGGCGGGTCAACTTACCTTATTCGCCTTTTACAATACCTCGGTAAGAAATGAGGGTGATCTATTCTACTCTGCCGTATGCCACACGGCGGGGAGTATTAATATCACGTATAGTTGTTTAAAACAACTCGGTAAATTAGATAGTTAAGTAAGCATGAGTTTCAAGTATCCAGAGTGGAAAATTGCTTGAACAAGTTTACACATATTCCGCTTCGTAGAACGTGAACTATTAATCTGCATTATGTTATAGGTAAATTTAAAATAAAGCGATAAAACATAAGCCAAATACAACACCCTGCCCTTATACCACTCTAAGTGGAGTAACTACATGTTACAAACATGTTGTCACATAATTTGGCTACGTATTCGACCGACCGCCTGCCTGACGTCACCTTACCTTAGTCGTATATTACGACACCTCCGTAAAAAATGAGGGTGGTCCTTTCTACTCAACCGGATACCACACGGTGGGTCAACTTACCTTCGGCGCCTTTTAAGAATTTTTCTATTAAACACAAATTACTTTTATTTTATACCTCTTACAACGAAAGAAAAGAATGGAAAGATTCAATTCGTAATATAGTATTTTGATAACCATAAAAATGGTTAAAGTGGGTTTACTTTAAAAGCTAGACATATGCCATATATATTTAATATATATATTTAATAACATATTTAATTTTGCCGTTTTTGTAATATTTTCTATTACTGCTCTTCTCTTATTCTTTTTAGCGTGATGTTATGTAGCCTATCTTCCTAGATTAATGGAGTATCTCACATTCAAAAAATTTTTCAAATCGATCAAGTATTTCCTGAGATTAGCACGTTCAATCAATCAAACAAATAAACTCTTCTTATATGTATGGATTTTTAAATTTGGATGTATTGGATTTAAAAACATTTCTAAAAAGTCGTCAGTACCTTTTCCTAGTTTAGGGCTTGTCTCACAAGTTACCAATAAACTGTCAGTTAGCCTATCCGGAACATATCTGCCACATATGTAAGGACCTAATATTTAAAGTGTTAGGCATGGATTAATATATTGCACGTTTAGCACTAAAGTGACCGATTTGAAAATAATTGAGTTAGATACATTGTAATACCTCATTCGATGCCATCTATGACCTCATGTTACAAACTATAAAAAACTCGTGTTTCCTTGCTTTCTAAGTTATGGATCTCTTTAACACTGACGATTTTGTTGTAGACGCTATAGTACGCTTTTTTGCAATTTGCCACAAAACAATTTCTTTGAATTCGGTCACTTTAATGCTAAACTTGCGATAGATTATGTTTACTATACTAAGGGCCTATTTCACAAGCTACCAATAAAAAAGTTGGCTTATTCGGAACATATGTTACAGATATCTCGGAGTTTTGCGTTTCTCAGGTTTCTGCTAGGCTAACTCAGCACTTAAAGTTACTAATAAGTTAACAGGTAGATCATGTGGCTGTTAATTTGTTTATCTGCTGGATAGCAAATACATTTATCCAAATGGCCGCGATTTTATTTTTTTATAAATTTCACTTTGTCTCTTTTTATAGACATTTATCTGCTACTTAGTTTATTTGTCGATTAACTATCCGAAACTTTATAAGTTATTTCTGAAACAGGCCCTTAGTCTCTTCAATTTAAGTTTTCTAACTTTACTATACGAGATATACGTTTCAGCTTTTTGTCGACTAGGCGAAGTATTGGAATTCCCATTAGGACGTTGCTAAACGCTCTCCGGCCATTAAAAGCGCTCAAGAAATTCGGTTCATTCGAGAAATTCGGTTTAGCCGAAATTGTTGAGAAGTTATCACGTTAGGGCATCAATTATTCCCAGGGGATGTAGCACTAAGAGAAAGTCCACTTCTTATCACACTCGTAATAAATTCTTTATTTCTTAAATTATATTTCTTTTTCGCACAAATAATCAGCTTAGCGATTCAGCGCGGAAACACTGCCAGCATTTTTGAGACCATTCCACATGGGCATGATTTGTATAGTCGTGACTTGTAAGTAATTTAACAGAGACATAACTTGCACATAAAAAAAAATAGATAAAATAATTTTCTCACTTATTTCTATGAGAAATGAATCAGAGAGAGTCCATTTCTTATCACACTCATAATAAAAATAATTTTATTTTTAAAAATTAAGAAAAAATAATCGTCTCACTAAAGTGCCTAGAGGGAGGCCTAATAAGAGATGGTTGGATTGTGTGAAGTATGACATGGATATAAAAGGAGTGACGCCAGTCTTGAGTTGACGAATGATAGGAAAGAATGGAAGAGAAAAACACGTTGTACTGACCCCACTTAGAGTGGGATAAGGACAGGAAGATATATAATTTTCTTACTAAATTCTTTCTTTTTTGTCATGGTGGGAAAAATAGATAGATAGGGCAAAGTAGTTAAATAGTTCTATCTATTATTATAGTTAATTGCATCGTCAAAACGAATATCGATTTAGAGAAATGGGAATATCGATTAATGTTCTACGCTAGAGCTTACTAACGTCGGGCCCACGCCCAACAAGGGGCAATTTGATTGTCAAGGAAGGCGGGGCGATTTGAAAACGAACTCGACATGAGTGTGATCACACTCATGTCGAGTTTGTTTTCAATAGGTGCATGAGTTTTTACGAATGGTGCATGTATAAGTTATGAGAAAGGAATACTTATCATTTAAGTTTTTTAAGTTAACATTAAAATTGTTATATATTTAAGTTGTGTCCGCCGTGTGGTATCCGGCTGAGTAGAATTGACCAACCTCATTTCTTACCGAGGTGTCGTAAAAGGCGATTAAGGTAAGTTGACCCACCGTGTGGTATCCGGTTTAGTAGAATAGACCACCCTCTTTCTTACCGAGGTGTCGTAAAATACGACAGAGGTAAGTTGACGTCAGGCAGGCGGCCGGTCGTAAAAACGCAGCCAAATCATAAAACAACATGTTTATAACACGTTGTGCCGACCCCACTTAGAGTGGGATAAGGGCAGGAGGATGATGATATTTAAGTTGTGTATACATAGGGGGGCACAAGAATTTTAGAAAGACTTAGGTAGCGCATGCCACAAATAAGGTTTGCAGATAATGCTCTACGAGCTCTACTATCAAACAAACAAACAAAACTCTTCAGCTTTATATATTAATATAGATAGATTTATTTACAACATCTCTATTTATGCTCTATTTATCGGTTGAGACAATTATCATAATCAATGGGATTGGGTCTATTTAGGTTATACGGAATAGTCCATTTCCGTTACTATAATGCGATACGTAGCACTATTAATTATAACGTAGCGCCTACGAGGCTACATCAAAGGCTACAGATTACCGAACGCTACGCAAATCAAACTCTCGCTTAGAAATTGAGTGCTTAGTAGTATAGTAAACATAATCTATCGCACGCTTAGTATTAAAATGACTGAATGAAAAGAAATTGTTTTGTGGCAAATTGCTATAAAGAGTACTGTAATATCTATAGCAAAGAGGGAAGGAAGAAAATAAGCAAGGAAACACGAGATTTTTTATAGTTTTCTCAACATCAAGTATCCAGTAAATTTTTGACAGTGGAAGTGAATGACATGTTTTTGTATCAGTCACTTATAGGTGAATTATATGGTGATTAAACACGATATGAAACCGATCAATTTAGCCTTACCATCAATATGACATTGTATGCAAGTTGAATGACTGTTTCATCATCATTCAGAGATCACCGTGAAATATTAAGTAAAAGACAAATGATATATTTGAAATAATAGAATAAGTTGTGATAGCCCACAGAGATAATCTGAGACCTTTACCAGAAGGTTTACGGGGGAAAATTTCGGAAAAAGTATAATTAATAGCTTAGTTAAGTTACAAAAATATTTTTTGAGAAAAATGGGATGTCTGACGCGGCATTTGTGGGGCTTTCAAATTTGACATTTGTAACACGTACGCCCTACGCAAATTCGCAAACCCAAATCGTTTTAACCTTTTTTAAATCCTACACGACACTAACCAAAGCCCAGATTGAACCGTTGGTTTTGCTAAATTGAGGTTCCTTGTACCGCTTGCGATTTCTATAAATCTATTACGAACTTGTGGTTGAAACACTTTCTTCATATTGTTGTTTTTCCAAACCTGCACCGTTCATCCGAATTGGAAAATTCCATATACAATATTGGAGACTAGATGCCAATTGAAAGCCGCCCTTTTACTTTGACTTTAAATAAAGTAAAGTAACGGCATATTACTATCACACTGCTGGTCATAGGTCTCCATTCTCAGTTTCTGGAGAGAAGGATTTGAGGTACACTGTCCCAAAGCGGAATGGTAGATTATACATGATATTTTACACATATCCTCATAATTTTTCTAGATATATGAAATTTCCCTAATGATGTTTTGTTTCACCGAAAAGATTGTGATAAGTTGTCAAATAAGACACATTATTTTTAAAAGATAAACTAATTGGTGCCTACCCGGGGTTTGAACTCGTGACCCGCTTAAAAAAGTCGCATGGTCTTACCCCTGGGCTATTACAGCTTATTTTTGCTTATAAAGACTTTAGATAGAATAAACATCATTGTATCCAATAAAAAGAAAATAAAATTTTGAATTATATACCAACAAAATTAAGTACCCATCATCCTCTTGCCGTTATCCCACTCTAAGCGGGATTGGCACAACATGTTATAAACATGCTGTCACATGATTTGGCTACATACTTTACGACCGGCTGCCTGCCTGACGTCATCTTACCTTAGTCATATATATACGACACCTCTGTAAGAAAAAGGGTGCTCCATTCTACTCAACCGGATACCACACGGCTGGTCCACTTACCTTAGTCGCCTTTTACGACACCTTGGTAAGAAACGAGGATGATTTATTGTACTCAGCCGGATACCATACGGCTTCGTTTATGTTCTAAATTTAAATTAAATATAATAATTTTTTAGCCGCAAACACTAGTACTACTTCCTGCTAATAATATATATATATATAATAATATATAATGCCTAACGTAAACTTACCTTAGTAGTATTTTACGACACCTTGTTAAGAACAAGGGTGGTCTATTCTACTCAACCGAATACCAAGCGAGTCAACTTACCTTAAAAGTGGTATTTTGGCCTTTACTTAACTTTACCTAACGGAATAAGTAAGTAAGCTTTACTTTATAATTCCCAAACGACTTGCAATAACCTTGGTATGTGTTTAAAAATCCAAGGTCATTTTTTACTGGGAGTAATTTTTCAAAGTAACCTTAGACAAATGAAACCATAAAAGAGATGGAAATTTTTTGTTGGAAATCTCTTGTGTAAAATAATTTATGATTTATATTATTCTGAAGTAAACTTTATATTTGAAGGTCACAACGGACGACCCCAGTTTTGCTAGTATATCGTAGTAGTAGTGTTTTATAATAGCGTAGACAGCAACATTTTTAATTAGTGTTTTAATTTATTGTTGCTAGCAACACTTCATAATTTCCTCTCATCCAGGAGTATAAAAGTGTTCAGATCAAGAACAGACACCTCTTTTACTATTGTAGATCTAAAAACATACTACAAAAAGTCCGCGACAGCATCTCGCTATATCTCACGGTTTACTCACAATAACTTTATCATCATCCACCTGGCCATATCCCACTCTAAGTGGGGTCGGCACAATATGCTATAAACATGTTGTCACATGATTTGTCTACGTATTTAACGACCGGCCGCCTGCCTGACGTCATCTTAGCTTAGTCATATTCTACGACACCTCTGTAAGAAAAAGGGTGCTCCATTCTACTCAACCGGATACCACACGGCTGGTCCACTTACCTTAGTCACCTTTTACGACACCTTGGTAAGAAATGAGGATGGTCTATTCTGCTCAACCGGATACCACTGATATTATGAATGCGAAAGTTTGTAAGTATGGATGTATGTTTGTCACCCTTTCACCGCGTATCCGCTGATCCAATATCGATGAAATTTAGCACAATTATTACATGATACACCGAAATAACATAAAGGCTACACAAATCCTGTTAATTCTACAGGAATAGGATGACATTGAAAAGCGCCATCTATTATCAACCTATCACACAACAGTCCACGTGAACAAAGTTGCGGGTAAAAGCTAGTTACTATATAAACTAGCAAATTTGATTCAATCAACGCTCACTGTGGCTCGGTAAAACAGAACTTGTTTTGCTGTACAAAGTTGTTCCAATCAAGACTGTTTCTAGCCAGAGACGATAAACTTGTTACAGATTGTTTGTTTGCGAAACATTTCATACAAACAGTACAATATGACAAATTTAATAATCGTGGCAGATTTGCGTAGAAATTTAGGTTTACTATTCTATACTGTAATTCGTTTTTGACGTGACAACGTCTTTAATTAGGTTGCGGCTTGGAGTCACTCATGAAAAAGTGTAACCCCCGCTCACGTCTGTTACGATGAGTCACCGAACGAAAGAGAGGCCCGCCGGACTGGCGAATGCCTTGCGTCTCTCTCCCACTCAAACATGATTGGTCCGCCGCACGCGCAGCACTAGAGAATTGATTAGTGCATTCAATTCCTTGTTCCTATTGTGCAACTTAATAATATTCATATATTCTACTGAGAAAAAGACGTTGTCACGTAAAATCTTTGCCCGTAAAACCGACTTTACAGGCAACCGTTGTTTTTTTATCTAATAAGTATCTACGATTAATCACAATAAGTACTTACTAGATTAGAATAGAGCATTCTCATTTCTTAATGAGGTGTCGTAAAAGAAGATTAAGGCAAGTCTACTCGCCGTGTGGTATCCGGCTGAGTAGAATAGACCACTCTCTTGCTTACCGAGGTGTCGTAAAGGGCGACTAAGGTAAGAGCCATCGTGCGGTATCCGGCTGAGTGGAATAGACCACCCTCTTTCTTACCGAGGTGTAAAAGACGACTAAGATAACTTAACTCGCCGTGTGGTATTCGGCTGAGTAGAATACACCAACCTTTTTCTTACTGGTGTGTCGTAAAAGGCGACTATGGTAACTTGACAAGCTGTGTGGTATCCGGCTGAGTAGAATATACAACCCTCATTTGTTACAGAGGTGTCGTAAATGGCGACTAAGGTAAGTTGATTCATCGTGCGGTATCCGGCTGAGTAGAATAGACTACTCTCATTTCTTACCGAGGTGTAAAAGGCGACTAAGATAAGTTAACTCGCCGTGTGGTATCTGGCTGAGTAGAATTCTCCACCTTCATTTCTTACCGAGCTGTCGTAAACGGCGACTAAGGTAAGAAGAGCCATCGTGCGATATCCGTCTGAGTGGGATAGACCACCCTCTTTCTTACCGTGGTGTCGTAAAAGGCGACTAAGGTAAGTTGACAAGCTGTGTGGTATCCGGCTGAGTAGAATAGACCACCCTCATTTCTTGCCGAGCTGTCGTAAAAGGAGACTGCGGTAAGTTGACTAGCCGAGCGGTATCCGGTTGAATAGATTCGACCTACCTCATTTTTTTACTGAGGTGTCGTAAAAGGCGATTAAGATTAGTTGACATCAGATAGGCGGCTGGTCGTAAAATAATTAGCCAAAACATGTAACAACATGTTTAAACTTGAAGCGGCCCAACTTGGAGTAGGATTAAGCCTGCCTTTATCCCTGACTTTATAGAATGTTGATATATTACAAAACTTGAAAAAAGATATGAGAAATTACATGTCCATATTTTGATGGTTACTTTGCAATCAACTTTAATTGAATGAATAAGTTACTAAAAAACGTTATATAAACAGTTTATATAAGGCGCTGTATAACCAAATGTTAATATATCGTCCTATCCGAAGAATAAAGTCACTTGTCTCATGTATAAGCATTGGAAATGCGACTTTTCTCTTCGTATGGATAGGGCGGTATATACCTTTTATTTATGAAAAGGTACGAAACCAAACAGTAGTATCTAGAAT
Organism: Morpho achilles; assembly: GCA_947086495.1. Lineage (NCBI taxonomy): Eukaryota > Metazoa > Arthropoda > Insecta > Lepidoptera > Nymphalidae > Morpho > Morpho achilles. Next base: position 13,846,774 of record CAMTZB010000013.1, read on the forward strand.
CAAACGCGACAAACTCTGATAAAAACCTCTTTTTATAATAACTCTTTGTAAGTTTTCTCGTTACGGCTCTTTAGAAATGTTACTAACAGGTAACTACGACCACTGGTATTTTTAAGACCTTAAGTTTATTTAAGGTAGACTTAAGTTTACGTAAGAAAGATAAGGTTTTGGTGATTGTCCCTGAAAGAAAAGGCTCTAATATATAATGGGGCTTTTAACGCTTATAGTATACTAGATTTTAGCCGCGACTTCGTTCGCGTGGACTGTTGTCGTGTAGGTCGATAATAGATGGCGTTTTTCAATGTCATCCTATTCCTGTAGAATTAACTACATTTCTAAAGCCTATATATTGTTCCAGTGAACAAAGAATAATTGTGACAAATTTTATCAATATTGGTTCAGCGGATTCGCCGTAAAAGAGTAACAAAAGTACATCAAGAATCATAAACTTTCGCATTTATAATATTAGTAGGCTTTTTTTCATAGAATAGACCTCATTTCTTAACAAGGTGTCGTAAAAGGCGACTAAGGTAAGCTGACGTCAGGCAGGTGGGCAACCAGAAATACCATGTCACGTTGTGCAGATCCCACTTAAAGTGTGATAAGGGCAGGCGAATGATGATGATTATATTTTTCCCATAATTAAGGGAACGATTTTAATACTGTGAACACGAGTTTTAGCTAAAATAGTTAAATTTCAAAAGCGGTGTAAATGAAAATGTTGTATGTGTTGAATTTAAAATTGTTTAAGTTGCTTACGTACTTAATTAATGAAAGTGAATAACTCTAGTTGTTTAAAGTTAACTCTTGGGAAATTAAAGTTAACTTGATCTTAGCGGTAACGAAGGACGATCGTTAGCGATGTTTCCAATGTTTGTATTTTAAGTGTTTGATGTATCTTTGAAGAATATAATAGACCAAACTAGAAATAATACGACTTTAAGAAAGTTTCCATTTTTTATATGTGATCCGTAAACTAAAATAAATAATTTATTTTTTAACTCATGCAGCTGAAGCTGTGATACCCCAGCGGTGAGACCGTGCGACTCTCTAGGAGTCTTGAAAGTTGCACGGTGAGTTTTTTTGTTAATACTCGTGTATCAAATTGATAATTTCAATTTGTTACACGTTTTTCGGTGAAGGAAATCATCGTGTGGAAACCTGCATATCGCTAGAGAATTCTAGGGATATGTATAACCTACACGCATTGGAGCAGCGTGGTAGGTTAGCTCCAATTCTTTGCTCCAAAAGTGGACAGAGGAGGCCTTGGTTCACAGTGGGATAGGAACAGGCCGTTACTTAACTCATGATCTACCTATATATGAAGTCTAAAAAAATTAAAGTCAAAAGTTAAAAGTAAAAAATAAAAAAAAAGTCTAAAAAGTCTTTTTATGGAACTTGAGGTCTTTTATCATATTTTTTTTCCACAATTGACGACATGTAATCTGCAAAGAAAATTTTTGTCCATTATCAATTTAATACCAGAGTAATAACCTCATATCGAGTTTTTATTGTGCTCATGGAAGTGTCATTCTGTTAAATAGCTTCGCAAAAGTATTCTTCCTGTTCGAGAAGTTTGATATTAAAATTTACTATTAATTTCCGCTTTGCCATATGGATAATACATAACTATTTATCATTGCGGTTTAATAAAATTCAGATTCGAAGAATTTGCGAAAATGTTTTTTACTATTTTAATTTAGGACTCAAAAAAAACTTAATTACTACATATTATAAAACAAAGTCCATATATCCCTATGTACGCATAAAACTTTAAAACTACGCAACTGATTTTGATGCGGTTTTTTTAACAGATAGAGTGATTCCAGAGGAAGGTTTGTACGTATAATAACATTCAATACGGAGTAGAAAAATACTTTAATTTTTGAGGTTTCTGTAAATAATTACATTTTTTTCCGCTTACATTGCAAACGCAGGCTAAACCCTACGAGATTTATCAAAATAAATTACTAAGTATTTGTACATCTTGAAAAGGTCTACAGAAAAATCCGCGATGGTATATGTGGATAACCCACTATAGCATTTTTTGTCATTTACTTTTTACGAAAAATAATGCCATATTTTTAAAGCAATTTTTATACAATACAGCATTTATCCTTATCCAATTAAGTACCTTAAATAAATAGTTGATTTAATATAGATCTATATGGCCGTTTACAGCATGTAATTTAAGTGAACATTTTCGGAGATATTACAGATTTAAAATGCCGTGAGGACGCCGCGCTTCGCCCTATAACACTTCGACTTTAGCAGCTATGTCCCTCTTTCAAGAGTTTGTTTAAAGACATTCTGTAATTAATTGTAAAAATAAAATACATAGGGAAAATGTAAAAGTAAATAAGTAAAAATGTACTATATGAATTTAGATATTCCAAAGAAAGCAGGAAATCTTCTTGGTATAGAGAAAGGAAATTGTTTTTCTCCAAATTTAACGCGTGCGGGCCACGGGCAGTAATGAATAAATCAAAACTACTCGATCGATTTTAACCATTTTTTTTACACTGACTGATATGGGATATATATTTTATACCCGTGTGAAGCAGGGGCAGGCCGCTAGTTAAAAATTAAAATAATCTTTTTTCACATAAGCTTTCTCAACCACTTTTGAATTGTCAAGGATCAATATGATTAATGAAAGACTGGTTCGAAATGTTGCTCTTACCGAGAATCAACAAGAAACTCAGCGGTTAATCTTTTAAACATTTTCAATTTACATTATTAAACCGCAGTCTTGTATGAAGCTGAAAGGGATTTAAAATTCAAGCATTTATAACTTTCATTACATGAAAGTATATAATCAAAAAGAAGTGTAAACTTCCCTAGGAAACGCGCTCTGAAATACTCATTTTGTGTCATTTTTTTTAAAGTATTAGAACTAAATCTTTAATATTTGAATGAGTTAATCTTGTATCTATATTTATATAAATATATTTTCTGAATCTCGTGAAACGGCTCCAATGATTTACCTGAAATTCAGCATGTAGGGGGTTTTGTGGGAGAGAAATCGATTTAGTAAGATTTTATTAAAAAAAAATAGTTTTATGCCTGTTTTTGAGCACTAAAAAAATTTAGTAAATGTAGAATTGAAAGCAAAGGATTTTTTAAAATGTTTTTTTTTTTAATGTTCACAACCCGCGTTCGAATCCGACATTTCAACGGCGCTTCTTTCTTTTTTTGATTTTTTTTCAAATATAATTTTTTTATAAATTTTAAAAAATTGCTCGGTCACTGGCAATTTATAAAAAAAATGCGTCATTTTCAGTTTTGATAATTATAAATACTAAATAACTTCGATTCAATCGATATTCTTGCAGTATGGTGGGTCTGAGCTCTAATCTTTCTTTCGAAAGGAAACAGATGTTCTTAGTCCAGAAGTGGGATAGCAACAGTAGTATTTTTTTTCTTTGTTATGCAAAACAGTTCTTTTAAGTAAGAAAAGTATTAGAACGGTTTAACTAATGCTTTTTACCTAACAATAATGTAAACATGTTTTTCTTTAATCGGCTCATTTTAAAAGGAGGCTTTACGTTTGAATTATTAAAGATGGAACCATTTTTGATGTTATTCTCGGTAGTATCCGTTAAAAACAGGTTTGGAAAGGGATAAATTGCTAAATACAATGTTTTTATAAAAGCCTTTGAAATGTTATCGTTAGATTCATAAGCAAAAGACTTTTCGGTTGTTTTGGCCATTATTTTAGTGTATGGATTCTATTTTATCGACAATATGCTACTACTATTTTAAATTGATGTAGTAAACAAAAAGTACAATTTACTAAACATAAAGAGCTAATTACTACAAAATTATTTAGAAAGTAGATTTTTTTTCATCCTTTTTAGCTATATAACTGTGAGTGTGTGGATGAATACCATATATATCCTCCTGCCTTTATCCCACTCTAAGTGGGGTCGGCACAACATGTTATAAACATGTTGCTGCGTTTTTGCGACCGGCCGCCTGCCTGACGTCAACTTACTGTAGTCGTATTTGACAACACCTCGGTAAGTAAGAGGGTGGTCTATTCTACTAAACCGCATACCACACGGTGGGTCAACTTACCTTAGTCGTCTTTTACGACACCTCGGTAAGAAATGTCATGTCATGTCATGCCATAAGTTTAGCTCCATAGTTTTGTTGATTTCGTCATTTATTTGGAATTTATTTAAGAACTAAATTAGTAATTTTATTGGAATCTTCTGTTTTGATTTCTGTGGTGAGAAATTATTTGCCTGTCAAATGTTTTCATTGATTAAAGAGCTAATAGTCCAAGGCCGCTTCGCTGGGCTTAATTTAAGGATATTAATAATTAAATAAAGATAATGCTTTGATCTCCACCAAACTTGACAGGATCATACGCTGAGTCATTGTAAATATTGTCTGATAATTTAATTAAAATCGATGCAGCCGTTTCGGAGTCTACAAAGGACATACATACAACCATTCATTTTAATATAAAATAAAAAGATAAGTTAGTATCGTTATTTGTATATGGTAATATTTAACATATGTGTATCGCAAAAGCATTTTAAAAAGGAAATAGATTTTGGCGCAACAGCTTGCGTAATATCCACTTAATATTTCGTATTCTAGAAATGATTGTCTTGTTTTTTAAATTCTTATTCCTAAAATTATTCTAAAACGTACAATTGTAGTTTCCTTCTTAGCAATTCTTCGAAAATATTTCTACGAAATATGTAAATTCGTGCGTCGTTTTCTGAAGGGACAAAGGCTTTGTTATACTAATAATTCGACGTACTTCCGTTTGAACAACATTTGAACAAAAAAAATCTCTGGTATCGAGACCAGTAAGCTTTTAAGTTGATTGCTATTTTATGTAAGATAAAAATTTTCTTACATAAAAGTATATATATATAAGTGTAGCAGCTGTTTTAACCACGATTTGGATAACAACGATATCAAATCAAATCAAAATAATCTTAATTCAAATAAGCTCTTTTAGGCACTTTTGAATCGTCAATGATCAATATGATTAATGAAGCTACAACTGATTCGGAATGTTGCTCTTACCGAGATGAACCAGAAAGAAACTCGGCGGTCAATCTTTTAAATATTTTAAATTTTATAAATATATATAGTTGTAAATACGAAACCTCGGTAAGAAATCAGGATAATCCATTTTGCTTAGCCGGATACCACACGGCGGGTCAACTTACCTTAGTCGCCTTTTACGACGACTCGGTAAGAAATCATGGTCCATTTTGCTTAGCCGGATACTACACGGCGGGTCGACTTACCTTAGTCGCCTTTTAGTACACCTCGCCAAGAAATGAGAGTGATCTGCTCAGCCGGATACCACACGGCGGGTCAATTAACTTTAGCCGCCTTTTACGACACCTCGGTAAGAAATGAGAGTGGTCTTTTCTATCCAGCCGGATACCACACGGCGGATCAACTTACTTTAGTCGCCTTTCACGACACCTCGGTAAGATAAGAGGGTGGTCTATTCTATTCAGCTGGATACGGGCTTAAGCTGTACTAACTAGTTAAGATATTTGAAGCCATGAAATATTTCTAGTATTAATTTAAAATCTGAAACTTAATCTTGTTAGATGGTTTTACTTTAATAGTGGGCTGAATAAAAGTAATTAATGAGTTTCATATTTAAAGTAACATAAGACACTATTTATCAACTGAAAACTTGACTGTAGTTTTAAACTATTTATATATTTTGGTTGAAGTAGTATTGTTTTTGAAATAAGCGTAATGAAAAAGTAATCATATTATTATATTTAAAAGTTTTGTAAAACCAATTCTGTTTCGTATGTTTTAAGTATATTTATAATAGAAAAAAATTGTTTTAAGTAATTATATGTTAGTAACTTTATTCGTCTACTTAGTAAGTAACGGCCTGTTACTATCCCACTGCTGGGCATAGGCCTCTTCTCTCCGTTATTTTTTGGAGAAAAGGATTAGGGCTAAGACCTACCACGCTGCTCCAATGCAGATTGGTAGGTTACACATATCCCCAGAATTCTCTAGAGATATGCAGGTTTCCTCACGAAAAGCGTGTGATAAATTGCAATTATCAATTAGACACATAAGTTTTACTAGAAAACTCATTGGTGCCTGCCCGGGGTTTGAACCCTAGACCTTCTCGAAAGAGGCGCACGGTGATACCGCTAGGCTACCACAGCTTTACGTGATTCGTCTTCTTTTATATAAATTTAAGTTAATTTTATATAAATTTAAATAATTACTTTTATCTAATTTGCGGTTTTTTTGTCACAAGTGTGTAAATATTTATCTTTGTCTATAGTTTTTCGTTTTTCTTTTTTTCTATATTACTCATAGTTCACTTCTTGTCCTTTTCCTTCTGTTACTCAAAGGTTAACTAGAAGAGATCCCTTTTAGGTGTATGTCCGCCTTTGTACATACGCTATTTTCCTGTTTTTTCTCTCCCTTTTAGGTATATGTCCTCCTATGTACATGTTCTATTCATTTCTCTTTTCTAACAATATGTTTATGCAATAAAGAAATAAATTAATTAAGCAAAACTTTTTTGGATAAACTTTATATAATAATTTGAAGAATGCAGTCATTAGAAGTTAACCCATGTGAAATGTAATTAGGAATTGCGCGCAAGCTGAAATCTTAATTGGGTCAAATTCCTTATAAATAGTAATTTTATTGTGGCCTTAAATATTACAAAATTTTCACATATAGAAGGTTAAATAGCTCTTAAACAAATCTTTGATTCAATGCGCTTAGTATGATTTTACACAAAAAGAATATAGAAAGATTTAAAAATAATTACTTACAAAGAAGTTTTTTGTCTGTTACTTGTAATCGCCAGCGGCTCCGCCCCCGTGGAAAGATTAAGACCGTAATATAGTCTTTTGATAACCATTAAAATGGTTAAAGTGGGTTAACCTTAAAAGCTAGACATATGCTGTCGCAGACTTTTATTTAGGACTTTTAGAGGGGAACAATTTTGTAATATATGATTTTTAATATCTATCACCGTTTACTTAGCGCTCGCAAGGAAAGTTTTAAATTTTGCCGCTTTCGCATCGATGCTCCTCTAATTTATAGGATTAGGCGTTACTTTGCGCAGGTCCATAATACAGAACCGATGAGAATAATAATTTGCGGATTATAGCAAAATTATATTCTTATTAGTTTTGATGCTCCTCTCCTATTCATCTTAGCGTGATATTATACAGCCTATAATCTTCCTCGATAAATGGAATATCTTACACTGAAAGAATTTTATAATCAGTCCAGTAGTTCCTGAGATTGGCGCGTTCAAACAATCAATCAATCAATCAAACTCTTCAGCTTTATATATTAGCATAGATTGTGTAGCACAACACGAAAAAACAACAATGCTATGAATTTTCATCTATTTTTACTTCGATTTATCTCGTATAGCTAAATTAATGCAGCCATGAGGAGCTGGCGGGTCTGTTGTTATAATTAACAATATCTGAAGAGAATAAAGAGCTTGGGTAGAGTCAGCAAATAAACAAAGATAAAACTTCAAAGTACGATCGTCGAGCGAACAATACAAAGGTAACCCCAGTAATTATTTCACAGATTCAGGTTCTCTGCACGATATACACTTTAATTATAGAGGACTAGCTTTTACCTGCAACTTCGTTCGCGTAGGCTTTTGTCGTGATATGTTGATAATAGATGGCGCTTTTCAATGTAATCTTATTACTGTAGAATTAACAAGGATTTCTATAGCCTATTAAAATTTACTAAACTGATTTTGGTATGGTTTTTAGTTAAAAGATACTCAACTCTTGAGGAAGGTTAAGGTTTATATTTCATTACAAAAGAACCCTCGCGGCGATGGGATTTGTGCAGATTTTTTTTGTCACGTATTTTTCTGAGCGAAGCCGCTAGCACATAAAAGATATAAAAAAATACAATAAAAAAAAGAAAGAAACCACTGTGTGTGGGAATCGAACCTAGGTTTCGAACCTTTTATGGTCCGCGCGTTATAATACTTACGCGCTGTCACAGCTTTGCATTTGACAGTTCAAATTATCTCTGTTTTTGGGCATTCAAAAAAAACTAAAATTTAAATTGATTTGAATTTTTGCCATTGACTTTCAAGTCAGCTTAGCTTATTCGGTGAACGGGCAGTCTCGAGAAATGAAAATACCTAGGATCGATCCCCTCACAAATTTTTTATTTTAAGTTTTTTATTTTGTAAAAAATTACCTAGCAAGGCACAACAACATACAAGATTAACTCGTTTAAATATTAAAGATAATAAAAAGTAATATGACTCAAACAACAGTCGTACATACTCTTTTAGGTAACATGTTTGATATTGCGACTTACTCGCATGAAGTTTTAGTATGCCTTAAGGCCGTTATTACCAAAGTTTTCCATACTTATTCCGTAAGTATTGTTAGACTTTGTGCTACATTCAATTTCATCGATTACAGAATAGATTCGTCTGCACCAATCCGCTAAAGTACATATAAACCGAGTCGGTAAATTGTAGAGCATGTGAATATATCGGAATTGAAATTGTTATGCAAACTGGTATAGCTGCAGAGTAATAGTTAAAGTAATAGGAGTATACGAAATGGGAAGTGTAAGCTTTCAATAATTTATTTGCTTCGATTCAGGTCTGATGAGATGTTTCGGTTGTATCGGGTTATTTTGTATATGTAATATAAAAGAGCTATACGTGGCATTTAAAAACAAAGTCTGGAATCACGCAGACGCTGCGAGAGAAGTTTTAGAAAATAAGTATTCTTACATTTTTAGCCATTTAATTTCTGTTGAATATACATAAAGATAAAAAGCTTGGCGATGTATATAATAGAAAGAGTAGGAAACGACATAAGCGGCTCCAGCTTTGCCTTGCAAAAGTACGTAAGTCATTTGTAAATAATATCAACATGTCATAATAAAATTCCGCAATCAATTTCAGCTTTGCCATTACAGCAGTTTAAAAACACTATTAATATAAGGATAATACAGAAAACCTACTGTACTATTGGGGATTAGTTAGATGATAAGAATGCGTGGACGTCGCCACTCTTCGACCCTGTACAAGACAGTAATAACTAAATGTAACTAGAAATATGAATTATATTTTTAAAAGAGCAACCGCCGAGTTTCTTGCTGGCCTTTCTCGGTAGGAACAACTTTCCAAACCAGCAGTAGAATGACGATACAACAGCACTTGTTTGCAAGTTTATTTGAATAAAGAATATTCTTAATCTCGGAAACGGCTTCAACGATTTTCCTGAAATTCAGCATGTAGGGGGTTTTGGGGGAGATAAATCGATCTAGCAAGGTTTTACGTAAAAAAATCTGTTTTTGGGCCTTAAAAATATTAAAATTTATATTGATTTAAATTAAACACTATTATTGCCATAAACTGTCAATTCAGCGTAGCTTATTCGGGGAACGGGCAGTCTCGAGAAATCTAAGTACCTGGGATTGATCCCCAACTACCTAATTATATATATTTTTTTAAGTTTTTAATTTTTTTGCAGTTAATAAAACTTTTTTTAATTTTGTAAAAATTACCGAGCAAGGTCAACCAGGTACTTTAACTTAATATGATCTTGGCAACCCCATCTAAAGTAACAATGTAGCATTGCTATTTATTGTTACGACGAACATGATTCTCTAAACGAGGTAGTTTTACACCTTGTTAATATTTTATAAGTATATTAAAAAAGATAATAGGTTATAGAAAACTTTGACTTTTGAATAAAAAGGAAAATATTATCCTCCTTTCCTCTTCCCATTCTAAGTGGGGTCGGCATAACATGTTATAAACATGTTGTCACATGATTTGGCCTCTTATTTTAGGACCGGCTTCCTGACGTCAGCTTACCTTAGTCGTATTTTACGGCAAATCGGTAAGAAATTAGGGTGGTCTATTCTACTCTACTCAGTCGGGTAGTACACAGCGGGTCGACTTACCTTAGTCTCCTTTTACGACACCTCGGTAAGATATGAGTGTGGTCTATTATACTCAGCCGGATACAACACGGCATATATAAAAATAAATAAAAAGGAAAATATATATTTTCTATTACCTATGTACATATGAGAAAAAGATCTCTTTACTCTTTAATCTTGCATCCACAATTTGGGTAAGCGTGGATGAAATTAAACATACTTGTATAAACACCGTAAATGACCGGTTTCCAAACAATATAAGCCAGAGCATCTAATAATCATATTAAGTCAACGTTAAAAACTTAGAACAACACAATATTAATTTACAATGTTAATTTTTCGTATCATAAGCACCAGCTTATATTATAAAAAATAATATAAGCTTATGATTTTAGTTTAATCTCAAGTCTTTATTAATCGGTTCCAGGAATATCTTGTTACAAGCCCTTTGATTAAAAATTCTAGAAATTCTCGGCGCATGCAAGTTTGTTAGACTTATTAATTCAATTTTAAAATTTTTTTAAATATAGAAAACGATCGTGCTAAAATCTGTACATGGTAAGAAATATTTTGGGATATAAACCTACCAATCAGTATTGACCAGCGTGGGGTTTGTATGCTGCATTACTTTCATTTCAAGAAGGGCAAAGTGATTTATTGCATTCCGGACTGTAATAGATTTAAATTTTTGTATTTAAATTTTAATGGTAATCATGGTTACACTTATAATCCAAAGAAAATATAAACAAAGTTCAAAGGTACCTAAAGCGTATGTTGTGAACAATTTAATAATGCATATGACATCAAAATGCTTTTCTGTTAAAATGTAAATCATATTAGTTCTGGGAATTTACGTACTTAAAGTATAATTTTATGTCAAATCTAATTTGAGTGAGGTATGAGTCAGCCATTAAAAATCATTTTCTACAAAAAACAGGCAATTTTTAAGACTCATATAGTCGTATTTACATAAACAAGTAGTTCATCATTATCAGCCCACTTTAGTCCACTGCTGGACATAGGCCTCTCCAATTCTTTGCCACTTAGCCCGATCCTGGGCTTTCTGCTCGCAACCACTGCCCGCTGCCTTACGCATATCGTCACTCCATCGAGTCTCAGGGTGTCCTACACTACGTTTCCCGATTCGCGGTCTCCACTCCAGAATACGTCTACCCCAACGGTCATCGGTTCTGCGACAGATATGGCCGGCCCATTGCCACTTCAGCTTGCTTATGCGCTGAGCTATGTCGGTGACCCTAGTTCTCTGACGGATTACTTCGTTGCGAATACGATCCCTCGGAAAAACCCCGAGCATAGCTCTTATAGCTCTTTCCATAACCCGCAGAGCGACTTGACCTGTGGACCGCCTTAACTGTTAGTGTCCACGTTTTGGCACCGTAAGTCATGACAGGTTGGACACACTAGTTGAATAAAGAAGTAGTTCCTATATGCGAATTGCAATTCAGAAATATTATTTAAAATTTATGACTGGCTTGTTGGCGCAGGTGGCAATGACTTTCAGTTCAGCTTGTCGCGGGTTCGTTTTCCGCCAAGGGCCAACATTTTCTAAAATACAATTTGTTGGTTTTTCGAGGCTGATTGTATTTATGTATTTAAGTAAGTATTATAATTTACTTACGTGTGGTATCCGGTTAATTAGAATAGACCACCTTTCTTAACGAGGTGTCGTTCAATTCTGTTTTCAATTTCAATTCTGACAAAGGCATAGGTATAATTGTAATAACAAACAAAAGTAGAAAGTTGTAATATCTCTTAACTCATTTAACTCAGTTGTCATGCGGGCCTATTAATAAATTTAAAATTTTGTAGACTTTTAATTGCTTCTAAAGTAGCCTCGGGTCTCATAATTTGAATATTCAAACAATAACTTATTTACTGAAATTATAAAAAAATTAGGTTAAAAACCCCTTTACTGACTGGTGCTTACTTCCACATTGGGTATCTATTTGTATTATCATTTAATATTTAGTTTAGTATTAAGTTAATCTTATTTATTTATTTACAACAAAAATGTACAAGTTATATCTATCTTAAATTACTTGCACGCTAGGACTATACAAATCATACCCACGTGGAATGGTCCCAAGAATGACAACGTTTCCGCGTTAAATCCCTTAACTGATTCTTTGCGCGAAAAAGGAGACAGCCCTTGTCACCCCTGAAGAGGAAATTAATCTTGTATTCATATAGAATATGAATTTCGGAAACGGCTCCAACCATTTTCATGAAACTTAGTATTAAGGTTTCGGGTGTGATAAATCGATCTAGCTAGGATTAATTAAAAAAAATTGTCTTTTTATCCCTATTTTCAAGCACTAAAAAACAAAAATAATTTCGCTGTCATTTGTAAAGTTGTCATAGTTCAGTTGGGAACGGGCGGACTTAAGAATTGATATTTTAATAAAATTTAAAATATGATTACTTACCTATTATGTCTATGCGGTTTTTGCGAAAAAGGTTTAAAACGTAGTACAGAATTAAGTAGCTATGATTACCCAGCGTTGAGACCGTGTGGCTCTCAAGAGACGATCATAGATTCATACCCCGGGCAGGCGTCACTGAGTTTTTATGTTAGAACTTATGTGTCTAATGGAGAATTTCAATTTATCATACGTTTTTCGGTAAAGGAAAACATCGTGAGGAATGCTGCATATATCTAGAGAGGTCTTTGGGACATAAGCCTACCAATCCGTATTGGAGCAGCATTGGTACTCTAACCCCTTCTCTTTTAAAAACGGACAAAGGAAGCTAAGTCCCAACAGTGGGATAGTAACAGGCCATTACTTTACTACTAGTTTGACAAATATGTAAAGTCGTATATGATTAGAACTTAGCTTTTTTTACCTTACTTTTATTGTTATATAAACATACGGGTAAAATCAAGATAAAATATTTTGTATAAGAGGCGACATTTTGGCAGAGTTTCATCCATCGTGGTCACAAACTGGTAGCCAATTTACAAAGGTAATTGATTACTCGATTTTAAGGCTATATGACCCGTATGTTGATATAATATTAAAAATAAAATATTTACGAGTGTATAATGAAGTAGAAAAGAAACTCTACCTTTTTGAAAACTTACAGAACAAATTCATAAGCTTCTGGCTTACTAGAGTAAAAGTTAACATTACTTCTCAAATTGGCAATAACGAAGTTTAATTTAACTATGTATTACAATTTTTGTATTCACATAATCGAAAATATATTATCAAATTTCGTGTTCTTTATTATACTCGCGCCTTACGTTAGACAAAAATAACAATGTAATTAAATTATGAGAGATATTTTTGAAAGAACAACTACCGAATTTCTTTGTAAAAGAATTTCCTATCAATTTTCCGAACCAGTGGTAAATTACTTGACGTTTTGAAAGTAATTTGTAAAAGTGAAAACGTAAACTAAATTGTACCTTGTGCCTGAATATAAATTAATCTTCAAATAATTATGTCTTATGTGAATCTATAATACGTAACACGCATTAATTTTTAATAATAAGGTTATTTTCAGTGCCATAATTAAGGATTACTTATGCCAAGTGGTATTTAGCTGAGTAGAATAGACCACCCTCTCTCTTACCGAGGTGTTGTAAAAGGCCACTAAGATAAGTTGAACTACCATGTGGTATCCGGCTGAGTAGAATAGACCGCCCTATTTCTTACCGAGGTGTCGTAAAGGGTCACTCACGTAAGTTGAAGGCACCTGCGGCTGGTCGTAAAATAATTAGCCAAAATATACAACAACATGTTTATAACATGTTGTGGCTTTTATATGACAAAGAAACCTTTGCTGCTATAACTCAACGATGCGCTGCAATGTTTTTGAGGTCTGACAACACAAAATTTTTAAATAGTATTCTTTTGGCATTGGCAATATCACATCTATCTTTAATATTTAAATGAGTTAATCTTGTATGTATATATGTTTGTATATTTTCGGTATCTCGGAAACGGCGCCAATGATTTTCCTGAAATTCAGCATGCAGCAGGTTTTGGGGGGGAAAAATCGGTGTAGCTAGGGTTTATTTAAAAAAAAATCCCTGTTTTTAGGTATTAAAAAAAAAACAAAAAATTTACATTGAATATAGAAAACACTATTTTTGCCTAAAACTGTAAAGTCAGCGTAGCTTATTCGGGGAACGGGTGCTCTCTAGAAATAGAAATACCTAGGATCAAGCTCCACCTATCCAATTATTTTTTTCGAAGATTTTTTTTTTTTTGTAAAAATTACCAACCAGGTACTAATAATTAAATTTCGATTATGTCATCGTGTGTCTAATATCTTGTGGACAATGACGCAGATAATCAAAATAACCCCGCGTTAGCGTGACACGGTTCAGTGAACTGTCATTGTGTAACGCCTTACCAGTGAATGCTGGTGTTAAGGCGACCTGACATGTGGATAATAGGTTCGGCACAAGAGGTATACATTAGATAATGTTAAGGGTGGATTGAAATAGGTAACATAATTTCGTTATTCACAATGTATAATAAGATCGCAGTCAAGAGGAAATTTGTCTGCTATCGGGGATGGCAGTAGTCTGATAGCATCTCTTTAGTTTTTTATACCGGATGTACTGACAACGCGATAATCACGTGACCGATAGAAAGGACGTTTGTGACTGCTATAAATGATCGAGCTTGACAAATTAGCGTTATGCTTGCTATTGAAATTTAAAAAATTAAAGTTGTTATTGTGGATTAACCATAAGAGATAGAAACATGCTGTATCATTTTTATAGATCTATATTTCTTTAGTAAATTATTGAACTATAACTATATTGGTTTACGCGGCGCACGCGAGGAAAGCTTCCAGCATGTTTTTTTACAACCGGTAACTAAAAGCTTTCGGAAGAATTGCACTAGCTTTTATTGAAGATCGTAGAAACATCTGATCAGTACATTTTGAGAAAATCGGTTCTGAATAAACTGATAGCTTTTGGGGACTTTTATAATATGTATCGATTCATACTGAAGGTTTGATTTAAAAGAAAATACTTGACAGTTGAGAGCTGTGATGGCCCAGCGGTGCGACCGTGTGAATCTCTAGAGACGATCACGAGTTCGAACCCGGGCAGACACCAATGAGTTTTTCTCTTAAAACTTATGTGTCTAATTGATAATTGCAATTTATCACACGCTTTTCGGTGAAGGAAAACATCGTGAGGAAACCTGCATATCTCTAGAGAATTCTGGAGGTATGTGCAACCTACCAATCCGCATTGGAGCAGCGTGGTAGGTCTTAGCTCCAATCCTTCTCTCCCAAAAACGGAGAGAAGAGGCCTATTCTCAGCAGTGGGATAGTAACAGGCCGTTACTTACTTACTTTTTTTACTTGACAGTTAAGGGCGCCCTAATACAATTAGGCATGCAGAAAGATTTCTTTCATAGCTGTTAAAAAATTTCTCTATCTACTGAGATTTATTTTCTAAAATCTAATTTTAGATAAGAGGCAGTGAAGTAACACCCTGTTAATGGGCGACATCCGAGTGAAGGTTTCCTCTTTCATTAAATAGCTTACGTCATACTAATTCAATAAGCTTTTGTCAATTTTACATATCTAAATGTGTCTTACTTGATTTTTTTCATCGGCTATTGTTATTTTTCCTTTGTTTTTATTGTGTTACTAGCTTTTACCCGCGACTTCATTCGCGTGAATTGTTGTCGCGTGATTGGTTGATATTAGATGGCGCTTTTTAGTATCATCCTATTCCTGTAGAGTTAACAGGATTTCTATAGCCTATATGATATTCCGGTGTATAAGGAGTAATTGTGCCAAATTTCATCGATATTGGTTCAGCGTATTTGCCGTGAAAGAATAAAATACATACATCCATTCTCACAAACTTTCGCATTTATAATATAAGTTAGATAAATACTAGCTACTCGCAAATAAGTTTGCGTACTCTTTAGTGTTGAGGTAAATAGTACCCTGTGGCCTTTTATAGCCAAATATTGGTATACACCAATCTCATTGGTAGGTACGGGCGAGTACCGAAGTATCATTAAGAGTTTGAAATGTTATAAATATAAATATAAATATATGGGACACTTACACACACGGTCGTCCGTCCCCAAAGTAAGTAACTTAATACTTGTGTTATGGGTGACAGACAACTGGTGAATATATACATTTATAATTGTTAAATACATACTTAAATACAAATATACACCCAGGCTCAAAGACCAACAAATTCATTTATAGAAAATGTTGGCCCTCGGCGGGAATCGAACCCGCGACCCGCGGAGCTAAAGGCAGGGTCACTACCCACTGCTCCAACGAGCCAGTCTGATGAAAGTAGATCTTCAAAGTTAGTTAGCGTCGGAGACGTCGTTTCATGACGACTTATCTACCGGCTTAGGGTGACCTGTAGTAGATTATATGGCTGATTATATGGCTGTCATTAGACTTCACATCGTTGGGAGTGACATTGTGAGATAGTTTATATATAGTAAATGTATAGAAAGCGGCTATAGTCATGTCTTATTTTATCGGGTTTTTTTATTGTCAGGAGAACCCATTATGCGTCATCACTACCCGACGGGGACGGGCGGTGGGTATGTCGGACTCGCACCGACTAAAAACCTGAAAGTGCTACACCACGCTGCTGTTAGCGGTGACAGGGTACCTATAAAACATTGCCCACATCCCCGCCAGCAGAAACTCGAGCCCGTCCGCTGCACTTATTCATGAGCTCTTTACAAGACGTTATCGCGGCGGGAACTTAAGAAGAATAAGACATGAGTATACCCGTATTCTATATATTAACTACAAGTATTACTCACGAACGTTCAAATTTAATCATTTACATATATAATTTACTAGCTAGATAAGATAGATAAGAATTAGGCGTTACTTTGCGGAGATCCATAATACAAAAGTAATAATAAAATTATGAAGTAAAATAGAAAATATATATAATGCTAAATGTAAGTGCGGTATGATAACCGGTATCAGGTATGATAACCGATTGTCCACTTACATTTAGCATTATATATATTTTCTATTTTACTTCATCGCGGATTATAGCAAAATAATTTTATTATTACTTTTGTATTTACATATATGTCAGTAGTATGGATATGTGGGGTAAGCAAACGTATTATTTTTCAAAGCGTACGAAATATATTTCAAGCTTTTCTGAACGAAGTAAATAGGAAAAGAAATAGGTAGTAAGGTTACGTCCTAAATATTATATATCGTCTCTGAAGATGAAATGGGTCAAGCGTCTTTAGGCCTAGCTCTTTTCTTTTGTGGCGTCGTAGGAGAAAAAAAGCTAAATGAGTCGAAAGTGGCAAATTACCGGAGATGAGGGCGATATTCTGCTTATATCTCAAGAGTGATCGTCGGTTTTATTGAAGTTGCTTTATGAAGTAGTTGGTTTAATAAGTCTCATATGAAATGTTATATTTGTTTTATTTGTTTATTAGAAGCACCTGGGTGACAGAGCCTAACTCTAAATTAATTAAAACTAAATTTTTGGAAAATATAAAATAATGCAATAAAAAAGAAAAAAAATACGCTGGGTGACACGTGGAAATCGATCCCAGGTTTTGAACTTCATTGGTTAGCGTTTTACTATTAGGCTTTTTCATTTGACAGCTCAAATATCGCTTTCTGTTTTATTTTAGTAGTTTTTTTTTAGTTCCCTAAAACAGGGATAAAACGAGTTTTTTTTAAATAAAAGCTAGCTAGATCGATTTTTCTTCCCCAAAAACCCCCTACATGGCTGAATTTCAGAAAATTGGTTGGTGCCGTTTCCGTGATTCCGATATCATATTTATATATATACATAAAGATTAACTCATTTAAATATTAAAGATTGTTATGTTAAGTTTTGTGTGACATATACATATTGTATAAAAGTCCCTTACCTTTATAAAGAGAGAAAAAAGAAAAAATATTTTTGCGAAATTTCTACTGTTCTCTAACATTATACATATGGTAATAAACGATGAATATACTGTTTCTATATTTCCTAATATTGCATATTAAATCAAAATAATAACATTTCACTGTACGGTATCCGGCTGAGTAGAAAAGACCACCCTTATTTCTTACCGAGATGTCGTAAAAGGTGACTAAGGTAAGTTGAGTCAGGCAGGCGGCCGGTCATTAAATACGTAGCCTAACAACATCTTTTAAACATGTCGTGCCAGCCCCACTTAGAGTGGGATAAGGGCAAGAGAATGATGATCAAAATAATAACATTATTACTATAACAAAGTTTAGGGCTATAAGATATAGCTTTGCAGAAATGCATAATACAAAATTAAGATTATAATATTTTTCTGTAATCCGCCATTAATTGAATAATCGATCAAATTGTTAATTGTAGATTCAAGAAAATTTATATTGTTATTACTTAACTAGATTTATTTTAGACTGTGAAGTCGGCAAAATACATTAATGTGAATGAGATTTATTATCTGTCTCTCTTTATGATGTGTGATTAGACAGAAATAAGTATATGATTACATCTTTCCTCTCTTTTTATTTGTTGCGACACTCTCACTTACAATCCAGCCTCTGACTCCCCTGCTCGATTATTAATAATTCTACGGACTAGTTACCAATTTAGTGAAATTAATTATTCATTCAAGGTCAAAGTTTTCCTTTCAGATTGAATAGTTTTTTTTAATATTCCATTAAATAAAATTATAAATTAAGATGCTCTTCTTGTAAAAAAATACTTTTATAATTTTTCTTTGGACTTCGAGGAATTGATACTTAATTTTTTTTATTGTATTTTAATGAAAAGACTTGATACTAGGTTGTTAATAAAATTATTAAAAAAAACATACTTCTTTAAATGATTTAAGAAAATATTAAAAGGGATTATCTGCATATTTTTATGAACAGAACGCTAACAAAGTCGTGGGCAATCACTAGCACATAACTTTTATAGACACTTCAGAAACGACGTAAAGTGTGTCAACAACGTCTTTCGCGCCATCGCTGCAATTTGAAATTAGAACGTTGGTGACAGTTTATAATAAAGCACTATGTAAATATTACTTCCACGGTCACTGATGTTAACAATTTTTTTCATAGTAAAATTTTACATTTATTAAATTAATTGAAACATTTCGATGACTAATTCTACTCTTATTGAGTTTGGGGACGCAATAAAAACACTACAATGGAATTGTGTTTAAATTTGTAAAATTAAAATTAGAACGTTAAGATAGTTTGTGTTTCACTGATTTTCTTTTATGTATTATTTTACTGCCTGATAATGACTTAGCTTTAGAAAATTTACTAATACATAGATTTTTTATTTCATTAATATTATATTATATTAAATAAAATATACAACAATAAACACAATTTTCCGCAATTTTTTTATGCATTATGGTGATGAATAAATATCCTATTATAAATTTACGGACAATAATTTACTAATATGGTAACACTAAATACGACGTAGGCGGCTTAGGTATATGTTATTATACTGTGAGAAAAATATGATGCGTGAATGTTAAGAACATTTAGGTACATTCTATTTATAAATATATAAAGTTATATAAATATATAATTAATATGTTAAGGTTGAATTTATTTCCGTTTTACAATTTTATGTTTTTTCATAAATATGAGCTGTCATTTGATTATTTTACGACTGAGCATAACATTTTAGTAGTCGTTGTGGTCGACTTTTATAGATTCATGGTTAATATGTCCAGTTATATTTAGAGTTTTTGTCATACTTTATTGTAAAGTTCGTTCAAATATCTCCACATATAAAACAACTATAGACAAGGATAATAAATTATGTTGAAAAAATTCTGATTAGAGAATTTTTTTAATAATATTCGTCAGTAAAACTTATTGGAATTGCCGTTAAATAAATATACCTAAAAGTAGCATTGTTGTTTGGAAAGGCATTAACACTTACGAGCTTTATTCAAAAGTTAAAAAAAAATCCAGATTATATTTGTCAGTAGTAGGTATTGCAATAAAGGTAAGTTTAATATAAAACTAGCACCCTTTTTTGCAGATATTTATGCCTGCGGTTCAAACTCTTTTTTATTCAAACTTACGAACTTAATAAAAATTTACCAGTGAAAGATAACAGAACGAGCATACTCGCCTATACCTAGAGACTTTTTGACGTATGGGTAAATAGCCAAGCAGCAGTGGGATAACCTGATATCAGACAAATATCCCTCTTCATAAAGAAAGGTTTTTACGCAGCTGTGAGATGCATATAAAAATGCGTCTATCTGAAAATCTAAGCTAGAATAACCAGTGGTTAATATAATTAGATCACACTGTTAGTTTTTCTTTATAGTCTGTGGCGTAATTGAACACAGAATAAAATCGGGTCGAGTGTTCTTAAGGCACTAGGGCTTGTCTTCAGTGAAAGCTGTAGATAATATAGAAGAAAATAAATGACTTCAGAATCAAACTTTTTTTGTCATTTGACAAAATAAAACCCTTAAACACTTTATCCTCTATATCAAATCCTCTATATCTCACTAAATCAAAAAAAAATTTTTTTTTTATTATATTAATTTATTAATAATTATATTAATTTTGGTAGATTAGGACTATGTTTGTTTAATTAAAATAAAATAAAATATTTATTTTACAGCAACTAACACTTCTAGTGGTTGTGGAAGTTTTATAGTAGAGTAGTTTATGTAGGACCCATCCATGGGTTTTTTATTTATAGAAAAGTCCAAAAAATTGTACAATACATAGAGTAGACTAAAGTGTTGCCAGTTTTCAGCCTTAGTTTATATTATTACACTGCGGTATTTATTCGTAACAAGATTATTTAGAATTATACTGATCGCTAATTACACTACACAATTGTATCTATTTTTTTCCACTGTTTTTTCGTTGCACTGAGATTAATAAGAATTCGTAAGTAGCAGTAAGTTCAGCTTTCTGCTATAAACTATGTACTATAAATTGTCTTTTATTTTTAATGAATTTTTTCTATTTGACATCTAACATTTGGCGTTGAAACCTTTGAATATATACGTTACTCTTAGAAATTATGTGTTATTAATTTTATAAATTACAATATTAAATGAGCTACGAATGTGATAGCCCAGCGATGAGATCGTACAACTCTTTTGCAAGTGTCACGGGTTCAGACTCCAGGCAGGCACTATTGGGCTAAAAACTAAACTAATATAAAAATAATTAACAATTTGAAACTTATGTGTCTACTTGATAATCTTCATTTACCAAACGCTTTTCGGTGGTGGAGCGGTATTCCGGGAACTTTTGTTCCGGATCCAATCTACTGCTGGCGAGTCCAGGTGGTAGCGACTTACCTAAGCCCATCGTCTGCCGCCCTGTCAGGGGACCTTCGGACGTTCCAAACGGGGTATATCGGACGTCTGGCTTACAGGTCCCTTCGGCGGTTGGTGCATCTGGTGTTCCCGATGCACCGGTTAGTGGAGGGGGGCTTCTTTTTCTAGGGATCCCTACCCGGAGTAGGTGTTCTCTGGGATCAGAGCTATCGGTGAGGATGGGGACAATGTGTACAACGATACCCTGTCCTTGCCATCGGCAGCGTGGTGGAGCACACAGGTCGTTTTAGTCGGTGCGAGTCCGACATAACCGCCGCCTGTCCCCGTCGGGCGGCGGTACCCATAAGGTGATTTTTCCTGTAAAAACAAAACCCCGATAGAATAAGCCGTGAGTATATGCAGTTCTATACATTAAGTATCTTACATTATTTTTTTCAGTATAAGTCGGTACAGTATCTGTTATACTCAGAATAATAGCGTGTAGCCTCAATCGAGCTAGGAATTCCCATAATCTCTTTTATCGTACGCTACCACGCTACTGAGTTCATCATGCATATTTTTACTGGCCATATTAATATTTTAATATGTTTGGATTAAATAACCACTAAATATTTTCAACGGATTTTTATGGCATATTTTATTTTGTAAATCATTATGCATTTACTGTCTTGAAGTAAATGGATGTTCAGACGTTTTAGTTAGTTAAGTTTTTGTTTTAATAAGTTAAATAAGTGCAATTAGGATACTATTGCACCAGGCTGCAAGGATTTTTTATTTTTTTATTTCATAATAATAACACACAAAATCACAGGCCACCTTTCAAGTTTATAATACTAATCTTAATCTGTAATGTTGAGTGACCATAGAGCAATAATTTATTATTCTTATTATCGTGTTATCGTCATTTACATGTACTCTAATCAAATTGTATCATTTTTTTGAAAGAGTATCTACCGAGAATGTTACTTGCTCTTTTCAGTAGGAGGAAACCTTCGAATCAGTGGTAGCTCATTTAATAACATTTAACGATTAAAAATCGATGTAATTTTCGATATGGAAGAAACTTTGGCTTAAAAGTAATTAAATAAGTAAAAAAATAAAAAATTAGTAAAAAAAACTTTAAAAGTAGCTACTTACGTAGCGGCCTGTTACTATCCCACTGCTGAGATTAGGCCTCTTCTCTTCGTTTTTGGAGAGAAGATTTTGAGCTAAGACCTACCACGCTGCTCCAATGCGGATTGGTAGGTTACACATATCTCCAGAATTCTCTAGAGATTCACCGAAAAGCGTATGATAAATTGCAATTAAAATTATCAATTAGAAGCATAAGTTTTAACAGAAAAACTCATTGGTGTCTAACCGAGTTTGAACCCGTGACCTCCTCGAAAGAGTCGCACGGTGTTACCGCTGGGCTACCACAGCTTCTTGGACGTAGTTTATTATATGATAGCGAAACGCCCTGGCTTCGCCCGCGTGTAAATTAGTGTGTCCCACAGTTTTACCCGAGTAAATCCTGACCACGCGGAAATTTATACCATAATTTACTATTCACCTAAACCTTTCTCAGGAATGACACTATCTTAAAGTAAAAACCGTTCAAAAATCTGTTCAGTAGTTTATGAGAAAATGTATCGATTTTAAGGTAAATTTAAGCATCTAAGCAAGTCACTTTGCTACGAGTTGCCGTTTGCCCGCAAAAGCTTTTGGGTACTTTGTTGTATAATATGTGTAGATAGATCTTTTTACTGAGTTCAAGTGTGCGAATTCGCGGGCAAAACCTAGTGTTAAAATACGTGTTTCATTAAAAGATTCCCGTGGAGTTATAAGGGTTGCACAATCGCTCCAGACACATTGATATATCGTTCCGGTAATTAATGACTAGGCGTATTGTGGCGTCGTGCGGCTTCTTTACTCGGATTTAATTAAAGCCTTCCCGATTATCTTTTATCTTAGAATAACTTTATTAATTTTACGTTATTATTTTAATTCCGTACAAGCACTTTATCATCATACTCCTGCGTAGAGAGACAAGGTTTATTTATCTTACTTATTTCTTTTCATAAAAGAGAAAGAAAAAGTAAAGCACATGTATAAAGGCGGACTTATGCCTGAAAGGGATCTCTTCCAACTTTTTAGTAACAGAAAAAAAGGTTAATAAATTATGTTCAAAAAATTCTGATTAGAGAATTTTTTTTTTCAAAATAATATTCGTCATAAAATGTACTGAAGTTGTGGTAAAATAAATATAAAACTAGCATTCCTGTCTAAATGGGATGGCACCACATGTTATAAATATGATTAACGTTTTTTAAGACCGGCTGCCTGCTTGACGTCAACTTACCCTAGTCGTATTTTACAATACCTCGGTAAGATAGAGGGTGGTCTATTATAATTAATAGATTATATACATGGTGGGTCGACTTACCTTAGTCGCCTTTTACGACACCTCGGTAAGAAAGTGGGTGGTATATTCTATTCAGCCGGATACCACACGGCGTGTCCGCGATAGTATGTCTCTATCACTTATAGTTAACTCACAAGAACTACTTTCATGTTCAAAATTTCAATTACGTACACTGATTTCCATGCCAGCGAAGACGCATGCACAGCTAGTAAGTAGTTTATGAAGGAAATACAAACAAACATTCATTTTTATATATAGTCCCACAACTTTAGTTATTCATGTTACGATGAATTTCTAATGAACGAAATTTCTTTATAATATCCATTCTAAACATTTAGCCGGTATGGTAACTCTGAGATAAACGCTCGGATACCACACGGCGGGTCAACTTACCTTAGTCACCTTTTACGACACCGCGGTAACAAATGAGGGTGCAACTATTCTATTCAGCGGGAAACCACACGGCGTACCCAATTGTACCGTGTGCGGTAGAATTAAAGTTCTTTCCCATGTTTTTCTAGGAGTATGTCGGAATGAGTAAACCAGAAGGGAGTTACGTAATAAAGTTGATTATCCCTGTTATGTACCTCAGTTTCTCACGCTTTTGGTTTTCTCGCTAAATAGAGGTGCAAATATTCTTTACAAATTATGTAATGTTTATTTTAGATGTAGGAAATGATCATTACACAATTTGTTGCAACCTTGAGTTATCTTTATATTTTAGAATGAGTTATCTAGAGGTTTAACTAACAGAGCGACATGGTCATATGTGGTGACAAATTAGCGGCCTGTTACTCCCACTGCTAAGAATAAGCCTCTTCTCTCCATTTTTGGATAGAAGATTTGGAGCTAAGATCTACAACGCTGCTCCAGTGCGGATTGGTAGGTTACATATGTCTCCAGAGTTCTCCAGAGATATGCAGGTTTCCTCATAATGTTTTCCTTCACCGAAGAGCGTTTGATAAATTGCAATTATCATTTATACACCATAAGTTTTAACAGAAAAACTCATAGGTGTCTGCCCGAGTTTGAACCCGTGACTTCCTCGAATGAGTCGCACGGTGCTACCGCTGGGCTACCACAGCTTACCACGGCTGTGGTGACAAAGCTCTTTAAATAAAGAAAAAAAGCACTTCTTTTTAAATAAAATTGATTATATATTAATTAAAAACTCTAATACGGTCGGTTTAGTGCCAGAAACAGAGTATCTCCTATGACAAAATAGTTACCCACGGTGGGATTCAAATCCGCACTCCGTGAAATTTTTGGTTATTACCAACTGCGCCAACGTGACAGTAAACTAATTCTGTACAGACTTTCATAATAACACAAGTGTAACATTTTGCTAAATCATGTTTCGTTTAATTAATGTCGTTAATTATCGCTGTACCGGAAGTCGTTTAGCACCAATTCGTTATAAAGAGACGTTACTACAACGTAGCGGAAATGATTTTACAGTGTTAACATTTTCACGTCAAAGTTTACGTCATAAATCTTTACTCGTATTAATAAAGCGAAAGTTAGTTTATTTATCTGTTCTACAGTTTTTGAGTTTGTGTAAGGAAATTTTATAACAAAATACTAATTATAAATTATGTACTCTGTGGTATCAGGCTGAGTAGAATATACCACCTTCTGGTGTCGTCCGCGTAGTAAAAGGCGATTAAGGTAATTTAACTTTACCAAAAAATACTGCGCAAAATACAAAATATAACAAATAGTGGCACACCACCGAGGTCGATATTCAATTCTTTTAATTCCGTTAAAATGTAAGCACATTGTTTATAACAATACACCCTTGAAATTAAATTTTTTTGATACTAGTATAGTACAAAGGTAATAATAAAATTATTTTGCTATAATCCGCAATGAAGTAAAATAGAAAATATAATAATGCTAAATATAGAGTGGATAATCCGTTTTCATACCTGATACATGCAAGATTCGTAAAAAACACGCACAATCCTCCACCTCCGCCACCACAAAGCACTACATACGTTCACTATCACGAACTCAACAATCTAACCAATCTCTCAAACTAGTATAGTACTTTGCTGGTTAGTTTGATTAACAAAGTCCTCCATAAAAATAGAAAATTAATTCATATATTTTAAATAGACTTAATTTTATTTACAGCAAAAATGTACAAGTTATATCTATCTTAAATTACTTACACGCTGGGACTATACAAATCATGCCCACGTGGAATGGTCCCAAGAATGCTGGCAGCGTTTCCGCGCTGAATCGCTAAGCTGATTCTTTATGTGAAAAAGGAGCCAGCCCTCTTGTCACCTGAAGAGGCTATCAACCGAGGTGTTAAAACGGATAAAAAAATTTTTGCACTTTGACTCTATGACCCTAGGGTCTCGACTGCAAACGGCACAAATATATAACTCTCGATGAGAGATGCATATTTCAAATTAAAATGTAATAATTATAACCCAAAGTCAGATATATCGTTTTGTATTACACATAACACTTCATTATGTAATTTTGTGTCCGATAAATAAAACGTAAACAATTGATTTCATGTAATTATTAAATGCCACTTGAACATTAATTGCAAATAGAAGCCTTCGGTTACATAGGTTTAATTAGAGACTGGAAAATTAATCCGCAAGTTACACGAGGCTTAAATATATTAAAACTTGCAACGTACTAATGAACAGAATGGTTAATTAATTATTTGGGGGCCGTTTCAAAGAGTTCACTAAGAACATGCTGATGTTTGCGAATTCATTAGCATACTAACATGTTTCAACGTGTTTGTTGACGACAGTATCTGTAATACTTAATGACAATCGCTTGTATTTATACATTGTATTTTTATATAGCAGGGATATAGAATGTAAATAGATTGATGTGAGGCATGTCCGCTGTGACAACTCTTATACCGGGTTGTCGTAAAAGGCGACTAAGATAAGTTGATCCACCGTGTGGTATCTGGCTGAGTAGAATATATCGCCTTCATTTCTTACCGAAACGTCATAAAGGCGATTAAGGTAAGTTGACCAGCCGTGTAGTATCCGGCTGAGTAAAATAGACCCCCCCTTATTTCTTACAGAGGTGTCGCAAAAGCCGACTAAGGTAAGTTGATCTACCGTGTGATATTCGGCTGAGTAGAATATACAACCCTCATTTCTTCTTGTCGTAAAAGGTGAAATTTGACGTCATGCAGGCCGGTCGTAAAATAAGTAGTCAAAACATGTAGCAACATGTTGTGCCGACCCCACTTAGAGTAGGATAAGGGCAGGAGGATAATGAGTATCCTTGAAAACGCGTAATATCGGTCGCCGCTTTGATATTATTAAATGTTAATAAATTACTCATTGCGAGTAAAATCGGCACTTACAGGTGGATACTTAGCTGGATATTTGCGTCAAAGCTTTATCGGTTAATTAGAAGATAGTGATGCAGTGAACAGAAACACGATACCGAATAATTACGAGATAAAGCTGCATCCCAATTACGTTTATCTTGGAAACCTTGTACATCCTATGCAATTAATACAATACAGGATCATATTTACCAAGCGTACTCGAGACTTCATTCGATTTTTTTTTTTTCATTAATTAATTTTTTAAATTTCATTTAACTTAATGTCATTATCATTAAAAAAGTATTGGATGACAACTGGTTTATTAGGTATATAAATACCCACAACATCTTTACCGCAATAAATACAAAAGTACAATAAACAAATAAACGTCTAATCGTAATGTCTATTTACCCCACACAAAAAAAAAATAAGTATAAGAAAAATTAAATTAAGAACTAAAACAATTTTTTTTTCCTATTGACTGTATACTGTTACCCCTAACGGCTTTTACAGCGTCACCGGGCGGAAAGGGCAAGCGCAGAAGCATCGTCGAGGTTACGAAATGCGGAGAGTAAAGCGCAGAAGCTCTACTAGCGTCGGGGAACGTCGTCCTAAGGGTGCCTCCTGTGAGGCCGGACCACGGCTTAGGGCGACGTATGATTGATGACGGAGGGCTGATGGTATGATTTTGATAAGTGATTACGACGACGGAAGCGTGGCAAGTAGCCACGACCAACCAACGTCAAAAATCTGGGATCTCATCTTCGCCGGCGAAGGCGCTGTGTGTGTGTATTAAGTGTTTTTGTGTTTACACATAAAGATTAACCTACTACCGCATGAGAGCAACATGGTAGGTCTTAGCTCCAACCTTGCTCTCCAGAAACAAAGAGAGGAAGCTTATCCCAGCAGTGGGATAGTAACAGGCCTTTACTTTCATACGTGCCAGAATTCCCAGGATGGCAGTAAAATTAAAACAAATAAGTAATTAAGAACGAAATTGCGTTTTAATACTACAAATTGCTATCGGATTACGCCATTCCATTCGCATAGTGTTGCACACAAATCGCATTAATTACGCTAGAACAGGATCATTTTGGTGTTTCAGATACATAATTACAATCTGACACCAACTTCTGTTTTGCAAATTTAGAATTTTGTATAATTTCCATAGAGTTTTTGAAATTGTAATTGAAGAATAAATATGAGTGTATGCAAAATTCCATAATTTTAAAAAATTATCATATCTTTTCACAAGACATTTCGAATATTTCTTTAGTGTAATCTTTATTAAAATGAGCTCTTCCAAGCACTTTGGAATTGTAAAGTATCAATATGATTAATGAAGCTACAACTGGTTCGGATGTTCCTCTCACCGAGAAGAACCAGCAAGAAAATCGGCGGTCAATCTTTTAGTTTCAGCCGGTATTCGACCACGTCCAACACCAATGTTTAAAATCGTCGATATAATCTATATGATGAGATAATAATATGCAGATCGTTCTGGTTCAATATTACGTATCCTGAATCAAACTTTTCCCGACACTTGTAGAGCAAACTATTGCAGTATGATAGACAGAAGTAGCCTGACCAAATATACAACTTTAAACAATTGAACTATTTTACATTAATACTAAGTACCTGGGTAACCGGGACTTGCTTTGTAATTTTTTTAATTATATAAAAAAAGTATAAAAAAATTCAAATTGAAAAAAAAATGGTTAAGGAGGTGGGTATTTTCACCTCTCTAGATCTAGATCGTCCATTCCCCTAATTAGCTGTCGTAGCTTGATTTAATAGCGAAAATTGTCTTTTAAATTCAACATAAATTTTTTGAATTTACCGAAGACAGGGATATAACTACATACTATTTTTTAAATAAAACCTAGCTAGATTTTTCTCCCCCAAAACTCCCTACATCCTGAATTTCATGAGCAGTTTTTACGGACTATATTATAACGCGTTAAACAAGGCCACACCTGCCTTGATTTTAAACTTCCGGTTACTTAAAACGCTTGAGATAATTTACGAAATTAACTTGTTTCATTTAACCGTAGCATTATATCCGTAATTAAGAAACCTCTCGACAAGCATTTAAATTATAAAAGGCCATTTATTCTGAAACATTAATTTGAATTTTAGGTTTTAAATTTCAATTTCTGCTGTATTTGAGTAAATGCTCAAACTGGAATTATTTGTAGTTTATATAGCTTTTACAGTGCGAAATTACAAGTAAATAAAACAAAAGTAACTGAAAAAATATTTTGGCTCTTCTCAGTAGGAACAACTTTCCAAACTATCAGTAGAGTCGACAATTCAAATGCACTTGTTTACAAGTTTACTTAAATAGAGAATAACTTGAATTTTGAATATTATATATATCATATATAGTATTCGTAGAAAAATTCCCGTTAATTTTGTCAGGCCTTTTTAAAACAATAATTATTCAGTTTTAAAATTACTTTACACACATTAATTTTTAAATATAATTATAAACTTAACAACTGGCAGTTCTCAAGGCTCATTAATTTACCATAACTTTCTCTTAAAATATGATCCTGTTAGATGCCGATGGAGCTTTTAGTATCTAGACATAACAAAGGTAACAACGTAAATAAATTATCTACTTGTTATTCGTAATGAAAAGAAAATTATCGATACTGCTCTTCAAAGGCTAAGCTAAACTACTATGAAATTCTATCCTGGAGTTTGTACTAACATAATTTATAACTTTATTACAACTCTGTTTCTATTCATTAGTGTCAAAGCTATAACGATCATTATGAAATGGCCATTTTGAATATCAATATCAATTTTGTACTCCTTAGTAGTAAAGCTCCACAAAATTATATGAATTCGGGTTTCCAAGGTAAAGTTATGTTTAATATTTTATATTATCTACTTGTACCTATACCACTTAACTTTCCCAATACTCTTAGGGCTGCTGGAAGAGATAGCATATAGCGATAAGCTTTCCTATGTATACCTTGTTTTTAATTTAATTTTTGTATATTAACTGTTGGTACATAAATAAATAAATAAATAAATAAAGTAACACGGCTCGTATTAAACGTAAGCGACCGAGCCTTGTTCGGTAATTATAAAAGATATAAAAAAGATCAATCTTAAAAAAAAATATCGGGCAGGTGGGTCTCGATTATAACATCTTTAATCCGCCCGCTATCCGCTGAGCTATGACTCTTTACTATGATACTTTATAATTGACAGCTAAATAATCATTTGCATTGTATTCTACATTTTAGCATTTTTTCAGTTCCCGAAAACGGGGATAAAAAGATTTTTTAAATGAAACCCAGCTGCATCGATTTTTTGTGTGATTAGACAAATATCGGTCGATAAGTATCGGTCTCTTATTACAGATGTTATAATAGTTATTTTGCTATAATCCGCGTAATATGTAAATCTATGTAATGTTAAGTGTAGGAAGCAGAAACCGTTCACATAACTTACACAACTTACACACTTAACTTAGTTGCCACACGTATCATAAGCAGTACACACAT
Source organism: Morpho achilles (assembly GCA_947086495.1). NCBI lineage: Eukaryota > Metazoa > Arthropoda > Insecta > Lepidoptera > Nymphalidae > Morpho > Morpho achilles. Next base: position 13,877,230 of record CAMTZB010000013.1, read on the forward strand.
TCAGGAAGTTAATTAATCTTTACGATCGTTTAGTCCCGTATTCGAAGCATTATGAGGAGATAGGCTCCACGACAAAATAGGAATGCGTCGCATCGCTCAAGTAAGCAGCATTATAAACAAATACTTCAATAGTTAAACCCCCCACCATTGATTTTGTCTCCAAACACGTGTAATAATCTAATGAGAAATCGTTCGATTTACATTATACCAATCATTGAAACACTGTTAAACGTTTCGGTTAAATAGAAAATGAAAAATTGTGCCTTCCTTACCGTTCGTAATTGAGTCAAACAGACCTCTCTTTTCTTTTTTTCTAATGAAAGCTGACTAATCGATCTAAAAGTACATCGTTAACGCGAATGGGTTTCAATGGTTTCAATTTTACATTATGTATCTTGGGAAATATATTTTCATCGACGCTTCCTTGTTTTTTTACGTTATGTTTTCTTCCATCATCATTCCCCTTCCCTTATCCCACTCTAAGTGGAGTGAAAACAACATGTTTTAAAGATACTGTTACATGTTTTGGCTAGTTATTTTACGACCGGACGCCTCCCTAACGTCAACTTACCATAGTCGCCTTTTACGACACCTCGGTAAGAAAAAGGGTGGTCTATTCTACTCAGCCGCATACGGTGGACATTCAGTTTTCTTTATTTACTAGTAAATTAGCAGACTCTCAGAGTAATAAAATATTTCTTCTCTCATATAAGAGAGGGGTATGAAATTAGCAATTCATGGCTCATAGCATGCTAATAAAATAAAAGTATTAATGCATTTTATAGTCCCACTGCTAGCCCTTTCTTTTGGATTCGAGTTTAAGCCTACCACGTTATTGTAATACTAACTTGTTATAACAAGTCGTAGGCTTCTAGTTACCATTAATGTACTGCCATTAATTTACTCATTATTCGACATTTTTGATTTAATTTTAATTCTTAACCCGCCTCGTACGGAATAAATTAACCTTTCTCAAATAACTTTAATTCTAAACTTGCCTTGTGCAGTAGAAATTAATTATCCATTGTAATTAGACCAGCTATAATTCCTTTATATTCTCGTGTTCTTTATTATTTCATCATAAATTAATTATTCGATAGTTTACGGTAATTTACTAATAATGCTTAATGCATACATATGTTTGAGATAGATACATATTTAAATATATTTTTTAACACATTTTTTTATCAAGTTTATTATTTATTGGTGTCCGGGGTTTGAACCCATGATCGTCTTTTGAGAGTCATTAAAACATTTTTCGCAAAGACAATAAATAATCATATGTTATACTAGCGGCCTGCCCCTGCTTCGCACGGGTATAAAATATATATCCCATGTCAGTCAGTGTAAAAAAAATGATTAAAATCGATCCAGTAGTTTTGATTTATTCATTATTTCCCGTGGCCCGCAAGCGTTAAATTTGGAGAAAAACAATTTTCTCTCCCTATACCAAGACGATTTCCTGCTATCTTTGGAATATCTAAACTCATATAGTACATTTTTACTTATTTTCTTTTACATTTTACCTATACTGCGTCCATCATATTATCAGTCTTTTGACAGCTCACGCTCATTAAGTTTTGTATTGCTTACGTACAAATATCATACAAATAATATTTGTACTTTATGGATGGGTACCGCCCACTTAGTGATGTCACACATAATGGTTACTACGATTATGCCACAGATTAAAAATAATCGGTAGAAATCGATGTTACGAGTATTAAAAGACATTTAATAACATTATATAAAGTTTTACTTTCTTCTTAGTTAATACATGAATACAAATAAAACAATCAGGATATTTTAATTTATTTTATTAGCACGAGTCGTCGGAATGATAATCAACACTAGACTCCTCCGATGAGGAGTCTTCAGTAGCAGTTATTATTAGCTCTTGTGTAGATAATATATTATCAAACGCAATATCACGTTCCCAATCAGAGAATATTACTCTTTTAGTTCTTTCCACCACACTTGCCCAGTTCTCGGCCGTTACGTGGGTGCAAGCATTTTTTAGCAATTGCAACATTTTATTCGCTGTGAATGGGGGGCTTGTATTGCATCTCGCAGCATGCCCTTTTACTTGTGCCCATATAAGTTCTATTGCGTTGTACTGGCAGTGGTATGGAGGAATCCGAAGAACAGTATGGCCATATTCTGCTGCCATTTCATTGATTACATAGCGTTTTGCTCTCTTTTTGGTTTTTAATATTTTTATTAATTCAACTTCTAACATTGAGTCGTCCACATTTTCTCCATTGTCCCGAAGCCAATTAATTATTTCATGCTTTTTATTAGCCTGTGTTGGCATTTTGTCAATTTGACGGGAGTGGTAGGGCGCCGAGCGGAAGGTCTGTTGATGTTGCCAGTTGATGTATAATATATTTTTTATGATTATAATAAATACACACGGATTAACATTTATTTTCAAAAAACTAAGGCAATATTAAATCAAAATGTTGATTTCTATATCTGTTATTAGTTTACGTAGGTTATCATTAATCGAATTACTTAGGTACGTAATTCGATTAATGATAGTAGGTACTATAATCGGAATGGTATCGCATACGAGAATCTTTAGGACATCACTAAATATGTAAATCGTCAATCTGTCAAAAGATGGTTAATATCATGGACGTAGTATATACTGGACGGCGCCAAAAGACGTTGCCGATCTTGCGTCTGTGTGTAAGCGATTTATCGTCTGTCTCTGTTCTTATCACGAACTATACATAAGAGTGAAAGAGATTTTGATGAAGTTTGGCAACGTCGCTAAAAATGTGTCCAGTTGGTGACACCAAATGAGGCCATAACATTGAGTTTGTTGAAGATTATTTCTTGAAATCTAAAGCAAATACGAGTATTACTGATATATTTTTTCGAAAAAGGTGGAATATGTCGTGTGCTGCCTTAACGTGTCCATCAAGAACAACGAAAGGAGGAGTTAAAAACACGGAATTACCATTTCATAAGTAAATCTTTGACTCTCATTTGCGTTCTAAATTAAAGCGTTTTATTCAGTTAAAACATTTCAGATTATAATGTATCAGTACAGTTTGATATTCTCTAGCCGGCACGAGTGTGGGATACTGATAAAACATAGAAATTAATCATTAAATATTCGATTGAATTGTGTTACCTACGTAGTGATGTACACACTAACGAATTATTATGTATCGATAAATATCAGTCAAAGTTATATTTATTAGCCAAGTAAATGCGAATTCTCTAATTTTAGATTATTTTCTTAGGTTTCCTAAATGCCCACATATAAGAGAACAGTGGATAAAATCTGTCACCGGTCTCACGGATATGTAAATGTTGGGAATAAATGTGGATCATGATATTGTTCAATTGGCCACTGAAGCACTAACATTTATATTAACATTTCATCTATACATAAAGCACCGAGTATGGGCTGCACCTTCGACTTTATTTTTAACGCTTCAAAGGATTCTTTGGTAAATCTAGGCTCACAGTCAATTGACTGATACCATTTTTGAGAACCACCCATCACAGTAAGATATGCAGTAAAGATGTGCATCGGATAATTCATGACATTATACTGCAGACTGTACACTCAGGAAATTATGTCAATCTATTCAAATGTTTAAATCTATTCTGAACAGTAAACCAACTAGGTTGGTTACAACTGTATATTAACTTTACAGTACCTGAGCTAGGCTTCGATAATTATCGACGCCTAGTTTAGCTTATCGATAAGCTAAGTACTTCCCTAATCACGCACACTAATGCAGTTCTAAAAGTTCACACAAGCATAAAACGGACACACAAAAATAGCTAAGGCGGCATCCAGTGTATTCTTTATCCAAGGTTAATATAATGGACAGTGTATACAGAATGTCTTTAAACAAACTCTAAAAGATTCGAAGTGCTATAGGGTGAAACGCGGCGTCCTCACGGCATTTTAAATCTGTAATATCTCCGAAAATGTTCACTTAAATTGCATGCTGTAAACGGCCATATTGATCTATATTAAATCAACAATTTATTTAAGGTACTCAATTGGATAAAGATTAATGCTGTATTGTATAAAAATTGCTTTGAACATAAGGCATCATTTTTCGTAACAAGTAAATGAAAAAAACTGCTATTGTGGGTTATCCATAAGAGATAGATATATACCATCGCGGACTTTTCTGTAGACCTTTTTAAGGTGTACAAATACTTATGCAGGATTCGAGCTCATATTTGTATCAACTTTTACAATATTAGCATATGACTTCTGTTACACTTTAATTTGTAAGGGCTTTTAAATAAAAAGTCAAAAGTACTTACTATTTCAATTCCTTTTTATTCTTTCGCTTGACTTAACTATACTTTACACTTAAACGCCTTTAACCCTACTCTTTTCCCTCGACGACAAGCAATGCCTCTTCCCGCTCTTTTTAAGATTCCCGCCTTGGCATCTTTCCCGCGCACACAACTGGTGGCGCCATCTCCCATTGCTTGTCGTCAATACACAATCTTAATTTATGAAATGAACTTTGAAAATAGAATGTTAATGACAACACACCATCTTAATTTATAATATCGCCGTTGATGATATAATGTAGATAACAGTCGGCCATCCAAATACTATCGTATGTCCTCATACGGAAAATTAAACAATGTACTAATTAATATAAATAACTTGAAATAACATATGATATACATTCTTTAAATACAAACTCCAAACATTTAAAAAAAAATACATCAATGTCCTGAATACCCGGTAACAGGCCCCTTTACGTCCTGAATACCTGGCAACAGGCCCCATACAATATGTCCTGAATACCCGGCAACAGGCCCCTTACGTCCTGAATACCTGGCAACAGGCCCCATACAATATGTCCTGAATACCCGGCAACAGGCCCCTTACGTCCTGAATACCTGGCAACAGGCCCCATCCAATATGTCCTGAATACCCGGCAACAGGCCCCTTACGTCCTGAATACCTGGCAACAGGCCCCATACAATATGTCCTGAATACCCGGCAACAGGCCCCTTACGTCCTGAATACCTGGCAACAGGCCCCATAAAAAAAAAATGTCCTGAATACCCGGCAACAGGCCCCTTACGTCCTGAATACCTGGCAACAGGCCCCATACAATATGTCCTGAATACCCAGCAACAGGCCCCTTACGTCCTGAATACGTGGCAACAGGCCCCATAAAAAAAATGTCCTGAATACCCGGCAACAGGCCCCTTACGTCCTGAATACCTGGCAACAGGCCCCATACAATATGTCCTGAATACCCAGCAACAGGCCCCTTACGTCCTGAATACCTGGCAACAGGCCCCACATTATCTTATCTTGGTATCTTTTTGTATTATTAAATTAAACAATAATTATAACAAAACAATAATTGTTATTGAATTAAACATAGATTAATTCTTTTAAATATTTTCAATATCAATTAAATAAAATAAGGAAAATCCTTCATTGTCATAATAATTATTAAATAAATCATAAATCAATTCTCGTCAATCTATTTCTCATTAAGGATATCATTATTCACTTACATGAGATAATAACTTAAAATCACTGGACATTAAAGTATTATTTTCTGCAATTACCCACATTTGGTTAACTTTATTTCACAACAATAACATAAATACAAAATGCAACACTGGAAATACTTAAATATATATTGTAAGTTCTTTTCAATTTATGTATTTTACTTTACTATTTGCATCATGAAATCTATAAAATGTGTAAACAAAAGTTTAAAGTGTTTGAATATTTATTTTTATATAATTTTATAACATCACTATTATATCCAATAGCCAATATCACTAGGTATTATATTCTATACACAATAGAATAACTTTACAGTATTGAAAAAAAAGATATTATAGCTTACAAACGATTGTTCAATAAATGTTTTAATCTGCGCTATTCGTCAGATTCACTAGAAGATTCATCACTTACATTTGGTCTATTAAAGTTAAGCCACGGTCTAATTTTATTAATTGCTACAATAGTAGAAAAGCGTCGAAACGTTTGTCGACAATTTCTTTCTGCTTATGTTGATAGACTTCGTAATGAGAGTTTATTTCATACCTTATGTCGGTTCTGATTTTGTCAAGATTGTATTCGTAGATATACCTTAGAATTGTCTGTTATTTCGGATATTAACTTACTTTCCGTGGATCCTGTGAGTCTAATTCCGAATAGTGCTTTAGAAGGAGTTCGATTAATCCCTTTATTAAAAGTGTTATATATCCCCCACTGGACATCGGATAGATGGTTGTCCAACTTGTTGTCAGATGTACCAATAGTCTTAGCGGTCAATGCATCCCTATAATTTTGTTATAGCGTTCAACCCGTCCATTAGCCCTCGGCGAAGTGATTTAGTTTAAGAACACAAGGCAGGAAGACACATATTTCTTAAGAAAGTTTCGCACTTTCGGGAACTAATACAAAGACTTAATCTTTTCTATAGTCCTATCAGCCGGAAAATGATATATCGTCTTGGTTAAATTTGAGAATTTACTAACGAACAGCTTTGGGTACAACCCATCTTTCTCCTTCCGGAGTAACACTAAACAGTTTATACCCTTATAGTTTGTAATTCGTTTTCACATCTACAATATCATTAAGATTTCCTAATCTTAAGGATCATACCCTAGGTATCGCGTAATTAGTTACAAGCAGTCACTATCGTAAATGATATACCAATGAGCTAACGCTGAATTTCCGAAGTTGCAAAGACCTGACTGTAATCTATTAGACACTTCTATATAGTCAACATTATTACCAACAAAATCAAGCACTTCGATAGTTTCAGTGTCGGCTCTGCTCAAGAGAATAAATTTAAAATATTCTCCAATCGTGTCATACCTTCTACGAAGTCCTTCGCAGGAATAATAATGACGTCTAAATATACAAGAGCCTCGCGATGGCGCGATGAACATAACAACAATAATCCTGGTAAAATAGAGAATAAACTAGCATTTGCAATTTGTCTCAAGCCGGGAGGGCTTGATCAATGTATAATGCACTTGATTTAGCAGAGTCAGCATAAACACTGCTAACTAAAGTGCTCGAAACTGTAACTTCATCTTACAGAACAACTTAACTTTATAATTAATAGTTTTTTTTTTTTTTTTTTTAAAGTGTTTCATAATATCCTTCGTTTGGTGTAATATTTCTAGTTTCATATCAGACCTTCTGGTCCGTAGATGGAAGCATTTGAGAGTAGCAATGCTCTGAATCGTGCCCTAATTTTAGGCATTTGTTACATTTCCTAACAGGATGTGGGCATTGAGGAGCTATATGGCCATCTTGTTTGCAATTGAAACAACGTGAATTTTTAATTACCCCTTTAGATGGTGTATCTAGAGTTTTGTTACCAGTTCGTTCTTTTATTATTTTCCGTTCATTTGGAATCCGGCTATTTCTAGCGTTCCTTAAATAGGCTAGTAGCCTATCGGGATTCTCATATTGAACGGCCTCTGCGCCTAATCTGACTGATCGATCATCTATACCGTGTAAAATGCATTCAACAGCTCTACTACCTGTAATACTACACCGATTCAGCAATGCAATTTTATCATAAAAGTAAGCTTCTAGTGAATCTCCGAACCGAGCTCGTTTTGATAACATATCACTGAGCATTTGACCATAATTTTCCGTAGAAGGGAATGCAACTATCAATTTGGCCTGCCATTCTAGCCACGAGAAAAGGACCGACGATAGTCCCTCATACCAACGCTGAGCAACACCCCTTAATTTAGGTAAAGCAAAATGTATAGTTTGTTTTTCAGTCCATCCGTAAATAGATGAACACTCATTAACTTTATGTAACCACATAGTCATCGTCTGTTCTTTTCTCGCAGGATCGAATTCCGGTATAGTATTATACACATTTCCTAAACCATCTCGATTATGCGGAGTACGCATAACAGATTTAAGCGCTGCGGGACTGGCTGCGGGGCCGGCTGCGGGGCCGGCTGCGGGTCCGGCTGCGGGTCCGGCTGCGGTGCCGGCTGCGGGGCCGGCTGCGGGGCCGGCTGCGGGGCCGGCTGCCGGTAGGGCTACGGGGCCGGCTGCGGGGCCGGCTCGGTTGTCGGCTGAGAGTCTGACTGCGGGGCCGGCTGCGAGGCCGACTACGGGGCTGACTGCAGGGCCGGCTGCGAGGCCGACTACGGGGCCGGCTGCGGGGCCAGCTCGGTTGTCGGCTGAGAGTCTGACTGCGGGGCCGGCTGCGAGGCCGACTACGGGGCCGGCTGCGGGGCCAGCTCGGTTGTCGGCTGAGAGTCTGACTGCGGGGCCGGCTGCGAGGCCGACTACGGGGCTGACTGCAGGGCCGGCTGCGAGGCCGACTACGGGGCCGGCTGCGGGGCCGGCTCGGTTGTCGGCTGAGGGGCTGACTGCAGGGCCGGCTGCGAGGCCGACTACGGGGCCGGCTGCGGGGCCGGCTCGGTTGTCGGCTGAGGGGCTGACTGCAGGGCCGGCTGCGAGGCCGACCACGGGACCGGCTGCGGGGCCGGCTCGGTTGTCGGCTGTGGGGCCGGCTGCGAGGCCGGCAGCGGGGCCGGCTGCGGGGCCGGCTGCGGGGCCGGCTCGGTTGTCGGCTGTGGGGCCGGCTGCGAGGCCGGCAGCGGGGCCGGCTGCGGGGCCGACTACGGGGCCGGCTAAGCGGCTGGCTGTTGGACCGACTACGGGGCCGGCTGTGGGGCCGGCTCAGTTGTCGGCTGAGGGGCCTACTGCGGGGCCGGCTGCTGGGCCGGCTCAGCTGTCGGCTCCACCGTTGGAGTGATACCCGCCGTCCACGGTTGATGGAGTTAGAGGGATTTAAAATGGGGCTGCGAGATCGATCGCCTCTCACAACACAACTAGACGGCGAATAATCATCTTTAGCGTCATCCACTGAAAAAAATCATGAACAATAATCGCATAGTGTACTGCTCCCTAATTAAAACTCAATCACCGTATATCCAATTTAAAATCATCATCCTTCTGCCCCTATTACACTCTATGTGGAATCTGTGTATCATGCTTCAAACATGTTGTCACATGTTTAGGTAAGTAATTCCACGACCGGCCTGATGTCAACACCTTTCAAGACACTTCAAGACCTTGGTAAGGAATGAGGGTGGTCTTTTCCACTCAGCCGAATAACACATGACGGATAAATCAAAAGTAAAACAAAACAGTAAACAAAAACATTAAAGCATATTAAATTTATTGCAAAGCAGGAGATTAAATTTATGTCGTGCAATTTACTTATTTATGTTAGGTATAAGCGTTTGTCTGATCTAACTGACTATTTAATGTATTCAAAATTTGGATTATAAAAAGAATAAAACCCATACGTCCCATAAAACATAAGGAATATTATTAGTTCACACCCTTATTGATTTCATAATTCAAAGATTCAATGTAGTCAGTCATTCAATAAAATCAGAGAGGAAAGAGAAAAAAAATATAATACTAAATATATATTATAACAATTGTGTATGTCTTGGTCTCTTTTTAAGTACGGATTTTTGTATCCCACTTTCTGAACTGCAGGATTCGAGCTCATATTTGTATCAACTTTTACAATATTAGCATATGACTTCTGTTACACTTTAATTTGTAAGGGCTTTTAAATAAAAAGTCAAAAGTACTTACTATTTCAATTCCTTTTTATTCTTTCGCTTGACTTAACTATACTTTACACTTAAACGCCTTTAACCCTACTCTTTTCCCTCGACGACAAGCAATGCCTCTTCCCGCTCTTTTTAAGATTCCCGCCTTGGCATCTTTCCCGCGCACACAACTGGTGGCGCCATCTCCCATTGCTTGTCGTCAATACACAATCTTAATTTATGAAATGAACTTTGAAAATAGAATGTTAATGACAACACACCATCTTAATTTATAATATCGCCGTTGATGATATAATGTAGATAACACTTAGTACATCATTTTGATAAATCTCGTAGGGTTTAGCCTGCGTTTGCAATGTAAGCGGAAAAAAATGTAATTATTTACAGAAACCTCAAAAATTACAGTATTTCTCTACTTTGTATTGAATGTTATTATACGTACAAACCTTCCTCTGGAATCACTCTATCTATTAGAAAAAACCGCATCAAAATCGGTTGCGTAGTTTTAAAGTTTTATGCGTACATACGGAAATATGGACTTTGTTTTATAATATGTAGTGATGATACTGATTTTGTAACCGCTGTGTGGTATCCGGCTGAATAGAATAGTACCAACCTCATTTCTTACCGAGGTGTCGTAAAAGGCGACTAAGATAAGTTGACCCACCGTGTGGTATCTGGTTTAGTAGAATAGACCACCACATTTTTTACCGAGGTGTCGTAAAATACGACTTAGGTAAGTTGACGTCAAGCAGGCGGCCAGTCGTAAAAACGCAGCCAAATCATGTGACAGCATGTTTAGAACATGTTGCGCCGACCCCACTTAGAGTGGGTTAAGGGCAGGAGGATGATGAATCTAGTCATTCAGTTCTGTAAAAGTAGCGGCCTGTTACTAACCCACGGCTGGGCGTCTTATTACTTTAGGTCCCATATTCGAATTCATCTCTAGATGAAATGCCGCTTCCTATGTTGCTAGATACCTCTATTCAGGTAAAGCGGTAAAAAAAGGTTTCTTTTAACATCTCACTGTTTGGCATAGACCTCCTCTCTCCGTTTTAAGAGAGAAGTGTTGGATAATTTATTGTCGTGGAGTCTTTCTCCTGACGATGCTTCGATTACGGGGCGAAACAATTGTTGTGATTGTAGAGGTGAATGTGTGCAGTGCTTGTGTCTTGTTGTGTTATCGGTGTCAAGTAATGCATGAGTTTTTACAAATTCTGCATGTATCAGGTATGAGATCGAATCCTCCTCCTCCTTGCATCGTTTCCCCAATAATGGGGGTCGTGACTCCACCATTCAAGCCTTCGTATTAACAATGGTCTTCCAGCTTTTCCTGCTTTCAGCCACGTGGATGGCCTCGGAGACTGTGGTATTGAGTGTGGTGCGGATCTGGTCTGACCAGCGCATAGGGCTACGTCCTCTGGATCTCTTGCCATCGACCTTGCCTGTGACAATAAGTTTCTGGAGGTCGTCTCCCGGCTTGCGAGCAATGTGCCCAAAGAACTCAAAAATCCTCCGTAGGCATATGCTGGAAAGCCTCGGTTTCTTGTCTATTTTGAGTTCCTCAAGTACTGACTGATTGGTCCTATGCGCCGTCCATGGGATGCGTACCAATTTCCTCCAGCACCACATCTCAAATGCATTAATGCGTTTTCGGTCTGCCAGTTTAAGTGTCCATGTCTCTGCGCCGTATAAGAAAATGGAGAACACTAGGCTATTCACAAGTGCAACTTTTGTCTTATGCCTGATGGTGCGGTCCTTCCATATTCTTTCCATCTGCGACATGGCACTCTTTGACATTCCGATACGCCTACGGATTTCGTTTTCACATGAACCGGTATTGCTGACTTCGGAGCCCAGGTATATAAACTTGTTAACAATTTCCAAGTCATGAGTCCCACTGAGTTCTAACTTAGATGCCCGATCCACAACCATAACTTTGGTTTTTGAGCGATTTATAGTAAGTCCTAAATCCGCACTACTACGTTCTATGCTGTCGAGAAGAATACACAATTCCGCTTCATCGGCTGCAAAAAGAATAGTATCATCGGCATAGCGAAGGTTTGATATCTTTGTGCCATTGATATTTATACCGCCCTCCCAGTTTTCGCAGGTTTGTCTCATAATGTATTCCCCATAGATGTTGAATAAAATAGGAGACAAGATACACCCTTGGCGGACTCCCTTGGAAAAGGAGAACGGCTTTGAGGTCGTCATTTCTATTCTTACCGTTCCCTCACTATTGACGTACAGACCTTGAATTAGAGCTATAAGGTGTTTGGGGACTCCCATATGTTGTAAAACCTCCCACAGGCGATCCCAGTTCACACAATCGAAGGCCTTGGTGTAATCGATAAAGCACATCATGAAAGGTATGTTAAATTCGTTGGCTTTTTCGATAAGTTGACGGACATTCAAAATTTGTTCACGCGTACCTTTCCCTTTCACGAAACCCGCCTGCTCCTGCGGGATCTGCCAATCAAGGTAATATCTTATGCGGTTGTTTATGATATGAAGCAGGATTTTGCTGGCATGAGAAACCAGGGCTAAGGTACGGTAGTTGTCGCATTTTCTAGTGGAGCCCTTTTTATGGAGCGGTAGTATGACAGACTGGGTCCAGTCATGAGGCCATTTTGCTGTGTTCCACACACTGTTGCAGATTTTATGCAACATGTCAATACCAGTGTCCCCAAGACTTTTCAAAATTTCCGCCGTTATTTCGTCGGGACCTGGAGCTTTTTTGTTCTTTAATGTGGCCAAAGCAGATGTTATTTCGGATCTAAGAATGGGAGGTTCATAGTTCAACTCTACCATGGTTTGTGGCGGCTCTGGTAATGGTTTTTTATGTCCATATAAATCTTCACAGTATTCATGCCATCTGTCGGCCACTTTGTGAAGGTCATGAATGAGTAGACCATTTTTATCTTCAATTAGCCACGATTTAGGTTTGAACTTTCCAGATATGAGGCGGACTTTCTTAAAAAGATCAGAGGGTTGCATTTTGAGCGCGTGCGATTCCACTTCATGACATAAATTTAGTAGGAAGTTATTCTTGTCTTGGCGGCTAAATCGCTTTATTTCTTTGCAGATGGCGGAGTATTCCCTCATAACTTTTTCGTTTTGAAGCCCCTTGCATTTAAGAGCTTTTCTTTTTTGCACCAGTTCCCAGGTTCTGTCAGAAATCCAGATTTTATTCTTCGATTCTGTACGCCTGGGTTGACATTCTTCCAAACAGCCCAAGATTGTGGCACTTCCATTGCTCGTTAGAGCTTTCCTGGCATTGCACTATTTGCTTTAGTTTTTTATCTACAGATTCTCTGAAAATAGGACGTATAAGAGGATCAAGTTGCCTAGGCTTTAGAGATGAGGTTCTTTGTAAAGCTTTAAGGCGTAGAGCAAACCATGTTACTAGCAAATTGTGATCAGATCCACACTCTGCGCCCGGGAAAGTCTTGGCGTTGGAGATAGAAGATTTCCACCGATTATCTATGATTATGTAATCAATCTGGTTCCTGTATCGGTCACCAGGAGATCTCCAAGTGTACAGACGGCGAGGATGCTGTTGGAAAAAGGTATTCATGATGCTGAGGTTTTTGTCGATACACATCTCTAGTAGTCTTTCTCCTCGATCGTTGCGGGTACCTAGACCGAAATTACCTACAACATTTCGAATGTGTTCGTCACCCTCTGTACTTCCGATCTTCGCATTCCAATCGCCAAGAATTATAGTGATTTCCCTATTTGGTATTGATTCAATGGTGTTTAAGAATCTGTCATAAAATTCATCAAGGCAGCTCTCATCAGCTTGTTTTGTGGGTGCATATATTTGGACTAAGTTCAAGACGCATGGTTTCGTATTTAGCCTTATTTTAATAATCCTGTCCGTAATAGGATGGTATCCGAGAATATGTTTGTTGATGTGTGGGGGAAGAATAAAAGCGACACCCTTGCTGCTTTCATTCTCTGGGCCGGAAAAATACATTGTGTTTCCCGACGGAGTCCTGAAATGTCCTTGGCCTCTCATATGTGTTTCGCTTACGCCGAGTATAGACAACTTGTGGTTCTTCATTTCATTTTCGACGATAGTTAATTTTCCGTCACCTAATAAGCCTCTCACGTTCCACGTCCCTATTCTGTGTTGGGTTCGAATAGATCGTTGAGTAGCCTTATCTGCTAAAAGCGTCCCTGCATCTGAATTCATGCAATCATTCCTGTTACTTCGAGCAAACGTATCGCTCGTATCATCGGTAACCAATTTCACACCTACCAGCCCGGGTACCAATAGGCGCCGAGCGTCAGTCGGATCGCATGACAAAACACACTCCTTTGTACTGGCTTTCATAGTAAGGTTTTCTTGGGAGAGTAATTGTGGTGGGTTCCCAAATCCTTCCACATCAGTCTTTTTGAGGGAATTTAATTTCTCAGGGCCACTGGCAGCCACTCCGAGAGGGCCATGGAGAAGTCGGGCTGTTTGGCGCCGCCCGATGTTCGGCGTTGACGTTTTACGGTTGGTTTGTCTTCTCCACACCAACCCTCCTCCTTTTTCATCCGGGCTTGGGACCGGCATTGGCGGAGTTAATGAGATCGAATAGTATACTCTTAATTAAGCATTACATATATTTTCTTTTATCGCGGAGTATAGCAAAATAATATTCTTCTTAGTTTGGTTTTTAGAAGTGTTGGAGCTAAGACCTACCACGCTGCTCCAATGCGGATTCGTAGGTTACAGATATCCCCAGAATTATCTAGCGATATGTAGGTTTCACGATGTTTCCGTTCACCGAAAAGCGTGTGATAAATTTCAATTATCAATTAGACACATAAGTAATAGAAAAATTCTATAAGTGCCTGTCCGGGGTTTGAACCCATGATCGTCTTTTGAGAGTCGCACGGTCCCACCGCTGGGCTATGACAGCTACTTAGTTCTGTACTAAGTTTAAAACATTTTTCGCAAAGTCAATAAATAATCATATGTTAAATTTTGAAAATACACGACAAAAATCATTAAGAGCGTGGTAAATAGTAATATAAAACTTCCCTTTGATATCGAAAAAAAAATATCCGCCGCGAATTTCGCATGCAAATACGATAGGCCATTTCGATGCTCTTTGAATTATTTTCTTTCTTTTATTCCTGTGTGTACTGAGCTGTGTGTGTGTATTCATTTGTTTTGATATTTACAAATTGTACAATGGCAAAATAAGTAACTTTCAGTGTAACGAATTATGTCTGCTGAGCTCAAGAGAATGAAAGTCAAGGATGATGTTAATATAAACAAACTTGTTTCAGCTTGTGACTTTCGTTAATACTTCAATATTGAGATTAGACACCAGATACCAAATTATCTCTAGAAAGATCTTATCAATCTGTTATCCTAAACGCAAGCGGTCAGTCGTAAAATACCTAGCGAATGTGATAACATGTTTATAATATGTTCAAAACATGTTATGCCGACCACATTTAGAGTAGGATAAGGGCAGGAGATGAGTAAGCTTTAGTAAGTTCAAGTAGCTAGTAGTCCTGGTCATATATCCGCCTCCATAGAACTTTATCCAGCCGATGTTTAGAAATCCTACTATACTCTTAAAGATTACTTAGAAGATAAGAATGTGTGGATATAGCTCTCTTTGAACCTGTACAAGACAGTAAAGACTTAATGTAAATAGTTTTAAGAATTATATTTTTAAAAAGAGCAACCGCCGAGTTTCTTGCTGGCTCTTCTCGGTAGGAACAGCTTTCCCAACAGTAGGGTTGACGATTCAAAAGCACTTGCTTACAAGTTTATTTGAATAAAGTATATTTTGAATTTGAATTTGAATATCCTACTTTCAATTATTAACACCTTCTATGCTGCTATCCATAAAGTCTTCAGCAATTTGGTCAATTCTCATTTTAGATAAAACATCCACACTAATATTATAAATGCAAAAGTGTTTTATCTGTCTGTCTGTTTTGTAAACAGTTTTGAATGTAAGAAAAATATTTCGTGTTTATAATATGAATATCTTATACATATTATAAAACAAAGTCGTAAAAACTTTCTGCGTGTATGTGGTCGATTTTCTCAAAATCTACTGACTTTGTACGGTTTTTAATACAAGATAGTGCAATTTTTGAGCAAGGTTTACGTTATTAGAAAATTACATTAAAATTCCTAATTAGTCGGGATTTTTGCGGGAAAACTTTGATGCACTAATTTTCATGCGGCCGCACGTGCATTTTATTATAATAAAAGTAATTAAAATACATTGTTATCATTTCATTGTTATTTTCCACTCACATAAAGCGTATTCATAAAAAAGCAGCTTTATTACTGACCGTATGTTAATTAAAATGTCACAGTGCTTTTCAATATTTTGATAGTTTTTTAAAGTTTATATGGAAAGTAATTATATAGCCTTTTTAATAGACTGAATAATACGCAGACATATAATAATGATTTAGAACTTTCCTATAGTTTTTTGAGGTGATTTGACTTTAATTCGTTTTTATTTTATTTTTTAATGTTTTTTTTATTTATTTTAACTTTATTTTTAAAGATTTTTTGTCATAGTTACTATACTTGAGAATAGACCTCCATCTTTTCTTACCGAGGAGTCGTAAAATACGACTAAGTTAATTTGACGTTAGGCAGGAAGCCGATCGTAAAATACGTAGCCAAATCATATGACATGTTTGTAACATGTTGTGCTGACCCCACTGAGAGTGGGATAAGGGCAGGAGGACGATGGAGGACGACGTATAGTAACTACTATACTTGAGAAGGGAAGCCAGCCTAAAATGCACCCTATTAAAGAGAAAGCAAACGAGTGTCTATCTGTGTGTGAGTGTGTATCTAACTGTCTCTATTCTTTATGATTAGACAAAGATAAATATAATGAGTGTAGCAGTGGTGGAGGTTTGTGCATGTTTTTTTACCAATCCTACATTTATCAGTTATGGATTTTCCGCTACATTTAACGTTACAAAAATATATTTATATTTACAAGCAGCTGTGATAGCCCAGCAGTAACACCTTGCGACTCTTTCGAGGAGGTCACGGGTTCAAACCCGGGCAAACACCAATGAGTTTTTCTGTTAAAACTTATGTGTCTAATTGATAATTGCAATTTATCACACACTTTTCGTGAAGGGAAACATCCTAAGGAAACCTGCATATTTATAGAGAATTCTGGAGATATGTGTAACCTACCAATCTGCATTGGTAGATACTAGCTCCAATCCTTCTCTCCAAAAACGGAAAGAAGAGACCTTTTCCCAGCAGTGGAAGAGTAATAGGCCGCTACTTTACTATATATTTTTATTAACTTTATCGCGGATTATAGCAAAAAAAATTATATTATTCCTTTCGCATTAGATAGGTAGATAGGTCTCCGCAAAGTAGCGCCTAATTCTATTCTATTCTAAAAAAATAGTAACGAAAGTTCTAGAATAATAATAAAAATGTAGTGCTCTATAAATCATCATAAAAGTTGACACAAGTAAAAGTAATTTACTTGGACAACTTGAGCAAATATTAGTACGCCATATGTTCTCTTTGGGATTTTCTGCAAAAAATATTGTAAAAGTTTGTAAATATTGTAAGCATATAAAACTGTATGGTTAAAGAAAACTTGATAAAAGTCATAGCATACGTAATCTTGACTTTTCTGAGTAGAGTCTGCGCCCTACCTGACATGCGTGTTAATATTTGGAATTAGGTTTATTTAGGAGGACCGAGTCTCGTAGACTCACGTCACGTACGCCGCAGCATAAAGTTAGGAAGATAACCATGTTGGGATTTCGTATGCGCGACACACTCTTAGTGTTTAGTACGGATATTATGAAGAAATTCAACCGTAACATATATAACTAAAGTTGTGGGATGATTATCTTTCTTATATATAAAAATGTTTGTTTGTTTGTATGTCCTTAATAGACTACATGTGCTTGCGATTTCGCAGGCGTGGTAATCAGTTTACTTAATTGAAATTTTGAACATAAAAGTAGTTATTGTGAATTAACCATGATAGAAACATGCTATCGCGGACACGCCGTATTGTATCCAGCTGAATAGAATATGCCACCCTCATTTCTTACTTAGGTGTCGTAAAAGGCGTCAAAGATAAGTTGACCCACCGTGTGGTATCCGGTTTATTAAAATAGACCACTCTAATATCTGACCGAGGTGTTGTAAAAGGCGATTAAGGTAAATTGAGCCGTGGTGTGGTATCCGATTTAGTAAAATAGACCACTCTAATATCTTACCGAGTTGTTGTAAAAGGCGACTAAGGTAAGTCGACCCGCCGTGTGGTATCCGGCTGAGTAGAATAGACCAACCTCATTTCTTACCGAGGTGTCGTAAAATGCGACTAAGGTAAGTCGACCCGCCGTGTGGTATCCGGCTGAGTAGAATAGACCAACCTCATTTCTTACCGAGGTGTCGTAAAAGGCGACTAAGGTAAAATGACCCACCGTGTGGTATCCGGTTTAGTAAAATAGACCACCCTCTTTCTTACCGAGGTGTCGTAAAATACGACAGAGGTAAGTTGACGTCAGGCAGGCGGCCGGTCGTAAAAACGCAGCCAAATCATGTGACAGCATGTTTATAACATGTTGTGCCGACCTCACTTAGAGTGGGATAAGGGCAGGAAGATGATGATGTGTTGTAAAAGGCGATTAAGGTAAAATTGAGCCGTGGTGTGGTATCCGATTTAGTAAAATAGACCACTCTAATATCTTACTGAGGTGTTGTAAAAGGCGATTAAGGTAAATTGACCCGTCGTGTGGTATCCGATTCAGTAAAATAGACCTCTTTCACCCTCTTTCTTACCCAGGTATTGTAAAATACGACTAAGGTAAGTTGACGTCAGGCATGCGGCCAGTCGTAAAATACCTAGCCGAATCAAGTGACGTGTTTATAAAATTTTCACATACTCTGAGTGTGTAGTACGGATATTATGAAGAAATTCAACCGTAACACGAATAACTAAAAGTGAGGGTTGTTTATCTTTCTTATATATAGAAATGAATGTTTGTCTTATCATCATCCTCCGCCTTATCCTCTAAGTGGGCACAACATGTTATAAATACGTCACTTGATTCGGCTAGGTATTTTACGACCGGCCGCCTACCTGAAGTCAACTTACCTAATCGTATTTTACTACATCTGGGTAAGAAAGAAGACGGTCTATTTAACTAAACTGGATACCACACGGCGGGCCAACTTACCTTAGTCGCCTTTTACGACACCTCGGTAAGAAAGAGGTTGGTCTATTCTACTCAGCTGGAAACCACGGGGTCAACTTACCTTAGTCGCCTTTTACGACACCTTGGTAAGAGAGAGGGTATCTATTTTAATCAGCCGCAAACCACACGACGAATTTGGAATCATTTTTATTCTTTTAAATTTGATTCCATCATTTGATCTACTAAGCCTTCCCTATTTCACGGCGCTATGATTAAAAGTGGCCTGTCATAAAAAATGATGAATGCTCCCTATATCTACTATAGCAAATCGACCCCATGTAAATTACCTTCACGAATATTTGATGCCGAAACTGAATATTCTGAGGTGCGACAGGTTTTTGTTACTTCTTTTTATATCCAAGCGTCTGCAAAAATATTTATATTGTGAAATTTGGTCTGGATTGAGATATCTCTCGGGCTAGCCATTTTTATTAATCCACGTTTCTATTTTCTAGTATCTGGTTGACCGAGCTGTACTCGGTAATTTTTTATAAAAAAAAAATGTTGGGTACATGGGGCTTGATCCTAGGTGTTTTCATTTCATTCATCCATTTCGCGAATAAGCTACGCTGACTCGACAATTTACGGCAAAAAGGTTTTGTATAAAATTTAAATGTCAATATTTTTTTTATGGCCAAATTTTTTAAAAATAAAACCTAGCTAGATCGATTTTTTCATTCGAATTACAGGAAAATCGTTGGAGACGTTATATACGACATTAAATAACTTCACTGCTCACTTGGAAGTAATACATCACTTTGGTATAATTCAATGTATTTAAATATAGAATTTAAGAAAATATATATTCTAACAAACTAAATACGTTTAAATTGCTAAACACGATCATTCATTAGGGTTCACTCACCTTGTCGTGCGCGCGTACGGCGCTTGGTGTAGATATGACGATCGCCGCGAAGATCAAACGGACCGGTGAAATACAAATGTCGCGGCGCGGTGACCGCAAGGCCAAGACCAAGGCCATTTTTACATTTTTGATACAGAGGAGTATAATATTGTTTATAGGGTTTATTTTTGTATGGCATGCTGCCATCAGTCATTGATCCGATGACTGATTGATTTAATTTCAAATTGAAAAATAATATCTTGTGGCTAAAGTACCTAATTGAATTAACTGATTTTTTTTATGTAGGCTGCTAAGGTGCGTAGCTATCTAGGATTAAAATTAATGTCGTATACTTGTTTTTTATATGGCTCATATTATGGTACAATCAGTCGTTATTTTTTTTTATTATAGTACCTGAGTGACCGAGCCTTGCTCGGTAATTATTTACAAAATAAAAAAATAAACTTAAAAAAAAATAATTGGGTACGTGAGGCTCGATCCTAGGTATTTTTATTTCTCGAGACCAACTTTTCCCCGAATATGCTACGTTGACTAGACAATTTACGGAAAAATAGTGTTTTATATTGAATGTAAATTTTAGTGTTTTTTTTTGCCAAAAACAGGGATATAACGAATTTTTTTTAAAACAAAACCTAGCTAGAACAATATTTCTCCCCCAAAACCCCCTACATGCTGAATTTCAGGAAAATCGTTGGAGCCGTTTCCGAGATATAGAACTCATTGCTCTTATTGCAATATAGGCTAAGTTTGCAAAATTGCTCATAAAGGCCTTCGCCTCGTTTCTCTGTGATTGGACAATTATAGAGATTAAACCTACAATTTTGCTCCACTGCGGAATGATAAGTTGAAAATTTCATTAGTTACTTCTAGTGTAACTATATACACACGCCATGTGCTATCTGGTTGAATAGAATAGACCCTCTTTCTTACCGAGGTCTCTTAAAATACAACTAAGGTAAGTTGACGTCAGGCAGGCCGCCAGTCGTAAAATACGTAGCTAAATCAAGTGACAGCATGTTTATAGCATGTTGTGCCGACCCCACTTAGAGTGGGATAAGGGTACGAAGATATATACTTCTGATATATACACGTTCGCTACTTTTAGTTTTACCAATTTTTAATTATGGATATTTTTTTGCAATAATTTTTAAAGTAGCTGTTTTAACCCGTGGTGGTTAAAAAGGTATAAAAAAAGTAAAGTTACGTCCCATTACTATCCCACTGCTGGGCATAGGCCTCCTCTCTCCGTTTGAGAGAAGGATTGGAGCTAAGAACTACCACGGTGCTCCAATGCGGATTGGTAGGTTACAGAAATCTGTAGAATTCTCTAGAGATATGCAGTATTAAACATAACTTGTAATAAGAATTATATTTTGAAAAGAGCAACCGCCGAGTTTCTTGCTGGCTCTTCTCAGTAGGAACAGCTTTCCGAATAAGCTGTTGAGTCGACGATTCAAAAGCACATGTTAACAAGTTTACTTGAATAAATAATAATTTGAATTAAAGAAAATTAATAACATTTCGAATATTTAAACAGTAGAAACATGCACGAGCGAGTATAATTTTTTTATAAGTATATAGAGATTATATTATACAGAGCAGTGAATCTTTTTTTTTAAATTCCATACTTTTTTATGAAATTTCTAGTGAATAGCATAATTTAATTGGAAGTTCCGTTTAATTGGGTTCATTGACCTGGTGCAAATTAGCGCAATTTATAGGTCGCTTATTAGATGCGAACTCGAGCGATAATTATAAAAATTGTTCAAACTGACGGCGTAATTATGACTTGCTGTTTAATATCGACATTCAATTAGTATCTGGTTGACCGTAATTTCAGGAATTTTTTTACACAATAAAAAAATAATAGTGTAGGTGGGATGCGATACTAGGTATTTTCATTTCTCGCGACCACACGTTCCCCGAATAAGCTACGCTGACTTGACGTTAACGGCAAGAGTGTTTTATATATTCAATGTAAATTTTCAAAACAGAAATAAAACGATTTTATTTTAAATAAAACCTAGTTTGATCCTAAATTTTTATCCCCTAAAACCTCCTGCATACTGAATTTCAGGAAAATCGTTAGAGCCGTTTCCGTTTCCGACATATACAAGATTAAGTAATTTAAATATTAAAGATATAACTAAATATTATTTATTATTTATTTATTTAAACTACATACCAACAATGGTTACAATACTTAAAATCTTTAATTATGTTTCCATTTAATTATTACAATACGACCATTAAATATAGGTAATTGTGATATATAGTATATCACATCAAATTATAGTTGATTTATAACATAAACAGCGGCTCTAAGCTCTTACAAATACAAAAAAATTGTTAATTTGACTACTATTATTCCGACGTGGACACATTATAAAATTAAAAATAAGCGGAATATAATACATTCCCACTTCTGATATTAATCACATTTTCGAGAAACTTAGAAGTATTCGAATTAAAATGAATTCGGAATAGAATAGCCTGAAATATTCTGAATATTGTTCGGAATATTGTTATGCACTGAGTAGAACTAGCAAGAATAAGTTTCTTAAAAATATAATTGTTGTTTATTTATATTTGGTTAAAAATCTTATTAACCCCAAATTATTTATTTACATATAAAACTCATATCAATGGACTTATATTAATTAGGAAACGATATTGCAATAAACCAAATAGATTCATATAATGTAATGTAAAAGCTTACGAGTAAATGATTGAATATTTTTATATTTGACATTGTAACGAATCCTACGAGAGAAAAAACTGTCATAACTAGGGCGACCAGGTGCAAAATTACGTTGTCAAGACCTTATTTAAAATTATAATTATTTAATACAAAAATTTAGACAATTCAGATATTTCTGTTATCATATTACAGTAAATATCTTCACATAAAGTCGTCATTCTATATATACTAGGTAGAGAAGTTCCAAAAACATCTAAAAAAGTAACTGGACCAACCAACCAACCAACCGTTGGTAACCAAACGGCAGATTTCATCAAGTGGGAAGTTGTTAAAAGGCATTATACTTGTATAAGATAAAGAAGAAAAAGTATAAGATATGTCGTTTGATGCAAGCAGTTAAAAAAAATACTCTATATAAAAAATATCCGAAACGACACAGATGTTTTTCGTGAGTGTTAGATAATACCATTAATATAGTAATTTTATAAGATGTCGAAATTTGTACTGTCTCAAAACTTGAGAGAACGTGGACATCTTACTCGCAATCATACCTTTTGGAATTGACTTCGAAACAAGCTATCCCACGAGGGTGGTAAATTTAGCCACAAGTAAAACGTGTTCAAAAGTTGGAAACGAAATAAAATATATGAACGGATAGTTCGATGTTCTTTTGTTTTTCTGATCTTTTCTTCTGTACAAATTGCACCTTATTTTTTTTATACATACAGTTAGAAAAGATAAAGAAAAAGTAAAGCACATGTATAAAGGCGGACTTATCCATAAAGGGATCTCTGTATGTTTGTAATTTTTCACACAAAAACTAGTGAACGTATTTCAAAAATTCTTTCACCGTTGGAAAGCTGCATATTTACTGTGAAACATAAGCTATATGACATAAAAAAAATAAGGATCCATTATAAATATGTAATAAGGTGTAAAATAATAAAAATTACGCGGGTGCAACTCTGGGATATTACTAGTAGAACAATAAAATGAAATGAACGTCTAAATTCAATCGATCTAAAACTAGATTTCACTAAATGAACTTCTGTGTGCGGATTATTTCAAAATCCATAGACAGTTAACTTTTGAACATAACATCATTAAGAACGTCACGTACGGTCGTTTAAGTTCTAAACTGAAGCTAGGTTGGAAGTTAAAAGCTAAGTTTAGTGAAGTTTACTTTACGTGTCTGAAATTCAGTTCAGCGGTGTAGACGAGTTCGTATTACTAGGTAAACTCCTGAATCGGTAGATTAAGAAGAGTTGAACATATGTTAATAATCTGTGATAGCCTAGCGGTGAGAATGTGCGAGACTCTCTGAAGGTCACAGTTTCAAACCCCCCAAAATGAGTTATTCTTATAAAATCTTAGTACCTGGGTGACTGAGCCTTGCTCGGTAATTTATAAAAAAGTAAAAAAAAAATTGAAAATAAAAATTAAAAAATAATAGGGCAGGTTGGGCTCAGTCCTAGGTATTTTCACCTCTCTAGATCACCCGTTCCCCAAATGAACTACCATGACTTTACTTTTGTCAGCGAAAAATTGTGATTGTATCCAAGTAAATTTCAAAAAATTTTAGTACCCGAGAATAGGGATAAAACGACATTTTTTTTAAAGAAAACTTATCTAGATCGATTTTTGTCCCCCAAAATTCCCAAAAATTCAGCATGTAGGGGACATGCTGAATTTCAGGGAAATCGTTGGAGCCGTTTCCGAGATTCTGAAAATATAATAAATAAATAGATGGGACACTTACACACACGGTTGTCAGTCCCCAAAGTAAGGAACTTAATAGTTGTGTAAGGAACTTAATAGTTGTGATGAATATGTACTTATATATTTTTTAAATACATACTTAACTACAAATATATACCCAGGCTCAAAGACCAAAAAATTCATTTTATAGGAAATGTTTGCCCTCGGCAGGAATCGAACCCGCGACCCGCGGAGCTTAAGGCACTACCCACTACTCCAAAGGGCCACAGTCTATATAGTCTTCTCACGATGTTTTCCTTCACCGAAAAACGTGTGATAGATTACAATAAGCAATTACATACATAACTTCTAATATAAAAACTCATTGATGCCTGCCCGGGATTTCAACACGTGACCTCCTTGAAAGAGTGGTACGGTCGCTCATTGCTAAGCTATCCGACTTGTACACAAATTGTGTAAAGATCAACGGATAATATTTCAAATATAAGTAACGGGAGAGAAGCAATAAATACAGAGTCGAAGTTCCGATCTGGCATTGACAAAAAACCTTAAAGGGCTTGCCCGGTTTTGCAATTACTTTCCTTGATATATTGGCGGCCGGCAGTATGCAAGTGTGAATGTATCTATTTGTACATATACGGATCGGGTATTCTCACCTTTTAAATGTAGGGGTTTTTTGCATACTATATCAGGAGTTTTACGTGCGTTATTTCGCTGTTGTCAATGATTAGAAACAGACAACTCTACCGGGCTAAAATATACAGGATATTAATGATAATATGGCTTCTTCACTCATATGGCAGTGACCCTTCAGCTTCGGGATCACGGGTTCGAATTTCGCCGTGTGCCAAAAACAATAACTTAGATCTTCAAGTCGGGCTATATTTATGTATTAAACTATTCATATTATACACGTCTGTCAACTGTAACGCAAGTATTTGAGTTACTTTAGGGACGGACGACTTGGTGTATAATTGGTCCATATATGTATACAAAAATATATAAAAATTGCTGTAGTAGGTACGTAAGTCGTTTCTGGGCCTGGGTATAAGATTATATAATAAAATTCCGCAATCAATTTTACAGCACTTAGAACACTGTTAAAAAGAGGCTGATACAGAAAGCACTGTTGAGAATTACTTAGATGATAAGAATGTATGGATATAGCTACTCTACCACCCTGTATAAGACAGTAATGAATAAATTTAGCTAGTAATAGGAATTATATTTTGAAAAAAGCAATCGCCGTGTTCTCGCTGGCTCTTCTCGGTAGGAATAGCTTGCCGAACCAGCAGTAGAGTTGACGATTTAAAAGCAATTGTTTACAAGTTTTGTGTGTAACGTATATAATGGATTAAAAGTATCTAATATTTCTTGATTTACAAAATATGTAAAAAAAATACAATTATGTTCATGAATAGTTGAATATAAATGCTGCGGTAATTTTTTCCACTGCTTTGCTTTTAAGAATAATACCGTTTAATGAGATTCAAGTCAAAGGCAAAGCTTTCATTGAGATAAAGAAAACTATAAAAGAACTAAAACAACAATTACCTACGTTTTTAATAAAAGTTCTTAACTCGAAATCGAGAATAATAAATTGAATAATGGAGCTATTTTAGGTGATAAATTTTCAGGTAATATAAGAATTTATTTAATACCAAAGCATCGCAGTATACGAGTATATTAATGATACTCCACGATATTATCCTCCAATTTAGGGAATAATGATAATAACGAGAGGTTATTGAGGTTTAATTTCGAGAAGGTATCTAATTATTTGGTGCTTTACGATGAAGACAATGATTATGAGGAAATCTGCGTATCTCTGGAAAACTTGATACATATAATCTACCAATTTATTTTGAAGAAGCCATCTCTTCTTTGTCAACCGATGGACGTCCACTGCTGGACACAAGTATCTTCATGGGATTTCCACACCACACTATCTTGTGCATCTTGAATCAAGTTGCTTGTCGCGACGTTATTGACGTCGTCACTCCATCTCGTAACGGCTCTATCGACACTGCATATTGATGTACGGGGTCGCCATTACAACACCTTGAGACGCTGAGTTTTATCGGCGAATCTGGTTCTTCTAGGGATCTCCTCATCTAAATTGATGTCGGATACTCCGAGCATAGCTCGCTCTACCGCTTGCCGAATTTCGCGTTTTTATGAGGCCCATAGTAAGCGACGACGTTTCGGATTCATATGTCGTGAGAAGGAGAAGAAAAAAGTATGCTTTGGAGAAGCCTGCTATGTCGTTATGCAATCTTTCTCTCCAAAGAAGGAAGAAGGCAATTGTGTGGAGTGGACTAGATTTTTAATATTTAATAGAACCCGGCTATACTCATGTCTTATTCTATCAGGAGAGCTTGACTGCTTTCAAGCTCATACATGCATGCCCATGCATTGTCTAGCGGAGGGTGATGGACCACTTTTAGAGAGGCCCCGACCCGGAGGTGGCGCACTCTGGCGTTCAGAGTTGCTGCTGGCAGGGATGGGTGCAATGTGTTTAACGGTACCCTGTCCCCGCCACCAGCATTGGTATTCATAGGTTGAAACAAAAGTAATAATAAAATTATTTTGCTATAATCCGCGAAGAAGTAAAATAGAAAATATATATAATGCTAAATGTAAGTGAGCAATCGGTTATCATACCTGATACATGCAGGATTCGTAAAAACACATGCACAAACCTCCACCACCGCTACCACAATACACAAGCACTATATACGTTCACTATCACAAACTCAACAATCGTTTCGCCCCGCAACCGAAGCATCGTCAGGAGATAGACTCCACGACCAAAATCGCAAAGCTTTGCGATTTTGGTCGTGGAGTTGAGTTTGTGGATTGTTGAGTTGGATCTCCGCAAAGTAACGCCTAATTCTATAAATTATTCATAGGTTGAATTAGTCGTGCGAGTCCGAAAACGGGACCCATAAAGACCAAGGACCAATATCCTGATTAAAGAAAAGGTTAAATTCAAAATTTTGAGTAGATTTGATAGAATCCGGTTATTACTTAAAAGATAATAATTCCAAAGCCCAGATACAAAATTGCGCTTGACAGATATCCTGTGCTTTCCAAAAAGTAACTGCTGATAGGTGACGGTGTAAAAGCAATCACTTTCGTTTGGAACGGATGGGCGTATTGCGAGCTTTGGGCAGCTCGTTCAAAAAGAGTGAATAAAAACCAGAAACTAGACTCCAAGCAATCGAAAATAGATTGCAAAAAAGGCAACCACTGGTGCCATAGAATTTGTGTCACACGCTTCAATAAACATTACAAGGGTAGCTATCTGGTATCTGGACTAAATTGGAAAAAACTAGACTCATAGAAAATTGTAAAAATCGTAATGTAGAACGATTTCAGTCTCAATAATTTTGGAATAGTTAAAAATATATAATTACGGGTAGATCTAAAACTGAAATCTCACGTTTATGACGCTTTCACATAAATTTAAATTGTTTAAAGTTTACCTACTCATTCGCATTGGTGCATTGTAGTAGGTCTAAGTTTTAACCCTATTTTCTAAATGGGAATATGAGGGCATTTACCCAGCAATAGGATTCTACCTAGAGGTATTTTCGTGTCCTTTTATCATCTTAAAATTGAATAATATAAGGTGTTTGAAATTGCTTTAGTATCTAAACTTAAAATAACAGAATTGCATTTGATTGCTGTTTATTCGTGTCCGAACGGAGAAAAGAACTAATGTGTACTAACCTTTATGTGAAGGTAAAATGAATCCTGATCCTATTCCTCATCTGGACATATAATTCACTCCTATTAGAAAAAATGGTTGGAACTTAGCTTACCGCGCTGAACCAATGTCCATTGGTAGGTTATATATCCCAAGAATTCTCTAGAGATATTTCTCCAGTGTCCACATATTTTGCTTCCACGAGAATTTTGTAATAAACTGCTCATTGGTCCTGTCTGGGGTTCGAAACCGGGACTCCTTCGAAAGATTCACGCGGCCATATTCTTCATCTATCACAACTTAACGTTACCCATCTATCTTCTTCTTCTATCTATCTATACTTATAATTATAATTATAATAAATCTGTAGAGAAGTCAATTCTGTAACTGGAATATATTTCCAAAATAACTATCAGGGGGTGATTAGGGATCGATACTGATGCCAAAAATGCAATCAGTAAAAATTTTGTCTGTCTGTCTATCTGTCTGTCTGTCTGTCTGTCTGTCTGTCTGTCTGTATAACCGTTATAGAAACAAAAACTACTCGACGGATGTTAACCAAACTCGGTACAATTTTTTTTCATACTCCTGGGCTGGTTATAGTATACTTTTCATCACGCTGCAATTAATAGGAGCAGAGCAGTGAAGGGAAATGTTGGGAAAACGGGAGAAGTTACTCCATTTTTTAAGCTTCCGTCGCGTGTGCAACCTTGATGGTTAAAGCTACACAGAAATCATGTATGACGGAAATGTTCTCCTTAAAATTATGTAAAAATAATCCCACGACAGCATATGTTTATCTTTTATGTTTGACTCACAATAACACGTGGAACTCCCGATAGCTTAGCAGTTCGACGCTTTCTGGTTATAGTTATCTACTCATACGTTTATATCACTCTCAGTCATCCCTAAATAAAAAAGTGAATAGTATTAACCATTGTATAAAAAAAGAATCATTGAAATCGGTATAGAAACACCAAAGTTATACATGAAATACGCTAACAATAAGCCATCGGGCGTGAATACTGAATCATGCTATTGGGATTATCACATACTACATAGTACAAAACAAAGTCACATTCTTTGTTTGTCCCTATATCCCTATGAGTGCTTAAAAGTTTTAAACTACGCAACAGATTTTGATGCGGTTTTTTTAATAGATAGAGTGATTCAAGAGGAATGTATAATAACATTCAATATGGAGTAGAGAAATACTGTAATTTTTGAGGTTTCTAATGTGATGTCGTAAATAATTACTTTTTTTCCGCTTACATTGCAAACGCAGGCTAAAAAACCCTACGAGATTTATCAAAATGATGTACTAAGTATTTGTACACATTGAAAAAGTCTACAGAAAAGTCCGCGATGGTATATGTCTATCTCTTATGGATAGCCCACAATATAATTTTTTGTCATTTACTTTTATACGAAAAATAATGCCTTATTTCGAAGCAATTATTATACAATATAGCATTAATCCTTATCCAATTAAGTACCTCAAATCAAAGTTTGATTTAATATAGATCAATATGGTCGTTTTCAGCATGTAATTTAAATGAAAATTTTCGAAGATATCACAGATTTAAAATCCCGCGAGGAGGCCGCGCCCTATAGCACTTCGAATTTAGCAGCGATCGGACGCGCAACTAAATATCGCTCCTTTAAGAGTAACCTCTAAAGAAAACATGTTTGTATTGTCAAATGATAACAAAGCTATGAAAATTGTATATAAAGACATACTGTAATTAATTTTAAACATAAAATATATAGGGAAAAATGTAAAATGTAAATATGTAGTATATGAATTTAGACATTCCAAAGATAGCAGGAAATCTTCTTGGTATAGGGAGAGGGAATTGTTTTTATCCAAATTTAATGCTTACGGGCCACGGGCAGTAATGAATAAATCAAAACTACTGGATCGATTTTAATCATTTTTTTTCACTGAGTGACATAGGCTATATATTTTATACCCGTGCGAAGCAGGGTAGGCCGCTAGTTATTAAATAAAACAAATGAGCCCATGTCTACCAATTTTCAAATTTCTAAGAGTAAATTGCCGACATTAAAACAATTATACTAAATTAGAGATAAATTGCCAGGAATTAATCACGTTTCGCCCTCGTCGTATGAGCAATTGAAAATTAATGATTGCATCACATTTAATCGTCAATTCGATCATGGAATTTAATTTGAATGGCGATAATATTGCCAATTTCCATTGTTTATTTGATTGCGTTTTCTGTATCTAAACATGATATGTGTCTAATTGATAATTACAATTTATCACACGCTTTTCGATGAAGGAAACATGTGACGAAACCTGCATATCTCTAGAGAATTCTGGGGATATGTGTAACCTAACAATCCACAGTAGAGCAGCGTGGTTGTTATCTCCAAGCCTTTTTTGCAAAAATGGAGAGAGAGGCTTATAACCTTTGGAATAGTAAAAAGGCCGTTACTTTACTTTACTATGGATAAATGTCTGACTAGGTTTCTATTCTAGACAGGGTCCTGCCGTTTGGATATCTAGGTATGGTTTTTTTATAGAATAGGATGGCAAACGAGCATGGTTCACGTCAAGTAATCACGAGTTATTAATCACGTTGCCCACGAGCTCTCGCAGAGCGTGTATGTTGCTGACCTTTAAAAACATATTTTTTCTGGGGATATGTGTAATGTACCAATCCGCATTTAAGTAGCGTGGTAAGTCTTAGCTCCAATAGCTTCAATCCTTTTCTTCAACAACGCCGAGAGAAGACCTATGCCCAACAGTGAAATGGTAATAGTTATAAACCTTTTTTTACCGCTTTACCTGGATAGTGGTAACTAGTCCAACAAGAAGATAACAGGCTGTTACTTTTACAATGCGGTTAAGGAATTCAGCAGCGAGAATCAGGTCGTGTTCAATTCAAGATTCAAGTTCAATGGACCACTCCCCGTGAAAGATGCGGTAGAAAATGCTCTAGATGCTCTAAAATGGTCTAAATAAGAATATGTTGAATATAAGAGGTTGAGGACTACAAAGTGATAATAGCCCTATCGTATGTCACCAAATGGGCTTAAAATAAAAATTCTAGTAAAATGCGAAGTAAAGAATTTTTATCGAGCACGAAGTCGCTTGCGTCACATCCTATCAAGTTGCCATTAAGTGCTTTCACGCTCGATAACAAGTGCAATGCTGCATAAATTTTCTGGAACTTTCGATACCCTGACAAGATAAAAGTTTCTAAAAGTTTCTAATATCTAAAGATATTTTCTTTACTATTGCAAAATCATTGTCTTTGAACACGGTTACTTTAAATGTGTTTTTAGAAGTTTTATTTATTTTACTTTTTTTTTAAATATACGGCGTGTGGTATCCGGCTGAATAGAATAGTACCACCCTCATTTCTTACCGAGGTGTCGTAAAAGGCGACTATGGTAAGTCGACCCGCCGTGTGGTATCCGGCTGAGTAGAATAGTACCACCCTCATTTCTTACCGAGGTGTCGTAAAAGGCGACTAAGGTAAGTTGACCCACCGTGTGGTATCCGGTTTAGTAGACTAGACCACCCTCTTTCTTACCGAGGTGTCGTAAAATACGACTGAGGTAAGTTCACGCCAGGCAGGCGGCCGGTCGTGAAAACGCGGCTAAATATGTGATAGCATGTTTATAGCATATTGTGCCGACCCCACTTAGAGCGGGATAAGAGCAGGAAGATGATGACTTTTTCTTAAATATTTGAATGAGTTAATCTTGTATATATGTTATCTGAACCTCGGAAACGGCTCCAACAATTTTCATGAAATTCATTATTATTTATTTATAGCAAGTAGAGGGTTTTGGGGGGGAAAAATCGATATATCTATGTTTCATTTAAAAAAAAATGTCTATTTATCCCTGATTTCGGGCACTGAAAAATGCTTAAATGTAGATGTTTAATGCAAATGATATTTTTAGGTGCGAAACTTATTGTTGTGATAGCCTAACGGTCGAAAAAGTTAAAAACCTGGGATCGATTCCAACACGTCACCGAGCATTTCTTTAGTTTTTTTTGAATTGATTTTTTTTATCTTTTAATAGAATTACCGACCAAGGCTCAGTCAGGTACTTATTATAGAATGATTTACCACAGCCCACAAACAATTTAGGTATGACAAAACGACTATCGCAGCTATAAAGATTCAGGACAATAGCTAGAAAAAAATTAAAACTAAACAAGCGATTTTATATCGACGTTAACCCACTTGTATTGATATATTATTTGCATAATACGACCTTGTACGAGCCAGGGTGATGTCACTCTCATTAGAGAGATGCTATACACGATGCTGATGCCATCCTCAATTTCCCAGAGATGGGCTCATAAATTTCTTTTAATAAACTGCATTTATTGCTATTACTTTAGAACTAGTGTTTAAGCGCGAATTCGCTCAAGTTTATGAAAATCTTCTCATTCGAGTTGACGATTCAAAAGCACTCGTTTACAAGTTTATTTGAATAAAGAATAATTTGAATTTGAATTTGAATTATTTTCTATTTAAGTAAACTTGTAAACAAGTGCTTTTGAATCAGCAGCTCTGCTTGTTCAGAAACTTGTTCTTATCGAAAAGAGCCAGCAAAAACACGGCAGTTGCTCCTTACAAAATATCGTAACTGTAACGTAAATATTTAAGTAACTAGTTACATTTAGTCATAAATATCTTGTACAGGGTCGAAGAGTATATCCACGCATTCTTATCATTTAAGTAGTCCTCAACAGTATAGTAGGCTTTCTGTATCTGCCTCCTTTTAACAGCTTTTTTAAACTACTGTAATGGCTAAAATTATTTTTTTGATTATTTAATAAAGGACTGTGAATTAACTCTACTCGTATATTTGAGTTGTTAGAAAACTTTGTGATTTAGATAAAATTTTCGTCTAACATACTTAACAGTTGTAAAGCGCGATAAAATATGGTTGGTTCTATAAGTTACTTAATAAAACTTATTATTTTTGAGAAAATTATAACTTTTAAGTTTTAAGGGACTTTTATCCAGGGTTAAACTTAATATTTAAATTTATTATTTTTAAATAACTATAAGTTTTGGGTCTTGTAAAGTTAAACAGAATGGCTAACCTTGAATATTTTTAAATAACAATACGTTTTTCCTCTTTTAGCCAAAATTAAATATAATACTTACTTAACACAACTACTTTATTCATAGATAGAATTAAGCGGAATTTAAAAACATAAAACAAGTCATCGCCAACTGTTTGATATATCACGTCACAGGTGTCGCAAATTCTCGAAACTGAAGTAAAAGGTAAAATGGCGCAAACTTTGCCACTTCGAGACCGGAATTTCATTTGATTCTACGATTCGAATACATTGTTTGGGAATGTCTGAAATATTTACGCATTAGATTGTAGCTAAAATGTAACACAAAAACACCTAAAAAAGTGATATTATTTTATGTTTATTTCAGACGGTTACGTTAGTTGCTTTTTGCGACACCTCGGTAATAATTAGTGTGGTCTATTCTACTTTTATTTGGGGGATAAGGGGGAGAAAGTCAATAGTATCTAGACGTCCCCAACCGTCAACCTCACCTGCTCGTGGTGTCCCCTGCTGGATAACAGACGAGGCTCTGGCGACCGACCAATGGCGGTATATCCATTCACCTAATCAGCCAACTGGTTAGAAGAGGTTTCAGTAACCTTGGGCCTAATCAACCCTAAAAGACTGGTGCAGAAGGCAAATGGGAAACCACTGCACTATTTTCCCAAGAGAGAAATGGCAGATTCAAACTCGTTATTAATTTTGTCGGACGATCCTGCTAACGCCTGGCGCCATCTTACCGGGAAAGGTGGTGTGAAATGTGTTACCGGCCACGTGGATGTGACTCACCAGGCATTATGAGGTAGCAATGGCGGCCACTAATAGAAGCCGATGGAAAAAATTAATCCACTCGAGATTGGAGTCTTCTTGGACCACGATCTTCAGTAAAGAAGAAGCGACCGGAGAGAGAGAGATTCTATGGGGATGGATACCACACGGCGGGTCAATTTACTTAAGTCGCCTTCATCTTCATCTTCATCTCATAAGTAACAAATATTGTTATTCAATACTCATAAGTAACAAATAATATTGTTACAAGTATATTTAGTGATTTCTTTTTACGTAAATTAAACTGACAATTTTAATCTTAATATTTAAATGAGTTAATCTTGTATATATATATATTTTCCGAATCTCGGAAACGGCTCCAACGATTTTCCTGAAATTCAGCATGTAGGAGGTTTTGGGGGAGAAAAATTGATCTAGCTAGGTTTTATGTAAAAAAAATATTGTTTTATCCCTATTTTTGGGAATTAAAAAACATTAACATTTATATTGAATTGAATTTTCGCCATTAACTGTCAAGTCGACGTAGCTTATTTGGTTAGCGGGCAGCCTCGAGAAATGTGAGTGCCAAGGATCGATCCCAACTAAATAATTGTTTTTTTTCTTTTTTTAAAGTTTTTTTTTGCAAAAAATTAACGAGCGAAGCTCGGTCACCCAGATATTATAACCTAAACTAAAAAAATTCGAAATACATATATTAAAATTGTATTAATGAAAAACGGCCCCCAATATATTCGATAGTAGGCCCGATATTTTCGACGTTATTTTAAAAAGGTTCGACACTAATTTGGCTAGATATTTAAGAGGTGAGTATAGCCAGTATAAATCATCATTCTCCTGCCCTTATCCCACTCTAAGTGGGGTCGGCACAACATGTAATAAATATGCTGTCACATGATTTGGCTGCGTTTTTACGACCGGCCGCCTGCCTGACGTCAACTTACCTAAGTCGTATTTTACGACACCTCCGTAAGAAGGAAAGTGGTCTATTCTACTAAACCGGATACCACACGGTGGGTCAACTTACCTTAGTCGCCTTTTACGACACCTCGGTAAAAATGAGGGTGGTCTATTCTACTCGCCGGATACCACACGCCGGGTCGACTTACCCTAGTCGCCTTTTACAACACCTCGGTAAATGAGGGTGGTACTATTCTATTCTGCCGGACACCACACGGCGTCCAGTATAAATAAAATATAGATTTATATTTCAAACTGATAAAAGGGATAGGACAAGTAAAAATAAACGAATATAGAGGATGCCCAATGTCTCGCTATTCGTTCAAAAATATTGCATCAGCATAAATCGCTTGGATATATCTTTCGCTGTATCTTTCTTTGACCCCGACAGTGACCTCGAAACGTCATAATTCCCAGAACACATCCATCTGAGTGGATTGTTCTCGAGATAAACCGCTTACAGCAAATGGTTGCCGTGATCCTAGTTGAGAACTATTATTTCCAGCTGACGTTGGAACAACTATATTCATCTTGGACTGTGAACAATATACGAAACAGAGCGCTGTCATCATTTCACTGTATGACGTGTTAAATGTGATCAGTCTTTAGCGAGTGTGAATTATTCCTTTTGAGATTAGTACTAAAGATTGGTCGGTTACTACTTCGACTATTTATTTTTTAGTGAGATATGTTAACAGTATTAACATACATTTTTGTTTTTTACGTATAAGTCATAAAGTATAAAGCCAACATTTTTAATATTTCCTATTATTATTATTTTATCTTTAATATTTAAATGAGTTAATCTTCTATGTATATATATTTTCGGAATCTCGGAAACGGCTCCAACGATTTTCCTGAAATTTGAAATTTAGCATGTAGGAGGTTTTGGAGGAAAAAGGTAGGTTTTATTTTAAAAAATCGTTTTATCCCTGTTTTGGGCATTAAAAATACTAACATTTAAATTTAATATAAAACACTATTTTTGCCGTAAATTGTCAAATTAGCATAGTTTGTTCGGGGAACGGGCGGTCTCGAAAAATGAAAATACCTAGGTTCGAGCCCTACCTACTCAATATTTTTTTTTTTTTTTTGAAGTTTCTTTTATTATTTTGTAAAAAATTACCGAGTAAGGCCGCCAGGTCACCCAGGTTCTGATGTGTTAAGTGTGATCAGTCCTTATTGTTAGTCAGTCATTCTTTTTAGGATTGGCACAAAGTCTATCGGTCGGTTAATACTTTGGGGACTATGGTAATCTACTCGAGTGTAGGGACACTCCGATACTAGTAAATATGAGAATGTACTCAATACTTTTGACATCACATACTTTTAGCATCATAACAATCAAGCGATACTTACTCAGTATCGGACGAAAGTTTTTGATATATTTTGCTTATTTCCATAGCATTATGTCCTATGGAATATTACTATGGGGTAAATGCGCTAATAATGAAAATAATTAGTATTAAAAAAAGAAGATTACGTGGCATTTATGTGGTAATTATAACAAACATATCAGTTTTATGCAAACGTGATAATGTAGAAGTGATTATAAATAACTAGTGGCCCGCTCCGGCTTCGCACGGGTATAAAATATATAGCCTATGTCACTCCGTAAAAAAAATGATTAAAATCTATCCAGCAGTTTTGTTTTATTCATTACTGCCCGTGGCCCACACGCGTCAAATTTGGAATAAAACAATTCCCCTGGGGTGCCAAAAGTGGTCGACCTCCTCATGGCGCACCCTTGGCGAGCTTAGTCTTGGCGAACGGACCACTGTGGGGTGGCCAATCCAGTTGTCCTTCTGATTAGCAGAGGGCAATCTGGACAGGCCGGGGACTCCGGGGGGGCTGGGGTGGGGTTCCTAATGAGCGACGGGTCCAGTTGGGCTTACTCTAAGTCTAGCTGGACATGGTTACGGCCACCGTCGGCGAAACCCGGAAGCACAGCAATGGGAACGGGGACCTTCGGGTTGCGAGGAAGAAAATCTCTATAAAAAATTACCCGGTGGGGGCGGAAGCGCCCACCAAGGCGTTGTGGCCTCTACTTGGGGCGCGGTCTCTCCATGTTGACCGTGACATAACAAACACGGTGGGCAGGAGCGACCGTGGGCAGCGATGGCCTCCCTTTGTTCTATGGAGGGGGGTGAAGGGAGGCGGCGGAGCGGTTCCACGAACTGTTGTTCTGGATCCAATCTGCTGCTGGTGAGTCCAGGTGTTAGTGACTCCAGCCCATCGTCTGCCGCCCTAACTGGGGACCTTCGGGTGTTCCGAACGGGGTATATCGGACGCCTGGCTTACAGGTCCCCGAGGCGGTCGTTGCATCTGGTGCTACCGATGCACCGGTTAGCGGAGGGGGGCTTCTCTTTCGATAGGCCCCTACCCGAAGAAGGTGTTTGTTCTCTGGGATCAGAGCTGTTGGCGG
This sequence comes from Morpho achilles, assembly GCA_947086495.1. Lineage (NCBI taxonomy): Eukaryota > Metazoa > Arthropoda > Insecta > Lepidoptera > Nymphalidae > Morpho > Morpho achilles. The sequence continues at coordinate 13,914,315 of CAMTZB010000013.1, forward strand.
AATGGGGGCAATATGTACAATGATCTTGACCCTGTCCTTGCCATCGGCAGCGTGGTGGAGCACACAGGTCGTTTTAGTCGGTGCGAGTCCGACATAACCGCCGCCTATCCCCGTCGGGCAGCAGTACCCATAAGGAGCTTTTTTCTGTATAAAAAAAAAATCCGCTTTCCCTATACCATGAAGATTCCCTGCTATCTTTGGAATATCTAAATTCATATACTACTTATTTACTTTTACATTTTCCCTGAGTATTTTATTTTTACAATTAATTACAGAATGTCTTTATATACAACATTCACAGTTTTTTTGTCATAAAGAAAGAATCTTCATTACACAATAAAAACATGTATTCTTTAGAGGTTACTCTTGATAAAGCGACATATAGTTGGCCATGTGAAAAAAACCCGTCCAATCGCAGCTTAATTCGAAGTGCTATAAGACAAAGCGCGCAATCGCTATACCCAGCATTTTAAATCTGTAATATCTTCGAAAATGTTCATTTAAATTACAAATGAAGAAGAAAATGTCAAAAAAATGCTATTGTAAGTCCATAAGAGATAGACATAATATATATACCATCGCGGAGTTTTCTGTGGACCTTTTCAAGGTGTACTAATACTTAGTACATTATTTTGACAAATATTGTAGGGTTCGGCCTGCGTTTGCAATGTAAACGGAAAATAAATGTAATTATTTACGACATCACATTGGAAACCTCAAAAATGATAGTATTTCTTTACTCCATATTGAATGTTTATAATATGTTAGATTATACATATAAACCTTTCTCTTCAATCACTCTATCTATTAAAAAACCGCATCAAAATCTGTTGCGAAGTTTTAAAGATTTAAGCATACAAAGGGATATAGGGACATAGGAACAGACAGAGAAAGCGAATTTGTTTTATACTATTTAGTGACGTTTAGCTATTATAACTAACGACGATATTTCTCCTTTATTCTTATGCAATAATAAAAATCAATTTTCCCAAAGTCAACTCATTTACTCTTTCTCAAAAACTACTCAATGACACATATGACAGCCACAATGCTTTTTCATATTAATGACTAACTCTGGAGGTTGTATTAAAAACATGTTGTAACAGTCGACCATCCTGACAACATTTGCGACCCCGCAAATCTCATAAGCTGACTTCTGGGAATGCATCTACCACTGATTCGGAATGCTGATTGTACTGAGAAAAATCAGCAAGAAACTCAATACTTGGTCTTTTAATCTGTAAAAGAAAAATCATTTCGCACCTTAAGCTCACCCTCAATCACTGTCATGGCATAACACAGCTCAATAAGTGGCAACCAACTCAGCAGATACACACGTAAACCGACTCACAAATGATAACGCTCAAAGAACAATCACCACATCTAGGCAGAGTCTAGCTGACAGTCGTTGCAGATGGCCACAGTCTAGAAAACAATCGTTACAACTGGAACAAATCCAGAGAATAATCGTCATTCTAGCTGACAGTTCTATTGAACAATAGTCACGGGCGCGTCTATGGCCTCACATATCACATCGTCACGTTGATCTTATGAAGTTAATAAACCGAATACCAATTACCATTACAATATCATCATAATAATCTCTCAAATAAAAACTCCATTTTTTATTCCATAGCATCGCATATCGCAACTATCTCTCAAATTATACGAAATTCGCACTCTCCGTGTTGTCTCAAGATATTGATCGTCATTTGTCTTTTCTTTAAACTCTTTAAATTTCCAGATATTCCTTTTGTCCGCTCTATTTTTGAGTTTAGGTTATATCCCCTTCTGAATATAATAAACGACGATATTTCTCCTTTGTACTTATTATATTATTATAATTATTCAATAAATAAAAACAGTTTTCCCAGAGTCAACCCATTTACTCTTTCTCAACAACTTAATGACACATATGGCAGCCACAATGCTTTTTCATATTAATGACTAACTCTATGAAGGAGGTTGTATTAAAAACATGTTGTACCACTATTATTTTGATAATTGACAATATTTTATCATACTTCACCAAAGAAAAATTACGTTTAGCTGTCATCTATGTTTTGTATTCCACTGACATTTGCGTTTTGTTATTCAATAACATAGTCGTTCTTGTAATACCACGATTTATAGTGACTTGACGGGATAAAATAAATGCGGTCGAACGGGATAAAAGGTATCCTATGTCCGTTTCCTGGTTCTAAGCAACCTCTACACCAATTTTCGGCCGAATTGGTTCATCCGTTCTTGAGTTATAAATAGTGTAACTTAGACCAACTTTCTTTTATATATATATAGATTATAAAAATACTCCGCGAGTGAGGTATCCAGCTGAGACGAATAGATCAACCTCATTTCTAAGTACGAGTAAGTTAACCCGCCGTGTGGTATCTGGTTAAGCAGAATAGAACACCCTCATTCCTTACCGAGGTGTCGTAAAAAGTGACTGAGGTAAGTTGACCTGCCGTGTGGTATCCGGCTGAGCTCAACACCAACCTTATTTCGTATCGAGGTGTCGTAAAAGGCGACTAAAGGAAGTTTATGTCAGGCAGGCGGCGGGTCGTAAAATAACTAGCCAGAGCATGCAACACGCAATGTAATATGATAAAAACATGTTGTTCAAACCCCAATTAGTGTGGAATAAGGGCAGGAGAATGATGATGAAATTAATTAAAATATTATACAATTACAGCCTTAGTTCTTCACTATTATATTAACATACCCAAAGCCCCCAAGAATTTTCTTACAAATGTCATCTGGCGCTCTTTTAACAAGGAGTCAGTTACGGGAATTGAATAATATTAATGTCATTGATTACGAAGGTTAGATAATTCAAGAGATAACCGTGTCTGATAAAACGTCAGTTCAAATAGGGTCACGTCGGATTCTCAGGGGCTATTTCCCCGAGCGGTTCGTGTAGAATGAACAACTATGTAAGTTGCTTACATAAATTTGATATTGTTTACATAACTATACAACTATATCATCATCCTCCTGCCCTTATCTCACTCTGAGAGGGGTCGGCACAACATGTTATAAACATGCTGTAACATTATTTGGCTGCGTTTTTACGACCGGCCGCCTGCCTGACGTCAACTTTCCTCATCATATTTTACGATACCTCGGTAAGAAATGAGGGTGGTCCATTCTACTCAGCCGGATACCACACGGCGGGTCGACTTACCTTATTCGCCTTTTACGACACCTCGGTAAGAAAAGAGGGTGGTACCATTCTATTCAGCCTGATACCACACGGCGGGTATGTGAAGGTGGATCTTGCAAGTTAAATTTAACCCATTTCCCGATGTTCGATTGAGCTGAAATTTTACATACTGGTCCCGATGACAAAGCATGTTTATGATAAGCATGACTTGATTCTGGTAGAATTGGCCCCAAACGTGGGAAATCATTGACGGTTAACAGCAGGGATATGAAATTTTGACAAAAACTTTTATTTATTAAAAGCTTTTTTATATTTAACTTATTTTATCGAAAACATTAACAATGTTATACAATTAACATCACACTCTGTTAATATAAAAGAACGTATGCCATTAAATTGCACGCAGCAAACCTATTGCACAAGAAACATTCTACAAAACAAGGAGCTTCAGCAACTAAGTAAGGTCATAAATCGTCCGGGAACTACTTTGTTGTTATACACATTTTTTTGCTGAAAGCGTTTTAAATTTAACTTGCAACATTTAAAGTGAGATAAGATAGAAAAGAGGTAGGAGAGAGGAAAAAGCTTGTGATACCTGTGTCGCGACTCAGCAGAGTTGGCAACTTATTCGATGGTCTCGGTATTCGCTTTTACAATAAAATTCCGCAATCAATACTAGATCGATCTACAGAAAGGTTTAAATTAAGTATAAGAGATATGCTTATACGTAAAGCATATTACAAAATTGTAGATTATTTGGATGATAAAAGAGCCTGGATTTGAAAATCCTTTCAGCTTCATACAAGACTGCGGTTTAATAATGTAAAATTGAAAATGTTTCAAAGATTGACCGCCGAGTTTCTTTCTGGTTCTTCTCGGTAAGAGCAACATTCCGAACCAGTTGTAGCTTCATTAATCATATTGATCCTTGACTATTCAAAAGTGCTTTAAAGAGCTTATTTGAATAAAGATATTTTGATTTCATTTGGATACGGAATAATGTCTGTAAAAATTCTCCGGTGAATTCATTCAGATAATTGAATTCTGTTCGACATTTAAAAGCGGACAGTGAATTCATTCGTTCAGTGTTACTATCATCGCGATAATCGCTGTAATTATGTTTTTTTATTTATCACTACTTCTTTGGCCATGCGTTGCTGTGATAGTGACAGATAATGGGTCTGGTGTCGAATTCCTCTCAAAACAGAACTCATTAGATAAAATAATATTATAAAGAGGAAACATTTGAGGAGGTTATGGAGGTTTAGGTTTGTAATTTCTTAGCCCTATGGAAAGGAGTCGCTTCTAGTAAAGGTGCAGGTTGGTTTGATATTAGCTGTTCTATGCCCAACCACCGTGAAGAAAGGTGTAACCATATGGTATTACTTTGTAGAAAGGCAAAAAACGCATCACCCCCGATGTTTGCAATACCCATAAACGATTTTGTCATGAGAAATAATCGCTTACTAATTCTAGTTGTATAACGAACGAAATTAAATTTTATGGCAATCGAGAGTCAATAAACCGATATTTTAGGATATTTTAGTCGTAAAATTATATTCGTCTAGAATTCCAGGACATCAACGGTAACAATAAAGTCTGACTAACCAATAACCAAAAAAATAGCTGTGATATTTTTTCCATAGGAAAAACGGGATTTTACTGTTAAGTAAGTAAGTAGCGGCCTGTTACTCTCCCACTGCTAGAAAGAAGCCCCTTCTTTCCGTTTTTGGAGAGAAGGATTGGAGCTTTGACCTACCACGCTGCTCCAATGCGGATTGGTAGGTTACACATATCTCCAAAATTCTCTACAGATATGCAGGTTTCCTCACGATGTTTTCCTTCACCGAAAAGCGTGTGATAAATTGCAATATCAATTAGACACAAGATTTAACAGAAAAACTCATTGGTGTCTGCCCTGGTTTGAATCCGTGAGACTAAAGATTCGCACGGTGTTATCGCTGGGCTATCACAGCTTTTTTTACTATTAATATTTTAGTAAATGTTAGTATTATATAACTGTGACAGCCCAGCGTGCGATAGAGACAGTGCTACACTCTAGAGATCATGGCTTCAACTCCTGGAGAAACACCAATGAGTTTTTCTGTTGAAACTTATGTGTCTAATTGATACCGCAACTTTTCACACACTTTTCGGTAAAGGAAAACATCGTGATAAAATGAATGAGGCCGATGCAATGCTGCATCAGCTTTATACTATTTTAATTAGGAATTCGTTTCATTAGGCTGCAACATCATCAACTTCCGCACGTTTGGAGGCCGCGAAAATAACAACGCGAACTCAGCAACTACCTAGTATCCAATTTACGTAACAGATGTATCAAATAAATAAATAAAGAAAGAAAACTTAGTACTTGTTACGTGTACTCAGCGTTTGCCGCTTTCCCAGATATACGACACCGGAATTCTAGAATTCTAGAGATATATGTACCCTACCAATCCGCATCGGAGCAGCGTGGTAAGTCATAGCTCCAATCCTTCTCTTCAATAGTAGCAGGCTGTTACTATAACCAAAAACTTTGATGGAAAAAATCTAATTGGGATAATTCAATTTGAATTCTTATTGAAATTGTATAGCTTTTTGTGCTTAAAGTCGTCTGGCGGTATGTTTTAAGTATCAATTTCGATGTCTAGACGTATCGTTGGTTAATCTTTGATAATTTTCCACAATCAATGTCGTTAGAAATGTACACTTTATTTCAACATGAAAGTCGAAAGTGGAGGTTAATGAATTTATTTTCATGGCAACACTAGAACTTCATTGAATTAAAACATTACCAACATTGACATCTACTTTGTAGCCATCTTAATAATGTGGTATATAGCGATTTATGATGTTTTTATATTTGGATTGAAGGGAAATGAATTACAGTAATGGTGAAACTATGGTCGTTTTATAATTTGTTATGAGATCATATGCAATATCTTTATTCTAAATGTCATAGGTCAAATCTTTTGTATGGGTAAAAAAGTCAGCCAGCTCGATATTCTTACCAAGAGTTAGCAGGACAGGTACCTTGACTTTTTTTATAAAACTTATTTACTTAAGTGATATTTACAATTCTTTTATGGGCTTCACAACGAAGATACGACGAAGATCTTGAGTTTGAAACCTGTAGAATTCTTAGGGTATGAATAAATTAACACTATTAGTGAACACTGCTTAACGGTGGGTCATCATCATTCTCTTGCCCTTATCCCACTCCAGGTGGGGTCGGCACAACATGATATAATATGATTAGGCTAGGTGTTATACGACCGGCGCCTGCCTAGCGCCACTTGCCTTAGTCGCCCTTTACGACACATCTGTAAGAAATAAGGGTCGTCTATTTTACTAAGCCGGATACCAGACGGCCTTTTATATTAGTCTCTATATTCAGCAGCAAAAACTTTGAAGTAAATGTGGTCAGCTATAAATAATATTATTGTTGCTTAAGCCTTTCTTAAGTCTTCAAAGAAAAATCTATCTTATCCTTAGTCTTACGTAGGCAAAACTTTTGTATTACAGATCCTCATGTAATTAAGTCTATTATAGTCTACCCTACCGAGATAAACGTAGGAGTGTGGCTAATCCAAGCTCAGTCGAGCCGATAATCCGGGTCAGAACTCTATTGTGTTTATAAGAAAACTTTATAAAGCCACGCACAATTAAAACTAAGATAAAGTAGAAATAGTTTTAGCTGTCTAAGTGGCCGGTTGTCTGTTAAGTAAATTATATATTGGGGGCGAATGTTGGGTACAAACTCCGTTTATTGTAATAACTTCTTTATTAAGTTATTTATATATGTACAACTAGCTTTTACCCGCGCAACTTCGTTCGCGTGGACTGTAGTCTTGAAATTAGGAGTGGCTTCTGTCACCATCCAAACCTTCAAATATCTCCATCACAAAAATCAGATCGATCCGGGATGAATCAGAGGGATTTATCGTTTGATCAAGAGCTTAATATGATAATTTTAGTCAATAACCCGTACTTACATGAAACACCTATATATTAAAATAGCGTAGTAAAAGAAGTACAAAAACTTTATGTACATGAAAAATTCATAATGTTTTCTGGAATTAAATATCTCTATAAGTATTATAAGCTTTGGAAACGTGTTAGAAAACTTATTTAATAATAACATTTATACGTAACGAATCAACTGTCAAATTGTTTTTTTTTAATTACCTATACGTACGGCGCTGGATTCCAACGTTTTTAGTATAAATACGAAAAATTAAATTTACATTATGTTTTTGTTAACATAATATTTTAAAATAGGTATCGGAAAGTATATTAAACTTGACTTTATAAACTGTAATGACTTTTCAAATATTAAAAATGGTGTTTAGAAATGAAATATTTTTGCATTAGTAGTATGGCTTAATTTCTATGGGATTAATAATATTCATTTACTTGTTGCCATAGACTACTAACTAAAGACCGCTTAAGAATGCGTTTTCTTGAAACGTTTGTTTTTTTGACAACAAAAGTCCACGTGTGTGTGTCCACAGTCAAAGTTATATATGATTAAATATTACTTGAACTTAAATGATTATAGCTTATTGTTATATTTTCACGACAAATCCTATCTTTTTAATGTGTTATTATGGTATTTAGCTAGTAATTGTACATGTACATAACCTCAAACTATAATAAATAAATATTAGATAAAATAATAATTGATACTAAGATAACAAATATTTTTCTATTTAACAACACTAAAATTATTACTCTGGTCTGGACCAAAAGATGTTACATACATCATTCTGGCGGTCTCTTTTTTATTAAATATTTTTCTCCGGTTTTTGAAATAAACAAAAATCTAAATATTTAAAAAAATAATAATAAAGATATTTTTTTAAGATTTTTATACGTTACCCCGGTATATATACATTAATTTTGCCAAATTTCATCTATATAGGTTCAGCGAATTGACCGTGAAAACGTTACAAACAGACTTTCGCATTTATAATATTACTAGCGGCCTGCCCCTGCTTCGCACGGGTATAAAATATATATTCCATGTCAGTCAGTGTAAAAAAAAAGATTAAATTGATCCAGTTGTTTTGATTTATTCATTACTGCCCGTGGCCGTAGCGTTAAATTTGGAGAAAAACAATTTCCTTTCCCTATACCAAGAAGATTTCCTGCTATCTTTGGAATATCTAAATTCATCTAGTACATTATTACTTATTTTCTTTTATATTTTCCCTATGTATTTTATTTTTACAATTAATTACAGAATGTCTTTAAACAAACTCTTGAAAGAGCGACATCGCTGCTAAAGTCGAAGTGTTAAAGGGCGAAGCGCGGCCTCCTCACGGCATTTTAAATCTGTAATATCTCCGAAAATGTTCACTTAAATTACATGCTGTAAACGGCCATATTGATCTATATTAAATCAACTATTTATTTAAGGTACTTAATTGGATAAGGATTAATGCTGTATTGTATAAGAATTGCTTCAAAAATAAGGCATTATTTTTCGTAAAAAGTAAACGACAAAAAATGCTTTAGTGGGTTATCCATAAGCGATAGACATATACCATCGCGGACTTTTCTGTAGACCTTTTCAATGTGTACAAATACTTAGTACATTATTTTGATAAATCTCGTAGGGTTTAGCCTGCGTTTGCAATGTAAGCGGAAAAAAATGTAATTATTTACAGAAACCTCAAAAATTACAGTATTTCTCTACTCCGTATTGAATGTTATTATACGTATAAACCTTCCTCTAGAATTACTCTTATCTATTAAAAAAAACCGCATCAAAATCGGTTGCGTAGTTTTAAAGTTTTATGCGTACATACGGAAATATGGACTTTGTTTTATAATATGTAGTGATTAGTTTATTTATTTTACTAAATGACCCGTATTACTTATATTAATAATCCATTGTTATTACAATGTTAAATTTTCTCAGTTAAATTTGTCCAGTAAACGAATAAAATATAAAAACTCTTTAAAGATAACTCTTTTGACGTAAGCAGAAAAACTTGGAATCTAAATACTTCGTAAATACAGATTTGACTTGATTTTGACACATCGTAAATAAAAATTACTTCCATAGGTTTATTATAGATGGCGTTTTGAATGTCATCGTATTTAATTCCTCCTGAATTAAATTCCTGTTGAATTAACAGGATTTATATAGCCTATATGTTACCCCGGTATATAAGGAATATTTATGCCAAATCGCATCGATATTGGTTCAGCGGATTGACCGTGAAAACGGAACCGACAGACAGACAGACAGACAGACAGACTTTCCCATTTATAATATTAGTAAGGATAATTAACTTAAACTGTATTTTATAACTAAATTATATATGTAATTAATACTATTCTTAAATGCTAGCGTCCGATCCCACCGATGTTAGGTTTGGTAAAGGCGACTATCAACGAAGTTTCTTTCCCAGGCTGGAACACTACACCTCCGGTGTCGTATGTCTGGGAAAGCGGCAAACGCTGAGTAGACGTAACAAGTACTAAGTTTTCTTTAATTATTTATTTATTTGATACACCTGTTACGTAAATTGGATACGAGGTAGTTGCTGAGTTCGCGTTGTTATTTTCGCGGCCTCCAAACGTGCGGAAGTTAATGATGTTGCAGCCTAATGAAATGAATTCCTAATTAAAATAGTATAAAGCTGATGCAGCATTGCATCGGCCGAGGAAATCTTATTTGTTACATGAAGATAATCCACCATTATTAGATTTAGCTTCGACTGAGAAGATAGTTTAAGTAGGTTTAGTTTAGTTGAAATTTTAATTTTAAATAAATTATTTCTGAAAATTCATTTTCTTCAAACCTCTCTCTGCTGCTACCGTAATTAACCTACGATATATTATAGATACATTAACAATAAATCCTTATATTAATTTTAGTTCCATTATAATTATATCATCTATTAAATCTAAGGTTTCCATAAATCAATCCATACTAAAAATAAATATGTCAAAAATTTCAAAACTATAAATTATCGTATAAGTCAAAAAATAAAAAAATATAATAATAAAAATAAAGATAATCATTGTTATATGTTGTATGTGCAGAAATAATGTTATTATGTCCAATGAATAAAAATAAAATATAAACAAATAACAAGCAACAATAACAACAACATTCTTGTGTAAGAAAATTCTTCAACGCCATTGCTGAAGGAGGCTAACTGGTATACTGCGTCCATCATATTATCAGTCTTTTGACAGCTCACGCTCATTAAGTTTTGTATTGCTTACGTACAAATATCATACAAATAATATTTGTACTTTATGGATGGGTACCGCCCACTTAGTGATGTCACACATAATGGTTACTACGATTATGCCACAGATTAAAAATAATCGGTAGAAATCGATGTTACGAGTATTAAAAGACATTTAATAACATTATATAAAGTTTTACTTTCTTCTTAGTTAATACATGAATACAAATAAAACAATCAGGATATTTTAATTTATTTTATTAGCACGAGTCGTCGGAATGATAATCAACACTAGACTCCTCCGATGAGGAGTCTTCAGTAGCAGTTATTATTAGCTCTTGTGTAGATAATATATTATCAAACGCAATATCACGTTCCCAATCAGAGAATATTACTCTTTTAGTTCTTTCCACCACACTTGCCCAGTTCTCGGCCGTTACGTGGGTGCAAGCATTTTTTAGCAATTGCAACATTTTATTCGCTGTGAATGGGGGGCTTGTATTGCATCTCGCAGCATGCCCTTTTACTTGTGCCCATATAAGTTCTATTGCGTTGTACTGGCAGTGGTATGGAGGAATCCGAAGAACAGTATGGCCATATTCTGCTGCCATTTCATTGATTACATAGCGTTTTGCTCTCTTTTTGGTTTTTAATATTTTTATTAATTCAACTTTTAACATTGAGTCGTCCACATTTTCTCCATTGTCCCGAAGCCAATTAATTATTTCATGGTTTTTATTAGCCTGTGTTGGCATTTTGTCAATTTGACGGGAGTGGTAGGGCGCATTATCAATAAAAATTATTGATGGTTCTTCCAATGAAATGAGCATTTTTTTGAACCACTCTTCATACACATTTGCATTCATCTCTTCGTGGTAGTCATTTGATTTCTTCGATTTAAATGCCAACAGTGCGTCTTGTACAAATCCTTTTGCTGTACCTGCATGGCAAATGATTAGGCGCTCACCTTTTCCCATTGGTACTGAGGAAGTGGAATCAGCAGTATCATCAGTCCAGAAACGAGATAGTGTGTGGTTAGCGTTGAGCCATGTTTCATCCGTGAAAACAATATTTGCCCAATCTTGTATTTTTTTTGCCTCTCTTAAAAATCACAACGTGCTATAGCTATATCTGTGCGTTCCATTAATAATTTTCTTTTATTTAACTTTTTATATGAAAAGCCAATTGTGTTCAAAACTTTGACCAAAGAAGATTTTTCACCATGAAATAGACCACTTCTTTTCAAAGAAACAATAAGTTTTCTCAAAGTTGGAATTTCTTTTCTCAAGTAGTAATCATATACATGACGACGAATAGCGTCAGCGTCAAAGTCATCAACAGCTGTCACCTTATGAGCCCGGCGCTTTCTTTTTGGTGTAGATGGTTTGTTTTGCTCCAAGCCGCTCCTGCCGTAGGCATCAGTAGTGATTTTAGTCACAGTTGATAGACTGATCCCCAACGCGGCTGCAACATGGTTTCGGACTTGCGTGATAGGTATAAGAGGTCCGCCATTTTGATTTTCTTGCTCAAAATACTCATGAAGTTTTAACACTAACTGTCTCGATTGTGCTTTCAACACACGTCCTTTCGGCATTTTCACGATCAATTAATATAAGTTTCACAAAAGTTTTTCCGAGGAATCATCATCATCATCAACCTGTCCTCGTCCACTGTTGGACATAGGTCTCCCCAGTGTCACGCCACTGAGCTCGGTCTTCAGCTCTTCGCTTCCAACCGACGCCAGCCACACTACGGATGTCGTCACTCCACCTAGCTGGAGGGCGTCCTACACTTCGTTTGCCAAGGCGCGGTCTCCACTCCAGAACACGTCTACCCCAGCGGTTATCGGTTCTGCGACAAATGTGACCAGCCCACTGCCACTTGAGCTTGCTAATCCTTTGGGCTATGTCGATTACTTTGGTTCTCTGTCGGATCACTTCGTTTCGAATTCGATCCTTCAGAGAAACTCCGAGCATAGCCCTTTCCATAGCTCGCTGAGCGACCTTAAATTGGTGGACCAGTCGCATTGTCAGTGTCCACGTCTCGGCTCCATATGTCATTACAGGTAGGACGCACTCGTTGAAGACCTTTTTTTCCGTTTCCGAGGAATAAAGCTACTTAACTCAAGGTGTAACAGATGCGAGAGAACACTCAGCGAACGTAAATGCGTGTGACTATCACGGGCGTTTCGTTGAGAGTGACAGATCACGTCAAAATGGCGGCCGAGCGGAAGGTCTGTTGATGTTGCCAGTTGATGTATAATATATTTTTTATGATTATAATAAATACACACGGATTAACATTTATTTTCAAAAAACTAAGGCAATATTAAATCAAAATGTTGATTTCTATATCTGTTATTAGTTTACGTAGGTTATCATTAATCGAATTACTTAGGTACGTAATTCGATTAATGATAGTAGGTACTATAATCGGAATGGTATCGCATACGAGAATCTTTAGGACATCACTAAATATGTAAATCGTCAATCTGTCAAAAGATGGTTAATATAATGGACAGTGTATAGTAATTATGGCGCTATAAAATCACACCCTTTTCCTGTTTCTAATAGAAAAAAGGACATTTTGCGGTCCTGTAAGCTGCCCCGGTATATAAGCTTTAAATCAGCCAAATTTCATCAATATCGCTCCAACTTAAAAGAGTAAAAAACAGAGAGACGCACAGTCTTTTTTATTATATATTTATAATACAGTGTAGATCGGATCAGAGCAATATTACCTTTAGTCACTTATTACTCACGTTGAGCAATATTACAGTTGGTAATTGACTCACGTTGATCTCGCTTAACTGAAACAATCATTAAGTAAGCCACGCAATATTAACCTAGCCTCGATGTGAGTTATATCTTAATTAAATCTATGATATGGTTATTTAAGATATCTTAATCCGAGATGATCCACGGTGATAATCTTGGGTAAAGATAAATTCACTGTTAATACTGAATTTCGGTAAATAGTTTATCTACATATGATTATAAGATGCCATCCCACCGTGTGGTATCCAACTAAGTAGAAAATACCAACCTCTTTTCTACAAAGGTGTTGTAAAATACGACTAAGGTAAGTTGATGTCAGGCAGGCGGCCGATGATAAAATACGTAGCCAAATCATGTGACATCATGTTTATAACATGTTGTGCCGACCCCACTTAGAGTGGATTAAGGGCAGGAAGATGACGATTATAAGATAGCATTATCCTCCTGCCCTTATCCCACTCTAAGTGGGGTCGGCACGAAATTTTTAAACAAGTTATTTATTTATTCATTCATTCATTCATTCGTTCGTTCATTCGTTTATTCGTTCATTCGTTCATTCGTTCATTCGTTCATTCGTTCATTCGTTCATTCGTTCATTCGTTCATTCGTTCATTCGTTCATTCATTTATTTATTGGACAACTAACAATAGATACATTTTAAATTTTTAAATTATATTAGTCAAATCTCATTGTAAATGCTCTATTAATTAAAAGTTATCACGTCATTCGTATTAATTCGAGTTTAATAATTAAAGTTACCTTACAATAATTATGTCAATAATATATCATATAATAAATAAATAAATAAATAAATAAATATATGGGACACTTACACACACGGTCGTAAGTCCCCAAAGTAAGTAATTTAATACTTGTATCATAGGTGACAGACAACTGGTGAATATATATATTTTTACTTATATATATATTTTTTAAATACATACTTAAATACAAATATACACCCAGGCTCAAAGGCCAACAAATTCATACATAGAAAATGTTGGCCCTCGGCGGGAATCGAACCCGCGACCCGCGGAGCTGAAGGCAGGGTCACTACCCACTGCGCCAACGGGCCAGTCATATATAATGTCAATCTCAATATCATAAAGAAGAAGTCATAAAGTAATACTTAACAATAGTTTTATAATATTATACATTTGAATCTTTAAAATAATTAAAATAATTTTATTAATTTCTTTTTATAATTTGTTTATATTTATTTTCTTTTTATAAGTTTTTATATGTATTGGCTACTTATTTTACGATCTGCCTGACATCAACTTTCCTTATACGACACTTCAGTAAGAAATGAGGGTGGTATATTCTACTCAGCCAGATATCACACGGCGGGTCAACTTTACTTAGTCGTCATTTTACGGCACCTCAGCAAGAAATGATGTGGTTTATTCTACTCAGCCGGATACCACATGGCGGGTCAACTTACCTTAATCGCCGTTTACGTCACCTCAGTAAGAAATGATGGTTGATTCTACTCTGCCGGATACCACGCGGCAGGTCAATTTAACTTAGTCGCCTCGGTAGCAAGTGAGGGTGGTTTATTCTACTCAGCTGGATACCACAAAGCGGTATAAAAAGATACACGTAAGTTTAAAAAGGTGACAATTTCGGGAACGAATGAAGTAATTTTCAAATATTGGAAAATGGACGAGATGGACGTAAATTTTGACTTGCCTCTGATTTAGTTTTGAAGTAATTGATTGTTAAATAAAACTGGTTTTTCTATTTTTGTCATATAATAAGTAGAATATGCTTTAACTTTATATTTTAATTATCTGTAATTTCGTTAGAAACTTACCAATCAAACGTTATTAAATCTTCACTAAAGTGCCCTCTTCCCTTTCTATCCGTTCCCTCCAATATTACGAGATAACTAATAATCAATTCAATCATAACGTCGTCCGTCGTTTCAACCCTAATTAAACTTTGTAATCCTTTCAAAAGTTATCCGGTCACGTAGAAACAGAACCCAAATCGATGTACAAGAGACATCATTACAGTATACGTGATGCGTGCCTTATTGATGTTAGAAATTTTATAATTCTTTATAGAGGATAAGTTGTACTTGCAAAAGTAATGAGAATATTATTTTGCTATAATCCGCGATAAAAGGAAATATATGTAATGCTAAATGTGGAGTGTACTATTTGTTCTCATACCTGATACATGCAGAATTTGTAACAACTCATGCACTACCCGACACCGATGACACAACAAAACACACATTCACCACCACAATCTCAACAATTGTTTCGCCCCGTAACCGAAGCATCAGGAGATAGACTCGACGACAAAATCGCAAAGCAAAATAATATTCTCATTACTTTTGTATTGACCTCCGCAAAGTAATGCCTAATTCTATAAATTATTGAACTTCCAACTTTGTTCACTTCAACTTAAGTCTTAAAATACCCTCATTTATATACTTTTTTTGTTCTTTATGTATGTCTATGTTGTTCTCCGCCATGCGGTATCCGGTTGAGAAGAATAAACGTACGAAAAAATATCCATATGTTTAAGACGAAATTTGATGTATAGATCAGAGGTATCCAAACTTTTTTCTATCGTAGACCCCTTGTCATGTTTTCAGTTTTAGATAGACCCCCTTCTATTTACCTTGAAAAACTTAAATTTCTAACAGTAGCGAAGTACCTTTAATGTGAAAAAGTAAAACATAACAACACAGTATTATGTGTCAACACAAATTCTCCGAGATCGAGTGAAAGCAGTTTGAGACCTTACCTTAGACGCCTTTAACAACACCTCGGTAAGAAAGTTGGTGGTATATTCTACTCAGCCGGATACCACACGGCGGGTCGAGTTACCTTAGTCGCCTTTTACGACACCTCGGTAAGAAATGAGGGTGGAACTATTCTACTTAGCCGTATACCACACGACTATACCATCCAAGTTCAAGTGTAAGTTACGAAATAGAAACATTTTTATTTATATCTTTTAAGCGTGGGTAAGTGTAACTGCTCAATCAATCAAATGGTTATCACGGTTTGTTAGATCTTTTTAGACTGCTGTCAGCAAGAATATTTATGAGCTTAAATCTCCTACCATTCCTTTCCGTTTTTTTTATCAAAACTACCTCGCTTATTTGCTTGGATTTGGAGATTACCGGAATTTTGGTCGTAAGAGGAAGAAAAAAAGAAAACTGACATTGACGTGTGAATATCAAATTTTTCTGCTTAAGAAAAATTAATTATTTCTTTCTTATTTTTTTATTGTAAATGAAGCAAATTCTAGTTTAATATTGCCCTACTATTTCTGGCTTATACTTATTTATAACTTATTTTTACCAAACAACGGAAACATGGATTTGTCTAACCAGCTAAGTAAGAACATGGACGAAATTGTTGTTATGTTTGAAACCCGCATGAAAAACTTTGATAAGGCACTAGCTCAATCTCAATCCGCCGCTCAATCTACACCCGCAAGAAATCCCGTTGGTGACTTAACTACACTGTCTGCCGAGTATGCAGATTTTAAAGAAAACATATGGAAAACTTTATCTATCTTTCGGCAACAAATACAACTGCTTACTTTTGGTTATGATAAGCTTGAAATGTTTAGTCGGAGGAAAATTTTACTCTTCCACGGTCTACCCGAAGAGGTTAATGAAAACGTGGAAAGTAAAATTCGTTCCATTTTGTGTGATCAACTAAAACTGCCAAATTGTGAGTATAGCGGTTTCGAATCTTGTCATCGACTTGGTGTAAAGAAAGATAACCACAGGCCAATTTTAGTTCATTTCGCAAGTCTAAAAATGAGAACCACTGCGTGGAGAACTAAAACCACTCTGAAAGGTACTGGGGTAACAATAACAGAATTTCTCACTAAAGCCAGACAAGAGGTGTTCGTTGCTGCCCGCAGTCATTTTGGCATGAAGAGTTGCTGGACGTCCGACGGAAATATTATAGTCGAACTTCCCTATAAAAGTCGAGTTAAATTAAGGTCGCAAACTGAACTTGAATCAATTATTAGTAAGAACTCAAAATTCTCCAGTTCTCAAGAGCAAAAACCTGCGAGATCTCGTCGTACAAAAAAGATTAAATAAAGTTTTTGTAGATAAAATTATTCACATGATTGATACTCAAGATTTATTTCGATACTTTATTATTATTAATTAATATTATTTTTATATATTATTAATTATTTTAGTTCCATCTCAAAATAATTCAATTTAATGACATTGGATATTTTTAGTTCCTCTGTAGGCAAGTTTTTAATTATCACCAATGTCTTTTGTGTCGTCGTTATATTATATTTTATTTTCTGCATTTTAATTTTTGTTTACTAGATCTTACTAAATTTTGGCATATCGCAAACATTGTCTCTAAATTGTCTGTGAATTTTTTACTATTTATAATTAATTATTTTGCTTCAATGACAATTATTCAGCTGTATCTATGTTAAAATCCTATTTATTTAGTTAGATATTAATTCACGTACTTATTTTATATGAGATATTAATGTGTTTTAAGTTTCTTTTTTGTTTCCAGTATGTTTCAATTGTGTAATCTCTAGTTGATCTGGCCAGTATAAGTGGGACAATTTATAATTATTATTGTTCAAATTTAGTATTATTATTGTTTATTCTATATTATTTTATTATTATTGTTTTTATTATATCTAATTTATTTATTTTATTATTTAGTATTGTAATTGTATTGTATTTTATGTCTGATAAATCTTGTTTTGGCGTTAATGATGACTTCTTTTCCTGCTCCTCCTCGGAAAGTTTTCAAAGTGCATCTGGTTCCATAGCTTCATCCAGTAATCTTTATTATGGCCTTGATACCAAGCTTCAAAATTTGTTGGTTACTAATTCTCACTGTTTTAACGTAGTGCACATAAATGCCCAAAGTATTCCGGCTCATTATTCTGATCTGATTGCATCTTTTAGCAACGTCCAAGTCGACGCTATACTGGTTTCTGAATCTTGGTTAAAGCCATCACTTTCTTCGGATCTTTATGCTCTCCCAGGTTTCACTCTGGTTTGTAATGATCGTACTTGTAAAAGAGGGGGTGGTGTGTGTATGTATATCAGGGATGGTTTGTCGTTTCATATCATCAATCAATCAACATTTTATAATACTAGTGAATTTGAATACCTTTTCCTTGAAATTTCTTCATATCATACCAAACTCCTTCTGGGTGTAGCATACAGTCCGACGCTTCACGTTAATTATTTCAATGAGTTTGAATGTCTTCTTGAAGACTTATGCCCGTCATATGGTCATATAATTATTGCTGGTGATTTCAACACTTGTTTATTGAGAAATGACCATAGGTCAGATAAATTAAAAAATATAGTAACTGCATCTAATGCTTATATTCTGCCTTCCTCTGCTACTCATTTCCCAGGGAATTCTAACCCATCTCTTTTAGACATCATAATTGTTACTGAGCCTGAAAACGTACTGGTTCACGGACAATTAACGGCTCCCTTCTCTTATCACGACCTCCTTTTCTTGAGCTATAATTTTTTCTATACCTAGACGTAAGAGTAAGTTAATTATGCGTCGTAATTATAAGAATATCAATTTTGATTCTTTCCACGAGGACGTCGCTAAGTTAGATATGACACCTCTGTACTGCGCCTCTACTGTTGACGCCAAAGTTGGTGTTTTGAATTCAATCCTTTTTCAACTGTTTGATTTTCATGCTCCTCTTAAAACTATTAGGGTTAAACATTTACCTGCGCCTTGGCTTACTCCTGAAATTAAAAATATAATGCACAAACGTAATAAGGCTAAAGGACTTTGTAAAAGTAATCCTAGCATAGAAAATGTAGATGCATATAAAAAATTACGGAATCTCTGTAATAGAATGTGTAGGAATGCTAAACGACGTTTCATTTTTTCTACTCTTCATAATCTTTCTTCTTCGCAGACTTGGAAGTTTCTTAAATCTCTGGGCGTGGGTAAATCTTCCAAAGTTTTGAATCAAAAAGTTGACTTTAATGCTTTGAATCTTTTCTTTTCTAAATCTCCTACCAACATTTCTGATTCAGCTAAACATGTAACCCTACAAAAGCTGGCCTCAGCTTCACGTCCAAATTGTGAACCTTTTGCCTTTGATTCAATTACAGTAAGAGATGTTAAAAAGAGCATACATTCCTTATCCTCCAAAGCTGTTGGTAGCGATGGTGTTAGTTACGACATGTTAACACTTCTCATAGATTTCTTATTCCAGCTATTTCACACATACTTAATTTTTCTATATCAACAAAATGTTTTCCCACTGCATGGAAGTTTGCCCACATCATTCCTTTACCAAAAGTTTCTAATCCTTCTTCTTTTTCTCAATATCGCCCAATCTCTATTCTCCCTATCATTTCTAAGGTGTTTGAAAACATTGTTCTAAAGCAAATTTCCTATTTTGTCTCTAAGCATAATTTATTAAATCCATTCCAATCTGGCTTTCGTCCTCTGCATAGCACAACTACTGCTCTACTCAAAGTCACTGATGATATTTGGCTTGCTATGGACAATAAAAAACTGACTATTCTCGTTTTACTTGATTTTAGTAATGCCTTTAACTCGGTTGATCATGATGTATTGCTTGGTATTTTGTCCTCTCTTAACATATCTTCTTCTGTGACCGATTGGTTTTATTCTTACCTTCACGGACGCCGTCAGAGAATCTGGAATGACGAATTTTCCTCAGATTGGGTTAACCTTGGTGCAGGTGTCCCGCAAGGTGCTGTGCTATCTCCACTTTTGTTCTCTATATTTATTAACGAAATCTCAAAAGCATTAACTTGTTCCTACCATCTATATGCAGATGATCTGCAAATTTATAGACATTCTACAATAAACAACCTTGCTGCTGCAGTAGATGATATTAATAATGATCTCTCTAAGATTAAGAAGTGGGCTGATGAGTACGGACTTCTTGTCAATCCATCAAAATCTCAAGCTATGGTAATAGGCAGCAGACAACTGCGAAGTCAAATTGATTTCTGCAATTTGCCAGTCATCGCGTACGATGGTTTACCAATAATGCTGACTGACAAATCAAAAAATCTAGGATTAATTATTGATTGCAACCTGTCCTGGTCAGCTCACATTAACGAAGTCAGCAGACGTATTCACTATTCTCTGCATTCTTTAAAGCGGTTGCAGAATTTTCTTCCCATTAGTACTAAAACCTTACTTGTTCAATCACTTTTATTCCCAATACTCGACTACGCGGACGTTTGCTATTTAGATGCAACTGAAGAGCTTCTTAATAAATTAGAGCGGCTTCAGAATTTATGTATCCGATTTATATTTGGATTGCGTAAATTCGATCACATATCACACTTTCGAAGTCAATTAAAGTGGCTCCCAATTCGATTTCGCCGGAATATTCATATCCTTAGTATTCTCTTTAAAATTTTAAAAACCTCTTCACCCAACTACTTACGTGAGTTGTTTCACGAAGCTCCTCCCCGTGTCAGGCCTGTACGATCTTGTGTGCCTCTAAAATCACTTACCATCCCGCCTTACAATACCGTATTTTTTGCTAAATCTTTTTCTGTACTTGCTGGATGTCTGTGGAACTCGTTGCCATACAGCGTCATCAATGACTGTTTTAGCCTTTCCTTCAGCACTTTTAAACTAAGACTAAAGAAACATTACTCATCTTTACCATCATAATGTAATTGTTGACATTTATATAGGTATTATACTTTGTATTATATATAGTGTGTATGTATATATATTTATTTATATGTAAATATATTTTATATTTATTTTATTTTTATTGTTAAATTAGGAAATAATTAGTAGGTAATTCTAATTCATAATGATTGATATTTGCGTACCTTTTTCCATAATATAAATTGTCTCACTTCGTAGGTTAGCTGGCAGAGATCTCTATCATAGGGATAAGTTGACCTTTGTACACTTTTTTTACCAATAATGTTTTTTTCCTACATTTTTTATGGTACATAAATAAATAAATAAATAAATAAAATAAATAAAATCAACCTTTACCGCAAAAACACGTAATATGATGTCAACCAAAAGCTGTAATCAATCAAGAGTTTGGCGTTAAATATTTTTTTAATTTTGTTGCTTAAGTTATCAGGAAGACTACTTACTTACTTAGACCAGACAAATGATTGATGCATGACATTCACTGTTTGTCCATTCAGAAGATACAATAGAATTTTTTTGCAATAATCCGCGCTTACTAAGAGAATATTTGTAATGCTAAGTGTATGAAGCAGGCTACATACTCATACCTTATACATGCAGGACAAGTCACCACAGGTATCATAAAATGTCGCAAATACCAACACTCCACACAAGCACTACACACACTTACTACTACAATCTCTACGATCGTTTCGCCCCAAAACCGAAGCATTACCAGGGAAATAGGCTCCACTCCACACTCCATTACGACAAAATCGTAATGTATTGCGGAATTCCATAGCACAAAAGTTATAGGTAATATAATTATTTTGGTTTAATTCGAGTTTGTTAATAAAATCTATGTAATGCTAAGTGTAGGAAGTAAAACTGTTGTAAACCTTACACGCAGGATAAGTTACAGCAGGTATAACAAGACAATACCAACAGCATATCACAAAAGCACTACACACATTCACAACGACAGTCTCAACGATAGTTTAGCCTCGTAACCAAAGCATCGTCAGGAGATAGGCTCCACGACAAAATCGCAAAGACAAAATCCAATTTTGTCTTGAAGCCTATCTTAATATTGTCTTTAGATATAATTATAATGTATATTGGGTTTTTCTTAAAAGAATTTATGAACTATGTGATACATCACATAGTGCGGGAAAGAAAGATAAAGCAAATTCTTGTGTGTGTTTGTAAACCATAACAGAAATATTGAATAGAAAGAACATTTTATCGTCTCATATTAGATTAATGCATCCGCGTGTGAGCTATGGGCGTTAGTTTCCGTAATAAAAGCACTAGTCGGGTTCGAAATTTTACGACTTCATATTAGGTTGGAAATGAACTATTACGTGAGGTTGACTATCGTTGGACATATCCATCACATCCCTTTGAACATCCCTTTGAGCACAGATCTATGCTAGTTTTTAACAGAAAGGGGAATGAGCTCCTTGTTTGCTATGACATCTAGATTAGTATTTAGTCGTGTGCAAAATGATTTTATTTAATTTCAAAATATTTCTTCAACTTTGCTTATACACGCAATTTCTTATTGTAAATTATAACAAGTCTAGTTAAAAAAAAGCTTTTAATATTATACAATTTCATGTACCTAACGTTGCATGTGGAGCAGTTCGCTCGTCTGATGCTTATGTACTCGTATCGAATATAAATATAGTATATCGAAATTAAGATATATATATTGTTAGGAATCCAGATTTCTAAGCTGTCACAGCCTATATATAAGGTAAAAGCTGACGTCATTTGTGTGTATCGGCCGCAGCCCTCTGCCGCGGCCGCCGTGACGCAGACTTCTTTCAAGTCATTTATTAGATGCAGCCCTCCAAAAACGCTTGTAATGCACCCGCTTGTATTATCCATTTCTTCTCGGCGATGCTTCCGCGCTCGCCCGTCTTATCGGTGACGCTCTCAAAGCCATTAGGGCTAACAGCATTAGTCATATACGATAAAAAAAAGTCATTTGTTCTTTTTAGCGAGCAGCATTTGTAGGTGGTAGATGTGTTTTGGAGACCTCTTTTGTATTTCGTGATATTAGAAGCTAACCTCAAATAATCGCTATTCGTGATAAGAGCGACCATTGAGTTTCTTGCCAGTTCTTCTCAAGTGGATTAGTGTACCGAACTGGTGGTATAATCATTCTATCATTGGATTTTGTAGTAAAATGTGTTGGTGCACAGTAAGATACCCGGCGTGATTCCCTAAACGCATTGGTTTATGTTTCTATTTTAAATTGAATTTAGACTTAATTTCTAATAATATAATATAATCTGAACTTCGAAAATGGCTCCAACGATTGTCAAGTAGGGGTTTCGTGGGCGATAAATCCATCCGGAAAAACTGCTGTGTTATTTCTAAAGTCGTAATAGCTCAGTGGGGTAATCCGGGCAAATTAATAATTTATTTTTTAAGCACAAACCTCTGTGCTTTTTATAAGTAAGTGTTAAGTTACGTTAGTAAATTGTTAAATTAAAAAAAAAACTTTTATATATCTTGTTGCATTTATAATTTCACGGTATCAAACGCACCCAGCTGATAACATCTTGGTAGAAAATTGGACGTCACTAGAAAATATTACATACGCGGGTTAGTCTTATTATTTCAAAGCTTTTTGTATTACGGCATAATGTACTGCGGTCGGAATTTCATACCGAAGATAATTCATGAGAATTTTTCTACGGTTATTTGAAAGAAGTATTTTGCGGTTCATCTTGTTAATGGTATAAAGTGAAAAAAGGTGTGACTATGTTATGTTAGCTCCTTTACAGTGAATGGTGGATTAAGAAACATGGTATAAGTTCGTGGATGTTTTAAACTTCCTTTTAAAACTATCATCATCCTCCTGCCCTTATCCCACTCTACGTGGGGTCGGCACGCTGTCACATGATTTGGCTGCGTTTTTACGACCGGCCGCCTGCCTGACGACAACATACCTCAGTCGTATTTTACAACACTTCGGCAAGAAAGAGGGTGGTCTACTAAACCGGATACCACACGGTGGGTCAAATTACCTTAGTCGCCTTTTACGACACCTCGGTAAGAAATGAGGATGGTACTATTCTATTCAGCCGGATACCACTCGGCGGTATCGGTATTTAAAACTAATAGAATATGTTACAATATATGCATATGTATGCATGATAATATGTTACTGCAATAAAGTACTGCTAGACATTCTAGATCTGCCTCAGTGTGGTATTTGGGACATTTTATTTATTCAGAAACGCTTCTATAGATTTTCATGAAACTTAGTATATATGGGGTTTCAGGGGCGACAAATCGGTCTAGCTAGGTTTCATTTAAAAATAACCGTTTTATTCCTGCTTTCAGGCACTGAAAAACTGTTACAATGTCATTAGGAAACTAAGGCTATTTACGCTGTCACATGCAAAGTAATAGCTCAGAAACGGTCATAAAAAGTGTAATCACTCTAGATGAAGTCCCACATATGACCATCCCTCTTTTTCTTTTTTTTTCATTTTTAATTTTTCATATGACTAAACGTAAATTAAAAAAGGAAATAATTAAAATTAACCGGAAGCAAAAATAATAGCAGCAACACACACACACACACACACACACGCGCGCGCGCGCGCGCGCACACACACGCGCGCGCGCGCGCGCACACACACACCTAACACTACTACTTATAAACACTTTTTAATCAAACTTTATATTTTAGATCTTAAATCATGTACCTATCTTTGTTAAACGTCAATAATTTAATATAACCGATAGTCAGTGTAATCCACTCCTAGCCTTATTTTATTATAATACATAGTATTTAAGTAAAAAATTTTTGTAACGCTGTAGGATTACTGTATAAATAAATAAATAAATATTGCATCTTTTTGATAGTTATTATATAGAACCGGCTATACTTACGTCTTATTCTATCGGGTTAACCCGACTAGTTATCGCGACGTTATAACGTGTAAAGAGCTCATAAATAATTGCCCCGGATGAGTTCGAAATTAGTTGGACTAACCCGATAGAATAAGACGTGAGTATAGCCGGTTCTATACATTAACTATGAATACTACTCACGATAGTTTAAATTAAAAAAATATATTTTATATCTTCTAAATAAATAAAGTTCGTTCAAACAGGTACTGTCGGCTCATTTAATCTACGTATATCAGTGAATTACAACGCTGTGTGGTATCCGGCTGAATAGAATAGTACCACCCTCTTTTCTTACCGAGGTGTCGTAAAAGGCGACTAAGGTAAGTCGACCCGCCGTGTGGTATCCGGCTGAGTAGAATAGACCAACCTCATTTCTTACCGAGGTGTCGTAAAAGGCGACTAAGGTAAGTTGACCCACCGTGTGGTATCCGGTTGAGTAAAATAGACCACCCTCTTTCTTACCGAGGAGTCGTAAAATACGACTAAGATAAGTTGACGTCAGGCAGGCGGCCGGTCGTAAAATACGTAGCCAAATCATATGACAACATGTTTGTAACATGTTGTGCCGACCCCACTTAGAGTGGGATAAGGGCAGGAGGATGATGATATCACTGAATTACAATGATTTTTTCTTGTTGCAGGTATCCGATTGTGGCCGAAAAAAACGGAGTGAACAGTAAAAGAGACTTTGGTAACAATAATCTAAATAAGTGATTAGTTAAAGGAGTTTAAAATATTTATGCGGTTATTGTGCTGTTAGAATCTGTGACTTAATACGTGTGAAATATTTGACGTCACCACGAGGACCACGACAAAGCAACGATGGCTCGGCCTGAAGTTGTGCGATGAACCAGGCGACGAAGAAGAAGGAATGGACGAGCCTAGTGCGACGAAGCGGCCTTCCGTGCTAACGATAGATCGGGCCGCGTTCCTTCTTCTAAGAGTTAAAAGAGCGTTCAAGAAAAAGCGACAACAGAGGAAGGAAAAACAGTAAGTATTGTCACAATTTTTTATAACAAAGTATGGATGAATAAACACTTTTATTGAACACCACAAAAGTAAAAGTAAAAACTAAAAATAATAATCGGTCTTCTACAGGATATATATCGTAGAGTGTGCTTAAGTACTTCATGAACTTATTCCGGCATCGCCTTTTCATTATCGCACCGCTAGGCACCGAGAGAGATTCCACCCCTACACTGTAGATATCCCACGAAGGCGAATGAAGCGTTTCGATTCCTCTTTTCTGTTGCGCACAGCACGGGATTTAAATGCTCTCCCGGCATCTGTTGTTCCCAATGAGTATAATATGGGTATTTTTAAAACAAAAGTGAATAGGCATCTTCTACTCATCATCATCATCCATCTTAGACTGTATCATTGCTTACCATCAGGCATAATTACAGTAAAGCGCTCGTCTATACACAATAAAAATAAATTAAAAAAATCTAATATATAACAAAAGTAGTGATACAATCTGGCGGCCTTATCACTAAATAGCGATATCTTCCAGACAACCAGGTTGATGAAAGGACATAGCTACAGACATATATAGTAGGTGGTGTGTATAAAACAAAGAATATTAATAACGATATGCGTATGAATACATAAATACATACAATATACAAATATAATTATAAATTATAAATATAATTAAATTAAAAATACAAAATATATAAAAATCGTCTCATTCCAAAGATCACTGTAACACAGCAAGAGACATAAAATGCTGTTTAATACGCTTTTTAAATACAGATAGGCTTTGCGATTGCCTTATAGGCAATGGCTTAATGGCCTCATTAAGCTTTGGAACTCTTTGGCACTGCAAAAGGAGTGTGGTAAAACTTGCTGCTGTGCATCTTTAATGTAATCATGGTTGATTGGCGAACGGGTCTACGATATAGGAAGTTAAGAATTTAAAAAGACAAAAGTATAAACTTAGCACATTCAATCGTCACGAATTTTGACCTTTATCGTATCAATAGGACAGTTATAATGATCCATTTATAAATAAACACAGTTTTTCTCTAGAGTTGTAAACCATTGTAGTAATGAGATTTGTGTTGTTGAGGTCGAAATGAGATTTGTAAGTTAAAGTAGCCGCCTGTTACTATCCCACTGCTGGGAATAGGCCTCTTCTCTCCGTTTTTGGAGAAAAGGATTGGAGCTAAGACCTACCACGCTGCTCCAATGCGGATTGGTATGTTACACATATGTTCTCTAGACACATGCAGGTTTCCTCACGATGTTTTTCTTCACCGAGAAGCGTGTGATAATTTGAATCTGTGATAGCCCAACAGTAACATCGTGCGACTCTTTCAAGGAGGTCACGGGTTCGAACCCGGGCAGGCACCAAAGAGTTTTTCTGTTAAAATTTATGTGTCTAATTAATACTGAGATTTGAGACTTACGGAAATTTAAATAATTTTGTAACTATGGGTCTCATAAGAAAGCTCAGTTCAGGTAGCGATGGAGCAAGCTATATTTGGAGTATCTACGTGATCAAATCAGAAATGAGGAGATATGTTGAAGAACCAAAGTCACCGATATAGCTCAACGAATCGTGAAGCTGTAGTGGCGATGAGTGGGGCTCATAGTGCGGATAACCGATGGGTGTTGGAATGCATCCGTCGGTCGGTACCCAGCACCGGAAAACGCAGTGTCGGTAAACCCGCCTTAGAAATGGACCGACGACCTCAAAAAGGTAGCGGGGAGCCGCTGAATTTAAGCGGCACGAGGTATGGTGTGGAGATACCATGATACTATGCCTAGCAATAGATGTCCTTCGATTGATCAAAGTAGAATAAAAAGGAGGATACATGAAACGACATTGTGTCAATCTTTTAAATATGTTAAATGTCAAATACTGACTGACTGACTGTTGGCAGTGGGTAGTAACCCTGCCTTCAGCTCCGCTTGTCGCAGGTTCGATTCCCGCCGAGGGCCAACATTTTCTATTAATGAATTTGTTGGTCTTTGAGTCTGGGTTACATTTGTACTTAAGTATGTATTTAAAAAATATATAAGTATCTATTCACCAGTTGTTTGTCTACTATAACGCAAGTATTAAGTTACTTACTTTAGGGACGGACGATCAATGTGTGTAAGTTATTTATTTATATTGACATCTAAGATATCGTGACATACAATAAATAAATAAAATATAAATATATGGGACACTTACACACACGGTCGTCCGTCCCCAAAGTAAGTTACTTAATACTTGTGTTATGGGTGACAGACAACTGGTGAATATATACATATATATTTTTTAAATACATACTTAAATACAAATATACACCCAGGCTCAAAGACCAACAAATTCATTTATAGAAAATGTTGGCCCTCGGCGGGAATCGAACCCGCGACCCGCGGAGCTGAAGGCAGGGCCACTACCCACTGCGCCAACGGGCCAGTCAACAATACAATCTGTTTCTATTATTTTCTTAAATGTTTTATAAACTCCGAGGTAACATCTGGTATTCATCTGTTCAAATTTTGTTTCTCAACACGATAATATAACTTTATGATGATGAGACTCCTTGACATTCAGTTCACGTACCAACTTTACGTAATCCTTATTGTTCTACCAAATTAACTTGTCTTCGAAGAAAATTGTGCGGGCGTATTACCACTTTACATTCGCTGTTGTATTTTATTAATGGCGTAGAAATAAAGCACGGAAGGATTTGTTTTATTTGTTATTATAATGAACAAGTGGTCCGGTCATGTGTTTGACTGTCTTTGACGTTAAAATATTACTTCAATCTGAACTTAACTTACAACATTCTCCACTGAGTCTGAAAATTTTATTACAGGTCTAACTGTTTCGCAGTTTATAGAACAAATGACATTCGACTAATTCCGAATAATAAAAAAAAAGTTAATGTAAATAATATTATTGAGTTATAATACTGATTTATATCCGTACCGATTAATTATGTATGATATATGTAATTTAACCAATGAATTAAAACTGCAGAAATATACATTGCACGAGGAAAGTTCACCAGTTGAATACAAAAGTAAAAAAACAAAAGAATCATTTGGAATGAAAAAATAATGAATTTTAATGTTGTTGAAGTTTTAAAAGGCTAGACTCAAAATACGAGCGATTTTGTACAAGATAACAATGACGAAATGTAACTAGTTAAATGGGATATATTTTGAAAAACAATCGCTGCGTTTGTTGTTGCCTCTTCGTGGACGGAGAATTTTTTTGCACTAGCTGTTGAGTTTATCCTAAAGAACGTGTTTTGAGTAAAGACTGATTATGAATTGCATTTGAGTGCGAAATAAAAAACGATTTTCCCTTCAAGTTGTGTATTAATACAAAGGTTTATATAACAGTATTTAAGTGTTTATCAACCATAGTGGTATATTCCTCTGTCTTTTTAGTAACTTGTTTATTATTTTCCTGTAAATTCAAATCCTTTTTTACTGAAGAGGGGATTGGCGGAACAAAATTTAACGTATTAAAATCATTTTTTATGTCTTTGTCACCAACAATTTTAATGTTATCTTTATTGCTTTCGACCTTCTTTTTAGTAGAAAAGTCAAATTTTTTTGGAACACCTTTTTTGTTAGGAAAGAAAAAGATCTCTACAGCTTTTGGTTTAATTGATGCAGTTGGTAACGTCGGTCTGTTCGTTAAAGTGTCAAGCAGATATGGTAGAAATGAGAATGAGTTAGAATTCTGTGGATTAGCGATGATTTGGTTGTGTCTAGGACCCAATTCTAGTAATATATCGTTTTGCAAATTTTCATGCGAATCACAACATAATGGAGAAGATGTTGGTTCTTTGAAAGAGAATAAGTCGTTTCCAGATAAAATCCTGTTTAGTAGCTCCCCTGGATAATTTTGTGCGGGATCCTTTAGGTATGGTAAATTTGAACAAGGACACGGTTCCTCTATTAAAGTCTGCAGTTTTGGTGAAAAGAATGAACTAGATCCATGGCTCGTTGCAATTAATTCTGATTTCGGTGGCAAGTCTATAAAAAATAAGTATTGTTAAAATTAGTAGATTACAATTGTTAGTTTTTACGCCGAGACCTTAAAGCATGGTCCGGCTGCAAAGAATAGACCACCCTCATTTTATACAGAGTTGTCGTAAAAGGCGATTAAGGTAAGTTGACCCGCCATGTGGTATCCGGTTGAGTAGAAAAACCATCCTCTTCTTACTGAGGTGTCGTAAAAGGCGACTAAGGTAAGCGACTCACCGTGTGGTATCCGGTTAAGTAGAATAGACCACCCTCTTTCTTATCGAGGTGTCGTAAAATACGACTAAGATAAGTTGACGTCAGGCAGGCGGTCGGTCGTAAAATACGTAGCCAAATCATGTGACAACATGTTTATAACATGTTATGCCGACCCCACTTAGGGTGGGATAAGGGCAGGAAGATGATGTGTATTGTACAAATTACCTTGCGGATGTGCATTGAAATTAAAAGATATATCCATTTTCCCAAGGTTTACCAAGGAGTTAGTTACAAAAGGCATAGTCTTCAAAGTCTTTCCAACGTCTCGAGCGGAAACAGTCAAGGCGACCAGAGCCGTTACGAAAGCACAAAGAAACATGATGACCTTGAAAAAATATATAGCCTTCAAACAAAAATTTACTTGCATTTATATTTTTATGTCATAAACCTTTAACCGATTAATGGAATCGATTCAAGACGAAAACGTATAGCAAAATTTAAAGCTATAGGCTAACCGTTTAACTCAGGCTACGTCTGCGGGGTACAAGGGCGTAGAGGAAGGTCAAGAGCGGGGACTGAGGTAGATGCGACCAGCGAGTGCCTGTAGTGTGATATACAAGAAGTGAAAAAAACAAAACACTCGGTGAACGCCCGCACCTACCTTTGTCCTCATTTTTGCCCTACCCTTACGCCGTTGTACCCTGCAGGCGAAGTCTCAGTTAAACTGTTAGCCTATATTTAAAGTATACGATAAACGTTTCGTAATTACTAAAATTTATTCACCGTAGTGCATTAAGCACGATAAGGTATAAACTAATCGTCGTGTTAACATTGAAACTTTGTGAACTTAATTTGCGCTAATCCGTAAATTTCCTTGAGTTCTTTCTAAAGTTTATTTAAACAAAATTTTCGAAAGACCATTAAAAGTGAGAATCTCTTCAATTAAATCTACTTAAAAAGTTTTAATACCTTTCTTGAAAAGTTAAAACTCGCTGAATCGCTCAACACAATCAATAGAAATAAAGATTATATTGCCGGTCTGGTAAAATCAAATTCGTGCCATTTCGCAACATCGATTTCGGTGTTTATTGGATTTACGTTTTATGGTCAGGCTTGGGATTACCCAAGCCTGACCATAAAACGTCAATCTATTAAGATTAGAAACAAATTAAGAATAAAACAAAAATAAGGTCATAATTATTTTGCTATAATCAGCGTTTATTAAGAAAATCTATATGATGGTAAGTGTAGTACTAATATTATAAATGCGAATTTTTTTGGGTATGGATGTTTTTTTGTTACTGTTTCACGGTGAATCCGCTGAACCAATACCGATGACATTTGCCACAAGTATTCCTTATACACCGGAATAACATATAAGCTATAGAAATCCCGTTAATACTGCAGGAATAGGATGACATTAAAAAGCGCTATCTATTATCAAATGATTCAGCGGATTCGACGTGAAAGAGTGACAAACATACATCCATACTCACAAACTTTTGCATTTATAATATTAGTAGGATAGGATTATCAATATATATATATATATATATATATATATATATATATATATATATATATATATATATATATATATATATATATATATATATATATATATATATATATATATATATAGGTCCTTACATATGAAATTTGCGTTTTCTATGGGAGGAACATAAAGTCGTTTTTTTTTAATGAAATATATTTAATTAATCAAAGTATGTACCATTGCTATGTATGCACTTTTGCCATCTTATAGGTAGTTCATTGATCCCCTTACTAAAAAAACCATTCGGGCGGGAAGCAGCAGTGGCCTAGAGCGATTGACCAGCCTCGGTTGTTTAGCAGCTAGCTTTTCCATCATGGTTTGCAGTTGCTGACAATAGATATCTGCCGTAATCGTCTGGCCAGATTTAAGAAAGCTGTAGTGAACGACACCGGCACTAGTCCACCAAAAACTTACAAGCAACTTTTTTTTAGTCAATTTTCGCTTAGGGCAGGATTTGGCTGGCTCGCCAGGGTTCAGCCATTGCGATCAGCGCTTCCGATTATCGTAGAGGATCCACTTTTCATCACAGGTAATGATTCGATTTAAAATTCCTTCATTATTGTGCCGGTTGAGTAACGTAACGCAGCAGTCGACGCGCGTTTGTCGGTTTGCTTCACTCAATTCATGAGGTACCCACCTTTCAAGCTTTTTCACCTTCCCAATTTGGTTCAAGTGGATTAGAATAGTTTTATCACTAACACCGGAGCCTGCAGCTAACTCGGACGTGGTTTGCGATGGATCCGCTTCCACGATAGTCTTCAATTCTTCATTATCAACTTCCCACGAGGCTTGTTCTGCAGGTCGAAATTTCCAGAACGAAAACGTTGGCACCAAAAACGCACTGTGTTTTCTTTTGCGACACCGTCACCATACACATCATTAATCCTTCGAGCCGTTTCTGCAGCACTGGTGCCACGGTGGAACTCATACTCGTAAATAGCGCGATATTTCATGTTTTCCATTTTGTAAACAGAGTGACACAAAGAAAAAAACAAAAGAAGATAAAACAAATGACATAGGGGGTTTGAAACACAAATGCATGAGTAAATAGCTGTATGAATTTGAATTTGGAATTCTTAACCATAAAGGTAATATTTGAGATCATAGTGGCCAGTACGACTAAACGCCAATTTCATATGTAAGGACCTAATATATATATCCTCCTGTCCTTATCCCACTCTAAGTTGGGTCGGCACAACATGTTATAAACATGTTGTAACATGATTTGGCTGCGTTTTTACGACCGGCCTCCTGCCTGACGTCAACTTAGCTTAGTCGTATTTTACGACACGTCGGTAAGAAGGGGTGGGGCTATTCTACTAAACAGGATACCACACGGTGGGTCGACTTACCTTAGTCGCCTTTTACGACACCTCGGGAAGAAATGAGGGTGGTACTATTCTACTTAGCCGGATACCACACGCCTATATGATAGGATTATCAAATAAAGTATTATTACCGATGATTATGTAACCCTTATGTATGTATGAATTATGATCACGAAGAATTATATCATAAAATTATCTGGTCTTATTATATTTTATTATTCTAAAGAACGATCTCAGGTGGCCTTAGATAATACCGTAATATGTCGTAAAGAGCCAACCGCTTGTGTCCCATCTGTTCTTAGTCGTACATCTTACACTAAGCAGTCGAAGAGCCATCTCTCTTTAGCTGAATTTCTTCTTTTCTCAGGCATTTAAATGGTTGAGTAATAGATTTTTCATATATAATGTTGTGTTATCGCACGAATGATAGGAGACTTAGGAATATATCACAACGACCGATGTTTAATAATTAAATATCTGGGTGACCGAGCCTCGCTCGGTAATTTTTTACAAAAAAAACTTTAAAAAAAGAAAAAAACAATTATTTAGTTGGGATCGATCCTTGGCACTCACATTTCTCGAGGCTGCCCGCTAACCGAATAAGCTACGTCGACTTGACAGTTAATGGCGAAAATTCAATTCAATATAAATGTTAGTGTTTTTTAATGCCTAAAAATAGGGATAAAACAATATTTTTTTTACATAAAACCTAGCTAGATCAATTTTTCTCCCCCAAAACCTCCTACATGCTGAATTTCAGGAAAATCGTTGGAGCCGTTTCCGAGATTCGGAAAATATATATATATACAAGATTAACTCATTTAAATATAAAGATAGTCAATATTTAATATTACTTATTTATTATGCATATTCGCAAAGTGTTATATAGTCCGCTGTGTGGTATCCGGCTGAATAGAATGGTACCACCCTCTTTTCTTAGCGAGATGTCGTAAAAGGCGACTAAGGTAAGTCGACTCGCCGTGTGGTATCCGGCTGAGTAGAATAGACCACCCTCATGTCTTACCGAGGTGCCGTAAAAGGCGACTAAGGTAAGTTGACTCACCGTGTGGTATCCGGTTAAGTAGAATAGACCACCCTCTTTCTTATCAAGGAGTCGTAAAATACGACTAAGATAAGTTGACGTCAGGCAGGTAGTAAAATACGTAACATGTTGTGCCGACCCCACTTAGAGTGGGAAAGGGGAAGAAGATGATGATTTAATATTACTTATTTATCATGCATATTCACAAAGTATTATAGTAAGTAAGTATTTAAATAAATTTATATGTTTGTATGAATCAGATTCCCAATTCACACAAACATATCAATCATATAACATATCAAATAAGATTGATGTCTGTTACTCTAAATTTATACGTCGATGATTGCAGCACAAGCAGCCGTAACGTTGTTACGAGCCATCGGAGATAAGTGCATCATTGCGTCCATTACATGCAGACGGGCGAGGCAGACTAAGTTGAATGCTCTGGCGTGAATGGCAATAATCTATCAGAACACCTTTGTAAACATAAATCTAATACAATACTCTTTACTATCAGCGATGATCGTACATCGTGTGATTGTCTATCACCGGCCCAATCTTTGGGCAAATGTCCACAAGATCATCCATATTATTATAAGATACATAGGATCATAAGTATCTCCCAGCGATTCCCTTTGATGAGCATCCGAAAAACCAACAATCCGGATTGTAGGCGATCGATGGCATAGATTATTGGGGACTATTGTCTTAGCATACGGCTAAATAGAATAGTACCACCCTCATTTCTTACCGAGGTGTCGCAAAATACGACAGAGGTAAGCTGACGTCAGGCAGGCGGCCGGTCGTAAAAACCCAGCCAAATCATGTGACAGTATGTTTATAACATGTTGTGCCGACCCCATTTAGACTGGGATAAGGGCAGGAGGATGATGATGACTCTTAACTATAGTACATCGTGTGATCGTCTATAATCAGCACGATCATTATGCAAATGTCCGGAATATTATACGATACTACGATCATACGTATAACCCAGCCATTCCCTTTGATGAGTGCCCAAAAACTGACAATCCGGGTTGTAGGCGATTGATGACGCAGACTAGGGTTGGCGAGTAAAGCAGAGTATTCCTTCTACACGATCGTGATCGCGCTTAATATTTTTTAATCGTTGATTACGGTGAGGAGTCATAATAATGCAGTGTGATGAGTCCTAGCTCCAAACCGTTTCTCCGAAAACGGAGAGGGTTATTATTACTACTATTGTTGAGTTCGAAAGGGTCCAGGAATTCTTTGGATCAGATCCGCCGCAGGAGAGCGAGGCGCAGTTGACACGCTGAAGCTCATCGTATAGCGCAGTAACGTGACCTTCGAGAGTTCCTAGAGTTCTGGTTTATCGGACGCTAACCTGACTTCAAAGTTCCCCCGATGCATTAATTAGTGCTGGAGGGGGCCACTTTTCGAGAGGCCTTAACTCAGATGTAGCTGGTTATACTCTGGTTCAGAGTTTCTGCTGGCAGGAATGACGCTAATGTGTACAACGAAACCCTGCCCTTACCACCAGCAGCGTGGTGGAACAGTCGGGCTGCTTTAGCCGATGCAAGTCTAACATACCCACCGCTCGTCTTCATCCCAAAATCAGTTAATACAAAAAAAAAACAAATGACTCTATTTATTGATTTGTTAAAATTTAATCGAGTGACATATTAAGACCAGTTAATCATAAGTATCATTAACGTTTATGTCCTTAATTA
The DNA here is from genome assembly GCA_947086495.1 of Morpho achilles. NCBI lineage: Eukaryota > Metazoa > Arthropoda > Insecta > Lepidoptera > Nymphalidae > Morpho > Morpho achilles. Next base: position 13,949,893 of record CAMTZB010000013.1, read on the forward strand.
AGGTTTCATACTTTACTTTAATTATGAAATAAATCATAAGAAGCACACGGCCGTTTAATACTTAAGAACCTTTTTATTAGTAAATATAAAGCTCAAGAGGACCGTACTTGAGCGATAATTTTTTACAATTCAGCAAAAATTCCCTTTCGCCGTTTATCCGTATTTGTAGCCTACAAGATTTTAGTGTTACTCGTGTTTCAGCAATAAAGTTCATTTAAATTGTATTTATTTATAAACGTCGATTTCTGTAGCTCGTAAAACCGCTGATGTGTACAGTCTTATTGCCTTCAGTCGGGAACAGTAAAACGCACGAATGCCACTCGCATATTCGACACTCGCTATTTTGGTATGTTATTAACAATCGAACACTAAGAGTATTTAGTATTAGTTTTGCGGTCACATTCGATATTATGTTTTCTGGGCATAGTCTTTCTCTCTCGGTTTCTCAATTCAGTTCTTTCCAAGCCTTTTCAGTTCTTTTTGGAGAGAAGGGTTGGAGCAAAGACCTACCACGCTTTTCTAAAGCGGCGTATTTAATATTAGTTTTGCCGTCACATTCGATTTTTCGTTTTCTGGGCGTAGGCCTTCTCTCTCAGTTTCTCACTTCAGTTCTTTCCAAGCCTTTCCAGTTATTTTGGAGAGAAGGGTTGGAGCCAAGACTTACCACGCTACTCCAAAGCGGATTGGTAGGTTACACACATAGCCCTAGAATTCTCTAAAGATATGCAGGTTTCCTCACGATGTTTTCCTTCGCCAAAAAGCGTGTGATAGATTGCATTAACAATTAGACACATAAGTTTTAAAATTCATTGGTGCCTGCCCGGGGCTTTAAACTCGTGACTATCGATTTAGAAAAATAATCGATTTTTATAATAAGCAATTTTTTTTAAATAATAGATTTTAATAATCGATCTTTTAACATTTAATTCGGTTTTTTTAATCGATTATATTAATTATTCTCTTTTTCTTTTTTTACTCTTTTTTCTTGATTTTTAAGATTACATATGCATTGTTGGATTAAACCAATGTAGCCACACAACACATTTAAATCGAATATCACAAACAGCCCGACTGTTGTTATTCATTAGTAGTTGTCTACTTTAATTAGTCTTTATTCTAATTAATTAGTAATATTATAAAAACGCAACTTTTTAAATTTTCAGAAAAGAATCAATTATTATTAATCGATTATTTTGATACCTATGGATCGATTCGATCGGTTATAGCTAAATGTTACTAGTAATAGAAATAATACTTTTTAAAAGAGCAACTTCCAAGTTTCTTGCTGGCTCTTCTAGGTAGGAGCAGCTTTCCGAACCAGCAGTAGAATTGACGATTCAAAAGCACTTATTTATACGTTTACATCAATAAAGAATATTGAATTTGGATTTGAATGAAAGTAGTAGTAGTAGTTTTTTTACCTTTAGTTTGAAAATTTTAATTTGCTTTGTATATTTCAGTCTTTATAAAACTGATCGTAACTACCGAACCAAAAAAAGGAAAAATTTAAAACAGACTAACAAAGAGGGTTTTTATTTTTACAAAAATCATATGTTATATTTCGTTTAATAGCTTCATTGAGTTTGTCTAAATCCGCACAACTTGGCCGTACCAATGGCAAAGGTAAATTCGTTTAAAATGCAAATCAAATTGAATTTGCTAAACGTCTTAACAATGTTCAGAATACAAATAGCGTTAAGCGAGCAGATTTTCTTATACTGCCTTCTATTACTTTTTTTTAAACCAGTTTACTAAGCTCTAAAATGACTATAACTTTCGAGCTATAAATCGATTTGAAATGAAAGATTTTACTAAAAGTTCCAGACGTAATATAGACAAAGTTCTTCTTGTCCGCAAAATTTGTCTTCAGACACGATTAATAGCTGTTTTTATAGCAAAATCGTATCACCAAGTAATCTATTGTTAAAGTTCGATGATTTGATGAAAAGTTGTGGTTTAGGACTATTGATGTCGTTATTTTTAATTCGTGCGTCGTATTGTTAATCGAAATCTTTTTTGTTTAAACCTATTTATATCTAAAGACTCGCTTATACGTTTTGGCTGGAATTCGCGTATATGAATTTAGAATATGCGTCTTATTTGATGCTGAAATTTAAATTCTTAAAGGCATAACAGAAATTTTTATTGAGATAGCTAAGCTAACAAGTTTATTTTTATCTTATCACAATTAAATCGTCTTATTACTTCCAACAATTTTAAATATAATTTTGTTCCTTGGTTCCGATTTGATATAGGTTGATTGTTTGGAATAAGGTAGTTTTTGGCAAAATATTTGTTTTGGCACTGTTACTAGCATTACGATTTTTATAAACTTCCTCGTACTTACTGGCACTGACTTTTTTAGCGTTTAAATAATAATATAATCTTCATAATGTATTATGTTTTTTTCTTGTTTCTTTAAGCTTTGATCGCTCTAACTAATATCAATATTTGTCTGGTGGAAACTTAACAGACAGACCTCCTATTTACAATTAGTATGGACTTCTATCCTTATGTATTCTGTTTTAGATACTGATTGACATTATATTTGGTGATGGAATACCAAATAGCACTAGTAGCACGCAAACAGCTGCAAAAGCAATTTTAGATCTAAAACGAAGAAACGATTTGGTCGATGAAGCGTTTTTGGAACAAAAAGACATTCTGTTAGATATGGTAATTTTGTAAAAAGAATTTTTATTTTAACAATAATTAAAACTTTGTCAACGGAAATTAAGGATTATAAGGGATCGGGCCACAGCTGTGGACATAAAAGCCCGAGTCAAGTTTGTCAATAATTTTATCTCAAATTGTAATGAAGTTCAAAATTTTGTATCCAAGAAAGTCAAAAAATTTTGCTCTATTTATCTAATACAAGATTTTAAAGATCTTTATTTTTATTATCATCTTCCTGCTCTTACCCCACTCTAAGTGGAGTCGGCACAACATGTCATAAACATGTTGTCACATGATTTGGCTACGTATTTTACGACCGGCCGCCTGACTGACATCAACTTGCCTTTGTGACTTGACTTCGTATTTTACGACACCTCGGTAAGAAGTATTAAGTAAAGTCTTATAACCTCTTAATGGTATGGTAGGTCTTATGATCTTATAATTCTTTACTCATCAGTTTAATGAAGTGCTATTTTTAGTGTCTATGGTGGATTATTAGTCATTTATAGAGAAACCAGAGTCACTAATACACCTTAATGAGTTGGAAATACGAGTTTGCAATAAATGGGGCATAGTTCGAAGAATTAGACTCCAGTGTTGGTAGACCCTTTATTATCAACGAGCTCAAAAATAAATAAAAGCCGTCGAGTTGATTTAAGTAAGACAAGACCGTAAATTATTGAAATGACCTCATGTTTTATCTAGATCCACAACAATCAGTTAAGAATTCAGTTGGGGCTTCTTTTTATGTTTGTCTTCTGGACCTCTTAGTTAAATTAGTATACCATTGTGAATTCTGTATTTGCTTAAATTGTTTCCTTAAATTACAATTCATGCATTCATTAATTTACTTTTCAAATTTAAAGTTACAAGTATCTTATGTATTTAATAGAAACTTCCTACATCATTGATAAGAACCTTTTTATGTTCATGAAGAAAAAAAATTTGATGTATTCTAATTCAAAATCGATTTTTTTTCTTTATATCGTTGTATACATAATATAAAACTTGAAGCCAGGCAGGCGGTCGATTGTAAAATACCTAGCCAAATCATGTAACCGCATGTTTATAACGTGTTGTGCTAACCCCACTTAGGTGGAATAAGGGCAGGATGATCATGACCTTATATATATATTGTTGAATACTTTCGGATTATAGCAAGGTGGTAAATACTTGTAAAGGTTTGTAATGAAGCACTGTTACAGCTGGAAGCTAAGTTAAAAGAAGTACGAGACAAAAAGAAGAAGAAAACTGATCGAGTTGAAAATAATAGCGTAGTTGCGGAGTCCATTAAATGTGATTTATTGCCCAGCGACGTAGATTTAAAGTTGCAGGCCAGCGGTATAATAGCAGTTGGTGAAACAGATGTGCAACTAAAATTTGGTGATCTCGGTAAATTTATATAACTACTCTAAGCGGACTTATACTTGCGTTTTCATTGTGAGTAAATTTACAGCTTCATAAATTTTTTTTTTAATCGATAACAACAGTCTATGAAAAAACCAAATAAAAGAGACATTTTGAACTGATATAATTCTCAAAGTATGACCAAATGTTCGATATAAAAAATTAATTGAGAAAGAATATATTGAAGGCACACTGGAGTACACTTTTTTTACAAAATGATATGTTTACAAATATGACATTTCATTTGAAAATAAAAGAACAACAAGTATGATTAATTAACACAAAACAAAGTTGAAAAATTCTTCCTATGTCTGTATGTATGTAAGAAGTTAACTTGATTTTGAAGATATAATATTTTATTACGCATAAAATTGGAAATGAGTATATACGTGGAAGTCTGAAAGTTGCGCTTATTATAGAAAAGATGAGAACCTCAAGATTATGATGGTATGGATGTATAATGAGGAGGAACGAAAATCATATGATCATGTAAGTGTTAAATATCGATGTGGATGGATATGTGAATAGAAAAAGGATGAAAAAATTTATTTTTTTTGAAGTATGATACGCATATAAAACGAGTAGCGCCGGAGTTGACGAATGATTGAAGGAATGGATGTAAAAAACATGTTGTGCAGACACCACTTTAGTGGAATAACGGGAGGAAAATGGTGATTTCAAATTAATATTTTTTCTAGGTAACAGTAATTTAAATTTAAATGCATCAGGTGTTTCTAATGTTGGTAAAACTAGTTTGAAACTAGGAATTGGTGATGGTACTGTAAATATTCCTGGTCTGAACAATTTATTTTTGGGTGAGTTAAAAAGTAGGTTCCATTTATATTTGTTGCTTTACGTCGAAAGAGTTATTTTAGAAAGTTTTTATGTTTTTTAGTTTCTGTTTATTGGATATGGAAAAATTACATTTAATATGTTATTGTAACACATAATATTGAGTAACCTATAATTTAAAAAATCTGTTTGTATGTCAGGAAAAGGAAAAAATACATATTGCATTACTGAGGGTACTTAAATGCTCAACTTGATCTATATATTTGATCTATATATTTATTTCATTATGAATGAGGTGTTTTATTACAAAGGCTTTTGATGTAAATCCAAAACACTTAAGAATTAGACCTTATTATATTTAATTATCTAGATAACTTTGATAAGCAAGGAGCCTCTCTCAAATATCTTAATGTAAAATTTACATTAAATATTCCGCAATCTCGTGTCTCTTGAGTATAAAGTTCAACTTACTTAAATAATTATTTATCATGTAAAATTTTACTGCTATAAAAGATTTTATCTACGCAGTTAAGCTAAATTATATTTTCTAGGTTCAACATTTCTCCGTGGGCCGTGTGAAAAACAAAATACAGCAGAATCTAAAAGTGAACATAAAAATGATAAAGTCGATGCAAATTTTGATGATACGTCATTCCGAAAAAATCTATTGTCCAATAATTCACTTAATGCTAATAAGACTAATATGGTTTCCGCAACTAGTGCTAAACCAGCGACTGTAGTATCTATTTTGCAAAGTATTAATACGCAAATAAATCCAGTAACAAATGAAGGCAACGTTCAGAATGGTCCTGCTGTGTAATAAGCTATGTCTTATGTTTAGGATTTCATTCACCTTATTTAATTTCATATAGATTTTTTTTTCTAGATTAGCTAGAAAAAGTTTGTTACAAAATCTTTATCGTAAATAAAATTTAAAGCACAAATCCTCTGACAAGACATAATAAAAGAGTTGTTTATAATTCATCAGAAGTTCTTATGTTTAATCCGCCCTTAACTATTTACATTACCTCACCTAACGGGTGGAACTCTTAAACACATCATCACATTTGGTTCGTTTAAGTTGTCTTTCTCAAGCTTAATGGAATTATCTTTCTCAAGCTTAATGGGAAAATTAGTTTTCATGTTTTTTAATACAGGAAAAAAATCCATGACAGGGTGTCATTGTACATATTGCCCCTGTCCCCGCCGACAGCTCTGATCCCAGGGAACAAACACCTTCTCCGGGTAGGGTCCCCTCTAAAGAGAAGCTCCCCTCCGCTAACCGGTGCATCGGCAGCACCAGATGTACCGACCGCCTCGGGGACCTGTAAGCCAGACGTCCGATATACCCCGTTCGGAACGTCCGAAGGTCCCCTGACAGGTGATGGTGACGATGGGCTTAGGCAAGTCGCTCCCACCTGGACTCGCCAGCAGTAGATTGGATCCAGAACAAAAGTTCTCGGAACCGATCCACCGCCCCCCTCCGCAGATATATTTATATCTAAGGAACCTTCCGTCAAAAATTATTGTAAGATTCGGTATTGTAAGTAATATTGTTTTGTACGTAAGTCTGTAAAATAAATTCTAAGTTGTCATCTGTGATCTTGTACATTTGTACATGTCTACATACCACGAACAGTAATTTGTTGATGTATATAAAATAGAAACATTGAAGGAAATTTAAGCATTAATTTAATAAAATAAGCAAAATGATAAATTTTTATAATCTCACTCTAGAATATTTGTGGTGAAAACAAACAAAATGAGACCCACAATTAACTTCTAAGCCTTTTTCGGGGATGGAGTGATTTAAATGCAAAGCTTTTCGTTAGGTAAAATTAATTGAATGTAGAAATAACAATACGGGTTCTGTAGAATTTATTTCGTAAGATTTAAAAACCATAAATAACATTTCTATTTCTCAGGAGGATTCAATTATGCAGGAGTACTTTCAAAAGGATTTAATACAATGGTTAAAAGAAAGCGTTTGATATCTTTATAAACTTAAAATGTTAAGTGAAAAATATACCTAAATTGCGATAATATATAATATTACCGATTTCTATGATTTCTTTCACCGAAAAGCGTGAGATTGCAAATTTTAATTTAGACAAATTTTAGCAAATTTTAGTTTCAATGGAAAACTCATGGGTGTCTGCCCTGGAATTGAAATAGAGACTACAAGGAGTTAAGGAGCTACAAAGTCGCACCATTTTGACTAGCGTTGGCGTAGTGAGTAGTGATCCTGCCTTCAGCTACGCGGGTCGTGGGTTCGATTCCCGCTGAGGACCAACGTAGTCTACAAAATAATTTGTTGGTTCCTCGAGCCTAGGTGTGTATTTGTATTTAAGTATGTATTTAAAATTATATATGTATATATTCACCAGTTGTCCGTCACCCACAAGAACTAAGTTACTTTGGAGACGACCGTGTGTGTAAGTGTCCAATATATTTATTATTTATTTATTTATTCGGCTGTCTGTATTGATGAACATTTTTTTATACTATGTATTGATGTTAAATATTATGCCGTGTGGTTTCCGGCTGAGTAGAATAGACTACCCTCTTTTCTAACCGAGGCGTCGTTAAAGACGACTAAGGTAAATCGACCCGCCGAGTGGTATCCGGCTGAGTAGAATAGACCACCCTTATTTTTTACCGAGGTTTCGTCAATACCGACTAAGGTAAGTTAACCTACAGTGATATACGGTATTAAAAACACTACCCTCTTTCTTTCCGAGGTGTCGTAAAATACTACTAAGTTAAGTTAACGTGAAAGGTGGCCGGTCGTAAAATACCTAACCAAATCATGTGACAACATGTTTATAACATGTTTTAAAATAATAACCGCGCAACATTAGTTTGAAACTTTCTGTTACAGGCTCCTTTATCTTAGGAGCGAGCAATTTTCTTCCTCGAAACGGAAGCTAGAATGACATATATATGTTGTTTACTTCAAGTTACTTGGACGTTTCATTTCGCACTTTAAAATACTTTTTGTTCTAACAATGTAGTTCAACTTTAGGGACGAAAATGGACGTGAAATACTTTTAAAGTTCAGTTTCAAACATTTTACTCTTTCTTTTGCTTTGAAATATAAAAGAAATTTACGAAGAGTGAAGAGTTATTATACACAGAGTAGGCAAGATATATAGGCCAGTGAGTGCGAGTGTCTTATCTATACTAGTATATAAAGCTGAACAGTTTGTTTGTTTGTTTGAACGTGCTAATCTCAGTAACCACTAGACCAATTTGAAAAATTCTTTGACTGTAAGATTGTCCATTTATCGAAGAAGGCTGACTATATAATATCACGCTAAGATGAATAGGAGAGGAGCAGCAATAAATTATATTACGAGAACGGCAAAATTTAAAGCTTTAGTTGTGCGCGCTAAGTAAACGGTAAAAGTTATTCAAAAATCTCTTCTAATTAACCCACGATAACTACTTTTATGTTCTAAATTTCAATTCGGGATTTTTTTTGTGACTCACTGATTTCCACAGCTAGTAAAAAATAACAGAGGGAACAATGAAGACCCATTCTTATCTTTTTCTAATCACACATAAAAAAGACAGAAGGTAGACCTCAATTGCTTTCTCTTTTTTTCAGTCCACACTTTTTAAGCTAGCTCTCCTATTTTATGTGTAATAATTCCAGAGTAAAGTAGAGTTAGCCGTGTGGTATCCGGCTGAATAAAATTGACCATCCTCATTTCTTACCGAGGTGTCGTACAAGACGACTAAGACAAGTTGACTCGCCGTGTTGTATATGGTTGAGTAGAATGGACTACCATCATTTCTTAACGAGGTGTCGTACAAGGCGACTAAGGCAAGTTGACCCGCCGTGTTGTATACGGCTGAGTAGAATTGACAACTCTCATTTTTTACCGAGGTGTCGTACAAGGCGACTAAGGCAAGTTGACTTGCCTTGTGAAATCCGGCTGAGTAGAATGGATTACCCTCTTTCTTACCGAGGTGTCGTAAAAGGGGACTTTTAAAAAAAGTTTTGCCGACCCACCCTAGAATGAAAACACTATAGGAAAGCTTAATAAAGTTATTTGTTGCAAATCTTGCAGAAAATATATAAGTAACCTTGCAGAAATCATGTGGAATAATAGTTTACTGTATCGAGAAACAAAGGATTTACAAATGCAAGATACATCGAATACTATTTTCTGAATTCTACAATAAGATATCATAACAGTTAGATCCTTTTACTGAGTCTCTACTGATCCAAGGTTTTCTTTCCTTCGAGAAAAGAATATAAAAGATTACACCCACCGCATCACTCCAATGCGGATTTGTAGATATATATTACAAATTCTGTGCACATGTTTTATCTCGATTTGTCCTTTAACTCTACACACATTATAAATTTTAAATATCTATATTAATATATTACAATACATTACATTATAATATAACTAGAGGCCCGCTCCGGCTTCGCACGGGTATAAAATATATAGCCTATGTCACTCAGTTAAAAAAAATGATTAAAATCTATCCAGCAGTTTTGTTTTATTCATTACTGCCCGTGGCCCACACGCGTCAAATTTGGAGTAAAACAATTCCCCTGGGGTGCCAAAGTGGTCGGCCTCCTCGTGGCGCACCCTGGGCAAGCTTAGTCTTGGCGAACGGACCACTGTGGGGTGGCCAATCCAGTTGTCCTTCTGATTAGCAGAGGGCAATCTTGACAGGCCGGGGACTCCGGGGGGGCTTGGGTGGGGTTTCTAATGAGCGACGGATCCGGTTGGGCTTACTCTAAGTCTAGCTGGACATGGTTACGCCCACCGTCGGCGAAACCCGGAAGCACAGCAATGGGAACGGGGACCTTCGGGTTGCGAGGAAGAAAACCTCTATAAAAAATTACCCGGTGGGGGTGGAAACGCCCACCAAGGCGTTGTGGCCCCTACTTGGGGCGCGGTCTCTCCCTGTTGACCGTGACATAACAAACACGGTGGGCAGGGAGCGACCGTGGGCAGCGATGGCCTCCCTTTGTTCTGTGGAGTGGGGTGAAGGGAGGCGTCAGAGCGGTTCCACGAACTGTTGTTCTGGATCCAATCTGCTGCTGGTGAGTCCAGGTGTTAGTGACTCGCCCAAGCCCATCGTCTGCCGCCCTAACTGTGTTAACCTAACTAACCGCCCTTCGGGTGTTCCGAACGGGGTATACGGACGCCTGGCTTACAGGTCCCCGAGGCGGTTGGTGCATCTGGTGCTACCGATGCACCGGTTAGCGGAAGGGGGCTTCTCTTTCGAGGGGCCCCTACCCAAAGAAGGAGTTTGTTCTCTGGGATCAGAGCTGTTGGCGGGATGGTGGTAATATTTACAATGATACCCTGTCCTTGCCATTGGCAGCGTGGTGGCGCACACAGGTCGTTTTAGTCGGTGCGAGTCCGACATAAGTGCCGCCTGTCTCCGTCGGGCGGCGGTACCCATAAGGAGCTCTTTTCTGTATAAAAAAAACAATTCCCCTTTCCCTATACCATGAAGATTCCCTGCTATCTTTGGAATATCTAAATTCATATACTACATTTTTACTTATTTACTTTTACATTTTCCCTGAGTATTTTATTTTTACAATTAATTACAGAATGTCTTTATATACAACATTCACAGCTTTTTTGTCATAAAGAAAGAATCTTCATTACACAATACAAACATGTTTTCTTTAGAGGTTACTCTTGATAAAGCGACATATAGTCGGCCATGTGAAAAAAAAACCCGTCCAATCGCAGCTAAATTCGAAGTGCTATAAGACAAAGTGCGCAATCGCTATACCCTGCATTTTAAATCTGTAATATCTTCGAAAATGTTCATTTAAATTACAAATGAAGAAGAAAATGTCAAAAAAATGCTATTGTGGGTCCATAAGAGATAGACATAATATGTATACCATCGCGGAGTTTTCTGTAGACCTTTACAAGGTGTACAAATACTTAGTACATTATTTTGACAAATATTGTAGGGTTCGGCCTGCGAATGTAAACGAAAAATAAATATAATTATTTACGACATCACATTGGAAACCTCAAAAATGATAGTATTTCTTTACTCCATATTGAATGTTTATAATAAAAGTTTATAATATGTTAGATTATACATATAAACCTTTCTCTTCAATCACTCTATCTATTAAAAAACCGCATCAAAATCTGTTGCGTAGTTATAAAGATTTAAGCATACAATGGGATATAGGGACATAGGAACAGACAGAGAAAGCGACTTTGTTTTATACTATTTAGTGACGTTTAGCTATTATAACTAACGACGATATTTCTCCTTTATTCTTATGCAATAATAAAAATCAATTTTCCCAAAGTGAACTCATTTACTCTTTCTCAAAAACTACTCAATGACACATATGACAGCCACAATGCTTTTCCATATTAATGACTAACTCTGAAGGAGGTTGTATTAAAAACATGTTGTAACAGTCGACCATCCTGACAACATTTGCGACCCCGCAAATCTCATAAGCTGACTTCTGGGAATGAATCTACCACTGATTCGAAATGCTGATTGTATTGAGAAGAATCGGCAAGAAACTCAATACTTGCTCTTTTAATCTGTAAAAGAAAAATCATTTCGCACCTTAAGCTCACCCTCAATCACTGTCATGGCATAACACAGCTCAATAAGTGGCAACCAACGAAGCAGATACACACGTAAACAGACTCGCAAATGATAACGCTCAAAGAACAATCACCACATCTAGGCAGAGTCTAGCTGACAGTCGTTGCAGATGGCCACAGTCTAGAAAACAATCGTTACAACTGGAACAAATCCAGAGAATAATCGTCATTCTAGCTGACAGTTCTATCGAACAATAGTTACGGGCGCGTCTATGGCCTCACATAGCACATCGTCACGTTGATCTTACAGAGTTAATAAACCGAATACCAATTACCATCATAATATCATCATAATAATCTCTCCAATAAAAACTCCATTTTTCATTCCATAGCATCGCATATCGCAACTATCTCTCAAATTATACGAAATTCGCACTCTCCTTGTTGTCTCAAGATATTGATCGTCATTTGTCTTTTCTTTAATCTCTTTAAATTTCCAGATATTTCTTTTGTCCGCTCTATTTATGAGTTTAGGTTACATCCCCTTCTGAATATAATAAACGACGATATTTCTCCTTTGTACTTATTATATTATTATACTTATTCAATAAATAAAAACAGTTTTCCCGGAGTCAACCCATTTACTCTTTCTCAACAACTTAATGACACATATGACAGCCACAATGCTTTTTCATACTAATGACCAACTCTATGAAGGAGGTTGTATTAAAAACATGTTGTAACACTATTATTTTGATAATTGTCAAATATTTTACCACTTCACCAAAGACAAAATTACGTTAACTGTCATCTATGTTTTGTATTCCACTGACATTTGCGTTTTGTTATTCAATGTCATAGTCGTTCTTGTAATACCACGATTTATAGTGACTTGACGGGATAAAATAAATGCAGTCGAACGGGATAAAAGGTATCCTATGTCCGTCTCCTGGTTCTAAGCAACCTCTACACCAATTTTCGGCCGAATTGGTTCATCCGTTCTTGAGTTATAAATAGTGTAACTTAGATTAACTTTCTTTTATATATATAGATATAATACATTGGCATTTCTTGAAAAACAATCCTTTTTGTTTTATTGGTATAATAGTAGATTATGATACTGTTCCATAATAAGGGTTATAAGACCAAGTTATGTACAGTGTCATCCACTACTTTATCTAATCTCATACTATAATACGTAAAACAATATTAATAAAAACCAAACTCTGTTTAAATATCGAATAGATTTATTAAATGTCAAATGTTATTAGCGCCAAGGCGCAAACATCGAGTCGCCGCGGACTCGTTTATTGAAACCTTTTTTTTAAGTTAGAGGTTCAACCTCCTTGGTCCAGCTAGAGGTTGTATAGGTGTATCGTTATGATTAAAAAGTTATATTATGATACAGGTGTCCATACAAGACCTGTTTCGTAATAAAACTTTTTAATTTTTTAATTGTTGGCCTGTACGTAATGTTTGTCATAAGAATTTTGGTTTCAGTTTTATAATCTTTGTATTATAGTATCAGAGTAGATAAATATACAAATGCTTCTTCAATTAACACGTAATGTACACTTATAAGTGTAGAAAAGTTAATTAAAATGCGTGTACATACTTGTGATATTTGTAAAAGTATTTTTTACATCGTCATCATCATCATTCATGTTGATACCCAACCCACTCTAAGTAGGGTCGGCACAACATGTTTTAAACATGTTGTTACATGTTTTGGCTAGTTATTTTACGACCGGCTGTGTGCCTGACTTTAACTTACCTTAGTCGCCTTTTACCACACCTTGTTAAGAAATGAGGGAGGTATATACCAGGGCTTCTTAAACTTTCATATAGCGACCCCCTTCAAGCTTAGGAAATTTTAAACGACCCCCTCCTCCATATAATCTATTAATCTATTTAATTAAATTTAACGAAAAGGGGTAATGAAGGAACTTAGGAGGAGAAATATCAATAAATCTTTGTTAGGAAAGTTCTTTAAAGGACAGGTGCAGCCATGTAGCTGTATCAATAATGATTGAAAAGTATCAGATCTTTGCGAGACTACTGAAAGCAAAAATGCTTTCAGTAGTCTCGCGACCCACAGTTTAAGAAGCCCTGGTCTATACTACTTAACCAGATAGTATTTTTTTATATTAAAAAAAATCTATTTAGTAATATTGAATTGTACATGAGCTACGTTCAATATAAGTCCAAAAAGAGATTGTTCAATTTTAATTTTAAGACCTTAACCTTGATATAAAGTGTTTATTTCATTGAACTTATCATGAGGAATGATGAAGTAGGTGATGAAAAGAAAGTTTTTTTTTCTATTTATAACGGTTTTTTTTTCTATTTATGGTCTACAGTGCTGCTGCTGCAGCGGCGGCGGCGGCGGAAGCGCTGGTTGGCCGTCGAGGGCCACCACCTTTGCTGCGCTCAAGGACTTTACCCGCTATAATCGCACCTGGCTTCTCCATACTCCATGCTCAAATAGATCCACAGCGGACAGCCGGTAAGTTCTTCAAGACATATTTTAATTTGTTTATTTACTTCTTAAAGAGACTCCAACAAAGGTACACACAAAAGTCCCGTAATAACTATTCTAACAAATTGGCTTAATTGTATCACAACATGCTTAATTAATATTATTACAATAGTAGAAACTTACATAAAAAAACATATAATCTTGACTTTTTAAATACAGATAAGAAAAACAAAACTTAAACTTATATTAAAAATCAAAACACACAACAAATGAAAATAATCAAGGAAATAAGAAATGAATTGTTCGAAATGAAAATCCCGAAAGCACCAGTATTACATAACTGAGCGAGTTTCATAGTAGAAATTGTGTCATGGGTCGTTTAGGTGTCAATGTAATGGATAAAGCAAGGGCCTCTTCTCTGCGTTTTTGGAGAGAAGGATCGGAGCTAAGGCCTACCACGTTGCTCCCATACGGATTGGTAGGTTACACATATCCCTAGAATTCTCTAAAGATATGCAGGTTTACTCACAATGTTTACGTGCATAAAAAAGCGTGTGGTATTGCAATTATCAATTAGATTCATAAGTTTAACAGAAACACCTTTGAACCTATGATCACCCGAAACAGTCACACGGTGTCACCGCTGGGCTCTTACAGCTTCACAGGTATTGGATATGTGACTTTATTCTCCAGAATTCTTCCAAAATTTTCGTAGTTTTCGTAGGAGTTGTAGATGTCGAGCGGAATCATAAGCCTTTGGCCAAGTTATTAAACAGTTGCACTTAATTATTGTGCCTGTTGAAGAAATAGTGTATTATAGCTTAACAATAAATTACAAATGAAGTCATCGGTTGGTGCGCTCGATAAAGCAAACATATCATAAAATTTATGGCTTTAATAGAGTTGCGGCAGTTAAAATTTATAATGTTAGACATTTTTATATATAGTTTGTTCGTTGCACATAGCATACGATTTTAATATATTTTGCACTTAATCGAATGATATATTAGCTTGGATGATAATAGGTTATGGTTGCCTTATAGTATCCGGCTGAGTAGAATAGACCACCTTCATTTCTTACTGAGTGGGTGTAATAGGCGACTAAGGTAAGTTGACCCGCCGTGCCGTGTGGTATCCGTCTGACTAGAATAGAACACCCCCATTTCTTACCGAGGTATCGAACAAGGCGCCTAAAGAAAATTGACCCACCGAGTGGTATCCAGTTGAGTAGAATAAACAAACCATCCTCTTTCTTACCGGGGTATTGTATAAAATGCGACTAAGGTTATTTAACGTCAGGCAGGCGGCCAGTCATAAAATACGTAGCCAAATCATATGATGATGGTTTACGTCGTTTTTAATTTTTAGTTTAAAAGCGTGTTGTTTAGTTTTTATGAAATCTATTTATTTTTTATTAATGTAATTCAAGCACTTGTTTACATTTGTAAGACTTAATTCCAGCAATTTTCTAAGATTAAGATGTTTTATTTTGTTGTGTATTTACCGGTATTGAACGCGTGTTGTCTTAATGTGCGCGGGGTTTTATGCGTTTTATATGAACACTTGGACGCTAAAAGACTACTTTACAACTTTTTCATAGAAGTGTTTACCTTGTTTGCGTCATAAAAGCATTTATGAGGAAAATCCCGTGGAGGAAAAATTATACCGCTTTTGCTTGTAATAAAATTATAGTTAAAATTTTCATTGTGACATTTTGTTTCAATAACTATTTTTTTTCCATACGTTATATGTGTATTAGATGTACCCGCGACTTTGTCCGCGTATTTAGTGTGCAATAGGAACTATATTGCTTCTATAGTAAAGACAATGGTTATATAATACTATGTGTAAAAATGCTCTTATTCTTTCGGGAATAGAGGAAATAATACATATTGCATTATTTAGGGTAGTTAAAACTTTTTAATAAAACTTAATATGTAGGGGTTTCGGGGGAAATAAATCTAACTTGGTTGCATTTTCAAAAAAAAATGTATTTTTATCCCTGTTTTCAGGCACTGAAAAACTGCTACAATATTATTAGAAAACACATGGTAATTACGTTATCACTTGTTAAATTATGAAAGCTCTTTTGGGAACAGGCGAACTAAAAAAGTGAAAATACCCCGGATCAAGTCCAAATATCCCCCAACACTTTTTTAGTTTTTTAAAAATTGCATTTTTTAATATCTTAAATAAAAAAAATAAAAAAATACCGAGCAAAGCTCGATAACCCACGTATTTATTATTATCTATACTAAACTATAAAGCTAAAGAGTTTGTTTGTTTGATTGTTTGAACGCGCTAATCTCAGGAACTACTGAACCGATTTGCAAAAATCTTTCAGTGTGACATAGTCCATTTATCGAGAAAGGCTACAGGCATAGGTTTATAGCATCACGCTAAGATGAATAAGAGAGGAGCAGCAATACAAAATAGTACGAAAACGGCAAAATTTAAAGCTTTCCTTGCGTGCGCTAAACGATAATAGTTACTCAAAAATCATGTATTACAAAATTGTTTCACTTTAAAAGTTCTAAATAAAGGTCCGCGACAGCATATGTCTTTTAATACATATTAACATATAATATTAACAGCCAGTTTAATATATACAGAAAACAATTTTATTGAAATGAATTTGAAGGCAATATTGCATGATAAAAGAGCAATCTCGTACAGTTTTGAAAGACACATTTCAGTAAATCCACTTCAACCGTAAAGATTTATATGGTGGTTTTGAACGACTTCAAACTTGCCTTCGCGTGCTATAAAGCCATTTAGCTTGATGGTATTTAGAGGGCGAGCCTAGAACACACGCGATGCACGGATGTACTTAGATACATGATAAACACCACGGTACGATATAATAGAAATATATCATTTTTTTTTATTTTAAGCAAAAATTTACAACTTATTTATATCAGTCTTAAATTACTTACACGCTAAGACTATACAAATCATGCCCAAGTGGAACGGTCCCATGGATGATGGTTTTCGCGTTGAATCGCTAAACTGATTCTTTGAGCAAAAAAAGGGAGCCGATAAAACGAATAAATTTTTTTTTGCACTTTGACTCCATGGCCCTAGGGCCTCAACTGCAAACGGCACAAATATTTATGTCAAATATTATATTATATTGTCAAAGTATAACGAATACCAATTGTGGATTTTTAATTTTCCATATTAAAAATATCAAAATTCTAGTCGAAAAATATTTTTCTATAACAAACCAACTGTTACTTAGTTACGACTCTTTCGAGGATGTCAAACTCGGAACACCAATGAGTTTTTCTGTTAAAACTTATATGTCTTATTGATAATTGCAATTCATCATACGCTTTTCGGTGAAGGAAAACATCATGAGGAAACCTGCATATCTCTAGAGAATTCTCAAGATATGTGTAACCTACCATTCCCCACTGGAGCAGCGTGGTAGGTCTTAGCTACAAACCTTCTCTCCAAAAACGTAGAGAAGAGGCCTATTCTCAGCAGTGGGATAGTAACAGGCCGCTACTTAACCCTTAAGAGCTACATTTTACATAAGGCTTATAGCCCTAATTTTAATGTCTTACTTATGCTCTTAATTATGTGATAAAGGAGTATAGTATCTGTTTAATGTAGCTCCATTTCGTAGCAAGTAAACACAAGCCACGTTTCATATTTATCGTTTATTATAATAAAGGACAAATGTTTTGAAGCATTAGTTAAAATAATTAAGGAAGCGGACCGTTGTCAGTCCAAGTAAATATTACTTTAATCAGTTTGATAATTTCCGCCTTAAGTGCTCTGAGGTTATCCCGTCAACTTGAAAATATAATATTCAAAGTTAGGAAATTTTAACCATTAAGTAGTCATATGTGTTTTAATAAAAACTACATATTTTTTAAGTGCAGTATAAAGCTTAATCGCCAGCTTTATTCGACCAGAAGTAACCCAAACACACACACACGCACGCACGCACGCACGCACGCACGCACGCACGCACGCACGCACGCACGCACGCACGCACGCACGCACGCACGCACGCACGCACACACACACAGACGCACATACACGTGACCCACCTGCCCAACTATTTTTTCAATTATTTTTATATCTTTTAAAAAAAATCCCAGCAAGGTTTAGTCACCCAGGTTCTACAAATTTAAAAACGTTAATGTTGTCGCACTTAACTTCCGCTTTGTATTTTATAGCAACACAGTCATGAAACAAGAGTATCGCGCCCTTTTTTATTAAAATGGTACCAACACTGTGACGTGTTGTTTCCGGTTTTAGTCTTCCTATTGAAAAAAACGTTTCAGTTACATTCAGTCTTTGTACGTCATTCAAGAGAAGTGCATCTCGGAACGGAATAGTGGTATTCCTAATATATCGTGTTATTGTATATAGTGTGCGTTAACATTAACAATTGCAAAAAGTAATTATGATCTATTTAACGATATAGGCGTCAATTATTTAACATCCGAAAATCGATTATTAACAATCAATTTCAATTTAATCGACATATTTTGAGGTGGAAAAAATCGATTATTTTTTCATTTAATTTTTTCCAGTCACATCTCTAATTCCTCAAACAATTCCTTCTTAACAGTTTATAAAGTATAAAATTAAAAATGCCGCGTTGAAAGTTGATCGTTGGAATTTTCAGGTAAAATTTCATTAAAAAGTTTTCTTTATTTTTTAAGCCTCCAAGCACCTGTTGTTTTTGAATATCGATTTTTTAAAAGTGTTACAGAACTACCCCATCTAATGTTATCATGATCAATCAATCAATTTAAATAGAATTTAAATAGATCTTAAAATGAAACATCAAAAATTCGGTTTTGAACAATGAAATGATCACAATGTGCAGCATGTCAAAGGGTTAATTATTTTAATATTGTAGAAATGGAGCTTAAACATAAGGAAATAAATGTAAATAGAATTAGAAGCAAAAACATAAGTAACAATAAGCATTAGAAATAACAGAAACAATGAATAGAAAATAACTGCATAGTTAAGTATAAAATATTGTACTAGGTAATAATAAAACAGATAAAACACGATTCTGACCGCCATCTTTAATATTTAAATGAGTTAATCTTGTATGTATTATGTATATATATTCGGAATCTCGAAAACGGCTCCTACGATTATCCTGAAATTCAGCACGTAGAGGGTTTTGGAGGAGAAAAATCGATCTAGCTAAGTTTCATATATACATATAAAATAATCGTTTTATCCCTATTTTTGGGCATTATAAATACTAAAATTTATACTGAATTGAATTTTTCAGTGTAGCTTATTCGGGGAACGGGTGGTTGCGAGAAATGAAAATATCTAGGATCGAGCCCAACCTTTCCTATTACTTTTGTTTTTTTTAAGTTTCTTTTTTTTATTTTGAAAAAAATTACCGAGCAAGGCTCGGTCATCCAGATATTAATTCCCCTATAAGGGTTAATTAAACACACAGTCTTAATTGACTTTAATAAAACTATGGTTTGTTATTTCTTAGAGCAAATTTAAATTTTACCAACCAATAAAAATGATCCGGAAGTTGACTGCAGGTGTGTGTTGTAATTTACATATTTCACCGTCCCCATAATCCGTTGCGAGTGTCGTATCATTAAAATTCAAGCTTACGTTTAGCTTATGTAAATAGGCTGCGGCTTACTTACCGCCGTCAGAAATGTAACGTTGCGACACTTTTCACTTTAGGTAACGAAAGAAAAATATCAACTGTGATTAAAATACATCATTCTCCTTTTTTTATACAGGAAAAAAACCCCTTATGGGTACCGCCACCCGACGTGGACAGGCGGTGGTCATGTCGGACTCGCACCGACTAAAACAATCTGTGTGCTCCACCACGCTGCTGATGGCAAGGACAGGGTATCGTTGTTCACATTGCCCCCATCCCCGCCGACAGCAGCTCTGATCCCAGAGAACACCACCTCCGGGTAGGGACCCCTCGAAAGAAAAGCCCCTCTTCGCTAACTGCTGCATCGGGAGCACCAGATGCACCGACCGCCTCGGGGACCTGTAAGCCAGACGTCCGATATACCCCGTTCGGAACGTTCGAAGGTCCGCCCCTGACAGGGCGGCAGACGATGGGCTCAGGCAAGTCGCTACCACCTGGACTCGCCAGCAGCAGATTGGATTCAGAACAAACGTTCCCGGAACCGCTCCACCGCCCCCTCCATCCCTCTAAATTACATCATTCTCCTAGCCTTATCCCACCCTAAGTGGGGTCGGCACACCATGTTATAAATATTGTTGTTACGTGATTTGGCTAGGTATTTTACAATCGGCCATCTACCTGACGTCAACTTAGGTTACTCGTCTTTTACGACCAGTCGGTAAGAAATGAAGGTGGTCTATTCTATTCAGCCGGATACCACATGGCGGGTCGACTTACCTTAGTCGTCTTTTCCGATGATGCTTCGGTTGCGGAGCGAAACGATTGCTATATGGATCTCCACAAAGAACGCCTAATTCTATAAATTATTTTGCGATTAAATTTCTGTTCATGACATCTACATTAAAAAAATTTAAATGCACTTTCACTATTTAAAAAAATTAGGGAACTTTTCAGTTCAAGAAACTTTAGAAAAATCTCATTTTTCATTGAATTTCCGGGAGATATCAAAATTCAATATTCGCAAGTTTCAAATGTATTTTCGATGAGTTTTCCGGTAGTGCGACGGAAGAGTTGCTAAGTTGAATCGGAATTTTATTTCATTTTATATTTCAAACGGAATCCGCACGATATCTTCGAGATATTAAAAAAAAAAGTTTTACAATATTACTTCTTTCTTTACCGCAGTTTTATTAAAACATTGTGGTAGTCATTGTTATACCGGAGTGACCGAGCCTTACTCGGTATTTTTTTTTATAAAATGTATAAAAATGCAATAAAAAAAAGAAAAAAGCACCGGATCACATATGGGCATCCCAGTTTAGAACTTTTTTTGTTCGCGCGTTACCATTAGGCTACCATAGCCTTGCATTTGACAGCTCAAATTATGAGTTTGTATCTATTTGTATTTACGTAGTTTTTTAGTGTCCAAAAACTGGGATAATTTTTCTCCCCCAAAACCCCCAACATACTGAATTTCAGGAAAATCGTTGGGGCCGTTTGCGAGATTCAGAAAATATATTTATATGTATAAATTTCTAGTTATTAATTCTAATACAATATTAGAAGTTATTTAAAAGCACTGGTATATACTTTTTCATAAATGAGAATATTTTCAATTGAATATGTATGTTATATGAAAGCATAACAATTCTAGAAAAGTGGGGCATGGTTCAAAAAAGGTTGAGAAAAAGAAAGTAGTGTCTACTTCAGAGATATTCCTCCTTTGTCATTTAAATCGCTATTCTACTTTTCAAGATGTGATTGTAATTTAGGGTTAATTACAGGATATGAAGAAAATATATTAAACAAAAGCAAACAATGTAATTAAGACATCACTCACACACACAAACTCATTCACAAAAGTCACACAAACTCATTCATACAACTGACATACATACACCGTACACACTAGTTCCGTTTTTAGTACCTGTTTGTGCTTGGTTCTTTTCATATGATGTTTGCATGTTGTTTTTTTCTAAATTATTATATATATAAATTTTATTCTTTTGTATCTTTGTAAATGCCAAATTGTTCCGTTTTAGTTGATAAGGGAAGGTACTAGCTCCTGAAACACAGTTCTTCTAGTTCAGGAGCTCGGGCTTCAATGCACTATGTACATTTGGATGTTTAATAAAGTTATTATTATTATAATAAAATGTAACGCTTCTTATAAATATGAAAAGCCAGTAAGAATACAATATAAAGAAAAGAAAATTCCATTTCTGTATCATGAATACGAGATCACTTTTATTGTCCCTATTATGTACTGAATTCTTTTCGACATCAAACGTAGGAACCCTTTCATATTCAGTAATATTGAATAAACCGAAATCATGTAAAATAACATGTAGAAAGTTTATCTTCTACGTAAAGTAACGGCCTGTTACTATGCAAATGCTGGGCATAGGTCTATGTTTGTTGAAAGACGGGTTTGAGCTAAGACCTACCACGCTGCTCCAATGCGGATTAGTACGTTACATATACCCCCAAAATTCTCTAGAGATATACAGGTTTCCATTACCTAAAAGCGTGTGATGAATTGCAATTATCATTGCATTCATTGCATTGTAGGAAGCAGATAACGTTCACATTACTTATACATGCAGGAACAGTCACCACACGTATCAAAATGAGAATAAGGATAAAGCTTGAGATATGTTAACGATGATTAAATGATGCTACGGTTATGGGGCGAAACGATCGTAGAAATTACCGTAGTGAATGTGTGCAGTGCTTGTGTGATGTGTTATTGGTGGCGACGTCATGTGATACGTGTTGTGACTGGTCCTGCATGTACAAGGTATGTGAACGTCACCTACTTCCTTCCCTTAAGATTACAAAGATTTTTTAACAAACGCGGAAAGGAAATAATTATATCACAAATTCTGTACTATAGCATTCCGCAAAGGAACGCAAAAATATTACCTATTATGCACGAGGGATAAAATAAATGAACATTTTAACAGTCATTTTACTTTGTATCAATATTTTGATATTATGGCATACCTGCTATTGTTTCTTTTATTGTTTCGGTTAACGATCTACGAACGAAGAGCCTGGACCAATATCGCAAAAGGCTTTAGCGTAATTGTTGTATCAAAGATAGGATACAGAAGGCAGTATAGCTTGGAATGAAATGTATCGTGAGATAATGCTTTAGCTTGGGACTTAAGCTTGTAGTAATCAATGCTCTTTGTAAGAAGCCATTTATATCTTAAATACAAATGTTTGTTCGCGTATTTTTATATACATTTCTTAATATAATGTAAATTTGTACGGCAATCAATGAGTCATATAATTTACTAGCAATCGCAATAAAAATGATTAAAGTGTTAACCTTAAAAGCTAGACATATGCTGTCGCGAACTTTTATTTAGAACTTTTCGAGGGTTCCAATTTTGTAATACGTTTTTTTGATATTATACGTTTTACCGTTTTCTTAGTGCCATTTCACCTTTTACTCTTATTCATCTTAGCGTGATGTTATATAATCTATATCCTTCCTCGATAAATGCACTATCTTACACTGAAAGAATTTATCAAATCGGTCCAGTAGTTCCTGAGATTATCGCGATCAAACAAACAAACAAACTTTTCAGCTTTATATATTAGTATAGATTTGATTAAAACTAATAATAATCATTAGACAATGAAAATCGAATTTTTAAATGCTTTTAGGCTTTTTTTAATGTTGGTAGGAAGAGAGAAATCAAAAGAAAAAGATAAACGGCTTCTGACTGGGAACCGAACAGACCCTTAAAATATTACCGCTGACATGTTTTGAGAGTAATCCCAGCGTTTGTACCGACTTTACAATATAGTTAAAAGAACGGATGCTAGATTTTCCCGCGTCTTCGTCCCTGATGAAATCATTCATTCATTCTCCTGTCCTTATCCTATTCTTAATTGGGACGGCTCAACACGTTATAAACATGTCACGTTATAAACATGATTAGGCTAGGTATTTTACGACCGGCCGCCTATTTGACGTCGCATTTACGACACCTCGGTAAGAAATGCGGGTAGTCTATTCTACTCAGTCCGATACCACACGGCGGGTCGACTTACCTTAGTCGCCTTTTACGACACCTCGGTAAGAAGTGCGGGTGATCTATTCTACTCAGTCAGATACCACACGGTTTATGTTTATAGATAGAACATGTAACATTTTTCTTTGGATGGGGCGAATCTTTTATATTTAAATGAGTTAATCTTCAATGTACATACATACATACATAAATATATTGTCCGAATCTTGGAAAACGGCTCCAACGTGTTTCATGAAATTGGACGTCTTTATGAAATTTATGTTAAATTCAAAAGACAATTTTCCCTATCAAACGAAAAGACATGGTAGCTTATTTGGGGAACAGGCGGTCTAAAGAGGTGGAAATACCTAGGTTCGAACCCACCTGCCCGACTATTTTATGATTTTTTTTTAATTTTTTTTATATCTAAAAAAAATTCTCGGCTAAAAAAAAAGGCTCGGTCAATCGGTTGGATAGTTTAGCCAAACTATAGCATTTTTAGAAGCCTCATAAAATAATATAAAGTAAGTAAGTAGTAAGTAGCGGCCTGTTACTATCCCACTGCTGGGCATAGGCCTCTTCTCTCCGTTATTGGAGAGAAGGATTGGAGGTAAGACCTACCACGCTGCTCCAATGCGGATTGGTAGGTTACACATATCTCCAGCATTCTCTGGAGAAATGCAGGTTTCCTCACGATGTTTTTCTTCACCGAAAAGCGTGTGATAAATTGCAATTATCAATTAGACACATAAGTTTTAATAGAAAAACTCATTGGTGTCTGCCCGGGTTTGAACCCATGATCGTCTCTAGAGATTCACACGGTCGCACCGCTAGGCCATCACAGCGGCCTTTTACTTATAAAATAATATACAGGAAGATATTTCAGGAACCTTATCTAAATTACTCAGCGAAGAAGGTCTTGAAATGTCTTATTCTATCAATGAGTTTATTAGGATTGATGACTTCGCCATTAAGGGCACTCAATCACCCGACCTCAGTGTTGGTTTAGGACTTATTCATTAGTAAGTATAGGGTATTTAATTAGATTTTTTTATAGACCTTAGACGTGCAGTACGCTTGAGTAATTAATATTAAAAGATTTTCTTACGTTTGGTTAGTCGGATACTGTACGAGTAAAATTAAGATATTTTTCTAAAACATGAATGTTATAGATTTCTTTGTCCTACTAGCCTAATCTCGCGACTTCGTTCGCGTGGACTGTTGTCGTGTCGTCGATAATAGATGGCGCATTTCACTGTCATCCTATTCATATAGAATTAAGAGGATTCCTATAGCTTATATGTTATTTATTTGAGATCAAGTACAGAATGTTATTAAAAGTAATTTTACGAGTTCAATTAATTGTTGAGCAAGTTAACACTCCAAGATATAATCTTAGCATGTAGTATTAAATAAAAGCTACTCGAACGGATTTCACAAAAAAAATGGCGCATTTTACTGTCCTCCTATTCCTATAGAATTACCAGGATTCCTATAGCTTATATGTTACCCGGTGTATAAGGAATAATTGTGCCAAATTTCATCGACATTGGTTCAGCGGATTCGCCGTGGAAGAGTAAAAAACATATATCCACTCACACTCACACACTTTCGTATTTATAATATTAGTAGGATGAAATGAGTGTCCTAGAATATTGATTTATCGAGATAAATATTATGATAAAAAATTAAAGTTACTTAGTTTTGTATCATTGTCATCTTAGTTTTGTATCAATGACATGAATAAATTATAGCTATTGATTCAATATAAATTCCATCCAATTTATGTTTTTGAAGAGTAAGTAAGTAACGGCCTGTTACTATCCCACTGCTGGGCATAGGCCTCCTCTCTTTTTGGGAGAGAAGGATTGGTGCTAAGACCTACCACGTTGCTCCAGTGCAGATTGGTAGGTTTCACATATCTCTAGGGTTCTCTAGAGATATGCAGGTTTCTTCACGATGTTTTCCTTCACCGAAAAGCGTGTGATAAATTGCAATTATCAATTAGACACATAAGTTTTAATAGAAATACTCATTGGTGTCTGCCCGGGTTTGAAGCCATGATCGTCTCTAGAGATTCACGGGGTCGCACCGCTGGGCTATCACAGCTTTTCTGAACAGTAGTTAAATTTAAACAGCTAATACGACGGCAATATTATTTATAGTTGAAACAAAATCGCAACGTTTCAGTAATGAAGCCGTCAAGGTAATTTCCAGAGAGCGCATAAAATAATACAAGGCTCATGAACTGGTTTAATTGTCTTGAAAATATAGCCGTCGAGTGCAAACACTGCAAAAAACACTGGATCACCGCCAGCCACTAATGCTTGAAAATAGCTCGATATTTATTTAACACGATGAGACATCATTATGGATTTAGTTAGGAAAATTTAATAGATATTTACTTTTTGGGATCGGAAGTAAACGGTATCGGTAAAATAATAAGTTATTATTCATAGCAACAAAACAACCAGTGACCATCTTACTGAGTGAAGGCCTCTTGTAGAATATGGATCTAACATGTTACTTAAAATTTAAATGTTTAAAATTATTTTAATGTGTGCACCAAAATAAAGTTTCTTAATGTCAAATCCATGACATTCTTTTACGAGGAAACGTTAAAAACCTTAACCTACGAGTTTAAATTATCATCAAAACAAAGTATAAAATACAGTCCCCCACCGCTTCTCACAAACTAAAACTAAAGAACTAATGAAACCTAGGCTCAGCAGTCTAGCTTTCAGTTTCGGCTAGCTCATACAATTTCATAACATTCGAAGATCGTTTATGGGCTTTAGGTCAAGGTTTAGGTTATATATCTTTATAATAGAATTCCACAATCTATTTTGGACTTGCCTTTACACAAATTTAAAATATCTCTTAAAAATACGCTAGACAACAAAGTTTATTGTACAATTGCAGATTATGGAAATGATAAGAAAGCTTGGATTTGAATTGCAAACAGAACTAGCTAGACAAAATAATATTATTAATTTTGCCGTGAAAAAATATTTTTGAAGAGAGTAGTGTAGGTGCATTGTAATTTATACGACCATTAAGTCCTTATAAAAGTATAACTAAAGAATATTTTTAGTATGAATTGAATTATTAATTTTCGCCGTGTGGTATCTGGCTGAAGAATAGACCACACTCTTTTATACCGAGGTTTTGTAAAAGGCGACTAAGACATGGACTAAGGACCACATGAAGTCTACTTAGACTTCATGCAGGCTGAACGTAAATACCTAGCCGAATCATGTGACATGTTCATAAATATTATGATGACCCCACTTAGAGTGGGATAAGGGCAGCAGGATGATGATGATTAATTGAATTGTACAAGTCCTATAATGAAAAAACAAAAGTAATAATAAAATATTTAACTGTAATCCTTGATAATGTTATATCGTGGATTTAAGCAAAAATAATTTTATTATTACTTTTGTATTATGGATCTCCGCAAAGTAAAGCCTAATTCTTATAAAGAATTGACGATTGAGGTAAATTAGCGAGCAATCATATATTCGTTATCGTATAGTAAGTAGCGGCCTGTTACTATCCCACTGCTGGGCATAGGCCTCTTCTCTCCGTTATTAGACAGAAGGATTGGAGCTAAGACCTACCACGCTGCTCCAATGCGGATTGGTAGGTTACACATATCTCCAGAATTCTCTGGAGAAATGCAGGTTTCCTCACGATGTTTTCCTTCACCGAAAAGCGTGTGATAAATTGCAATTATCAATTAGACACATAAGTTTTAATAGAAAAACTCATTGGTGTCTGCCCGGGTTTGAACCCATGATCGTCTCTAGAGATTCACACGGTCGCACCGCTAGGCCATCACAGCTATTATCGTTATTGTATACCACGTATCAAATATTTATACAAACAAGCGATTTCAATACACGTGTATTTTACAAAACGACGAACTTTTGTCGTAATTTACATTCATATATCAATGTCAGCGTACATGTGAGACAATAAAGTTTATTCGTGATCGATCTCAATTCACAAAAAAAAAACTAAATGAATTGATGATAAGCGTCTCGAATTCTGAATGTAACATCGTTCAAGGTTAAAATATGTACATAACTTGAAAAATCACGATTTAATACAGGATTTTTTTCAACCGATATTCATTGATTGGATAGTCTCTTCAAGGAATAACATGCACTATAGTCTTGTATTTCTTGAATACTTTAGTTCTCAGCTAACTATCTAGTTTATTATATTTTTATTTATTAGTATAACCAACAAGACTTACATTATTAATACTATAAAAAATTCTACAAACTATTCAATTAAATGTAATCTTAATTATTATAGGTTACCACGGCATGTAATAGGGACGCGTACATTATTTAAATATATTACAAAATAAAATATTATTATATATATCTAAATCACTACATATAAAACTAAGTCGCATTCTTTGTCCATATAACCTTATGTATGCATAAAACTTTAAAACTACGCAACCGATTTTGATGCGGTTTTTTTTTTAATAGATAGAGTGATTCCAGAGGAAGGTTTGTACGTATAATGACATTCAATACGGAGTAGAGAAATACTGTAATTTTTGAGATATCTGTAAATTTTTACATTTTTTTCCGCTTACATTGAAAACGCAGGCTAAACCCTACGAGATTTATCAAAATAATGTACTAAGTATTTTTACACCTTGAAAAAATCTACAGAAAAGTCCGCGATGGTATATGTCTATCTCTAATGGATAACCCGCTATAGCATTTTTTGTCATTTACTTTTTACGAAAAATAGTGCCTTATTTTTGAAGCAATTTTTATACAATACAGCATTAATCCTTATCCAATTAAGTACTTTAAATAAATTTTTGATTTAATATAGATCAATATTTCCGTTTACAGCATGTAATTTAAGTGAACATTTTCGGAGATATTACAGATTTAAAATGCCGTAAAATGACGCCGCGCTTCGCCCTATAACACTCGACTTTAGCAGCGATGTCGCTCTTTCAAGAGTTTGTTTAAGGACATTCTGTAATTAATTGCAAATAAAATACATAGGGAAAAATGTTAAAATAAATACGCAAATATGTACTATATGAATTTAGATATTCCAAAGACAACAGGAAATCTTCTTGGTATAGGGAAAGGAAATTGTTTTTCTCCAAATTTAACGCTTGCGGGCCACGGGCAGTAATGAATAAATCAAAACTACTGGATCGATTTTAATCATTTTTTTACACTGACTGACATGTGATATATATTTTATACCCGTGCGAAGCAGGGGCAGGCCGCTAGTAAAATTATAAAATACAAAATGTAACAATATTGTAAACTTAATTAGTTCTTTTAAATTTAATTATATTGTGTCTGAAAGTATGGATGCTGGTAAGTTGACGTCATATTGCTATATGACGTCAACTTACCTTTTTTTTCGTTAGCGTTACCGGGCGGGGCAACTTACCTCAGTTACCTTAGTTACCTCGCTTACCTCGCTTACCTCGCTTACCTCACTTACCTCACTTACGTCACTTACGTCACTTACCTCACTTACCTCACTTACCTCACTTACCTCACTTACCTCACTTACCTCACTTACCTCACTTACCTCACTTACACCTCACTTACCTCACTTACCTCACTTACCTCACTTACCTTACTTACCTTAATTACTTTACTTACCTTACTAACCTTAATTACCTTACTTAACTTACTTACCTTAATTACTTTACTTACCTTTATTACCTTACTTACCTTACTTATTTGCGTTGCCATGTAAAGTAAAGTAAATTAAAGTCCGTTACTATCCCGCAGTGGCGGAGCATCGTCTCTCCGTTTTTGGAGAGAGTGATTGTATTAAAGACCTAATCCTATCCTACTCTAAGTGCGGTCGGCACATGTTATACACATGTTGTCACATGATTTGGCTACGTATTTTAAGACCGGCAACCCTGACGTCAACTCACCTTAGTCGCCTTTTACAAAACTTAGTTAATAAATGAGTGTCTATTCTACTCAGCCGGATACCACACGGCTAAGAGACTATAAACAATGAACCTCAAAATATGTATATGAATATTGTAATTAGAATGGGATAATAAATTGGGATTGCGAAGCTGTTGGACCCTTAGAACCTGTCATCCCCATACAAACATATAAATATGGGTTAAGTGTCAAGAGCGGCCTTTACGAATAACTTTTTGAGTTTGTTAAAGCTAATAAATTGAAATTAAGCTTTTTAAGTTATTATTTTGTTATGAAATTCAGGAAATAATAACTTAATAATTTGTTCAAAGTAATAATAAAATTATTATGCTATAATCCGCGATGAAGTAAAATAGAAAATATATATATAATGTCAAATGGAGAGTGGACAATTCGTTTTCATACCTGATACGTGCGGAATTCAAAAGCACAACACTACACAAGCACTACATACGTTCACTATCAAAAACTTAACAATCGTTTCGCCCCGCAACCGCATCATCAGGATTTTATTATTTTAATATTCTTCTATTTCACTTCATCGCGGATTATAGCAAAATAATTTTACTAATACTTTTGTACTATGGATCTCTGCAAAGTAACGCCTTATTCTATAAATTATTAATAACTTGTTGTTTAGTATGACAGATAGAGAAAAAATATCCATGGTAACTCAGTTAAGTGGGGTCGGCACAACATGTTATAAACATGCTGTCACATGAGTTGACCACATATTTTACGACCAGCTACTTATCTGATGTCAACTAACCTTAGTCGTCTTTTGCTACACCTCGGTAAGGTATGAGAATGGCCTATTCTACTCATCCGTATAACACACGGCGGGTCGACTTACCTAGTCGCCTTTTACGACACCTCGATAAGAAATGAGGGTGGTCCATTCTACTCAGACGGATAGCACGCGGCGGGTCAACTTGCCTTAGTCGCCTCTTACGACACTTCGGTAAGAAGTGATGGTAGTCCATTCTACTCAACCGTATAGCACATGGCGAGTCAACTTGCCTTAGTCGCCTTTTGCGACACCTCGGTAAGAAATTAGGGTGGCCTACTCTATTCAGCCCGATACCACACGGTGTAACTCAGTTAACAGAAAAATTCAGGTAATATTACCGTCGTTCCCGAGAGTTTGCTTCTGACAGGGTTATTTTCTCCTCGCACGTTTCTCTGATAAAGACGTGAAATTATTTTAGACGCTTATAATTCTAATACTTATTCCTTTTCTTTAACAATATAATAAATAAATAATTCGATAAATGGGACACTTATACACACGGTCGTCCGTCCCCAAAGTAAGTAACTTAATACTTGTGTTATGGGTGACAGACAACTGGTGAATATATACTTATATAATTTTAAATACATACTTAAATACAAATATACATAAAAAAATTTAATTTAAATAATTTTATCTATAAATAAATTAATTTTGATTAATGTTCTTAAAGTAACTTAAATGTGGTTTTTGCTGAGTAGAATATAGACCACCCTCATTTCTTAACCGGGTGTCGTAAAAAGCGATGAACGAAAATTGACCTGCTTGTGGAATTCGGGTAAGTAGAATAGACCAACCTCATTTCTTACCGAGGTATCGTAAAAGGCGACTTAGGTAAGTTGACTCGCTGTGTGGTATTCGGCTGAGTAAAATAGACCACCCTCTTACCGAGGTGTCGTAAAATGCGACGCCAGGCAGTTTTGTTAAAAATATATAAAAAAATTCAATTAAGAAAGAAAGTAAGGTTGACAATCTATTTTTACTATAGTTTTTAATGCCCGAAAACAGGGATAAAACAAAATTTTTTTCAAATCAAACCTAGCTAGATCGATTCCCCAAAAATTCCACCTACAAGCTGAATTTTATGAAAATCGTTCGAGCCATTTCCAAAATTCAGAAAAATATATATATACAAGATTAACTCATTTAAATAGTTAAATATCTGGGTGACCGAGCTTCGCTCGGTAATTTTTTACAAAAAAAAATTAAAAAAAAAAAAACTATCATATAGTTGGGGATCGAACCTTGGCATTCACATTTCTCGAGGCTGCCCGTCACCCGAATAAGCTACGTCGACTTGACAGCTAATGGCGAAAATTCAATTCAATATTAGTGTTTTTTTAATGCCCACAAAAACAGGGATAAAACAATATTTTTTTAACATAAAACCTAGCTAGATCAATTTTTCTCCCCCAAAACCTCCTACATGCTGAATTTCAGGAAAATCGTTGGAGCCGTTTCCGAGATTTGGAAAATATATATATATACAAGATTAACTCATTTAAATATAAAGATACAAAAATAAATTCACAAACTATATTTGGAAAGACAAGTAATAAAGATGGTGATTATGTAAATTTAACAAAATAAAACTGATCTGAGCAATGGATTATTCCCCTTTTTATTCATTTTCTATTTGAGCATAATTTATGTTTTATGTGTAAATATATTCTAGCTCCTAACACGATAGAAGTCGTGAAGCAATATTTTATTTGGTACAAAGAAAATACGATTTACGCACCTTTCACTTGATCTACGCACCCTTACTGAATTTATGGAAATATTTGCGTATTTTTGTACGCATTTACAAAGCCAGTAACTTCGTCTACGTGAATTAAACTTAAAATTTTTTTTTACTGTCCGGCCATTCAACAATTTTCATACTAAAAATAATCCGGATCCGTTATTCCGTTCAACCTGAAGGATGGAAAAGGTAGAAATATTTCGCATCAATTAGTATATAATACAAATATAAATATATAGTCAGTTAATTGTTATACACATGTCCAAATTTAAATTCAAATTCAAAATATTATTTATTCAAATAAACGTGTAAACAAGTGCTTTTGAATCGCCAACTCTACTGCTTGTTCGGAAAGCTGTTCCTACCGAGAAGAGCCAAAAAGATACTCGGCGGTTGCTCTTTTAAAATTATAATTCTTATTACTAGTTAAATTAAGTCATTACTGTCTCGTACAGGGTCTAAGCGAGCTATATCTGGTGTATTCTTTATTTAAGTAAACTGAAATAAATATTCTTTATTAAAGTAAACTTGTAAACAAGTACTTTTGAATCGTCAAGTCTACTGCTGGTTCGGAAAGCTGTTCCTACCGAGAAGAGCCAGCAAGAAACTCGGCGGTTGCTCTTTTAAAAATATTACTAGTTACATTTAGTTATTACTGTTTTGTGCTAAGTTTAACAATATCTATATACATCCATTCAAATCCTCAACAGTATAGTTACATCGTCAAGTAGGCTTGCTGTATCAACCTCTTTTTAATAGTGTTTTGAATTTGCAATGGCAAAGCAAAAGTGATTGCGGAATTTGATTATAAAATCTTACACCCAAACCCAATAACGACTTAAGTACTTTTGCAAGGCGCTAAGCAGAAGCCGCAAACTTATATGTTGGCAACACTGTGTCGTGTTGTTTCCGGTGGAGTCTTCCTATAATAAAACGTTTCGGTAGCTTTCAGTCTTTGTTCGTCATTCAAGAGACGTGCATCTCGGAACGGGAATTGTGGTATTCCCATTATATCGTGTTATTGTTACATAGTGTGCGTTAACAGATCATACTTTGTCCAACCTTATTATTGATAATTAAAACTTCCACTTTCCACTTTCTTACGTAAGAATGTAAATATAGGAAAAAAAAGTTATACGCCCAACGACGCGTGTACAATTACTTTTATTTATAGTCTGGGCTGAGAGGCGATTTATCTCTCGGGCTAGAGCCAATGAACCACATCGTATCGTAGTCCTGATATTGCGTGCGTTTCCATTGTATTATAACGTGACGTTATTAGAGCGTTTCTTTTCCATATAAAACTAACTATTTTATGTGAAATGGCATGATGGATGAACGTTGAAACTAAGATAATTGATGATGATGATAATGAATTCTTTCATAGATTGAAGAAGGTTGAATTTTAGAATTGTCCCAAAAATAACTCTATGGAATCGCTCAAAGTCTCACAATTTCCATAAATTATGTATATTTTCCTCTAAATATAGGAAAGCCTTCAAACTAACTTTTAACGCTACTTGAAATCTATTTATATATATATATATATATATATATATTTTTTTTTTTTTTTTTTTTTTATTTAAATAATTATTAATTCTATCGTAATTTCATGTTATGTCATCATCATCATCATCCTGCCCTTATCCCACTCTAAGTGGGGTCGGCACAACATGTTATAAACATGTTGTCACATGATTTGGCTGCGTTTTTACGACCGGCCGCCTGCCTGACGTCAACATACCTTAGTCGTATTTTACGACTCCTCGGTAAGAAAGAGGGTGGTCTATTTTACTCAACCGGATACCACACGGTGGGTCAACTTACCTTAGTCGCCTTTTACGACACCTCGGTAAGAAATGAGGGTGGTCTATTCTACTCAGCCGGATACCACACGGCGGGTCAACTTACCTTAGTCGCCTTTTACGACACCTCGGTAAGAAATGAGGGTGGTACTATTCTATTCAGCCGGATACCACACGTAATTTCATGTTATGTATGTTAGGTAAATTATTATCTAAGATTCGTAGAGTATCGCTTTGCTGTGTGTTATCCGGCTGAGTAGATACCGCCCTCATTTCTTACCGAGTTGTCGTAAAAGACGACCAAAGTAAGTCAGCCCACCATGTGGTATTTAGATGATTAGAATAGACCGCCCTTGTTTCTTACCGAGGTGTCGTAAAAGACGAGTAAGGTAAATCCACCCGCCATGTGGAATGCGGCTGAATAGAATAGATCACCGTCATTTTACCGAGGCGTCGTAAAAGGTGACTAAGGTAAGTTGACCCGCCGTGTGGTATCCGGTTGAGTAGAATTGACCGTCGTCTTTCTTACCGTAAAATACGAGTAAGCCGGTCGTTAAATACGCAGCCAAATAATGTGACAAGATGTAGTGCCGACCCCACTTAGAGTGGGATAAGGGCAGGATGATGATTCGTAAATTATCGCTACAGTACAATGGAATTAGTTCCCTTTCATAAAATTCCAAATAAAAATGTCGACTCCTCTGTGCGGTTGATTGGAATTTTCTTTATTACAGAATTTATTTGACTGTGCCTTGCTGGAAAACGTGTTGGATTTCGCGACTCCCTTTTTGAATATAGAATTTCCAGAATATTTTGAAATGTTTTATCATCCTTTCATTTGCCATATGTTTATAAAAAATAATCGTGGCATACCATATGTGTTAAATGATATAAGTATTATTTTTTTTTTTTTTTATTTATTTAATATACTTTATTGCACACCAAAACTTCAGAGTACAAAATAAATTTAAATCTAGAAGACATGTACAAAGAGGCGGTCTTATCGCTTAGCAGCGATTTCTACCAGACAACCTCGGAGAAAGAAATTATATTATAATGAGTCGGGTAGGAGGTGCATAAACTTACATACTAATATTTAATTAAAATACATAAATAGTTACTTACCTACTATACTAAATTTAATACATATAGACAAATAAATAGTAGATATACATATATGTATAAAAAATAATAATAATAATAATAATTATAAATAAACATACATAAACATACTAAACATACATAAATAATAGAGTGAATAAAATAATCAACATCATCCATAGCAATGGGAAAGATAGAAATCCTTGACTTTAAGTTTGAACTTATGTATGGTTTTCGCCTTCCGAATATTTACCGGCAAATGCATTCCATAAGTTCACCGCCGTTACTGTAAATGACCTAGCATAAAATTTAGTGTGCTGTTTGGGCATTTTAAGCCTAAGGTTTTCAGGAGATCTGGAACCCTTGCTATTATGCAGCCCCAGAAATTGTAATGAAATTTTGCCTTTAAATAAGCAGGAGTCGTAGGGTGGAATATCACACAGTACAGAAGAGAAACCATATGAAGATTCCGGCGAAGACGAATGGGTAACCACTTGAGCTTTAAACGAAATTCGGAGACGTGATCATACTTGCGTAATCCAAATATGAATCTAATTGCAAGATTTTGAAGTCGCTCAAGTTTATTTAGTTGTGTTTCGGTTAAGTCAGGATAGCTTGCGTCGGCGTAGTCGAGGATTGGTAGTAATAGGGATTGTAATAGGGAAGTATTAGTATATAATATCACATAAAAACTCTTGCAACGAAACATAGTTAAGCGGCGTACGCTGTTCCATAGATAAGAAGACAGTTTACAGACGTCGAAACAGCAAAACTTGTTTATTTTGATATTTTTGAAGCCACCATTGTTTATCTATGCTAATATATAAAGCTGAAGAGTTGGTTTGTTTGAAGGCGCTAATATCAGGGACTACTGGACCGAATTGAAAAATTCTTTGAGTGTAAAAATAGTATATTTATCAAGAAAGGCTATAGACTCTATATACTTGTAACATCACGCTACGATGAATAGGAGAGGAGCAGCAATAAAATATATTGCGAAAATTTTTAGCTTTCCTTGCGTGCGCTATGTAAATGGTGAAGTATTGGATATATATAAGTGAAGTGAATCCTGAATATATATAACTCACGATAACTACTTTTATGTTCATAATTTCAATTCGGAAACAAATTTTTGACATACTGATTTCCAAGCTGCTGGCACAGCTACTAAATTAGGTATAAAGTCACAAAACAAAACATACTGTGTCCTTGATTTACAGTGTCACAAGCCCAATAGACCGATAACTATCTTAGAACTAAATGGGTTAGGAACTAACTTGGGCTGAAACATTCTATCGAACTTCGCAGTACCAGTCTGGAATCTTATTACTTACTTTATACTTGCTTGGTAACTTGGTTTGTAAAGCCAAAATACAAGATAGTTCTAAAACTACCATTTCATATACAAAATAACTCTTGTGAAATCATACTAAAAAATAACTGCTGCCTTTATACCCCTCTAAGTGGGGTTGGCACATGTCATTATTGTTGCACATTATTTGGCTACGATTAGGTATTTTACGACCGGCCGCGCATGACGTCATTACTTACCTTAATCGCCATTTATTATACCTCGGTAAGAAATCAGGGTGGTCTTTTCTACTTAGCAGGTGCACGGGGGGTCAACTTCACCTAGCCGTCTTTTACGACACGACGTTAGATATGCAAAAAGATTATCAAATGAAATTGAATTTAGCAATATAGTATTTAAATCCTATTTTAATGCATAAATTTAAATATCTCATACATAATATTTAACAGTTATTAGAATGTTTTATCAATTCATCTTTAAACTTTAATTTATTAGAAACCATTGCTGTTAGGGTTTATTATTCAAATGTGAAAGATTAATGACTAGAAGCTAATATTATTACAAAGTGGATTGTTCTAAAGTTAAATATTCAAAGCTTAAATTTCATTTCAATTATTCGCTCAACAAATAAAGATTTATCATTTAGATAAAGCCAAAAGATTTAGGCGCTCTCACTAGAACGGTCGACTTCACGTGTTCTGCTTCAAATAACATAGTCATTAAGATCGAAGAAAATCAGGGAATTTATTTGAGAATAGAAGAAAAATAACAGGAATAGGGATAATGTGGAGATGTGGACGAAACACGAGCCCTTCGTAATTACTGTGGGAGTATTTGATTTCATTCTTCATTTTTATAAATGTTTTCGGCCTATTCTGTATAAAGGTTATATTTATAGAATTAGGCGTTACTTTACGAAGATCCATAATATAATAATAATAAATATATGGGACACTTAAACACATGGTCGTCCGTCCCCAAAGTAAGTAACTTAATACTTGTGTTAAGGTAGACAGACAACTGGTGAATATATACTTATATATTTTCTAAATACATACTTAAATACAAATAAACACCCAGGCTAAAAAACCAATAAATTCATTTAATTAAAACATGTTGGCCCTCGGCGGGAATCGAATCCGCGACCCGCGGAGCTGAAGGCAAGGTCACTACTACCCACTTTTTTGTCTAAGTTAAAGCGCACGTTGTGTAAAAAAAGTGTACTAAAGAATAAAGTGTAATATATTTTAAAATATACGCGTCTTGTTTAATTTAGTTTATATAATAAATGCGCCTAAATCTGATGTAAATACTAGGATATTTGGTTATTAGTATGCTGAAACTCTAGGCATCCAATGAGGTTTTTCTATTTTAACTTACATATGTGCGTTGTTGCTATTTGCAATTTATCCCACGTTTTTCGGAGAAGGTAAATAAAAAATAAATAAATATAAATATGTAATGTACGACAAAATCGCAAAGCTGGTGAAACGATCATTGAGATTTTCGTGTTGAATGTTGGCTTCAATTTATAAAATTTTATCAATGTTCCTCTATCGTTTTATCCATGAAAGCGTAACAGACGAACATTCAGCAGACACATAAAGAGACAGACAGAGAAAAGACAAATACACTAAAATTAACGCAAACAAAGTTGCAGGTAAACCTTAGTAATAAAAGTAAAGGCTTATTACTATCCCATAGCTGGGCATTGGCCTCCTCTCTTCATTTTCGGAGAGAAAGATCAAAGCTAAATTTGCGCTGTACAGGCCATAAACAAGATAATAATAATAAAGATCAAAGCTAAGACCTACCACGCTGCTCTGATGCAGATTGGTAGGTTACACATATCCCAAGAATACTATAGAGATATGCAAACTACAATATTCAATTAGACATTAGTTTTTTTAACAGAAAAACTCATTGGTCTGCAGATTGAATTCGCGACTCACTTGAAACAGTCGCACAGTTTCACCCCTAGGCTAAACTTCTATTTACTAGAAGCGAAATTATTGATATATGTCGTATGTACGTGTTCGAGAACAAGGGTCGTAAATAATTACTAGAGAAGTGTTATATTTGATCTATCGCCTTTATTAATGACCTTCATATTTCAGACCTTCCAACGATTAACGGATTATCGGGATAGAAACAATGATTGCGTTCGGCGAAAATTACATTAGCGTTAGGAACAGAAAATAATAGTAGCGTTTGGAAAAGAAAAATCTAGAGATAATTTTTTTATTGATAAGAATAGAATGAATATGTCCTGTGGTATTCGATTGAGTTGAATAGGCCACCGTTATTCCTTAAGCTCTTTCAAGCAGTTTTGAATCGTCAAGGTGAGGTATGATCGTATGATAAAGCTACAACTGGTTGAGAATGTTGCTCTTACCGAGAAGAACCAGTAAGAAACTCGGCGGTCAATCATTTAAACATTTTCAATTTTACATTATTAAACCGCAGTCTTATATTAAGCTGAAAGGTTTTCAAAACCAGGCCTTTTTATCGTCTAATTTTGTTGTATGCTTTAAGTATAAGCATTTCTGTTGAACTTAATTTAAACCTATCTGTAGACTGGTCTAGTGTGGATTGCACAATTTTATTGTAGAAGCGATTACAGAGACCATCGAATGAGTTGCTAACTCTACTGAGTCGCGACTCTACTGAGTGCTAAATGTAGAGTGGACAATCCGTTTTCATACCTGATACATGCAGGATTCGTAAAAACACATGCCTAGATCTCCACCACCGACACAACAATACACAAGCACTACATACGTTCACTATCGCAAACTCAACAATCGTTTCACCTCGCAGCCGAAATATCATCAGGAGATAGACTCCACGACAAAATCGCAAAGCTTTGCGGTTTGTACATGTGTTTTTACGACTTCTGCATGTATCAGGTATGAAAACGGCTTGTCCACTCTACATTAAGCATTATATATGTTTTCTATTTTACTATTTCTATTTTATCAAAATAATTTCATTATTACTTTTGTATTATGGATCTCCGCAAAGTAACGCCTAATTCAATAAAATATTTTTGTAATACGGCCCCGAGAAAAACAGGTTCACCAGGAATTTCTTTATTGGTAACCTTATATATGAAATATTCCGGTAGATTTGTCTGCCTTTCTTTTATTGGGCTTTCTCCAGACGTTTGGTTTTATTATATCTATAAAATAACTTAATTCTAGACGTACCGAAATATTTAAAAAGCAAGCGTTTGCTTCCTTTCCAAGTTATGGGTCTCGTTTAACACTCATGAGTTTTATAGACCCACCGTTTTATTACATTTTGCACAACTTTTCTGAATTAGGTCACTTGAATACTAAGCTCGCATGTCTTTTAACGAATCCTGCATGTATCAGGTAAGAAAACGGATTGTCCACTTTACATTTAGCAATATATATATTATATTTTACTTCATCGCGGATTATAGCAGAATAATTTTATTATTACTTTTGTATTGTGGATCTCCGCAGAGTAACACCTATTACTATAAATTAATTATCAATTAGACAAGAACTGATCGGTGCCTGCCTGAGATATGAATCCGTGACTGTCTTGAAAGAGTTGTACGGTCGTACAGCAGAGCTACCACAGCAGGTCGCGGAGCGGATCCGGAAAGTCGAGTCCTTGGATCCGATCTGCTGCAGTTGAGCGGTTGCAGACAACTCGCCGAAACCCGTCGTATACCGCCCTAACGGGAACCTCTGGGCTTTCCGAACGGGGTTTATCGGATGCCCATCTGAAAAACGTCCCCGAGGCGGTCGCTGCATTTGCCGAGGGGGGGGGGGGGTATATAGAGGCCTGACTCAGAGGTAGCGTACTCTGGGGTTCAGAGTTGCTACTGGCGAGGATTGGGGCAATGTGTCTAACGGTACCCTGTCACCGCCACCAGCAGTGTAGTGGAGCACTCATGTTGTTTTAATCGGTACGAGTCCGAAATACAACCACTCGTCCTCGTCGAGTGGCGACACTTATCAGGGGGTTTTTCCTGAAAAAAAAGAACTTCACAACTCTAGATCTACTTAATTTAACATGATCTGATTTGTTTCAGATATAACCCAAAGCCAGATGCTATGTCGCGGCGTCTCCACGCACAAAGTGAGCGGCTTACGTGCCCACGCTCCCCGGATATCCTTCATCACCAAAGACGAGCCTGATCCTCATGAAGTGCGTCGTAAATCCGCTAGCAGCAGATTAGGAAACTCCCCTAGATCCAGCATTGCTAGCGATGACAGAGCTGATGGTCTCAGGTATGTCAGTAGATTTTAAACTTTTGCTATTCATACTTATTATTATTCAAACATACGGGTCATTTTTGCCTCCACCGTGGTCACGAATTGACTGGAGCGCCGCAGCGTCTTCGTTCCCGAGTACTACATTAATTATATTCGTTAAATACCCTCACTTGAATCTCACAATACTGCATAAGGTCGCTTACACGCCACACTGATATTATCATTTCTTTCGCGAGCTATATTTATTAATCACTGAATCCCCAGTCGTAGATAATCTGAAGCTTTCGTACTTACAATAATTTATATGATTAAAGGTTAGTTTACGAAGTTAAGAATCTCAGAGAAAAAATCTCTAATAGCCGATTATAGAAAAATAATTTTATTATTACTTTTGCTTAAGTTAACTAACTTTTAAAAAATATAGCTGTAATGTTTAAATTAAACCACAGCTGATGTAGAACATGCCAGAACACTGTAACGGTCACAGCAAACGATGGAAATGAGATCTTAGGGTAACTTTACGTCACATATATTGCGGGACAAGTCCGAAAGCTGAGTAGTTTTGTATTAAGAAGTACTACGTTCAAAAGAATTTACAAGCCTTTGTTTCACTTCTGACTTGTAAGTGCTGGCTAAAATCTGAATAAAATCCAGGATACTTAGATATTGTTTTAGTTACAGGTGAGAATTTTAATCAATACATACTATAGGTATTTTATATTTTCTGAATAAAAAATACTTTTGTTGCCGCCGCGTGGTATCCGCCTGAGTAGAATAGACCACCCTCATTTCTTACAGAGGTGTCGTAAAAGGTGATTAAGGTAACTTAACCCGCTGTGTGGTATTCGGCTGAGTAGAATAGACCAACCTCTTTCTTACCGGTGTCGGAAAAGGCGACTAAGGTAAGTTGACGTCAAGCAGGCGGTCGGTCGTAAAATAATTAACCAAAACATGCAATAACATGTTTAAAACAAGTAGTGCCGAACCCGTGTGAGATAAGGTCAAGAGAATTATTATACTGATTTTTGTTACTTAATTATACACCATTTCCTGTATTATTTGCATTCTTTATTGCAATATTTTATATTATATTATATACTGTAATGAAAAATAATGACTAAATCGCCCTGACCTTGGAGTTAGTAACAGTCTGTTCGAATATTGATTTACAACAGAAGTTTTCTTTGACTTGAAGAACCGCCTTTCACGTTTTCAGTTGTATTACGTTTTGTATACAAACATTTATATATTAATATTACATTTCTAAACGTCTCTTGTAAGATTGTTAGAACTTAAATACACTTTCTTTTTAACTTATTAAATTGTTTAGTTTTGTTAATGTAATCAAATTTTTATTAAATATGAACCGTGAGAATAATTTACTACATTACACATTGCAAAGTGTTTTTATATTTCAATATCATGAAACTAAAATTAGTCAGTACATTAGGCAAGAGTATTAAATTTATTTTACTATCAAATGAACAAGTAATACGTACATGTTAGTATTTCAGTAGTTATCATACTCAACGCTTTCTACTTGCAAATTCTATCAAAATATATTACAAAAATCATATGAATTACGAAATAGATTCAAATTCGAGTTCAAATCGTCAACTCTACTCCTGGTTTGAGAAGCTGTTCGTACCGATAAGAGCCAGCAAGAAACTCGAAAGTTTCTCTTTTCAAAGAAAAATTCTTATAACTAGTTACATTTAGTCATTACTGTCTTGTACAGGGTTGAAGAGTAGCTATGTCCACGCATTCTTATCATCTAAGTAGTCCTCAACAGAATAGTAAGCTTTCTGTATCGGCTTTTTATAAAGTGTTTTTAAACTGCTGTAATGGTAAAGCTAAAATTGATTGCGGAATTTTATTATAGAATATTATATACACAAACGACTTACGTACTTTTACAAGGCGCAAAGAAAGAGCCTCAAGCTTATGTCGGTTCCTACTTTGTATATTATATACGTCAAAATTAGATCATTTATTTATTTATTTATTATTAAATACGTGTTTAAAAGATGCGTGATACATTAAAAATAGAAACTAAATGCTATATTAATTAAAGATTGCTACAACATTTAAAATAATAACAAAACATCCATATCAATGTAGTAAAAGCAAAAGAAGAATATAAATTGCAAAAAGCAAAAATGGTAATAATAACACGAATTATGTAAACTATGTAAAGTAATTTACATAATTTGTGTTATTGTCGCCATTTTTACTTTTTCGTATCATATCATCATCCTCCTCCCCTTATCCCACTCTAAGTGGGGTTGGCACAACATGTTACAAAAGTGTTGTTATATGATTTGGCTACGTATTTTACGACCGGCCGCCTACCTGACGTCAACTTACCTTAGTCGTATTTTACGACTCCTCGTTAAGAAAGAGGGTGGTACTATTCTATTCACACGGATACCACACGGCGTCATTTCATATCATATAATATTAAAATTAATGTAGAGCATTAATTACATCTATCAATATATATTAAAGCCTGATTTATAATTTCAGAAAGTTGGTTAACCTAGTTACCAGTTAACTTCAGTTGGCTCGTTTAAGCCCCAATTAGAGCCGCCTGTCCCTGATGAGTTACAGTTGAACATAGTTATAAAGGCAACCTAGAGGAATGTATTAAATGTATCAGTATTTCAATTCATATTGTTAGAAATTAAGTCTAAATTCAACTTAAAATGATCATCATCATCATCTTCCTGCCCTTATCCCACTCTAAGTGGAATCAGCACAACTCATCTCAAACATGTTGTTACTTGATTTGGCAAAATTTTTTATAAGCAGCCTGCCTGACGTCAACTTACTGTAGTCGCCTTTTAAGTCACCTCGATAAGCAATAAGGATAGTCTATTCTACTCAACTGGATACATGGCGTGTCAACTAACCTTAGACACCTTTCACGACACCTCGGTGAGAAATAAGTGTGGGCTATTCTACTCAGACGGATACCATATGGTGTATAAACTTACCTTAGTCGCCTTTTATGTTACCTCAGTTAGAATTGAGGATAATGAACTAAAAAAAAATAATATATGCAAAATTAAAAGTCGCGTAAAAATAATTTTTTTATTAACCTATAAAATAACTTAAACACATCTTAAAATAACAAAGCAGTAACTTAAACATTTCTTCAGGAAAAGAAGAAATGTTTAAGTTACTGCATAATAAATAAACCGTTCAGAGCCAACAGGAAAGATGCTTTTACGTAAAGCTCTAAAATTTTGTTCAACTTTTATAGCCCACTAAAAGTCTAGCAATCTCAACTAAGGCAGTGTCACCTAAATCACTCTAAAAGCAGTAATGCTCTTTGATGCCGCCACTACAAAGCCTTGTCAAATTACTTATTTGTTAAGCAAATACGTACCGCGCTTGATTGGAAATATGGCCTCGGAAGATGAGGACAACTTACTTTAGTATTCTTAGTGTAACACGATATGCTTTGAATGCTTTCTATAATATGGGACAATGTGAGTATCTTCGCTAAAACTTCAAGGAAATAGGCATACTTACAGTAGCGCCACATATACATTGACTGATCCGTTGGCGCAGTGGGTAGGGACCCTGCCTTCGGCTCCGCGAGTCGCGGGTTCGATTCCCGCCGAGGGCTAACATTTTCTATAAATAAATTTGTTGGTTTTGAGCCTGGGTGTATTGTATTTAAAAAATATATAAGTATATATTCACCAGTTGTCTGTCTACCATAACACAAGTATTAGGTTACTTACTTTGCGGACGGACAACCGTGTGTGTAGTGTCCCATATATATTTATTTATTTATTTATTTATTTGTAGCGACATAAATTTATTTACATATATTATTTCCGTACCGAAAAATATTTATGTACGCCATGTGGTATCCAGCTGAATAGAATAGACCACCCTCATTCTTACCGAGGTGTCGTAAAATACGACTAAGGTAAGTTGACGCCAGGCTTGAACGGTCGTAAAATACGAAGCCAAATCATGTGACAGCATGTTTATAACATGTTGTGCCGACCCCTCTTAAAGTCGGATAAGGGCAAGATGAAGATGCAAAAATATTCATATATATTGCACAGAATTCGATGTATATTACACATATACCAGAAGTCACAAAAAGCTTTTGATTTCTGCTTCACGACTCAGCAGAGCTAGCAAAATAATAATATGATTATAGTCATAGTCTGGTACTAAACTAGGGATGACCCCTGTCTATTTGCCATGTAATA
Source organism: Morpho achilles (assembly GCA_947086495.1). Classification (NCBI taxonomy): domain Eukaryota; kingdom Metazoa; phylum Arthropoda; class Insecta; order Lepidoptera; family Nymphalidae; genus Morpho; species Morpho achilles. Next base: position 13,994,673 of record CAMTZB010000013.1, read on the forward strand.
TTATTTTGTTCGTCTAAAGCAGGTTAAATCGCCGTTCGACTCGCCGAAGTCGGACTTCGTCGTCCCCGCATGCCGTCGTAACGGGGACCTCTGAGCGGTTAGAACGGGGTTTATCGGACGCTCGCCGGAGTTAGGTCCCTGAAGCGGTCGATGCATCTGGTGCTCCCGATGCATCGATTAGCGGAGGGAGGGGCCACTGTTTAGAGCCGGAGGTGGCGCACTCCGGGATACAGAGTTGCTGCTGGCGGGGATAGGGGTCAATGTGTACAACGGTACCCTGTCTCCGCCACCAGCAGCGTGGTAGAGCACTGTCAGGTTTTTAGTCGGTGAGAGTCCGACATACCCGGCTCTCGTTCCCGTCGGGCGGCGACGACCCATAATGGGTTTTACTGAGATAAAAAATTTAAATCGCCGTTGTCATTTCTTAGATATATTCTCTACTATTTTTTTCTTCTATGAAGGACACAGGCCATAAATTATTAATGAGCTGTAAAATGGTATACCAGTATTAATAAGTTGAATTTATACTCAGAAAACTTGACTTTATCCCCAAAACGATTCAGAGAATAAAAGCAATTACGATATTTTAAGTAGGTTGTGGGAGAGTGTATATGAATTTATTTCTGTTATTTTGCTAGTTTCTATCTAAATTCAGAATAAGGGTAAGCGATGACGATTTTTATTACATTTAAAATACAAGTTTCGTTTACAGAAAAATTTGTCATCTGAGAGAATTTTCAATCGTCTGTAGAGTTAACTGATCCTTATTTCACAGATTTTTATAATTTCACTTGATCCTAAATTAAAGATTATAAATTTAGTAAGCCTTTATGCCCTTGAAAAAAAAAAATAACGTACATGTATTCAGTTATTAGGTCCTTACATATGAAATTGGCGTTTTGTCGTACTGGCCACTTTGATCTCAAATATTACCTTTATGGTTAGGAATACCAAATTCAAATTCATACAGCTATTTACTCATGCATTTGTGTTTCAAACTCCCAAATTCATTTGTTTTTTTCTTTGTGTCACTCTGTTTACAAAATGGAAAACATGAAATATCGCGTTATTTACGAGTATGAGTTCCACCGTGGCACCAGTGCTGCAGAAACGGCTCGAAGGATTAATGATGTGTATGGTGACGGTGTCGCAAAAGAAAACACAGTGCGTTTTTGGTTCCAACGTTTTCGTTCTGGAAATTTCGACCTGCAGAACAAGCCTCGTTGACGGCCGGAGACCAAAGTTGATAATGAAGAATTGAAGGCTATTGTGGAAGCGGATCCATCACAAACCACGTCCTAGTTAGCTGTAAGCTCCGGTATTAATGATAAAACTATTCTAATCCACTTGAAGCAAATTGGGAAGGTGAAAAAGCTTGAAAGGTGGGTACCTGATGAATTGAGTGAAGCAAACCGACAAACGCGCGTCGACTGCTGCGTTACGTTACTGAACCGGCACAATAATGAAGGTATTTTAAATCGAATCATTACCTGTGATGAAAAGTGGATCCTTGACGATAATCGGAAGCGCTCATCGCAATGGCTGAACCCTGGCGAACCAGCCAAATCCTGCCCTAAGCGAAAATTGACTAAAAAAAAGTTGCTTGTAAGTATTTGGTGGACTAGTGCCGGTGTCGTTCACTACAGCTTTCTTAAATCTGGCCAGACGATTAAGGCAGATATCTATTGTCAGCAACTGCAAAACCATGATGGAAAAGCTAGCTGCTAAACAACCGAGGCTGGTCAATCGCTCTAGGCCACTGCTACTTCAGGACAACGCTAGACCACACACTGCACAACAGACGGCTACCAAATCAGAGGAGCTTCAATTAGAATGTCTTAGACATCCACCGTACTCTCCGGACCTTGCTCCAACAGATTACCATTTTTTTGCAATTTGGATAACTACTTGAATGGTTTTTTTAGTAAGGGGATCAATGAACTACCTATGAGATGGCAAAAGTGCATACATAGCAATGGTACATACTTTGATTAATTAAATATATTTCATTAAAAAAACGACTTTATGTTCCTCTCATAGAAAACGCCAGTTTCATATGTAAGGACCCAATATATTCCTTCCGTATTTGTAGCAAGTTGGCGTAAATCTATTTTTCCGGATATTTGCAACGATCTTAATTGCGATCTAAAAATACCTGTGGGCCTTGTATGAGTTTTAATCGTTTAATACAAAAAAAATACACATTGCCACTGAGCAAGGGCGAAAAAGAAATTAAACTGGTTTTCGCATTCAATGGAATGCGAAGACATTCTAATTTTATTGAAGTAAAAACTTCTGAACTGAACTGTCACGCTGTAATGCTTTCATAAAGTTGTCGCATCTGTCGTGTGGTCTTAAACACGATGAGATATCATTGGAAAAACATTGTAATTAAAACATCGGATAAAGGGATGAAGATGGGAATACACGCTGAAAAGATTTCTAATCAAATTAAAATAAGCATAAAAGTTTATAACAATAAAGTAACTGGACATCAAATTTTATGATAGTATTCAACAAATAGATCAAAAAGATGAAAATCAGAAAGTTTCGATCAATTCAAATCTAAGCCGGATTTGATATGGAAATGGATGTTGGACGAAATCGTATCTCGTACATCCAGGACAAATCATGTTGATGGCCATTCACCCGACAGTCGTCCATTTATGTAATTTGAATTCCCAGTTTATGCTTCGGGCGCAATGTTTATCTGAATCACAATGAATTGACGCGCCCTAACTGCCAAATCAAAAATATTGGCTTGTAGGTTTGCAAATATAGAAAATTTCGAAATCCACACTTATTATAAACTACGTCGTGTGGTACCCAGCTGAATAGAATAGTACCACCCTCATTTCTTAGCGATGTGTTGCAAAAGGCGACTAAGATGAGTCGACCCGCTTTGTGGTATCAGGCTGAGTAGAATAGACCACCCTCATTTATTACCGTGGTGTCGTAAAACGCGACTAAGGTAAGTTGACCCACCGTGTGGTATCCCGTTAAGTACAATAGACCACCCTATTTCTTACCGAGGTGTCGTAAAATACGACTAAGGTAGCCAAATCATGTAACAACATGTTTATAACATGTTATGGCGACCCCACTTAGAGTGGGATAAGGGCAGGTAAAAGAGGAGTGCGAAAAGAAGAATATAATTGGCAACAGTTCTTGATAATTCTCAATAGTTAATCCAGATTTAAGGGTTTTGGATTTTGAGACTTACTCATATAAGTGTATTAAAACTTTAACAATTTGGTATGTAACGAAATAATAGTACATTACATGCAAGTTTTAGAACCTATGGTTGTGGAAAACTCTTTAATAATAAGTTTCTATTTAATTTAGTAACTAATAATAATTATTGAATTTTAAAAATAAGAATAAATACCGCAAATAGTCAATATTTCTTTCAGTTCTGTACTCTGTGATCCAGAAAAACCTTCCCTTATTTAGCATTAAGCCAGTTCTTAGAAATATGGATGAAAAAAATCGTCTTTAAGTTTCGGTTTATAATATACTCCCTTTATCTTTATTTCGTGGTATTAGATAAGATGCTTTCAAAAGTAAATTAACCTCAACTAAAGTATCTGATACAAAAAAGAAAACTGAAGAATTATTCGGAAATCCGACCGCACTTTAGGACCCTCAGCGAACTTTTTACCTCAAACCCTTATTAAATCCAATCCTGTTCTATAGATACTTGAATATCACTATTTTTCTTGTCTGGTGTGATTACAAGAGGTATTACGTAAGGATAAAAAAGAATTTAATGAACTGGGAGATTATTTATTTCATGAAAAAAGGAAAATATTAAAGAATTATTAATAGTTTTATCCCTTTTACAAAGTATTCGTTCATTTATTAGACAGAGGCAGAGAGAAAACTCTGTCTGGTTTATTTTTTGTCTATCTTTTCTAATTTTAATCTGGGATGAAAAGATAAGCTACTCTGAAGCTAAACTAAGCTACCTTAGCTAAGCTAAGAAAAACTAAAAATATCTCCCCTGTATACCGATAGGAAAATCAGTGTAGTGAAGTTCCATTAGACATACGTAGGAAGTGGTAAGTAGGCTTAGTAAAGAGGGGCTTAGCTTAGTCCGTGTAGCTTCGCAACGGCATACACAACTAACTTAGCTTCACATATTTTAGTTAGCTCGCATAGTTTAAACTAAACTAACTTAGCTTAGCTCTTATTCTGCAACACGTCTAAATTCAAAATTTAACATACAACGTAAACTTTCACTTCAGAAAGAGATTCACGAAAAAAACAGTATACTTTTCACCCAATTTTTTATAAATTTAACCTGTTACAATTAAAAAAAAGCAAATGTCTGTGTATCCTGTCTAAAGTTTATCTTGTGGACCTATTTTTAAATGTTTGGTAGAGCAAAACATTTTAGCACTAGTTTAATAAGCAATTACTGTAGGAAATAAGCTTCCTTCAATCTATACTATATTAATTATATAGATATCTATAGTATATCTTTATATTTAAATGAGTTAAGCTTGTATATATATATATATTATATATATTCCGAGATTCGGAATATATATATATTCCGAATCTCGGAAACGGCTCCAACGATTTTCCTGAAATTCGGCATGTAGGAGGTTTTGGGGGAGAAAAATTGATCTAGCTAGGTTTTATGTAAAAAAAATATTGTTTTAGCCCTGTTTTTGGGCATTAAAAAACACTATCATTTATATTGAATTGAATTTTCGCCATTAACTGTCAAGTCGACGTAGCTTAATCGGTTAGCGGGCAGCCTCGAGAGTGCCATGGATCGATCCCAATTAAATAATTGTTTTTTTTTAAGTTTTTTTGTTTGTTTTTAAAGTTTATTGTAAAAAATTACCACTCAGATATTTATTATTATAGTGTATACCCATTTTAAATAACTGTTTGATGAAATGATTTATTACTATTATGCTATTTATTTTCACTCATACATTGTATCAACAATGCTAGTTGCTAAATTACTTAAGACTATTTCTGAACATGTTTACTTAAAATATAAATTAACAAATTAGCAAATGCTTAATATGATTTGCTCCAATGAACTAGATGGTTAAATAAGCAATTACTGCAACGAATACGGGTCAAGCACAATACGACATAATACCCGTAGTATCGTAGTTTTAAAATTTACTTCAGGGAACACAATAACTAAAACAGAAATTGTGGTTTGTCTCTGTACTGTAATAATAAAATTATTTTGCTATAATCCGCGATAAAGTAAAATAGAAAATATATATAATGCTTAATGTAGAGTGGACAATCTCTTTTCATACCTGATACATGGAGGATTCAAAAAAACACATGCACAAGCCACTACTACCGCCACCACAATACACAAGCACTACATATGTTCACTATCACAAACTCAATAATCGTTTCGTTTCGCAACCGAACCATCATCAGGAGATAGACTCCACGACAAAATCGCAAAGCAAGGCTTTGCTTGTTTAAAATTATATAAATTTCTATTTTACTTTATCGCGGATTATATCAAAATAATTTTATTATTACTTTTGTATTATGGATCTCCGCAAAGTAACGCCTAATTCTATAAATGTATATATCTATATACTATGAATTCTGTCTCTGTATTGAGTTTACCAGCAATATCTATCTACATCTAATATATTCAAATTTCCCTACCCTAATATTGAGAACGTCGCAAGCAACATTTGTATCAATATTCAACCCTTATACTCGTTTTAAACGCAAACTCAGTCTTTTTTCTATTTTCGACTAAACATTTACCGATATATGACAGATACAACATATATGAAAGGCACAATAAAAGCCTTCTTTTATTACGGATTCTAGATAAAGACGAGTATTATACGAAAGTAATATGGTTGATTTGTTATTTAATAACATTTATGATACAAATCAATTTCATAAGAGGACAAAAGGTTCATTTTTTTGAAGATTGGAACGTGTCTTAATAAAAATAAATCAGCTCTTAGTATGGTTTCTCACTTTTTTCTTGCTCTTTTTGGAACAGAAAGATATTTATAAAATGGAAATCTTCAGTTCTTATGTTCTTATGTACAAGTTATGACTATCATTACTTACACGCTAGGACTATACAAATCATGCCCACGTGGAATGGTCCCAAGAATGCTGGAAGAGTTTCCGCGTAGAATCGCTAAGCTGATTTTTTGTAGAAAAAAAGGCCAGCCTTTGTCAACTGAAGATGCAATTAACCTAGGTGTTAAAACGGATTAAAAAAAATTGTTCTTTGACTCCATGGCCCTAGGGCCTCAGCTACAAACGGCACAAATATATAACTCTCGATGAAAGATGCATACTTTCACCGCTTGGCGAATTCGGCCATTTTGTGCCGCAGCTCCAGGGCTTGACGCCGTTTCTTTAATATAGGACGAGATTAGCGTATCAACGCATGTTACGTCCCACATTAGGGCCTGTCAGGAACGAGCGTCAAGCCGTCTGGTCTCTTGCCATCATTTTGACTTATCCCCGAAGGCTAAGCAGCAGGAATATCGATGTTGGCAAGAGCTCTTTTGATGGTAAATTAAATTTTCTATTATCAAATTATCTAGAAATTTAAAGATTTCATTTCTCATGGATTTTGTGCAGATCAAGGGCAGTTTTGTTCCGATGGGGAGAAAACTCGATCTAGCTAGGTTTCATTTTAAAAAAAAATCGTTTTATCTATGTTTTCGGGCACTTAAAAAAATGCTAAAATGTTGAATAGAAAATAAAATAAATTTAGCTGTCAAAAATAATGCTGTGATAGCCTAATGTTTAACGGGGCAGATCACAAGAGTTCAAATTCCAGGATCAAATCCCACATGTCACTGGGGCTTTTTTTCTTTTTTTATTGTACTTTTTTGTATCTTTAAAAAAATTACTGAGCAAGGCTCGGTTACAAAGGTACTATAATATAAAGTGAAATAGCTAAAAAAACAGAATATCACTCAACTTTTGCCCTTATTGGGTATAACTCAATTATGAAGACTTCAAAACTTTCACGTTATGATAGATGACACTTCAAGGAGTTGTTCCCGACAATCAGCCTTGTGCACTTTATCAAGACTATCGAACGGTCCTGAGGGAAACTTTGAACTCAATTAATAACACAATATTTACGTAACTTCAGTTTTCAGAGGTTTTAAAAGGTTTTCATTATAACTATTAAAGGAGAGTTGCTATAGTTTCTTGGTCTTTTTTTATTTTATTTGTTTTAGGTGTATATTATAATCGTCGAATTCTTTAAAAGTCTCAGCAGATAGGAAATTGATATTTTTGCAATGAGAATATAAATATAATTGAAAAACCTCTGTTGTCGTCTCCAATAAAATGTCTATAGCTGACTATCTTACATTTTATGAAACATTGACATCTCGGCTGAATGCGAGGTGTGTGTGATGTCTTTGTACTCGCAAACGCTTGATAAGCGTTACGCTTAATTTCTTACTTAATACATATTAATATTAATACCTTAAACTAAGGCCATATAAGGATTACACAATTAGTTTTTTTTTTTTTTTTTACAAATAATTGTTCTTGTAAAAAACACGGTTGTTACGGTCTTACCTTCAATCACGATATACGTAGTTAATTTTTTTTAAATATATATATACATATATATATATATATATATATATATATATATATATATATATATATATATATATATATATATATATATATATCTATATCTATAATGTAACATATATATATGTGTTTTAAATGATTTTTCTTTTCGAAAATGTTGACCGTCGGCGGAAATTGAACCCGCGACCCACAGAGCTAAAGGCAAGGTCACTATTGCATTGCCAGTTAATAATTAGTACCAGGTTGAGCCTTGCTCGGTAATTTTTTACAATATAAAAAAGTACTTCAAAAAAATAAATAAAAATTAATAGGGTAGGTGGGGCTCGATCCTAGGTATTTTCATTTCACGCGACCACCCGTTTCCCGAATAAGCTACGCTGACTTGACATTTGACGGCGAAAATTGTGTTGTATATATTCAATAAATTAAAAGTTAACTTTTGTTTTTTTTTATGCCCTAAAACGGGACGATTTTTTTAAAATAAAACCTAGCCAGATCCATTTTTCTCCCATAAAACTCCCTACATGCTGTATTTCAGGAAAATCGTTGGAGTTGTTTCCGAGATTCCAAAAAAAAAGAAGTATATATATGAGTTAATCTTTAACTTAACTCATTTAAATATTAAAGATATAATTTATATCTGCGAACAGAATTATGTAACTTCGATCAACGTCATATTTACTTCATAAAAAAGTAAATCTAAAGAGATGTGAGGCTGTGAGAGAGCATTTCGAGTCTATTTCAGTACTACGGTCAAGGGCATCTTTTAATGGTACGCTTTCTTCTCGTTCGTAAGTGTGTATCTTAGTCATAACTCTAGCGTCATTTTATTTCCGTTGTGCTTTACAGTAGTTCTCTAATACAACAAACACCTTTCAATTTCCTTTCTAAAAAATAATTTCTTTTTCGTCTTCATGTAACTACCACATTTAATGCAGCTAGCACGTGAATATAGTCGGTTTCTATACATTAACTATGAATACCACTATTACTCCTAAACATTAACTGTGAATAACCGGGATAGTCTAAATTGAAAGATGTTTATATAACTTTTTGAAAAGGACAATTTTGTTCCAGAGTACCAACTCCTCGTGGTTCAGTATCAAGCACTGGAACAGGTTCTAGCGCTGGATCACGACTGGCCAGACTTCTTACCCAGGGGGTACGTGGAACCCCCGAGGAATCTGGTTCTGACACCCCACGACGGCTTAGCTGGGAAAGGTAAAATACATTTCACTGCTTAAATTTCTTTTATAGAATTAGGTGTTATTTTACTAAAATTTACATTGAATATAAAACACTATTTTTGCCGCAAATTGTCAAGTCATGCGTAGCGTATTCGGAAATTTTGCGTACTCTAGAAATGAAAATACCTAGGATCGAGCGCCACCTACCGAATTATAATTATCTTTTTTTTAAGATACTTTTTTATATCTTTCAAAAAATTACGCCACCCACCTACTAAGAATATAATATATTTTTTTAATAATTTGTAAATGTATACACAATTTACTCACCAACAAATCTGGGCCTTAGAAACAGAACGGATAAATTCTACAGAGCACAATTTCCGTGCCTTGATTGGAAGTGCCTGACGAATATCGACGTCACGAATTTCAGCGCAAGTATTGAATTACTTTTTGTTTGGCTTACATGGCGAAGTTAAATTTTCAGCGAACACTAATCCGAGATGAAAGTTAGAGAAATTCTGTGCTATTGGTCGCATCGGAAACTACAAACTTTTATCCGCATCTCATTTTTTATACGTAGTCTTTCCGAATACATGGATGTGGTTTCATATTAAATAGTGTACTGGATAGGTTAATTTGTAATTTTTTCACAATATTATTCTATGGTATCTGGTTGAGCAGAATAGACCACCCTCTTTCTTACCGACGTGTCGTAAAATACGACTTAGATGAGTTGACTATGACATAAAAATACGAAAGGTCACAAAAAGCTTGTGATACATGTGTCGCGACTCAGCAGAGTTATCGACTCATTCTCAGTCTCGGTATTGGTTTCTACAATAAAATTCCGCAATCAACACTACAGAAAGGTTTAAATTAAGTATAAGATAAAAAAGATTTTGACAAAAGATTATTTTAATTTGATTTGATTTGACGTCAGGCAGGCGGCCGGTTGTAAAATACGTAGCCAAATCATGTGACATGTTTATAACGTGTTGTGCTGACCCCACTTAGAGTAGGATAGTATTAGGTCTTTGTTCCAAATCCTTCTCTCCAAAAATGGAGTGAGGACGCCTATGTCCAGTGGGATAGTAACAGACTTTAATTTATTTTACTTTACATGGCATAGCCCAGCGGTAACACCGTGCGACTCTTTCGAGGAGGTCACGGGTTCGAACCCGGGCATACACCAATGAGTTTTTCTGTTAAAAACTTATGTGTCTTGCAATTTATCACACGCTATTCGGTGATGGAAACATCGTGAGGAAACCTGCATATCTTTAGAGAATTCTGGAGATATGTGCAACCTACCAATCCGCATTGGAGCAGCGTGGTAGGTCTTAGCTCCAATCTTTCTCTTCAAAAACCGAGAGAAGAGGCCTATACTCAGCAGTGGGATAGTACAATAGAACAGGCCGCTACTTATTTTTTTTACATGCCAACCCTAGAGTAAACCATAAAATAACAAAGGCGTGTCAATTTAATTAAAAAGAAGTGTCGTTACTACGTAGAGCGTGCCACTCTACCTTGCAACTGTTCTTTTCAAGCATTTATATCTTGACCTCTATGTTACATCACAAAAATTCACATATACATAAATAGAGATTGGTATACAAAAAGAACAGCTAGAAATGTCCACATTTTCTCAAGATGTGACCTGAATTTCTCAAAAATGCATGTTCCGTACGCCAGAAAATATCTAAAGTTTAAAGATATGTTTAAAAAGATTGTATAGTTTAAATTCTTTTGATGAAAATGTAAGACTTTTGGCAACTAAAAGCTTTGTTTAATAACTTATTTTTAATATTCATATTATGCGACGAAATTAATATTTACTTGAATAAAAATTATTTTTATTCAAATATGATACAAGTCGAAAAATGAAAATAAATTTTATAATACAAAATATCTTACTTAGTATTCCAAAAATTATTAGAATTGTTAATTACTAATTCTTAATTGAAATATAACATATTTTTTTATTTAAACCAATGCATACATACACAAAATTGTAATATAATCAAAAAAAAACTGTAAAATGTAATGTAAAATGTTCCACGTGAATCTATATAGCATTTAAAATTTATATGGGAGCATTAAAAAAACCACAGCGTATACCCGGATTTATCGCTGGTAAAAACATAAACCATGCAAACCAAATTGGTAACTATGTGTGTGTAAATTTTATTTTGATATATTGGCCGCAATGACCCAGTCGATTCTGTATACATTTTTCCATAATTTATATACAACTAGCTTTTACCCTCAACTTCGTAGCAGCAGGGTCGTCTCGCTTACTCCCCTGGGAGTAGGCGGGGTACGGGCCTCGAGGCGTACCTCCTTGCCCGGGCAGTTAAGCCTCGCGGGCACTTAAGCCCGGACTGTGTTTCGGCCGTAGGCCGAGGTCACCTAGGTGACCTAAGGGATGTCTGGTTCGTTGGTGAGGTCTGGGAATGGTAGGTCCCAGACCTCAAAGTCTTCTTCAGGTGGTCCTAAGTCGGGTGGTGTCATGATCGGGGGTGTCAAATCCGGTGTTTTCGCCCTCTCGCCCATCGCGTCGTCCTCATCGTCGCCGTCGTCATCCGCATCGGGCCGCGAAGACGGTGACCGCAGGAGGTCGCGAGGCAGGGAACGTCCATCGGGTGGTCGCGCATGGAGTGGCGCAACTTCGTTAGCGTGGACTGTTGTTGCGTGAAAGGGTGATATTAGATGGCGCTTTTCAATGTCATCCTATTCCTGTAGAATTAATTGGACTTCTATAGCATATTTTACTTCAGTGTATAAGAAATAATTTTGCGAAATCATCGATATTGGTTCAGCGGATTCACCGTGAAAGAGTAACAAACATACATCCATACTCACAAACTTTCGCATTTATATTAGTGGGACTAGCTTGTGCCCACGATTTCATCTACATACAGATGTTAGTAACTAGAAAAAAAAGGATATGTGACCTATCAGCTTTTTCCGTTACTGTTACGATTTTGTTATATTTTGGCATAGAAATGTTAGGCTGATCAAACGTATTTATCTAAGTATTAAAATGGATGTTGAACATCCGTTTAACATATTATATTCTTTCATCATCACTGACTACTAAACCGTGTGGTATCCGACTGAGTAGAATAGACCGACCTCATTTCTTACCAAGGTGTCTAAAAGGCGACTAAGGTAAGTTGACCCGCCGTGTGTTATCCGGCCGGGTAGAATAGACCACCCTTTTACTTGGATGTCGTAAAAGACAATTAAGGTAAGATGATGTCAAACAGGTGGCCGGTCGTATAATACATACCCAATTCATTAGGGAACTTGTTTATAACATGTGCTAACCACACTTAGAGTGGGATAAGGACAGGAGAATGAGGAATGATGATATCACTAACTACTATTAGGTGATCAAATTATATCTAAAACATGATAGGAAACTACTGAATTTAAGTGACCCAAAACTGAATTTATGTGACCGAAAACTATATCATCATTTAAAGTGACCCCTTTCTAGCAGTTATAAGTGATAAGTTAGGCATAAGTCGCCAAGTTATAAGTTAAAAAAGTAATACAGCTCAAAAATTTAGGAGCGGATATCCTAAAGCTTAAAATGATATAACACTTTTAGAACTAAAAGTTCTTAAACACGTTGAATGTTTAATTTTCTCCAAAGTTAGATGAAGTTTGACAGCCGTTAGCATATTCCTTGTAGGAGTTTGCTTTAATATCTGAAGCATATTATCAATTTATAATTTTGTGACATCAAATAAAATAAAAATAATCTTTTAAATAAGCTCAGGCTTCAGGCACTTTTGAATCGTCAATGATCAACATGATTAATGAAGCTACAACTGCTTCGGAATGTTGCTCTTACGAGAAGAATCAGAAAGAAACTCGGCAGTTAATCTTTTAAAAATTTTCAATTTCACACTATTAAAGCTCAGTCTTGTATGAAGCTGAAAGGATTATCAAAAAATCCAGGATTTTTTATCATCCAAATAATCTACAATTTTGTAATATGCTTTACGTATAAGCATATCTCTTGTACTTAATTTAAACCTTTCTGTAGACTATTGTAATTAAATTATTATATTTAAATTAATCATTTAAAGCTATGTTAAATAAAATAAAAAAAAGAAAAAAGTTTTATTTTGCTTTAATCTTCGCTTATAGCATATCTATATAAAGATAAAAGAAAGTGTACTATCCGCTTTATATTACGACATAAAGCGTTAAATTTTACCGTTCTCGCAAAAAAAAATATTGCTGCTCCTCTCCTATTCATCTTCTTCTTCTTCTTCAACCGATGGACGTCCACTGCTGGACATAGGCCTCTTCATGGAGATCCCATGATCGATTTTGTGCCGCTTGTATCCAGCGGCTCCCCGCGACCCTTTTGAGGTCGTCTGTCCATCTAGTAGGGGGTCTTCCAACACTGCGCTTTCCGGTGCGGAGTCGCCATTCCAACAATTTGAGACCTCAACGTCGGTTCTCCGCACTTTGTGCCCCGCCAATCGCCACTTCAGCTTCGCGACCCGCTGAGCTATGTCGGTGACTCTGTTTCTTCTACGGATCTCCTCATTTCTGATTTGATCACGTAGAGAAACTCCGAGCATAGCTCGCTCCATCGCCCGCTGAGCGACTCTGAGCTTTCTTATGAGGCCCATTCTATTCATCTCAGTGTAATGTTATATGTTAATCTTCCTCGATAAATGGGCTATCATACACTCAAAGAATTTTCAAATCGGTCCAGTAGCTCCTGAGATTAGAGCGTTCTAACAAGCAAAGAAACTCTTCAGCTTTATTATATATTAGTATAGATATGATTATATTAATAAAATATATTTAGATAATTAATTATTTTTTGTAATAAGGAACTCCGTTTAACGACTGATTCTATAAATCATCTAAATCGAATTTGAAATGCAAATATTTTAAGCCTTCTCAGAAATTATTTTCCACAACTTAAAGTTCCGCTGCATTTCGTCTGTTTGTTTTAATTAAATTCGCGCTCAGTTTTGACTTAAGCTACACCTCGTACATAGTGATAAGTTTTACTTCAATTAAGATGCAAATGACACCAAAAGTTCCTGACGCGGCTTTATTTTGTTCCGGCGTTAAGTAAGAACCAAGCATAGTGTTACAATATAAGAAAGCTTTAAAATTAGTATGCAGGAGATATTCTTACATTAATAGTAAGTACCTGGGTGACCGAGTCTTGCTTGATCATTTTATTAAAAGATATATAACAATGCAATTAAAAGAAAAGAAATAATGGGTCGATGATATGCGGGACTTGAACCCAAAAACAGGGATAAAACAACATTTTTTTTTACTAAATCCTAGCTAGATCGATGTCAGAAACACCTCTCCCCAAACCCCTCCAATTCTGAATTTTGTGAAATTTTTTGGAGCCGTTGCCGGAATTCAAAAAATATATTTATATACGACATTAACTCATTTAAATATTAAATATATGTAACTCTAGTTACGCCGTGTGGTATCCGGCTGAATAGAATAGTACCACCCTCTTTTCTTACCGAGGTGTCGTAAAAGGCGACTAAGGTAAGTCGACCCGCCGTGTGGTATCCGGCTGAGTAGAATAGACCAACCTCATTTCTTACCGAGGTGTCGTAAAAGGCGACTAAGGTAAGTTGACCCACCGTGTGGTATCCGGTTTAGTAGAATAGACCACCCTCATTCTTACCGAGGTGTCGTAAAATACGACAGAGGTAAGTTGACGTCAGGCAGGCGGTCGTAAAAACGCAGCCAAATCATGTAACAGCATGTTTATAACATGTTGTGCCGACCCCACTTAGAGTGGGATAAGGGCAGGAGGATGATGATGTAACTCTAGTTAGCATTATTAATAATCATTTATATTATATATAACATAAATAATAGCTGCTAAACTGATATTTTCGTTTCATACACATGATATGGCTAGGTATTTTACCAACGGTCGCCTGCATGATGTCAACTTACCTTAGCCATATTTTACGACACCTCGGTAAGAATATTTTACTAAGCCTGATACCACACGGCGAGTCGACTTACCTTAGTCGCCTTTTTCAACACCCTGGTAAGAAATTAAAAGTGGTCTATTTTACTCAGCCGGATAACACACGGCGGGTCGACTTACCTTAGTCGCCTTTTGCAACACCTGGGTAATAAATGAGGGTAGTCTATTCTACTCAGCCGGGTACCACACGGCAACTTTTGTTTGTTTATGCATCCTAAAAATACATTTTCTTCATCAACATGGGATGATAAGTCATTGATAATTATAAAGCTATATTTAATTATATAGTAATAAATAATATTATTAAATTTTACATGGAAATAACCCTCCTACGTCGCATTTATACGCGGTTGTTTTAACAATACAAAAAATATACAACAAATATTTTTCCACTATAACATTACTTACAAAACTTTACAATATATTTTTGTAACTCATTTAATAGCGAGGGCTCGGAAAAACAAGCAAATTAAATTTTGTACTTTAATTTGCTACAGACTACAGCTGTACAAATTAATTTTAAAAAGTACCCAATGAATAAATTCATTTATATAGAAGGATTTTCTCTGATTTATTACACCGAATACCACAAAATAACAATGTTTTTAGTGAAATATTATGTCGGCGGTTGGTATTGCCTGTCCTTTTTCAAATTTATGATAAATTTTACTACATTGCATACCGTTCAGAAATCGTTCAGGCAAAATATTTCAGTTCGTTTGTGCTTCGAATTTTAAATTATATTTTAATACTTTAATGTTTTAAAATTTTATTTATATTATCAATTTATAAATATTGTTTAATTCTTTTTAATCTGCTGTACATAATGTCCATCTAATTTCGCTTCATAAGCCCTGATTTAGCATCATATTGTTATTATAGGTACATTAGACAAGCCATAGACAGGCATGTGCGTACGGAGGTCCATTAAGTAACAAGAGAAGGAAGATAAGATCCATACTAGTCTGTGTCTAATCACACATAAAAAATAGAGACAGATAGAGTTACATATTTAGGGCTACTTCCCCTACTCTAAAATAATAATTCCAATCAGTATTAAGGTTTTGTCTTATCTTAACGGGTTACGCAGGAGAACTTTACTTAGTTTCTTTCTGATTATTAGATATTAGATGAGCCAATGATAAAATTCTCATCTAAATTAGAATTATGTGATGTGTGCGTATTACGAGTGAAGCTGATGGATAGCGTCATCTAGCGTCCTATGAACACCGCCGAGTGCTCGGCATAATGCGCAATAACAAATGGAGGTTTCGATGGCCACAGAATAACAAGCCATCTTGTGTGATATGTTTGCTTTAGGAGATGGTATTAAATACGAGTGACGTAACAAACAATACAAGTTGGAATATAGTTTAGGGTTTCATTAATAAATAATAATAAATCAATATTTAAATCAAATTAAAAACATTTTATTAATAACGTTACAGTTAACAAGATACGGTTAAAATAGTAGCAAATGTACACAAATGTGTCCTTACGAATTAGAACACCCCTCAGCTTAAGTAGAGGTGTAACGCTGGTTTTTAATGGCGACCATTGTTATTCAAATATAAACCATATTTCAACAGTAAAAACGGCATATTCAGGCTAAGTTTTTCTATTGTTTCAGACGAGAATCAGCAGGCCAGCTTCCCCGGTCATCTAGCATAGATTCAATGGTGGAAGCGGCGATATGCGCTCGCCACTCCGTCCCCAGTCCCACCACATTGCAGTTACCTCGAGCAGACCGGGCTTTGAGTCTGGTTTCACCAGCAGTAGGTCGGAGAGCCAAGAGTCAAAGAGGTCAGGCAGGTAAGTTAGCGTGTATTTTCCCTCCATAATGGTATTAAAACTCGAACTTTTTTAACTAATTTATAGTACATACTGTATATTTATTTATTTATAAAAGTACCTGGGTGACCGAGTTTTGTTCGATAATTTTTTTAAAACATATACTTGTAAAAAAGATGAAATTTGAAAAATGAAAAATGAAAAAAATAATTGGACAGGTGGGACTCGATCTAGGGCATTTTCACTTCTTTAGTCCGCAAGTTATATACTTAGCTATTACTGATATTAACATTGCGCTCCACTAAGCTATTAACTTTGAAAATGACAGCTAAAATATCATTTGCATTTTATTCTACATTTTAACATTTTTTCAGTACCTGAATACGGTTTTTATTAATGAAACCTACGTAGATCGATTTCTCCAAAAAAATATGAATGAAAAATAAAGATATATTTCCTGCCGTGTGGTATCCGGCTGAGTAGAATAGACCACCCTCATTTCTTACCGAGGTGTCGTAAAAGGCGACTAAGGTAAGTCGACACGCCGTGTGGTATCCGATTAAGTAAAATAGACCACCCTCTTTCCTACCGAGGTGTCGTAACATACGACTAAGGGTAGTTGACGTCAGGCAGGCGGCCGGTCGTAAAAATGTAGCCAAATCATGTGACAACGTGTTTATAGCATCTGCCGACCCCACTTAGAGTGGAATAAGGGCAGGAGGCTCTAATATTTAGTCATGAAATATTAAAGATATATTGCGACGATTTAACCAACCAAATGGTATATGTTGGTTCCAACCAAATCACAGATTTACGGCAGCGAAATCCTATTTTAGAAATGAAATTTTTAACACTGTTCGAGAGCTGCTTGCAAAATATATCACGGAACAAACTGGGATAGCTTTCATTTCTTTGATATGTTAATGTGACGCCACGTTGGTAGCGGTCTACTTTGATATTCTTGTTTAAATAAATCCATATCCCTATTTTATATAAAATAGAAAATAGCGAAACAGACAGACTATCGCAATTATGAAATTATTATATTTTTAGAAGTGAAAAGTGTTTGTGCACCTTACTGTGCACAAACACTTTTCACTACAAAATCCAACGACAGAATGATTGTACCACCAGTTCGGAACACTAATCCTCTTGAGAAGAACTGGCAAGAAACTCAGAGGTCGCTCCAATCACGACTAGCGATTATTTAAGGTTAGATTCTAATTACACGAAATACAAAAGAAGTCACCCAAACACGTCTACCTCCTACGAATGCCGCACGCCAAAAGAGAACGAATGTTTTTTTTCGGACTCTAACTAATGCTGTTAACCCTAAAGGCTTTGGCAGCGTCACCGAGAGAGTGTGCGAAGCATCGACGGAGTGAGACTGAATGACATCAGTCGTTGTCTTATGTAGGATGTCATGACGTCACCCTTATTTCTTACCGAGGTGTCGTAAAAGGCGACTAAGGTAAGTCGACGCGCCGTAACGTATCCGGTTAAGTAGAATAGACCACCGTATTTCCTACTGAGGTGCGTAAAAGACGACCAAGGTAAGTTCATGTCAGACAGGCGGCCGGTTGTATATGTTTGAAAACATTTTGAGCTGACCCCACATAGAGTCAGAAAACGGCAGGAGAATGAACAAGAAACTTGAAACAACAATGAATTTCCACTTTTTAAAAAAAGAAATTCCTTACCGTGCGGCACAGATAATCAAATACGATACGATTCATCCAATAAACCACTGTTTAATGACACTATAACCATATAGAACAATAAAACGTTACTTTATATGCAAATGTAACGCTATAAAAAGGTTCCGCTAATTCGGTTAACAACGTTTTCATTCATTCGAAACAACCAAAACAATAAACACTTAATAGCTTATACAAACAATTGTTGGGCAAGGTACAAATATTTGCATTCGACATTTGAATATTTGACTGAGCCACGGACAAACAATCCCTAACAGTCAGTTTATTCGGGGTCCTCTTTACAAATGCAAGATGAAAATGTTCGCTAGTTTGATGCATTAAAATCCATTGTTATTTTTAAAATAGAATGTTCATTTTTATTTTATAAATAGCTAAACCTGGTTATGGCTTCTTTTCGAATTTTCCCACTAAAATTTCGTTTTTTTATTTGAAATACGCTTGAACGCTTTGGCTCATCATTTCTCATGCGCACAGCCAATATGTGGAATTCCCACATATTGCATCTATATTTTCGGACTCTTACGATGAACAAAATTAAAAAAAAGAGTGAATAGACACTATAGTGGCAGGCGCAGTCCACCTTAGACAGCATCTTTCGCTTACCAATAAGCGAGATCGCAGCCAGGCGCTTTCTTTGTAAAAAAAAATATAGAATTTCCCCGTTAAAGAAGATTAATTTACAGTACCTCGGTGACTGCGGCTTAATCGGTAATTTTTTTATAAAATATAATTAATGCAATTAAAAATACAAAGCGTGGTGATATCTGGGATTTGATCTGGTGTATGTTCACTTTAGTCCGCTCGTTTCCCACCGAATATATATCCTTACTAATATTATATTCTACCACGTTTTCATTAAACGTTTATAATATTTATAGTTTATATTATATTTAATACCAGAAAAAATTAAGAATCTCTTATGTATATGGGGTTTTTTGTAACAAGCCAAATTTTAGCAGTCTCCATTTACTGAGCTATTTTAACATATTCATGTAAGTCGTACAGGGTATTTATTAAAATTACCAAACTTTATGGTCTTGAAAAAACGATAAATCTCTTTGCGTCTTCCCGGATCGATCTCATTTTTGTGATGGAGATATTTGCAGGGTTGGAGAGTGATAGAAGCTACTCTTAATTTCAAGATTACAGTCTACGTGAACGAAGTTGCGGGTAAAACCTAATTGCATCAAATTTCAACGTTATGGCTTCAGTAGGTAATTTGTGAAAGGGTAACAGACAGAACACTTTTGCATATATAATATTAGTTTGTTTTTAACCTACATTTAAGCCAGGTATATGACCTTTAATTGCACCAAAATTTTATCAATATCGCTCTAGCGGCTGAGTTGTGAAAGCGTGACAGGTAGATTTTCATTTTCAGTAAGGATATAATATAAAAAAAGTAAGAAAGTAGCGACCTTTTACTAATCCACTGCTGGGAATTTAGGCTTATTCTCTCCGTTTTTTTTGGAGAGAAGGTTTGGAGCTAAGACCTACCACGCTGCTCCAATGCGGATTGGTAGGTTTCACATATCTCCAGAATTCTCTAGAGATATGCAGGTTTTCTCACGATGTTTTCCTTCGCCGTAAAGCGTGTGATAAATTGCAATTATCAATTAGACACATAAGTTTTAAGAGGAAAATTCATTGGTGTCTGCCCGGGTTTGAGCCCGTGACCACCTCGAAAGAGTCGCACGGTGCTACCGCGGAGCCACCACAACTTATGTGAATATGTTTGGCCAAAATTTTATACACATAATAATACACCTAAAGTTTCACAGGATATAACCACAGTTCCATGAATCTTTGATCAGCGTTGCATTTATTTGCATTTTTGCATACGCTAGCAGTAGCTTACGTAATTGGCTTATGCAATTCTCAAACAAACTTTTGTCTGAATGTACTTTCGTGGTAAAGGGTATTTTTATTTATGACACTTTATAAACTTTGTCTCTGGTATGCTGCTTAGTATATGAATCTGTTAATATTTGTAAGAATTAGGTGCTCTTAGAGTTCCTTTAGAGTTTTTAGAGTTAGAAATCCTTTTTAATCCGTTTTTATTGATATAATTTTTTCGTATTTATATAAATGTTTCATATTTAGTTTTTAATTATTAAAATGAAATATCATCGTACATGTTTAAGTTGCATGCTGCCTATAAATGGCATTAGGTGTAAACTCTTAAACCCTAAGCTTTTCTATTTTAATATTTAAATTACACTTAATTCTCTTGGCGGACCTAATAAAAATAAAATAAAATAAAAAATTAAATGTCTTATGGAATATTGTTGTGGGGTAAATGCGCGGATATTAAAAAACTTTTTGTTTTACAAAAGAGAGCCATATGTGGCATTTACAATTTAAGTCTGCGTGATATCAATACAGGACCAGTAAAAATAGATATTCTTACATTGATTTCACAGTATATTTTAAGTGCATTTTTGTACATTATAATAGACATATTACAAATTGGTGATGCATATAATTGACAATGTAGGAACCGAAATAAGCTTGCCTCTGCTTTGCACCTTTCTAAAGTACGAGTACATAAGCCGTGTGTGTTTTTGGGTATATCACAATAAACATCCGCAATCAATTTTAGGTTTTCTCGGTAGGAACAGCTTTCCGCTCGAGCAATAGAGTTGACGAGCCAAAAGCACTTGTTTACAAGTTTACTTGAATAAAATATATTTATAATTTGAATATACTATTATAAAAAAAACTATCATTAAAAAATAAATATAAAAATAAATAAATAAATAGTAAAAATTAAAATTTAAACAATACAAACAAAATATCTTAATCATGAAAATATGAAAATATCTAGCCTTCTTGATATCGGCTATAATTAAAATTTCGCAATATCTGCGAATCGGATTTTAATCTACTTTTTTAATTAAAAGAGAGAGTATTTTTATACTGGTTGTGCACAAAGATAACCGTCGTTTTAATTATGGTTCGTAAATATTATTTATTGCTATACGATAATTTTTTTTTTTGTACTGGAATATTCAATTCACACGCCAGAGTTGTCTGGTTTAGATTTCAAATGAAACCAAATTTATGGCGCCAATTTCTGTAGTATCCAGTTGCCACCTTTCCGGCAAAGATGTATCTCAATACCATGTCATCATCCTCCTGCCCTTATCCCACTGCATGTTACAAACATGTTACAAACATGTTGTCATATGATTTGGCTATGATTTTACGACCGGCCACCTGCCTGACGTCAACATACCTTAGTCGTATTTTACGACTCCTCGGTAAGAAAGAGGGTGGTCTATTTTACTCAAACGGATACCATACGGTGGGTCAACTTACCTTAGTCACCTTTTACGACACCTCGGTAAGAAATGAGGGTGGTCTATTCTACTCAGCCGGCTACCACACGGCGGGTCGACTTACCTTAATCGCCTTTTACGACACCTCGGTAAGAAATGAGGGTTCACATTCTATTCAGCCGGATACCACACGGCGTAACCATGTAACGCAGTTAAACAGCGTCAAAAATACATCGGTGTATGTTTCGGTAAATATTAATGTAGCGCATATCCTCTTGGGGCTAAGGTAATTACGTTAATTTATTGATTTGAAACCAATATCTTCATTTATTCTGTCTTAATTCAATTTCAGAACGTTCATATACATTTTGTGTATACCACGTATCCGCTTATCATATTTCCTCATTCCTCGGTAATCCAAAACCATTTGCAAAAAGCCCAGTTATTCAGTTAATCAGCTTAAATTTAAAACCTTACGCCTTCCTATTTCTTATTTATTATTCTTACTAAGTTATTGCTATTATGTTCATTTAAGGCGCAATATTAACGAGCAAAAGCAGATCGTTTTTAACGTGATTCTTTATAGTCCATTTATCGAGGAAGGCTTCCTATAGACTATATAACAGCTAAGATAACAAGGAAAGGAGCAGCAATAAAAAATATTACGAAAACGGCAAATTTAAAGACTTCCTTGCGTGCGCTAAGTGAACGGTGAAAGTTATTCAAAAATGATGTACTACAATATTATTCCCGTCTAAAAGTTCATCTTCATAAAAGTCGGCGACAGCATATGTCTAGCTATAAGTGTAACCCACTTTTATAGTTATCAAATTTTAAATTACTAGTACATTTATAAAATAGTAATTATAAAAATAATACACAAGTAAGTGCTAGAACTTCTTATATACCTTATTCTGGCCCACTTTGCATTGAAGGTAAGGTAATTTGGCCTTTGCGCTTCTTGTCTACGGCTTTTAAGTCTTCCTTTGTAATTACGTCTGAAATGCTCCGACTGCTGAGTAATTGTTTTCAAGACTAGGTTGCTACATTTTATACACTATGTGCCTTAAAAATTAAATTTGTGATATCTTTTATACTAAAGTTATAAAGTTATAATGTTTTTACTAATAATGTTTGCTACTAATATATAATTACATAAGATAAATATTTTCTAGTCTGTAACTTAAATACCGAAAGGGGAAAGAGATTTGCGGATTGATACTGGTAAATCATTCCACATCTTAACACCTTGAAAACTAAATGATCTCGACTAAGTCAGTGAGGCGCATTTCGGGAAAGCATGATCTAAGGTATTTATAGATCTTAGCCGACCACATCCGTTGAGAAGTTCTCTCATCTGCCAATCCTGGCAATATCATCAGGTCATGTTTATCATAAATATGCGTCGTCTTCGGGACTGGAGCAGTATGAAAAAACTTCAGTTCAATCGGACACTGGGAAGTGGGTCAAATTTAACTCGCAAGATTCCACCTTCATGCACGTACACGGCATGTTAAATAAAAACTTTTAATAAATCTTTAATATCTTTATATTTAAATGAGTTAATCTTGTATATATATATATATATATATATATATATATATATATATATATATATATATATATATATATATATATATATATATATATATTTTTTTTTTTTTTTTTCTGAATCTCGGAAACGGCTCCAACGATTTTCCCGAAATTCAGCATGTAGGAGGTTTTGGGGGAGAAAAATCGATCTAGCTAGGTTTTATTTAAAAAAAAATTGTTTTATCCTTGTTTTGGGCATTAAAAAAATACTTACATTTAAATTTAATATAAAACACTATTTTTGCCGTCAATGGTCAAGTCAGCGTAGCTTATTCGGGGAACGAGTGGTCTCGAAAAAAAAAATACCATCGATCGAAAGAATTATTTTTATTTCAGTTCTTTTTTTATTTTGTAAAAAAGTTCGTCACAGTCACAGTTTTAAAAAAGCTTGTATCGAAATTTAAAAAAATGATATCGTTATGTTATCCACTTATTACTTAAAACTTTATACTGAATACGGCTAGAAAAAAATAGAAAACAGAACTACGTCAATTAAAATTGCATCATACTGAAGTCGCAGTTACTTTTACAGCCCTCTTTACTAAGTTAGATTTTTATCTCCACGCAATTCCTCGTGGGACGAGTGAAGCCGTTTCCTTTTTTGAAAAAACAAACTTTCGCCTAGAATTTCGTCCGTATTCAGTAGAAGTTTGCTATTTCTAATTCGATATTTGATAGAATTTGCAATTATATTTTGTGTACCGCTTTTAAAATGAATCTTGAAGAGGTGGGATATAAATGACGATCATTTTATTTATTCAGTTATTTATTTCATAAAAGCTGTGGTAGCCCAGCAGTAACACCGTGCCCCTCTTTCGAGGAGGTCTAGGGTTCAAACTACGGGCAGGCACCAATGAGTTTTCTAGTAAAACTTATGTGTCTAATTGATAATTGCAATTTATCACACGCTTTTCGGTGAAGGAAAACATCGCGAGGAAACATGCATATCTCTAGAGAATTCTGGGGATATGTGTAACCTACCAATCCGCTTTAGAGCAGCGTGGTAGGTCTTAACTCCAATCCTTCTCTCCAAAAAAAAAACGGAGAGAAGAGGCCTATGCCCAGCAGTGGGACACAGCATATAGGTAGAAAAGTGAAAGAAAAAGTAAAAAAGGAGATGTATAAACATAAAGGCGGACTAATCCCTAAAAGGGGTTTCTTCTAAAGGGGGTAAGTCAACCTTTGAGTAACAGAATGAAAAGAAATTATAAGTACAATATTATCATTTAAAATACAGAAATAACCCAATTCGTAGAATAAAAATCATCATTCTCCTACCCTTATCCCACTCTAAGTGGGATCGGCACAACATGTTATAGACATGTCACATGATATGACTAAGTATTTTACGAGCGGCCACCTGTTTGACGTCAACTTACCTAAGTCACCTTTTGCGACACCTCGGTAAGAAATGAGGGTGGTCTATTCTACTCAGCCGGATACCACACGGCTGATGCGACTGTTCAGTTATATGAGAACTAAAATTAAACATTTCGTTTGCGTCCAAGCAACTGAAATGTTTAATTTTATTTCTCATATAAATAAACAGTGTTAGTTCTTTTTAGAAATAAAATGTATTTAATCAGATTTTGCTATAATATAATCGCTGATCATACACACTTTCGAGTGGAAATATTTAACGTTTCTCATACTTTAATATTGACACTTTTGCCCGTGAAAACTAAAACTAGCTAGCAACTTCATTGGACTCGCAAATGGAGCAAATCGAGTTATCACTATAGCAATATGAACTTATTTCCGCTCAGTGGTCTTTGTCATAAGCGGTAGCGTATTTATTGTTTACTAGCAATCACCGCGTGAAAAGATTAAAACCGTAATATAGGTTAACCTTAAAAGTTAGATAGGACACAGATATAAGGAGTGAGATATGTAAGAGATCTGGCTTTTAAACTTTTTAAATAATTAGTATCTGGTCGACCGAGCCTAGCTCGGTAATCACTACATATTATAAAACAAAGTCCCTATATCCCTATGTACGCATAAAACTTTAAAACTACGCAACAGATTTTGATGCGGTTTTTTTTAATAGAGTGATTCCAGAGGAAGGTTTGTACGTAAAATAACATTCAATACGGAGTAGAGAAATACAGTAATTTTTGAGGTTTCTGTAAATAATTACATTTTTTCCGCAAACGCAGGCTAAGTCCTACAAGATTTATCAAAATAATGTACTAAATATTTGTACACCTTGAAAAGGTCTACAGAAAAGTCCGCAATGCTATATGTCTATCTCTTATGGATAACCCACTATAGCATTTTTTGTCATTTACTTTTTACTAAAAATAATGCCATATTTTTGAAGCAATTTTTATACAATACAGCATTAATCCTTATCCAATTAAATACCTTAAATAAATAGTTGATTTAATATAGATCAATATGACCGCTTACAGCATGTAATTTAAGCGAACATTTTTCGGAGATATTACAGATTTAAAATGCCGTGAGGACGCCGCGCTTCGCCCTATAACACTTCGACTTTAGCAGCTATGTCCCTCTTTCAAGAGTTTGTTTTAAGACATTCTGTAATTAATTGTAAAAATAAAATACATAGGGAAAATGTAAAAGTAAATAAGTAAAAATGTACTATATGAATTTAGATATTCCAAAGATAGCAGGAAATCTTCTTGGTATAGGGAAAGGAAATTGTTTTCTCTAAATTTAACGCTTGCGGGCCACGGGCAGTAATGAATAAATCAAAACTACTGGTACTTTTATTTCTCGCGACCATCCGTTCCCCGAATAAGCTACGCTGTCAATTAACGGCAAAAATAGTTTTTTATATATTCAATGTAAATTTAAGTATTTTTGAATACCCAACAACATGGATTAAACGACTTTTTTTGTTAAATAAAACCTAGCTAGATCGATTTTTTTCCCCCCAAAACTCATTGCATGCTGAATTTCAAGAAAATCGTTGGAGCAGTTTCTGGGATTCGGAAAATATATTTATATATATACATACAAGATTAATCATTTAAATATTAAATAAAAGATAAAGATAACCGGGATCGTCTTGAAATCTATGATAAGTATTCCTTCCTTTAACCGTTCGTTCATTGCTGAGCATCGTGAGTTCTTGCCTCAGTTTTTCTAAAAACAACTTCTCACCACCTGGTTCGGTCATCGTCGCTGTAAAATGCTTAGCTGACGTTCGTGTCCAGGTTATCGGAAACCTGGTCCAACCATCTCTTTAGAATTTTCGAAATAGTACTTATACTGGTTTCGAATTTGAAAATCATTGTGCGGTGATCAATCAAAAATCATAAATAATGATTCTGTAAAGGACCTTCAAGACATATAGAGATGTACATATATGTAGATATACATGTTCAAGACATAGAGAGATATACAATCCAAAGGATAGTATTGAGCTCACCGTTCTGAGATCTTTTGACTTGTAGCGCCTGCGAATAATTTTCGCCAGTAGCGCTTTGAAATCCAAGGTATACTAAAAGTGGTGTAGCAAAATGTAGAATACGAGTACTTAAATTAATTTGTTTTATAATCACATATATCTTTACTATTTAAATGAGTTAATCTTGTTTTAATGTCTCGAGAATGTAATGTCATGTAAATACCTAGGATCGAACCCAACTACCTTATTATTTTTTAAGATTCCTTTTTATTTTGTAAAAAATTACCAAGCAAGAGTCGGTCAACCAGGTTAGTACTATAATATAGCTTATATATCATTTTTTACCTGTACCATAATCAAAACGATTCTTTCCTGAGGCTCTTTCAAATGTGGAAAATTTAGTTCTTCATCTTCTCTTCTTTGTCAATTGATGGGCGTCCACTGCTGGACATAGGTCTCTTCATGGGATCTTCAAACCACACGATTCTGTGTCGCTGTGTTGATTCCCTTGCTCCCCGCTTGGCTCCCCGCTTAACTCCCCGCGACCTTTGTAAGGCCGTCAGTCCATCGCTTAGGAAGTCCAATGCATTTCAACACTTTGAGACCCCATCGTCCATCGGTTAACTGCACTTTGTATCCCTCCCATTACAACTTTTGGTTGTTCTACAGATCTCTTCATTTCTAATTTAACTACGTGATCAAATAAGAATCCAAGAGATACCAAGCACTCTTCACTCCATTGCCCGCTGAGCGACTCTGAGCCTTCTTATGAGGCCCATTTGTCTGACAATTTGGAACTTTGGAATAGGAAATTTTGTTAATTGTCACTATATGGCTGGCTTATAACAACTGGATATACCCATCACTATCAGTACTGTACTATATTAAGCTGCCGATCGCCTCACCTGGAAACTGGCAGTCGACAATTTTACTAAGAGTCACGATCCTCAGGAATGAGGAAACGATTGAAAAGAAAAATGGCTCTTTACTCTTAAAAGGTTGCCGATCGCTCACCTAAAAATCATTTTATTTTAAATAATAGACGTACAAAACTGGTGCCATATTATTCATTAAGTTAATAGGAGATCGTTAATTGACCGATACGAATTCGTACCTAACGAGACGTCAGATAAACTTTTTGCGTAGATCGATCTCTACTTGTCAACATGTCACCACGAACTAACGAAAGCGACTGATTAATTTCGCCGAATAGTCTTTTTTATGTCTAAACCGAGATTACTGACCGACTGGCCCGTTGGCGCAGTGGGTAGTGACCCTGGCTTCAGCTCCGCGGGTCGCGGGTTCGATTCCCGCCGAGGGCCAACATTTTCTATAAATGCATTTGTTGGTCTTCGAGTCTGGGTATATTTGCATTTAAGTATGTATTTATTCAAATCAAAATAAAAATAATCTCTATTCAAATAAGCTCTTACAAGCACTTTTGAATCGTCAAGGATCAATATGATTAATGAAGCTACAACTGGTTCGGAATTTCACATAATGAAACCGCAGTCCTGTATGAAGCTGAAAGGATTTTCAAATCCAAGCTTTTTTATCATCCAAATAATCTTCAATTTTGTAATTTAAAAATTATATAAGTATATATTCATCAATTAAATGCTTGACCGTTATTAGAAGCTTAAATATGAGATAGGCACACCTGGTTTTCCGTCGTATTTTACCTCTCTTTCTACCCAAATATCTCTGTCTCCTTCCTTTTTCCCCCCTTTTCACCGGACATGGCGGGAGGCGCTAGACAGCGACTCTTTGTATGTCATTGGCATTTAGTTTTCCGTCTAGTAAACTTGTGCAAATTCAGTGTTGGTAAAATTATTTAACTACCTTCAGTGAGTATTGTGTTAAATCCAGCACGTAAGTTGCACATTATTTTTATGGTTAACGGTGTTACCGTTCGTTATTTCTTTAAGAAAAATTTTATTTTTCTACCCTTTTATCTGTAATATTGTAACATCGCGTAATACTTCTGCAAGTATGATAATGATGTTGGCCCGAATTTATAGGCTATTTTTTAGAATAATGAATCCTTACAAGTGTTTTTGTAATGCTTAACGATAACGTAATCCTGATGAATTGAGAGTGTTAATATGTCGGAACGAATTCACAACGCGATATCTGGCGGTTAATCTCTATTAGTAATTTAAAGCAAACACTTTGTATAAAGGATAAATAAACTATTTGATAATGACTAATTTTTGTCAACTTAGTCGCGAGATAGAACAATCGACAAGTTCAATACTACAGTGATTCGAATCATGGCGTACTTAATTTGACATTTAATGTTTTAATTAAAATGAAGAATCCCGTTTTACCTACCAACCTTGCGACCTCTGTTCAATGGTTTGGCAGCGATATGTGAATGATGTATATCGATACACAGAAATGGTATAATCATCCATCCGGATTTTAGCGTGAAGCAATAAATTGCGTCAGTCAATACTCTGATAAATCCTATGCTTCGTTTGTTCGTTCGTTCGTTTGTTGATTTAACGTTCGCCGTTTGAAAGCAATAAGAGATTATTCTATTTGCGAATAATTATGTTACGAATTATAAGCCAACTGATTATTCGACTAAAATATCAGATGTCGCGGTTGAATGTCATTTAAAAGATTGACGAGATATTTTTGAACATGTTTGAACATGTCACGGCTGACCTTTTACATATGGCTTACGATATTCTTATCGTGATCGTATCTTTTCTTCCTAAAAGACAGAGATGTCAAAGGATAACATTTTAAAGTGTGAGCGCGATTTATTTATAAAATGTAAATAAATAAAAATTTTAATCTCATATATTCCGTTTTCAAAGTCTCATTGCTACTGTAGACAGTGCGGTCGTGTGAGAAGGCAATCGGCCAGGACGCAGTTTAATAAACGGAATACATTGAAAACACAGTATGTAACTAGTATAATAATAAATAACTGTAATGTTGTACCATCGCATGGTACTTCTTTAATTTATGACGTTGGTCTTAACTCATATACCAGTTGTCATTATATTCAGCTCTCGCGGGGCGGATACCATCTTTGCACACTATGAATACGTGTAATTTTGTACCATCGCTTGGTACTTCTGCAAGTTATGACAATGAAGTTTGGTCCTAATTCATATACCAATTGTCATCATATCCAGCTCTCGTGGGGCGGTTATCATCACTGCATCCTATGAATATGTATAATGTTGTACCATCGTTTGGTACTTCTGCAAATATGAAAATGACGTTTGGTACTAATTCATATACCAATTGTCATCATATCAAGCTCTCGCGGGGCGGCTATGATCACTGCATCCTATGAAGATGTGTAATGTAGTACCATCGCTTGATATTTCTGCAAGTTATTACAATGAAGTTTGGTCCTAATTCATAAACCAATTGTCATTATATCAAGCTCTCGCGGGGCGGCTATGATCACTGCATCCTATGAAGATGTTTAATGTTGTACCATCGCATGGTACTTCTTTAATTTATGACGTTGGTCCTAACTCATATACCAGTTGTCATTATATTCAGCTCTCGCGGGGCGGATACTATCATGCACACTATGAATACGTGTAATTTTATACCATCGCTTGGTACTTCTGCAAGTTATGAAAATTACGTTTGGTACTAATTCATATACCAATTGTCATTATATCAAGCTCCCGCGGGGCGATTATCATCACTGCATCTTATGATGTGTAATGTTGTACCATCGCATGGTACTTCTTTAATTTATGACGTTGGTCCTAACTCATATACCAGTTGTCATTATATTCAGCTCTCGCGCGGCGGATACTATCATGCACACTATGAATACGTGTAATTTTGTACCATCGCTTGGTACTTCTGCAAGTTATGAAAATGACGTTTGGTACTAATTCATATACCAATTGTCATTATATCAAGCTCTCGCGGGGCGGTTATCATCACTGCATCCTATGAAGATGTGTAATGTTGTACCATCGCTTGGTACTTCTGCAAATATGAAAATGACGTTTGGTACTAATTCATATACCAGTTGTCATCATATCCAGCTCTCACTGGGCGGTTATCGTCGTTGTATCCTATGAAGATGTGTAATGTTGTACCTTCACTCGGTACTTCTGCAAAAATGAAAATGACGTTTGCCCCTGATTTGTATACCAGGTGTCATCATATCCGACACGTATTGGGCGGTTATCGTCACTGTAGCCTATGATTATGTATAATGTTGTAAAATCGCGTGGCATTTTTGCAAGTATAACAATGACAAAGTTGCTGAAAAGAGCAGCCCTGGTCTTAAAAAGTAATCTTGTTTACAAAATATCCGGGGATGGATGGGAATTAAGAGCACTCCCAAAGTCTTCCGTCTTGCCAAGAATAAAAAGACACATGCGGAGTTGACTGCTAACTTTCACTAGTTTGAAAGACACGCAAAGAAGAAGATGACAATGATTTTTTTTTTCCAAATGCATATACCAGTTGTCATCATATCAAGCCCTCGTGGGGTGGTTATTTTTATTGATACGCCATGAACATCATGGTGTACCATCGCTTGGTAATTATGCAAATATGAAAATGATGTTTTCCAAATTCATATACCAGTTGTCAGCATATCCAGCTCTCGCGGGGCGAATGTCATCATTGCCACCACATTAATATTTATAATGCACCATCGCTTGGCACGTCTGCAAGTATGACAATGATGATGGTTTAGATTCTTATGCCAGTTGTCATCATTATCAGCCCTCGCAGGGCAGTTATCATCTTTGCCACCCCGTGATATCTGTGTTGTACCGTTGCGTGGTAATTCGGCAAGCGTAACAATGAAGTTGGTCCAAATTTATATGCCTGTTATAACCATGACCAATCCTCGTGGGACGGCTATAATCATTGCCATCTTGCGAAAATCTGTAATAAGGGGACAAAAGTGTCAATTATCGCCCACTAGGGTCAGTAGTAACAAAGGCAATACCTCCAAATCTTTTCGAGTGGGAAGTCTAGCACAGTATGTCAGCCCCTGAAGAAAAATAGGAGCTCCATATTATTTGTTACTATCAGAGTATTGAATACCGCTATCTAAAAAGCCTCAGCATAATATTTGACCGTCATCGCACTTCGGAGTCACACAACATGATTTACACGTGACAAGGAGATTTGACTTAGTCGCCACATCGCGAGCTTTATTTCTCCTCTATCTTCGTTTCAAAGGATGATAGCGCATATCGTCCCATTTTCAATATAAAACTACTAAGTTAATAAACGGGAGATTGCATATGCGAGGTAAATCTATCACAGATAGTCGCTTCCTACGGCTGGTATGAAAATCAAATGCTAGAAATGTTGTCTTTCTTTTCGACCGAAATTATGTGTGTTTGGTGAATTTATAGCGCAAAATATTTGAATAACAACTCTAAAGTTGGTCGTCGATTTGACCTTGACTATCTCTTGTGTAACAAAACTAGAACTTTGTGGCCAAGTAGAACAGCTACCACCTAAGTAATATGTGGCTCTTGTTGCTAAAGACACACGCGATACTGAGAGTTCTGAAGGATTTATTTAGTGGACGTATTCAATGTTGCCAGGTTAAGGTCCTTCACGGGAAACCTAATCACCGATCTACTCTCGGGTTTCTAAGTACGTTATCAGAACATGTATTCATGTTGAAATACTCGCTTCCCGATCCAGGAGACTGATATCAAATTAATGTCTTAAGAATTTTCAATAAAACAACAGCTACTCGGCAATCGCAGAGTTGGTTTCCATTTTGAAAGACCAGAAATGTCAAAGTATGTCAAAAATGTCAAAAGTATGGTATAAATTGAATATGATACCGCATCGAAAGCGGAACGAAATCTCAGCTGATAACATAGCTAACTTTGATCGATAATGTGATCGATTTATATGCATTGAAGACCGCTTGCGTGGTGACAAACGCAACTTAGATTACAACAATCACAAGGCAATGTATTAACGACGCTTTCAGCGTGCCGTGGAAACGTCCGCTATTGTAACTACATGTATGTCACATGTCTATATTCGACAGTAGTTCCATCGAAGAGAAATCGATTGTGTTTTAATAAGTTTCTAGCTAATCTACATTTAAAGCATAACCTATCCTATTAAACAATTTTACCTAACAAATCAGCAAAATACACTTCATATAAGAAGTGACAAGTAAATAATATGTACATGGTTTGGTCTAATATTTTCTAAAATTCATATCTTTAAGGAACTTAAGGTACATAAACCACCAAATTGGGATATTAGAGGTGTTACAAGTTGTAGAGAAAAAATATACTGTCTCCACATTATAATAATGTAAATAAAAATAACGTATTTCAGGGGTTGGGTACACAATCACATTACTATTTTATGTTTAGGTCGCAGGATAAAGTACCTAACCCTCAGTGGTTGATAACAAACATTGTGTGGTGTTGACTGATCGATGAACTTACTCCTTTTTCCACATAATTTATTTAAGTCACATTGGCACCTTTTCACCAGGCGATAACAAACACGTCTCATATTTAAGCTTCTAATAACGGTCAAGCATTTAATAGAGGCGTTTTACCTGAAATAAAACGCTTATTAAATACTTACCTTATTAGAAGCTTACTTTTTATACCTGCCTGGTGCTTAATGAGACACAATGACATACAAAGAGTCGCTGTCTAGCGCCTCCCGCCATGTCCGGTGAAAAGGGGGGAAAAAGGAAGGAGACAGAGATATTTGGGTAGAAAGAGAGGTAAAATACGACGGAAAACCAGGTGTGCCTATCTCATATTTAAGCTTCTAATAAGGTAAGTATTTAATAAGCGTTTTATTTCAGGTAAAACGCCTCTATTGTCTGTCTACCATAACACAAGTATTAAGTTACTTACTTTGGGGACGGACGACCTTGTGTGTAAGTGTAAATATGTATAAAAAAAACAAAATTATCTACTGAGTTGGGTTAAATGAGTCTTAACTCAATTTATTACAACAAGCAGCTAGCGGTAAGAAATTAGGGTTGTCTATTCTACTCAGCCGGATACCACACGGTGGATAAACATATCTTCTTCGCCTTTTACGACACCTCGGTAAGAAATGAGGGTGGTCTATTCTACTCGTTCGAATTCCATTCATTCTATTCTTATCCATAAAAAAATTATCTCTAGATTTTTCTTTTCCAAACGCTACTATTATTTTTTATTCCTAACGCTAATATAATTTTTGCCGAACGCAATCATCGTTTATATCCCGATAATCCGTTAAATAATGAAAGGAGGTCTGAAATATGAAGGTCATTAATAACGGTTTGGTCTATTTTACTCAACCGGATACCACAGGACATATTCATTCTATTCTTATCTATAAAAAAAGTATTTCTTGAAATTTTTTTTCCAAACGCTACCTACCATTATCTTCTATTTCTAGCGCTAATGTAATTTTCGACGAACGCATTCATTGTTTCTATTCCGATAATCCGTTAATCGTTGGAAGGAGGTCTGAAATATGTCATTAATAAATTTTTGGTCTATTCCACTCAGCCGGATACCAAACGGCATATTTATTTAAGTTAATGACTTTTTTAATATGCCTAAGTGTCCAAACAAGATGCACACATAACCAGTTCTACAAATTAACAGTTACATGCCGTTAGTTAAATTAATTCTGCTTAGGTATTTTATCCAGTTTCAATATTAATGTCATCGGACATTCCTTCGAAATGTTTAATCATTAATGTTTCCAAAATCATTCTTTGGCTTGACCGACTTGGCAGTGACCCGGCCTTCAGCTCTATGGGTCGCGAGTTCGAAAACTACCGAGTGCCAATTTTTAAAAAACAATTTGTTGCTTCTTGTAATATGGGTGCATATATTATATAAAACTTATTCAAATTATATATATGTCATCATCATCATCCTCCTGCTCTTATCCCACTGTAAGTGGGGTCGGCACAACATGTTATAACCATGTTGTAACGTGATTTGGCTACGTCCGGCCACCTGCCTGTCGCCTTTTGCGACACTTCAGTAAGAAATGAGGGTGGTTTATTCTACTCAACCGAATGCGACTCGGCGAGTCGACTTACCTTAGTCGCCTTTTACGACACTTCGGTAAGAAATGCGAAAATACATATATTAATTTATTTAGGTATTTGAATCATTATACTGGCTATTATCATTTTGATGTATACAAGTAAAAGTAATAACACACTATTATTAGTAACACACAGTATTATTACACATAGATCACTTAAAGTAATAATAACACAGTATTATTACACATAGATCACTTAAAGTAATAATAACACAGTATTATTACACATAGATCACTTAAAGTAACTTACTTTTTAAATTACTTACGAGTTACGCAAGCATTTACACAAATAAGTAATTAAAATAGTAGATTACGTAACATTTTAATAAATAAATAATATTTAAAATGAAATTGCAGCAAAAAACATCTCAGATGTACGTTTTCAATAAATAAATTAAAACGAAACAATTAAACCTTCTATCTGCGAAATATTATGCCGTATTTTTAAAAGGTACTTAGATTTGTATTATATGTAACATTGAGTCACAGTGTTTATTAAGTATAAGGAGGGCTACAATAGCGTTCTAACAATTGAATGAACCAAACAAAAGGACTGAGCAAGTGAGCACTCGTACATTATAAGTAATCAGAACTAACCTATATATACAAACTGTTTATAATA
This sequence comes from Morpho achilles, assembly GCA_947086495.1. Taxonomy (NCBI): domain Eukaryota; kingdom Metazoa; phylum Arthropoda; class Insecta; order Lepidoptera; family Nymphalidae; genus Morpho; species Morpho achilles. The sequence continues at coordinate 14,029,911 of CAMTZB010000013.1, forward strand.
CGCTTGGGTCAATACTTAGTTATGCGTATAAGAGCTTTTAAGGCTTTACATCACCTATCTCTTTCACACTCATTGTAAAACAAACTTCATCTCACTCTAAATAACTCGGGCGACAGCTAGCGGTCAATTTTAGGATCATATGACAGTTGCCCGCACGCATGTCTTTGTATTGTATTATCGAGTTGTTAATACTTGTTTTCGGTGATATTGTATTAAAACGAATATTTCGTAACAAAATAATGGCTTATTATCTATATACCGTGTACGGAATAGTGGTGTGTGTTAAATAAATATGTGTTTGTGTCAGTAAATGAATGTTCGCGGTGTTGACATTTCTGGTTTGTTGACTTGGAGCCCGAAGAACAGAATCAAGATAAAGCTGAAACGTACGTAATTTTGTTGTATTAACATGAGAAAATATTGTTTTAATTATATTTGTATAATACTTTGATAAATATAATGAAAACAATGAGGAAGAGCATCGCTTAAAAGAAAATTAAGGAATACAATACATATGAATTTATTACAGTCGAACATTTTTAAACGTTAATGAGACGGAATATTAAAAAATTAATATTTTTCCCTATTATTATCAAATTAATTTGCTTCTCACAAAAACTTGAGAATATAAAATTGAATAATGCCTTCAAGGTGTGAATTTAAATAGGTTTCAATTAGGTATATTGAATATATCCGTATTCAGTTACTTATTAAATTATTATTATTGCTATAGTATTATTATTTGATTTATTTATTACAGCTTTTTTTAATGTTATATGTGTATGGGACTAAGTAAAAATTGTTAGTAAATATATGAAAGATAAATTGTCTATTATCGCCTTTTATCGTGTTTGTTTAATATTAAATTTAATTCTTTAATACGAGTACTGTATTTTTTATAAAAAATATTATTTTCGAAATTATATACATTATTATATATTTTAGATAATGTTTTATTAGTTTTAAATATGTACCCTGATTTTTTTTTCGAATTTTAAACGATCAAATCACGTACACTTTTTTGAACAAAAAGTCATTAATAATAGTATTAATAAAATTGAATTAAATATTTTTGGAAGATAGTCCAGGCGTTTTAATCAATTATGTAATCGGCAATTTTATAACAACCCTTGCCGTACAATGATTTTTTAATGTTTGATTTCAATTTACCGTCTGGCATTTATTCCTGAACTTTTGCGTGAATCTTATTTTAAAAACGTACATAATTTCCTAAGAATGACGATCTAGTCTTTTTGAGTCTTATCTTTCCGTCTCAATTTTGTTTTTATTACACATGTTTTTCTAATAGCGTTCAAAATTAGTCTTAAAACTATCCTTTTTTTCCATATCTATACCTATCATAAAACCAAGTCCAATGTCAAGACAGAAGTCTCTAAAAAACGTCGGTCTGTATGTCATCGATTTTCGCAAAGTCTGCTGAACAGATTTATGTACAGTTTTTACTGAAAAAATTTAAATTCTTCCGGAAGTTTTAAGTCACTAGGACACTAGGACATTAGCGTTTTATGTAAATTGTATTAAAGAGATCACGCGGTTGTAAAAAAAACTCTGGGAAAAAGCTGAGGGGGGCTTTACTTGCTTGTGCCGCGTAAACCAGCAGAAATACACTAAAGCTAAGTACTAGACAATTGTAGATCTACAAAAATACTTCATTAAAGTGCGTGATAGCATGTCTCTGTCTCTAATGGTTCTCACAATAACTACTTTTACGTTCAAAATTTCAATTCAGGCAAAATTTTGTGGCACACTGATATGAACGCGGGTGAAGCCGCTGTCACAGCTAGTCATAAATAAATGAATTCTAATAAATAAATAAGCTTCAATTTCGCCTGACACAAATCAAAGTATTCAATATTGGAGTAGACTATTGGAGGCAATTTATTTAATTGGTCGTCGCAGTTCTATTGATTGAGCTTTTTACGATGTCTCCAATCGACTTTTAAATGTAACTTCAATTAAGCTTTTATATAAAGGATATATATCTTTTGATTGTTCTAAAGGTTTACCTCTAATTTTTGATTTAGTATATGGACCACTATGCCCCTTTATTATGCCTTTAAGTTTTTTACACTGTCACGATTAATCTTCAACAGCAATATTGATAAAATTTAGTACTATTATATCTTTAATATTTAAATGATTTAATCTTGTATTTTTATATTTATGTAATATTTTTGGAATCTCGGAAACGGCTTCAATGATTTTCCTAAAACTCAGCATGTAGGGGGGTTTTTGGTAGAAAAATCGATCTAGCTAGGTTTTATTTAAAAAAAAAGATTATCCCTGTTTTTGGGCATTAAAAAATACTAAAATTTATATTCAATATAAAACACGATTTTTTGCCATAAACTGTCAAGTCAGCTTATTCGGGAAACGGGCAGTCTCAAGAAATGTAAAAACCTAGAATAGATCCCAACTACCTAATTATTTTTTCTTTTGACATGACAACGTCTTAAATTAGGTTGCGGCTTGAAGTCACTCATGAAAAAGTGTAACGCCCGCTCACGTCTGTTACGATGAGTCACCGAACGAAAGAGAGGCCTTCCGGACTGGCGAATGCCTTGCGTCACTCTCCCACTCAAACATAAATCAAGTATTTTCAGTTTAGTGGATCAGTTTTATGTATGAACCAATTTCGGGTAAAAGCCTACTAACTAAACGTTATAAGCCTGAATTTTAATGCAAATTTTGAAAATGAATCGTCTAATTTGAGATTTCGTAGTTAACAGTTCAAAGTAACTTCGCTTGGTTCACAATCAGCTTTTGGCCGCAAAAATCTAGGTCACTGTAAGATATGATTTCCACAATTTCAGTGCACGTGCCGTCAACTGGTCTTGTGAAAGCTTAAATAAATGGAGGTGCGCTTCGATTTCCCCAAAGACCAGTGTATAATTTTTCCCTCGTAAATTTATTAAGGTTAGGGTTATTCACAAGGTACCGTGTGGTATCTGGAGTAGAATAGACCACCCTCATTTATTGCCTAGGTTTCGTAAAATGCTATAAAGGTAGTTGCCGTGTGTTATCCAGCTAAGTAGGATAGAAAACCCTCAAATCTTACCCAGATGTCGTAAAAGGCGACTAAGATAAGTGCTTTGTGGTATTTGGCTGTCTAGAATAGACCATCCTCATTTCTTACCAAGATGTCGTTAAAGGCAAGTAAGGTAAATAGACCTGCCGTGTGGTATCCGGCTGAGTAAAAAAGACTACCCTCTATCTTACTGAGTTATCGTGTGTGGTATCCGGCTGAATAGCTGAGTAGAATAGACCACCCTCTTTCTTACCGAGTTATTGTAAAAGACGATCAAGTTAATGCGACATATGCAATAGTCAGACAGGCGGCCGGTCGAAAATACCTAGCCGAATATAACACCATGTTTATAACATGTTGTGCCGACACCACTTAGAGTGGGATAAGGGCAGAAGAATAATGATGACATAAAAGACAGGTCACTGCTGCTCCAGGAATATAATGTGAGCGCTTAATCTAAACATCATTTGTATGTACATTCAAATTCTAAAAAGGCGTCAATATACCACTTCTGCGGTCGTTGACGTGAAAATTTATAATATTACATAAGTCTATGATTGAATTGCAAATCGCATTCACACCTATCCATATGCATTCGGCTGTGATGCGAAACGAAAGTGATTTCATATGATAAGTCTCATTTGCTCTAAGACTAATCGGTGAAATTATAAGTGATTTGATATGAGTGTTTTCGTTTGTTTTTTCAAAATCTTTAATATTTAAATGAGTTAATCTTGTATGAATATATATATTTTCGGAATCCCAGAAACGGTTCCAACGATTTTCCTGAAATTCAGCATGTAGGGATTATTGGGGGGAGAAAAACGATCGAGCTAGCCATGTAAAAAAACGTTTTATCCCTGTTTTGCCATTAAAAATACTAAAATTTAAATTGATATTAAACAATATTTTTACCATAAACTTGATAGTTTATACGATACGGACAGTCTCGAGAAATGTAAATACCTAGGATCGATCCACAACTACCAAATATATTTTTTTCTTTTTTTAGTTTTCTTTTATTTTCTAATTTATATTTTCTAAATAAATTGCCGAGCATGGCTCGGTCAATCAGGTACTATATATTAAAGCCATTAATAATCTAATCCACGCTAATACTTTAAAACGCAATACTTATTGAGTTGGAAACCGTAACATTTGTGTTTGACAATTCCTCTTTTCACACTGAAAAGAAACATTGTTATAAAATTTTCATATCTTTCAATTTAAGCTACTTTAGACATTTGAGCTGCTTGATGTAGTTCTCGCTCCGATAACGTCGTATAAAGAGCTCATGAATAAGGGCTTCGGATGGGTTCGAAACTCATCGGGCTAACCCGATAGAAGAAGATGCGGGTACAGCTGGTTTCTATACATAAACTAATAATCTTCATATGTATAGATGATTTCTGAAATATACGTGGGGCAATTCTCTAGTTAGGCAGTAGTTTTTTACTCGAAAGTTTTAGTAATTTGATAAAAATTTTGAATTATGTTTTACGTCCCCCCTACGGCCCTTACCTACTCTTTCGACCCCTCTTTCTGCTTATCGGTGCATCGAGAGCACCAGATGCATCGACTGCTTCCGGAACCTACTCTAACAGGAAGTGCGATTCTCCTTTAACATCCGGAACATCCGGAGATCCCCGCTAGGGTAGCATGCGACAAGGGCTCTACTTCCCGGATTTCTAAACATTTTTATCGTTTCTTAAGTGTATAGTAACATGCCCTGTATTTTAAGCTAACGCAGACGTATTAATACGTAGGCACACTTAAAAAATGTGTAATCAAGATGAAATGCCATATAATGTTAAATTCGCGCATTCATGTTTGAACTTGAGTCAATAATAATATATGAATTTGATATTTTGCCAGCGTTGAAATCCGCGTCTACCTGCAGTGGCGCGTCGCGCATTTTAAACAAATAGGTAATTCGAGGCCACACACCGAAGTATGATAAATCAGAAATCGTATATCAGTAAGTAAGTAAGTAAGTAGCGGCCTATTACTCTCCTGCTGCTGGGAATAGGCCTCCTCTCTCCATTTTTGGAGAGAAGAATTGGAACTAAGACCTACAAAACTGCTCCAATGCGGATTGGTAGGTACTACTCGTACATATCTCCAGAATTCTCTATAGATATGCAGATTTCCTGATATTTTCGAACTATATTTTCCTTCACCGAAAAGCGTGTGATAAAATGTAATTATCAATTAGACACATAAGTTTTAATAGAAAAAGTCATTGGTGTCTGCCCAGTTTTGAACCCGTGATATTCTGGAAGGAGTCGCACAGTTTTACCACTGGGCTATCACAGCTCAACTAACTAAGCTATATGCTACTTCACGAACACCTCTATCTTCCAGAAAATCCCAACAATATCAGTTGAGCCGTTACAGAGAATGTGCTATTAACATAAACCTTTCTCAAGCATCGCATTATGTTTTAATAAAAACCGTACCGTATAATATTATACGGCTATCAACACATATGTGTAGATAACGTTTTGCATCGTACTAGTAATTTCCATAGGGCAATTAAAATAATATTTGATTCAGTAATATGTACAATCTTTGTGCCTCTCTGTAATTTCGTGACAAAAATTTCAATTCGAGGCCACAAATTGTTGGAGGAAATTAAAAAGCCCGCTTATAATCTCCTTGTTCTTGCGTATGAGATAATTGTAAACTTTTTTAAAATGAAAAAATATACGAAATTATGGAGTTTGATCTTTCTTTGAATAAAATATATAGTAAAAAAATGTATCGGGTTATTGTATAAATCGTGAAACTAGCAGTTTTTGTCATATGCTTTTAAATTTTAAACCCATTTTTCGTTTCTTTCTGTTTTATAAGAGTCAAGAAGTTGTTTATTCAGGTAGATGTACAAACGTGTATAATTAGATACGAAGCGCGAAGTTATACAATTAAATAGGAGAGAATCATATTTTACAATAAATTTTAAATAGGATAGGAAACCAATAAAATAATTAACTAGTGATGGATGAATATTAAGTTAAATAAATATTTTAAAAGTTTCCATTACAGTATCTGTGTATACATTTATACAATATATTTATCGTATATATATAATGCACTATTAAAACAGTATTTTATTTGTAACTTCGGTGGGTGGCATCACGGCGTTTCGTTTATTCGATTGTGGTTAATATCATATTCGTGGAAAGAAACAGTTAACAAAGTCGCTTTATTGACTAATGGGTGGTATCCGGATTTGAGTTCTTGTTAGGTTGATTAAAAAAACATTTATATAAATTTTGGCTCGGTTGAGAGAAGTTGTGTGCTATTTAACAATCGATAAAATCGACCAATAAAGATTCAATTTCTATCACGATAATCTAGTACTCTCGTAAAATCTTGTCAACCATATTAAGAGGTCACATAAAATCTAGCAAATCCATTGTTGAAATTGCATTTAACAATCTTCATTTCACAGATTATGTGAAATGTTAGCAGTATAGTGTGTTAGCAGTTAAAAGATTTATTTATATTTAGATAGACTTTAGTATATTAATTGAAGCTGTGGTAGCCCAGCGGTAGCACCGTAAGACTCTTTCGAGTTGGTCACGGGTTCAAACCCGGGCAGACACCAATGAGTCTGTTAAAACTTATGTGTTTAATTGATAATTGCAATTTATCACACGCTTTTCGGCGAAGGAAACCATCGTGAGGAAACCTGAATATCTCTAGAGAATTCTGGAGATATGTGTAAAACCTTCCAATCCGCATTGGTAGGTCTTAGCTTCAATCCTTCTCGCTAAAAAAACGAAGAGAACAGGTCTAGTATGTAGTAAGTAGCGGCCTGTTACTCTCCCACTGCTGGGCGTAGGCCTCCTCTCCGTTGCTGGAGAGAAAGGTTGGAGCTAAGACCTACTATATTACTCTAATACGGATTGGTAGGTTACACATATCCCTAGATTATATACAGGTTTCCTCACGATGTTTTCCTTTATCGTAAAGCGTGTGATAAATTGCAATTATCAATTAGATACATAGGCTTAAACAGAAAACTCATTGGTGTCTGCCCAGTTTTGAACCCGTGACCTTCTCGAACGAGTCGCACGGTGTTACCGCTGGGCTACTACAGCTTCACATACATATACGGCAAGTTAAAAAAACTTTAAAAAAACCGTATGCTATATAATATCTTTGAAAGAACACTTTTTTTTAAATAAGCTTTCTTATCATGTCTTTTTTAATTGCGATGTTTTATCTACTGGCGGTATTATTAAAAAAAATATATCTTTTCTTTAGGTTAAAGATTCGCTAGAAATTCCGTCATCAATTCAAAAGATTTGCTCCTTCGGCGAAACGTTTATTGTCTAGCGACCGTACAGAATAACGAGAAAAGCAAATCTTACAAGGGATATGTTTTAAGAACTGTAATTAGGGACAGGATTTTGTATTTCAATTTAATTCGTACGTGCCTTTTACTGTATACAATTATTGTTTATTTATGTTAGGAGATTACGTGCTACTTTTTTAACATAAAGCTTTGATAGCCCAGCGGTGAGAACGTGCGACTCTTTCGAGGGGTCACTAGTTCAAACCCTGGGCAGGCCACCAATGACATCTATATATATAAAAGAAAGTTGGTCTTAGTTACACTATTTATAACTCTAGAACGGATAAACCAATTCGGCTTGAAATTTGGAGGTTGCTTAGAACCAGGAGACGGACATAGGATTCCCGTTCGACCGCATTTATTTTATCCCGTCAAGTCCCTATAAAACGTGGTATGGCAAAACGACTATGACATTGAATAACAAAACGCAAATGTCAGAGGAATACAATACAAAGATGACAGCTAAATGTAATTTTGTCTTTGGTGAAGTATGGTAAAAATTTGACATTTATCAAAATAATAGCTAAACGTAACTACATAGTATAAAACAAAGTCGCTTTCTCTATCTGTCCCTATGTCCCTATATCCCTTTGTATGCTTAAATCTTTAAAACTACGCAATAAATTTGGATGCCGATTGTTAATAGATAGAGTGATTCAAGTGGAAGGTTTATATGTATAATTACAATCATACCGATTAGAGAAATACTGTAATTTTTGAGGTTTCCAATGTGATTTTCACTGAGTGACATAGGCTATATATTTTATACCCGTGCGAAGCCGGAGCAGGCCACTAGTTCTATTATAAACTAATGTTTAATTGATGATTGCAATTTATCACTGTCGACTAGTCCTTTGGTAGAGGTGGCAGTGACCTTGCTTTCAGCTCTGTGGTCGTAGGTTCAATCGATCAAAATTTTCTAAATACAATTTTTTAGTTCTTTGAGTTTATGCCGTGTGGTGTTCGGCTGAGTAGTATAGACCACCCTCATTTTTATTGAGGTGTTTTAAAATACGACTAAGGTAAGTTGACGTCAGACAGGTTGCCGGTCCTAAAATACGTAACTAAATCATGACAACATGTTTATAACTTAGAGTGGCATAAGAGGAAGAGGATTTAATGATGGTTATTTGAGTTTGGGTGTATTCATGTATTTAAGCAGTGTTATATAACGTCCAGAAGGAGTATAAATGAAACCCTAAACTATAATTCAACTTGTATTACCGCACTTGTAATTAATACCATATCCCTAAGCAAATGTCACATCACACAAGATGGCATGTTATTCCGTTGCCACAAAACCTCCATTTGTTATTGCGCATTACGCCGAGCACGCCATCGGCTGTGTTCGTAGGACCGCGACGAGTCCGTTATCCATCACCTGCACTCCTAATACACACGATAGCAGCGACCTCTTGAAATATCCGTTTACAGTAGGTATATACTTAAAATTATATACGTACACACGATCGTCGTATTATCATACGAAACATAGAATCCTAAGTAACTGAAATATGACCTGAATGCAAACGATAAAAGCCAATAGAAACCAGTCCATTTAAAACTCTGAAAACTGTGACTGAAATTCACTCGCGGTTGAATTCTGCATAAATTATAACGTCACAAAACAAAATAAATTTAACTTTTCACGAGCTATTCACTCTGCTTTTGATTCCCTGAAGAAAACTGGGTGATCTTAACTTAGGCGATGCTAGACAATGATTAGCGAGTACGTCGATTATGCCCTCTACACAATCATGTTCGCGTTTTATTAATCGTTGCAGAAGCAGTCGCTACCAGACGCTTGTATCAAATAAACATTTAATTGATGTATGTATTTAACATGGGATTGTTATTAAAATCCATGTCCAATTTTGCTAAATAATATTATTTCTATTTGTACAATCATGTTACCGAACAAAAGATAATTAAAATATTGTACATTTAGGTCTTGTTAAATAAATAATACCCATAATATTAATGTTCATGTTTCATTAAGCCGTCCGTGTCCGTTATCCGTTGGTTACCATTATATTGTATTTTTCACAGAATTTATTTAATTAAATTCAAATAATTTATAGAATTAGGCGTTACTTTACGGGGATCCATAACACAAAAGTAATAATAAAATTATTTTACTACAATCCGCGATGAAGTAAAATAGAAAATATATATAACGATAAATGTAGAGTGGACAATCCGTTTTCATACCTGATACATGCAGGATTCGTAAAAACACATGCACAAACCTCCACCACCGCTAGGGGCTTAAAGTGCTGAATAAGCCTGTCAAAAACCTGAGAAACGCAAAATTCAGAAATATGTATCAGATATGTTCGAAATAAACTAACTGACAGTTTATTGGTAACTTGTGAAAAAGGCCTTAATTATTAAAACTTACTAGAAACAGTATACTTGTAGAAAGAATATTTTGAATTTGAATTTGAATATTATGCATTTCGTATCACGAAACATCGCCATCCAACTGGATCAATCTATTGCTTTCGTGTCAGTTTCAAGTTACACTGCTGACTTTGTAATATTTATGGCTCTGAGTGTTTAAATTTATTGCATTCCAACTTTAATTCACACGACTTTCAGGAGCACTGGCTGTTTGCTGTGAAAAGGTTATAAATTGACTTTGTTATGGGAAACGCTACGCTACAGTTTGTGAGAAATAAGTACACATTTTATTTGAGTGAAATTTCGAACTTGTATGTGTTGACTCGATGTTACAAAATTGCAACAAACTGTTGTAATATCGATAGCCTAGCTTCGTGCGACCTAGTTAAGGGCTGTGATAGCCACGGTATACGATAGAGCGGGTCACGGGTTCAAATCCTGGGCAGGCATCAATGATTTTTTTGTTATAACTTATGTGTCTTATTGATAATTGCGAATTATCACGCACTTTACGATGAAAGAAAACATCTTGAAGAATTCTGAGGATATTTTTAACCTACTAATACGCATTGGAGCAGCGTGTTAGGTCTTGGCTCCCCTTCTATTCAAAAACGTAGACAGGAGGCATGTGCCCTGCAATAACAATAAAAGACATGCTTGCAATGTTTAAGCAAAATTGAATAAAGACGGAAATTTGATAGGTTTACTCGGAAAGATTTAGAAAAATATAAAAGCGGTTAGCTTCAGATTATCATTAATATCTGACAAGTATTGTTGACTTTAGAGTGTGTTTATAATATTTATAATATTCGTTTATTATTAATTGGTAATAAAAGTGTTGCTCTTAATAAATATTTGTTCCATGTTGTGTCATGTCTAAGAATAATAAACTAAAACACTAAAACCAAATGCCGAAGATCTTCTATCTTTAAACTATAAGACTTTCGCCACTTGAAGAAATAAGAACAGAAATTATACACTTATATCTTAGTCGCGAATCATTGTCAATATTAGTGAGAACTGCTGAGTTTCTGAGTTTATTGCAAACAGAGAGACGACGCGGAGGACTTTGTTTTATATGTATAGATAAATTTGCCATAACTTCGCCATGTACAGGTGATGAATCTCAAGAATCATTCGATATTTGAAACATCACCTTTCTCTCATCATTCTTCTACCCCTATCTCACATCATTCTCCTACTCCTATCTCACTCAACAGCGGGTTCGGCAGTTATGTAGTTTTCTTCCATTTCCTCCAATCATTCGTCAACTCTGACGCTACTTCATTTTTACGGATGTCATGATGATTTTCATACTTACTCATCATATGTCCGTAAAGTAAGTAAATAAGTAGCGGCCTGTTACTATCCCTCTGCTGAGAATAGGCCACTTCTCTCCGTTTTTGGAGAGGAGGTTTGGAGCTTAGACCTACCACGCTGCTCCAATTCGGATTGGTAGATTACACATATCTCCAGAATGCTCTAGAGATATGCAGGTTTCCTTCACGATGTTTTCCTTCACCGAAAAGCGTCTGATAAATTGCAATTATCAATTAGACACATAAGTTTTAACAGAAAAACTCATTGGTGTTTGAACCCATGACCTCCTCGAAAGAGTCGCACGGTGTTACCGCTGGGCTACCACAGCTTATGTATATGTCCATACCATCTTGATATTGTACTGCTCGTCTTTTCAATGTTCCTTTTTATTCAATGTTTTAAATGCACACATGTATGAAATAAAAACTAGAGCGTTTATTTATATAATATTATAATACGCGCGTGCTGCGTATATATTATAAATTGGCTGCGCGCTGTTGCAAATTGTCCGTTATTCGACCCAAAAATCGCTTCATCCGGAGAAAGCGAATTTCGCTACACATACGGTGCCGTGACAGACATAACTCGATTTTGATCGGGTGTCACTACGTGATTGAAGTTTGTAGTATGTGACTATCGTAAACAGACAGGCTTGATAAACAGAAACTTTCTCCCATACTCAAATCAGATCAACCTACTGGAAATATCATAAATATGGTCATCATCATCAGCTTCGTGCCCTTATCCCACTCTAAGTGGGGTCGGCACAACATGTTGTAAACATGTTGTCACATGATTTGGCTACGCAGTTTACGCCCGGCCGCCGGCCTGACATCAACTTACCATAGTCATTTTACAACACCTCGGTAAGAAAGAGGGTGGTCTATTCTACTTAACCGGATACCACACAGTGGGTCAACTTACCTTAGTCGCCTTTTACGACACCTCGGTAAGAAATGAGGGTGGCACTATTCTATTCCGCTGGATACCACACGGCGTAAATGTCATAAAATATATGGTTTAGACAATTAAATCTCATACACTCATACAGTGTATTTGCACACACAGATTTTCATTTGCACATACCAGTTTTCTGTAGTTGATCGGACAGCTTTCATACTTAAGGCAGAGTCATGAGGCATGAGAGACTCAAAATAGAGTCATGAGAGGCAGGAACATTGCCCCATGCGATGGTTATTCTACCCGTATATATTTATGTAAACTATAGTCGAATAATTTAATCACCACGTTTATTGAGGTCGTGAGTTCGAACCCCACCCAGGAACCAGCTAGTTTTCTATAATATAATATATAAGTAAAGTAGCAGCCTGTTATTATCCCACCGCAAGGAATATACCTCCGTAAGAGAGAAGGAATGGAGCTAAGACCTACCACGCTGATCCAATGCGTATTGGTAGGTTGCACATATCTCCAGAATTCTCTAGAGATATGCAGGTTTCCTCAAAATGTTTTCCTTCACCGAAAAGCGTGTGATAAATTGCAATAATCAATTAGACACATAAGTTTTAATAGAAAAACTCATTGGTGTCTGCCCGGGTTTGAACCCATGATCGTCTCTTCACACGGTCGCACCGCTAGGCCATCACAGCTTGTATAATATAATATGTGTATTATTGATATGTGTGTATATATATATATATATATATATATATATATATATATATATATATATATCACACCCTTTCCAGTGAGGTAAGCAGTATGAGGAGACCTGGATATCTCTGATGAATATATGTTCTATCATTCCGTATTGGAGCAGCGTGTTGATTCTCAGCTCAAACTCTGGTTTTCAAAGGGATAGGAGGCCTCTGCTAAACAGAGAGATAGTATTGGGCCATTACTTTGTAACGCTTATAAGACAAGATCGTGATTAAACTATGACAAGACACGATTCTGCTACCCTTTATCGATCAATCCGACATTGGTTACTCATAAACTCGTAAGAGTCAGTAGATAGCACTATAAGCCTATATTAGCAATTAGAGTAAACCATTCGGCTCCCAAAAACAAATTTACAAAAAACCGAGAACTTGCATGGGAAAACGGACATATGTGGGACCACATGCTTTCCCCTTCTCGATATGGTTCGATAATCAACGACAGATGAATATGTTTTGGACTTTAACATTTACCTAAAATCCTGCAATCTACTTAAAATTTGAATCGTAGTTATAAAAAAAATTACATTTTAGTGTAAAAACCGTAATGTAGTACCTATTTAGATTTCGAAACAATATCAAACCGTTACCGTAACCGTGATGTGCTGAAAAAGACAAAGATTTACGTTGTAAAAACTCTAGTCTTTCCAATCTTTCTATATGGTGCTGAGTCCTGGACCCTGAAAGCAGCTGATAGAAAAAGAATTGATGCGTTTGAAATGTCTTGCTGGCGGCGCATGCTGCGTATCCCCTGGACAGCCTTCAGAACTAACGTCTCCATTCTTAGTGAGCTGAAGGTGAAACAGAGACTCTCAAGCATATGTCTCCAAAGAATACTCCAATACTTTGGACATATTGCCAGAAAACCTAGCGATAACCTTGAGAAGCTCATGGTAACTGGGAAGGTAGACGGAAAGAGATCCAGGGGTCGGAGCCCTAAACGATGGATGGATCAGGTGTCTGAACATCTGGACATCAAACTGAGCGTGGCTATGCACAGTGCTACTGACCGGGAAAAATGGAGGCAGCTAATCCACAGTAGACGAGATTGGGATCATCACGATGCTCAGCAGTGAGCACGCGACTAAAGGAGGAGGATCAAACCGTTACAAGACTGCGGTCGTTTTTTATCATGGCTAGCTGGCTGGCTTTGGCGGTAAAATCCACATCTACCACTCTTATTGGCGTGATTGGTGACATGATGTGACGGATACGACTCGTTGGCTGACTGATAGCTCAATAGCGCCATCTCTTGACAGCTAGTTACACTAAATATTTTTTCGTTGGAAAAAGTTTAGATAAATGAATGTCGTAACCTAAAAAATGTTTGTGAGGAAAACTCACGTAATTCTACTTATTTCTCCCCTGAGTGTTTCGCTATAAGATATCTACACTGCCGAAAAACAGATAACTTTTGGGTCAATTTCGGCCCAGGTTGGGGTTGTGGCTTCTGCGTTGGAATATGTCTACCGCCACCCACCTTTTAGATGTTAGATTTATTGAAATAAGTAGATTTGGGTGTTGTTGATCATGAATAAAATAATGGTATGGTATAAAATTTGGCATAAATACTCGAAGAATAAAGTTACATCTCCCATGTATCTTCTTTCTCAACCGATGGACATCCACTGATGGACATATGTCTCCTTAAAGGATCTCCACACACCAAGATTTTGTGCCACTTGGAACCAGCAGCTCTTCGCGACCTTTTTAAAGTTTTCAGTCCACCTCGTTAGGGGTCTACCGACGCTGCGCTTTCCGGTGCGTTAGGACCCCAATGCCATTCGGTTCTATGTACTACGTGCCCCACACATGTACAAACATAGAATATGTGATTTTATTCTTCGGGTGATTTTATAACAGTACCAAAGTCTATATTTGAACAATCAGCGCCAATTGCTTGATCAACTCTCCGAAGTGGCAGAGTGTAGGCGTCTAATGACTGCGTACGCTAACTGGCACTTCCTTTAAATTGCTCGTCAAAGTAAAATCAATCAAAGATAATTTAACCTACTATCAATAGCGTGTAAGGAATGTTTATAACAAAATGTTAATTATAAATTATGTATCCTGCTGAGAATAGACCACCCTCATTTCTTACCGAGTTGTCTTAAAGAGCGACTAAGGTAAGTTGACCCGTGTGGTATCGAACTGAGTAGAATAGACCACCCTCATTTCTTACGAGGTGTCTTAAAAGGCGACTAAGGTAAATTGACCCGCCGGTATCTGGCTATGTAGAACAGAGAATAGGCCACACTCATTTCGTACTGAAGTGTCGTAAAAGGCGACTGAGATAAATTGATCCGTCATGTAGTATCCGGCTGAGAAGAATAGACCACTATCATTTCATACCGAAGTGTCCTAAAAGGTGACTAAGGTAAGTTGACGTCAGGTAGGCGGCCAGTCGTAAAATACTTGTCGAATCATGTTACAACATGTTTAAAACATGCTGTGCCGACCTCATTTAGAGTGGGATAAGGGCAGGAGAATGATGTTGATATCAATTGCGTTATAATATGATAAATACATGTCCAACACATGCCAAATATTTATAAAGTGACCTAGTCATAGAGTTAATATATTTACAGTAGGTAAGTCAGCCCAAAAGATGCCATATTATAATCTAGAGAAAGCAAATGATGGCGTGTCTGTCTGTGTCTCTTTTTTCTGTTTAATAAGACAAAGATGAAGTATATGAGTTTTTCTTTATCTTTTCTTCCCTCTCTATCTATACATCTTCTCATATTATCTTTCCTCTCATTTCTTATTGTGACGCATTCACTTATAAGCCTGCCTACGGCACCCCTACTCTAAGCATAATAACTCTCATCAACATCTTCCTGCCCTTATCCCACTCTAAGTGGGGTCGACACGACATGTTATAAACATGCTGTCACATGATTTAGCTGCGTTACGACTGGCCGCCAGCCTGATGTCAACTTACCTTAGTCGTATTTTACGTATTTTACGGTAAGACGGAGGGTGGTCTACTCTACTAAACCGGATACCACACGGCGGGTCAATTTACCTTAATCGCCTTTTATGACACCTCGGTAAGAAATGAGTGTGATACTATTCTATTCAGCCGGATACCACTCGGCGTCTACGCATAATAACTCTATGAACCTAATAAAAAATCTATTAATATTCAGCAAAATATCAAACGTTTTAAGTATCTGAGTATATTTCGGTATTTTGTAATAAGCTGTTAAGTGCCACAATACACACAACAAAATGGAAGTTGCTGCCAATTATCTGCTCTATAGATCTCTATCAATTGTGTTGTATTGGATAAGTTTTAACTAACGTTCGAAAACGGAAAGCCGAAAGCTATTAGCGCAGGTGTGCAGAATTTAGAATAAATAAATACTTAAAGGATCATAATCTTCCAAATTGCTTAATGGACATAAAATATGCTTTGTGGTAAACAACATGGTATTTGTGACCAAAAAGCAAAGGAAAAATTCTTAAAGAACAAGATCGCATTTAAATTACGTCTTGATATAAAAAGAATACCTCACACCCTGTGATTTCGTGCGTGTAATAAATAAATACTCTTAAATAATAAACTCCTTTTTCAAAAAGTCTCTTGTCCCAGAGCGATCTTGATCCAGAGCGATCTATCATGCGCTTAGCATGATAGATCGCTCTGGAATTTCCGCAAGGATATGCAGGTCGTACATTTAATGAACTTAGTTGCTTTGGATAAATACCCTCTTTATTCTTGTCTCTCTCTCTCTCTCTCTCTGTCTCTCTCATCAACCAATAGTCGTCCACTGTTGGACTTAGGTCTCTTCCATGGACTTCCACGCTACACGATCTTGTACCGCCTGGATCCAGTGGCTCCCCGCGACTTTTTGAGGTCGTCTGTCCATCTGGGTAGTCTTATTATTAGTATTGGGTATTCTTATTATATAGTAGTCGGTATTCTTAGTATTATCGGGGTGGTATTCTTGTATAATTAAAATAAATCTAAGTAACCATACATTTTGGGTTCTTCAGATTCAGAAGAAGCGAAATTTCAATCTGGTTAAAGGCATACGTCGTAGAAAAGTAAGGTTAGATTTTATTTACTATGAGGGTGGCATTTCCCTTGCGAATAAACCCCTGAAAATTAAGATAAAAAAATCTAAAAACCCTTAATAAGAAACATAGCACATTACTGTAGGATATTATTGTAATATGTAGGCCGTTTGTTTTTATTCGATAGGTTTATTCAATTAAAACAGTCAACGGTTAACAGCCTTTCATTTATGTTGCAATCACGTCTGTTAAATTGGTATTGTTAAACCTACAGTTTAAGTTCTACGCTATTTTCTATTGTGGAGCATTGATTCTGGTTAGGTTGAAGTCATTTATTGCCTGCAAAAAGACCTTAAAAAAATTTATGTGATGCCCTTAAAATGAACTATATTTTTCTTTCTTTCAAACCATGTGGATCAAAATCGCCTTGACCTTTCTGACTAAGTCCATTATGAAGATGCCTCTTATGATTCTTAAACTCTTTACTCGCATCATAAAATACTTACTACGCCCCGTCATGTTACTTTCATTTGGAGTTGTGCCCATTTCTCATAAAAGTTTCACATTCAAACGTGCTTCTTGTTTTATCAATCTCAGATGGAATCAACAGACTGGTCTGTTGGCGCAGTGGACAGCCGTCTCCATGAGTTGCGGGTTCCGATGAATAATCGATTCCCACCGAGGGCTACCTCGATGGGAATCGATTATTTCATTATCTATAAAAAAAATGTTTGATTCTTCGAGCGTGTGTGTTTTGAATTTATGTTTGTATTTAAAACAATACATGTATATATTTACCAGTTGTCTCTCAACCATAACACAAGTATTAAGTACTTTGGGGACGGACGACCGTGTGTGTATCCCGTATATTTATTATTTATAAAAAGTAAAGAAAATAACAACAAATTTTATAGTCTTTTGTACGTTGTGTAGTGGTGTAAAGAAAAGAAAATGGTATAACCACTCAGACTAATAAGGATGGGGAGCCACTGAAAATCAGCGTAGAGCAAATTTTCACCCTAGGGGTGACGTCAACGAACATGAGTATCCATAAAATTTTACACATAACTATGTGTTAATAAATATATAACAGTAATTGTTAAATTCTCTTTCATATCAAAATTAGAAAATCAATGTATAAGTTACATCTTACTTTACACGTTAAATTGTTTAAAAAGCTTTACGCGTTGTCATTTCTAGAATGATTCCATTTATACAAAAAAGAGAAACTTAGCTACTTTTAGCAAAGCAATATGACAGTGAGTTGTTTATTCATATGTTTACATATAACAGTGTTCTCCAAGTCTCTTCCAAGTTACTGATCCCTTTAACACTCATAAGCTTTGTAGGCGCTACGCTACGCTATATTGCAATTAGCTTTCCACTTTTTTTAATTCCTCCTCTAGTCGATTTCTCCAATGCTGGGTCGTGATCAATCACGGAATCTTAGACTGATGAATGACCGTTTTCCATCTGCTACGGTCCCCAGCTACACGAATGGCATCGGATACATTGGTTTCGAGCACTGTACGAAGTTGGTCGGCCCATCGCATTGGACTCCTTCCACGCGGTCTTTTGCCGTCTACCTTCCCGGTCACACCCAGCTACACGTATCGCATCGGATACATTGGTTTTGAGCATTGTACGAAGTTGGTCGGCCGGTCCAGCGTGGACTTCTGCCACGCGGTCTTTTGCCATCTACCTTCCCGGTCACAATCAGCTTCTCGAGGCTGTCGCCTGTTTTCCGTGCGATGTGACCAAAGAACTCTAAGATGCGGCGAAGGCAAACATTGGATAGACGTGGTCGTTTTTGTATTGGCAGTTGCTTTAGTATCGACTTATTATTAGGGTAAGCCGTCCACGTTTTTGAATTAGGTCACTTTAATACTAAGCGTGCGATATATACAATCTGAATGTGAAACGTTTATATTTCACAGTTCACTGTCTCATTAGCGAACAGCATCTGAGCGTGTCAAATAATGGACGCCGAATGTTGAATACAACAGTAAACGCGATATTTACGACGAATATAAAGTTGTATATAATAAAGTTTGTATTACTAACGAAATAATGTTCCTTCCATTATTTAATGGCGACTTTAATATCTGTCCGTGTTTAATTAGTAATTTTATTAAACAATGCTTTGGCACGAGTACTTCGTAAGCTAAATAATTTGTTTAATAATACCTTCATCACTATGCGTAAAGCATAATTCTTCTCAATCACTGTACATATAGCGCCATCTATTATTGATTTGGTATATGAAAAATGTACGGGCTAACACGTACATTTGCAACATCAGCATTTATGCCATATTTTTAATATCGAATACATTGTAAATCAGTACGATGTTAGATGCCGCGCGTGCTTAACATATCAAATTTATATCAAAATCTATCATATAATCATTATCATTATTATAAGACCTATGGGATATAGACCTATGGGAGCAGTGACATAGATTTTCTTTAAATTTTATAAACATATATATAGTTATTTATTGTTTAGCGTATTTGTTGTTTTTTTTGTTTTTTAATTATTTACATTTTTCATTTTAATTTTTTAATTCTAGTTTCTCATGTTTTTCATTCTTGTTCTCATCGACACTAATTTTAAAATTGGTATTGTTAACTAGTAAAGTAATAAAACTTGTTTCTTTAATGCATGTTGTGGCTACCTTAATAAGCTGCACATTTTACAAACTATATTAATATGTTATAGTTTAATAATTTATTTAAATATAGTAGCTACTGGTGGTCCTTAAATAAAATAAAATAAATAATAAAAAATAAATCTATCAATAGAGCGTCGCAATCTATCAATTTATCAATCTATCAACCAAAGATCGTACAATGTAGTAGCAGCCCGTACAAATTGAGAGGCTTGAAAAGAGATGGTTAGATTGTGCGAAGTATGATATGCATATAAAAGGAGTAGCGTCAAAATTGATGAATGATAGGAGAAAATGGAAGCGAAAAACATGTTGGGCAGACCCCATATAAAAATGGGATAAGGGCAGGGGACCCGTTTCCAGACCGGAGATCGACCCGGAGACGAGTTTCGTATGCGCCGACTTAATCGTTTAAGTACCCTCAAATTTACCCCATTTCCTGAAAGAAAAACGTTTATGAAAAAAGTTTTAATTGTGGCAAATTTCATCAATATTGTTTTTTTTTTTTAATATTGATCCAGCTGATTAACCGTGACAGCGTAACATACAAACAGATTTTTGGATTTATATTTTATAACTTTCATATGACACAAAAAAATTATGAGTCTTTTTTTAGCATAAAGTTATCCTAAACATCCTCATTCTCCTGCCCTTATCCCACTCTGAGTGGGGTCAGCTTGATGTTTGAAACATGTTGTTACTAGGTTTGGCTAGTTAGTCATCTTACCTTAGTCGCCTTTTACGATATCTCAGTAAGAAATAAGGGTGGTCTATTCTACTCAGCCGGATACCACAGAGCATATCGAATTATTTTAAATAACGAATTAAGCTCCTCCTTATGTTCGAGGGACGTTATAACCCCTATATTCCCAACACTGGGAAGCGTAGCGGAACATGGGATCTTTTATTTGATAGTCATGTGTTCTTAACTGCAGTTTTGCCTCCACGGTGTGCATTACCCATGACCGATTCCCTTAATTTAAAAAGTGTATTCAAACGCTTTTATATTCATAAATGTTTATAATACGCTTTCTTAATATTCGAAACTTTTAACATCATCTATTTAAAGCGCTTAAAAGTTTCGCTCACGAATATTTAATGAGGGTTGTATAAAATCAGTTTTATTAGCTCTTTAATGAATTCATTTATTTTGAAAGCAAAGTTAGCGGTTTTGTTACACTTTAATCTGTCTAACTTTTACTTATTACTATGTTTGGCGGCGTTAAGTACACTTTCGCAGCCTTCGCACTAAAGGACTACTCATTGACTCACTGCCCGTTGGCGCAGTGGGTAGTGACCCTTCCTTCAGCTCCGCGAGTCGCGGGTTTGATTCCCGCTGAGGGTCAACATTTTCTGTTAATGAATTTGTTGGTTTTCGAGTTTGGGTGTATATTTGTATTTAAGTATGTATTTAAATATATAAAACTATATATTCACTACTTGTTTGTCTACCATAATGAAGAATTAAGTTACTTACTTTGGGGACTGATGACCGTGTATGCAAGTGTCCCATATATTTATTTATTTATTGCATGCATCATCGTTGCCTTATAGTGTCATGTTAAGTACGCTATTTACGAAGTCTGTATCACTAACTATTAGGATTGATAGATTGTTTGGCTTTAAAGGCGACCTCGACCTTTTTTGTCAGGAAAAAACCCCTTATGGGTCCCGCCATCCGACGGGAACCGAGGGGCGGTTATGTCAGATTCGCACCGACTAAAACGACCTGTGTGCTCCACCACACTGTCGATGACAAGGAGAGGGTATCGTTGCTCCCGTTGGGTTACATTGCCCCCATCCCCACCGACAGCAGTTCAGATCTCAGGGAACATCGCCTCCGGGTAGAGACCCCACGAAAGAGAAGTCCATCTAACCAGTGCATCGGGAGCACCAGATGCACCGCCTCGGGGACCTATAAACCGAATGTCCAATATACCCCGTTCGGAACGCCCAAAGGTCCCCTAGACAGGGCGGCAGACGATGGGCTTGGGCGAGTCGCTAAGGTATGTAATAGGGTACCTATGAAGATATTGCCCCCATCCCCGCCAGCGGCAACTCTGTACCCCAGAGTGCGACACCTCTGGATCGGGGTCTCTCTAAAAGTGGCCTCTCCCTCCGCTGAACGATGCATCGGGAGCACCAGATGCATCGACCGCCGCGGAGACCATATAGGGTGAGCGTCCGATTAAACCCCGTTCGGAACGCCCAGAAAGACCTGATGACAAACCTAAACCAAGATTGACTGAAGACTGACTGACAAACCTAATGCCGCTACTAGAGCTTCTACTCTCTACTCTTTGAATTTCCTTCATTCAGTAATGCTTCTGTATCGTCAGGTTTTAAAGAGGCGCTGACAGCTGTTAACAATATACGTCACTTAAAAAAAAATTGGTTATTACCAAAGTCTGTCACCAAAGATACAAAATTAGTCGCTAATGTTTACATTTAGCCACTATTATTATTAACGATACATAGGTAAGTTACAATCAAGACTGCAAAAATTAAATCCCTGTATGAAGTGCTACGTAATAAAATCACAATTTTCAATCTCGACACAGTATAAAACGATTTCCACTTTTCCCTGGCTTTCACTGTCGTTTCAACACATTGTACCAAACGATTCACTTGTACCGCGGAAGGCGAACAATGGGAACGCTCTGTCAGAACAGTTAACGGATAAAAGATACAAACTGGAAATGTTTTGAACATATGAGTACATTGAATTTAGAATATTCGGTTCGTATTTATTACTATAGCCTACGTAGCCTCTATAGCCTTATATTATATAATTAGCCAAAACATGAAACAACATGTTTAAAACATGTTGTGCCGAACCCGTGTGGGATAAAGGCAAGAGAATGCTGATGATGATTTTTGTTACTTAAATACACCACTTCCTGTATTATTTGCATTGTTTATTGCAATATTTTGTATTATCCTACTGGAAATATTATAAATGCGAAAGTTTGCGATTATTGATGTATGTTTGTTACTCTTTCACGGCGAATCCGCTGAACCAATACCGATTAAATTTGGCACAAATATTCCTTATACACCGGTATAACACCGGCTACAGAAATCCTGTTAATTATACAGGATGACAGAATATCATACATATCATACAGGATTAATTCTACAAGATAAAATTCAAAAGCGCCGTCTATTATGAAATAGTCAACACAAACGAAGTTACGTGTATAAGCATTCATCTTCTTCCTGCTTCCTGCCCTTATCCCACTCTAAGTGGGGTCGGCACAACATGTTATAAACATGCTGTAACATGATTTGGTTGCGTTTTTACGACTGCCTGACGTCAACTTACCTCAGTCGTATTTTACGACACCTCGGTAAGAAAGAGGGTGGTCTATTCTACTAAACTGTGTGACGTTCGGCGCTAAGTGGAAAAATTAAAAAGGAATGGGAAAATTTTGATAAAAATATTTTAATGAAAAATGTACATATATGTAACGAGTATCAAATACTCATTACGAAAAACCATATTAAATGACAAACAAATATTTTTATTTATATACCTTCCTTAACATACTATCACTTCAGTACATAACTCTACCAATATATGCATGTAAGGCCGAGATCGTGACAACTGGATACCACACGGTGGGTCGACTTACCTTAGTCGCCTTTTACGAAGCCTCGGTAAGAAATGAGGGTGGTACTATTCTATTCCGCCCGATACCACAGGGCGGATTTGGTAAAAGCTAGTAATAATTAAATATTAGTGGGACAATTATACACACAGCTGTCCGTCTCCAAAGTAACTTAATACTTGTTTGTTATATTGATATTTTATTAGAACCACTAAGCCACTTCTGAAAGTTTTCGCAGGTATTTATTTCGGAATCTTTTCTAATTTGATTCTCACGCTGGGTATTTTCTCAATAATCGATTTCTTAATATTTATATTATGTTAATAGTATAAAGATCGGTTTTAAGAACATTCAGAAATACTTATATTGACTAATCGATTATAAGTTATTTATTATACTCCTAATTCTATTAATATTGTAAAGAAGAAAGATTGGACATAATATATCATACAGTATGATCGAAGTAATATAGAAAAATCTCTTAACAGAATTCAATTTATTCATTACCCTTGACAATTGAAGAAGGGCTAAATTATCATCCCATCTGCAATACATAAATTGCGCAAGTCATTACATCAATCAAACAGGTTCGTAAGTCCCATTCATTACTACTCGACCGCAAAGGCCATTGACTGTGACCGGCCGCCATGTTGACCGCCATGTTGGCTGTCGTGTCGCTATTGACAGCTCGTAATTACCTGACAGTTGGCAGCCATGATGTATCGCCGCCAACTTCAAGGCACAGCAGTTGTTTATGCGCGCAGAGGACGTTATATTGTTTTGAATGTTTCGTATATTCAATTTCTAGTTTTACAACTTTAAATTAGTTTTTATCAATGGAATCGACTAATTTACTTTGCGTTGTGAACTTATATTGTTTACTGTGTGTTGTTTATTTCATAATAACTGTTAGTGTTCGGACTAAGTTGTAAATTTACGACTTCAGTGAAAGTGTGGTTATGTTGACAGTTAGTATATTATAAGAACTTAAATCGGTAACTAATTTAATATTCCAACCGTCGGAATAGTGTGTTAGGGTTGGACAAGTCATATATACGAAATCAGTGTTGGAATCATATTTATTTAAATAATAAGCGTGTTGTACAAAAATATAAGTATTGGTTTATTGTCATGGTAAAGTTTGGAAAAATTCAAAACAGTATTCAGTTTTTTAAACTATTTCAAATTTAATACCGATTATTGTCGTAATATTACTGACTAGATTATAACCTGAAGTGTTATTATAATACGCAATCAATACAAACTTTCTGTTGGTTTGGTTCTAATATAAATCGTGACTTGTTTGACCCTGCCACAAAAACTAAATTTCGTAATGCAACTGAACCTCTGAGCCTGGTCTTTGATTGCCTCCGATATTAATTGATCTCAGCAAGTTATTTAAAGTACAAATTCGAATAAACAATTTTGACTATACACACTGACTTTGAACGAGTAACAATATTTACCATAAACTATTTTACACAGATAATATACACTACTTTATCTAGATTAAAAATATAAATATTATATACAGATTTATTAAAGATAGTAAAAAGTAGCAATCATAATATTATATTATTTTTTATCACTTTTATAGTCGTTTTTTTCTGACATTAGTTGATTTTAATTAACTGATTTGTAAAAAGAACATTTTACTATTCGGAAATTAACTTTTACGAAAAATAACGGGAACTTTTAAAATATTTGAATATGCTGAAAGTAGCTGTTATTAAAATGAATGAAGCACGCATAATTAGCGAAAATGTAGACTTTTCTAGACGTAAAATATTATTAATTAAGTATACGCTTTAAAAGCGGCTAAAAGAGCGTTAAATTTACGTCCTTTTCATTATATCAAAAAGTGGGTAACTGTCTGTAATAAGAGGTAATTTATTTACATATTACATGTTATGAGAGGTTTTTAGCTCATAAATGACACGCGATATATGGTTCACGGCCAAAAGTATTAAATGTTGAAACCATTGACTTATTAGTCTCATTTTATTGACCCCGACGCAAAAACGAAGGATTTATCAATTGAATATTTTAATAGATGAACCGATTTGAATGCAGTTGTTTTTCAATAGAAAGTCAAGACTGAAATCGAAATTATTTTTTGATAGAAATTAAAGCTTGTTCAAATTTTATATACCAATTGACACAAGCTTAAACATACGATGAGCTATGTAAGTCAATTTTCTTTTTCTATGGATCTCCTCATATATTTAATTATATCTTCCTGCCCTTATCCCACTATGAGTGGGGTCGGCACGACATGTTATAAACATGCTGTAAAATGATTTGGCTGCGTTTTTACGACCGGCCGCCTGCCTAACGTCAACTTACCTCAGTCGTATTTTACGACACCTCGGTAAGAAAGAGTGTGGTCTATTCTACTAAATCGGATACCAGACGGTGGGTCGACTTACCTTAGTCGCCTTTTACGACACCTCGGTAAGAAATAAGGGTACTATTCTATTCAGCTGGATACCACACGGCTGATCTCCTCATATATTTAAATCATGTGAACATTTTTCAAGCAAACTCGCTATAACGCCTATAGGTAGCCGTCTTATGTGACAAATAATTAGCAATTTACCATTCGAATCCATACGCCGTTACTGGCATACTGTTATAAGACTTTGGTCTTCACACACGATTTACAATAAAAAAATATCTGTCAAAATATCCGATCAACAAAGTAATTACACTGCCAAGTTTGATTCGGCAAATATCCTCTATTTCAAAATTGGACCCTTGCACCGTCGCCCTCCGAAAGACTTTGTACCCTCAATATAAAAGCAATATTTAAATATTTACCACACAATTTTTAATCGTTATCTTTCTCACTAGGATTTCCTGTGTACAGAGTAGGTTCTTAGTATTGTTAACAATGCAATAGATTAAAAATAATTTAAAGTCCCAATTAGGTTTCTACGTGTGCGTGATATACAATAAATTTGTGTGAATTAAAATGCATAATTCTCTTATTAATTTTAGAATCTATACCCGTTTTTCTCCTGTACTTCATTCGCCTTAATTTAAGTGTTAAAATAGCCACATTTTTAAAAATGTTTACCAGTATCCTTTATATAAGTCCGGCGTATAAGCTTTAATATCACCTAATATAATTGCTTCAGCAATTGGCTGTAAAAGCTTACTAAATAGACAAATAAACTTTAGCTTTTTCATATAAATATTAACTACCCAGGGTTTAAATACGATGTCTAAATTTTTAAGATGGACGCGCATATCACTCAAAAACATTCACCTTTTTTATTTAGGACTTACATTACGTAAGTTTTTTCAGTAAAGTTATAAAAAGTTCTTCCCAAACATTTAAATTCGAATGGGTAAAAGCCACAATATTCCCTAAAAAAATCATTACGTAGTGGTAAAAGAAACGAATGGAATAATCCGTAAATGTACGGGTTTTAAAACAGGTTTGAAACTCTCCCTCAAATTATAGGGTAGGGCACTTGCTACCTGAGAACTTTACCTTTGAGGGAATTCTCTAACGTAATATCAGTTTGGACTTTTATTGGCTATTCTCGTTACCGTTGAGTTTGTGGAATGGATTGTAGTTGAAACTATCGTAATTTCTTTTTGATTACAGACTTGCGTTTGATATGTACTTCAGGCAATGATATGATATTATGGATCCTTAATCTAGTGTATATAGCTATGGAGCGATGATGCTTGGAATATCTTCGAATGGTTAAATCAGAAATAAGGAAATTTGTAGAAGAATCAATCGATATAGGTCAGTGTTTCGAAAAGCTGATTGCTAGGGCACATAAAACGAAGAGCCAATAGGCTTTAGAGTCCCAAGGAGTTGGAATAGTGACCGCACAGCGTTGTTGCGTTGGAGGCGCAATGTTTACTGACGATATTGAAAAGGTCTCGGGGATTCGTTGGATCCAAACTTGAAGACCTATATCCAGCAACGGACATTCATCGATTGAGAAAGAATATATTTTTTTGGTTCACGTATAGAATTTACACCTAAACACGCTGCTACAATAGGCATTGTATCTCATAGGCATGCGAGTTAAACATTCAAGGTAATCTCTCGCTGGGGAAATCTGTGATATACAAATTCCCCAGCCATGTTTTTTTAATAAGATATAATAATTTTTTTAATAATTAAAACATAAGTTTTAAAAGGGACTCGTTAGTGACTACCTGAGGTTTAAACCCGCAACACGCGGTCTCATTCTACGATTATTAAAGCACTAGCTTTTACCCGCAACTTTGTTAGCGTGGACTGTTGTTGCGAATAGGTTGATAATATATAAGCTTATCAATGTAATCCTATTCCTGTTGAATTAACAAGATTTCCATTGCCTATATGTTACCCTGCTGTATAAGAAATAATTAGAGGTGTAAGAAATACAGGAGAATATCCCCATGTTCAAGGGTTTCACTGCTGTGCCGACAGTGTCACCTACTCTAATCTACCCGTTGCTTTAACAAACCTAATAATATCCCTGAAGGGGTTATTTGTTAGGTCCTCAGGTTAGTTGTTAACTTCAATATCAATTTCGTCCTTCATCATTGTTCTATCATCCTAGATTATTTCTACAAGATAAAGTATGCTTCCCTGTCTCTCCGTCAGCTCAGTCTTTATCTCTCTCGTTTTCTTTCTCTCACAATCTCTCTTACCAAAGATATTTGAAATTACATTCTATCAAAATCAAATAAAAAAACCCTTTTATTAATAACGTCACAGTAAAGTAATGCCGTGTGGTATCCGGCTGAATAGAATAGTACCACCCTCATTTCTTACCGAGGGGTCGTAAAAGGCGACTAAGGTAAGTCGACCCGCCGTGTGGTGTCCGGCTGAGTAGAATAGACCAACCTCATTTCTTACCAAGATGTCGTAAAAGGCGACTAAGGTAAGTTGACCCACCGTGTGGTATCCGGTTTAGTAGAATAGACCACCCTCTTTCTTACCGAGGTGTCGTAAAATACGACTAAGGTAAGTTGACATCAGGCAGGCGGCCGGTCGTAAAAACGCAGCCAAATCATGTGACAGCATGTTTATAACATGTTGTGCCGACCCCACTTAGAGTGGGATAAGGGCAGGAAGATGACGACAGTAAAGTAACTAACAGTAAAAATAAGACAAATATATAGAAATGTGACGTTACGAATTGGACCACCATTCAGCTTAAATTGAAGAGTACCTCAACGCTGGTTTTCAATGCATTCTAGGTAAGTCTTATAAATTGAAAAAACCTATGTTTACTAAATAAGCGGAATAGCTTCAAATAGATTTCTTATTTCGTCGTAATGGAAAGCTTTCGCCGTGGATTTTCACCACCTAATAACCCATTTCAAGTTGCTCGATATGGTCTTTAGGTAGCAAGTCCCACGACCTTTCCAATTGTCGTCTGCTGTAGCTCTAAAGCGAGTACTTTATATGTCAGAATCACTGTCAACCGGTCTATATTGATGTAAAAAGTAGCCTTTTAAGTACCGTTGAGAATCAGTGCCTGCATTTATATACCTCTATAAATATTAAAAAAGATAGGATTATAAAGTAACCGCCAAGATAAATAATGACAAATTATCGGAATCGGAAATAGTCGTTTATAGTGTCTTAAGTTGTTAAATAGCAGGAATGTATTTCGGAACTAACTAAGAAAAGATGTGACTAAGTCCCTACAAATTATAGCGCCAATTATCGCTCATCAAATACTCCCGCCGTGTGATATCCGCCTGAATAGAATAGTACCACCCTCATTTCTTACCGGGGTATCGTAAAAGGCGACTAAGGTAAGTGACTCACCGTGTGGTATCCGGTTAAGTAGAATAGACTACCCTCTTTCTTATCAAGGTGTCGTAAAATATGACTAAGATAAGATGACGTCAGGCAGGCGTCGGTCATAAAATACGTAGCCAAATCATGTCACAACATGTTTATAACATGTTGTGCCGACCCCACTTAGGGTGGGATAAGGGCAGGAAGATGATGATCGGTCATCAAATACTCGTCGTTTCATCGTTAGGGTATACCTTAAAAGCAGAATGGGAATGTCGGAGATAATGTTATATGTCATTAACTTTATAAAAGGATATTATATTGATGACTTAAATATAACAAAATAGCGAATATCAAAAAGTATGATAATATATGACAAACAAAGTAAACTACTACCAAATCAATTACTAATTTAATAAAATATTATTTTTGTGGATCATTAGCTGGATTGATAATATAAAAATACTGGAACGTTATTGTAATTAATGACATATTACAATAAATTTTATTTTCATATATTAAATTATGGGACACTTACACACACTGTCATCTGTCTCCTTATATAAGTAACTTATTATTTGTGTTAAGGGCGACAGACAACTTGTAAATAAATGCATATATAATTTTAATACTTAAATATATACATATGTATATACACAAATAATCGACGAGCCAACAAATTGTATTTAGAAAATGTTGGCCCCTGGTGGGAATCGAACTTGCGACCCGCTGAGCTGTAGGCAGAGCCACTGCTACCTGCGCCAACGGGCCAGTCAATTCATTCCATGATCATTTGATATTTTTCGGTTGCTTAAAAATAAATATTTTCAATTCTCTTCCCTTGATATAATATTTGAGTAACAAAAAAATATTTTGCCATAATCCACGATGAATTGATGATAATGATGATGATAATTGATTGATTAGTGATGAATTCATCGCGAATTATAGCAAAATAATTTTATTATAACTTGTATTATAGATCTCCGCAAAGTAACGCCTAATTCTATAGACTTCAATTCTATTATAATATTTGAGTTCAGACAATTAGCAAAAGCACATTTCGTTCATTAAATCCCGAAGTTTTCAGGATTATAAATTATGTATCCTTATAACGTAAAACAACAACTTCGACCTCATTAACGAAGTTGACTGTTTAGTGAGTACAAAAACTTGTTTCATCTTATTTCGACTTTACAATTAAAATTTATAAAAGGTACTACAAGTAATTAATAACAGCGACTGAAGAGTTTGCTTCTTGACGCCAAATTTTATTAATACGTCTCTAATACTATAAGATACTTGTAAAGATGTCGTGTAAACAACCGAATCATGACAACCGGGATTATCTTTTCTTTAATATTTAAATGAGTTAATCTTGTATATATATTTTGTTCTGAATTTTGGAAACGGCTCCGACGATTTTCATGACATTCAGCATATACAGGGTTTTCTTAAGAATCCGATATAGGTAGGTTTTATTTAAAAAAAAATGTTGTTTTATCCCTGTTTTCTGGCACTGAAAAAACTGTTATAATTTTATAAAGCAAATGATAGTTTCGCTGTCAATTGCAAAGTCATGATAGCTCGATGTGGTAACGGGCGGTCGCGAATTCAGAATACTGAGATCGATACCAGTTAAAAAAAATTATAGTTTTAATTGCATTTTTTTATGAAAAATAATTACCGGGCAAGGCTTGGTAAATATCCATAATATTATAAATTGAGTCTGTCTGTCTGTTACGCTTTTACGGCTAATCCGCTAGAGCTATTTTGATGAGATTTGGTACGATTAAAGCTTATACGAGTTCGGACTAAAATGTAGAATACACAAAAAAAAATGTTCTTCTTTCGGGAATAGGAAAATCGTAGGTATTATTACTTATTTAAAAATCTTGAAATCATAACACGATACACATTACATTAGCATTTTTGGGTTCTTAATAAAATCAAACCTATTATGTTTTATTATATACTTTACGCATATTGCACACACACACAGTTACACAGTTGCATATCTCATTTAATTGTGCTATGACTGTATAATGATATTTTCCGTAACATATTCCTTCTACAGAATATTGTTTATTAAATTATGTAGCAGCCTAAACTATAATCGAATACACTGAAAATCGAATTTCGAAATTGTGGCCGCAGCTGGGTTCAGAGCGGTTCTCGGCCGTGTCATAAATCACGTCGCTACACGGTACACGTTAGACAATTCACAACTTTATCACGATGCCCACGCGTTGTTTAAAATCGACAAAACGTTTAACAATAATACATACTTATCTCACGATACGTCACGACAAACAAATCTCTGTCTCGGTGACATGCGTACACTTCAAATACTCATATCAGACATACCTATCTTATCTGAGCGTGAGATTGTGCAAATGAGATCAGTCTATCAGCCAGGCTCCTCCGCGGAAGGTAAAGACCGGGCTCTCAAGAGGTCCGGGGTCGCATCGAGACCTACCAAACCATCGATTGTTGTTGCCAGCATTCAACGTGCCGACGCCACAACGAGTGAACGTCGAAAAGACTCACGTAACTATCGTTCCACTGAATAGCGTGCGCGTAGTCGATCGTGACGTGCAATGCCCAGGGCCCCGCGCGCCCCTCTTCCCCTCGTAGGGCTATGGAAACCCTCCTCGACAAGTTCAAGAGGGAGCAAGGAGGCCTACGACGTTCCAGATCGGTCCGCGCTTCCCTACGCCTGATAGGGAACCGCTGGCGCGCGAAAGACGTCGACGCGTCTGACATCGATACGATCAAGGACGACAACGTCGTGCTGACACAAATCTTTAACGGAGAGAAAGATTACAGCGTCGCGTACGCGGGCATCGACGGCACGTATAAACCGAAGACGCCAAATATGGCAAAGCGGAAACAGGAACCGGCGAAACCCAGGAAGAAGAGCGGCGACATAGACTTGACGATGAAGCCGCAACGGGTGAGACGAGCCGAGAAAACGAAGTTCACGGATTTATTTAATAAGAAAACTAAGAGCGCGAAGGAGCTGTTGGTACCGGAAAAGATACCGCCAAAAGCAGCGGCGATACTGCACATAAATTCGCCGATGAAAAGAGACAAGGGACGGATTAAGTTCAAGGGACTGGGCAAATCGGAAAGTGCAAATGTGATAACGGAGCTGAATACCCAGAGGCGTCCCCGGAGGGGGTCGGAGAGTGACATGTGCGGTAGTCAACCACGCGGTTGTGTGAACCAGGCGTTTGTGTACAGTACTCCACCGAAGGATAGAAGGCTCCTGTCACCGTCGAACTACATAAGTACGTATTGTTTTTTATTTTTCACATCATATAAAAAATATTGGACTAATATATTTTTATAAGCAAAACTAAATATATTTTATAATCTCTAAGAAAAAGGTAGTACCAACACGCGTTAAACAACCCATAAAATGTAACGAGAATTCCTATTGATGAGATATATGGTGTCTGTTACTCATATCCTAGAAATCTTATCAAGAACTAGCAGGTTGCCTTGTGATAGTTTGCTTTGCTGTCGAACTCGTGAATAAGTTTCAATATAAATAAAGCAGACTACTTTAAATAATTTTAAAACCACATAACCTTATTTATTTTATGCTATTTGAAAAAAATGAACTACAATGCTGACTTAACCTACTACGGTACTTTACAGATGAGCAAGTTACTCATTCTATATTTTATTCTATTCTCTAACCCTAATAAATACATATAATATATTATTTATTATTATTCCATATCATATTCATTAGTTTTTACGTATATTTTCCTTTACCATAAAGAGTTCCTTTTATAATTCCTGTAATTATTAATGAAGGAATAGTAAGTTTATCGTATATTTGTAAGCTCTTTTAGCCGCCGTGTGGTATCCGGCTGAATAGAATAGTACCACCCTCATTTCTTACCGAGGTGTCGTAAAAGGCGACTAAGGAAAGTCGACCCGCCGTGCGGTATCCGGCCGAGTAGAATAGACCAACCTCATTTCTTACCGAGGTGTCGTAAAAGGCGACTAAGGTAAGTTGACGTCAGCCAGGCGGCCGGTCGTAAAAACGCAGCCAAATCATGTTGCAGCATGTTCATAACATGTTTTGCCGACCCCACTTAGAGTAGGATAAGGGCAAGAGGATGATTGTAAGCTCTTATAGGTCAAATATATAATTGCCCATTGCAAGTGCTCACTAAGGGTTCCGAACGCGCTTGTTCGTCACCCTTCGTTTCGCTAAAATGCCGTGTATAAAACGATTACAGATAAAAATCTGAATAAAAGCGTAAGTCTATTCGATGCACCGCTTATTATCAGTGGGATATCAATAGAGCGGACAGATTTTATTCAAGGTATCTGTACAAAATCATTTATGTTCAAGTGTTAACTGATGCATCATGCAATGCGTTTTTAAGGTACATATGTTTTTTTTAACTTGTAATTATTAGGCTTACTTAGGTA
Organism: Morpho achilles; assembly: GCA_947086495.1. Lineage (NCBI taxonomy): Eukaryota > Metazoa > Arthropoda > Insecta > Lepidoptera > Nymphalidae > Morpho > Morpho achilles. The sequence goes on from CAMTZB010000013.1 coordinate 14,063,252, forward strand.
CTTAAGTTACTTTAATATGTGTAAATATTTTTATTTGAAGCTTAGATCCGCAACAGCTATTAAAATCGAATTTAATTACATATATCCTAAAAAAGTAATGAATGAAAAAAGTTTATTTATTGTTATAGTTACTCGCATATTAATAAAAGAAATAATGGACCTGTCCGTGATATTAACGCGTAACCAATCCTTATATATTAAACCAACATAAACATAAAGAGTTACATAATATAATCAGGTTTGGTAAGTAAACAAGTTTTCGTAGGTACGTCTATTTAAAAATTTCACCAACAGTAGCAATTTTTAAGCTTGATTGAACAACAACTTGATTAAACAATAGCATTCAAGAATGGTACAAAATAATTGATATTTTAATCGGTCGGTCGCCAGAGCATCATCGGTTTATCTGCTTTACGCATGACTAGTAACTTCGTCACTAAAACGTTTTGACAACCTACACTAAGCCTAAACTGTGACTCGCTGAATCTTAATTTTAAGAGATAATGTTAAAAAATCTTAAAGAGACCTACATAATTCAAATTCAAATAATTCTTTATTCAAATTGGCTTTTCAAGCACTTTCACATCGTCAAATTACAATGAAGCTACGACTGGTTCGGAAAGGTGCTATAACCGAGAAGAACCAGCAAGAAACTCGGCAAAAACAGCAAGAAACTCGGCAGAACCAGCAAGAAACTCGGCTCGGCTTAACATATGTATTTTAATCGAAGGATTTTAATAGCATATTTATTATTTAAATATTATCAATACGATAAAAAAAACAAAATATTTTTTATGTCAAATCTTTGCATTGCCAATAAAATTGTTTAGTGTTGCTGAAAATGCAATCGGGCGCAAACGTAATATTTGGAATCATATCTGCCGTATAATATTTAACAAATCGTGTGCGATAGTAAATTTTGCATTCGGTTATGCAATATACCTATATCAAAACAATGAATCAGCATTAAAATTTACGTTTTGAGCGAATTGCAACGAAGCAATATCATAAATTCGTGCCACATAATTGTTTGGTGGGAAAATAGGAAGAGTCACACGTGAATTAAAAAAGTAATTACTGTTTTGTTACTTTCACGGACTTATACATCTTAAAAAACAAATAGTACTTGTTTTATGTTACGAAGAACTATTGCAATGTTAAATAGTCGTTATAAAATTGGATATACAGCGAATTTATGGCGAGAATTTAAGCTGTTTTTAGTTCAAAAACATTAACTATAAATAAGAATAAGAATAAGAACATCTTTATTTATATAATTGCACTACTATTCTAACAGTGTACATACAGTCAAGTATACAACAAGCAACAGTCGACACATACAGATAATAGCAGTGCAATGCTATAAAATGGTAGCTACTCAGCGATTGTTGAGCTGGAAAGCCCAACACTGATTTTCAGTAGCAGCCAACTAAAACTAATCCTAATCCTAACCCCCAATCGTCCCAACGTCAGTAACAACATAACAAAGAATAAACCAAACAAAATACATAAATACTATATATATATATATATATATATACACACACACACACACACACACACACACATATATATATATATATATATATATATATATATATATATATATATATATATATATATATATATATATATATATATATATAACTCAACATACTATGTCATAATTTATAGAATTAGGCGTTACTTTGCGGAGATCCATAATACAAAAGTAATAATAAAATTATTTTGCTATAATCAATTATAGCAAAATAATTTTATTATTACTTTTATACTATGTCATACTAGATCCGCCGTGCGGTATCCGGCAGAGTAGAATAGACCACTCTCTTTCTTACTGAGGTGGCGTAGAAAGCGACTTAGGTAATTTAACCCACCCTGTGGTATCTGACTTAGTAGAATTGACCACCCTCTTTCTTACTGAGATGTCGTAAAAGGCAAGTGAGGTAAGTAGGCCCGCTGTGTGTTATCCGGCTGAGTAGAATAGACCACCCTCTTTCTTACTGAGGTGTTGCTAAAGGCGACTAAAGTAAGTTGACACGTCGTGTGGTACACATCTTGAGTAGAATAGACTATCCTCTTTCTTACTTCGGTAAGACTAAGGTAAGTTGACGTCAGGATAGTGGCCGGTCGTAAAATACCCAGCCAAATCATCTAAAAAAAACTCGTATTAATGAATTAGCAATGCGCAAAACGAGAAGTTGGAATTTCATTTTATTTGATACGTACTTGAGCTTTACTACTAGATAATTTTTAGTAGGTACTTCGTTCGTCACATCAAAGCCTCCGTCATTAGGAAAATTAAAAAGGCCGTACTATGGCCTCTGAAATCGACAGGCGTAAATAAGGTATTTTTAAACAATACATCTTTGACCTTGTGTTGATTCGTTAAGGAAAATAATATACGGCGATTACACTTGCAGGAACTGTCAAAGGAAAAAATTTGGTACATGGGAATTTATATTCATGGTCAAAGATCTACGACGACGAATATCATTATATAATAAAACAAAGCCCCTCGTGTCTGTCTGTACTACTGTAAAAACACTCGGTAACTACTTAACGGATTTTCATGCAGTTTTCACCACTAGATAGTGATTTATAAGATTTAAGTATAGATTTTGTAATGTTTATGTGTAAATTAGTTGAACTATTACTACAATCATTATAAAAATGACGAAAATTTTCTTATCCTTTTAACAGAACAATGTATTCCTCTTTTGTTGGCCGCGATGTCTTATTTCTATCTTTTGAGATTAGCTTATTATTATACCAATCGTTACTTCCATAAAGAGTCATTCAGACTATCAGACGGATATAGTGTAGCAATAGCTAAATTTAAATATGGTTAATAACTGTATAAGAATTCACTTTTATACTCTATCTATTTTTTTTATCTTTATCTTTTATACCGTTGTACTGTATCATTGCGAAAAACGATGAGAGTCAAGGCCCACCAACCTGTATTCAATCCAAAGTTTATACGATAGCAGGCCACGATAATATTGTATAGGTAGAACAGAGATTTTGGTGGTCGATCCGCGATGTTCTTCTTCATCGTACAGCGCATGATAAATTGTAAATGAACCTCATTAATTTTCATAGAAGACGCATAGTTGCTTGAGTGACTGAATGTATTTCTATGTAATAAATCACACACTATATACATTTTTACCATATTCTTTTTTTATACACGTAAAATAATAATAAACTGCCCATTACTTTGACTTTATCAAGATTTAAACTTGCACATAATTATTTCTAATCTCGTTATATTGTTATTTAACACGTTAATCTAAACGGTGAAACAATTAATTTCATAACGTTATTGTAATTATGTGTTGTTTCCTTAATTTAGAGATATTTATGTTCGACTGAAGCAATCAAGTTGCGTGAACTGTGACGTTCGATTATGTTTCTACGCATAATAACAACATTCCTTTGCCACTTGATAAATTTTAAAAAGTTACGGTAACAATAAAAAGAAATATTCAAATATTTTGAATTTGGAATTTGAAAACGAAATCAATGGCGATGTTTTTTTAATATAAGCTTAACTATGGATCTTTACCCAATTTGTCGTGACATTTACCTAGGGTTTAAAGGTTCAAATCCTTGATAACAATCATGAGTTCTTATTTAAAGTTTCTGCGCTTTATGGTAAAGGACAACGTCGTTATAAACCTGCGTTATCAAAGAGTATTCTCGAGATATGTATAACTTACCAATATTTAAGGAAGCAGCAAGGTTGATCCTTTCCATCTTATTCTTCAACATGAGAGATTTTTGTGGGCTTTTGTCATCCAAATTATTTATGTTAGGCGAATTATAGACATAAACACGCTAATAAAGCTAAGTAAAACTAAAGTGAAATAAAATAAAACCGCTAAAGTTAAATAAAACTAAACAATTTATTACGTAGTAAATAACCATATTTAAATACATCAATAATGCAAATTTAAATTTTTGGACATATTTTTTATAGTAAGCATTAAGTTTTACATAATTATACAATTAGTAAAACGTTATCTAATTTTAATTGAATGGCAGATTTACACGAAAAAAGATACGAAATGATGTGAACAACGTATATATTAACACTAGCGGCCTGCCCCTGCTTCGCACGGGTACAAAATATAAATCCCATGTCAGTCAGTGTAAACAATTTCCTTTCCCTATACCAAGAAGATTTCCTGCTATCTTTGGAATATCTAAATTCATATAGTACATTATTACTTATTTACTTTTATATTTTCCCTATGTATTTTATTTTTACAATTAATTACAGAATGTCTTTAAACAAACTCTTGAAAGAGCGACATCGCTGCTAAAGTCAAAGTGTTATAGGGTGAACCGCGGCCTCCTTACGGCATTTTAAATCTGTAATATATCCGAAAATGTTCACTTAAATTACATGCTGTAAGCGGCCATATTGATCTATATTAAATCAACTATTTATTTAAGGTACTTAATTGGATAAGGATTAATGCTGTATTTTATAAGAATTGCTTCAAAAAAAAGGCATTATTTTTCTTAAAATGTAAACGACATAAAATGCTTTAGTGGGTTATCGATAAGCGATAGACATATACCATCGCGGACTTTTCTGTAGACCTTTTCAATGTGTACAAATACTTAGTACATTATTTTGATAAATCTCGTAGGGTGTAGCCTGCGTTTGCAATGTAAGCGGAAAAAAAATGTAATTATTTACAGAAACCTCAAAAATTACAGTATTTCTCTACTCCGTATTGAATGTTATTATACGTACAAACCTTCACTCTCTCTATTAAAAAAAACCGCATCAAAATCTGTTGCGTAGTTTTAAAGTTTTATGCATACATAGGGAAATATGGACTTTGTTTTATAATATGTAGTGATAGTGATTGTTATTTTCCTCGCTAGAGAGCTCCGATCATAAATGCGTCCGATCGCTGCTAAATTCAAATGGTTAAAGGGCGAACCACGTTTTTTTTTTGGAATTCGACTAATGCTGTAAGCCCTAATGGCTTTGACAGCGTCACCGATGAGACGGGCGAGCGCGGAAGCATCGCCGAGAGGCGAACCGCGACCTCCGACGCGCTATTTATAGGCTCGCGGCGCGGGACCTGCATTTTAAATCTGTAATATCTTCGAAACTGTTTATTTAAATTACATGCTGTAAAGGGTCATATTGATCAATATTAAATAAACAATATATTTAAGGTTCTTAATTGGATAAGGATTAATACTGTATTGTATAAAAATTGCTTTGAACATAAGGCATCATTTTTCGTAAAAAGTAAATGACAAAAACTGCTATTGTGGGTTATCCATAAGAGATAGACATATACTATCGCGGACTTTTCTGTAGACCTTTTCATGGTGTACAAATACTTAGTACATCATTTTGATAAATCTCGTATGGTTTAGCCTGCGTTTGCAATGTAAGCGGAAAAAAATGAAATTATTTACGACATCACATTAGAAACCTCAAAAATTACAGTATTTCTCTACTCCATATTGAATATTATTAGACATGTAAACCTTTTCTAAAATCACTCTATCTATTTAAAAAAAACCGCATCAAAATCTGTTGCATAGTTTTAAAGATTGAAGCATACATAGGGATATACGGACATAGGGACAGACAGAGAATGCGACTTTGTTTTATACTATGTAGTGATATTATTTATTTTTACAATTGATTAGACAATGTCTTTACATACAACATTCAAAGCTTTCTTATCATTAGACAATATAAACTTGAAAGAAGGACATTTAGTTGCGCCTCCGGTCACTGCTAAATTCGAAGTGCTTATAGGTCTAAGCGCGTCCTCCTCGCGGGATTTTAAATCTGTAATATCTCCGAAAATGTCCACTTAAATTACATGCTGTAAACGGCAATATTGATCTATATTAAATCAACAATTTATTTAAGGTACTCAATTGGATAAGGATGAATGCTGTATTGTATAAAAATTGCTTTGAACATAAGGCATCATTTTTCGTAAAAAGTAAATGAAAAAAACTGCTATTGTGGGTTATCCATAAGAGATAGATATATACCATCGCGGACTTTTCTGTAGACCTTTTTAAGGTGTACAAATACTTAGTACATCATTTTGATAAATCTCGTAGGGTTTAGCCTGCGTTTGCAATGTAAGCGGAAAAAAAGTAATTATTTACAGAAACCTCAAAAATTACATTATTTCTCTACTTCGTATTGAATATTATTATACGTACAAACCTTCCTCTGGAATCACTCTATCTATTAAAAAAAACCGCATCAAAATCGGTTGCGTAGTTTTAAAGTTTTATGCGTACATACGGAAATATGGACTTTGTTTTATAATATGTAGTGATAAAGAATTCGAATTGCAGGATCTAGCAAATGTTTATATTTACCGTATTTGGTTAGAAATATAATGCAAAATACAATAAACTAGTATGTCCAGCTCGCTTCACAGGGCTCAATTCCAGCCATTTCGGAGTCTATAAGGGACATACAGAAAATATAAAATATAATATATATGGGACACTTACACACACAGTTGTCCGTCCTCAAAGTAAGTAATTTTGTACTTGTGTTATGGTAGACAGACGGCTGGTGAATATATACTTATATATTTTTAAATACATACTTAAATACAAATATACACCTAGGCTCGGTGACCAACAAATTCATTTACAGAAAATGTTGGCCCTTGGCGGAAACGAACCCGCGACACGCGGAGCTGAAGGTAGGGTCATTACCCACTGCGCCAACGGGCCAGTCCATCAAATCAAATCTTGTTTATGTGTATAGATATAGATTCTAAGGGAATGCCCGTTAAAAAAATTCTTAATATAAAAAAATATTGAGCATCATTAACTCCTTTAACGTCTTACAGTGAAGTTTGTGAGAAAATTCACATAACTCAATAGAATGTAAGGGATTTTATATGGCTTACACTGGAGCAGAGTTGTCAGCTTAAGCTCGCGTCGTCACGCTACGTTACGGTCTTCACTGTTGGAAGCAGCTTTTTCACACCACTGATATATCATCAGGCTCATTGTTACGTAATCGGCCCTGCTTTTAATAGTATACACTTTTTCCATTAATTATCATAGAGTAGAGGAGCCATTAGCAGCCTATGAATAAAGATAGGATAGAAAGGAGCCATATCCTCCTATCCTGTCTCATGATGCTTTGGTTTCGGGGCAAAACGATCGTAGAAATTGGGGTAGTGTGTGTTGTGCTTGTGTGGAGTGTTGGTGTTGGCGGCTTTTTGTGATACGTGTAGTGACTTGTCCTTGATACGAAATTCAAATTCAAATTCAAAATATTCTCACGGGTTGTCTGTAAGAGATCGCTGTAGGCGATAAGACCGCCCTTGCACCTTATCATAAATCTTTTCTTGTACATATTATATACTTGTATGTATTTTTTTCTGTATGCATAAATAATAAATAAATATTCTTTATTCAAATAAACTTGCGGTTCAGCGGTTGCTCTTTTAAAAATATAGTTCTTATGACTAGTTACATTTAGTCATTATTGTCTTGTACAGGGTCTAAGCTAGCTATATCCACACATTCTTATCTTCTAAGTGATCCTCAACAGTATAGTAGGCTTTCTGGATCAGCTTCTTTTTAACAGTGTTTTTAAATTCTCTTAACAAACGCGGATTACAGCAAAATAATTCTATTGTAACTTCTGTAATAGGAATCCAAACTTATCTTTGTCTAATCACATAAAAAAGAAAGAGAAAGGAAGCCTCATTTGCTCTTTTTTTTTACAATGAACTCATTCTACGCTTGCGCTCCTATTTTGGTATAATAACTATACTAATTATACCAATAAAGTAATGACATTGATCACATAGCATTCATTTTATGGATGTCTAAATTGGCAACATCCGTGTACAGACAAATAACAGAGTATGAAACTATGACATAGAAAAAGTGAAGGTAGGGACAATAAACAAGAAATAGGCATTTCACCGCCGATCGTGGGAATACAAAATCAAGCTACCTAACTTTGCGATTGCAAATAACAATAAAAAGCTATGCTTGAATGAGATTTTATTTTGTAAGCATTTCTCGATGGCGTGTATTTAGTTTTTGTTTGATGTCATTGTTTATTTGTTCGTGATTGCATTGCTTCTACGAATGAAAATGAAAACTTCCAAGTTGTGATGAAAAACCATGCGCTCAATCATTCTTTCTTGCCTCGTCTTACAGAACAAGTAATCTACAGTCTCATATTGACTATATTAGTCAAACAAAAACTATAAATATTTGCTTAAGAAGCGATCTAAAATACTACTTTGTAATTTAGTAGTACGTTCATCATCATTCTCTTACCCTTATCCTACTCTAAGTGGGGTCGGCACAATATGTCTTCTTCTTCCATTCTCCTCTATCATTCGTCAACTCAATTAATTATCAATTAATTCGGTAGTACGTTAATATCCTGAAATATAAAGGTCGATTTTTTATGGTTTAGGGAAACTCCTACCTAGTACTCACGTCTCCAAGGTAAATAGACGAGGGACGTGGTTATATGGGTCGCATCCAGTATGAGACTTCCGGTATCCTACCTCACGCTACATATGGGAGTCAAGGCACCATTGATTATATGATCCTCAAATCCGCAGCGTTGTCGCTCGAGCGGCCCTCATTAGAGCAGGAAGACCTTTACATCTCCCAACCATTTCTGGAATGCACCTAGAACGCTAGACACATCCCAGAATTCGTCCCTTAATAGGGCGTCGGGTCTCTCATCACCCGACGTCCAGGGTCTATAATTTTTATACAGATATAGACAAGGATTATACATAAGGCTTTTTTAGTTTAGGACCTTAAATTTCAATAAGGATATTAGTTGAAAACTTTATTGGGATAGTATAATATTTCAAGTGAAAAGACATTTTCGGCTCATTTTACTGGAATCTCGAACAATGAGCTCGGCAATTTGGAAGCAGGTGGCATTTATTTGATAGAATCACACCTATTGTACATCGTATTATTACGGTATTATTTCCACCAAATTTAAGCAAAAGTCTGTTGGTTTATTTAAAGGCGGGATTTTATTGATTAATAATTTATTTAAATGCTAAAAAACTCTATCGTACTCCCATTATCATCTCTAGATGGTGAATCTATTCAAGAAGTACGAGTCATGATAATTTTAACTATAGAGTTATATTAAATGTTTGCCTTGTAATGAAAGAAAATTTATGAGTTACGAGTCCAAACGAATATCGGCTCTACTTTACTACACTATACCTTTACATTTTAATATAAAAAATATGTTCTAATATAAAATATATTCAATTTTAAGTCAATCATATAACAGCAATATGCAATAAGACACAAGTTGAATAGAAGCTTATTAAAATTATTTATAATTCAAAAGCATTCCATATTTCGAATACTTTAATAATCAGTTTATTCCCACATAAAATTAAATATAAAGCATCATAAAGGTTTTTTAGAAAATGTATAGGTAAATTCTGGTGGATCTACAAATTCATATTCAAATTCACTTATTTTTGCATAATACACTTACAAAAAGGTGTTACAATTATTGTTTCAGTGTATTACCAAGAAATAGGTATGCAAATATGATAAACTAAAAATTATAAATTTTGTAAGTTTGACACAGATAAAAAAGAGTTCCGCTATACCAATTAAAAAATTTAGATGTTTATAAAGGAAAATCAATTATTTAAATTCACAGTAAAAGGTTCACAAAAAGTAACATCATTATAGTCTAATAATTTTTTTAAGAAAAGAAATTTAGAGATGTTCGATCGAAAAACAATTTTTTAACTGATATCTACGATGGTGTCTCAATTTTTGGTTGCTGAAGAAAAATAATCGAACCCATTTCTTAAGCGTAACAGTCCTTTTGATTGAAGTTTTTGTGAACAGTTCATGGTATTTGACTTCAAAATATATTACGACGTGTTTTTATAATGTACAAAAACATTTCATGTTTTCACAGTTTTACAATTAGCTGTGGTAGCCCAGCGGTATCACCGTGCGCCTCTTTCGAGGAGGTCTAGGGTTCAAACCCGGGCAGGCACCAATGAGTTTTCTAATAAAACTTATGTGTCTAATTGATAATTGCAATATATCACACGCTTTTCGGTGAAGGAAAACATCGTGAGGAAACCTGCATATCTCTGGAGAATTCTGGGGATATGTGTAACTTACCAATCCGTATTGGAGCAGCGTGGCAGGTCTTAGCTCCAATCCTTCTCTCCAAAAAAAAAAAGGAATAAAAGAGGCCTATGTCCAGCAGTGGGATAATAACAGGCCGTTACTTACTTACAAAATTATTTCATGAGGTAAAAGTTAAAATAAAAAACAATCACAGATTAGACAATGAATATTCGTTACTCTGTGACGTAGCTAAGTTACCAAAGGCCCTGGTGCAAAAAATAAAACAAGGGCCCTATCTAAACTATTTAAAATAGTTTGTTCCATATTCCTCGTGTTCAGAACACGACGTACTCCAGATTTGTCGTAAACCGTATAGTTGGTTTAGAAAGAGTAAGTATGTAAGTAAGTTAGTAATTATTCGGAATGAAACATATAACACAAATATATAAATTAGGAGACAAGACATAACAAATTAACATACCACAAAATAACTCAATAATATTTTTTAAATTATTGAGTACACAAATAATAATTAATACAAATAATGCTGCAGATATACTGAAACGCTGATTTTCAACCCCCTTCCCTGGCCAGTCGGCCTATTCCCTCGTAGTATTATTAGTCTTTCTGTAAGCATTATATTTTAATGATAAAAAAATTAATATGCATCAACAAAATTAAAACGGTGTTTTTGGCTTAAAATTCTTTTCTTAATTAGGAAAAAAATTAGCTCAACAGTCTATCCAACACTGTCATTAATTCAATTTAGAGTTTGTAAGTCAGAATCCAAAGGGCCCCCTGAGCTTGAAGACCCCGGGGCACTGCGCTGTCTAGCTCTCGAATAGCTACGCCATTGAACTTTACTAAAAAACACTAGTTTTTACAGCCGAGTTAAATCATTATAGGCTTTAGAGAGATTAGTATAGTGACGTCATAAACACGAGAAAACATTTTAGTGCCTTAGCAAATATTTAACGTACTTTGTTTAAAGAGAATAATTAGATAATGTTGAATAAACCCGGCACATATTTTTTTATAATCGTAGACGAACGTTTTAACTCAGACGCTAGATCCTTATTCAAATATTAAATGAAATATTAAGAGCCATTTTTAACGATATTTCCCGTTATTAAAAGAGATATAAATGAAATTGAATATATTTTTATATAGATCAGAATTAGGTTATACAAAATTTATAATATTATTTTAAGCATGAAATACTTTTACTTTGAGTATCGCAAGTTCAAATTCAACTAATTTATTTGATTTTTAGCTTTTACGCGCCACTTTTCACGTGGACTAATCTTGGACAAACAGTAGCTTTGTCACTCTCCAACCTTGCATATATCTCCATCACAAAAATCAGATCGATCCGGGAAACCTGAGAGAGATTGATCCTTTTCTCGAGATCATTGTTTAATTATTTTTGTAAATAACCCGTATGACTTACATGAAATATATATTATTATAGCTCAGTTAAATTTATTCAATAACAAAAAAACGAAATATATAAAAACTTTCTTAAGACGACATAAGCAGCGTAACCCATTCTTTTATTAACAGACTGTAAATATTGTTTTCCCAAAATGATTTTAACTTCAACACCTAAACAAGCGTGTATTCGCGCGACATTCCTGCTCTTCTCGAACCTTCGGGGATATGTCGGGATGATGGCAAGAGACCAGACGGCTTGACGCTGGTTCCTTGGGAACGGGGACAGGCCCTAATGTGGGATGCAACATGCGTTAATACGTTAGCCTCGTCCCATATCAGAGAAACAGCGTCAAGACCTGGAGCTGCGGCGGAAATGGCCGAATCCGGCAAACGGCGGAAGTATGCATCTCTCATCGAGAGTTATATATTTGTGCCGTTTGCAGTTGAGACCCTATGGTCATGGAGTCAAAGTGCAAAAAAATTCAGGTGACAAGAGGGCTGGCTCCTTTTTCGCACAAAGAATCAGCTTAGCGATTCAGCGCGGAAACGCTGCCAGCATTCTTGGAAACATTTCACGTGGTCTTGATTTGTATAGTCCTAGCGTGAAAGTAATTTAAGATGTACATTTTTGCTGTACATAATGTTGTCGCCATTGACTTTCGCTTTGTATTTTATAGCAACACAGTCATGAAACAAGAGTATCGCGCCCTTTTTGATTAAAATGGTTCCAACACTGTGACGTGTTTCCAACGTTTCCAGTTGAGTCTTCCTATTGATAAAACGTTTCAGTGACAGTCAGTCTTAGTTCGTCATTCAAGAGAAGTGCATCTCGGAACGGGAATTGTGGTATTCTTATTATATCGTGTTATTGTATATAATGTGCGTTAACAATAAACAAAAAACTTAAAATAAAAAAGCGCGTATTGTTTTATATCTTTCGGTTTAATTTATATACTTATAACTACTTTTTTTACCCGTTTGCTTTAATTGCCTAGAGAAAATAACTAATTCAAAAAAGTTTGTGAAATTTCCTCAGTCCGTACGAAGTCTGTAGCTAATGCTAAAAATGCTAGACGCATTTTAAGCTTTTATTGTCTCAATTTGAAAATATGTTATGATATACAATTATGAGTTATTTTCGAATTTTAATGAGCCCTACTTACTTCAAATATGCTATAGTGAGCCGTGTTATATAAGTGGGCAGTTTCGTAGCGTGGGAGTATTTTAAGCGACTTTTGTGATGAGATCTTACGTAAATTGGCGATTATTTTGAAAGTAGAGACATTGACCTTTTAATGTATAGGGTTCCTATTATTAAAATATAAAATTATCTTTAAATAAATAAATAAATTAAATAAAAAACTAGACTACCCCGTTGGCGCAGTGGGTAGTGATCCTGCCTTCAGCTCCGCGGCTCGCGGATTCGGTTCCCGCCTAGAGCCAACATTTTCTATAAAAATATTTCGTTGGTTCTTCGAGCCTGGGTGTATATTTGTATTTAAGAATATATTTAAAAATTATATATGTATTACACCGTGTGGTATCCGGCTGAATAGAATAGTACCACCTCATTTTTTACCGAGGTGTCGTAAAAGGCGACTAAGGTAAGTTAACCCACCGTGTGGTATCCGGCTGAGTAGAATAGACCACCCTCATTTATTACCGAGGTGTCGTAAAAGGCGACTAAGGTAAGTTTACCCACCGTGTGGTATCCGGTTTAGTAAAACAGACCACCCTCTTTCTTACCGAGGTGTCGTAAAATACGACTAAGGTATGTTGACGTCTGGCAGGCGCCGGTCGTAAAAACGCAGCCAAATCACGTGACAGCATGTTTATAGCTTGTTGTGCCGACCCTACTTAGAGTGGGATAAGGGCAGGAGGATGATGATGATATATGTATATATACACCAGTTGTCACACTCATACCGCAAGTATTAATTTACTAAATTTGGGGATGTGTGTGTAAGTGCCCCATACATTTAAAATTATCTTCAGAAACATATTTACAATCAAACCAAAATAATTTATAATAAAATAAACTTTTTCAAGCACCCGCCACCTATCCAACACATTATCCTACACTAAGCGGGGTCGGCACAACAAGTTGTCACATGATTTTGCTGCGTATTTTACGACTAGTTGCCTGCCTGAAATCAACTTACCTTAGTCGTATTTTACGACACCTCGATTAGAAATGAGGGTGGTGTATACTACTCAGTTGTAGAAATTGTATAAAATTACTGTCTTGTAATCCATTTTAAGCCCGAAAGACATACGCACGTAGCAAGATATATAATTTTTTTGGTTGTCTTGAAAACTGAATAAATTTGTTTTAACTTTACCCTCTTATTTAACCTTTATAAATTATGACGTTGAGCTTCTTGGCTAAATTGTATTTTACTTTTATTACTTATATTAAGCCGTTCCGACAGGGAATAAAATACAGTAAACAAAGTTTCTAAGAAGATTAATTTAATTCGCCTACATCTAAGTTTTCGAAGTTTATTAAGTACTATTGATAAGAGCATCAACTTTAGTGTGAAAATACCCTCATTTATGTACTGTGTTGTTGTGTGCATGTGTTATGTGTTAAAATGTATGTAATGCTAAGTGTAGGAATCAAAAAGGCGTTTTCATACCTGCAAAAATGAAAGAAATGCAGTATGTAAGTAAGTATTAGTTACCGCAAGTATAACAAAATACCACCCCCAAAAACACCACGGAAGCACAAGACACATTCACTACGACAGTCTCAAATATCATTTCGACCCATAACCAAATCATCATCAAGAGAACGGTTCTTGCTTCCTACGCTTAGCATTACATGGATTTTATTAACAAACGCGAATTAAAGCTAAATAATTCTATAACAACTTGTCTACTATGGAATTCCGCAAAGTAACGCCCATAAAATTAAATATATATATAATCATATACCTAGTTACCTATAAGTTACCTATAAGTAAAAACCAAAGTAACGTCCTTTTACTGTATTATTACTTCTACTGTATTATCTTAAATCCACCACATTTCACCAATTCAGTATTGAAGTTGTAAAATGCACTAAAGAATTAGTAGGTTGCACCAAGCTTAGAAATTCTAGACATCTACAGGTTCTATTACGATGCTCGCAATGCATCGACGAGTCACTTGTCTACTCATCCATTTAACAGCAGTCCATCTATCAAGCATGTAATGGACGCGTGTAGAATTGGACGATATGGTCTAGTTGCGGTGTATCAAACGATTGCGTGAATCTCTTAATCCATACTAATATTATAAATGCTATAGTTTGTATGTCTCACCGTTTTCCCCTAGCCTTTTTTATGAAATAGGAAGGATCACAGCCGCCCACAACCTTTCGCAAAGCGACTGCCGTATTTTAAAATGGCGGAAAAAACGCTTTTTGAAGGTACTTATGTTATACCGAAACGGAAACGCTGCCAAAGATCTCCCATCTTTCCATAAAATGGTGGTGCGCGGAATGAAATTATTTGAAAACCACACTGTATTGGATCGCACGCATCCAGATGGTGAGGATGATATTTGAAACTGTGACAAAAGTAATAATAAAATTATTTTGCTATAATCCGCGATGAAGTAAAATATAAAATATATATGATGCTAAATGTAGAGTGGACAATCTGTTTTCATACCTGATAGATCCACGACAAAATCGCAATGCTTGTGTATTGTGGTGGCGGTGGTGGAGGCTGTGCATGTGTTTCTACGAATTCTGCATATATCTGATATGAAAACGGATTGTCCAGTCTATATTTGCATTATATATATTTTATATTTTACTTCATCGCGGATTAAAGCAAAATAATTTCATTATTACTTTTGTATTATGGATCTCCGCAAAGTAACGCCTAATTCTATAAATTATTTGAACCTGTGACGTAAAGTTCGGTTATAAAATTTATTAGCAGGAATCAGGTCATATAGTTCAATGGAACACTCTCCGTGAAAGATGCGGTAGACAACGCACAGCGATGATGCGATTCTATGCATCGCCAAGGAGTCCAGCTGTATGCTAATCACCTTGTCCTCAATAATTCGAGCTACTCTGCGTTGTATGCGCACGAATGACACCTATGTCCAAGAGTGGACGTCCATCGGTTGAGAAAGAAGAAGAAGAGTAGAGTGCGAGTTTTCCCGAAGGTTAAGGTTAATAGTACATTCCAGTTTTATGTAAATTGTTTTAAAAAGGTCGCGCAGTTCTAAATAATACTTGCATACTGAGAGCTTAAGTCGCGCGCGCATCGCATAAACCATTAGAGATACAATGAATTAATGTACTAAAGAATTGTAGATCTACAAAAACACTGCAAAAAGTCAGCGAGAGCATCTCCCTATCTCTTGTGGTTAAGTGACAATATTTACTTTTATTTTCTAAATTTCAATTAAACATTAATTTTTCAAGCGGGTAGAACCACAAGCAATGGAAGTAGAAGATAAAACGTGCGCATACAAAGGCGTACTTATCCCAATGAGGGATCTCTTACCTTTGAGAAAATGAAAGAACGATAAGTGTGATGCGGGTAGAGTACAAGGGTAAATAAGAATAGAACAAGCAATATACTTAAGTCAATTTCACGATTAACTACAGTATTTTTTTGCATTTTCCAGTCTATATTATTAAAAATAATTATTTTTAAAATAATAAACCGCTTTTAGTTAAGTTTGCTATTAAAATTTTCTATATAATTTGGTTTTTACTTTGTTTTAAAGTTTGTCGATAAACTGCATGACATTCTAGATCAGTGTTTCCCGACCTTTTTTTGTCCATGCCCCACTTTAAAAATTATTTTGCCCCCTTAAGTTTTTTTTTGTTATATTTGGTACCGAAATCTAGCATTGCACTTAAATGGCCCAGAGCGAAAGGCTTAAACTCGTGTCGAGTTGTCCCCCTCCTTAACCATCAAATTGCCCCCCTGTGGGTCGTGGGCCCCACGTTGGGAAACACTGTTCTAGATTGTGTCAATATCTATGTGTATATTATAAGCGTCGTTAAATGATGATTAATAATTGAAATCTCTTTATCCCATTTTCAATCAGTTAACCTATTATAAAAAAATAAAAATAAGTTAATTGTAATTATTAATAATTTTTTTTAATTTTAATAATTGCAATCAAGTACAACGTACGTATGAAAAAATTGGAACAGTTAAAAGTTTAATAGATAACAAAGCCAATTTGAAAGCGTAAGTGTAACCTGGTAGAATTGTGTAGTAAAATATAACACTCAAGCACTTAGCAAGTAAAAATAAAAGCGTCAACCACAAAGGAAATATTCTAATAAGGAGATAGTGACGATAGGCAAGCTAATTGCACTCAAGTCTAAAGACATCCCACATATAGCCACTTTCGCACATTCGCGTGGCGGTGATCACATAGATGTTAGATAGCATATGCAAGTCAGCTTCCAAACCGTGCGACCACTTCAGTCAGAACAATGCTACTGGAATGGAGTGACTTCTTCACATGCGGTCAGTTTATATTTTGAATAATATTTAAGTTTCGAGTGCCAAAGTTTTTTAAATTTCGAATAGTGATCGAGTGTTGTGAATCTGTCTTGTTTGTGAGTCTGTGCTGTTTTCGGTTTTTTTTTACGAGACAAAAATCGAATATCATACAGCCTAAGTTAGTGTTCTTCTGGTGTAAGTGGCGGTTCACTTCCGATTAGTAATGCATGTCCGATTTTGTCGATCTCATGCCGCGTTCCGCGCGATGGCCTCCGTTTTGTTTCCGCTATATCGACCGAGAACTTATACATCACTGTTACTTTCAAACTGTTTTTACTTGGACATGTAATTGAGTAATAGACCACGCGATATGTCGATGTACGGCACGGTCACGAACGATTCGAACAATAACGTTTTGTGTATAACTATACTTTGTCATAATGGTTAAGTAACCTGTGTATTATTTAAAATTAGAATACTATCATAGAGTTATTAGAGTGCAGTGGATGAACTACCCTAAAATGTCGAAAGGTCCATCGAAAAAAAAAAGCAAATAGGGCTATCTGCCTCTCTTTTCATGTGTACAATAATAGGTATGGATTTAATCTTCCCTCTCTTATTATTTGTTGGATACTCGCACACACAGATCTGCCTACAGCTTCTCCACTCTATGTATTGTATGTATGTACATTGTGCATATAGTACTATAATTACGCTGTGGCGCTAGTGATGTTTGTGATAGCGATTCATCATCCATTACATTCTGGATCAGAATGCATTAATTAGCCATTAATGATACTAAAGCATAGGTCCATTACTATCCCACTGCCGAGCAAAACCTTATTTTCCTTTTTATGAATTTGTAATTTATAAAAAGAAAATTCCCCGGTAAATATCCCCGGTAAAATAAGTAGAAAATTCCAGCAGAAATTTCCCCGGTAAATTTCTCTTTCCATCTTCTTTTTTCTTTAATAATAATATCTTAAAACTCAGATTTATCAATAAAAACTCATCAAAATTAAAATATTAACAATGTATACCATTACATTACACGTTAATTTATTTTAATATAGCTTAAATACGATTCGCTTGTATTTTGTTTTTGTCTATATCCTATCTTATTTATGGTACACTAAAAGCCAATATTAAAGTGAGTGATTTGAATTTCCTGCTAAGATATTTAAAATATCGTGATTCGATTTTCGTAGAACGATGCGATATTGCCTCTAATTATCGCATAGATATCAGGTATTCTGGCCTGATGGACTTAAGTATTTGTACAATAACATCAGGATAAGATAGATTTTATTTACAGTCCTTAATAAATTGATTGTTTCCTTTTTTTCAATAATGATTTTTAATTTTATTAATACTTTCTTTATTTTATTAATAGTTTAGTATAGTATTATGTCAATTATTATAAAATTATATGTAAAAAAAAAATTATATCAGTTCTTAAAAAGTAAAATGTCTATTTGTTATTTATTTTAAGGACTCTATTGAGTAAGTTCTCCTCCATTTTTTTCAAACGATGCGATATAGAACTGCATGTTATTGATTGGACGCCTAATTTGAACCAAACTTGCCATGTATAAAAACAAACAAATTTTCTTTACACAATGACAACTTCACTTTATATCTTTCCTTGTCTTTCTTGACTAACATTTTTATTCAATACGTGAATAATGTATTCCTTAAGTTGTATACACGAAAAAAAAGTAAATCCCCTAACTCGTAGAAAGTGAAAACTATGTTATAGGAGTTAGTGTCTTCCCTGTTACATTATTCAACACCCGGTGACAAGATGCGTACAAAGGAGGTAGAAAAACATGCATTTGTATAATGAATGTTTGTATGTGTTGCGTCTATGAATAAGTGCGGTAGGCTGTTACGATTTTTTCTTTGAGTGTGATATTACCATACGATTTAAACTTTTAGAAAAAAAAATATTTTCAAAAATGTCATATCAGTGTATTTAATGAAAAAGTAATGAAAATATTATTTTGGTCGCATTTGTAAATAAAATTTTACCGCGAAAATTTTTATCGAAGATTATAAATAATCTACAAAAGTAATAAAAATATTATTTTTTCAAATAATATTTTTATTACTTTTGTATTATGGACCTCCGCAAAGTAAAGCCTAATTCTATAAATTGTATTTAATTGAAATTCTGAACACGAAAGTAGTTATTGTGAGTTAACCATAAGAAATAGAGACATACTGTTGGAAACTTTTTTGTAGTATTTTTGTAGATCTACAACTCTATTACATTACTTTGGTTTACGCGTCGCGCGCTACTAAAGCACCCAGCACGCAGGTTTTTTTTTTTTTCTCGCCCCAATCTCCCGGTGACGCTGTAAAAGCCACTCTGGCTAACAGCAAGAAGTCATTTTTCGAAAAAAAAAAAAAAAGGTTTTCTTTAACAACCCCTCGATCACTTCAACGCAATTTACATAAAACAGTAATGTATTATTAACCTAAACCTTTAATTTAGTTTAATAAAAACCTTATGAAATGAAAAAATTACATACAGACACTCAGCTTTTGGGGACTTTCAACATTTTCCTGCCCTTATATCTCACTCTAAGTGGGATTGGCACAACATGTTATGAACATGTTATCACATGATTTGGCTACGTATTTTATGACTGGTCGCCTGCCTGACGTCAACTTACCTTAGTCGTATTTTACGACATCTTGGTAAGAAGGTGGTCTATTCTACTCAACCGGATATCACACGGTGGGTCAACTTACTTTAATCGTCTTTCATAATAATCCATATCCATACATTTAAAAATATAACCGATTGTACTGAATGCGAATAAATATTTGCTAAATTCTAAAGTTTTGAACTTTGTAATTAGAATCAACACAAAGCGTATCTTTGAACCTCGTTTTCCTGATTCATTAGCAGAAATTAATTGCAACGAAACAATAACAAGGGAATGTCAAACGTAATTAATTTAATTATATTTACGCAATATGCGACGTATACAAATATTACCTAAGTAGCTTTTACCCGCGACTTCGTCTGCGTGGTACCTTGATATAAACAGTAGCTTCTGTCACTCTCCAATCCAGCAAATATTTCCTTACAAAAAGGTAATCGATCAGGGGGCTTAAATTGCATATCCCATTGCAGTGATTCCGCTAGCCAAAATATGTTTTATTGTCTATCAATGATCGAAAATCAATGACATGGTCGCCACTGTCCGAACCTGTACAAGATAGTAATGACTTAATGTAACTAGTTATACATATTAAAAGAGCAACCGCCGAGTTTCTGCTGGCTCTTCTCGGTAGGAACAGCTTTCCGAACCAGCAGTAGAATTGACGATTCAAAAGTACTTGTTTACAAGTTTAAAATTTTAAATTTTTAAAATAAAATACATACGTAGAACATGTAACTTAATTCGGATTCGCTCCCGCCTACCGCTACCTTTTATGCTTGTCTGGCAGGGGTTGGAACTATCAAAAATGTCTGGCTGATGAGGAAACATCATCGTATTAATATCCAAGTAATATATATTAAAATCAGCTTTTATACGTAACTAGAATTCAAATTTCATGAACTTTAAGGGGGTTTTCACTATGCTAAGTGTCTGGCATTGATTGACGTGATTTTTAATATTATTCCGAAGGTAATACCAAAAAATCAGTCTTTATAATTTGACGAAATTAGATCGCTATTTTGCGACCTTTAGTACCGCGTATCCAAAGCCACTATGATCCAAATTTCATCATCATTCTACCATCAATTTCAGTCTACCATCGTTCTTACCTGTGTTGGGAGCATGGCTGAGAAACTTTCAGCTTTTAAAAAATGACGAAGGTCTGCGATTCACGGGCTCTTGGGTCAGTATTATATAGGCTCGTTGGATTAAATTGGATTCGATTAAATTGGATAAGATTTGTTGTAACCGAGTGTTACAACAAATCTTATCCAATTTAATCGAAAAATCATGCGTAGCACTAAACTAATACAATTGTAATATTACGTTACATTCTTTTGCGCAACTCGGTATGTCCTATTTCGTAACTAAATTCTTCGATAGCATATTCCTGTTGTTGAAACGAGTTCGACTAACATTGGCTAGGTATATCACTAGTTTAGTTTATTACGTAATTTGTAACCAAACAAATATTAACGGTTTCATACTTGATTGTTAGTGGTTTGTGGTTCGCTATAAGGCGTGTAAGAAAGCTATGAGTCAGCGGGCGATGGAGAAAGCTTTACTATCTATAAATAAATAAATAAAATAATATATACTCGTAAAGCTGAAGAGTTTGTTTGTTTGATTGTTTGAACGCGCTAATCTCAGGAACTACTGGACCGATTTGAAAATTCTCTGAGTGTAAGATAGTCCATTTATTGAGGAAGGCTGTAGATTATATACTCGTAACATCACTCTAAGATAAATAGGAGAGGAGCATCTATAAACAATATTGCGAAACCGGCAAAATTTAGAGCTTTCCTTGCGTGCGCTTAGTAAACAGTGAAAGTTATTCAAAAACTCTTGTAATTAACTCACGATAAATACTTTAAAAAAATTTAAATCAAGAAAAAATTTATGACACAGTGATTTACATGCGGCATAGCTAGTTTTATATAAAACTTCATCCATTAAAAGTAGAGTTCGATCCCAGTTATTTTTACTAATATCACACAAGTACCATTTACGTTCAGTGGAAAATTATTCCATCGCCGTCCTTAGGGGATGGTAGAGTAATATTAATTATTTCAACGAAATGCTAAGTTTTTAATGTTAGATATTTTAATTGATGATACAAGCGAAATTACTCTTACAAAGATAATTCAGTTGCCCTGTATAGGTGTTTTATGGTTTAGAAGCGTAAATATACTTATATTTCTTTAAAAGTTTCGGAGCATCCATAGTCTATATGTATAAAGCACTATCATTCATGACCAATTTTAATGAAAAAATAAAGTTGTTTAATAAACTCTTTACATATAAATTGCATAGGTTATAGAAAACAAGTAAACATTTCATTCGAATGAACCGTATCATACGTTAAATAAGCGTTCACAATTGCGGATAAATCTATCACTTGTCAATTCTAAAGGTGGGTTTACCTTCGCTCCTAATAGTGATGTGGCATGTGTTGCCAATTAAGGCGATTGAATGGACATTTCGAGGCTTTGGAACAACCTTCGAGCATTCAATTTGAAATTTAACAGTCATACATTATAATAAGCTTTAAGGTAAATTGTATGTGGTTTCTTTTAATAATTAATGTCTGTTTAAAAATTCCTCGAATACGTGGTAGCTCTTTATATAATATTTTTATTATATTTATATATTTTTTTTTCGTTATAATACGAACTAATTATGTACGAGGCAATGATAGTGGTAATTGTATCATTCATACAAATAAGTAATTTTTAAATGTAAAATCGATAATATTAAGTATTTTAATCGTTTAGCCGCGTGTGCCGCGTAAACCAACAGACATTAAATTAATGTACTAGAGAATTGTAGATCTACAAAACTATTACAAAATAGTCCGCGACAGCATGTCTCTTATGGTTGATTGCGGTGTTAATTACTTAAGGTACATTGATTTTCTAGCTGTGTTCATTATAAGCTGTGGTAGCCCAGCGGTAACGCCGATTTTCGAGGAGGTCACGGGTTCACACCAGTGAGTTTTTCTATAAAAAACTTATCCGTCTAATTGCTAATTGTAATATATCACACGCTTTTCGGTAAAGGAAAACATCGTGAGGAAACCTGCATATTTCTAGAGAATTCTGGAGATATGTGTAACCTAACAATCCGCATTAGAGCAGCGTGGTCTTAGCTCCAATCCTTCTCTCTTAAAACGGAGAGAAAAGGCTTATTCTCAGTAGTGGGATAGTAACAGGCCGCTACTTACTTTTTTTACTTTTTACATTGATTTTCACGCGGACGAAGCCGCAAGCACATCTCATAATAAAAGAGATAGAAATATAAGCAAATGAGAATTATAGGAATTCTCATTTGCTTTCTCTTGTTTTTAATAGATGCATTTTAGGCACGTTTTTGTTATGGTGTCGAAATATCCAATCTAATTTTTATATGCATTTCAAATACGAACCGTAAAATTACATATCCAATCTGGTAATGATTGACATATTCATCAGAATCTCGTGATCCGTGTAATATGTTTGATGTTATTGGTGTCTGCACTTAGCATTAATCACAGAATATATATAATATTATCGACTTTATGTTTAAAAATTTGATAATGTTACATTTCGTTTGTGATAATGGACGTGTATAGTGCTTGTGTATTGTGGTGGCGATGGTGGAGGTTTGTGCATGTGTTTTTACGAATTCTGCATGTATCAGGTATGAAAATGGATTATGCACTCTACATTTAGCATTATATATAATTTAAGACGTTGTCACGTCAAAACTAAAAGTGGGTAGTTTGTATTTGTAACTGGATGGCTTTTGTCTGATTGTGGTGATGAAAGTCCTTTAAACTCTATTTTATAAGTATTTGGAGTTTTATGATTATCTTTAATATTTAAATGAGTTAATCTTGTATATATATATTTTTTTTTGGAAACTCTGAAACGGCTCCAACGATTTTCCTGAAATTTATGAGTATTGAGTATATAGGGGTTTTGGGCGAGGAAAATTTTGAAAGAATATTTAAAAAAAATCGTTTTATTCCTGTTTTCGGGAAAATACTAAAATTTATGTTGAATTTAAAAAATAATTATCGCTATCAAATGTCAAGTCACGGCAGCACATTTGGGGAACGGGCGGACTAGAGAGGCGAAAATACCTAGGTTCGAGCTTCACCTCGTTGACTATTTTTAATTTTATTTCAATTTTAATTTTTTAATTGGATTTTTTTTTTTAAATTTCTCGGTCTCGGTCACCCAGGTTTTTACTTCATCACGGATTATAGCAAAATAATTTTATTATTACTTTTGCATTATTTGAGTTTACGCCGTACGTATTGACCTGAGCATATCAGAATGATTACACGGGTCAGTTGGTCCTAATGAAAGTTATTACTGAATCAGGCGTGAAATTTGACACGCCCGTCTAAAATCTCATGCATAATAAATATTGGATGAAATACACACAGCGTTTGCGGGCCACAGTTCAAGTTGCCGGATGTAAAGAGGTTATCTTGTATTGCCTATTTTTTCATAAACATTTTTTCTGATAAAGATATAAACAGTGATTTTTATCGTCTAACTATAAAACTAAGTATAAAAAAATGTAAAAAAAATCTCGTCTGTTGCGGACTTTTTTGTAGTATTTTTTGTGGCTCTCTCTTTCTTTCACTCCAATTGAGGTCGGCACAACATGTTATAAACATGTTGTCACATGATTCGGCTACGTATTTTACGACCGGCCGCCAACTTACCTCAGTCGCCTTTTACGATACTTCATTAAGACTAAGGGTGGTCTATTCTAGTCAGCCGGATACCACACGTCGGATAACTTATCTTAGTCACCTTTTACGACACCTCGGTAAGAAAGGGAGGTCTATTTGTTTGCAGCTGCATACTATACGGCGTTACATTGAATTGTCTTAATTAAGCCTAAATTTGAATTCGGTCACTTTAATACTAAACGTGCGAATTAAATAGCCGACGACTTTGTATGCGTGGACTTCAGCGAGATAAAAATATCACTCCATAAATATCTTAACGACACTGATAACACAACAATACACAAGCACTGCACACATTCACCACCACAATCCCAACAATTGCAATCACAATCGCAAAGCTTCGCGATTTTGTCGTGGAGTTTATCTCCTGACGATGCTTCGGTTACGGGGGGAAACAATTGTTGAGATTGTGGTGGTGAATGTGTGTAGTGCTTGTGTATTGTTGTGTTACCGGTGTCCGGTAGTGCATGAGCTCTTACAAATTCTGCATGTATCAGGTATGAGAACGAATAGTATACTCTACATTACGCATCACATATATTTCATTTATCGCGGATTATAGAAAAATAATATTCTCATTACTTTTGTTTTCGAGATAAAAATATCACTCCATGAATATCTCCATATTGAAAATCAAATATATCCGTCCGAACATTAAATAAGGAGTATAATATTGTTATGTATTGAACAAACCAACCCCATTAATATTCATCAATACTGACAGTTGTATAAATTTTCGAAAAGTGTCGTATAAAATTGTGAAAGCACGAAGCTCCATCTGTCAGGATCAATTAAACTGTATAATTAATTTAAACATACTGTGGTTACGTTCACACAATTACCAGCTTACCTTTAATTTCGAATTGATTAACATACAATTAATTGTATTTAATTGTATTTTATTATAATTAATTTTAAATCATTGGCAAAAATTACAGCTATTTCTACAGGTTTGTCAGAATTATTTATACTGATTTTGGGCAAGAAATAATGCACAGTACATACATAGTACATAGTAATAGGTTTTATAAAGTAAAAAAACCTGCTAATTTCATATTTCAATCATAGTTAGCAGTACCAATATAGTACCGCTGTTTATTTTTCGAAATTATAAATAAATAACAAATAAATAAATGTATGGTCGTCCGTCCCCAAAGTAAGTAACGTAAAACTTTGGCTATGTATGAGAGACATCTGGTAAAGATATACATACATAATTTTTAAATACATATTTAAATACAAATATGCATCCAGACTTGAAGAAGCAACAATTTTTTTTTTAATAGAAAATGTTAGCCCTCTTCGGGAATCGAACCCGCGACCCGTAGAGCTTAAAGCAGTCACTACCCACTGCGCACACGGGCCAGTCAATCAATCAATCAGTCAATTATCATCGTTCGTTGATAAAAATATGACGATAATTTTAAACAATTATTGGCATATTTCGACCACAAACTTCTCAAATCTATTTAGATCTTGGTAAAATCCGCAGAAAAATTCCTTTAATAATTTTTTAGTTAGTCACAAATCGGCAGTACTGAGATAGGAAGAACCCTATAAAGTATAATATATTAAAAAAATACAAAGAATATAATACTACAATCAAATACAATCAACACAACATTAACTATTAGTGCTGGCGACCGCGGCCACGGCTCACGTTGTGGCCCGGATTCGCCGGCTGGGATTGGGGGTGGCCTTGGAGAAATCCAAGGCCATTTGCTTCCACAGGTCTCGGATGGCGCCCCCAGTGGGCTCCCGGTTGGTGGTGGGCGGGACGTCCATCGAAATCTCGGGTACATTACAGTACCTGGGAATGCTCCTCGACAGCCGATGGACGTTTGACGCCCACTTCCGGCGGCTCGCCCCTAAGTTAACGGCGACCGCCGGGGCCCTGAGCAGGCTCCTCCCGAATTTAGGAGGGCCTAATGCAGGCTGCCGGCGCCTATACGCCGGTGTGGTTCAGTCGATGGCCCTGTACGGCGCCCCCGTATGGGCGGGGCGACTGACCGCGAGATCCTTGCCTCTGCTGCGCAGGGCGCAGAGGGTCATGGCGGTCAGACTTATGAGGGGCTACCGGACCATCTCCGGCGAGGCGGTCTGCGCCTTGGCCGGGTCCCCTCCATGGGATCTAGAGGCCGAGGTGCTAGCTCAGGCCTACCGCCGTAGAGTCGACGCCCGTTCACCGGGGGGAGACTTAGCGGCGGTAGAGGTGGATTGGCGGAGGGCAGCTCAGGAAGAGCTCCTCTTTCAATGGAGGCGGCGGCTTGAATCGCCCAGTGCAGGGGCCTGGACGATTTCGGCCATCCAGCCCATTCTCCAGGGCTGGGTCGCCAGGAGGCATGGGGTCCTCACCTTCCGCCTGACACAGGTGCTTTCCGGACATGGTTGTTTCGGGTGGTATCTGTGGAAGGTGGCCCAGCGCGAAGTGACTGGTGAGTGCCACGAGTGCGGCGCCGACTTCGACACGGCGCTGCACCCGCTCGCAGACTGTCCAGCTTGGGCGGTTCAGCGAGCGGAACTCGTGGCACAGTTGGGGCACGATCTCTCCCTGCCCACTGTTGTTCGCGCCATGGTGGACACGGAGCGATCGTGGGCAGCGATCGCCTCCTTCTGCGAGGATGTTATCTCGCGGAAGGAGGCGGCGGGGCGGATCCGGGAAGTCGAGTCCTTAGATCCAATCCGCCGCAGGCGAGCGAGGCGCAGACGACTCGCCGAAGTCCGTCGCATGCCACCCTAACGGGGACCTCCGAGCGATCCGAACGGGGCTTTATCGGACGCTCGCTGGAGTTAGGTCCCCGAGGCGTTCGATGCATCCGGTGCTCCCGATGCATCGTCCAGCGAAGGGAGGGTCCACTTTCAGAGAGGCCCCGACCCAGAGGTGGCGCACTCTGGGCTACAGAGTTGCTGTTGGCGGGGATGGGGGGCAATGTCTTTATAGGTACCCTATCCCCGCCACCAGCAGCGTAGTGGAGCACACAGGTTATTTTAGTCGGCGCGAGTCCGACATAACCGTCGCCTGTCCCCGTCGGGCGGCGGTACCCATAAGGGGTTTTTTCCTGTTTAAAAAAAAAAAACATTAACTATTATTTTTTTGCGACTGTCAACCCAAGCTACTTAGTGTTTTTACAGGAAAGTATCGCAGTATTGTCAGTAAATAACTTTGTCAACACACTTAATTTCAATAATTATCTTAAGTAACTTAGCTTAACTTAGGGCCTGTTTCACAAGTTACCAATAAAGTGTCAGCTTATTCGCAACATATCTCTGACATATATTACGGTTTTTCAGGTTTCTGAAAGACTTATTCACTTCTTAAAGTCCCTAATAAGTTAATCGGTAGATCATGTGGCTATTATTTTGTTTATCTGCTGGATAGCAAATACCTATTTCAAAATGGCCGCGATTTTTTTTTAATTTTTCAAAACATTTATCTATTACTTAGTTTATTTGTCGGTTAACTATCTGTTAAATTTCAGTTATTCTATACCTCTGTCGATTTCTACATGATATACGGAAGACTAAATTTAGGTCATGTGGTAACAAGTTTACGGGAGGTGTATTTAATATATGCCCAAACAAGCATAAGCGTTCTAGAAACACTGTAGGAGATTAAAGCCCTCGAGTTTCAAGTTTCTTAGTACATTTCTGGTACAAACTACTTAAGTAAAATAAAATATTTATTTCAATTAATGTTTTCATCGGATACCTAATAAAAAAGGAGAACATCATCCTCCTGCCCTTATCCTACTCTAAGTGGGATCGGCGCAACATGTCATAAACATGTTGTCACATGATTTGAGTATGTATTTTACGACCGTCCGCCTTCCTGACGTCAACTAACCATAATCCTATTTTACAACACCTCGGTAAGAAAGAAGGTCATCCATTCCACTCAACTGGATACCACACGGCGGGTCAACTTACTTTAGTCGCCTTTTGCAACACCTTGGCAAGAAATGAAAGTAGTCTATTCTACTCAGCCGGATATTATGCAGCATTTTCACTAAAGAAAATTGTCTGCTTTATTTTAGTTTTTCGTATTTCAAAATTTTTACATATTTTCTTACTCCATTTCTACATTGTCCCTATACAAATAATTACTTTGAATTCAAAATGTCATTTGCGTATTTCTAATCACTGGTTTTTCACAAAAATCATATTTAACTTCGTTCAGGATTGCAATTTTAATTATGCAAAGCAAATAACGTCGCTGGAAGTCGACATTCTTATAGTTTGCTTGTTTTTTTTCACAGACTCGCCTATCCAGAGTAATGGAGTTTTCATACAATCTATCCATTTACAAAACAAAAGATCTTTTTAAATATTAATATCCGGTTTCTATACATTAATTATGAATTCCACTGACGATAGTTTAAATTCAAAAATAATTCTTGTGTTACATAAACCCTAGCACAGCTTCTGAAGTCATTTATTTTTTTTAAAGATTTTTGTTTTTTTTTATTTAAGCCCTCCATTTTGTTTTGTTTTTGTTTATTTATTATCCCTTCTACCATAGAGCTCCAGTACGGCGCGCTGTTGGACGGGTGCGGCGGGGAGTTGCCGTCGCTCAGCGCGTGCGCCCCTCTCCCCCCGCACCTCGACAAGGCGACGCGCCGCCAGCAAAAAGATGCGCGCGCGCAGCAAGACAAAATCGCACAAGTTAACATTCACTTGCAGGGTATTTTGTTTATCTTTTATTTTGGTTATGCATTCGCTTTTTTCCTTTTTTTTTAAATTAACACAGCTTAAAACAAGTATAATCATTTCATACAAAGTTAAACGCACTAAATCTCCTGCGATAATCCGAGTTAAGTAATATTAAGGCGCGGTTAGTGCGTGTATATTTTGCCGTCTTGAAACATCCTTTGTTATAGGCATTTACCCTCTAGATGACGCTGAATAAGTCAGGCCTAATATACTTTTCATGTTTACTGCGTATCACGCAATTTTCTGTAGACTTATCAAACAAGAATATCTTACATTGTTTTGCGATATTTCCAAGAGATGACGCTGCGTTTTCAATAAAGCTTAGACTGATACGATGACGATGATGATATGATTTTTTTATTTCTGGTATCTTCAACAACTACTATATATCCTCCTGCCCTTATCCCACTCTAAGTGGGGTCGGCACAACATGTTATAAACATGCTGTAACATGATTTGGCTGCGTTTTTACGACCGGCCGCCTGCCTGACGTCAACTCACCTCAGTCGTATTTTACGACACCTCGGTAAGAAGGAGGGTGGTCTATTCTACTAAACCGGATACCACACGGTGGGTCAACTTACCTTAGTCGCCTTTTACGACACCTCGGTAAGAAATGAGGGTGGTAGTATTCTACTCAGCCGGATACCACACGGCGGGTCGACTTACCATAGTCGCCTTTTACGACACCTCGTTAAGAAATGAGGGTGGTACTATTCTATTCAGCCGGATACCACACGGCGTATGATTATGATATTATCTTCAACAACTACTGTCAAATTTAAACATTTTTCACAATACTTTAACAAATTATAAATCACTGTGATCAGTGAAAACCGCTTTAAAATCCGTTGAGTTGGTTGACATAATCATGAAAATTTTAAATTCTAATTTATTTATATAATATGGAGAAAAAAAAACCTTATTCGCTCTGGTAAAACAAAAGACAAATCTGTATAAATCAAAATTATCACTATTTCCCTTTGTAATCGTAATGAATGGCATCGCAATCGCGTGAACGGGTTAAATTTTACTATTTGTTTTTTTTCGGTTTCTTAACTATTATTAGATTTCATTCTTCATGTGAATGAAATTTTTTTAGTTTAACATCAGAGTATTTTAAAAACTGACTATTGTGTATAATTTACCTATCCATCTCACTCTTAATGCCTAACTACCTACTCGCAGTGGGTAACACCGTGGGCGGGATTATTTATAATTTTTGTTAACTTTCATATGTATTTAAATTGAAATGTAATTATTGGAAATCAATCACATTTATACTATCTTTATAAATGCGAATGTCTGTCGGAGTTTCTGTCTGCCTGTTACGCTTGCAGGGCTAAATCGCTTGACCAATATTGATGGAATTGGGTACAATTGAAGTTTATATATCTGACCAAAATATAGAATAAAAAAATTCCCATTTGCCTTACTCGTCGCCAGTGCAACGTAAATGAAAGGCGGCTGACCGTTAACTGTTTTATTGACTCAAACAACCAAACTACTTACTACAATATTATAATAGCCAACAGGGAACAGGATTAAACACATAGTACATAATGAAAGGGTATTATAACGTTAAAGTTGACGTGAACGAAGTAGCGCTTGTTAAAATATATATAGATAATACAATAGATATATAAAAATCGAAATAAAGATACTCGAAAAGAAACAAAGTACACATTTATGGTGTAACTTATTATTATAATAGAACAAGTAAAGTTAAAAAGGCTTTTAAAAAAGCTTTTAACGACATTTAATGTCCCTTCTGTTAAACGTTGAGGAGTTCCCTCGTCTAGAGCTAATCCTGGCTGCAGCATCAGGCCATGCTTATCATAAACATGCATTGTCATTGGGACTGGACCAATATGTAAAATTTCAGCTCAATGGGACAGCGCGAAGTGGGTCAAATTTAACTTCCAATATTCCACCTTCACATACATACACGGCAAGTTAAATAAAAGCCTTTAAAAAAGCAAAGTAGCTTTCATACTTCCTCTCTGCAAAGTAAACTTTCTCCTTAAAGAAAAGGACTAAAGCTTAGACCAACCAGCTTAGCAATGCGGATTTTACGATATTTTCTTTTTAATTATAGGATATCTCAGAAGTTTTGATAGTAGACTTATGGCTGCCTATATATATTCGTACATGCCACTGCGAAACCTTGGTCTCACTCTCTCACCACTAAGTCACCGAGACTCAATTCTTATTATGTATACAATACATAAACATCATCCTCCTGCCCTTATCCCACTCTAAGTGGGATCGGCATAACATGATATAAACATGTTGTCACATAATTTGGGTACGTATTTTACGACAGGCCGCCTGCCTGAAGTCAACTTACCTTTGTTGTATTTTACAACAACTCTGTAAGAAAGAGGGTAGTCTGTTCTACTCAACCGGATACCACATGGTGGGTCAACTTACCTTAGTCGCCTTTTACGACACCTCGGTAAGAAATGAGGATCGTCTATTCTACTGAACTAGATATCACACTGCGGGTCTGATTAACTTAGTCGCCTTTTACGACACCTCAGTAAGACATAAGGGTGGTCTATTCTACTCAGTCGAATACCAAACGGTTAATGCAATGCAACGATAAAATTAAATTGACAACCAAGTTAAACATTTTTTTCAAGTCGTCTAACAAAATCAAGCAACATCGCAAATTTAATAATTAACGTTGAATTTGATTAAAGCTTTTTTAAAGTTTTTTACGTGTACTAATAAACAAATTAGGTGCTTTTATTAGCTTTTCTTAGGCGTCTTTGGTGCTTGTTCGGATCTCTTCATATCTGATTTGATCACGCAGACAAACTCAGATTTTTACAATTTGCTTAATAATTTTATAACCTTTAATTACAAATAAATACGGGACACCTACGCACACGTTCGTCCGTCCCCCAAAGTAAGTACTTAAGACTTGTGTTTTGGGTGACAGACAACTAGTAAATATATACATACTAGCTTTTACCCGCAACTTCGTTCGAATGGACTGTCTTGGAATAAAAAGTATATTCTGTCTCTGCATATATCTAACCCCATCACATTCTACACACTCTACCCATCACAAAACTCAGACCGATCCGGGAAGATTTACGGAGATTTATCGTTTTATCTAGAACATTGTTTAATTATTGCAGCAAATAACCCGTATAACTTACATGAATTATATATTAGAATAGTTCAGTTAAATTTATCCAGTAAACAGAAATCAAAGTATATAAAAACTTTCTTAAAATAAATCTTTCGACGTAATCCAAATAACGTGATCGATCCTAGTATTCAGTATACGAGACCGCCCGTTACCCAATTGAGCTATCATGACTTTGCAATTGGCAACGTAATTATCCGGGGTTTTTTCAAATTAATAATTTTTTTCAATGCCCAAAAACAGGGATAAAATACATTACCAAAAAAACCCTACATGCTGAATTTTCCGAAAATTGTTGAAGCCGTTTCCAAAATTCAGATTCTATATACGAGTATATACAAGATTAACTCTAAATGAGTTAATCTTTATAATTCATTTTTAATAGTTAAATAATATTAAAAATGAATAAATATTATATTAATTTGTTTCAGCACTCTTCGCGGCTGTTGAACATGGCTACATTGACAAGGCAAGAAACATTTTGGACTCGACCGATGTCGACGTTAATAGGTACTTACACTTATTCACCATATTACTTATAATAGATATTAACTATACTTATAGGCTTAAAATTCCGCAATCAATTTTAGCTTTGAAATTACAGCAGTTTAAAAACTCTGTTAAAAGGAGGCTGATACAGAAAGCCATACTGTTGAGGATTACAGAGATGATACTCGTAAAACCGCGTGACAATAGCTACTCTTCGACCCCGTACACGACAATAATGACTGAATGTAACTAGTAATAAGTATTATATTTTTAAAAGAGATTTTTTTACTGGCTCTTCTCAGTAGGAACAACTTTCCGAACAAGTAGCAGAGTTGATGATGCAAAAGCACTTGTTGACAAGTTTACTTGAATAAATAATATTTTGAATTTGCAGTTAAATTTGAATACCAACATCTCGAGCTACTTTTAAGGATTTTACTTTTTTTAAGTTCGCCATTATACATGTGCTTTTGTTACTTTTTCTTTCTCTTTTGTAACAAAAAAAATAAGGATTGTATAATTCATTAATATTAATTTGATATGATTCCAGTCTTAATCCAGACGGCCTGTCGCCCCTGGACGTCGCGGTTTTGGCGAATAACCGGCAACTCGCAAGAATGCTTATGGAGTTTGGAGCGAAAGAAGGAACGCAATGTAAGTGACAAATATGTTATTTCTTTAAAGATGCCATGTTTTCGAGATTGCAAATTGAATTTTTTCTTGAACATCTTGAGGTAGAGTGATGCTGCTTTTCTAAGTTTTTTTGTACATATTGCTTATATAATAAAATACCCCATACCTAACATAAAAGACTTGCTTACACAAAAGTTTAAATTATGTGTTTAAGAATGTGCTTATACGTAAAGCATATGATAAACTCGGATGATTTTTGCGGAATTCTATAGTACAGAAGTTACGCCGTGTGGTATACGGCTGAATAGAATAGTACCACCCTCATTTCTTACCGAGGTGTCGTAAAAGGCGACTATGGTAAGTTGACCCACCGTGTAGTATCCGGTTTAGTAGAATAGACCACCCTCTCTCTTACCGAGGGGTCGTAAAATACGATTAAGGTAAGTTGATGTCAGGCAACCAAATCACGTGACAACATGTTATTAACTTGTTGTGCCGAGAATATATGAAAGTGTATGAAGCAGACAACGATAACATACCTTTTATATGCAGGACAACTCATCAAGTAAAAGTCATATTACCTTATATAAATAATATAAATACTTGAAAACTTAATTTTATAAATTAAAAATGTTTAGATTGACCGCTGAGTTTCTTGCTGGCACTTACAATAAGGCATCAACAACTACACTACAAAGGTTGTTAAACCTTACTTCCAGGAGTTTTTGTTCTACGAGTTGCTGTGTAAAAACTCTATTACTTGTCTATTGTTTGTAGTTATACCTTACCTTATACCTATCATCATCTTCATCTTCCTGCCCTTATCCCACTTTAAGTGGGGTCGGCACAACATGCTATAAACATGCTGTCGCATAATTTGGCTGCGTTTTTACGACCGGCCGCCTGCCTGACTCCAACTTACCTCAGTCGTATTTTGCGACACCTCATACCTTACCTTATACCTATGTGGTTTTTATTGTTTTAAACTTAAGCTATCATCCATCCTACATCATTCATATATTTTTTTGGTTCAGGAGTACTATCCAAGATCATCATTGTCCTGCCCTTATCCCGCTCTAAGTGGGGTCATGATTTGGCTTCGTATTTTACGACCGGCCGCCTGCCTGATGTCAACTTGTCGTAGTCGTATCTTTCGACATCTCAATAAGAAAGAGGGAGGTCTATTCTACTTAACCGGATACCACATGGTGGGTCAACTTACCACAGTCGCCTCTTACGACACTCCGTAAGAAATGTGGGTGGTCTATTCTAATCACCTGGATTCCACACGGCTGGAGTACTTTTTAAGATATAAAAATAAATATACATATATAAACCTATCAAATTCATCATTCTCCTGTCGTTATCCCACTCTAAGTGGGGTCGGCGCAACATGTTTTATCATTCGTCAACTCTGTTGCTAATTTTTATATGCATGTCATGCTAATTATAATCCAATCATCTCTTTAGCTTTTCTCTAGACACATATCCATCCACATGCATATTGGTCACTCGTTTGGTCACATTTTCCCTTCTCATTATATGTCCATACAATCTTGCACTTCTCATCTTTTCTATAATGGGCATAACTTCAAGACTTCAAAATATTGACCTTATATATGAACCTACCAAATATCCTCCAGAATTATTCTCGTTAGGACAAATGACTCGGCTATGAAACAAACACAAAAGATATCTTAAAATCACGAAGATAAAACAGTAATCCAAGCCAGTGACTAATTCGCAATCAACCATTTCAAAGTGTAAACGAAGGAATGAATAAATTCTGAGCATTTTTTGCAAATTGAATCGAACTGGCAGACGATAAAAGTAACGGTATAATGAACCGTCTTCAAACTAAGAGATACGTATTGAATTATCATTTCAGGCTTCTTAAGACAGATCTTATTGTAGGTTGTTTACTCAGATATGTAATTGGATACTTGAAAGAAAAATAATATAGCGTTATTCAGGGAAAAATTTCTTCCAACGATTTCCTCCAAATATTGGAAACTAACAATCGCCATTGGTTCTGCCTGTTTGGATAGATTAAAACCGTTATATAGTCTTTTGATAACGATAAAAATGGTTTAAGTAGGTTAACTACTTTAAGCTAGACATTGCATAAGCAGACTTTTATTTAGAACTTTTAGAGGGGAACAATTTTGTAATACATTTTTGAATAACTATTACCGTTTACTCAGCGCACCCATGGAAAGCTTTAAATTTTGCCTTTTTCGTACTTGGTTATTTTTATTGCTGCTCCTCTTCTATTTATCTTAGCGTGATGTTATATAGCCTTTAGTCTTCCTCGATAAATGGACTACCTTACACTCAAAGAGTTTTTCAAATCGGTCCAGTAGTTCCTGAGATAAGCGCGTTCAAACAATCAAGCAAACAAACGAACTCTTCAGCTTTATATATTAGTATAGATTCTTTTCTTACATATAATGTAACATACAAACAATAAAAATATAGAGACTAGATTTGTTCATTTATGTTGTTATTGAATAGAATTAATAAAAGACACAAGTAGACGAGCTAAAGTTAATTAGCAATAGGAGTCCTAGAATGATTAAACTGCCAGGCTTAAAATTATGTTATTCACTGAATAGATTTCGAAACAATCCATGGTCTTTCATATTAGGAATATAAATTACAGTTGCAAAGTAATAGACATTAGTCTAGCAAGCCATTGCAACATTTAAAATATAGTATATTTGGCAAATAATTCATTTCTGTAACTTTTGATGGACCATTACTGGTTCTCTAGTTGCATTAGAGCTACCGAACACTCACGTTGGAAATGCAATCGTCTTCACAAATGTAGCACCAAGTTGAATGAACATAGTTTCGGCATGTTACAGAATACTTATTGTTATTGTATATCATTTCCCTTTAACGTCAACCAATTGACCACAATTGAACGTACGTTAAAAGTCAATAACTTTTAGAAACAATATATTTCTGTCGTTTTTCCCCGCTCACTAAGAACATCAGAATATTATCACTATACCGAAACGATAACTGAAGATTGCGATCAGAACAAATCACGATTGAAAGCAATAACACTGAGTACATCCGGATTATCTTCTGATAGGAAAATTATCTGGTCCCTTATCGAAGGCGTGATTAGTTATTATTTTGACTCGCTTCGTCGTCTTGGTCTTGTAAACCGATGGACGTGCATTGTTGGACATTTCTTCAATATATTCCCGTATCGTCTATCCACGTATTGGGAATTCTACCAACGATGCACGTTTCGGTGGGGGATGGTTATTCCAACAATTTTAGACCAACCTCTGGTAATGGTATGTGTTCCGATTATTTTATTTAAACTAGCGTGTTGTTAACTTAAGTATCTTATCTTTAATTATGCCACAGGGTTAATATAGACCTGCGTAAGAAAAAAAAATGTGCAATTAGTGTGACATTGTTTTTTTGACAAGAATACTTAAGTAAGTTTAGAAATCTTTTATAGTATCAGATATAGACTATATTGGCGACGTTGTCATCATTAATGATATCCGCTGTGTGGTATCCGGCTAAGTAGAATAGACCACTCTCATTTCTTACCAAAGCGTAGTAAGAGGTGACTAAAGTAATTTTACGCGCAGTGTGGTATCCGGCTGAGTAGAATAGACCAGCCTCATTTCTTACCGAGGTATAGTAAAAGGCGACTAAGGTAAGTTGACCTGCCGTGTGATATCCGGCTGAGTAAAATAGACTACCCTCATTTCTTACCTAGGTGTCGTAAAAGGCGATTAAGGCCAGTTGACCCGCCGTGTGGTATCCGGCAGAGTAAAATAGACCAACCTCATTTCTTACCGAGGTGTTTTAAGAGGTGACTAAGGTAAGATGACCCGCCGTGTGATATCCGGCTGAGTAAAATAGACTGCCCTCATTTCCTACCTAGGTGTCGTAAAAGGCGATTAAGACAAGTTGACCCGCCGTGTGGTATCCGGCAGAATAGAATAGACCACCCTCATTTCTTACCAATGCGTCGTAAATGGCAACAAAGGTAAATTGATCCGGCTGAACAGTATAGACCGCCCTCATTCCTTACAGCGGTGTCGTAAAAGGTGACTAAGGTGAGTTAACATCAGCCGGACGGCCGGTCATAAAATAACTTGCCAAATCAAATACCATGTTTACAATATGTTCTGCTGATCCCACTTAAAGTGGGATAAGGGCAGGAGAATCAATAATATGATAGCTTATGTGTGAACGAACTCGCAACTACAACAAGTAGCTAATAATTACATATATCATGAGCTATAAAACACTTCACATTTCTAAGTATGTCATAATATTTAAAACTTTCAGATATTTATATGTGTATTGTGGGTATGAATATAGTGTATTGTGGGTATTTTTACTATAAATATAGTTGTAATATAAATATAACATAATAGTAGGTAATTGCAAAATTGTTAACAGATTGTCAGTTCGGAATAAACCGTTGCTTGGACTATGCGTTTTATTTTCAATAAATTACAGTGGCGCAGTCGGTATCAAATTTATTAATTATTCAATCAAAGTTAAAAATGTCAGTCGGCCGCTTAGGTGAATTTGATCTCAGTTCGGGAACTTGGAGCACCTATATAGAAAGGATGGAACAATACTTTCTCGCAAACGATGTAAAACCTAACCTTCAAGTGGCCACATTGCTCGCGTGTGTTGGTGATGCAACTTACGAATTAATGGTCGATTTGTGTTCCCCGAAAAAACCGGGGGAGTGTAAATTCAGTGAACTCGTTCGTCTAATAAGGAAATACGTTCAGCCTACACCATCGATGCTCGCCGAGAGGTATAAGTTCAGGAAGCGAACACAAGCTATTAGTCAATCGGTATCTCAGTTCGCTGCGGCTTTAAAACATATGGCGAGAAATTGTGATTTCAAGGACAACCTCGAGGAGAATTTACGAGATCAGTTTATATGCGGCCTGCATAGTGAATCTACACGTCAGAGTATGTTTTGTGAAGACAGTTTATCTTTTACGGCGGCGTTTAATAAAGCGGTGTCGCTGGAGGCGGCCGCGCACAGCGCAGCAGCGGTCGAGCAACGGGGGACGGACGAGCGCGCGGTGCACGCGGTGCATGCGCGAGCGGCGCAGGCGGCGCCCGGCCGGCGGGCGGGGCCGCGCTGGCGGAGCGAGCTCGGCGGCAGCGAGCGGAACGTGGCGGGGCTAAATAGTAGCCGCACGAACAAATTAATTTGTACATGTTGTGGGAACAACGGTCACACATGGAAAGAGTGCAAATTTGTAGATTATGCCTGTAGAATTTGCCTAAGAAGAGGTCATTTAAAACGGGTGTGTCCGAACGTAAAAGGCAGCGAAGAGGGACGAGTGCTCCGGCTAGATACGGCGAGGGTAGAAAATACGTTTGACGGATGTGTTCATGATGATGGAGAATACAACAGGTCCGAAGTGGACTACGATGACGAGGGAGTCGGGGGTCCCAGCGGATTGTATATGTTGGAGCTTACGGGTAGTGATCCCGTCGTCGTCGAGGTTACAATCGCGCAATGGTGTCTCGTTATGCATGTAGATACCGGATCGCACATGTCGTGCATCGGGGACAAATTGTATGCAGAAAAATTTTCTAAATATCCTGTGAAACAAAATAATTATAAGTTAAAAGGTTACGATGGAAGTGTTATAAAGTGTATAGGTTATATTGTAGTGCCAGTAAGTTACGGTCGAATCAAGGAAAACCTGAAACTGTATATAATTTGTAACGGTGCTGTACCTTTATTAGGCAGAGAGTGGCTGAAAAAGCTGCACATGAGTGTTATCGTTTCGAAATCTATTCATCAAGTGTCCGACCGTGGGTGTAATAATCGCAATAATTTTGTTCGCGGTAAGTTTAACAAGAACGAGTTTACGAGCCGGTCCCCGGTAGTGTTCAATGGCAAGCTGGGCCGGCGGCGCGGCCAGAGTACTACGCTGCGCGTGCGTGCGTACGCTCTGCCGGTGTTCAGGCGCGCGCGCGCCCAGCCGCTGGCGCTGCGCGTTGACGTCGACACCGAGCTGCGGCGCATGAAATCTCCAGGTATTTTAGAACCCGTGCCTTCCTCAGACTGGGCCTCATGTTTTGTGGTAGTATTTAAGACCGATAGTATTTTAAGAATAAGTGGGGATTATAAAAGTACTGTAAACTCTGTTCTTGAAACTAATACGTATCTAATGCCTATGTCGAAGATTCTGTTCAATAATTTAAGTGGGGGGAAACGCTTTATTATAATGGACTTTTCCGAGGCCTATAGCCGGGTAATCCTGGACGAATCAAAAAAGTACACTGTTATTAGTTACTTGGGGTTCGTAATTTCGGAGCGTGGAATTAGGACTGTTAATAAAAAGGTCGAAGCCGTAGTCAAAGCGCCAAAGCCAAATAACGTATCGGAATTGAAATCATTCCTCGGTATGGTAAACTTTTATTCTAGATTTATTAAAAATGTATCGATGTTATTAGCTCCCCTTTATAGATTAATTAAGAAAGAAGTTATTTGGGAGTGGCGCGAGGAACAAAATACAGACTTCTATAGTATAAAAGAAGCATTAACGAGCTGTCTGATACTAATGCACTACGATGTACGTTTGACTCTTATCTCCACTTGGGACGGGGGCGCGCGCGGGGTGGGCGCGGTGCTGTCGCAGCGCGCGGCGGACGGCG
The DNA here is from genome assembly GCA_947086495.1 of Morpho achilles. NCBI lineage: Eukaryota > Metazoa > Arthropoda > Insecta > Lepidoptera > Nymphalidae > Morpho > Morpho achilles. Next base: position 14,103,380 of record CAMTZB010000013.1, read on the forward strand.
AGCGGCCGGTCTCATGCGCATCGCGCACGCTCAGCGCGGCCGAAACTTATCACAGTCAAGTGCAGCGTGAAGCGTTAACGGTATTATTAACCTCTCACCCGGAAATCACGGCATATTGGCGGCGCCGCGATAACCTTTACGTAGAAAATGGTTGGTTGTTTTGGGGTTTTCGCATTGTAGTAACTGATGTACTGCGGCCCGCAGTGTTAGCCGAGTTGCACGGCTTGCACATAGGAATGGTTAAGAGTAAAGGATTCGCGCGTAGTTTTTTTTTTTTTTGGTGGCCGCGTTTAGATTGGGAGATCAAGCGAAAAAGGGGGAAGAAGGAGAAAAAGTGTGGGTCAGGTTTCGTAAAAAAATAAAAAGTGGAGCTCAGCTATTATTACAAGTAAAAAGGGACAGAATAAGTATGGGGTGGAGACTGAGGAAGGTTTACGGTAGACTCGGCATACAGACTAGATCCGTTTAAGGGACAGTTTCAGCGGCAACCCGAGTGGGTGATTATCACTCTGTCCGTGCACATGCCGCGTTAGCAGTCTTTAGCGTTTCTGATAAAAATAATAGTATCGCATCGGATTTGTACAGGGAATATGACATGCCCACAGCAAACAAACGTGACCGTAAGCCACCACGTCGTTATGGCCTTGATGAATAGTATACTGTTTCTTATATAAAAATAAAAGTTAGTATTATATACCGTTAAAAATTATATGTATATCTTGTTTTGTTAATCCTTAATATTATATATAGGTCAATTATAGCATATGTAATAAATGTTATTTCATACGCTTAAAAAAGGGGGGAATAGTATAGTGTATTGTGGGTATTTTTACTATAAATATAGTTGTAATATAAATATAACATAATAGTAGGTAATTGCAAAATTGTTAACAGATTGTCAGTTCGGAATAAACCGTTGCTTGGACTATGCGTTTTATTTTCAATACATTACAGTTATCTTAAGATAATACAATTATCTATAGTTACATGATTCAAATAAAAATCTGTTATTGACATTGCGATACGGGGTTTTTTTGTCGATATCATCTTAGATTTCACTTTGTCTTATTTTTGATCTTCACGAACCATATCATCTTCCTGCCCTTATCCCACTCTAAGTGGGGTCGTCATAACATGTTATAAAGATGTTGTCACATGATTTGGCTGCGTATTTTACGACCCGCCGCCTGCCTGACGTCAACTTATCTTAGTCGTATTTTACGACACCTCGATAAGAAAGAGGGTGGTCTATTCTACTTAACCGGATACCACACGGTGAGTCACTTACCTTAGTCGCCTTTTACGATACCTCGGTAATAAATGAGGGTGGTCTATTCTACTCGGCCGGATACCACACGACGGGTCGACTTACCTTAGTCGCCTTTTACGACACCTCGATAAGAAAAGATGGTTGTACTATTCTATTCAGCCGGATACCACACGGCGGGTCGACTTACTTTAGTCGCCTTTTACGACACCTAGGTAAGAAAGAGAGTGGTCTATTTTACTCAACGGGATATCAAACGGTGGGTTAACTTACCTTAGCCGCCTTTTAAGACACCTCGGTAAGAAATTAGGGTGGTTTGTTCTACTCAGCTGGATACCACATGGCAAACACAAAATTATACTTAAATACTACTAAGGTAAGTTGACATCAGGCAGGCGGCTGGTCGTAAAATACGCAGCGAACTCATGTGGCAACATGTTTATAGTATGTTGTGCGCCCCACTTAGAGATAAAAAACGCCATGAGAACGTTGAAGTATCTTTTTGTGTTTTTTTTTCCGATTTTAAGTGGGTCGCTGTTGTATTTTTATTCGGCCCACTGCTGAGAAACGCCTCATTTGGCCAAACTCATCCAGGTTAAGGGTGGTGGCTTCCGCGATTGGATACGTCCACCGCCACCCTGCCTGTTCGCTTAAATTGGTACACAGTATTTACAACTTACAACTAAAAATCTTAAACTAACTTAACAGTTAACACTAAAAGAACAAACATAAGTGAGACTCATACTAAACATTTAAAATAAACAGGTGACGTAAACTATATTTTTTTTTTTTTATAAAAGAAGGAGGTGTATAACAAATAACAATAACATGCAAAATCAAACACTTAATTAAAAAGAAATTTTTTTTTTTTTAAATTTCTTGTATTTTATAGGTAGGGGGGGGGAGGCATGAGCGATGCTCTTTGTATTGTGGAGTGCTGGGGCGAGAGGGGTTAGTGTTGTAAATTGTAAGTTGTGATTGAGTTATGTTGTGTATGTGTGAGATGAATAGTTTTTGTGTGTACGGGTGTTAAGTGTTATTGAATCGTTTTAAGTGATCTATGATGTGGCTAGTGAATCTTATGAAAGATTCAATAGCCACGTGTTTCACTACTAATGTGGTGAGTTTATATGGGCCCAACTGATAGTACTGTATCTTTTTGTGTGTACTAGATGTTTTAATAAAAAGTTTTTAGATTGTGTATAAAAACTTGATTATGATAATTAAATAGGTATATGATTACATATAATTTTCATTAATTAATAATTAATTTGTTTCAGTCAAATCGCCAGAAGTGCTTGGCGCACATTTACGTAAATTGTCCCGCGAAGCAGAGTCCCGATTGCATGAAGTTACCGGTTACGTACCCGATAGAGCTTGTCGGGACGACGTGTGCAGGCAAGTTCACAAATGTATACTTATTATAAAACAATGAACCCGAAAGCTGTCTGCATGTGATCGATTTTCTCAAAATCTACTAAATGCATTTTTGTACGTTTTTTACTAAATAGTAGTGCATATCTTCCGAAAGGTTTTGGTTAATAGTACATAACGTTCTTATGTAAATCGGGTTGAAAATGTCGCGCGGTTGTAAATGAACTCGCTTGCTGGGAGTTTAAGTCGCGTGCGTCGCGTAAACCAGCAGAGACACAATAAAGTAATGTACTAGAGAATTGTAGATTTACAAAAAATACTATATAAAAGACCGCGACAGCATGTCTCTATCTCTTATGGTTAACTCACAATAACTTTTATGTTCAAAATTTTAAATAATTTATAGAATTAGGCGTTACTTTGCGGAGATCCATAATACAAAAGTAATAATAAAATTATTTTGCTATAATCCGCAAAGAAGTAAAATAGAAAATATATATAATGCTAAATGTAAGTGGACAATCGGTTATCATACCTGATACATGCAGGATTCGTAAAAACACATGCACAAACCTCCACCACCGCCACCACAATACACAAGCACTATAAACGTTCACTATCACAAACTCTATCAATAGACTCCACGACCAAAATCGCAAAGCTTTGCGATTTTGGTCGTGGAGTCTATCTCCTGATGATGCTTCGGTTGCGGGGCGAAACGATTGTTGATAACCGATAGTCCACTTACATTTAGCATTAAATATATTTTCTATTTTACTTCTTCACGGATTATAGCAAAATAATTTTATTATTACTTTTGTTTTCAAAATTTTAATAAAATACTACCCTATTTGTGACACTGATTACCACGAAGGCGAAGCCGCTGACACATCTAATCCACACTAATATTATGAATGTGAAAGTCTGTCTGTTTGTCACACTTTGAGGGCTATTCTCATGGACCAATAGTTTTAAGTTTGTTCTGAACCAACAAACAGACATAATTATTTCGTAGTGTCTTGGAAAAGTGTTCACAAATAGTTTAGATCTTCTTTTTTATGGAATATGATTGCAAACAAACATGCGGTTCGCTACAAGTAGTCACCGCTGCCCGCTACCTCTCGCATAGCGAGTGCGTTGCCATCCTTTAAAATGGTGGTAAATACGTTTTTTGAAGGTGCCTATGGTGTACCGATCCAGAAACGCTGCCAAAGGGAGATCGTTCCATTAAACTGTGGTGCGCGGAATGAAATTATTCAATTATTATCTTCATTTCCTAAACCTTGATAATGAAAAAAACTTACCAATTAGGTATTGTAGCTTTTCTTACAATGAATTATTTTTGTGGCGAAGTACCTATGCCTCGTTTTAATAAAATAATAATAAAAATAGTTTATGACACTGTCTGTCAAATCTTGGCTTGGTGTTAATCGTTTTATATCGGTATATACTTCGTATTTTTACGGAATTTGAAGTTACATTATGAAATTTGTGATATAGATCAGCAGCTGGTGGTCAGGCCGGCACGATGGGATGTGCTGGAGGTACAGGCTCCGAGAAAGATAAACAGACCCAGCACTGGGAGAGGAGGGTTCGGACGCTAAAGTGAGTTCACATCTATATCTCTAATTATCCTACCCTAAGCCATTCTTGGGACTCACAAGAGGCACCCATAGGGGTAGGGTGACGCTGGAATCCCTCTATACTCTCTACATTTGTAATAATAAGCAGAAATCGGTTGGCCAATACCAAGGTTGGCGGAATACCAAAATCTGTCACGCTTTCACAGCTATGCCGCTGGAGCTATTAATGGTATTTTACCTTTATTAAATGCGGGACTAAAATAAAGGATAAAAAGATACCCTTCCCTTTGCTTCAGGAACAAGGAAAATATACACAGTACATAATTGTTTTAACATTTAGGTTGATGAGTACGAAGTCGCTGGTATGGCCACCCTAATCCTTGATAAAGTGCTATAAGTATTTAGCTATAATTGCTAAAGCTCTGATTATAGCTCAGCGGTGAGACCGTGCGAGGAGTCACGGCCTTGCACCCCGAGCTATAGGCAATAAGGTTTTTCTATTAAAACTTATGTGTCTAATTGATAATTGCAATTTATCACACCCTTTTAGATAAAGGAAACACTGTGAGAAAACATGCATATCTCTTGAAAATTCTAAGGATATCTGTAACCCAATCCGCATTGGAACAGCGTGGTAGGTCTAAGCTCCAATACTTCTTCCATTCCAAAAGCAAATCTCCGGAGAGCAGCTTCCTATGGGCAGTGAGATAATAACAAGCCGTTACTTTTATTATTGATTATTTATTTCTTAAGAGTATCGCCTGCTTCATTGAGCTATTGAGATAGTATTATTATTTTCAGACGTTTAATCCAAGGCTGGCAACAAGTTAGATTGCCAACGATTCTATCACCACCCGATTTGGAAGTGTGCGGCGCGCATTCAGTCACAGTACGGTTGAAAGACCCACGGTCTATTCAGCCGGCGCCGCGAGATCCGCCTATCGTTACCAAATATAAAGGTCAGTAGTCCGTCTTCTTCTTTTGGGAGTAGTAGCTTTTGGGACGAGTAATTGTACGTAGAATAGAAACCACAAAGACGCACGCAATTGTACACACAACATGTATACACTCGCACATATACGTAATCACACAATGAGTTTTAATTATACTTTTTTATACTAATCATAGTGTCCATGGTAACAAAGAACACAAGATAAGGATAAATTTGGTAACTAATTACGATATATTGCCTAGCCGTGTGGTATACGGCTGAGTAGAATAGACCACCCTCATTTCTTACCGAGATGTCGTAAAAGGCCACTTAGGTAATTCGACCCGCCGTGTGGCATCCGGGTGAATAGAAAGAATAAACCATCATCTTTCTTACCGAGGGTCGTAAAAAACAGCTAAGGTAAGTTGACGTCAGGCAGGCGGCCAGTCTTAAAATACGTAGCCAAATCATGTGACAAGATCTTTATAACATGTTATGACGACCACACTTAGAGTGGGAAAAGGGCAGGATGATGATGATTACTATGTATTGAATTTTTTTTTTTAAATACCTACACATCATTGATTACGCATCAGGCGATATCTATGCGAGGCGCTGACTCTTTCTTAAACAAAAAAATGGCCGAAGATTTTTAAATCACCTATTGAATAGGTCGGTTTATTTTTCCAGACCACGTACTTGCCTTTTGTTACAAATTATCCTCAACATCCTTTTACAAATTATGGAATACATTAAAGGTTGATTTCAGTCATCATCATCATCATCATTTTCCTGCGCTTATCCCACTCTAAGTGGGGTCGGCACAACATGTTATAAACATACAAAAGTAATGAGAATATTATTTTGCTTTAATCCGCAATAAAAAATAAATAAAGTTTATCGCGGATTATAGCAAAATAATATTCTCATTACTTTTGTATTATGGACCTCCGCAAAGTAACGCCTAATTCTATAAATTATATCTTATATTACGACGTATTTTACGACCGGCCGCCTGCCTGACGTCAACTTATCTTAGTCGTATTTTACGATATAAAGGTCGATTGCAATAAAATATTTAATATTTTCTAGTGGAGTGGTCGTCACGCGCAGACTTCTCAAATGTATGTGGCTCCAGAGAGGTTACTGCTTCTGGTTCGAACTGCACTCGTGTGCTCGTCGCTGGCTTGACTAGAGGCAGGAGATACTTCTTCAGAGCTTCCGCTGGAAATGTCAAAGGATGGGGACCCTTCACTGTATCTGTGCCGAGGAGCGTTGTACCGAGTAGTGAGTAGATAATTCCCGTTGCCTTTAACATAACATGAAGAACCACTATTGGAAGAAGCACATTAAACATGCCATAAACATGTAACTAACGGCTTTTTAATGTACTGCTAGTAATTGGCCTCCTTTCTCTATTTACAGAGGAGGGTTTGAGCTTAAACCCACCACACTGGTCCAATCCATATTGGAATTGATATTGGCTTTTGTTTGTCTTAGGTTGGCACGATCTGTGCTACACTTTAGATCGTGCCAACCTAAGACAAACAAAAGCCTTTTAACTTTAACGTCTTTTACAGGGCTATCTAGATAGATAGCCCTGTAAAAGACGTTAAAGGTAACAATTTAATTTTTTTGCTGTTGTTAGGTCAAATGACCTAAAGTCTCGGACGTCCACATGCCCGGTCACAAAGTCTAACTAATTACTAATCAATAAATTAATCTATGCGAATTAAACATCCTTTTGTATCTATTAGGTTGGCATGACGTTACGTCACGCACGTCACGCGGCGAGGCAGGCGGTGCGGCCGCGGCCTTGGAAACGCTAGCGAACGCCGCGGCCAACGCGCGTCAGAGGCCGCCCGTACAGCCTCCCAGACTGCCGCGGAAGAAAACTGCCACTATCAGGCAACTATTCACGGCTGCTAGCAAGTTCCAGAAGAATCTGAGGAGGTAAATCTTAACATCATCATTCTGCGTGACTTTGTAGTAGAAAAATTAAAAATATTTTTTATTGTGCAAATATTGTAATAAGCAAAATTTTTGTGCCGAGAACTCCGAATTAAGTTTATAAAAACCTAAGTTTGTAAAAAAGCTAAGTTTATAAAAAATTGGTCCAAAATTGTGTAACAAGAATGACTAGTGTAAGTTTGGACATGATGGCATACGATTTATAGAAGAAAGGAAAAAAAATCGATATGGCCAAAAAGGGTATTAATTGAAACTTAAGACAAGGTGAGGAATAAGATTTTGGGAAAAAGAGAATCTAAAAGAAGTATCTACTTATATAGACTTATTTTAAATAACTAGGAAATAATTTATAGAATTGGGCGTTACTTTGCGGAGGTCCATAATTAATACAAACTGTTATTATTACTATTATTATTGATGTTTATAGCAAAATAATATTTGCATTACTTTTGTATTAATGAGGAGATGTAATAGAGAATATGAAAGCAAAGAAAAAGGCATAAAATCTATAATGATGATTTTCGACCCGATGTTCCTTGCGACTTTCTCTTAAGACTATTTTAGTATAATCCGCGTTATATACAACATACATTTATATTTTCTTTTAGATTTATGGATTTAGAAATAGCTGGTCTGATGATGTTTTTGTCCCGTTTAACACAGGGGTGTATATTTGGCATGCATTGTCTACCACGAAGATAAGGTGCTGGTCACCAGTGAGGAGTTTTTGCCGGTTATCGAAGTAGACGAAACATACCCCGCCTGTATATACACCGACTTTCATTGGCTTATGAAGGTATGTTTCTTTAAGACTAATTTTGTCTGATTGAATTTTCAAATCCTTTGGTAATTGTTTGTTGATTGTTTGATGATTTGGAACAATATTTATTTTTGGTATTATATCTTACAAAAACTTAATCTAAATACATATAGAAATTTTCATAAAACGCATCACATTAGTTACTTTAGACTGAGTGGATGTGTCTCAAACTATTCTTTTCGTCACTGTGAACTTTTATCCGGCTCGAAGGACCAAAGTGTTCGGTATACGCAAATTACTCAAAATCCAACGTATCTATACGTCGATCAGTTACTAACTATTAACGCATACTAATATCATGCTTTTGTTGTGAAACTGTATCTATGCAAACGAATTGGTGTTTAATTTTGAAACTTGCAAGATTTTTTTAAACAATTAAGAATCGGTTTTTTAAATTTTATTATACTCAATTGAAATTCAAACAAAAAGTTGTTTACTCGTGCGATTCTTAATTTTATTCGCATTTCACTCAGGTATCTTGCTCATGGGATGAAGTGAAAGCTCTAAGGTCAGATATGGAAAAGCACACGTCGTCTTCAATACACTTTAGACTCAAGCTACTCACGGCCGCGGCACAAATGCAGTCCGCCTTGTGCATACAGGATTTAGGTGAGAATTTGTTACTATAAATCAATTTATTAAACATCGTTCTAAATAATTTATACAAATAGGTATTTCTTTGCGGAAACCCTTAATACATTAGAAACGATTTTTATATTTTTCTAAAATCTGCCATAAAGTTAATATAAAATGCATAGTGCAATTTGGTAAAAAAAACTAATAGGAGCCGAATGGGCTTCGCTAGTGTAAGATAGACTCGATCCGGGTACTTTAAATTTTGCGCCGGCCCGTTACCAACTGATATGCTGATGTTATGATTGACAGCGTAAATTATTTTTGTTTTCTATTAAGTGTTGTCGCCATTGACTTCCGCTTTGTATTTTATAGCAACACAGTCATGAAACAAGAGTATCGCGCCCTTTTTAATTAAAATGGTTCCAACACTGTGACGTGTTGTTTCCGGTTGAGTCTTCCTATTGATAAAACGTTTCAGTGACAGTCAGTCTTAGTTCGTCATTCAAGAGAAGTGCATCTCGGAACGGGAATTGTGGTATTCCTATTATATCGTGTTATTGTATATAGTGTGCGTTAACATAATATTAGAAACTCGTTTTGTTTTACTATCTACTAAGAGATTGCGCTGACCACAATTTTGTCTAAATTATTTGTAAGCAGGTCGTATTTGTAACATGTAACAAATTTACGTTGATACGCAGGTCAACTATATCACAAGCCCCTCCGAGACGCACACGGCACGGTCGTACTGTCTTGCGTGAACGTAGTCAAGACTCCGAAAGCAGTTTCCGCTCTAAACTCAAGATGGGTACCAGTTTCCAAGCTCCGACGGAGAGTTCTCAGCGAGGACAACACTATGGGAGAATTGCTGATGGCTTCTGTACACGAACAGATTGCTTACCATCAGGTAAACCTGTTAATTTATGTACTAGGATATTTATATTTAAAATAGGTCATGCCCTTAACGTTTACACTCTAGGTTTTACAATAGATTTTTGAGTTAAATATATACAAACATTTTATAATTAATGTATAGAAACCGGCTTCGGTCTTATTTTATAGGATGACTCCACTAGTTTCAAGCCCATACGGGGCTCTTATTCATGAGCTCCTTATTTCCATTCCGACTGCCAGTACCATCGACATGGCACTAATCCAAAATATTACCCTTCAGCTACATAGCATACAAGTTATTCATGACCTAGACTCGGACCACCGCCCAGTCTTACTTCAGCTAGGACCCCCTCCAACCGCGGTTTCTCGAAACAAAACCATTATCGAATGGAAAAAACTTAGCGAGCGTCTCCAATTTCTTGATTCAGACCACCTCAAAAAGATTCCTGACCGTATAGATTCAGTGGAAACTGCAAAAACAGCGACCACTCATCTCACAGCTCACTTATCTGATACTCTCAAGGATTGCTCTAGGGAAATTCCCGATAACTTTCGTTGTCGAGAACTACCAGCTGATCTGCGAGAATTAATTGCTAAAAAACGTGCTGCCACTAGGGCACGCGACAGATATCCGACCCGAGAAAACCGGAGTGCGCTCAATAGATTACAGAAAGAGGTTAAAGAAAAATTAACCTGTTTCCACAACGATTCCTGGAATAGAAAGCTCTCGGGGATCAAGCCAGGACATCAGGCCTACTGGTGCTTGGCGAAATCTCTAAAAGCCGATGGGTACGCAGCCACCCCACCATTACTTCGCCCGAATCTCCCACCTGCGTTTGACGACGCTGAAAAGGCCGAATGCTTGGCAGACAGTCTGGAAAACCAATGCTCTCCCAACCCCAGTGTACCCGAATTCACCGAATTCCACTCCAGAGTGGAAAAGGTGGCAGACAATCTTTCCTCAACGACTCCCGAAAGCGAGCCGTTACTTCCCACTACCGGAGAAGAAGTCCGAACCATAATTAAAAACCTCCGCTCCAAAAAAGCTCCCGGTCCTGATTCCATCTCCAACAGGGCACTGAAGTGCCTTCCTGACCAAATCATCCACGTACTGGTACTGATTTTTAATGCCCTCCTTGCCGGATGCTCCTTTCCTGACGAGTGGAAAGAAGCTACAGTGATAGGTATCCCCAAACCGGGAAAGCCTCGAAATCTCCCGATTAGCTATCGTCCCATTAGTTTGTTAAATAGCTTAGGAAAAATATACGAGCGAATTATCCTTGCCCGATTAAAATCCGTAGTCGATACTTATAATCTCCTTCCCAACGAACAGTTCGGATTTCGTCCAAAACACACCTGCGTTCAACAAGTGCACCGCCTCACGGAGCACATATTGCAAGGTTTGCAAACCAAGCAGTTTACAGGTGTCATATTCTTCGACGTCGCCAAAGCCTTCGATAAGGTCTGGCATGCAGGATTAATCCACAAGTTGCTCCTATTAAATATACCTGACAGACTCGTACTTATCATACAAAACTACCTCACTAATCGTACATTTCGGTACCGCGTAGACGGCACTCTGTCGTCTCGCCGCCCTATCCGTGCCGGTGTCCCTCAAGGATCTGTGCTGGCACCCTTATTGTACTCGTTCTACACGAGTGACATTCCACGGGCGCCTATTAAAGAGCGCACTCATCTTGCCCTTTTCGCGGATGACACCGCTGTATTTACCACATCTCGCCAACCTCAAGTTATCACTAGACGTCTCCAGAAAGCGGTAAACAGCCTCGGACGCTGGTTCCGCCGATGGAGAATCGAAATAAACCCCGATAAAAGTGCAGCTATGCACTTTATCGGTAATCGTTTCCGATCTCACATAGACACACCTACGGAAATTTCCCTTTACGATACACCAATTCACTGGCAACAGAAAGTCAAGTACCTAGGTGTCACCTTCCAACCTTCCATGACCTTCCACGAGCACATACGCACAGTCTGCAATAAGGCTGCGTATGTCATGGGACGACTTTATCCGATGTTATGCAAGAAAAGTAAAATGTCACTCCGCAACAAAGTGACACTCTACAAAACTTGCATAAGACCAATAATGTCCTATGCGAGCGTTGCGTTCGCGCACGTTTCAAAGGTCAGATTGCTCACGCTCCAAAGAATGCAGAACCGATTTATGCGTACAGCCACTGGTTGTCCGTGGTTCATGCGGAACGTTGACCTCCATAGAGACCTCGACCTCCCTACCATTACTCACCTCTTTAAACGTTTTTCGAAGTCTTACTTCGAGAAATCCGAGGTACACCCGAACCCTCTAATTTCAGTTGCTTCTACCTACATCCCAGTTAGGTCTGACCACCGAAAATATAGGCGTCCAAAAAGCGTCCTATATGACCCTGACGATCAAATAACGATCGCAAACACAAAAACACGTAATACACACACACAGCGTCTTCGCCGGCGAAGACGAGGTCCCAGATTTCTGATATCGGTTGGTCGTGGCTTCTTGCCACCCTTCCGTCGTCGTATTGACTAATCAAAGTCATACCATCAGCCCTCCACTACACGTCGCCCTAAGCCGTGGTCCGGCCTCACAGGAGGCACCCTTAGGACGACGTTCCCCGACGTTAGTAGAGCTTCTGCGCTCTACTTTCCGCATTTCGCAACTTCGGCGATGCTTCTGCGCTCGCCCGTCCCGCCCAGTGACGCTGTAAAAGCCGTTAGGGCTAACAGCATATGGTCAATTCGAAAAAATGAGCTCTTTACGCGGCGTTATCGCGGCGTGAACTGAGTATAGCCGGTTTCTATACATTAATTATGAATAACAGTCACGATTTACGACTTTAAATTCAAAACATTTTACTTGTACATACCAATACTCCAGTCGGTTTTGATATCTCATGGTTGTCTCAAAGTCTGTGGTGTCAATTACAGAGTCGTAACAAAGGAAATTTGCAATGTTGTGTATGTAGGTAACTCCTCATCATCCTCCTCCCCTTATCCTCTAAGTGGGGTCGGCACAACATTTTACAAACATAGTTATAAACATGTTGTCATATGATTTGGCTACGTATTTTACGACCGGCCGCCTGCCTGACGTCAACTTACCTTATGTCGTATTTTACGACTCTTCGTTAAGAAAGAGGGTGGTCTATTGTACTCAACCGGATACCACATGGTGGGTCAACTTACCTTAGTCGCCTTTTACGACACCTCGGTAAGCTATGAGGTTGGTCTATTCTACTCAGCCGGATACCACACGGTGGGTCAACTTACCTTAGTCGCCTTTTACGACACCTCGGTAAGAAATGAGGTTGGTCTATTCTACTCAGCCGGATACCACACGGTGGGTCAACTTACCTTAGTCGCCTTTTACGACACCTCGGTAAGAAATGAGGTTGGTCTATTCTACTCAGCCGGATACCACACGGTGGATCAACTTACCTTAGTCGCCTTTTACGACATCTCGGTAAAAAATGAGGATGGTACTATTCTATTCAGCCGGATACCACACGGCTTAGGCTGTGTAGGTCACTCCTAACATTAAAAATTATTGTCTTAAACTATATAAGCTTTTATGTCAGAGGTTATCGCTTTATTAAAGTAAAAACTCGTTTTTACTTTGAAACTCGTCATTTTAAAGTAAAAATAGAGTTTGTAATCGTATTTTTAAAAATATCCAAGTAACACCGGGTTAGTTCGTTGTTTTAAGTTGTTCGCAGATGTTTCCTTGGATATTTTTAACAGGCTGTGCCCGCGCCTTCGCCCAAGTGGAAATCAGTGTTTCACAAAGTTTTCCCGCGTAAATCACGACAGTCAATTTAAATTAAACCGTATATACCATTAACCTAAATCTTCTATGAGTATTTCACAATATTTTAGTTAAAACCGTACAAAACTTCATTCTGTACATTTTGAGAACTTCGAACACATACAGACACAGTTTTTAGGTACATAATTGTATAATAAGTGTATATTTTTAGTATAATAATATACACAATTAAACACTTAAAGTAAATAAGGCACTAAGTACCTAAAAATTAAAATTCGAACTAAGTATGCAATTTGGTTCTAAAACCAATTTTAGAACCAAATTGCATACTTTTAATTTTAATTTTTGGGTACTTGTGCCTTATTTATTTCAAGTGTATATGTTTCCTGGGTAAAAAGATTAAAAGATCTAAATCGTTGAGTTAAAAACCTTAACTTTTACAGGTATCAAGTCACCAGTTACCCCGTGGACTCTACTTAGGTTACCTAAAACTTCAGTCTTCAGTGGAGGTTGTGCGAATAGTAGTGCCCGCGCGAACACCCAATGTACCACCGCACACTCGCATCAGAGATAACCCGCACGTGTCTGCGTAAGTATAGGATGAATAACCCAAAACCCACTTTGATCAAAAATTCCCTGGGCATATTTTGACAAAAAATTATCTATTTACCAACTACAGTCTGTATTTTAACTGTCAGAGTTACTAGAATGAAATAAGCCGATATTTCATGCCAATATGCCAATGGTTTAAATTAAATTGTCAATTTTGTATACATCCGTGAAGACGTAAGAGTAATAATTCGGAAAAAACAGACAGACTCGTAAACTTTCGCCTCTGTAATATTAGTAACATTAATGTTTACGTAAATAGAAACTTTAAAATTTCTAATTGTGATTCGCCTTTAAAAATCAACATTGTTTACATAGCAATAGTATGCAATTCCCTATTTCTTATATCTTACAGAGAAGAATGGGAGTACCTAAAATCTCAATCCGGCAAAACATCAGATGACACTCAATCTATGAACAATCTCGTACCGATAGGCGTGAGCGAGACACCTTCAGAATCTCAAGAAATGTTCCTTGAACAAATTTCCACAGCCTCAAAACGACTATTCAAAGACATGGACATACCTGATGAAAGCGTCATCACCCACCGAATATATGATCTCGAAGTTATAGAACTTAACAACGACGTTAGTATTATCATGATTTGCCCGCCCGCTGAACAAGCTTGTTCTGTACCCGGACAAAAAGAGATCCTTCTTCAAAAAGGGGATCTACTCAGCCTACCCATCCAAGCTTTTGAAATGATCCACCTCCAAACATACCATACAAATATATTAAATAAATACTCGAAGCTAAGCTGTGTGTTAGAATTAGATGTAGCTTTAGCTGCGCATTCCCAAAGGGAAGCGTTCTCATGTACAGAATTACAAACCGCCAAAGAACGGCTCACAAAATTGGAGGATCTCCAAAACAATCTGAACTTGGTATGGAAAGCGGAACGTTGGTTGATGGATCTGATAGGTTTCGCAAGGGATAAGGATAAATCCGGTCCGAGTTCGGGAATATTGCTCAAATATGTGTTAGAAAAAACACCGTTCAAATGCACCGATACGTCCGATAGTGGCAATTGCGAGAAAGATGCCAATTTCAAAATAGATTTGCTACAAATTCCGCCACGCGATGGCAAAATAACTAAAACGTCTCCCGGAAGAGGATCTTGGCCGGGACCGGCTGGTAACGGGAACCACACAAACTTACACCCAGAATTCAGCAAATCGGAACAACAACTGAGTTTGGCTCCCCGTCAAACCTCAGCATCTGCTATAAACTTAAGCGGATTTCAATACTCACCTTCCGATCCAAAATATGCTAGAAAGGGCAGTGCCGACTCCCAATATACTCAATCTAGTGTTATGAGCAATAATTATATGAGTAGTAACTCACAGTTCGATATAAAATCGAACGGATCACATAATAACATAAACACCCGCCTACCACCATCACGGAGCGAAGATACCCTTGTGATTCAAAACGAAAATATCGAGCCAAAAGTTCGTCCACATAGTATCAATACCAGCGTATCAACTTCGTCCAGTCCACTTCTAACGGTCAAAGGTTTTTATCCCGGTAGCATGATAAGCGTGAAAACAATTAAAGGAAACGTATCAGAATCCGTTCAAAGTTTGTCAAGCGATTCAGAGAGTCAAAGCTGTCCTCTAACAGCGAATGTTCCTTTAAAAATCCGTCCGCAAACGATGCACAGAGCACCGTGCAACGTTATATCCTCGAAGAGTATGACGAACGTGAAAACTGCGGATGTTGATTACACTGATACAGGTCAGGAGATGTTCAACAAGGGACACAGTGTTAAACGCCAACCTCTGCTGGAAACGCAAGAAGACACGGAGTATAATAATAAGATTCCAAAGACTGATGAAAGGCGGTGCAACAGCGAGGATCGCGTTGTCAAACTACCATCAGAACAACGACAGACAGATCAAGCGGGTATTCTGCAGGTAACACTACATATTTACATATAATATTGTGCATTTCAATATATGTTACTTATTTAATATCGAGCGATTATTTCTATTTCATTAACACGCATTTCTGGAAATTCAAACCATAATAACCTTTTTTACTTTTTTTGTATTATTTACTTGAAGATTGCATAAAATTACCTTAGTATCATTAAATATCTTTAAAGAACATTGAGTAAGTGGCTTATAAAAGATTGGCCATTTTTGCCTTATTTCAGTTTTTAGTATCATTTACCTGAAGTTGGCATAAAATTACCTTAGTATCATTAAAAATCTTTAAAGACCATTGAGCAAGTGGCTTATAAAAGATTGGCCATTTTTGCCTTATTTCAGTTTTTAGTATCATTTACCTGAAGTTGGCATAAAATTACCTTAGTATCATTAAAAATCTTTAAAGACCATTGAGCAAGTGGCTTATAAAAGTTTGGCTTCTGAAATCTATAATCTAAATCTTATGTTTTAACATGTTCAAAGAAAGACAGTATAGTGAAAGGTGGCGTGGAAAAAGGTCAATTAGCATGTAGTTAAACTATTTATATTAGCCCCTTGTCCAGTAATAGATATAAAGCATTGACAAACTAACACCTTTCTTTTCCTTTATTTCAGGTGTTTGCTGCATATGAAACAGGATTAGCAGCTGGCACATCACTTAAATTACACGTCACTCCACGCACTACGGCCCGTGAGGTCATCGACCTAGTTGTCAAACAGCTCAATATGGCCGCCGTCCTAAAAGGCAAATCTGGACCCGTTTACGGCCCGGAGAAACTCCAAGATTTCTGCTTAGTAGCCGTTATAGGAGCTAGAGAAAGATGCTTAAGGGATGATTTCAGACCACTCCAATTGCAAAACCCTTGGAGAAAAGGACGACTGTATGTCAGACTTAAACATGACGTGCTAGCCGCCCTCCAGCATTCTGCCAAACAACCAGTTTATATTTAAAATTAGAACAATATATTTTTTAAGCCAGAGATTAATTATTAGATGTAGATAATAAAAACAAAAGGAATCCTTTTTATTTTCTTATTGAGGTCGATATCTCAGAATATAGTTATTGAATCCTAGATGCTGAAGATGTTATTTTTCGGTGCCAATTATTATTTTTGATGCTTTAAATAATTAAGTAATATTCGTATAAGTAAAAGTTGTGAGTAACTTAAGAGGGTGTGTTACAGAATGTATGGTGCTTCTCTGTAAAATCAACGCTTCGAGTTAAATACATGCTCTTATATCGTTTAGAAATCTATAGAAGTTTATCTGTGTAGGTTTTCTCTCTCTTCGTATTAACTCAATCTAATATAATTTAACTTAGATCTGGAGCATTAGAAGCTTAAAAAAATTCTGAACAGATTGCTTCAAAACGTCTCCTTAAAATACCCGTCTTAAACTTCGTAGACCTCTTCCGTGCAACCTACAATATGAATAGGGTATTTAAAACAAAATTTTGGTATTGCCAGTTATATTCGCTCAAATCTCCCTAGATCGCAATTACGTTTAGAGCAACAATTTATTCGACAGTTAACATCTATAACTAGAAGAAAAAAATTCAAAATATTTATCCCAGTCAAAGAATTCTTCTTAAAAATAAAGTATGCGAAAAATGAGTTTTAAATATACTGTGATAAACCGTAAATGGCGTAAACAAAACAGTCCAAAATAGTCTCACACAAAAATGTGTCTGCATCAATTCAAAAGAAATATTAATATCTCTGAGGAGTACAGGGTTACCATCACAATGGAAATATTTTAAACAAATTTTCACTATCAATTCTTGCTGAGGATAAAACTATGGGTTAATTCTGCAAAAGCACTATGTAAATAAATGCACATTCACTAAAAGTGTTTGTAGCTATTTTCATGTGATGAATTATGCCTAATGAGGACTACTTAATCTATTTAAATGTAAACTCGTCATAAAAATATTTTAGTCTATGCCGAAATCATATTATCTTTTTTAGTTAAATGTAAAAAAATGCCATAGAGAATACCATTGTATTATTAATTATATACATCGAATTTTTTTATACAAACTTTTTGTGTATTTTCATTGAGTACAAGTTATGGTATTTATTTCATATAATTTCATATCTGCGAATGCAAGGGTAAAAACTTATAAATAATCACAAAAAACTATTGATATAAAAGATTTAATCCTAATTAAAAAATTTACTATAATTACAAAATATTGGTATAATATACCAGAATACATAGAGCTGTCATTTCTCATCTGTAAAAGAAACAAAATTAGTACGTACAGAATCTAGAAACAATTATAAAAACAGAACAAGATATAATTTTTTTAAACAATTTTCTGATTCTGATAATGATGACATAAAAATAATAAATGACTAAAAAATGATTGGAGCAGGTTTAAATTTAAAATATAAAATCAGGATTCCAATTAAAAAAGAATATTAAAAGTAATAAACGTCCTGTATTTGATATTAAGATAATTTTGCTAGAAACAATTTATCAAATCATTAGTCTTTAAGGCATTTTTCGATTCTGTACTGAGTATGAAACGGAAAATTAGGAGTAAATATTTTTTGCTGTATAAACACTAAATTATTATATAATACGTTATATACTTGGTTATCTAATCACATTATATGCATTTTTAATTGTGAAATACTTTAATGCATTATATACTAGACAAATTATTTCGACCTTGAAAATTGTCTAAGTCGTCATAGCTTAATCACGCAATATCTCTTATAATAATAAAGAAATGGTTTATGATTTTTAGGAGTAAATCCTATATTTCCATTTTATTTCAGAGCTTTCTTTTTTATGGCTTATAACTATATTTTCTAATTTTGTATGATTGTGCGAAAAACTCTATGTATTTTGCATAAAAACGGAAAAATTTATTTATATTTTACATACTTCAATGGCGTGTCTAGTACATATTGCATATATCCACAGTTATTGTGAAAAAGATAACGATTCGAGCCATACTATACTTACGAATTGCAATTATTAATTAAATAAAGCCTAACTGAATGTCTTATGATGGTTATTTAATATGACGAAATGCGTTTTATTTGTAGATTATTTTAATACTTTGTAGGCATTCACCTTTAATCGTGGTGTTGTACATTAGAAATTATAGAAGTGGGAGTATAAAATTATGCACAGAAATAAATGTATTTGAAATCTTAATTTGGTTTTATTATATAAATGGTTTGTTTTGGCAGGCGACTTCGTCTGCGTACTAAAAAGAAATCGACCCGTTGGTCGTTCGAACTTGAACGACAGGCAAATCCCAATTATTTTATTGTATAATAAAACGTCGTATACGTCCTTAACCTTAACTATGATACTACCCACTTGTTTGCTTACAGTTCTGCTATTAAACAAGTTAAGCAAAAATGAAAATTGAGTTTATCCGTTTTCATGTTCCTACCGCAATATAACATACTTGGTGCGATACTTTTTTATAGTTATTAACTATGGTTAATTTTAGTTTAGTTTACCCTATGGGGTAGGAGAGTCACAGGTAGTCCCGTGAGATACGGTTATCCAGGAAATAATAATAGAGAGAAGACGAGAGACTTCTCTTTGTCTAATCACAAATTCGCAGACAAATATTCATGGAGCGTTTAAAATTTAAATACAATTTAAACATTTCTTAACTCACCCTCAAAACACTTAAAGTTTTTTTTTATGCAAAAAGAAAATTCATTTGAAATGTTCCAAGATCCAATTTGAACCAACTGTAACTGAATTCAATCTTCAGATAAGGCGCAAAATGAGGGAGCCAGAAAAGTAGCATCATTTGTTTTCTCTTTTTTTTCGATGGAAAAATTTTAGGAAATTTTGGGCTGGTTTCTCTCATAGGGCTTCCTCATTTTAGTTTAATAACCCTATAAACATTTTACTTACTTACCTATTCTGTATATACTGAGGTTGTAATTAGTCTGTACCCACAAGCAATCATATAATATACTCTGTGTTTATTTTCATGACAGAAAAATCCACAGATTATCCTAATAACTTGTTACATTTTTATACATTGTCAAATATATGTATTTGATTCGAAATATAATCAGTTGATTTTAGGAAACTTTACAGTTAACTTTATGTGGGATTAATATTTTGTACATCAGAAATAAATCTTTTAACAACAATGAGTTTAGTAGCAAATACTGGGTGAGTTTACAGTACATTTTCATTTATATTCGATAATTTTAATTATAAGGCTGTATGTAACTGAATCATTTAATCCCTTCAGGAAGTTAGCAGGACGCACTCTATTTATAACAGGTGCTTCACGTGGCATTGGAAAAGCTATAGCTTTAAAAGCGGCTAAGGATGGCGCAAATGTAGTTGTGGCAGCTAAAACTGCTGAGCCACATCCTAAACTTCCGGGCACTATTTATACAGCTGCAGAGGAAAGTAAGCTCAAAAATATGCTTAATTACCGTGAAGTAACACTACTATCTAAATTAAAAATGTTTGTTTATATTGTTATGTTTTGTTTGGACTTTGTACCGTTGTTGAAAGTCCAATGACCTTTGATCGCAAGAGTACTGTTTACACAAAAATCGATGTTTACCGTTATTTCGGCAAATATGAATTATTTTCACAGAATATATTTAGATTATATAGATTTTTTGACTCGTATGTTTCGATTATTTATTTGTTCGAATTTGTAACGCCGTGTGGTATCCGGCTGAATAAAATAGTACCACCCTCATTTCTTACCGAGGTGTCGTAAAAGGCGACTAAGGTAAGTCGGCCCGCCGTGCGGTACCCGGCTGAGTAGAATAGACCAACCTCATTTCTTACCGAGGTGTCGTAAAAGGCGACTAACGTAAGTTGACCCACCGTGTGTTATCCGGTTTAGTAGAATAGACGACCCTCTTTCTTACCGAGGTGTCGTAAAATACGACAGAGGTCAGTTGACGTCAGGCAGGCGGCCGGCCGTAAAAACGCAGCCAAATCATGTGACAGCATGTTTATAATATGTTGTGCCAACCTCACTTAGAGTGGGATAAGGGCAGGAAGATGATGATGTTTAAAGTGAAATAGTTGTTAAATAAAATACTGTTTTCAGTTGAAGCTCTTGGTGGAAAAGCCTTACCATGTATAGTAGATGTAAGAGATGAGAAACAAGTGCAAAAAGCCATTGATGAGGCAGTTAAGAAGGTATGTTTCTTCTTTTATGTATTCAATTGGTTCTTTTAAAATAAATAATGCTTGGTTCTAAATATAGTCAAGGTGTCAGGTCCAAAGTAATAGATATTTATAACCAAACTATTAGTTTTTTTTAACTAACATATAGTTTAATTTTTCATTTCAAACCTGTATAGAAACTTATGTTTCAATGAATGTTTTTTTTTTATATGAGCTTTTTAACAATCTTTAGTATTCTCATGGAGAAAGGTTATATGTATGTCTTCATGACCATATATTATATACTTATTAAGTAATTCTATGGTATGGTCTAGTCCAGTGTTTCCCAACGTGGGGCCCACGACCCACAGGGGGGCAATTTGATGGTTAAGGGGGGGACAACTCGACACGAGTTTAAGCCTTTCGCTCTGGGCCATTTAAGTGCAATGCTAGATTTCGGTACCAAATATAACAAAAAAAAATTTATGTTACTTAAGGGGGCAAAATAATTTATAAAGTGGGGCATGGACCAAAAAAGGTCGGGAAACACTGGTCTAGTCACATATAGTATAGCTGTTCCAAACCATAGAATATACATTAACAAATTAAAGTATTGCAACAAAATTTTTGTATAAAAAAAATGTAACGAGCTTAACTGAAAATAATTTATAGAATTAGGCGTTAATTAGCGGAGATCTATTATAAAATAATTTTGCTATAATCCACAATGAAGTATAATAGAAAATATATATAATGCTAAATGTAGAGCGGACAATCCATTTTCATACCTGATACATGCAGGATTCGTAAAAACACACACACAAACCTCCACCACCGCCACCACAATACACAAGCACTACATACGTTCACTATCAAACTCAACAATCATTTCGCCCTGCAACCAAAGCATTATCAGGAGATAGACTCCACTACCAAAATCGCACTCTACATTTAGCATTATACATATATATTTTACTTCATCGCGGATTATAGCAAAATAATTTAATAATTACTTAAGCTTACCTAAATTTTTGAAATCTTCAGTTTAATGGTATTGATATCCTGGTGAACAATGCTTCAGCCATATCCCTCACTGGGACAGGCCAGACTGACATGAAAAGATATGATCTCATGCACAATATTAATACTAGAGGGACTTTTTTGGCGTAAGTAGATCATTGTACATAATTTTTTTTTATTTCAAACATTTCTTTTATTATTTATGTTTTTCTAAAATAGTGTACAAAATGTTTTTTTAATATTCTGTATTTTATTGTTACCACTTTATTGAATTGAATCATCTTTATTCAAATAAGCTCTTACCAGCATTTTTGAATTTTCAAGGATTAATATGATTAATAAAGCTACAACTGGTTGGGAATGAAGCTCTTACTGCGAAGAACCAATAAGAAACATGGCAGGCAATCATTATTGAGATTATGCTATTGCTTTATCAATATCACTAAAAATCTATTAATGCATTATTATTTTCAGGTCTAAACTTTGCTTGCCATTACTAAAGAACAGTGATCATGCACACATTATTAATTTGTCACCTCCTTTAAATATGAATCCTTATTGGTGAGTTTATAAATATTTTATTATATAATAAACTAGCGGCCTGCCCCTGCTTCACACGGGAATAAAATATATATAGCTGTCATTTATGTTTTGTTAGTCACTGTCATAGTCGTTTTTGTTATACCCCGTTTTATATTGACTTGACGGGATAAAATAAATGCGGATGAATGGGATAAAAAGTATCCTTTGTTGGTCTCCCGGTTCTATGCAACCTCTACACCAATTTGCAGCCTAATTGGTTCATCCGTTCTTGAGTTATAAATAGTGTAACTGAGACCAACTTCCTTTTAAATATATAAATATATATATATATATATATATATATATATATATATATATATATATATATATATATATATATATATATATATATTTAAAAGTATATATAGATGTAATAAATTAATTATCCACAATCAACAAAAGACTGTTGTATTTTGAAATACATTGATTTCTGTATTTGCTGAGCTACAAGAGTGTCATCATCTTAATACCATAAAACTTCAATGTCAGCTATTTATCCACGGGTCGTAGGTTCAATTCCCGCCGAGAGCCAACATTTTCTAAATATTTATTCTTATATTTAATATCAAAAAAAATTTTCTTTGATTCTGTGTGTATATGTGTGTTTAAAATTATTTAAATATATATTTAATAATGTTCTTTCTTCTGTAAATCAAGTATTAATATATATTAATATTATAAGGTTACTTACTTTTTGGACAGATGACTGTAGGTGTAGATCTTTATATTAAGCAAAATATTTTTTTAATTGATATAATGAAATTTATCATGAGTTTTGACAATCGTTTATAAATGCCAGTGACTAATTTTTTTTACCTCGTTTATCGCTCTTGACCCTGTAAGACCCATTAAGGTTAAAGCATATTGCGAAATTGAGAAGATAAGGTCATTTTTATTTTGATTATGTTGCACAATTCGAAACATAAATGTTGCCGATATATGAACTTTCTGTTAAAACTTTTTTAAGGTTCTCTATCCACGTGGCCTATACAATGGCAAAGTATGGCATGTCAATGTGTGTCCTTGGCATGAGTGAGGAGTTTAAGCCTTACAACATTGGTGTTAATGCACTATGGCCTAAAACTGGTTTGTATAGTTTCTTAAATTCACATTTTTCGCCCTATCATAAGAATAAAGATACATATTCCATTTATAAGCATAGAAAAGGTGACTGCATTCTTTGGATAAGACGATTTGTATACAGTGAAAGTTTCAACTGTATACATTTTGTATAAAGTGAAGAGTTGTTTTTTTTTGGTTAACTCTACCTTCTAAAGCAAGTTAAAATACAGGTAAAGATGAAAGCTAGAAAATCCAGAACAGATATACATATACTTTTACAAAATCTATACATCTTACTAATACACTAAATCACCAGTTTAATAGTAATTAAAAGAAATATAATTTTAAAAACATAAAAACACTAATAGAAGCACATCGAAATAATTCTAATTAAGGTTAAAAATTTATTTTTATATAATATAAATAATGAATGAGACTTATTTTTTTAACAAGTTTACTAGAATAAAGATTATTTTGAATTTTAATGTAGTTCAGTCGTAATATATACAGGATGTTACGGACGACACGACATTAAATGAATTCACTGATCAATTTTATGTAATAGATTACTTTGACATAATTCAATCTTCTTAAATATTTAAATAAAATGTTTTTCCGAAGAAAATAAGTATAATTCAATTGAGACCTAGCTTTGTCTGTATAGCCATGTGGTATCCAGCTGAGAAGAATAGCACCACCCTCATTTCTTACCGAGGTGTCGTAAAAGGCGACTAAGGTAAGTCGACCCGCCGTGTGGTATCCGGCTGAGTAGGATAGACCAACCTCATTTCTTACCGAGGTGTCGTAAAAGGCGACTAAGGTAAGTTGACCCACCGTGTGGTATCCGATTTAGTAGAATAGACCACCCTCTTTCTTACCGAGGTGTCGTAAAATACGACTAAGGTAAGTTGACGTCAGGCAGGCGGCCGGTCGTTATAACGCAGCCAAATCATTGGACAGCATGTTTATAACATGTTGTGCCGACCCCACTTAGAGTGCGATATGGGAAGGAGAATGATCTGGCCTTGTCAGTAATGGTTGACAGACCTGGTCGTGCTTTTTCAAAAAACAGGAGGAAACAGTAACATCGTTGTTTTCTCTCCCTAGCACCATACTTTTAGTTTTTAATCAAGTTTACACACGTTACGTGTATCGTATCATAATAGGGTTAGGTCGTTGATCTCTATAAATCGTGTTTATTTTAATTTATGTTAAAAAATGTACAATAATTAATTTGGCTAAAATACTCTGCTGAACTAATTGATGTTTTCTGAAGTAGGGTGTAACTAACTAAAATTAAGGTTAATGTTGTATTTGTGTGATGTGTTGTAGATTAAGATTAAATATCGAGGTGACCGAGCCTTGCTCGGTAATTTTATACAAAAAAAAACTTAAAAAAAAAGAACAAATTAACATTTCTCGAGGCTGCCCATTCCCCGAATAAGCTACGCTGACTTGACAGTTAGTGGTGAAAATTCAATTCAATATAAATGTTAGTGTTTTTAATGCCCAAAAATAGGGATAAAACAATTTTTTTACAGAGAACCTAGCTAGATCGATTTTTCTCCCCCAAAACCCCTTACATGCTGAATCTCAGGAAAATCGTTGGAGCTGTTTCCGTGATTCCAAAATATATACACACAAGATTAACTCATTTAAATATTAAAGATAATAAGTTTAAGATTAATAATAAGTATACATTTGCAGCGATAGCAACTGCCGCTATTGAGATGCTAACCGGAGACACGTCCACGAGCCGCAAGCCGGAGATTGTCTCTGACGCTGCCTACGTAATGCTCTGCAAGTATGACATTTTGTTGAGATACCCCCAATTATGTTACTCTCTCGTTACTCTCATATTCCTGATGGCAGAACCGGAATTTTTATCCTTCATGACTGGCCCGCTAGCGCAGTGGGTAGTGATCCTGCTTTCAGCTCCGCGGGTCGCGGGTTGTATTCCCGTCGAGGACAAACATTTTCTATAAAAAGAATTTGTTGGTTCTTAGATCCTGGGTGTATATTTGGATTTAAAAATTACATATGTATATATTCACCAGTTGTCTCTCACCGATAACACAAATATTAAATTATTTACTTTGGGGACATATAATCGTGCGTGTAAGTGTCCCATACATTTTTTATTATTATTATGTTAGCCTGGTATCATTCATTCTCCTGCCTTTATCCCACTCTGAGTGGGGTCGACTCAACATGTTTATAACATGATTTAGCTAGGTTATTATACGGCCGCCTGCCTGACGTAAACTTAGTTTAATCGTCATTTACGACATTTAAGAAAGAGGGTGGTCTAGTCTACTCAACCGGATATCACATTACACATATTTATACCAAAGTACACATATTTATACTTTGTACCCTCTTTAAGATTTGGGCATAGACCTCCTCTCCCCATTATTGGAGAGAAGGTTCGGAGCTAAGATAATACCAACCAGTTTAAATAGAAAATCTTATATGTAACCTGCACGAGTTTTGAACGATTAAACCCCAAGGGTCGCACGGTTTCATGAGTTATTACAACTTTTTATCACCAATTAATTTTTACAATTACCCAAATGTATTGGTATAATATACTGTCACTATTTCCCAAATTCACAGAGATCCCAAGAAGTACACGGGGAAATTTGAAATCGATGAAGATGTGCTCAAAGGAGCTGGCATTAAAGATTTGACACCATACGCTTGTGATCCAAGTAAGTAAATGTCATTAAAGTATTAAATAATTCATTTAAGAGTACTTTTTTTAACAGCATAAACGTTTAAATACTAGTTGATATTGGATAGAGAAAGGGCAAGTTCTAATTATCGTCCATCAATGAAAATTTTAGATGAAAGCATAAGTCATATTTTAAGCAATAAATTTGAATGTGCCATCGACCACAATAATGAAAATCTTAAAATGTCGGTAGTTTTTGCAAAAATCAAAGTAAATTTAGCTTATTGGGTATTACGTTTTGCGCGAAAATCAAAGTTAATTTTGTTTATTGAGTATAACGTTTAGCGCAAAAATCAAAGTAAATTTAGTTTATTGAGTATTACCTTTTGCGCAAAAATCAAAGTAAATTTTGTTTATTGAGTATTACGTTTTGCGCAAAAATCAAAGTAAATTTTGTTTATTGAGTATTAATTACGTTTGGCGCAAAAATCAAAGTAAATTTTGTTTACTGAGTATTACCTTTTGCGCAAAAATCAAAGTAAATTTTGTTTATTGAGTATTAACTTTTGCGCAAAAATCAAAATAAATTTAGTTCATTGGGTATTACGTTTTGCGCAAAAATCAAAGTAAATTTTGTTTATTGAGTATTACGTATTGCGCAAAAAGCAAAGTAATTTTTTTTTATTGAGTATTACGTTTTGCGCAAAACTCAAAGTAAATTTTGTTTATTGCGTATAACGTTTTGCGCAAAAATCAAAGTTAATTTTGTTTATTGAGTATAACGTTTTGCGCAAAAATCAAAGTAAATTTTGTTTATTGAGTATTACGCGTTTTGCGCAAAAATCAAATTAAATTTCAGACTTGAGAATAAACCAGTAAAAAAAAAAGAAATGTGTACTTACTATTGTTTTATTTTGTAGTAAAAAAAAACAAAATTTTACACGGTATTAAGTTATTACTTTTACCATGTGTCCAGAACTGTTTTTTTGCATATTCTTTAAATCCAAATAGAACATGTGCGTAGCTAGCATATATGAGGCCACTAATTTTATGAATAGGATACAAGTATGGAAGAAAATCGTTGGTAAAAGTTAGTCAAATGCCCTATTCAAATCGTAGAGAACGTGGATAATCTACTTTTGGACGGATTCTTGGACGATCCGGCCTCGTTGAGTCAACACAAAGCGACGGTATCTTCCGCCTCAATACGACGGTACCACACCTCTGCCGTTCGTTATGCGGAAAAGGTTTGTATTAAAAGAGAAAAGTCCATAGAGTTATTTATACTAGAATAGGGGAGCTAGCTTAAAATTTGTCCATGGAAAAAAAGCAATTTAGGCTGTTATTTGCATTTCCCTCAATTCTGAAGATTGGGTTTAGTTAGATCAAATTTTATCATCATCCCTCTGCCCTTATCCCACTCTAAGGTTTAATCAAATCAAATCAAAATAATCTTTATTCAAATAAGCTCTTTCAAGCACTTTTGAATCGTCAAGGATCAATGTGATTAATGGAGCTACAACTGGTTCGGAATGTTGCTCTTACCGAGAAGAACCAGAACGAAACTCGGCGGTCCATCTTTTAAACATTTTCAATTTTACATTATTAAACCGTAGTCCTGTATGAAGCTGAAAGGATTTTCATATCCAGGCTTTTTTATCATCCAAATAATCCTCAATTTTGTAATATGCTTTATGTATAAGTACATCTCTTATACTTAACTTAAACCTTGTAGACTGGTCTAGTCTAGTTATAAACATGTTGTCACATGATTTGACTACGTATTTCACTACCAGCTTGACGCTAACTTACGTTAGCCACCTCGGTACTAACGAGTGTGATCTATTCTACTTAGCCGGATACCACACGGTGGGTCAACCTACTTTAGTCGCCTTTTACGACACCTAGGTAAGAAACGAGGGTGGTCTATTCTACTACCACACGGCTATTTTTACTTTAAATTAATTAAAGACGCATAAACATTTTGAGGGTATGCTAAAAACTATTTAAAGTATTTAAATTTAAAACGCGTCATATTACTATAGTATGTGATAGGACAAAGATAAATATGAGTATTAACTCATGTACACTCACAAACCTGTCTATGACCAGCCTGCTCTATGTGTATTAACTCTATGGTAATTTCGCATTGATTCGTCGCATTGATATTTGTAATTTATCACACGCTTCTCGCTGAAGGAAAACATTCTAAAATGCTAAAGGAAAGGATTTTGGGGATAGGTGTAACCCACCAATCAGCATTGGAGCAGCGTGGTGGGTCTAAATGAGAGAGGAGGCTTATACCTATGCTTGTGAAATAGTAATGAGTCAATAACTTTACTTTTTTACTTATCAAACGTCTATCACAAAAGTTACCTAACCCAAAAAAATAACAAAATATTTTTTTTATTAATATTTTTATTAATTAATTTATATTAATTATAATAAATTATCATCCTCCTGCCCTTATCCCACTCTAAGTGGGGTCGGCACAACATGTTTAAACATGTTGTTACATGATTTGGCTGCGTTTTTACGACCGGCCGCCTGCTTGACGTCAACTAACCATAGTCATATTTTACGACACCTCTGTAAGAAAGAGGCCACCCTCTATTCTACTAAACCAGATACCACACGGTGGGTCAACTTACCTTAGTCGCCTTTTACGACACCTCGGTAAGAAATGAGGGAGGTACTATTCTATTCAGCCGGATACCACACGGCGGTATATTAATTATAATAAATATTTAGAAATATTTTAATGCTTTTTAAGATTTAAACTTTTGCAAAAAAAATAAGTGGTCATAGACAATCTATTTTCATTATCATATTTGTGGCATAAATGCCATATGATAATACCTGTTTTGTCGGTTTTTTTATGTAACTCTTCATTATTTTAAATTTAATACATTCAATATTCAAGATCTATGTTTATTTTTCATAAACCTGGACTTTTTCCAAAACCTTATAATAAACGTCCTCCATGAGATATTTTTGTTGTTAAATAAATAAATAATTATGTAATGTTTTTTTTAAATATATGATGATAAACTCTTATTTATATCTTTAATTAAATCCCACACGAGCAAAATGTGACGAAAATCGTGCACAACTTCATTTATATTTCAAATCACATTTTTCTATATACTATTACGTCCATCTTTATTTTATTACATACATTTAATTTGTTTAAAAATTTATTTTATTCTTAAAGCATACTCAAAAGATTACTAAATTAAACAAAAAAGTTAATTAATTTTATCTAAAATTGCTTTGCTTTATTGAATTTTTTTAAAACTTAAAATTGACGTTGATTCTGTTTTAATTTGTTTTAAGTACAAATTTATACCAACATTACCGACGTCTTTGTTCGCAGGTAATGTGAGCAATCTGTTACTTGACTTCTTTTTAGAGGTCCCCGAAGAATATAAAGAAGCCGAGAAAAAGGTGTGAATTCAGATCATTTTAATTGTATTAAATTTCTTATCTATGACCGCTAATTTGCTTATTTTTTGATACATTCATTCAATTAATAAAATTTTATTACATTGCATACTCCTATTAGTACTGTTTAAAAAATCGTCTAAGAAAATACAAAAAGAATAAGTAAGTAAGTAAGTAACGGCCTGTTACTATCCCACTGCTGAGAATAGGCCTCTTCTCTCCGTTTTTGGGAGAGAAGGATTGGAGCTAAGACCTACCACGCTGCTCCAATGCGGATTGGTAGGTTACACATACCTCCAGAATTCTCTAGAGATATGCAGGTTTCCTCACGATGTTTTCCTTCACCGAAAAGCGTGTGATAAATTGCAATTATCAATTAGACACATAAGTTTTAAGAGAAAAACTCATTGGTGTCTGCCCGGGTTCGAACCCGTGATCGTCTCTAGAGATTCACACGGTCGCACCGCTGGGCCATCACAGCTTATTTATACAAAAAGTATAAAACATTAAAATTATGTTTCATATATTTTATGCTAATTAAAAAATAAAAGTTGTAGCTTAAGGTTTTACGTTGTCGTCATCATAGAGGTATTATAATAGACTAAATTAGGAAAGCGAGCCTAAAGTCTATCCGTAAAGCTTAAGTAATTGAGACATTTTATCTGCCTTTTTTATATGTGATAAGCATATTATTATTATACTATGTGTGGATGTCGTAAGAAATAATTACATCTTTGTCTGACTACACATCAAAAAGTGAGACAGATAATAACTCTGATTAACGGTATATTTATCGTCGATAGACACATTATTATGGCTCCTCTCCTCAAGTGTAACAACTCTATGGTGCCATTATATTTTTTGATGCTACAGTATACAATAATGTAACGTGTAAATCATAGACAATTTTAAGCACAATAGTTTTTACACTATTACAGTCTAATATACATATTAAATTATTTTATTTTTTTATGAATGAATTATTTAATATACTGAGTTTATTAAGTTTTTCAATAAAAATGAAAATTAATTAAAAAAATATAGTGTATTTTTAATCTGTTACTGTATAATTACAGAGCGAATCAGAAGGACAAATACCACAATTATTTACAACGATCGGCAAAGTTATTACACCTGAGTTAGTGAAGAAGACACAAGCGGTGTTTCAGTTTAATGTAAAAGGTAATTGAGTAATATAATGTAGGCAATGCATAATATATCGGACACTTACACATACGGTCGTTCGGCCCAAAAGTCAGTTACTTAATACTTGTGTTATGATACACAGACAACTGGTGAATATATATTGTTTATAGAAAATATTGACCCTTGTTGAGAACCTACGTCCCTCGTAGCTGAAGCCAGGGTCACTGTCATCTGCGCAAATTTGCTTGTCAATGTAATTTTTTTTTGCGACGTTGTCGTGGAGTCTATCTCCTTTGGTGATAGACTCCACGAAAACGGTGCGAAATGCTTGTTGAGTTTGTGATAGTGAACGTATGTAGTGCTTGTGTATTGTGGTGGCAGTGGTGGAGGTTTGTGCATGTGTTTTTACGAATCCTGCATGTATCAGGTATGAAAACGGATTGTCTACTTTACATTTAGCATTATATATATTTTCTATTTTACGTTATCGCGGACTATATAAAATAATTTTATTATTACTTTTGTCAATGTAAACTCATAAGAACGGCGTGAAAGTCTTGTAAGTGTCCCATATATTAATAAATTTATAATTTCTTAATACATTTCAGGTAAAGAGGAAGGTATATGGCATCTTGACCTGAAAAATGGCGACGGTGCCTGCGGACAGGGCGAACCCAAAAACCCACCTGACGCGGTCCTCACAATGGACAGCAACAACTTCGCTGACATGTTTGCTGGTAAGTAATTATACAGTTTCATTATATTAGGTACCTCTGTAACCTCTGTAACCTCTGGTACCTCTGTGACCTCTGTAAAGAGTCATACGATTGCAAAATTAATTAATTGCTGTCACAGTAAATATACATATTAAGAAATGTGTTTTGAAATGAATTTAAATGATTACAGGTAAATTAAAGCCGGCGACCGCGTTCATGATGGGTAAACTGAAAATAAAAGGTGACATGCAGAAAGCCATGAAACTGGAGAAAATGATGAAGTCACTCAAAGCGAAAGCGTAAATATTAAGTTTATCGCATATTAATGGAGAAAGTTTTTATAGGGCAGGTATACAGTTGTTGAACGTTTGTATAAATTTGGTTAAAATACGCTTTATAAATAGACAAATAATAATTTATAGAATTAGGCGTTACTTTGCGGAGATCCATAATACAAAAGTAATAATAAAATTATTTTGCTATAATCCGCGATGAAGTAAAATAGAAAATATATATAATGCTTAATGCAGAGTGGACAATCGGTTATCATACCTGATACATGCATACATGTATATAGTGCTTGTGTATCACGGTGGCGGTGGTGGAGGTGTGTGCATGTGTTTTTTACGACTCCTGCATGTATCAGGTATGATAACCGATTGTCCACTCTGCATTAAGCATTATATATATTTTCTATTTTACTTCATCGCGGATTATAGCAAAATAATTTTATTATTACTTTTGTGTTAGACAAATAATAATTTATTTACAGAGCGCTTTAAATTAGAAATTGTTTGTATTTTGTAAAGCAAGTTTGATATATCACTGTGTGAATGTTGAGATGTATTTAAATAAAGTGATTCTATCGAGTCAGATTTATTCGATTGCATGGAATTTGTAATAATCGATTATATTTTTCACATCCGTATCCTGTTCGGGCATACCCAATTACGAAATTATAGCCGGGTTCTATATTATAAAAACCACTCACCATAGACTAATTTACAAAAATATATTGCTAGTGTCTTATTCGATTGTACATATAACAATCGATTATTAATAATCAATTTTTGCAATTCCAGTTAATCGATTTTTATAAATCGATTAATTCAAATTGCAAAAATTTTCCAAATTGATTTCGAGAAGGAGTAGGAATAAGGAAGAATAATCGATTTTTGATTATTTATTAATCGATTAGTTTCACTTTGAGTCACAAGAATTATTCGGAAGTCTCAGATACCGTATATAAAAGTAAAAATACTTTACATTTTAAATAATTGTCGTTGATTTTATGCCGTAAATTCTTTTGACTCGATTTATTGGATAAATATATGAATATCAGTGGTAAATTATTAAAATTCTATGTACCATTTCAAATATATGCACCAAGATGTAAGAAAGAAAATTATTAAAGCAAAATATGCGTAATAAATAAATATATTCTAAAAGTTGTATTTAAAAAAAGTTTTATGTACAGTCTGTATATTATTTGTATATTGAGATTTATATCAAACCCCGATTGCACTGAAGAATATAACAAAGTATTTTTATATAAGTATTTTGATGAATGTATAAGATTAAATAAAGAGTTTGAATAAGCGTCTTTTTATTTTAAAAAAAATTAACATTTTTTCCTATTTTCTCTAACCTTGTGTTGAATTACAAATTTCGTTGCTAATAAATTAAGTATACCTAACAATAATGTTTTCAAAAATTTATTAAATCAATACTACATTTAATGGCGACTATATAATACTTATATAGTCGCATCAATCAATCGTATTAGCTATGATTTTTTATAGTCTTAATGCAATAAAATTAAAAAAAAAAAATTATTACTATACGTATTAGAAAAAGATGCCAAATCTTTTATACGCGTTCCGTTGTTAAGATAGCTTTTGGTTATAGTATACTTCTTATAAAAGTCTATTTTAATAAAAAATAATTTGACTCTTAATATCAGATATATAAAGTATATAAAGAGTAGTATATAAAGTAATTTTATTTTGATGAAAAACAAAGATGCAGTTTCTAGAGCATGCCTGAAATAAATAAATAAAAATATTGAAGATTGACAAAAAACTTTCCCTTTCAAAATAACTAGAATAACCGAAGTTATTTGAACTAATTTAAAATTAATGAACTGTTCTGTTATCGATTATTATTAAAATATGTTGTCTATATGTTTATCTTATCTTATCGTTCACCTTTGCCTTAAAAAAACAATATCAATATAAACAATATTCTATGAAATTAACAAAACGCAATAGTATCTTAAACTTTAAAACGTAATAAACAGCATTAAGAAATACCGTAGTAATTCATATAGATTACCCTTATGACGTCACAGATTGAGCGGT
Organism: Morpho achilles; assembly: GCA_947086495.1. NCBI lineage: Eukaryota > Metazoa > Arthropoda > Insecta > Lepidoptera > Nymphalidae > Morpho > Morpho achilles. The sequence continues at coordinate 14,137,248 of CAMTZB010000013.1, forward strand.
TGACGTTTTTATAGCAAATTCCACAATCTGTTTTGGACTTTACAAAAGTTAAAAAAAAAATTAACAAATACGTTTATTATTAAAGCAAAATATACTATTGATGACTATATAAATAAGGAAGCCCAGATTTCAGTTGCAACCAGCTAAACAATAGATTAGATTGTAAGCTTTATCATTCAAAAGAATGACCGCCGAGTTTCTTCTCAGTAAGAGCATCTTTCCGACAAAGTTGCATTATTATAATTTGAGGATTCGAAAGTATTTTTAAAAACCAATTTGAATAGAGAATAACTTGAATTTGTGTTTTGTAAACAAAATATGTTCCACTTTAGTAACAGTAAGCAATTATTTCAAATTGCATCACTTGTGCGATAACCTTTCTTATCACAATTCAATTCTCGCGCCGAAATCGGCCTTCCATATTTGTTTCGCTCTTCCCTTCAGTCGCTTGTCATCTGTCAAACACTAACGGCGATTGACCTTATTTTCTTTATTTAATCTAAATTTAAAATTATAATGTTTTCTATTGACGCACCGCCGGATTTACAAAACACTGAATACTGCAATTACCGATCGCCGCTAAGCACAAGATATGCATCTAAGGAAATGCAATACAACTTCAGTGACCAAAAGAAATTCTCTACATGGAGAAAATTGTGGATATATTTGGCGAAAGCAGAAAAGGTAAGTCCTATATAAATTGATACATTTTTTTTTGTTTATAGGAATAGCAAAAATTTAAACTGTTGTCTTTCTTATAGGTTATGTTTATAAGTTGTTTAGCGTGCCAGTTTTATGTCCAAGGTTATGATTTATTTAGAATTTTTAATGCAATATTTTTAACTTAAAGTAAATGTTTTAAATGCCAATTTCTTAAATTTAGAAAAATCATTTACCCACTTAAACAAATATTGGTAAAACAGCGATTTTTTGTTTTTTGCGAAAAGTGAATTATTAGCACTCTGGAGCCTAGTATTATTCGCCCCAACTAAATTGTTTACATTAGATTATGTAATCATTATAATTATACTAAAAAAACGAATACAAAAATAATATTTTTGTAGTTTTGTAGCGCTGTCTCTACCAACTTTTCAACTTTTTTTTTTACAAAAATTCAATATATTTCTTTTTCATGAGTTTTATTACGCTAGAGGTTTTAGGGTGTTATGGTTTTTGTGTAAATTAGTTGAAATATAACTCTTTTTTTTTTTAAATTCTGGGACGTCAAGATGCCTGAGTATATGATCTTTGAAATATGCCTAATCCACTTGAGATATAACAAAAAAAAGTGAGATTATTTCTCCTTCATGGCGCAATAAAAAACCCAGAAATTCCATTCGGTAAATCTTAATTTAAAGAACAGGTTACTATACAAATCCTAATTTAAATAAAATGATCATGCTATTGGTAAAGCTGTTTAAAACAACACGGTATTTAAGTCTTATCAACTTAAGTTAGCATTTCGTGCCTACATTTTGTTTTTTTACACGACATAATTAACGTGAACAACGTGATATAAATACTCGTATATCGCAAAATAAAAACTAACGCGCTCCAATATATTGTTATAGGGAATGTCGATATAATTTGAGAGAATAACGCAGCAAAGCGTGTCTGGGTCTAGTAATACATTACATAATCATTAAAGTCCAAATATCTCACGAAATAATTTGAAATTAATTTTATAAACTTTAAAATATGCTAATATAACATTTACATATCGAAAGCCGGTTTTATTGCTTTCGATGCGATTTATTTTTATAAAAACTCGATAAAGTTATTTATGACGTTACTTTATATTTACGGGCATAACAAACTTATAAAATGACATACCTAAATTGATATGCTTGATGTTTTGCTGTGAATTATAATTTGAATATGTTAAAGAAACCGGGTGATTGTTATGATATTTAGATCTCAAACTTGGTAGTTAACGGTTCCAATAAAATATTAGATTCCCTCAGAGGGAAATGGAAAGAGTATAGGAGTAATGAAATATGTCTCTACGCGATCTAAGTAGAAATTAGAAGATTTGTAGTAGAGTAGTAGTAAATGGGACACAAATGAAGGGACGGTGAGTGGGGGTTATAGTTTAAACGAACTGACAGACGTAGGGAGTGCTATGGCGACTCCGTCTGGTGTCAGAACCCCCACTAGCCTGACTGACGACATTGAAAAGATCGAAGGTAGTCTGTAGATACGGACGATGAAGTTTTATTGATGATCAGAAACTTTTTTGAAGTCATATTTCTTAGGCGCGTTATAAAAAAATGATGAGAATGAAATTTCAAGACTCGTCACACAAAAGTTACAGTATGTAGTTGCAGCGGTTGCAGTCTCAAAACAAAAGCTACCAACAAAATAGAAATAGAACCTTATTAGTCGTGCAAGTTGGCACCATCGTCGCCTCTGCTCACTGTTTTCGTATTCATAGTATTTATCCACATTTTTCTAGCGTCTACACTTACACACTTGTTTTAGTTTCATATAAGTGCGATTTATGTATGTGCTGATAAATTATATTCAGTACTGATTTAAATTCAATGTTTGGATAAATATATTACGAATAGTAATTCTTAGTAAATATTAGTAAAAAAATTGTGTTTATAGACTTATCTATCTACTGGCTATCATCATCTTCATGCCCTTATCCCACTCTAAGTGGGGTCGGCGCAATATGTTATAAACATGCTGTCATATGATATGGCTGCGTTTTTACGACCGGCCGCCAGCCTGACGTCAACTTACCTCAGTCGTATTTTACGACACCTCGGTAAGAAAGGGGGTGGTCTATTCTACTAAACCGGATACCACACGGTGGGTCAACTTACCTTAGTCGCCTTTTACGACACCTCGGTAAGAAATGAGGGTGGTACTATTCTATTCATATAGTAAATTATCTATTATCTATGCATTATTTAAATGCATTCATTTTTTTCAATATTGTTATCATTTTCTACCTTAATATTCACTTTTCATTTTTATCAAAAAGTTTTCATTAAATTTGTTCATTTATTTTTATAAATATTTACTATTTTTATTTAACACTGCCAAAGAAGTATAACTTGTCACGCGCGTAAATAAGTACACGCGCCATTTTTATTTGTTACATTTATGTATAGGCTCGTTTTAAAAGTTCGTTCTTGGAATTCGATACGTGAGACTATAAATCGAACAGCTCTAAATTGAAACACTCGTATTTATTGTGCAATTATATTTATTAAAAAAATACATTCAATGCAACTTACAACACTTAAAAACAAACAACCGAGTCACAACATTTATGTATTTCATAATATTTATATACATCCAATATATTACGCGAGTACCTCTCGAATGCATATTATAAGGTAACATTAGCGCCGGGTTACACTATAAGCTTTATAATAAAAAACGTATTTCACAGATATATATAATTTTTTAAGTTAATGTTATAAGCAAAACAATCAAAAATATAACCTAATCATGTGTAAATAAACATTGCCAGTTATGGATCGGTACAACATGTTATAAACATGCTGTCACATGATTTGGCTGCGTTTTTACGATCGGCCGCCTGCCTGACGTCAATTTACCTCTGTCGTATTTTACGACACCTTGGTAAGCAAAAGTGGGTCTATTGTACTAAACCGGATACCACACGGTGGGTCAACTTACCTTAGTCGCCTTTTACGACACCTCGGTAAGAAATGATGTTGGTCTATTCTATTAAACCGGATACCACACGGCGGGTCGACTTACCTTAGTTGCCTCTTACGACACCTCGGTAAGAAATGAGGTTGGTCTATTCTACTCAGCCGGATACCACACGGCGAATTTATTATTTATTTTGTAGAGGTAATTATAAAGTCCGTAAACAAAATTTAGAAGACTTAGAGTTAAAAATAATAAATAGAATAAATAAATAAAAATAATAAATAATAAATAGAAGACTTAAAAAATACATAGAGCAAAACTTTTTGTAACAAAATCGAGACATTCTGGCAACACTGTCAATTTACGAATTTTTTATAGATTAAATTTCATCAATACGCATTGATAAAAAATCTTTTTGCGTTGTTTCTACATTGTCTATCGAATTATTTTTGACTGTGAAATACGATTTCGAAATATATTTAAATATGTATAAAAGATATTGATTAACTTAATATATTACAACTAAATTGTTAAAACTACCTATGTTTTATACTAATTTATAAAATGAATTGAAACGGTAAGAAATTAATAGAAATACGAAAATGTTTAATTAATTTAGTTCACACTTATAATTGGGGAAGATCTGAAAGCGAAGAAAAGATAGGTAAAGTAAAACTTTCTACCATTGGACGGATACTGATTACTGCTTTGGTCTTCCTATAATTAAAAATACAAACTAAAATATACAATAACAAAAACTATTCGTTAGAGAATTATTACACAAATTCTACACACGTTGTTTGTCGCTATTATAATATATTCGATAAGTACAGCTCATAGAGAAGGCTAATCTTTTTTTTTTAAATTTAATTTAAAGGACACAAAATCTAGTTAATTTAGTTGCTGCTACGTTTTTAAACTTAGCGACAGTTCAGAAATGTATGAGATGCAGATAATATTGCTTGTAATTGTTAAACCATTTATTCTAAAAATTTAATGGGAGTATATAGGTTAGTATGTTAGTTTTTTTTTTAATTATTTAATTTGTTACTGTGTTAGCGACGGTGGTTTACTCGTTTTTCGTCGTTGGCTTTCTAATGGTTTTGGTTCGTTGCTTCACCGCTCCTCCATTTTTTGTTTATAATAACCAAAATTAAGAAGTTACTGTTTTTTTTTAGAAAATATCTTTAAAGTTTAATAGTACCAACATAATTTAGGTTCCGATTAGTAAATGTTAATAAAAATCCGCGCAATGAAGCGGGCAATACTGTAAATTAAAACGGAATGTTTTAGTACTTTTATAACTTACAAAATAAAACTTGCATATCTTAAATGTTTTGCAAATTATCTACTATAACTAATAAAACTTATACCATTGTCTTCGATTTTTCTTAACCTAAGTCCATTATGTTCTATAACTTATTTTAAAAAAAACTACGTAACTACATTTTCAATTATAACTTGCACTGTCTCGGCCGAAAGCGATGATTTTTATTTATCTAGAAACAGCTGCGTCGCTGGACAACTTTTAATACCATATATTTATATAAAAAAAAACAAGCTACACTCCAGGACAACCTAAATTATGTACATGTTTACAATTATTATGTATAATTACACCACTATAAATAGACAATACTTTTGGAGTAAATAGAAATTATTAATGTTTACATTATAATTATGGAATTAGTTGTAAATAAAGAAAAAATAAATCTAATAATCAGCTTCTTTTCTGAATGTGAAGAAGCAATGAAATAGAAAGACGGCAGCGTCGATGACAGCGAATACGCCAGATGATAAGATGAGATCGTATGCTCCTTTATTTGGACGAACATTAGCGTAATACGATCTGTGCCAATCTGAAACAAAAGTAAACACCCGATTCTAATCATAGTAAATTTTAGATTTTTCTAGGCAAATGTCAATTGACGGTACAGCCTAGTTATTGATTTTTATTTTTATTTGACTGGCTCGTTGGCGCAGTGGGTAGTGACCCTGCCTTCAGCTCCGCGGGTTGCGGGTTCGATTCTCGCCGAGGGCCAACATTTTCTATAAATGAATTTGTTGGTCTTTGAGCCTGGGTGTATATTTGTATTTAAGTATGTATTTAAAAAATATATAGGTAAGTATATATTCACCAGTTGTCTTTCACCCATAACACAAGTATTAAGTTACTTACTTTGGGGACGGACGACCGTGTGTGTGTGTCCCATATATTCATATATTTATTTATATTTATTTATTGTTTTATACGACGTTAAAATTAAAAAATATAAATGTGATCAATGAACATGTAAAGATAAAAATATATCCATCCGTTTTGCACTCTAATTCTTCTTCTTCTTCCTGTCCTTATCCCACTCTAAGTGGGGTCGGCACAACATATGATAAACATGCTGTCACATGATTTGGCTGCGTTTTTACGACCGTTTTCCCTACGTCAACTTACTTTAGTCGTATTTTACGACACCTCGATAAAAAATGAGGGTGGTACTATTCTATTCCGCGGGATACCACACGGCGTTGATTTTTATGGATTTATACGACGTAAAAATTAACAAAATACTAATGTGATCAATGAACATGTAAAGATAAAAATAATTACATCCGTTTTTACTCTACTATTAAGTTATAATTTCCTATATCCCAAAGTAGCTTGACGAATAGTAGATCTCTAAAACAGCGATAAGGTCGTCTTATTATACTTATCTCTATATTACGCAATACTTGTTAATTAGTGTTAAAAAAAGAGTATTCTATTATATTCCTATGTCGTAAATATCAATTGTTACATAATTTGTTATGTTTTATCTAAGTTCCAATTACTTTATGTCATGCGAGATCAAGTATAAATATAATGCCTGTAATTGCGATAATTCAAGCATGTTTTACTTTGATACATTTTAAATTATACATAATTGTGTATAGCTTACATATGCTGTAATTTATATCAGCAAAACGGAGGAAACAAGCACGTAAAGTTGTAATATGTTTCTCTCTATGAAATCAACTTACGACTCCATTGAGCAAATTTAATATGAACATATAATAAATCCTGGTTGATCCAGCCTTGCTCGGTAAATTTTTTACAAAATAAAAAAAAAATTAGGTAGTTGGGGATCGATCCTAGGTATTTACATTTTTCGAGACTGCCCGTTCCCCAAATAAGCTACGCTGACTTGACAGTTTATGGCAAAAATAGCATATTCAATATAAATTTTAGTATTTTTTAATGCCCAAAAACAGAGATAATACATTTTTGTTATATAAAACCTAGCTAGATCGATTTTTCTCCCTCAAAACCCCCGTGCTGAATTTCAGCCGTTTCCGAGATTCCGAAAATGCGTACATATACAATATACAAGATTAACTCATTTAAATAAGTAACTGATAATAATGCCTTTTTATATTGTTACGAAGACATTTTTGATATAGAAACCGCCTCTACTGTTTTTGAAAATTTCGTACACACACAAAAACCAGCTGAAACTGTCTTATTAAGGTTTATAACATCATATGTTACTTTTTATCAGTAATAAATATTTGGACATAATTTTATATATTGCGACGTGTCACGTCATTTACACATTTTGAACTGATCTTTCTTCCTTCAATTCAATTCAAAGGAAGTCGCAAACATACGGTACGACATAAGTACCTACAAAAAGTGTATTTTCCACCTTTGTAAAGGGCAGCAACGCATTCGCTTTGTTAGATGTCGTGGGCGACAGTGATAACTTCAGGTGAACCCATGCTCGTTTACCATCCTATTCCATAAAATTAACTAGTGTAGAGCAAGACTTACCATAGAATATGATACCGGCAGAAGCGATAAACAAGATGGCGCCAACGGCAGAAAAAGCCAACGAAGTCCTCCATGCCACCGATTCGCCTAGCAATCGCGCGATAATCAGGACCCCGGTTATGATGATGAAACCTTATAATAATAATACATTATTTATTGTTAGTTTAATTTATTATTGTCCATTTAAATGGTACACTTCAATGTAGATCTGCCTTTCATACTAGTTATGAGGCAGTTATGAGGCACTAGCCGTGAGGCAGAAGCATGTTCCGTCACTTATAAATACTAAAGGCATTTACAATTATAAATTTTTATAAGAAGTTTCTATGTGTGTGAAGTTAGTGTTTATCTGAAAATACATGTACACACATGTATTTTCACGGGCATGGGTGCTTGTGGGCGTATCCAAAATTATCTCTCTGTTTATATGTATATACCGACCCAAACAATTTTTCTACATCAAATTCAAATAATTCTTTATTCAAATTGGCTTTTACAAGCACTTTTGGAATCGTCAAATTACAATGAAGCTAACAACTGTTTCGAAAAAGTGCTCTTACCGGGAAGAAATAGCAAGAAACTCGGCGGTCACTCTTTTCAAAATTAAGTAATACAATAATGTATTAATTAATTAAGAGCAAATTGAAAACTTTACAATATAATTTAGTGCGTCATCATAGTTTTATTTTTAACCATGTTTTTAAGATTGCTTTAATTTTATAACACGTAAGTTTTTTGAGTTTAGTTGAAGTAAATAAGTTACGCATATTACGATATCTGTACTAAGATATCCTATTGTGAAAGATCTTAGTTAGGAGTCAGAATTTTTATGACTAAGTACAATATATTCTTAGTGTAACAAGTATTAGCAGATTGAATTTTCACTTGGTGTAATGACTATGGTGAAGAGCTGTGGTAGCCAAGCGGTAACACCGTGCGACTCTTTCGAGGATGTCACGGTTTCAAACCAGGACCGACACCAATGAGTTTTTCTGTTAAAACTTATGTGTCTAATTAAGAATTGCAATTTATCACACGCTTTTCTGTGAAGGAAAACATCGTGAGGAAACCTGCATATCTCTAGAGAATTCTGGAGATATGTGTTACCTACCAATCCCCGCTGGAGCAGCGTGGTAGGTCTTAGCTCCAATCCTTCTCTCCAAAAACGGAGAGAAGAGGCCTATTCTCAGCAGTGGGATAGCAACAGGCCGCTATTTACTTACTTAATGACTATCATTTAATCGAATCTCGGCCTCGTTTCATAAATGTTCTTATTTTTTTTATGATTTTGAATCAATTGCATTCATGGTTGATCGGATATGGCTTTGAAGGTTTTGAAACAAAAAATCGTTTGCATTACTAAGTACTTAACTATTGCAAAAGGTTCGATCAGCTTCGTTATTGTTAACCAAAGTTTTATCCGGTTATCGAAGCATCATCAGGAGATAGACTTTACGACTAAATCGCAAAGCCTCTGTTATGATTGTATTGAATGTGCGCAGTGTTACTGTATTGTTGTATTGTTGGTGGTTGGTAGTGTGTTTTTACAAATCATGCACGTATTAGATATGAAAACGGATAGTACACTCTACATTTAGCGTAACTTACATATCTTTTAGCGCCGATTATAGCAAAACAATAACATTATTGCTTTTTTAGCAATTATTTGCAAGGTAAGTCGACTCGCCAAGTGGCATCCGGCTGAGTAGAATAGACCACCCTTATTTCTTACAGAGGTGTCGTAAAAGGCGACTAAGGTAAGTTGACCCACCGTGTGGTATACTGTTAAGTAGAATAAATCACCTTCTTCTTACCGAGGAGTCGTAAAATACGACTAAGGTAAGTTGATGTCAGGCAGGCGGCCGGTCGTATAATACGTAGCCAAATCATGTGACAACATGTTTATAACACGTTGTGCCGACACCACTTAGAGTGGGATATGGGCAGGAAGATGATGAATAACATCATTGCTTTTGTACTTATACTTACTGGAATAAGCCGAGTAGACCAAAGAAATGTGACGTATGTTGTTATGTAATACTTGAGGAGCATACTGCGTTCCTACTAACAGGCCTATGGCGATTACGGCAATGATCTGAAAGAACAATAAACAAATCAATTATTTGTTATTATATATAGTACCTGGGTGACGAAGCCTTGCTCGGTAATTTTTAAAACGATTTAAAAAAAAATCCAAAAAAATAGGGCAGGTGGGGCTTGATCCTAGGTATTTTCACCTCTCTACACCACCCGTTCTCCAAATGATCTACCATGACTTTACGTTGGACAGCAAAAAATTGTGATTGTATTCAACGTAAATTTTCTCCCCCGAAACCCCCTGAACAAAAACATGCTGAATTTCAGGAAAATCATTGGAGACGTTTCCAAGATTCTGTAAATATAAATGTATGCAAAATAAAATATGTGCAAAAGAACCAGATTGATCATTGAAAGAGTGGCAATTATTATAAAATTCACAAATTTCCACCTGCTCCGATATGTCTAGAAACAAAAAAACTTCCTTTTTAACCATATATATATTTTAATCATAGATAAAATTCTGCTCACTGATATTATTTACAATATTGGTGTACAACACATAGTTTTATTTGTCTTATGGAAAGTGTCTAGTTATGGAAATACCTTGTCAACGCCATTAAAAGTCACGTACACAAAAAGTATTTAATTAAAAAACAAATGGCCAATGGCACAAATTACTAAGAGAAAGTCCATCTTGACATAAGCTTCTCCTTTTTTATAATGCAAAATACCGCCATCAAATGCTTTTCTCCTATCTCAGGGCCCTTAACTAAGTTTTCACATTTACCACTTTTCCCCATTTGCTTTTCGTTTAAAGGTTACAACATATACATAACTATTTGCTGTTGTTCTAGAACTTTTTGTCTTGAATGTGGAAGAGCGGGGATCCATAGCACATGTAATATCCATCACTTAAAAGGTGGTCCCCGGCAGATATAATGTAACTTTTAGAATTAAGTGAAAGAAACAAATTTTTATTTTTTATTTTATTATTTTGAAATCACATTCACATAAAATACCTTGAGTTCCAAAGCTTCAGAACTGGGATGTCTTAAGGTTCCATTTTATTTGTCAATTAATTACCTATTCGAGCTTCATAGAGTTTGTTAAGTCTTAAGATCCTCATATTATAACTAATATAACGAGTTGTAAATCTGTGCTCTAATTCTACCCTTGTGCCATCGTTGTATGTCCATTTTTTATTCGGTTGCAGAATTCGGATAGTAAATCTGTTCCAACTACTAGAATGTATGTATAAGTTAGAATAAGAAGCTGAGGTTTTAGACATTTACCTAGAATTTGTTAGTATAAAGAAAGAGAAGAAGCATCTAACCAAAGGTATCGAAGGAAGACCCAATGTTTGATGAACAAACTTCTACTAGTAATATTCGATTCGCCATGTTTATAGGAGATACTATAAACTGTATTGAAATTTCAAAAAGTCTATCAATAATATTTCATATCGTAATGTACCAATTCGTATCACGTAGAATTACTACTACAGGTAATTCTGGGCCAAACATAACACTTAAATATGACTCACAACAATTACGTGATTGTTTAAAGTTATGGTTATACATAATACATATCAAGGACACCGGAACGTAGATGTCAAGTTCTTGTCACATGTTTGTTCTCACAATTATAAGGCTTTTGTAGTAGTTTATAAATTACTTCGCTTACAATCGACTGAAGCTTGACTTCATTTGAAGTCAAATGACAAAGACCTTTTCATTCTCCTACTGCTGAAATATACTGTCACACCTCAACCTTGTCAACCTTGATTTGGTTTAGGTGTTAATCCCAATATTAGTTACTGAAAAATAGAACCTGTACTGTACCCTTCAGAAGTATTGTAAATATACTTGAAATTCAAATCCTTCTTAATTCAAATAAACTTGTAAACAAGTGCTTTTGAAACATGAACTCTACTAGTGATTCGGAAAACTGCTACTATCTCCTTACTGCCTTTTACGACACCTTGGTATGGAATATGGGTGGTCCATTCTACTCAGATCCCACAAGGCGGCTATTATCGGATATATTAATTCAACATTGAAAATATGTTAAAAATTGTAAAATTTTATATGTTCTAAAAGTTAATATCAGGATGACATAATATAAATCAATTCGCTGATATAGATACCTAGTCTAAATGTTTTAATATTTATCATCTACCAATTGTTCATAATATAATTACTATTTTCCTTTAAATAATAGGGGATATCCGAATTAAATTAATTTCGTATTATCGTAATTTCGACCGTCCTGAGCCAAAAAATCTAAATGTTTTGCCGATTGCAGGATGACCTTGTCAAACTTTTTATCATTCTCACTTTCACGATTAGGTAAATATTTCCGCAATTCGCAATTGTACTTTTCATTAATTTCAATTAGTTTCCGCAGTTTCTTCTTTGCTGCAACATTCTTTAAAATCTAAATCGAATTTATACTTGTTTATCACTTTTAATCTGTCTGTCATAATATCTTCTTCTTCTTCTTTTTGGTTAATGGCACTTATACTGCTGTGTTATAATATCTACTACTTCTAATTCATTTAGTTTTTCCATGATTTGGGAACTGTTATATCTGTTGTAATTACTTAATGAAATTGTTTCTTACTCAGAATAAAATTAATATTTCTTGTGTTCTTGCTTATATTAAACCTTACTTTTGAATTCATTATCACTTCTAATTTTTCCAATAACATTGCAAGTATCCAAAAGCCTACGAAAAATGTCAAATATCACAAAACCTTTGTGCTATTATGTAAAGTGGCCCAATGACCTTTTGTTGACAGTTGATCCAGCGATATATCCAGCGAGCAAATATCTTATTTCATCACTTATTCTGGGATATCTATTATATAGAATAGATTACTAAGTTATGACATCATTAAAATTCTAATTTTTTTCACCATTTGACTTCTTGGGTATAAATAAATTATGTAACATAGTTATACTTTTGCCGTGTTTTGTGGTGTGCCTTACCGAGATGTCGTAAAAGGCGACTAAGGTAAGTTGAGATCAGGCAGGCGGCCAGTCGTAACATACCTAGCCCAATCATGTGGGAGCCATGTGTGTATATAACATGTTACGTCGATCTCACTAAGAGAGGGATAAGGGCAGGTGAACGATGAATGATGTAACATAGTATACTTACAAACTCAACGACCCTTAATCCGACACACCAGTGCTCCTTGAGAGCGTTCGCCGCCCGGCTACCTCCTTCAGTGGTCTGTCCATCTTCACCCTTCTTGGCTTGCGCCTCAGTCTCTCTGTCTCCGGCTGACATGGCCCAAACTACCCGCGCTCCGCCTCCGTACTCAGAAACCTAGGAACAAATTGTTTCTGATTTATAATATATTTTAATAGTTACCATAGCGTACAATCAATTTTCATGACTGAAAAGATTTGAAGTTTACGTGGCATAATGAATAGTAAGTAAGCAGCGGCCTGTTACTCTCCCACTGCTGAGAATAGGCCTCTTCTCTCCGTTTCTTGGAGAAGAATTTTTTTTTTCGAAATGACTGTATGCTGTTAGCCCGAACGGCTTTTACAGCGTCACCGGGCGGGAAAAAGAAGTTGGAGGTAAGACCTACCACGCAGCTCTAATGCGGATTGGTAGGTTACAAATATCTCTATAATTCTTTTGAGATATGCAGGTTTCCTCACGATGTTTGTTACTTCTTTACGATGTTGATTATATGTCATCCCGGTGTAATTAATACACACCGGGTATCATATTGTGTGAATGTAATTGTGCGAATTTCTTCAATATTCGTTCGACAGACAAACTTACGCATTTACAATATTAGTATAGATTTCACTTAAAAGTAATGTAAATATTATTTTGCTATAAACTGCGATAAAAATCGCGAATCGAATTTTTGTAGCAGATTATATCACAATAGTATTTTCATTACTTTTGTATTATGGACCTCTGCAAATGATTGCCTAATTCTATGAATTATAGGTTTCACTCACAACATCGCTGATTAAAAATCATAAAAAAACAGATAAAAAATTGTGATTAAAAAATCAATCACAACTCAACGATGTCGCATGTTACGCCCGCGGTTCATGCATAAGCGATTGGAGACCAAATGCCATTCGCTCGTCCGTAACGCACGCACGCACTTTCCAATACGCTACCAGTTTGTTACTCGCAAATATTTACGCTATTTACCGGTATGCACTTTCAAATGTGATTGTTTATGTTCTAGAATCTATACTAATATATAAAGCTGAAGAGTTTGTTTGTTTGTTTGACACCAATGAGTTTTTCTGTTAAAATAGCTAAAATTAATGTGTCTTATTGATAATTATAAGTAATCACAAGCTTTTCGGTGAAGTAAAACGTCTTAACGAAACCTGCTAGAGAATTCTAGAATTATGTACGCTCCAATGCGGATTGGTAGATATACCAAGCAGCGTGTTAGATCTTAGCCCCAAACCTTCTCTTCAAAAACGGAGAGAGGAGGCCTTTGCTCAGAAGTGGGATAGTAACAGACCGTTATATCTATCTAGTCTATATTTAAAAAAAAAGTATTATACCGCTAACATTCTTTAATTTCAATGTTAGGAAACCTTATTTATTTCGTTAATGCATAAATGCAATCATTATTATTAGGTTTTTTAGATGTTTTCAATTTATTGCCTCATTTATTTTAATGTTGTTGTAGGTTTTTCTTTCACTCAATTAACTTTATTTATAAAAAAATGTTTTAAATCTTGCGAGGGTTTTTGTTTTAAGTTAGGTCTCAAATCATTCGATTGCTCTGGAAGAAAAGCTTACTGTTAAAACTACACAGTGTATAAGAGTTATTATTTATTAAATAATTTAATGAGTAATTAAATAATCGTAATAATTAAATGAAAACGTTCTAAATACGCGATTAATTAGGATTAACAAATGACGTATGTTAACAGATTATAATATAATAAGGTTAATAAGTGCGTTTTAAATACTCATACCATAGACTAACTTTTGAATTGAATAATTGCGATATTGTGCTAGCGATTTTAAAAGCGATTTTAAAAATTATATATGTAGGTATCCATAAATAAAGTCAAAGTTATTAAATATTTCCGTATAATCGTCCTGTTTTACAAAACAAAAAAAACACAACTATTATAAAAACCTACGTAGGTTTAACTACAATACACCTTGTGCAATATTAATGATGACTATATAAAAATATATTTCGAACGGTAACTGCAAACGCTGATTTATTTGCTTGCTTTTTCCGAATTAGCAGTAACGTTAACGATTCGAAAGCACTCATTTACAAGTTTATTTCATTAAAGAATACACTCATTTACAAGTTTATTTAATTAAAGAATACAATATATTTTTAATTAAATTGAATTAAATTATCAATGTATATTTTGTATTTTAGTTTAGTTAAAACTTAACTTGAAGACTATTTTTGATAATAGTTTAATGTTATTTTTCTTACACGTTATATTGCATATTTTAATAAAATAAAAATAACTGATATTTCAATAATATTCTAAAACATTTTAATTATTAATTAGGTGACTTTACTGTGACTGAATATTATTTATTTATTGTAAGTAAAATTTTTATTATTTATTGTAATTGTAAAATATTATTAATTTCGTTCAAAAGCTTATTCATAATATTTGTTGTAAAATATAAACACAAATACCTAATATTTAATTTTCCTTAATTAAATGAAATTAATTCGTTCTTTATATTTCATAAATTATTTATTGTGAATCTTACCAAAGAGTTCCAATTTCTATCCCACTCGCTGAAACGGCTTAAAACGACACAATCACTGTCCCAATCGCTTTTTAAAAAATACACTGCGAATTTTAAATTTCGAACTGCTTTTGGCGCGCTACGGCCAGCCCGAGGTAAACGAGGACGCTGCACGTTTGTCGCGAATCGACTGACGTTGTACCAGAGCTACCGACTACTATACCTCCATACGTTACTCGGAATTAGTGTACAAGTTAGGATGGTCTGCGCAAACTGTTGAATAATTGCGCGAAAACGTAGGCAACGTCACAAATAAGGAATATTGAATGAATGATAGATAGGGCAAAGATGTTTTAATTTAAATAAAATATACGTAAATAATATAATATTGTAATAAAATAACTAATTTCGTAAATCCGCCGTGTGGTATCTGGCTGCGTAGATTGACCAACCTCATTTCTTACTGAGGTGTCGTAAAAGGCGACTAAGGTAAGTCGACCCGCCGTGTGGTATCCGGCTGAGTAGAATAGACCAACCTCATTTCTTACCGAGGTGTCGTAAAGGACGACAATGTAAGTTGACCAACCGTATGGTATCCGGTTTAGTAATATAGGAACATAGACCACCCTCTTTCAGGCAGGCAGGCGGCCGGTCGTTAAAACGCAGCCAAATCATGTGATAGCATATTTATAACATGTTCTGCCGATGCCACTTGGAGTGGGATGATGAACAAATTTCGTAAATTTGAGCACTCACCTAGACTAAGTAATTTTCTTACTAACTATGTGGATGCATTTTCCGAAATAAAATAAATAATAATAATAAAATACAAAGATTGTTACTGACCATGGAATATATTCATCAACATCATCCTCATGCCCTTATTCAATCTAAGGGGGGCAGAACATGTTTTGACTAGTTATTTTAGTTCCGACCGGCCATTTCCCTGATGTCAAATTACCTTAGTTCCCTTTTACGACACCTCGTTAAGAAAACGAGTGTTGTTTATACTACTTAGGCGGACACAACACGGTGGGTCAACTTGCCTTAGTCGCCTTTTACGACACCTCGGTAAGAAAATGAAGGTAGTCTAGTCAGTCGAACACAACACGGTAGGTCAACTTACCTTAGTCGCCTTTTATGCACCTCGAAAAGAAGAGAGGGTTGGTCTATGTAAGTTTTTAGCTGAATAATCAATTTTTAAGCGATATATATTAATTAATCAGTTAGCTGATTACAAATCAAGTTAAAAAATCTTTATTTAAATAATCATTCTCAAGATTTTGATTCGTCAAGGATCTAATAGAGTTAATGAAGCTACAACTTCGGTTCGGAATGTTGGTCTTACCGAGAAGAACCAGAAAGAAACTCGCCGGTCAATCTTTTAAACATTTTAAATTTACATTACATGCAAAGTAATACATTTTCTGAGTATGCTTAATATTTAGCTTATTCGCGGTAATAATAAATTAGTGTTATATTTTTCTGGATGACATAAACAGTGTAATATGAACTCACTGCCAACTTAGCGTTTTTTTTGGATCTATATAAATAATCGATAGCCTCATAAAAATGTCTTCTATACTATTATACATAATTCTATAATATTATACTACTATTGGTACATATATGGATTAAAATATATACAAAAAAAGACAAAATATCTTAAATTGGATTTAAATATGAAGACATAAATAGAAGCTTCATTTTTGTGCCTTTTGGTGTAGAGACCTTAGGTCCATGGGGCCCGGACGCTCATACGTTCTTCAACGAGCTCGCTAGAAGGCTCGTAGAGCGTACCGGGGACCCGAGAGCTGGCAGCTACCTTGGCCAACGAATAAGTTTGGCCATACAAAGGGGCAACGCTGCCAGTATTTTAGGAACTCTACCCCATTGCAATGGAATGGATGGTTTTGATTTAGTGTAAATATATATATATTTATTAATTTTCATTTTTATTCTTTAGTTATTATTTAATTAGATATAATTTGTTTTTTTTAATGCTTGTTTTTGTAAAATAGTTTAGTTTAGTAATTAGTATACTTAGTATATATTCACCTAACTTGTTATTGATGTTATTTTCTCTGAATAAAAATGATTTAAGAAAAATAGATAAAATATCGGTGTACGATACAGGTCAGCATAATCCGTTTTATGTTTATGGTACGCGTACATATATTTGTACGCATATTGTTCGGTGAAAAGTGGAGGCTAAACAAAGATATGTTAGTGAAGCGTAAACATTTTCATTCATTTACATACATAGTTTTATACATATACCTATATACCGAATCGAATTGGTCACAGTGGTCAAATGTTCAATGATGTATAAAAAACCTTATAACAATGTTTATATCTTTTGGTTAATCATTTGCATCTCTTGCAATAAATCCGGCTCAAAGGACTATATGATTGGAAAGTTGACATTCATTATTTATTCATCATTCTCCTATACTTAGCCCACTCTAATTGGGGTCGGCACAATATGTTACAAACATCTTGTCATATGATTTGGCTACGTATTTTACGACCGGCCGCCTGCCTGACGTCAACTTACCTTAGTCGTATTTTACGACACCTCGATAATAAAGAGGGTGGTCTATTCTACTTAACCGGATACCACACGGTGGGTCAACTTACCTTAGTTGCCTTTTACGAAACCTCGGTAAGAAATGAAGGTGGTACTATTCTATTCAGCCGGATACCACACGACGTACATTGATTATTTATTGTCATTAAAAATTCATTAAACAGTATGTTCGTTTTGCTACGAATATTAAATTAAAAAAGGTCATTATCCTGTTTTGTATTAAATAAAGGCCTGACTATCATAAACTACATTCTATAGATGTTATGAAACTTTACATAATTTCATGCGGGCTTACGCGGTATTGTTTAGAATATAGAATTACGCAATGCACCTAAATACTTTACATGTTACAAGTCAAGTTACATTTTAAATACGAGTAGAAAGAAGGTTATTAGTTAATTTACCAGTCGCCACCAATACGCCCGTTGTACAGACCGGCTCTAGATATCAACTAAGCACAATTTCAACTAGAAATTAGTTTTGATCTTTAGAAGGTGGCACTCTATAATTTGACAAAGTTTGACAATTACAGCCATAAATTTATTATGATCTATCATAATAGTGAGAAGGGAAGCTAGCCTAAAATATGACATATTATAATAAAAAGAAGGCCAGCAAAGCAAGAAAGCAATCGCCATCGGCTCCGATCGCGTGGAAAGATTAAAACCGTAATATAGTATTTTGATAACCATGGTTAAAATGGGTTAACCTTAAAAACCTTTTTTTATTGCTGCTCGTCTCCTATTCATCTGAGCGTGATGTTTTATATGTTATAGCCTTGCTAGATAAATGGACTAACTAACACTGAAAGAATTTTTAAATCGATCCAGTACTTCCTCAGATTAGCACGTTTACTCAAACAAGGTGTATATATTAGTTCTCTTCAGGTGGATATATTAGTATAGATGCACGAAAGCAACTCTACTTTAACATTTAATGCTTTCAAAGGAGAGAAAAGAAATTCATTAATTTTAATACCGACTTGCGTGATATGAAATAATAACGAGATATTATAAGAATTCAAATAGTCTATATCGACTTAATTGTATGTGAGAATTATTTATGATCTCTCACTAGCATAATGATTAATTTATGATCTTTCACTAGATAATGATTTCAACTATCGTAATGTATCAATCAAGTTACGCAATCATCAAAAGTTAATCTGTAAATAGTAAAAATTAGGATCGTATCAAATCCTTATCTTTAATTTTCTTTGCTCATCTCGGTAGGAACAGCTTTCCGAACCAGCAGTAGAGTTGACGATTCAAAAGCACTTGTTTACAAGTTTATTTGAATAAAGGATATTTTGAATTTGAATCTTTATATTTAAATGAGTTAATCTTGTATATATATATATTTTCCGAATCTCGGAAACGGCTCCAACGATTTTCCTGAAATTCAGCATGTAGGAGGTTTTGGGGGAGAAAATTGATCTAGCTAGGTTTAAAAGGTGTAAAAAAATATTGTTTTATCCCTGCTTTTGGGCATTCTAAAATTCTTAAATTTATATTGCATTGAATTTTTGCCATTAACTGTCAAGTCAGCGTAGCTTATTCGGGGAACGGGTTGTCCCTATTATTATTTTTTTTTATTTTGAAAAAAATTACCGAGCAAGGTTCAGTCACCCAGATATTGTAGGTTAAAACGATCATTTTTCGTTTTAATAAATCTTATACTTTATTGTTTTCTCTGCCCATTATTATCAATATTGATTAAGATGGTACCGTTAGACTCTTTATTGATTTAGGTATATAAGATGCATATTTAATTTAGTTTTAAAGAATATTGACTGTTCTATTTCTTTATATGATGTCTATTGCGTTTATAATCTATAGCGGCCCGTTCAAAGTCCAATATTGGACGTAGGCCTCCTCCAAACTCCTCCATTCCCGACGGTCTTGAGCTTTTCTTATCCAATCATGGCCTGCGTGTCGTACGATGTCATCCTTCCATCGTTTTGGCGGTCTACCACGCGGTCGAGTATGCGGTCGTGGTCGCCACTCCTGCAGTTTTTGCGTCCAACGACCCGTATTCATGCGAGCTATGTGTCCCGCCCATCTCCACCTGCGCTCGGCAATCAGTGTGACTACGTCTTTGACTTTGGTCTTAGAGCGTATCCATTCATTAGTTTTCCGGTCTCGTATAGTTATGCCCAGCATAGCTCTTTCCATCGCTCTATGGGCGACACGGAATTTCTCTGTGGATTGTTTGGTCAAAGTCATAGTCTCCGAGCCATAAGCGAAAACAGGCAACACACATTGTTCGAATACCTTCTTTTTAGGGCGATAGATAACTTTCCGCGTAAGACTTTTTTATTTGCGCCAAACTTAGTTGGCGTTTGGCGCAAATAAAAAATTGCGTTTATAATATTGGCTTTTATTTTACTTTTTTAATCTAGCTACTTTGATCACACCGGTACACCACTTCTATTGGAATATAATACTTTGATGTACTCATCATCCTCCTGCCCTTATCCCACGTTTCCAACATCATTCGGCTAGGTATTTTACAACCATCCACGTCCCTGCCATCAACTACCAAATCGAAAAGGTCACAGTGGTCAATGATGTATAGAAACCTTATAACAATGTATATATATGTTGTGGTTAATCTTTTGCATCTCTTGCAATAAATCCGGCTCAAAGAATTATATGATTGGAAAGTTGATTATTATTATTTATTCATCATCCTCCTGCCCTTATCCCACTCTAAGTGGGGTCGGCACAACATGTTACAAACATGTTGTCATATGATTTATCTAAGTCTTTTACGACCGGCCACCTGCCTGGTGTCAACTTACCTCAGTCGCCTTTTACGACACCTCAGCAAGAAAAAAGGTCTATTCTACTCAGCCAGATATCACCAGAAAGCCTACTATACTGTTAAGTATTACTTAGAAGATAAGATTGTGTGGATATAGCTTGCTTAGACCCTGTAAAAGACAGAAATTACTGAATGTTACTAGTCATAAGAATTATATTTTTAAAAGAGCAACCGCCGAGTTTCTTGCTGGCTCTTCTCGGTAGGAACAGCTTTCCGAAGCAGTAGAGTTGACGATTTAAAAGCATTTGTTTACAATTTTATTTAAATAAAGAATAATTTGAATTTATCTATGGCGGTTCAACTTACCTTAGTCGCCTTTTACGGCACCTCGTAAAGAAATGAGGGTGGTCTATTCTATTCAGCCGGATAACACAAGGTAGACTTGTTTCTAGAGGATACCGGTTTATGAATCATGCATGCTTAAGATTATAATGGTTGTTTACTCCGCAAACTAACGCCCATTTATAGAGATTCTTCATACCATATGGGTAAACGCACTTTTCTATAAACCTGTAATTTTTCCAGTCAGCCACTTCCGAGATTTACCGCCATTTGATCGTTCAGTAGTTGTTTCGTTCGGAAAGCCACTTTCTATCGTTTTCCGGTCTACAAGCGACGCGCGCATAACTTCATAACTCGGACATATAAATGTGCACGCGCCGCGATTGGTATCTAACTATGATACTATCACTATTATTATTATTGCGATACCATAGACAAATAGGAAGCATGCATTTTGGCGCCATTTTTGTACATAGAGCTATTATACTAGATAAATAATATAAATAAATAATAAATATATGGGACACTTACACACGGTCGTCCGTCCCCAAAGTAAGTAACTCAATACTTGTGTTATGGTAGACGGATTACTGGTGAATATATACTTATATAATTTTTAAACACAAATATACACCCAGACTCGAAGACCAAAAATTTCATTTATAGAAAATGTTGGCCCTCAGCGAGAATTAAACCCGCGACCCGTGAAGTTGAAGGCAGGGTCACTACCCACTACGCCAAGGAGCCAGTCATAGATGTAAGTCGTTTGTGGGTTTGAGTATAAAATTCCATAATCAATTTTAACTTACTTAATTTTAGCTTTCTGAATTAGGAGAAGGATTGACTATTCAAAAGCACTTGTTTACAGGTTTATTTGAATAAAGAATATTTTGAATTTCAGTTTGAATATGTGGAGAAGGTGAGGCTATCATCAATCATAATATAAAAAAGATAAAAAAGAAAATCAATAAAAAATGCACGCGCTACACGCACACGCACTTTTTTGTTTATGGTCTGAAGTAAAATTAATAAGATATTCATATAATTTGTGTATAGTCTTATTGAATGTCAAACAACCATAATTATTATTTTTATTTTATTTTTATTTTCATTTATTAGGATAACCAACAAGACTTACATTATTAATACTATAAAATACTCTACAAACTATTCAATTAAATGTAGTCTTAATTATAGGTTACCACGGCAATAGGGACGCGTACATTATTTAAATATATTACTAAATAAAATATTATATTAAAGTAAAATTATAAAATACAAAATTTAACAATATTGTAAACTTAATTATTTCTTTTAAATTTAGTTATATTGTGTCTGAAGGTATGGATGCTATCGCTAAATATGTCTACATCTAGTTCTTTTGATAAATAATAGTAGCTATTTATTATGAATTATGATAATAACCATAGATAATACACTATATACGATAATTATAAGTCATTATTGATGAATTATGGCCTATCATTACTACTAGTATTCATAAAATGGCAAAATATTATTCAAAATATATATATTTTTTAAATATTTTTGAAATTATTAATGGCACTTATACGGGCATTGACTCGAGAGAAAGCGGAAGTTTCATGCAAATATCAATTATATAAAATATGGTAATTAATAATACGTTAACAAACAATATAATAAAAACAAGTTAAATATTATAAATTGCTTAAGTATTCATTACCATTTGAGATATGCATATTTCCTGTAATTTTGCTATAAATTCCTAAGAACGACGTTTGACCTGAAAAACACTGAAAATACGTAAAGGTAATTTGTCATCCTGTAAGTCTGTATTTTTCCGTTAGGTATTTATTAATATCATATTAAAGGAACAATGTGGTATCCGGCTGAATAGAATAGTACCACCCTCATTTCTTACCGAGGTGTCGTAAAAGGCGACTAAGGTAAGTCGACCCGCCGTGTGATATCCGGCTGAGTAGAATAGACGACCCTCATTTCTTACCGAGGTGTCGTAAAAGGCGACTAAGGTGAGTCGACCCGCCGTGTGGTATCCGGTTGAGTAAAATAGACCACCCTCTTTCTAACCGAGGAGTCGTAAAATACGACAGAGGTAAGTTGACGTCAGGCAGGCGGCCGGTCGTAAAATACGTAGCCAAATCATATGACAACATGTTTGTAACATGTTGTGCCGACCCCACTTAGAGTGGGATAAGGGCAGGAGGATGATGATATTAAAGGAACAATATATTTTGTAACGGTATATCATTTTTCCTAAAAACTTGTGTTAATCGATATTTACAATGTAACATTTGATTTGTATATTTTGTCAGTAATGGCTTGGAAGAAATATCCTACTTAATACTAGACATCGTGTAATGTATTAACAAAAGCACGAGTTTCAAAATCCTAATGCCTTTATCCCACTCTAAGTGAAGTCGGTACAACATATTATAAACATGTTGTCACATGATTTGGCTACGTATTTTACTACCGGCCGCCTGCCTGACGTGAACTTACCTTAGTCGTATTTTAAGACACCGGTAAGAAAGAAGGTCTATTCAACCGGATACCACACGACGGGTCGACTTACCTTAGTCGCCTTTTACGACACCTCGGCAAGAAATGAGGGTGGTCTTTTCTACTCAACCGGATACCACACGGCGGGTCCACTTACCTTAGTCACCTTTTACGACACCTCTGTAAGAAAGAGAGTTCTATTCTATTCAGCCGGATACCATACGGCGGGTCGACTTACCTTAGTCGCCTTTTACGACACCTCGACAAGAAATGAGGATGTTGTATTCTACTCAACCGGATACCAAATGGCGGCTATCATAGAGGAGAATGGAAATTGTAAACATTGGTGACCCCATTTAAAGTGGGATGGGAATAAGAACAATAATCCCCCATAACATGCCGCGTCATACCATAAAATAATAAACACCATTAATGTGTCACTAATATGAGTAATTATTTTCGCGGTCTTGCGTTCTGATTTCTGTTGGAATTATTATATTATTCATATTGATATAAACTTTTTAATACTAATTATTATTAATAATGACAATGCTGTAACGGTTAAAATAAAATTAAATCGTATTATTTTATATTACATTTGCGTCTAAATAATATTGAAAAATATTTTTCTTAGTTTAAAAGTGATAATTTTACGTTACATATAATAGTTTTTTTGGCAATTGTTTCTGTATTCAAATATTCTGATTAAATTATTTTTGTTCTATAAATCCTGTGGTGACCAAATCACAAATAAAATTAGTTATAACTTTCATCAAATTGGAACTCCATCCAAATGCTGTTTTACTAAATAAGCCTAATAGCTTTACGCGTCTTTAATATAACAAAAAAATACAGAAGTTATTATGAAAATTATAGATGCAAAAGAAACGTTAGGTACTAAAAATATCATTGTTTAGAAATAATGTGTAAAAACCATTCAGCGATATATACGCATATTTAAAAAAAAAATTACAACACCGATTTATCGAGAGTGGCAACCCTCTGCTGTAATGGTTTCCAGTTGATTGTGAAAAAAAAATGCAATTGCTATATTTTGAATAAGTGTTTAAAATTTGTATAATATACTACACTTATAAGTGCATAACTCAATCAACCTGCAAAGAGAACGAGCCTTAAAAATAATAAATTATAATTTCAATAGCAACACTGTCAAACGTTTCGCATACGAGTAATTGTTACGAACAATAGTCCATATCGTCGACAATAATATACGTGTATAGAGTTGTTTGTGTTCGTTCGGCCATAGCTATAAAACGTGCGTTCATTTCATCGTTTCATTTACTTAAGTGACAAAACATTTTTCAAACCTTCCATTTTTGAATCACGAAACTTGTTATTTTCTACAAGAAAAAATTCGTGATCTTTTGTAAGCTGTGTGGTTTCCGGCTGAGTAGAATAGACCACCCTCATTTATTAACGAGGTGTCGTAAAAGCCGACTAAGGAAAGTCGACGTCAGGGAGGCGACCGCTCGTAAAATACGTAGCCAAATGATTTGACAACTTGTTTATCCCACTCTAAGTGCCGACCCCACTTAGAGTGGGATAAGAATGGTGATGAAACTTTTTCTTTTGGAAATACATTACACGATGTCTAGTCTTAGGTAGGATATTTCTTCCAAGCCATTACTAAAAATATGCAAATCAAATGTTGCAGTGTAAATAACAATTACCACATAAGTTTTTAGTGATAACAATACTTAACAAATTGTGGATATTTTAGGTTCTATCTTCCAAAAACAGTACAGACCGCTAACACTAACAAAAAGGGTCAGTAATGATGTAACTGAATTACACCCACTTCTCTAAGCAACACAATTATTACATGACCTAGTGTCAAATAATCGTAATGAGTCAATGTTAGAAACAAAATATAGGTACTTCGATATACTAAACTTATTTAAAGGAATTATCGATCTTTCCAACCAACTCTCTCTCGCCTCTATTGAACATCTCAAGATATAACAAATGACATTGGACTATGTCCGATTGCGACAAGTTTATATAGCAGACTTGTAGAAACCCTTAGTAAGGTTACTTTATCCCTGAAAATTTACGTCTCTTATGGACTAAGAGCCCGTGAACACTAGATCTTCGTCATTTTATAAAAGTTGAAAGTTTGTCAATGCGTGCTCCCAACACAGGTAAGAACGATGATACATTATGCTATTTGATCATCGTGGCTTTAAGAAATAAACGGTACTCAAGGTTGCAAAATATCGATCTATTCGTCAAATTATAAAGTGTGATTTTTTGGATTCAAATTTAATGACCATTATTGTCTGGCAGAGGGCGCGATGCTAAGTGTCTGGCATTGACTGATATGATTTTTAATATTATTCTGAACGTAATTCCAAAAAATTACACTCTATTATTTGACGAAAGTAGATCGGTATTTTGCAACCTTGAGTACCGTTTATCTTCCAAAAGCCACGATGAGCCAAACTTCATAATGTACCATCGTTCTTACCTGTGTTGGAAGCATGTACTGACAAACTTACAGCTTTTATAAAATGACAAAAGTATGGGGTTCACGGGCTCCCGCTCTATTATGACGATAGCTCCCAGTACTCTACTAGTTCGTTGAGTATATCCTATTGATCCGCACTGTCTCCAGTAAAACCGTGTATACGCCGCCATGTTGACGCCAAATTTGGCGCCAACATTCTACGATCGTTGTTCTTTATCCGTAGTAGGGGGTGCGTGTCCAAGGTCCTTAGTTGACCTGATTTCATACATTGTCTCATTTTAATGTTTCATACTTTGTAAGGAACACATTTATTATCCATTTGTTTACTACTTTTTCATTGTTATCATCAATAGTGGTCCTATATTAAACATAGCTCTTTATTAGGTCGCATGTGTATTTAACGTGGAAGGCGAGAGGATTATCCGGTGTAGATCTTCTATTGGTCCTCCTTATGATTTAGCCAGCTTAGCAACTCTTTAATCTCTCTAAGGGATAACGGACCTAAACGCAAACATCATATTTTCTACTTTGTTTTATCTTTAACATTTAAATGAGTTAACTTTGTATGTATATATATAAATATATTTTCCTAATCTTGGAAACGGCTCAAGCGAAATGAAATTCGGCATGTAGGGGGTTTTGGGAGAAAAATTCGATCTATTTGTCCCTGTTTTCGAGAGAATACTAAAATTTACCTGGAATTTAAAATACAATTGATGCTGTTAAACGTAAAGTCACGGTAGCTTATATGGGGAACGGGCGGAATAGAAAGGTGAAAATACCTAGGATCGAGCCCCACCTGCCTATTTTTTCATTTTTTTTTCAATTTTTTTTAATCTCTTTTAAAAAAATTACCGATGTACGATTACCGATCTTTAACTGGGTTGATCTTTTTTCTTATTTCTGTACACCTCTTACATACGATACGTAGCAGCTCTACATTTTCAAAAAAAAATATTCGTAATGCGTTTAACGGTGAAGAAAAATATAATATGGAAAATTTGTATATCTCAAGAAAATTTCAGGGACACAATAGCAATTGCGCCCTACATTTTGTTGAGCCAAGTCTTTTATCCTTAGAGTGAATATTCTTGTTATTACGATACTGTATTAATTTCTTAGTATGACATTTTTGCAGTATAATCTTGGGTTTCGGTGAATAAAAATAAATAAATCGTGTCGATTTCGTAAAATCAATTCAAATGACACATTTCTAAACGTGTTACAAACAAGTTTCTATGTCGAAATGTAGAAAATATGTGCGTACGTGAAATTATGAATATTATTTCGCTTCATGGAATGTGGCAAATGTTGGGAAAGATATTTAAATATATGGAGGTATATATTTTTCCATTATATAAATATTATGTAACTGAAATTTGTTGCTATACTAAAAATTCTCTTAAAATTTGAAACGTAACGCGAGGTGAATGACCGAAGTCACTTACGATTTTATTCCACGAGGAATGAATTGAATTGACAACAATTCACGACTTTCTCGATAGCAACTACGCTAGCATAAATTAATGTGGCTATTAAAATTACAAGTTATACAAGAATATTAGTAAAAATATATTTAATATTTAATGAGTGAACTGCACACACGCACTGTTCGAAGACTAAAGTCTTCGAACAGTGCGTGTTGCCAGTGATGACCTATGGCTCTGAATCTTGGTCGCTGACTATGGGCCTCATAAGAAAGCTCAGAGTCGCTCAGCGGGCGATGGAGCGAGCTATGCTCGGAGTTTCTCTACGTGATCAAATCAGAAATGAGGAGATCCGTAGAAGAACCAGAGTCACCGACATAGCTCAGCGGGTCGCGAAGCTGAAGTGGCGATGGGCGGGGCACATAGTGCGGAGAACCGATGGACGTTGGGGTCTCAAAGTGTTGGAATGGCGACCCCGCACCGGAAAGCGCAGTGTCGGAAGACCCCCTGCTAGATGGACAGACGACCTCAAAAGGGTCGCGGGGAGCCGCTGGATACAAGCGGCACAAAATCGTGTGTTCTGGAGATCCCATGAGGAGACCTATGTCCAGCAGTGGACGTCCATCGGTTGAAGAAGAAGAAGAAGAAGATTTAATGAGTGAAACGGCTCCAACGATTTTCCTAAAATTCAGCATATAGGAGGTTTTGGTGTTTGGGGTTTGGAGTAGCTAGGTTTTATTTAAAAAAGAAAAAGATTTATCCCTGTTTTTGGGCATTAAAAATACAAATATTTATTGAATATAAAACACTAGGTATAATTTGCCATAAACTGTCAAGTCAGCGTAGTATATTTGAAGAACGGGCAATCTCGAGAAATGCTATACTTCGGATCGATCCCCAACTACCTAATTATTTTTGCTTGTTTTTTTTTAAGTTTCTTTTTTTATTTTGTAAAATTACAGAGTCTCGGTACCCAAGACTCGGTCAACCAGTGTATTTAATTATGCGTATCGATACATAGGCACCTCTTACTTAAACTCCTTACTTAAACTCTCGGTTATATTTTATAGGCAGTAATTGACATATATATTTTTGTATAGATTTTCTTTTTCCCTTTTCTGTATAAACCTTTGCTTGTTTTTATTTAACTATAAGATTAGTTTAACCATATCTCTCAGTTGAAACTTAATTTAAATTGAATTATCTCTAGATAAAATACTACTTATTTTTAAGTTGTTTGATGTATAATGTTAATGTTTAGTGTGCATTTTGTTGGTGATCTATATATAAATAAATCCTATCCTATACCCTACTTCCTACTAATATTATAAATGCGTAAGATTGTGAGAATGGATGTGAGGCTACAGAAATCCTGTTAATTCTACAGGAATAGGATGACATTGAAAAGCGCCATCTTATAGCAACGCGACAACACGACGCAAACGAATTTGCGGGTTAAAGCTAGCAAGTAAATAAATATATAATAAGATTATTTGGATGATAAAAAAAGGCTGGATTTGAAAATCCTTTCAGCTTCATACAGGACTGCGGTTTAATAATGTAAAATTGAAAATGTTAAAAAATTTACCGCCGAGTTTCTTTCTGGTTCGTCTCGGTAAGAGCAACAGTCCGAACCAGTTGTAGCTTCATTAATCATATTGATACTTGACGATTCAAAAGTGCTTAAATGAGCTTATTTGAATAACGATTATTTTGATTTTGATTTTTGATTTTGAAATACATAAAAAGGAGGCCTATGCCTAGAAGTGGGATATTAACAGAGCGTTACTTTCTTATACATCAAACGGCGTTACATAAGTGTTGCACTCAACACATAACTACCAAACTTTGCAACGCGAGCGAAACTGCAGGCTTAAGTTGGTATATTATCATAATTTTACATACAACAAAACCTATTGTAGTCGAACTGAGCCAGTGTTCCGGCTAACGGCACCGACGCTCCAAATAGCTGCGCACGCGCACGCATTACGCTGACAAGGGATTCATTAGCATGTACAGTAGGTAACGACTAGTTTAACCAACTGGCGAAGGTGTGGATAATTAACCTACTACAGATATTTGTTTTCTACTATGAGAGATATATTGATACTAATAGGTCCCCAAAGTATAAATGTCCATATAAAAAAAACTTCTCTCGAAGCGAAGAACGAGGTTTTAAAAAAATTTTGTTATGCAAAAAGGAACATCACAAAATTTTTCGAATTTGTCTCTTATCTTTCTCTCAAAGACTGTTTACTTGAGTAAGATAAATCGAACTCTTTCTCTCTATAAGATTTTATAAGAAACATGATCCTACTCAATAAATATAAGACAATGAATCTCATAAAATATGAACTGAAGCGATTAATCCGTGGCACATTCAGCTCTGTTCTGGATAAATGCGTGCTTTTGTTACAGCTCCTTGGGTACTGTATAACAGAATATGTATTTTTATATTGTAAGGGCCTGTTTCATAAGTTGCTGATGAAGTGTCGGATAGTTAAACGACAAATAAACTCAGTAGCAAATAAATGTCTCTAAAAAGAGTGAAAAACAAAAAAAATCGCGGCTATTTTGAAATAGGTATTTGCTATCTAACAGATAAACAAAATAACAGCCACATGATCTACCTGTTAACTTATTAGGGACTTTAAGTGCTGATGAGAAGCCTATGAGAAACCTGAGATACGCAAAATTCTGAGATATGTGTCAGATATGTTCCAAATAAGCTTACTGACAGTTTATTGCTAACTTGTGAAACAGCCCCTTACTCTAAAGCAAGCTGTGACCCTCTAGAGACGATCATGGGTTCAATCCCCGGGCAGGCACCAATAGTTTTTTCTAAAACTTATGTGTCTAATTCATAATTGCAATTTACCACATGCTTTTCTGAAGGAAAACATCGTGAGGAAACCTGCATATCTCTGGAGAATTCTTGGGATATGTGTAACCGACCAATCCGCATTGGAGCAGCGTGGTACGTAGCTCCAACCCTTCTCACCAAAAAGTAGCAGGCCGTTAATTTAAGTGTAAAGCATCAGTCATATTTCCTTAAACCTTGCACCAAGACTTTCTCTTTCTCTCTTCAACCAATAGACGTCCATTGGACATAGGTTTCATCAAAGGACTTCCATAACATACAAATTTGTGCCGCATGAATTCAGCGTTTCCCCACTGCTTTCTAGAGGTCGTCCGTCCACCTAGTAGGGTCTGCCTACACTGCGTTTTAAGGTTTGGGGCGCCATAGGTTCTTCGAACTATGTGCTCCGCCTATTGCCACTTCAGCGTCGCGTATGTATACCTTTGGCCATTCTGCGGTGTCACTTAAGCTACACGTACCAGCCCATTTAGAAATCTCCTCATTTCTGATTTGTTTAGGCAGAGATACTTCGAGCATAGCTCCATTCCATCGCCCGCCAAGACAGATTAGTAAGTTAGAAATATTTCGGATTATTAAAATCAAAATATTCTTTATTCAAGTAAAAAAGTGCTTTTGAATCGTAAAC
The DNA here is from genome assembly GCA_947086495.1 of Morpho achilles. Classification (NCBI taxonomy): domain Eukaryota; kingdom Metazoa; phylum Arthropoda; class Insecta; order Lepidoptera; family Nymphalidae; genus Morpho; species Morpho achilles. The sequence goes on from CAMTZB010000013.1 coordinate 14,168,080, forward strand.
TCTAATGATGGTTTGAAAAGTTGCTTTTACCGTCCCAGAAAGTAACTCGGCAATTGAAATTAAGAACATAGAAGTACCTGTCTTGGTTAATTATAAGAGATTTTTGTATAACTTTCACTGTTTACTTAGCGCACGCAAGGAAATCTTGTGTTTATGTTGTGTAATCTCGAAGGGTAGAGAATCCACGCAATAATCTATGTTTCTCATTAGCATAGTACATAGTAGTTGATGCGAACTAATTTGCAAGTACAGCATGTTGTATGACAAAATTGTAATCTGTACTTACGTTTTCAGTCATTGGTGCAATTTTTTCAGCCCACACGTCGACTTCGCACAAAAACTGTTTAAGTTCCGGCGATATTGTAACAAAGCTCGCGTACAGGCTCTCCAGTTTGCGTTTATTTGAATTTACTGACAATTAATTGTTCAATTGAAGATAAACACAATCGAATCCTTGACTCGAATTTGTCGACCTACGGACGATTGGAAAATTGTAAATTTAAACAATTATTTGTCGGTTAGTATGACCACTTTACTGGATGACATCATCAGATACGCTTGGCTGCTTAATGCTTTTTTTCAATTATTTATTCCTCCTGCCCTTATGCCACTCTAAATGGGGTCGGCACAACCTGTTATAAACATGCTGTCACATGATTTGGCTGCGTATTTATTACCGATGTCACTTTACTTTAGTCGTATGTTCCGTCACTTCGGTAAGAAAGAGGGTGGTCTATTCTACTAAACCGGATACCACACGGTGGGTCAACTTACCTTAGTCGCCTTTTACGACACCTCGTTAAGAAATGAGATTGGTCTGTTCTACTCTGCCCGGATACACACGGCGGGTTGACTTACCTTACTCGCCTTTTACGACACCTCGGTATGAAATGAGGGTGGTCTAATCTACTTAGCCGGATACCTAAGCCGGCTAAGTTTTAATCACACAATAAGTTTGACTTAACTCTGCCGTCAAAATTTGTACTTACGAAATTATTAAACTTTTATGTAAAATTAAAGTAACAGCCTGTTACTATCCCTGCCTTCTTCCGCCTTTTGATTTTTTTGGAAAGAAAAATTGTTAGGTTACACATATTCCCAGAACTCACTACAAATATGCAGGTTTCCTCACGATGTTTTCCTTTACCGAAAAGCGTGTGCTAAATTGTAAATTAATTACATATACATATATGCATATAAGTATTAATAGAAAATTCAGTGGTGCCTGCCCGGGATTTGAACCCGTAACACCTGAGAGCAACGGTCTCACTGGTCGGCTATCACAACCTGTAAAATATGTGTCCCATAAAGTGTCCCATATATATTATTATTATTATTATGAAGTACTTGCGTAAATTCAATGACACTAGAAAACCTTGATAGTCAAAATTATTCTTCATTAGGCATTTTACTCCCGCATTAAAAATTGATATTTATTATACAAATAAGCGCCAAAATATAGTAGAGTTACTTATTATTTTAGAGGAAATATGTTTACGTAAAATTTACTTTTAATTATCTCTTTTAACAAATCTGTTTCGATCTATTGTTTAATTTAAAGCGACGGTAGCGGAATGGTTAGAGTAACGGACTTGCGATCGAGAGGTTGTGGGTTCGAATCCCTACCATTATACCACTGACGTGAACTCACTCCTGACGCACGCATTTAGCTTAGCTGGAGGGTTTAACAATTTTACTAGCAATTTGTAACCCAAAATGTTAATAATCATAAAAAATTGGTAACTGAAGGACAAACACTTTCGTACTTGTAATATTATGTTCGAATTTTTATTTCTTTTATTGTTTTTAATTGTAATATGTTTAGAAAAAATCAATATTTTCTTGCCCAATTATCAAAATCTACATACAGCAGTATTAATTTAACACTTACTTAACAATTCTCTTGCAATAATCCCAAATGAAGTATATTCACTTTAAACGTTAGCAAATGCTTGACATATATATTTCACATTAGTTATGTCACACCATACAGTTCCGCAACTAAGCACCCAAGTGACTAAGAGTCGAGTCCATGCGGGATATGCTATTTGACTCCTGACCCAACTAATTTGACACTTGCATTGACCCCGAATTTGTCGTCATCTTGGATAAAAGATCTTATAATCTGGACAATACCTTCAATCTGAGAACAATCTAATAGTGGTTTTTTGGAAAAGAAAATGCTTTGTAGCGAAAATGAACACTTAAAGTAAATAAGGCACTAAGTACCTAAAAATTAAAATTACAACTAAGTATGCAATTTAGTTCTAAAAGGCTTTTATATTATTATTATTTATTATATTTACTTCAAGTGTTCAAATTATCAATTTAAATTACTCTTCTTATAAGACCTAATATATTCAAGATAATAACAATTATACTGGCGTAACTATATTAGTGTTTTAACGCATATTGTAGTGACCCTGCCTCAGCTCTGAAGATCGCTGGTTCGATTCTATCCAAGGACCAACCTTTTCTAAAAACAATTTGTTTATCTTCGAGTCTTGGTATATTTATGTATTTAAGTATTCATTTAAATTTTGAGATGTGATAGCCCGACGGTGAGACCGTGCGACTCCGTCGAGTGGGTAATGAGTTCAGATCCAGGAACCAATGAGTTTTTCTATTAAAAGTTATGTGTCTTTATATGTAATTCCTGAGGAATTAACAGGATTTCTATAGCCTATATGTTATCCCGGTGTATAAGGATTATTTGTGTCAAATTTCATCGATATTGGTTGAGCGGATACGCCGCGAAAGAGGTTACTCTTTGTTAAAACATACATCGATACTCACAAATTTTCATATTTATAATATTATTAAGATAGGATAGGATATAAGTATACATGGAAAAAGTTTAATATCTATGGTATGTTTAGCAAGCGTTGCAATTAAATCCAGTGATGCAATATTGCAATTTACGATAATAGCTATGCAATATCTTAAAATTAAGCGTGAAAAAGGAAATTGAACCATCCTTCCATTCCAGCTTCAAATTGATTTAATAATTTGAACATACATTAATCATTTACAAAAGAATGAACATATAAATTAACTGTAATTATACATGGAAAACCGGAAACAGGGCGTTTATATGATCAGTATAATATGGGTTAAATATATGTAAATTAAAATAATATCGTGTATAGGTCGATTTTATTTTATTCCATTAAAAATACCAAATAAAAAAATACAATTATTCAAAATAGTCTTAATTAATAATAAAAAGAGGTGGGAAATAAAATAATCCGAGAGCTATTGCTTTGAAATAAGAAATATTATTGATTTTTTTTGTTCATAAATTAACTTAATTCGAATACATAAAAGACATGGATTTTTAATTAATACAGATAAGCGAAGAAATTCTATACTATGATGCTAACTCCTATTTTACATTTCTTTTGTAAAATGTATAACAGAAAGCACTGTGTCGAAAAGATAGATGGCTCCTTGAATGACGCACAATGCACCGACTGCCAAACCGACCTGAAAAAGATAAAAAGGCATGAAAAAACATCGATTAAAAATTCAAAATTAAAAAATTTCAAAAGTACTTGTAAACGTATCGTCAATTCTACTGCTGGTTCGGAAAGCTGTTACCGAAAAGAGCCAGCTAGAAAGTCGGCAGTTGCTCTTTTCCACATTATACTTCCACATAATACTTTACATTAAGATTCTATAAATATTTTTCTCGATCGATTATCGATTATAGATTTATCTATATTTGATTATCGATTATAGATAAATCTATTATCGAAATCGATAATCTAAACGTAGACAATGCTTATAGACATGAGATTGATGTAAATCATAGCAATGCTTGTGGACAAAAGATGGAACCTAAAATTTAAGAAAATCTATTTCCTGTGACTAACTAGAGTTGTAGTAAAGTAATATTTGTGATATTTATATAAAAACTATAACCGTTGATTGATATTTAAGATTAATGATACGTTTACAGTAAAGAAAAACATTGAGAGGAAAGTTGTATGAATTAAAATAATTTCTTATAACCTGGAAGTCTGACTTTAATCAGCCTAAAGAGAATACTTAAATGATTTAAAAGGATACGAGGAATTCACTATATATTAGGGTGGGCCACTACTTTTTCAAATGTTAAGTAAATTAATGTGTAATTGTTATTGTAAAACATATTAATATTTGATGTAATACTGTCTTTTCCGTAGTCGTCTCAATTCTCAATTGAAGAGCGTCTTCTGTAAATAGGTGTAGAAATACTTATCATCACATGTGGTTGTGTCGCTTAAACCAATGGACTTGGCGAGAATAACGTAAAATCGTTAGTCAACAAAATGGGGAATTTGTGATCGGTATAAAGTAGAAATATATAAATATTTTTCTATCTTCTTTTTCAATTTATGGACGTCCATTGTCAGATATATTTTATAGGAATTCGTACCATGCGATACATCATCATATTCTTCTACACTTATCACTTTAAGTGAGTCTTGCACTACATATTTTTCGCTTCCATTTTTCCAATTATTCAAATCTGCCGCGAATCCTTTTATATACATGTCATACAATCCAAATACCTCTTTTTCGGCGTCTCTCTTGTCACATATCCATCCACATTCATATTTAATACATGTTTGTTCACATGATTTTCATCCCTCCTCATTATCATCTACGTTTATATCCAGCGACTTCCTAAATCCTTTTGTGGCCGTCTTTCAAATTTTGCTTAGGTCTACAAACGCTTCGTCACCTGATTCTATTTCATTACAAACATTCAAACCTTAGTCAATGAAATCAAGGAATTTTAGAAAGGTATAAGTTTCATTAAAGTATTGTAGTAATTTGAACCAGATATATGATAGTAAATATATCATTCTACTTGTGCGGTCGTGCGTTATAGATTTATTGGTAAATTGAAGTGAAAAGAAATCGTTAAATAATACCATAAATCCCAAGCTAAAATTGAATGATTGTACTTATGATGCTTAGTGAAAACAAAAAACCAATAAAAGTATTCCATTCAATTGATTTGAAGAAATCATTAAGCAATTGATAGATTTGTTCTAAAAATTGCAATATATTTTGAAGAAATTATAACAGTTGTGTTAAATTAAATCTTTTCTTTCTTATTTGTTGGCATCTTGTAACTAGTAAAACTTGCCTTAAGTTTGTGTGATAGCCCAATGGTGAGCCCATGGGATTCTGCGAGAGGGGTCAAGGATTTAAACACCGAGTGACCAGTGAGTTTCTAAGTTTGTTGTTGTTAAAAACTTGTGTCTAATAGATAATTTCATTTATCACACGCTTTTCTGTGAACTTACACATCTCCAGAGAATTCTACGGATATGTGTAGCCTTCCAATCCGCATTGGAGCAGCGTGGTAGGTCTTAGCTCCAGTCCTTCTCTCCAAAAACGTAGAGAAGAGGCCTATTCCAAGGGATAGTAACAAAACTGGCTGCTACTACCGCTATGGTAGCGAGCAGCTCCAACCTTTTTCTCCAAAAATAGAGAGAGGCTAATGCCCAGCAGTGGGATATTAAGAGGCCGTTTCTATTCCTACATTTCTGCCATGGCTTAGCAGTTTTTATTTTATTGGTAATATCTCATTTACAATTTATATCTACTAGTAATCAAAACTTACCTGTCTTTCAGCAAAGACAAACTGGAACTGGTGTTCTCCTTGGTAGCCTCCCCAGTAGTGTAAAGCCACCGCTCCCACTGCTATCCACATGAACACTCCGATGAAGTTCATCACTATCTCTGACATCGCCCTGCAATAATAACATATTTTTATTACCTATAATTAAATCATATGGACATTGTAACATGATATTGATAATCAAAAGTTTAGAAATGTCTTTGTAAGACTTTGAAAATCGTCGACATTGCTCAGCATAAGTTGAGTTTTGCTTTGAGAGTTTTTCTATACCAATCACTGCATAGTCTACAACAAAGTCGCATTCTTTATTTGTCCCGATATCCCTATGTATGCTTAAATCTTTAAAACTACGCAACATATTTTGATGCGGTTTTTTTAAATAGATAGAGTGATGCAAGAAGAAGGTTTATATGTATGAATAACATTCAATACGGAGTAGAGAAACCACAATAGCATTTTTTGTAATTTACTTTTTACGAAAAATAATACCTTATGTTCAAAGTAATTTTTACACAATACAGCATTAATCCTTATCCAATTAAGTACCTTAAATAAATTGTTGATTTAATATATTAAATTGGATTGGGATTTTTTTTATCCAAATTTAATGCGTGCGGGCCACAGGTAGTAATGAATAACTCAAAACTACTGGATCGATTTTAATTATTTTATTTTCACTGAGTGACATGGGCTATATATTTTATACCCGTGCGAAGCAGGGGCAGGCCTCAAGTATATTAATATAGTATTACAAATTAATAATCATTTGGCTTTGAATGCTTAACTAAAATAACAAACCTCTTGTGCTCCGTTGTACCAAAGAGATATGTAACGATTTGCACCAGCGTATAGATGAGGTAGCCTACGATAACACCTGAGGCGACAATTTCAGCATCTGGATTCTTCTCCTCATTGAGGTTCCACGTGCCTCCCACTCCAAGGAACTCGCCATTGTATCCTGTGCGGTAAAGCACTAGGATTATTACGTTAAGGACCTGAAACAGAAAAATAGCTTCATAAGTCAATGATATTTTGCCGTCCATCTCCTCGTACGGTACTCGTTTCTTGCGGGGCGAAACTATTGTTGAGTTTGTGGTAGCGAATATGTGCAGTGCTTGTGTAGTTTGGTTTGAACATGTGTTATTAGGAATCCTAACTAATCAAACTCTACATATAGCAATACATAATTTCTTGTATCGCAATTTACAGCAAAATAATATTTTTACTTTTGTTCTATAAACTCCCACAAAGTAACGCCTAATTAATCCTATAAACGCCTATAAATAAGAAATTCCTTTATGAAATAGAGTTTCATATAAGAAGATACAATTTTTAGATAAATACTCGTGCTCTTACACATCGGCCGCCATATTTCAGAAAAATTGATAAAGAAAATAGCGAAATAACGCAAAAAACTCAAGCGTCCAAAAAAAATCTCGTTTGTGGATATAGTTAAGTAGGCAATCGTTTTATTAAATAATTTTCTTTCGTTTAAGTCAACTAGTAAACTTTAAAATTGACGGGTTAATTACAAACGGACAGGAAAAACGTTTAAAAATACAAATTGTACTAATAAAAAGTCATATATATTTGAATAACAACAAAAAACAAGATTATTAAAAGCTTTCCTCAGATTTCAACTATTGATCCAAAATTTATTTATCAAATAAGCGGAAATAGGAAGTCTGATAAGAAATTCTTAAAATATTGTAAACGTTTTTGAGTGACTAATACTAGATAAAAGTAAGAGTCAAGAGAAAAATATAATGATCTCATAGTTATTGAGTTAAGTACGAAAAATAATAGTCAGAAATGTGCGGAAAACTATTTCATTCTATTTTAAAGAAAGTTGCCTTTGCGAAAATTCATTCATATCATTCTTGACACAATTCAATTATCGTTTTTCACCTGTATCCTGTATCCTCCACATTAATATTTATAACTCTTCTGGTCACATGATTTTTATCCCTACTCAAGACAATTGCCAAAGTACTCAGTTATGGGAATCTTTTAAAGAAATCTGTGTAAATCCATTGATGTTGATGTGGACATTTATAGTTTGGAAATCAAGGAGACGCTACTATATGATTTCGAGACGCAATACAAAATGCATTATATATCACCTAATGATTACTATATTATAAACATAATGTGTCTACACCTAATGCCATTTCCAACTACGGTTATATAATAGCCCATTTACGTTTGCCTTATAGGAACTACAAAGGATAAGTCCTCATTCATATGTTAACTAATTCTTGATGGTCTATAGCTATCATATTTAGATCGCCAAAATATGACTTCCCAGTCCCAAATCTAACTTGCAAGTCCCATTAGAATCAATCTGAACATTTTTTTTTTTAATTTTTGCCATCCTTGTGGGTAACTAATACATTATGACATTTTGGCACACAAATTTTTGGTTTGTGTGTCCACGAAGATTTAAGGGCTCAAACTGGTATTTTTCGCGCTTGCAGTAATATTGTGTGGAAAATTTATAAGACTTCCATATATCTTTTCTACATTCATGGTAATTTACCATGAATGCTATATTAAAGTTTATTTCATTATAGGTAATATAATAGGCTTGGTTGGTCCCTCTTATAACTTCTTTAGAAATTTAGAAAGTCTATTCTAAACTGAGAGGTTTATCCAGCGAGTTTTATTTTTATAATACGTTTAATGTTTATTAAAAGTTTTACTAAATTACAGAATATTGTCGTTTTTAATGAAAAAATATCATTTTGTTATTAATGTCAACAATTGGGTGTTTTTGTATTTAAGATGTAATGATGTCTCTTTTATCTCTCATGACTGTAGATAAATCACAGCCATTGACGCCGCAACCCACGCTACCTATGACGCTACATTTTCAGTCATTCAAATTTTCCTACTGATGGTGACTAAGTATATGGTTGTAACACATCTTTGTGACTAATGACTTCTATATTACTGTCTATTTATATTTCATATTCTATAGTCATGGATATATCATCACCATTGACACCGCAACCTATGTTATCTATGTGACGTCCACGATCGGTTGTTTATATTTTAACTATCTGTTATTTTACCCCGAGGGCGGCGACAGGAATCTTTTCAGTATCTCTTTAGTTTGGCCCTTTAGTAAAACTGAATGCGCCCTAATTGATTTATTTTAGAGTATCTTTTCTTTACCATTCTATTCCATTGTTAAATTCAGATACATACACTGAGCGATAAGACAATGTAAAATCAACTGCACATTGGTCAATATCGCAAATTATGACGTGTAATCACGTAGAATATGTATTGGCTAAAATATGACCCATACCAAACCCCTTGTAAAAATTATTAAAAAAACTTGTCCAAGAAAATTAGTAGAACCTTAAGATTCATTAATTTAATGATGGTAAGGATAATGACAAATATTATTAAACTAATTAGTGATATCTGTACTCGACATGAGACAAAATTAATTGAACGAGTTAGTCATGCTGTACGCAGGTCAGCAGTCAACAGATGTATGAAATGATCAAATGATCATCTGGAGGATGTGCCACAGAGTAATATTTGTATTTCAAATTATTATTTATGAATTCATTTTTTTTATAGCAAATACGAACAAGTTATATCTATCTTGAATTTCTTACACGCTAGGACTATACAAATCATGCCCACGTGGAATAAATATACTGCAACTGCAAGAATACTGGCAGCGTTTCCGCGCTGAATCGCTAAACATCAGCTTAGCGATTCAGCGCAACAAAGAATCATCTGTGTGCGAAAAAGGAGCCAGCCCTCCTGTCACCTGAAGATGCAATTAACCGTGGTGTTGAAATAGATAAAAAAATGCACTTAAATTTAATTACAATAATTTATTTCGAGGCCAGTCGCCAACACGATGGTCTGATCAAGTGAAAGAAGCCACCTCTTCAAAATTCTATCAAACGGTTAGGGCTACTCTAGACCGGGATAAATGGAGGCAGGTCATACACAAGAAAGGTTCACGTGACCACGATCCTCAGTAATGAGGGACCGATCAAGAAGAAGAAGAATTTATTTAGAGTCTCAGAGACCGTGGGTCCATGATATTGAAGTAAATACAATCTAATATTATATAATTATTAAATTTATATTTATATTTTATATATTTTTGCTTTTTTATATTTTTGGCTTTCTATATTATTTAAATGCATTATGTTTTTTAATGTAAAAAGCCGTCATATTCTACATTCTAGTTTGTTTATGCCCCCTTGCAGATTGAAAATGAAGACAGATCTAAGGATGGAAACATGACACTTAGGCAAAATGCACTGATGTATATAAAAACTGAAATAATAAATTAAAAATAAGTAAAGAATGATGATACTATAAAGCAATTGAAAAACAGGTTAATTGATCAATTTTCTGAAGTATTCATTTACGAATATAAATCATAATTTACTTTTAATTTTCGTTTAACGTTTTCACTTCGTTGAATTATTGTTAGAGTTATTCCATATTCTACAAACAATGTTAACTTCAAATTCAATTATTTATTTATTTATTTTACATATAAGAGGACACATTAGAGGCTGGTTCCCTCTACTATAATGTAATAACTCTGTGGCTATATAGACTATTGCAGCATCAAAAATTTCATAATTTTAAGTCTATGACAAAATTAGTCTATGCCAGCCAGCTGATAGTATAACAGCGGCAATCGTAATAACAAGTTTTAATTGTCGACGACACCGACAGGAAGACTGGATCAAACAATAATGGACGTTTATTACTTCCTCGCACAATCAAAGCATGTAAATGTGCATGATTTTATAGGAATTGTGACCCGTTTTCATGAAATATTATATGTTATTAAAGCCAATATAATGAATCAATCAATAAAGCATACAGACAAATAAGCTCGTGTTTTAACCTTTGATTGGAATGATTCCATACAACTCTTTTAACATCATCCATCTATTCCTGACTTAAAATTACTCCATTATTTGGGTTATTATCTTTCTTCTATCAGTGACAGTTTATCGTTCATATATGAGTATATGCTGCTAACTGCTACTTTTGTATTTGTGACTTATTGGGCTATGTCGGTGCATCTCCCTTTCATCCAAGAAACTCATTTGGCGAACACTGATAGCATCAAAATGTTTAAAATAACCCTTGATGATAAAATTATTATTACAGAGGTTATAAACGTCCGATAATAATTTTTCATAGCTCTTCCCAAGGAAATCGTTTTAACACAAAGTGGTAATGTAGACAGAGATCACGTTCCAATAGTTACAATGGCCGTATTTCAAGGCGACCACGGTCTGATTGTCCGTCCTCTTGAGAGCTATTGTTGCGACGCGCGCTACCATTGATCGTCACAATCAATTTCTTCTGGGGATACGTTCTTACATTCCATTCTGTATAATTTTAATTTACATTACCTCGTGCTTTACATTTTACATTACCTCCTAAACAGTTTGCTACACATTCTATTAATAACTAATTTACTCACTAATCTTAACTAAAGGTGAAATATAGAAACGGAGGAATTCTGAAAATCAAAGACTTAGAATATATAGTGTCCCCATTAATGAAGTATTAATCTTACTCAAGAAAGTAGGCGTAGAGTCATACTCGTACAGAGCAAAGTAACCGAAAGTACTATGTTTATTATATTTCTAGATGGTCAAAACAGAAATAATAGGATTCGTAGACAAACTTAAGTTACCTATGCTCAATGAAAGACAAAGCTGAACTGGCAATGGTATATTCGTGAAATGGCCTAACGTTGACATCTATATATCTCGTTAACGTTGATTGGTAACAAATATCGTGTCAGTATATTAAAGAATCCAAATAAAGACACAACCTAAAAGAATTCCCAGGAAATTCTTAAATTTAAGCGTTTAAAACTTACATTAAAGAAGATTTGACTTAGACAAGTTTCGTAAATATATAATTGTTTCCAAAATATTGGTTACTACTTAAATAGTACTGAATAGTAAATACAATTCTAATTTAGTATTTGTAAAACAGATAGAGTTAATGCGAAAGATAAACAAAATTCCAATGATCAGATAACGTGTAAACGCAAACATTATTCCGGAAGTGTTATTTATTAGTAGCATTTGCCATTGCTCATCAGAGGGCTTAGTCATAGACCACTGTACTTAGATAACATCTAGACCACAATATAATATGAATAGACGCTGTGTGTAGTAAATACTTACTATAATGAAGTATCAAGAACTGTATTTGATATACTAGCTTTTAACTATCAACCCTGGTGAAAAGCACTCAAGCAAAAAAAGGTCAAGAGTATTGGTCAAACAGACACCTAAATATTAATAAAAATGAAAACCATTAGAATCTTTGTTTTACCTTGGTTCAGTGACTGCCTCTATAAAGTTTATATCAATAAAATTGAAAATATTTAACGTTATTTTATTGATTTCCTTTACTAGAAATTTAATTGAAAATTATTGCCCTATAGTTCGTGATATGTACTGAGTAATGTTCTTTTATCTGATAACACACTTTTTTTGTAATAACTACTACGTTTGAAGTACGAACTACAAACATGCTTCATTTTGCTTCGAATAAGAAAAGATTACCACAAAGACTTTAGATATGGTATTCATAGAGTCCTGCAAATAAATGTTATTAAAAAATAATTATGGCTTATAAAATATTATAGGATAAATTTCCTATATATTATTTAGTTAATTTGTCAAAAATCGAGAAGAAAGGTGGGACTAACCACTGTTAAAAAGGTCTTTAGTAAATAAATAGAAATGGAACTTCACACTCTGTATACTTTTTAAATAATTACTATAAAAGTAGTGCAATATAAGTCCCTGAAATTCAGAATGTTAAAAAATAGCCTGAACACATCTGATTATAAGTATTCTATCAGTTATTCCAATTAAGAAATATCTTCTAATAAATAATTCGCACGCAAGTTCGATTTCTGTAAAGCGTTTGATACGATGCTAATGACTAAAGGCGTGGTCTTATCGCATAGATAGAGAATGAGGCCATAGGCATCTATTTTTTAACCCCGGTAGAGAAGGAAGGGCATTCATACACTTGATGCAATCATTTGTTGTTTTAACCATGTATATATTTGTTACTCATGTTCCACATTTTAAGATCACCCAATTTTACTCAATGTTTACAAAAATTGGCTAGTGAATATCACCGACTTATTTATTTAATGTAATTTAAGTATTCTTTATTTTACTTATTCATTTTGAATTAAAACTGCTTTGAATAAGTTCTACGTTAAAAATGTGTTAATAGATGCTAGCATTATCTCATTTATTTATTAAATACTAATGTGTATATCAAATATTCCTGTATTCAATTTTACACAATACCTCGGTAAGAAATGACGTTGATCTATTCTTCTCAGTCGGATACTACATGGCGGATTGACTTACCTGAGTCGCCTTTTATGATACCTCGGTAAGAAATCAGGGTGGTCTATTCTACTCAACCGGATACACGGCTAATAAAAAATAATAATTAAGTATTGGTAAACAATTACGTCAATAGGACTGACTCATTTTGATTCTAAAGTTTCTTACATATTGATGTTAGAGCATTAGAAAGAGTTATTGCCACATTGGGCATTGCCATTAGTTAATCTTACTATAAACTTTCTTACAGAATTTGCACTAACACAATTTATCCAAGTATACTTACTACTTTAAATACTTTAATCACAATTGTCGCTATCGTTTGAACAGATACCATTTTCACTGTATCTAATTACAAATCTCAACAAAATTCACTTTATTTCTGATATTTTCACTTTATTCCTTTGTTTTGTGCCCGTTTTTGTTAACAGCTAATTCGTCACTGCATGAGCTCGCTTATCAGCACCTATACATTATCAGTACCTAATCTTATCGCCTTCAGCGAATTAGTAGGACAGGTTGTATGTATGGCGTATTATTTTAGTCAAGAAGATACCGTACCGACTTGGTCATCGTAAAATTATTTAAACCATATAATTTGATGTCACAATATAATAACGTTTATACTGCATATATTATAAAATTACTTAAAATCCTAAGTGCATAGCAATGTTTTAATGTTGATTGATTTCTAATATAAGAATTTTAATTATTTTCTTTTAATATATCAGTAAGAAAATAACGAAAATATATATTGATAAACGTATTTAATGTTTGATATATTTTCTCGTTTTCAACCGATAACTTAATCTAGACTGAGACTCCCGTATTGATTTTCTCTTGAATCCTAATTTTTTTTAAATCAGAGTCACGATTCCAACTCCTTAAGATTCTTAAGGACCATTTGTTAATTTTAAAATTCTTCATTAAATTTATGATCAAAGGGTAGGTTGTAAAACAACCTGCATATCTCGATTAAAAAGTCCTTTATCATATACTACTAATAATAGATTTAAACCTTAAAAGATACCCTATGCTCAATTATAATTTATTCAACACTCGAAAATCAACTTCTTTTAAATAATCTCCATATTAAAAGATACTAAACTCCCAGAAACCGCCATGTGGTATCCGGCTGAATAAAATAGTACCACCCTCTTTTCTTATGTACCACCCTCTTTTCTTACCGAGGTGTCGTAAAAGGCGACTAAGGTAAGTTGACCCACCGTGTGGTATCCGGCTGAGTAGAATAGACCACCCTCATGTGTTACCGAGATGTCGTAAAAGGCGACTAAGGTAAGTTGACTCACCGTGTGGTATACGGTTAAGTAGAATAGACCACCCTCTTTCTTATCGAGGTGTCGTAAAATACGATTAAGTGAAGTTGACGCCCGGCCGGAGCCGGTCGTAAAATTCATAGACAAATCACGTGACAAATTGTTTTTAACATGTTGTGCCGACCCCACTTAGAGTGGGATAGGGGCAGGAAGATGATGACTAAACTCCCAGAAAATTACCCTTGTTAAATCTTTGTTGTATTTTTGTATATTTACTTGAAAATACTTTAATTCCAGGATCTGGGACTGGACATAACAGACGTTCAAATAGCAGAATTAGAGTCAGCAATCCACGATATTGACTTTGCTTCCGCCGCGGAACATGAAAAACGTGTTCGCCATGATGTTATGGCGCACGTCCACACGCTCGCCGAACGTTGTCCCCTCGCCGCACCCATTATACACCTTGGAGCCACTTCGTGCTACGTCGGTGACAATACCGACTTAATCGTGATGAGGGATGGCTTGGATTTGTTATTGCCACGATTGGCTGCGGTTATTAGTCGATTGTCCAAGTTTGCCGATGAATATAAGTAAGTCGATAATGCTTTATTCTCTTTCATTCTGTGCTGTATTTATTATTTAATACTTCAACTTTAACAACGTACGACTTAAAAAAGCCAGGACTTAGATAGGCACTTCTGAATATTGAATAGTTACGAATATGTACTAACGCTATGACAGCTAGAGGCTTAGTTTTGCGTGGTAATGTGCAAGTTTCTTGCGTTTGTATATAGATTATTGGCTCAGTATTTGAAGATAGACGCCTCATTTTTAGCTGTTTTCTTTTTTTATATAATTTTCTATTGGTAAAAGCATATAATAATCAATGAATATTGCAACCGAATGCTAAATCTCATGCAGGAGATAAAAGACAAATCTTTCTTATTCAATCTTTGTTATTTTGAATAAGACCGCTGCATGGCCGTTTCAGTTCAGTCCAGTATAAAGTTTACCTATAACCAGTTATTTTTATTTTCAGATCCCTGCCAATTTTGGGTTTCACTCATTTGCAACCTGCTCAAATGACTACTGTTGGAAAACGGGCTTGTTTATGGCTAAGCGATCTTATTATGGACGAACGTGCTTTATCGCGTGCTAGAAATGATATCCGGTTCCGAGGAGTAAAGGGTACTACGGGAACTCAAGCCTCGTTTATGCAACTTTTTAAGGGTGATAGTGAAAAAGTGAAAGCTCTTGATAGAAAAGTCGCTGAACTTGCTGGCTTTAATAAACGATATGTTATCACTGGTCAAACATACTCCAGAAAGGTAGATTTGGAAGTTGTTGCAGCTATATCCAGCTTAGGAGCAACAGTGCACAAAATGTGTTCAGATATACGCATCCTAGCTTCACGTAAAGAATTGGAAGAACCATTTGAAACATCCCAAATTGGTTCAAGCGCTATGCCATACAAGAGAAACCCAATGAGATCGGAACGCTGCTGTGCTCTCGCACGTCATTTGATTACGCTCTATGCGAATGCTGCTAATACACATGCGGTGCAATGGATGGAGCGTACTTTAGATGATTCGGCCAATCGCCGCATAACGCTAGCAGAAGCATTTCTAACCGCTGATGCAACTTTGTTAACCCTTCTTAACATTTGCCAAGGATTAGTGGTGTATCCTAAAGTTATAGCACGTCATATAGCGCAAGAACTTCCGTTTATGGCTACGGAAAATATTATAATGGCGATGGTACAAGCTGGTGGTAATCGTCAAATATGCCATGAAAAGATAAGGGTCCTCTCTCATGAAGCAGGAGCAGTAGTAAAACAGGAGGGCAAAGATAATGACTTGCTCAACCGCGTTAGGAGCGACAAATACTTTGAGCCAATAATAAACCAACTCGAAAAATTTTTAGATGCATCAACGTTTATTGGTAGAGCGCCTGAACAAGTGACTGAATTTCTGGAAGAAGAAGTTTTTCCTGTTCTACTGGAATATAAAGACTCATTGGCTTTGTTAGATAAACCGACATCTTTAAATATTTAATAATTTAATGATTTTAATACTTGACGAAATTATATTATACTAATTGGAATTTATTAAATAACAAGACATATATGAATAAATGATATATTTACATTATAGCGTTTATAGAAATATAAAAATGACTTCCCAACTTTACAAAACATCACATTCTAAATGAACTAGATAATGGTAACTTATGTTCAATCAATGCCGAAATTATAATGCTTCACAAGCACAAGCTTTAAAAGAGCATGAGTAATAAATAACTATGAATTAACATTAAAACAATGAAACAAATAAATAAGCCTAGAAAATTAAAAAGAGAGACTCAACTTAATAATTATGTTCGAATACAATTACAAAATCGTAGGATTTTCGTGACCATACTTATCACAATTTTAATGGCACGTTGATATTCATAAATTTTATTGAAAGTACCATTTAAAGCGAATTTGTAAGAAGTGTGTCACCTTGACAAGCGGGTCCTTGGCTAGGCCAATTACAAGCACCTAAGTTTGGATCGAAACTAAGCTGAACTGGACAGTTGAATATATGAAGAGTAAATCGCTGTTTAGTACAATCCCATCTACAAGCGTAAAATTTATTACATTGTTTTGGATGACGGAACAATCCTGCTCTCTGGCAGTCAATAGAGCCCTGTAATGTTTCATCTCTGCTTCTCCAACCACCAGGACCGTAGCGGTCAAATGCTTGTGAATCTACCGTTGACACAGCTGCTCCTGATTCGTGTACAGTAGCAATTGGAGTAACTCTTTCTTTCAACAATATAGTTTCATAAGTCGGAGCTACAGTTACAGCCTTAACACGTGGTTTTATTCTTATGACTCTTTCTGTTGTTGAGATCACAGGCGTACTGGATACGTAGTTTTGAGAATTATCGTTGTGCGCAGATGCCACGGCAATGTTATAATTACTAGCTTCCTGGTAATCTTGATAGAATGAATCATCGGGCACGATAATTGGATTATAAGTAGAAGTAACAAAGGGTGCTGCGGTAGTAACTGTGTTAACCACAGGAATTGTCGAAGCTCTAGCAGATGTTTTAGTCCAAGCGCTATTAGTGATATCTTCTGAATCACTATAACCATTATTGTAATCAACGTCTTCTTCTTGAACTGTCGGCCTTCTTCCCTTAAGGACTAACACAGGTGATTGGCAACTGCAAACAGCGCCAAGCTTTTTGACAAGAAGCGGGTTAAAATCGTTTATTTTTGTAACAACAGCAACCTTAGGTTTTATTCTCCTAATCGGAGTTTGTGGTGACGTTACCTCAAAAATATCTTGTCTGATTGGAACTGTTGACCCTGTATATGTTCCAACGTTAGATATTTCAACCGATTCCGGTGAAGAGTAAGAAACTTGAGAAACTAATCCAGCATCGGTTCCAACCGTGCCAAAACCAAGTAACTGTGATTTAGCTGTTTCGACAACGATATTTTGTTTCCTTTTAGGTAATGATGTTGTTGATACAACAATTGGAGTATTATCGACAAATTCTTCCCGATATGGGTTATATTTGATTGTAGGAATGGATGTGCTTCCATAGCTAAACGATTCGACTCTTTTTTCTAGAATTTCTTCCGACGGTGGTAAATATTCTGGTGCCTGATATGCTGATGTTGATTCGACGTAAGAGTTTCCTTCTGTTGTTGACTTGAAAGCTGGTCTTAGATATTTAGGCTTCGTTCGTCTAGGAGTCGAGGTAACTTCTACTATTTCAGGTGCATACGTCGATGTGACAGTTTGAGCTGGCAGGTAATAGTT
Organism: Morpho achilles; assembly: GCA_947086495.1. Lineage (NCBI taxonomy): Eukaryota > Metazoa > Arthropoda > Insecta > Lepidoptera > Nymphalidae > Morpho > Morpho achilles. The sequence continues at coordinate 14,186,210 of CAMTZB010000013.1, forward strand.
GTTAATACTAGATACTACAGGCTTCGAAGTAGTATAACTTGTAACTAAACCAGCATCTGGGCCTACAGTACCGAAACCCAAAACATTGGACTTAGCCGTTTCAACAACTATATTCTGTTTTCTAATAGAAGGACTTGTCGTAGATGACACTACCACCGGTACTGCAGTTGGAACTGAGTAATCTTGGTAGGTACTAAACCTGGAATCAGATTTAATGGATTCATCGTTATTATAACCAAAACTTTCCAAGTTTACGACAGGAGAAACTGATTCATCTGATGGTGGTAAATATTCTAGAGATTTTATTTCCGGTCTTACAGTGGATTGTGTTACGTAAGTATTTTCCACTGGTGGCAAGTATTCTGGGGCACTATAGTCAGGTTGTGCCACAGGAGGCAAATACTCTCGTAATGTCGTTTTTGGTAATGTACGAGATCTGTAGGTAGATGACAAGATAGGTATTGTTGTTGATACAACTGGTGGCAAATATTCTTCAGCTTTATAAGCTACTTGTATTTCTGGAGATTGGTAACCAGCTTGATTGTACTGATAGGTAGTTTTTGTGTCAGGGAGTGAAGAGAAATGAATAGATTCAACCGTCTGTGATGAACCTGAGCTAGACTTAGAGTCCGCATATTGTATTGAACTGATTGCTTGAATTTCGTATTGTTGTTGCGAATAATTTATTGGTTCATAATCATATTGGTTTTGAGAATGTGCGATTGAAATTTTTTGATCAAACACTGAAGGAGTCGAAGCTGTATAAGTTTGGTGAAACTCTTGTTTAGGCGGTATATACTCAGGTGCCTTATATGTTTTAACTTTTTTGGGGCTTTCATATTCAGCATAGTGGTCTTCATATATCACAGTAGATGGTGTAGTCGAAACGAATACAATATCTTTCCCGGTTTCGTGTTGCACGTTATGAGATTGGTGGAAAACTTGGTGGGATACAGCGCTTGCATCTGAATATTTCCCAGCGGTAGAAGAGTCGATTGTGCTTTGTATTTCGGGTTGGGTATACGAATAGTCTCCTTGATTTACAAATGTTTGTTTTCCAGATGCCTCGTACTGAGTAGGTTTACTGACATAACTTATTCTAGTCTGTTGAACAGGCTTATATGTTTGTGTAAACACTGATGGAGTTGGTTTCACGTATGTAACTGGTGCAACATTTTCAGTGTACTTTAAGAGAGGGTTTTCATTGATAGTAACTTCGGGCTCCTGGTAAATTAAATCAACCTGAGGAAGCGATGTAGTTGTAACAAACTTTTGTCTATGTGACTGGGATCTGTATGTAGAACTAGCAATCGGTGCTGGTGTAGATGACACTATTTGTTGCTCAAATTTAATAGCTGGCTGTGAGTAATCATATCCTGAAATTGACGATCCTTCATAAGTGTTGACTTGGCTTGCATCGACGTTATGTAACGTTTGTTGATTAAATATTTGAGGCTGAACTGAAATACTAGGTTGGACAGTCGAATAAACTTTAGTCAGTGGTTGTTCAAATTTAGTTTCAGATATATATTCTATTCCACTAGATCCCAGAGTTGCTGATTTATGCACATCGTCTCTATGAATATTTTGATGGCTAAATGCTTGAGAAGTATACGCAGGACTTACATATGTAGCCGGGGTAGATTTTACTGTATATTTTAGAAGAGGATTTTCATAAACAGTTACAGGAGTCGATGATATATATGGGCGTGCGGTTGAAGATACTGGCAGATATTGTTGTGTATTGTATTTATGAATCGTTTTCGAGCTGTAACTTTGAGGTATATATGAAGTAGTAGGTGATGGCGTGGAATATTGAATACCTGTCTTTAGAGCGTTGTCGAAACCAACATTCGATTGTTTATATTCGTAACCTTGCTCAGATTGACTCTGAGTGTAGCCATCGATTTTGCCGGTATCTACTGTATGTATAGTCTGTTGACTGAACGATTGAGGTTGGTATGTTGATATTGCAGGTTGAATCGATATAACGGGCTTTGGTGTTGTGACTTGTATGATAGTTTCTGGAACAACATGATTAACAACAGTATCTGTTACACCTTGATTATAAACATCTACCGATGGAGTATAGACGTTACCGGATTCTACTTTGTGAATAGTTTGCTGACTAAAAGACTGCGCAGTTGGTTGAACATATGTTGATACTGATGGTCCAGTCGTGTACGCTACGAGTTTTTTGAACGGTGGCTCGTTCACAGGACGTGGCGTTGAGTACTCAAAACCAACAGATTCTACTTTATGAATGGTTTGTTGACTGTGTCCAAATCCTTGAGGTTTGTAAGATATCACTGTAGCCGCTGGAATTGCTGTAGTGTACGAAATTCCATCTTCAAATGTAGCTGTAGGTTTGCTGTAATCGTATCCTGTTGATTCAGAATGAATTGTTGACCCTGTATTATATTTTGAAGAGTAATCCTTACTTTCGAATTCGTAGTTCAACCCTTGGTTATAGTTGGTAATTTGAATTTGAGGGGTTATTTGTTTCACAGGAATCACAGTTGGTTGAACATACGTAACGGTTGGTTGGCTATATCCAAAAACTTGTTTTATGCTTGTTTTGGGTGCAACGGGAACATATGTAGTTTTGTATGTTGTAACTGGTACGGGTGTCGCTGTTGTGGGCACTCCAGAAGAGGTAGGGTTAGTTGCAAAACTGTAGCCATCTACATTTTGATTGGACGTCGCAACTTGGCTTATAGAAACAGCTGGCGCTGATACAACATTGGTGTGATGAACAACACCGTTACTATATGATTGGCCTTGATTTTCTTGGTTGAAATAATTAGTATCAATTAATGTTGTTTTGCCAACGAGATCTGCCTTTACCGCTCCAGCAGTTAAAGTATGAGCCGCACCAGGGTAAACTTTGTCGTCGCTAACATATTCACCATTTCCATTGCCATAACTACCGTAATAAGTGCTTGTGGCACCGCCAGTACTTCCACTAACACCAGTAGAATATGCGTCGAGGTGACCTTGAATACTGTAAAGATTTTGAACGATACCAGGCCCTTCGTTAAATGCGATCGCTGGTTTTGGATATTCGTAACCTCTGTTACTATCTTGGTCATACGAACCATGATCATTGGATCCTTTGTATTTGTTCGTATCATAATCGTAGGTTTGTGTATATTTATTATCAACATGCACGTAAGGTACAGGTGGTACATCTAGATGGTTGTAGGGCTGTGCGCGATCACCGGCAGGATTGTGAACGTAGGCACCAGAGTTGTCTTTACGGTAATACCCAGTGTTGTACCTACCATCTTCGTATCTTGGTGATGCTCCGCTATAAGCATCATTTCCTCTATATTTTCCGGAATCGTAGCGTCCCTTAGATTTAATAGCACTCAAGCTTTGCGCAGTATTAAGCCTGGTAGCACTAGCTCCATTTGTAGGTAATCTGTAATCATCTAAAATTATCGATCCACTCGTATATTTCTCTCCACCATTGTAATTTGTTGCTTGCACGAAGCCTTTGTTGATATCGTCTGCGGCAACATAATTATAAGAAAGGCCACTTGGTTCTCCATGACTGCCGATCGCTAGATCATCTTCAATTTGATATGTATTCGGTCCAGCAAATCCTAAGTTAGATACTTCTTGGGATGCAATGTAATTAGTATCAAGAATATCGTCCTTGGATAGAAAACCGGTTTGTATGCCAACTAAGTTGTCTAGAGAAGCTCCAGATATTAAACTCTGATGGGCCGCGATATTAACTGAATCAGCTGTCTTTCCCTGGAATCCGGTAGCACCTGCAAAAATATAACCATAAACACTACTTAGCAACTCTTCCATCTTTCCATAACCAACCACTCCGCATTGGAGCAGCGTGGTAGGTTTTAGCTCAAGCCCTTCTCACTGGAATTCTTCCCTCAAAAATGAAGAGAGGAGTTCTATGGTCATCAGTGGGATATTTTAGAGGCCGCTACTTTATAAAGATAAGTGTACAAGTTTGAATTGAATCTGTGGGCCAAAATTAAGTTCAAAGGAGAGGGTTGCATACAAACATATGGGTAAACTAATATGTAGCGTGTAAAAGTAACATACCAGTAAGTGCTGCGGCGGAAAAACCGAACGCTTCAGCTTCGTATCTGGCTATATTCCCACAATCGGGGACCAGCCATGGCCATTCGCACTTAAGACGAAGGGAATCAAAACCAAGGCCGAAGGGACAACGGAACTCATAAGCTGTCAAAGGCGCCTTCCCATGATCCAGACAGGCGAAGAACCAACGACAGTTTTCTGGATCGGCATAGTAACCTGAAAATGGACTTAATATTTATAAATTACTATATAATCAACGCAGCTGTGCTTGCGGCTTCGCCCCCATAGAAACAAGTGTCACAAAGTTTTCCCGCGTAAATCCCGATCTAGCAGGAATTTTAATGGTATATACTATTAAACTAAAATTATTAACTTAACTTATAAACCTTCCTCTAGAAGAATCCTCTAGAGAATCTTTTTGTGAAAATATGTTTAATAGATTTTGAGAAAATCGGTACATACAGACAAACGTCTTTTGTACACTTTGTTTTATAATGTGTATAAATATTAAATTGGGTATATTCATCTTTATCGGATAACTTCTACGAAACTCATGGCTGTTAAAGAGACCTATAACTTGGAAGATTAATTTTAGTAATTCGTAGCTCGAAGATAATAGATGCATTGAAATAAGGATTACAATGTTTCTAACTCAATTAAGGCTAATTTTGTACTCGATCACTTTAATACTAAGCGTGTGATATATATCCGCGGTGTGTAAGTTTTAGTTGTGCCAAATTTTAATGCTAGTCCAGAAGATTGGCTGTGACAGTTAAACCGATAGACTTTCGCATTTAAAATTTGAGTATGGATTCATATCACTTTGAAAAAGTTTCCTAACCTTCATGTTCAGGACAAACGAATCTAGTCGGTGGCACAGGAGCGATTTCCGAGGAACCGGGGCAAGCCTGTGAGTGCGGTAAGCTACCAGGCCATACACACACTTCGTATCGCGAATCGAAGGCCAGACCAGCTGGACAATCGAACTCGAACACCTGGAAATAATAGATAGATAGAACAGCAAACACTTAATGGTATACAGAGTTTAAGTAAATTAGTAAATAAGTAGCGACATGTTACTCTGTCACTGCTGGGATAGGCCTCCTCTCTCCGTTTCTGGAGAGACGGGTTGGAACTAAGACCTACCACGCTGCTCCAATGCAGATTATGATGTTTTCCTTCACATGTGATAAATTACAATTATCAATTAGACACATAAGTTTTAACGGAAAACTCATTGATGTCTGCCCGGGTTTAAAACCTCCTCGAAAGAGTCGTACGGTGTTACCGCCAGGCTACATACAGCTTTTAAGTAGAGTAAAAATTCAAATTCAAAATATTCTTTATTCAAATAAACTACAAGTGCTTTTGAATCGTGAACTCTACTGCTGGTTCGGAAAGCTGTTCCTACCGAGAAGAGCCAGCAAGAAACTCGCCGGTTGCTTTTTTAAAAATATAATTCTTATGACTAGTTACATTGAGTCATTACTATCTTGTACATGGTCTAAGCAAGCTATATCCACACATTCTTGTAAGTAATCCTCGACAGTATAATAGGCGTTCTGGATCAGCTTTCATAAATTATACGGGCAATGGACCTAAGTAGGCTTGGATTATCTCTGATCAGTATTGAGGGGATTCATAAAAGAACCAAAGTTACCGATACAGATCAACGTTAGATGCGAACTTGAATGAACTTTCAAATACCGTGAATTCTGGAGATAATTGGTCGAACTTCACACAGCGGTAGAATCTAGCGCAGGAGCGAGGATGCACAAAGTATCCTTGTCGAGAGCAAGAGAACTCTGTTCTCGTGTCCTGGAATCAAAAAAGGTATATGTAACTTAAAGGAGCACTCCGCCAGCTTATCTTCTTTTCTTATTTTAATGTTCAATAGACATTATCTGGGTGATTTTTTACAAAATTAAAAAAAACTTCAAAAAAAAAGAACAAATAATTAGGTAGGTGGGGCTCGATCCTAGCTATTTTCATTTCTAGAGACCGCCCGTTCCCCGAATATGCTACGCTAATTTGACAGTTTAGAACAAAAATAGTGTTTTATATGTAATGTAAATTTTAGTATTTTTAATGCCCAAATATAGGGATAGAACGAATTTTTTGAATAAAACCTCCTCCAAAACCCCCTACATGCCGAATATTTGGAAAACCGTTGGAGACGTTTCCGAGATCCCGAAAATATATATATACATACAAGATTAACTCATTTAAATATTAAAGATAATCATAAACCTCGAAATAATTATAAAATAGAGTTAAAAAGGACTTTAATCACCACAATCACACAAAAGCCATACAGTTAGAAATACAAACTACCTACTTTTAGTTTTGACGTGACAACATCTTAAATTAGGTTGCGGCTTGGAGTCACTCATGAAAAAGTGTAACGCCCGCTGACGTCTGTTACGATGAGTCACCGAACGAAAGAGAGGCCCGCCGGACTGGCGAATGCCTTGCGTCTCTCTCCCACTCCAATCCATCACATTTAAAAAGACGTTGTCACGTTAAATCTTTGCCCGTGAAACCGACTTTACAGGCAACCGTTTTTTTATCTTATTTTTAACTGTTTATAACAATTGTAAAACGTACCTCTCTAATCGAATGAATCACACCATCGGAGTCGACGACTTGCGTAATGCGGTAGGGGGAGACTTGCAGAGCGTCCAGTGCCCGACCAGCTACACTCGGGGCTGATAGGATTTCGTTTTCCAGAGATCTGGAATTATAAGACTAGACCAGTCTACAAAAAGATTTAAGTTAAGTATAGGAGTTGTACTTATACGTAAAGCATAAAGTTTTAGCTAGTAGTTTATAAAAACAAAAAAAAGCATATTACAAAATTGAGGATTATTTGGATGATAAAAATGCCTGGATTTGAAAATCCTTTCAGCTTCATACAGGACTGCGGTTTAATAATCGAAAATTGAAAATGTTTAAAAGATTAACCGCCGAGTTTCTTTCTGGTTCTTCTCGGTAAGAGCAACATTCCGAACCAGATGTAGCTTCATTAATCATATTGAACCCTGACGATTCAAAAGTGCTTGAAAGAGCTTATTTGAATAAAGATTAATTTGATTTGACAAATTTTATAACGGTTAAGCAAGTTTATGTAGCTCAATAATTAACAAGTAAAACGATGACGTAGACGTCCGAAGCCTGGTTGCAAATAGGCTTTATAAGAAAACTCGCAAGTCTCATATTGTGGAAGTTAACATGCAATCTAACGCAAAGCTTTGAAAACCAATATCAGACGATATCTAACAAGTTTCTCATATATTTTCTTTATTATACTAATTATGGTTAACGGGTTTTCAAAATAATTAACAATCATTTAATATATTTGGTGTCGGCAGCACTGATGGAGGTGAAAGGAGTGGAAAGACATTATATAGAGGTAACGGTCGGTAAGAGTGTTTTGTATCCAAGGGTCTCTTGGGTATTCCGTACAGTGAACATTGAGACTGAATCTTCACAAACTTTCGTATTTATAATATTAGTAATATTATAAATGCGAAAGTTTGTGAGTATGCATGTATGTTCACCAATCAATGACATTTGGTACAATTATTTTTTATACAACGGAATAACATATAGGCTATATAAATCCTGTTAATTCTACACGAATACGATTACATTGAAAAGCGCCATCCATTATCGACCTATCGCACGATAACAGTCCACGTGAACGATGTCGCAGGTCAAAGCTAGTATATTATGATAGGAGTGTCTTTCACTAAATGCACATATGTGTTATTAATATATTTGTACTGGGGCTACAGATATATCATAAATTGTTGAAATGAAGCTGGAATAAACCGTGTAAATTTGTCAGCGCGGCTCATACACTTATATTATTACCCATTGTAGTACTTTACCTCAATACAGCTGCCCTAGGAGCTCTGCTCTGCTGGTTCAACACTTTTGTCAAAGAGGTCTTTAAAGTTGGTCCACATGGAGTCTCGGTATCACGGTCGGCGTTGTAAAGGGCCAATCCGGCAAGACCTCTTACTCGCGCGTATTTTCCTTTCACATCCACTGAAGAGGAATCCTCGAATGATATCCAGGTTTTGTCCCTGAAAACAAAAACATTGGTATAGATCGTTGGAATTAATTTAAGTCACATACCTTTTTATTATGTGATATTTAAATTCTGCTGGACTTTGTATTAAGATTGCGTAGATATCAAATAGAAATTAGCATAAATCGAATGAACTTTTGGCAGCCATGATGGCGGAACAGTACGAGCACAGTGGAATCTCGAGATCCTTAAACAAATTTCCACTGTTCTAAACCTTACCACCTATAAGTTAGGCACCTATAAGATTTCTATAATAATGTACTTACTTAATTTGATATTTACTACTCATTGACCTTTTCATTTTGATGGAAACTTCGTTATGTAACTCTACAAAATAAAGAATTTTACTAAATTCTGGTAGGTATATATCTGAATTCAAGTTCCTTATCCTTCTCCATGTCTTTAAAATGTTTTTCATTAGGAGTGAGACAATTAAAGACTTTTACTTCTGATTTAAAATAGTTCGTCTAATAATCTCGTTAAAAATATTTCATTATGAAATATAGTTAGTATAACAACGTGTAAGCAACCGGCTCTACCACACTCATGTTTGATTATATAATTGTAATCAGAGATCAAATAAGCTTAAAGCTTATTTTGCTTGCAACATTATAATATAACCTCTATTCAAGACATTCAATATCCCTAATAGGATTATGGAAATTACAAAGAGAATTGTGAGACGCAGGTTGACATCTTTAAAAATTATTTATAGCTTGAACGACTAACATCGGACAACATTGTTGCGAATAACTTGTTTTCTTCAGAATTTAGCTTCAAGCTCTTTTCGTGCCGGTATCAAGTCGGGAAATAAGAAACATCAAAACCTGATACTTGAGTCGTGACGACGGCTCATCAATATATATAAAGTAATGATAACTTTTCTATTATGGATTTAGTAAAGTAACGACTAAGTATATATTAAGATTTATACTTACGATGAATTAGGCAAGAGATACTCAACAAAACTGAAGGAAGGAGATGCGCTGAACATAGAGAAAAGTCATGATTGCGAAGCTAAAGAAACGAAGAAGAAAGGGGACCAGAATTACTTCCATCGAAGAATTGTTTTATTTTGCGAAGAATAGAGTGGCTTATGGTCTAACGGCCAACCTTCAGTAGTTAAAAGGGAAAAGAACTGATAAAAATCTAAGGAAAAAGATATTCGAATCTTTTTGACGTCTGTTCTGTTATAACTTAACGGAACGGCCTGTTAATCTTACAGTACTGGACAAGAATCTTTTTCGTTTTCTAAAGAAGGGAATGAGCTAAGACCTATCACGCTGGCCAAATAAAGGTTGGTAGGTTACTTATATCTTAGTAATTCTCCAGAAATATGCAGTTTTCATTTCTATAACTGCAAAGCATGAGATAAACTGCAAATATCTGTTAGTAAGCCAAAGATTTCAACCCATGCCACAGTCACACGACGCAAAGCGTAAAATAGCAAATATCTACTGGTAAGCTAGAGATTTTAACCCATGACTCATGAGAGACATAAAGAGTATTCGGCTATCATAGCTTGTCCTATTATAACCTACGATTGTTTAAAAATTTTACTTGAAGTACTTACTTAAAAGCATAAGGCGCAGACAAGTCCTGATCTCTTTCAAGTGTCCATCTTCCTTTGCGCAGCTGCCTGCAAAGTTCCGCCTGATCAATCTCTTTAGGATCATCGTCATCAGTCGGACTGCCTGGAGTACTGAGGGTCTCGTTTTGAAGCGTGAACTTCCTGGCCGTGGCCGGCAAACTGATTACGACTTTGGAAGCCGGAACTCCTAAACCAATGACGAGGTCAACAACCGAGTCCTGAGAAATAATGGTTTATGATAAAACATAATTTCGACATTTGACGATTATTAAGAATTATAATAGAGGAAATGGGGACAATAAATATCAAGGTTATAAGACATATATGGAAAAAAAATAATAGCGTTCAAAATAATTAGATCATCATTTTGTTCGACCTAGTAAAAAATGATAATTCACCGAATTATTATATACTTTTGGTGATCATTTGGTTAGAATACAATTCTTATGTATTCGGAATGTTAATAAGATATGTAAATAAATAACATATTTTATTATACTTCTACGTATAACACAATCATTAACTGGAAATGAACATCTATAATGCAGATTATCTGCATAAATGAAATCATTTGCATACAAGAATGTTCAATATGTTTTGGAGCCGTAGAGAAATTTTGTTTTAACTCCATGTACGTAACCCATTGATGATGAGGTCCCGAGATATCGAAATAGAGACCCTGCACTGAAATATGAAGTGTGAATAGACCTTCCTCTTGATGGATAGATTATTTCAAAAACGTTACAGAAAGCAATTAAGCTTTACAGGAACAAGAAGTATATATTATAAAAAGTCAATATTTTGACATTAAAGGGATTAAAAATGAAATGGATTGTTGAAGTAACCGAAAAGAACTTTGTAAAAATATTATAATGAAGTTACACAATATGATAAAGTTTTTAAACCTTCATAAATGACAAATTCTTTTCCTCTTCGACAAAATTTGGTACATTTTGAGTAAGAATTGAAAAAAAATCCGAAGGAACGTCGCAAAGTATATAATACTTTCAATACGTGATATTTAAACTTTTAAGGTGACGCACACGAAATCGCGGGTATAACTATATAATAATAAAAAAAACTCGTCTGTTCATTATTAAAATGTCGACCATCTTAAAATTATAAGTGGCGCGAACTTATATTGATTTTAATTAACTTATCTAAGGCATTTAAACGATATCACCATACCTTAAGGACATTAAATATTAATTAATATCCTGTCTGTACTAAATGTAACCATAAACTAGTAACTTGCGATTATTGAACACGTTCGCAAGCGGATTCTTGTGATAGACAAATGACTCACAATAAATTGATATTATTTTAAATATGTTATATCCTTGTTATAATAAGATGTCATACACCTACAGGATTTATATTAGCACTGACTAAGTCTGAATCTTTTATATTTGCATAGGTTTTTGCATTTAGGCGAAGGCAGTTTAGTCTATTATAGAATGATTTAGTTAAATCAACCTTCTTTGTAGTTAGACAACAAGTTGTGAGATTATCTAGATTAGATTAACGCTTGTAGCTTAGAATTTTAAACTAAATGACCATTTTGAACTACATTGTAAAATAAACCAACGTTTTATAACAGAATTTATTATTGAAATAATAAGAGCTATTTTGGAATGACGGAATTATAAATACTGTTTGTTAGATTTTTCACTGAGCACCAGTTTACCTTCGCGACAGTTCCATTATTCCATATGACACCTAGACTGCGTGTGTAAAATATACATTGTATTTAATGATATAAATGTATTTTTACATAGTTATTTCTTAATTGATTTATTAGACTAGCGAATAGGGCTATTTTCATTACATATACACACTAATTCTAAATTTTAACATGTATTCTATGCAAACCACATTTGATTGCTAGAATGCTTTTCGGTGAAGGAAAACAACGTAAGGAAACCTGGATATCTGTAGTGAATTCTAGGGTTATGTGTAACTTACAAATCCTTCTCTCCGAACACGGAGAGTCGGATTCCCAGTGGGAGAGTAATAGGCCGCTACTATAGTTTTTTAAGGTTATGTACTCACTGTGTTCATCATATCCCATAAACCACTCAATCGACTGGGATGATACGTCATTTTCTTCACCAATCCCAAAGCATGCGTTTGGACCATCATAAGATCTACTTTCTTCATCGCTGCCCGGAGGTCGTAATACTTCGCCAAGAGCTCCGGATGAGCTGGTAGCGCCAGGAACAGAGGTCCCCCTCCTGAAGAGCTGATAGCCGCTCTGGCGGCATCGACGGTCTCCAAGACCTTGCTCTTGTTAAAGGATTTATGGGCGTCATGGATCTCGAGACCTTGGATATACTTCGACTTGAGGAGATCGGGTATATTCTGGAAAAGAAAAAAAGATTTTTATATTAGGTAACTGTTTAAAGTAAACAAGGATAACATAATTAAGTACTTGGTCCAAAATGCAATTAAAAAAAAGAAAGAAAGCGCTAGGTGATATGTGGGAATCAATCCCAAGATTAAGTCATTTAAATATTAAAGACTATCAATCCTAGTGACTCTGTCCGCGTATATATATCAAAATCGTAATATAGTATTTTGATTACCATAAAAATGGTTAAAGTGGATTAACTTTAAAAGCTAGACATGTGCTGTCGAGGGCTTTTATTTAGAAATTTTTTAATTTTATTGAATAACTATTATTACTCAGCGCACGTAAGGAAAGCTTTAAATTTTGCCATTTTCACTATTTTTTATTGCTGCTCCTCTCCTATTCATCTTAGCGTGATGATGCATAGTTTATTTATATATAACCTTTCTCGATCAATAGACTATCTGACATTGAGAGAATTTTTCAAATCGTTCCAGTAGTTTCTGATCTCAGAAACTACTGGAACGATTGATTGTTTGATTGTTTGATTGATCAAACAATCAAACAAACTCTTCAGCTTTATATTAGTATAAATACATATCGCCAGAATTTTGTTATCATTTAAACTTGACGCGAATGTAGTCGCCGGTATCCTACATAGTGTATTATCTATGGTCGCCGGCATACTGTCCTATAAACCATAGATAATCACTACATATTATAAAACAAAGTCCCTATATCCCTATGTAAGCATAAAACTTTAAAACTACGCAACAGATTTTGATGCGGTTTTTTTAATAAATAGAGTGATTCCAGAGGAAGGTTTGTACGTATAATAACATTCAATACGGAGTAGAGAAATACTGTAATTTTTGAGGTTTCTGTAAATAATTACATTTTTTTCCGCTTACATTGCAAACGCAGGCTAAACCCTACGAGATTTATCAAAATAATGTACTAAGTATTTGTACATCTTGAAAAGGTTTACAGAAAAGTCCGCAATAGTATATGTCTATCTCTTATGGATAAGCCACCATAGCATTTTTTGTCATTTACTTTTTACGAAAAATAATGCCTTGAAAAATAATGAAGCAATTTTTATACAATACAGCATTAATCCTTGTTCAATTAAGTACCTTAAATAAATAATTGATTTAATATAGATCAATATGGCCGTTTGCAGCATGTAATTTAAGTGAACATTTTCGGAGATATTACAGATTTAAAATGCCGTGACTTTAGCAGCTATGTCCCTCTTTCAAGAGTTTGTTTAAAGACATTCTGTAATTAATTGTAAAAATAAAATACATAGGGAAAATGTAGAAGTAAATAAGTATAAATGTACTATATGAATTTAGATATTCCAAAGATAGCAGGAAATCTTCTTGGTATAGGGAAAGGAAATTGTTTTTCTCCAAATTTAACGCGTGCGGGCCACGGCAGTAATGAATAAATCAAAACTACTCGATCGATTTTAATCATTTTTTTACACTGACTGACATGGTTATATATTTTATACCCGTGCGAAGCAGGGGCAGGCCGCTAGTACACTATATTATAAGACTATAAACCTCCAATAGGTAAAATACTTAGATAAAGAATACATATATATATATATATATATATATATATATATATATATATATATATATATATATATATATATATATATATATATATATATATATATATATATATATATATACTACGTCCATGGTAAAATATGTCTTGTATATAGCATCTAAATGTCAGTTAATGATTTGATTTAAATAAAACAAACGCCTTGAAGAAGGTTTTAATTATCATTAAGTTTAACGAGCATTCCTTTAGCTTGCTTCATCTTTCAAAATTTTCTATAGTTAATAAAAAATTTTTAATACACCTATATTGATATAAGATACTAAGATCTGATATAATTATTGTAAAATATACATGGACACACACGGTCATCCGTCCTAAAAGTAAGTAATAATACTTGCGTTATGGGTGACAGACAACTGGTAAATATATACAGTTTTAAATACATACTTACATATATAATATACACAGAGTCGAAAAACCACCAAATAGTTTCTTTTATATTAAATATTAGCCCTAGGCGGGAATCGAACCAGCCACCCCCTGAAAGCAAGGTCACTGCTACGTTAACGGGCCAGTCCCATTTAACGGTACCCAGGCGTAGAAAGCAGGGCTTGCTTTAAGCTCGGCGGGTGTGAATTTATAAACGCCAAGGGACAACATTTCTACAACAATTTGATTGTACTTCGAGTCTGAACGTATTTAAGTATTCATTTAAAATTATATACGTACCAGTTGTCTGTCACCCATAACACAAGTATTAAGTTACTTTTGGAACGCACGACCATAAGTGTACTAAATTTAATTTGGAAAATCCAACTAATATTATAAATACGAAAGTTTGTGAGTGTGGATGCATATGTTAACAAACAACTTACTCTTTCACAGAGAATCCGCTGAACCGATATTGATGAAATTTGGCACAATTATTCTGTATACACCGGAATAACACATGTGTTATAGAAATCCTATTAATTCTGCAGGAATAGGATGACATTGAAAAGTGCCATCTTAATAGATGGCACTTTTCAATGTCATCCGACAACAGTCCACGCGAATGAATGATAATAAATTAAGTGAAACCTATCGACTATTATAGTTCTGAAGGAAATATATGTAATGCTACATGTAGAGTGTATTATTCGTTCTCATACCTGATACATGCAGAATTTTTAAGAACTCATGCACTACCCGACACCGATGGCACAACAATACACAAGCACTGCACACATTCACCACCACAATCTCAACAATTGTTTCGCCCCGTAACCGAAGTATCGTCAGGAGATAGACTCCACGACAAAATCGTAAAGCGTCGTAACGTATCGTTGTCGTGTCGTGGCTTGTGTATTGTTGTGCCATCGGTGTCGGGTAGTGCATGAGTTCTTACACATTCTGCATGTATCAGATACGTTCTTTTTTTAGATATTTTCTTTTATCGCGGATTATAGCAAAATAATATTCTCATAACTTTTGTATTATGGTACACCGCAAAGTAACGCCTAATTCTATAAATTAAGTGGAAAATACGGAAACCCATACGGTCCAAGCGGGTGAGAAAATACGGAAACTAGATACAAAGTAACCGGAGCAGGTTAATAACTTATCGTAGCATTGACATCGGCATAACGACATCATATTATGTTGCATAATATTTCCTTGTATTTAAAGAATGCTGTATTTTATAGTTTTAACGGGCTCTCTGTCGCCGCGGTAAATCACGTCTTTATAAATTGTGCAGATAAGATATAGTAGCTGGTTGACGCCGTGTGGTATCCGGCTGAATAGAATAGTACCGCCCTCATTTCTTACCAAGGTGTCGTAAAAGGCGACTAAGGTAAGACACCCGTGTAGTATCCGGCTGAGTAGAATAGACCAACCTCATTCTTACCGAGGTGTCGTAAAATACGACTAAGGTAAGTTGACGTCAGGCAGACGGCCGGTCGTAAAAACGCAGCCAAAATCATGTAAAAACATGTTTATGCATGTTGTGCCGACTTAGAGTGGGATAAGGGCAGGAGGATGATGAAGATATAGTACCTGGTTGACCGAGTCTTGCTCAGCTTTTATTTTACAAAATAAAAAAAGAAACTAAAAAAAAAGAAAAAATAATTGTGTAGTTGGGGTTATGTGGGTATTTTCATTTCTCGAGACCACCCGTTCCCCGAATAAGCTACGCTACCTTGACAATTTACTGCAAAAATAGTATTTTATATATTAAATGTACATTTTAGTATTTTTAATGCCCAAAAACAGAGATAAAACGGTTTTTTTTTAATCAAACAATTAAACAATTAATCTAGCTAGGTTAAGCTACATTGATTCTTCTCCCCCGAAACATCCTGCATTCTGAATTTCATGAAAATCGTTGCAGCCGTTTCCGATGTTTCGAAAATATACCATAAAAAATATACACATAAAAATACACACACACACACACACATGTATGTGTGTGTGTGTGTGTATTTTATAGAAAATATATGTTAAAATCGTAATGAAAATATCATTTTGCTATAATCCGCGATATTAGAAAATATATGTAATACTAAATGCGTACATGATTGCGGAGTTTTAATGCATGTATTAAAATTCCACAATCCATTACGCACTAGACCAGTCTACAGAAAGGTTCAAATTAAGTATGAGACATTTACTTATACGTTAAGCATATTACAAAATTAAAGATTATTTGGATGACAAAAATGCCTGGATTTGAAAATCCTCTCAGCTTTACACAAGACTGCGGTTTAATAATGTAAAATTGAGAATGTCTAAAAGATTGACCGCCGAGTTTCTTTCTGGTTCTTCTCGGTAAGAGCAACATTCCGAACCAGCTGTAGCTTCATTAATCATATTGTTCCTTGACGATTCAAAAGTGCTTGAAATAGCTTATTTGAATAAAGATAAATTTGATATTGATCAGTCAATATCGAAATAAGTTCGCACTTGCCATAGACAAGATATTGGCTGTTTTACTCATACGACCTCCCTGAAGTTGCCAATTAGGATATGCTTCATTACGCAATTTTAGCACTGACAAGATATATTGATCATACATTTTAATAGACAATATTAACATAAGTACAGGATGTGTAAGCAGAACATATGGAAAGATTATGTATAAAAACATTTTTATTAGGTTCTCTAAACCTGATTAGGATTACCTAATTGTATTTCATAAATTATTTATCATGTATTTGGCAATAAAAACTAGACTTTTTACTTAACCGCCCTAGATAGCATTGGGTGTAGAGGTTAACCTTGGACGCGAGTGTGAACAGACCTGACAAATACCCACTAGTATTCAATGCCCTGTAAGGTGAATTAAAACATTATATACCTCCAACATTTCCGGTACGTAATAACTCCGCTTATTGTAAATTGTGTTTGTAAGTGAAAACGTGTGGTCGCGACACCACTTAGAGTGGGATAAGGGTAGAAGAATGATGAATGATGAGGCGATGTTTATAATAGACAAAGTAGCTTGTGGCTCCTGTGGCCTTGCAAAAGTACGTAAGTCCTTTGTGGGTTTGGGTATAAGATTCTATAATAAAATTCCGCAATCAATTTAAAAACAATATTAATAACTAGCGGCCTGCCCCTGCTTCGCACGGGTATAAAATATATATCCCATGTCAGTCAGTGTAAAAAAATGATTAAAATTGATCTAGTTGTTTTGATTTATTCATTACTGCCCGTGGCCGTAGCGTTCAATTTGAAGAAAAACAATTTCCTTTCCCTATACCAAGAAGATTTCCTGCTATCTTTGGAATATCTAAATTCATATAGTACATTATTACTTATTTACTTTTATATTTTCCCTATGTATTTTATTTTTACAATTAATTACAGAATGTCTTTAAACAAACTCTTGAAAGAGCGACATCGCTGCTAAAGACGAAGTGTTATAGGGCGAAGCGTAGCCTCGTCGCGGCCACATTTTAAATCTGTAATATCTCCGAAAATGTTCACTTAAATTACATGCTGTAAACGGCCATATTGATCGATATTAAATCAACTATTTATTTAAGCTACTTAATTGGATAAGGATTAATGCTGTATTGTATAAGAATTGCTTCAAAAATAAGGCATTATTTTTCGTAAAAAGTAAACGACAAAAAATGCTTTAGTGGGTTATCCATAAGCGATAGACATATACCATCGCGGACTTTTCTGTAGACCTTTTCAATGTGAACAAATACTTAGTACATTATTTTGATAAATCTCGTAGGGTTTAGCCTTCGTTTGCAACGTAAGCGGAAAAAAATGTAATTATTTACAGAAACCTCAAAAATTACAGTATTTCTCTACTCCGTATTGAATGTTATTATACGTACAAACCTTTCTCTGGAATCACTCTATCTATGAAAAAAAACCGCATCAAAATCTGTTGCGTAGTTTTAAAGTTTTATATATACATAGGGAAATATGCACTTTGTTTTATAATATGTAGTGATAGTGATTGTTACTTTCCTCGCTAGAGAGCTCCGATCATAAATGCGTCCGATCGCTGCTAAATTCAATTGGTTTAAGGGCGAACCGCGTTTTTTTTTTTTGAATTTGACTAATGCTGTTAGCCCTAATGGCTTTGACAGCGTCACCGATAAGACGGGCGAGCGCGGAAGCAGCGCTGAGAGGCAAACCGCGACCTCCGACGCGCTATTTATAGGCTCGCGGCGCGGCCCCTGCATTTTAAATCTGTAATATCTTCGAAACTGTATATTTCAATTACATGCTGTAAAGGGTAATATTGATAAATATTAAATAAACAATATATTTAAGGTTCTTAATTGGATAAGGATTAATGCTGTATTGTATAAAAATTGCTTTGAACATAAGGCATCATTTTTCGTAAAAAGTAAATGACAAAAACTGCTATTGTGGGTTATCCATAAGAGATAGACATATACTATCACGGACTTTTCTGTAGACCTTTTCATGGTGTACAAATACTTAGTACATCATTTTGATAAATCTCGTAGGGTTTAGCCTGAGTTTGCAATGTAAGCGGAAAAAAATGTAATTATTTACGACATCACATTAGAAACCTCAAAAATTACAGTATTTCTCTACTCCATATTGAAAATTATTAGAAATGTAAACCTTCCTCTAAAATCACTCTATCTATTAAAAAAAATACCGCATCAAAATCTGTTGCATAGTTTTAAAGATTGAAGCATACATAGGGATATACGGACATAGGGACGGACAGAGAATGCGACTTTGTTTTATACTATGTAGTGATATTATTTATTTTTACAATTGATTAGACAATATCCTTACATACAACATTCTAGCTTTCTTATCATTAGACAATATAAACTTGAAAGAAGGACATTTAGTTGCGCCTCCGGTCGCTGCTAAATTCGAAGTGCTTATAGATCTAACCGCGGCCTCCTCGCGGGATTTTAAATCTGTAATATCTCCGAAAATATTCACTTAAATTACATGCTGTAAACGGCAATATTGATCTATATTAAATCGACAATTTATTTAAGGTACTCAATTGGATAAGGATTAATGCTGTATTGTATAAAAATTGCTTTGAACATAAGGCATCATTTTTCGTAAAATGTAAATGAAAAAAACTGCTATTGTGGGTTATACATAAGAGATAGATATATACCATCGCGGACTTTTCTGTAGACCTTTTTAAGGTGTACAAATACTTAGTACATCATTTTGATAAATCTCGTAGGGTTTAGCCTGCGTTTGCAATGTAAGCGGAAAAAAATGTAATTATTTATAGAAACCTCAAAAATGACATTATTTCTCTACTTCGTATTGAATGTTATTATACGTACAAACCTTCCTCTGGAATCACTCTATCTATTAAAAAAAACCGCATCAAAATCGGTTGCGTAGTTTTAAAGTTTTATGCGTACATACGGAAATATGGACTTTGTTTTATAATATGTAGTGATTAATAACAAAAATAATAAAAGGCTAATACAGAAAGCATATATAACAGTAAGTAAATAGCGGCCTGTTACTATCCCACTGTTGAGAATAGGCCTCTTCTCCCCGTTTTTGGAGACAAGGATTAGAGCTAAGACCTACCACGCTGCAACAATGCGGATTGGTAGGTTACACATGTCTCCAGAATTCTCAAGAGATATGCAGGTTTCCTCACGATGTTTTCCTTCACCGAAAAGCATGTGGTAAATTGAAATTATCAATTAGACACATAAGTTTTAACAGAAAACTCATTGGGGTCTGCCCGGGTTTGAGCCCGTGACCTCCTCGAAAGAGTCACACGGTGCTACCGCTGGGCTACCACAGCTACTTAGATGATAAAAATGCCTGGACGTAGCTACTCCTTGGACTAATGTAACTACTAAAAATATATATATTTTTAAAAGAGCAACCGCCGAGTTTCTTGCTGGCTCTTCTCGGTAGGAACAGCTTTCCGAACCAGCAGTAGAGTTGACGATTCAAAAGCACTTGTTTACAAGTTTATTTGAATTAAGAATATTTTGAATTTGATAAGTATGAATGATTAGTAACTGTAATCAAATTTACTTAACCTATAGAAAAGATTAAAGCGATAATATGTGTGGATTTTAAATGAAAGCCAAATATCACTTCAACAGGTTCTATATCTAGACCATATATATGTCATCACATAATCGTAACATTCATAAATATACTGTTGGCATACCATATGGTACGTTGAGTCACTATGTCTGCAGTTGTTTGGACCAATAGCCAAATAGGGAAATCATATTTAAAAGGTACTTTTTAGTTCCGAGTGTCTTGCTGGTTTTTGTCGACAAGAGAACTTTTCTCAACGAATGGTTCCTTGTATTTTGACGATATGAAAGTACTTCCGAATTTGTATCTTCCTGCCTTTATCCCACTCTAAGTGGGATCAGCACAACATGTTGTAACCTGATTTGGCTGTATTTACGACCGGCCGCCTGCCTGACGTCAACTTACTTCAGTCGTATTTTACGACACCTAGGTAAGAAAGAGGGTGGTCTATTCTACTAAACCGGATACCACACGGTGGGTCAACTTACCTACAACTTAGTAGAGCCTTCCTCAATAAATGGAATATCAAACTTGGCTGGACTACACTGAAAGAATTTTTCAAATCGGTTCAGTAGTCCCTAAGATTATCGAGTTTAAACAAAACAAACAAACAAACAAACTCTTCAGCGTTATATATTAGTATGAATACCTACTTTGTTTAGACGAGGAGGCCACTGACCTCTGTTTCCATAGACTATAAGTTCTGCATTTTTTTAAACTTAAAATGATGTGTTCACACTTTTGTAATCGTTTGTTTGTTATGATTTTTTTTTTTATTTAAAGATATGAATAGATACCAGGCGTTTTATGTTTATAAACGTGTTATTAAAACAATAATTTGAATGATCGAATAAATTAACGAAAGGATAACGGCCGATGTTTGCAAATATTTTGCTAATTTCCGATTATATTATGTGAATCAGCGATAAATATGCAATTTGTGCGTTGTTATATCTCTATTTAACATAATCGAGACCTTCGACACTCATAATATGCGGAAGATACAGTTCCGTAAACTAAAAATCGATGCGAATTCGTCAATCTAATAATTGACGTAACTTTTTTAACTAAAGTTCTTGTATGAGAAAATAACTTTCTTCTTTTCAAAATAAGAACTATGAACAACAATTCCAAAATATATACACACGTATCACACGGACAAATAGCTAAATTCAAAGAAATAATGAATCATCCTGTACTTTTCCCACTCTAAGTGGGGTCGGCGCAACAAGTTATAAACATATTATTACATGATTTGGTCTCTTGTTTTTGTGTGTACTACCTGCCTGACGTCAACTTAGCTTAGCCTTATTTTACGGCACCTCAGTAAAAAAGAGGGTGATATATTTTACTCAACCGGATACCACACGGAGAGTCAACTTGCTTTAGTCACCTTATACGACACGTCAGTAAAAATGAGGGTGGTGTATTCTAAATCAACCGGATGCCACATGGAGAATCAACTTACTTTAGTCACCTTTTACAACACCTCGGTAAGAAATGAGGGTGGTCTATTTTACTCAGCCGGATGCCACACGGTGGGTCGACTAACCTTAGTCGCCTTTTACGACAACCCCGGTAAGAATTGAGGTCGGTCTATTCTACTCATCGGGATACCACACGGCATACTGTCATGGTTATATAAGCCTATAATTGGAAAAACGACGAAGAATACGCCTTAGATATTTATTTTTTAATATAAATTTATTACGGAGACATCACTTTGGTTTATGAACGCAGAGTTAAAATGGTTTTCGAATTTTTGTATTAATTTAAAATTTCAAACAAAATTTATTTGTCCACGTTTTATGAATGAATACGATGTAAAAATCTGATCATACAAAATTGTATAAATTCTTTAGTTTTCTTACGTCACGGCTGTTGAGTAACACACGTAGTCCTTAGTCGGAGGCTTTAAAAAGTAAAAATGTCAGCTGTCTTTGTAACTGTCATGGTGTCGGCCGATTTAAATGGCGGCGCGCCTTACACCGGTTCGGTCGCTTGCCGCGCCTTCCAGATAATACTATATTATGAAATGCTCGTAATTATTTTAAATGATCAAGCATGGCGTAGCGTAGCGATTGAATTATGAAAATCTGGAAAATACCTATTATATATACAAAATACAATTAATTTTTTGACTGTTATACTAAGCTAATCCCATATATTACTAGCGTATTCCCGCGGCATCCCGGATTTTAATACTGAGATATAAAGTCTTATATCGCCAGACTTTTAACTATCTTTTTATCAAAAATCAAATGAATACATCCTCGGAAACATATCGGATCTTACAAAAGTAATAATAAAATTATGTTGCAATAATCCGCGAGGAAGTAAAATAGAAAATAAATATAATACTAAATGTAGAGTTGACATTCCATTTCCATACCTGATGCATGCAAGATTCGGAAAAACACATGCACGAACCTAAAAACACATACAAAATCACATGCGCAAAGCGGCTTTGCGATTTCGTCGTGGCGTCTATCTCCTGATGATGCTTCGGTTGCGGGGCGAAACGATTGTTGAATTTGTGATAGTGAACGTATGTAGTGCTTATGTATTGTGGTGGCGGTGGTGGAGGTTTGTGCTCGTGTTTTTACGAATCCTGCATGTATCAGGTATGAAATCGGATTATTCACTCTACATTTAGCATTATATATATTTTCTATTTTACATCATCGCGAATTATAGCAAAACAGTTTTAATATTACTTTTGTATTATGTATCTCCGCATAGTAAAGCCTAATTCGATAAATTATGTCAGACATTATTTTGGTCGTCAGTTCCACGGGTCGCAGGTTCGATTCCCGCTGAAAGCCAAATGAAAGCTTACAAACTTTTTCTTTACTTTTCAGACATTTTTAACAACTATCGTTTCTATTCAACTAATTTCGAACGTTTAACAAATTATACATTTTATACATACACAGAATAATTTACAAGAACCTTTCTTTGTAAATTATTCTGGCTATTCGACAACTGTATGAAAATCCGTTTCGTAGTTTTTCAGACATACAGACAGACATATTCGGATTGTTTTATAATATGTAAAAATTTGAGTGTGAAAAATCGCAAAACGCAAAATTTAGAAAGAAGTGATTGGGAATATAAGAAAATTATTTAAGTAGCGTAAATACATGATAAAATTTAAAGTTTTTGTACAATTATAAAAATATAATTCAAATATATAAATAAAATGTTTTGATATACATTTATAATGCGAAGTGCGTTAGAACAATGAAACAATATATTTAATAAAGTTTTCGTTTCAAAATTATAAAACCCTTTTTATGTGAGACATTCGTAAATGTATCATTAAGGAAAATATACAGGAAAACGGGTAAAGTTAAACCAATGTTTATGTTTAAACATATTTTTTTCATATTTATGATGCGACATTTTATATACATATTTGATATTGACCTGAAAATATTCGGCATAATTTGGTACTTAGGTGAAGGCGAAGAGTGAATTTTTCCATTAGTAAACCTGAGTCGCTAACTTATACCAATATAAAAAAACTCCATCTTTCTGCAGATGATAGCGGGACTATCTAATAAAATAGAATTAGGCGTTATTAAAAGCTGTGATAGGCCAGCGTTGAGACTTTTTCGAGGGTTCACAGGTTCATACCCCGAGCAAGCATCAATGAATTTTTAAAACTGTAAAACTCTTAAAACTGTATCTATTATTGCAAATTATCACACGCTTTTTGATAAAGGAAAATATCGTGAAGAAACCTGCATATCTCTAGAGAATTCTAGGGAAAATTTGTAACCTACCAATTCGAATTGGAGCAGCGTGGTAGGTCTTAGCTCCAATCCTTCTCTCCAAAAACGGAGACAAGAGGCCTATGCCTAGCAGTCGGATAGTAATAGTATTAGAAAATCTAAGTAATGCTTAAAAGTGACCTGCTACTGAAGTATGCTAAAAATAAAAAGGTTTTGAAAAACGCATGTTCTACTAGCCATCACCACAACCTTTTTATTAGAACGAGCTCTTGGCCGAGAGTAATAATAGAAAAAGACTTTTATCTAACTGCATTTATAGAAATAGGCATTACTTTGCGGAGATCCATAATACTAATAATGAAATGAAATTTTGCCATAATATAATTTTATATATAAGATAAGTCTTTATATATGTCTTAAAGATGTCCTTAAGAAAGACAGCCATGAATTATAGTAGTATTCGTTGCGTAAACCTGAGTTTACGATCAGCACACGTGGTTTCAGATTACGTCTGTTGTTTAAGATAAGTTACTACCTACTATTTCATTCGTGTTTGCGATATAAAAATAAATTTGGGATGAGCTGTGCGCATAGCCTCCAATTTTTTAAAATACCAAATAAAAGTCTGAAGTAATAATAAAATTATTTAGTTATTATACGAAGTTGTAATATGCAGAGCTAACGCAATGAAATAAAACACAAATTTAAATTATAAGCCGAAGAAATAAAAGTATATTCAAAATATATTATACCTTAGACGGTTACGCGTTCTTTTCCTAGCACAGCGGTGAACGAAGCAAGAGAATCAAATATGGCGCGCGCTGCTTTTATACACTTAATTTAGTGTGGCCATTAGAAAATTAAATTGCATTACTTTTTGTACAGATAATATAATAAATACCAACAGTTATAATCCTAATAAAGTAAATAGAAAATATATATAATGCTAAATGTATAGTGGACTATCCGTTGTCATACATGCAGGATTCGTAAAAACACATGCAGAAATCTTTACCATCGACACCACAATAGACAAGCACTACACACGTAAGTAAAAAGTAAGTAAGTAGCGGCTTGTTACTATCCCACTGCTGGGCATAGGCCTCTTCTCTCCGTTATTGGAGAGAAGGATTGGAGCTAAGACCTACCACGTTGCTCCAATGCGGATTGGTAGGTTACACATATATCCAGAATTCTCTAGAGATATGCAGGTTTCCTCACGATGTTTTCCTTCACCGAAAAGCGTGTGATAAATTGCAATTATCAATTAGAAACATAAGTTTTAACAGAAAAACTCATTGGTGTCTGACCGTATTTGACCCGTGACCATCACGAAAGAGTCGCATGGTGTTACCGCTGGGCTACCACAGCTTCTACACACGTACACTATCACTAAGTCATCGATCGTTTTACCCCTTAACTAAAACACTATCACAGCCTCTACAACAAAACCGCAAAGATAATGTAATAAAAACGGGAAATTATATTGAAAGGGAAATTAAAATTCTGTTCAAAGTTATAAAAAAATGTAAACGATCTTGGACATATCAATATAGCATTTACATGTCAATTACATGCTCAGAGCGGGTACAACCTTATCAATCATACGCGTATCCTGTTGATAAATCACTTAGCTAAATTGCCTATCAACCTACTCTAGTTTTAATAAAGCATAAGATATTGCGACTCTACTTTCAGGTGTATGTAATGTGTTTGGTTATGTTAATGATGTAGGTGCCCTATTAAAGTTAATGTATATAAAATTATTATTAGATTGGTATACAGATTATTATCTTATCCAATATCCTTTACAGTATTAAGATTAATTTGTGTAGATATAAAATCAATACTAATATATAAAGCTGAAGGTTTTGTTTGATTGTTTCTTTGTTTGTTTCATTGTTTGAACGCGCTATTCTCAGAAAATACTGAAGTGATTTGAAAAATTCTTTGAGTGTAACATAGTCTATTTATCGAGGAAGACTATATAACATCACGCTAAGATGAATAGGAGAGGAGTAGCAATAAAAATAATGCAAAAACGGCAAAATTTAAATATTTCCTTGCGTGCGCTAAGTAAACGGAGAAAGTTATTCAAAAATATCTTATAATGCTTATAATACCGCATGATAACTACTTTTTTTCTCTTATATTACCTCACGATAACTACTTTAATGTGCGAAATTTTAATACTTGTGTATATACAAAATTATAATACTTGTGTTATGTGTGACATAGTAGTTAAGTAAGTTAGCGGCCTGTTACTGTCCCACTGCTGGGAATAGGCCTCTTCTCTCCGTTTTTGGATAGAAGGATTGGAGCTAAGACCTACCACGCTGCTCCAATGCGGATTGGTTGGTTACACATATATCCAGAATTCTCTAGAGATATGCAGGTTTCCTCACGATGTTTTCCTTCACCGAAAAGCGTGTGATAAATTGCAATTATCAATTAGACATATAAGTTTTAAAAGAAAAACTCATTGGTGTCTGCCCGGGTTTGAACCCTGAGTTCCTCGAAAGAGTCGCTTATGTGTGACATACAACTGTTAAATATATGTTTAATATTTAAAATTAAATTCAGTACTTCAGTACGGCTTTCGGGTGCGATAAATCGATCTAACTATATAGGTTTTATATTAAAAACATGATGTGTTATCCCTGCTTTTATTATAACGTTCTAATACGCTATTCTACGCTTTTAATACGACGTTCA
Source organism: Morpho achilles (assembly GCA_947086495.1). Classification (NCBI taxonomy): domain Eukaryota; kingdom Metazoa; phylum Arthropoda; class Insecta; order Lepidoptera; family Nymphalidae; genus Morpho; species Morpho achilles. The sequence continues at coordinate 14,212,882 of CAMTZB010000013.1, forward strand.
CTTGTTAAGTCATAGCTTAGTTGGGAACGTGTGAACTCTGAAGCGAATATACCCCGGATCGAGTCCCAGAAATGACCAGCCCTTTCTTTCTTTTTATGAAAATCGTTGAAGCGTTTCCGAAATTCAGAATATGTATGTGTGTGTGTCTATAAGATTAACTCATTTAAATATCATACACAGTCAAAGCCAACACAAAACTATTTTAAATTCATTATAAATTGCCACTAAATATAATTAGCGTGCGGTTATAATTTGCTCTGAGCAATATGTGTTAAAGTTTCGTATAATTTATGCAGAACGTGTAGAGATTTATGATATACATACATAATATTATTAATACGCAATATCTTCTTTCTGTCTTATTTCCAACTTTTTTAGTATATAACTTTTTTATAATAACATTTTGCTACTTTTTTTCGGGTACTATTAAGTAGTATTAAGTAATGTAGAGTTGACTTTAGTTGACTTAAAACAAAGTTAAAAGATAAGATAAGATTCATAAAAGTGAAAGTCATTTGAGTATTAGTCTATAGTTTTCGAATTTTTAGTAATTATAAGGGCTTCTTGCGCTGTGCTAAGTGCTATCTAGTTACCACTGAAGCTTCCTCCTGCCCTTATCCCACTCTAAGTGGGGTCAGTTATTTTACGACCAGCCGCCTGTCTGACTCAACTTACCTTAGTCGTATTTTACGACACCTCGGTAAGAAAGAAGGTGGTCTATTCTACTCAAACGGATGCCACACGGTGGGTCAACTTACCTTAGTCGCCTTTTACGACACTTCGGTAATTAACGAGGGTGCTCTATTCTACTCAGCCGGATACTACGCGGCGGGACCAATGAAGCTTCCATTATCTTAAATAATCAGATTGGCTTAAGTTGCAACCATTACAGAAAAGATGAGAAGTGCGAGACTAAGTTGGCATAGTGACCCTACCTTCAACGCCGCGGGTCGCGGGTTCGATTCCCTCCGAGGACCAAAATGTTCTATAAATGAATTTGTTGGTCTTTGAGCCTGGGTGTATATTTGTATTTGCATGTATTTAGAAATATATAAGTATATATTCACCAGTTGTCTGTCTTCATAACACAAGTATTAAGTTGCTTAATTTGGGGACGGACGACCGCGTGTGTCCTATATATTTATTTAGTATTATTATAAGTTGGTACGGTCATGTAATGAGAAGGGATGGGACCAAAAAAGTTTTAAATATGAATGTGGTTGGATGTTTGACTAGGGGGAGGCCGAAAAAGATGGATGGGTTGTGTGAAAAATGATAAAGGAGTGGCACCAGAGTTGACAAATGATAGAGGCGAATGGAAGAAGAAGACATAGTGTGCCGACCCCACTTAGAGTGGGATAAGGGAATGATGATGAATCAGATGGGTTTCATTTTAAGGTTATTTCCACAACACCGAAATATCTGTTTATTTTAATGCGTGTTTTGTAACTTGATACAGTATAATCATAACATTTATATGACAGAATTATAAATTAGAATGCAAATTGTGAATAAATTCGTCTTGACGCACTGTTGCGACAGTTTCCTCGTAACTAACTTGCAAGTTAGTTGTATTCGAACAAGTTGTTGCAGTATACTTATGTATCTGTCAATAGTTAATACTTTGTTTGAAGAGAATTATCACCGGATTAGAAGTATAGAACACAAATAAATTAAAATTAATTGTAACGGAAAGAAAAGAAGAGCAAAGTTGTAGTATAAAAACGTGAAGATAGCTGGGTGGGGCGGAGAAGTGCGGTACGGTATTTTTTTTTTTCGAATTGACAATATGCTGTTAGCCCTAACGGCTTTTACAGCGTCACCGGGCGGGACGGGCGAGCGCAGAAGCATCGCCGAGGTTGCGAAATGCGTAGAGTAGAGCGCAGAAGCTCTACTAGCGTCGGGGAACGTCGTCCTAAGGGTGCCTCCTGTGAGGCCGGACCATGACTTAGGGCGACGTGTAGTGGAGGGCTGATGGTATGACTTTGATTAGTCAATACGACGACGGAAGGGTGGCAAGAAGCCACGACCAACCGATATCAGAAATCTGGGACCTCAACGGTACGGTATGGAGAGGAGAGTGGTACTGCCATTAGACATAATCGTAATTTGTGGCGCGGAGTTGACAAGTTATTAAAAAAGAATAATAACATAGAATATAATTGACTTTTGAGAAAAACGTTTGTTATTTCTTAAATAAATATAATGAAAAATAACGTTGTTATAGAAATATCCATTAAAAAAATATAAATCGTCCTGCCCCTATCCCAATCGAAGTGGTGTCGGCACATTTTAAACATGTTTTGGATAGTTATTTTACGACCGAACGCCTGCCTGACGTCAACTTACTTTTGGCGCCTTTTACGACACCTCGGTAATAAATGTGAGTGGTCTATCCTACTTAGGCGGATAACACACTGTGGGCCAACTTACTTTAGTCGCCCTTTACAACACCTCGATAAGAAATGAGGGTGGTCTATTCTACTCAACCGCATACTACACTGTGGCTCAACTTACCTTAGTGGCCTTTTACGACACCTCTGTAAGAAATGAGGTTGGTCTATTCTACTCAGCCGAATACCACACGGCAGGTCAACTTTATCTTAGTCGCCTTTTACGACAACTCGATAAGAAATGAGGGTAGTCTATTCTAGTCAGCCGGATACCACTCAAAGGAATATTGATCACAAATAAGTTGAAATGAGTTATCCATAAAAAAAATTATAACACTGACCTGACTTAATCATAATGAAATAAATTTAATAAAAATAGGTATGCTAAGCTTCCGTATCCACAGACTAATAACAATCTCAATATAATGTTTTAATTACAAATAATAACCGACCGCATTCCAATTACCCGTTTATAAGCTGTTAATCAAATCAAATGGACGGCAAATAAGCAATAGTGATGTTAAAAATAATCGATTATTTTTTAACAATAATCGATTTTTAATAATCAATTATTTTTTCATCAAAAATCTATTTTTTTTAATCGATTATTTTAGGTATTCCCTTTTTCTTTTTTACTCTTTTTTCTTGTTTTTTAAGATAATATATGCATTGCTTTAAACCAATTTGGCCAAACACATTTTAATCCAATTTTACAAACACCGCATCTGATATTATTTGTTGGTAGTTGTACACTTTAATTAGCCTTTATTATTAATATTAAAAATTATTAATATTAAAATAGGCAAATTTGAAATTGTCAGAAAAACATCGATTATTTAAAAATCGATTTATTTTATGGGAAAAAAAATCGATTATTTATTAATCGATTTTTTCTACTCCATGTCACATCCCTAATAAGCAATAACACTTGACCTTCCCGCTGCCTTTCTTTTAGCTATGCTTACTAATTACCTAAAGTCGAATTAATTAATCGACTAATGCTCAGTCATAATATTATTATTCGTGATCATTTATCATTTTTGTTGCTTACCTATTCAATGTAATCATATTAAATAACAAAAAATCCGCGACTAGATGAAAAGATAGCTTCAAAATGGCCGCAAACAGTCAATAAATTTTGATAATACTGTAATGGGGAAAACCCTTGATGTTATCTATGTCTTATTTCAACGTTGTTGGAAAAGAAACAGAAAACTTCAAATACTACTTACTATTATTGTTGTTATTGTTAACCTGTGGTAGCCCAGCGGTGACACCGTGCGACTCTTTCGAGGAGGTCACGGGTTCAAACCCGGGCAGACACCAACGAGTTTTTCTGTTAAAACTTATGTGTCTAATTGATAATTGAAATTTATCACACGCTTTTCGGAGAAGAACTCTAGAGAACTCTGGAGATATGTATAACATACCAATCCGCATTGGAGCAGCGTGGCTTAGCTCCAATCCTTCTCTCCAAAAACGGAGAGAAGAATTCTCAGCAGTGGGATAGTAACAGGCCGCCATTTTAAGTATGAGTCTCTCTTTTTCCCTCTCTTTTTGGCTCTCCTATTCTATGTATAATAATTCTGTGTAAAATATTATTCATAAATACTATTTTTACGATTACATAAAACTCCTTTAAATACTTCAAAGTTTTTATTATTATATATAATCTTGTTACAATTTAAACATGTTGTATATTGGACAATCATCGTTCCGAATCTATTACGCGTATTTTATAAGAACGAATTATCTTAATGGCATTTATATTAACACCTCTTTATTGTATTGGGTGTGAACTAATACTATTTTATATCTTATTAACAAGAATACATTTATTTTCGATACAAGCTTTGACGCTGTATAATAAAATATCTGTTTTAATTATATCATTTGCTAGAAGCGGATGCAAAAGAGAAGGCAGGGCGTTGTGTGAGGGCCGGCAAAGGGACAAGGTTGTATATCTATTAATTTTCTACAGAATTATTTAAAAAATCGTACAGAAGTTACAATAAAATGAAATTGCTGTAATCTGCGTTTATTAAAAGAATATATGTAAAGTTGTGAAGTTGTATTTTAAAGTGTACAAATTAAGCATCTATTACTTACCTTATACACGCAAGGACAAGTAACAAGTACAAAATCGTAATGTAATTACGATTTTGTTCGTGGAGCCTATCCCTCTGACGATGCTTCGGTTTCGAGGCGAACGATCGTAGTTATTGTGGTACTGAGTGTGTGTAGTGCTTATGTGGAAAGTTGGTGTTGGCGGCGTCGATACGTGTGGTGACTTGTCCTGCATGTGTACGGTATGTGATTGTTGCCTGCTTCATACACTTAGCACTACATATATTCTCTCAACAAAAGCGGATTACAGCAAAATAATTTTATTGTAACTTCTGTACTATGAAATTCCTTCAAGTAACGCCTGCTTCCATAAATCATTAAAAAAATCGTGTTAAGGGATAACATGATAAATATTTAGATAGGCAAAGATCCTATAAAATAAACTTGTTTTAAACATTTATACAGAACCCACTACACACGTTTCTCCATATGGGATCTATTGAAACAAAAACTGAGTTAGTCCTTAAGGTTGCGCAAGATAAACAGTAAAAACCGTTAAAGCATATAGCTTATTGTCTGTTCAAAAAAATGTACTTCATTATTGAAACATAAAGAAACTTGAAATTTCTTAGGTATTAAAATAATTCTTCTAATTCTTAAATATGGAAACATAAAGAATCTTGAAGTTTCTTTGTGTTTCTATCATCATTTTCTTACCCTTATCCCATTTTAAGTGAGGTTGGTAGAATGTCTTCATTTTCAATTCTCTCCTGTCATTTGTTAACTCTATTGCTCCTCCTTTTATATGCATATCATTCTTCACACAATACAACTGTCTTTTCGACCCCGATCTAGTCATATATCCATTCCTTTTCATTATCCGCTTTTTTATCATATACAAAAAATGGAATAACTACTTACTTCTATTACATGATCCATAAAACATTCTAGTACTAATGCATACAATAACTAGTAAATGATGATACAATAAAGTATTTTTGGAGAACACGTACCAATTTGCTGTTTCAAAAATTTTAAAAAACTTATATATAGCATATATAGTTATATATAACATATATAGCATATTAGTTAGGTTAGCTTAATTTATATCTAAAATTGCATAAATCAAATACGTTTTACACCATATGTAGCAAATAAACGCTGAAACGCAAAAACAAGCCATCGGACTACAAACAATCTTTAAACTCCACCAAATTAAATAAAATCCCTTTGATATAGCCCTTTTTCGGTAATCATTCCCGCACAAGTACGCGCCAAGATGAGAAAGTTATTTTCGAGTTTTACACCTCTTGAAGCAAACACAAAAAAACTTAGATATAAATATAATCTTTAAGAATGATACTCACATTTATCATATTATTGAAATAAATGTTAATAAATCATCGATTAGTTCCCGTTCGCCCTTATTTAAACCGAACATATTAGCATGTAACACGTTACATAAAAAGCGAGAGTGTGGGCGCGGCATATTGGAACCGTATTATTATGGACTTATAAATTATCGGTATATGACAATTTATGCATTTAGGGGCCGTTCGGGCGTAATTGGATCAACGTTCGGTTTCCCAAGGCGTACTGCTTGTGTGACATTTGCTCTTTACAAGTAAAGGCCTCTTGAGGTCTCATTCAAAAATGCCAGAATAAAATAAACCACGTGAGAATTATTGTTAAAAATTCCGATTTTCGATCTTATATAACATAAGCATAAAGTTGGTAAAATTGAATCATTCTATAAAGCCATTGATGGGTGAAGATTTACTTCGAAATTGCCAAGACGTAATGATTAAATTGTTGCTTTGACTTTAAAATTAAAATTAAAGGGCTAATTACTTCAGTGCACCGGTAACCCGAAGCAACATCTATACATAATATAAAATAAAGTCCCCAAAAGTTGTCCGTCTGTATGTAATCTTTTCAAAATCTACTGAAAGAATATTTACAGTTTTTACTACAAAATGGAAACTAAGAAAATCTTGAGGAAGGATAAGATTAATACTACATTCTCTGAAACGGTTTTACCGATTTTGATAGGACTTGCACTGGAAAAAAGAGGAGGTTGTGTTGCAACCTAGGCTTTTTTTACCGTAGATTTCAATGTGTATGATGTTTAAAGTATTTGTACGACTTTGTGACAAACTGAATTCTACGCCGTAAATCCGCTGGCAGCCCTTGTATATCAAGCTACGGGCGCTCGCTGCTCGCCCCTACCTCAGTCCCCGCTCTCGTCCTACATCCGCGCCCTCGTACCCTAACGGCGAAGTCTGAGTTAAACGGTTAGTCCATAGAATCCAATAGTTTCGAATCAAGCATCGTAATATCGTCATTATTAGTTTTAGGAAGCAGCAAATCATCTCCGAATCTGATACAAATTTGTATGACATATGAATGAAAGGATGGAAAAATTTTGCAAATTATTTTTTGTATTAATTATCGTCAAGAGAGTCAAGTTTAGAACACCAGTAAAAAATATTAAAAATAAACCCCACTTTTCTCCCATAATTTGCTCATATTTCGGCGCGTTGACGTCGCGTCCTTCTTAAAAACAGCATGGTTAAGCGGCAGAGGGTTTGACGGAGAGCTCACCATTTTGACAATCTTAGGAACCGACGGGGTAAAATTCAATAGACGAAATGGCTACAAGCTCTCCTTGTGCTCAGACCAACAGCCTCGTGTACTTTTTCTAATGTTATTCTTATATTTCTGTATAATTTAGTATATTTCAAGTGTTATCCATAGAGTAAGTTAACGTGGGTTCAGTAAAAGATGTATATCCTAATTGGTGTTTATTTATTAATGGATCTGCTACCGCCTTTATATACATATTACTCTCAGCGTTTATAAATTACCTTTTTAGCTACGGTTGTTACCGCAAAGTTTAAATTAAATCAAATCAGTAGCTTCAGTCTTTCGACACAACCGGCCGAATTTAAGATAATTTACAGCATCTTGTGGTAGTTACATAAATTTGCGAACGACGGATACCATTAAAAATTGACCTCATGTATGGTATAACGTTAAAGGCAAGGGTGACCAAGCGGCTTCGTAAAACACTTTCCGGCCCTGATTTCTTATTCTTGACATATTTGACAATTATATTTATTAAATATTGCTTTGACGCCGTCTGGTATCCTGCTGAATAGAATAGTATCACCATCTTTTCTTACCGAGGTGTCGTAAAAGGCGACTAAGGTAAGTCGACCCGCCGTGTGGTATCCGGCTGAGTAGAATAGACCAACCACTTTCTTACCAAGGTGTCGTAAAAGGCGACTAAGGTAAGTTGACCCACCGTGTGGTATCCGGTTTACTAGAATAGACCACCCTCATTTCTTACCGAGGTGTCGTAAAAGGCGATTAAGGTAAGTTGACCCACCGTGTGGTATCCGGTTAAGTAGAATAGACCACCCTGTTTCTTACCGAGGTGTCGTAAAAAATGACATAGGTAAGTTGACGTCAGGCAGGCGGCTGGCAGTAAAATCGCAGCCAAATCATGTGACAGCATGTTTATAACACGTTGTGCCGACCCCACTTATAGTGGGATAAGGGCAGGAAGATGATGATTATATATTGCTTTGCAGCCGTTCAAAGTGGGTGACGATTTTATTTTATTTAAGAAATTTTTCAGTGCCCGAAAACAAGGATAAAACGACGTTTATTTAAATGAAACTTAGCTAGATCGATTTATCGCTTCCGAAACCTTCTACATATTAAGTTTCATGAAAATAGTAGAGCTGTTTCTGAAATTCAGAATATATATACAAGAATAACTAAACATTTAAATATTAACGATCTAAATTGTGCTAATATCCTGAACGCATTATAATTTAACTCTAATAAACGCTTATAATTCAATTGGTCATTCAATCAACTTAAATTGGGCCTGATTTGGGATATCCATATTGCTAAGAAAGTTGCTTATAAGCCTAGACAATCTTAATTAAAAATTAGCATTAAAAAAAAATATATAGAAAGGAAACGTTACAATGATTTATAGGCATCATAGATTGAGACGAACATCCACTATTCCGTTTATCATATCCGCTTTTAGATATATTACGTATGGCAACACTTTAAATATGTGTAACCGACTTAACGGAACGGGTTTTTAATATTAACCCAGTTTTGTTTATTGGTAAATAAAGCTTAACAATAACAATTGTCACCTATTTCGTAACGTTCTCATTAGTACTTAATCCGAACAGATTTATTTTTGGGTGTTGTCATTGTTAATATTTCAACAACGAGCATCTGTATTATGATCAGTATAATAACGTTTGTAGCTTTAACTAGATAACAATTTATAATTCATACTTACACACTAATGTAATATTTTAATCAGCAAAAATTAACCTTATATTAATCCTTTTATAAATATAGAAGTAAAAATTATTCCCGTTTTTACAATGACAATATCGGGTTATACTTTACCAAAAGCAAGTCTATTAAAAATAGTAAAAGATCATTCATTACTTGTCTTTTTTCGTTATTTTTTACTGTTGTTACTACTGATTTCTTTACAAGACTTTTCTTAATTATTCTTCTTGCTTATCTAAATTATTATTTTTTTCTATAAACTTCTGAGTTGACATAGTTAAATTTATCTTCTGACATCTATAAATAGTTGCCATTTCAACACTATAAAACCCTATTGACCATTGGTTCTTTATAGTATGCGCAAGACACTTTATCTATGCAATTTTAATAAATTAGACCATAATATCTTATAATTATATCCATGGTATACAATGTATATGTAAGCAAAAATAATAATAATTTGCTATTAAAATAAAAATAAGTTGATATTGTCTAAAACGGAACGTAGAGGTGAGTGAGAGAGTAGAAACGATGTGAGAGAGAAAGACGAAAGAGTTAGGGATGAAGATCTAAGATGGGTAAGTTGTAATTATAAAGATACGAATATAAGAGAAGAAAGTAAGAAGTTTGCTTAAGAGCTCTTGCCACCATCGATATTCCTGCTCTTCTCGAGCATTCTGGAATATGGCAGGATGATGGTGAACGGTATGATGACCAGACGACTTGAAGCTGGTTCCTTGGGAACGGGGACGGTTCCTAATGTGGGACGCAACATGCGTAGATACGTTAGCCTCGTCCATATCGGGGAAACAGCGTTAAGCTGCGGCGGAAATGCCTGAATCCGGCAAACGACGGAGTATGCATCTCTCATCGAGAGTTATATATTTGTGCCGTTTGCAGTTGAGACACTAGGGTCATGGAGACAAAGTGCTTAAAAAAATATCCGTTTTAACACTTCAGTTAATTGCCTCTTCAGGTAACAAGAGGGCTGGCTCTTTTTTCGCACAAAGACTCAGCGATTCAGCGCGGAAACGCTGCCAACATTCTTAGGGCCATTCCATGTAGCCATGATTGATATAGTCCTAGCGTGTAAGTAATTTAAGATAGATATAACTTGTACATTTCTGTTGTAAATAAAAAAAGTACAAATGAATAGAACTGTGTTATTAATATATCAATGAGCCAACAAATTCCACCTCCACTTCATACGTAAATATATAACGTCAACTAATAAATCAACGCATATATTCATTTAAGTCTATTAATTCAAGCGTATCGTGAGTGAAACAATTTCGCAACCAAAATACAGGTTCCAGTCGATATAGTGTCATGTGTTTAAGAAAATATATTTTAGCAGTTTTGCAAAATGCACGTGTACGGAACCATGGAATATAGGCCACTGTGCGTAAGCTTTGTTCTTCATAGTCTTTTAGTACGTTTCATCAGTTCAGAAAATGGTCAGAAATGGTCCTCAACTCGATTTCTGCTTGCGGTAAAAATGGCATATTTTGATCATGTTTACTAGAAAACTTATGAGAATATTATTTTGCTATAATCCGCGGTAAAAGAAAATATATGTAATGCTAAATGTAGAGTGTACTATTCGTTCTCATACCTGATATATGCAGAATTTGTAAAAACTCATGCACTACTCGACACCGATAACACAACAATACACAAGCACTGCACACATTAACCACCACAATCTCAACAATTGTTTCGACCCGTAGCTACCATTAAAGTGGGAATTTCCTAGTCATGACAGTGAAATCAGATAACCTTGGTAAATAAGTGGGTGACAGGTTGGAAGGTTTAATTTCATTTGGTTTCCCCCTTATAATCTTTACACATCATCTTAAGCTTTTATCTGGGCGAAATAACCACTAACACCCGATAATAATCGCATAAGTAAAGTCAGGTTTATGCCACTTTTTTATTCCTTACATGAATGTGTCAAATATAGTGGTACCATCCGACAAAAAAGTTGCTGCTTCGCAAATCCTGATTAATTATATTTTATACAATACATAAATACATACATTTATGTAAATACGTAAACAACCGCCCCTTTACTATCCCACTGCTAAGCAAAAGCTTCATCTGAACTTTTTAGAGACAAGGGAAGGAAGTGAGACCTACCACACTGCTCCAATGCGATAGGTAGGATACACATATCCCAGGAATGGACTTGAGATATGCATCTTTCACCGAAATTTGTATGATAAACTTAGGTTACCTTCCCGGGGTTTGGACCTCCTGGTAAGAATTTCCTGTCCTACGGCGTGTACGACATGTTTATAATCAATTTCATTTTAATTAACTATTTGTAATTTACGAAATACATGATAAATCACTATTTACTAATAAGTATATCTGTACTGAATTATAATACCCGAGATATGTGGGCCGCTCTACATTAGATTGGCAACACTAATAAATGGGTGATTTCGTTACAGCATTTTGAGCGATATTTTACATATACCTCTAATGAAAACTCGTTTTAATAAGCTGTGTGTTCATAAGGCAGCGAACTTAGTGATTTTGCAATTCCCATGGACATGGATTATTGATTAAAGCCTACTTGTTCGATATTTCACAACAACGACTATCTGAAATATATAGAATTTATTTTACCTCTAAGACAATTTGTTGGTCGTTGACAAGTTGTAGGTTGTTTTAATGAGACATGTGTTTATACGTGCAAGGATCTACCGAAAGATTTTGCAATTTATATGTGGACAATGAAATGACAACATTAAATCCCTCGATAATTTACAACAATAACCTGAAATATGTGGAATTCAGTAACAGATATAATAAAAAGTAATTGGTTTGCTTTGATGTAAGGAAGCGTGTCTTAAACTTTAAAAAAGCTTAGATTTATGTTGCTACCAGTTTCGCTCTAGATTAGTATAAAGGTTTTTTATTTTAATTAATTATTTAAATTTAGAGTTTTTACCGCCGATTTTTTTGTTGATTCGACCTTTCCGAACCAGTAGTAGCTTCGTTACAATTTAACGATTCAAAAGAGCTTGTAAAAGTTAATTAGAATAAAAACTCATGAGAATTAGAATACTAGATTCAATTCAAACAGCAGTAAGATCTGTTCGTTAAAATATCGAATAGTTATACAATTTGCACGTGTGCAAATGGGCAAAATATACTTAATATTTGGCAGCACTTAAATGTAGAGCAGTACATACAGATAATAATATAAATGGAGTAATATCTTACGGTGAGTAATGAAAATCGTGATCAATTTAATCAGTATGTGCATGTGTTTGCATTTAATTAATGGATTTGAAATTTTCATATATAAGAGATATAGAACGATGGTAATTAATGTTGCTTTTATTTAACGATAAAATTAAATATACACAATTGTCAAATGGGCCTTTTTAAAATGAAAATGTGACTCATGATTGTTTTAAATATTATGTACTTATTATTGTATTGATGAAGTGTAATCTTAGCCATAATAATCGAAATTTCATATTTACATTTCCTTATGAATTAGTATTAGGAACGTAGACTTCTTATGTTATACCTTTTTTAAAAACCTACAGTGTTGCCAGTATTTTAGGTACTTTACCTCAATATTGTAAGGTAAAATTTCCGTATTCGGAGCAAGGTTGGGATTAAGAGTAAATTGTTAGCAATTATGATTTTTTTTGGTTTTTATTGTCATGACGTCCTCGATTTTAAATAAAATTGGAATAATATTAAACATAAGTTTCATTTTTTTTAAAGTATTTTTTGTCAATTATAGTGCCCTATGTAATCTAAGAGCCAAGCCATAATAATAATACCAAAAATTATTTACTACTACCATCTGTGAAATACTTTACGATTTTAACTGTCAAAAACTATACTTAAGATAAAATGCTAGAGTCGGTTTATACTACTGTATTATTATTGATCAAATTTTGTATAATTGAAGCTGATACAACTGACCAATAAATAAGATAAAACACCCAAACACAGGGAAAACAGATGGTACATAATTGAGGGCATTATAACACTCAAGTTTACGCAAACGAAGTTGCAGGTGAAGCTTGTATAAAATAAATACAAATATATTTCTTTAATTTGACTAAGAATGTAACCAAAAAGGTCAAATCTTCGCCAGTAAAATCGGTGTGCGTAGCGCGTGTTTGGTTAGGAACTAGGTATTTTTTAAAGTTATAAATATACATAGACACAATATATAATATTCAGTTTAAATTAATGCTAATATAAAATAGAATACCGGTATTTTAAAATACATAGAAAAATATAATACGATCATACGACTAATAATACAGTTATTAATTAATGATTTAATTGTGGTTGAAATATAAACTGTAACCTTTTATATACAACTTTTGGAAAAATGAAAGTATGGTAAGACAGGGGGGCGATATAATAAATATATATTTATAATATTCCGTGTGGTATCCGGCTGAGTAGAATAGTACCACCCTCTTTTCTTACCGAGGTGTCGTAAAAGGCGACTAAGGTAAGTCGACCTGCCGTGTGGTATCCGGCTGAGTAGAATAGACCAACCTCATTTCTTACCGAGGTGTCGTAAAAGGCGTCTAAGGTAAGATGACCCACCGTGTGATATCCGGTTTAGTAGAATAGACCACCCTCTTTCTTACCGAGGTGTCGTGAAATACGACAGAGGTAAGTTGACGTCAGGTAGGCGGCCGGTCGTAAAAACGCAGCCAAATCGTGTTACAGCATGTTTATAATATGTTGTGCCGACCCCACTTAGAGTGGGATAAGGGCAGGAAGATGATGAATATTTAGTCCGCGACTTTGGACTAATGTGCACGGATAAAATTTAACTACTCTATCAAGTATATCAAAAATTACATGTGATGTATATAAAAGACAAAGTAGGAACCGACATAAGCTTGCGGCTCCTGCTTTGCCCCTTGCAAACGTACGTAAGTCGTTTGTGGGTTTGGGTATAAGATTCTATAATCCGCAATCAATTTTAGCTTTGCCATTAAAGCAGTTTAAAAACACTGTTAAACAGAGGCTGATTCAGAAGAATACTGTTGAGATTACTAAGAAGATAAGAATATGTAGATATAGCTACTCTTCGATCCTGTACAAGACAGTAATCACTAAATGTAACTAGTAATACGAGTTATATTTTTAAAAGAGCAACCGCCGAGTTTTTTGTTGGCTCTTCTCGGTAGGAATAGTTTTAAAATGAACGGTAGAGTTGAAAGCACTATTTAGAAGTTTATTTCAATAAAGAATAATTTGAATTTGAATTTCAATATCATTCTTTTTTCATGAAATGTATAAAAAAAGAAGAAACAAACACATTTTTACATTTTTTTTAAACAATAGGAGACCAAGAACATGCTGGTCGCGGATTAATCATCACCGATCACGACCTAAAAATGAAACGAGTTACAAGTGCCCTTAAGGAACTTGCGTTCTTAATATAAATAATCGATTAAAAGTAGTGAAAGTGTATACAGGTATAAATCGAGTGTTAAAAAAGCTTGTTTAACTTTTTCCTTCCTTCCGACAGATTCAGCAGATTGCGAAATAAAGAAAGCGTTAAGTTTCAATGTCGACAAGTTCGTTCGCTAATTGCGAATCGTGAGCCGGCTGCTTGGCCTTATATCCATCCTTGTTTAGTCTATATTTTATCTGTGCTCGTGTGATCTGTCTTTTTAAATTGTATGTCAGAATTTAATCCGTACTTTTTGCATTCTAAATTCAATTTGAAGTGTAGAGGTTAACGAGTTTATGTTGTATAAATTACACTCGTCGGATACTTTGAAAGCTACATTTAAATGAAATTAAATTAGAATTACTTTTTTAAAACAACAATATTTAGTTTAATATTGACGTTAAAAAAATCTTGAAATGATAAAAGATATAATGATAAGTTAGAATTTAAAGTTAACATTAATATCGATTGCATGTCGTGTTGTATCCAGCTGAGTAGAATAGACCACCCTCATTTGTTGCCGAGGTGCCGTAAAATACGAATAAGGTAAGTTGACGTCAGGCAAGCGGCCGGTCGTAAAATAGCCAAATCATGTGACAACATGTTTATAACATGTTGTGCCGACCTTACTTAGAGTGGTATTAGGGTAGGATGATGATGATGTGTATCTATTGTATAGAATCCTTATTGTTAAAACTTTTAAGTACTTTTGCTATGTTTTTCACCGTATAGCCTTACATATATATGTGGAGCATGTATATTTGTATCAGTTAACTTAACGTGTACACAGATTGCTTAACCGTAGAAATCGATACTAAAAATCATAATATTTTTTTTCGGCGAATTATTATCGGTTATTATCCCAATTCCTTTTTATTTAGAGAGAATTGCTAGAGTTCAAAACTACCACGCTGCTCCAATGCGAAATATAAGTCACATATATGTCAAAATTTATTGTAAGACATGTAGGTTTCCGAACGATGTCTCCTTCATTCAAAAGCGTGTGTGATAAAATTGTAAACATAGTTAATAAATGTTATTTAATTGAGATAAATAAAATGTAACAAAAAACTATCTATGATCATTAATATACAGATCGACAGATAAAAATCCAATACAATACTACGTCCGATGTAAATCTCAACGGACCTCACAAATCATACGACTGTCAATATCACGACATGACAATAGGTGCCGGCCGAGCCACATTCCACATTTGAAAATATAGAGAGCTGTCAATCTGACATCAATATAACACGTGTGACCTTGACACACTGCCAAATTCAAGGCCAGAGCCTAATATAATACAGAGTAATGAATGAATCATTCTATCTCATAATTAATGGCTTACGCACGTTTGTTAGATAGTTATTGTTTATGAGCTTTGAAGTTGTCTGTGAACAAATCAGAGCACGATTTCATTAATCACCGAGCGTTACTTAGATGACAGTAATGTTGTCTATGGTATCTAAACATCTGATTAAGTATATTATTATTGTTTATGGTAACTAATGGAAACTCATATCACGTAATGTGTTCCGATTTGAAACATTTGAATTTTAATAAATTAACGGTTTTGTCTGCCATTCATTCATTTATATGCGCTATCATGTAAGAATATGAGTAATTTTAACTAAAAGTAAGCTTGATTTTAAGCATTATGATGAAAAAAGATCATATTAGGACTTTATTTCTCATCACTCGTTCTATTTTTAAACAGTTTCTGGAATATTTCACGCTATCCTAAATCCGCATTTGGATGTGCCTTTGAATAGAAATACTCTAAGAACATTAATTACCACCATATGTAAATCCTTAATCAATGCTATGTGCAAAAAAGAAACTTATTACCTATAACGGCTAAGGTTATCTTTCTAAAGAAATTCCAACCCGTGCAGGAAATGAGGTTTTAATTAAAACTTGTGTAATAATTGATACTTCTAATTTGTGATAATGATTGATCATATCGTAGTTGGCTTTTAAAGGAGACATCCATATCGCACACGACGATCACCCTACGTTCGTCCTACTCATCATCATTATCTTGCCCTTATCCCGTTCTAAGTGGGGTCGGCACAACCTGCCTGACGTCAACTTACTTTAGTCGCCTTTTACGACAGCTCGGTAAGAAACAAGAGTGGTCCATTCTACTTAGCCGGATTCCAAACGGCGGGTGGACTTACTTAAGACGCCCTAATAAGGTTAATTAATAAGGTTGGTCTAATCTACTCAGCCGGATA
The DNA here is from genome assembly GCA_947086495.1 of Morpho achilles. Classification (NCBI taxonomy): domain Eukaryota; kingdom Metazoa; phylum Arthropoda; class Insecta; order Lepidoptera; family Nymphalidae; genus Morpho; species Morpho achilles. The sequence continues at coordinate 14,229,372 of CAMTZB010000013.1, forward strand.
TCACACGGCAGGTCAATTTACCTTAGTCGCCTTTTACGATACCTCGCTAAATGAGTGTGGTCTATTTTACTCAGTATACCTCACAGCAGAGTTGTAATAGCATATTGTGAGTTCAAAAATATTTATCAACATTTTTTAAAAATCTAAATTGTAACATTAGCAGTTAATAGTTGTTATTAAACTATCAGCCATGATTAAAAATATTTCAACACCTTTTAATAACTGAATGAAGTAAACAACAGAAATGAATGGAGACCATTCTAAAAAATTTGTTCCGATAACATCAGTATGCAATTTGATATTGTATCGCCATCTATTAACATTAAGACCGGACTTAAACAATTGTTGCTAAAAATCTTGGACCATTATCAAATATGATCTTAAGAATTTACCTTTTCACAGCTTTAATGATACATATCTTTAATCCAGAATCCAATCCGCAAGCAGTCATTGGTTCTGATAGCAAATCTATCTATTATTTTATTGAAAGTAATCTTAAATTATTATGAAAGTAATCAGATAATCATTAAGAAATTTAACTTTGCTGTTCTTTTTAAAAGTAAATACAATTTCAATGTTATTATAGATCATATCGCAGCAATTAATGAAAGGAATGAGTTTATTTTAATGTTGATTTTATTAAAGTTAATAAGTGTTCTTAAAATCACACGATTTGCAATTGAATTTATATGAAGTACTGCATTTTTATAAAAAGCGAGTAGTAATATATTTGGTTAATTTCTCATTTATTTATTTCTTTATTGTACATACAAATGGTATATAACAAAAAAAAAGAGTATTTAATTATGTCAGTTTTTATGTAGTTTACAAAATGAAAGCCTTGCTTGGTAATTTAAAAGAAGATACAATTAAAAATACCTATATAAAAAAAAGATTTTATTTGGGATCGATCCTAGTTTATAGAATTAGAGACCGCCCGTTACCTAATTGCGCTATCATGACTTAGTATTTTTTTTTTCAGTGCCCGTAAACAGTGATAAGAAACATTTTTTTAATAAAACCTAGCTAGAACGATTTCCTCGCGAACAAACTCGCTACATGCTGAACTTCATAAAAATCTTTGGTGCTGATAGTATGGAGGTTTAACATATTAAAAATAACATTAAATTTTTTTATAATCCAAGTTTAAATACTGGTATCATTAAGATTAAAAACAGATTTTTACGATAAATATAAAAAAATACGATTCTTGTCTGTCGGTTAATGACAAAATTAATTCCTCACTTCACACTCGTAAAATTAACGAACATGTTATTGGTTACATATTAACAGATACCCCTCTTAGTCTATTAGTGTTTGTGTTATATACGATATCAGAAGTGGCTTTGTGTGGGTGTTTACATGCTTACTTTACACATTTTTTAAATAAGTTTTGATAAGAGGATATTTTAAAAGCAGTAAACTTTACTTAGCATACAATTAATCGCGAGATTGATTAAATAACGGTATATTTTAGCTGAACTTTTAAGTTTACGGGTCTGTTAAGTAATTTATGAACTTAAACAGGTGATAAAATATAAACTAATACAGTTGATTTAGTTAAATACCAACTAATGAATATGTAATTTTGTGGCCACCAAAGTATCAATTTTATTACGAAATTCTGTTTTGTATTTGTATCTAAACTTTTTAGACGAAAAGAACTATAAAATTATTATGCTATGCTCGGTAAGTGAAGTTAATTTTCGGTATATATGTGCGGCTTACTGATAATAACATCATAAGAATATATAGTTCATCCTACATTTAATATTACATAGCTTTTCCGTGTGGTATCTAGCTGAGTAGAATAGACACCCTAATTTCTTACTCAGGAGGCGTAAAAGGCAACTAAGATAAGTAGACCCGTCATGTGGTATCGGCTGAGTAGAATAGATCATCCTCATTTCTTACCAAGGCGTCATAAAAGGCGACTAAGATAAGTAGACCCGCCGTGTGGTGCCCGGCTAAGTAGAATCGACCTTCCTTATTTCTTAACGAGGTGTCGTAAAAGGCGACTAAGGTAAGTTGACGTCAGACAAGCGGCAGTCGTAAAATTATTCGCTAAAACATATAACAACATTTATTTATTTTATTTATTTATTTATTTATTTCCAGCTTACTACTATCATTACAGGTAACCCTAATACAATAGTGTAGCAAAACTTAATTACTAATATTACTAATTACTAATACTATAACTTATAATATATAATGCTATCTTAGTAAGTTCACTCAGAGAACTGAAAAAAATATCTATTTTTGTGGCACATATATTGACAGTACGTATGGCGCGTGTAAGTGGCGCCTGTTTCATCAGGTTCGTACGCCCGCTAGGAACCACCAACAGTGGCGGTCTCCGTCTCCGCCACACGTACCTGTCTGGGACATGCAGCCTGATATATTGTAGCATATCGGAATTATGTGCCCTACCTCTAATTATTTTAATTAAATAAATAACAAGGGAGAGATCCCTCCTTACCCTTAGCTCATTATACCCAACCATACCTAGAACAAATAAAGTTGGATACATTAACGGATAGTACGGATAAACCCCGTACAATCTCAAGTACATATACCTAATAAACTTATTCTGTACGCGCTCCAACATGAGACTATACTTAGTTTCATGTGGAGCCCATATAACTGCATTTCCTTCTAATTGACTCCTAACTAAAGCGTTATACAAAGCAGCGATTGCTTTTAAATTGGTGAATCCCTTAACTACGCGCAGCATAAAACCTAAATTCCTATATGCTTTTTTGCAACACTTAATTATATGGTCACAAAACGATAACTTTGTCGTTAACGTCACTCCTAAATCCCTGACCTCGGTGACTCGGACCATAGGTGTCCCTTTAATCGTATAATTAAAAGCAGTTGGGGTATTTAAACGGGAGAAAGTGATTGTCACACATTTAGAACTATTAAATTCCAAGAGATTATCTATGCTCCATTTTACTACTCTGTCAATATCCTCCTGCAACTTCTGACAGTCGCTAGGGTCTTATCGTTAATGATAGTTTAAGATCTAACATGTTGTGCCGACCCCACTTAGTGTAGGATAAGAGAAGATGAGTGATAAATTTTCTTTTATCGTGAATTATTGCAAAATAAACGTATCACTTTGTATGAGGTACGGAAATTTGAAAAAATACAAATGCAAAATGTTTATGTAATTTTATAAAAATCTTTACAAAATAGAGATTGAGATTTAGTTATTATAAACAATATCTGGGTAATTTTTTACACAAAAAAAAACTTAAAAACAGAAAAACAATTATTTAGTTGGAGATCGATCCTTGGCATTCACATTTCTCGAGTCTGCCCGTTAACCGAATAAGCTACGTCGATATGACAGCTAATGCCGAAAATTCAATTCAATATAAATGTTAGCGTTTTTTAATGCCCAAAAACAGGGATAAAACAATATTTTTTTTACATAAAACCTAGCTGGATCAATTTTTCTCCCCCAAAACCTCCTACATGCTGAATTTCAGGAAAATCGTTGGAGCCGTTTCCGAGATTCAGAAAATATATATATACAAGATTAACTCATTTAAATATAAAGATACTCGTTTCAGGAGATGTCGCTCTTCAATAAAAGTTAGTCATCATCTTCCTGCCCTTATCCCACTCTAAGTGGGGTCGGCACAACATGTTATAAACATGCTGTCACATGATTTGGCTACATTTTTACAACCGGCCGCCTGCCTGACGTCAACTTACCCCTGTCGAATTTTTCGAAACCTCGGTAAGAAGAGGGTGGTCTATTCTACTAAACCGGATACCACACGGCGGGTCGACTTACCTTAGTCGCCTTTTACGACACCTCGGTAAGAAATGAGGGTGGTCTATTCTACTCAGCCGGATACCACACGGCGGGTCGACTTACCTTAGTCGCCTTTTACGACACCTCGGTAAGAAATGAGGGTGGCGCTATTCTATTCAGCCGGATACCACACGGCGTTCTTCAATAAAAGGTAGTATTTCTAATTATTATTGTAAAATATTTCAACGAATGACTAACAACCATAATATTTCAACACATAATTTTCTACTTATATAAATTATATACTTTGATAATGGTTGCAAGTTTAATTCAATCTAGAATATTCCGTAAGCAAGTTAAATTCAGTTTGTTGAGAAGTCGCACGACAAAATAGTACAATCGACCCTGCACATTGTGTTATTGCACCCATATAAGGAATTACATTCGATATGGGTAAATAAACGTATGGCGAATGCTTAAATACATAAATTTATAAAAGACAAAATGTATCAATACTTCGAAACGACAAAAGTAATAATAAAATTATTTTGCTATAATCCGCGAAGAAGTAAAAACTTTACTTCTTCGCGGATTATAGCAAAATAATTTTATTATTACTTTTGTATTATGGATCTCCGCAAAGTAACGCCTAATTCTATAAACTTCGAAACGACTTCACTAAATTGGAAATTTTTCTTTTATGTATTTATAAATGTCAGGAGCTGTGGTAGCCCAGCGGTAACACCGTGCGCTTCTTTCGAGGAGGTCTAGGGCTCAAACCCCGGGCAGGCACCAATGAGTTTTCTAGTAAAACTTATGCGTCAAATTAATAATTGCAATTTATCACAAGCTTTTCGGTGAAGGAAAACATCGCGAGGAAACCTGCATATCTCTAGAGAATTCTGGGGATATGTGTAACCTACCAATCCGCATTGGAGCAGCGTGGTAGGTCTCAGCTCCAATCCTTCTCTCCAAAAACGGAGAGAAGAGGCCACTGCCGAGTAGTAGTTGTAACACTGCCCAGCAGTGGGATAGTAACAGTCCGTTACTTACTTAAGTGTCAGGAGAAGGTTTGTATTACAATAAATTTCGTCTTTCTACATTGAAGGAAATAATCGCAATGAAACCTGCGTCTTTATAGAAAAATTCTAGGATTGGTGTAACCTACCAATCTGCATTGAACAATCGTGTTGGGCTTAAGGTCTAAGTCTCTCCTTGGACCGAGTCCTTATCCCACTCTAAGTGGGGTCGGCACAATATGTTGTCAAACATGCTGTCACATGATTTGGCTGCGTTTTTACGACCGGCCGTCTGCCTGACTTCAACCTTAGTCGTAATGTACGACACGTCGGTAAGAAATGAGGGTGGTCTATTCTACTCAGCCGGATACCACACGGCGGGTCGGCTTACTTTAGTCGCCTTTTACGACACCTCGGTAAGAAATGAGGGTGGTCTATTCTACTCTGTCGGATACCACACGGCAAGTTACTTAACAAAACCTTTAACAGTAGGTAAATAAAATTTAACAAAGTAAAGTAAATAAAACATTTAGGCTAATATAGCTATGGTAGGTAAATTCAGTTAAATCACAGTAATTAAAAAAATTTCAAAAAAAATGTAGTACTTTACCAATGTCACATTGACGAAACAAGGATATACAGTGACGTAACGTGAATTAAAAAAATAAGAATTAAATTTATTATTCCATTTCCGTTTTCCGTGTTTTTAAAATGTATTATGTCGTCTATTCTTGAATTTCTTTGTTTTAAGCTACTTTTAATATATATCTTCCTCCATGAGAATTGGTTTAAAAATCAAATTATTAATATAACCATAGACATAAATTACATAAAAAACGTAGAAAATACAACGTAGCTATGGATATGCCATTTAATTCGTCGGTTTAATAAGATTTTTTAGGAATTTAACGCTTTAATAAAAAAAAGCTGTGGTAGCCCAGTGGTAGCACCGTGCGACTCTATCGAGGAGGTCGAGGGTTCAAACCCGGGCAGACACCAATGAGTTTTCCTATTAAAACTTATATGTCTAATTGATAATTGCAATTTATCACACGCTTTTCGGTGAACATCACCATCATACATCGTGAGGAAACCTGCATATCTCTAGAGTTTTCCGGAGATATGTGTAACCTACCAATCCGCATTGGAGCAGCGTGGTAGGTCTTAGCTCCAATCCTTCTCTCTTATAACGGAGAGAAGAGGCCTATTCCCAGCAGTGGGATAATAACAGACCGCTACTTTACTTTTACTTTACTAACGCTTTAATAATGGAATCATTTTAATGGCGTGTTGGCTAGTTCAACTATAATCATACCCACACATACACCCTTTACCACATATGTTATGTTAAAAATTGTTGTTCTATAGTAATAAATATCATTAACTAAAAAATCTGACAAAACTTTGATAAGGTAGGTATCATTTTTATGATTATTTCATATTTTGATATATTATTTTTTAAGGCGAATTATTTTCAGTATCGTGTGTTACGAGTGAAAAAGTAGCGATCTCTTATTATATGCCGGGCATAGGCCCAGCAGTGGGATAATCTCTCCGTGTTTTTGGGTCGGAGCTACTCTACTTTACTGCTCCAATGCGGATTGGTAGGTTATACATATTCCAAGAATCTCCAGAGATATGCAGGTTTCCTCACGGCGTTTACCATCACCGAAAAGCGTAATAAATTGCTAATATCAATTAGGCACATAAAGCCGTGTGGTACCGGCTGAGTAGAATAGACCGCCCTCATTTCTTGCCGAGATGTAAAAGGCGACTAAAGTAATTTGACGTCAGATAGGCGGTTAGTCATAAAAAATGGCCATAAACATGTTTAAAACATTTATGCCGACCCCACTTAGAGTGGGATAAGGGTAGGAAAATTGAATTAGTCACATAAGTTTACAAAAGTAATAATAAAAATATTAGGTAAGTAAGTATTGCAGATCTCCGCAAAGTAACGCCTAATACTATAAATCATATGATTTTAAATAGATCAACTCATTGGTGCTTGCCCTGGTGCTTAAATCCCGATTTAAAGCCGTGACCCCATTTTTTTATGTCAGGAAAACTCTTTATGGGTCGTCACTGTTCGACGGGGACGAGCGGCGGATATGTCATAATCTCCCCGACTTAAAACCTTACAGTGCTCCACCACGCTGCTGGTGGCGGGGACAGGGTACCATTGTACACATTGCCCCCATCCCCGCCAGCAGCAGCTCTGTACCCCGGAGAGCGCCACCTCCGGGTCGGGGCCTCTCTTAACAGTGGCCCCTCCCTCCGCTAATCGACGCATCGGGAGCACCAGATGCATCGACCGTCTCGGGGACCTAACTCCAGCGAGCGTCCAATAAACCCTAGTCTAAAGGTCACTCTGTTTTACCGCTGGACTATTATAGCTATAGGTGTTACGAGTATAAGACCTTTAATCAATTTCATTTCAATTTAATCAATTTCAGCTTTGCCATTACAGCAGTTTAAAAACACTGTTAAAAAGAGGCTGATACAGAAAGCCTACTATACTCTTGAAGATTACTTAGAAGATAAGAATGTGTGGATATAGCTCTCTTTGAACTTGACCTCATGTAAATAGTATTAGGAATTATATTTTTAAAAGGGCAACCGCCGAGTTTCTTGCTGGCTCTTCTTGGTAGGAACAGCTTTCCGAACCAGCAGTAGAGTTGACGATTCAAAAGCACTTGTTTACAAGTTAATTTGAATAAAGAATATTTTGGATTTGAGAATAATGTTTCTTTCAGTATAGAGTTTACACACCCCCTAGTGGATAATGTTAAACTAAGCACTATTTCTCAACAATGTGACTGTTAGACATACAGTTGTACTTTTAGGTACCCATTGTATTGCGCAAGTGATGTGCTGTAAGAGGCTCGTCAGTTATTAGCATAAACAGACTACAGACTTACAATGAGAGTAATTAGCGTTGGTTTTACCGAAACTTTCTTTACGACGTTACATTATTGTAGGACCTTTTTATTTCACCAAGAAATGAAACAAGTAAACTTCGTCCGTTTTTGTCTTTAACTCCGTCCTTTGGACGTTTAATTTTATTTGTTATCAATATATTCACCAGTTGTCTCTCACCCATAACACAAGTATTAAAATTACTTTCTTTGGAGACGGACGACCGTGTGTGTAAGTGTCCCATATATTTATTTATTTATTTATTTATATTAATTACTTCAATAGCCGGGTAGTATCCGGCTGAGTAGACAACCCTCAATTCTTACCAAGGTGTCGTAGAAGGAGACTAAGTTAAGTTGACCCGCTGTGTGGTATCCGGCTGAGTAGAATAGACCAGCCTCTTTCTTACCAAGGCGTCTTAAAATACGACTAAGGTGACAACATGTTTATAACAGGTTGTGCCGACCCCACATAGAGTGGGATAGGGGCAGAAGTTATACATATGAGTTCTCTCCCACTCTCCTTCAACCAATGGACCTCCACTGCTGGACATAAGTCTCTTCACGAGATCTCCACACCCTACGACCTTGGGCCTCTTGGCAAACAAACCTCCTCATTTTTTATTTGATCACGTAGAAATACTCCAAGCGTAGCTCACTCCATCGCTAACCAAGGAAATCCGAGCTTTCTTATAAGGAACATATTCAGCGACCACTTTTCACATTACATACATACTTCTCATATATCGTCATGTTTGTAATCTCTCTCCCTCATGTTTGATATTAATATAAAAATGATAAAAAATACAACATAATGTGCAACAGCGGGCTTATTGCTGAATCGAAATCCCTTCCAGCCAACCAATCTTAAGTTAAAAGTCTTAAATTAAAGAAAAATCTCTTCACTAGCGACACACACTTCGAAATCTTTGGTCTAAAGAGTTTACATGCCACCAAATTATGTAAATTTTAGCTAAACTTAATCTATACACCCATCTGCATTCAAATTATAAATGCGAACTCCTCTTTGCTATTTCTTATATAAGAACAACAAATAACAAATCTCTAATTGAACCAATCTTTTTTACACGCACTTTTTGTAGAGGTGCATATCTTTGAAGGGATTCCTTACATGACTAATATACTTGATATATATATATATATGTGCTCTTATCTACGCATACGTTTGCCCACTTATTTGCGAAAAAACACATCTATTCAAACTTTGCAATAAATGTGAACATAAACATATCATGTCAATTTTTTATATTCATGTTTATGGGTAAGGAGACACAATATAATAATATAATAGTATAATTATAAATATGTCAATTATAGTTTGACAAATCTCTCCAACTATTATGGTTCTGAATAACATGCGATAATTTTTATTAACCTTACTGTACTCGAAATGCGGTTAAGTGCGGAATCATTATACCGCATCAAAATTATACCAATAATTGCTGAACTAATTTTGTAGTAGTTTTTAGCAATATCATACTTATATAATCTAATGTAAATACAAACATGAATTGACAAATTCATTTTTACATATTGACGAGTTTTAGTAATTTCCGGATAAGCGGGATTTACGAATTATTCTAAAACATTAGACAAACCTTTGGCGATTTATCTAAGGAAAATGAGTTTTCCTTTAATTTGTCGTATTTATATTTTAAGGTACGTTAAATTTTAAGTTTATAGTACCTGACGTTGGTTTTAAACTTTATATTGACGACAAAATATTTAAGTGGCGCTATTTTTATTTTAGGCTTTAGAAAATTCTTGCGTCATTGACTGATTAATTTGTACGTATTTACAATTGTTGTTGTATGTATTATTTATGCTATGTAAAAAGACTCGACACGAAATTTGCAGAAGTCCTATAATAACAGTAAAAATTAAAAGAACATACCTTATCAGCCTCCGATAGTCGCAACACAATCTTGAGCCGTGGATTATTTTTTCTATATTCCTTTAACAGAGCGTCGAGTTTTTCTCCTCTCGAGTCGCCCGCGTACACGAGATGCGTGCACTCGGTAAAGTCAGACGCGCGCGCGTTCTCCACATAGCAAACGAGGCGGGCGGCGCCGGCGCCTGCGCCCTCGGCCGTATACACCGCGGCCGTAGCCACGCAAAGGAACCAAAGCCACATGATTTAAAAAATCAATCTGTCATCTCCGGTAGCGAATTCGATTTTCAAAAGCGCGTTGGTCGGTCGATTACCGCAGTACGAGTGGCGGTACCGCCGCGGCCGGCCGCTGACATAGGCGCCCCCGCCCTGACGGTGGTCGCAAGGCCGCGCGCTCACCGTAACTCGTAATTGGAGCTTGGGGCACTGTCAATGCTTTTACATGCTCTTGTGTTGTAATATGGAATACTTTTTTTTAGAAAATAACACGTGTGGTATCCGGCTGAATAGAATTGACCACCCTCATTTCTCACAGAGGTATCGTAAAAGGCGACTAAGGTAAGACGACCCGCCGTGTGGTATCCGGCTGAGTAGAATTGACCAACCTCTTTCTTACCGAGGTGACGTAGAAGGCGACTAAGTTAAGTTGACCCACAGTGTGGTATCCGGTGTAGTAAAATAGACCACCCTCTTTCTTACCGAGGAGTCGTAATGTACGACTAACGTAAGTTGACGTCAGGCTGGCGGCCGGTCGTAAAATACGTAGCTAAATCATGTGACAGCATGTTAATAACATGTTGTGCCGACCCCACTTAGAGTGGGATAAGGGCAGGAGGATGATGATGAACGTGTAACGTATTTGCTAATTGCCTATTTTCCGTTGATCTTATCTTTAATTTTTTTTATTTTTTTTTATTATAATGTATATCTGATAACGCTTTCAAATGTAAATATACAAAAATAATAAAAATTAAGCTGTTTAATTACCCGATACGTGACTAAAGGGTAGCCGAAAAGAGATGGTTGCATTGTGTGAAGTATGACATGCATATAATAGTAGCGCCAAAGTTAACAAATGATGAGGGAAAATGGATCCCACTTAGAGAGATATTTTCACCAATTTAGCAAATAGCAGTCAACTAACATCATATATTAAGCATTTTCTCTCTAACTATGGAATCCAACCCATTTGATCCTTTGAGCCGGATGGTCAGTATGAGAGAATATTTTTTTCGGTTAACAACTGTCACTGACACTTTTTTCTCCCCTTCATAAATTAACTGATAGCAATGTTATTATGTGACATTTAACAAACATGTTATGACATTGAAGATCAACACGCCGTGTGGTATCCGGCTGAATAGAATAGTACCACCCTCTTTTCTTACCAAGGTGTCGTAAAAGGCGACTAAGGTAAGTCGACCCGCCGAGTGGTATTCGGCTGAGTAGAATGGACCATCCTCTTTTCTTACCAAGGTGTCGTAAAAGGCGACTAAGATAAGTTGATGTCAGGCAGGCGGGTGGTCGAAAAACGCAGCCAAATCATGTAATAACATGCTTATAACATGTTGTGCTTAGAGTGGGATAAGGGAAGGAAGATGATGATTGAAGATGAACATGCATAGAAGAAGACTTAGGTTCCGATATTGACACTCATCAATTAAAAACAGTTAAGTTCAGTTTTTCTTTAAAGAAGTCAATCGAAGTGTGATACGACACTAGGCACTCTGATTACATCACAAAAACTGTTCCGGCTGAATTCCGATCGCATCTAATTCTTTGATTGTCCCTGACATTAACTTGACAGCTGAACAAAGGTGTAACGTTACAGTGTTGCCGTTTATTGAAAAACTTACGTTACACTGCTATTTATAGAATGAGCCATAACGCCCTATCCGAAGAATAAAGTTACATCTCCCATGTATAAGCATAGGAAATGTGATTTCATTTTTCGGATAGGGCGATATTTTTTATTTCTTTTTACACATATATTTAGAAAAGCGAAAGAAAAAGTAAACAAGCACATGTATAAAGGCGGATTTATCCGTAAAAGGGATCTCTTCCAGTCAACCGTTGCGTAACAGAAGGAAAAGGACAACAATTTAAGAAGAAAGAGAATTCGGGTAATATAGAGAAAAAGAAAAAGTTTATATAAATTTAGCTATTTAATCTATTAATCATTTTGGTGAAAATAATTGATAAAAAGATTCTTCTAATATACATTTACTTAAGATAAATATTTAAGATAAATATTTTCTAGTCTGTAACTTAAATACCGAAAGGAAAAGAGATTTGCTGATAAGTACTGGTAAAGGTCTGGTTTATAGGTGTTTCAACCAGGCTTTTCATTTTATGATTCATATTCATCTATCTATGAACTCTTAAGTCTTCATCGTTGACTGAAGCAATGGCCACAAATCAAAAACTGGGCTTAAGAAGTCAACTTGGAACTTAAATAGGATTTAGTCTTCTGAACTGGACTGGACTTATATATCGTTCTACGTTTCTCGGGTTCACCTGCCAAAGTTATAGAAACCGTTAGGGCTGAAAAAAACCAAAATTACCGATATAATTCAACCTGTTGCGAAATTGAAAAATTTATGCTTAATTTTTACTTTAAATTTAAGATTCTGTAAGTTGGACTAATGACATCAAAACATCGCGGAGAATGGCTCGATACAATTAGCAGAAAACGTGCATGGTGGATATTCCATAAAGAGACGTCCAGCAATGGGCATCCTTCAAATAATTGATAGAATTAGGCGTTCCTATGCGGAGATCCATAATACAAAAGTAATAATAAAATTAATTTGCTATAATCTGCGATGAAGTAAAATAGAAAATATATATAATGCTAATTGTAGAGTGGACAATCCGTTTTCATACCTGATACATGCAGAATTCATAAAAATACATGCACAAACCTCCACCCCAATACACAAGCACTACATTCGTTCACTATCAAAAACTCAACAATCGTATCGCCCCGCAACTGCAGCATCATCAGGAGATAGGCTCCACGACAAAATCGCAAAAATTTTGTCATGCAATTACGTAATCGCAATTTATTATGTATTGTGGTGGCGGTAGTAGAGGTTTGTGCATGTGTTTTTACAAATCCTGCATGTATCAGGTATGAAAACAGATTGTCCATTCTACATTTAGCATTATATATATTTTCTATTTTACTTCATCGCGGAGCATAGCAAAATTATTCTATTATTAGTTTTGGACATCCTTCAATTGGTAAAATAAGTTCATTAATCCACCACCATCAATTTTTGAAAATATGTTACTCACGATTGCCAGATTATAGTTTTGTTCTTACCAAGGCCTTATAGGAACAGCAAAAGTAACATTTGCAAATAAGAAAGCAGACTGGGACTAGCTGTCTGTTTACGCTTTGCCCTTAGGTGATTTTCCATCATGCAAACCTTTAATTGTTTTTTCAATTTATTTAGTATCGTTTATAAATATATTTTTGATTATTTTGAAAGAATAAGCCTTTAACAGGGTTTTTATGACTTTAACCTCAGAATTATCCTTCATATGGAAAGTTGGTATGAATAATTAACCAAAATTGAGACTTTGAACTTAATAGCAAAATTGAGAGATAATTGCGAAATGACTTAGTATCCAATATGTATTATTAAGAAAATTATGTATTTAAAAAAACAACTCTGTGTTTGTTGTTTTTACGTACACCCTATTGAAACGATTCTCATTAATATTGGTACAAACCGAAAATATCAAGTATTTTTTTCTAAATAAATAATACATAAATAACTTTCTAACAGTTTCTATTAGGATCTGACTTCTTTTTAATATAAATTTCAAATCATCATTCACCTGCCCTTATTCACCTCTAAGCGGGGTCGGTACAACATGTTATAAAAATATTGTCACATGATTTGGCTAGGTATTTTACGAACAACCGCCTGCCTGACGTCAACTTACCTTAGTCGCCTTTCACGACACCTCGGTAAAAAATGGGGGTGGTCTATTCTACGCCCGATACCACACGGCTATTTAATATATATTTCAAATATTGATTAAAAATAAAAACGTTCATTAAAATATTTTGTCCTGTGATAATTTCTTAAGCTTCTAATATAAATAGCAGATAAATAGATAGCTGTTATTAAATTACGTCACAGCTTATCAGTAGATACCAAAACGTCTTAATATTTATTAAATACTAATAAATATTTCGACAGCTTTAGTTTATTGCGCTTCTCGTATTGATTTAATTATAATTTTTTTCCTTAAATGATCAGATCGTCCGCGGCTTCCATTAATTGTTCCCAAAGCATAATCAATATATATAGTAAAAGGGAATTTATTTTATTTTATTTATTTATTTTTATTTTAATATAATATTTTATTTTGTAATATATTTAAATAATGTACGCGTCCAATTACATGCCGTGGTAACCTATAATTAAGACTACATTTAATTGAATAGTTTGTAGAGTATTTTATTGTATTAATAATGTAAGTCTTGTTGGTTATCCTAATAAATAAAAATAAGGGAAACTATGTATGGTACGTTTTAGTATTAAAGTGACCTAACTCAAAATTAGGCTAATTGGGATAGATACATTGTAATCCTTATTTCAATGCGTTCTATGACATTAAACTAACAACTATTAAAAAATTAGAAAAAAAAATAGGGTTTTCTTGCTCTTCCAAGTTAGGGGTCTCTTTATTTATTTATTTTCATATTGACTGTATGCTGTTAGCCCTAACGGCTTTTACAGCGTCACCGGGCGGGACGGGCGAGCGCAGAAGCATCGTCGAGGTTGCGAAATGCGGAGAGTAGAGCGCAGAAGCTCTACTATCGTAGGGGAACGTTGTCCTAAGGGTGCCAGGGTGAGGCCGGACCACGGCTTAGGCGAATAGGCCTCTTCTCTCCGTTTTTGGAGAAAAAGATTGAAGCTAAGACGTACCTCGCTGCTCCAATGCGGATTGGTAGGTTACACATATCTCCAGAATTCTCTAGAGATATGCAGGTTTCCTCACGACGTTATCCTTCACCGAAAAGCGTGTGATAAATTGCAATTATCAATGAGACACATAAGTTTTAACAGAAAAACTCATTGGTGTCCGCCCGGGTTTGAACCCGTGAAGTCCTCGAAAGAGTCGCACGGTGTTATCGCTGGGCTACCACAGCTTCAATAATATATAATGTAATAATTAAATAATATTACATGATACATTTACAATAACTAATAAAGACGCCGAGAATTTGTATATCGTAATTGATTAAACCAATACCAAAACTGTAATCACAATAGTAATAAAAATATCATATTTTAAATTATATTGTAACTATTAATATACCGCAGGTTGACTCGTTGCAAAACTCAGTTTTCCTATGTTCAATTGAACCACAAACAATTCTCTTTATTACTAAAATACCTTCTATGAGTCATAAAAGTGTGGTAACCGGCTGAGTAGAATAGATCAACCTCATTTCTTACCAAGGTGTGGTCAAAGTCGTCTAAGGTAAGTTTGAAGAATTCATTACTCAATTCGTTTTTTACTAAAATATCTTCTGTAAGTCGTAAAAGTGTGGTATCCGGTTGAGTAGAATAGATCACCCTCATTTCTTACCGAGGTGTCGTCAAAGACGACTAAGATTAGTTTGAAGAATTCATTAGATAAATACTTTTATTACTAATACCCTCTGTAAGTCGTAAAAGTGTGGTATACGGTTCAGTAGAATAGATCATCTTCATTTCTTACCGAGGTTTCGTAAAAAGCGGCTGAAGTGAGTTGACCCGCTGCGAAGTATCCTGAAAGGCTGAGTAGAATAGACCATCTTCTTCCTTACTGAGGTGTCAAAAAGCCTACTAAGAAAAGTAGACGTCCGGTAGGCGGCCGGTCGTAAATTACGTAGCCAAATAATGTGACAGCATACTTATAACATGTTGTGCCGACCCCACTTAGAGTGGGATACGCAGCGGTTACGAGATGGCGCTGTTGTAGCGTCATACAAATTGGCGTTATGCTAACGCGATTGAGTAGGTTAAAAAAACTCGCACTAAGTACACTACATAGTTTTTTGAGTTTTATGGTTCTAACCATCGGTAGCTAGAATTGCAGCGATTTTTTGTTTTTAAATGTTTTTTTTTTATTGTAATTAAAAATATTACAAAAAGTCCAAAATTTGATAAATGAAGGAATAAACAATACTATAAATAATTAATTATTTGCTTATAGATATTGGGTGAAAGTCAATGTCAGAATATGATAACATTTATCGTCTATTTTTTGTAAATAATATTTTTTTGTATTACCATTATAGGTAAAATTGCAAATATTTCATTATAATTTTAAATTCTCTCTCATTGAACGAGGAAATTCTGCATTATTTTCCCTAAGGAAAATCTCACGTAAACTATTATATATCTGTATTTGCTTCGTAATTTAAACTTTCGAACACTTAAAGGAAATTTGAGTGTAACATGTAATTTTAATCACAAAAAGTAGTAAATAATAAAAATTATACAGTAAATTCAAGACAACCATTTGCAATAATTAATTGTTTAAATATTAAAATTAGAATGTTAATATATATATTTTTAAGTGATGGTTCACTCTAAGTGGTAAGTAACGGCCTGTTACTATCCCACTGCTGGGCATAGGCCTCCTATCTCCATTTTTGGAGAGAAGGGTTGGAGCTAAGACCTACGACGCTGCTCCTATGCGGATTGGTAGGTTACCATATCCCTAGAATTTTCTAGAGACATGCAGGTTTCCTCACGATGTTTTCCTTCACCGAAAAGCGTGTGATAAATTGCAATTATCAATTAGACACATAAGTTTTAATAGAAAAACTCATTGGTGTCTGCCCGGGTTTGAACCCATGATCGTCTCTAGAGATTCAAACGATCGCACCGCTAGGCCATCACAGCAGCCAACAAGCAGCACAACATGCTATTAACATGTTATTACATGATTTGGCTAGGCCAAATTTGGATCGGCTGCCTGCCTGACGTCAACTTATCTTAGTCACATTTTACGATATCTCGGTAAGAAATATGGGTGGTCTATTCTACTCAGCCGGATATCAAATGGCGGCGGGTCAACTTACCTTAGTCGCCTTCTACGACACCTCGGTAAGAAATGCGAGTGGTCTATTCTACTCAGCTGGCTACCACATGGCGGGTCAACTTACGTTAGTCGATTTTAGAACACCTCGGCAAGAAACGAGGATGGTCTATTCTACTCACCCGGATACAACACGGCGGGTCAACTTATCTTACTCAGCTTTTACGACACCTTGGTAAGAAACCAGGATGGTCTATTCTACTACACCGGATAGCACACGGCGGGTCTATTTACCTTGGTTGCCTTTTACGACGCCTCGATAAGAAATGCGGGTGGTCTTCTACTCAGCCGGATATCACACGACAGGAACCATTAAATATGAAATATATAAAAAAGATGTTTATAAATTGCGAATATTTATTTACAGATACACTGACAGTTTAAACGTATAAAACCAATTATATATATGGACATTATATCTAGCATGACGCAGCAAAATGCAAAATCTTATCGTAACGAATGACGGTGTAAAAAAAAGCAGATAGATTTCTGTTGCTTTAGTAGTCAATGCTGTTTAGTTGTATTTATCTAATAAATATTAGAAAAAAAAATGTGGTTCTCCGGAAAGAAATATAAACGAACGCGTTGTGAGAATATAGACGAGTTAGTAGCTGCCACTAGTGAGTGATTAGTTGTTATTTGTGAGTGTTTATTTTGTTAGAAATTCGATTATTTTTATCTCTACATTACATATAATTATCTATATTACGTATATTTTTTATCTGTGTTTCCAGTGAGTATGAAACTTTAGCCATATAACTCGCGATTTCTTTATACTTATAAAACAAAGTCCCTAAAAGCTGTGTCTATATGTGATGGATTTTCTTAAAATCCACTGAATGAATTTTTGTGCGGTTTTAAATAAAAGGTAGTGCAATTCCTCCGGTAGGTGTAAATTGTATTGAAGAGGTCGCGTAGTTGTAAAAAAAAATCGTCTGTGTGAAGTTTTAGTCGCGTGCGGCTCGCAAACCAACAGAGATTCAATGAAGTAATGTACTAGAGAATTGTAGATCTATTGAAATTACATAAAAGTCCACGACAGCATGTCTGTATACCTTATGCTGAAGTCAGAATAACTAATTTTATGTTTTATGTTTAACTAATTTTATGTTACAAAAGTAATAATAAAATTAATTTGCTATAATCCGCAATGAAGTAAAATAGAAAATATATATAATGCTAAATGTAGAGTGGACAATCGGTTATCATACTGATACATGCAGGATTCGTAAAAAACAAAACTCCTCTGGAGTCTATCTCTTGATGCTTCGGTTGCGGGACGAAACGATTGTTGAGTTTGTGATAGTGAACGTATACAGTGCTTGTGTATCACGGTGGCGGTGGTGGAGGTTTGTGCATATGTGTTTTTACGAATCCTGCATGTATCAGGTATGATAACCGATTGCGCACTCTACATTTAGCATTATATATATTCACAATTTTACTTCATCGTGGATTATAACAAAATAATTTTATTATTGCTTTTGTATTATGGATCTCCGCAAAGTAACGCCTAATTCTATAAATTATTTAATATTATGTTTATTAGCCGTGTGGTATCCGGCTGAGTAGAATAGTACCACCCTCTTTTCTTAACGAGGTGTCGTAAAAGGCGACTAAGGTAAGTCGACCCGCCGTGTGGTATCCGGCTGAGTAGAATAGACCAACCTCATTTCTTACCGAGGTGTCGTAAAAGGCGACTAAGGGAAGATGACCCACCGTGTGGTATCCGGTTTAGTAGAATAGACCACCCTCTTTCTTACCGAGGTGTCGTGAAATACGACAGAGGTAAGTTGACGTCAGGCAGGCGGCCGGTCGTAAAAACGCAGCCAAATCATGTTACAGCATGTTTATTATAACATGTTGTGCCGATCCCACTTAGAGTGGGATAAGGGCAGGAAGATGATGATTTAATTTTATGTTTATGCGGGCGAAGCTGCTGGCACAGCTATAATACTTATATTTATATTATAAACATCACAAACTCACCGCCAGAGCAGCGATGCGTTTATTTTTAGGTTATTCTTTAAGATTTTTTTCCGATTCAGGGTATTTAGTCAGCTACCAGGATGTTAATTATAGATTAAGATATAAATACCTTCTAACTTTATCATCATTCTCCTACCATTATCCTTATAGTGTTGCTAAGAGAATTAACCATAATTTCGTCACACCATATTTTTCGGTTTCATTCTCTCCTGTCATTCGCCAATTCTGGCACTATCCTTTTATATGCATGTCATACTTCGCACAATCCTACCATCTCTTTTTAGGTCTCCCTCTACTCATATATCTGTCCACGCTTATATAAACTCAATGTATAGCAACCTCAAGTTAAAAAAGCTTTTGACAAAATTTCAAGTACGTACTGTTAACTGATGAGTAGTTCCCTCATCTGGAGCCAATCTTGGCAGCAGCATCAGGTCATGCTTATTATAAACATTGTCACCCAGACCGGACCAGTAATTAAAATTTCAGCTCAATCTGACCCCGGGAAGTAGGTCAAATTTAACTTGCAAGATTCCACCTTAACATACATACATTCATAAAAGTATGAGTTGACATTGAAAAGCTTTTGATATTAATACATATAATACTAAAAAGCATGATACAAAATCAGAAGCACAAAAATACTTACTCTTGCCCTTATCCCACTCCAAGTGGGGTCGGCACATGTTATAAATATCATGTTGTCACATGATTTGGCTTCGTATTTTACAACCGGCCACCTGCCTGACGTCAACTTACTTTAGTCGTATATTACGATACCTCGGTAAGAAAGAGGGTGGTCTATTCTACTAAAACCGGATACCAAACGGCGGGTCGACTTACCTTAGTCGCCTTTTACGACACCTTGGTAAGAAAAGAGGGTGGTCTATTCTTTTTAGCCGGATACCACACGGCGTATTTGTTTCATATAATACGAACGAAAAATTATGCCAGACTTCTGTGTGTACAGATGTTTTCTGGTTTATCAAAGATAAGGGATTAAATTGTCGTTGGTTTATCTAAAACATACAATAAACTATCGATATCACGCATTGATAATATATTTAAAATTAAAATTGTTACGCATGGAAATTTAATTCATTCTTGTATATGAATATACTAGCGACCCGCTCCGGCTTCTCACGGGTATAAAATATATAGTCTGTCATTCAGTAAAAAAAAATGTAATTATTTACGACATCACATTAGAAACCACAAAATTTAATATTTCAAAATTACAGTATTTTTCTACTCCGTATTGAATGTTATTATACATATAAAGCTGCCTCTTGAATCACTGTATTTATTAAAAAAATCACATCAAAATCGGTTGCGTAGTTTTAAAGATTTAAACATACATAGGGACATAGGGACATAGGCACATAAGGACAGACAGGGTAAGCGACTTTGCTTTATACTATGTAGTGATTATGAAAGAAAACTGGTAGGTATCAAAATTTGCCATCAACAAAAAATATGCGAGGAGTAGGGACCCCTCTCTCTGTTTTGTAAAAAGAAGGGTTGGAGGAAATCGGTCACATATAGACAACTTTTGGGGCAGTGTTTTTTTAGTATTTTTAATTTGTTATTTATTTCTAACGGGCTGTTACTATCCCACTGATCTATCTCCTGCCTCCTATCTCCTATATAAGCCTCCTATCTCCATTTCGGAGATTATTTTAATTTTTTAACCTAAAAACAAATTTTAATTTTATTTTAAATATAATTTATTTCTTTTTTGTGTAAACAAAACAATATTTTACATCTATATTTTTATTTATCTATGGATCTCTGTATCCATTAGGAATTGGAGAGGTTGGTTGATTAAATTGTAGTGGATGTAATGAACTCTTCTTTGTTTGCAGATGCAAGCGAAGATATGGTGCGTATGTTAAAAATGAAAGCACCCGTTATATGCTACACAGCAATAGATGAGAACACATTAAAATTAGATCTGGAATTAGATGATAAACATATATTCTCCCACGTGTTCAAATTGGGTAGAGAAGAGGAAATGGAAAAAAGAGATGGCAGCAAGGTAAGCTTTTATACAAGTAACAGGTATCATAATTCTCCTGCCCTTATCCCACTCTAAGTGGAGTCAGCACTATGTATTATAAACATGTCACATGATTTGATTACGTATTTTACGACCGGTCGCCTGACTGACGTCAACTTACCTTAGTCGCCTTTTACCACACCTCAGTAAGCAATAGAGTGGTTTATTCTACTCAGCCGGATACCACACGTTGGATCGACTTACCTTAGTTATGCCGACCCCACTTAGAGTAGGATAAGAGCAGGAGAATAATGATGATTGCATGATGATAATTAGCATTACTGTAAAAAAAATAATAACAGATAGTAAATAGCAACGACTTAGGAAAGTTGACGTCAGGCAGGCGGCCGGTCGTCAAAACGCAGCCAAATCATATTACAGGATGTTTATAACACGTTGTGCCGACCCCACTTAGGGTGGGATAAGGGCAGGAGGATATATATAGTAAATAGTAAAATAATTAGTAATAATAGATAATAGTAATTTTTTGAAGGTTCATACTTGCGATCAGATATTTGTTACATAAACGATACTATATATGTTTAATTGTTTCAATTTAAGTAGCTTTATGAGAGTACTAGCAAAATCTAGCGGCTTCGCTCGCGTGGAAAGATTAAAACCGTAATATAGTATTTGGCTGACATTAAAAATGTTTAAAGTGCGTTAACCTTAATAGCTAGACATATGCTGTCGCGATCTTTTATTTAGAACATTTAGAGGGAAACAATATTGTAATACACGATTTAATAACTTTCACCGTTTACTTTGCGCATTCAAGGAAAGCTTTAAATTCTGCCGTTTTCTTAATATTTTTTATTGCTGCTTCTCTCCTATTCATCTTAGCGTGATGTTATATAGTCTATAGCCCTATTCGATAAATGGACTATCTTACACTCAAAGATTTTTTCAAATCTGTCCATTAGTTCCTGAAATTAGGGCATTCAAACAATAAAAATAAATCTTCAGCTTTATATATTAGAATAGATTTTTAAGTTTAAGTAAGTATAAATATATATTTTTTTTGATGCTTGATATTCTTTTTCCATGTGATTCTTTTTTTTTCAGATAAAAATTATATACACCCTAGAAGGTGATAATATATTGAAGCAAGTAACAAAAATGCCTGATGGAAAAACAGCATACTTTACGAGAGAGTTTAAAGAGAGTGAAATAAAAATGGTAATTTTTTTAATACTACGAGTATATATAGCCCGTCTGGTATCCGGCAGAATAGAATAGACCACCCTCATTTCTTACCGAGGTGTCGTAAAAGACGACTAAGGTATGTCGACCCGCCGTGTGGTATCCGGTTGAGTAGAATAGACCAACCTCATTTATTACCGAGGTGTCGTAAAAGGCGACTAAGGGAAGATGACCCACCGTGTGGTATCCGGTTTAGTAGAATAGACCACCCTCTTTCCTACTGAGGCGTCGTAAAATACGACTAAGGTAAGTTGACCCACTGTGTGGTATCCGGTTTAGTAAAATAGACCACCCTCTTTCTTACTGAGGTGTCGTAAAATACGACTAAGGTAAGTTGAAGTCAGGCAGGCGGCCGGTCGTAACAACAGCCAAATCATGTAACAACATGGTTATAACATGTTGAGCCGACCCCACTTGGAGTGAGATAAGGGCAGGAGGATGATGAATACGAGTACTTATTGTAAAGGGCACTAGTAATTGACCATGCACCAGTAGTTGACCGTTTTGTATGAAATTTTGAACAATAAGCGTTTTGTTTGTTGTAGCTAATAAAAAATATTAATTAATTATATTAATTTTAATATAAAAATATTAATTAATTATATTTTAATAACTAAACAATGGGCTACAGTTCTGAGGCTTTAGGCGGTTGTTAATAGATGGCTTCAGGTAATTACCAATATATTTTTTATTACAACAAACAAAAAGCTTATAATTTAAAATTTCATACAAAACGGTCAACTACTGGTGCATGGTCAATTACTAGTGAGCTTAACTTAATACAATTATCTTCATTCTGTCCTTATCCCACTCTAAGAGGGGTTGGCACATAATTTTACAAACATGTTGTCACACGATTTCGCTAGGTATTTTACGTCCAGCCGGCTTCCTTACTTAACTACCTTAGTCGTATTTTACGACACCTCAGTAAGCAGGCTGGTCCATTCAACTCAGCCGGATACCATACGGCGGGTCAACTTACCTTAGTCACCTTTTACGAAACCTCATACGGCACAACATGTTTATTACATGTTGTGCCGACCCCACTTAGAGTGGGATAAGGGCAGGAGGATGATGAGATACTAGTATGGATAAGTCAATTTTCAATTATAAAATTTATCTTTTTTTTCAGAGTGTAACAATGGACGGGTCAGATGTGAGTGCGACGATTTATTACGAAATTTTACAATAAACTATACTATTTTATATATTCAGATTAACATTTAAGATATCAAACAGTATTCAACATTATAATATTATGAAATGATAGCATTTTATTTATAATACCAGGGTATTTTTATAAAGATATAAAAAAATTACAAAAAAAGAAAATAATTGGGCAGATGCGGCTCGATCCTAGGTATTTTCACCTCTCTAGACCGCCCGTTCCCCAAATGAACCACCATGGCTTTAAGTTTGACAGCGAAAATTGTTTTTGTATTCAACGTAAATTTTTTTAATTTTTGTGCCCAAAAACAGGGACAAAAGGACTTTTTTAAATGGTGACCTAGCCTTGCCCGGTAATTTTTAAAATGATGTAAAAAAAAATTAAAAACAATAAGGCGGGTGGGGCTCGATCCAAGGTACTTTCACCTCTCTAGAACGCCCGTTCCCCAAATTAGCTACCAAGACTTTACAATTGACAGCGAAAAATTGTGATTGTATTCAACGTAAATTTAAAAAAAAATTTTAGACTCCGAGAACAGGCATAAAACGATATTTTTTTTAAATAAAACTTATCTAGATTGATTTTTCTCCCCCAAAACCCCCTACATGCTGAATTTCAGGAAAATCGTTGGAGCCGTTTCCGAGATTCCGAAAATATATATATACAAGATTAACTCATTTTTAATATTAAAAATAGATAGGCTCAAAATTTATGTTATTTTTTTTCTTTTATATATTTGTGTGCAATAAAGATTATATATTTTACTAGCTACCTGCCCCTGCTTCGCACGGGTATAAAATATATATCCCATGTCATTCAGTGTAAACAAAATGATTAAAATCGATCCAGTAGTTTTGATTTATTCATTACTGCCCGTGGCCCGCAAGCGTTAAATTTGGAGAAAAACAATTTCCTTTCCCTATACCAAGAAGATTTCCTGCTATCTTTTCAATATCTAAATTCATATAGTACATTTTTACTTATTTACTTTTACATTTTCCCTATGTATTTAATTTTTACAATTAATTACAGAATGTCTTTATATACAAAATTCACAGCTTCCTTGTCGTTAAACAAACTCTTGAAAGAACGATATAGCTGCTGGATTCGAAGTGTTATAGGGCGAAGCGCGGCGTCCTAACGGCATTTTAAATCTGTAATATCTCCGAAATGTTCACTTAAATTACATGCTGTAAACGGCCATATTGATCTATATTAAATCAACTATTTATTTAAGGTACTTAATTGGATAAGGATTAATGCTGTATTGTATAAAAATTGCTTCAAAAATAAGGCATTATTTTTCGTAAAAATTAAATGACAAAAAATGCTATAGTGGGTTATCCATTAGAGATAGACATATACCATCGCGGAGTTTTCTGTAGGACCTTTTCAATGTGTACAAATACTTAGTACATTATTTTGATAAATCTCGTAGGGTTTAGCCTGCGTTTGCAATGTAAGCGGAAAAAAATTTAATTATTTACAGAAACCTCAAAAGTTACAGCATTTCTCTACTCCGTATTGAATGTTATTATACGTACAAACCTTCCTCTAGAATCACTCTATCTATTAAAAAAAACCGCATCAAAATCTGTTGCGTAGTTATAAAGTTTTATGCGTATAAGAAATGCGACAAACTTTGTTTTATAATATGTAGTGATGATGATTCTCTTCGTTGTCGCTTTAAAAGCCTTTAGAGCTAACAGCTGAGTCTATTTAAAAAAAAAGGTATTGCAAAAATGTAACACTCTTGCAACATCAAAAAGCTTAGTGTTCCAGCTGTTACTTAATTCAGGACATGTTTAAAAGCAATTAACATTAGTCATTCGTGACTTTTGTTTTAAATAAAAATATTTGTGTACTGTCTGTCTGTATTACGTTAGTGCTCTTTACGCACGTCACGTTTACTGATAACAAGCGAAAATTATCTGCTTATGTACTTAACATTCGTTTAACGGTCCCATATCGGATACAATATTTATATAACGTGTAACACCTACGCAATTCAAATTCTAATTCAAAATATTCTCCATTCAAGTAGACTATTTTTAAATGTTCTATTTTAATTGATCTGTAAGCCGCTTTAAAGAAAGTCCTGAGTTCGATTCCCGGAAAGAGATTTTATTTATTATTATCCTCTTGCCCTTATCCGACTCTAAGTGAGGTCATGTGATAACTTGTCTATAACATGATTTGGCTACGTATTTTAGGACTGGCCGCCTTTTTTTATACAGGAAAAAATCCCTTATGGGTACCGCCGCCTGCCCCCGTCGGGCGGCGGTACGGTTATGTCGGACTCGCACCGATTAAAACGACCTGTGTGCTCCACCACGCTGCCGATGGCAACGACAGGGTATCGTTGTACACATTGCCCCCATCCCCACCAACAGCAGCTCTAATCCCAGAGAACACCTCCTCCGGGTAGGGACCCCTCAAAGGAAAAATCCCCCTC
Organism: Morpho achilles; assembly: GCA_947086495.1. Classification (NCBI taxonomy): domain Eukaryota; kingdom Metazoa; phylum Arthropoda; class Insecta; order Lepidoptera; family Nymphalidae; genus Morpho; species Morpho achilles. The sequence continues at coordinate 14,254,983 of CAMTZB010000013.1, forward strand.
CGCTAACCGATGCATCAGCAGTAACAGACGCACCGACCGCCTCGGGGACCTGTAAGCCAGACGTCCGATATACCCCGTTTGGAACGTCTGAAGGTCCACTGACAGGGCGGCAGACGCGCCCCAGGACAGGCCGCCAAACTTTGTCGTATTTTACGACGCCTCGGTAAGAAAGAGAGAGGTCTATTCTACTCAACCGGACATCACACAGTGGCTCAACTTACCTTAGTCGCCTTTTGTGACATCTCGGTAAGAAAGAGTGGTTTATTCTACTCACCCGGATACCACACGGTGGCTCAACTTACCTTAGTCAACTTTTGTGACACCTCGGTAAGAAAGAGTGGTTTATTATATTCAGCCGGATACCACACGGAGAGTCGACTTACCTTAGTCGCCTTTTACGACATCACAGTAAGAAATGAGGTTGGCCATGGTCCGTAAGTCAATTAGACACCAAATTGCAGAAATAAAATCTCATTCTGGTCGCAATGTGGTATCCGGCTGACTACAATAAACTAAGCTCATTTATAATTAAGGTAAGTTGAAGTCGGGCTAAACGGTCAATAACTAGCCAAGTCTTGTGACAAAATGGTGTGCCGACCCCACTTAGAGTGGGATAAGTGCAGGAGAACGATGAAGAATGTGCAAAATTTTATATTAAAAAACAGACTTAAATTTGCTATCTTCCTTTTAGCAGCTATATATTCTAACTGCTGATTTATAATGTCTATAATAAATTCATACATCACAATCACACCCCATACTAAACTATGTAATAAATTATCAGTTTATATAAAAAAAAGAAACTCAAATAAATTTCATAACACGATTGCATTGATACAATTCCAACAAGTTTGCCCAATATGGTACATAAAGAATTCTCATTTAAATCTATTTAAAATATTTGAATAAACATATAAAAATAACATTCAAAACATAATTTGTTATGTATCTATCAGATTCCACAACTTGATTCACATTTTGATTAACAACGGCCAAAGAATATTAATAATATCATAAATTAAATCCAACATATATTATGCATGGATGTAGAGCAACTCAAACCGAATGGATTCGTGAAATATGTTCAAAATAATATAATTCACACCTATTTAAATACAATATCAACATAAATATTTTAAATTAAAATATATTTCTAATTCACCAACTTTTAATAAAAACATTGATCTATAAAGAAATATTTTTAAAATTTACAAAACTTTTGAAAAAAGAATTATTCTGATTTGTATTTACCGTATAATATTATAATGATTTTATGAATTTGAGTAATTTTAAATTTTTTTAAGGGAAATTAATTATGACGTCTAGCAACACTTATACATTTGAGAGCATACAGACTAACCTCATGAGTTCGAACGAACCATTCATTCATAGTTTGAATACCAGACGTATAGTTAATTAGTCGTATAATAATAAATAAATATATAAATAAATAAATATATGGGACGGTTACACAAACGGGCGTCCGTCCCCAAAGTAAGTAACTTAATACTTGTGTTATGTCGACTGGTGAATATATACTTATATATTTTTTAAATACATACTTAAATACATATATATATACACCCAGGCTCAAAGACCAACAAATTCATTTTATAGAATATGTTGGCCCTCGGCGGGAATCGAACCCGCGACCCGCGGAGCTGTAGGCAGGGTCGCTACCCACTGCGCCAACGGGCCAATCAAGTATGGAGAAATCATGTAGACGTCAAGCCCATGAACATCCATATATTTTTTTCAATTTGATCGTTTTATGACGATGTATCAAAAATTCACGATAAGCACCTTTTTTGTAATATTTTTTAATTATTCTACAAGTAATATTAACCTTAGGTATGTAACCATATAAAGTCTTAATGTTAAGTATTTCATATTTAAACCAAGCCGAGACAGTCATAAATATCTAAACACTATATCACTCATATTAACTATTATTCATAATACATATATTAACATAATAACTTAATATGTGTGCGCACATACGATCGGCTTACCATAGGCCCCACCCTCTACCATTGTCTAAGGCTCTAAGCTATTTGTCATTATCTAACATTTAATCTAAACCATAAAAGGAGGTCAAGCCAACCGTATTACTCTTTAGGCGATATATGAAACTATTGCATTTGTAAAAGAAAATTGAGTAACTGACAATTTTTCTTGACTATGTCAAACGTTAATTTAGACATTGATCGATGCATTACGAATGATATATTTGTTAAATTAATAATTCATATTTGTAAACAAAACCGGCTTTTAAAATCATCGTCATGTCTTGGAAATTCTATACGCAAATATAAATACCATAAACATATTATAAACAACGTTCTGTTTGTTTTTTTTTTTCATTTTAAACAATATTCTTCTTCTAACTTCTTAATTACTCTTAGAACATTAACGCTTAGTGCGTGCTGCCAATGATGATCAATGGATCCAAAACCTGGTCGCTGATTGTCCCCCCATAAGAACGTTCGTTTAAAGACTAGAAGTTATCGACATTACTCAACGTCTAGGAGAGGTAAAGTGGCAGTAAGCGTAGCTTCATCATCATTCATCATTTTAGTCATATTGTGTCCAATCCCAGACGTAGGCTCTCCAAGCGATCTTGTGCTTTTAGCATCCAGTCTCTAGCTTATAATTTGAATAATCATTGAACTTTCGGGTCTCAGAGTACCAAACAGCCATTCACCCCAAGGCGCACATCTTCCGTGAAAATATCTTAAAGAGTAAGAGAGAGAGTCCAACAGAAAACGAAAGTTCAGCGAAATTTTTGCTGTACAAGTATTTATATACATTCAAATTTCAAATTGAAAATATTCTTAGTTCAAATAGACAGTAACCAACAATTTTGAATCGCCGTATAATAATAATACACTTGAGCAAAGTGCTAAATTAACAAGCTAAAAACTTGACGATACTTTTATCAAAAATTATATAAAAAATGTAATACAACAAATAGATTAACGAACCATTTTAGCATCAAGTCTTAAAATAAATAAATATAAAAGGATTATAATCAAAATGTCGTTTACACAGTGATCATACGGGGCAGTGTTGCGAAAGATCGATGTAGGTCAACATCGCTTTGCCTTTTGGGGAATGACTAAACTTACAACCAGATTTCGCCTGCTTTTTGACAACTCGTGTTGCACAATAATGTGTTTGCTACGTGTCAAACTAAACGATCTGTACATTATTTTATAACAATTGTCAGTTTTTAATAAGTCTATATAAATTAAATCGCTTGCCGTTTTGCTAAGCGGATAAACAAGTTGATAGATCTATGAATTCTTTAAATTTAATATCTTTTATAATATATTCATTAATCTTATTTATTTTAACTGTTTAGTAACAATAAGTCATGTGTTTTCTCGATGTATTTTTTTTACAGACACACACTCGGTCGTCCGTCCCAAAGTAACTTAATTCTTGTATTATGGGTGTCAGACAACTGGTGAATATATACTTATAAACTTTTTAAATACATACTTGAATACAAATATACACCCAGACTCGAAGACCAACAAATTCATTTATAGAAAATGTTGGCCCTCGGCGGGAATCGAACCTACGACGGAGCTAAAGGCAGCTAGCGGCCAGTCAATTATAATTATATATTATTTATGATTTAAATTGTTAATTTTGAGAAGAGAGATTGCAATAATTCTCGCCTAAAAAAACAACTAGTACTAGCTAGTTCCGAACTAGTAGTAGCTTTATCAGAATTTAATAATTTGAAAATTAACTAAGCAAACTTCTAAATAAAGAATCGTTTACTCTCTTGTAAATAAATAATAATTTGTGACTTCTCGAGTTGCGTATGAGAGTAGTCATTCACAATAAAAGACTTCCAATACGATTAAATCCGCTTCGTAATAATTAGCATTTCACGCTGGTGACGTCGCATTACTCACTAATTAAGGTGAGGGCCCATAAGTGCGTTACGTCGCGTCGCAACGGAACAACGCATTGTGTGCCATAGCTGCGTTGCGTTTACGCTGCGACAACGTATGTAATAGAAGAAGGGTATGCACACCGTCGCAACTCGCAGTGGAGATTTGACAACCAGTATATCCACTTTCAAGGATTTTGTTTTGAGGCGAAACATTTCAAAAACAACAAGAGGACAAGAGAAGAAGCGGAGGTAGGTTGACTTGGTACGTTATCAACAGTGTTTCCACATAAGATTTTGTTATTGCCCTAAATTCCAAAATTATCCTTAAAAATCCCTAGATATGAAAGAAAACCTTAATTTAGTGTGCATAATAAAAAAATCTTAGATTTTTTTTTCTATATTTTAATACCAAAAAAATATTTTAATCATTAAATAATACAGACATATCTGTAAAATTATCTTTAAGAATATACTTTAATCAATTCTATTTAAAAAGTACTTAAATTTGTCGGATTGATTATAATAGAATTCAAGTTTGGGAATCCCCAAGCAATAGCAATGAATAAATAGGGTTACCACATGAAGTACAAAATTATATAGTTATAATTCTGTACTACAAATATTTTATACCATAAATCACTGCTGTAATTAATTTTAATGACAAATATTGAATGCTGTACATGCCTTTAAGTGACGTGTTCACGCAGAACCGAGACTTTATATATCTTTAATATTAAAATGAGTTAATCTTGTATATATATATATTTTCCGGATCTCGGAAACGGCTCCAACGATTTTCCTGAAATTCAACATGTAGGAGGTTTTGGGGAAGAAAAATTGATCTAGCTAGGTTTTATGTAAAAAACGTTTTTAAAAATTGTTTTAACCCTGTTTTTGGGCATTAAAAAACACTAACATTTATATTGAATTGAATTTCCACCATTAACAGTCAAGTCGACGTAGTTTATTCGGGCAACGGGCAGGCTCGAGAAATGTGAATGCCAAGGATCGATCCCCTACTAAATAATTGTTTTTTTTTTAAGTTTTTTTTAGTAAAAAATTACCGAGCGAAGCTCGGTCACCCAGATATTCTTAATATTTAAATGAGTTAATCTTGTGTATATATATATTTTCCGAATCTCGGAAACGGCTCCAACAATTTTCTTAAAATTCAGCATGTAGGAGGTTTTGGGGGAGAAAAATTGATCTAGCTAGGTTTTATGTAAAAAAAAATTTTGTTTTATCCCTATTTTTGGGCATTAAAAAACACTAACATTTATATTGAATTGAATTTTCGCCATTAACTGTCAAGTCGACGTAGCTTATTCGGTTAGCGGGCAGCCTCGAGAATGTGAGTGCCAAGGATCGATCCCAACTAAATTCTTTTTTTTTTCTTTTTTTAAAGTTTTTTTTTGCAAAAAATTACCGAGCGAAGCTCGGTCACCCAGATATTAATATGTAACTGTACAATTGCAACTGTGTTCATGTCGTTGGTGTGTCTTATATATAAATAAAAAAATAAATAAAACGCGTTGTTCCGTTGCGACGCGACGTAACGCACTTACTGGTCCTCGCCCTTATGCTACTACTTACTATTCCAGTAATGCTACCGTGACACGCTTCGATTGGCTCGGACGCTTCCGATTGATAATGTTACATGACTGTTTGTTCATCTCACGTGTTCTTATAAATCATTATAACTGGAATTCACTGCTGACAAATCTACGGAACGTCGTTTAATTTTAATTAAGTAATAGTAATAATTATTTTACATGACTGTATTCAACTCTTTAACGATTATGTCAGACACGGTTTCCAACCCCACATGCAACTGGACACCCACGGATGATATATTCAACAATACAACCCTTCGCTCCCGGTTTTACACACGGGACCCCTTTTTTATATGAGGAAACCCTTCATCTGCATGATCCCCCCTTGATAATGACGAGATTTGTAATATTATAAAAAAAATTAATAAATAAAGTGTCAAGTGTCAAGTTGTAATCCCTATAGTAGTAAGAGATAGTTAAATAGCTATATATAGGTATCCCAACCTGTATAGATTGAAAGAGAAGATTGAAAGAAAGAACTAGTATCCAGAACAAAAGTGTGAGCCAAAAGCGAGAACTGGTATGGAAGAGGAAAACTGTTGAACCTATGTTCAACAGTTTTCAAGATAATCAGAGCATAGGCTCTGATTATCTTGGAGGTAGAAGATAAAAAACAAAGCAAGTGAGAAGACCCTGTCTGCTGCCTATATGACTTCTCTGCCAAAATTAATCAAACGTGACGAACAATAATATGTTATTTCATCCCAAATAAGCGCACCACGTCATCTGGTATAAATAACATAACAAAGAAACTTATAATTTACATTTTCAATTAAGTGTCAACAAATTAAAATTGGCGCCGCGATGCAAATATCGTATTTTAATAAACATTTATGAATTATTGAATACAAGATAATAATCTGTTTAAAATTAATGATATGATCAACGGGCAATCACTGTCATAAATAAGAATGAAAATTATGTTTTTAATTTAATTAATTTGAGACTTTAAATTGTATGATCCATACAAAGTAAATTGGTTACTAAATACTATTACATAATATTGTTTAAGGAAATGTTTAGTTTAATAGGTTCGCTCGTCTACATCCTCAATCCCTGCTGACTAGCCTCCGAAGTAGATATATTAGATCCCATTTAATGAAACACTATAATAAAAACCATAAACAATACAATACGCTATCTGTTTAATATCACATACGCTACGGTATTTGATGGATGTTCACGTGCACATCTTCAATCCCTGTTGACCAGTCTCCGAAGTATATTAGCTCGCATTTATTTAATTAAAAACTAATATCACAGCTTGAGATGATAGAATATCGCTGGCTGTTTAATATCACGTACGCTACGCTGTTTAATGAGCCCTCGCGTCTACATCCTCAATCCCTGCTGACTAGCCTCGAAAGTATATTAGATGCTATTTCTTTAACGAAACACTATAATAAAAGTCATACACGATAGAATATCGTAGTCTGTTTAATATCACGTACGCTATGCTCTAGTCCGACTGTTATAAATTTAGAAATAAATTATTCTTTATTCACGTTCACTTTACAAGTACTTTTAAATATTCACATTATAATAAACTATTCTGGTCTGAACGAGAGAACTAACTAAACCTGGTTTCTTAGTAAACACCAAGAACTCGGATGTCACTCTTCCTAAAATAAGTATTTAAATATTGGAATTACAGTATTCCTGCTGCGAGATACACTTCTCTTCAATAACGAGCAAAGACTGTAAGTCGCTGAAACGTTTTATAAACAGTAAGACTCCACCGGAAACAACAAAACGGCACAGTGTTGACACCATTTTAATCAAAAAGGTCGCGATACTCTTGTTTCAGGACTGTGTTGCTATAAAAAATAAAGCGCAAGTCATCGGCGACACTGATTTAGTCCATAGCTGGTTGCAACTTAAATAAAAGATTTCTGATGATTTACATAGCTTTCAATGGTATAGTATGCTTTGTTAATATAGAGGCTTGTTACTATCCCACTGCTAAGGACATCCACTACTTGCAGAAAAGGAATAAAGCTTAGATCCACCACGCTGTTCCAATACGGTTAAGTCATAGCTTATGCGACGCCGAAAAGGGCATAATTAATTGTAAATGACAGTTTAAACCTAGTTATTCGTATCAGATGTGATAAAAACTCTGGGCCTGCATCGACAACCCTGGATGAATTTAGCATCCAAATTCTTTATTCAAATAAACTTGAAGACAAGTTCTTTTAAATAGTCAACTCTACTGCTAATTCGGAAAGCTCTTCCTACCAAGAAGATCTAGAAAGAAGCAAGTAAGAAACTCGGCGATTGCTCTTTTTATTTATTTATTTATTTATTTATTTATTTATTTATTTATTTATTTATTTTACAAAATCCACAGCTCTTAATCTAGTAACTTACAAAGTATTAAAATAACAGTACATACAGCCAATAACGGATTTTAAATTTGTTTACATAATGTTTATTATAATTAAAATTAGGACGCCAGAGAAGTATGTGGTGTGTATGTATGTGTCTGTGTGTGTGTATGTGTATGTTATGCGTGAAATATATATAATATAATAATATAAAATAAAAATATAAAATTAAATATGTAATCTTTATTCTATTATGTTTATTTAAAAAATACTTTATAGATATAATTTAATTAATGTACTATGAAGTCTGCATTATATCGAGAATTTTTTCCTAAAACACTCCTTGGAGTTATTAAATATATCAATCTGGGTATAATTGACATTATATGTTCTAAGCAGTCGACATACTACCGAGTTCCCTGCATATATAGATTTGGTGAAAGGGACACAGAAAAGAGGTGTTTTGCGAAATAAATGTTTAGGAGTGCACAAGCGCACTATGTTATTTACCAGCTCAATGCAGTTGATGTGGCCGTTGCATATCCTGTGTAGGAAAAGCATGTCTAACAGGGATCTTCTATTTTCAAGAGACATGAGTTTATAAGTTGTACATAACTGCTTATAATTATTTTTCATGTTAATATTTGAGTTTGTTCGAAAACTAAGATGTTTAAAAAATTTTGATTGCACTTTTTCAATGTTATGTTTTTGATAATTGGTTGCGGGGTTCCAAATGCAACTACCGTATTCTAAAATGCTTCTAACGAGTGAACAATAAAGAAGTCTTAAGCAATTTTGGTCTGAAAAGGGCTGAGTTATACGTAATACAAAGCCTAGTGTTTTATTAGCACGGTTAACAATTGAATTTACATGATCAGAATATGTCAATTTGGAATCAAATATAATACCAAGATCTTTAACTTTATCTACTCTTGGAATAATAGTATCGTTTAGTATATAAGTAGCTTTAATGTGTGATTTTTTACGCGTAAACGTTACGGATGAACATTTGTCTACATTAACATCAATTTTATTGTCTTTGTAGTACTTGGCTAGTTTGTCAAGATCAGATTGCAGTTTTTCACAATCTGACCGATCTTTTATTGTCATATAAATTTTTGTATCATCCGCATACATGAGGAATTTTGCGTGTTTCAGAGTCTTTTGAATGTCGTAAAGATAGCAAGCATAAAGTAAGGGTGACAGTATTGAGCCCTGAGGCACTCCCGAAGGAATATTGGCGTAATCAGAGCGGTATCCTCCTATAGTTACTGCTTGACAGCGATTTCTTAAATATGACTCAAACCACCTCAATAAGTTACCTCGAATACCCAATTCAAATAGCTTACGCAGTAAAATTATGTGATCTACACGGTCAAATGCTTTTTCGAAGTCCGTGTAGATCACATCCACTGATTTCCCACCATCTATACCTCGCGTCACATCATTAATAAAAATAGCCAGATTTGTCTGCGTTAATCGGCCTTTAATAAAACCATGTTGTTGCTCTGGTATCAATTGAGCAAGATTACTGTATATATATCCGTGTACAATTCTCTCCAACAGTTTTGCCAAAACGTTTAAAATAGATATCGGCCGGTAGTTTTCAATCGCGGTTTTTACGCCTTTCTTATACACAGGAACAATATGCGCAGTCTTCCAAATTATAGGAACAAAACCATCCCGTAAACTTCTATCAAAAAGGAGAGAAATTGGATAAGCAATAGAATCTGCACAGTTCAAAAAGAAAATTGGTGGTAAATTGTCGCTACCGGGGCCTTTGGACCCGTCAAGATTTTTTAAAAGTTTTAAAATCAATTCCCGAGATATGTCAATGCTATGCATACTATTTGCTTTTTCATTTTCAGTATAAGTAGAAATTGCCGTATGGGAGTGAGATGAGTTTCCAAAATTCCGGATAAAATAAGAGTTGAAAGAATTACAAATATCTTTTCCACTAGTAATCTCTGTGTTATTAAATGTCATATTATTAGGATATTTTGATTTACGATTCTTTTTAGAATTTACATATGACCAAAATAACTTAGAATTACGCTTAATGTTATTTTGTGATAATTTTATATAGGTATCTAAGCATTCTTTTTGTAATTTCTTTTGTCGGCGTCTGAGCGTAGAAAACTCATTATAGTCTAATGGGTTGTGAAATTTACTCCAATTTTTATGATATTTATTTTTTTCTTTTATTAGTTTAATTAATGCTTTACTGTACCAAACAGGGTAAATATAGGCACCAGAACACATTTTTTTAGGTACATGATTATCAATGATCTTATTAAGAACTACATAAACGGTATTTACAGCTTCTGAAAAATTATCTATTTGATTGATAAAAGACCAGTCCGTATCATTAATACAATTATTAATAATATGATAGTCCGCTTTACTAAATTGTCGCTTTAACAAGGATCGATTTTTAAATGATTTGCTTATAATGTCAGCACTTTTAAATACCAACGAGGGATGATAATTATCTTCCGGCACGAGCGGGAAGTTAGAAGTATCGACTGTAACGGAGAAATTACAAATTATCAAATCTAAGATGTTATTTGAACAGTTAACATTGAGATTGTATTGAGTAAGACCAGAAAAAACAATCCTTTCTATAAATTTAGAAGCAGTGTTTTGCACATCCAATGATCCCTTTTTTAGAACTAGTGGTTCGCTATTGAGCCAATTAATACACGGTAAATTAAAATCACCTGTAATAAGGATATGGTCTCCTTCAACTTTATTACTGATTTCTACTAAGTTATCTAGAAAAGTATTAATCTTTCTGAGCGAGGTATCATAGGGTGGAAAATAAGCCACAGCAACATGTAAGTTACGGTTTGATTTTAGCACCTTGGAAGAAATTGTAAACCATAAACATTCGATATCTGCATTTTGCCACTCCGGACGATGACGCGGTTCTAAGCGCGACGCACACAAGGCCAAGACTCCCCCGCCGCGCCCCGATCCGCGATCCCGCCGCATGCTTATATATTTACTATCACTGAGCTCGCTATCTAGGATGCCGTCACATAACCATGACTCTGTTATCAATATTAAATCGTAATTACAGGACAGGATATTATTGTAGAACGTGTTGGTTTTTGTTCTGAGCCCCCTAACGTTCTGATAATAAACGGATAAGTTATTATTTGTTTGTAAAATCATTTAATAATATATTAATTATGCCAAATACTGTTAAACATTTTCGGAATTGAAGAATACGGTAAATATCAACAAGTAAGTTATAAGATCTCGTTAGTAATTTTCCTATTTTCCCTTTGAGTTTTAATTCATACTTTAGGACCAAAACTAAATTAATTTCTCGGTTACAGAGAGAACCGTAAGTGTTTCTCCCTATATAATTAAGATAAATATAGAACAATGTATAAGCATAAACATATATTAGTAGGCTGTGGTCGAGTAGACTATATTTAGTTGTGCAATAACTCATGCTTGATATAGATAATTTATGTAGGTTTATTGACCGTAGCATTCCAAAAAAAGTTTTTATGTATTTCATTATCATTTTTAATTTTTGTATATTATTTTTTAATTTATATATATTATAATCCAAGTTTTTACCTTTATACAATATACTTATAGTGTACGGGGATAAAAGGAAATAGATTTTTATTTTAGATTTAGAGAGCAGTGTAGTACAACTTAAAAAATTTTGTCTCTTACTATATTTTATGATATGTTTATAATATGGTGTGTTTATGTGTGTGTATTTCAGTTTCTGAAAAAGGTTAGTTTTATAATTAGAAAAATAATTGTAAAGGTGTGTCGGCTTAGTGACAAATATAAAAGATACACAAAGATATAATACAAGACACCTCAAACAATTTTTTTGATATCGGTTGTTGTATTTACCGGAATAGGAGGTGACTTTTCGTTGCGGCGCACATATACTCTGCAGTTTTTTGTCCATACAAAGCTATAATTGGCTTCTTTGGCTTTTGTTATGCAGGCGCGCAGCAGCAGCTTATTTTCTCGCGTCAGGTGTTCGTTCACGTAAATTTTTTGTGTCTCTAGACCCAAACCGATCTCTTTAGCGGTGAAGGAGTGAAATTTCCTAGCTGCTGCTATTATTTGATCCTTCCGAGTTCGCTGCTTCAGACGTGCTATAATTGTCCTGGTCGATGGCGAAGAAGTTCCTGATGCGGCGCGCCGGGACTGGACCCGGTGAGCGAAATCAAAATCATCAGCCACCACGTCCACGCCGATGTGTTTCACCGCTTTGATCACCACGTTCAATGTCGACTCCTCCGCCTTCTCAGGCGGAAAATATTAAAAATATAATTTTTATAATTAATTACATTAAGTGATAACTATCTTGTACAGAGTCTAAGCGAAGCTACATCGACGCATTCCTATTATCTATATAATCCTCAACAGTATATAAGGCTTTCTGTATCAACATCCTTTTAATAGGTTTTTAGACTGCTAAAAGGGCATAGCTAAGCAAAATAGTAAATAACAGTTTGATATTGTAATTGCAGTACTTTTTTATGGCTTAGGATGGCAAACGAGGATTTCACGAGCGGTTCACCTCAAGTAATACCGCCGGCCAACCAACCAGAGCGAGTGAGTTGCCGTCCTTTAAAAAGTTGGAAAATACGTTTTTTGAAGGTACAGTGCAAACTCCATATAACGTCACTCGATTTAACGACAAACTCCTTGAAGCGTCGATATCACTAGGCTTTGGTTGGTTTAGCTTGTTTTCCATAAAATGATACGCATTGCAGCCACTCTCAATAACGACAGCAATTTAATAATATACTCGTAAAGTACTTTTTAAGTTATGCCAAAATTAGTAAAAACTGCGCTACTGTGTACGTTCTTTTGTCGCTTTATTATCCTGGCCAGTAATAAACTCGACTGTCGGCATAACACATACCGAACTTTCTAATAAATCCGTGCTTTTGTTTACAAATTGGGATTGAATCTAAATGCAGATAAATGTATGGAAAAGTACTTTGTTTGTCAATATCGTGATGCCTCAATATCGGAAGGTAAGAATAAAATATTTAAAAAATACAACTAAATTACTAGTGCAGCAAAAGCCGTATATTACACGCAATAGCGATCGAATAAGAAATGTAATTACTAACACTAGTCTGAAATAAACTTTTTTTTTCTAATACATTTTTCTTTTCTCCATTTAACGACAATTCTCTACAACGTCAAAATATGCACAGTCCCTTTAGGTTCGTTATATAGAGTTTGCACTGTACTTATGTCGTACCGATCCGGAAACGCTGCCAAAGGAAGATCGTTCCATAAAACTGTGGAATGAAATTATTTGAAAACCGCACTGTATTGGATCGCCACGCATCCAAATGGTGAGGATGATATTTTAACCTGTGACATAATGCGTGGTTATGGAATTTAGCAACAGGAATCAGGTCATGCAGTTCGATGGAACTGAATGGAGTACAAACGCAAAGAGCATCATTATTAACTTAACAATAATTTGATTCAACGAGTTTGCTCAGAATTGGATCCGTATACACTCGTAGGCGTTCTTTTTGTTTTGTTTATTTCTCTTGTGTTCTTGTTCATAACAAAACGGGGTCACAAAATACGCAGTAGTTAAACAAGAGGTAGGATTAAATCAAACGCGACTTGTATGGCATCTAGTCAAAATGATCTTGATATTTACATATGTAGTACACGCGATGACGAAAAACATTTGCATATACCTTGCCATCTCCATGCTAAGAACCGTTATTTATTCACGACGTCAAACATAATATTGTAAATTTATTTTTATTATTTTTGGAAGTTGGTCCAATAAAAAGAGGAGTAGAGTATTATTTATTAACTAGCTACTTATTATTATAGTACTACTAAACGAATCAAAGAGTTACGATTCCGCTCTAAAAAACTAGTGTGGTGCAAACGGAGACTGAGAACATGTGACTCCATCAAACTGGTCACAGTTTCTGTTAAAACTTATATAAAATATTAAAACTTAAATTTATACCTTAAAACTTATACCTTATTGATTTTCTCAATTTATCAATTCAATTCCATTCAAATAGTTCTTTATTCAAATTGACTTTTACAAGCACTTTCGAATCGTCAAATTACAATGAAGCTTCGACTGGTTCAAAAAGGTGCTCTTACCGAGAAGAACCAGCAAGAAACTCGGCGGTCACTCCTTCCAAAATTAAGTATTACAATAATGTATTTATAATTAATAACAAAATAAAAACTTTACAATATAATCTTGTGCGTAGGTGGTCGCAATTTAAATCCAAGCTATCTTATCATCAACATAGTCCTCAACAGTATAAGCTTTATGAATAAGTGTCTTTTGGATAAAAAAAATATTGTGAGGAAAGGTTTCCTCACGAAAAAAATTCAATCAAACCATCATCACCATTCTCTTACCCTTATCCCACTCTAAGTGGGGTCGGCACAATATGTCTTCTTCTTCCATTTATTAAATTCAATTAAACCATCGATAAGAAAATACTATAGGTAAGTGAAAGATTGCAACACTTAGGTATTTACGGAATTTAAGTGCGTAATAATTGAACACGTCGCCGCGGTGACTAATCGCCAAACTTGGTAAAACGGAATGGAATCCATTTTACAAATCCGCAAGCATTCCTTGTCGGTTTGGGTTTCGTAAAATATTTCTCTCTACTGACATTGTAAAAGCTAAAATCTTTCAAAAAGGCTCTTACAAAGCTTCAGCAATAATAATGATAAAAATTCATATTTTACTTTTGAGAACATGAACAAACTTACCACTTTAAAGTACATACGCTTTTCAAAGTAAGTACTTAAAACAAATGAACTATGATAATCGAACTGTAAGACCGTGTGTCCCTTATCAGAGGTTAGGGGTTCACAGAGGAACACATAACAAAAAGTCAATGGGGGTTTTTGGAAAAAGTTATATAAATAAATAAATAAATAAATATATGGGACACTTACACACACGTTCGTCCGTCCCCAAAGTAAGTCACTTAGTATTTATGTTATGGTTGACTGACAACTGGTTAATATTTACTCATATATATTTTAAATACAAATATACACTCAGACTCGAAGACCAACAAATTCATTTATGGAAAATGTTGGCCCTCGGCGGGAATTGAACCCGCGACCCGCGGAGCTGAAGGCAGAGTCACTACCCACTGCGCCAACGGGCCAGTCAAATATGCTTTATTGATATTAACAGGTAATCGCAAAATGGTTTCTTTTTCATAAAAAGAATCAGTTTAGCGATTCAGCCCTAAAACAAGCTGCTAGCATTATTGTGACAATATCACTAGAACAATGATTATTAAATTACTAGCGTATATATTTACGTAAAATATTATTATCATAACATTACAACAAGGAATACATTAAAGAAGGAAACATCGTGTTAAGAGCTGTTTTTTTCAAATTCAAATTCAAATTCAAAATATTCTTTATTCAAATAAACTTGTAAACAAGTGCTTTTGAATCGTCAACTCTACTGCTGGTTCGGAAAGCTGTTCCTACCGAGAAGAGCCAGCAAGAAACTCGGCGGTTGCTCTTTTAAAAATATAATTCTTAATACTATTTACATTAAGTCGTTACTGTCTTGTACAGGTTCAAAGAGAGCTATATCCACACATTCTTATCTCCCAAATAATCTTCAAGAGTATAGTAGGCTTTCTGTATCAGCCTCTTTTTAACAGTGTTTTTAAACTGATGTAATGGCAAAGCTGAAATTGATTGCGGAATTTTATTATAGAATCTTATACCCAAACCCACAAACGAATTACGTACTTTTGCAAGGCGCAAAGCAGGAGCCGCAAGCTTATGTCGGTTCCTGCTTTGTCTATTGTATACATCACCTATCGTTTTATAATTCTTTATATTTTTATGTACATAAATAAGATTGCTTAAAATATACTGTGAAGCAAATGTAAGAATACCTGTTTCCTTAAACTTCTCTCGCAGGGAATCACGCGGTCTTAAATTATAAATGCCACGTATAGCTCTTTTTTGTAAAACAAAAATTTTTCACTATCCGCGCATTTACCCCATAGCAATATTCCATAAGACATTATGCTATGGAAGTAGGCAAAATAAACAAGTTTTGCTGTTTCGACGTCTGTGTATTGTCTTATCTTTCGAACAGCGTAGGCCGCTGAACTCAGTTTCCCTGCAAGAGTTGTTACGTGTGTGCTCCATTGGAGTTTTGTATCCAAGGATACTCCCAAAAATACAGTTGAATTTTCTGTTTTTAGTGGTACATTATTTAAAGAGAGTCTTTTTGCTGTTTTTGCAGCATTAGGTAACGCAAATTCAATACATTTAGTTTTATTCGAGTTCAGTACCAAATTATTTAGCCTGAACCAATGAGCTACTTGCGATAAACCCCTGTTTACTTCGTCAATATTATCGTTATTTCTATTTACTTTAAAAATTAATGATGTGTCATCCGCAAACAGTACAATATCGCAAATATTATGAATAAAATATGGTAAATCATTTATATAAACTAAAAACAGAAAGGGACCAAGGATTGATCCTTGAGGCACACCCATAACTAAGGCCGTTCCGGATGACTGCACATCATTAATGCACACTCTTTGAATCCGGCTGTGAAGGTACGATGCAACGAGACGAAGTGCATTGTCTTTAATGCCATAATAGCCAAGCTTTAACAATAAAATTTCGTGTTGAACGCAATCAAATGCTATGGATAAGTCACAAAATACCCCTATGGCATTTTGTGAGTTCTCCCACGCATCAAAGACATGCTTCAACAACCTCACACCCGCATCCGTTGTTGACTGACCCTTAGTAAACCCATACTGCTCAGGATGAAGTAAATTATGTAAATTAAAATGCTGGAGCAGCTGCTTTAGAATGATTTTCTCAAAACTCTTGCTTAGAGTTGGCAAGACCGAAATGGGTCTATAGTTCTGAGGGTCGCTCTTATCGCCGGACTTAAAAAGGGGGATCAATTTACTATGTTTCATTAAATTGGGAAATATTCCTGTATCTACAGATTTGTTAAAGATCTTGGCCATAATCGGGGCGATAATATCAATAATATTATTATTTAATTTTACGGACATTCCCCATAGATCAGTTGTTTTTTTAATACTTAATGTTTTAAAAATTTTGACGATATCCTATGGGGAAATGTGTTGAAATTTAAAATTAACACTGCACTCCGTGACGCTGTCCTTTAAAACATTAAAAGCTTCCATTGGGGATGAGTTTATTGAGCTAGTGGTAGAAATGGGTATATTTTGAAAGAAATGCTCAAATGCACTATGTAGTAACAGCCTGTTATTATCCCACTGCTGGGCATAGGCCTCCACTCTCCATTTTTGGAGAGAAGGGTTGGAGCTAAGACCTGCCACGCTGCTCCAATGCGGGTTGGTAGGTTACACATATCCCTAGGATTCTCTAGAGATATGCAGGTTTCCTCACGATGTTTTCCTTCACCGAAAAGCGTGTGATAAATTGCAATTATCAATTAGACACATAAGTTTTAATAGAAAAACTCATTGGTGTCTGCCCGGGTTTGAACCCATGATCGTCTCTAGAGATTCACACGGTCGCACCGCTAGGCCATCACAGCTCTCACTAGCTACTGCTGTATCAGAATTAATAAGTTCATTCCCAATTTTAAGCTCTATGGCAGAATTATGCATTTTACGTCTACCTGTTTCATCTCCAATAACATTCCAGGTTGTTTTTATTTTATTTTTAGAATTAATTATTTTACTTTTAATATGAAGAGATTTGGCCTGTGTGCAGACACTTCTAAACGTTTTTGAATATTTTTTTACATATTCTAGAAAAGTGGGGGACTGATTATATTGTTTTTCTGCATACAAATCAAATAACTTATTCCTACTCTTATAAATGCCATTAGTGGCCCATTTTTTCAAATTGACTGTATGCTGTTAGCCCTAACGGCATATACAGCGTCACCGAGCGGGACGGGCGAGCGCAGAAGCATCGTTGAGGTTGCGAAATACGGAGAGTAGTGCGCAGAGCTCTACTAGTGTCAGGGAACGTCGTCCTAAGGGTGCCTCCTGTGAGGCCGGACCACGACTTAGGGCGACGTGTGGTGGAGGGCTGGTGGTATGACTTTGAATAGTCAATACGACGACGGAAGGGTGGCAAGAAGCCACGACCAACCGATGTCAGAAATCTGGGACCTCGTCTTCGCCGGCGAAGACGTTGTGTGTGTGTATTACGTGTTTCTGTGTTTGCGATCGTTATTTGATCGTCAGAATCATATAGGACGCTTTTTGGACGCCTATATTTTCGGTGAAAAATTAAGAGCTGTACGGGAGACTATCAGATATGTGTAACTCACCCATCTGCATTAGAACATCAAACTGGGTCTAAACCCCAATTCTTCTCTCCAGAAAAAAGAGAGAAGTCATTTGCCTTATTTATAATACTCGTACTAAAAGGTCGCTACAAAACACAACATTCTTCAAATAATTGACTCGATTGTTTTCTAGACTCCATCTTGTTTTTTATTTCATCTGAAGCGTATCAAACGAGGTTTAGCACCATAAAACTAAGATAAAAGACTATTAACTTATACATTAATTAAGCAATTATTTACTATAATTAATAAGGAATATTCATTAACAGCGCGAGAAAAGTTATCTATTTATTTAAATGATGTTGTTAATGGGCAATCACAGTCAAATTAATTATATGATCGTATAATTGATTAAAAATTTTACTGCAACTATAAAGATTATATAGATACAACAAATATAACGCCGTGTGATATCCGGCTGAATAAAATAGTACCACCCTCATTTCTTACCGAGGTGTCGTAGAAGGCGACTAAGGTAAGTTGTAAAAACGCAGCCAAATCATGTGACAGCATGTTTATAACAAGTTGTGCCGACCCCACTTAGAGTGGGATAAGGGCAGGAGGATGATGATGAATACTTTCTCTCTTATTTCGAAAGATTGTGACTTATTCCCATTATGCTACTTATGTGCAGTTTGGCAATTTACATATTGTAACGAAAGGAAAAACAGGAGAGCGGAAGTTGTAGTACAGAGACGTAAAGACAGATGTGGCGAGGCGTGTTGACGTAAGGAGAGGTGCCATGTGGCGGGGAGTGGAGTGGTGCGGAGAGGAGAGTGGTAGCGCTTAAGCGCGGTGTAATTTACCTGAAAATAAATATAATTAAAATAAAGCTTTCTTTTTATCGATGCCTGGTGCATAATGAGAAACAATGATCCACAAAGAGTCGCTAACTGGCTAGCGCCTCCCGCCATGTTGGGTGAAAAGGGGCGAAAAGGAATTTTTTTGTATATTTTGAAACAAAAATATATCGCTTTTTTCGCTATACCTCAAGTTTTTACTATTGGCCCCAAAAGTCCCCGTTTCCTTTTTTTCCAAAATAGAGGAGTGAAATTATAAAACTTCAACTTATAAAAATATCTTACGGACGCTCTAATTTTTGTATTTTTTGAAACACAAAAATATACCGCTTTTTTCAACCCAACTTTTTACAATTGGCCCCAAAAGTCCCTGTTTCCTTAGTTTCCAAAATAGACGGGTGAAATTATAAAACTTCAACTTATAAAAATATCTTACGGAACCCCATATAATAAGCACACATGACTGGACTTGCATGATATTCGGCAGGTGGTTTCGATGTACTCGGCCAAGAATAATGGCCTTTACTTCTTTTTCTACCGCGGAATCTGGATGGACTACTTTCAAAATCGTAAGGTGACCCGACCGCAAGAATTTAAATCAAGCATTACTGCAATTAACTTATGCAAAAGTTCATATCGAGTTCTAAAGTTTTCCTATGGCTAGGGTTGTTTTGATTGAAGTTACAATATATTGTTGGAAAACCACAATTTCTTTCAATACAATTTACTGTAAATTCTTTAAACATGCAGAATCATAAATAATGTCTGACTTAATAAACATATTTTCATGCACTTCATGGTAATATCTAAAATTAATAAAAACCACATACCATAATTGTATTAATCTAAAATTGACCAAAATTTATGTTTCCGTAAAAACGCTTACGCTATAATTCAATTTAAAAAAAAAACAAAAGAAAATGACAATCGTAAATTAAAAAACTAGTATTTACTAACATAAAAATAATTTTCACCTATGGCAACCCTAAAGCTGACCATGTCTATCAATCAAGCAATTAAATGTCCTAAAACAAGTAGCATGCTATTGCTTTATTTATCTTAATATTTAAATGAGTTAATCTTGTATATATATATATATTTTCCGAATCTCGGAAACGGCTCCAACGATTTTCCTGAAATTCAGCATATAGGAGGTTTTGGGGGAGAAAAATTGATCTAGCTAGGTTTTATGTAAAAAAAAATATTGTTTTATCCCTATTTTTGGGCATTAAAAAACACTAACATTTATATCGAATTGAATTTTCGCCAGTAACTGTCAAGTCGACGTAGCTTATTCGGTTAGCGGGCAGCCTCGAGAAATGTGAGTGCCAAGGATCAATCCCAACTAAATAATTGTTTTTTTCTTCTTTTAAAGTTTTTTTTTGTAAAAAATTACCGAGCGAAGCTCGGTCACCCAGATATTTAATGTAATGTGATGTAACCAATGTATGTGACCTAAAGATTGGACATCTAACTACTTTACTTTTATAAAAGTAATGAGAATATAATTTTTTCGTAAAGCTTTACGATGCTTCGGTTGCGGGGCGAAACAATTGTTGAGATTGTGGTGGTAAATGTGTGCAGTGTTTTTGTATTGTTGTGCCATCGATGTCGGGTAGTGCATGAGTTCTTACAAATTCTGCATGTATCAGGTATGAGAACGAATAGTACACTCTACATTTAGCATTACACGTATTTTCTTTTATCGCGGATTATAGCAAAATAATATTCTCATTACTTTTGTATTATGGAGTAAAAGTAACGCCTAATTCTATAAATTACTTTACTTTTATTACTTATTTTTAATAAGTCTAGATTGTAAAAATACGCCGTTAACTTAGCACTTTTTTAATACTGAGTTCACGTACTCATAAGTTGTCTCATTCAATCAGTTAATAACTAAATATTGTTTGTATGTAGTGTAACAAACACATTATTATCGATTCGACACAATGAAATGTTTGTAATAGTCGATCCGCCCTACTGATTGTATTACAAAGGCTTGACATTTACCACTTACTCTATGGTTTGTAAAGCTGATTATACATAGTACCTTATAAGTTATAAATGACTGAGCCTCGCACGGTAATTTTTTTTTATATATAAAAAATGCAACTGATGATATCTAGAATCGAACCTGTTATTGTGAATTCAAGACCACCCGTTACCCAAATAAGCTGTCATAACTTAGAAATTGACAGCGTAATTAAAGTTTGCTTTCTCAGAAAATTGTAGCATTTTTTCAGTGCCCGAAAACAAGGATAAAACAATTTTTTTTTTAAATAAAACCTAGCTAGATCGAATAAAAAAACCCCCCTCCATACTGAATTTTATGAAAATCGTTGGAGACATTGCTGAAATTCCGAAAAATATATACATAAAAGATTAACTCATTTAAATAAAAAAGATTAGTTATTAATTTATTTGATAATCCTACGGTTTCACAAAAGTCAACATAAATGCCGTAAATGGAAATTTTTTAGGTTGGTTGGTTGCGGCTCTTGCTTTGCGCCTTGCAAAGGTACGTAAGTCGTTTGTGGGTTTGGGTACAAGATTTTATAATAAAATTCCGCAATTTTATCTTGGCGATTACAGCAGTTTAAAAAAACTGTTGAAGAAGAGGCTGATGCAAAAAGCTTACTGTACTGTTGAGGATTATTTAATTGATAAAAATACGTGGGACATAGCTGCTATTTAACTATGTACAATATAGTAATGACTTAATGTAACTATATATAAGTATTATTTTTAAAAGAGCAACCGTCGAGTTTCTTGCTGGCTCTTCTCGGTAGGAACTGTTTTCCTTGAATTGACGATTCAAAGCACTTGCTTACAAGTTTACTTGAATCAAAAAAATGTTGAACTGAATTAGAATCAAATCGAATGAATTATCTAAGTTAAAAGGCATCCAAATAAGCGCGTTCTAAAATAAATATTTATTCCATTATAAGATAAAAATCTGTAATTCATAATACCTCTTTCAAAGTCGCTAGCGAATGATAGACACATATATCATTAATCTTTGGTTGTTATCTCCTCCTAAGACAATTTTACATTATGATTTGTTAGACTAGGTCCTACGACACGTGCATTACATTAAACTATAACACAGTATTATTCGTTGTACTATTAAATATTGCCTCACAACAATAATATGTCAATTACGTATACAATATGACATTATAATTTTATTATTGTATAAAGTAAATGCTTGAAGTTCTTAATAATTAATATAATTTGTAATCCTCGGATAATCACTTAGAGATGACGTATTTGTAACATATCATAAAAAAATCAACGCTTAAACGGCGGAAATGCTGAACGCTCAAATATATCTAATAAATATATATAATCTAAGGTTCTTGGGAATGTAACAAGAAGTACACCCTAGACGTATTTATTTATTTTATTACCAACAATGGTTACAATACTTAAAATCTTAATTACAATTGCACCACTAATTATAGATAATTATGAAATGATTTATAAGATAAAACAGCGGATCTAAGCTCTTACTAATAAAAACAAAAACAAAAATATTAATTTGACTTACTCAATAAAGTGTAATAAAAAAGTCTGATATTAAAAATTATATTAGTAAAATTAATCAAAGATAATAAAAGCAAACAAATAATAAGTTATTGATTTTCTACAAGATTATTTTTATCGCGCTTTTGATCTTATAGCTATATAGCTATAGCTATAACTTATAGGTTTACATATTTAACGATAATATCTATCTATTATCATAAAATATATCCAGATTGGGATTCTTTACAATAGATCATTGGATAATAATAGGGGGGGAATGATCAACTAAGTTAGTTTTATATTTTGAGCATCTCATTAACGAAATATTGCTTCTGGGAATACGTGAGGACATATTAATGTTGATCATTATTCTAAAAGTAATGTAGAATTCTAAAAGTTATAAAAATAGCAAAAATTGTATCAGCTTACCAAATTCTAGCTCAATCAGATGTCAATGGCTGGTGATTCAATAACAAATTTCAAATTTCGAACTCAACAGCCAACAGGAGGAATACCTAAAAAAAATTATAATAATTAATTAAAGACACCTTTATAGTTATAAATTTTGACAGTATTTTAAAACATTATTTATATGCAAATTAATATTGTTACCTAATAGACAATTAACCGTAATATTAAGTAAGTAGAATATTATTTTGCTACACACATTTACTACCACAATCTGAACAATCGTTTCGCCCCGTAACGAAGAATCGTCAAGAGAGATCTCAGGTATGAGGGAGTAGTACACTCTACATTTAGCATTACATATATTTTCTTTTATCGCGGATTAAAGCAAAATAATATTTTCATTACTTTTGTATTATGGACCTCCGCAAAGTCACGCCTTATTCTATAAATTATATAATATTAAGGTATAGAGAATTATAAAACTAATATTATGAAATCAAAAACATTCATATTTACGTAAAAATTAAATCAAACATAATAAGATGTGGTAGCCCAGCGGTGACGCCGTGCGGCTCTTTTGACGGGGTCACGGGTTCGAACCCGGGCAGACACCAATGAGTTTTTCTGTTAAAACTTATGTGTCTAATTGATAATTGCAATTTATCACACGCTTTTCGGTGAAGGAAAACATCGTGAGGAAACCTGCATATCTCTAGAGACTTCTGGACATGTGTGTAACCTACCTATCCGCATTGGAGCAGCGTGGTAGGTCTTAGCTCCAATCCTTCTCCAAAAACGGAGATTAGAGGCCTATTCCCAGCAGTGGGAGAGTAATAGACCGCTACTTTACTTTACTATAATCAAACATCACATGAATATATAGATGAACAGTAACAATTAATCATTGTGGTATCCGGCTGAGTAGAATAGTACTACCCTCATTTCTTGCCGAGGTGTCGTAAAAGGCGACTAAGGTAAGTCGACCCGCCGTGTGGTATCCGGCTGAGTAGAATAGACCACCCTCTTTCTTACCGAGGTGTCGTAAAATACGACTAAGGTATGTTGACGTCAGGCAGGCGGCCGGTCGTTAAAAAGCAGCTAAATCTTGTGGAATCACACATTAATCTTAGTGTAAAAATATAATCAAACATCACATTAATATATAGATGAACAATAACAATTAATCAAACAACAATCTGTTGGTAGCTGTATGCAAAGCTTTGTGAGACAATCGGAACGTAGATAAATCAAATGATAAGCTGACTCATTGTATGAGAAATAGTGATGAATCATGAATCATTGTTGCGAATTAAGTCATGAACAGGATTTCGAAAGGTGAAAGGTTTAGAAATAAAAAGGACAAACAAAACTAAGCGAATTATTGCTAATCGAGTAAATTTTTTTGTTATTAAGGTTACTTGCAATTAGGGTTACAAATCTATATCTACACTAATATATAAAGTTGAAGAGTTTGTTTGTTTGAACGCGCTAATCTCAGGAACTACTAAATCGATTTGAAATATTATTTCAGTGTAAGATAGTCCATTTTTCGAAGAAGGCTATAGGCTATATAAAATCACGCTAGGTCACGGGTTCGAACCCGGGCAGAAACAAATGAGTTTTTCTGTAAAATCTTATCTGTCTAATTGATAATAGCAATTTATCACACGCTTTTCGGTGAAGGAAAACATCGTGAGGTAACCTGCATATCTCTAGAGATTTCTGGAGATTTGTGTAACCTACCAATTGGAGCAGTGTGGTAGGTGTTAGCTCCAATCCTTCTCTCAAAAACGGGGAGAATAGGCCTATTCCCTGCAGTGGGAGAGTAATGCCTATAACTCTCCCACTGCAGGGAATAGGCCTGCTAACTAATAACGCTACTTTAATTTTTTTTATATAAAACACTATTTTTGGCGGCAAATCTCAAGTCAGCGTAGCTTATTCAGGGTACGGGTGGTCGCGAGAAATGAAAATAGGATCAAGCCCCACCTACCTGCCTATCTATTATTTTTTTCCTATTTTTAAGTTTCTTTCTTTTTATTTTATTAAAAATAAACAAGGTTCGGTCAACCAGACACTTGTTCTTTATGTAGTAATGGTATTCATCATCATATAATTCTAGTTTACTGTCAAAAGAACTCATTAGTTCCATAATATATGCTCAAAATATCCTCAAAAAGTATTTATAAATGCAATAAAGCCAAAAATTCGATCGCATTTTTTACCTTAATCCGCTTACGACGAATTATGAATTTGACATTCCGAAGCCAGTTGGCCTATTGGCTAATATAGATAACATTGGGTTGTTACATCACGGAAGTTGAACTCGCTGTTTTGTATAACAATGTCGAGGGGGAACAATTGGGCGTAAACAATTTTTTAAATATCTAAATTGATATTATATGGTATTATTTTTTAAGTGTTTAATAACCAGCTAACCGCTGTGTAGTATCCGGAGTAGAATAGACCACCTTCATGTTTTATCGAGGTGTCGTAAAAGGCGACAAAGGTAAGCTGATCCACCGTGTGATATCCGTCTATATAGAATAATAATATCCAACTAAATTGATATCGTAGTTGAATGACCCGATTAATTTCTGACCATTGTTTGAAATGCCTATAAAAACTATAGCTGTATCTCCTATATATAATATCCTATCATATAATATCAACCCCACAATCAGCGTAAAACAGACATCGTTTTTTGACCAAAATATTCCTGGACATAATATTTTGAGTGTGAGAACACGTTCATAAAGGAACTTCAACACTAAAACCGCACTAATGAAGCATAGATACTCGTAATAAACCAGATTTTTGGTACATAATCCACACACATATATCATCGCTTATATGCAAATACAGTGCCTGGGTGACTGAGCTTTGGTCGGTATTTTTTTAAGAGATATAAGAAACCAAAACAAAAGTAAATAATTGAGAAAGTCACGCTCGAATCGGGATATTTTCTCTGCTCTAGACAGCCCGATCACCCCCACTGAGCTATTAAAACTTTGCATATGACAGTCTAAATTAACCTATGTTTTCAAATTATAGCAGTTCTTCAGTGCCTTGAAACAGGGATAAAACAACATTATTTTAGAATGATAGATTTTTTGCCCCCGTAACCCCCTAAATACTAAGTTTCATGATAATCTTTGGAATCGTTTTTGAAATTCAGATTCTATAGATTAACTCATTTAAATATTACAGATAATTATTATAGCATATATTTAAAAAATAAGAATTTTGTTTAGAAAAATCATAGATTAACATTATTTAAAAACTAGATATCAATTCACGGATGTTATAATTATGTGTCTGTCAAGTTCAAAATTCTATTTTGGTTATATAAAATTGGGCTGATTTAACGTGGGTTTAACAAACATGTAACAGATTGGATTAAAAAAATATGTTCCATTAATAAATAATAGTATTATATAGCTAAGCGGTGAGACTTTATGAAAACAAAGGGCCACAGGTTAAAATCCTGGGCAGGCATCAATAAGATTACATAAAAACAAATGTGGCCTGAGTAATATCTATAATTTCTCACGCGTTTTTCACATAATATCGTGTGGAAATCTCTATATTTTTGAACAATTCTTGAGATATATCTAGCAATCTTCATCGAAGCAGCGTAGTCGGTGAAACTCCAACCTATGTCTCAAAAAGGAGAGAAAATTCCTATTCCCAGAAGTGGGATAGCAACAGGTAACTTCTTTACTACACTTTACTACATTGTTATTCATTTTCTTCGTCTTGAGTTATTTTTAAACCAGTCTTTTTCGTATAATATTTAGGCATCAAATTGACTGCATTACTAATACATAAGGCGTTTGTGCGAATCATCAATTGGACTTTCAGCAAAAGACTACAATTTTAAATGTTAGCTTCATTGACAAACTACAGCTTTATGAATTAAACATTCCTTTTTATCTTTTCTGCATAAGCCAAATTTGTTGTAGATTAAGAAATAAAACTAAAATCACGATATCAAAATAAATGATACAAATAAACAATATAAAAATCGTATTGGACCAGGAAATGATATTTGGACTTGACTAAAATAAATATATATTAATTTAAAGAAAAAAAAAGTAGTATGACCTTTAATATTTTAATGTTTGCTTTAGAATACGTGTGATAATGGAATGCTGATACGTCATTAAGTAGTCTGTAGAATTTCATTATAAGTAAGGAAGAACATGAAGAATAAAGAAGAACGTGAAGAATAAAGGATAATGTGAAGAAGAAATAAGATTATTTTAATTCAAATTCTTCAGCTTTATATATTAGTATAGATTCAAATAAACTTGTAAAGAAGTGCTTTTGAATCGTTAATTTTACTGCTAGTTCGGAAAGCTGTTCCTACCGAGAAGAGCCAGCAAGAAACTCGGCGGTTGCTCTTTTCAACATAATACTTATAACTAGTTATGCGTCATTACTATCTTGTACAGGGTCGTACAGCGTATGACATATGACATATTAAACATATTTTATGTATATGATTAATAATCAGACTGGAAGGAAATGTTTTTTAATTATAAGGAACATTAGGGTAATTTAGGGTCGCCGTGTGGTATCCAGCTGAATAGAATAGTACCATTCTCTTTTCTTACCGAGGTGTCGTAAAAGGCGACTAAGGTAAATTACTCATCGTGTGGTATCCGGTTAAGTAGAATAGCCAACCCTCTTTCTTACCGAGGTGTCGTAAAAGGCGACTAAGGTAAATGACTCACCGTGAGGTATCCGGTTAAGTACAATAGACCACCCTCTTTCTTATCGAGGTGTCGTAAAATACGACTAAGATAAGTTGACGTCAGGCAGGCGGCCGGACGTAAAATACGTAGCCAAATCATGTGACAACATGTTTATAACATGTTGTGCCGAACCCACTTAGAGTGCGATAAGGGCAGGAAGATGATTAGGGTAATTTAGGTCGATGGATAAAGCGGAAAGTGAAAGTAGACTTTACGGGGGTTTTGGGTTTATTCGTAGATCCGTAGATAAGATTCTAGTTCGTGGGCCACAGTAAGCCTCTTGCTCGCATTTCTCTTGTTAGATCTTGTCCCACAATACATTCCGGAAATATTAGGCAATATAATAAGATAAGTTGACCTGCCGTCAACCGGATAGCACCGGCTGAGTTCCTCCTGAGGAATAAACCACCCTCATTACCGACATGTCGTAATAGGCGACTAAGGTAAGTTGACCCACCGTGTGGTATTAGGCTGAGTTCAATAGACCACCCTTTTTTTTACCGAGATGTAACCGTAAAAGCTGTGGTAGCCCAGCGGTGACACCGTGCGACTCTTTCGAGGAGGTCACGGGTTCAAACCCAGGCAGACCAATGAGTTTTTCTGTTAAAACTTATGTGTCTAATTGATAATTTCAATTTATCACACGCTTTTCGGTGAAGGAAAACATCGTGAGGAAACCTGCATATCTCTAGAGAATTCTGGAAATATGTGTAAACTACCAATCCGCATTGGAGCAGCGTGGTAGGTCTTAGCTCCAAACCTTCTCTCCATAAACGGAGAGAAGAGGCCTATTCTCAGCAGTGGGATAGTAACAGGCCGATACTTATTTACTTTATTTAACCGTAACAGGCCGTAAAAGGCGACTAAGGTAAATTGACGTCAGACATGCGGTTGGTCGCAAAATACGTAGCCAAATCATGTGACATGTTTATATATTCTGCCGACCCCACTTAGAGTGGGATTAGAGTAGAAAGATGACGATGAAGAAAACACTCCAAAGTATACATTAAGGCATTAAATGATCTAATTTCGCGCGTTTATTTTTTTTTATTACTTATGAATCACGCTTAACCCTGAAATGTCTGAAATAAGATAAAACTACACTTAAGAAGTAGGTGGAGGAATAATTTAGCCTTCCAAGTATTTATTAGTAATGCCGCCTACTTTAACATCGGAATATATAAAATACATTTGCACAAATAAAAACGTCGCATTTGAAAGTTCAAAGGTGACCGCATGCATAGATTTATGATTTGTTTTATGTACACTATTTACTTGTTTTATTTTCTATACTAATATTATAAAGAAAATTTGTAAGTATGTTTGTAATGTTTTCACACAAAAACTAGTGGACCGATTTCAAAAATTTTTTCACTATTAGAAAGCTGCATCTTTACTGAGTAACAAAGGCTAT
Source organism: Morpho achilles (assembly GCA_947086495.1). Lineage (NCBI taxonomy): Eukaryota > Metazoa > Arthropoda > Insecta > Lepidoptera > Nymphalidae > Morpho > Morpho achilles. The sequence goes on from CAMTZB010000013.1 coordinate 14,284,115, forward strand.
ATTACATTTTCAAAAAAATATGAATCCGTTGTAAGTATGTAATAAGGTGTACAAAAAAAAAATTACGCGAGCGAAACTGCGGGATATTACTAGTCTTATATATAAAAATGAATGTTTGTCTGTATATCATTTATAGACTCCGAAACGACTGGATCGATTTTAATGAAATTTTCAAATAATCTTTAAATTGACCCAGCAGATGATACTGTGGTCTGATTCTACTTTTAAAGTTTAGTTCTCTTTAGAGGAAAATCGGAAACCTGACAGACAGCAGTTGCCAGGCAACTTATATAAAATAGAAAATATCCATTTCTCCTTCAAGAATCTAAAACTAAAGTTCTTTTTTTTTTAAAGGGCTTGTTATGATCATGCCTCCCTTAACATGACACTTTACAAAATGCGGTCTAAGTTTTAGCCCGAAGTCAACTAATTTGTACAACATTCTTGTCGTGATGAAGGAAAAGCAAGAATTCTATTAGAAATACCAACATCCATTAGATTAAGGTTGAAGTTAACCAAAAATTCATATCTTTCCGGACACACTCCAATGAAATATGAAAAATATCTTCAGTTTTTCCACAGACTAAGCAACAATGTTTTTTATACAGGACAAAATCCCCTTATGGATACCGCCGCCCGAAGAGGACAGGCGGGGGTTATGTCGGACTCGCACCGACTAAAACGACCTGTGTGCTCCACCACGCTGCCGATGGCAAGGACAGGGTATCGTTGTACCCATTGCCCCCCGTCCCCACCGGCAGCTTTGATCTCAGAGAACACCTCCTCCGCCCCTCAAAGGAGAACTCCCCCTCCGATGCATCGACAGTACCAGATGCGCCGACTGCCTCGGGAACCTATAAGCCAGACGTCCGATATACCCCGTTCGGAACGTCCGAAGGTCCCCTGACAGGGCGGCAAACGATGGGCTTAGGCAAGTCGCTCCCACCTGGACTCGCCAGCAGCAGATTGGATCCAGAACAAAAGTTCCCGGGACCGCTCCACCGCCTTCCTCCGCAGAGCAGAAGGGGGCCACCGCTGCCCGTCCAAGCAACAATACGTTGACTAAAGTTGACACAGACGAATTTGAAGTAAATTACGTAACACAAACATACACAAGCACAACCGGATGTACACGTCTGTTTATAGACCGTTTGACAACTGTCTCGGTGATAAATGTTACAAGCGATATATTACACAAACGGTCATGGGTGACCTGCAATCTACTCCAGTATCAAACGAGTAACAACAGGTAAATAGTGTAAAGCCTTGTAAACTGACGCCGGCCAAGTTTTTGAACACCTTTCCACTTCAAATGTACACCCACTTGACCTTATCGAAAACCGTACCGATCGTCGATTACAAACCTATATGTTACGTGGATTAAATTAATTGTTGGGTTCCGTATATCTGACTTTAATTCTGATTCTTTCATATGAGTAAGTTCTGTTACTAGCCCACTGCTGAGAATAGACCTCTTCTCTCCGTTTTTGGAGAGGTTTGGAACTAAGACCTACCCTACCACGTTGCTCCAGTGTGGATTGGTAAGTTACACATATCTCCAGAATTCTCTAGAGATATGCAGGTTTCTTCACGATGTTTTCCTTCACTGAAAAGCGTGTGATCATTTGCATGCTAATATGAATAAAAACGAGATTTTTTTAAAAAAAAACCTAGCCGATCGATTTTTCTCCCCCAACACCTCAAAAAACCTCAAAAAGATATAAGTACTTCTGATATCCGGCTGCTACTCAGCCGGATATCAGAAGTACTTATATAGACTTATAGACTACCCTCATTTCTTACTGAGATGTCGTATACGGCTAAGGACGTCAGACAGGCGCGATATGACCCGTATGTTTATATAATAATATGTTTTACTTGTTTGTTTTATTACTTGTTAAATTAATTGTGGGATTTCATACATTATAATAACTATTGGTATTATTTTAATGTAACAAATTGCCTTGTCATAATGCTGTAAACCAATAAGCAATATCGATGTTGCAGCTCACATATTGGCATATATCGAGCGGGCGAGTCACGCCGCAGCGAGGCCAGCCATACTATCTGATAACAAAGTCACCATTTGTCAAAACAGACGTGGGCATGTGACCTACTCTGGGATTAATGAGATTATAAACCACACCAAATTCGCCGGCTAAGAGGTGTTAATATACAATTGTATAGGCTTGTCTCATTGTAGAGGATTAACTCCATACCCCATACGTGATAGGCGTTTTTTTTATCTAAGTACTTTTAGTAAGTAAGTATAAGCTAACGGTGAGCTCGCGTGTCTCTCTAGGGTTTCAATTTGCAATCTAATTTTCCCCCCTTTTCGGTAAAGGAAAACACCGTAAGGAAACCTGCAGAACTCTGGGGATATATGTAACCGACCAATCAGCATCGGAGCACTGTTGATGATCTAAGGTCCAACCATTTTCTCTAAAAAGAAGAGAAGAACCAGCAAGAAACTCGGCGGTCACTCTTTTCAAAATTAAGTATTAAAATAATCATCATCATCTTCCTGCCCTTGTCCCACTCTAAGTGAGGTCAGCACAACATGTTATAAACATGCTGTCACATGATTTGGCTGCGTTTTTATGACCGGCCGCCTGCCTGATGTCAACTTAGCTCTGTCGTATATTACGACACCTCTGTAAGAAAGAGGGCAGTCTATTCTACTCAGCCGGATACCACACGGCAGGTCGACTTACTTTAGTCGCCTTTTACGACACCTCGGTAAGAAATGAGGGTGATCTATTCTACTCAGCCGGATACCACACGGCGGGTCGATTTACTTTAGTCACCTTTTACGACACCTCGGTAAGAAATGAGGGTGGTACTATTCTACTTAGCCGGATACCACACGGCTATAAGTATTAAAATAATGTCTTCATTAATTAAGAACAACACAAACTACAATATAATCTAGTGCATATACGTCAGTGCTTCTCAAATTTTGATAATTCAGATCTAAGTACATATATCGAAAACTTTTACTTCTTACAGATTGTTTTTATACAGGAAAAAACCCCTTATGAGTACCGTCGCCCGACGTGGATAGACGGCGGTTATGTCGGACTCGCACCGACTAAAACCACCTGTGTGCTGCACCACGCTGCCGATGGCAAGGACAGGGTATCATTGTACACATTGCCCCCATCCCCGCCAACAGCTCTGATCCCAGAGAACACCTCCGAGTAGGGACCCCTCGAAAGAGAAGCCCCCCTCCGCTAACCGGTGCATCGGGAGCACCAGATGCACCGACCGCCTCGGGGACCTGTAAGCCAGACGTCCGATATACCCCGTTCGGAACGTCCGAAGGTTCTGATGTAAGTACATATATAGTCTACAACTTTTACTTCTTGTTGTTGCGCTAAATACACAATTACTTAAGATATTTAACTGTTACGCATACTGACCTTCGGAGAAATTTAAAGTATTTTTTAATTCTCAAAACTAGTTACGGATTAAGGAGTTTAATTTTAACATATTGCAACCGAACCTGTTTTATTAATTAATAAAAAATCGCTGAATTATAATGCAATATAAAAATGTACTTTGTATGTAGGGTTGCCACCCGTACTATATTATATAGTATTGTACTATATTTTAGTCAATTGTACTATATATTATAGAAAAATAATATAGGACGAAAAATACTATATTTTCATCGCTAATTCAATTTTAATCAACTGTGAATGGAACGCACCCGCAGCACTGCATAGGGAATGTTTGAATGAAACTCATTAATGTATTTACGGGGCTTAGTTAGTAACTCGTAACTCCTTTGTCATTGTCCAGCGAAAAGTAATAATAAATAATCATGGAAAAATAAATAATGATTGAAAATAGAAGTGTACTATTTTTTTTCCTGCATTTCCTAAAAGTACTATATTTTTTTTTATTTAAAAAGAAATATACTATTTTTCTTCCAAAAAAAAAGGTGGCAGCCCTAGTTGTATGTACCAACTTATTTAAGGGGCAAGTCTACCATATTTCTTCATTCTTTTCTGTCTGTGTACATGTTTAAAAATCAAAAGGGCTGGATTTATTTTTATGATAATTCGTGTGTGCCATTAAGTTGATTCAAGATAGTTTAGATTTGAAAATATCCGATAGAAATTGTTTTTTAATTAATTTATGTTTTGTTGTTAATCGCTGAATTATATTATTTGTATTTATACTTATAATAAAACAAAGTCCCCAAAAGATGTGATCGATTTCCTTAAAATCTACTTTAGGATTTTAGTACGATTTTTACAAAAAAGTAGTGCATATATTCCGAAGGGTTTGAGTTAACAGTATATAACGTTCTTATGTAAATTGGCTTGAAGAAGTCATGCGGTTCTAAGGATTCGACTACTGGAAGTTTTATTTGAATTAAAAATAGTAAATGCACAAAAATACTACAAAAATGTCCGCAACAGTATGTCTCTATCTCTAAAATTTCAATTTAAAATATTATTATATTTTTAAGATTGTTATCCTACTTCCCACAAATCTTATCAAATTCAAAATATTCTTTCAAATTCAAAATATTCTTTATTCAAATAAACTTGTAAACAAGTGCTTTTGAATCGTCAACTCTACTGCTGGTTCGGAAAGCTGTTCCTACCGAGAAGAGCCAGCAAGAAACTCGGCGGTTGCTCTTTTAAAAATATAATTGTTAATACTATTTACATTAAGTCGTTACTGTCTTGTACAAGTTCAAAGAGAGCTATATCCACACATTCTTATCTTCCAAATAATCTTCAAGAGTATAGTAGGCTATCTGTATCAGCCTCTTTTTAACAGTGTTTTTAAACTGCTGTAATGGCAAAGCTGAAATTGATTGCGGAATTTTATTATAGAATCTTATACCAAAACCCACAAACGAATTACGTACTTTTGCAAGGCGCAAAGCAGGAGCCGCAAGCTTATGTCGGTTCCTGCTTTGTCTATTGTATACATCACCTATCATTTTATAATTCTTTATATTTTTGTGTACATAAATTAGATATCCTGCTAATATTATAAATGGGAAAGTTTGTGAGTATGGATGTTTGTCTGTTACTCTTTCACAGCAAATCCGCTGAACCAATATCGATGAAATCTGGCTAAGTAATAAAATAAAAATTTATACTGGAATATTTTTGTGACCCACTGATTTCTACGCGGACGAAGCTGCAGACATAGGTAATTTTTTATATAATTTAATCTATTGTTGCTTAATCACTTTTAGTATAAAGTGTTTTAATTAACAAGGAATTATCGTAGTCCTAATTTCAGCCATTAAGAACCAAAAATAATGTCAGCTGAAGTAATTAAAGTGATAAAAAGTTTAGTTTAGTAACCCCATACAAATAAAGACGCTATAATATTTTTATTTATTTTTTAGTGCTACAAGTCCGTTATAGCCCTCCACAACGCGTCGTCTTAAGCCGAGGTTCGGCCTCACAGGAGGCACCCTTAAGGCGACGCTCCCAGGATGCTGCGAGTCTCGCTCGAGACTTGCTCTCCCAGTTTTTACACCGGCGATGCTTCTGCGTTTGCCCACTCTCTCGGTGACGCTGTCAAAGCCTCTAGGGCTAACAGCATTAGTTAGAGAGAAAAAAAATTTTACTGTATCAAATGTTTTTTTTGACGGGTAAAGTCGTGGGCGTCGGTTCGTACATAAACGTCTTGTACGGGAGACCTAATTTTGCAATTCTGTCTGATTGTAATAAAAAGGGACCAGTACATTATTGTAAAACATGTTATCCTCAACCTGCCCATTATTTCGGCAGTAATTGTTTATTGTAAGCACCTTTGTTAATTGATAAATGAAAATAAAACATGCTTAGGGCCTGTTTCACAAGTTACCAATAAACTGTCAGTTAGCTTATTCAGAACATATCTGACACATATCTCGGAATTTTGATCGTGTCTGAGGTTTCTGATAAGCTTATTCAGCACTTAAAGTCCCTAATAAGTTAACAGGTACATCATGTGGCTGTTATTTTGTTTATTTGCTGGACAGCAAATACCTATTTCAAAATGGCCGCGATTTTATTATATTTTAATTTTTCACTTTTAAAGTCTCTTTTTAGAGACATTTATCTGCTCCTTAGTTTATTTGTCAGTTAACTATTCGATACTTTATCAGTAACTGCTAAAGGGGACTAATATTAATTTTTAAGATAAAAAGGATTAATAAAGTATCCATCAAAATTTTCCAAGTACAGCATTTTAAGTATGCCATCTTAGGCTTTTTTATAATAGTCCCCTATTATAAAAAGGATATTATAATATCCTGGCCGTATATTTTTTATATCATATTTTAAAAAGATAAGTAGATTTTAGCTCCCAAGAGCTAAATACTTTTTAGATTTGTGATAACATTTACATTCAATTTAGATTTTAAATAAAACAGCTTTTGGTACACTTTCTCACGATTTTTATTGTATTATTGTTCACCTATACCATCAATAACACAGACAATAACATTCTCACGGAATAATGGATGTAGGACATGCCTTGAGTCGCCAAAGGGAATTCTTAAGCTGATACAGTTTCTGATTAAAAAGGAAATCAGTGAATTGGAATAGGAGGCCATTATTATTTTTATTTATTTTTTTATTCTAAATGGAATGTAATTAGAGAGCTTCTTGATGCAATGAACGAACTATAAGCCTGTTCTCTCGATATGGATACAAAAATACGTATAAAAATCAGATGAATTACTCCTATCATTAAATAAATAAGTTAAAAAGTAACGGCCTGCTATTATCCGACTGCTAGGCATACATCTCCTTCTTTTTAGAGAAAATGGTTGGACCTTAGATCATCAACAGTGCTCCGATGCTGATTGGTCGGTTACATATATCCCCAGAGTTCTGCAGGTTTCCTTACGGTGTTTTCCTTTACCGAAAAGGGGGGAAAATTAGATTGCAAATTGAAACCCTAGAAAGACACGCGAGCTCACCGTTAGCTTATACTTACTTACTAAAAGTACTTAGATAAAAAAAACGCCTATCACGTATGGGGTATGGAGTTAATCCTCTACAATGAGACAAGCCTATACAATTGTATATTAACACCTCTTAGCCGGCGAATTTGGTGTGGTTTATAATCTCATTAATCCCAGAGTAGGTCACATGCCCACGTCTGTTTTGACAAATGGTGACTTTGTTATCAGATAGTATGGCTGGCCTCGCTGCGGCGTGACTCGCCCGCTCGATATATGCCAATATGTGAGCTGCAACATCGATATTGCTTATTGGTTTACAGCATTATGACAAGGCAATTTGTTACATTAAAATAATACCAATAGTTATTATAATGTATGAAATCCCACAATTAATTTAACAAGTAATAAAACAAACAAGTAAAACATATTATTATATAAACATACGGGTCATATCGCGCCTGTCTGACGTCCTTAGCCGTATACGACATCTCAGTAAGAAATGAGGGTAGTCTATAAGTCTATATAAGTACTTCTGATATCCGGCTGAGTAGCAGCCGGATATCAGAAGTACTTATATCTTTTTGAGGTTTTTTGAGGTGTTGGGGGAGAAAAATCGATCGGCTAGGTTTTTTTTTAAAAAAATCTCGTTTTTATTCATATTAGCATGCAAATGATCACACGCTTTTCAGTGAAGGAAAACATCGTGAAGAAACCTGCATATCTCTAGAGAATTCTGGAGATATGTGTAACTTACCAATCCACACTGGAGCAACGTGGTAGGGTAGGTCTTAGTTCCAAACCTCTCCAAAAACGGAGAGAAGAGGTCTATTCTCAGCAGTGGGCTAGTAACAGAACTTACTCATATGAAAGAATCAGAATTAAAGTCAGATATACGGAACCCAACATACTCTATCTATAATCTATATAAGTACTCTATAATCTATAATCTATAATCTATATAAGTCTATATAAGTACTTCTGATATCCGGCTGCTACTCAGCCGGATATCAGAAGTACTTATATAGACTTATAGACTACCCTCATTTCTTACTGAGATGTCGTATACGGCTAAGGACGTCAGACAGGCGCGATATGACCCGTATGTTTATATAATAATATGTTTTACTTGTTTGTTTTATTACTTGTTAAATTAATTGTGGGATTTCATACATTATAATAACTATTGGTATTATTTTAATGTAACAAATTGCCTTGTCATAATGCTGTAAACCAATAAGCAATATCGATGTTGCAGCTCACATATTGGCATATATCGAGCGGGCGAGTCACGCCGCAGCGAGGCCAGCCATACTATCTGATAACAAAGTCACCATTTGTCAAAACAGACGTGGGCATGTGACCTACTCTGGGATTAATGAGATTATAAACCACACCAAATTCGCCGGCTAAGAGGTGTTAATATACAATTGTATAGGCTTGTCTCATTGTAGAGGATTAACTCCATACCCCATACGTGATAGGCGTTTTTTTTATCTAAGTACTTTTAGTAAGTAAGTATAAGCTAACGGTGAGCTCGCGTGTCTCTCTAGGGTTTCAATTTGCAATCTAATTTTCCCCCCTTTTCGGTAAAGGAAAACACCGTAAGGAAACCTGCAGAACTCTGGGGATATATGTAACCGACCAATCAGCATCGGAGCACTGTTGATGATCTAAGGTCCAACCATTTTCTCTAAAAAGAAGGAGATGTATGCCTAGCAGTCGGATAATAGCAGGCCGTTACTTTTTAACTTATTTATTTAATGATAGGAGTAATTCATCTGATTTTTATACGTATTTTTGTATCCATATCGAGAGAACAGGCTTATAGTTCGTTCATTGCATCAAGAAGCTCTCTAATTACATTCCATTTAGAATAAAAAAATAAATAAAAATAATAATGGCCTCCTATTCCAATTCACTGATTTCCTTTTTAATCAGAAACTGTATCAGCTTAAGAATTCCCTTTGGCGACTCAAGGCATGTCCTACATCCATTATTCCGTGAGAATGTTATTGTCTGTGTTATTGATGGTATAGGTGAACAATAATACAATAAAAATCGTGAGAAAGTGTACCAAAAGCTGTTTTATTTAAAATCTAAATTGAATGTAAATGTTATCACAAATCTAAAAAGTATTTAGCTCTTGGGAGCTAAAATCTACTTATCTTTTTAAAATATGATATAAAAAATATACGGCCAGGATATTATAATATCCTTTTTATAATAGGGGACTATTATAAAAAAGCCTAAGATGGCATACTTAAAATGCTGTACTTGGAAAATTTTGATGGATACTTTATTAATCCTTTTTATCTTAAAAATTAATATTAGTCCCCTTTAGCAGTTACTGATAAAGTATCGAATAGTTAACTGACAAATAAACTAAGGAGCAGATAAATGTCTCTAAAAAGAGACTTTAAAAGTGAAAAATTAAAATATAATAAAATCGCGGCCATTTTGAAATAGGTATTTGCTGTCCAGCAAATAAACAAAATAACAGCCACATGATGTACCTGTTAACTTATTAGGGACTTTAAGTGCTGAATAAGCTTATCAGAAACCTCAGACACGATCAAAATTCCGAGATATGTGTCAGATATGTTCTGAATAAGCTAACTGACAGTTTATTGGTAACTTGTGAAACAGGCCCTAAGCATGTTTTATTTTCATTTATCAATTAACAAAGGTGCTTACAATAAACAATTACTGCCGAAATAATGGGCAGGTTGAGGATAACATGTTTTACAATAATGTACTGGTCCCTTTTTATTACAATCAGACAGAATTGCAAAATTAGGTCTCCCGTACAAGACGTTTATGTACGAACCGACGCCCACGACTTTACCCGTCAAAAAAAACATTTGATACAGTAAAATTTTTTTTCTCTCTAACTAATGCTGTTAGCCCTAGAGGCTTTGACAGCGTCACCGAGAGAGTGGGCAAACGCAGAAGCATCGCCGGTGTAAAAACTGGGAGAGCAAGTCTCGAGCGAGACTCGCAGCATCCTGGGAGCGTCGCCTTAAGGGTGCCTCCTGTGAGGCCGAACCTCGGCTTAAGACGACGCGTTGTGGAGGGCTATAACGGACTTGTAGCACTAAAAAATAAATAAAAATATTATAGCGTCTTTATTTGTATGGGGTTACTAAACTAAACTTTTTATCACTTTAATTACTTCAGCTGACATTATTTTTGGTTCTTAATGGCTGAAATTAGGACTACGATAATTCCTTGTTAATTAAAACACTTTATACTAAAAGTGATTAAGCAACAATAGATTAAATTATATAAAAAATTACCTATGTCTGCAGCTTCGTCCGCGTAGAAATCAGTGGGTCACAAAAATATTCCAGTATAAATTTTTATTTTATTACTTAGCCAGATTTCATCGATATTGGTTCAGCGGATTTGCTGTGAAAGAGTAACAGACAAACATCCATACTCACAAACTTTCCCATTTATAATATTAGCAGGATATCTAATTTATGTACACAAAAATATAAAGAATTATAAAATGATAGGTGATGTATACAATAGACAAAGCAGGAACCGACATAAGCTTGCGGCTCCTGCTTTGCGCCTTGCAAAAGTACGTAATTCGTTTGTGGGTTTTGGTATAAGATTCTATAATAAAATTCCGCAATCAATTTCAGCTTTGCCATTACAGCAGTTTAAAAACACTGTTAAAAAGAGGCTGATACAGATAGCCTACTATACTCTTGAAGATTATTTGGAAGATAAGAATGTGTGGATATAGCTCTCTTTGAACTTGTACAAGACAGTAACGACTTAATGTAAATAGTATTAACAATTATATTTTTAAAAGAGCAACCGCCGAGTTTCTTGCTGGCTCTTCTCGGTAGGAACAGCTTTCCGAACCAGCAGTAGAGTTGACGATTCAAAAGCACTTGTTTACAAGTTTATTTGAATAAAGAATATTTTGAATTTGAAAGAATATTTTGAATTTGATAAGATTTGTGGGAAGTAGGATAACAATCTTAAAAATATAATAATATTTTAAATTGAAATTTTAGAGATAGAGACATACTGTTGCGGACATTTTTGTAGTATTTTTGTGCATTTACTATTTTTAATTCAAATAAAACTTCCAGTAGTCGAATCCTTAGAACCGCATGACTTCTTCAAGCCAATTTACATAAGAACGTTATATACTGTTAACTCAAACCCTTCGGAATATATGCACTACTTTTTTGTAAAAATCGTACTAAAATCCTAAAGTAGATTTTAAGGAAATCGATCACATCTTTTGGGGACTTTGTTTTATTATAAGTATAAATACAAATAATATAATTCAGCGATTAACAACAAAACATAAATTAATTAAAAAACAATTTCTATCGGATATTTTCAAATCTAAACTATCTTGAATCAACTTAATGGCACACACGAATTATCATAAAAATAAATCCAGCCCTTTTGATTTTTAAACATGTACACAGACAGAAAAGAATGAAGAAATATGGTAGACTTGCCCCTTAAATAAGTTGGTACATACAACTAGGGCTGCCACCTTTTTTTTTGGAAGAAAAATAGTATATTTCTTTTTAAATAAAAAAAAATATAGTACTTTTAGGAAATGCAGGAAAAAAAATAGTACACTTCTATTTTCAATCATTATTTATTTTTCCATGATTATTTATTATTACTTTTCGCTGGACAATGACAAAGGAGTTACGAGTTACTAACTAAGCCCCGTAAATACATTAATGAGTTTCATTCAAACATTCCCTATGCAGTGCTGCGGGTGCGTTCCATTCACAGTTGATTAAAATTGAATTAGCGATGAAAATATAGTATTTTTCGTCCTATATTATTTTTCTATAATATATAGTACAATTGACTAAAATATAGTACAATACTATATAATATAGTACGGGTGGCAACCCTACATACAAAGTACATTTTTATATTGCATTATAATTCAGCGATTTTTTATTAATTAATAAAACAGGTTCGGTTGCAATATGTTAAAATTAAACTCCTTAATCCGTAACTAGTTTTGAGAATTAAAAAATACTTTAAATTTCTCCGAAGGTCAGTATGCGTAACAGTTAAATATCTTAAGTAATTGTGTATTTAGCGCAACAACAAGAAGTAAAAGTTGTAGACTATATATGTACTTACATCAGAACCTTCGGACGTTCCGAACGGGGTATATCGGACGTCTGGCTTACAGGTCCCCGAGGCGGTCGGTGCATCTGGTGCTCCCGATGCACCGGTTAGCGGAGGGGGGCTTCTCTTTCGAGGGGTCCCTACTCGGAGGTGTTCTCTGGGATCAGAGCTGTTGGCGGGGATGGGGGCAATGTGTACAATGATACCCTGTCCTTGCCATCGGCAGCGTGGTGCAGCACACAGGTGGTTTTAGTCGGTGCGAGTCCGACATAACCGCCGTCTATCCACGTCGGGCGACGGTACTCATAAGGGGTTTTTTCCTGTATAAAAACAATCTGTAAGAAGTAAAAGTTTTCGATATATGTACTTAGATCTGAATTATCAAAATTTGAGAAGCACTGACGTATATGCACTAGATTATATTGTAGTTTGTGTTGTTCTTAATTAATGAAGACATTATTTTAATACTTATAGCCGTGTGGTATCCGGCTAAGTAGAATAGTACCACCCTCATTTCTTACCGAGGTGTCGTAAAAGGTGACTAAAGTAAATCGACCCGCCGTGTGGTATCCGGCTGAGTAGAATAGATCACCCTCATTTCTTACCGAGGTGTCGTAAAAGGCGACTAAAGTAAGTCGACCTGCCGTGTGGTATCCGGCTGAGTAGAATAGACTGCCCTCTTTCTTACAGAGGTGTCGTAATATACGACAGAGCTAAGTTGACATCAGGCAGGCGGCCGGTCATAAAAACGCAGCCAAATCATGTGACAGCATGTTTATAACATGTTGTGCTGACCTCACTTAGAGTGGGACAAGGGCAGGAAGATGATGATGATTATTTTAATACTTAATTTTGAAAAGAGTGACCGCCGAGTTTCTTGCTGGTTCTTCTCGGTAAGAGCACCTTTCCGTGCCAGTCGTAGCTTCATTGTAATTTGACGATTCGAAAATGCTTGTTAAAAGCCAATTTGAATAAAGAATTATTTGAATTTGAATATAGGGGAAATGATGCCGCGTATGTGATCTGTAAATATGTTAAAGATCACCATTATCCTGCCGTAATCCCACTCTAAGTGGGGTCGGCACATGTTATAAACATTGTCGCATGATTAGGTTTCGTATTTTACGACCGGCCGCCTGCCTGACGTCACTTACCTTACTTACCTTAGTCGTATTTTTCCACACCTCGATAAGAAAGAGGGTGATCTATTTTACTCAACCGGATACCACATGGTGGGTTAACTTACCTTAGTTGCCTTTTACGACACCTCGTTAAGAAATGAGGATGGTACTATTCTATTCAGCCGGATACCACACGGCGTATACTATGAAATGAGTATAAGAACAAACTACTACACCACAAACTTATTAAACATTAAGACTAATTAACTTTAACAACAGTGCTGAAACTTACAAGAGAAGTTAGACAAATCAGACTTGTATCAAATCAGACTTGTATCAAATCAGACTTGTATCAAATCAGACTTGTATCAAATCAGACTTGTATCAAATCAGACTTGTATCAAATCAGACTTGTATCAAATCAGACTTGTATCAAATCAGACTTGTATCAAATCAGACTTGTATCAAATCAGACTTGTATCAAATCAGACTTGTATCAAATCAGACTTGTATCAAATCAGACTTGTATCAAATCAGACTTGTATCAAATCAGACTTGTATCAAATCAGACTTGTATCAAATCAGACTTGTATCAAATCAGACTTGTATCAAATCAGACTTGTATCAAATCAGACTTGTATCAAATCAGACTTGTATCAAATCAGACTTGTATCAAATCAGACTTGTATCAAATCAGACTTGTATCAAATCAGACTTGTATCAAATCAGACTTGTATCAAATCAGACTTGTATCAAATCAGACTTGTACTCTGACTCAAATAACAAATTCAACGACACCTGCGAGGCGGGAACGATTAAGACTTTTTTTCCTATTTTCAGTGGCTCTCTGTTCTTGTCTTTGCTACAGGTCAGGGGTGACGGCTTCCGCTATTGGATACGTCCACCGCTGCCCCGCCTGTGCTTTAGGGATGGGAAAGAGACCCTTTTGCACTCTTAGGGATGAAATTGGGGATAGTGTGGAAAGGGGGATCTTAATCTAGAGCTTACTTTCTAAAGGGTTGAGAGAAGAGGAAATTCTAAATCTATTACAAATCATCTTAATACTAAAATCTTAACCTAACAATTTTATATCTCTATTTGTTTTTTTATTGTTTCTAATTCATTATTTGTGTTGTCGCCATTGACTTCCGCTTTGTATTTTATAGCAACACAGTCATGAAACAAGAGTATCGTGCCCTTTTGATTAAAATGGTGGCAATACTGTGTCGTTGTTGTTTCCGGTTTAGTCTTTCTGTTGATAAAACGTTTCAGTGACAGGCAGTCTTTGTTCGTCATTTAAGAGAAGTGCATCTCGGAACGGGAATTATGGTATTCCTATTGTATCGTGTTATTGTATATAGTAAGCGCTAACATTTGTATTTCTGACTACTAATCAAATTAACCAGGGAGATACCTCGGAATACGTTTCGTTGCTACAAAGCTCGCTTATATGCTGCAGTAGTGGCCCAACTCAAAAAAAGGATAACGTTAAATGTATATATCGATTCAAAACGTTATTGAATACGACCTCAAGAACAAGCTTTTAAGCAAATAGAGCTTAGAAGAGTCCGCGACCACTCCGTACATAGTTATAACAGTCTGTGGTGCATTATTTAAAAAAAAAACTCGATCGCTCGTGACTCAGTGACTTTGACACAAATTTAACCTACATTTCGCGGCAATAGTTGACTTTATGTTTTATTTATGGTCCATAATCTTCGGTTAAACTTGAATTTAATTTCCGTTTCGATCTGGCTTCCACGTAATTATTTAAAATAATAAAAAAATATATTGTCTGTGAGTACTTCAAAATCATTTATTTAAACCTCGTAATCCGATCAATGTAAGCTACTTAATTAACCTTCGGAGTATATACTGAAGTCATAACTTTAAAATAACCATTATTGTTTTTTTAATTGATATAATACAATTGAGTAATTAATGCGATGAAAAATGGTAACATTATAAGCGAATATATAAACTGCAACTTAAGAGCACAGACTAACCAAACAACAAAAATGACTTTCACTCTATTACCTCTGATAACACACTAACCTGCAATGAAATCATTGAAAATAAATTTTTGGAAGTGACCTCAACTAATTGCAAAGTAGTTCACCTTATTGTCACTCTTTGTCCTCCTTAACTTCCTGTTAACATTTTAATTTTATATTACCGATATTGACTTTTTACTTTAACACGACGCTTGTTATTTTCGTTTTATAAAAAAACAATGTATATACATTGATAGACTGGACCGAAAATAATGAGAAATTGTAAGCATTACTAATAACTACTGCTTATAAATTATTATGGAATAAAATATATGGTAATCCTTTAATCCTCCGTTTTTCGCCTGCCTGACATCAACTTATCTTAGTCGCCTTTTGCGCCACCTCTTTAACAAATGAGAGTGGTCTATTCTAATCAGCCAGATACCACACAGCGGGTCAACTTACCCTAGTCGTTACCCTAGTCGCCTTTTACGACACCTCGGTAAGAAATCAGGGTGGTGTATTCTACTCAGCCGGATAACACACGACGGGTCACCTTTTTTTTTTCAGGAAAACCCATTATGGGTCATCACCGCCCGACGAGGACGAGCGGCGGGTATGTCGGACTCGCACCTACTAAAAACCTGACAGT
The DNA here is from genome assembly GCA_947086495.1 of Morpho achilles. NCBI lineage: Eukaryota > Metazoa > Arthropoda > Insecta > Lepidoptera > Nymphalidae > Morpho > Morpho achilles. Next base: position 14,299,943 of record CAMTZB010000013.1, read on the forward strand.
GCTCCACTACGCTGCTGGTGGTGGGGACAGGATACCTATGAAGACATTGCCCCCATCACCGCCAGCAGCAGCTCTTTACCCCGGAGAGGCCCCGACCCGGAGGTGGCGCCTCCGGGTCGGGGCCTCTCTAAACAGTGGCCCCTCGCTCCGCTAATCGATGCATCGGGAGCACCACATGCATCGACCGCCTCGGGGACCTAACTCCAGCGAGCGTCCGATACCCGTTCGGATCGCTCGGAGGTCCCCGTTAGGGCGGCATGCGACGGACTTCGGCGAATCGCCTGCGCGCCGCTCGCCTGCGGCGGATCGGATCCAAGGACTCGACTTCCCGAATCCACCCCGACGCCTCCTTCCGCAAGATTACGTCCTCGCAGAAGGAGGTCATCGCTGGCCACGATCTCTCCCTGTCCACCATGGCACGATCAACAGTGGGCAAGGAGAGATCGTGTCCCACCTGTGCCACGAGCTCTGCCCGCTGAACTGCCCAAGCTGGGCAGTCTGCGAGCGTATGCAGCGCCGTGTCACATTTGGCGCCGCACTCGTGGCACTCACGGGCACGACGGGTTAACTTACCTTAGTCGCCCTTTACACCTCGGTAAGAAATAAGGGTGGTCTATTCTACTCAGCCGGATACCAAACGATATTTATTATTCCAAAAATTCTAAAACTTAAATTATATTCAAACTGCGGTTATAAATACTCCAATTTATTATAGAATTAATACTAATAATATTTTATACGAAATAAATGTCGATCGTTATTTTTGCATAGCTACTTATAAGGTGACAAACTACCAGAGATATAAGGTAGGTCCTTGATGTATAAAAATGTTTCCGCAAATATATAAAAAATGTTTAATTTTTGAAAATAAAACAGCTAAATTCAACTTTACGTAATTTTGACTCATATATTTCGCAATATTTGCATTATGAATAAAGAGTTAACCTCCTTGATATCGATAAATTGATGATAATTTATTTATTTATTATGTAGGGCGCAGTACTATGGCGGTAACAGACTATTTATTGATATTGGCGCGAAGAATAAAATTACGTAGCCGTTGGTTCCAATACTTGCAAAAAAGTTCTCTAACTCCTTCTGTGTTTCGTTGTTATCTATGAGTTGTTCGCAATTAAAAAAAAATTAAGTATCTGGGTGTTAGTAACGGCCTGTTAATATGGCAACCTCTCTCCTTTTTTGGAGGAGGGTTGAAGCTTACACCGACCACGCTGTACCAATATGGTTTAGTAGGTAACACATATTCCTAGAGATTAGCAGGTTTCCTCACGATGTTTTCCTTCAACAAAAGCCACGTGTGATAGATTTCAAATATAAATAAGACAGATAATTTGTAACAGAAAAACTCAAAAAGGTACCAGAAGTAAAATTACAACTATTAATGAGTTTTAACTGAAGAAAATATTTGTGTCTGCCCAAGTTTGAACCTATCCCTTGCAAAGGAGTCGGAAGGTCGCTGGTGTATCACAACTGATAGGGTATACTAGCTTTTACTCGCAAAATTTGGTTTGCGTGGACTGTTGTCGCGTGATAGGTTGATAATAGATGGCGCTTTTAAATGTCATTCTATTCCTGTAGAATTAAGAGAATTTCTATAGCCTATATGTTATTCCGGTGTATAAGGAATAATTGTGCCAAATTTCATCGATATTGGTTCAGCGGATTCGCTGTGAAAGAGTAACAGACATACATCCATTAACAGGATTTCTATAGCCTATATGTCATCGGTAATAGTTGTGTCAAATTTTATCGAAATTGGTTAAGCGAGTTCGCTAATAATATGATCATATTATTAATAGCAAAATAATATGATCATTATTTAAAGTAACCATATTCTAAATTCTAAAATTACAACTTTCTAATTAGGCGAAAAAAAGATTAATCATCCGTACACATACGCTATACAAATATATAAGGTCACAAAAAGGGACCTTGCCACCGAACACGATCGTCGATAAGCTTCTGATACGATCTGACGCCGATCTAGATTTTAGTTTCGCAACCTCATTAAAGCTTGATCTCTTTGGAACCGTTAGGGTTGCCAGCTGTACTGTTAAAACAAATATTATTCTTATTCCGAGTAAGAACCGGGAGAGGTCAAGAAACGTATCGCTGGGTCCGACGTCCCGGTTTCTAACCTTATCTTATTCACTCGGTGACACCTCGTATCTTGCCTCTCAACAACTAACAAAATACACACAAATTGTGTATTTTATTAGTTGTTGAGACAAAATACACACAAATACACAATACATATTTTTTTCATTTATACTTATTATAAAACAAAGTCAACAAAAGCTGTCTGTTTTTTTTTGCGATTTTCACAAAATTTACTGAACAGATTTTTGTACGGTTTTTACTAAAAGATAGTGGAAGTGTTAGGTTAATAATGCATTACGTTTTATATAAATTGTATTGGAGCAGTCTCGCGGTTGTGAAAAACTTTCCTGCTGGGAACTTTAGTCGCATGCGCCGCATGAACCAAACGAGAAACACTAAAAATACTACAAAAAAGTCCGTGACAGCATGTTTCCATCTTTTATAGTCACTCATAATAACTACTGTTATTTAAATTTCAATTAAATACACTGATTTCCCCGCGGGCTAAGTAGCAAGCACGGCTAGTAGAATTATGATAGAGTAGGCAAGCCAGCCCAAAATGTGCTATATTACTAGAGTTTTGTTATATCTATAATAATTTTAGTTATTAATTTTCGTGAGGCGTATGAAGTTTTTAAAAAATGACTACATTAACAAGTTGAGCGAGAAACTCTAAAAATATGTATTTAAAACAATAAATAAAACACCGTTCATCTTTCTACATTATTGTTTAATATTCTCCTCAGATATAAATATACTTTATTACTTTTCAAAAAAGGCGGCAGTCCTGAGCCCGAAACAAATATAATGTTTATGTTATGAATAGAATGCATCTAACAAATAACTAAAATGTCCACTTACAATATCTCATACTAACACATATATACCATTACCCTAGAACTAATAAAGACGATTGTTCCTAATTTCACTTATAAATAGTACAGAGTATTTAGGATATTGGAGAATACTTCTTAGATGTAAATATACTTTATTACTTTAAAAAAAAAGGTGGCAACCCTAAGCCCGATACACGTATGTTTATGTAATGTTTATGTTACACAACATTCAATTCGGACAGTTCAATGACTCATAACGAACTAAGCTTTTTGAAATTACTTGAAATAATTACTACCAAATTTTTCCTTATCGATACGTCACAGTGCTGACCAAATCAAGGGATGATATGTAATGACTGGACAGGAATTAGTAAAATTAAAATATATTCATACTAATATTTTAATATGCTAATATTATTCATGATAAATTCAATGTCTGTCAGTATATTTTATAAAAGATTACGATATTCCTCCTTTATTCTTATTCAATAAATAAAAAACAGTTTTCCCAGAGTCAACCCATTTACTCTTTCGCAACAACTCAATGAATGACACATAACAATATGACAGCCACAATGCTTTTTCATATTAATCGCCAACTCTATGAAGGAGGTCGTATTAAAAACATGTTGTAACAGTCGACCATCCTGACAACATTTGCGACCCCGCAAATCTCATAAGCTGACTTCTGGGAATGAATCTACCACCGATTCGGAATGCTGATTGTACTGAGAAGAATCGGCAAGAAACTCAGTACTTGCTCTTTTAATCTGTAAAAGAAAACCGCACATGCCATGACATGACAGGACTACGCTCACGCTTTATGCTCAACTCTTAAGCTCACGCTTTATGCTCAACTCTTTAAGCTCAACTCCTCAACTCCTTAAGCTTTTCGCACCATAAGCATTTCGCACCTCAAGCTCACCCTCAATCACTGTCATGGCATAACACAGCTCAATTAGTGGCAACCAACTCAGCAGATACACACGTAAACAGACTCGCAAATGATAACGCTCAAAGAACAATCACCACTTCTAGGCAGAGCCTAGCTGACAGTCGTTGCAGATGTCCACAGTCTAGAAAACAATCGTTACAACTGGAAAGATCCAGAGATCAATCGTCATTCTAGCTGACAGTTTCATCGAACAAAAGTCACGGGCGCGTCTTAGGCCTCACATAGCACATCGTCACGTTGATCTCACAGAATTAATTAACCGAATACCAATTACCATCAATAATCTCTGAAATAAAAACTCTCATTTTTTATTCCATAGCATCGCATATCGCAGCTATCTCTCATATTAACGAAATTCGCACTCCCCGTGTTGTCTCAAGATATTGATCGTCATTTGTCTTTTCTTTAAACTCTTTAAATTTCCCGATATGCCTTATGTCCACTCTATTTGTGAGTTTAGGTTACATCCCACTTCTGAATATAAAAGATTACGATATTCCTCCTTTATTCTTATTCAATAAATAAAAAACAGTTTTCCCAGAGTCAACCCATTTACTCTTTCGCAACAACTCAATGAATGACACATAACAATATGACAGCCACAATGCTTTTTCATATTAATCGCCAACTCTATGAAGGAGGTCGTATTAAAAACATGTTGTAACAATTTAATTAATTTTGCTAGCCCGGCTTTAATTATACCATATTTCATCAAAATTTCTCCAACGGAAAAGTCCTTCAAAAAAACAATTTGATATATATTTCTATCTCTTAATATAACTAGTTCTATTAAAAAGAGCAACCGCCGAGTTTCTTGCTGGCTCTTCTCGGTAGCAACAGCATTCCGAACCAGCAGTAGAGTTGACGATTCAAAAGCACTTGTTTACAAGTTTACTTGTATAAAATCAATTTTGAATTAGAATTTAAAGTTTGAATTATTTTTTTTATAAGCACAAAACAATAAAGGCTATTTTTTTAACATTCATTTAATAAAACCGAATGTCAATTATAATTGAGGGAAAAATTAAAAAAGAACGTTGACGATTTCAGAAAATTGTATACTCATAAGAATTACATTCGCTTAAATGAGAACTTAAAACTAAAAACGTTTTCTTTTTTTATTAAAACTGCAGGTGTTCCAAAGTGCTATAAAGAATAAATAAATAAAGTTAACTTATAATATCCCCTGGGGCTTTCAATTAGTTAGGATTTAAATAGTAATAGAAAATAATATCGCGAGAATAAAGCGCGTCATGGCAGAAAATCAATGGCTGGTTATTTAGCCATCTTGATTTTGCAACTGCTTGAGTTGTTTTAAAACGGTATCCAGCAACTTCCGTCTATCTCTTTCGTTCTTCTTCAAAACGGAGAAGACGGATGATTTCTGTTCAGCCTCTTTTAACTTTTCAAGGAGGGTTGCGGCGTCGCGCGGCGTCACTAATGCGTATTTGCCACCCTCGATTCCCACATCATGGAGATAGGAAGACCAATCCCAACCAGTGATGAGATCTAGAAGTTGCCTGCAAAGAAATATATACTTAAAGCACATATTTTAAAGAATTAACATTTATGTAGAACAATGTGTTACTAACACTTTTTAGGTCAAAAATATATATTACAAAATATATATATTTTTTGGTCGGTACAAAGTTCCTTTGCGTATTTTGGAATAGAAAACGAAACATACGGATAAGTTATTGTATGGTACTCTGTCCATTCCACTTTTTTTCTTCTTGTTTTTAAAACTATCTAATAGATAATAGAAAGAAAATTTCTTAACATAAATCTTTCTATTCTATTCCATTGGGATAATTGGCGTCAGGTACCAGGCTAGGTTAGATACAAATAGGATAAAACCGTTGCCCGTATTTCCTTCGGGAATATGAAAAACGCATATACGCAGTATTCGCTGAATTTGTCGCAAAAGAAGTTTCCAGTCCCATTAGTTTATGTTAACCGCCTTTTTCAGCCCTTTTGTTTAGTTTGATCAGAAATAAATTGTGTCAACGAAGAAAATAACGTATTTTAGTCATTCAACAATTGTCCCACCTCAGGCTGGCGAAATGCTCCAGCAATTCACCCTCTTTCAGGCCCGGTACTGGCTCCCCAGCCGCGAACTGCTCACACTGTATCACGTCAAGGTCCAACTGGTAAAGCGCGCCCGAGGATATCTGACGGACAGCTGGATCTAGCAGTAGATTGCGTAGTCTGGTTGCGATGCGATTGGTTGCCGCTCGGACAGCTGCGACCCTGTTGTAAGAAACGACTAAGTAGCCAAATATTATTTAGTACCTGAGTGACCGAGCCTTGCTCGGTATTTCTTTTTAATAACATAAAAAAGAAAAACCTGAAGAAGAATAATTGTGCAGGTGGGACTCGATCCGAGATATTTTTACTTTTTTATTCACACACTTTTAGCATCGCAACTTTGCAACTGACAACTGAAATATTGTATAATTTGCATTTTATTCTACATTTTAAGAAAGAATGCTCATTCAGTGCCTGAAAACAGGGATAAAAATACATTTTTAAACAAAACCCAGATAGATCGAGTTATTTATTCTTCTCCAACTGATGGACATAGATCTCTTTAAGAGATTTGCACATCACACGATCTTTTGCCGCTTGGACCCAGCGGCTCCCTACGACTTTTTAAGATCCTCACTCTACCTTGTAAGTTCTCTATTGACGCTGCGTTTTCCGGTGCGAGGTAGCACCTGAAGACACCAATGCAGTTTTTTTTTTAATTGGTACCGACAAAATATAATTACATGTCATACATTATCATTTTATCAAAATTTGACAAATTCTTGTCTAAAAATAATGCCACTTATCTGCAAATATATCACATAATGATTCTTTTAGAAGTCCGTTGAGCAAAGACAGTGTACGTGGTACAGGCGATATACCGCGATACGGAACGACAGGAGATTTGGGCAAAGAAATTATGACATTTGGCATGAATATAATTATTTGAATCATAAATTAAATACTTACTATGCAGCATGGGGGATTCTATTTCGTGTCTAAGACTCTAAAGCTTTGAATCCAAGAATTGATACCATACACTAAACATAAATGTGACAAAATACAAACCGAGCGCGCTCCGGCAATTGTTCAAGGGACGTCAGCACTCCAGAGAGGTAGCTGAGCATATCAGTTACAAATGATGATGCTTGCCCGCTGGGTTCAACTGCAGAGAGATTATTTCCATGATTCCAGATTAAAGCGGTAGGTAACATTGAATATGTCCCAATTTTTCGTCAATCTCTACCAATCATTGTGGCTATTTCAATATGAACAAAAAATTGGTTTGGGTTTACGTGAGTCATTTGCTTTTTTTGCTGTGTGTAAAAATTTGAATAAAAACGACCTTATACGTCCATTGCTGGTCGTAGACCTCCTCTCTCAATTTTTGGAGGTGGAGTAAAAATCATTCCAGGTTTCTCTAGAAATATTCAGGTCTCACGATGTTTATTGATATTTTACCAAAAAGTGTGTAAAAAAATAAAATTATTCATAATTAGACACTCGTGGTACTGATTTATAGGCATGCGGTTTATGAATTCTGCATGAGTAGAGTTGTGCACTCTACTTCTGGCATTAAATAGATTTACTCTAATTGCAGATTATCTCAAAATAATATTATCATATTTTATATTATGGATATCCGCAAAGTAACGCCTAATTCTACATGTTACCATATTACCGTATTACCTTACCTAGTAACCAATCATAGTTTTCAAGGTCTAGAAACTCGTCCACTTTCTTCTCTAGATTATCGCAGATCTGTTGTTCGGCGTCGTCTCGCGCCGCTTGGAACATACTGCCTGCCGTCTGAAATAGCTGAATATTCTTATTCAAATTCAAAATATTCTTTATGCAAATAAACTTGTAAACAAGTGCTTTTGAATCGTCAACTCTACTGCTGGTTCGAAAAGCTGTTCCTACCAAGAAGAGCCAGCAAGAAACTCGGCGGTTGCTCTTTTAAAAATACAATTCTTAATACTAGTTACATTTAATATTTTCTATCTTGTACAGGGTCGAACAATATCTATGTCCACGCATTCTTATCGTCTAAATAATCCTCAACAGTATAGTAGGTTTTCTGTATCAGCCTCTCTTTAAGGGTGTTTGTAAACTGCTGTAGTGGCAAAGCTAAAATTGATTGTGGAATTTTATTATAGAATCTTATATCCTTTGTGGGTTTACAAACGTACTTAGGTACGTACTTTTTCAAGGCGCAAAGCAGGAACGCAAGCTTATGTCGGTTCCTACTTTGTCTATTATATGTATCATCTATTGTTTTATAATTCTTTATATTTTTATATACAAAAATTAAATTACATAAAATATACTGTGAAGCAAATGTAAGAATACCGGAGAAACACAAAAAGTAACTTTACAATATATGGGTAGTAAGTTTGTCTCCTTTCTTCAATAGATTTCGATAATTAATCTTGTACTTATAATTGTTTGTAAGGATATTCTTTGAACTCAATTTTAACCCTCTTTAAACGGACAAATTTTATTTAACATCTTAACTTTTTAACTTAAAACTTCCGAGTTTCTTGCTGACTGTTCTTGGTAGGAACGGCTTTCTGAACCAGCAGTACAGTTGACGAAGTAAAAGTTTACTTGAATAAAGTATATTTTAGGTTTAAGTTCAATCAGTCGCACTAAAACGAGCAAAATTAATGAATGAATTCTTAATATACGTAAAATTAAAATAATGAACGAAAATTCTGGTACTTTGTGCCTTATTTTTCATATATACCTATCAAGCACTATTGGCACCGATATAGTGTATAGTACGGCAAAATTCGCCATATTGTACTAACAATTACTTACCTGAGTGGTAACGGGCTCTGATCCAGTAATGTTGCTAATGAATTCATACAAGAACAACGTAGCATCTTCCAAGTATTGCGTGTCAACTATAATCTGTAACAATTGATTTACTATTACAAAATGAATACTATTATTATAAATGTGAATGTCTGTCTGTCTCTTAACAATGAGTTGCAATTTGGCATTCTCACCTTACATCTTGGGAGCGAAGTTTGTTTCGCAGAAATAGTGTAGTACTATTTTTTTTGTTCTTACTTTTTCATTTTTTCAATATACGTAAAGTATAGCTCCCTACGCTAGATAAAAGCGCCATCTAGCGCGTACCTTGACAAAATTGACTTCCATCTCTCGAGTGAAGTGTTTCATGGCGGACGGGCATGCAATACATTAAATAATATTCAAAACGCACAAAACCTTAAAATCACCAAATACACCTATGGATATAAAACTATAAAAAGGGGATCCCCAAGGAAGAATTAATCTGGAAGAAAGTTTACACTTCATCGTCTTTTTAATCATCGTCATCTGGTGCCATCTTCAGAACGAAGTTCGGAGGTCAGCTGAAGAAAACTTTTCAGATCTTGTGCAATCTTTTTTTATTTCATAGTATCTAAGTCTCGTCCACTCTCTTATATTATCGAACCATTTAAGACGTTGCCTTCCAGGTGCTCTCTTGCCGTACATCTTTCATCCTAGGATCAACCTAGGAAATTGATATCGGGATCCTCTCTGCAGATGTCCGAAAAAGGCAACCATTCTTTGCATGACGGTTTTTATCAGCATCCGCTTGCATTGAGCTCTCTCCAAGACAAGAGCGTTTGAGACGAAGTGAGCTAACCTCTTTTTAAACCTCTATTTAAATTCCCATACAAAGGGAAGGTGAAGAGGAGTAGGAGGAGGAAAGTATGAGCAAGACATGCGGAGGAGGTAAAGTGAGATGATATTATGGCTTTTTATATAGTGTGAATATATAAATACCTGCACTAATTGCATAAGGGGCAACGGTCGACGGAACAGAGCGGACAGACAGCCAGTGAAAGAACGACTCAGTAGCAAGGAAGCAGAGTGCCTCGCCGCGGCCGCCCTCCGCCCGCCGCCCAAGCCGAGCCCGGCCGAATACATTAGCCAGGCATATATAAATTCTTTCACCTGAACATATACGTCTGGAACTATTGTCGAAAATGGAAACCTGTGGATGAATACATAACCCGAATAATTCAGGAGTGATCAGCTCATACAGGACTACGGTTTAATAATGTAAAATTGAAAATGTCTAAAAGAATAACCGCCGAGGTTCTTTCTGGTTGTTCTCGGTAAGAGCTACATTCTGAACCAGTTGTAGCTTCATCATCATCATCCTCCTGCACTTATCCCACTCTAAGTGGGGTCGGCACAACATGTTATAGACATGTTGTTACATGATTTGGCTGCGTTTTTACCACCGGCGTCATGTTACCTTAGTCGTATTTTACGACACCTAGGTAAGAAAGAGGGTGGTCTATTCTACTAAACCAGATACCACACGGTGGGTCAACTTACCTTACTCGCCTTTTACGACACCTCGTTAAGAAAGAGGGTGGTCTATTATACTAAACCGGGTACCACGCGGTGGGTCAACTTACCTTAGTCGCATTTTACGACACCTCGGTAAGAAAGAGGATGGTCTATTCTACTAAACCGGATACCACACGGTGGGTCAACTTACCTTAGTCGCCTTTTACGACACCTCGGTAAGAAAGAGGGTGGTCTATTCTACTAAACCGGATACCACACGGTGGGTCAACTTACCTTAGTCGCATTTTACGACACCTCGGTAAGAAATGAGATCGGTCTATTCTACTCAGCCCGATACCACACGGCGGGTCGCTTTACCTTAGTCGCCTTTTACGACACCTCTGTAAGGTAGGTGGTGCTGTTCTATTCAACCGGATACCACACGGCGTTTAGGAGTGATGTATATCAAATCAAAATAATCTTTACTCAGAAATTCTTGTTGGAGCACTTTTGAATCCTCAAGGATCAATATGATAAATGCAGCTAACATTGGTTCGGCATCTTGGTCTTACCGAGAAAACCCGACAAAAAACTCAGCGGTAAATGTTTTATATTTTCAATTTACATTATTAGACCGCAGTCTTGAAAGAAACTGTTAGAATTTTCAAATCCAAACAATTTTTTATCACTCAAATAATCTTCAATTGTGTAAAATGTTATACGTATATTACAAATAATAGATAACAAAATATTTGCATTTGTACATATCTTCGGTATATTCTATTATATCATTAATTTTCTGTATTATTTTATTGTTAGCTTTCAAAAGAAATCGAAACAAAACTAATAGAAATAAACTCAAAACAAAAGCACAAACAATTATGGCCATTTTTTAAACGTCACTATAAAAAATAATCAAAACTCCATAAATAAATAGTAAATTTAAATAATTAAGTAATTAACTAATATTTTTGTTACAAAGAAAGTTGATTGTTATTTTAAATATATAAAATGAATATTTGAACAAGTCACCTGGAAGGCCAGGACGATATTAGAGCTGCCAAAACCATTTCAAATGGACCCCGAAACAAATAAGACCCAGAGGCTGACCTAGATCTCAGAAGCATGGACAAAGTCACATCATGGAGACGGGTGGCCAGGCACAAATGAAAAAGAGTTGTTGAGGAGGCCAGGACCCATAAAGGGTTGTAGTACCGCAGGAAGAAGAGGAATATGAATATAAAATATCCTATTAATTCCTTACGTTCTTGGGAAAGGTTGAGTCTCCAATTCATCACCGTCGTATGGGAATTTATTCATAACGGCGTCGTATTGCTCCTGATTTTCCACCTGCAAAGGAACTTATATTCAACTTTTGTGGAATACTTTTTTTAACTTTACTTGAATTTATGTATAAGTCTTCGTACTGGTTAGTTTTCAGATTTTGACAAAACATCAGGGAGTATTCATTGGGTAATCTTCAGTCATATACAAGGATCCGCTTTAGAAAAACAGTGTTCCCGGTAAATTTACTGGGAACACTAATGTTCAAAGGCTGACTTTTCCTTCAAAGGAAACCTAACGCAGATTGCCAGTTTTGTTTTAATATTGCATTAAATTGTAACAAAATTGCCGTTATAATTGCTCAGAGTATTTTTTGTGTTCCTTTAAACATTTTTAATATATGTATATCAGTTATTATGACCAAAATTACATTTACAATTACATTACATTGTTCAAAGATGCCTCGCGAAAATCAGACAACAGTCGCTTCATGTACAAAATGGTAACCACTTTGGTTAACACGCTATATCAAAGGCAACATCTTCATTTGTAGCCCAATAATACTCGATTAACCTTTATGATTAGGATAGTCGCGGTTGCCTACCTCAATAGGCGAGAATGAAGCGTTGTCCAATATCTCCCTGAAGACTAGAACCCAGCGTTGCATCAAAACCTCCGTGTAGTGTTCGGCCATCTCTTGTAAAAGTAATGGCAGAGGGTCGGTGGGGAGGCCGTAACATCTAGAAATAAAGGTATTTATCAAGTTCCAATGACACATTTTATATCATCGGACTTCAATTTGACCTTCTGGAAAATTTGAGGGAAGAGAATGTCACGCAACTTTGGCACTTTAATATAATTAACGAAACTAATTCTGGTGCCTTATAAAAGGTATAAATTAATGATGCAATATTTCAGTTAATCCATTAACATAAATCCTCTAATCTATTCTAAATCAACTCTTAGTTTTCCAGCCCAAGATATTCAAAAAGATTCATTAGTCTATTGAGGTATTATGTAAGAAAATTATAGCAAGCCAAAACTTAACTTAACCTCTCTATTCAACCACCATGCAATTTGCCTTCCCAATATAAAATACACTAGTGTACTAAAGTATTGAGTGTTTTTTGAAAAGGAAACACACTCTAGTATACGTAAAACATATAGATAAAGTTCACTTACTTCAACGCATTTATAAACAGCACAATCTGCCTCTTAATATTCAACATCAGAGTAGGGTCGGTGATCAAAGACGTGTTGGTCCTCAGGGTCGAAGCAACCTTGGTTACGGACATGCTCCACGTATCCAACAGCCAGTCCTTGGAGACCAGACCGGCTCCCGCAGTCAGGAGGTGTTCTTCAAGAATGAAGAATCCGAGGACCGCATTGAGATAGCTCTTCATACTTTGGATCGAATCGTGAAGATTACCTGATGATGGGATTAGAACAAGTCGCGCTTGTTGCTTACGCTGAGCCCTGCATAGACAATGCAAAACGTTACAATGTATGAAAATTTCGATTTTTCACCGTTAACACTCGAAAAGTCAGCGACCTTTACGCCATGGACAACGAAAGGCCCCGCTAGCTAAGAATATCCAATTAATTTATAAAAAAAAGTTTAAATCTTTAGTTTTAATAATTACTTAGAATTTTACCCAATTTTCCGTCGACTTATGGGCGAACATTACAAAAAAAGGTGTCGAACCTTCTCTATGTGTGTAAGTAAAGGTTTTAAACTGAAAAGCTGTAATAAAGTGTGACCAGACCAGTTTTTATCCCAGTCCACGAACCTTAGTACGTAAAGATCTTTACAAGGTATACGAGTTATAGTAGTTTATTTTATACCTATAATACTGTACGAAGTCATTCTTAGCGCCGAGCACACTGTGTATATGCAGACATCTATGCAGCGGACTGAAATCGACCAGCTCGTGAGGGCACTGCGGCCCGTTGCTCTCCGTACTTGATGTACCCAGGGAAGCGGATTCTGTTTAAGTTACAGACGGACATCATTGACTACTAGCAGTAACTTAAAAGGTATTTATAAATTAGTGAAAATATTACCAAGAGTAAAAATGTACAGCAAATTTCCAAAACGTTGCACTCATTTATGGAGATTGTCTCGTAAAATGCTAGGAATATGCAGGTTTTATCGTGATGTATTTTTTTTTCATGATAACCAGTTTGAATTACAAATAACTTTTAGGTACATATAACTCCTATAATAATTTGATAAAAAATAATTTGTGACCACATTATATGAATTACCTGGTCACTGTAAGGCCTGTATAATGCGAGGGTGACGACTGTATATTATTAATTAATTATTAACATCACTTATATTAATACTATAATTCTAATAATACGAAATAGTTAATTTTACTGTTCATTATTAAAAAATATATGGAATTATAATAATTCTTGAATTGAAACTTTTGAAAAAGGTAGTGTTTATATGTATTTTAACATTAAAAATGGATATATTAATTATGCCAAAAAATAAGGCCATAGTCACCTTTTTTGTTTTTAACAATATTATCCAGACTTCTTCCAAGCATCTCTTGAGTTTGCTTTAAGGCCATCGCACCAACCTGTACAAATTATGTTTCAAATTTCAATTGTCAACGAAAGTTTACAAATACTTATAATAATACATTAAATGAATGTTTTTACAAAAAAAATCTGTATAGTAAAAAGCTACAATAGCTAGACTCGAGAGAGGGACATAGGCCAATAAGTTATTCTGATAAAATTAATGTGTCTGACTGATAATTGTAATTTATCACACGCTTGGTGAAGTAAAAACATGTATGTGGTCGATTTTTTAAATTTCTACCGAACGGGTTTTTTTACGGTTTTTACTCAAATATAGTGCAATTCTTGAGGAAGATTGGAGATGTTAACAGTACTTTATTTGGAACAGAGATAAACCGATTTTGATGGGACGTTTACTAGAAGATAGAAGGTTGTGTCTCACTATCGTAGACTTTATCAAGGGTCAGAATTTAGGCGGGCATACTTTCTTATTCATTGGGACATGCGGGAATAGCTAGTATTGGTACTGATTAACCTCTGGACTAAGCTTGCGTATATTCTCCAAGAAGTCCCGCAAATCCGCCATAGAAGCGTCCTGTATGGCCTGACGAAGGCGGGGAATGTCGGAGGAGATGGTCGCACACCATTTATAGGGCCCTACGCGTGGAAGCAGCACGTGCTCGAGTTGTTCAAGTGTTTTTAACGCGGGATAGTACCTGTAAGGAAAATATTTACGTCTTTACACAAAATGCTATAAAATGTCTGAAAAAATTGATAATATTTAGTGCTGGACAAAATTTTACGTGTTCAATTCTTTATTTGGAAACTGTTTTATTTATGTACCATAAAAAAAATGTTGGAAAAAACATTATTGGTAAAAAAAGTGTAAAAAGATCAACTTGTAAGGGATAAGTTGACCTTTTATATTAATATTATAAAATAATATATTCGCAATATTTCAGGCAGAAAGAATAACTAACCTCTTAGCGTCAACTTGGCTCTTAAGTTTTGAGTAAGTAGTAAGCAGTGGTAAGCATAACTCCATTTTCTCTATAGTGGCAGCTATATTAAGTTCAACACGCCGAGCCCTGATTAACTCTTCAGCTCTCGTACATAAACCTTAAAAAAGTTTGAAGTAAAATACAAGAAACTATTTAAATATATATATAAATATTTCTTGTTTTTGTTTGGAAGCTAGTGAACTGATTAATTAAGATAATGGTAATGGACTTTCATCGCATTTAACAGACACGAACATTAGTTTTAGTTAAGGAAGATTTTTGCGTCACGTCAACTTGCATCTGGCCTATCGGTTCAGATGGCAGCCTGGGATTTGAATTCCAGGGAATTTTTGAATACCTAGATTTAAAAAAAAAATGTTAATCAAGCCTGAGTGTATTTATGAATCTACGTATTTATTTAAAATTATGTTTGTATATATTTACCAGTTGTCTGTCACCTCACACACAAGTATTAAGTTACTTACTTTGGGGACAACAGTGTGTGTAATTATCACATATACCTATATTTATTGTATTAATATTAGTTGCTGTTTTAAAATAAGAGCTGACATCAGCTACTCACTTTCAGTAGAATCCTTCACATTGGCATCAACATTAGATATTTCAGCATGCAACTCTTCTGCATGAGACCGCACTTGCAATAACTCTCGAATAGAGTCAATGAAGCCCTTAAAATTAAATAAATATAAAACTATGCAATCCATTTATTGCACAGATAACAACAAAGGACAGCACCAAATCATAGCTTAATTATGATACAATGATATGTCTGAAAAATTTACACCATATGGTAACGGTCTGAAAAGAATAGTATAGTAATAGGCGACTCAGGTAAGTCGACCCGCCGTGTGGTATCCGGCTGAGTAGAATATACCACCCTCTTTCTTACTGAGGTGTCGTAAAATACGACGAAGGTTAGTTTATGTCAGGCAGGCGGCGGTCGTAAATTACGCAGCCAAATCATGTGACAACATGTTTATAACATATTGTGCCAACCCCACTTAAGAGTGGGATAAGGGCAGAAAGATGAATACGATATGACTGAACAATTTGTTACATGTATGTCTAATATGACATTATGGGGTACAATAAATTCACAAAATGATAAACAATTATATTAAATGGAATGACACATGATGGAAGGAGTCTAAATGTAAATAATATACAAATAGCCTATATGTATATGTTAAGGGGAAATAATATGTTTGTACTACAAAATTGACATATTTATCTATGGTAATGATATAAATCATAATTTTAATAACAAATTGCTCACATGCTGCATTTTCCATTTACAAGGATCACATAAAATTAAACAAAAAATAAATTAATATTCCTCTTAGTAAATAATCATGCTAATAAATAAATAATAAATAAACAATAAAAAAAAAACAGAATACCATCATAGAGTAAATGAAAAAATTTGTGGTTCTATGGTTTTATGTGCTTAGTTGTGCACAATTTGGAAAGTCAATTAAAATTAACTGTTTGATAAACATTCTCAATCAGTAGTAGCTTCATATCTGATTATTCTATGTTATTTCAGTAGTTCTTTTTAAAAAAAAGATTATTTTTATTTTATTTAATTAACAGCAGTGAATTGTCTACAATAATAGTGAAAGTATCACAAAAGCATATAATATAGTATTACATATATTTATTAAATTTTCTCAATAGACATGTTATTATCATATCGCTTAGTAATAAACTGACCAAATTCAATTTTAAACTTAATCCTAATCCTTATTTGCCATCTATGCCATCTATGATATGACACTATGAACTATTAAAAAATTAGTGTTTTCTTGCTCTTTCAAGTTATGGGTTTCTTTAACTATGACAATTTTGTAAATGCTATGGTCTGCTTTACTACAATATTCCAAAAAACAACTTTTTGAATTTGGTCTTTTAATACTACACATATACATCTAAATTTGAAGTTTGTTTTGTTTATTTAATGAAATGTACAAACATTCACAAGTAATAAATTAGGACACACCTGATAGTAAAAATTACACAGCTTTTCAATCTCTTTATCGTGCTGTTGTATGCGCTCATCCAGCTGCTGCACAAAGGCCTCATGTCCGCCCTCTCCCTCATACACAGACCTGAACGCTGGGCCCCAATAATCATCTATGCCCTCAATTTCCTAGAACAAAATAAGTACACAACTAATAATTTTAAATACAATGATATTAGAGGAGGACTTGTTTTATTGGTGATAGACAACTAGTACGATAAATGATACTAATTCATCATCCTCCTGCCCTTATCCCACTCTAAGTGGAGTCGGCACAACATGTTACAAACATGTTGTCATATGATTTGGCTACGTATTTTACGACCGGCCGCCTGCCTGACGTCAACTTACCCTAGTCGTATCCTACGACACCTCGGTAAGAAAGAGGGTGGTCTATTTTACTCAACCGGATACCACATGGTGGGTCAACTTACCTTAGTCGCCTTTTACGACACCTCGGTAAGAAATGAGGGTGGTCTATTCTACTCAGCCGGATACCACACGGCGGGTCGACTTACCTTAGTCGCCTTTTACGACACCTCGGTAAGAAATGAGGGTGGTACTATTCTATTCAGCAGCATCAATGATGAATGATACTAATTATTAGTAAGATAATACTATTTATAATATATTTTCACACCATGTGGTATCCAGCTGAATGAATAGAATAGTACCACCCTCATTATTTACTGAGGAATCATAAAAGGCGACTAAGGTAGGTCGACCCGCTGTGTGGTATCCGGCTGAGTGGAATTGACCAACCTCATTTCTTACCAAGGTGTCGTAAAAGGCGACTAAGGTAAGTTGACCCACCGTGTGGTATCCGGTTTAGTAAAAAAGACCACCCTCTTTCTTACTGAGGTGTCGTAAAATACGACTAAGGTAAGTTGACGTCAGGCAGGCGGCCGGTCGTAAAATCGCAGCCAAATCATGTGACAACATGTTTATAACATGTTGTGCCCACTTAGAGTGGGATAAGGGCAGGAGGATGATGAAGACTTTTATAAGATGTTTTCGTATATTTTCAATTCTAAGAAGGCTGTTACTTCAGAGGCAGAAAAAACACTTCTAACAAACCAAACAATACAGATATATACTATATGCTTTTTCAAATCGTCAATCACTACATATTATAAAACAAAGTCCATATTTCCGTATGTACGCATAAAACTTTAAAACTACGCAACCGATTTTGATGCGGTTTTTTTTAATAGATAGAGTGACTCCAGAGGAAGGTTTGTACGTATAGTAACATTCAATACGAAGTAGAGAAATAATGTAATTTTTGAGGTTTCTGTAAATAATTACATTTTTTTCCGCTTACATTGCAAACGCAGGCTAAACCCTACGAGATTTATCAAAATGATGTACTAAGTATTTGTACACCTTAAAAAGGTCTACAGAAAAGTCCGCGATGGTATATATCTATCTCTTATGGATAACCCACTAAAACATTTTTTGTCGTTTACTTTTTACGAAAAATAATGCCTTATTTTTGAAGCAATTCTTATACAATACAGCATTAATCCTTATCCAATTAAGTACCTTAAATAAATAGTTGATTTTATATAGATGAATATGGCCGTTTACAGCATGTAATTTGAGTGAACATTTTCGGAGATATTACAGATTTAAAATGCCGTGAGGACGCCGCGCTTCGCCCTATAACACTTCGACTTTAGCAGCGATGTCGCTCTTTCAAGAGTTTGTTTAAAGACATTCTGTAATTAATTGTTAAAATAAAATACATAGGTAAAATATAAAAGTAAATAAGTAATAATGTACTATATGAATTTAGATATTCCAAAGATAGCAGGAAATCTTCTTGGCATAAGGAAAGGAAATTCTTTTTCTCCAAATTTAACGCTACGGCCACTGGCAGTAATGAATAAATCAAAACAACTGGATCAATTGTAATCATTTTTTTTACACTGACTGACATGGGATATATATTTTATACCCGTGCGAAGCAGGGGCAGGCCGCTAGTATTAAATAAAAAAGCTTAATATAGTTTATGATAACACTTTGATGTTTGAAGTGAATGGTGAATATTTTTTTTTACGCCAATAGCTTAAGGTTTTTATTTTAAGAGCAAGATTTTACCTGTATAGTTGCATTAGTCATTTTAGGTGGATCTTATATGTTCATAAGACAAAAATTATAACGAATATTAAACAGAATTTTAACTTTTTTTATATAAAATAATATTTACATACTATGTATGACAGACGTCCATATGACATCTTAGTTTACGTTAAGAAATAGTATATATTTATTATAAAGTTTAGTAAAATTATTTTATATATATAAAAAAATATGTTAATAGTTATTATAAAGAAAATTAAAGGTTTTATATAATATAACTGCTCCAATTATTAAATCGTAAAGAAAACACATAACCAAAATCATAAACATTATAAACTTTAATTGAATTCGTGTTTGATTTTTTAAAAACGGTTTATTAGTTATCTAGTGCTACTACATTTTATGTAATGTTGATACAGTAAACGCTTAATTTTTGACCAAATTTTATAAAAATATTACCTAGAATATGTACTTTTTTAATTCAGTAGAATTTTGACCAGGCTTCTTCAGAATTCAGATTAATTTTTTTGTTATCTTTTTTAGGAGGTTATCACCTTGTTAATTAAGTTCTATAAAGAGTGTAACATTATTTGTATTTAACAGCATGTTATAATTTTACTTTCTAAACATTGATAAAATAGCATAGTTGTATATTATGTTTATGTGAAATGAATTATATGCATTACACGAATAAACTATATTACACGAATTACCTAATCAGCACTGATACTATAAATCTTACGTGCTTTAGATGCTAACCCATTAAGTGCAATAAATCATTTACTGAATATTCCCAAGAACTTTATAATTATGTGCAATGTAGTTATTAAAAATCCTTAACTTTTTGGTACAATGCGACCACATTATCTTAGATAGGTTGTTCTTAACGTTTTTTGAGTTTATATACCTTTCACTACATTGCCAAACTTAATTTATTTGATTATCACTGTTAATATTTATTTTTAAAGTCTTATATAATTTTATAATTTATTTAAATGTATTTTGTATTTTTATAGTATAAATGTATACAACTTTGTAATAAAAATAATAATATAATTATAATATTGTAAATTATACTTTATTATAATGATTATACCGTTTAAGAAAATTAAATATGATGACTTAAAATTCAGCTAGCTACATCTATTTCTATATCTTCAATATTTCATATTTTGTAAACTATATTTTATGTGTATTATTAATACCGTTAAATAAGTTGGTAAAGTTGCTTAGGCTGACAACCTATCACGAGACAAGTGCCAAATTGTGAAGTGCCAAATCAATCTGCCAAATAATTCCGCAGAAGCGGTTGGAGTCAGTGAGCAGCTATTAAATTTTTATAAATTAAACTGCGTAAATATCGAGGCAGCGATCTAGTGATATAAATGTTGCCTATATTTAATTAAATAAATTTGTTTATTATTAAATTAATAAGTCATACAGAAGTCCCGCAACCATGGCTCACTGTATGAGAGTTTTGCATGGCCAAGTAAGTTTTATTAAATTATTTTGTTATCCACGTGTATATTTTCCAATATAAGTCCAGACCTATAAAAAACAATCTGCTATATTGTTAAGTTTATTTACAACCTTATCAATATTGCCGTATATGATAACGCCAATGAATGAATAGGTCACAGCACGTTGATCAGTTTTATAGGGGTCAATATGGGTTAGCTGTACGTAACCGGATCCAGTTTACTACGATTTAATTATTTACGATATAAAACTAACACATGGGTTAACGTCCATTAATAAAGTATTAATTTTCAGGGTAGCAGGACGAGGATCGCTCTCGTGGAAATCCAGCAAAGATGCTTCAGCGTGTCGCCCCTTACTGCTGCGGCTGCTCAGGTACCGTAAAAACACGAAAAAGTGTATTTTTCTATCATTTTCAGTGACTTTCTTATGCAGTTATGTAATCAATGTCAAGTTGAAATATTTGAAAAATGTGCAGTTTTTCAGTGTTTTTACAGTTCTATGATATGTTTTAGGTGGCTATGTCAAAATTCGACAAGGTTTCACTTCCATACGAAAAGTTGTCGAAGACATTGGAAGTTGTGAAGAAAAGGTTAGGTCGTGATATGACCTTGTCGGAGAAAGTCCTCTATTCTCACCTGGATGATCCCAAAGCGCAGGTAAATATTATTTTGAATACACTTTCTTCATAATAACACAGGTTTGTTTAAATTCTTTTATGTTCATATAAATATAAAATTCTAATTTTGTTAGTTTCATTAGTAAATTTAAATAATTTTTATTATATATACAATTTTTTTTAATGGTATTGTGTATTAAAATTAAATTAATAAAGTTATGAATACTATAATATAGAATTAATAAGTTTGAAATATTATTATAATTTTTACACTATTTTTAAAGTTACAGAATGATTTATTCATGGTTTTAGTGCTAGTGTGAATATAAAAATATTCCTGCTAAGTTATCAGGATAGTAATTTTAAATCTAATTTAAAATTGAATTTGTATTTAAATATATATTTAAAAATTATATAAGTATATATTCACCAGTTGTCTGTCTACCATAACACAAGTATTAAGTTGCTTACTTTGGGGTCGGTTATCTGTGTAAGTGTCCCATATATTTATTTATTTTATTTAAATCAAATTTATATAAAAAAGCATTCATTATCTGATTTAGTAGTTTGATATGAAATAATGAAATTTATTAGGTGTGATTTAAGAAAGAGTTTATTTGTCTATTATTTTAATTTGTATTAACATTTGTTACTTATTTCGTATTAATATTTGTTAATATTTAACCTTTGATATTTTTCTATAGATAACTCTTTTTTCCCATCTTCAATAAACTTGGCAGACATATTATTAACGAGAGTTGACCCTGCTACTTTGATAATAGTGCTTTCATTTTATCCGTCAGTGGTATTTAGGTCACACAGTGTCAATGAATGTAGTAGTAGTTCATTGCTAGAGACTCGTCAATGAATTGGCAACACTGCAATTATGCATGATGAATGTTTTTTTTTAATAAGTTTGTCTTTAAGATTACTTAGGGATTAAGAATATTAACATAGACCTATTATGAATATATTTGTCTGTTACTATGCTGTTGGACATAAGCATTATTACTAAACTAATGCAAATTGGTAGAATATATCATTCTCTCCTTATCACTCTATAAGTGGGTTTGACACATGTTATAAACATGTCACAACTTACCTTGGTTGTATTTTACGAAACCTCTGTAAGAAATGATGGAAGTCTATTGTACTTAGCCGAATATCACAAATGTGGATTAACTACCCTTAGATCTATTCTATTCAGCCGAATACCACACGACGGATCAACTTACCTTAGTCGCCTTTTACGAATAAGAAGTAGTAACAAATAAGGTGGTCTATTCTACTCAGCCGAATACCACACAGGGGATCAACTTAACTTAGTGCCTTTTACGACACCTCGATAAGAAATAATGGTGGTCTATTCTACACACGGCGACTCAACTTACCTTAGTCCCCTTTTGCGAAAAAGAGGTAGTAAGAAGTAGGGTGGTCTGTTCTACTCAGCCGGATACCACACGGTGACTCAACTTACCTTAGTCTTACGAAACCTCTTACGAAACCCCGATAAGAATTAATGACGATCTTTCTACTCAGCCGAATACCACACGACGGATCAACTTACCTTAGTCCCCTTTTGCGAATAAGGTATGGTAAAAAATTAAATTAGCCGCCTTTTACGACATCCCGATAAGATTGAGGGTGGTCTTTCTACTCAGCTGGATATTACACGGCTTTTTTACACTTTACTGATATTTCTTGAAAATATAGGAAATCGAGCGAGGCACGAGTTATCTGCGTTTGCGGCCGGACCGAGTGGCCATGCAAGATGCCACGGCTCAGATGGCCATGTTGCAGTTCATCTCTTCAGGATTACCTAAAGTAGCTGTTCCTTCCACCATTCACTGCGATCACTTGATTGAGGCACAGATTGGTGGTGACAAGGATTTGGCAAGAGCTAAGGTTATTTCATTATAATATTACAATAGTTTTACTCACGTCTTTATTCGCTTAAGCGAAGTAACTACAATTATGTATTTTTCTTCCTGTTCCCATAGTAAAAACGATATTATTTTCGTATATTTTAACCAAGATATTGGCCCAATCGATTAGACGCGAAAGCGTAACAGACAGACATACTTTCACATTTATTATATTAGTTGATTCAACAAAACTTTTAAACAAGTTGTTTTGTATCGTCATCGACTATCTCTATTTTTCAATCTCTTTAAAAAAAATCTAATAATTTCTATAATTTATAGAATTAGGCGCTACTTTGCGGAGATCCATAATACAAAAGTAATAATAATTTCTATTCTAATTCTTTTTCTATTTTTTTTTCGGAATTCCCCGTTATAATAAATTACTACTCAACATTAAATCGTAATATTTTTATGTCTAAGATATTTTAACCAAGTATATAAGTAAAGAATTAGGCGTTACTTTGCGGAATTCCGTAATACAAAAGTAATAATAAATTTATTTTGTTATAATTTATTTTTGATTTAAAGAAAATAAGTTACAATTGTACTATATTTCATTAAAATTCGTAAAAACATATGCACAAACCTCCACCACCTCCGCCACAATACACAAGCACTACATACGTATCACAAAGTCAACAATCGTTTCGCCCCGCAACCAAAGCATCATTAGGAGATAGACTCCACGACCAGAAACATTTATATGATCGTATCTAGTTCAAGCTTGTTACACTTGTTCGCAGGCAAAATAAAATAAAGTGTGGAGTTGAACCGATTAGTATATAACTAAACTTATTTGGGTATTGCTTCGCTTTGCGATTTTGGTCGTGGAGTCTATCTCCTGATGATGCTTCGGTTACGGGGCGAAACGATTGTTGAGTTTGTGATAGTGAACATATATAGTGCTTGTGTATTGTGGTGGCGGTGGTGGAGGTTTGTGCATGTGTTTTTACGAATCCTGCATGTATCAGGTATGATAACCGATTGTCCACTCTACATTTAGCATTATATATATTTTCTATTTTACTTCAACGCGGATTATAGCAAAATAATTTTATTATTACTTTTGTATTACGGATATCCGCAAAGTAACGCTTAATTCTATAAAAGACTTAGCTTACACTAACTGGTATATAATTTTTGTTCACCCAATATATTGTCCTGCAATAGGATATCAATAAAGAGGTTTACAAGTTTTTGGAAACGGCGGGTGCAAAATACGGCGTGGGTTTCTGGAAACCAGGCTCTGGAATCATCCATCAGATCAT
Source organism: Morpho achilles (assembly GCA_947086495.1). NCBI lineage: Eukaryota > Metazoa > Arthropoda > Insecta > Lepidoptera > Nymphalidae > Morpho > Morpho achilles. The sequence continues at coordinate 14,324,435 of CAMTZB010000013.1, forward strand.
CCTTGAGAACTATGCCTTCCCCGGTCTACTGATGATTGGTACTGACTCGCATACCCCTAATGGGGGTGGCCTGGGTGGACTTTGCATTGGTAAGAGATTGTTTTTCTACCCTAATTATCATATCATCATATTAAATATTAGCAAACAATTTTTTTTTTACGCCGTGTGGTATCCGGCTGAATAGAATAGTACCACCCTCATTTCTTACCGAGGTGTCGTAAAAGGCGACTAAGGTAAGTCGACCCGCCGTGTGGTTTCCGGCTGAGTAGAATAGACCAACCTCCTTTCTTACCGAGGTGTCGTAAAAGGCGACTAAGGTAAGTTGACCCACCGTGTGGTATCCGGTTTAGTAAAATTGACCACCCTCTTTCTTACCGAGGTGTCGTAAAATACGACTGAGGTAAGTTGACGTCAGGCAGGCGGCCGGTCGTAAAAACGCAGCCAAATCATGTGACAGCATGTTTAGAACATGCTGTCACATGATTGTCACATTGTGCCGACCTCACTTAGAGTGGGATAAGGGCAGGAAGATGATGAATTTTATTACTACTTTTGGTATGGATCTCCGCAAAGTAACTCCTATATATATAAATGATTTATATATTTTTGCTTTCCGCTGTTCGTGAAATATCATAATAAAAAATATCCAATTATCTTATAGTTAATACTCAAATAGATTTTGTTTATCTTGGTAGGCGTGGGCGGCGCTGATGCTGTGGACGTGATGGCTGATATCCCTTGGGAACTAAAGTGCCCGAAAGTCATTGGCGTGAAGTTGACTGGTAAGTTTTTTTTTGTTTTTTTAAATCTTTATTTTTAAAGACTTTAATACAATTGTACATGTCAGTCCTATAGTACCCTTTTACTTAATGCTATACAAAATTTTATTATTATTTAAATTATCTATATCTTAAACTATTTATAGCAAAAATATATAGCATTTTAGCTCGATCAGAATTGGGATCAGCTAAAATGCTATTTATAAAGCCAATATCCATACAATTAACAGCAAGCTTATCAAAGGTTTCTACTCTCATCTGACCATTTTGAACACATTCCATTAAGAAATGTTGGATATCTTCACATACTCCACACGATAAACAGTTGGCTGAGTCTACTTTTTTCATAAGATATCCAAATTTTCTTAATGGAATATGTCCAGATCGTAATCTAAAGGCCATCACTAAGTACGCACGGCGCATTCGTGTTGTCGCAAACCAAGGTTTACTGTGAGGCATGTCTTGGATACTTTTGTACCATATTCCTTTATTTAAAGAGCTATCCCTGAAACTATTTTCCCAAAGTTTACAAATTTTACGTTTAAATTTAGGTAATATATCCGAAAAGATGGGTTAACTAAAATCTCCTCCCCTTCTAAGATGGCCTTTTTTGCTAAAATGTCCACTTGCTCGTTACCAAAAAGACCTATATGAGGTGGGATACATTGTATCTTTATATTTTTATTTTGTAGTTCATTCAACTTACTGAGAATAGTGTAAGCTAAAGACTATGACTTTACGTTTGACAGCGAAAAATTGTGATTGTATTCAACGTATATGTCAAAAAAATTTACAACCTGAATACAGGGATAAAACGGCATTTTTTTTTAAATAAAACTTATCTAGATCGATTTTCTCCCCCAAAACGCTACATGCCGAATTTCAGGAAAATCGTTGGAGGCCTTTCCGACTATATTATGAGATATGGCACGCTTGACATTTGTAAAGCGTGTCACCGTCCTGGTGAATCTCTCAGACATATTGTGTCCGGTTGTTATTCTCTTGCTAATGGTGAGTATTTACGCACACAATGAAGTAGCCAGGATTCTCCATCAGCAGCTCTTCAATATAGCCTTGTAAATTCGGAAGTGCCCTATTACAGTCCAGCACTAGTTCTCGAAAATGATCGTTCTTTGCTGTGCTGGAACCGATCCATTATCACTGACAGGTGTATTGTGGCCAATAAACCTGTTTGAGAATCTCTGTGCTAAACGTACATCATTTTCCTACACTTATCCCACTCTAAGTGGAATCGGCACTATATTTCCTGATCTTCTATTCTCTGTTTTTGTCAACTCTGGTGTTACTCCATCCATCTTTTCGGCCTCTCTCTAGTCACATATCCTCTGTGCTAAACGAAACTCGTTAAATGGGCTAATCTTGTATATAGTATAATTATAGGAAACGGCTCAAACGATTTTCATGAAACTTAGTAACTATTTACTACTTTTGGGGGCGATGAATTGATATAACTCTGTTTCATTTAAAAAGATGTCTTATTCTTGTTTTATCACTCAAAAACAGCTACAATATTATTAAAAAAACAAAGGTTTATTATTATTATTTTTTAATATTTATTATCCAATAATTATGAGACATAATATAAACATATACAAACACAACTTTCGAAAACCACGCAAGGTTTATATGAAGGTGTGGAATTCGCATTATTTCTCTAAATCTATGTCTAATAAGTTTTTTTATTTTATCTTTTGCAATGGCTATTGAAACTTATTGACTTAACATTATAAGTTTAAATAGAAACAGCTATTTTTAGTCTTATATACCTGGATATTAACTTTAAATTTATACAATCAATACAATCAAAGAATTACACTATCACTTGCAAAGTTATGATAGCTTAGTTAAGAATTCAAAGAAGAGATCAAGTCTAGATATCAGTTTTTTTTCTTCCTACCCTTATCCCACTCTAAGTGGGGTAGGCACAACATGTAATAAACATGTTGTCATATAATTTGGCTACGTATTTTACGACCGGCCGCCTGCCTGACGTCAACTTACCTCAGTCGTACATTACGACTTCTCGGTAAGAAAGAGGGTGGTCTATTCTACTAAACCGGATACCACACGGTGGGTCAACTTACCTTAGTCGCCTTTTACGATACCTCGGTAAGAAATGAGGGTGGTACTATTCTATTCAGCCGGATACCACACGGCTACAAGTGCAGATATCAGTATCCCTTTTTCTTCTTTTCATATTGCATCTTTTTTCTATCTCCTGAAAAAATTACCGAGTAAGGTTCGGTCACCCAGATATTATTAATTCAGCAAATTAGGTGCCATTGAAAATTGTATTTCATTAACATCACGAGTTATTGCGCGTCTTGCATAGATAAGCTAAATATAGAAAGATATTTTTTGCATGGCCGTACGCCAGAATCAACATGATGCATTGTATAGAGGTGTTACGCATAACAGGCGTTCGAATGAAAAAAAAAATCTCGAAAATTCTCTATTAAAAAGGAATTTGACGTATGTACTTTATTCAAATTGCTACATTATTGATATAATTAAATACTATTTTTCCTTCTAAATTCAATTGCATTTAATAAATTGAAATTGTTTATCATATAAACATTGACATGATAAAATTAACATTTTGTATAATGTTAGACGTGTGTACAATATTTTGCAACGCCCTAACCAGGGAAATATGTAACATATTTAAATGCAAATAAATAAAATAAATTAACAATATTCTTAATGTTTAAAAAAAGTTTTATCATTTTTATGGTTACAGCAAATAAAAAAGTATTTTGTTTCTTGCTTACATTTTATTACTAATATTTCCACTTTTATTTTAGTTGAGTACATAAAATACCATAAAATATATCTTCTATACCTTATTTGGTTTAAGTATACCATCATAGTACCCCTAAAGCTATGTAACGCCTTATCCATACTAATATAATAAATGCGACACTCTGTGTTTGTCTGAATAGACCACCCTCATTTCTTGCCAAGATGTCGTGAAATGCGACTAAGGTAAATTAACCTCAGGCAGGCGGCCAGTCGTAAAATACCTAGCCAAATCATGTGACAACATGTTTATGCTGTGGCGAGCCCACTAAGAGTGGGATAAGGACAGGAGAATGATGATTGTTATCTTGCATACGACCGCAGAAAGGCTTTCTCTATCAGCCTCCTATTTATAGTTTTTTAAATTGCTGTAATGACTTAAATTGACGGTGGCATTTAATGATAAAATCGTACCAAAACCCACAAACAATTTACGTACTTTTGTAAGACGCAAAGCAGGAAAAAGAAGCTTATGTCGGTTTCTACTTTTACTTCGCCAAATTTTTATGTACCAAAATGTGAAAAAAATCCTGTTTTCCTTCGGGAATAGAAATAATTAAAATATTACATAATTAAGAGTGATTTAAATCAATTGTTTTAATATAATCGATAATTGATTATTACAAATAGATATCGTTGATTCTTGAATCAGTAGCCAAATACTGTAAACACTTGTCTCAAGTGTACTTCAGATTAAATATATTGTTAAACTAATTGAATAGTGCCCATATCAAATTATAGTAAGGTGTTGATATTTTATAAATAGAATATTCATCATCTTCCTGCCCTTATCCCACTATAAGTGGGGACGGCACAACATGCTATAAACATGTTGTCACATGATTTGGCTACGTATTTTACGACCGGCCGCCTGCCTGACGTCAACTTACCTTAGTCGTATTTTACGACTCCTCGGTAAGGAAGAGGGTGGTCTATTTTACTCAACCGGATACCACACGGTGGGTCAACTTACCTTAGTCGCCTTTTACGACACCTCGGTAAGAAATGAGGGTGGTCTATTCTACTCAGCCGGATACCACACGGCGGGTCGACTTACCTTAGTCGCCTTTTACGACACCTCGGTAAGAAAAGAGGGTGGTACTATTCTATTCAGCCGGATACCACACGGCGTTTTATAAATAGAATATTATCTATACTAATATATAAAGCTGAAGAGTTTGTTTGATTGTTTGAACGCGCTAATCTCAGGCTCTACTGGACCGAATTGAAAAATTCAATAGTCCATTTATCGAGGAAGGCTATAGGCTATATAACAGCACGATAAGATGAGTTGAAGAGGAGCAGCAATAAAAAATAGTATGAAAACGGCAAAATTTAATGCTTACCCTGCGTGCGCAGAGTAAACGGCAATTAAAAATCATGTACTACAAAATTGCTTCCTCTAAAAGTTCTAAATAAAAGTCCGCGACAGCATATGTCTAGCTTTAAAGCTAAACCCACTTTAACCATTTTTATGGTTATCGAAAGACTATATTACGGTTTTAATCTTTCCACACGGGCGGAGCCGCTGGCGATTGCTGGTATAAAAATAAAATACGGGAGTCGTAGCGAGTTCTTAACAAACCAACAAATACGTGTTTTTTTCCCTTATATGGCAAAGATACTAAATTTTCTCAATTAAGCCGTGTGGTATACGGTTGAGTAAAATAGACCACCATTATTTCTTACCAAGGTGTCGTAAAAGACCACTAAGGTAAATTAACCCACCGTGTGGTATCCGGTTGAGTAGAATAGTACTACCCTCATTTCTTACCGAGGTGTCGTAAAAGACCACTAAGGTAAATTGACCTGCCATGTGGTATCCGGTTGAGTAGAATAGACCACCTTCATTTCTTGTCGAGGTTTAGTAAAAGGCGACTAAGGTAAATTGACACACCGTGTGGTATCCGGAGTAGAATAGACCACCCCCTTACTTACCGATGTGTCGTAAAATACGACTAAACAAAATAAATAAATACGCAGCCAAATCATGTGACATGTTTACAACTTGTTGTGCTGACCCCACTTAGAGTGGGAGTCACGATGGGGAGCACGGTGGCTCAACATATGGCATTAATATTCTATAAATCTTCGGCCAAAAATATCTGCGTAGTTTATTTAATCACTCGTGTGCTTTTTATTAACGAAATATGAGTGTAGATTGGCGTCAATGAAGACGAATTGCGAGATACGATACGCAGTATCGAATGACGTGTGAGACAACTCGGTAAATAGTTCACCGCAATATACAATGTACTTCTTGTCGGTGATATAACCGTAACCTTCATTCAAATCAGAGTCTCCCAACCTTTTTTCCATTCCACACTTTCATTCCACGCTTTTCTAAAAATTATGCCCACCTATGTAACATACATCAACATCTTCCTGCCCTTATCCCACTCTAAGTGGGGTCGGCACAACATGTTATAAACATGCTGTCACATGATTTGGCTGCGTTTTTACGACCGGCCTGCCTGACGTCAACTTACCTTAGTCGTATTTTACAACACCTGGGTAAGAAAGAGTGTGTAAGAGGGAAGTGGGTCAACTTATCTTAGTCGCTTTTTACGACACCTCGGTAAGAGATGAGGTTGGTCTATTCTACTCAGCCGGATACCAGACGTCGAGTCGACTTACCTTAGTCGCCTTTTACGACACCTCGGTAAGAAATGAGGGTGGTACTATTCTATTCAGCCGGATACCACACGGCTTGGACAACGGACTGTATATTGACTGTAAATACTAATTTTGTAGTGAGTAGTGAAAAGCTGCATAAAGTTTTTTTTTAACGAGTCACCAGATATTTTCATCCAAGTCCACAAACCCCTGTACGTAATAAATCACGTATTTCAACGGAGGCACTTATCAAACTGCTAACGCTAATATAGATATCTGATAAGTTGATATCCTTAAATGTGCTAAATATTTAATTACCTAAGTAAATAGTTACGTAAACATGATAACGTTACAATATATTTACAAGCAGTAATAGTAAAGTACTAGTAACTTATTATGTAACTAAGAAACGAAATGTAAAATTTTTAAAAATAAACTCGGGATCTATTATTTGTTTTATTATATTTAAACAAATTGTAGTATTTACAATGTATGTACTTTATTTAATTTATAGAATCAGCGTTACTTTGCGGAGATCCATAATACAAAATTAATAATAAATTATTTTGCTATAATTCGTCATAAAGTGTAAAATAGAAAAAGGTTTTGTAAGGAGGTTTTTGCATATGTTTTACGAATCCTGCATGTATCAGGTATGAAAACGGATTTTCCACTCTACATTTAGCATTTATTTTCTATTTTCATTTTATCGCTGATTATAGCAAAATATTTTATTATTACTTTTGTGTACATTATTTATTATCAAATAATATTTTTCTGTTGAACGCCGTGTGGTATCCGGCTGAATAGAACAGTACCACCTTCATTTCTCACCGAGGTGTCGTAAAAGGCGACTAAGGTAAGTCGACCTGCCGTGCGGTATCCGGCGGAGTAGAATAGACCGCCCTCATTCTTACCGAGGTATCGTTAAATACGACTAAGGTATGTTGACGTCAGACCGGCGGCCGGCAAAACATGTAACAACATGTTTGTAACATGTTGTGCCGACCCCACTTAAAGTGGGATATGGGCAGAAGGATGTAGAAATCCGACCCTGAATTTGCCATTTCACCTTTCCACTACACAATCTCAGAGCTGATCTATTGTTGATCTAAGCGAAACAAGTGCTAACTTGTTTCGCTACCTATGTCCCAAAATAATTTAGTCTGAATGAATCTCTGTCTTAGTGTTGAAACCATTTTTGCATGTTTATAAATATATACCATATCTTTGTCCGTAGGTCAACTTAAGGGCTGGACTAGTCCCAAGGATGTGATCCTGAAGGTAGCGGGAATTCTAACTGTCAAAGGTGGTACCGGCGCCATCGTGGAGTACCACGGGCCCGGAGTTGACTCCATTTCATGCACAGGCATGGCTACCATCTGTAATATGGGTGCTGAAATCGGTGCTACTACCAGTGTAAGTGACATGAAACACCTTTTTCCAAATCAAAATATTCTCTAGTCAATTAAACTTGAAAACAAATGCCATTCACTTGTCAACTCTACTGCTGAGCCATCTTACTGGCTCGTCGTCGTCTTATATAAGTACTAGTATAATAGTAACGGCTCCAACGATTTTCATAAAAATACAGCATGTAGAAGAGGGGGAGGGGGGGGGGGGGGTGTAATCGATCTAGCCAGGTTTAATTTAAAATAAAATGTTATTTTATTTATTTAATTTAATTTAGTAATATTATTTATTAACTATGTTAGTACTTAATAACTAAAAATGACCTAGTTCCTCTGAATGAGTTTCCACACCAGAGGACTATCATACTTATACTTTCATATTATACTTGTTTTCGGGCATTAAAAAATTCTAAAATGTAGAATTGAATCCAAATGATATTAGAGCTATCAAATGCAAAGCTGTGCTAGCCTAGTGGTAACGGGCGGACCTAAATAGTTCAAACCCTGGGATCGAGTCCCACACGTCACCCGGGGGTTTATTCCTTTTTTTAATAATTTTTTTTTATTAAAAATTACCGAGCTAGGCTCGGTTATCCAGGTACAGTTTCTATTAATATGAACTTTTGGTTATAGTTTGTATAAAGGTGTGCAAAATGATAATTTGTTTTTCAATCAAATTAAAAAAAATCATTTCACATATTACGATGCATTTGACATATACAAACATATAATCTTTTGTTTATGGTTACAAAAAAATATATTTGTCTACAGTCTTACTATGTAATCTAACCCAACCCATGTTTTGCACCCAAGGGGCCACCCCTTTTAACTACAATGGGACAGACTGACAATAAATTCGATATCCGGTAGGCAGTACAAGAACAATTCAATGCACGCATGTACTTTGAACTGATCAGCACCGCCCTCGGTGATCGTCCACCAGCTATGGGATTATACGGGATCGATTTTCTGTTTGAAATTTATTTATTTATTATATTAGGTCCGCCAACAGAGCATACATTTTTTATTAACTTAATTATTAATATACATTTTAAAAGTCTAATGCTATCCTACTTATAAGTGGACACAGCATGCACAAAAATACAGTACATTATGATCATTACAAAATTGTCAACATAGAATTTAATGATCGTTTTGTGTTTGACAGTCATACTGACACTTGTGCGGGCCTTTTTGACGTTTACGGCGTGCATGACAGTCCGCTACAACTGTGTTGCCAATGCACTGATCACCGAACATCTAATTAATTTTACGTTAACGGAACACTGGTCAATTTATGATCACTGGGCGATTGATTTTTTAATTATTTTTTATTTATACAGGTGTTCCCCTTCAATTCTCGTATGGCGGCGTACCTGAAGTCCACGGGCCGCAACGATATCGCGGCTGCCGCTAACGCCCACAAAAACCTGCTCACGCCTGACCCGAAAGCGCCTTATGACCAAGTAAATAAATACTCTTATACACATCTCCAATAAGCTGTGATAGCCAATAAGCTAGCCCAGTGGTGTGACCGTGCGACTCTTTCGAGAGACTCACGAGTTCAAACCCCGGCAGACACCAATGAGTTTTTCTATTAAAACTTATCTAATTGATAGTTGCAATTTATCACACGCTTTTCGGTGAAGGAAAACATCGTGAGGAAATCTGCATATCTCTAGAGAATTCCGGAGATATGTGTAACCTACCAATTCGCATTGGAGCAGCGTGGTAGGTCTTAGCTCCAATCCTTCTCTCCAAAAACAAAGAGAGGAGGTCTATCCTAGCAGTGGGATTGTAACAGGCCGTTACTTTACTTTATACACATCTCCTCACGCTCACCCCTTAATCCCCCCCACCTATGCGAAGGTATTTTGAGAACGGCCCCAAGTCAACAAAAAAGTCGAAACTAGTCGAAAAAATTAGTAATGACTAATATTAATTTCTTCGAGATTAGAAAATTAGACGCCCTTTGGCGCAGTGGGTAGTGATCCTGCCTTCAGCTTCGCGGGTCGCGGGTTCGATTCCCGCCGAGGGCCCAGTATTTTCTATTTTCAATTTGTTGCTTCTTGAAGGCTGGGTGTATATTTGTATTTAAGTATATATTTAAAAATTATATAAGTATATATTCATCAGTTGTCTGTCACCCATAACACAAGTATTAAGTTACTTTGGGGACGGACGACCGTGTGTGTAATTTCCCATTTATTGATTTATTATTTATTACATCTCGTCACGCTCAGCAAGACCCCCTCCCCCACTTCTTGTATACGAATATTTTGAACGGTCACATGTCAAAAAAACCTTAATAAATTATAAATCATTAATGATTAGTTCTTTAAAATGCAATTTCAAATGAATCGTTTTGTTTTAAGCTCATCGAAATCGATCTATCCACGCTCGAGCCCCACGTCAACGGTCCCTTCACACCAGATCTCGCCAACCCGATCTCGAAGCTCGGTGACGCTGCCAAGAAGAACGACTGGCCGGTCGATATCCGTGTAGGGCTTATTGGGTCCTGCACCAACTCTTCGTACGAGGACATGGGACGATGTGCCAGTATAGTTAAAGAGGTAATGTTGTATTACATAGTTATTTAATCGTTATGCTGCCCTTATCCCACTCTAAGTAGGGTTGGCAGAACATATTTCATGTATGTACTTGATTTGACTAATCATTTTACCTTTACCTCAACTTACCTTAGTCGCCTTTTACGATACCTCGGAAAGGAATTAGGGTGGTCTATTCTACTCAGCCAGATACCACATGGCGGGTCAACTAATCTTAGTCGCCTTTTACGACACCTCGGTAAGAAAATAGGATGATCTATTCTACTCACCCGGATACCATACAGTGGGTCAACTTACCTTAGTCGCCATTTACGACCTCTAGGTAAGGAATGAGGTTGGTGTAATCTACTCAGCCGGATACCACATGGCGGGTCAACTAATCTTAGTCGCCTTTTACGACACCTCGGTAAGAAAGAGGATGATCTATTCTATTCAGCTGGATACCATACAGTGGGTCAACTTACCTTAGTCGCCATTTACGACCCCTAGGTAAGGAATGAGGTTGGTGTAATCTACTCAGCTGGATACCACATGGCGGGTCAACTAATCTTAGTCGTCTTTTACGACACCTCGGTAAGAAAGAGGATGATCTATTCTATTCAGCTGGATACCACACAGCGGGTAGTCTTACTGTAGTGGTCTTTAACGGCACCTCGGTAAGTAAGAGGATGATCTATTCTATTCAGCCGGATACCACGCGGCGGGTCAACTTAGCTTAGTCATCATTTACGACACCTGAGAATGAGGGTGGTGTATTCTACTTAGCCGGACGGCGATTATTACACAGTTATTTATTTTTTATTATTTATTTACCATGAAAAACGTTGGTGTCTTATTTTTTTAAACAATAGGTCGCGCTAAAATGTTTGAAATAAATCTATATTTATTTCAAACATTATATCGTCTATAATCTACGTATACATCAATCTACCTATTAAATTATTCAACGCGGGTAGTACTGAGTGGTCAATTAGTATATAATAATTTTGAAAAATATAACATAAAATTGTGTTCCAGGCACTGAAGCATGGCGTAAAGTCCAAGATTCCATTCAACGTGACCCCTGGGTCGGAACAAGTTCGCGCCACCATCGAACGCGACGGCATCGCGCAGACCCTGCGTGATTTCGGAGGAACTGTAAGTATTGCAACTAGAATTAATTAAATACAACAGTGGCACCTTAATTAACGAACAGAGATATTTTTCTAGCTCAAGCTTGTTAAACGTGTTCGGAGCTAAAGTAAATGCTGGGGGTTGAACTAACTACTACATGGTCGCTAGAGTGATGCGTCGCCATTCGATTTTATCTTGGAGTCTATCTCGCTATGCTGCTTCGGGTCGAAGCGATTGTTGAGTTTGTGATAGCGAATGTCTTTAGTGCTAGTGTAGTGTGGTAATTAAGTGGTAGTGTAGTGTGGTTTTTCTAGTGCGTGCGGTTTTAGCCCCTTTGGCTTATACCCCCATATCTTTCTGTAATTTTACTGGCCCGTTGACGCAGTAATTAGCTAGGTTTTATGTAAAAAAAATATTGTTTTATCCCTATTTTTGGGCATTAAAAAATACTAACATTTATATTGAATTGAATTTTCGCCATTAACTGTCAAATCGACGTAGCTTATTCGGTTAGCGGGCAGCCTCGAGAAATGTGAGTGCCAAGGATCGATCCCAACTAAATAATTGTTTTTTCTTTTTTTTAAGTTTTTTTTTGTAAAAAATTACCCAGATAATTTATATTTAAGTGTGTATTTAATTATATACGTATTAGCTTTTACCTGGCAACTTCGTTCGCGTGGACTGTTCTCGCGTGATAGCAAACGATAAGCTTCAGTTAGTTCTGAATCCAAGTCAAGGGTGAGACGCATTGCTAAGTACTTGCTGAGATGGTCCACTGAAAAGCAATATAAACAAAAAATTTAAGTATATAAATGCTAGCTACTACCCGCGATTTCATTCGCGTGAACTGATGTCGCATGACACGTTTATAATAAATGGTGCTTTTCAATTTCATCCTATTCCCATAGAATTAACAGGATTTCTATAGCCTATATGGTATAGGTATTGTGCCAAATTTCATGGATATTGGTTCAGCGGATTCGCCGTGAAAGCGTAACAAACACATGCATACTCAAAACTTTCACATTTATAATATTAGTATGAAAGATATATTTAACAGTTATCTGTCGCCAATAATACAAGTATTAAGTTACATATTTTCGGGATGGACGACTGTGTGTGTAAGTGTCCCATATATTTATTTTATTTATGAGGAAGAATTTGAGTTTGAGGTTAAATGTTTTTTTTAAATTAGGTTTTGGCGAACGCCTGCGGTCCATGCATCGGGCAATGGGACCGTAAAGATGTGAAGAAGGGCGAGAAGAACACGATCGTGACGTCATACAACCGCAACTTCACCGGACGCAACGACGCCAACCCCGCCACCCACTGCTTCGTCACCAGTCCCGAACTGGTCACCGCTCTGTCACTTGCTGGTGAGTCATGATCACCTTCCAAAAGAATTTAAAAGGTGAATTAACGGCCTCTTACTATCTCACTGCTGAGCATAGGCCTCCTATCTCCGTTTTTTAAGAGAAGAGTTTAATCTAAAACAATGGTCCCAAAACTTTTTAGAGATATGCGATGTTTTTGAATAATAATTGTTGTGAATATTTAGTTCCTTCGATCTCTCAGAGGAGTAATTAAGCAAACACTTACCAGCATCCAGAACAGTCACGCGTTGCGGGGCCCCGTCTGCTGATGTCCACAGGTGCATTTACTATAATTTGGCTGGTTTCACTTAACTTCACTTCTCTTTCACGTAAAATGTCTATTAACAAGGGAGCTCGGAGTCGTGCGAGTAGAAAAGAATTCGACCGTTACCGTTTAAGTGCAGTGACAGTAACCGAATGACGTTGAGTGCAACTGTCATTAGGATGAGGCTTGTGTTGCCTATTATTCCCCTGATCGAATGGTAGAAATTTGAACGTTTGAAAGTACTAAACATGCCGCCGGCCATAAAATAATCTTTTATTTTATTAAGAATCTAAACTAAACTACGAATAAAACTTAAATATACAAAAAATACTGCCTATTGAACAGGCAGAGGGCAAACCTTAACTACAGGTCGCTTGGTGAACGCATTACCGATGCGTACAGTTACGACACGAGTAACGCCGTCGGCACCAGGGTGCAGCTGATGCACGCGCGCTAAGCGCCATTGCAACGGTGGCAACGTGTTGTCGACCAACACGACTACAGAACCCTCGCTAAGGGTTGTATTTTTGTTATCGTGGAACCATTTACCGCGTGGTTGGAGCTGGTGAAGATATTCAACACTCCAGCGTTTCCAAAAATGTTGAACAGCTTGCTGAATAACCTGCCATCGAACAAGGCGGTTTGGGTTATCATTCGATAAGTCGAATTCCGGTAGTGCGGTTAATGGTTCCCCGATAAGAAAATGACCGGGAGTAAGAGGTAGTGGATCCCCGGGATCACTACTGAGTGTGCAGAGCGGTCTAGAGTTAAGAACCGCCTCAATTTGACAAAGTAATGTCTGAAATTCGTCATGTGTAAGTGTAAGCTTACCTATGACGCGATAAAGGTGAGTTTTCATGCTCTTTACCGCTGCTTCGAAAATTCCTCCAAAGTGAGAAGCATAAGGAGGATTGAAATGCCATGTTATGGAAAGATCAGACAATTTTTTGTTTACAAAAGTCTGATTTGACTCGTCTCGTAAAAACGCGTAAAGTTCGGATATATAGCGATCGCATCCGACAAAATTGCGACCACAATCAGAATAAATATCGGTACATAAACCGCGGCGGGATATGAACCTCCGTAATGTATTTACAAAAGATTCCGTTGACAAGTCGGGAACAAGCTCCAAATGGATTGCTTTCGTTGACATGCACACGAAAACGCAGACGTACGATTTGTATATTTTCGCATTCCTAACACGACTAGATTTCAGGTAAAAGTGTCCAGCAAAATCTACCCCTACGTGTAGAAATGGACGAAGAGAACGGACTCTTACTGCTGGCAGCGGAGCCATAACCGGCTGCGGCGCGATAGGATGCGCGCGAGCGCAGGGGACACAGCGATGTGTTCGCATACGCACTGCATCGCGGGCGCTTAGTATCCAGTACCTCTGAGCGAGAGTATACTGTAAAGTTTGCGGACCGACATGCATATTTGTAGTGTGGTAAAAGTCAATAAGTAGATTGGTGAAGTGATGCTTCTTAGGTAAAAGAATTTGATGCTTGGCATCATAAGGGACGTTAGCACAGTTTATTCTGCCGCCGACCCTTAGTAAACCCGTATCATCCAGGAATGGCTTGAGCCTTTGTAGACGCTTGGTACACCTATCATCATCCTTAAGACGCGAAAGGTCCTCTGAAAAATGTTCGGCTTGAACAAGGAGAATGATTCGATTGAGCGCATGTTTTACCTCGGGAACCGTAATATAATTTGACGGATAAGCTTTACTTTTTCGACACTTATGGTAAAATCGAAAAACAAGTGAAATAATGCGTAACATTTTTGGCAACGATGAAAATCGCTCCAGGAACTCTGAGCTAGGTTCGGTCTTTTGCGTTACAAGAGTGTGTTTTCGACGTTCTTCGTTAGTATGACACAGAACGTGAGACACTGGCCACTCTGATTGCGGCTTTGTGAGCCAGTAAGGACCATTGAACCACTGCTGGTGATTCAGCTGGGATGGTAGCACACCCCGTGCGGCTGGGTCTGCGGGGTTATCCGCAGACGCAACGTGATGCCACTGTGAAGCAGGCACGTTGCTTGTTGTTTCCGCGATGCGGTTCGACACATATGTTCGCCATTTATGAGGAGACGAACGTAACCATGCAAGGGTTATCGATGAGTCAGACCAAGCAAAGACCTTTTCAATCGTTAACGAGTTGCAATAAGTAGTAAGAATTTTTTTAATAAGCTTGGATAGTAGATGCGCAGCACAAAGTTCTAGGCGTGGAATTGTGAGTTGTTTTAAGGGTGCAACCTTTGTTTTACCCAAGAGAAGATGTGCATTGATAGCACCAGTCGAGTCAACCACGCGAATATATACGTAGGCAGCGTATGCCTTTTCAGATGCGTCTGAGAAGCCATGGAGTTGTATTTGACAGGACTGATGGCAGGAAAGCACATGCCGAGGTAAAGTTATGGTTTGTAGAAGTGGAAGCTCGTTGAGAAATCTGTACCACAACTCACAAATACCTTGAGGTGGAGCCTCATCCCAACCAGTACCTGATACCCACAAAAGCTGTATTAAGTGTTTAACGAATAATGTAATGGGGCTGAGAAAACCTAAAGGATCGTAAATTCTAGCAATTTCCGCGAGCATTATACGCTTCGTACATTTATGTGGAGGGGTATCTGTTTGGTAGGTAAAGGTATCGGATTTAGGATGCCATTCGAGCCCTAAGACCTTGACGGAAGTATCCGTGTCTAGCGCCGAAAGTATGAGTGCATCGTCGCTATGTGAATCTGACTTGTTCAGATGAGTTAAGAACTCAACACTGTTACTGGTCCATTTACGAAGTTCGAAGGTACCCGCCTTACAAATGTATGTAAGCTGCCGCTGCAGCGCTACAGCGTCTTCGAGGGTATCGGCACCAGTAACAATGTCGTCAACGAATACTTCATTGAGAAGCACTTGCGAAGCACGTGGATAAGAAGCGGCCTCGTCAATCGCTAATTGACGAAGTGTCCGCAAAGCTAAAAATGGCGCAGACGCAACACCGAAGGTCACTGTGCATAAACAAAATTCCTGCACAGGATCGAGAGGAGAGAATCTCCAGAGTATGCGTTGAAAGTCGCGATGCTCTTCACAAAGATCGATGAAACGATACATCATTTTGATGTCTGCAGTGAAGACTATCCTGTGTAGTCTGTATTTAAGAAGAACCTCGGTAATGTCCTGATGTAGTTTCTGACCTGTCAGTAAATTGTCGTTCAACGAACGACCCGATGTCGTCTTGCACGAGGCATCGAAAACTACCCTCAGTTTAGTGGTAGCAGCACATTTTTTGATCACGCAGTGATGAGGAATGTAGTACGGGGGCGTGTCACTGTTCGCAGAAGCAGTGACAGGCTTCATGTGTCCCAAGTCTAGGTACTCTTGGAGACACCTATTGTAATCTGCTCGTAAAGCAGGGTCACGTGACAACCTGACCTCCAGTTTGTTCAAACGAGAGAGGGCAACAGCACGTGAATCGCCGAGGGGACAAGCGTTCTCTTTAAACGGAAGGGAAACAGTATATTTACCGCTTAAGTCACGTTTGTGAGTATCGACGAAAATCGACTCACAGCGGAGTTCATCATCAGAAAGATGCGTCGAGTCAAGTACTGACTCCAGTTCCCAGAACCTTTGTAGTTGGATGTCTAATTGACATGTACTAAGATTAGTGCAAATCTGTCCGGGAATAGAATGAGATATTCTACCGTTTAATAGGTAGCCAAAAATGCTGTTGATAGCCACAGGAGTTCCCTGTGGGCCCTTGATGTTGTCGTGCAGCAGTATGCTATCACTGTAATCCGACCCTAGGAGAAGTTCAACGGGACGCGCAGAACGCAATTCTGGGTCCGCCAAAGTAAGTCCTTTTAGATGCGGAAGTTGTTCTAATGATCTCGGTATATTAGGAAGGTAACTAGTTATTTTTGGGAGTATAAGAGCTTCGATGATCAGCTTAGGTTCCGGCTTATTGTGGGGTGTAACCTCGCACAATACATACCCACGCGGTTGCGCGTTGCTATCACCTATGCCCGTAACAGTGGTGCTCGTCTGCGCGGGGTACCGCGGTAGGCCGAGGCGTTGGACACACGACTCAGTAATGAGCGTGGCCTGCGAGCCCTGGTCGATGAGGGCGCGCACCGAACGCGGAAAGTAAGGTCTGTGATCCGTGCGACGGACGTTTACTAACGCGGTAGTAAGTAAAACCGTACAGTTCTGTTTGTTCGAGCGCCCCGTAGCTCCGCATGAAGGAGTGGGCGCTGAAATTTCCGCTGCCGAGTGTAACTCAGGGGAAGGAAAATATTCCGACGTCAGCGTGACGTTTTGTATGGGCACATCTTCATGTAATGAAGAGTGATGCCGCTGAGCGCAAACGCGACAACTGTGGCGCGATTTACAGTCTTTAGTATCGTGACCGACGAACAGACAATTGTGACAAATTTTATTTTCTTTAATAAAATGTCTACGCTCATTTAAAGTAAGCCTTTGAAAGTTGTCACATTTGTATAATGGATGCGAATTATCTTTGCAGTATGCGCATTTAATTTTATTAGGTAAATCGACCGCAGTTGTAGCATGAACGCTCATAGATCGCGTCGAACGCGGCGGAGTATAATTTTTATAAGCGCGCGGCGCAGTGTATTGTGCGTCGGAGCGCGAGCGAGTAAACGATAACGCGCGGCTTGCCGCTTGCGCGTGGCGGGATGACATCACCGTAGAAGGCGCGCCGGCCGAGCCGCCGGCCGAGCCAGCCGCCGCCGCCCGGCCCGCCGCAGCGAGCGCGCTCGCGGGGCGCGCGGACGCCGACATGACCTCGGACGCCGATAACTCTTTATCGAGAAAGTCAAGTAATTCGCTAACGGCGGGAACTTCACTTGACGAACGTAAAGATAATTCGAAACGCCTCCGTATGCTAGGCGTTATTTTGCGTAACAAAATATTTAAAAGTATAAAACTCCAGCTAGAAACTGGAAAACCTAACGAATTTAACGCTGTAATATTTTCATGATAGGTGTTAAGCAAACGACGCAAACTAGGTTCGACGTTTTTGTCGTTCACCGGTTCGACATCGAAAATGTTATCTAAATGTTTTGTCGAGATAATTCTTTTGTTTTCATAACGATTGATTAAAATCTGTAAGGCATTTTCATAATTCGATTCAGTGACCGGTATCGACTTAATTAGATTATAAGGTTCGTCCTTTAAAAATAACAACAAATAACGAAACCGTTCGACATTTGTTAATGATTCATTATCGTGTACGAGCGATTTATACAAGTCATAGAAAGCATTCCATTCGGTTAGTTTACCGTCAAACGTTTGTAATGTTAGCTGCGGAAGGCGTATATGTTGCTGCGAGCGGCTGCAGTGTGCGTGGCCGTCGAGGGCACAGGCAGGCGATACACTAGCGATACTTTGTTTACGAGTCTCCTTCATAGTATCTAATGTTACTTGAACTTGAAAGTATAAAGAATCAAATTCATTACGTATGGCTAAATGCTCTTCTTTGGAGAAATTTTCAAATTTAACGGAAAGTTTTTCTATTTTTGCTTGGACTTGAAAGAATGTTTTCTTAATCGCATTTAATTCCTTGGAACGAACACGGAATTCTGTTGGATTATTAGAACAGTCTACTATGCGTTGCATACTGTTTAACGCAAGATCACGTTCGAAAACTAATTGTTCTAGTTCCATTGTCACCACAAAAAAAAACCGTTATATAAAATTAAATATAAATGTATACAAATTAAAATTTAAATGTAAAAAGTTAACGTTAAAAGAAAAATGTTCAAGGAAAAATATATAAGGAAAGTCACAAAAAAAAATATATATATATATTTAACACGTTGTGTTAAATGCAATGATATAGTATGTGTCCAGTACGAAAATACATGAACAGCTAGATCAGTAAAGTACGAAAATACAATTACCGCGAAAATAGGTTTGGTACGTAATACCTAAACCTAATATAGTAGCTTAGTACGAAAATACTAAGTAAAAATATTTTATGTACGTTGTACAAAAATAATGAAAGCGTAGTTTGTGACTAGCCTTATTTTATTCGCCGGCGTATGCCGAGACTCCGAAGCCCGAGCGCAAGATTAAATATCCTACCTACGTTACGATTCGAAAAAATGATGAAATGTAATTTCACCAAATTTGCGTATTTAACTACAAATCTATATATAATTAGAAAGTACTCGTCAAGATTACACTGTACACATCGGTATTATCGTAAAATAACACGCTAAATGCTTGTAATTTGAATTTAAAGTTTGATGGCCGGCGGTTGAACCCGCGCTAAGCAACAACTTTATATGACGAAAACTAATTAATTTTGAAAATGTTATTGCAAAATTAATAAAAATACGCGAAGTTAAATCAAAATAACCAAATATAATGCGGTATATCCGGCTCGAAGAGTAGATGTTGTGAATATTTAGTTCCTTCGATCTCTCAGAGGAGTAATTAAGCAAACACTTACCAGCATCCAGAACAGTCACGCGTTGCGGGGCCCCGTCTGCTGATGTCCACAGGTGCATTTACTATAATTTGGCTGGTTTCACTTAACTTCACTTCTCTTTCACGTAAAATGTCTATTAACAAGGGAGCTCGGAGTCGTGCGAGTAGAAAAGAATTCGACCGTTACCGTTTAAGTGCAGTGACAGTAACCGAATGACGTTGAGTGCAACTGTCATTAGGATGAGGCTTGTGTTGCCTATTATTCCCCTGATCGAATGGTAGAAATTTGAACGTTTGAAAGTACTAAACAATAATAATAATAAAAATAATAAAGTTTTGAAATATTGTGATTTAAAATAATTAACAATGTCGAAAGCTAAAGGAAAAATAACGTCATGGCTCAGCACACTATCTTATGAGGATACTGAGAACCTGTTAAGAACAGCCATTTAAAAGAGCACTATAACTTTCACTAAGATTAATACACCTTTGTTTCATATGTACATTTATTTTTATTTATACTTATATGTATATTTCTATTTATTATTTTATCTATTTTATGTAATTTATTTTATTATAATATAAAAGTTCAATATTTGTCAAGGTCTGATGAAAGCAAACTGTTCAACTCAGTCACACGGATCCCACGACACAGGTCTCCTATTGTGGGGTCCACTGAAATAAAAATTGGGAAAGTGCTTCACAAAAAATGTAACACTTTTAATACTTGTAGGTCTATATATTCTATCTTTAGTTATAAGTTCTTTTATATTCTAAGCTATTTTTCATTTGTATGCATTTTTTGTCTCAATAAAGATTATTATTATTATTTTAAAATTGCAAATAAATTAAACACGTTTATAAAACAAAAACTCATCGGTGCCTTACGCACCACTAGACTATCTGGACTGGACTATCTACGATAAGATCGCGGTAATCCTCGATTTTATAGCAAAATAATTTTTTTTTTAACTTTTTATATTGTGGACCCCCCTGCAAAGTAACACATATAAATAAAAAATCAATAAAAAGATACAGACTAGCATGCTTTTGGCACACACACATACTCTTTTATTTATATTTATGGTGGAATGTAATTTTAAGTATTTTGTATTGAAAATTACAACTGCCTAGCTGTAGGGTTTTTCTCGTTCTTAATTTTTCAAAATAGCGACAGAGCTGTCAAAGAACTAGACTACAAGTTTATTAAAATAAATAAAGTTATAAATCTAAGTCACAAAGAGGAATGAAAAGTATAATTATAACACCACACTACTGAAAATATTGCTAGGTTACACATATGCCAGCTATTAAGCAGACTATGAACAGGTCGCCTGGACTTCAACCCTGTTACGGACGAGCTGACTGGCAAGGACGGCAAGAAGTTCAAGCTGTCTGACCCCTTCGCCGACGAGCTGCCAGCTAAAGGTTTCGACCCTGGCCAGGACACCTACGAGCACCCGCCCGCTGATGGCTCCAGTGAGTCCCTAACTTTTTTAGAAATAACCCTTGCAATCATTTTTAACAAAATGGCCTCCTTTACAACCCATTTTTAAATTAACACTGCAACCAGTGGCGTAGCTAGGGGGTGGAGAGAGGGGCGGTCGCCCCAGGGCTGAGGGCACCACTGGCAAGGGGGGCACCAAACTTGATAGTAATTTTTTTTTGATGAATAATGAAATCATTTCAGAAAAACTTGAATAAGACTCTTATTCAACTTTTTGCACATTGATTTTGTATGATTATATTGTCTAAAATAAAGACAAAAAAGTTTCTTAGCTGTAGAGCTCGATGAAGAAACAACGGACTTTGCCACTCAAAAAGCGAGGACAGTTCGTTTTTAAATTTTATCATAATCTAATGTTATTTTGTATATAGTTATTATCATTTTGAACCAATTTAAATTTATATATTAAAGTCATTGCGTTCTGAAATCTAAAATTATTTAGAAGGGTGGGGGAGCACCAGGTGACAATTAGCCCCGGGCCCCAAATATACTAGCTACGCCACTAACTGCAACACTTTTTATCATAACTTTTGCCTTGTTTAAAAATAGTAAAAGATAGTAATAGTAATAAAATTCTGTTTGTTTTAGAAAATATTTACAAATGTATACTGCGTCCATCATATTATCAGTCTTTTGACAGCTCACGCTCATTAAGTTTTGTATTGCTTACGTACAAATATCATACAAATAATATTTGTACTTTATGGATGGGTACCGCCCACTTAGTGATGTCACACATAATGGTTACTACGATTATGCCACAGATTAAAAATAATCGGTAGAAATCGATGTTACGAGTATTAAAAGACATTTAATAACATTATATAAAGTTTTACTTTCTTCTTAGTTAATACATGAATACAAATAAAACAATCAGGATATTTTAATTTATTTTATTAGCACGAGTCGTCGGAATGATAATCAACACTAGACTCCTCCGATGAGGAGTCTTCAGTAGCAGTTATTATTAGCTCTTGTGTAGATAATATATTATCAAACGCAATATCACGTTCCCAATCAGAGAATATTACTCTTTTAGTTCTTTCCACCACACTTGCCCAGTTCTCGGCCGTTACGTGGGTGCAAGCATTTTTTAGCAATTGCAACATTTTATTCGCTGTGAATGGGGGGCTTGTATTGCATCTCGCAGCATGCCCTTTTACTTGTGCCCATATAAGTTCTATTGCGTTGTACTGGCAGTGGTATGGAGGAATCCGAAGAACAGTATGGCCATATTCTGCTGCCATTTCATTGATTACATAGCGTTTTGCTCTCTTTTTGGTTTTTAATATTTTTATTAATTCAACTTTTAACATTGAGTCGTCAACATTTTCTCCATTGTCCCGAAGCCAATTAATTATTTCATGCTTTTTATTAGCCTGTGTTGGCATTTTGTCAATTTGACGGGAGTGGTAGGGCGCATTATCAATAAAAATTATTGATGGTTCTTCCAATGAAATGAGCATTTTTTTGAACCACTCTTCATACACATTTGCATTCATCTCTTCGTGGTAGTCATTTGATTTCTTCGATTTAAATGCCAACAGTGCGTCTTGTACAAATCCTTTTGCTGTACCTGCATGGCAAATGATTAGGCGCTCACCTTTTCCCATTGGTACTGAGGAAGTGGAATCAGCAGTATCATCAGTCCAGAAACGAGATAGTGTGTGGTTAGCGTTGAGCCATGTTTCATCCGTGAAAACAATATTTGCCCAATCTTGTATTTTCTTTGCCTCTCTTAAAAAATCACAACGTGCTTTAGCTATATCTGTGCGTTCCATTAATAATTTTCTTTTATTTAACTTTTTATATGAAAAGCCAATTGTGTTCAAAACTTTGACCAAAGAAGATTTTTCACCATGAAATAGACCACTTCTTTTCAAAGAAACAATAAGTTTTCTCAAAGTTGGAATTTCTTTTCTCAAGTAGTAATCATATACATGACGACGAATAGCGTCAGCGTCAAAGTCATCAACAGCTGTCACCTTATGAGCCCGGCGCTTTCTTTTTGGTGTAGATGGTTTGTTTTGCTCCAAGCCGCTCCTGCCGTAGGCATCAGTAGTGATTTTAGTCACAGTTGATAGACTGATCCCCAACGCGGCTGCAACACGGTTTCGGACTTGCGTGATAGGTATAAGAGGTCTGCCATTTTGATTTTCTTGCTCAAAATACTCATGAAGTTTTAACACTAACTGTCTCGATTGTGCTTTCAACACACGTCCTTTCGGCATTTTCACGATCAATTAATATAAGTTTCACAAAAGTTTTTCCGAGGAATAAAGCTACTTAACTCAAGGTGTAACAGATGCGAGAGAACACTCAGCGAACGTAAATGCGTGTGACTATCACGGGCGTTTCGTTGAGAGTGACAGATCACGTCAAAATGGCGGCCGAGCGGAAGGTCTGTTGATGTTGCCAGTTGATGTATAATATATTT
Source organism: Morpho achilles (assembly GCA_947086495.1). Classification (NCBI taxonomy): domain Eukaryota; kingdom Metazoa; phylum Arthropoda; class Insecta; order Lepidoptera; family Nymphalidae; genus Morpho; species Morpho achilles. Next base: position 14,347,781 of record CAMTZB010000013.1, read on the forward strand.
TTTATGATTATAATAAATACACACGGATTAACATTTATTTCCAAAAAACTAAGGCAATATTAAATCAAAATGTTGATTTCTATATCTGTTATTAGTTTCCGTAGGTTATCATTAATCGAATTACTTAGGTACGTAATTCGATTAATGATAGTAGGTACTATAATCGGAATGGTATCGCATACGAGAATCTTTAGGACATCACTAAATATGTAAATCGTCAATCTGTCAAAAGATGGTTAATATAATGGACAGTGTATAATTGTAAATAAATGCATGAGTGATAAGTAAGTAATAATAAGTAAATAGCAAAATAATTTAACCTTGCAACTGTTTTTAACAAAATAATAGAATTCAAAATATATTGTCAAAAAATTAATATACACGCTGTTATGCATATAGAACTCAAAATGGAAAAATAATCCTTAACAAAGTTAAAATAAACATAATTAACGAAAAAGTATTAAGTTCTTTGTGCGGTCTTTTTTGTATATATATCCATATAAGGTAAAATTGATGTATAATTTAAAATTGAAAATGTTTAAAAGATTGACCGCCGAGTTTCTTTCTGGTTCTTCTCGGTAAGAGCAACATTCCGCACCAGTTGTAGCTTCATTAATCATATTGATCCTTGACGATTCAAAAGTGCTTGAAAGAGCTTATTTGAATAAAGATATATTGATTTGATATTTTTTAGCTACACTTACTCGGTAGTTATTTTATTGGCATTCATCTTATTGCAGAGGTGAACGTTGACGTGTCACCGACATCAGACCGTCTCCAACTGCTGTCGCCCTTCGACAAGTGGGACGGTAAAGACCTGACCGACCTGACCATCCTCATCAAGGTGAAGGGGAAGTGTACCACTGACCACATCTCAGCCGCTGGACCTTGGCTCAAGTACAGAGGACATCTGGACAACATCTCAAACAACATGTTCATCACGTGAGTTTACAATACATACTAATTGCGTTTATTTTCCTTATTTCTTTTTATGAAATGAGAAACGGATCGAAGTTTAAGGAAACAGGTATTCTTACATTTGCTTCACAGTATATTTTAAGCAATTTAATTTATGTACATAAAAATATAAAAAATTATAAAACGATAGTTGATGTATACAATAGACAAAGTAGGAACCGACATAAGCTTGCGGCTATTGCTTTGCGCCTTGCAAAAGTACGTAATTCGTTTATGGGTTTGGGTATAAGATTCTATAATAAAATTCCGCAATCAATTTCAGCTTTGCCATTGCAGCAGTTTAAAAACACTGTTAAAAAGAGGCTGATACAGAAAGCCTACTATTCTCTTGAAGATTATTTAGAAGATAAGAATGTGTGGATATAGCTCTCTTTGAACCTGTACAAAACAGTAACGACATAATGTAAATAGTATTAAGAATTATATTTTTAAAAGAGCAACCGCCGAGTTTCTTGCTGGCTCTTCTCGGTAGGAACAGCTTTCCGAACCAGCAGTAGAGTTGACGATTCAAAAGCACTTGTTTGCAAGTTTATTTGAATAAAGAATATTTTGAAATTGAATTTGATATGGAATTAATATGGGCTGGATAATGCCATAGGCCGCCGTGTGGCATCCGGCTGACTAGAATAGTACCACCCTCATTTCTTACCGAGGTCTCGTAAAAGGCGACTAAGGTAAGTCGACTCACCGTTTGGTATTCGGTTCAGTAGAATTTTACCATGTTTCTTATCGAGGTGTCGTAAAATACGACTTAGATAAGTTGTCGTCAGGCAAGTGGCTGGTCGTAAAATACGTAGCCAAATCATGTGACATGTTTATAAAATGTTGTGCCGACCCCACTTAGAGTAGGATAAGGGCAGGAAGATGATGATGGATAGTGCCATAGGCTTTTAAAATTAATGGGATTGGCCAAAAATTATATTTAATAATGTTAATAAGGAGTTAAAAACATCCTGAAAATGATTGATTCGTGATCTAACTGTTGATTGACAACGCCACAAACGTGGAGAATGAAATATTATAAACATGTTGTCATATGATTCGGCTACGTAATTTACGACCGGCCGCTTTCCTGACGTCAACTTACGTTAGTCGTATTTTACGAGACCTCGGTAAGAAAGAGGGTGGTCTATTCTACGTAACCGTATACCACACGGTGGGTTTATTTTATTTATTTTTAAAAACACTGTTAAAAAGAGGCTGATACAGAAAGCCTACTATACTCTTAAAGATTATCTAGAAGATAAGAATGTGTGGATATAGCTCTCTTTGAACCTGTACAAGACAGTAACAACTTAATGTAAATAGTATTAAGAATTATATTTTTAAAAGAGCAACCGCCGAGTTTCTTGCTGGCTCTTCTCGGTAGGAACAGCTTTCCGAACCAGCAGTAGAGTTGACGATTCAAAAGCACTTGTTTACAAGTTTATTTGAATAAAGAATATTTTGAATTTATTTATTTAGTAAGACATGCCAACAGTATTATTAACATACATATTTGTTTTTTTTACATGTAATTCATACAGTCTTAATCTATTTAAAATACTATTACAGGCATATACAACATTCAAAAACATTAAAAATAAATATAAACATTGGTTTGGTACAAAGTAAAAGTAAAAAGAGTAAAATTTTAAAATATTTGGGAACTAAAACTGAAAAGAATAAAATAATTAAAAAAAATAAAAATAAATATAATAATAATAAACAAAGAACTACAGAAAAATTTTAAAAATGTTAAAACAAAATTGAATAAACTTTATTCTTATAACTATAATAGGAATCGTGGAAAATATCAACATCACTGGAGTTTATTTCATTGAAGGCCATCATTAACTTGTTTAATGGTGAATACTTACCCAAATTTGTTCTAGAGACTCGGGTTGACTTACCTTAGTCGCCTTTTACGACACCTCGGTAAGAAAGAGGGTGGTCTTTTCTACTTAACCGCATACCACACGGTGGGTCGACTTACCTTAGTCGCTTTTTACGACACCTCGGTAAGTAAGAGGGTGGTCTATTCTACTCAGCCGAATATTATACGGCAGGTCGAATGCCTTAGTCGCCTTATACGACATCTCGCTAATAAATGAGGATGGTACTGTTATATTCAGCTGGATACCACACGGCGTATATTTAACATTCATATATTCTTTTTATCGCGGATTATAGGAAAATAATATTTTCATTTGAATTCAATTATTTTTAATCAGTGCAACAAACAGAATGGATTTTTAAATTTTTATGTTTTTGCTTTTTTTTATTTCGTCGCTTATATAGGAACCTATCCCCTATAACCCCATATAAATTACCATTCCGGAATTTAATCTATATTTACTTAATTTAATAAATATTTACGGAACGTATATAAAGAGCTACTGTATTCAAAGGAATTTGTTAACAAATTAACATGAATTGAGAATGTTTTAAATTTGAATTTGAATTCAATGATTTGTTTCCCAGCGCAACAAACGCGGAGAACGGCGAGTTGAACAAGGTGCGTAACCAGGTGAATGGAGAGTGGGGCCCCGTGCCGGCGACAGCGCGCGCGTACAAGGCGGCGAACGTCCGCTGGTGCGTGGTGGGCGACGAGAACTACGGCGAGGGCTCCAGCCGCGAGCACGCCGCGCTAGAGCCGCGACACCTTGGAGGGAGGGCCATCATCGTCAAGTCATTCGCCAGGTGACTTATTATTTATTTATGTATGTGACAACGCCGCCTTGTCGTTACTGCAAGCAAGCAAGCAAGCCATGACGTCACATGTTGCCACAGCCTTTCGCGCCATTTTGACGTGGGAGATGTGACAGCCGCTGTCATTAGCACCTAGCCCGCGGATAGCGGATGAGAGTTTACCTTGATTTCATTTTAGCATTTTTTATGAAAAGAATAAAACTGATTTATAATACTTCTTTTATTAATACAAGTAGTTTAGTTACATGTACCATAAAAAATGTTGGGAAAAACATTATTGGTAAAAAAAGGGTACAAAGGTCAACTTATCCCTATGACAGAGATCTCTGCCAGCTAACCTACAAGGTGAGACAATTTATAGCTAAGTTATAAAAGTTGGTACGCAAATATCAAACATTATAAAATAAAATACAACACACACACGCACGCACGCACGCACGCACGCACGCACGCACGCGCACACACACACACACACACACTTCTGGTAAGTATAAAAATACTTGTGTTAGAAGATCTCTATAACATACGTGTATTTGTAATAATACATTTTAAATAACTTACGCTTACAATTAAAAAAAAAGATCAAAAAATAAAAGAAAAGTGTGGGTAGGTTTGTGTGTGTGTGAAAAAGCGTGTATTATGTGTTTATAGGTGGTACATACCTATATACACATAATACATGCAGGCCCTACTACACATGTAGTAGGGCCATCATCGTCAAGTCATTCGCCAGGTGACTTATTATACGAGGCCCTGAGAGCAAGAGTGGCCTAAGGGACCGTTCAAGTATTACGTGAGCACAATTGGGGGACTGGGGGTCTTTGCTTTGCTTAATTTGGATCACATGAGGAGTAGGGGAGTATATATGATGATTACGTCATCGGTAGTTATTTACTTTTTTACACGAATGGCAACCCACACATTGTCTTTGCTTAAAAAGAAACTTTAAATAACCACTCCAATATAACAGGCTTGACCTCTAAATGTCTTACAATAACGTAAGAACTATTTTACTTACACTGTGTTAAAATCTCCACCGAGCAATTAATGTAATTTGATCTTTAATTTTGACTATGATTATTTTTTATTCTACCAGAATTCACGAGACCAACTTGAAGAAACAAGGTCTATTGCCTATGACCTTCGCCAACCCCGCCGACTACGATAAAATCCAGCCCACAGATAAGATCTCCCTGCTTGGCCTTAAAGACCTTGCACCAGGAAAGGTAATAAAACAAAGATTAAGTAAAATGAATTTAATGTATTTAAAAAACAAATTTATCACTTCTCGTGATCACTCGTTTAATAATAAAATTATTTTATCGTGGAATATAGTGTAATAGAAAAAGACACCGCAAGCACCAAACTTAACCCTAGCTCAGTTTAACCTCAGGAACAGAACTCCGTCAGATATGTTGTAACATGTCTGATCTTAACACGTGGGTATTTAAATAATTTATAGAATTAGGCGTTACTTTGCGGAGATCCATAATACAAAAGTAATAATAAAATTATTTTGCTATAATCCGCTACTATTTTGTATATATTTTGTACGTGGGTATTTAATAATCATACACGTCTAGCTTTACAGCAAGACTCGCGCTATGACAAGCTCGGCTGTTTTATAGACAATTATCAAGGCCCCCTTTGCTCACGTGATTACCGCGTTTTTGGTATTAAATAACTAAAGAGATGACATTTGAATATTTCCATTTCTAACAACTTCAAGAGGGCGCCACAATTGCTGGCGCTGAAATAAGTGACAAAAAGAGACACAAAAGAGTAATTTATTTACTGATTCAAAGATGCAATAATATAAATAGTAGTAATAGCACTTAATATAAATAATATTTATTATAAATCAATGGATGTGACGTATTCCTCGTATCCTAATATCATTATTAATTTTTTAATCTGATTTTGTTTCTAGCAAGTGGAATGTGAGATTAAACACAAAGATGGCAGCACTGAACGCATCAAACTAAACCACTCCTTGAACGAACAGCAGATCGCTTGGTTCAGAGCTGGCTCCGCCCTCAACAGGATGAAGGAAATCGCTTCTGGAAAGTGAAAACATCCTCAATTAAACGCACTATTGAAATAGAATGTAGATGGAAATAAGTTTTAATATTTACCACGGACAAGTCTTTTTAATGTTACCATATTTATTGTCTGTTACAGTATTGTAGTGTTCATGAGCCATATATTTTAATAGTCTAAAACTGGCTCTATGCCAGTATTTTTAATATTATAATTTTAATAGTGCATTTTGATTGTTTAAGTACAGATAATACTTGTTCGAGGCGGTGATGAATCTTCATTAGCGTAGAACATTTAGATGAATTAGAACATAAGTGTCTTAACTTTTTGTCGATATAAATCAATAATTAAGTGAATTGTTTTATTTATGTACATAATGTTATAAACAAACGAAATAAAGATTACGTACGTACATCAATATTGTTATTTTTATTGTATTACTGTTTAATTAAAGTTTTAAACCAACAAATGACATGTGGTATCCGGCTGAGTAAAATAAACCCACCCTCATTTCTTACTGAGGTATCGCAAAAGACGCATAAGGTAAGTTGAGCCGCCGTGAGGTATCCTGTTAAGTAAAATAGACCGCCTTACTTTCTTACCGAAGTGTCGCAAAAGGCGACTAAGATAAGTTGAAGTTCCTGCCGGCTGGTCCAAAATTACCTAGTAATTATTATATAGTCATATTTATTATAGCTAGAATTATATAGTCAGGGTGTGATTTATGGATAATATACATAGAACATATGTTAATTTAAAAACATTAATCTCCGGCCTTTATCCTATTCTAAGTGAGATCATCACATGTTATAAACATGTTACATGTTGAGTGGTTTATTCTACTCAGCCAGATACCACACACCTAGTGATAGCTTGTTTTAATACTTAAATATATAAAGTTGGACAATAATTGATTAAAAGTTGAGATTACTAAAAATAAAACACAACATTTAGTGTAAAACTATTTTATTTTAGCAACAGGTTAATCTTCATTGTCCTCATTGTCACTGTCTGCGTTGATGTTGAAGTAGCGCAGCTCGTATGAGTCATGTGCGGATGCCACCACTCTCAGCCAGTCACGTAAATTGTTCTTCTTGAGGTATCTCTTTGTCAAATACTTCAAGTACCTCTTGGAGAAAGGAATGTCTGAAATAATAAATAAGATTTATAATATTGACAAGATTGTAAGAACAATGAATGGATACATTCATAAATTTAAATATTACAAATATGTGTAAAAGTGCTGTCCCCTTCTGAAAAAATTGCATGTCATGACATTTATCCTGAAGATTGTAATGATATTTATTTAGTTGAAAATTTGTGGAATAAGAGAAATCATGCTCCCACTATGTTCTAGTGACATGGATAATATGTTCTTTAAGTGAAAAACATTACTTAAGCTTACTAAAAATTACTTGATTATTAGAGACTACTTGAAGGTATGATACATTTATGTAAGTAACATCAAAGTAACAAACAGTTATCAAAATATACAAAATATAAAATAATAATAACATTTATAGAAACAAGAACTATTCAATTTATCATTTTATATAATCATTTTGCCATCCTAACATCCATATTTAACAATGACACATTTAATTTATATAACTCGACCAAGAAATTAGCAAATTAAAGAAATTCAAGACTGCTCAAGGGCAAAGATTTTTTTAAATTAATCAACCGCTAAGCACTTTTATAGAAGATTGTTAGGCAAAGTACGAGGAAGGTTATATTTCCTGTGGAATACTGCTTATTATTAAAAAAAATCTAACTTTAAGGTGATAGAACAAATATATTCATGGACTATAAAGGCTTGAACAATTATAAAATCAAAGCAAGATTTCCAATATTTAGGGTTATTACCTCTAATCTCAAAAATTGGGAATTTCAGAACTAAAGTTTAAATATGGTCTTTGTTAATTTTAGGTATACTATCCGCCAATATGTAATATTTAATAACTATAGGCCTTTACTCCACTACTGGTTCAAGTCAGTCATAATTAAGTCCCTAACCACTGGGAGCTTAATATCATGCAAAATAACAGACAGACTTAATATTTAATTTTTCTTTCACTCACTTAAAAAATACAATCACCATACAACACATACATACAAATCACAACAGGATTTATAAATTAAATTCAATATAAAAATAAATAAATCACAAGCGTACAATAAATTACTTCTAATTTTTTAATTTAAAACAATTATCAAAAACCTAGTGTTTTAATTGGACTGTCATAATCTACTGAGGATATTCCAATTTGTGGTATCAGAAATAAATTAAAAAATATATAAACTAATTTGACGTTACAGGTTTTGTTACTATGATATTTGTTTACTCTTACCTGCGCTGATGTTGATTTTGGTTTTATCCCTAGCGATGACAACGTGATTGCCTAGGTTATTTGTTTTTCCTTCTACTTTTATACGCTCTTTCAAGTATTTCTCGAAGTTCCCTACTTCCAGAATGCTGTCCTCAGCGGGGTGTGTGCAATCAATAGCGAATTTTAGACTGATCTTTCTTCGCTGTCCCTTACCACGGATTTTCCCACCCTTGATTCCCTTTTTACCAGTCTTTTGGTGCAATTGGCCTTTTTTGGCCGCGGGCTTTGTTACTGCCATTGTGGCAACCTGGAAAGTTAATTAATTTACTGCTCAATATGAAAATAACTGCTGTAAATACAAGTTTCACGTTAATTTAGTAAGTAACCTACAGAACACGTGTTACAGTTGCCGTAAAACCTGCAAAATGGCCGATCTTGATATTTGATTAATTTGACAACACCAGAACCATAGACGAAAAGTTTACTTTCTAAGATATTTATTAGAAGAAAAAGATTTTATTACATTATATTTAATTTGAGTCAATTTTGTATCCGTTAATAATAATATTACTTTCTTAAAACTATGTTAATAATATAACAAGTTTTTTTAAAGAAAAAACCAACGTCTTTTAACAACACTTTATTTTTATAATATGTAGACCAATGTAAAATAGACATTTCAAACAGTTATTGTCATGTCATATAAATAATTTAATTACCTACCAGGTTGTATAAAAATAACTGAATAATTACAATGAATCATTTAATTTAATAGTAATCATATTTTTTGTATTATATAAGTTAAAATACTTGTTATTATGTAATAAGATTAATACTAAATATAATCCGTTTTTTAATAATAAAATATTTAAAAACTCATTCGCTATCGGTTAGAATGTGAGAATTTGTGAAACTAAAAACACTACACATCTTTCCTTTACAAAGTTTTCAACAAATATTTATTTTTTTATAAATAATATTATTTCCTTAATCGTAACTTTAACTATGCACGTAATCTGGGAAAAGTTCTTGGAAAACAGGAAGGTGATAACTATAGGAATTAAAATTTCTATAATTAGGCCATCGACTAACCAAACGTTCGAAGGATTTGGAACTTCTATTGTGGATTTTAATTGGTCGAGTATGATTTTTCGTTAAGCTATTTAATAAGCTTGTAAGACGATGGGTTGGCAAGTTTAGAGGTACAAAAGTAATAATAAAATTATTTTGCTATAATCCGCGATGAAGTAAAATGCATAAATACACGCACAAACCTCCACCACCTTGAAGGTTTGTGCATGTGTTTATGTTTATACCTCCACCACCTTGAAGGTTTGTGCATGTGTTTATGTTTATACCTCCACCACCTTGAAGGTTTGTGCATGTGTTTATGTTTATACCTCCACCACCTTGAAGGTTTGTGCATGTGTTTATGTTTATACCTCCACCACCTTGGAGGTTTGTGCATGTGTTTATGCATTTCACTTCATCACGGATTATAGCAAAATAATTTTATTATTACTTTTGTGTTATAAATCTCCGCAAAGTAACGCCTTATTCTATCAATTTAGTTTAGAGGTTTTTTCGCCTGGAAAAAAAGATGTCACTCTGTCTTGTCGCAACTCACGATCGTAAGAATCAACTGATCTAGCGCAGCTCATTACCCTTCAAAAATAAACATGTATTTTTTACGTAGTTTTCTGATGCAATAAACATATAGTATGTAGCAATGTTATATGAACTTTGAACAAAAATAGGTAACATTAGAATTGTGAGAAGAAATAATAGTTGTTTGGTTTACGCACTTGACAAGTTGATAAGTACACAATTTTTTTTAGGTATTAGTGTAGTTTAATACTGAGCAGTATTGAGAATTTGGAGATCACACATATCCAGCTGCCCTAATGAGGATAATTAAAAAGCCTCCATACTACTATTATAAATTCGAAAGTCTGTCTGTCTGTTATGCTTTCACTGTAACTACTCTGAAACAATTTTAATGTAGTTTCGCACAATCGAAGCTTATATATCGGGCTAAAACATATGACAGGTTATTACATATTCAGGTTATTATTTCTATGCTACATGATTGAGGTTATTTATATAATAAATTTGAGGCTACTAAATCGCGGGTATATTCAGTAAATATATTTTCATTATCGTGTGGTATCCGGCTGAGTAGAATGGACCACCCTTATATCTTATCGAGGTGTACAAGGCAACTAATTTTAGTCGACCCACCATTAAGTATCCGGCCGAGTAGAATAGACCAACCTCATCACCGAGTTAGGATAATTGAAAGAAGAATCATCTATTCAAGGAAAATCTACTCAATGTATTTAAACAGCTGTCGTAGTTTTATAGATTACTAGCGGCCTGCCCCTGCTTCGCACGGGTATAAAATATATATCCCATGTCATTCAGTTTAAAAAAAATGATTCAAATCGATCCAGTAGTTTTGATTCGTGCGACGTTATTGTAAAATTTTAAGAAATTATTACGTGAACGTATTTTGTTATTTTTTATCATCAGATAATTGTTTCCATAATTGAAATCATTTTAAGATAATTAACTTAATCATAAACATTATTAATATCATTAACAATTTTATGGCCCCACTTTCAAATAGCAACAAGTTTTGTGGTCATTTTTCACAAACGAGTTTCTAATATGATCACATACAAAACTTGTTCCATTTTTTACAATCCTACAAACAACATTCAGTCAAAATTCCAGTTATCCTTCGACACGAATAATCAAAAATAGGTGGAAAACAAACAATAATTTTTTTTTAATTTTATAACTACAAATTGTCTATAAATAGTATTACTGAAAATATTCAATATACGAAATAAATGTAACATAATCATTATACTACATTTACTACATTATAATAAATAAAGTGTAAATGTCCCTAAAACAATAAAAAATAATTTTATCTATACGTAGTTCGATGTATTAAACTATCGTACGTGAAAAACTATGATAATTAACAAGGAGCTAGCTTGAATAGCTGCAAACAACATAAGACAGAGTCGTGATTAAGTATACGGAGGACGTCTCAAGCTATTGTTTTCCCCCTGCCTGCTATTCCCATGAATGAGGTACGCCAGTCGAGGTCACAACGCGTTTTTTCACCTGGCGTGATGTAATGTCTTTTGATTTAATTGATACGTTCACTCAATATTTTAGATTTATATACGTGATATAATGATTAGATAGAGCTGCCTGTATTACCTGTCGATTAACTTGTCTTTTGACCAATAAAATAGCGCATGCGTATAATAATTAATACTCTTATCGCTATGTCGTGAACTTGTGAAACGGCGGTGTAGCGCACAAACGAAGTTTATTTGCGTTGGAAAACAGTTCACTCAAGTCGTGACCGAGTGATGTGAAACTATTTTTGAGCAGCTAACCTCACTTCCTTAACATAGTTTAAGGTGAATCACGGATTCGCGGCGTTATACGACTGTATAAGTGTTATAAAATGAAATGTTTATTATTAAACTAAATAATCGTAACTGTGTGCTGTGCTTTAAAAATGAGAGACGTAATTATTGTGGCGTGTCAAAATCGATAAGATGAAAACAATTATGGTGACACACAAATGACAATAGAATGGATAAATGTTTCGCCGTATGTGGCTGTGATGATCTAGAAGGCGTAACAAAATCCGATTTAGATCGTTTTACGGATAAAATAGAAAATGTCCTTAATGACGATAAGGGGCGGCGCCTTTTTAGAAATTTCATGTTTACAAGTAACATGAAACCCGGTCGAAAATCTTTGGATCTTTGGGAGAATACAGATAGATTAATTAATTATACAGAAGACTCTGAAAGTTCCTCTTATCGTACTTATTTAAGGGATTACGACCGTTTGATCGATGCGGCAGAGCGTATTGAAGAATTAGATTTTGCTACAATGGAAAGACTAATAATTGCGCGCGATTCGGAAAATAAAGAGGAAATGGTTGAAGTATTAAAAAATTTAAAATTGGAAATACCTAAAACACTTAAAAGAGAATATAGCGCCTTTCGATTACGTTTTGTGCCGTCCTAACACAACTGAATAAACACTATTAAAGACTTCATTTGCCTCGCTCTACGACACGTTTATAATTCGCGCCAAAACTATATATTTCAAATACATACACAGCTTTTGAAATATGCTGTCAAATCGAAGGAAATAGACGGCAATATGTTTATATACGATTATTCTTAGTCATTTGCATCGTGGCTTTTAATTTTTCTAGTTAGTTAACACTTACCTGTCCCTTTAAAACTTGTAAACAAAACTTACCTGTCCCTGATTTAGAGGCGTTTGTTATTGTTCTTGATGTTAGACATCACTAAAATAAATTAATATAATATTGCGTTTTATTTTTACTTATTGCTTGAACATTTTCGTGTAATGTGTCTAACTTTATTCATTCCATGTTACAACAACATTTATCAAAATAGAAACTGTTACTAAAATTCTTTTTTACTAACGAAATTACCTTTATATAAACATTTACATTTGATGTATATTTTTAAAATTTACTTATATGCAATATGAATGTTTTAATTCTTTTATTCCAGTCTTGTGGCACATGTAACAAAATACTATAATTTCATTAAAAATGGTAACTCAATTTTTGCATGTTTTTGTTAATCCAAAACGACCATAAACAATCATTAAATCAACTGCTCTTATCTATAGGTAAGATATATTCTTATCAAGGCATATTAATCTATCATCGCCCAATTTTAATTTATTGAATATTTAAATAAAAGTTTTGGGGGTGTAAATTAAATAGATCATTAAGTTAAAAGTCATTTAATAATAATTGCACATTAAAATTATAATTTATATATGTATGTACCTATTTCATAAAACATATTTACATATTAATATACCTAGGCATGGACTATGATATTAATCACAATGAATAAAATGAAGAATTCTATACACAAATCTTGTTTACATCAATGAGTATCGTAACCTTGTCAATCGAAAACCTTCGAAATGTCTTGCTTATATAATCTAACAATTCATTATTACGTTCGGTCGAATGTTTACTTCACTACCTAGTATAAAACAAAGTCGCTTTCCCTGTCTGTCCCTATATCCCTATGTACCTATGTTTAAATCTTTAAAACTATGCAATAGATTTTGATGCGGTTTTTTTTTTAATACATGGAGTGATTGAAGAGGAAGGTTTATATGTATAATAACATTCAATATGGAGTACAGAAATACTGTAATTTTGAAGGTTTCTAATGCGATGTCGTAAATAATTTCATTTTTTCCGCAACGCAGGCTTAACCCTACGAGATTTATCAAAATAATGTACTAAGTATTTGTACACCTTGAAAAGGTCTACAGAAAACTCCGCGACGGTATATGTCTATCTCCTATGGAGTTTTAAATGGAATATAATTTTTAGTATAAGGCGTTACTTTGCAGAGGTCATAATACAAAAGTTATGAGAATATTAATCTGTTATACTTTGCGATAAAAGAAAATAAATTTAACGCTAAATGTAGGGTGTACCTACTATCCGTTATACCTGATATATGCAGTACTCATAAAAATGCATACACTTTAACCACCACAACACAAGCACTGCACACATACACTGTCACAATCTCAACAATCGTTTCACCCCGTGAACAATTCCGTTACGGATCTGAAACAGATCATCATCATCAGGACTGAGACAATAATATAAAATTGTATAATTAATAAAATTGCGAAGATGCACTGTCGTCGAATGCATATATCAGGTATGAAAACGGATAATACACTTTATATTTAGCAATACATATATATCGCGGACAATAATATCGCGCATAATAATATTTCATAACTTGTGAATAACATAACATTCATTGTTGTCATTGAACTTAAATTTCACTATCTTAGAGCTTGTATTCAGTCTTGAAGTAAATTTTCGAACTCACTCTATACGGGATAAATAAAAAAAAGTTTTCTCCTTCTAGAACAGTAAAACATATTTTTATACAGTATTTTTACATTTAAGTTGATGCGAATGAAGTTGTAGATACAACTATTTCTCTATTATCGTAAAGTCTAATATAATCTTTAATTGAATTTGAAATAATAAATATATTCAATATAATCAAATTTATATGAACTATAATAATATCGCCAATCTTTTTTTATTTCTCAATATGTTTTAGAACTCTAGTAGCATTAAATTCGTATATTTAAATTTTTATTTTTCAATGTTTTAGAACATTAAATTGGTATATTCAAAAAAAACAGGATTGTTTAAAATTTATATACAGATTAGAAAAAATACTAACTTATTTTGACCATCTCTTACTTAAAAGTAAAATAGTGGTAGAGAGACTGAATACAAAATATAAGATTGTTTTAAAAACTAACTTTTAAGTAATTATTATCAGAACAGGTAAGTTATATTATTAAAGACTCTTAATAAAAAGAATAAACATGCATCTTATATACAAGTATAGTTTAACTTGTTTACCTTTAAGTGGTATTAATAACTACTATTTTAATGTCCTTTAAAGTTATATTAGTAAGCTTTTTAAAATTTATCATCACATGTTACAAACATGTTGTCACATGATTTGGCTACGTATTTTACGACCGGCCGAATGCCTGACGTCAACTTACCTTAGTCGTATTTAACGACACCTCGGTAAGGAAGAGGATGGTCTATTCTACTAAACCGGATACCACACAGTGGGTCAACTTCTCTTAATAGCCTTTTAAGACACCTCGGTACGAAATGAGGTTGATCTATCCTAATCACCCGGATACCACACGGCGGGTCGTCTTACCTTAGTCGCCTTTTACGATACTTCGGTAAGAAATGAGGGTGGTACTATTCTATTCAGCCGGATACTACACGGCATCTTTAAGTGGTATTAATAACTACTATTTTAATGTCCTTTTTTATAATTTGTATAAAATGATATATTTGTTATCAATATAATTAGTCGACCGTGTGTTTATATTCTGAAATAAAAGTAAAATATGTACTTAATTAGAATTCAACTTTCTGACGTTTCTAAATGTTAATAATAATTGTAATTACTCAATAGAACAGTATATACTTTAATGAACATATCGATGCTAAAAGTGAAATTGGACTTTTTTCAAAAGCACTTAAAAATATAAAGATAATGCTTTAGTTAATTAATCAATAAAATATTTTTGTACACACCTCTACATATATTTCATAACATATAGTAGAAAAGATTGTCTAAAATGAAAGTCTGGAGATTGTTCTTTTAAAATGCTGCATTTATGATATAATAGTCCTAGTATTAAAAGTTGATAAATTTCATATTCATATTTATCCTTAAAATAAAAAATTTCAATATTTCTGAATTATCACATAATAAAAAGAGTCCATGGCTCATTTTTACAATAAGTAATTTACTTAAAATTAACAATTACCACTGTTTTAATAACAGACATAAAACTAACAATGAATTTAAGTTTTCTTCCATGAGTAATACATCTCCAAAGGTTTGTTGACCTGAAATAGGAAAAAAAATTATCAATCATAAAGTAATCTTTTATTGAATACAATCACAATCGTATTATACTTACAAAATAGAAATGATCATTAAAAGCAATTGACAAAGTTTTCAATACAATAAATTCTTACTAAATACATAGTGAAAGTCTGTTTGTCTGTTATGCTTTCACAACTAATATAAGTAACTAAACTATTTATAAAATTTGAATCAATTTAAAATTATATCCCAAGCATATAAATTTTAAAAAATCTTTTTTTCCTTTGGAAATAAAAAGAAAAACAATATAAAGTAAAAATAGCGGCCTGTTACTATCCCACTGCTGAGAATAGGCCTCTTCTCTCCGTTTTTAGAGAGAAGGTTTGGAGCTAAGACCTACCACGCTGCTCCAGTACGTATTGGTAGGTTACACATATCTCCAGAATTCTCTAGCGATATGCATGTTTCCTTACGATGTTTTCCTTTACCGAAAAGCGAGTAATAAATTTAAATTATCAATTAGACACATAAGTTTAAACAAAAAACTCATTGGTGTCTGCCCGGGTTTGAACCTGTGACCTCCTCGAAAGAGTCGCACGGTTTTACCGCTGGGCTACCACAGCCTCTTGTAAAAACAATATAGTTTAGGGTGAATGCATCCTTGAAGTCGATGCGAACAAATTAAAGTGTAACAACACTACACTAAGAAAATTATTAACAATTGTACTACTAAGAGTTTTTAAATATTATATTATATACTTCACCAGAAGCTTGGAACTATTAATTTAGATTATTTAGGTTCCTATACTATAAATCTTTCTTCTTTGTTCTTAAAAAAGGTAAAAATATGACAGTATTTCTTTAAAACAATCTATCAAGATTTGTCATTTTAATTTAAAGATTTAAGTTTGAGTGATACCATGTGGTATCCAGCTGAGTAGTATAGACCACCATCTTTCTTAACAAGGTGTGAGTTGGCGTTAAGCAGGCGACCGGTCGTAAAATACCTAGCCAAATCATGTAACATGTTTATAAAATGTTGTGCTGACCCCACTCTGAGTGGGATAAGGGCTGAAGAATGATGATTTAGGTTTGTGTGAAGTCACAGGTAAAGCCTTGTATTATATAAAAGAATTATGTACAAATTAAGAACAATTGTTCAGTTACCTTCCAGAATTTGTCATTGATTTGCCTTAAAGTTTGCGAGCCCGCCAAAGGTACAAACTGACCAGGTGTTGGCGCCACATATATACAGAAGTTAAGCAAACGATACGCTTCAGGTAATTCTGCATCCAAGTCAAGGGTGAGACGCATTGCTAAATACTTGCTGAGATGGTCCACTGAAAAGCAATATAAACAAAAAATTAAAGTATATAAATACTAGCTTTTTAGCCGTGTGGTATCCAGCTAAGTAGTATAGTAACACCCTCATTTCTTACCGAGGTGTCGTAAAAGGCGACTAAGGTAAGACGACCCGCCGTGTGGTATCCGGCTGAGTAGAATAGACCACCCTCATTTTTTACCGAGGTGTCGTAAACGGCGACTAAGATAAGTTGACCAACCATGTGGTATCCGGTTTAGTAGAATAGACCACCCTCCTTACCAATGTGTCATAAAATACGACTTAGGTAAGTTGACATCAAGCAGGCGGCCGGTCGTAACATGCAAATCATGTTACAGCATGTTTATAACATATTGTGCCGACCCCACTTAGAGTGAGATACGGGCAGGAGCATATATATATAAATACTAGCTTTTACCCACGACTACGTTCGCGTGAACTGATGTTGCGTGATAGATTGATAATAGATGGCGCTGCCTTTTTTTTTTTTTAATTTATTTATTCAAAACAATTTACAATTTAGTTTTAGCTTATGAATAAGACGCGTTAAAAAAAAACCCGTGAGGTTTATGCGTAACGCGAATGCGTACACCTGCCCGCAGAATGTATTTTACATCCTTTCCTATTCCTGTAGAATTAACAGTATTTTTATAGCATATATGTTATTCAGGTGTATAAGGAATAATTGTTCCAAATTTCATCGATATTGGTTCAGCTGATTCACAGTGAAAGAGTAACAAACATACAAACATACTTACAAACTTTTGATTTTATAATATTACTAGGACATAATATTACTAGGTAGTCTCGCGACCCCCGACTACTGAAAGCAAAAGGCGTCGCAAAGATCTGATATTTTTCAATCATTATTGATACAACTACATGGCTGCAGCTGTCCTTTAAAGAACTTTTATAACAAAAATTTATTGATATTTCTCCTACTAAGTTCCTTCATTACCCCTTTTCATTAAATTTAATTAAATAGATTTTATTAAATTTATGATTATATATTTCATTATATGGAGGAGGGGGGTCGTTTAAAATTTCCTAAGCTTGAAGGGGGTCGCTATATAAAAAAGTTTAAGAAGCCCTGGTATAGATAATAGAAAAGCATAATAAAAAGAATTAGAGGTTACTTTGCAGAGATGCATAATAAATATTATTATTTCGTTAAACGGTAGTTTGATTGTTTCATTACAAAAAACCAATAAATCAATATTAACCTATGTATCTTAATATTTAAATGAGTTAATCTTGTATATATATATTTTTTCCGAATCTCGGAAACGGTTCGAACGATTTTCCTGAAATTCAGCATGTAGGAGGTTTGGGGGAGAAAAATTTATCTAGCTAGGTTTTATGTAAAAAAAATATTGTTTTATCCCTATTTTTGGGCATTAAAAAACACTAACTTTTATATCGAATTGAATTTTCGCCATTAACTGTCAAGTCTACGTAGCTTATTCGGTTAGCGGGCAGCCTTGAGAAATGTGAGTGCCAAGGATCGATCCCAACTAAATAATTGTTTTTTCTTTTTTAAAGTTTTTTCTTGTAAAAAATTACCGAGCGAAGCTCAGTCACCCAGATATTGTTATATAAAATGCCAAAACATGAATAATACATACAAAGCAAGCTGCGATTACTGTATGTGATCTTTGACATGAAGTGGTGAGTTTAAATATCAATTTTCAATAAGGAAAACATATTGGGGCTATCTACATATCTCAGACCACCAATGAGCATTGCAGTAAGCTGGTGGTGCTAAGCACCAACACTCACTACAAAAGAAGGGGAATCTGCCTCTCAGTGGACAATATCAGGCCACTATTTTCTTTCAATATATTATAAGTATTCTCCAATACCTGAAGCATTTGCAGTGGTTTTCAAATAGCGAACAGAACTGTCTCTCAGTGCCCTCATGAGCTGGTTGTCCCCTGTCATCTCTGTGGGGTGTGGTTTGAACACTAACTCTATCTCATTTGGATTGAGTGGCTCACCTTCACCCTCTGTATCCATAGAGTTTTCTCCTTCGGTTCTGTAAATTGGTGAGAGAAAGGGTATAGATTTACATAAGCAATAATAAATAATTGTAGAAATTTGTTTTTGTTGTGAATTTGAAATTTAAAAAAAAAATATTTGCTGTTATGGACTAAAAGAACATCTATGTAATGCACAATTTAATGCAATATTGTAATACATCCACATCTTAAGGATTAAAATATTCATTTTGTAGAAGACAAATGATAGCAATAGGATACCATTACAATTTTATAATTAGATAAAAAGCAAACACTAATGTGAAAAATGCAACTATATAATTATAAAAATAAATATATGGGACACTTACACACTTGGTTGTCTGTCCCCAAAGTAAATAACTTAATACTTGTGTTATAGTAAACAGACAACTGGTGAATATAATTTTTGAATACATACTTAAAATATAAATAAATATACACCCAGACTACAGGATCAACAAATTCATTTTATAGAAAATGTTGGCCCTCAGTGGGAATCAAACCTGCGACCCGTGGAGCTAAAGGAAAGGTCACTACCCACTGTGTCAATGGGCTAGTCCAATTATTTAAAATGTATTTATAAGATATTTATTATGTGCATAATGTGTTGAATAATGTTGTAAGCATCTAATAAATTACATAACTGACCTGCCATCGCTTGATTCACTTTCTTCACTACGTTCTGAAGTTAATATTGACTTTGGTCTTTTAGTGGTGCTCGTGTTTTTTGATATTGAGCTCAGATTTGATGGAACTGGGGAAGGAGTGCTTCGCACTGAAGCAGGATTAGACGTTGACTGAGCAGGTGGTGTAGGATTGGGAGCAGTGGTGGCGGCATCTTTAGGAACTGATGTACCGCCTCCATTTTGCACCGGAGGCTCTGGGTTGCCATTCGAATTAGACGCGTTACTATTTTCTTCGTGATTTTTTCTCGCTCTTTGAGGCCTATTTTGTGATTGCAGCTTTATACCTTCTGTTATAGAATTAACTAAGGACGCTTGTGAATGAGACATATTTATTTTTGCCAACACGCGCTCCTGGTGGGCTTCATACTCATCTCTGCTGGGGTATATTTTTGATATAAGCAGATCAAAGTTGGGGTCGGGCCGTAGAGATCGTTTAGACACTAATTTCTTGCGACAAGTCGGACATTCTTTGTTCCCAGAGCGTAGAGCCGTTATTATACAATCCGAACAGAAACGATGCAGACACTCTTTAGTTGTCATTGTCTTCTTCAGCATATCCAAACAAATCGGACACATCAATTCACTGTGCAAGCTACGTGGGGAAACCGCGATTTCAGTGGCGTCTGTTATCACCTCTTGTGGAGTACGGTGAAGCTCGTAAAGGGATAGTTCCCAGGTCTTATTTTGCGAGGGCTCAGTTGAAGACATTTTCAATGTGTTTAATATATCTATCGTTTTTAAAAAATAAACATTTTGTGATTGCCAATTCGCACCGCTTCCGCCATGTTATTTAGTAACACAGACACACAATATATTTATATTATACAGATTACAGATGAAAGAAAATTAAAATTTATTCACAAACGTCAATGTAGAGCCTTCAGCTAGTCCATTAGTGGAATAAATATTATTGATATTTTATTTTTTATTCTATGTATGTAAATGTATGTAAAATATTAAATTAATAAATAAAAGATAGGTATATACATTTTCGCCTGTCGCAAATTTCATATAACTTTTGCTAAAGTGCTACAGTACGTTAACCGTTCAAGTACGCTCAGGCGTTCAAAGTAATAACTAATAACTCAGCATTAAATTATACATAACTAGCGGCCTGCCCCTGCTTCGCACGGGTATAAAATATATATCCCATGTCAGTCAGTGTAAAAAAAATGATTAAAATCGATCGAGTAGTTTTGATTTATTCATTACTGCCCGTGGCCCGCACGCGTTAAATTTGGAGAAAAACAATTTACTTTCCCTATACCAAGAAGATTTCCTGCTACTTTTGAAATATCTAAATTCATGTAGTACATTTTTACTTATTTACTTTTACATTTTCCCTATGTATTTTACTTTTACAATTAATTACAGAATGTCTTTAAACAAACTCTTGAAAGAGGGACATAGTTGCTAAAGTCGAAGTGTTATAGGGCGAAGCGCGGCGTCCTCACGGCATTTTAAATCTGTAATATCTCCGAAAATATTCACTTAAATAACATGCTGTAAACGGCCATGTTGTTCTATATTAAATCAACTATTTATTTAAGGTACTTAATTGGATAAGGATTAATGCTGTATTGTATAAAAATTGCTTCAAAAATATGGCATTATTTTTCGTAAAAAGTAAATGACAAAAAATGCTATAGTGGGTTATCCATAAGAGATAGACATATACCATCGCGGACTTTTCTGTAGACCTTTTCAAGATGTACAAATACTTAGTACATCATTTTGATAAATCTCGTAGGGTTTAGCCGGCGTTTGCAATGTAAGCGGAAAAAAAGTAATTATTTACAGAAACCTCAAAAATTAGAGTATTTCTCAACTCCGTATTGAATGTTATTATACGTACAAACCTTCCTCTGGAATCACTCTATCTATTAAAAAAAACCGCATCAAAATCTGTTGCGTAGTTTTAAAGTTTTATGCGTACCTAGGGATATAGGGACTTTGTTTTATAATATGTAGTGATTTATTACAGCTGCCATTGCGGTTTATCGCCGCGCCGCTTTTCCGCATCACCGCTTTTGTACCGCAACGGTCATCCGCGCCGCGCCTTCTTCGGATCCCGAGAGATCTGGAACAGGCTACCACCATACAGTCCACAACCGCTAAGGTAAGTGCTTTGACTTGTTGTTGCACTATACGCCTTATCCGCCTATTCGCAGGGGAGAACATAGGATCGCGGAACCGCCCCGCAGGTTTGTCCACCACTTATCTTGTTTCTACAAAATTGTTATCGCTTAACATTGGCAATGTCGCCTATTGTTCCATTCTAGAACAACCCAGATAAAATTAATTAGACAGACAAAAAGTCAACATTTTATTTACATATTTGTACACGACATACACAACTCGTATATCTTCAGACGCTTGTTCATGACCGAATACTTAATCTAATTTCATGGAAGAAACAATTAGTATTATATAAAATACATGATTCCGATTTCATTGTTTTGATTACCAAAATTACATTGATATCTAAAATAAATTATATTCTCTTGTGGTTGTGTAAGTGATTCTCTAAGCCGGTTCAGTTGGTACCTATGTATAGAAGCAACAAAAATCTTATGAAATTTCATGCGATTTCTGGAGAAGTAAAACGCAGCTAGATGTAATTAGAATATTGTAATTACAGCTATATTTTATGTCTCCGTGCAGCACGGAATGCTTTCATTGTTTTATTCTATTATCTAAATGAAATTGTATTATCAACTATTTGATACAACATGAAAATCGATTTATTTTTAGATATTCGTGCATCATGTAGATGTAACAATATTATTTTTTGCTGCGCAATTATATTAACGGATTTCTTGTAATATTAACATTGTTATGTATTTTTTATATTTTGAAAGTTTATAATTTAAAGGAAAAACTAAATAAAAAAGAAGGCAAACAAGACCGATAAAAGTTAAAGATAAAAGTCTCTAGTCTTAACGTCCTTTTCTAAGCTAAGTTTCGATGATTTAACCCATGCGTCTCTTTTTATAAGCTGCTAATAATTTGGAATTCTTTTTTCGAACTTACTATATTTATTGGCTTTCCTGGATTTCACAGCGTCATCAGGGAGAAAGAGCGAGCGTAGAAGAACGCAGAAGCGTACACAATTATAGGCTAACCGTTTATCTCGGAACTCGCCTGCAGGGTTTATGGACGCGGAGATATGACAAGATCGGGAACTGAGATAGTTGCGGGCGGACACCTGTTGTATATCAAACTACAGTCGCTCGCCCCTCGCACTAAAATACTTCCCCTGCCTTCGCGCCCTGTACCCAGTAGACGAGGTCTGAGTTAACCGGTTAGCCTATAGTCCCATCATATTGCTCAAATGCCGCTTGTCATGTTTGACGCGTGCAGGAATTGTGAATCCGGCTGAGTAGAATAAACCACCCTTATATCATACCGAGGTGTCGTAAAAGGAAACTAAGGTAAGTCGACCGTGTGGTATCTGACTGAGTAGAATAGACCAACCTAATTTCTTACCAAGGTGTCTTAAAAGGAGACCAAGTTAAGTTAACCCACCGTGTGGTATCTGGTTTAGTAGAATAGACCATCCTCTTTCTTACTGAGGTGTCGTAAAATACGACTAAGGTAAGTTAAGTAAGGTAAGTCAAGCAGGCGGCCGGTCATAAAACGCAGCCAAATCATGTGACAGTATTTTTATAATATGTTCTGCAGATCCCACTTAGGGTGGGGTAAGGGTAGGAGGATGATGATTATATGCACTTTACTTGCGTTAAAGTATCTTTTTCCATCGTCGATATAAGTGCGATCTGTGCACCGAGTACTGCGTATATTATTGTTGTCGCCATTGACTTCCGCTTTGTATTTTATAGCAACAAAGTCATGAAACAATGTGACGCTGGGAGTGAATTAAAAGACTCACCAACAGTCAACAACAATTTTATTGGGTCGTGAGTCTACTGCCCGTCAATGCTATGCTCCGTAAGTAGGTAGGTGTGCGCTAGGTACTGCCCTTCTTGTCTTGCAGCGGAGTGGGCCGTGCAGCGCGCGCCCGGAGAGTGGAGTCGACCCGAAGATGTCGGGCACGGACTCGAGGCCGCTGTTGTCCGCCACTGGTCGGAGATTGGGGTAAAAAGTACCTGGCTTAAGCCCAGGTATGGCACCCTGAAATTTACGTCCAGCGTGTTATTATTTGCAAGCCTTCATCTCTTCTGATTCGTGCACGGCAGCGTAGGCAAAGCAGGGCTAATGCGTATCGCACCCTTTTTGATTAAAACAGTGGCAGCACTGTGCCGTTGTTGTTCCCGGTTTAGTCTTGCTATTGATAAAACGTTTCAGTGTCATTCAGTCTTTGTTCATTATTCAATAGAACTACATCTCGGAACGGGAATAGTGGTATTCCTTATATATCGTGTTATATCCTTGTATATAGCGTGCGCTAACATTATTGAATTAATTTTCATCGAACAAACATCATACAGTTCTCTCGAGATAGGGCTTACGCCTAGATTTGACATGCCTTTGTATCAAATCAAATCAAAATATCATTATTCAAATAATCTCTTACAAGCACTTTTGAATCGTCAAGGATCAATATGAGTAGTGAAGCTACAACAGGTTCGGAATGTTGCTCTTACCGAGAAGAACCAGAAAGAACGCCGAGTTTCTTTCTGGTTATCAATATAGTTCTTATGTTCTAATGGGATCATAATAGTTAATGTCGGGGACACTTAATGTGTAAGCAATCTAGAAAATGCGACACGTAGCATATTGGTTGCAGCACGCGCATGATTGCAGAGGAATAGTAAGGTAATGATGTAAATTGACTGACTGTCATTTGTTTTTTTTTACTCGAGCTTTACTATTCCTTCACCAAATGGTTAGGGATAGATAAAGTCTAAAAAGGATGTGCGCAAAACCTGGAAGATATAGACTCCCCTCTACAATTAGAACATAGCATCGTAACATTTTAATCTAATCTTTTAATTTAATTCAACATTTTAATAATTTATACCATTAGATATATGCAGAATTTGTGAAAACCCATGTACTACCCGGCACCAATAACACAATACACAAGCACTACACAACAATTGTTGAGATTGTGGTGGTGAATGTGTGCAGTGCTGGTGTATTGTTGTGTTATCGAAGGCGGGTAGTGCATGAGTTTATAAAACTTCTGCATGTATCAGGTATGAGAACGAATAGTACGCTACAATTAGCAATACATAGGTATATTTTCATTTATCGCGGATTATAAATAAATAATATTTTCATTACTTTTGTATTATGGACTTCCTTTTCATTACTTTTGTATTATGGCAAAGTAATTAATTCTATAAATTAAATATATTCTAAAAATATATAGGATTTGAATCATTATTAATTAAGCATTAAATGAGTCTTCCGACAATTAATCTAGTTATTAACAGGGCCGTAGAATATAATAAGTAGGAAATAAAAGATAAGAAACAATCTCGTACTTCCGGTCCATTTGCCTCGAATCAAAAGCTTAATTGCGTAACTGACTTTAAAATTAAAAAAAAACTTATTGTAAACGATCTAAATTCTATAGCTAGTCTATATCATCTCGAGAACTCTTTTGTTATCACTTTGTAATATAAAATTATTGGAATAATTATGCTTATGACAATTCCCTCGTCCAGTTGGTTTTTGAGAGCCATTAAGAGATTATGCAACAAATATGGCGGAGAAACTCTCAACGATTTTTGTCCTTCATTATTATAAATATTTATATATAATAATATATTTTATACTTATTCAAATATCATATTTCATAATTTTTTTCATTTTTCTGCCCTTATGCCACTCTACGTGGGGTCGTCACAAGATGTTTTAAACATGACGCAATATGATGCAGCTAGGTATTTTACGACCCGCCGCCTGTCTGATGTCTTACCTTAGTTGCCTTTTACGAAACCTCTGTAAGAAATGAGGGTGTTACTATACTACTTAGCTGGATACCACACGGCTAAAAAGCTAGTATTTATATAGGTACTTTAATTTTTTATTTATATTGCTTTTCAGTGGACCATCTCAGCAAGTATTTAGCAATGCGTCTCACCCTAGACTTGGATGCAGAATTACCTGAAGCTTATCGTTTGCTTCTATCCTATTTAATTTAGCTTAGTCGCCTTTTACGACACCTCGGTAAGAAATGAGAGCGGTCTGTTCTACTCAACCGGATATCACACGGCGAAATATTTATTCAAATATTAAATTTTTTAAGTATGTCATATACATGTTTTTTAGGCTTCGATTGTTTTCTTAAAATTAAATTATGACAAAAAATTAAAATGATTGTGACAGCGTTATGTGACGAAGCTGTAGGTTTCAAGAGCGGATGTTATTGCCATTACTTTCTCTGGTCACGCGAATTTCAACATTATTTTATTGTCATTATCAAGCAAGCGTAAACATGTTTACGCGCCTAAATTGACCATTTGACACGTTTATTTTAATTCAGAGGAAACATCGGAGATTTATGTCATAATACCGTAGTGTACTTAATTAAAAATATTAAAAAAATGTTATAGTAACATATTTTGCAAATAATCGATCAATTGAATTAGCTATAGTCATTAATATGGATTAAGGTGAACATTGGGGTCGAGTTTTTTTGCAACGGTATAATCTGTGGACATACGTAAATTATACCTACTATAACAACCATAGAGTAGCCAACCTAAAATGTGTCCGTCGAAAAATGAGGCACAGCATAATAGCTTTTCTACATGAAATATAACTGTTTTGTATAAATATAACTCTCAAGTTAATATAAAACAATTTGTTGTTTCTTTAATTCCGGCTTTATCTTTATATTTAAATGAGTTAATCTTGTATATATATATATTTTCCGAATCTCGGAAACGGCTCCAACGATTTTCCTGAAATTCAACATGTAGAGGAGGTTGTGGGGCAGAAAAATTGATCTTGCTAGGTTTTATGTAAAAAAAAATTTGTTATATCCCTGTTTTTGGGCATTAAAAAACACTAACATTTATATTGAATTGAATTTTCGCCATTAAATGTCAAGTCAACGTAGCCTATTCGGGTGACGGGCAGACTTGAGAAATGTGAATGCCAAGGATCGATCCCCAACTAAATAATTGTATTTTTTATTGTAATTGTGTGTGTTGACACCTCGGTGAGAAATCATGGTGGTATATTATACTCAGCAGGATACAACACGGAACTTCTTCGAGCCTAGGTGTATATTTATATTTCAAATTATAAATTTACCATTTGTCTGTAAATAACTTAATACTTGTCCTATAGGTTATAGGACAAGTATTAAGTTATTTACTTTAGGGACAGACGACCGTGTTTTTTTTTTTTTTTATTGTGTATAGACGAGCGCTTGACTGTAATCATGCCTGATGATAAGCAATGATACAGTCTAAGATGGAACGCGCTTGCCTAGAAGATGCCTGTTCACTTTTGTTTTAAAAATACCCATATTGTATTCATTTGGAAAAACAGATGCCGGGAGAGCATTCCATTCCCGTGCTGTGCGCAACAGAAAAGAGGAATCGAAACGCTTCGTGCGTCTTCGCGGGATATCTACAGTGTAGCGGTGGAATCACTCTCGGTGCCTAGCGGTGCGATAATGAAAAGGCGATGCCGGAATAAGTTCATGAAGTACTTGAGCACACTCTACGATATATATTCCTGTAGAAGACCGATAGACAGGCAACCCTGCGCCGGTGTTGCAAGCTATGCAATTTAGCATTAGTTAGGGTTTTATCGCCAATGAGTCTTCTGGCACGTTTATCCACCGAGTCCAAAGCATCCAGTTGATATTTGGCAGATCCATCCCACAAATGACTACAGTACTCAGTGTGTGTAAGTGTATATTCATTCCATATATTTATACTTATTTATGTTGCTCACCCTTAAACAATAATACCAGATGTTTCTATAGAAGCGTTGAAGAGGAAATTGCGATTCCAATAGGAGCAAAAATTGATAAACACCTATATATGATCTTCCATTAAGCTTTGATATCTATAAAAGCATTCGTACAATCGTTCACAAATTTCTCAATAAATTAATATGCAGTTAATCAAATGTAGCCATATTTATAAGTACAGTAGAGGCGAAAATTGCTATGTTGTACATAAAAATATTTGACATCACGCGGCAGTTTGTACACTCGTTAAGGGCTTATAATGCGGCCCTACGTTCATTATCTCTCACGGTTCGATTGCCACTTTCAATGCTTGGTATCATTAAGTATAAGTAACGATATAAGAGCAATTTTTATTTTATTGAAAGCGTTATTATTAAACAGATTTCAATCTACAGATCTTCCACCCGCGGTAAAAGCTAGTCTGTAATAGAACGCAGAATTACTTACAGTACCTCATAAATAGTCACCAAAGACACACATCACAGATAAAAATGGTTTTTTTTTAAATTGAAATGACGGATTCAGTTATATTCTATTCCAAATTCAAGAATTGTAATTATACGCTTAAGAATTCTAGAAAAGTATTTTATATTTACCGGGTAAGTGGAATTAAATAAATGTGAAAAAAATTACATTTTGACCATAAAAGTAGTTATTGTGAACTAATCATTACAGATAGAGACATGCTATCGCGGACTTTTTAGTAGATCTACAATTCTCAAGTACATTACTTTAGTGTATCTCTGCTGGTTTACACGACGCACACGTAAAGCTCCCAGCAAGCGATTTTTTTTTATAACCGCGCGATCTCTTCAACACAATTTACATAAAACCGTAACTATTAACTTAAATGTTCCAGAAAACTGCGCAATTTTTGAGTAAAAACTATACAAAAATTCGTTAAGTAGATTTAGAGATATTAAATCACATATAGACAGCTTTTGGCGACTCTGTTTAATAATAAGTATAGATGTCCAGTTTGCCAAAATAAGCTTAATCCACGCTTAATCTTATTAACCATGAGTTTTTTCTTTTAAGAATAGGTTATCTGCGATCTACTAACCCACTTGGTGACGGATTAATGACATTGAAGTACGAAGCGAATGAACTTAATCCGCGTATTTAAATTACATTTTTTTCCACGATTGTACAATGATGAATCACACGCTGTATTCTGATTTCTGTCACGATGCGGTTAAAACTGGTGTTAACAGAACAAAAAAATAATAAAGTGTTGTCCGCTAAATTGAAATATCATTTGCGCTTGTACGACGCGGAATAAAAATATCGTAAATACGAAAGGTACCGTTATTCAATTATTTACGAGAAATACATGGGACCGTGCAAAGAAAATGCACGTGAATTGTGATATAATTTGTGAGGATTATAAATAATCCTGTTTGATTTAATTTTCAATAAATCGTACGTGAGATTTAAACTGTTTATGGACATAAAGGTTTATGTTGTTGGTTCTTAAATAATTTTAAAAGAATTGTTTTATAAAAAAAATCGTAGCATCCCACACCAATAAATAACAGGGCGAACAACTCATCCTTCGTTGGACCCAGGATTTGGAAGTTATAACATTCTTTGCTTCGTCACGTGTGAAATGCGGCATAGAATAGACCACCTTTCTTTCCGAGGCGTCGCAAAAGGCGAGAAAGGTAAATTGACCCGCCGCGTGGTATCCGGCTTATTTGAATAGCCTCCAGCCTCTTTCTCACTGAGGTGTCGTAAAAGACGACAAAAGTAAGTTGATGTCAGGTAAATACCTAGCCGAATCATGTGATAACATGTTGTGCCGACCACAACATAACCTATAAAATACTGTTAATTCTACACGAATAGGATGACATTGAAAAGCGCTATCTATTATCGAATAGTAATAACCCGCGGTTTCTTCCGCGTACATACCAATCTCAAGGCAGTGGAAAGTCTAATAATTCGGACTATAGATTTATTTTTGTTAAATATATCATCAATAGTTTCCGCAGCGCATGCGATGCCAGATTCTTATGGTTAATGTTTTACAAATCATTACATTTTTATTACAGATACTCTTCATAATATTAGTATAGACAACAGTCCACGTAAACGAAGTCGCGGGTAAAAGCTAGTAGGTAATATATAAAACGCTATTTATATTCGATTGTAATAAAGAAGATGCCCATTACGGAAATTGCTCATTACTTGTTAAGACATTTTCATGTAATCTGTCTTTTAAAGTCGTGACTCTTTTTATTGACTACACTCTTAAGTCGCCAGATTTATACTACTCAATCGCACTCAATCGTTATTTAATATCTACTGCGTTAATAGTGACCTTATGTACTCGATATAAATTCTTGATGGAATGAATGATTGGAAAATGGCGGATTCATTAAGCCTTATTATTTCACTCATACATTTATTTACAAATTAATTTACATTTTTAAATATTTTCAACAATTCGTATGTCTTACAAAAGTAATAATAAAATTATTGTGCTATAATCTGCGATCAAGTAAAATAGAAAATATATATAATGTTAAATGTAGAGCGGACAATCCGTTTTCATACATGATACATGCAGGGTAAAAACACATGCATAAACCTCCACCACCGCCACCACAAAAGCACTACATGCGTTCACTATCACAAACTCAACAATCGTATCGCCCCGCAACCGAAGCATCATCAGGAGATAGACTCCACGACAAAATTGCAAATGTCGTTTTTTATAATACCTAAATTATTAGTGAACTAAAAAACCATATTAAATTTTAAAGCAAATCGTCATCCGCCTGCTTTTATCCCGCTCTAAGTGGAATCGGCACAATATGTTATAAACATGCTCTCACATGATTTGGCTATGTATTTTACGACCGGCCCCCTGACGTCAACTTACCTTAGTTTTACTCCACCTCGGTAAGAAAGAGGATGGTCTATTCGTCTACTTCATATGGTTCATGGAATATATCAACGTCATTAGAGTTAATTTCATTGAAGGCGATCATTAATGGTCAATGGTGAATACTACACCTTAATATGCTCTTAATAATTAATCGACAAGCAAAAAATTTTTTTTATTGATATCGGGGTATCTTGTGAGTGAACACTTGTATGAATCCATAACATAATACTGTTAAAAACTACTTTAATGTTCAAATTTCAATTCGGGAACAATTTTGTGATATAGTGAATTCCATGCAAAGCCGTTGGCAAAACTAGTGAAACATAAAAAAAATACGGAAGGTCTAGAAAGTGACGAGTTTTTCTCTAAACCGGATGTCATTAGGGACCAATACTTACTTAACTTTCATCGGTTTCTTCAACATTTTTCCAGTACTACATGCCAACCCATTAGTTCTACATGTTCAATACCTGAGCATCCATTCTAATATTATAAATTCTAATATTATAAAAGTCTGTCTGTCTGTTACGTTTTCACAGCTAATCCGCTGGATCCACAAACAATTTTGTCATTATAGCAATTTAAGTTCACTGCCTATCAAAAGGACTAGCCGTTTGGTATACGGCTGAGTATAATAGACCACCCTCATTTCTTAACGAGATGTCGTAAAAGGCGGCTAAGTTAAGTTGACCCACCGTGTGGTATCCGGTTTAGTAGAATAGACCAGGGCTTTATAAACTTTTTTATATTTTTTATATAGCGACCCCCTTCAAGCTTAGGAAATTTTAACTTCTTCAGGGCTTCTTAACCCCCTGGGGGATTAAGAAGCCCTGGAATAGACCACCCTCTTTCTTACCGAGGTGTTGTAAAATACGACTATGGTAAGTTGACGTCAGGCGGGCGGCCGGTCGTAAAAACGCAGCCAAATCATGTGACAGCATGTTTATAGCATGTTGTCACATATTTTCTTCCCAGAAAAGGGGAGAAACACATATTGCAAAGTTGAGGTTCCTTGAACACTTAAGTCAAACACAAACGAAGTCATGGGTACAACAAGTAAATAATGAATATATATAGGACTTATAATATATATTAATAATAATACATACTTTCACACATGGTCCTGCGTACCCAAAGTAAGTAACTTATTACTTGTGTTATGGTAGACAGACAACTGGTGAAAATATACATAAATCATTTTTAAATACATACTTAAATACAAATATACACCCAGACTCGAAGGCCAACAAATTAATTTATAGAACATGTTGAAAATGTTTTCCCTCGGCAGGAATTGAAACTGCGACCCGCGAAACTGAAGGCAGGATCACTATCCACTGCGCCAACGGGTCAGTTCTAGCCAGACATGTTCTTACTAAAATAAATTTTCTGCGATACAGAAATATCATTTTTTATAGTTAACTGGTATGCGTTCAACCATTATATCCTATAATCGATCACATCTCATGGTAGTGTCCAAGTTAGGAACGACAATATACTTTTTACAGTATTTCCTTTTTTAATTAAAATATTGATAAAATGAGTCAAGTTGTAGATAACTTATTCATGAACTTATTTAATGGGTAGTACCTTTAATGGGTAGTACCTGAGTGACCTTGAGCCTTGCTCGGTATTTTTAAGATAAAAAATCCCGGTTATTTTTTTTTAAGAAAAAAAACGGTTGCCTGTAAATTTTACGGGAAAAGATTTTACGTGACAACGTCTTTTTCTCAGTAGTATATTTATTGATATGAATAGTATTAAATTGCACAATAGGAACAAGGAATTGAATGAAAATAAGAATTGCACAAATTTTAACTATAGAAATATATTTTGTTTACCAGAGACATAAGCACGCACCGATTCAACGCGCCTAATTCTCTAGTGCTGCCCGCGCGGCGGACCAATCATGTTTGAGTGGGAGAGAGACGCAAGGCATTCGCCAGTCCGGCGGGCCTCTCTTTCGTTCGGTGACTCATTGTAACAGACGTGAGCGGGCGTAACACTTTTTCATGAGTGACTCCAAGCCGCAACCTAATTTAAGACGTTGTCACGTCAATACAATAAAAAAGGGCAGGTGATATCTGAGACTCGATCTGAGGTATTTTCACTTCTTTAGTCCGCTTGATAAGTGCCTTCCCGACCAAATCATCCACCTACTGCTACTGATTTTTAATGCCCTCTTTGCCGGATGCTCCTTTCCTGACGAGTGGAAAGAAGCTACAGTGATAGGTATCCCCAAACCGGGAAAGCCTCGAAATCTCCCGACTAGCTATCGTCCCATCAGTTTGTTAAACAGCCTAGGAAAAATATACGAGCGAATTATCCTTGCCCGATTAAAATCCGTAGTCGATACTTATAATCTCCTTCCCAACGAACAGTTCGGATTTCGTCCAAAACACACCTGTGTTCAACAAGTGCACCGCCTCACGGAGCACATATTGCAAGGTTTGCAAACCAAGCAGTTTACAGGTGTCATATTCTTCGATGTTGCCAAAGCCTTCGATAAGGTCTGGCATGCAGGCTTAATCCACAAGTTGCTCCTATTAAATGTACCTGACAGACTCGTACTTATCATACGAAACTACCTCACTAATCGTACATTTCGGTACCGCGTAGACGGCACTCTGTCGTCTCGCCGCCCTATCCGTGCCGGTGTCCCTCAAGGATCTGTGCTAGCACCCTTATTGTACTCGCTCTACACGAGTGACATTCCACGGGCGCCTATTAAAGAGCGCACTCATCTTGCTCTTTTTGCGGACGACACCGCTGTATTTACCACATCTCGCCAACCTCAAGTTATCACTAGACGTCTCCAGAAAGCGGTAAACAGCCTCGGACGCTGGTTCCGCCGATGGAGAATCGAAATAAACCCTGATAAAAGTGCAGCTATGCACTTTATCGGTAATCGTTTCCGATCTCACATAGACACACCTACGGAAATTTCCCTTTACGATACACCAATTCACTGGCAACAGAAAGTCAAGTACCTAGGTGTCACCTTCCAACCTTCCATGACCTTCCATGAGCACATACGCACAGTCTGCAATAAGGCTGCGTATGTCATGGGACGACTTTATCCGATGCTATGCAAGAAAAGTAAAATGTCACTCCGCAACAAAGTGACACTCTACAAAACTTGCATAAGACCAATAATGTCCTATGCGAGCGTTGCGTTCGCGCACGTTTCAAAGGTCAGATTGCTCACGCTCCAAAGAATGCAGAACCGATTTATGCGTACAGCCACTGGTTGTCCGTGGTTCATGCGGAACGTTGACCTCCATAGAGACCTCGACCTCCCTACCATTACTCACCTCTTTAAACGTTTTTCGAAGTCTTACTTCGAGAAATCCAAGGTACACCCGAACCCTCTAATCTCAGTTGCCTCCACCTACATCCCAGTTAGGTCTGACCACCGAAAATATAGGCGTCCAAAAAGCGTCCTATATGACCCTGACGATCAAATAACGATCGCAAACACAAAAACACGTAATACACACACACAGCGTCTTTGCCGGCGAAGACGAGGTCCCAGATTTCTGATATCGGTTGGTCGTGGCTTCTTGCCACCCTTCCGTCATCGTATTGACTAATCAAAGTCATACCATCAGCCCTCCACTACACGTCGTCCTAAGCCGTGGTCCGGCCTCACAGGAGGCACCCTTAGGACGACATTCCCCGACGCTAGTAGAGCTTCTGCGCTCTACTCTACGCATTTCGCAACCTCGGCGATGCTTCTGCGCTCGCCCGTCCCGCCCGGTGACGCTGTAAAAGCCGTTAGGGCTAACAGCATATTGTCAATTCGAAAAAAAAATAAAAAAAAAATAGTCCGCTTGTTTTCCACCGAGCTATTAAAACTTTGCAAATGGCAAAATTAACATTTGCATTCAATTTATATTTAAGCAGTTCTTCAATCCCTGAAAACAGGGATGAAACGATATTTTAATCTGGATCGATTAATCACCCTCGAAACCTTTTATATACTGAATTTCATGTAAATCGTTGGAGCCGCAAAAATCAGATGTGTATATATTGTGTAATATATCTTGTGTTATTTTCAGTGTATATAAAAAAAAAATTGCACAGCCTTTCGCGCCATTTTGACGTGGGAGATATGACAGCCGCTGTCATTAGCAGCTAGCCCGCGGATAGCGGATGAGAGTTTGCTTTGATTTCATTTTAGCATTTTTTATGAAAAGAATAAAACTTATTTAGAATACTTCTTTTATTAATACAATTAGTTTTGTAACATGTATAAGGTTCTGAGGCACGATAAAAGAATTTTATGTCGGTTAGTTAGTACAACTAGAATGCAGTATCTTTATAATTTAACTAAGTAATAGCGAGTTCATATGGTAAAGGAGCAATACCGTTTAACAATACCTCAGCACTTTCGCTATAACGTCAATATGAATACCATTGTTATACATATACTAAAGTGGGGCGTGTTTTTTATCTGTTAAGATACTATCATAATTCATCAATCAATCAGCAGGTGGCAGTGAGAAGGGTGAGCTGAACGCAATACTATTATTAACGTATCGTAGGAGAAAGGTAAACTATATTTATTGCAAGCGCAGATTAAAAATAATAAAACTATCCAGTTGATGAATTTCTTGCCCGTTCGTATATATTTCGAACGCAGATTAAAAATAAGTTCATGTGTGACCGAGCCTTGCCTGGAATATTTTTTCAAAATAAAAAAAGGAAACTTAAAAAAAGAAAAAATAATTAGGTCGTTGGGGATTGATCCTAAGTATTTATATTTCTCGAGACTGCCCGTTCCCTGAATAAGCTACGCCGACTTGATAGTTTATGGCAAAAAAAGTGTTTTATATTCAATTTAATTGTTATTATTTTTTAATACCCTAAAACAGGGATAAAACGATTTTTTTTACATATAACCTAGCTAGATCGGTTTTGTAGAATAGACCACCCTCTTTCTTACCGAGGTGTCATAAAATACGACAAAGGTAAGTTGACGTCAGGCAGGCGGCCGGTCACGCAGCCAAATCATGTGACAGCATGTTTATAGCATGTTGTGTGGACCCCCCATAGAGTGGGATAAGTGCAGGAAGATGATATATATATATATATACAGACAAGATGAATATGAATAAAGTTACATGGGACATGTAACTTTATTCTTCGGATAGGCCAAACTATACTCTATATACTGTGGTATCCGGCTGAGTAGAGTAAATCACCCTCATTTTTTACCGAGGTGTCGTAAAAGGTGACTAAGTTGACCTGCCGTTAGAAATAGAAATAAATATGGGGGTTTATATATCAGTTTAGTCTAAACTGTACTTTCTCTTCTATCGTAAGCATTTTAAACCATGTTAATGTACAAATAATAGTGCAATTACAGTCTTTACATTAAATATCACAATGAATATTCAAGAAATGTTCAACCACACCTCGATGTATAAATTGCTATAATAACACATTTTAAGACTCTTAATGCTTTTAGTTTTCAAATTATTGAAATAATGATAGCCTTTGAAATTCTACTTTGAGTTTAATATGGGTTTGATTATGGAGTTAATTACTTAGGGCCCAAAAACTGTGATAGCTCAGCGATGAAACGAGGGGGTCACAGTTTCGAACCTCGGGTAAAAACCAATGAGTTTTGCTGTTTAAACTTGTGTCTAATGGATAATTTTGATTTTCACTTGAAGGAAAACATCGTGAGGAAACCCACATATCTCAAAAAAATCAGGGAATATGTGTAACCTACCATCCATATTGGAGCAGCGCGGTGGGTCTTAGCTACAACCCTTTTCTATAAAACCGGAGATAAGAGGCATCTTGTGTAATGCGATTATTAGTATTTTATTTATTAATAAGATAAAACTAATTAAGAATTAATGTAACTGTTAGAAATTACATTAAAAAAAACTATTTTATTCTGTACAAACAATTCATTACATAAAAAACATTACTTCCGTAAGTTTCGGTCTACAGAAAGATTTTTTCGCACCACCAATTTCCCGAACGAACATCTTACTCAGCTTTTTACTAAAAGGAAAATCGTGAAAGCGGCACCGACCGACCAAATAAAACGACAAATATAAATTACTTCACGTAATAACGATCCGGCGAACCTCTAGCCCCGTCTAACGCGCTAATGAGCGCCAATCATTTAATTGCCCCGCAAATAAAAGCCATGGCGAAGCTAAATTATGCTACTGTAATTTCAAACGATTCTGTACGTGACATGCTGTAACGTTTTCCCCGTAAAACCAAATTCTTAGACCTTCCCCGCCCCCCGCAAGCTTTTACGTCGCGGGCGTCAGAGGGGCGACTGCGTAATATTGGGAAGATAAAGTTCCGCACCGAAAATGCAACGGTGTGCAGGCTAAATGCAACCTGTCAAAGACTCGAGTCACAAGTTCAAGAGCAGCCGCACTAAGCATATAGTGTCAGAAAGGCCGCAGCTTTCGCGTTGGACGCACGTGACTTTAAGACGCGGACGAGTCGTGTATATGCGTATTCTATTAGAATTATTAAACGAGTGGTTTTTTTCGCAATATAAGGTTTTTTGCTGTCAGGTCGTCGGACAACCAACGATGCAGAACTTCATAAGGTCAGTTAAGCTTAACAATTTTTTAATTTTTTTCTATTTATAATTTTCTTCGAAGTTTAAATTCTCGGGAATATTCTTTTATTGCACGTACGTGGTTTTAAACCATATGAATTGTATTGTTTTCGCCATAACTGTGGTCAACCGTCAACCGCGCCAAAACAATGGGCACACGACGTTCATTTCCCATAATAACTGGTGAAGAACTTGTGGGAAAATAGATGGAGGACTATTAAAATATTTTATTATGATTAAATGTTAAGCCAACTTGACTTTTACAGGTGTGAGTAAAGGTTTAACATCAGTTTTTAATAATATATCATATTATAACTGTTTGTAAATTATTTAATAAAATATCTCAAATAATATACATTATATAATCATCAAATTTATATCGATTGATTTTTTTATAATTAAAATAATTAAAACTATTTATGCCAAAATTATTAGTAATGAAGTTTGACATCAAAATACCCACGGAATACACAAAAAATCTAAAAAACATAAAATCATATTATATTCTTTATTACTTAATATGATATATTAAGTATATTAATAAAATATATTAATAAAATATTTAATGTTATAATATTATCTAGTACATCATCGCTTAATCCACTGATTCTTTTGTCAGTAAATAATGTATATTTTACTTTAAAATATTTTATTTTATTAAATGATTAAACCTAAAAGAAGCAAAAAATCCATTCATTATATAATATTTTATTAAAATTGAAAACCTTAGTTTAACAAAATAAATAAACCAACTTTACTTTTAAAAAAATTACTTAATAATAATGACTTTATAAATAAGGTTTCTTCTCATTGAAAGTAATATGTTTACAAATTGTCAAAATGCACTAAACTTAATAAAATATTTAAGAGAGAGCATTCTTTCAAAATAAAAATGTACTTAATTGCAGAAAGCACTTAACTGTGTGGACATATTTCTGTAATAATATATGCAGGAATGTTCGACTTACAATACACGAGAAAATTGAATCTTTTGGCTTTGAGTAAATAAACTTTTGGGTAACATAAATTTTTATATATTATCTTAAATTGTTATATCTCTAGCATTTTTGAGATTTGTTTTAACGACTATGAAACGAATCTATTTATGTTATACAAATGGAATAAATAATTAATCTATAAAAATGGGTTAGGATGTTCAGGGTGATTAAGTCCCAATACCCAAGTTCTTTAACAAAGATATTTACCTTTATGTCATATAAGAATGAGCGCTTCCAATTTCCATATACTTCTTCTCGATCAATGGATATTTTATCTCCAATGTAAGCCTAAGTTATACTCATAAATGTTTTATAGATGTTCCTAGAAATTATAGGTGTTGTGATGCTGGATTCCAGCCACTTTCTGTGTCGTTTTTGAGATTGTTTGTGTACTTATGGATGGTTGTACGAACCGTGTCTTCTATTGCGCGACGCTATTAAAACTCTATGGTTATCCTTCTTCTCTCTGGATATTAATTCCATAAAACTCCCTGTGTTTCTTATTTTGCTTTTAGCGCATATTTAAATATTATCAACTAGCAATCGCGATCGGCTCCGCCCGCGTGGAAAAATTAAAACCGTAATATAGTCTTTTGATAACCTTAAAAATGGATATAGTGGGTTAACCTTAAAAGACATATGCTGTCGCGGACTTTTATTTAGAACTTTTAGAGGGGAACAATTTTGTAGTACATGATTTTGGATAACTATTACCGTTTACTCAGCGCACGCAAGGAATGCTTTAAATTTTGTCGTTGTCGTACTATTTTTTATTGCTGCTCCTCTCCTATTCATCTACGCGTGATTTTATAGCCTTAGCCTTCCTCAATAAATGGACTATCTGACACTGAAAGACTTTTCAAATCGATGCAGTAGTTCCTGAGATTAACGCGTTCAAACAATCAACTAAACAAACAAAATCTCTTCAGCTTTATATATTAGTAGTAGATTACCTTCGAGCGTTCGAAAATTTCAAATTTTAAATGATGAAATCATAAATTGTAACTGCGACTACTTCAGACAAATTTTATATTTAAATCGTTGCTATAAACCATCGTACTAGAAATACCAAATCCGGTCAAACCTAGTAATTAAAGTCTCTTAAAATTGGACTAAACAACCGTTATAAGCCATATGAATAGCGTAATTTGAATAAAATATGGTATTTGTAATTTTTGTGGTGGACGGAGAATTGATTAGGCGAAGGTGTGAAGGGAACGGCGTACAGTAATTGCACGTCAGCTTGATTTATTAACAAGTGTAATACGGTAATATAGTGGATAATAATTTAAGCGGTAATCTATGAAAATTGTTTATAGAGGACCGCGCGCACTGAAGTTTAAAAATAAAAGAGTAATAACTACTATAAATTAATACGCCGTGTGGTATCCGGCTGAGTAGAATCGTACCACCCTCATTTCTTACCGAGGTGTCGTAAAAGGCGACTAATGTAAGTCGACCCGCCGTGTGATGTCCGGCTGAGTAGAATCGTAACACCCTTATTTCTTACCGAGGTGTCGTAAAAGGCGACTAAAGTAAGTCGAACCGCCGTGTGGTATCCGGCTGAATAGAATAGTATCACCCTCTTTCTTACCGAGGTGTCGTAAAAGACGACTAAAGTAAGTCGAACCGCCGTGTGGTATCCGGCTGAATCGAATAGTATCACTCTCTTTCTTACCGAGGTGTTGTAAAAGGCGACTAAAGTAAGTCGATCCGCTGTGTGGTATCCGGCTGAGTAGAATCGTACCACCCTCATTTCTTACCGAGGTGTAAAAGGCGATTAAGGTAAGTTGACTCACCGTGTGGTATCTGGTTTAGTAGAATAGATCACCCTCTTTCTTATCGAGGTGTCGTAAAATACGGCTAAGATAAGTTGGCAGGCCGGCGGCCGGTCGTAAAATATGTAGCTAAATCATGTGACAACGTTTATAACATGTTGTGCCGACCTCCCTTAGAGTGGGATAAGGGCAGGAAGATGATGAACTAATTAATGTAAGCTTTGATAAAAAGTTGGTCGAGAATATTCTAGTAAAGAATAATATTTGATTCCCATCAGACACCATTGACTTTTAATAAGTAGTAAATATTTCACAAAGGAAAGCCTAATTAAATATTGTAATTAAGTATACATTAACTACACCCATATTTATATGGGACGAAATGTAGTATGGTATTTTATATTAGTATTTTTTGAAACATACCAACTCTGTGGAATTCTAAAAAAACTGTAAGTATACCTAGTAAAGAATCGTACTATATTGTAAACATAGCGGCACCATACAATCATTACATTTAGTTCATTGTACGGATTTCTGCGTTTTTTTAACAATTAGGTGAATTTATAATCGTTTTTATAAAGCCGTTTTATAATCTACCAATACATAATCTAAAAAACAACTGCAACACCATTTAAAACAGCGTTAGTAAATACCCTTAGCATTTGCTAATAGTTCTTAAAAACATGATAACATAAAAGTTAAACTATGTCTATGATTTATTCATTGCTTTTGCGGTATTAAATAAATCTTTATTCATACAAATAAATAAAGTCTATGAAGCATTCAGTGATTTTAAGAACTACACAATAAAGAAGAAATATAACAATACCTATCAAAGTTCTCAAACAAGCAATGAAGCCATAGTAGTAAAAACTCAATTGCTCTAGCCTGTAATTCGATCGGTTGAGTTTGATTGCATTTCATCGTCTTTATTAGGGAAATACCGACATTGTAACGCTAGACGGCCAATTCCGCTATGAAGGATTTAACTTCTCGGATACTTTGTCTTGATATTTATTTGGAAAGGCTCATCCAATTTCTTAGCGCACGTATTTGCACAAAGATGAAGATCTAAAAATTCCTCTGTATTTAGTATTGCTACTTAAATATTTAATAAATATTAAAAAATATTAAATGTCAATTTCATTTGATTGTATACTAATATATACATTAGCTTTTACTTCCTTCACGCGTAGATTAACAGTAAAACATTATCGAACAATAATTTAGTTAAGAATTGTTGTCTATGGCTAATTAATTTTTGTCTTTCAATAAAGAAAAAAATATTATTTTTTGTCAATAAAGTATAATGGCACTTTTAGTGTCGTTCTAGTGTTAAAATGATGCTTTTATGATTTTTTTAGTAGAAAAGTTTACATACTTATTTTTAATTCAATATAATTGCTCAATATAATATTCAATATTTATAAAATATTGCTTAGAGATGTTGAAAAACAAAACCATTTCTGCGTAAGTGAGTAACAATTACATTACAAAAATTACCTACATGACATACTGGAAAATAAGCCAAGTTACGCCATTATTTTATTAAACTTATTTTATTAATTTTATTTCATACTATAGATATTTAAAGAACTTATTTTATTCTCGCAACAAATTTAGCATCCTTTACGATTTACCAAGCTCTTTTAAATTCTTAATTTGCCCCGAAAAATATTTTCTAATCCACAGTGCATATAGACCTTACAAAGTGTAATTTAACGTATGTATTTCCCTAAAATTAGTTTGTCGAAGTACAAAAAGATTTTAGAAAGAAACCTTGACGCTATTTTATCCTCTTGGAGCGAATAATAAAGACTATTTTCAGATGCACGGTTTTGTGATAAATGGCCAGCGGACACGCGTACAAGATTATTATCACTGTCTGGAACCCTTTCAGGGTATTAAGTCCAATGTAATATTAAATTGCAGACGCGTGTAATAAAATTGGAGTGTAATATTGTAATATCGAAGTGTAAAGCTATAATGAACTTTGAAGCTATCATTGACCGTCAATTTACAAGGCGCGGATCCGATTGCTTTAGATAAGCTTATAAAATTTTTCGGGAGCAAATTTACTGTTTCGTATATGCGGATTTAATGGATCATTTTAGTGTATTTTCTGGGATACCGTAACTTATTTTTAACATTCACCCGTTGACATAGGTCTCTTCAAGATTACCAGTTGATATATGCCATATTCTCCTGCCATTATCCCACTTTAAGTGGGGTCGACACAACATGTTGTAAACATGTTGTTAAAGGATTTGGCTAGGTATTTTACGACATCTCGGCAAGAAATAAGGGTGGTCTATTCTACTCAGCCGGATACCACACGGCGGCTCAACTTACCTTAGTCATCTTTTACGACACCTCGGTAAGAGATGAGGATGGTCTATTCTGCTCAGCCGAAAACCACACAGCTGTTCCAGTTGATATATGTATTTCAATATTATAGCTATGGTTAAATAAGAGGTATAAGACCGCACACACACCATAATAACGGCCGGAGAGTTGGATATTTCTTTCATTTCACGTTTTTCCAGCTTACAATCCAATTATCGAGTAGGCCAACTCCGCAGACTAGGCTCGAGGAATCATAGCGCATTTCCATTGCGCTTTAAAACGATATGACTCACGATATGAGACTATAGTTCATAATATCTTAGTGACCGACCTTTGTTTTGTAGAAGATATAAAAGAGATCCAATTTGAATAAAAGTGAACAATAATAGGGCTGGTGATATATATACTCGATCTGAGGTATTCGCACTTCGAGACCGTCTGATCTTTTCTGAGCAATTAGAATATGAAAATATTGCAGTTATATTAAGTAATTGTTCTAAATTGGAACAATAAGCTACTTTCATAATTGTAGCACCAAATTTTAAGAAAATTTTATTTTTATTTTATTATTTCAAATATATATTATATAATTTTTTTTTCATTAATTAATTTAATAATAATAATAATAATAATAACCTGGCAACCGTCAAACAAGATGACACGTTGAATTTATATTTTATATTTTACCATATAATTTTAATTTGTTTTACAATGGGAATATTATATATTGTTTTTATATCCCAAATCAGAAAAAGTAAAGAAATATGGTAAAGTTATTTTGTAAATAAAATGAATTTAAGAAATGCCAGAACACTACTCGCACAAATTCCAACTGGTTGCAACTCGTCCGACTCCGTGTCACAGCCGTCTGGTGACGAATATAAGACCGCGCCATCGACTGCGGGATCGGAGTCCAGCGAAGCCAACTCGCCGGCCAGACGACCTAGACGCCGCCGAGTTGTACACCCGCCACAGGAGGGCTTGAGGCCGAAGAATCTTCACAGTTCTGCATCGGCTTCCGCTACCGGTGGTGTAGTGCGTCGCATGAGATGGTCTCAAAAAATGAATGAGAGTGTCATGCGAGCGTACTATGGGGCAACAGATGGAGGAATTAACCTCACTGCGTATCGTTCAACAATGTTGTCTCTGTTTCAAGCGCTTGAACCAACAGTGACTGTGACCGCACAACGATTATCGGATCAGGTTCGGGCTATCCAGCGCCGTCAGCTGCTGGATAAATCTGTACTTGAACGACTGCGCTTGGATTTACGACAAGTTGACTCTGTAAGCAGCTCTCGTGTTGTCCCACAACCTGAATGTGCGAATACTGACGCACAGACTTGGACTACGAAAGATGGGCTGCATGATAGTTTTGACTTGTCAGTAAGTAACCAGATTGATGAGCAGATGAGGAGTATATTGGAGGATGCGATTCTGGAGTTTAAATCCATGCCTTTTCATTTAAGACCAAATTTACCCCGTTTGCCTATGCATAGACGTAATATAGCGCTGGTAAGTACTCTAGATCAATTGTTAGAAAGTTATTTAAAAAATTCTGTAGATCTTTATGATACACATTCAATACTATACTGTGGAGCTGTGACGGCATGTAGAATAGCTCGTGTTAATTTTCCAAACAATACAGTGATTACAAAAACTGTCGTCCCGGCTTGGCAGTCTAGGATTGAAAAACGTATTGCATTGACTAGAGTCCTTATTGGCAAGCTAATCTGCTTTAAGGGGGGCAATTATCGTCCTAGAGTAATGAAATTTGTGCACCAGGCGTTCGCTGGCACTGGCATCAGAACTAGCGAATACATTGCCTCAGTCATTGATCGTATTGATTTCTTAAAGCAGAAAGTCTATGCATTGGCAAAACGTATTAGGCGATACAAACAACGTATGGATCGATATCACCAGAATCGTATGTTCCATAATGACCAACGGAAAGTGTACAGGAACTGGGAACAATCTGCTGTATGTATGGAAAATGTGGATTTGGCTAAGCCTGAAGATATTCATAGCTTTTGGCAAAGCATCTGGTCGAATCCCATCGTTCATACCGAGGGTCATTGGATGAATGTTGTTGAAAGGGAATGTGGATCTATTGAGCCAATGGAACCAGTTACCATCAGTCAGAATGATGTGAGCACTGCAATTCGTACGGCAGCTAATTGGAAATCTCCAGGGCTGGACAGATTACATAACTTCTGGCTAAAATGGTTCCGTAGTTCACATTCCATTTTAGCAATACAATTTCAAAACGCTCTTGATACTGGATTGTTACCGACATTTTTAACAACTGGTATTACGTTTCTGTTACACAAATCCGGATGCACTACGGACCTCAAAAATTTTCGCCCTATAACTTGCTTACCTACTATCTATAAGCTTCTTACATCTATTCTAGCTTCAAAAATCACACAGCACGTTAATAATAACAATATCTTGGCTCCAGCTCAGAATGTATGTAAGTTTGGTGCCCGTGGTGCAAAGGAACTTCTCCTCATTGACATGACCATTTGCCAAAAGGCTCGGCGAAACAAAAAAAATCTTATGGCAGCCTGGATTGATTATAAAAAAGCCTTTGATTCGGTGCCACATACATGGTTAATGAGGATCATGAAGTTGTATAAAATTGATACAACTTTATGCACTTTTCTTTGTTCATGTATGTTGCAGTGGGTCACTGTTTTGCATCAGCCAGGACGTATAGATTCTTTTGGTTTAACCGAGCCGATAAGGATAAAGCGAGGTATTTATCAAGGTGATAGTTTGAGTCCTTTATGGTTCTGCCTAGCCATGAATCCACTCAGCTCCTTACTGAAGGATTCAGGACTAGGTTTTCGACTTCGTAGA
The DNA here is from genome assembly GCA_947086495.1 of Morpho achilles. NCBI lineage: Eukaryota > Metazoa > Arthropoda > Insecta > Lepidoptera > Nymphalidae > Morpho > Morpho achilles. Next base: position 14,392,746 of record CAMTZB010000013.1, read on the forward strand.
AGAGGTGAGCCCATATGTCACTTGTTTTACATGGATGACCTGAAGTTGTATGCATCGAAACAACCAGACCTGGTGAAGTTGCTGAAGGTCACTGAGACTTTTAGTAATGACATCGGTATGGAATTCGGTGTAGACAAGTGTGCTGTTATCCATGTAGAACGTGGTAGGTTGGTGAGTTCTGAACACCTTCAAGTGTCAGATACTTTATTCTTCAGGTCCCTCTGTGAAGGCGAAACCTATAAATACCTTGGAATGCTAGAAGCGTTAAATGTGGATGAGAAGGCAATGAAGCAATCATTAAAAAAACGTTTCTTTGGTCGGCTGAAAAAAGTCTTTAGTAGTCTTTTATCTGGTGGCAACAAAGTGCGAGTTTTTAATGGTTGGGTTATGCCCCTGCTTATTTACACTTTTGGCATTCTAAGATGGACTCAAACTGAATTAGATACCCTTGATAGAAAAGTCCGTAAGTTGTTGACAATATATCGTATGCACCATCCTCGTTCATCTGTAATGAGATTGTACATCCCACGGAAGTGTGGTGGACGTGGCTTTCTCAATGTCAAAAACCTACACAATCGTGAGGTGTATAATCTCAGAGAATATTTTCTCAAGATGAACGGTGAAATGCATAAGGATATTGTTGCAGCTGATAAGGGCCTTACCCCGCTTTCCTTAAGCAAAAAAAACTGGCGTGGGCCTGTACTGATAAGCACTCTTGATCGCATAGCTGTATGGAAGAGTAAGGAGTTGCATGGAAGATTCTACAAGGCCCTAACGGATCCTGAAGTCGACACCATCTCTTCGACTTACTGGCTACAGTTTGGTGACCTATTCGGGGAAACTGAAGGTTTTGTCTGTGCAATTAACGACGAAGTCATCAAGACGAATAACTACCGGAAACATATTATGAAGGATGGCACGCTTGACATTTGTAGAGCGTGTCACCGTCCTGGGGAATCACTCAGGCATATTGTTTCCGGTTGTTCTTCTCTTGCTAATGGTGAGTATTTGCACAGACATAACCAAGTGGCCAAAATCATCCATCAGCAACTTGCTCTTAAATATAGCCTTGTGAGTACCGAAGTGCCTTATTACAGATACAGTCCAACTCCAGTTCTTGAAAATGATCATGCTCTGCTCTACTGGGACCGATCTATCATCACTGACAGGTATATTGCCGCCAATAAACCTGATATAGTTTTGGTAGATCGGTCAGCGCGTCGGGCAATTATTGTTGATATCACTGTTCCACATGACGATAATCTCATAAAAGCTGAAAAAGAAAAATTAACTAAATATTTGGATCTAGCTCATGAGATTACCGCCATGTGGAATATTGACTCAACAATAATTGTTCCAATTGTTGTATCGGTAAACGGTCTACTAGCGAAGAGCCTCGACCAACATCTCAAGAGGCTCTCGCTTAGTTGTTGGATCAAGGGCAGGATACAGAAGGCGGTGTTGCTTGAGACAGCACGCATTGTGAGGAGGTTCCTCACTCTGTATTCCTAACCACTGGAAGCTTGGGTCTTTTCTCCGCTCTCCGTGGATATCAATTTTTTTATATTTTTAAATGTTTTTTTTTTCTGTATATTTTAGAAAATATTCAAAATGTAAATTAATTTGTAAATAAATGCATGAGGGAAAATAATAATTTAATAATTCTTTTAATAATGTAGACTGTAAGGATGGCATATGCACACAGTTTTATACTATCGCAATGCCATCCTTGCAAATGTAGCTTATATGTATATATAAATAAATAAAAATAAATAAATAAATAATCTAAATCTTGTCTGTGTATTAAAATTCAATACTTACACTACTTTAAAAATAATTCATAGAAGTAGACGTTACTATAATCCGCGTTACAAACGCGTTGTTGTAACAAACGCAGATTATAGCAAAATAATTCTATCATAACTTTTGTACCACATTAAAAGAAAAAATATCTTGACCATATATCAAACGTGTATCTACTAAATTATTTCAAGGAGGCTAATACATAAATCTATTAGACTATTGCGAAATTAAGGACTACTTCACTACATAGTATAAAGCAAAGTCGCATTCTTTGTTTGTCCCTATATCCATGTTTATGCTTAAATATTTAAAACTACGCAACAGATTTTGATGCGGTTTTTTTAATAGATAGAGTGATTCAAGAGGAAGGTTTGTATGTATAATAACATTCAATACGGAGTAGAGAAATACTGTAATATTTGAGGTTTCTAATGTGATGTCGTAAATAATTTATTTTTTTCGCTTAAATTGCGAACGCAGACTAAACCCTACAGATTTATTCAAATGATGTACTAAGTATTTGTACACCTTGAAAAGTTCTACAGAAAACACCTCGATGGTATATGTCTATTTCTTATGGATAACACACAATAGCATTTTTTGTCATTTACTTGTTACGAAAAATAATGTCTTATGTTCAAAGCAATTTTTATACAATACAGCATTAATCCTTATCCAATTAAGTACTTTAAATACATTGTTGATTTAATATAGATCAATATGGCCGTTTACAGCATGTAATTTAAGTGAACATTTTTGGAGATATTACAGATTTAAAATGAAATTTTAAATTAAATTTGCCGTGTCGTGTTGGTTCAGTGGAGTCTGTCATAGATGGTAATATTTTATAAGTAGTTCTGGATGCAAGCCAACTACCACTGCGAATTGCAAGCATTAAGAGTGCGCCCCTGAATAATAGATACGCTTGCAGATAATTTTCTTTTATTTCCGACATTTCCGAGCGATTAGGTGTTCATTCCAGAGCGCTTATTTTGTTTCTGCATTTATTTGACGTCAGATATTATATGTTGGCTTATATTTTCTTAGATTCGTTATCATTAACTTCCAGCGTGTGGTATCCGGCTGAGTAGAATAGACCACCCTCATTTCTTACCGAGTTGTCGTAAATGGTGACTAAGGTAATTTGAACCACCGTGTGGTATCCAGTTGAGTAGAATAGACCATCCTCTTCCTTAAAGAGGTGTCGTAAAATACGATTAAGGTAAGTTGACGTCGGCCGGTTGTAAAAACCTCCTCCTCCTCCTCCTGCCATTATTTACACTCTAAGTTCGGCTCAACATGTTATACACATGTCACATGATTTGGCTTCGTATTTTACGAGCGGCCGCCTGCCCGACGTTAACTTACCTTAGTCGCCTTTTACGACACCTCGGTAAGAAATGAGGATAGTCTATTTTACTCAGCCGGATTCCACACGGTGGGTCAGCTTACCTTAGTCGCCTTTTACGACACCTCGGTAAGGAATAAGGAGGTCTATTCTTATTAGCCGGATACCACACGTCGGATTATAGACTCTAATACCCACAAATGACTTAGGTACTTTTGTAAAGCGCAAAGCTGGATCCGTAAGCTTATGTCGGTTCCTACTTTGTCTAGCAGTGCAATCAACTCAAAAACATATCGTGCAATTAAATAATTGCCACCACGTTTAATTCATTAAAAGCTTTGTCATTATATTCGTGTGTGGGCCTGGATTCCGTGAATCCGGGATTGAGTTGCGTGACGTCTGGAACGCGATGACATACAACAAAGTTAATTAGACAGTCCTTTGAGTTAACCGCAGGTTTAATTCATGCGCCGTGTTTCACCATAAGCTTAATCTCACACGCCGTGACGTAAGAAAAGACTTATGACCGTGGCTTGCGCACTTTTGAAATGTCCGTATTTAAAAGTATAATCGCTGGAATTCAAATCCAGCACTTGTTTTATATAGAACTAGCTTTTACCCGCGAAATCGTTCACAGGGACTGTAGTCGTGTGACAGGTCGATAATAGATGGCGCTTTTCAATGTCATCCTATTCCTGTAGAATTAACAGGATTTCAATAGCCTATATGTTAGTCCGGTGTATAAGGAATAATTGTGCCAAATTTTATCGATATTGGTTCAGCGTTTTCCCCGTGCAAGAGTAACAAACATCCATACTCACAATCTTTCGCTGTCTATAAAATAGATAAAATATTTGTACTTTACTACACTACTATTAAAATATTTACTATTTACAATTTATTTATTTTATAACAATTCACATGTACTAATAATTTCTTGATAGCCTTATAAAATCCCGTAAAATCGAAATTTTTATATACTTTTCTTTTCTTATATACTTTTTTAACTAAAAAAAAACTGACATTAACTTACTTTTGTCATCTTTTACTACACCTTAGTAAGAAAGAGGCTTTAGAAAGAGGCTATTCCTGTAGAATAAACAGGATTTCCATAGCTTATATGTTATTCTGGTGTATAAGGAATAATTGTGCCAAATTTCATCTATAATCGTTTAGCCAATTCGCCGTGAAAGAGTAATAAATATACATACATACTCACAAACTTTCACATTTTTAATATTAGTAGAATGCTGATCCCCAGCGTTGACGCCTATATGTCCCAATTTAAATAATAATCCAAATAATTCTTTGAGTAATTATCTATAGATACCATACTCTATGGTTTCTAAAGATAATTACACTAAGAATTACTCTTATCATTGAAAATTCAAACATTAAACAAAAAAAATACATTAAAATGATTCGTTCACTCATTGGAACGGTATAATCAATAACTTTATATATTCTTTAAACTCAATTTATTATGCTTACATATAAAAGTTTGAGAGGTATTTTTATACGCATTATTTATTAAATCGCGATCTACGGACGACGGCAGTACAGCATCAATTATTTTTTATCAAGCGAGTTTGCAGCCAGTCGGTGTTCTAAAAATAGATTAAAAATACAAATTCACAGTCTCCACAGATAGTGCAAAAAACGGAAGAAAAACGAACGAGTTTTATAAACATAGAGTTTTTACTATTATTCAAGAATCGCATATCTTCCTGCCCTTATCCCACCCTAAGTGGGGTCGGCATAAACATGCTGTCACATGATTTGGCTGCGTTTTTACGACCGGCCACCTGCCTGACGTCAACTTAGCTCTGTCGTATTTTACGACACCCCGGTAAGAAAGAGCGTGGTATTTTTTACTAAACCGGATACCACACGGTGGATCAACTTACCTTAGTCGCCTTTTATGTCACCTCGGTAAGAAATGAGGTTGGTCTATTCTACTCAGCCGGATACCACACGGCGGGTCGTCGTACCTTAATCGCCTTTTACGACACCTCGGTAAGAAATGATGGTGGTACTATTCTATTCAGCCGGATACCACACGGCGGTTATTTAAGAATCACACATTGTTATATTTATTACATGGTCTTGTCTGCCGCTAATTGGAAAATTATAACTTGTATAAATTTCTTGATTGGCAGACCATGGGTAGACTTAAATGGGACCCATAAAAGCTTAGGGTTCTTAAACGGAATTACAATACCTTCAGAATAGATACTAAAAACATATGCCTCGTAGGCGTCATGCAATTAGAGTCTGTATGAAGTACGTATTAAAAACCGTGTTTATAACTGATTAATTGTTATGTACAAGTCTTAAAATCTATGAATTAGCTGTTATGTAGATGAAGCATGTACTGTATTTTTATTTATACTGAAACTTTCAAAGGTTCAATTTATATAACAAATAATATCCTGTAGTGAAGTAATTTATTTAATATCTAGATATTAGTCAAATATCTAAGAATTGTAACAAACTGCGATGAAATAAAAAAAAACTTGTGATATATCATTTTATTTGATTCAAAAATTTTGTTAGATAAATTTTATATCTCAGCGTGCCAAAAAATCACCATTGTCCTCACCTGTCTATGGTTCTGTATTATAATTAATACACTAAGTGCAATACGATTAACATCATTCATTATCAACTTATACCTGATTGATTATCTGTGATTGTTTTGTGATTTTTGATAAAGTCTTCCAAGTAAAGGAGACTTATTACCAGATCTCTGTCGGTTAATATGACTTTAGAAACTAAATATCACAGCCAACAAAATGGCGAAGAAGGTACAGATTGCATATAATTGAAACTACAATTTAAATAATAAAACCTACATAGTTATTCCCGTTGAAAATGCCAACATATAATCATCAACCGGCTATCTGTATTGTAGAGTTCTAATTTTGCTTATCTCGAATGGCGCATAGCATCTAAATTGGTCCATCTACGTCGATATTATGAGATAAATTAGACCATTGTTAATTACTAGACAGCTCATTCATGGTGCGGCAACTTAGCTGCAACTATCTTGCATCTAACAGTTTGAGAAGTGCTTCTAAGTTAAGTGTAATGTAAGTTAATTTCAAGCAATAAGATTCTTGTCTTAAAATATTGTCGAGCATTAAAATTTAAGATTTTTCAGGAATACTTAATAGATCTATTGTCTATGACAATTTAATAACTAACGAAAAACGTGTTCCAAATTTAAAAATAGATTGAAAAAGAAACACTGGATTAATGGATTTCAGTCATAGAGTTATTAAACTTAGCAGGGAAGCCAGCCTACAATGTGACATATAACAATAAAAAGAAAGCAAATGAGGCTGATCTATCTGTCTCTCTTTGTTATATGTGATTATACAAAGATAAAGTATACGAATTTCATATTCCCTCTCATTTATTGTCATTGTCACTTACAGGCCTGGCTAATGGCTATAGCTTCTTCACTTCAAGTATAATAACTCTATGAGTATTATAAGAAAATTTCATGCATTCAAATAATGTAAAAGAAGCATTCTTTAAAGCCTTCTATCTTAAAGAGGAACAATGGTGATCGTTAAGCTATAAATTAATCATTTTAACCTCTGTAGTCTTTGAAATAAGGGAAGCCATAGACAAGCCTTCCCCCTACTCTATTTATAATAACTTTATGGTTTAGGTTCGGCAGTACTAACTAAGATCTGAAAAAACCTTAATAAGGCAAGAAAAAGTCTGTTGAACTTATGTAAGACCACATAAATTATATTTTGAGGTTATAAGCCAATTTCAACCTATGAAATTAATATTTCATAGGTTACGCCTTGTTGTATCCGGTTGAATAGAATAGTACCACCCTATTTTCTCACCGAGGTGTCGTAAAAGGCGACTAAGGTAAGTTGACTCACCGTGTAGTATCCGGTTATGTAGAATAGACCACCCTCTTTCTTATCGAGGCGCTGTAAAATACGACTTAGATAAGTTGACGTCACGACGTGACGTAAGCGGCCGGTCGTAAAATACGTAGCCAAATCATATGACAACATGTTTATAACATGTTGTGCCTACCCACTTAGAGTGGGATAAGGGCAGGAAGATGATGAAGCCAATCTCATAGGTTGAATTCCATCTTCTACATCAGACATATTTCTGTCACAGTTGATTGACACGCGTTATAGAACGCGACGTTCGCTTGTTAGCGAAGCAGTGCTAATTGGTCGCACACTGTACGTCTATCATTTTACACACTACACTTATGAGCACGGCATCACTTATTACGTGAGTAAGTATGCAAATATACTATTATTAGAGTCAATTTGTTTTAAACTACCGACAGATCAAAGAAATTTTTAGTCACGAAGTTTAAGCCCACAATTTTCTTTAAGTTAATGTCTCGATTTAAAGATTTATTGTTTCTTCAAGTGAAGCTGATTTTTGCACGAAGAAATCGCACAATTTTGCAGGCTGTTCCATGATAGTATGAGGATATAGAAGGTTGAAGTAAGAACTTCGTCCCAATCTGTCTTCCCAAATGTCAAATATCTATACAGCTATATGTTAATAGGATGATATTTATTTTTGTCATTTTTTTAGGTTTTTTCATAATCGATTTACTTTTAAGTTGCTTATGAAGTAGAGTTTTGAGATGTCATTATTACTCATTAAGAATAATATTCAAATGGAATAATAACTTTTAAACTAACAAAACACTGCTAACATATAAATGGAATACAAAGGTTAATTTTGCTGTCATTTGTAAAGTTGTAATTAGTTGGACACGAGCGGACTTAAGAAGTAAACGTACCCGGTATCAAATCCAGATATCACCAACCTTTCTTTTTTATTTTTATAATATCTTATAAAAAATACCGATCAAGGCTCGGGAAATCAGGTACTAAATATTATATGCATTAATAATCACTTTAGTAATAATAAAGAAATAAATCACGTATGTACTTTATAACGCACATTTGTCTTCATTATAGGCTTACGCTTAGGCTATTGATCATGATAACCATAGACGATAGACGATCAATTACGACACTATTAATAAGGTACATGTTCACTTCTACAGTGATATACAACTATAGAAGCAACAACAACAACAACTATAAATATATATTAATTAAGTTTGTTAATTTTCTGTAACAGAGATCTTAAAAAATAACAGTAAAGGTTCACAAATTATATTAGGATAGATGAGCCATAAGCAGGCCTGTAAGTGATAGTGTCACAATAAAAAATGATAGAGAAGTTTAAACTCGTATACTTATCTGTATAATAGTTTCGTGTATGTCTCTGTGTCACTGTTTTTCCCGCGTAAATCTCGACCCTATGATAAAAGTAGCATATACATACATTCCTCCACAATTGCGTCTATCTTCCGGAGAATGTACTATCAAAAACAGTCTAAACGTTCTGGAGAATTCACTGTTTCAAAAATTGTTTTAACTTTCAGTGAAAACTGTACATAAATCTAAATAGTAGATTTTGAAAAAATCGACCCATACAGACAGACAGCATTTGGGGAATTTGTTTTATAATATGTATAGAAATCACACTGAAAAAAAGAGAGACATATAGATACTGATTTTTTCTTTATTGTAATAGGACACATTTAAGACCGACTCTAGTGTAATAACTACGTGAAAATTTTACAAGCTTCTAAGATTATAGTGTTCTTGGCTCCAATATTTGGTAATATTATGTGCCGTGTTGCTAAAATTTGCTTTAATTTATTTCCTAAATTTAAAAAAAAAACTTTTATAAAGATTTAGTATAGAAAAACAAAAAAAAAATACAATAATGATGAGTTCCATTGTGGAAAAAAAATATTTTTTCAACTTCTATTTTATTTTTCTTGTTTGGTAAATTTGGATACTGAACGAAATTATTTATATTGCTTGACGATTAAAGTTATAAGTGTATACTCAGCTCAACTCTATATCTAAGTATTGTTTATGATCATTGCTTTCTAAGGTGAAATATAATTAATGTATTAAGCCGTAACCATAGAGTACTTTACAGGTAGCCGTAACTGTCTTACCATTTTAACAGCATATGAGATTTATTTAATCTGTTAGTCGCTATCTTTTAAAATATCACAGCGGAGGTTATAGTTGCCTATGCTAAATACGTTTATCTAATTGAATATATTTTTTAATTATAATTATTTGGGATATAAAAATTTCATCAAATTGTTTTTTGCCACCATAAAGCGCATTAAGATAAATTCGATAAAATATAGGTATAAGATTTATCTATCGAGTTTTGAACACAGATCTGACTTCTACTTGACCGCTTTTTAATCACAACTAAGTATTTACGTTTAAACATGTTTCATAAATGTAAAACGTTTCTATTTACACATCTATTTCACATAAAGTTCGAGTCCTCTTTGCAAGCCGTTATAAAGCACTGGTCTGAAAAACTTTTAAGTGTGAAAAACTCAACCTCCATTGCAACGAACCATAAGTTTTACAAGTTGTAGCAACTTACAATTGTAACATTTAGATTGATTTGTAAATTATTAATAATTACAATTAATAAAATTGATTGATAAAATTTATAAAGTTTTGTTAGTTGTTTACTTTAGTTGACTGGCACGTTGGTGCAGTGGGTAGTGACCCTGCCTTCAGCTCCCCTGGGAGTGGGTTCGATTCCCGCCGAGGGCCATCATTTTCTATAAATGAATTTGTTAGTCTTCGAGCCTGGGTGTATATTTGTATTTAAGCATGTATTAAAAATATATATAAGTATATATTCACCAGTTGTCTGTCTACCATAACACAAGTATTAAGTTACTTACTTTAGGGACGGACGACGGTGTGTGAGTGTCCCATATCTTTATTTATATTTATTTTTTTATTTATTCTTACTTAATAAAAAAAAACATAAGTTTTGTTGGATCGTGTCCTGGTTTTTTTTCTGTAACTTATTCCTTTCAAATAAACCGCGTATCAATTCAGCACATGCGGATCTCATAGACGAGTGCGTGTCTGTAACAAATATGGCACAATTTATAGCGATATCCTAACAAGGGATAGGCTACATGTTTTGCTATCTCGAAGTCTAAAATGTTTCCCGATTAATACTTCACGCATAGACTATGAATGTAGACTATATAAATATAGTCTATAGCTCATCATCTAGGCCTAAAATAAGATTTTTTGACTATAATTAAAATTTGAAATATTCCTTAATCAAATGGGCTTTTGAAGGCATTATCGAAATGTTCAATAATAATTAACTTCTAAATAATGTTCTTACGTAGAAAAACAAAAAAAAACTCAGTAATGACTTTATTAAAAAGTTATATGTACTTATAGGCTTATTTAATATTTTCAATATTATTCAATCCAGTGCATATTGCAAATGAAATCTGAAATTAATAAATATCAATGGAAAAAATATATCATAAAATATTATTGTTAATTGTTATTTATTAATTTTTGAACGAGCTGTCACAGATTAATCACACAATCATATCACGTTTCGCGCGCAATGTCGGCAATTTTTCCACATCTGTCAGATTTCCTTTTGCGCTGACCAACTACCACTGACCAATAGCTGTTTCTTTTGCAGATTGTTCGATGCATTATTCCAAGTAGATGTTAACATTGTTCAGTGGTAACATTTATATCATAACAGTTACTGTTGAACGACTTTTTGCTCGTTCTTAATATAGTATAGAAAACTGACTTTTCATGTACTGAGCAATTACCTATAACTTGTTTCTTGACTGCATTTAATTGATCTTTAAAATATTCTTTTGTCTTTTAAGTATTTGACAATATATGCATGAGAAAAGAAAGTTTGAGTTTAAATACCGAACTCCTCGAAACTTAAACTAAAGTTTATAAACAAATAATAAACTAAAGTAAATACATTTATAAACTTCTGGATTTCCATGATATATTTATCATTTAAGTGATAACATGATAATAATAAAATACTATTCCAACAAAATAGTTATAATAGTTCTTACAAATTAAAATCAAACAAATTTCTTAAGGAAATATCAATCTTTGTCTCAGTATTTAATGTGTAGAAACTGGCTATACTCACGTGTTATTTTATCGGATGAGCCCGATTAGTTTCAAGTCCATAAGGGGCTCTTATTCATGAGCTCTTTACGCGGCGTTATTAGCGTTAGACGTGAGTATAGCCGGTTTCTATACATTAATTATGAATACCACTCACGATTGTTTAAATTTAAAAATTGCTCACCTTTGTCTCAGTGTTTATAAAACCAGAAATTTTGTCTTTTAACTATACAGATGTGTGCATTATTGACACAAGCAAATTAACATATCCATTACTAGAAAAAGGTGGGCAACGAACTTCATTCATAAAGCCTAAATGACACATAACTGTGAAGTCAGATGCCAGTGTTGTCAACAACAAAATTAAAAATGGAATTTATTTTACGCCGAAGCTAACTTAGCTTTTAAATTACTTGAATATATAGGTAACGACATTCCATCGATATGACGTTGCATAAGTTTGGGAGCTTTTGACCAAAGCTCTGCCGCTATGATGTGATTGACCTCTTCGGAAATATTTTTTTCTTTCCAGACTTTAGGAAAGACTATTAAATATTTAACTGTTGGCCTAACTTTGCCTTTACATTCGGAGTCCGCCGGTTCAATTCCCGCATAGGGCTAACATTTGTAAAAAAAAAAATTTAAAATGGTTTTTCAAGTCTGTTTTAGTTAAAATTATACAATGATAAATTTATCAGCTCTCTTTCACCCATAATACAAGTATTAAGTTACTTACTTTGGGGACGGATGACTGTGTATGTAATTGTCCCATATATTTATTTATTAATAAAATGTGAATTTCGGCTATAGTATGTATGTAAGTAAGTAAGTAGCGGACTGTTACTATCCCACTGCTGAGAATAGGCTTCTTCTCTCCGTTTTTGGAGAGAAGGTTTGGAGTCTAGACCTACCGCACTGCTTCAGTGCGTATTGTTAGGTTACACATATCTCCAGAATTCTCTAGAGATATGCAGGTTTCCTCACGATGTTTTCCTTCACCGAATAGCGTGTGATAAATTCCAATGATCTATAAGACACATAAGTTTTAACAGAAAAACTCATTGGTGTCTGCCCGGGTTTAACCCGTGACCTCCTCGAAAGAGTCGCACGGTTTTACCGCTCGGCTATAGTAGTTTCGGCTAAAAGGAGCTTAATCACTGTGTCCGATTAAATTCACATATTTTATGTACTAAAAGTTTTTTCCTGGATAATACGGAAGCCTTATTGAACCGGACGTAAACACAGTTTAGAAAGAAAGCGGGCTGTGGCGGGATAAACGCTAAAAGGAAATACAAGATTCTTTAAACATGTATGTTGAACACTACCACTCAATCTAACTAGAATATATGCAAGTTTTATATAATATATTTACATGTATAAGAATATTTTCTTAACTATTTATTTTATCTAATAGATTTTATAAATTACTAGCGGTCCAGCCAGATTCATTCTAGTGTATCGAGGGAAGTCTATCGATTCTCCTCGAAACAAAACATTAAAATCGCTCCAGCCGTTTCAGGGTCTATAAGAATCAGAATAAGAATAAATGTATTATGTCACACCATTACAGAAGTAGAAACAAGAAAGAAATAAAAAATAATAAGATTAATATGTACATAAAAAAAAACTATCCTAAATTATTATATAAACAAAAATTAAATATTATGGATGTGACGCAAAAAGGATCACCACGAACATACGAGGTGTGTTCAAAAAGTATCGCGTGGACTGTGGCATATGGAGAAGCTACTTTGGACAAAAGCAACGTTTATCGGTGGTACAAAATGTTTTTAAAAGGCCGAGAAGATGTGAATGACGAAGAGCGTGCCGGACGCCCGAGCACTTCAACAACAGACGAAAAAATTGTTGATTTGAAGAAAATGGTATTGACCAATCTTCGAATCATCGATAGAGAAATTGCCAAGGACTAGGCATATTGATTGGCTCGTGCCATTCGATTTTAATCGATAATTTGTGGAAAAACAAAAATTGGCTTTTGCACCTCGATAACGCCGATAAATAACTCGCTGCTTGTACGCGACTTCTTGGCCAAAAACAACAGACCAATGCTACCGCAGCCACCGTATTCCCCAGATCTGGCCCCCTGTGACTTTTTCTCATTCCCGAAACTGAAGAGGCCCATGAACGGACGACACTACGCCACGATTGACGAGATAAAGACGGCATCGAAGGAGGAGCTGAACAAGATACAAAAAAATGTTTTTTTGAAGTGCTTCGAAGATTTTTAAAAACGTTGGCACAAGTGTATAATATCCCAGAGGGATTACTTTGAAGGGGACAAAATAGATATTTACGAATAAATAAATAATTTTTGAAAATACACAAAATTTGCGATACTTTTTGAACACACCTCGTAGATACATAATCTCTATTTTATATAATTAAATTTATATTTATAAAATATAATTTAATTATGCCGTGATGTATCCAGCTTAGTAGAATAGACCACCCTCATTTCTTACCGAGGTATCGTAAAAAGTGACTAAGGTAAGTTGACCCACTGTGTGACATCTGGTTGAGTAGAATAGACCACTCGTTGTCGTACTCATAAAATACGACGAAGGTAAGTTGACGTCAGACAAGTGGCCGGTTGTAAAACACGTAGCCAAATTAATTATAAAATGTTGTGCCGACCCCACTTAGAGTGGAATAACGGCAGGATGATGAAGATTTATAAAAAATATTTTCTGAACAGTTAAACTTAAATGGATTTAATAAATAATAACAAAGTGTAACATAAGATTATTTATTAGAAACGTGTATGCTTAGAAGAGACGAAAATAACGTTATTCGAGTTCTACCGATACCGCTATTTCAATATTTGTATTTTCGATTTACAAATAAACGAGTGACCCGTTGATGGTGTTATGCTAATTCGATGGTAGACATTTTTCAAAGACTTGTCTAGTATTTTTAGAGGTCCACAATCTTCCGATTATTATGGTTTTGTGATTTTTTAAAATCTAGCAATGATTTAACAGATGTGTACAAATTTTCCTTACAAGTTGTTCTAAATTCGTTACTTATATTCATAAGGTTATTTTTTAATACAGCAAAAGTCAGGATTAAAAAAAAAAGCTTAACTCAACTGTAACTAGCAAACCATCTTACTTTTAACATGTGCGACGTTGTTAAAATCGCGAGGCGCAGCTAATAAATTATGTATAATATAATGAAAAAAGAAATTAAAATGTCCACTTTTATATTTGTAAACAGCGCAAATAATCAGGTTATGAATTTACGTATATCGACAAGTCCTAACCAAAATAAATAATAAAAGCAAAAAAAATAAAATATATCATGTTAATGTTATTTGTTTTGTTTCTTTAATTGTTTTAGAAGTACTAGTAGTATTATTTTTATGTTATTATTATAGTGCAATAAAGAAATTTCTTTATTCATTCGTTCATTCATTCATTCTTTCAATTTACTTTGTACGATACTTTAATTAAGTTGGCTGCACTATTCGTTTCCTGAATAGCAAAGCCCAAAGATAAGCCTAAGATGGACAAACTTAAGACATTTTTTAATAATGTTATGTTAATTGTAATGTTTAATATATACATTTACATAAACATTGTTTAAAAATCTTAATTTGATTATTCCGAATATAATTATCAATTTTGTAAAAGCATGTTTATTTTTAAAATTAGAATTCCATGGTGTTGCCAGAGTTAAATTTTGTCACACTCATTTTGGGCATTAGCTTTTATAGGCATGTTCTTAGACACTAATTTCTCGGTATTTTAAAATAATAACTATATACAATATACAGTATTTTGTAGTAATAATAGAATTCACTGGAACAAAATATGAGCTCAACTGTTTCCTCGAACTTGAACGTTAGAGGTGATAAGTACCAAGAAAGGCCTAGAACTTAAAACCAAACAAAGACGTGTTACAAACGAACGGTACTTGGCCGTTTGTTTAATGTTTATCGGTAAGTTATTGGATCCCATTGCGACTAGGCTCAGCATTAACTATATTGAAGACTTAACTGAGTACCTATTTTGAATAATTTAGCATAAAACTGTACTGTGAATGATACGTTACTTCTACCATTTTTACGATAAAATATTTTTCAAATCTTTATAAGATTAAATAACCTCTAAACATTAGATCGATAAGTTTATCGCTCGAAATTACAAATAATAGAAAATCTAAAAGAAGCAAAGTATAGGTAATCATTCTTTTAATGTCTTACAAAAATAATATTTTCTTGTAAGAAAATTAGTATTGAGCGAGATGCCACAAAATAAACAGAAACACGGAAAAGGTAAGCATATACTAATAGAAATTGACTGGCCCGTTGGCGTAGTGGGTAGTGACTTGCCTTTACCTCCGCGGGTCGCGGGTTTGATTCCCGCCGACACATTTTCTATAAATGAATTTGTTGGTTTTTGAGCTTGGGTATTTATTTGTATTTAAGTATGTATTTAGAAAATATATAAGTATATTACCAGTTGTCTGTCTACCATAATACAAATATTAAGTTACTTACTTTGGGGACGGACGACGGACGACGGATGTGTGTAAGTGTCCCATATATTTATTTATTTATAAATAGTGATAATCAATTAATGATTGAATTAATCTAACTGATAAAAATCTTAAATTTAACAATTAATTATATTATATAATTTTATGCGCATCGAGAGTTGAAATAAAGTATATTAATTAAGAAGTCTATCACCAACTTTAAGCTGACAGCCATATTATATAGTTTATCTTTCTGAAGCTTAAAAAATATTTAAGATTTAATAATTAAAACTTAAAACTACACATCGACCAGTAAATATTTGAAGAGACAGTGGAATTTTGTGAATAGGATTAGAATAGGATGAAATTTTTTTTTTTTTTATTGCGTGTCGTTTAAATACACCAAATCGCTTCTTAGGCCGGAAGAGGATAGGAACATCTGTTTTTAATACAGTGGCCTGCAATTAGTCACATGTATCGTCTGAATATGATATGTTTGCCGCAAAATCTCAGTGTGTGGTAAATTTATTTGTAAAATGTAATAAAAGATTTAGTATTGGTATTTAGTTTAACGCATTCTTAACTTTAATTATTACACCAATTCATCTACCATTATAAGTTATAAAAATTATATTTTGAAAAAGCATCCACCGAGTTTTCTGCTTGCGTCTCGGTAGAGGCAATTTTGCAGCCAGCAGTAGAGTCTACGATTTAAAAATACTTGTTTATAATTTAACTTAAAAAAGGAATAGTTTTAATTTGAATCTTATATTATTACTAGCAATCGCCAGCGGCTCCGCTCGAGTGGAAAGAAAACAACCGTAATATAGTCCTTTGATAACCATAAGAAATGGTTAAAGTGGGTTAACCGTAAAAGTTAGACATATGCTGTCGCGGACTTTTATTTAGACTATTCAGCTTTATATATTAGTATAGATATTGTTAATAGTTTATATGTATATTATAAACTAAGTATTTTGGTAAGTTGATGAATAAAATTGTTTTCAAATAAAAACAAAAAAAAACCTATAAAAGAAAACTAATGAAAATATTATTTTCCTATTATCCGCGATAAACATAATATTTTCATTAGTTTTGTATTATGGACCTCCGTAAAGTAACGCCTAATTCTATAAATTAACATTAAAAAGCTTTTCTTAACATTTAAATAATTAACCAACTATCAATATTTGATTATAAACAACTGTGGATTGTGCGGTTCAAGTGAGGGTAGATGAAGAAAATAAAGACTGTAGTACTCGGGAACGAAGACGCCGCGGCGCTCCAGTCAGTTCGTGAACACGGTGGATGCAACTCTGCCAAAACGTCGAACCTTATACAAAGGTAATTCGGTTATCGCGATGTGACCCGTTTGTTTATATATTAATTAGTACGAACCGCGAAAGTCTAAAATCTACCTATCAATATTTGGCTCGAGAAACATAGACCAGGAAAAAATATCCATATTTAGACGCTTCTTTAAAGATGCCAAAAAAGTTTCCTTGCCGGAACCTCGAGAGTAATTTAACAAAATATGTGCGTTGGCAATGGCTTAAAATTCATGTCTCGTGTTCGATACTTCGTGACTTAAAATTCTATAACCTTCGGAATAATGTACATGATTTTATATTTATAAATAAATATTGAGGTAAACAAAACATTTTATCCTAACTCTTGTTCATTTTAACTTTAATTCCGCTAAATGACACTCCCTTGCGATTTTAAAATTAAAGAGACATATTCTGTAAAAACTACATTGGTAGTTCTTTTCCTTTTGCATATGCTGTTAGAAACCACAAAATATATTTATCTTTATTAAAGAAATAATATAATGTTATACGTATGAATAGTTTAAGTTGTTAAATCTTTTTTTTTGTAAATTTTACTTTTAACATAAACTTTTTACATATATTTATTTACCATCATGTTATATATTTATATTCTTCACTTAGCTTTATTTATTGTATTGTGTTCAATTCCTACACTTATCTGTGGAAACCTTCTTGGCATGCGTGTTAATTTTTCTGATATAATTTTGTGTAATAATTTAAGTACTGTTTGTTTCTCAATTAAATAAATATTCTTTAAATTCATCCATCAGGTTCTTGATAAACACAGATTAAAAAAATATAAAGCTTAGTCATAAAGCCGTCAAATCATACTACGTTACAAACATATCTACTTTCCATACAGTTTCATACTCTGTAGCATAGATAATACACTATATTGTATATATATACTATATACTGATGCTATATACTGTAGCATAGATAATATACTCTGTAAGCGTGGACTATTGTTGTCTCTAGCACACGTCTGACTGCGTGAGTGAATTTATTATTTTATGAGTTGTATCGATTTTTACATCAAACTAACAACGTATTTACTTTAACGGCAGGTCAAGGAACTTTTAATGGCGTAAATATCAACTTTTGATTACTTTTTTAATTTCAGTAGACAAAATATTAGACCTACACATAATATTAACTCAATTTGGTATTGATCTTTGTGGGATACTTTTGTGATTTATAGAATTAGGCGTTACTTTGCGGAGATCCATTTGTCCAACTGATTGTCCACTCTACATTTAGAATTATATATATTTTCTATTTTACTTCATTGCGGATTATAGCAAAATAATTTTATTATTACTTTTGGATACTTTTGTAATTATTTACGAGTTAATTATTCTTTTACTTTAGATATTGTTTAGAATTTCTAAATTTGAATTCAGCCTGAACCTCTTTTATGAAATAGGACTTGATTATATTTACAGGCGAATTAAAGCGGATCTATTATGCGACTGCAATAGCTAAACGGTGACCCGTATCAGAGGATCCTGAGTTCAAATCCGGGTACCGAAATTTCTATAAAATCTTGTGCCTAATTGACATTTAGAATTGATAATTATTTGGACATCTATTAGAGAATATACATTCTTGGGATATGAGTCACCTGCTATAAGAGACGCGATTGAACTTAGCTATTTCTTTTTCTCTTTTGTTTACTTTTTAAATGTTTTCCCTTTCCTGCGTATGTGTTAGAGTGAGGAAAGCGAAATTCTGTTCAAATTTAATTTACTGTCAATCTTTCCAGAGATTTACCTATGCCCAGAAGTGGGACATAAACAGGTCATTGCAATAGGTACCTATATATTAGTATTGTATCTCTGTAGTTAAGAGATCGATTTAGCTGCTATAAGTGTTGATACAAATGTTTGAAGGAATTGTTTAATAAAAATAAAGAGAAAAGTGGAACCGCGGGTTAGGGATGTGACTAGGAGTAGAAAAAATCGATTAATAAATAATCGATTTTTATCCCTTTAAAAATTATCGATTTTTAAAAAATCGATTTTTTTCTGACTATTTTAGAAGTTGTCTTTTTTAATATTAATAATTTATTAGAATAAAGGCTAAATAAAGTGGACAACTGTTAGTGAAATTGGATTAAAATGTGTAGTTTGGCTATATTGTTTTCATCCAACAACATATCTTATCTTAAAAAACAAGAAAAAGAGTAAAAAAGAAAAAGGGATACCTTAAAAATTGATTTTTGATAAAAAAAATACTCGATTATTAAAAATCGATTATTTTGAAAAATAATCGATTATTTTAAAAATGTGGATAGTTAATATTTACAGTAAGTCCTGACGGCCTTGAAAAACTGGGGAAATTCTAATATGGTGTCTAACCTAGTAATCGCTTGTTTATATAAATTATACCTTATTGTGATGTATTACAGTTGTTTATAACATTAACATATGCAGCTGTATTCTTCGCAATACTTGATATCAACCTTAACGGACATTGGTCTGGCAAAAACTTGACTGTCCTTACCCATTCAGACATCTAACGTATATGATGAAATAACTTTTCCCCTCTTTTTATTTTAATACTATAGAAGTTTCTTAGTGTACTGTTGACCTTCATTTCTCTATATGTAAGTCAAGATGTTTTTAATATCGTCTAACTTAAGTTACGATTATCATTAACTTGGGGGTGTAATTAGGAGACGCAATCTCGCGTCAGTAAAGTCGTAAAATTTCTGCTTTTTATGATCGCAAATTTTTCTACCCTCGAGAGCTACTGTAGTAGTAAAATTGGGTACTTTGTACGACCTTCCGCAATATCCGGCTGAATAGAATAGACCACCTTCATTTCTTACCGAGATGTCATAAAAGGTGACTAAGGTAAGTTAACCCGTCATGTGGTATCCGGCTGAGTAGAAGAGACCACCCTCATTTCTTACCGAGGTGTAAAAGGCGACTAAGGTAAGTTGACGTCAGGCAGGCCGGTCGTAAAATACCTAGCCAAATCATGTTACAATATGTTTATAACATGTTGTGTCGAGCCCTAAGGTAAGTTGACCAATTTACGTTAGTCGCCTTTTACGACACCTCGGTCCGAAATGAGGGTGGCCTATTCTAATCAGATACAACACGGCAAAAAAGTGAAAAAAAAAAAACAATGAGAAAAACTGAGCATTTTGTCAAGGAAATGCTCTTACACCAGTATTGTTGTTCTAAGTTCGATGTCTCAAATGTATTTGCGTAAAATTCATTCATTAATTTAGAAATACAACGACTGAGAAAAAACCATAGTTTGGCCATTAATATTATATAGCCATACATGTATATTTGCTGTTACTTAGGAAGTATCGAAGTTTTACATCTGTGTAGATTGTTTCTAAACGTAAAAAATTTACTAATTAGCACAAAAAAGTCGAATCCTAATCTATTTTGTAATGAAAATGCTTAATATGAATAATTATTTGCTAATTTGCAACTAGTGCGTGTTTTGTCTATGGTATCAATTTCAATTCAGTGTTACCAACATTGTAAAAGGAAAACATCAATCCAGTTTATACAGTCTAACTTGACGGCATCATACTTACTGATTCGTTCTACGAAGCGGCGTGTAAAGCGTACTGAAGCGTGTAATCCGAGTTAAATTTCCTCGGATGCAGATGACATTATAGAGATGTCTGAGGCGTTTTGTTGTCTATGGCATGTCTAAGAAAGAATGAAATAAATATTTCTTTGAGAAACATTATTAAGTAACAATGAACGCGATGAAATTAAATAGTTTTATTTATTTATTTTAATAGTTATCTTTGAGTACTTACTTATTTGAGTATCTTGTTACCAGGGGATTAAGAGCGTAGGAACTTGTTTAATTAATTGTAGTGCTAAAACTTACGTGTTTTGTTGATAATTGCAATTTATGAGATGCTTTTCACATTTTATAATAAAAGTAGCAATTGTTGCGGCTCCGCCCGTGTGGAAAGATTAAAACCGTAATATAGTATTTAGATAACCATAAAAATGGTTAAAGTTAGTTAACCTTAAAAGATAAACGAATGCTGTCGCGGACTTTTATTTAGAACTTTTAGAAGGGAACAATTTTGTAATACATGATTTTTAAATAACTTTCACCGATTTCTTAGCGCGTGCAAGGAAAGCTTTAAATTATTGTCGTACTATTTTTTATTGCTGCTCCTCTCCCATTAATCTTAGCGTGATTTTATATAGACTATAGCCTTCCTCGATAAATGGACTGTCTTATACTCAAAGAATTCTAGTAGTCAGTCGGTCCAGTAGTCAATAGTAGTCAAATCGTTCCAGTAGTTCAAACTCAAACTCTTCTGATTTATATATTAGTATAGATAACAAGTAAAATTACAAATATTTAAAATGAAAAAACCAACTTCACAAATACAGGAAGGAATTTCGAGAAACTCTGTGGTTAAGTAGCCAGTTTCCTTAGCTAATCGAGACCTCAATATATTTTCCCGGAAACTTCGTTAGGCCGTATTGGCATTTTAGGTCACAGTAAGTACTCATATACATTCGAACCGTGGTTAATTACGCATTTACACTTTTGATCATCATACCATCATAAGATTAGTGGCTTCTTTAAATATTTAGTACCTGTAATAATAAAGCAGCTGTGGTAGCCCAGCGGTAACACCGTGCGCCTCTTTCGAGGGGGTCTAGGGTTCAAACCCGGGGCAGGCAAAAATGAGTTTTCTAGTAAAACTTATGTGTCTAATTGATAATTGCAATTTATCACACGCTTTTCGATGAAGGAAAACATCGTGAGGAAACCTGCATATCTCTAGATAATTCTGGTGATATGTGTAACCTACCAATCCGCATTGGAGCAGCGTGGTAGGTCTCAGCTCCAATCCTTCTCTCCAAAAACGGAGAGAAGAGGCCTATGCCCAGCAGTGGGATAGTAACAGGCCGTTACTTACTTACCTGTAATAATAAAATTATTTTGCTATAATTTGCGATGAAGTAAAATAGAAAATATATATAATGCTAAATGTAGAGGACAATCCTTTCATACCTGATACATGCAGGATTTGTAAAAACATATGCACAAACCTCCACCACCGCCACCACAATACACAAGCTATATACGTTCACTATCACAAACTCAACAATCGTTTCGCCCCGCACCGCAACCGCAGCATGATCAGAAGATAGACTCCACGACAAATTCGCAAAGCACGCATGTACATTACTCATCATCCTCCTGCCCTTATCCCACTTTAAGTGGGGTCGGCACAACATGTTACAAACATGTTATCGCATGATTTGGCTACGTATTTTATTTAATGCTAAATGTAGAGTGCATACTTATATTTTCTATTTTAGTTCATCGTGGATTATAACAAAATTATTTTATTACTTTTGTATTATGGATCTCCGCAAAGTAACGCCTAATTCTATAAATTATCCAATAACAATTATTATTTAAAAAAAAAAGTAAAGTAAGTAACGGCCTGTTACTATCCCACTGCTGAGAATAGGCCTCTTCTCTCCGTTTTGGGAGAGAAGGATTGGAGCTAAGACCTACCACGCTGCTCCAATGCGGATTGGTAGGTTACACATACCTCCAGAAATCTCTAGAGATATGCAGGTTTCCTCACGATGTTTTCCTTCACCGAAAAGCGTGTGATAAATTGCAATTATCAATTAGACACATAAGTTTTAAGAGAAAAACTCATTGGTGTCTGCCCGGGATCGAACCCGTGATCGTCTCTAGAGATTCACACGGTCGCACCGCTGGGCCATCACAGCCAATTATTATTTAAATTCACTGAATTTCTAAATGACAGAGTGCGCATTATGTAGCTGCAATAAAATCATAACTAACTTACTGATGAAGTTAGTCTACTAAAACCGGACGTCGTAAACATATAGATTCTCAAAACCATAAAAGATAAAGTCTACTCGGCTACACAAAAATAAAAATGGATTTTATAACGCGAAGAAGCGCTAAATCAGAATTCATTCAATTATAGTTTTTTTGACCTCGAACTATTATTCAATACCTGTTAAGTTACGGATAAAGTTTCGTTGCACAATCGACTTCAGTTCATAACGATTAGGTATCATAACGGTATTTGACGTAGATGATTGTGTTCTTTAATTACGCAATCAGAAACTTAAGGCCATGTGTACATAGAGTTATTATACTAGAGTGGGACAGCCAGGCTAAAATAAATCTATCGAAAAAAGATAGCAAATCTATTACTCTTTTTTGTGCATTATCTGAAGATTGGATTTACTTGTAGTTAATAACCAAATTGGACATCATCCTACTGCCCTTATCCGACTCTAAGTGGCGTCGGCACAATATGTTATAAACATGTTGTCACATGCTTTGGCTTCGTATTATACGACCGGCCGCTTGTCTGATGTCAACTTACCTTATTCGTATTTTACGACACCTCGATAAGAAAGAGGGTGGCCTATTCTACTTAACCGGATACTACACGGCGGGTTGACTTGCCTTAGTCGCCTTTTACGAGAACTCGGTAAGAAATGAGGGTGGTCTATTCTGCTTAGCCGGATACCACAAGCCGGCCAGGCTAATATATACCTATCTATCGAAAAAGTGTTGCAAATGAGGCTACCTATTTCTCTTTTTACCTTACTCGTATTTTACGACACCTCGGTAAGAAACAGGGTTGTCTATCCTACTTAACCGGATACCACACGGTGGGTCAACTAACCTTAGACGCCTTTATGACACCTCGCTAAGAAATGAGTGTGGTCTATTTTGCTAAGCCGGATACCACACGACGGCCAAAATATACCTATCTATCGAAAAAAGTGTAGGAAATGAGGCTACCTATTTCTCATTTTTTGGGCATTATCTGAAAATTCAATTTACTCATAGTTGAATCAAATTGAATGTTGGAAAACGTCAAAATAATTTGCCCCTTTTGCATGAACAAAAGTATAAATATTTTAAAAGAATGCTAAAAAATGATCAAATCTATATTAATATAAGAGAGAGAGAATATCACAGACATACAGCTTTTGGGGACTTTGTTTTATAATTACACGTTGTTTTTTGTACGGATTTTCGATGTTTCTCTTAGTACGAAAGGGTCATAAGTTATATTGTTTACATTTTTGTATTTGCTATTAATTAAAACGTAAATGTAAGGAACCTATTTAAACTCTGAACTCTATTCAGAATATATATAGCCTACACTGCTACATAAATGAGGCTGTCGACAATATAGTTATCAACAAATTATATCGATTCCATCTTATTTACTGTTCTATTATTACCTGATAAATGATATCGACAAGGCTGGGACTGCGCGTGGCAGGTAGCCACGGTAAATTGACGTTGGAAGCGGAGATATTGTCTTTGTCAGCATAGGCGCTGGGTATATTGTCGATGATTATCTGTACAGATAAGATTATAACGGGATTTTGGTATGTGAAGTCTGTATCGGACTATAGACAATTTTATAGACTTTTTAATGGCGGCCTATACACATTTTTGTAGAAAATTTGAAGATGTTTTTTACTATTCAGGAACTTTTACGTATATCTGTGATTATGGTATTATATAAATTTAGCCGTGTTCTATCCGGCTAAGTGGAATATACCACCCTCATTTCTTACCGAGATGTTGTAAATGGCGACTAAAGTAAGTCGACCCGCCTTGTGGTACCCGGCTGACTAGAATAGACGTTGGTAACATAATGAGGATGCATTTTGTTACCAATGTGTGGCAAAAGGCGACTAAGGAAAGTTGACGTCTAAAAGGCGTGTTGTAAAATACGTAGCCAAATCATGTGACAACATGTTTATAACATATTGTGCTGATTACACTTAGAGTGGGGCAAGGGCAAGAGGACGATGTATATTTCAAGGAGAGAGGAGGTTAGGGGAGACACGATTTAATGGAGAAATAAAATAGACATTTTCTGTATCACACACACGACTATGATTATTAATTACCTATTTAAATCCGATATAACTTATATTCTAAGAATTAGCATATAAATGATGTATTATAAAACGTAACTGTAGTCTTATATACTTTAAATTTGGAATCAAAATATTACTAAACTTTATCCGTTATTAGATATTAGTCATGCATATATTATAATATTTTAATCCACCTGCTGTTAAAATATATTTTTATGTCGAGATATAAGATAAGCTAAACTAGGGTTGCCACCTTTGTTTTGAAAAAAAAAATAGTATTTTTCTTTTTGAATAAAAAAAATATAGTACTTTTAGGAAATTCAGGAAAAAAAAATAGTACACATCTATTTTCAATCATTATTTATTTTTCCATGATTATTTATTATTACTTTTCGCTGGACAATGACAAAGGAGTTAGAGTTACTAACTAAGCCCCGTAAATTCATGGATGTTTCGTTCAAAAATTCCTTATGCAGTGCTGCGGGTGCGTTCCGTTCACAGTTGATTAAAAAAAAGCGCGACAATTGAATTAGCGATAAAAATATAGTATTTTTCGTCCTATATTATTTTTCTATAATATAGTACAATTGACTAAAATATAGTACGATACTATATAATATAAGCTGTGATGGCCCAGCGGTAACACCGTTCGACTCTTTCGAGGAGGTCGCGGGTTCAAATCCGGGCAGACACCAATGAGTTTTTCTGTTAAAAACTTATGTGTCTAATTGATAATTTCAATTTATCACACGCTTTTAGGTGAAGGAAAACATCGTGAGGAAACCTGCATATGTCTAGAGAATTCTGGAGATATGTGTAACCTACCAATCCGCTGGAGCAGCGTGGTAGGTCTTAGCTCCAACCCTTCTCTCCAAAAACGGAGAGAAGAGGCCTATTCTCAGCAGTGGGATAGTAACAGGCCGCTACTTACTTACTTACTATATAATATAGCACGGGTGGCAACCCTAAGCTGAACATAATCGGAACCGATCAGCATTACTTAAATCTGAGCGTAGGTGTTTATAAAAATAATTAGGTGTGATTTTTATTTGATAAAAATCTAGTTTTTTCAATATCTGGGACAAAGGCTAATGGCCGGTGAACATTTTTGCATTATGAATATCTCTGGTCGAATCATTGATGCTTTTTGTGTCAACATATTTAAAATAGATAATCCATCACATTCTGTCGATTGCTCAAACGTTTTGATTAAACAAGTAATATGTTGGGTAATTTATTGATAAAACTGTCGCATTTGTAATTATAAATACACATTCATTTATTGTAACTGGCTTTGCTTTTAGGGTTGTCACTGGTCCTCTTGATCATCCTTCTACCCTTATATGTTATAAAAATATTGTCATATGATTTGGCTACATATTTTATTACCGGCCGCCTGCCTCACGACAACCTAAGTCGCCTTTTACGACACCGTGGTAGGAAATGAGGGTGGTCTATTCTTCTTAACCGGATAGCACGCGGCGGGACGAATTAACTTATTCACTTTTGCGACGCCTCGGTAAGAAATGAGAGTGGTCTATTCTACTCAAGCGGATATCACACTACTTAAATACACAAAAGGACAATATGTCTCATAACATTGGTTATACGATTAGCAATTCAATAAATAAATATATTGGACAATTACATACACGGTTGTTTGTCCACAAATTAAGTATTATAATTCTGTCATTATGTACACTGTAATCTTTGCATAATACTCGTGTTATGCGTGACAGACCACATATTGATATGATACACATATTGATGTAACTTTAAATACATACTTAAATACACCCATACTCAAAAAATCCAAACTTCAAAAAAAAACTCCACAGATCTCCAAAAAAGTTTTTAGAAAATTTTGGCCTTGGCAGGAATCGAAACTGCGACCCAGCCTTCAGCACCACGGAACTGAAGGCAGGGTAACTACCACATGGCCAGCGAGCCAGAGTTTCGTCGTTTCGAGTTGTTTGTCTACCTACAAAATTGAATTTCCTCACAAAATAAATATTTTATAACGTTAAAAAAATGTACTTTTTACAGGTTGTTTTATAAGATTTTTTTTCTAGCTCGGCAATAGTCAATATAATATATCATATAATAAATATCTGGGTGGCCGAGCTTCGCTCGGTAATTTTTTCCAAAAAAAAACTCAAAAGAAAATACAATTATTTAGTTGGGGATCGATCCCTGGCATTCACACATAGATAATACACTATATAGGATACATTGACATGTCTCAATTCTGCCCGTCACCCGAATAAGCTACGTCGACTTGACAGTTAATGGCGAAAATTCAATTCAATATAAATGTTAGTGTTTTTTAATGCCCAAAAACAGGGATAAAACAATTTTTTTTTTTACATAAAACCTACCAAGATCAATTTTTCTCCCCCAAAACCTACATGTTCAATTTTAGGAAAATCGTTGGAGCCGTTTCCGAGATTCGGAAAATATATATATATACAAGATTAACTCATTTAAATATAAAGATATATCATTAACAAACGCAAATAGAGAGATATAACTTAAATTGACAATACTGTCAAGGCAACTATCGATTTCACTGTTATTATGTTGTAAATAATTATTTAAGACACAAAACGGTTTTTTTTTTAATTTGACATTGTAATTGTCATTTAAAGAAATATAATGAAAAGAACCATTTATTTACTACTTCTACTGCTAATTACAATAATATACATATTTTGCATAATTTTAAAAATAAATCTCATGTGAAAAAGATCCAAAATGTGCAAGAAATTTACCGACGTAGAATGCAATACGGCCTTTGTTCGAATGTATTGTCTAAGTAGAAAAACAAAGTTGAATGACCACACATGACGTGGCGTGGGTGACCCTGATATAGGGTTGCTAAACTTCTACATTATTAGAAAATCACTTTTGTAGCCTATTAAAGAAGTACCTGGTTGTTGATTTTTTACAAAATAAAAAAATAAAAATAATTGGGTAGGAGAGGCTCGATCCTAGGTATTTTCATTTCTGGAGACCGCCCATTTCCCGAATAAGCTCCGCGGACTTGACAATTTGCAGTAAAAATAGTTTTTATATTCAATTTAAATTTTAGTATAATTAAATTAAATTGGCCAAAACAGGAACTAAATATATATACTCTGTCAAAATGACGTTTACTGACTTATCACACGCACAACAATAAATTTGAAGATAAATCTCATTTGTTTTTTCTTTATTGTAATATGGCAACTTTTGGGCCTGGGTTCTTTACTCTAGTATAATAACTTTATGATTATTACTCTAACATCAAAAGGAATTAAATTAAAATGTCTCAAAATCCAAAAATTGTCTCTAAAATCAATATAAGTCTCTAAAATTGGTTACAACCCTATTTAAATCCAGTATGCTCACATTCCCACTGGCACCCCTAACCTCTCTGTACATGAGTCAATATTTGGTGGTCTTTTGTGGTCTAATTTGAGTTTGCTCGTGAGAAAATATAATTGGAATACTTTGGTGGGACGTTTATTATTAATGGGCACATTATAGAAATACTTGGTGGTTGCAAAAAACACAACCGGAAATCTAATGAACTGTTAATACTAGATAAAAAGATATACAAATATACTAGCCGTCTAGCGGAGCGTTGTTGTGGCTCAGTGTGGTTTTGAATTCCCCTCCTAACATAACTCAAAAGTTTTAAAAAAATACTTCGATCGCCACCTTTACAGGAATATTCGCTGGATCATTCTAAAAATTTCATTGAAATCGGTCCAGCCGTTTCAGGGTCTATAGAGGACATACAGACAAACGGTTCTTTTTAGGTATATATTATAAGATTTAGGAGTTCAACTTTTATAATACGTTCGAAAACTAAATGAGTCTAAAGCATATAATCTCACGTACCAAAGAGTATTTAAATATGGTGAAAGAGAATATTTGCGTTTTTATTAAAAACGTATGTCCTTAATTGATATAAGAATACGTATTTGAAGGAATATTTGAAGGCTTTTCCGAACATATAAAATTTAGCTTTGAAAAAATATATATATTTCGCTCCAACCCAAGAATAAAGTCACATTTCCTATGAGATATATAACTCTATTTTTCAGATGGGGCGATTTGAAGATAAATTCTATATTTGAATGTTTTCCAATGAACTTGAAAATATAAGCAGTACATTTTTATAATCTCAAAACTCGTTAGACGTTTTAATGTTTTAGCACTGATTATTGATTACCGTTGCTAAAAAAACTGTAACAGTCCATAAAATGTTTTCGTCTACGATTAAGTTCAACAGTATTTACATATGACAAGTTAGATCGATATTCAATCTATATTTGATAATACTTGTTTAATTGAAACAGCAAAAAATTCAAACACCGAAATTCCATTAAGTGATCTAGAAAAAGTATTCCTTTCCACTTTCACGACGTGATGAAACCTGGGTCTTGCAAGCAATTAGCATCGTTTCTATTGATCGATCTATTTTATTAATAGAACCAGCTGTGCTTGCAGCATCGCCTTCGTGGAAATCAGTGTATGCAATGAACGTAAATGTAGTTTTTGAGTTAACCATAATAGATAGAGACATGCTGTTGCGGACTTTTTTGTAGTATTTTTGTAGATCTACAATTCTCTAGTACATTACTTCAGTGTATCTCTATTGGTTTACGCGGCGCACGCGACTAAAGTTCCCTGCTGGCGAGTTTTCCATGTATGTCCCTTTATTTTATTCAGAGATAAAAATATATTTAAACCAAAATAGTATAAAAGAGAGTAGAGTACCTTAAAATACGTGGACAAAAAAGAATGCGTAATTCGTCCATTCGCTATAACAGTCGGATTACAGCTGCATGTCATGCAAACTGTTAAAGTCCGATACTGTCCTCCACAGCGCGTCGCCTTAAGCCAAGGTCTGTCATGCAAAGAGCGCTGGCGTATAATTTTTGTAATCAATAATATCTTCTAAAGTATTTATTTCATTCATATGGTGTGACCACAATTTTGATAAGTATTAAATGATGAAGCTAACGAACGGTATTATTTAGATAAGGATTGATACTGAACGGAAGAAAATAGTCTTGAAAATAACGTAATATTTTTAATTGAAATTTGGAACATAAAAATAGTTATTAAGAGTGACCTATAAGAGATAGAGACATGCTGTCGCGGACTTTTTCGTAGATTTTTTGTAGATCTACAATTCTCTAGTACATTACTTTAGTGTACCTTAAATAGTTTACACGGCGTACGCAAGTGAAGCTCCCAGCATGCAAGTTTTTTTTACAACTACGCGCGACGTCTTCAACACAATTTCCATAAAACCGATCATCCGATTTTGCGAAATTCGATCACATACAGACTGAAAGCTTTTGGTGACTTTGTTTTGTAATAAATATAGACAATAAGAAAACAATCTGTGTTAAACATTCTTTTGATTTCTAAATCATTGAATTTCACTATAACAGCATTAATTGATTTCTTATGAAATTGGGAGTTGCACAATCTCTTCGTAAAAAATAAGAAGGCACGTATTGTCGAAATTTCACGGCTTAACAACAATTCGAATATTTTTTTGTTAGACTCTACTTGGATTGAATCTTTCATTTATATATTTTTTGATGTTTATACAAGTTTTTATTTAATTTCACCGCGTAAACATTCTCTGGATAATTAGACTGCAATTTTTTATTATTAAAGAAGCTAGTGAAACATGTTTTATTCACGTTAAATGAATGGATATTCTTTATTACACAATAATAAACAAATAACTACTACGCGTTGACTTTTATATTGAAATACCCTCAATTATAAATTAAATTATATCAAATTGCTTTATGCATGCTACTGCTAACTAAGACTAAAGGCTAACATTTTAACTTAGTCCTCGCCTGCGGTGTACAAGTACACGCTTTTCAATGTCACCGTATTCCTGTAGAATTAACAGGATTTCTATATGTTACCCCGGTGTGTAAGGAATTGTGCCAAATTTCATCGATATTGGTTAAGCAGATTTGCAGTGAAATAGGAACAAATATACTTCCATATCACAAACTTTTACATTTATAATATTAGTAGGAATTAGTAGGATCATAATTACCCATAATATTGTAAACACTTCCTTGATTGTGTTATCTTAAAAAGAAATTCTTAAAAGTAGTTCCCGTTTACGGTATTCAGATCTTAAATGGAAGGAAAAGCATTACACGCTTTTCCGACGTCGATTTTTCCTTACCTGTATGTATTAGAAATGAGGAAATAGATAGAAAAAACTTGAGTGCACATTGCTCGCTAAGATAAATAGGTATCTCCAAATATAACAGAAACAAGTCAAGTTAAAAATGCTTTAAAAAAATTATTATTTTATGGTCTATATAACCAGTATATATAACCTTATAGTTTAAATTTTCCGTTACTAACTGTGAATAGAAAACCAGCTTATATTAGAGTAATACAATGTAATGACTTCCAAACCTATATCTCGTGGGTAGGTGAAGTTATACCGTTATATCGAGTATTAAAATTGTATAGACTTCCTAGAGTATCACGACTTCTAGATGTAATTGAAACCTATTCTTGTTATTGGAGAAAGCCTAATCTCGTTAGAAACTTATCGAGCACGTAATGATTATTAACTTTGTATCGAAATTGTAGTTTATTTGGTTACGCCTTCAAAATAAAATAAAAGTGGGATTTTTATCGTAACCTTTGGACTAAAATTGTTTTTGATTTAAGATATAAACCATTTAAAATAAATTGGTAATGGGCAAAATGATTTGTATTTTAAAAACATAAAAATCAATAATTACTGTGCAAAAGCTGCAAAAAACACCATAATTTTCATCAATTTTTCTTTTATTACGAAATATAGAAGTTTTGTTATTTCAGAAATTACAATAAAATTATTTTGCTGTAATCCGTGTTTCTTAAGAGAATAAAAAGAAAAAAGAACGAAAGACAACGTAATCCACGAACAAGCCTATCCTTCTGAAGATGCTTCGGTTTCGGGGCGCAACGATCGTAGAGGTTGTGGTAATGAGTGTGTGTCATGCTTGTGTGTAGTGTTGGTGTTGGCGGCTTTTTGTGATACGTGTGGTGACTTGTCCTGCATTTACAAGGTATGTGATTGCCTGCTTGATACACTTAGCATTACATATATTCTCTTAACAAACGCGGAATACAGTAAAATAATTTTATTATAACTTCTGTACTATGGAATACCGCAAAGTAACGCCTTATATAAATCGTTTGCTTCTTTATTTATTTTAGGGAAAAAAACAATTATAATAAAACATTAATATTAAACATAAATATTAAACTTATGGGGTAGACATAAAACAACTCTGCTGTAAAACTACGTTATATCCGTTATTTGACATGTATAATTACGCCGTGTGGTATCCGGCTGAATAGAATAGTACCACGCTCATATCTTACCGAGATGTCGTAAAAGGCGACTAAGGTAAGTCGACCCGCCGTGTGGTGTCCGGCTGAGTAGAATAGACCAACCTTATCTCTTACCGAGGTGTCGTAAAAGGCGACTAAGGTAAGTTGACGTCAATCAGGCGCCCGGTCGTAAAAACGCAGCCAAATCATGTGACGGCATGTTAATAACATGTTGTGCCGACCCCACTTAGAGTGGGATAAGGGCAGGAAGCTTTGATATGTATAATTATCGCACGTTTGTTCAATAAAGGATTTTATCAAGAAGAACGAATTTTTACTCAGGAGCAAGTACCCTATAATATGTTATTGTGTACACCATAACTTCAGATTATAAATAACCTAAAGGTTAATAGATTCGATGTAGTATGTATTACGCATTCTACCTTAATGAGTCATTCACGACCATTAAAATGGCATTTTGCATTATTCATGAGATGAACATCGCAAAGAGAAAAGTTAAGCAACATTCACACGGTCAATTGCTGCATATTTTAAATTCTACTTAAATGTATGAGGGTTTTTGTACCGTTCCTGGAATCCTAGACACTTTTTGTAAATGAAAATTATAATTTCTATAATATTGATGACTAACTTCTACTCGCAATTTCATCTGCATAAACTTCAATCACCAACCATCAATCATATAATTTCTATAGCTACATTCATCCTCCTGCCCTTATCCCACTGTAAGTGGAGTCGGTACAACATGTTACAAACATGCTGTCACATGATTTTGCTGCGTTTTTTACGACCGGCTGCCTGACGTCAACTTACCTTAGTCGTATTTTACGACTCTTTGGTAAGAAAGAGGGAGGTTTATTTCACTTAAGCGGATACCACACGGTGGGTCAACTTACCTTAGTCGCCTATTACGACACCTCGGTAAGGAATGAGGTTGGTAAATTCTACTCAGCCGGATACCACACAGCGGGTCGACTTACCTTAGTCGCCTTTTACGACACCTCAGTAAGCAATAAGAGTGGTACTATTCTATTCAGCCGGATACCACACGGCGTAATTTTTATAGCTATATTAAACTTACAAAATAAACTGAATTAGTAAACGTTTGAAATTCGTCCTTAACTGACATTTTTTTTAATTTATATCCCATCCTACTAATATTATAAATGCGAAAGTTTGTGAGTTTATTTTTTTCACTCTTTCACGGCAAATGCGCTGAACCAATATCAATGAATTTTGGCACAATTATTACTTATAATCGGAATAACATATTGGCTATAGAAATCATGTTAATTCTACATAAATAGGATGACACTAAAAAGCGCCATCTATTATCAATCTATCACGCGACAACAGTTTACGCATATTATATATAACAATATTGATGACCTTTATTGGCATATGAAATATTCTAAGAAACGGGTTAACTCACAGTTGCTTAAACTATGTTGTTATACACTGTCGCAACTAACTTGAACCATCTTTTATAGCCTAGAAATTGTTTTAAGCGATATCATCAATACTGCTTTGAGTCATGCATGTACAAAAGTAAAAATAAAATTATTTTGCTATAATCCGCGATGAAGTAAAATAGAAAATATATATAATTCTAAATGTAGAGGGCAATCCGTTTTCATATCTGATATATGCAGGATTCGTAAAAACATATGCACAATCCTCCACCACCGTCACCAAAGCACTACATAAGTTCACTATCACAAACTCAACAATCGATTCGCCCCGCAATCGAAGCATCATCAGGAGATAAGTTCCACGACAAAATCGCAAAGCACGCTTTGATTGTTAAGTTTGTGATAGTATACGTTTTTGTGCATGTGTTCTTACGAATCCTGCATGTATCAGGTATGAAAACGATACACTCTACATTTAGCATTATTTAAATTTTCTATTTTACTTCATCGCAAGCATCATCAGGAGATAAATTCCACGACAAAATCGCAAAGCACGCATGTACATACTATAATGATAATAAAAGAATCGTTTAAGTCCGCCACATAAAATCTATATTAGTCATAAAGTTATTACTACCTCCTTTAAAAATTTAATGATACCGCATACGAGTTCAATTAAAGCTATAATTACGTTTAGCTCGTAACGAATCATCTATTATAATATAAATGAAAAAAATCGGTTTTGTTTGTTTTCTTTTAGGTACAAGATACGGTTAGGTCTTTTGGTATGGATGAAGCTGAAAGGCTGGAAAGTGGCATCGGCTACATTTTGATTGGTTCTTCTTCTTCTTCTTCTTCTTCTTCTTCTTCTTCAACCGATGGACGTCCACTGCTGGACATAGGTCTCCTCATGGGATCTCCAGAACACACTTATTTTTATATAACTTTGATTGGTTATTGTAGTTTATTCAGATGAAATCGTGGGTAGAAGTCATCTAGTAGCTAGTCATCAAAATTCAAAATGTACTTTATTCAAATAAACTCGCAAACAATTGATTTTGAATCATGGGGAAACGAGAAAAAAACATTCAAACTAACGTATTACATGTATATCACATACGCACATACATACACAGATACAAACACCACATTCACAAAAACTCACACACCACACACTCAAGTAAATAAAAGTAATAATACAATAAGTATAGATAGATATAGATATATAAATATAAATGTTATAGATATAAATGGAATAGGAATAGTAATGAAAACCATGGAATGTTATAGCTATTGTTATGGAAGAACGAGATTTCTCGTGCTTACGTCAAGGTCTTAATACCCTGTAATCTTTAATATTTAAATGAGTTAATCTTGTATGTATATGTATATTTTCGGAATCTCGGAAACGGCTCCAAGGATTTTACTGAAATTCAGTACGTACAGGGTTTTGGGGAAGAAAAATCGATCTTGATAAGTTTTATTTAAAAAAAAAATCTCATTTTATCCCTGATTTCGGGCATTAAATTTTTTTTTAATTTACGTTGAATACAATCTCACAATTTTTCGCTGTCAAACGTAAATTCATGGTAGTTCATTTGGGGAACGGGTGGTCTAGAGAGGTGAAAATACCTAGGAATGAGCCCCACCTGTCCTATTTTTCTATTCAATTTTTTTTTCAATTTTAATTTTTTTTTACATCATTTTAAAAATTACTCAGCAAGACTCGGTCACCCAGGTGCTTAATTTTAAGCATGAAAAGAAATAAACATTATTATTATACGTATTAATAAAATTAGTATGGAGATCATGCAAGTACATTCTTTTCTCAGATACATTTTCTTGGGTAGCAATCACTCTTAAGGTCTAGTTAGGTTTTTATCCCACTTAACTTCTTGCCCTCTGTTTTGCAGGATGCACAGTAACCGTATACTATTATCTGTTATCTGACCAGACATCTAGACAGGCCAATAATAAGCCAGACTTCATAAAACAACGATATCTTGCCAACGATCATATTTCGTAAGTCAGGTGTAATTTACAATATCACTCATGAGAATTTTATAGAGTGACTTCAGTTTAAAAGTGACAGTGACTATAAATACTCGTATATCAGTTCATCATCCTCCTCCTGCCCTTATCCCACTCTAAGTGGGGTCGGCACAACATGTTACAAACATGTTGTCATATGATTTGGCTACGTATTTTATGATCGGCCGCCTGCCTGACGTCAACTTACCTAAGTCGTAACCTCGGTAAGAAAGAGGGTGGTCTATTTTACTCAATTGGATACCACACGGTGGGTCAACTTACCTTTGTCGCCTTTTACGACACCTCGGTAAGAAATCAGGTTGGTTTATTCTACTCAATCGGATACCACACGGCAGGTCGGCTTACCTTAGTTGCTTTTTACGACTCCTCGTTAAGAAAAGAGGGTGATACTGTTCTATTCAGCCGGATACCACACGGCGTTTTCTTATCATTTTTATATTAATTTAAATTTGTAAAATAAAAAGATTATAAACAAACAAACTGTTACCAATTACTATTAAAAAGTATAATTTAATAGATTTTACAGATGCTATGGGTACGACAAAAATATTCCTTGTAAACATTTTCCTCTATCGACGTGTTTATTTGTAATTTTTATTTTCGTCTTTTGAATATTGCATGAGCAGTCGTGACGGCTTACATGAGGCCTGTTCTCATGGAGTTATATTTAGAAATCATAAGAAATTCAAGCAGGTACTTTATAAAGAAAAATGGTTCAATAATTCCTAATATAACTTTGAAACGTAACTTAACAGTAACGTAAAAAACGCAACATATATTTTATTAATTACTATAGTACCTTAGCGAACGAGTCTTGCTCGAAAATTTTAAAAAATATATTAAAAAAAAGAAAGGAAATTGTGGGACTCGATCCGGATTTTGAACTTTTTTGGTCCGCCCGTAACCCATTGGGCTATCATAAATTTACCTATTCCAGACATTTGCAAAACTTAAACGGATCTTTGGGTCTATCAGCCATCACTCATTTAAGAATTCACGTCATGCAAATTGGCGATCGAAACACGCCAAAGTCCACTTTCCTGGTAGCGATACCGAATTCTGCACAACTCAAACATCCAAGTCTGCGTTGAAAGCAAATGGGATGGTTGTTATACGCCGCACGCTTTGTATCCAACAGTTGATAAACGATGCATTGAATCGTGGCGACTGACGAGGCATTTAGTTCTTTTATACGCAAAAACATTCACATCACCAAGAATTTTTAGACATTAAATAGAATAGAATAGAACATTCTTTATTCCACCAATTCTATCTTTATTATAAAATAACAATATACAATAATAAGCAGCCTTATCACTAACTAAAGATTTCTTCCAGGCAACCTTTGCCCAGAGACATTAATTTAGACACATTAGTCGAATGTTAATTGGTGGGAAATTTTTATTACAGTATATAAGAACATAGGATAAATACTTAGGTAACCAAGTTTTTAGAAGGTATAAAAAAGAAATATGGAATACCTTGACTCGAAACCCCAAATATACATATAATATGTATATACTCGTATAACACAACATTTTTTAAAATAAAACCTAGTTAAATCGACATCTATTAGACAGATTTTCTTTATAGATTGAACTCATCAAGAATGCAGGCTATCCGCGTAAAATATTACCAGGCCGTTGCTCTACGTTTATTTTTTAGTGTACCAAAAAAACAATTTATCTAACTTAATGTTTTTTTTAACAAATACTCGCACAATTCAACACAATGTAAAATTAAACCTTGTTTATCTTACTGCAAATTGTTCCAAGAGCTTAATTAAACAATACCACGGTATTTAAATTAAACTACAGGCGTGGTAATTATTTATTTTTTTAAAGTAATCAAGTGTTTACATATAAAACTGAAAGTAAACGTTTTTTATGTTCATGTCTATGATTACGCTATTTATGCCATAGTCGACCTTAAGAAAAACATAGATTATATATTTTAACCACACAAATAAAAAATACGAAACAATTAAATTGTATAAAATGATTTAGGTAATAATTGTTTGTAGATAATTTTATTGGAATAACTAGGATATGGATGGCTCTGTCTTTGCGTTATATCATAGACAAATAATAAACAAAACTTATGCATACAGATACAAAACATACATTATTAAAGATGATTTATGTTAGTAAAAAAAGTAAAACAAAATGCCTCTTGTACTTAAAATATGAAATTATTAGAATCTTAAAACGTTAATAGATAAATCAATGTTGTACTCCTCGATAGAAAATCTTTCTTAATTCAATTACAATTCCACAAGTGTGTAACACTTACTTGAGCTTTCTGAACACTTACGTCTTCTAAAGGCTAATGATCTTACCGCAAACATTTGTCGCAGTGAACACGTACTGGCTTCACGTAGGCGTCCCTGTTTGATGTACTAGATAGTGTCAATAACACAATCTGTAAGCTGACTGGTTTCCAAGCGGGCTTTAGTTGGAAATTATATCTATTCCTTTAAATCTTGCAATATTAACGATGGAAAACAGTCTTGAAATGTACCTATGTAATGTTACTGCCTAACTCCTTTTATATCAGTAAATTCTCAGGCGCGAGGACGAGCGGTGGATATGTCGGACTCGCACCGTCTAAAAACCTAATAGTGCTTCACCACATTGTGATGACGGGGACAGAACAATTTATAGAATTAGGCGTTACTTTGCGGAGATCCATAATATAAAAGTAATAATAAAATTATTTTGGTATAATCCGCGATGAAATTCAAAATTTCAAATTCATCGTGGATTATAGAAAAATAATATTATTATTACTTTTGGCGGGGACAGAGTAAGATTTAGCACATTGCCCCATTACATGGTGATGTATATAATAAACAAAGTAGGAACCGACATATGCTTGGGGCTCCTGCTTTGCGCTTTGCAAATGTAAGTAAGTCCTTTATGGGTTTGGGTATAAGACTCTATAATAAAATTCCTCAAACAATTTTAGCTTTGCCATTACAGCAGTTTAAAAAAACAAACCGATACATAAAGGCTACTGTACTGTGGAGGAATATTAAGTTGATAAGAATGCGTGGGTATAGCTACTATTTGATCCTGTACAAGTTAATAATGATATAATGTATCTAGTTATAAGTATTACTTTAAAAAGAGCAACCGCCGAGTTTCTAGCTGATTCTTCTCTGCAAGAACAACTTTCCAAACCAGCAATAGAGTTGACGATTCAAAGGCACATTTTTAGAAGTTTAATTGAATGAATTTGAATTTTAATATGAATTCGAATCCCTCTTAGCTGAAACTGTGTAACTCTGAGCACTTCTTCTCGGTCAAGGCTTTTCTAAATAGTGGTCAGTCAAAAGCCTAACCTAAGCTAAGAATATTGCTGGATAGATATATTACACATATCCCATAAATTAAATTAATTTTATTCCAAATCCAAACAAAAAGACAATGATACAAATCCGATGATCTGTGTAAATATAGTAAAGCTAGACAACTCTGATCCTATAATACTTAAAGCACCTACTTCATTCAACATCAAGTGAGTCCACATTTGTACTTTATCCATGACAAAATGTTCTTCTAAATGTT
The DNA here is from genome assembly GCA_947086495.1 of Morpho achilles. Lineage (NCBI taxonomy): Eukaryota > Metazoa > Arthropoda > Insecta > Lepidoptera > Nymphalidae > Morpho > Morpho achilles. The sequence goes on from CAMTZB010000013.1 coordinate 14,432,105, forward strand.
TTTTGTAAGGTTCTATGTAAATAGTTTTATTGTTGATTAGTCGGGTGGTATCCGGCTGAGTAGTATAGACCACGCTCATTTCTTACTGCGGTGTCGCAAACGGCGACTAAAGTAAGTTGACATCAGAAAGGCGGCCGGTCGTAAAATATCTTGCCAAATCATGTGACAACATGTTTATAACATGCTGTGCCGCTTAGAGTGGGATAATGGGCAGGAGGATAATGATATTGCTAAATATAATTTAACCAATAAGGCTTCCTACTTTGTAATGGTGTTTTTATAATGTAATATAATACAGTGTTGCTATATGTAATACTTACCGCTTGTATGCATATTTGAGGTTACAAGTTAACAGGTACACGTTTGGTTATTATGTTACCCGCAAACCGCAACACCGGCCACCGAACAACTTGTAGCTGTTTGTCAGCTTGATGTCTCAATAATTTCAAAGTAATTTTATTTTTATTTATTAACGATTGACTTAAAACTAAGAACTATGAAGAGACTGAAGCATTATTACAGAAAAATAAAATTTATTACTTATTTATATTATTAGAAATCACTTACTCATAAACCTATTATGTTAACTTCAATTTATATACCTTAAAAATCTTAAAACACACACACACACACCCATTCACACATACACGCACGAACACACACGAACACACAATAGCAAATATTAGATATAAATATAAAGTATGTATTAATTAATAGCACTATGTAAAAACTTGGTCCTGGAAGAGGGGATCTCCTAACACAAGCATTTTCATGCTCAAAAGGAGATCTCATTTATAACAATTTTCAAGAATGTACTATGCTTGTTAATAAAATAAAACAATTTTGAATTTTTCAATTTTAAGGACCAGCAATCGTCAGCGGCTCAGACCGCGTGGAAAGATTAAAACCGTAATATAGTATTTTATTTTTATAACAATATAAATGGTTAAAGTGGGTTCACCTAAAAAGATAGACGTATGCTGTCGCGGACTTTTGTTTAGAACATTTAGAGGGGAACAACTTTTGTTGAAGTCAGGTAGGCGGCCGGTCGTAAAATACGTAGCCGAATCATGTGACAACATGTTATAAACATGTTGTCCGACCCCACTTTGAGTGGGATAAGAGCAGGAAGATGATGATACTTAAATACAAATATACACATTGAGCAACGATTTCCTTGGAGAGAAGAATTGATGATCAACCACGCCGTGGTCAGCTTTTAGGCTACGTTAGGAATTTCTAGAGATTATGCAAGTTACTTCATGATATTTTTCCTTTAAAAAGCGCATGGTGAATTGTAAATAAGTTAATCAGGATTTAAAATTGCGATCCTTGCGTATGACAGACTTTTACATTAATAGATCAATCGACTTCACAATCGGTAGCGACTATCTCCTTTATTTATAAGACGACGTGATCCTATGCCACCATATTATGAATGTGGTTTTAATTGCTGATTATTATGAAGTAGTTTTAATTATTCTCCCAATAGGTGTTCCAACTGGTTATTGTTATTTACATAAGCGACGTGCGTTTCCTGTGCATTATAATTAATTGTAATCTTATTTGAAGATTGACTTGCTTAAACTATTATTATTTACTAGCAACGAGCTCCGCCCGCGTGGAAAGCTTAAAATCGTAATATAGTTCTTTGATAAAGTGGGTGAACCTTAAAAGCTAGATCTATGCCGTCCTGGACTTTTATTTAGAACTTTTAAAGGGGAAAAATTTTGTAATACATGATTTGTTAATAACTATTACCGTTTACTCAGCGCACGCAAGGAAAGCTTTAAATTTTGCCGTTTTCTTAATATTTTTTATTGCTGCTTCTCTCTTATTCATCGTAGCGTGATGTTATATAGCTTATAGCCTATATATTATCTATTTATATATATTATCTGTTTTACAATTATCTCACACACGCATGTACCGTATAATTTTGCTTCAAGAAAAAAAATAATAAGTATAAACATTGAATTGTAGTAAACAAAGATCTTATCAATTTCAACTGAATTTAAATCAATCCATCCGTAGACAAGCTGGCTGGAATGTTTATCTTGCGTCCCAGAGTTATGTACTCGCAGTACGACTGGTGTAGCGTGACTGACAACATGACTCATGACTTGACTGGATTTAACGTGAGAAATAACTATTTCTAATCTTACACAATCGCTGTTTCTCCATGTTATGGTTAGAAGTATTAGGCATCTAACACATACGTGATGTTTCAAAGGTACGGTGTGGTTGTAAACTAGTAATATCCCGCTGTTTTACCCGCTTATTTTTTGCTAAAAGCTTTTTACATTTTTATAACGGATTCCTTTTTTTTAATGATAGCCTATGTTGCTCAGTTACGATGCAGCTATCCAATGGTGAAAGAATTTTTGAAATCGGCCCAGTAGTTTTTGTGAGAAAACATTACAAACATACATACAAATTTTTCCTCTTTATAATATTAGTATAGACTACCTATACGTGCGTGATTGGTTCATAATAATTTTTCAATGTCAACCTATTCTTGGTGAATTAACAGGATTTCTACAGCCTATATATTACCCCGGTGTATAAAGAATAATTGTGCCAAATTTCATCGATATTGGTTCAGCGCATTAAACGTGAAAGAGCAACATATTCATCCAACTCACAGACATTCGCATTTATAATATTAGTTGGATATTGTCCAATTAATAATGTTTGTTTATTTATGGTACGGGCAGAGCAACGTAACGTTATGATTTCCAATATCGAGATTAAATGTTTCGCATGCTCATAGATCGTTAATACCAAGTGTTTAATTACCAACAAAATTCTCGTCTATCACTGATTTAATAAATTCTTGAGATGAGAAGAGTTGTACGTTAAGAATTAAGATTTTTGTGAACACATTTACAATCTATACGATAATTACCTATATTATTAATGTGTTTATGTGTTCATTTTTACGGGAAATTTTACGTATTCCTATTGTTTATTATTTTCTAAAATATCATTAATATTTAAATATAATCTTGTATATATATGTAATCTTTTTTTGGAAACGGGTCCAACGATTTTCATGAAATAAGGAGGAGGGGCGATAAATCGATAGTTTATTTAAAAAAGTGTCGTTTTATCCCTCGTATTTAGGCATTGAAAAACTGCTAAAATATAAAAAGAATACATAGGTTAATTACGCTGTCATTTAGAAAGTCAGGATAAACCAATTGAGAACGCGCGGACTAATGAAGTGACGGACTAATGACGAACCCGGGATCAAGTCCCAGATACCAACAGCCCTTACTTTCGTTTCTTATTTTTTAATTGCATTTTTTATTATATTTTTATAAAATTATCGAGCAACGCTCGGTCACCGAGGTTCCTGGTCACTCTTACTTATTTATACTTAATAGTATTTCGTAACTTAAATATATTAAAAATATATAAATTAAAACGTATATAGTCAAAACCTTCTCGATTTATTAGTATTTATACTAGACAATTATGCAATAGGTATAACGTTATAACTTGTTATATTTGATTTATTTTATGATGTATTTGATTGTTATACCTAGCACTAGGTGTCTTATGTCACGAATACAAATTTTCACCGACTAAGTTTAATTGACATTGTCTATGATACGTGATGATGTAGTAGAAACTATATTTAAATGAAAATATGTAAAAATAAAATATAAATTTCATTATCTAACTTGAACATATTTATTAACAATACTTAAAAAACTTAATTAATTTATAATTATGTAAGATTTTCTTATTAATTATAATCTAAAATTTATTCAAAGATAAAACAATCGCAATGCTTATAGAAAGTGGAACTTAAAAATAAAAAAGTTAATTGACTTTTTTCCATATTATGATAACTAGGTATTCAATAAATATTGCTAACTAGTGACTCGGTGAGGCGGGCACCTGACATTTTTAAATCGATTACTAGCAATTTGAAATGATCGCGCTAAATAAGAAGATTAAACGGATGTAATAAGCGAAGATTTATTGCCTTGTCTCATTATAAGAGGCGTGCTCAGTAAAATTATTACAGTACGAAAGAAAGTTTGAAAGTGAATTTGCCTTCTGTATATATTTTGAGAGGTCATATCGACTAGTATTTTGTGCCTTCGATAAAAACTTTTGAGAAATCTTGAGTTTAGACTATGCTAAAAATAAGTGATTCTTAAATCCTTATATTATAGGACTAGACCCATTAGCCGTGTGGTATCCGGCTGAGTGTAATAGACCACCCTCATTTCTTACCAAGATGTCGTAAAAGGCGACTTAGGTAAGTCGACCCATCGTGTGGTATCCGGCTGAGTAGAATAGACCACCCTCATTTCTTACCGAGGTGTCGTAAAATACGACAAAGGTAAGTTGACGTCAGGCGCCTGCCTGACGCCTGGTCGATCGTAAAATACGTAGCCAGATCATGTTGCAACATGTTTATAACATTATGTGTCGCCCCCACTTAGAATGGGATAAGGGCAGCAGGATGACAGGGCTGGACCCATAAATTATAAGAGTTTTGTTAGCTCAGCGGTGAGACAGTGCGACTCTTTCGAGGGGTCACTGTTTCAAACCCAGGGAGGCACCAATAAGTTTTTATATTCAAACTTATGTGTCATTTCATAATTTCAATTTATCATACGCTTTTTGCTAAACAAAGCATCGTTAGTAAATCAAAATATCTCTAGAGAATTCTGGAGATATGTGTAACCTATCAATCCGCATTGGTGCAGCGTGGTAGGTCTTAGCTCCAACCTTCTCTACAGAAGCGGTGAGAGAAGGCCCAGCAGGAGGATTGTAACAAGTTATTTTTTTAATTTATTTATTGATTTTTTATTTATCTTTAATATTTAAATGAGTTAATATTTTTTCGGAATGTTGGAAATGGCTCCATCGATTTTGCTGAAATTCAGAATGCAGGAGGTTTTGGGATTATTATATTAGGTTTTATTAAAAAAAAATCGTTTTATCCCTGTTTTAGGGCATTAACAAAATACTAAAATTCAAAATCAAGTCAGCGTAGCTTATTCGGGGAATATGTGATCGCGAGAAATAAAAATACCTAGGATCGAGCCCCCTACCCTATTATTTTATTATCTTTTTTTAAAGTTTCTTTTTTTTATTTTGTAAATAATTATCGAGCAACGGTCGGTCAACCAGTTACTAATTTATGGAATATCATTATATAGTTCAGATGGACATACAACTATCCTTTTTATAAAAAGAAATAGTTCATGGCATTATCAGATACATTCAATCACGTTTTTATATTTTGTAATTAGGTTCTCTTCGCTACGCTTGGTATACATTTAAACTCCTTGTATATCGTGTCAAAATATTAAAGAAGGCATTGTCAAGCAAGATATACTTTTCCCATCGCTATGCTCTAAATAAAGACATAATTCTGTAATTGTACCTATATATTGTGAGCGGGCGACATGCGTGCGTCTCTTCGCGTGATGTCGCCTAAAACGAATTTCGTTGAAATCATGTTTTTTGTTAAGAAAAATGTACTCGTGGAAATCTCAAGTAACTGATGAGTTGCGTTTGAGAAATAATATAATTATACAATAAAGCGAATATGCAAATTAGTTACATCGTAGTCTTCATTTCACATGACTCGAACGTTGTTAATTAATATACATATCATCATCTTCCTGCCCTTATCCCACTCTAAGTGAGGTCGGCACAACATGTTATAAACATGCTGTCACATGATTTGGCTGCGTTTTTACGATCGCCTGCCTGACGTCAACTTACCTTAGTCGTATTTTACGACACCTCGGTAAGAGAGGGTGGTATATTCTACTAAACCGGATACCACACGGTGGGTCAGCTTACCTTAGTCGCCTTTTACGACACCTCGGTAAGAAATGAGGTTGGTCTATTCTACTCAGCCGGATACCACACGGCGGGTCGTCTTACCTTAGTCGCCTTTTACGACACCTCGGTAAGAAAAGAGGGTGGTACGTGGTTATTTAGTTGGGATCGATCCTTGGCACTCACATTTCTCGAGGCTGCCCGTTAACCGAATAAGCTACGTGCTATAATCCGCGATAAAAGAAAATATATGCAATGTATGTATAAATTGTGCATGTATCAGTACATGCACAATTTGTAAAAACCCATGCACTACCCGCTACCTAATACACTAATACGCAAACACTGCACACATTCATCACCACAATCTCAACAATTGTTTCGCCCCGTAACCGAAGCATCGTCAGGAGATACACTCCATGACAAAATCGCAAAGCAATTTCCTTTGCAATTTTGTCGTGTGTATGAGAACGAATAGTACACTATATTTAGCATAACATATATTTCTTTTATCGCAGATTACAGCAAAGTAATATTTTTATTAGTTTTGTAATCATAATATTCTTAATCTTAATTTGTCAATGTTTTGTTGTTTTGTTGACGCGTTGAAAGATGACGATAAATTTTGTAAAAGTTGGAAAAACTCAAGCCACATGTGAACTTAGTCGAAAACTTTATCCTTAACGATATACTCGTACAAAATATACGGAATATCCCTCTTTTACCGGTGTTCAGAAAAGTCAACAATAACATATATCTAGCTGTTGAGAATAGCTATACTTATTATAATTCCTAAGATTCTTAAATATATTTATCTTAAAAAGAGAATTCATTTTTTTTATAATCATTTTTAAGCTTACTCCATTACCGCCCGCCGTATAGCGGCTTCGAGTAAACAAGACGAAGAACGACAAGTTAATAGCATGTAGGTTCCACTACCCAGCGTATATTATTAACTCTCCATGAGTATTTTATAATACTCGGTATATTGAATAGGCAATTAAGCGATATAATACCTGGCTTAATTGCCTTTTAAAATGACAAGAGATGTGACTCGTTTTTAGCAGAATCTATTTAGCATCATGGAATTCGGCTCGGGCTGATATACGTGTATAGTGGGGCAGATAATTAAATAACGTTAGGAAGTTAGGTATCTATATAAATAAAAAAAGCTATTAACAGATTCAGTTACACGTTCAAATATTTATGTTTGATCTATGACAAAACCATAGACTATAATTTGGACATTTTTTAATTGTCTACATCGGTCTGGTAGCACTATATACAAGAAAAGATCTTAGATCTCCTGTTATACAACAAGAAATTACAATTAAATATTACCTTAACTATTAAATAAAACAATATACAATTTATATTGTTAAATATATAATTATAAATTATAACATTCTGTCACGATGACATATTAACATAGCGAGAGAGACTTATTTCGCTCGCATGAAATATACAAAATTAAAACTTCAAAGTCAAAAGTATGTTAATTCGTGATAAACGGTTAATTTAAATAATCAATAAAACGCACAGGCTTAAAAGGCATTCGTGCAAATCGATCGTTTATTGAGCTATAACATTAATTAATTACAGATAAAGACATGGTCAGTTTTAATTATATGTTATCTGTGTTTACCGAACGTGTAATCACGTGAGCTTAATACTGAAATTACGCTGTCAGTATGTACAAATACTGAATAAATATTGTGTAATTTTATTGCAGTGGTAACAAAAAAATATAACATAACATAAAAATATTGTAAATTTTATTATTATTTTTTTATTCTTGTTGTCTTTGTTCTACAAATAGGCAAGGATTAACAATGTACGGCCTAATTTATAATCATATTATTTGATTATACTTTACTTGAGTAATTGGTAATTTGTGTCCAAATTACAATTCTCTATGCTCATAGCGTAGGCTATAATATGGTAGTGGGTGTCCACATCAGTGACCGCATGCCCTCGACTCCAGGTCAGAGGCGCGGTCAACGCACCGTACTTGCATATTGTCGCCAGCTTACGAAAACGCAGGCTCGCCGACCGCCATTTTAGTTTTAAGCATAGACATAACATAGATAACAAGAAAAAGCAGGATACTCTTATAATATATGTAAAGAAATGCGTGGAAGCAAAAAATATAGAATGAAATAATAAAAAATGCATAATACCTAGTATATTAAAGTTTATCGTAAGCTATAGTTATTCGCATCCCGTTACTTCCTATTTATAAATTTTCTGGTCATAAAATACCAGTTCTCTGGACATATAAATTAATATTTGATAATTAATTAATTTGGAAATTTGTATTAAGCTTGGTACGCCTTAGTGGATATAATAGGTTTTCCCGGATGATTATTTGGCTTTCTTAAATTGAAACAAAAAAGCAATTGCGGGAAAATCAATCAGAGTATCATTATGATATATTTATTGCATGAATTTAAGAAACTTAGAAGGGCCTCTTTTTCACCCAGTTTTTTCCAGCCTTCACAATAATAATAATAATAATAATAATAATAAAGCTTTATTAAGTCCATACATTTATACAAAAAACAATCGATTAAGTAAGAATAAAAGACACAATATTTTTCTAAAAATTACATTATAATATCTAATTTAATTATGTCGCGATTATAATCTAAATCTAAATTATATGTATATGTCAACGTTATCAGTAATAAGTATAAGTCAAATCTATAAATAATTTAAAGTCAATATTTAAAAAAGTCAAAATTAAAATAGAAAAATATTATCATAAAATAAAATAATAAGAAATAGTTAAAAGTATTGTCAGTCTGGGTCAGTTTTAAGTATGGACCCCTTTCGGGTAAAAGCCTCCTCCAAAGAGCCTTCACAATACTTGGAGCCAAATGCCAATAAAATTGTTTTTGAATACGTTACTTTCTCAAAATACATGACAAGGTCTCCAGACCAGACTTCTAAGATTCTTTGACCAAACTGCTATGAAAAAGATTTTGTAATTTATATATTTTCAGACTTCTAAGTTTTTAAATACAAAGCATTATTGATGTGTGCTTGATAATATTTTCGATGTGAAGAAGGAATTTCATGTGGTTTAAACGAAAATTAAATATATTGTACTAACATCAATAAAACGATATTAACTTCAATTAAAGTACGCTCGTAATAATTTTCGATTGCGCAATTTTATAGTTTTCATTATAATTTCATTACATAAGTTAATGATTTTTTTACAACACATTGTCAATATCCATTAAACCATAGATTACTTATTAACATTACAACACTAGTGTTTAAATTAAAACTCGGTTTCTTATGCAATTATTTGTTTTATTTAGAGTAGACTATAGAAATATATTTCTTAATCAATCTTCTAGATAAATAAAACTTCGCATTATAATGTTTTTTCCATAGCAGCGGTCAATGCGCTTACGGCTGCAGGCTCATCATTTATAATTCTTGACTTATCAATTATTTATTTACATAGATAAGATTACAAAAAAATATTATATTGCCTTATCCTCCATTTTTTTAAGTTGGCTTTTACAACTACTTTTGAATCGTCAAATTACAATGAAGCTACGACTGCTTCGGAAAGGAACGGAAACAATTTAAGTAGGTACATGGTAAGAGACATTACAAGTAAGTTTATGCTTATATAATTCAAATTAAAGTTAATAAAGATTTACTTAACTTTTTGTAACGTTATACATTTGGTGTCAAAGTTTTCCTTATTATAAAAAAAAAATATTTTTTAAAATTGAATCGAGTAACGAAGGATACTCAAAATCATAAAAAAAATACCATAAAACGTCATAAAATTAAAAAGATCGTAAATATACAAAAAATAGTCAGGTATCATTTATTTCTAAAAACCACAACGGTCAACGTCTTCTAACCGCAGATTTTTAATTTTATATTCTAGACTAGGACTTGCATAGCCGACAAGGTATGATGATGTATTTAAATTATTCATGTAATACGCTTTAGGATCTTAAAAATACGGATATATTTGGTAATGTAACTTGTACTGAGTTACGCGAATTATCTAGGCCACATATGTAACGCAATTAGAAATGAAAAAATGTAATGTTTTTCCAACATTTTTAATGGTACATAAATAAATGTATATACTTATCTTTATTCAGTGTATCATGGACTATCTTTGCAATTGGTTTTCGCTACACATATTCAGGAATAATCATTTGTTTTAATAGCCTCCTTCTAGATTTTCTTATCGCATCTTTCTTGTCTTCAACGGTTTCCTCGATTAAAGAAGAAGAAACCAGTGTTTTAATTACACATTATCTTTATGCCTATCTAACTTCACTCTGAGTGGGGCAAAACATGTTATAAACATGTCACATGATTCGGCTAAGAATTTCACGACCGACCTCCTGCCTGACGTCAACTTACTTTAGTCGATTTTTACGACAGCTCAGTAAGAAATAGGGTTGTCTATTCAGCTGCACCCAACTCGAAGTGGGGGTTTTAATCACACATTGAATTTATATTAGTGTTTCCTATTTTTTATCATCCGATAAACATCCACTGTTACAAAGGGGTTAGGTACCTCTTGAATTTATTTCAACACCAATCAATATATACACTGCGCATCCCAACATCTTGCGACATTAACTTCTTAAATTTAAGACATCTTTTTTTTCTATAAAGAATTTCACTAACCTTATTATAAAAAGAGTTCTTATAAATAAATCTGAAGCAATATGCAAAAATAATACCTCTTCATCCGCAAACAGGTTCGGTGTTTACTTGCATCTCTGCGTTCATATAATCGGTTAGTTGACTAATACGATGTCAGAGTTATTCCCCAGAACGGTACTTAGCTCCATGCAATTGATGTCAGATTAGTCAATAGAATCCGCCCCGCAGCTAAGAGAGGTCTTAATACAAGGAATTGAGCTTTAACGGTTATTGTAAAGATGCGTGTGAAAATGTCTAGTGTCTGTTATATTGGAAGTATTAACATAATTTAAACATTATCATTTGAGTGGTCTTTATCAGAGTGGTACAGGCGATACAAAATTAAGTGAATTCACTGATCGCCCACACAATTAAACAAAATTAAATGAATACATTGATCGCCTACTAGAATAACATTGAACACGTATAAGATAGATTTGGCTTAATTTAATATTCTGAAATCGTTTTGAAAATATGTATACTTTCAAAGATTTTTTTTTTATTGACAGCAAAAATGTACAGGTTATATCTATCTTAAATTACTTACACGCTAGGACTATACAAATCATGCCCACGTGGAATGGTGAAGAAAATAAATATAATTTAACTGAGATCTGAAGAAAAAAACAGAAGTAAACAATTATATTATAGTTTGGTCTGCTCTGCACTTGTATCTAGTCTCTCGGTCAAGGTTATGCATTACATACGAAACGGGGCTACGGTCATTCACTCTTCTATATTATGTTATAATTTAAAACGTAAAATAATTTCTGTCCCTAAATTCATTAACTAAAATAACCGAATTTTTTATGTAAGCTGCTAAGATGTGTAGGTACCTGGCATAAAAATTTTGGTCGGAAACACCCTGTATAAAGTCCCATTAAGAAATACTTGAGAGCTTAATTTATTATTTGGTTAATCGCAACTCACTTCACCGTGGCTCAATCATTTATTTATTTTTGTTAATATTTATAAAATAACATACAATAACATTGACATACAATAACATTTCCAGCCCGCTTTACCAGGCTTAATTTAAATATGTATATATTAATTTCAATAAAAAAAAAATACGAATGCAACCAAACTTTACAGGATTATCCGTAGGTCAATCTAAAGATTTTCTGAAAATTTCATTAAAATCAGTTAAAATTAGCAGTTTCACGACGGCGACAGATTTTACGAATTGGCTACGCAACTATGGTGAGTTACTTCTAATAGTGAGCGCCCATGGAAGGATAAGAAACACGCAATTGTTATACTTACATAGTTTTTAATAAGTGTATATTATGTATGCATACGCGTATACATAATTTAATATATGGGAGTTACACGTGAGAACAAAGATTTTCCTCTCACGTTCCGTTTGAATGAGCAATTGATTGCATATATTAGCTACATGACTATTTATGCTTGGGAAGTTAATAAAATTGAGTGTATTTAAGTAATAATTGTGTTCAGTCGTGTCTAATTATTAATTAATTTGCTATGACTTGGAATGTAACTTACACAACTCTATAGGCCTGTGAACTTATTAAAAAAAAGACAAATAAATTTTTAATGATACTAAAGTAATGACAATATTATTTTTCTACAATCCGTGATAATAGAAAATCTCTGCAATGCATAATTTAGAATTGTCCGTTTTTTACCTGATAAATGCAACTAGTACATCTAGTACATCTTCGTTAAACATTTTTATAATAAAATTCCACAATCTATTTTGGACTTGCCTTTATAAGTTCAAAGAGCAATTAAAAAAACACTTCATAAAACTTATTTTACAGTCGAGGACTATTTTAATGATTAGGAAGCTTGGATTTAAATTGCGACCAGTTACGGTCTAGATTACATTGTAAATTAATAATTAATTAATAAATACATTATTGTAATACTTCATATTCAAAATAGTGACTGCCGAGTTTCTTGCTGGTTCCTCTTGGTAGGAGCACCTTTCCGAACCATTCGTAACTTCATTGTAATTTGACGATTCAAAAGTGTTTGTAAAAGCCAATTTGAATAAAGAATTATTTGAATTGAAATTTGAATTTAGTTCTGCACGCATTCACTAATATTTGCTCCTTTGTCATTTTATCGTGGAGTTCTCCTTATAATGTTATAGTATATAGGTTAAGTGAGGTAGGAATTGACAGGTATAAAAAAGTTTTTTTCACAAATCAGCATGGAAAATGTAAACCTGTAAAGTAATTTTTTATATAAACTTTTAATTTGGTACTAATTATATTAACCAAATAAACTGTGATAAGCAAACTGTGAAACCGTGCGTTTTTCCCTAAAGGGCAAAACCAATGAGTTTTTCTGAGATATTTGATCTCCCTAATTGATATTTGCAATAAATTGCAAAAAAAAGCGTGTGATAAATCACACGCTTTTCCATGAAGAATAACGTCCTGAGGAAATCTGAATATCACTGGGCAATGGAGCATGTTGAGTCAAAACTCCGACATTCTCGGTAAATAAGAAGGGGAGGCCTATGCCCAGCAGTGAGATAGTAGTAGTAAGGCCTTTACTTTCCTTTTTATAATACCATACCAAAGCTCATATCAAGCGTGCACCAACTAGCTGCGCCAGCCAATAAAAAGCTGAGTATCTTAATATGGAATAGTTAGTTTTACTTTCTTTCAGTTATAATGATATAATAAATTATTATTGTGTTGAACATTAGAGAGCTTGGCAAGAAAAACGAGTTCCCTTAAACGTAATGTACGGTTATTTTTATACGCATATAAAATTGGTAGAAATTGTCGATATACGATGACAAGTCTTTAAAACGGCAAGAAGCCTGTCTTTATCCACTACAAATGTGCATAAAAGCATTACTTTGATTTGGCATTATTTCGATTATTTAACAGATCTGAGCATTTAAATTTCTTCCAGAAATATTTATCTTCCTTTTGCTCGTTCCTTTTTTAGTATTCACATTCAAAATGTTCATTATTCTAGTAAACTTGTAAACAAATGCTTTTCGAGAAGAGCCTGTAAGAAACTCAGCGGTTGGTTCGTTGATTTTCGCACAAATATTTGAAAAAACATATCTTTTTCGTTTTGTATGTGATTAATAAATCCAGCATTCCATTTACAGTCCATAGAATAACAATTATATAATTTCTTGATCAGTTATTGAATTAAAGTTGTTTGCGTGAACATCGGCACATAAATAGACTACTATTTTCGCCTGTTTTTAATTTAATCATAGAGTTTTTATACTTAGAGCCTGTTTTACAAGTTACTGATAATGTGTCAGATAGTTAACCGACAAATAAACTAAGGAGCAGATAAATATTTCTAAAAAGTGAAAAATTAAAAAAAAATACAATAGATAGTTGCTACCCAGTGGATAAACAAAATAACAGCCACATGATCTACTTGTTAACTTAGGGACATTAAGTGCTGAATAAGTCTATCAGAAACCTAAGAAACGTAAAATTCCGAGATATGTTCCGAATAACCTAACTGACAGTTTATTGGTAACTTGTGAAACAGGCCCTTAGAGTGGAGAACCCAGCTTAAAATGTGAGATATTACGATAAAGTAAAAGCAATAAGCGTGATCTATCTGTCTCTCTTTTTTATATGTGATTAGACAAAAATGAAGTATACGAATTTCATCTTCCCTCTCATTATTTATTGTATCATTTTCACTTACAGGCCTGTCTGATTCCTTTACTCAAAGTATAATAACTCGTATGAGTTTTATAAGAAAATTTTATGCATTCAAATAATGTAAAAGAAGCATTCTTTAAAGCCATTCCATCTTAAAGAGGAACAATGGTGATCGTTAAGCTATAAATTAATAATTTTAGCCTCTATGACCTTTTCAATAAGGTACAATTTGCCAGTTATTCCAGAATATGTGTTCGTGTATTGACATCTATCTCTTCAAGTTGTTTGCCGACTCCTCGTCTGAGGCTGTAGGAAAGACAAACAGCCAGCTAAGTCGTGTCCCCATTGCGCTGTGTTATGTCTTCGGCGCAATTAGCATACCCTATGAATTTATGGGTATTAAGATGTGGACATATCGAGTATTAAAATAGCTTAAAGTAATGAATTCTTTAATATACCTACCAATTTTTTTATCTCAGACGTGTTTCAGATCAAAAAATTAATGAAATTAATGAAGTGATAAAAAAATTGTCGCATTGATATATTTCATCGCAAATAATAATATAAATAAGCTGTGATAGCCCAGCGGTGAGACCGTGCGACTCTTTAGAGAGGATCACGAGTTCAATCCCCGGCAGGCACCAACGAGTTTTCTGTTAAAAATTATGAGTCTAATTGATAATTGCAATTTATCACACTCTTTTCGGTGAAGGAAAACATCGTGAGGAAACCTGCATATCTCTAGAGAAATCAGGGGATATGTGTAACCTACCAATATTTTCATTTAAAATTCTGTTGAATTTATTCTGCAAACCTAGGTATAATTAAAAATTATTGAAATAAAAAAGTCTTATAGAGTTGTAGAGGGAGCATCAAGCTATTTTTTAACTGCCTGTATGCAGATAGCCCTAATGGCTTTTAAATTGCCACCGAGTGAGACGGGCAAACGCAGAAGCATCATCGAGGTTGCGAAGTAAAAAGTACAGCGCAGAAGCTCTACTACCGTTGGGGAACCTAGCTCTAAGCTACCGTTACATAGAATTGTTGAACGAGGAACTTATTAGGCGCACACTATTTACAATAACACGATATAATAGGAATACCACAATTCCCGTTCCGATATGCACGTCTCTTGAATGACGAACAAAGACTGACTGTCACTGAAATGTTTTATCAATAGGAAAACTTCACCGGAAACAATAATGGCACAGTGTTGCCAACATTTCAGTAAAAAAGAGCGCGATACTCTTGTTTCATGACTGTGTTGCTATAAAATACAAAGCGGAAGTCAATGGCGACAACACAGGAATATATAAACAAACGGTTCACATCGCGATAACCTCGAGTTACCTTTGTATAAGGTTCGACGTTTCGGCAGAGTTGCAACCACGGACGAACTGACTCAGTCAGTTCATGACCACGGTGGATGCAACTCTGCCGAAACGCCGAACCTTATACAAACTTTATATAATAATTAGTATGAATCGCGAAAGTTTAAAATCTACTATTAAGAATATATGTCATTTATACGGAACAAAAAGTTGGTTCCAAGCGGCATATGTTCGTGTAATGTGGAGATCCAGCGAAGAGACTTAGGTCCATCGGTTAAAGGAGAGTGTCATCTTATTGTCATCTGTTTTCATAACTACAATTAAGCAAGTCTTTTAACGTGTTCGTTGTACATAAACTATTCCACAAGAAAGTCATCTCGTAACTTAACTTTAAGTGTTAATCAAAATTTATTAATTAATAAAGTTATAATTATTTGATATAAATTTTATGTAATTGTAAAATGATAATTATAAAATGAAAGTATTTTATGAAATTAACTTATATAACTACGTGAATCATACAGGTATATTACAGCGTGCCTTTCAGTAGAAGATGAATCGTATTGTAAAATTTTGAGATTTATTTTTTAAGAAAAAAAGATTAACTGTATCTTTAAATACCTTAGATCGACGTTTGACTGTACATCATATGATTCCCTATAAATAAACTAAAAATCCGGCAAATGGCGAAAGTATGCATCTCTCATCGAGAGTTACCTACCTACCTAGTTAATACCTACATTGAAGCTAAAATCATAATTCTCCTGGCCATATCCCTCTCTGACTGAATTCAGCACATGTTATAAACATGTTGTAATATGATTTGGCTACGTATTTTACAAGCGACCGCCTGCCTGACGTCAACTTACCTGGTCCAACTTACCTAGTAATAGTCGTCTTTTGCGAAACCTCGTTAAGAAATGAGGGTGGTCTATTCTACGCAGCTGGATACCACACGGTGTGTCCACTAACCTTAGTCACCTTTTACGACACCTCGGTAAGAAATGAGGGTGGTCTATTCTACTCAGCCGGATACCACACGACATCTATACTGAAGTTAAAATATAAATATTAAGTACCTGCTTGACCGAGCCTTGCTCGGTAATTTTTCATGTAGCTGGGCTTCAATTCAATGTAAAGTTAAGTATTTTTAAATGCCCAAAAACAGAGATAAAACGATATTTTTTTTTTTCATAAAACCTAGCTAGATCGATTTTTTTCCCCATAAACCTCTATATGCTGAATTTCATTAAAATCGTTGGAGTCGTTTCCGAGATTCCGAAAAAATATATATACATACATACAAGATTAACTCATTTAAATATTAAAGATTATATGCAAGATGGCGCGCGTTGTACCCCGCACTTTAATGGCTCGCGGCATTTGACCATAAAGCATGTGAGTTTGTCAAAACATAAACTAAGCATAACTCCGTAATTGAAACTCGCATGCATATGCAAAACGCATCTATTAACGACACAAAGCGGCTTTGTTTTATATGATTTTAAAGACGCATTTGGGTGGGCCGAATAACTGTTAATCAGTAAACACTTGCAGTGAAATATGATTAATAGGACATTAAATGAATCTACTGATATTTACGTAGACTATTTACGTAGAAGATAACTTTGGCGTAATTTAATCTCCTTAAATATCCCTATAATTCTCTAGAGTTATTCAAGTTTCCTCATAATGTTTTCCTTCACTGAAAAGCGCCTGATAAATTGGAATTTTCTATTAGACACTAGTCTTAACAGAAAAACTCATTGGCTTGCTCGAGGTTTGAATCCGTGACCCTTCGAAAGAGTGGCACAGTCTCACCACTGGGCTATTACAACTCTTTACATAATGCTGCATTATACATAGGGAATGATACGCCGTGTGGTATCCAGCTGAATAGAATAGTACCACCCTCATTTCTTACCAGGTTTCGTAAAAAGCGACTAAGGTAAGTCGACCCACCGTGTGTTATCCGGCTGAGTAGAATAGATCAACGTCATTTCTTACCGAGGTGTAGTAAAAGGCGACAAAGGTACCCACCGTTGACCCACCGTGTGGTATCCGGTTTAGTAGAATAGACCACCCTCTTTCTTACCTAGGTGTCGTAAAATACGATCTGAGTTGACGTCAGGCAGGCGGCCGGTCGTAAAAACACAGCCAAATCATGTGCCAGCATGTTTATAACATGTTGTGCCGACTCCACTTAGAGTGGGATAAAGGCAGGAAGATGATGTTTTCCTTCACCGAAAAGCGCGTGACAAATTGCAATTTTCAATTAGCCTCTTAACAGAAAAACTCATTGGCTTGCTCGGGGTTTGAATCCGTGACCCCTCGAAAGAGTCGCACGATCTCACTGCTGGGATATCACAACTCTTTACTATACATAATGCTGCATTATACATAAAGAATGATAATTTTTAAAATACCATAACAACCTCATTGCAATGTAAGCAGAAATAGAATAATTGCTTAAGTAGTGCAAATAAGGCAAAAAATATAATTACGCATCTACTTATTTTAAGATTATAGCATAAGATGGTAATTTTTACAACAATTCCGCATGTAGACATAACAATTGCGAATTAAATGTCTCGGAACTTGAGAAGGCATGTTTGGATTTAATGCTTTAATTATATGAGTATACAAGTTTGCATTATAATTATTTTTCATTTTTCTTATAACAGAGATGTGTAAATTCTTTTATCGTTTTTTTAAAAATCTATTTAGACCTGTAATAATAAAGCATTCTATGATTTGTCTATGATGTTTCCTAGTTATAGATTACAGTAAAATAAAGTTTTGTAATTCCAAATTTAAATTTCACGCGCCAGTGAATTTTGGTCCTGAGTGTAACCATAAAATATTCTTTAACTTTATCTATTGAAAGAATAATTTAAGCACCCAAATATCTGCACTATGCACAATAATCAACGATCAAAATATAATTCATGATTTAAAAAAATGATAATTCTTAAATACTAACTTATTTAAATAATAAATAATTAACAAAATATAAATGTTATTAACATAAAATAATTATAAAACAAGCAAATGTTATTAATATAAGAAAAAATATATATATATGAATGTATAATTTTTCCTTGCCAATCGTTTTCCGCGTTTCTCCACAACATCGTATCGAATACACTGTACATCGTATCTTCTTATCTTACTGATTATATAAGACATATACCTATATTATAGAACCATCACTTTTTTTCTTAGTCTATGCAACTTTTTTTTTTTTTGCATCAGTGAGAATCATAGAGAATGCTAATCCTTAATAGAATTGCAAAATGCAAAATGCAATTTACTTACCGAAAGAATTAATTATTTTAATACTAGGTATTAAAATACTTCCACTACTAAGATTTCCAAAATATGAGCCGCTTATTTTGAAAGCAACCTAACTCCATTTATCTTCAAATCGAGATATTTAAAGTTTTGCTTTTCAATTAATTTAAAAATATACGTATAGTATAAAAATATACTATAGGATACTTATACTAATGATTTAAACCGCTTAAGCGTATCTAAGGATAATTTATAGAATTAGGCGTTACTTTTGCGGAGATCCATAATACAAAAGTAATAGTAAAATTATTTTGCTATAATCCGCGAAGAAGTAAAATAGAAAATATATATATATAACGCTAAATGTAGAGTGGACAATCGGTTATCATACCTGATACATGCAGGATTCGTAATGTTCATGTGTTTTTTATTAATTATAGCAAAATAATTTTACTACAACTTTTGTATCTAAGGATGTTAAATTTAAATTTCCTGTTAAAATAGTGGCAATATTAAGTAAATAATTATATCAAAACAATTCTTAAAACACTTTATTACTCTTCATTACTTTTATAACAATTATTTTTCGTCAGAACAAAATGCCGCCAAAATGAATTCATCTTCTGTTTGTAATAGACAGCCAGCGCCATCTATTGACAATTCTACAAACTAGCTACTAAAGTTCAATTTCATCTATTGTTGCATGTTTAATCTGTGCCGTTTTGTCAATCTTTGTCGAAAAGAAGCAAAGATTACAGTGTACATAATGAAAAGAAGCTTCGTGAACTTTAATACAATATATACGAAAAATAAATGAAGAAGAAAGAACTAATCTCATCCAGGAAACGAAATTCACATTCAATATATAGTGGAGAATAAAAGGAAAAAGCAAACACAATCAAAATCGGAATCATCTTCCAATTTAAAATCTCCTCTTAAGTTAAGATTACAATATTGAGACTAATACCAATATTTATACTTCCTAATACACTAAACTTAATACAATAATTATTATCTTATTATGCAAATGTTAACATTGCTAACATAAGTTTTTATTTTTCAGATCGGCAACACTGCTGCTCGCAATAGCAGCAACATGCGCCGCGCCCGCATCCTCTCTTGCCGACGAGAACCTGACCTTAGACAAGAAAGAACCAACCACACACGAGTTGCTCAGCTCCTTGGGTCTCAAAAAGCTCAGGATACCTGCAGCGCATCACAGAAAGCGTCTCGCCGAACAAGGAAGGCGTCATGCGACAGGAGACTCCAGGATGTACGTAATAAAACTGCCCCCAAATATGAATTACTATAGCCACGCTGAACCAGCACCGGCCGCGGCCAGAACACTGCCTCTGCAGATGAAAAGCAACGGGAAACCAGCTAGAGTATACCATTGGAACTTACCAGTTATACAGAAGCTAGCCAAAAACCGACCGCAAGCGAGACTTAACGACGATTTGGTGAACGTCGAAAGTACGCCAACATGGCCGAAACATCCGAATTCGATAGACGCATTGGCGTATTATGTGCCAGCGAAAAAATCATCCTTCAGGAAATATTTCTCCGGGAACGGAAAGCCGAAGTCGTTCTACGTAATCGAAAAGGACAAGAACTCCGCTGAATATCACAGATTGCTTCCGTAATTTAAGTATACTTTCAACTATGTTAAATAATTGCATTAACATTATTGCCATTAAAATAATCGATATGTTACAGCAGGCAATATTAGTCATATCAAGAACAATTCTATTTATAGATATGTAATGTTTCTGTCTAAAATTACGTTACATACCATATTCCACCGCTTTATAGCACTTTTATATTCTACTAATATCTCCTCACCATCAAAAAGTTCGTTCAAAAGTACAATCGTGTACAATTACGTTACATTATAGAATTGCAATATATACCTGATAATTCGGAATATTTTTCTTTTACGATTTTTGTGTTATTAGAAGGAATATTAAAAGTTATTAAATTCTCTGATTATAGGTAAATAAAAACTAACTACTCAACAAATTTCAAAATACTTTTTGAAATATCATTTAATTTGATCGCATTTTCTACATTTCGAACACCCAGTTCTTATTTCAATATTTTTTTGACGACAGAATAATAATTTCATTTACATAAAGTTACATACCTAACGAACGAAGTTAAGCTTAATACGTGAAAAAAAATTTAGGCAATTATTATTATAATTCAAAACTAATTGTGGCCTAACTGAAATGTTTGTCTTTGGCCTGAAAAATAGTTTCAAAATGCATCTACGTATTCCTAACCTCGAATACGAAATATTATAGTAATTGTTAATAAAAAAAAATATTTCTTGATGTGCCTATTTCTACTTAAGTACTCAAAAACAGTCACAGAAATGACATAACGAATGTATGCTTCAAAATAATCATTCAATTCTGGAGTCACTTGTCACTCCTGTAAATAAATGCTTTATGCTTTTAGATGTTAAAATAAATACATAGGTGCTTAGATATTTTATTAAGACTGCGTCACGAATTTAAATTAATATGTAGATTTAAGAACATGATGCCACAAATAGATTTAATGTTCCAATATTGTAATCCTGCACTTTTCTAGTGCGTTCCAAAGTAGAAACAATTTCCGATATAAATTTGTAAACAGTATATTGTTTCTGTTTTGGAAAATTGAGGCTCTGAAATGCATTTACTTACCGGGTCATGTATGTTTTAGATATAATAAAATAATTTAAGTTTTGCTCAGCCTAAATAAATATAAATAATGATAAATACAAGTCATGTAATAGTACTTGAACAAGTTTATATTCTGTAGTATTGTTTAAACATTTAATATTAGTGTATGTATGTATGTACATACGTATTGTACATTTTTTTATAAATAAATATTAAATGTACATATATGAGTTTCATTTTATAAATTTTATATCGCCATCTAGCAGCAGATAGTAAAACTATTTCATCTCTTAGCTATCTATTACTCATTTCAGTCAGTAGTCAAAGTATAAGTTAATAGATGTCGCTGCTTAAAGCAAGTGGCTGTTTTATCGATGTAAATTTGAAGTACGGACTTCAGACATGCGCGGCAGGCTGCGCGATTTATAAAATTCATAGCAAATGTTAGCCGACGCAAATCTATAATCTGTATCTGCAACTAAAAAATGTCTGATTTGGGAACGAGTGATAAAAACATACTTAAAAACACTGAAGATGGTGGGAATAATAATACGCAAACAGTGATAAGTGATAAAATAAATAGTTTCAGTGATAAAACTAATAATCGCAGTGGAGATAGGAAAAAGGAAGAGACTGTTATTAAAGTGAGAAGCGTAATTCCTAGGCGGCGGTGGGTATATCTCATAAATTATAATCTATTTATTACACGTGATAGATTGGTTTCACATTAAAAAAAAATTGCATAGGAATAATTGTAATTAATAAATGGTAATATATAAAATTGAGTTAATTACCATTGGACGCCTACTAGTGACCTGTTCCACTTTTCAGAACATAATTAACCATCATAGATCTAAAAATATCAAAACTTGTATGCATTGCGCTCTCTATGCAAACATTTTAAGTCTTTCCGCCGAAATAAATCGCGGATGGTAAAAACATGGCTTTTGATAAATACATATATGTAATATTTATTATATAAAAATATATCTTGACCTAGATATTTTATAAGTGTAATCTAAAATGATATCATTATCAGGGCTTTATAATTTATCCAGCCGATCAACAGATAAGATTTAAATTCATATTTCTGTGCAGGAAATCCTAAATTATAAGTATGAAACCCAAGAAATTAAATATTTTAATCTCGATAATCCCTTTTTTATTCAAAATATTTTTAATTAAGTTATTACACATTACACACTAACTATTTATACATATTATAAAGTACCAAAAGTTGTCTTTATGTATGTGATCGATTTTCTCAAAATCTACTGAACGGATTTTAGTACGGTTTTTACTAAAAAATAGTGGACTTTTTGAAGAAGGTTTAGGTTAATAGCAGACATCGAATACCCGCGGAGTTGGGATTTATGTGGAAAAACCTTTTTTGACGCACCGATTTCCACGCGGGCGAAGCTGTGGGCACACCTAGTTCTATATACTAGTTTTTTTTTCACTCTAACGTGAATATTGTACAACATAATACATAAATAAATAGCTATTGGTAAATTATAAACCGTATAATGTGCGATATTATTGCTGTTTTTATATAATTGTTCGATATTATTGTTGTATTTAAACGCCGTGTGGTATCCGGCTGAATAGAATAGTACCACCTTCATTTCTTACCAAAGTGTCGTAAAAGGCGACTAAGGTAAGACGACCCGCCGTGAGGTATCCGGTTTAGTAGAATAGACCACCCTCTTTCTTACCGAGGTGTCTTAAAATACGACTGAGGTAAGTTGACGTCAGGCAGGCGGCCAGTCGTAAAAACGCAGCCAAATCATGTGACAGCATGTTTGTAACACGTGCCGACCCAACTTAAAGTGGGATAAGGGCAGGAAGATGAGATGATGATTATTGTTGTATTTAAATTTAGAACCTTTGTAAATATATAAAAGCGATGTTAAGACTTTATGCTATTGTAACTAGGTTAAAACACAAAACATCTGAATTACTCCATGTTAAATTCGAGTAACTAAATTTCATTTTTTTTTTATTGGCTTCGTTTTTACCGGATATACCGAACTATGTTATACGATAGTATGATAAATCTATTATAAAAAAACCTAACTTGTAATAATTGTAATAATTTTTTAAAAGATTAGCCGCCGAGTTTCTTGCTGATTCTTCTCAGTAGGAGCAAACTTCCGAATCAGTGGTAGCTTCTTTAAAACATTTGACGATTCAAAAGTACTGTAAACAGTCCACTTGAATAAAGAATATTTTGAATTTCAATTTGAATTTAACTGAGATTGTTACTACGAGTATATACATATACTAAAAAGAAAAATAAAGTTAATCCGAATAACCATATTAGGCATTGTTGGAGTATTCTAATGTACGAGTAACTTTAGAATCTTTGCGTTCGTCGTAGAGTTCATACGTTCATAATGGCGATCCAAAAAGCGTCCTTTATGACCCTGACGATCAAATAACGATCGCAAACACAGAAACACGTAATACACATACACAGCGTCTTCGCCGGCGAAGACGAGGTCCCAGATTTCTGACATCGGTTGGTCGTGGCTTCTTGCCACCCTTCCGTCGTCGTATTGACTAATCAAAGTCATACCATCAGCCCTCCACTACACGTCGCCCTAAGCCGTGGTCCGGCCTCACAGGAGGCACCCTTAGGACGACGCTAGTAGAGCTTCTGCGCTCTACTCTCCGCATTTCGCAACTTCGGCGATGCTTCTGCGCTCGCCCGTCCCGCCCGGTGACGCTGTAAAAGCCGTTAGGGCTAACAGCATATAGTCAATTCGAAAAAAAAAAATAATGTCGGTCGGCTTAGTATTGCGTGCCAGCGTTACCGTATTTTTGTAGAGAACTTAGTATTTTTATTTATTTACAGCAAAAATGTACAAATTATATCTATCTACTATCTATCTACTTAGTATTTTTGAAATATTGACCATGATTTTTTTTGTTTCGTGTAGTCCATTTTCTTTTTTTGTTCTGACGTTATCGTAGTGATTTCGAACAAATCTGTATCAGTATGAATGATAAGCCTTATCTCTTATCACTGTAAAACTACGGGATAGGTTTCAATGTATAACGTTAAATTTTGTTTCTTAGACACTTCGTCCGGATTAAATAAAAACATTCTAAACTTATCAAAGTTTATTAGCCAAATTTCATCAATATTGGCTCAGAGGGTTCGCCGTGAAAGAGTAACAAACATACTCACAAACACACACATGCACAAACCTACACACAAACCACAATACACGAGTACTATATACGTTCACTATCACAAACTCAACAATCGTTTCGCCCCGCAACCGAAGCATCATCAGGAGATAGACTCCACGACCAAAATCGCAAAGTATTTGGTTTGTGCATGTGTTTTTACCTGCATGTATCAGGTACGATAACCGATTGTCCACTCTATATTCAGCATTATATATATATATATATATATATATATATATATATATATATATATATATATATATATATATATATATATATATATATATATATATATATATATATATATATATATATATATATATATATATATATATATATATATATATATATATATCATCACTACATATTATAAAACAAAGTCCATATTTCCGTATGTACGCATAAAACTTTAAAACTACGCAACCGATTTTGATGCGGTTTTTTTTAATAGATAGAGTGATTCCAGAGGAAGGTTTGTACGTATAATAACATTCAATACGAAGTAGAGAAATACTGTAATTTTTGAGGTTCCTGTAAATAATTACATTTTTTTCCGCTTACATTGCAAACGCAGGCTAAACCTTACGAGATTTATCAAAATGATGTACTAAGTATTTGTACATCTTAAAAAGGTCTACAGAAAAGTCCGCGATGGTATATATCTATCTCTTATGGACAACCCACAATAGCAGTTTTTTTCATTTACTTTTTACGAAAAATGATGCCTTATGTTCAAAGCAATTTTTATGCAATACAGCATTAATGCTTATCCAATTGAGTACCTTAAATAAATTGTTGATTTAATATAAATCAATATGGCCGTTTACAGCATGCAATTTAATTGAACATTTTCGGAGATATTACAGATTTAAAATGCCGTGAGGACGCCGCGCTTCACCCTATAGCACTTCGAATCTTTAGAGTTTGTTTAAAGACATTCTGTAATTAATTGTAAAAATAAAATACATAGGGAAAATGTAAAAGTAAATAAGTAAAAATGTACTATATGAGTTTAGATATTCCAAAGATAGCAGGAAACCGTCTTGGTATAGGGAGAGAAAATTGTTTTTCTCCAAATTTAACGCGTGCGGGCCACGGGCAGTAATGAATAAATCAAAACTACTGGATCGATTTTAATCATTTTTTTTACACTGACTGACATGGGATATATATTATACCCGTGCGAAGCAAGGGCAGGCCGCTAGTATATTATAAAACAAAGTCCATATTTCCGTATGTACGCATAAAACTTTAAAACTACGCAACCGATTTTGATGCGGTTTTTTTTAATAGATAGAGTGATTCCAGAGGAAGGTTTGTACGTATAATAACATTCAATACGAAGTAGAGAAATAATGTCATTTTTGAGGTTTCTGTAAATAACATTTTTTTCCGCTTACATTGCAAACGCAGGCTAAACCCTACGAGATTTATCAAAATGATGTAGTAAGTATTTGTACACCTTAAAAAAGTCTACAGAAAAGTTCGCGATGGTATATATCTATCTGTTATGGATAACCCACAATAGCAGTTTTTTTTCATTTACTTTTTACGAAAAATGATGCCTTATGTTCAAAGCAATTTTTATACAATACAGCATTAATCCTTATCCAATTGAGTACCTTAAATAAATTGTTGATTTAATATAGATCAATATTGTCGTTTACAGCATGTAATTTAAGTGAACATTTTCGGAGATATTACTGATTTAAAATCCCGCGAGGAGGCCGCGCTTAGACCTATAAGCACTTCGAATTTAGCAGCGACCGGAGGGGCAAGTAAATTTCCTTCTTTCAAGTTTATATTGTCTAATGATAAGAGAGCTATGAATGTTGTATGTAAAGACATTGTCTAATCAATTGTAAAAATAAATAATATCACTTCGTAGTATAAAACAAAGTCGCATTCTCTGTCTGTCCCTATGTCCGTATATCCCTATGTATGCTTCAATCTTTAAAACTATGCAACAGATTTTGATGCGGTTTTTTTTAAAATAGATAGAGTGATTTTAGAGGAAGGTTTACATGTCTAATAATATTCAATATGGAGTAGAGAAATACTATAATTTTTGAGGTTTCTAATGTGATGTCGTAAATAATTACATTTTTTTCCACTTACATTCCAAACGCAGGCTTAACTCTACGAGATTTATCAAAATGATGTACTAAGTATTTGTACACCGTGAAAAGGTCTACAGAAAAGTCCGCGATAGTATATGTCTATCTCTTATGGATAACCCACAATAGCAGTTTTTGTCATTTACTTTTTACGAAAAATGATGCCTTATGTTCAAAGCAATTCTTATACAATACAGCATTAATCCTTATCCAATTAAGAACCTTAAATATATTGTTTATTTAATATTGATCAATATGACCCTTTACAGCATCTAATTTAAATAAACAGTTTCGAAGATATTACAGATTTAAAATGCAGGGGCCGCGCCGCGAGCCTATAAATAGCGCGTCGGAGGTCGCGGTTCGCCTCACGGCGATGCTTCCGCGCTCGCCCGTCTTATCGGTGACGCTGTCAAAGCCATTAGGGCTAACAGCATTAGTCAAATTCGAAAAAAAAAACGCGATTCGCCCTTTAACCATTTGAATTTAGCAGCGATCGGACGCATTTATGATCGGAGCTCTCTAGCGAGGAAAATAACAATCACTATCACTACATATTATAAAACAAAGTCAATATTTCCCTATGTATGCATAAAACTTTAAAACTACGCAACAGATTTTGATGCGGTTTTTTTTAATAGATAAAGTGATTCCAGAGGAATGTTTGTACGTATAATAACATTCAATACGGAGTAGAGAAAAATACTGTAATTTTTGAGGTTTCTGTAAATAATTACATTTTTTCCCGCTTACATTGCAAACGCAGGCTAAACCCTACGAGATTTATCAAAATAATGTACTAAGTATTTGTACACATTGAAAAGGTCTACAGAAATGTCCGCGATGGTATATGTCTATCGCTTATGGATAACCCACTAAAGCATTTTTTGTCGTTTACTTTTTACGAAAAATAATGCCTTATTTTTGAAGCAATTCTTATACAATACAGCATTAATCCAATTAAGTACCTTAAATAAATAGTTGATTTAATATAGATCAATATGGCCGTTTACAGCATGTAATTTAAGTGAACATTTTCGGAGATATTACAGATTTAAAATGCCGTTAGGACGCCGCGCTTCGCCCTATAACACTTCGACTTTAGCAGCGATGTCGCTCTTTCAAGAGTTTGTTTAAAGACATTCTGTAATTAATTGTAAAAATAAAATACATAGGAAAAATATAAAAGTAAATAAGTAATAATCTACTATATAAAAATAAGTCGGGTTTTCCTTCCTGACGATATAACTCCAGAACGCACGAACCGATTTCCACGGTTTTGCATTCGTTGGAAAGGTCTCGGGCTCCGTGAGGTTTATAGCAACGAAAATCTAGGAAAAATTTCAATAGAAAAGCGCGAAAATAGGGAAAATCATTTTTTAAATACAGCGCCATCTCTGATACATAGCATGTACTACAAACCATTATTTTAAGTAGATGGCGTCGGTGCGTGACACATTGCTTGACAGCTACTTATTGTTTTCTTATCAGTTAATTTCATGTGACAAACCGGTATTGTGTACACTGTGAAATAATGAAAAAAAAGTAAAAAAAATTAGTTATTCGTTTCTTAACATTTTAATTGGAAACCATCAAATCAATCAAGTGTATTGTGTACATTTTTATTCAATTTCAACAGCAGGTATTTGTCTTTAAGGTGGTAAGTTGAACTGTGTAAATTATGTGGATCGTGCATTTGAGGTTAAATTCACCACTCTGTCCATAGCCTAAAATGCCTAGAGGACGACGTGCGAACATCGGCCGCCGCACAAGACATGCAAGTCAGCAACAAGTGTATTCACAGAACTTAAGCGAAGAAAGACAAAATATAATAAGAAAATGATGAAAATGATGAAAATGAAGAAAATGCACGATTGAGACAACGCGTGAGCACACGAAGATCATTGGCATCATACAATCGCTTGGCATTCCAATATGATCCCACTGCGAACTACAGTGATGATGAAAATTTAGATATTGGACCAATGACGACTGTATGCCGATATTGCAATGCGTTAAAGTTCAAAAGAGAAACGGCTGGATTGTGCTGCGCAAGTGGAAAAGTCAAACTGGATCCATTACTTACACCACCACAGCCACTGAAAGCATTGTTCGATGGAAATGATCCCGATTCCAGCCATTTTCTTCAACACATCCTTGAATACAATAACTGCTTTCGCATGACTTCCTTTGGAGCTAATATCATTCGAGAAGGCGGCTTCATGCCGACTTGCAAGGTAAAAGATACAACACACACGATCAAAAGTTACACCATATTCTTTAACAAATGATTGTTTGCAATTACAGATACAAGGACAAATATATCATTTGCATGGTTCAATGGTGCCAACACCAGATGAACCGCATCAATTTCTGCAAATATATTTCATTTCGTCGATGGTGGATCAGCTGAATGTGCGGTGCAATATACAGGGAACAGAACAGTTAAAGAGACGAATTATTGAACAGTTGCAAGCATTTTTTCACGCTAATAACGCTGTGGTTAATATGTTCAAAACAGCATTGGAACGAATGCCATCGGATACGCACAAATTTGTCATAAGAGCGGATTGTACCCCAACAGGTGAACATGTGCGAAGATTCAATGCACCCACCGTTAATGATGTTGCTGCAATTATTGTTGGCGATCCAACTAAATCGCGAGACATTGTCGTTCAGCGAAGAAGCAATATCATGCATCGTGTAAACGAGACACATCGTTTGTACGATGCGTTACAATATCCAATCATTTATTGGCAAGGGCAAGACGGATACGATATCACGTTGAAGATGGTCGATCCAATTACAAGTAAGATGGTCGATCCAATTACAAGTACAATATTCACACACTAATTATTGCTATTATTGGTTTCCATTAACAATTCATTTAATTTTGCATTTTCAGGCGTATCAACGAATAAAAATCTAAGCGCAATGAATTACTATGCGTATCGTATGATGATTCGTACACATGAGGAGAATGTCATTCTGAAGTGCCGTCGGCTATTCCAGCAATTCGCTGTCGACATGTATGTCAAAGTCGAGACAGAACGTTTAGCGTTCATCCGATTCAATCAGGCAAAGCTACGATCTGAGGACTATATACACTTGCGTGATTCATTCAGATGGTGATGTTGAGAGTGTTGGACGTCTGACGATTCTCCCATCATCTTATATCGGAAGCCCACGCCGCATGCATGAATACGCTCAAGACGCTATGACATACGTGCGAAATTATGGAACTCCCGATTTATTTATTACGTTCACATGCAATCCGAAGTGGATGGAAATTGAACGTGAGTTGGAACCGGGTCAGAAACCGCAAGATTGCCATGACATAATCGCCAGAGTATTTCAACAAAAACTCAAGGTTATGATGGATGTGCTTACTAAGTATCGAGTTTTTGGTGACACACGTTGTTATATGTACTCGGTGGAATGGCAGAAGCGTGGACTACCGCATGCTCATATCCTAATTTGGTTGCTGAACAAATTACATTCAAATGAAGTGGATGACATCATATCAGCTGAAATTCCTGATCCAGTCACTGATCCCCATCTACACGACATTGTGACGACACAGATGGTGCATGGACCGTGCGGTGCATTAAATCCATTATCGCCTTGCATGGCTGATGGAAAGTGCACAAAACGATATCCGCGACCGTTAGTTGCTGAAACAGTTACAGGGAACGATGGATATCCAGTTTATCGTCGGCGTTCAAAAGAAGATAATGGTCGAACTATCAAAGTTAAAGTTAAAAATCAAGAGATTGAGATCGGAAATGAATTCATTGTACCATATTGCCCGCTGCTATCACGAATTTTCGAAACACATGCAAACGTTGAGAGTTGTCATTCGGCCAAATCAATCAAATATTTGTGCAAGTACGTCACAAAAGGCAGCGACATGGCTGTGTTTGGTATTGCGTCGGAAAATGCGAATGACGAAATCAGCAACTTCCAAATGGGCAGATACATCAGTACTAATGAAGCACTGTGGCGATTATTTTCATTTCTAATTCATGAAAGATATCCCACAGTTTTACATTTAGCAGTGCATTTGGAAAATGGCCAAAGAGTTTACTTCACTGAGGCTAATGCAGCACAACGAGCTGAGAGACCACCATCGACAACATTGACTAGCTTCTTTGCAATGTGTGAAGCAGATCCATTCGCAGCGACGCTGATTTACGTTGAAATGCCCAAGTATTACACTTGGAATCAATCAACAAAGAAATTCCAACGTCGCAAACAAGGAACCCCAGTTCCAGATTGGCCACAGGTGTTTTCCAGTGATGCACTAGGTCGCATGTATACTGTTCATCCTAGAAATGATGAATGTTTTTATTTGCGATTGCTGTTAGTAAATGTACGTGGACCAAAATCATTTGCGCATTTGAAAACTGTGAATGACCACCAATGCCAAACTTTTCGAGAAGCATGTCAACTATTGGGTTTGCTAGAGAACGATTCTCATTGGGATTTAACACTTGCGGATTCAGTTGTTTCATCAAATGCGTACCAAATACGAACGCTGTTCGCAATTATCATCACCACATGTTTTCCTTCACAACCAATTCAGTTATGGAACAAATACAAAGATGACATATGTGAAGATATCTTGCATCGCTTGCGCATTCAAACGAATAATCCTGACATGCAAATAACCGATGAAATCTACAAGGAAGGATTGATTGAGGATCAATGTTTGACTATTGCAAACAAGCTACTGATTGAAGTAGGAATGATTGCACCAAATCGATAGATGCACGATGCATGCAACCAAGAATTAAATCGAGAGCTGCAATACAATGTTGATACATTGCAGGAATTCGTTCAAAATAATGTGCTGTTGCTGAATGAACAGCAAAAACAAGTATACGAAACATTAATGCAAGCGGTGGACAATAATACTGGTGGTCTATTCTTCCTGGACGCATCTGGAGGAACAGGGAAAACATTTGTCATTTCATTGATTTTGGCCACTATTCGATCAAGATGTGACATAGCTTTGGCGTTAGCATCATCTGGAATTGCGGCGACTCTTCTAGATGGCGGTCGTACTGCACATTCTGCGCTTAAGTTGCCACTCAATTTAAACACAATTGATACTCCAACATGCAATATTTCACGATCCAGTGCAATGGGAAAATTGTTGATGCAATGCAAGCTCATTGTTTGGGATGAGTGCACAATGGCACATAAGTAATCACTTGAAGCACTCAACTTCACACTGAAGGATCTTCGGCGAAATAACAACATCTTTGGTGGCTTAATGATATTGTTGGCAGGCGATTTCAGGCAGACGTTGCCAGTAATTCCCCGTGGAACGCCTTCAGATGAATTGAATGCTTGCCTGAAGGCATCACCTTTATGGAATAACGTAAAAACGTTATCGCTAGCCACTAATATGAGAGTTCAACTTCAAAATGATCAAAGTGCTGCACAATTTCCAAAACAATTGTTAGCTGTTGGAAATGGAAAAGTCACAGTTGATGCGACATCTGGATTAATTACTCTTACTAACGACTTTTGCCGATTTGTAGACTCTCAACTAGCTCTTATTGAAAATGTTTTTCCAAACATTAGTGAGAATTATCAGAATTATGCTTGGTTAAGTCAACGAGCAATTCTTGCCGCAAAGAATAATGATGTACACGCACTGAATTTCACCATTCAATCAAAAATCGATGGCGATTTGGTGACATACAAATCCGTTGATTCCATAACAAATCCCGATGATGTAGTACAGTATCCAACGGAGTTTTTGAACTCTCTCGAGTTACCAAGATTTCCACCACATAACTTGCAACTCAAAGTTGGTACAGTTATTATGATATTGCGTAATTTGAATCCACCGCGACTTTGCAACGGTACTCGACTTGCGGTAAAAAGACTTATGCCGAATTTGATTGAGGCAACCATTATTAACGGAAAGTACGCAGGTGAAAATGTATGTATTCCTCGAATACCAATGTTTCCGACTGATCTTCCGTTTGACTTCAAACGATTGCAATTTCCAGTTCGCCTTGCGTTCGCAATGACAATTAACAAGTCGCAAGGCCAATCACTTAGTGTTTGCGGGATAAATTTAGAAAATCATTGTTTTTCACATGGGCAGTTATACGTTGCGTGTTCACGAGTTGGAAAACCATCCTCTTTGTTTGTGTTAACGTCAGACCAAAAAACAAAAAATGTGGTTTACCAAAGAGCACTTCAATGAAACGAATGATTTGCGGACACGTATAACGATTCGATTCAGTATTTACTTTGTATTCACTTTCATTCACTTAGAGAAGTTCAACTAAATAACACTTAATTTATTTTAATCTAAATGAATTCATTACTATTGTGAAATGAAATAAAATTTTTCCTTTTCAAATATAAAACAAAAAAATTTTTTCGTTCATCTTTTAATCACCAAACGAAATGTTACATAAAACGAAGCCATCTGGTGGCGAAACGGAGTTCGCCGGGTGTGCTAGTGTACTATATGAATTTAGATATTCCAAAGATAGCAGGAAATCTTCTTGGTATAGGGAAAGGAAATCGTTTTTCTCCAAATTTAACGCTACGGCCACGG
The DNA here is from genome assembly GCA_947086495.1 of Morpho achilles. Classification (NCBI taxonomy): domain Eukaryota; kingdom Metazoa; phylum Arthropoda; class Insecta; order Lepidoptera; family Nymphalidae; genus Morpho; species Morpho achilles. The sequence continues at coordinate 14,465,435 of CAMTZB010000013.1, forward strand.
GCAGTAATGAATAAATCAAAACAACTGGATCAATTTTAATATTTTTTTTTACACTGACAGACATGGGATATATATTTTATACCCGTGCGAAGCAGGGGCAGGCCGCTAGTTATATATATTTTCTATTTTACTTTTTCGCGGATTAAAGTAAACTAATTTTATTATTACTTTTCAATGCAATAATCTTTGATTTTATGGAAATCCCATAACCAGTGGTGTGTTGCGCGTTTTACATGTTCATAGTTCAATTGAAATGTAATCAGTCGTAACATATTTTGGAACACATATTTTGTCTGTAGTATCAGTAACAAAAGCCGGGCAGCCTGTTATCAATGTGATAAGGTCAGCATGCACCTGCTCGTCGTTTGGATCAACGTGTATAAAAACTTTTTAAATACATACCCTAATTTCTTTGTCGCGTTATCAAATCATCTTCCTACCCTTATCCCACTCCAAGTGGGGTCGATACAGCATGTCATAAACATGTTGTCACATAATTTGGTTGCGTATTTTATGACCGGCCGCCTGCCTGACATCAACTTACCTTAGTCGTGTTTTACGACACCTCGGTAAGAGAGGGTGGTCTACTCTACTTAACCGGATACCACACGGTAGGTCACGGTGGGTCACCTTAGTCGCCTTTTACGACACCTCTGTAAGAAATGAGGGTGGTACTATTCTATTCAGCCGGATACCACACGGCGTTGTCGCGTTATCAAAATCGGCAATATTTTGTTTATATGGAGTAAAAACAAATTGCCTGCACATGAATTTTGCATAAGAATCACGCATTGTCCTCATTCATCATCATCTTCCTGCCCTTATCCCACTCCAAGTGGGGTCGGTACAGCATGTCATAAACATGATTTGGTTGTGTATTTTACGACCGGCCGCATGCCTGACGTCAACTTATCTTTGTCGTATTTAACGACACTTCGATAAGAAAGAGGATAACCACACGGTGGGTCGACTTACCTTAGTCGCCATTTACGACATCTCGGTAAGAAATGCCTATATTGTGGCCATCAAAAAAAAAGAGAGCAATTGAGGCTTATTATCTCGCTTTATTCACATGTGCGTATTAAATCTTTAACTTAAATCTAACCTAAGATTTCAATTATAATTGTTTCATTTTAAAGTAGATTAATTTGAATCAATGAAATGACGAACATTATGATTAAAAAACGAATAAACATTTAAAAAATGTTCTAAGTATTTAAATTACGGTCGTAAACTACGTAGCCAAATCATGTGAAAACATGTTTATAACATGTTGTACTGACTTAAATTGGGATAAGGGCAGGTGGATGATAAGTATAGGCTGGCTCCCCTACTCTAGTATAATAACTCTATGGAAAACCCACTCGAAGATTCACGGTCTGTGAATATCCTTTACTTTATTTAATTTACTTTAGCTCTTATTTACAGTATCTTGGCTAACAATTTATTTAACATCGTACACTTATAAATCAAAGCAGTGACAGCTAGGCTAAACAATCCGCCAGTTTGTAAATACGATAACGCCTTGCGTATTTTACGTTTCATGGAATCTCAGTGCGAATGTGTTTAGAACTTGTATACATTACTATAGAGTGAGAGCCCGTGAACCCCACACCTTCGTCATTTTATAAAGGCTGAAATTTTGACTGTGTATGCTCCCAACACAGTTAAGAATGATGGTACATTATGAAATTTGGATCATCATGGCTTTGGGAGATAAAAAACTGCGCGGCAAATAACGACCTAACTCGCCATCTCACTCGCACTTAACGTATGTATATCTCGCGCTCACTCCTATAGTTACCCTACATGCTAGTCTAGCAGGGGTTGGAATTATAAAAAATGTTTGGCTAGTGCGGAAACATATTATTATCCAAGTTATATTATAAATTATATGTTATAATCAGCTTGACTTCAATAGAATTAAAATTTCAAGAACATTAAGGCTGTCTAGCAAGGCGTTGCCACTATTCTAAGTGTCTGGCATTGACTGACGTGATTTTTAATATTATTTTAAATGTGATACAAAAAAATCACACTATAAATTGACGAAATTAAATTAATTATTTTACTTACCTGAGTACCATTAATCTCCCAAAGCCACGATGATCCAAATTTCATAATGTACCATCGTTTTTACCTGTTATGCCATGACAAACTTTCAGCTTTTATGGTGTTCACGGGCTCTTAGTCTATATTGGGCGGCGCACTAATGCATAACAACACAAGGTAACCCGAAATACCAAATATATGATAGAATTATGCTTGATATTATTATTGATGCTCCTACACTTAGTATTACTTACATTTGTCATTTTTTTTATATGAAGGATAAGATAAAAAAAAAGTAAAGTAGCGGCCTTTTATTATCCCACTGCTGGGAATAGGCCTCTTCTCTCCGTTATAAGAGAGAAGGATTGGAGCTAAGATCTACCACGCTGCTCCAATGCGGATTGGTAGGTTACACATATCTCCAGAATTCTCTAGAGATATGCAGGTTTCCTCACGATGTTTTCCTCCACCGAAAAGCGTGTGATAAATTGCAATTATCAATTAGACACATAAGTTTTAATAGAAAAACTCATTGGTGTCTGCCCGGGTTTGAACCCATGATCGTCTTTAGAGATTCACAAGGTCGCACCACTAGGCCATCACAGCTTAAGGATAAGATGTTTCACCAAAAATGCATTAACTGACAAGTACCGGAATTGTTTACAGGGAAATGGGTTATCCCATTGATAACGTGATAACACGTCGTGCCACTAGATAACGTTTATATTTGCTTAGTTAATATTTTAACGAAACCTTTTCATATCTTGCTAGGTTGGTTATCAACCCATCATTATATTCGGTCATAAAGGTTTACGCGGGTATACCGGAAAGGGTGCCATGTGGTATCCGGCTGAGTAGAATAGAACACCCTTATTTCTTAACGAGGTGTTGCAAAAGGCGTCTAAGGTAAGTTGACCCGCTGTGTGGTATCGGGCTGAGTATAATATACCACCCTCATTTCTTACCGAGGTGTCGTTAAAGGCGACTAAGGTATGTTGACCCGCCGTGCGGTTTTCGGCTGAGTAGAATAGACCACCCTCATTTCTTACCGAGGTGTCGTTAAAGGCGACTAAAGTAAGTTGACCCGCTGTGTGGTATCCGGCTGAGTACAATAGACCACCCTCATTTCTTACAGAGGTGTCGTAAAAGGCGACTAAGGTAAGTTGATCCGCCGTGTGGCATCCGGCTGAGTATAATATACCACCCTCATTTCTTACCGAGGTGTCGTTATAGGCAACTAAGGTACGTTGACCCGCTTTGTGGTATCTTACTAATCAGAATAAATCACCCTCATTTCCTACGGAGGTTTCGTAAAAGGCGACTAAGGTAAGTTTACGTCAGGCAGGCGGCCGGTCGTAAAATACCTAACCAAATCGCATCGCATCAAATAAGGACAGAAGAATGATGATGATGACTTATATTTAAATCAGCACAGACCATGGAATATCCTTAATTTAGTTTATATCAAAGAGTTTTTAAAACTTATTTTCGTTATGCACACTTGTATTTATCATCATCCTCCTGCCCTTATCCCACTCTAAGTGGGGTCGGCACAACATGTTATAAACACGTTGTTACATGATTTGGCTGCGTTTTTACGACCGGCCGCCTGCCTGACGTCAACTTACCTCTGTCGTATTTTACGACACTTCGATAAGAATGAGGGTGGTCTATTCTACTAAACCGGATACCACACGGTGGGTCAACTTACCTTAGTCGCCTTTTACGACACCTCGGTAAGAAATGAGGTTGGTCTATTCTTCTCAGCCGGATACCAAACGGCGGGTCGACTTACCTTAGTCGCCTTTTACGACACCTCGGTAAGAAAAGAGGGTGGTACTATTCTATTCAGCCGGATACCACACGGCGTGCACACTTGTATTTATATTTGTAGTAATATCGAAAGTTTATTTACTGTAAACACATAAAGCTATGTTCAAACTGTTTATCTATTAAACAATAATGTTTGGACAGCAAATTAACTGTAAACAATTGTTAAGAATGCAATGTTTGTTATAGAATTTGCCTATGAGCTCACTGTACGATGCCAGTATCCTTACTAATATTATAAATGCGAAAGTCTGTCTGTCTGTCTGTCTGTTCACGGCCAATCCGCTGAACCAATATCGATGGAATTTGGCAAAATTATTCCTTATACGCCGTATATAGTAATATATAGGCTATAGAAATCCTGTTAATTCAACAGGAATTAAATAGGATGACATTCAAAACGCCATCTATAATAAATCTATGGAACTTATTTTTATTCACGATATTTATTTGTATTTACAACGCCGTGTGGTATCCATATCCGGCTGAATAGAATAGTACCACCCTCTTTTCTTACCGAGGTGTCGTAAAAGGCGACTAAGGTAAGTCGACCCGCCGTGTGGTATCCGGCTGAGTAGAATAGACCAACCTCATTTCTTACCGAGGTGTCGTAAAAGGCGACTAAGGGAAGATGACCCACCGTGTGGTATCCGGTTTAGTAGAATAGACCACCCTCTTTCTTACCGAGGTGTCGTAAAATACGACAGAAGTAAGTTGACGTCAGGCAGGCGGCCGGTCGTAAAAACGCAGCCAAATCATGTGACAGCATGTTTATAACATGTTGTGCCGACACCACTTAGAGTGGGATAAGGGCAGGAAGATGATGATTTATTTGTATTTACAGAAGTATCTAGATTCCAAGTGTTTCGGCTTACGTCAAAAGAGTTATCTTTAAAGAGTAATATAGAATTTCAGGTAAATTGAAGGAGCCGTTTCCAAGATTCTGAATATGAATCTATAATATATACATATATGTAAGATCAACTAATTTAAAGATTTGCTTTATTATAGTGCTATGGTGAGCAGTTCGTTTCAGAGTAAAAAGTTGTTTGTTAGATTTTTATACGTATGTTTTCATTACAGGCAAGAGTTGTTAAAATGGTACGGTTGGGGATACAAGGACTCTATGTTCAAAATCAACGAAATCACCACCACATTCACTGGAGAAAGGTAAAATTTTCATAACGGCCGCAGAATAATACTTACTGATATTTTGGAATTTCCCTCAATAGATTGACACCTTGACGACGATTTTAATGAAATTTTCATATCTTTACTAATATATAAAGCTAAGGAGTTTTTTTTTATTGTTTGTACGCGCTAATCTCAGGCACTACTGGACCCATTTGAAAAATTCTTTGAGTATTAGATTGTCCATTTTATCAAGGAAGGTTATAGACTATATAACATCACGCTAAGATGAATAGGAGAGTATTGTAGACAAATATTGCGAAAACGGCAAAAGTTATAGCTTTCTTTGCGTGCGCTAAGAACACGGTGAAAGTTATTCAAAAATCATGTATTATGAAATTGTTCCCCTCTATAACTTCGAAATAAAAGTCCGCGACAGCATATGTCATCACATTACATAACATCACGCTAAGATGAACACTGATTTAATTGCGGGCAAAGCTGCTGGCACAGATAGTATTCTATATATCGATCGAAAGGATAATTGCCCTAAGATGATATTTGAGCCTTGTTTTAAAAAGTCAATGACAGTTTAGTTTCGACCCCCGTGTGATGGCATCCGGTTGAGTAGGTTAGACCAACCTCATTTCTTACCAAGCTGTCGTAAATAGGGACTAAGTCAAGTTGACCCGCCGTGTGATATCCGGTTGAGTAGGTTAGACCAACCTCATTTCCTACCAAGGTGCCGTATACTGTGTACTAAGTTAAGCGAACAGGCAGGGTGGCGGTGGACGTATCCAATCGCAGAAGCCGCCACCCTTGACCTGGATGAGTTTGGCCAAATGAGGCGTTTCTCAGCAGTGGGCCGAATAAAAATACAGTAGCGACCCACTTAACATCAAATAAAAAACCAAGGTGCCGTAAAAGACGACTAAGATAAGTTGACGTCAGGCAGGCGGCCGGTCTTAAAATTCTTAGCCAAATCACATCACAAAATATCTATAATACGTTATGCCAACCCCACTTAAATCGGGATAAGGACAGGAGAATGATCAATTACAATTTACTTTCGAGGATAAGTTGAATCCAGATTGGGCCACAGCAACGCTTGGCCAGAAAGCTAGTATTTGATAATTCTTAAAACTGCATATGGTCATTGCTGTGAATCACGATACTTTTAACGTTATCGATTTCGGAATCCGCGTTATCAAACACTTGAGACGGTATCCTAAGTACTTATATTTCCTGCTAAATAATATATTTCATACATTCCCTTCTACAATAAAATTCCGCAATCCATACTAGACCTGTCTACAGAGAGGTTTAAATTAAGTGTAAGAAATATACTTATACGTAAAACATATAATGTAACACAATTGAAGATTATATTTTATTTCACTACATAGTATAAAAATCGCTTTCACTGTCTGTCCCTATGTCCCTATATCCCTATGTATGCTTAAATCTTTAAAACTACGCAACATATTTTGATGCGGTTTTTTTTATAGAGTGATTAAAGAGGAAGGTTTATATGTATAAAAACATTCAATATGGAGTAGAGAAATACTGTAATTTTTGATGTTTCTAATATGATGTCGAAAATAATTAAATATAAATAATCCAAAAACGGCATACAGGTTTTCGCATTTATAGAAGTACTGATTTATTCTAATACTAACTATAGACTAAGCGTTTAACTCAGACCTCGCCTGTGAGCTACAAGGGCGCAAAGGTAGGACGGGAACAGAATTGAGGTAAGTGCGAGCGGCGAGCATCCTTAATTGTGTAACCCGTTCATGTTGAAGAGGTGTCCGCCCGCACCTACCTCAGTCCCCGTTTTCGTCATACCTCCGAGCCCTTGTAGTCCACTGGCGAGGTCTGAGTTAAACGGTTAGCCAAAACATGTTGTGTACATAAAGTTTTAATAATCACAAACGTGTGTCTTTATTAGAGTGAACGAAAACGTCTCAAAGAAATTCACATAGGTTGTTTAGAAATTTGGTTATGTGTAACCTGCGTATTCAGAGTAATGTTCTAAGCGCTATATTCCTTCTCCCAGAATGTCTTTACTATGTTGTTCAGTATTAGAGTGTTGATATATAACATGATATTTTTTTTTATTAGGTTTACCAGCAGTTAATATAATCTTACATTCTTATCATAATACATACTAAGTAAAAAAAAGTAAGTAACGGCCTGTTACTATCCCACTGCTGAGAATAGGCCTCTTCTCTCCGTTTTGGGAGAGAAGGTTGGAGCTAAGACCTACCACGCTGCTCCAATGCGGATTGGTAGGTTACACATACCTCCAGAATTCTCTAGAGATATGCAGGTTTCCTCACGATATTTTCCTTCACCGAAAGGCGTGTGATAAATTGCAATTATCAATTAGACACATAAGTTTTTAAGAGAAAAACTCATTGGTGTCTGCCCGGGTTCGAACCCGTGATCGTCTCTAGAGATTTACACGGTCGCACCGCTGGGCCATCACAGCTTTACATACTAAATAAATACATACTAAATAAATGCTAATTACTTAACTATATTAAGATAAACATAACATGCAATGAACTTTTTTTTTATCCTATATTAACCTACTAATGTTACAAGACGATATTTACGTCCAGGTTTAAAGTATGACTTAAGTCCATACCACAGCAGGTGATAACGACGTTATCGTTTCCTAACGCATTAAAAAACTTTATCGCAGATAAACAATACTATAAACTAAATGAAAATATAAAAGAAAATATTATAAATAGTTTACATATAACGTGTAAAATTGTTATCTAATATGTTTTTTTGGCAGATTACTAATACATCCTATTAATGTTTCTATTATGTAATGAAAAATTTTTCGTGGTGTAAATCAGCGAAGCTTTCGAACAATCTTCCAGTCGAAATACGCCAAAATGAATGGAAACTTACAAGTCTCTTTTAATTTTTTTGTCGTTTTAAGAAATATCATGTAACAAAAGTAATCGTTAAATTAATGTACTATAATCCACGATAAAGTAATTACACCGTGTGCTATCCGGCTGAGTAGAATAGACCACCCTTAATTCTTATCGAAGTGTCATAAAAAACGACTAAGATAAATTGACGTTAGGCAGGCAGCCGGTCATAAATACGCAGCCAAATCATGTGACAACATGTTTAAACATGTTGTGCCGACCCCGCTTAGAGTGGGATAAGGGCAGGAGGAAATAAAATCCACGATAAAGTAAATAGAACATATACATAATGTTAAATGAAGACATATTCCCAGAGTAACGCCTAATGCTATAAATGTAGAATTGATAGCGAAGAATAATTTTGACTGTCAAACGTAATGCTGTGATAGGGTAACGGGCGGACTGAAAATGTTCAATGTTCAAAACCCGGTTTCGAATCCTACAAGTCGTCGGCGCCTACTTTCTTCTTTTATTTTTTGTTAATTTTTTTTAAATATTTTTTTTATGTCTTAAAATTTACTAATTATACACCGTTCGTAGAAAAATGTATGATACAATTATGGTAGCCATCTGGTGATATAATTCGCGGGTCACGAGAAAGTGATGTCAACGAGCTACGACTGATGAGCGATTGTGGGCGGCCGCTAAATTGGCGCTTCCGTTAGTATCGCGAACACGTGCCCGCTGGAATTCTCTACATATATTATACGTTTCGCAGTTAATATTTGCACATACTCTTTTTTTTATACAGAATAAAACCCCATATGGGTACCGCCGCCGGCGGGGACAGGCGGCGGTTATGTCGGACTCGCACTGATTAAACGACCTGTGTGCTCCACCTCCCTGCTGATGGCAAAGACTGGGTACCTATGAAAACATTCCCCCCATCCCCGCCTCAAGCTGCTCTTATCCCAGAGACACTGTAGGTAGGGGCTCCTCAAAAGAATAACCCCCCACCCTTAACCGGTGCATCGGGAGCACCAGATGCATCTGCTTTGAGGACCTGTAAGCCAGGCGTCCGATATACCCCGCTCGAAACGGTCGAAGTCACCTATCAGGGCGGCTGATGACGTGGTTGAGGAAAGTCGCTAACATTCGGACTCCCCAGATTGACCCAGAAGACGAGATCTCGGAACCGCTCCGCCGGGCCCTTGCGCAAAGCTAAATGGGCCATTGCTGCCCATGAACGCTCGCTGCCCAACGTGTTTGTGACGTCACGATCGACAAGAAGATACCGCTCGATCTACGTGTCGGATCTCATGTCGTAGAGAGGAGGCTTATACCCAGCAGTGGGATAGTAGCAGATCGTTACTTTACTTTTACTGTTTTTTTCTGTCTCCGAAGAAACGGTTTTTGTATCCTATATTTTAGACTGGTATAAAATCTTCAGTTGTGCCAAATTTCATCAATATCGACCCAGCAAATTAGTCGTTATACAGACAGGCTGATAGAAAGTCTGATCGACTTTTATAATATAGAATAGATTTTAATCTATACTAATAGTGTTAATGTGATGATAAATAGAATAGACCACGCTCATTTCTTACCGAGATGTCGAAAAAGGCTTGGTCGCCTTTAAGTTGACCCGCCGCGTGGTATTCGGCTGAATAGAATAAATCACCATCATTCTTAATAAAATGTCGTAAAAGGCAACTAAGATAAGTTGTCGTCAGGCGGGCCGGTCGTAAAAAACCTAGCTAAAACATGTAACAACATGTTTAAAACGTGGTGTGCCGATCTCACTTAGAGTGGGATAAGGGCAGGAGAATAATGATAAAGATTGTAATTGCGTTCCTTTCAGATACTTACTCGCAGGGAAGAATCTACCGTACACGCTGCAGTGGATAAAGGAGAATTTCGATGTTGACGTATCAAAGCCCCCCAAAGTGCCTGACTTACCGACTTCATTCCCAAAAAGCCTGTTACCTGATCCCATTAAAGAGGAACTGGAAAAAATTACTTTGCTAAGCACAGACGGGTTGGATAGACTTATAAGAGCTCACGGACAAACGTTAGAGGACATTTATCACTTGAGGCAGAACAGCTTTCCGAGGATACCTGACGCTATTGTTTGGCCCGTTAATCATGAACAGGTAGGTATTTTATTCCTAGTTTATATAAAGAAACCAGCTATACACACATGTCTCACTCTATCGGGTTAGCCCTACTAGTTTCGAGCCCATCCGGGGCCCTTATTCATGAGCTCGTTATGCGGCGTCAGCGCAGTGTGGACTGCCGTGACAATACCTCGATGGATGTCCTCGAAACAAGTCGAGCTAAACCGATATTATAAGACGTGAGTATAGACAATTTCTATACATCTTTACTTATTATAAAACAAAGTCCTCAAACAAAAGCTCCTGCGATCACCGTCTCCGCGGCCCGATGCGGATGACGACGACGAGGACGACGCGACGGGCGAAAGGGCGATAACACCGGATATGACACTACCGATTTTGACACCACCCGGACTAAGACCACCGGAAGACGACTTTGAGGTCTGGGAGCTACCATTCCCAGACCTCCCCACCGAACAAGACATCCTATGGTATTAGGTCACCTAGGTGTCCTGGGCTTACGGCCCAAATACCGACACCTTTAGGTCACCTAGGTGACCTAGGAGATGCCCGGGTAGTGAGGATTTCCTCGAGGCCCGTACCCCACCTACCTCCCCACAAGGAGAGTATGTGAGAAGACCCTGCTGCTACATATAATTCCTTACGTGAAATTGTTGTAGTCCGATAGATGGCGGTGATTTGTATTGTATTTATACATCTATTTTGTTTATTATGTACATCGCTAATTTTTTATAATAATTATGTACTAATGTTTATGTTTAATATTATCAGTTTTGTTTAAGGTAGAAGAAATAGTACGAAGCGCGTCCCGCCACAACTTTGTTATTATCCCTTTCGGAGGGGGTACATCTGTCTCGGGGTCCGTCACGTGTCCCGCCAACGAAGCTAGACCTATCGTCGTTTTGGACACCAGTGATATGAACTCTATACTTTGGTTGGACAAGGAACAACTTTTAGCGAGAGTTCAGGTACTTATACAAATTCTATCTACTGAAAATTGTAACGGAACTTTAGTAACTCTTTGAGACATCCTTTTTGCTGTTCTAAATCTTTTTTGGATTGTTGGAAAATTCTATAAACACTCCTGAAATGTAACTTTAGCTGTATGAGGAGCGACTGTGAAGAATTCGGGTAGATACATTTATGTCTAACATTTTACGACTCATAGACTAACGAACTTCTATAGAATTTCTTTGCTATGTTTACCTATTAATATAAAATCCGATTTGAAGCCGCGTGGTTCGTCTAATCTCACATCATTTTTTTCAAAAAGAGGGTCATTATTTTTTTTTTTAATTTCCCTGAATTTGTTTTTTACTACATACGGCAGTTAATAGATTCCAGACCTCTTTATATGAATCTTAAAAACAGGACCTTTAATGACAGTCAAAATACTTGAAAACAAGTTCAAGCTCATTACCCATAGCCATTTTAGGGGTAAGAAAGTTTTAGAAAAGCATTATTTTTGTCGGTCATTGCCTAATTGCTATATCAATGTACCACATAGCTTTTATCGGCAAAACTGGAGCTTAATATATCATAGAGATAATTAAGATGGGAATCTTCGTGCCAAAATATTAATAGCCCGATTATATTGAGCATAGGCTGTTTAATATTCACGCCGTGTGGTATCCGGCTGAATAGAATAGTACCACCCTCATTTCTTACCGAGGTGTCGTAAAAGGCGACTAAGGTAAGTCGACCCGCCGTGTGGTATCCGGCTGAGTAGAATAGACCAACCTCATTTCTTACCGAGGTGTCGTAAAAGGCGACTAAGGTAAGTTGACCCACCGTGTGGTATCCGGTTTAGTAGAATAGACCACCCTCTTTCTTACCGAGGTGTCGTAAAATACGATTGAGGTAAGTTGACGTCAGGTAGGCGGCCGGTCGTAAAAACGCAGCCAAATCATGTGACAACATGTTTATAACATGTTACACCGATCCCACTAAGAGTGAGATAAGGGCAGGAGGACGATGAATATTAAACAGCCTCATCATCATCTTCCTCAAAGAGGGTGGTCTATTGTACTCAACCGAACCACACAGTGGGTCAACTAACCTTAGTCGGCTATAACGACATGTCGGTAAGAAATGAGAGTGGTATGCTCTACTCAGCCGGATACCACACGGTGGGTCAACTTACCTTAGTATTATGTTTCCAGGCAGGTATTGTGGGACAAGATCTAGAAAGAGAGATGCGTGCAAGAGGTTTCACCGTGGGACACGAACCAGATTCTTACGAATTCTCAACACTGGGTGGATGGGTTGCAACCAGAGCGAGTGGTATGAAGAAGAATACATATGGAAATATAGAAGACCTGGTAGTGCATATAAAGGTATAAAAAAATAAATAGTAAATAATTAATGGTGTCATACGCCGTGTGGTATCCAGCTGAATAGAATAGTACCACCCTCTTTTCTTACCGAGGTGTCGTAAAAGGCGACTAAGGTAAGCCGACCCGCCGTGTGGTATCCGGCTGAGTAGAATAGACCACCCTCATTTCTTACCGAGGTGTCGTAAAAGGCGACTAAGGTAAGTTGACCCACCGTGTAGTATCCGGTTTAGTAGAGTAGACCGCCTTCTTTCTTACCGAGGTGTCGTAAAATACGACAGAGGTAAGTTGAGGTCAGTCAGGCGGCCAGTCGTAAAAACGCAGCCAAATCACGTGACAGCATTTTTGTAACATGTTTGTAACCCCACTTAGAGTGGGATAAGGGCAGGAAGATTTGGTAAGGTAAATCAATTGATCCCAAATTGCTTCCTCAAGTAAATCCAAGGTCCATGTTGCAGGCAGTAACTCCCAGAGGTGTGATAGAGAAAAGCTGCCGCGTGCCAAGAATGTCCTGCGGGCCGGAGTGGGACCACGTGGTACTGGGGTCTGAAGGTTGTTTGGGAGTCGTCACCGAGGTATGGTCATATCGGAAACTTAAATTCTGAAGGCTGTTATGCTAAATGATTACGTCGATATGGTGACGATAATCTTAGGCGCTTACGTGGATATTCGAAGTTAAGAACCCCATAGCAACGTTCAGCCATTGTTGGGGGTAGTTTTAGGTATGCTGCTACCCGATGCTAAAACAACAACCCATCTCCTATAAAATATAAGAACATAGAAAGGAAATAAAGATATCCTTATTTATGAGATCTTCTTTCAGTTGCAGTGAAACTTATGTGTATAAGGTTGTTCGGATTAATAAGATAATAATAATAAAAAGTTTATTTTGCACCACAAACCATACAATAAATAAACTTAAGCAATTTAATTAATTATACAAGAAAGTATGGTTTGATTATTTTGATTTGGTAAACTATGTAATTGTTAATTTAAATGAGTTAATCTTGTATGTACGTATATAAATATATTTTCATGAAATGATGATTTCCCTGAAATTCAGCATGTAGGGAGTTTTTGCGGAATAAAATTGATCTTGCTAGGTTTTATTTTAAAAAAATCGTTCTATCCATGTTTTTAGACATTAAAATAAAGGTCAATTGTATAATTGAAAGCAAAGGATTTTTTTAGTTGTCAACTACAGCGGACTGAAAATGTTCAAAACATGGATTCGAATCCCACATGTCATCGGCGTCTTCCCCTTTTTTTAATCTATTTTTTTATATCTCCTAAAAAATTACCGAGCAACGCCCGGTCACCCAGGTGACTATATAATGAGACTTAGAGCGAGCAAAAACCGGTAAAGAGAATAGATAGCCGATAGATGTGGCGTATTCTCAATTTTTTTGGACAAATTTCTCGTCCGAAAGATGCCTCTGTAGATCGCCTTGTAGTGCAGAGGAAAATAGAAGGCACAAGACCGCGCGGCAGATAACCGATGCGATGGACGGACCAAGTTAAGGCTACCTTTGACTCTCTTAACAAATTTACCAAGAAGGTGTCCCAAAAGAATGGCGTCGAATTGTCAAGCGTGCCACCAATACTGAACTGACGATCATGAACGCTCTGCCAAGAGTGTAGCGGCCAAGAACCAGATGTAGCTGTTAGCGCACACTATATACAATAACATGATATAGTAGAAATACCACAATTCCCGTTCTGCGATGCACTTCTCTTGATAAACGAGCAAAGACTGAATGTCACTGAACGTTTTATCAATAGGAAGACTCCACCGGAAAGAACAACAGCACAGTGTTGCCACCATTTTAATTTAAAGGGGCGCGAAACTCTTGTATCATGACTGTGCTGCTATAAAATACAAAGCGGAAGTCAATGGCGACAACATGGTGAAAGCGCTTTTTGCATATAGGTATGCCTCATGGTTTTAATTTATATGTTCAAACATTCCAGGTGACGTTAAAAATTCGGCCGCTACCGCCGGTCGTGCGGTACGGATCCCTCGTGTTCCCAGATTGGGACTCGGGGTTCTACTTCGAGAGGGAGGTGGCTCGGCAGCGGCTGCAACCGTCTAGTATACGACTGATGGATAATGAACAGGTGAGCTTTGGGGATGTGACGTGGATGCAATTGACGACCTCAACTTCCTACCGCGTACCTGGTAGAACCTTTGGCGACAGTATCTTACATATATCTTATCTATACATATTCGGAATCTCGGAAACAGCTCCGATTTTCCTGAAATTCAGCATGCAGAAGGTTTTGGGGGGGAAAATTGTTTAGGCTAAAAAATATCGTTTTATCCCTGTTTTAGGGCAATAAAAAAATACAAAAATTTACATTGAATATATAAAATACTATTTTTGCGTTAACTTATTCGGGGAACGAGTGGTTTCTGGAAAAGGAAATACCTACGATCGCGCCTCACCTACCCATTTATTTTTTCTTTTTTTTTTAAGTTTTTTTCATTTTTTTAATTACCGAGTAAAGCTTGGTCAACCAGGTACTTATTATATTATTATTATATACAGGTATTATATTGTATCTTATAATGTACTTTTATAACTAAGAAACAAACCGGATAGTTAACGAAATGAAATTTTATAGGACGATATAAAAGTGTGTGTCTATGAAATACTATGCAGGACAGGACAAGGTCTACGAATACTATGATGTTTGGGAACAGTTTTTAAGCCATTTTGTTTCCTACTCCGAACAAAATTATATTATACTAGCTGTGCCGGCAGAGTCGCCCGCAGTGTGTCACAATTTTTTGATAACAAATTGTTTGAACATAAAATTTTTTATCGTGAATTAATTATAAGACATTTTTAAATAACTTTCACCGTTTACTCAGCGCTCGCAGCTTTCAAAATTGCCGTTTTCGCAATATTTTTTAATTGCTGCTCCTCTCCTATTCACTTTAGCTTAATGTTACGGGTATATAGTCTATAACCTTTCTCGATAAATACTTACACTGGAAGATTTTTTCAAATCGATCCAGTAGTTCCCGAGATTAGCGCGTTCAAACAAACAAAACTCTTCAGCTTTATATATCAGTATAGATAGCTATGAACTTATATTGAAACACTATAATTTTGTTACAGTTTCGTTTCGGCCATGCCCTCAAAATAGAGCAATCTTGGGGCGGAGTTCTACTTGATGGGTTAAAAAAATTCTATATCACAAAAATAAAGGGTTTCGACCCATTGAAATTATGTGTGGTCACTTTGCTCATGGAGGGGACGGCGGAGAATGTGGCAAATAGAGAGAGAAAGCTGAACAGTATAGCATCTCAGTATGGGGGGATTCCTGGTGGGGCGAAGAATGGAGAAATTGGTTATACCCTTACGTTCGTCATAGCTTATATACGGGTAAGAAATTTTTTTATTTAAATTATATTCTTTATTCAAGTAAGTAATTACGCCGTGTGGTATCCGGCTGAATAGAATAGACCGCCCTCATTTCTTACCGAGGTGTCGTAAAAGGCGACCAAGGTAAGTCGACCCGCCGTGTGGTATCCGGTTAAGTAGAATAGTACCACCCTCATTTCTTACCGAGGTGTCGTAAAAGGCGACTAAGGTAAGTTGACTCACCGTGTGGACGAAGTGTTAGGTAGAATAGACCACTCTCTTTCTTATCGAGGTGTCTTAAAATACGACTAAGATAAGTTGACGTCAGGCAGGCGGCCGGTCGTAATATACGTAGCCAAAACATGTGACACCATGTATATAACATGTTGTGCCGACCCCACTTAGAGTGGGATAAGGGCAGGAAGATGATGATTCAAGTAAGTAGTTATTAGTCAGGTAATTCTAATTCATAATGTTTGATATTTGCGTACCAACTTTACCTTAACTATAAATTCTCTCACTTCGTAGGTTAGCTGGCAGAGATCTCTGTTATAGGTACACTTTTTTTACCAATAATGTTTGTTCCAACATTTTTTATGGTACATAAGTAAATAAATAATAAATAAATAAACTTGTAAAGTTAAAATTTGATTACAGAATTTTATTATAGAATCTTATAAACCCGCAAATGATTTACGTACTTTTGCAAGGCGCAAAGCAGAAGCCGCAAGCTTATATCGGTTCCTACTTTGTCTTATTATATACATCGTCAATTTTACAAATCTGTTTATTCTTATGTAAAGTCAATGTAATAATAACTATTTTTCTAATGTTTTTCGTGCGCATGTTTTCTAAGTATTGCGCTAGTGGCTAGTAATTTATAGAATTAGGCGTTACTTTGCGGAGATCCATAATACAAAAGTAATATAAAAAAGCCAATGCGATTGCTTTGCGATTTTGGTCGTGAAGTCTATCTCCTGACGATGCTTCGGTTGCGGGGCGAAACGATTGTTGAGTTTGTGATAGTGAACGTATATAGTGCTTGTGTATTGTGGTGGCGGTGGTGGAGGTTTGTGCATGTGTTTTTTACGATTCCTGCATGTATCAGGTATGATAACCGATTGTCCACTCTACATTTAGCATTATATATATTTTCTATTTTACTTCATCGCGTATTATAGCAAAATAATTTTATTATTACTTTTGTCTAGTGGCTAGTGTTCCGACCGTTAATCTCGCAACTCGGGAACAACTCCCACAGCGTGACGTACATCGTCCACGTCCGCCAACATTGTGCCATCAAATCAATGGTCCCAACTTTCGTCTTAATAATTTCCAGGACTTGGCTCTAGATTACGACATCGTGGCTGAGTCTTTCGAGACGTCGGTGTCGTGGGAGCGCACGCTCGCACTCTGTAGGAACACTAAAGCGTGCGTGCGGGACGAGTGCGCCCGCAGGAACGTGACGCACTACCTCATCTCGTGCAGACTGACACAGACGTAAGTATATGTATGACAAAAAGCAAGGTTGTCCTAAAAGCAAGGCAAGGGCAGTCTTCCAACATGGGATCTACGCCCAAAAGGAAGCCAATTTGATCTTCAACGGTGCTTTTTGGGCCATTTTAAGGCAATGATATATTTATCGAAAAAAGCAAATTCAGCGTCTTAAAACCTATCTTTTATATTTTTGGCGTTACTTTGCGGAGGTCCATAATACAAAGTATCTCCGAAGCATCGTCAGACAAAATCGCAAAACTCAAATTTTATTACATTTTTTATCACATTTTATTACACCGCGGGCAGCGAATCTTTGATACCATGTAAATGTTTGTGAGTCTCTTTACTGGATTAGTCGCACAGGATTACTTCGGGTTCCAAATGTTGGAATGGAAACTCCGTAACAATGTGAATAAATGACCTATAAATGGTCACATGGAACGTTGAACAACATTAAATGGTGCTAAAATCCAAACTACCTATAACGCATTACGATTTCGTTCATGGAGCCTATCCTGATCCGGGGCGAAACAATCGCAAATTTTGTGGTAGTGAGTGTGTGTAATGCTTGTATGGAGTGTTGGAGTTAGCGGCGTCTTGTGATACGTGTGGCGGCTTGTCCCGCATGTATGTGATATGTTATTTTTACCTGCTTCATACACTTTGCATGTATCTCTTAACAAAAGCGGATTACAGCAAATTAATTTTATTGTAACTTCTGTACTACCTATAACAGGGCTTCTTAAACTTTTTTATATAGCGACCCCTTTCAAGCTTAGGAAATTTTAAGCGACCCCCTCCTCCATATAATGAAATATATATTAACCGTAGATGTAGATGTAATATCGCACTATTTTACAATGTAAATAACAGTTTTGCATTGCCACTTTTTTCAAAAAATAGTTATAATAAAACTACAATAGTATTTTGTATGATTTTTATTTGTATTTATATTTGTACGTAGTGTGTATACTAATTTTAAAATTTTATTTATTATTGTTCTAACTAACCAATCATAAAATTAATAAAATCTATTTAATTAAATTTAATGAAAAGGGGTAATGAAGGAACTTATGAGGAGAAATATCAATAAATCTTTGTTAGAAAAGTTCTTTAAAGGGCAGCTGCAGCCATGTAGTTGTATCAATAATGATTGAAAAGTATCAGATCTTTGCGACGCCCCTTTCAGTAGTGTCGCACACACAAACCCACTCAAACCCACAGTTTAAGAAGCCCTGACCTATAACACATATATTCATTTTC
Organism: Morpho achilles; assembly: GCA_947086495.1. Classification (NCBI taxonomy): domain Eukaryota; kingdom Metazoa; phylum Arthropoda; class Insecta; order Lepidoptera; family Nymphalidae; genus Morpho; species Morpho achilles. The sequence goes on from CAMTZB010000013.1 coordinate 14,483,944, forward strand.
TATTTCCGCCATTTCCAGATACGACGCCGGGTGCTGCATTTATTTCTACTTCGGTTTCAAAACGGTCGGCATGAGCGACCCGGTGAGGGTCTACGAGGAGATCGAGGAGGCTGCGAGGAACGAGATCATCGCGTCTGGTGGTACGTTAATATTCTATATTTTCGCTGTCAAATGTAAAGTCATGGTAGTTCATTTGGGGAACGGTGGTCTAGAGAGGTGAAAATACCTAGGATCGACCCCACCTGCCTTTTTCATTTTTCCTTTCAATTTTTTTTTTAATTTTTTTTTTTACACCGTTTAAGAAATTACCGATCACCCAGGTTCTGATTTCATTCATAAATTAATGTTTCTAATACAACCTCCTCCATAGTGATTAATATGAAAAAAACATTGTACCCGTCATTATGAGTTATTGAGTTGTTGCGAAAAATCAAATGTTCATCATCTTCCTGCCCTTATCCCACTCTAAGTGGGGTCGGCACAACATGTTATAAACATGCTGTAACATGATTTGGCTGCGTTTTTACGACCGGCCGCCTGCCTGACGTCAACTTACCTTAGTCGTATTTTACGACACCTCGATAAGAGAGGGTGGTCTATTCTACTAAACCGGATACCACACGGTGTGTCATCTTACCTTAGTCGCCTTTTACGACACCTCGGTAAGAAATGAGGTTGGTCTATTCTACTCAGCCGGATACCACACGGCGGGTCGACTTACCTTAGTCGCCTTTTACGACACCTCGGTAAGAAAAGAGGGTGGTACTATTCTACTCAGCCGGATACCACACGGCTAGCGAAAAATCAAATGTTGACTTTGGGATAATTGCTTTTAATTTTATTGGAAAAGTAAAGTAAAGTGTAAAGTAGAACTTTTTTTTATATAATTTTATATGTTATTTATCAAATTTGATTGATAAATAAAAATGTTGAACAGGTTCGATATCCCATCACCACGGCGTTGGTAAACTCCGCAAGAAATGGTACGCGGGCACAGTGAGCGAACCCGGGAGGCGTTTGCTACTCGCGACAAAGCAGGCCCTCGACCCGGATAACATCTTCGCCCTGGGCAACATGGCCTTTGACCAGTACACCCCGGATAATGTGAAGAGCAAATTATAAAGCAAACCCCATATCTCACGCCATGAAACCAAATACATATTCCAGTAATTTATAGAATTAGGCGTTACTTTGCGGAGATCCATAATACAAAAGTAATAATAAAATTATTTTGCTATAATCCGCGGTGTAAAATAAAAAATTATTTTGCTATAATGCTATAATAATGCTATAATTCTTCACGGATTATAGCAAAATAATTTTATTGTTACTTTTACATATTCCAGTAGTTTATATAAGCAGGCGTTTGCGGTATTCCATATTCAAATTCAAATTAGAAATATTCTTTATTCAAATAAACTTGTAAGCAAGTGCTTTTGAATCGTCAACTCTACTGCTGGTTCGGAAAGCTGTTCCTACCGAGGAGAGCCAGCAAGAAACTCGGCGGTTGCTCTTTTAAAAATATAATTCTTAATACTATTTACATTCAGTCGTTACTGTCTTGTACAGGTTCAAAGAGAGCTATATCCACACATTCTTATCTTCTAAATAATCTTCAAGAGTATAGTAGGCTTTCTGTAACAGCCTCTTTTTTACAGTGTACAGTATAGAAAATAGTACAGAAGTTAGGATAGAACTTTACAGTGTGGTATCCGGCTGAGTAGAATAGACCATATTTATTTCCTAACGAGGTACCGTAAAATCGACCCACTGTGTGGTATTCGGTTGAGTAGAAAAGGCCACCCTCTTTCTTACCGAGGTGCCGTAAAAGGAGACTAAGCAAAGTCGAACTGCCGTGTGGTATCCGATATAGTAGAATAGACCATCCTCATCTCTTACCGAGGTGTAAAATGATACTAAGGTATTTCGACCCACTGTGTGATCGGGCTGAGTAGAATAGACCACCCTCTTTGTAATCGAGGTGTCGTCGAAAATTACTAAGGTACTTGTCCCAGTTAGTGTGTGTGATGCTTGTGTGGTGTGTAGTTGGTGGTGGCATTGATAAGTGTTATAACTGGTCCTGTATGTATAAGGTATGTGAACTAAAATATGTGAACGTTGACTGTTTGCTACTTTAGATAGATTCTTAGAGATTGTCGTTATGTGTGTAGTTCTTGTGTGGTAGTTGGTGGTGGCGGCATTATATGATATGCTATTACATCAACTGGTGCTGCATGTATAAAGTATGTGAACGTTGTATGCTTGCTACACTTAGCATTAGATAGATACTCTGAGAATGTCGTAGTGAGTGTGTGTAGTGCTTTTATGAGGTGTGTTATTGATGGTGGCGTTTTGTGATACGTGTGGAAACTAATCATGCATATGTAAGGTATGAGAACGGTTTTGCATCCTACACTTATCATTACATAAATTATCTTAACAAACGAGGATTGCAGCAAAACAATTGTATCATAACTTCTTCCTGCCCTTATCCCACTCTAAGTGGGGTCGGCACAACATGTTATAAACATGCTGTCACATGATTTGGCTGCGTTTTTACGACCGGCCGCCTGCCTGACGTCAACTTACTTCTGTCGTATTTTACGACACATCGGTAAGAAAGAGGGTGGTCTATTCTACTAACCCGGATACCACACGGTGGGTCATCTTCCCTTAGTCGCCTTTTACGACACCTCGGTAAGAAATGAGGTTGGTCTATTCTACTCAGCCGGATACCACACGGCGGGTCGACTTACCTTAGTCGCCTTTTACGACACCTTGGTAAGACAAGAGGGTGGTACTATTCTATTCAGCCGGATACCACACGGCGTAATTGTATCATAACTTCTGTAGTATGGAATTCCGCAAAGTAAACGCCTATTTCTATAAATTGTTTGACAAAAGCAATTTTTGCATTGCTGTATGTAGCTTTATATATTGTGCCATTTGGCGACCTAAGATTAGTTATTAGATACTTATAAGTAGTTTAAGTGAGGTTTTCTTAGATAAAGTAAAGACAATTTGGCATAGAGTTATTGTACATAGAGTGAGACAGAAATAGGCAGTACTGTGAGTGCGAGAGTTCAATAATAATAAGGGAGGGAAGATAAGAGACCCATCACAAAACTGGGAATCAAGAAGTCTTATTACTTTCTCTTTTTTTGGATCGACACATTTTAGGCTGATTCCCCCCTACTTTAATATAACTCTATGCAATTTCGCAACCTCGATGATGCTTCTGCTCTCGCCCGTCCTGCCCGGTGTCGCTGTTAAAGCCGTTAAGACAAACAGAGTTTTAAGAAAATCTATACAATTTTGAATTTTTATTGGTATTAAGAACCTATTCGGATATATTTTTTTTTGAAATATGCAATTTGAAATTTTAATTTTTATAAAGGACCTATTCAAATATCGCAATACTCGCTCCTGTAATGCCAGACTCTGTAAATTGTTTACATCTTAAGAGATTTCAGTATAGCCTTGATGTTTAACAAAATATATGTCACAAGGAAAATAGGACTTTTAGCTTTGTAAAGTTTTTACAAATACAACACTTATAAACCTCACCGGAAGTGAGTATCGTGCTATTTTAACAAGAAATAAATAATTATTTGATAGAACACTAGTAAAGTAACAACCTGTTAATATCCCACTTCTGTACATTTAGTTTTTTGTTTCGGGAACTGGAAAACACGCACAGTAAATAATTTCGGTTATTACAATATAAAGATGACTGATGACGCAGTTTAAAATAAATTAGAATTAAATTAAGAATATTTTAATACTCTTAAATTATAGTAGATTATAAAACTGTTGATTAATAAGGGTTCATATAACACGAGTGTGGTTTTAAAAAGAGAAACGCGGGTGAGTTTTTTTATAGTATCACACGAGTGTTATAAGACCAAGTTATGTACAGTGTCATACACTACTTTATCTACTCTCATACTATAATACGTAAAACAATATTAATAAAAACCAAACTTTGTTTAAATACTGAAAAGATTTTTGAAATGTCAAATGTTGGCGCCAAGGCGCAAACATCGATTGCGCATGCGTGTTGCGTCGCCGCGGACTCGTTCATTGAAACTTTTTTTTTTAAGGTAGAGGTTCAACCACCGTGGTCGAGCTGGAGGTTGTACAGGTGTATTGTTATGATTAAAAAGTTATATTACGATACAGGTGTACATACAAGACCTGTATCGAAATAAAACTTTCTATTCTTTTATATTCGGCCTGTACGTAATGTTTGTCATAAGAATTTTGGTTTCAGTTTTATAATTTTTGTATTATAGTATCAGAGTAGATAAAAACTATTTTAATATTCTTAATTAAGAATAAGGATAAACATTACTATTGTTATTGCATATGTAATTTATATGCGCTTTATGATGGAGGAAAACAAAGTGATTTAGTCCTTATTATCTCATTGGAATTCCCGTAATACGTGTTATTTGACAAACAGAAAGCAAGATGGGCCAATCACTCTTAGCAGTCGGATATAAACAGACTGTTATGTTATTTTTTATTATATTTAGTACAAAGGTAATTTAGCTTTATATTTTACTAGCAATCGCCAGCGGCTCCGCCCGCGTAGAAATATAACCATATTATAGTCTTTTGATAACCATAAAAATGGTTACAGTGGGTTAACCTAGACATATGCTTTCGCGGACTTTTATTTAGAACTTTTAGAGGGGACAATTTTGTAATACCTACATGATTTTTGAATAAATATTACCGTTTACTCAGCGTGCGCAAGGAAAGCTTTAAATTATGCCGTTTTCGTACTGTTTTTTATTGCTGTTCCTCTCCTATACATCTTAGCGTGATGTTATATAGCCTATCTTACTTAAATAGACTATCTTACACTGAAAGAATTTTTAAAATCGGTCCAGTAGTTCCTGAGATTAGCGCGTTCAAACAATCAAACAAAATAAACTCTTCAGCTTTTGTATACGATTTTGTATGCGATTGCTTGAATACATTTGCTTACATTCCACTGCTTTAAATATAAAAAACTAGACATTGTAATAAAATTGTGTTTATATGATGTAGTAATAATGAATTTTAATAAGTGATGATATGTTCATTATATGTTTAATTAATTTTAATTTAAGTATGATGACATTAAAATAAATTAAACTTGATGTTCACAATTCACCTGATGGGAAATGATGTCATAAAATACAATTGCTATAATATATTAAAAAGTTATGTATGTGTGTGCGCTATAATAGTTAAGCTATTTTTAAGTAATATATATTAAGTTTCTAAATTCGCACAACTTTGTTTTATTGCTCTCATAATATTTTAAGTATATATTTTTTTATTATAAAAGAATCAAAAAAATAAAAATAAAGGCTTGGTGATATCTGGGACTTGATACCGGGTATTTTTACTTTAGTCTGCCAGTTCCAAACTAAGCTATTACATCTTTGCAAATGATAGCAAAATTGACCTTTGTATTCTATTTATATTTAAGCAGTTTTTCAATGCTTGAAAAACGTCATATTTTAAAATAAAACTTAGCCGGATCAATTTATAGCCCCGAAACCCCGAACATACTGAGTACCGTACCGTACATAGGTAAAGTTTCAACAATTTTGCTGTCATTTACGATCATGTTTTGATTAAAGACTGAATTGAGTCTCACATCAACAGTGACACGCAGGATGCTGCGGGTTACAATATATCATATACTATAGATTCAATATTTCCCCAATATTCTTCAAACAAGTAAAATATACAAAAAGCTATGATAGCTAAATAAGGCTGTGTGATTTTCGAAGTGGTCATAGGTTCAAATCCCGGGCAAGCACAAATGAGTTTTCTAAAAGCGTGCGTGTTTAATTTTTAATTTGACGCTTTTCGGTGAAAGAAAAATACATTGGTCCTCGGTCTCGAGGGAAGCCAGTTTGGCCAAGCTGGTCTGAATTGGCTGTCATTCAGATGAGACTCGCAAGAGTTTACCATTACCGAGTCCTAGCACTCGTGTCCAGCGCAGTCCTTACTGTCGCAGTCCGATTGTGCGATAATCTGTACATTTCTAGAGAATTCTTGGAATATGCGTAACCCACGAATCCGCATTAGATCCTTAATAAGTGCTCAAGACCTTACCAAAAAGGACAAAGATGGGCTATGCCCTATGTAAAGGAGTAGCGTAATATTTAGTTACAATATATTTAAATGTTCAAATTGTCAATACGATAATCATATTATGAAGTGATAGCGTAGATATACCCGATTCAAGCGCGAAAAGGTTCGGCTACATTTCTCATTTTATCTTTAATTTTCACATACCTATAACATCTCATTTTATCTTTAATTTTCACGTTGCATACAATAAGAGACATAAGCATTAAGCCGCTGTAATTAAAGTTTCCGACAAAGTATATCTGAAATAAATTTACTATGAAAATTTGACTCACGTAATATAAAGTATATACTATAAGTACATATACTGTAAGTACTATAAATTTTATATAAAAGTTTGATTGATAAAAATAAATTAGCCAACTGTACATCGGAAAAGATCACAAAATCATCATTGTCCTCGCATTATTCATATAGCGTTAAGCCGAATCATGTCAAAAACATACTTATTTTTGTGATATTTTCACCACATTATAATAATTATAGCATCTTAATTCGTGGCCGAATAATTCCAATTTTACATTTTGTTAAAGACAGGATTTATGAGATTAATTTACCAAAAAATTGAAGAAAATTATGAGTTTTTAATTAAATAAGACAATAACAAATTAAAGGAATATTTACAACAGGAAGTGTGATTATAATTTTAGCATTATTGACTCAATTTAATAATTTAGTATAAACATCCGTCAAACGTCGATTAAATGTAGTGCGTAAATCCAAATTTATTTTAAATCAGGTTTTTAAAAAGTTCTAATTGCAACAAAATTGTTCTCATCAAATAATAAATTGTAATAATGCAGAAGTCGGCACTTCTGCATTATTACAATTGCAATTTTTTACAATACAAAATTTTCGTCTTTCTTGTTATATTGACATTTTCAAAAAACAAACATAATTTGACTACCTGTTATTTAGTTTTCAAAATAACTGACGGTATTTGGTTTTTGTGCGTCTATTTATTATTAATATAATTTTGTTCAGGTGGGTATGATAAAGTATATTGTCGAACCCTGCTTTCACTAAATAGCTTTCTAGATTTCAACTTAAATCGTTATAATTTGATGTTCACAGCAATGATTGATCTGTTTATGCCGTTTCGTTCTTTTCTTAAATTTGGAAATGTTTGTACTGATAATAATGTATTCCGAATGCATTATAAATTAACGGTGATAATTTTATTGGTGTTCACGCTTCTGGTTACCTCGAAGCAATTTTTTGGAGAACCTATTCATTGTATGAGTGAAAGCGACAAGGACAATGATAAAGACGCGATTAATAGTTATTGCTGGATCTACGGAACTTATACTTTGAAGAGTAGACTTTTTGGTAAGCTGCCCTTGTTTAAAGTCACTACTTGAGAGTGTTGTAGTTAAAGTATATGTAATTTATTTGTATTTCTAGACCCTATTTAGAATGTCTTTAGACTTCTTCTCTACTAATTGGTTGCAGCATCTGATCTTTTATGCAATAAATAAATCTTCTACTGGAATTACACAGTAATATTATTGTCATTTAATTCTTTATTCTTAAGATCAAGCAAATCTGTGTGTTGGTTTCTGTGAATACAGATTTTGTACTAGTAACTTTGTTGACTTTGTATGACTGTTTTTTTTTTTTTTAGGTATCCAAGGCAAGCACATGATATACCCAGGTGTTGGGCCTGAGAAAACAATACATGATGAACAGATAATGCACACATATTATCAGTGGGTATGTTTTGTGTTGCTTGGACAGGCTGCTATGTTTTACACTCCTCGTTACCTCTGGAAAATATGGGAAGGCGGCAGACTGAAGGCATTAGCATCTGAGTTAGGTAATTAAGATTTAAAGTAACCTGTATTTATCATAATATGTTATCATAGAATACTAACTAATGTTTGAATTTAATCAGTTAACCTGTACTATACTCATATATGTATATTTAGGACATTATAACTAGGTATCTTCAACTTTTTTTTTATCCTACTAATATCATTGATAGTTTGTGAGTATGGATGTATGTTTGTTACTATTTCATGGTGAATCAGCTGAACCAATATCGATTAAATTTGGCACAATTACTTGTTTTACACTGTGGTAACAGGCTATAGAAATTCTGTTAATTCTACAGAAATAGGTTGATATTGATTAGCGCCATCTATTATTAACCTAACATGTGACAATAGTCCACACAAACAAAGTTGCAGGTGAAATTTAGTTGTACCTGTATATTAAAGCTGTTAGGAAATATTTGTGATTTCCATTAAACCAACCTGCTTATTGATTCAAATTAACTTTAACGATACTTTGTGTTATTTAAAAAAAAGCCTATCCTTATCCTAGCCTTCATCATTGTATTATTAGGAGAGAGACTCTAAGGATGTTATTTGTCTTAACTAATTTTTTATTAAATTTTTCATGTAAACAATTTTTGATACTGATTATAAAGCCAATAGTTTAAAAAACTGGTTATCTTAAGTGCTACAATAAATATTTGGAATTGGTAAATATTAATGAGAAGAAGACTTAAAAAGAAAAGTGAGGTAGTAAAAGTTGATGGTAAAAACTTGATATTTACACTAAATAGGGCCAAAGTAACATCATCATCCTGTCCTTATCTCTTTAAGTGGGGTCGGCACAACATGTTATAAAAATGCTGTTACATGATTTGGCTGCGTTTTTACGACCGGCCGCAAGCCTGACGTCAACTTACCTTACTCTTATATTACAACACCTCGGTAAGAAAGAGGTTGGTCTATTCTACTAAATTGGATACCACACGGTGGTTCAACCTATCTTAGTCGCCTTTTACAACACTTTGGTAAGATATTAATAAATAAATATATGGGACACTTACACACACAGTCGTCCGTCCCCAGAGTAAGTAACTTAATACTTGTGTTATGGTAGACAGACAACTGGTGAATATATACTTATATATTTTTAAAATTCATACTTAAATACAAATATACACCCAGGCTCAAAGACCAACAAATTCATTTTGTAGAAAATGTTGGCCCTCTGCGGGAATCGAACCCGCGACCCGCGGAGCTGAAGGCAGGGTCACTACACACTGGACCAGTCGTGGCTGCTCTATTCTGTTCAGCCGGATACCACACAGCTTAAATAGGGCCAAAGTAACATAGATTGTTAAAGAAGAAATTTGATGTTCACTTTTGCAACTATTTTTATAATTATTCCATGTATGACTGTGTGGTATTGCCATATCTACAATATGGTTATATGATACCAGTAGTAAAATTAACTGACAGTATTAGTATATTGTATTAAAAATGATTGCAGCTAATCCAATGGTGTCAAAGGACTGGACAGAGTACAGACGTGGCGAGCTGGTTGCATATTTAACATACACAAATCTTTACACGCACAACATGTATGCCTTACGTTATGCATTTTGTGAAATACTCAATCTTATCAACGTGGTAAGTTGCCTTTGCTTTACTTATTCTGCTAAAAATGTGTTAATAAAATATGTATAAGTAGAGGCCTGTTACTATCCCACTGCTGAGACTAGGCCTCTTCTCTGAGTTTTTGGAGAGAAGATTAGGAGCTAACTACCACGCTGCTTCAGTTGGTATTGGTAGGTTACACATATCTCCAGAGTTCTCTAGGGACATGCAGGTTTCCTCACATTGTTTACCCTTACCGAAAAGCGTGTGATAAATTGGAATTATCATTTAGACACATAAGTCATTGAAAAACTCATTGGTGTCTGCCTAGGTTTGAACCCGTGACCTCCTCTAAAGATTCGCACGGTGTTACCGCTGGGCTTCCACAGCTCTTAATTGATGTATGCTGTTAGACAATTATTTTAAATTGGTTCAGTATTATTTTTATTTGCTCATAATTGTGTAAATTAATATTCTAAATTACAAAGTTTGCTAGTATTTGAGACTAGACTTTTATTGCTTATCTTTTTAAGGGCAGTTTAAATATTAGTAACTTCACAAATCTATATAAAATGACTGAAAGAATTGTAAACTAATCATAATCATTCAGATAAAATGAGAAATCTATATGACTAGAAATTCCTTCGGAGTTGAGTTTCATATACATTAATATTGGAGCAATGAGGATAAAAGCACTACATCTCTTCCTCTAAAAAAAGGAGGCCTTTATTTTTAGTATACAAATAGTATTTTAATTATGTATAAGTAACAATATTTCGTTTTAGGTGGGTCAAATATTTCTGCTTGATTACTTTCTTGGTGGAGCTTTTAGGAATTACGGGGCAGCTGTCGCAGCATTTAAACATATCCCTAAAGTACCATCAAACTTCCAGGACTATGCTTCTGTTAATCCTATGGATCAATACTTTCCCAAACTTACAAAATGTTGGTTGAGAAGCTATGGTCCATCTGGGTCCATACAAATCAAAGATCGACTATGTGTTCTACCATTAAATATTGTGAATGAAAAAATATTTATTTTCCTTTGGTTTTGGCTTATATTTCTTACTCTTATTACAATGGTGGCTGTGCTTTTTCGTATAATAGTGTTTTCTCTGCCACCATTACGTACTTTCATGATAATGGGTCAACTAAGATTTGTTAAGAGACGAGTTATCACCAAAATAGTTAGACGCTTCAGTTTTGGCGATTGGTTTCTATTGTACTTGCTGGGCAAGAATATGAATCCTCTAATTTACAAAGACTTAATTATAGAACTATCTAAAGAGCTTGAAAAAAAGCCTAGGATAGAGTGAGTTGTTTTTTATTACTTAAGTTGATTAAAAAGTTGTATAATTTGTAAGTGTTTTAATGTGAATTACATCACCATATAAAAAGTCAATTATTACATTAAGTATTTTCTTTATTTTCTTAGGTTTTAAATACTAATTTTTTGTTTAATCAAAATAATCATTAAAATTAAAGAATTAATTAAAGCCATTTACTAGGTATGATTAAATATAAGTATTTCTGCTTTCTGTTACAGTATATCAATAATAATTATATAGAATTTATTGAATACTACAATGTAATATTGTTCTATTTGTAATAACATTTTTTTAAAGTCAAACTTTCAGATTTCTGTTGCAGCAGAGTTTAATGCACATATATTTGCATGTAAATATTTTCTGCATTATATTTAATTTCTGTAACAAATTGTATGCTAGCCTTACACTAATCTGATAATAAAAAGAATTGGAAACTTTTAAATTTTTTTATTACATACTCAATTTATGACAATGACATATTCGACTATATTTACAAACAAAAGATTCAGATAAAAGTTCCTAAGTTTGGTGATACATGTACTATATTCCTTTTATCTAATAACCAAAAAAAAATGCATAAATCATAGAAGGCTGCAGTAACAAAACAATTGGAAATATTATTAGTTCACCATAAGTAAAAGTTTAGAATATATCTCTAAAAGATTACATAAAGATTGTTTAGAAAATATTAAAAAATTTAGGTCACATTTGTAACCTAAGATTTATTAAATACTAAAAATGTCTTAAATACTCATAAGAGGTAATATTGGAACATCAGTTGAAAATCAAATCATAAAACTAACAGTTCTTAGGTTAGGTCAGTTAATGAAATTATTAGAAAAGGTTATAACAATTTTTATTACAACTGAAAATAGCATACTAATTAAAAATCTTGTTTTTAATTAATAATATGACAAAACAGTTTCAAAAAATTTCAGCCTGGATAAAATTAAGTTAAGCATTTAGAAAAGAATATAAATTGAAGACAAATTTTTTTCTAAATTTTATCATTTCAGTAAAAATGCTACATTTTAAAGTTTAATTCATAACAAATATACGATTGATATTTCTATTACTTAATTTAGGCTACTAGAAACCAAAAAAATTAATTAAGACAAATATATAAGATCATTAAACATACAATAGCTATAGTATCATTTTGTAACACATGCAGTACCATGCACTTCTTTTACAATGTGACAACAAAAGGATGATTATAAATTTGTTTGTTAACCCTATGAACATTACTTACTATGAAGAATTCCAAATTAAATACTATCCTGAACAACCTCGACAGCCACAATGTACACACTCAACAATTCTTCCCTCTTCCAACTTGCTTTTAGGAACTCTGCATATACAATTTGTTGCAAAATTAGTATCTCTCGTCTGTATACATCTCAAACAGCATAAGTTTTCATAACCTATCTTTTTCCATTTCGCAATAAGATTAGCATCAGCAATTTTCTCATTGAGACAGTATTGATACAATTCTCTACTGATTGCTTTTCTTCTGTAGAATAAATCATATATGTAACGTGACTTTTGATGGTGGATTTTGAATATTGGCCAGAGTGATTCCTGTTTTCTTTTCCCTTCATGGGGCTCGGTTTCAGCTGGAAAATATAAATTTTGTGATAAATTCATTGCTTCAAATACAAATTGTCTCATTTTTACATTATATACTACAGATGTTTTAAATTTACCTTTGTTTATAAACAAAATGACCGTGAAATAGAATCACAATATTAATAATTAATATGAGATGTAAATCACGAAGTTTACACGTTGTATTCAATGTTTTCAGCAACAATCAATATTCTTTATTTATAGACACTTCATGTTGGAAATTAGTTTCTAAATCAAAGTTGGGCAGAGGTGTTAAAATTCTAAGCCAGTCTGTATCACTTTTATGGCTAATCTAATGGATCAGTATTGTTTAAATTCGACATTATTAAAGTTTTACACCGCGTGAGCATATTCCTGTTTTTCTTTAGGAACGGGAAAGAAACAAACTTGAAAAAAAAAAGTGACAATACTATATATGATTTTAGTACAGCTAGAAGTGAATTGGAAGAAATTAGAAGAGAATGTTATGATAAATGAGTGACTACATAAACTGTTTTGTATTTTCTTATACTAGATATAATTTAGAGAATGGGGAAAGTGTCACTAACTCAGGTTATTCATACAAACCTTCTCGCATTTTTTGCTCTAATTCTTCTAGTGTAGGTTCAATTAGTTCCCATCCGTCTGGAGGCGGTTTTCGGCTACGGCGGACTTTAGGCATTTCTGCTAAACGGCAAAAAAGCAGCAAATAATGCTGTTGCAAGAAAAATGTTTACAATTTACAAACACGCCATAGACTAATCGTCAAGATCATAGACTAATAATAACAGTTAAGAATAAGATCTTACGTAGTCAGGTATTCTTGTATAGTCTGTACTCTACTCTGTGGTTAAATTACTAGTTATTCACGTGTGCTTTTCTGTATTTTTCTTTATCATTTTATGTAATACATAAAATAAATTCAAAGCTGATTTATATTTAATTTAAATATATAAGCTTATTTATGTTAATATGAACAGTCATAAAAGACTAGATTTCAAGTCTAGAATGAATTCTGAAAAAAAATGATTCAATTTATTATGAATTTGCGTTGTACAGGCCATAAAGCAAGATGATTACATATAATAATTATAAGTAAAAATAAAGGATTTTTTAAGGACGCAAATAATATCTAGAACCACAGAGGATGTGAATTAAATATAACTCGATTTCTTTTCCATCCCTAAGTCAGATAAGTTTCAACTTATCTGAATTTAAACAATACTGTACATTTCATTAACAGATTGATGCGCTGCACCATGCCTTGTTAGTTCGATCATCATCACCAAGTTAATGATATGAATGGTAAACAACTTTACACAACTGGAACTTTAATAATAATATTATTTTGCTATAATCCGCGAAGATTCGGAATAATATTATTATTACTTTTGTATTATGGATCTCCGCAAAGTAACGCCTAATTCTATAAACTGGAACTTTATTGAAGGCTTACAAGACGTAAGCCTGTAAAATGAAATATGGAGACGAGATCCTTCTTTAGTCTTTGTGGTTCATGAAATGACATTCACTGTTGGTGTCAATTAATGACATTAATAAATTTTAGATATTTCACACAACCTGACTTCAATAATATTTTTTTCTGTGAATAAAATATGTAGAACGCCTTTCAAAAAAATATAGCAAAACCAATAAAAATTGTCGTAGAATAATAATGCTACATTATTTTCAGGAGATGTTTTATAATAACGCTTAATAACCATTTCAGTATTATAATCGTACAGGTAAACCTAACTATAAATTTTTTTTACCTTTTTCATAGGCATAGATATTTACACTTTACTTGAATCCCTAAATAGACTAGAATAGATGGAGACTATTGACGTGGAAACAAGTCTGTTTAGTAAGGAGGAGTTTTTCTTATTACTGAAGAATTAGTTACCAGTAGATAAGGACCTAATACTTAATTTATAAAAAATCCTTATTATATGACCCGAATCAGGCCCGCGGATAAATGATCAGGATGGGCTAGAATCTAGTCTAGCCAGGTAGAATAAAATGCGAGTATAGCCGGTTTCTATACATAAACTGTTTATACTACTAAAAAACTTTTTATTGACAATGTAAGTCACACGTAAACATAGTAAGGCATAATACAATTATATGCCAAGAAAATTAAAATCCTATCTATTCCAGTTTTTTTTCTACAGAGCGCGTTCTGACTGTGAGCAAATAATCACGCACCATCTCTCTCAGTCTCCATAAATCTTATCGATTGGCGAATTTTAACGTTCCATAGTATTCAATGACCGTCATAACACTTTACCTGTGTGGTGTGTATAACGGGGCTACCTACCTATAAAGTATTCAAAGTGTGTATACCCGTCCTTTGCGTGGCACCGCATTTCCTTTTATACAAGAGCGAGACGGGTGTACAGCTTTACCAATGTGGAATGCGGTGCGTTCGCGCAACCTCAACACAACGTCACAACCAGTCTTTCATTCGATCGCGACAGCGCCGTAGCCGCTACGCACTGCGCTTCGAATTACGAAAATATGTGTAAAGTTTGCAGTTTCATCAGTGTTTGTTAAGTGTCGGATTGTGATAATAGAGTGCAAAGTTTGTGTTATGAAGTGTAGCTGACGGAGGTTGAAAGGAAGACAGGGCTTATTTACCTGTAAGTAACTTAGCTTACGTGGTGACGTTGTGGTTTTTGCTCCTGGAGGTCCTTGCCTTGTTCTTAAGGTGCATTATTACTATATGCAACTTATGGGGTAGTTCTTGCGCATTTTAATATCAATTAAGACGGAATTGTATTCCAGCGCTTCCTTCATTAACTGGATTTTATACATTTAAGTAGGTAGGTGTGTATTTTATTTGCAAAATGTTTGGAATTTGTATATCGTTGACACAGAAACTATTTTACTAGGAATCGTATAAGAAGTAATCGCTTCTAATTAAAGTAATGCTGAACGATCGACAATCATTATAAAATTAGTCACAGTGTCGATTATTCGCAATAGTTTTTGATCAATAGCAATTAGTAATGTATCTGACTGACCCACTTAATATAGGATTAAATTAATGAAATTTTTAACGATGACAATCATACAAGATTGCGGTTTAACATTGCCTTACACTAAATGGCGTGATAAAGTTATATACTATGATATAGCAAATAGTAAACTGTTAACAATAACATTCAACAAAAAAAGTATTCGGAAGTTACGTTAGTTAGTTGATTATCTGTATATGTTTATTTATATACAACAGTATATGTGAAGAAAATAATTATTGTGAACTAAAACTAAAAGTCAATTAATAGTGATAATTCGTGATCGGATTTTGATGAAATTACTGAGAAGAAAATTAATTATAATTCTTTCTTAGCCCAAAAACTCAAAGGGTTATAACAATGGGTGTAACAATTTAAATTGACTGACTGGCCAATTGGCGTAGTGGGTAGCGATCCTGCCATCAAGGCCGCGGATCGCGGGTACGATTCCCTTATAGGGCCAACATTTTCTATAAAAAGAATTTGTTAGTTCTTCGATCCTGAGTGTATATATATAGGATGTATTTAAAAATTATATATTTATATATTCACCAGTTGTCTCTCACCCATAACACAAGTATTAAATTACTTTGGGGACGGACAACCGTGTGTGTAAGTGTCCCTTATATTTATTTATTTAAATTGTTAACTTAATTATATTATTATTTTTAGTAGTTATAATTTTTAGTATTTTCATAAACGATGTGGCAATAATATACCTGAGGTAACAAGGCTGAGTTCCGAAAAGCCTTGGTTAGGAGTGACTGCAAAACTGTAGTTACGCATGTTAATCTTTACAGTGAAGGTTTTTATTCATACCCGTTTTGTGATTTAGGAATGAAGTTTTTTTGTATTACCCCACTAATTAAATTAAAATGATGAAAAGGCAAAGATCAACAGATCTACGCACGCATTTCCAATGCAGTTTTTTTTATTTTAAACTGAAACGAATTTGATTTAGGGGGTTTCAGGGGCGATAAATCGATCTAGCTAGGTTTCATTTAAGAAATTACATTATATCCCTGTTTTCGGTGCCAATAGAATACAAAAATATTTTTGCTGTCATTTGTAAAGTTGTAATAGCTAAGTACGGAACGGGTGGATAGAGAAGTCAAAATATCCGGGATCAAATTCCAAATATCACCAGCTTTTTTTTTCTTTTTTTATTGCATTTTTTTGTATATGGTTAACCGCGTACTAGACTTAAATTTCAATATATGAATACGTTCAAAAGACACATCGAAGTACCTCTAAAAGAAATGTTCTGGTGTTTCATCAAATTATTAGTTCGTTAGAAGTTAAAAAGCTACATCATCATGTATTAATTAATTTTATAAACGTCCTTTGATAGTAATGATTTGGTAACCGCATACCAGTGGTTGATAAAATCATTGGGAACTAGCGGTCATCTTTAAGGGTTTAGTGAGTCGTATTAAATCGCTGTAGACACGCCCTAAATAATTCGTGTTTATCTATCAATGTATAAAATCAATATTTGTTGTGAAGAAATCCTATACGGTACTAGCAATCGCCAGCGGTTCCGCCCGCGTGGAAAGATTAAAACCGTAATATAGTCTTTTCTTACCGAGGTGTCGTAAAAGGCGACTAAGGTAAGTCGACCCGCCGTGTGGTATCCGGCTGAGTAGAATAGACCAACCTCATTTCTTACCGAGGTGTCGTAAAAGGCGACTAAGGTAAATTGACCCACCGTGTGGTATCCGGTTTAGTAAAATAGACCACCCTCTTTCTTACCGAGGTGTCGTAAAATACGACAGAGGTAAGTTGACGTCAGGCAGGCAGCCGGTCGTAAAAACGCAGCCAAATCATGTGAAAGCGTGGTTATAACATGTTGTGCCGACCCCACTTAGAGTGGGATAAGGGTAGGAAGATGATGATAGTCTTTTAATAAAAATGTTTAAAGTGGGTTAACCTTAAAAGCTAGACATATTCTGTCGCGGACTTTTATTTAGAACTTTTAGAGGGGAACAATTTTGTAATACATGATTTTTGAATAATTTTCACCCTTTATTAAAAGCTTTTAATTTTGCCGTTTTCGTAATATTTTTGTTGCTGCTACTCTCCTACTCATCTTAGCGTTATGTTATATAGTCTATAGCCTTCCTCAATAAATGGACTATCTTACCCTGAAAGAATTTTTCAAATTGGGCCAGTAGTTCCTGAGATTAGCCAGTTCCTGAGATTAGTATCGTCTGTCCACCATACAAAAAAATATAAAAAAATTCTACAAAAAATTTATGGTTATTAAAAATACCTTAAGGGGTGAAAATTTTCAAAGAATTTCGTAATTCTATATTTTCTTCGTTATTCTAGTTTTGTTTTCTAGAGCAGTTACAAACATCTACATCTGTTGCTGGCTTATCCTTGAATTTTATGACACTGTATATGTTTTTTTTTGCAAAGTAATAATAGAATAACAAAGATATAAAAAAGCACCTTAATATTTAAAGGCCATTATCGTCATCCTATTTTTGTGATGCCCATTATTGCATGTATTTGCCTGATTTTAGATATTTTTTATGTAAAAAGATTTTTATTAATTATAACATTTAGGCGGATAGGAAATTGCAAATTCCCAATCAACATACCGTTCTTATGACATAGAATTAAGAATGTTCAGTTTTCAAATTATAGGTAGTCATAAAATGAAATAAAAATACATAAATAATGACTATTTAGTCGTAAAACAGTTTAGATCGACAGGTAGTATTCCTACAACCTTATTATATCACGTTCTTACTTATCGGAGTTGGAAATGATTTAGCTCGGTCACGTTTCATTCATCATTGACTAGACCAACGATTTACCTGTTAACTTATATAAATAAAGAAGATACAACGTACGGAAGTTTAAATTAATCAAGTTTTCAGTTTAATATTTGACTAATAGTTAGCCGACCGCCATCCTAAGGGAATAAAGAATTCATGATTTATAAATCTCAGTATCTCTTACATTAAGACGCATTCAAATTCAAAATATTCTTTATTCAAAAACTTGTAAACAGAGACTTTTGAATCGTCAACTCTACTGCTGGTTCTGAAAGCTGTTCCTACCGAGAAGAGCCAGCAAGAAACTCGGCGGTTGCTCTTTTAAGAATACAATTATTAATACATTCATACTTAAAATGCATTACTCCGTTATTCTTTCATTTGTTAATAGACTTAAATAGAACATTTAATATAAACCAATGATTATATCATTCTCTTCGTCATATTCTTCGATAAGAATATATTGTATTTTTTTTTTTTGTAATAAAACTAATATGATGGCTACTGTATAAGTTTCGGCATACGAAGAAGTATCACTGCCAGTGTTTTAGGAACCATTGCAGTAGATTTAGTAGTTTTGAATTAATGTTAATATATGTATATATATATATATATATATATATATATATATATATATATATATATATATATATATATATATATTGTTAGGATCCAAAGTAGGATTTATAAAATGAGAACAAAATTAATACATTTGTAACCAAACAAACAAAATAGCTGACGTGAATAGATTAACTAACAGAGCTTTCGCACGCAAGTACCGATCGTAAAAGAGACCTCTGTTCTTGACCTGACCATTTTTATACTCTAGATGAGAGATAATTATGAAGTGTTGCTAGCAACAATAAATTAAAACACTGATTTAAAATGTCGCTGTCTACACGGCCTCTCCTGACCGCATGTCGTCCTCGACCAAAACTGTCTCCGTACCACCGGACCAGCATTGTTGGCAGCGACAGGTGTAGCTTCATGAGTGACTGATGGAAGCGTGGATGAGTCAGATGCACTGACTGATGACGCAAAGGCAGTGTCATAGTTCTCATCTGTATTTAAAAAAGGAATCAGAAAATTTTCAATTAAACCAAATAAAATTACCATCCTCTTTTCCACTACCTCGTCATTCAATTAATTCATACTTCAGCTTTTTTACTGAGCAATCGATCTCATCTAACATTCTTCTCTAAATAATAATCGAGACGTCTCTTTAAATTTCAAACCATATGCCTAGGACTTTTACCCAACCATCGCCATGGATAAACATGACTCGGTCACGCGACACGCGCGCTTCGCCCGACGTAACACGTCACAGGCCACCTGATAAACAGGCCATAGACTGATCGTTCGATCAGCCTATTCAGCAACTTGGGGCCCACCAAGCGCCAGGGTGTAGCAAAATGCTCGGGGTGACTAGCTTCCCCTCATCCTACATGTCAGTGGTGCACGTCGCCAGAGTAGAATCACTCTCAATGAAGGCGGCGCATGCCTTACACATTGCACGCCACTCGCCTCTCCACGGCGCCACGTACGCAGCCTGCGTAGCCTTGCCGCAGCCTCCGCTAAGCAAGCGAAGTGTGCAGCGGTCATGGGGTAACACCTTTACCGCCAAGTACTGACCACACATGCCGGGATTACCACCACGAATGCCGGTATCAAGTTTCCTGCAGACTGAGAAAACTTTATTACAACCTCATAGTCATAAATATTGAATTAGCGTTTTGGATGTCGATGTTAAATTACACGAGCATCGAACTTTAGACAGATTTAAAAACACCTTGAAATAACCTCCAAGACCGAGAAACTGTCTCCCGTGCCTCACGGAGCTTCTATTTTACTGGGCTCGGCCTTACCTGACCACGACAAACCATATTTTTGCATAGCCCCTTTGAAATGAAACTACACGAGATTACAATCCTCCTCAGTTTACCCATTTACCGGTCTGGCACGATCAACTTATTCACACTATCCCAAATGTTATTAACGGATTTATGAAAAGCTTGCGCAAGATTAGATGCCTCTGAACAAGTTAACTCTAAGGAGTGATGTAGGTACATGCGGTCCACTCAAGTCAGAAGTACCGACGCAGGTAGGAGAATTAGATCGCTTAAAATGAAAGCAAACGCAAGTCTCGCGACGTCGGGATGGTACCTATCATCGAAATTATTGATGTAAAGTGGAACGGTTTCTTCTTTATATATCAGACCGTGAACTATAATACAAGTGGGATCCTCCTTTCACACGAGCGGGAACACAAACTACTACGCGAGCATGATCGCAGGAGTATAAAGAGAGGGCGATTGTAACCTATTACAGCTGTCACTCCGTAAGACTTTTTCCGAAATTATCAGAGACGCGTTTAGTATTACGAACCGAACGTCTTCGTTTTCAGTCAGCCGAATTAGACTGATTACGTGAGTCATTTAAGGAATTCTGCCGCCTCCGGCCGCTCGCAACACGTTGCAAGACGTTATTACGCATTTAAAACCAAAACTCTTTATTAAATTTTCTCGCGATAAACACAGAACACAATTTTCGATCTCGTTACGTATTCCAAACGAGAAGCCAATTACGACTATTTAACTTAGAACGCACTATTTCACAAAATCACATAAAATACGAGCAATTGCAACGAAATACACAAATACTTTTTCACTAATACGTGCAATTCAATCGAAAACAAAAAGTAGGTATGTCATAAATAAAATGAAATCTACCAAATTCTACCACGCTTTACTTTTAATTTATGCAGTGAGCTATGAGTTCTTTATCCCGCTTCGGATGTTAGGATCCAAAGTAGGATTTATAAAATGAGAACAAAATTAATACATTTGTAACCAAACAAACAAAATAGCTGACGTGAATAGATTAACTAACAGAGCTTTCGCACGCAAGTACCGATCGTAAAAGAGACCTCTGTTCTTGACCTGACCATTTTTATACTCTAGATGAGAGATAATTATGAAGTGTTGCTAGCAACAATAAATTAAAACACTGATTTAAAATGTCGCTGTCTACAATATATATATATATATATATAGATATATATATATATATATATATATATATATATATATATATATATATTTTTTATTTCAAATGTTTATACACAACTATTATCATAGTTTATGCAGCTAATTTGAGCTATTTATATCTTTTTTCAAAGTACGAACATCCACTGCTGAACATAGGTAACTTTAAGAAACCTCCTAGGCACAATTTTGTGTCGCTTGGGTCCAACGACTCCCTACTATTTTGAAATCATCTGTCCACCTATTCGGGTGTTAAGTAAAATTAATTTAATTTATAAAATGATTGTGACGCTATTGTATGACGCTAAGTATTAGGTATACATTTCGAGGAAGATTAATTCGTCGAAACATTGTAACGTAATAGTCGATATTTCATAATTGTGTTAATGTTCAAATTAGATTAATGAGGTAATATAATCGTTGCTTAATTGCCACGATAGGTCATTAAGAAACAACGTATAACCTAAATAAGGTTTACGTGATACGTTGACTCAGGGAAAAATCATTTTTTTTTAATCTGTAATAAATTTGTTCTAAAAGATACAGGTTTATTAGACAGAGTATGTATCCTACATAGTGTATTATCTATGAGACAGAGTCTAATCACTATTTTTAATCTATGATTATTGCATCAAAAATATCTAGACCAGACCCATCAACAGAAACAAATTTACAACTTAAACTTGTTACTCGAATACGAAATGATTTTATTATATTTTGCTTACTATGGACAGATTTAAGGAGAAACATATAATTTCACACATGATTCCCATTTTATTTTGCGCCTTAATTCGACGAACACTTGCTATAGAATATATATAGAGATTACAAAAAAGTTAAGTATGAGTTATAATATAATTGTTATTAATCTGTACACAGACACAAGTGATTTTACGATGTACTGATGCGGACATGTTGATTTCAAATAAATAATAGTCATCAATATCATAAGAACACTGATATCTGCGTGAGCAGTGGGCCGTGACCTTTGCATAGCTGTCTAAAAAGGTCATAGTCGACGATGATTCATTATCTATGATTGTTACTAGATTGATATTGTCTATTACACATAACTTGGGAACTATCTTTATAAAATTACTAGCTTCCTCTCGCGGTGCTACCCGCGTCGAATAAGTTCATACTCATAAGAGTAAGATGGATGTGTAGATTATAGACAAAAATCCAGTTCTTTTAAATTTCTAATGTTTCGTTTCGTTTTTATTGACAATACAGCAATTTATGATAAGCGATGAAATGAATTAGCGAAATTGTTCCATCCGTTCACGCGTGATGCTTATGACAAATGGAAATAGAGATTCATAGATGACGTCGAAATTATTTTTTTTTGGTTTTTTAATTAAATTGCCATGAAGTCGAGGGGAACAGGAATAATTTTACTAATGGTGTAAGATGGATTGCTATTTTCAGGTGTAGTAGTTTGTTGGTAGATTCTATGAACGAACCATGAAACCTATTTCTGTTTAACTCAGAGGTCGGTAACCTAAAACTTAAGAGTGAAACATGACAATGCACAAAATTTTCCATATTTCAAAGAGATTTCAAATGTTTTGAAATTTAAACTATCGTGAGTAGTATTATAGTTAATGTATAGAACCGGCTATACTCACATCTTATTCTATCGGGTTAGCCCGACTACTTTCGAACCCATCCGGGGCACTTATTCATGAGCTCTTTACACGACGTTATCGCGGCGGGAACTGATAGGTTCGAAACTAGTCGGGCTAACCCGATAGAATAAGACGTGAGTATAGCCGGTTCTATACATATAGATTTGTTTCATTTTAGTTGTAAAGATTTCATATGTGTTCAATATTACATTAGCTTATATATATTTGATTTTTTATTTACGGCAAATAAATTTTAAAAATACTTTACATATTTATTATTTTGATCATTTAGATGTCGTTTATTTATAATTATTTAAGTCCGAATGGAAAAACGGTAATTTAGGTTTGTAGGATAGGTTGTGGTTACTTATATTACTAAAGTTTCTAGCAAAATATAGTGATATCATAATGTTAATAAACATTAAAAGTAAAAATAACACTAAAATTCGTGCGCAGCAAAGATGAGTCATTGTTTTTTTTGCAATTGATGCAATTAAAAGTTTGTCCGCTCACTGACTATCAATGTCAGTTCATGCAATAACAATCTATACTAATATTATAAATGCAAAAGTCTGTCTGTACGTTACGGTTTCACGGCAAAACCGCTGGATCAATATTGATGATATTTGGTACAAATAAAGCTTACACCATGGTAACACATGGGATAACTAAATTCCTTGAAAGCATTGCTGAAACAAATAGAAAGACATACATTTTTATCATCTTCTTTCTTCTGTCCTTATCCCACTCTAAGTGGGGTCGGCACAAAATGTATTAACCATGTTGTTAAATGATTTGGCTAGGTATTTTAAGGCCGGCCGCCTTCCTGACTAGATTAGTCACCTTTTACGACACCATTATAAGAAATGAGAGTGCTCTGTTCTATTGAGTCGGATATAATACGGCGGCTCAGCTTAACTTAGTCGCCTTTTACGACACCTCAGTAGAGAAATAAGGGTGATCTATTCTACTCAGCTAGATATCACACGGCAGGTCAACTTACCTTACTCGCCTTTTACGACACCTCGAAAATAAGTAAGGGGTTGTCTTTTCTACGTAACCGGATACCACACGGCGGACCAACACATCTTAGTCACCTTTTACTACACCTCAAGTAAGTAAGGTGGTCTATTCTACTCAACCGGATACAAGACGGCGGGTCAACTTGCCTTAGTCGCCTTAAACCTCGGTAAGAATGAGGGTGGCCTATTATAGTCAGCCAGATACCACACGGCGGGTCAACTTACCTTATTCTCCTTGTACAACATTACTGTAGTAAATGAGGGTGGTCTATTCTATTTAACCGGATACCCAGAAGTAGGGATGTCTTCAAAGCATTACGCCACATAACCTCTGAATTCTAAATTTATTCTCATAATTCAAATTCTGATTTTGTATAACAGCAGTTTTATGTAAAACTGGTCGTTTAGAAAGAGGCGTTGACGTGATGAATTTTGTAGAAAGCGCGATCCGGCCGATAATAGAAAAGTGTTGTAACGGATTTCTCCGATACTTACGTCTCCGACATGTGCACGCATTTGTTCGAAATTGCGTTTTAATCTCTACCTCATCGAGTGTAACAAATAAATATAAGTTAACATCAATTTAGAAGAATACATTTAATTTATTTATTTCGATTTACACATTAGAAAAGAGAGAGAAAAAGTAAAAAAGCACATGTATAAAGGCGGATTTATCCCTAAATCGGATCTTTCTCAGTCAACCTTTGAGTAATAGTAAAAAGACAAGAATTAAAGAAGAAAGAGAGTACGGGTAATATAGAGAAAAAGTTTATATATATCTCTCTCTCTCTCTGGTCGTTTCTTCACTTCATTACTGAAGAGAGTGGTCCTGGCTAGTCTCTATTCTCGAGTGGATTAATTTCCAATCCATCGGCTTCTATTATTGGCCACCATTGCTACCTCATAAAAGTATTTCAACGTGCTAGACTGGCGCAATTGGTCAGACCACCTAGTTTGTGAGCGGCTTTCTTGGTCTTTTTCCTTCGGTGTTGCTTGTCACTATGAGCTTTTCAAGAGCATCGTCACCATGCCGCAAAAAGTTTATATAAATTTAACTATTTAATCTAATTAATTTTGGTAGAATAAATAGATGACCATATGCTACTAATATATAATTACTTAAGATAAATAATATACTGATACAACAGGATACTATAATTTTATCGATAAAAGAAATATATTAATGTTACATGTAGAGTGTAACCGCTCACCCCGTATATCTCGCTGAATAGAATAGTACCACCCTCATTTCTTAGCGAGTCGGTCGACTTACCTTAGTCGCTTTCTACGACACCTGTGTGTGTGTGGTATCCGATTGAGTATAATAGACTACCCTATTTCTTACCGAGGTGTCGTAAAATACGACTAGGGTAAGTTGATGTCAGGCAGGCGGGCGGTCGTAAAATATTTCAAAAAATCGTGTGACAACATATTTGTAACATGCTGTGCCGACCCCACTTAGAGTGGCATAAGGGCAGGAGGATGATGTAGAGTGTACCTGCCACCATAATCATAAGGAAATAGAATATAAGACAAAAGCAAAGCTTTGGGATTTTGTCGTGGAGTACTTTTACAAATCCTGAATGTTTTAGGATTCAAAAAAGATAGTCTAATTCTACACTTAGCATAAAAGATAAAAATACATATGTATATGTCTTTAATCGCAGATTATAGCAAACTTAAATTAATCATCTTTACTTTTATATTACGGAACTCCGCAAAGTAACGCCTTATCCCATAAATTATTTACGGTCAATTATCATCATTCTTTAAACCCGTCATGGGTACTGAACTCATAGAGTTATTATATTATTCATAGGGGAGCCATAGGCAGGGCTGTGAGTGCGAGTGTTCAAATAATAAGAATGAGAAGATGAGAGACCCATACTTATCTTTAATATTGAAATGAGTTATGTAAGATTAGTTTTATTTAAAAAAATGACGTTTTATCGTTGTTTTCAGGCTCTAAAATTTTTTTGAAACTTACGTTGAATACAATCAAAATTTTTCGCTGTCAAACGTAAAGTCATGTTGGTTCATTTGGGGAACGGGCGGTCTAGAGAGGTGAAAATACTTAGGATAGAACCCCACCTGCCTTATTATTTTATATTTTTTTTTTACGTCATATCAAAAATTACCGCGCAAGGCTCGGTCATTTAGGTACTAATCTTTATTCAAATAAGCTCTTACAAGCACTTTTGAATCTTCAAGAATCAATATGATTAATGAAGCTACAAGGTTAAGTAGTCATAATTTAGATAGGCGCAATTAATATAAGAAAGTAGTGTAAGTTTAGATTAAATACACCTACCAGAGCAACATAGTCACGTAAGTGACTAAGCTCTTTAAAGCAGAATAAAAAAAATATTAGAAAGAAAGAAAGAAAGAAAAACTTTATTTATAACGTACACCACTAAGTTTTACATATATACACAATAATTATGATAAATTTATTTATAAAGGCGCGGTGTGACGTCATAAAATGGGTAACCACTCGGCTTTGGTTCGAATTTGAAACCCGAACACCGATTTTCAGTGGCCGCCATTTTTTACGCACGGACGTCAGCAACAGATAAAAGCTAAACTAATTTACTATTGTAATAAAACTATAGTATTAACTTTCCTTAATTATATTTTCGTACATTGTAATCAGTAATCTACTTTACAAAAGATCCCTTGTCCCTCTTCATTGGTCTATTCTTATTAATTTCCATCGAACACATCCTTCTTGTAGCTAGCCGCCATCTTCTCTCCCCGTCCGCTCAGTGTTGCCCACCAAATATCTCTTCGCTTTACACTCGTCCATCCTGACTGCGTGTATGTCCTCATGCACGGGATACCACTTTACACTCGGCAAAAGAAGACATTCATAACCTGCATATAAATTTAAATTAATTTTACATATGGCCATTACTTTAAAGTGCAACTATGGATTACTATTTCTGTTACGGGTAAAAACTTAAGTGTTCTCCAAAATTTTTTTTATTGACTCCCATCACTTTAATTTCACATTCCCATTAATACGACATCCCACCTACTACAATTCTTATAAATTTCCAATGTTTACTAATGTACCTATGTGTACATTTCGTTGGTGACAAAAACAATATTAAATTATGATGTTATCTGCTGTATACTAATTATATTAGTATCGTTTATTAGAATTTAATTATAACTATAACAAACCATGTGATGCGTGTAAAAGCTAATTCTATATATATTTATACTGGCTTTAACCCACAACTCCACCCGCGTAAACTGTTGTCACGTAATTGGTCGGTAATAGATGACGCTTTTATTTTTTTATTTTTTTTTGCCATTCTATTCCTGTAGAACCAACATAAATTCTAAAGTCCACATGTCACTCCGGTGTACAACGGATAAGTGTGCCAAACCCCCAAACCCCATCAATACTGGCCCAGCGAGTCGGCCGCGAAAGCGTAACACACATACATTCATACTCACAAACTTCCACATCTATAATATTAGTAGGATGGTTGTCTACGTAAGTAGGGAAATACTGCACAGTAACGTAGATTTTCAATGAGGGCGCGCTGATAACTGGGGCCGGGTCGCATGCGGCACTGCAGGCGGCGCTCTAGCAGCGCTCGGAACCGATCGACTGCCCCAGCAGGACCGAACTCTGCTGGTTATTGTTGTGAAGCCCCTACAGCGAAATATATCATGCCCTAAAAGCACAAATCCAAATCATAAATACAATAAAAAGAAACTTAAAGTCAATAACAATCGTACAGTAACAATGGCGCCGTTTATCCCTCCTGTTATTATGCTTTATCCAAGTCTAACCAGCCCAATTTATTACCACTGCAACTTAAACGACACTTCTACTGCGTCCTGGAGACGCCCAGACTTGTAGTTAGCTCATGTTGATTGACTACTTGACAAATTTCCCCACGTAGTGACACAAGATTCACTGCCGTCCCGACAGTGTCACCTGCTTTAAGCTACCAATCGCTTTTACAAATCTGATATTATCCCTGTAAGGGATATTTATTTAAGCCTCAACTGCAGTTTCATCCTTACCCAATATCTTCCATCTTACCGGTGAGTACACCACAAGCCTTCCTCTACTCCACACCCTGGACATGCCGAATCCCTCTCCATTCTTATCACTGATAGGAGCCCGCTTAAGTGTCGTCGGCAGCCAACACACCCGGCAGCCATCGCTCATCGTCGATTATCACGGCACCAAACCACGAAGTGCGATGTCATCATCAAATCGCTTACTATAGTGACAGTACAACAACAAAGTCAACTTATCAAATCGCTTACTGTCGTGACAGTACAACGTCCACGAAGTACAGTATATGCGAACCATTCATTTCCTGACACTGATTATCGAAACATTGCACCCTTCAGTCACGGAGTGCGATGTAGATGGTACAACAACAAAATCAACTCATCAAATCGCTTACTATCGTGACAGTACAACGTCCACGGAGTACAGTGTATGCGAAACATTCATTTAGCGACACTGACTATCGCAACGTTGCACCCTTCAGTCACGGAGTGCGATGTAGATGGTACAACAACAAAATCAACTCATCAAATCGCTTACTATCGTGACAATACAAGGTCCACGGAGTACAGTGTATGCGAACCATTCATTTCGCGACACCGACTATCGCAACGCTGCACCCTTCAGTCACGGAGTGCGATGTAGATGGTACAACAACAAAATCAACTCATCAAATCGCTTACTATCGTGACAATACAACGTCCACGGAGTACAGTGTATGCGAACCATTCATTTCGCGACACCGACTATCGCAACGCTGCACCCTTCAGTCACGGAGTGCGATGTAGATGGTACAACAACAAAATCAACTTAACAAATCGCTTACTATCGTGACAGTACAACGTCCACGGAGTATAGTGTATGCAAACCATTCATTTTGCGACACCGACTATCGCAACGCTGCACCCTTCAGTCACGGAGTGCGATGTAGATAATGCATTAACAAAATTAACTCATCAAATCAAAATAATCTTTTATTCAAATTACCTCTTTTAAGTACTTTTAATCGTTAATGCTCAATATGTTTAATGAAGCTACAATATATGCGGAATATTGCTCTTACCGAGAATAACCGTCAAAAAACTCGGCGGTCAATCCTTTATACATTTTGAATTTCACATTATTAAACTCAATCTTGTCATTCAAGACTGTAGAGCTGAGCTGATAGTATTCTCAATCCAGATATTTTAATAATTCAAATAATATTCAATTTTTTTTATATTCTTTATGTATAAGCATATTTTTTTACACTTAACTCTTCATGCACTAAATATAAAATCAATGCCATAACAAATATATCATCCGTATTAAGCTGTACGAGTTGTGCAGAAGAATTTATTTATATTTGAGGTTAGATTCGTATGACACTTTATATTGACGGGGCAAAAAGCAACTCATTAACTATATGTTACTGTAGTTCGGCCATACTTACTAAACCACCCCATTCTAGCAAGTTTGTCTATTCAATTCCTATCAGTAATATAATACTTTCTAACCCCTCAATTTCAGCAAGATTGTATATAAACTTAGTACTTTCTAACCCATCAATTCTAGCAAGTTTGTCCATATCAATACTACACAGTTACACAATACTCGCTAACCCATACATTTTAGCGAGATTATCATCTTAAAATATATCATCATAATTGCCCGAATACCTGGCAATAGGCTTTTTATGTCTTAAACACCTGGTTCCATTAACACCTACTTAACCCCTTCAGGTTGCTTGCATGCTGATAGCGATCACCATGCTCCACCATAATGCTCCACATAACTCGCAAAGAAAAGTATTTGGTTAGCATTTTAGATATATAAATATAAAAACCTTTACCATAGAAAACCTTTTAAGACAAATTATTTCACAAAAATGAAAATACATATATAAACAACTAATTTAACAAATTTGTCAAACTAATTAACAAAAGTGCCTGGGATAAACCATATGCAACCCAAGTTGTTCAAAATATAAATTCATACTCTGTTTAATACTCCTTATAATAGTTATGCGGCACTTTACCTCATATTTAATCCTTTCAAGATTTCATATACCTTTAATAAATGTTATGACCTGTTTAAAATTAATTAACCAGTGAATACTAATTTAATTATTAATATTTTATTTTTATTCACTAATATTTTATTCTATTTTTTTTTTGTGGAAAATGTAGGACTGTTGAAATTAGTATTTTTATTTGTATTTCTGTGTCAAGTATGTTCCTTACTTTCTTTACAATACAGAAATTAAACAACCAAATAAACATCTCACTTTCTACAGAAGGCGGGAAATGTACAAACAGATCCAAAAGTATCCTAAAACTTCTGTATATATAAATACAATGTTAAGATTAAATTATGGAATGTATTACCTTTAAATATTCAAGAATCCAAATCATTAGTCATATTTTTTTTAAAAAATCTGTAAAGCAATACTACTTGTCAAATAATAATTAATGTATGTATTTAAATCATTATTATGTATTCATTATATAATATGTATTAGTTTATAGATTGCATATATATTAATTTTAGATGTTTTTATGATGTGTAAATCTTTTGTCTTTGTATTTGTATGTATTATTAGTATGTATTTAACTATAGAACAGTGCACCACCCACACCGTTGTTACAGTTCTACTTAACCTAAGGGTCGCCTGGAAGAGATAGCTACTAATCAATAAGGCCGCCTCTTGTATGTTACAATTTGTTTTTTTTTTTTTTACTGCTTCCAATTTATTTGTTGTGATGTACAATAAAGTGTATAAATAAATAATAAGATTCCTAATGATTGATAATGAAGATGGACTAATAAACATCATCGCTAATATCAGTTTTGCTTTAAACAAAATTCTAATTCACTTATGTTAGTGTTTAGTTATAATAATAGCTGTGGATTTATTCCAATAAATAATTTCTTTATTTTATATAAATCATAATCATATTCTATCATAACTGAACTTATAGGGAAAGGACATCAAATATTTAAAGACATGAATTAGAGACAAACTGAAACTATCTGTAATTTATGAGTATAAACATATAAGTGAATTATTAACTGCTATCTATAACAAACCAAATCTGTTTCCCTTTCGGCATTTAAGTCACAGACTAGAAAATATTTGTTTCAAGTAATTATA
The DNA here is from genome assembly GCA_947086495.1 of Morpho achilles. Classification (NCBI taxonomy): domain Eukaryota; kingdom Metazoa; phylum Arthropoda; class Insecta; order Lepidoptera; family Nymphalidae; genus Morpho; species Morpho achilles. The sequence goes on from CAMTZB010000013.1 coordinate 14,515,097, forward strand.
TATTACTAACATCTTTATTCATCTACTTATTTTACAAAAATTAAACAGTCAAATTTATAAAAATTTAAATATTTACTTGAATCTGTACTGCATTTTTTTTCTTTTGTGTAAAGTGTGCAATTATTATTCTTTATATATCATTTGCTTTTGTTATTTTTCTTTTCGGCACAACATGTTTTTCTCTTCCATTCTGTCCTATCTTTCGTCAACTCTGGCGCCGCTCCTTTTATATGCATATCATACTTCACACAATCCAACCATCTCTTTTTAGGCCTCCCTCTAGGCACAAATAAAGTAATAAATATTTATTCTGATTCAGTTAAATTATATCAATAAACTTTAAATATTAATGTCCATTAAAAATCAAGACCCAGAACCAGACCAGAACTGTAAAAACAATTTGTGCAACAAATAAATAAAATATATATGTATTAGTACTCATTGCTTTAAATCAAATATCATTTTTGTATAATCATTTATAACAAAATCCATAGCATTACCACTTGCTACGGCCACAGTAGTGTTTACAAACTAATGTTGTGTGAATATAGCACAGGCTCAAACACACACTAACAAGTAACAACATGTCACTTTACAACCACTCTCACCAAGGGCTCTCATGTTACTATCATGGTGCATCCTGAAACTGTGTGTGTCCTTTTGTATAAGTGTGAGTTAAAGTGACTATGTTCATGTATGTATTACATATATGTGTCTTGTATATAAATATACAAAGTACATTCAGTCTACATCTCCACCTGCATACACTACAGCCACAATTACACAATGAAGGGAAATACACTTTGAATTAATCCTTTTCAGCTCAACCTCCATGCGTCTGAGACACAGTATTTAGCATATTTGTATTGATATGGATTAGTACCAGCCTAAATGAGTCTTGAACCTGTTTATTAAGCTGAAACTACACACAACAATATATTTTTTATCCTAAAAATTCAATATTACTAAATATTATAACGAAAATGAAATATTGATTAATATTTTATTTGTTAGATCTAAAACCATTAGTTTGAAACTGTAAGTATTTCAAAGGAATTCAAAATATTGAACACCAATTGGGTATAATTATAATATAGGTAATGCTTTTATTACTATTTCACATAAAAGCAACAACAAATACTTTCTAATTTACATTAACCATAAACTTATATTAAAGATACTTTTATTATTTACCTATATTATTTAAAAACTTTATTGTTTTGTTTTGTTGTATTTATTTTTATTATTACTATCCTGTTAATGGCCTGTACAGCGCAAGTATCTATTTTTAACGAATAAAATAAACAAATAACACAAAAATCAATTACGTGGAATACTGTCAGTTATCTATTTTCTTTTAAAGGAAGTTAATATAAATAAGGCAGTAGGCGTGTATATCAAAACAGTTATGATGAAAATGGTTATCGCAAAGTAATAACATATGAAATAATCAAAATTGAAAACCTTACCATTTTCATTCGTATCTTGTTCAGCCGACTTCTGAAATGTAATAAAACTATAGTATTAACTTTCCTTAATTATATTTTCGTACATTGTAATCAGTAATCTACTTTACAAAAGATCCCTTGTCCCTCTTCATTGGTCTATTCTTATTAATTTCCATCGAACACATCCTTCTTGTAGCTAGCCGCCATCTTCTCTCCCCGTCCGCTCAGTGTTGCCCACCAAATATCTCTTCGCTTTACACTATGTATATGTAGGTAAGTATAAATATATTTATAATATGGTGAAAAATGTACAACTTCAAACTTTAATTAATTAATTTATTATTAAAGATTTATGAGTAGGGCGTTTAGTAGGTATTACATATTAACTTTATTCGCATTCACGACTAAATGCCTTGCTGCAATCATGATAATAATTTGCCAGTTTCCTTATGATGTCATTCATGATTGCGTTGAGATCCGATACTGAGGATGAATCGCGTGTTATGTACGCGAACTAATAATATTACACGAGCAAATCAAAATTATTAGAAGTCCCTGTTTCACAAGTTACCATAAACTGTCAGTTAGCCTATTCGGAACGAATCTGAAACATATCTCGCCTTAATTACGTACTTTTACTTTTTTTTTTTTTACTTATATACTTCGGTTAACTATCCGACACTTTATCAGTAACTTGGGAACAGGCCCTAAGTGTTAAACACTGTTCATGGGGTTCACTAGACTTCAGTAGCTGTTAGCCCTTTCAAGGTTTCTTCTTTCACAACTTTTCCCGCTCGTAATTGCAACATTTATACATTTTTTAAAGTATTTATTTAACCTGCCGTATATGTATGTAAACGTGGAATCTTGCAAGTTAAATCCACTTCCCGGTGTCCGATTGCGTTGAAATTTTACATACCGGTCCAGTCCCGATGACAATGCATGTTTATGATAAGCATGACCTGATGCTGCTGAGGATTGGCTCCAGATGAGAGAAGTCAACGGTTAACAGTAGGGACATGAAAGTTTATAAAAAGCTTTTATAAAAGCATTTTTAACTTGACATTTGTTTAAGTAATACTACTGTACTTACAACTTTGGATTATGTTTCTTAAATAATTTTAAATATAATGTCTATACTTATTTTAAAAAAGCTGTCTGTATGTGATCGATTTTCTCAAAATCTACTGGAGGGGATTTTTGAACTTACTACTTACTTTGTTTTACTAAAACAGTAAAATTCTTAAGTAAGGTTTAAATGAATAAATTGTGGTTAAATTCCCTCGCGATCAGAATTAACGCGAGAAAACTGTGTGAAGCACTGACATGCACGCGGGCAAAGCCAGCGTAGTTCACTAGTTATACATATTAGACCACGGGAAACTTTCAAGCTACGGGGCGAAGCTCAATCACTAGTATATATTAAAGAATTTCTTATTATTACGTAATCAATCGCAATGTAGATTTAAACTTGTTAGAATGATTACCAACGTCGTAAATTAGTTATTTAACTGCTCTATTTCCGGTAAACTCTAATAATCTACAAATTACAGTTTAATTTAGTTTCACTGGTTGTTTTAAGGTCAAATTATTGTGAGTTTTTTTTTCTTTTTCTATTTTAAGTGGGTCTTTTATCTGTATATTTTTCTCCACTGGCGAGAGACGCCGAACTTGTGGCCAAACTCGCTACAGTTCAGGGGTGACGGGTTCCGCTATTGGATACGTTCACCGCCGCCCTGCCTATGCTTTGGGAGTGGGAAGACCATTTATCGCTAAGGGTAGGGAGAAAGAAATTAAGGGCAAAGGGGAAGGGAAATTTTTGTGAGTTTGATTGGATGTGCCTAATCTAATAGTACTATTTGACTGACTCGTTGGCGCAGTGACCCTGTCTCTACGGTCCGTGGGTTAGATTTCCGCCGAGGATCAACAATTTTTATAAACAATTTATTTGATCTTCGTTTCTTTTTCATATATATATATATATTCCTCCTGCCCCTTTTTCCATTCTAAGTGGGGTCAGCACAACATGTTATAAATACCCTGTCACATGATTTTACTTTTAATTACGGAACTTCATAAACGTCTGTCAAAAGTAAAAAAAAGTAGCAAGAAATACTATATTTGTATGTCTTTCTACACAAAGACTTTCTACTACTACAACAGCTATAATTAATGTATAGAAACCGGCTATGTTCACGTCTTATTGTATGAAGTTAGCCCGACTGGTTTCGAACCTATCCGGGGTTATTCATGACCCCTTTATGAATAATCATGTAAAGGGCTCGTGAATAAGTGCCCCGGATGGGTTCTAAACTATTCGGGCTAGATAGAATAGGACGTGAGTATAGCCGGTTTCTAAACATTAACTATAAATTCTACTCACCATAATTAAAAAAAAACTACAATAGCTCCTATAGAAAAAATCATTACAATATTATCACTGTAACAGACAGAAAACGTAACGAAATGGGCGTTACTTTCGTATTCATGCGAGTGTGGAAATTAGTGCTTGTAATAAGAATTTTAAAAATTGCGAAGTAAACAACATAATTAGAAAGTCATATTCATACTACTAGACTGATAAATAAATATTTTATTTATAAAGAGAAATCGCTACCAAACTGCATACATAATTGAATTTTGGCGGGATCATGTCTAAATTATTTTCTTTTTTACCGTTACCCTTTTAAATTAATTTTAGAATGTGTTACGTACACAGAAGTACAAAAGTAATATTAAAATTGTTAACGCACACTATATACAATGACACGATATAATGGGAATACCACAATTCCCACTAGGAGATACACTTTTCTTGAATAACGAACAAAGACTGAATGTTACTGAAACGTTTTATCAATAGGAAGACTCAACCGGAAGCAACACGTCACAGTGTTGGTACCATTTTAATCAAAAAGGGCGCGATACTCTTGTTTCATGACTGTGTTGCTATAAAATACAAAGCGTAAGTCAATGGCGACAACAAAATTCATCATATTTCTCATGCCCTTATCCCGCTCTAAATGGGGCACAAAATGTTATAAACATGTTCTCATATGATTTAACTATGTATTTTACAACCGGCCGCCTCCCGTACCTCAACTTGCCTAAGTTGTATTTTAAGACACCTCGTTAAGAAAGAGGGTGGTCTATGCTACTGAACCGGATACCACACGGTGGGTCAACTTACCTTAGTCGCTTTTACGACACTTCGGTAAGAAATGAGGGTGGTCTATTCTACTGAACCGGATACCACACGGTGGGTCAACTTACCTTAGTCGCTTTTTACGACACTTCGGTAAGAAATGAGGGTGGTCTATTCTACTCAGCCGGATACCTGCATCTTTAAAGGAAAGTAATAATCCGCGATAAGGTAAATAAATAAAAAGTAAAAATATACATAGGTAATGCTAAATGTAGAGTGCATTATAGCAAAATAATTTTGTTATTACTTTTGTAGGGAACTCTGCAAACTAATGCCTAATACTATAACATGTTGTGTCGACCCCATTTAGAGTGGGATAAGGGCAGGAGGAGACGTCATCTCAAACGTCGGGCCAGATTTCCCGGGAAAAGAGCTGAATTCATTTTATTAATTAATAATGAATAATATTATAATAACAATTAATAATGAATAAGTAATGATATCATAAAGTGGCAATAGATTCCTTCACGAACTAGTCCAAATAAAGCATATATAATTAGGCCTCTATACGTCGGAAGTGATGCCTTTATAAAGAGTACAGTCAGCATTACAAATTTCCATACTACCAAAATTTATTTATTATATCTATAAATATTTCTTTTTTTTTAAATATAAAGTGTAAAGTGCAAAATAAAAAAATTGTTGGTTTTCTATAAATAAATAATAATTTATTACCTATATAACACATACGCCGTGTGGTATCCAGCTAAATAGAATAGTACCACCCTCATTTCTTACCGAGGTGTCGTAAAAGGTGACTAAGGTAAGTCGAGCCGCCGTGTGGTATCCGGCTGAGTAGAATAGACCACCCTCATTTCTTACCGAGGTGTCGTAAAAGGCGACTAAGGTAAGTTGACCCACCGTATGGTATCCGGTTGAGTAAAATAGACCACCCTTTTTCTTACCGAGGAGTCGTAAAATACGACTAAGGTATGTTGACGTCAGGCAGGCGGCCGGTCGTAAAATACGTAGCAGATGACAACATGTTTGTAACATGTTGTGCCGACCCCACTTAGAGTAGGATAAGGGCAGGAGGATGATGATGATGATAACACATCAAAACATTGTTCGTTAGTTTTATAGAAAATTAGATTAGACAAGATTGATGTTATAATTTATAACAACGATATTTTTCCTTTATACTCATTTAATAAATAAGAAGCGATTTAATCAAAAGTCAATCAATGGCACTACCACTCTCATCTTCACACCTCTCCTCACAGCACCGCATTGCTGCTCTCCGCTAGTCACCACACCTCGGCACAGGTAACTTGACGTCCCTATGCTACAACTTCCGCTATCCTCTTAGTTTTAAAATATTTATCTCAAAACATTTGAACCAAGCTTTTTCTGTCGACGGTACTGATATTTATATTCGATGCACTTGCCAAGTTGTGTGGTGCCCATCAACAAGTGTACTTTCTCGGATAACCGACGCGAATTTTAATGCATTTCTTTCATTCACGAAACGAAACCTACTTTTTAAGGATCTTTTACTATGCAATCAATCTAGTTGCAAATTCACGGAAGTTCCAAGAACTTCCTCTAAATCTTACAAGCCGAGATAAATTTATTTATATACTATTTCTATATTAGTATGAAAGTAACGATAAAAATATAGATATTTTTATGGAATAACATTTTTTTATCAAAAGTAATGAAATTAACAATCGTATATTTATATCGATTATATCTACAATTTACTTTTTGACTATTAAGTGAGCCTAAATAGTCAAAAAGTCAAGACTTAATTAAACCTTTTTTTACCTCTATTACCAAAATGTTTACCTCTTAGTACTTTTAAAAAATTGTCATTAATTACGTAATTCAATAAAACTTAATCTATACTAATATTTATTGAGCGTCTGTTTGAAGAGTTTGTTTGTTTTAATGCGCTAATCTGAGGAACTAATAGACCGATTTGAAAAATTCTTTGAGTGTAAGATAGTCCATTTATGGAGGAAGGCTTATAGACTATATAACATCACGCTAGGAGAGGAGCAGCAATAATATATATGACAAAACTTTTGACGGTTCAGCTAGTAAAGCATATCTGTACATCTACGAGAATATGTTAAGTTTTTAAGAAATTTGTTGCAATTAAAGCTAAGACATATATTGGACTAAAATATAGGATTTAAAAAGTCCTATTTTTCTTTCAGGAACAGGGTAAAAGTACATTGTAATTAATTAGTGGATAATATCACGGGTATAGCATGTTAAAACTTTATCTTCTGTTATGTTATAATTATGCAGACAATCACCGTGCAAAAGCTACGCACAGTCCCAAATTTCGGTCATTGAACAACTTTTCCCTTGAACGTGTAACGTAGGCGCGCCCAGAATCGTCGCTCGTCACATGCGTACGAAATGTCAAACGAAAGCTGGCTTTCTCGCGCTTCATTGAGAATCGGCCCACATGCATCGCAAGCGTCGCTTCGTGTCGCGTTCCCGTTGTCGTGCCGTGTACTACAAAAAAATAAAGTAGAATTAGAAGTGGAAGAAAATTAAGATGTGGACATGTAAAGAAGAAAGATGAAAATCATGTAACGAGTGTAATATATAAATGTAGATGGATATGTATACATGTAGATGGATATGTATAAATGTAGAGGATATGTATAAATGTAGATGGATATGTATAAATGTAGAGGATATGTATAAATGTAGATGGATATGTATAAATGTAGCTGGATATGTATACATGTAGATGGATATGTATAAATGTAGAGGATATGTATAAATGTAGATGGATATGTATAAATGTAGCTGGATATGTATAAATGTAGATGGATATGTGACTAGAGTAGACTAGGATATGTGCCTATTAAAGAAGTAGCGCCAGCGTTGACGAATGATAGGATGTTTTGCAATTCATGTTGGGGGAGAAAGATGGCGCTTTGCCGGTGACGTCATTCTATGGAAATGACGGTTGGAAAAGAGGGCTCGTTTGGGTATTCTGGGTGTGTAAGTAAGCGGTGAATATGAATATCAAGAATATATTATTGATAGAAAATTAGAGTGTCTTACATATAAATAGCCAAAACCCTCTAATAAACAGAGATAACTGATTTAAATCTACTGACACTGACGTGAGAGTTTCTTATGGTACGTCTATACGTCACGGTTAGTGGTTAGGGCAGCGATACGAAACAGGTGACCGCAACAACGGTCAAGGTGGATTGTTTGTCATGTGATGCTCTTCACATGTTGTCTATTGATATATATGTAGGAAATAGCACAAGATAGGCATTGAATACACGAGCGGTTTATCAACGAGTCATCGTCATCACACATATTATTTATAGTCCAGCGTTTCTTTCGAGGAGGTCACACGGGTTCAAATCCCGGTACCAATGAATTTTCATATTCAAATATGTGTCGAATTGATAATTGCAATTTATCACACGCTTTGGTTAAGGAAAACATCGCGAGAAAACCTGCATACTACTAAAGAATTCTAGGGATATGTGTAACTTAACATTGGAGCAGCGTAGTAGGTCTTAGCTCCTATTCTTATCTCAAAAATGGAAAGAGGAAGTCTAACCCAGCAGTAGGATAGCAACAGACCGTTACTTTACTTTTTTCCTTTATAAAGAAAAAAAAACATGCTAATTTATTGATTAAATTGTGCATCTCAATAAGCTTGTACATATGTATAGGGGATAGGCAGTTAGCGCGTTTAAGTCTTTTCTATGGGATATACAATGTCCATATTCCGATAAGATATAAATTTATTTAATTATTTAATACATTTGCTTGGAACATGGTTATGAGGTTGACAAATGTAAAAAACAAAAGTATTTTGCATGCCAGAATATTGGCGGAGCATGTGAATACTTTTGTTAAATGCTTAAAGCTTATGCTAAATTGTACAATTATTAAAAATATTACAAGATAGCGAAAATAGTTAGTTTACATAAAAAATTATATTAAGAATGAGTGATAAATATTGATATTTGTCCAAAAAATTACTAAAACATTAAATGCTTTCGTCCGTATATTCATATACCTGCTCTTCGCAATCGATGATCGATCGTTGATCGTGTGATCGTCTATAAAAGGTGCGATCATCGTGGAAGTGTCAACACAATCGTCCGTATTATACGATACATATGATTATACGTAACACTCAGCGATTTTCTTCGATGCATGTCCGAAAAACTAACGACTCCTGGGTTGTAAGCGATCATAGATAGATGATTAGCGATTGAGCGATGATTAGATGTTTGGCGAGTACAGCCGAGTATGCCCTATACACGAACATGCTCACTTTTAATCGTTTGTAATCGTCGATTATGAAGAGGATACTTCAACTGTTCAGCTGGAGTATCGCAGGCGGAATAATGATGGCTGGTATTTAGGTCAACTAAACGGAAACTATTTCTGTTCTTATTATTTCTTAAAAGGCAACTAAGGCAAGTTAGCCTGCCGTGTGGTATTCGGCTGAGAAGAATAGACTTTCCTCATTTCTTACCGAGGTGTAAAAGACGACTAAGGTAAGTTAACGTCTGACAGGCAATATAACATGTTGTGCCGACCCCACTTAGAGTGGGATAAGGGCAGGAGAATGATGATTAGTGGATCGACTTTGACCGTAATTGTGAGACGATTAGTATCAAGCATCAACTTGCCTTTAAAGTACACCGGGAGTACTTAAAAGTGCCCTTAGCAAGCCACATAGTGGATTGCAAACGTTATTAAGCGTGTTTGGCTTTACTGTTTGTACCGAAAGTTCCATCAGGATCTCTTGATACCACTCCACTTTGCAGACCCCAATTTTGCATACTAACTTCAGACGGAACAGTTTGCTTCGATCATCTGTTCCCTTCAATATTTCTAACAAGGTTTAAAATAGATCTTTTTGTAGCAAACAGATGCAACAGTGCATCAGTACGCAGAGTCCTTTTCTTGTTGTATGTATTCTATAAATAATTGTAACTTATTTATTCATTAACAAACTTCCATTTTCATTTTTAAATATGAAAATATCTGTAATTATAAATATTGAGTATCCAGAATAAGCGGAGAAAGGGTTCAAAGCTCCTAATTGCTAAGATTCCACTGTGATGAACCTTTTTATAACAGACTATTATTATTCTTATATTTGCATTTAGGGCACTCGTGGCCTTTTTGAATTCAATTTATAATATAAGAAATAAATAATACCTATTTATCAATCACACGAATAGTTCAACTACAAATATTTTAGACTTTTTCTCAGGTAAACTGCAATATTTATAAACCGCACTGTTATCCTTAGTGATGTAAAAACAAATGACGTTTAGGGCTATCAGCATCGTAACATATTCGCTTCGAAAAAACAAAACAATACCATTACAGTTTTTATTATCCTCCTCCTCTAGTCGTGATGGATGACCGTTTTCCATCTGCTACGGTCCCCAGTTACGCGAATGGCATCGGATACTTTGGTTTCGAGCACTGTACGAAGTTGGTAGGTCCAGCGCATTGGACTTCGGTCTTTTGCCATCTACCTTCCCGGTCACAATCAGCTTCTCGAGGCTGTCGCCTGTTTTCCGTGCGATGTGACCAAAGAACTCAAAGATGCGGCGAAGGCAAACCTTGGGTTGACGTGGTCGTTTATGTATTCGCAATTGCTCTAGTATCGACTTATTAGTACGGTGAGCCGTCCACGGTAACCGTAGCATCAAGTTTTTATTATAAACATACAAATATATAGTCATCTACGCCTGTATGAAATAATAAAGATAAGAAGTAAAAGTTTTAACCAATTAAAAGGCGTAGAAAGCATAACAGATTCATTAATAAAGCGCAAAGCAATTTACGATCTATCACTTCTGAAGTGTTAAATTTGTCGATACAAGTGAGATATTTATATATGCTATATAATTTTAGTAAAAAAATTGATCTTGGAAAGTGCATGCTTTCTGTAACCCTATCTTATATTCAAACTGTCCAAATGTCTGGTGGTCTTTTGAGTAATTTTTGATTTTCTAGGAATCTTTTTGATCTTGACAAAAACTTGGTGATTGAAAATGGTTTATAAAAGCAGGCGTTACTTTGTGGAATTCCATAGTACAAAAGTTATGGTAGAACGGATTTTAGCAAAATAATTTTATCACAATTTTTAAAAAAGATAATAGATGAAAAGGTTCTTTTCTAGCCATCATCAATCGATTCTACATAACTTAAATGTTATATAATTGTTTTGATAAAATAATACGAAATGCTAATAAACCTACCTCCTGTAATTATATATTTTTTAATTACTTATGTAGTACACTACATAAGTAATTAAAAAATATATAGGATATTTGTTGGATTCTTTAATATGTAAATCTGTTGGTGATGCCTATAAATAAAAAAAAATCAATAAAAAAAAAATAATAAAAGAAAGTATTTTTTAAGATTCTAAGATACGTGTACGTGAAGAAAAAAAATTCTTAGAAAAGGTCAAGACTTTATTTGGACTGAACCGAACGAGTAGTTCATTATCCTTCTGCGCTTATCCCACTCTAAGTGGGGAAGGCGTATGTTATAAACATGATGTTAAGTGATTTGGCTACGTATTCACAACCTGGCGCCTGTCTGACGTCAACTTACCTTAGTCGTATTTTATACCTGATTAAAAAAGAGCACACAGCGGGTAAACTTACCTTAGTCGCCTTTTTACGACCCTTCGGCAAGAAATGAGAGTGGTCTATTCTACTCAGCCGCATACCACAGGATCAACCTAACAAAGAGTCTAGGCATAAGTCCGCCTTTATACGTGCTTTATTTAATTTTTCTTTCTCTTTTCTAACTATATTTATAAAAAGAAATAAATAAATAAGAGTAGTTATTTAAGTAAAATTCACCAATTTATTACATTATGTACCTAAACATTAATTTTTTCACCAATTACGTACTCCTTAGTAAGTCTCGATTGCGTAATAAAGTAAATACAATGCTTGAACCCCATACTTTTACTGCTACGTAATGAAGTCGTCACGAAATAATAGAAAAAAAGTTACGCAGTAGTGTCTGAATAGAAAGTGCGAGAACATTTTCTAATTTGTGTAGTTTTGTCTAATAGTTATAATATAACAATAAAAAGTACATTACATATGTGAATAGTGTAATAAAAACGTTTCTACCATAGACAAGAACGAATTAGCGTTGAAATGACCAGGGATCAAAGTTTTTTTGACAGTTTAAAAATTACAATTAAATTGCTTTATGAAATTAGAATTGAGTTTTTCGTGTAACTTAAAGATTAACTTTCGTGTAACTCTAAGATTATAAATTAGATTTAAAATGCCAATTGGTTCGCAAAAAATTGTCTTACGAATAATCAAACAATAAATTGCAAAATAAATAAATTAATATGCTAGATGATTGCAATGTTAAGAAACCTGTATAAAGTCGGAAATCTATTGTAGATGTCAGTTGCAAATTAAGTAATTTGTACTTAGTGAAACGGATCTCAAATTAAATTCAATATATATGGACAAACTTATAGTGCCCGTGACTTTATTTAAGTCCAACATAAGCGTTAAAATACCCTCAGTAATTCAATGTGTTTTTACCCTGTTCCCGAAAAACAATTGGAATTTTTTTTATCCTATATGTAAGTTATAAGCTTTAATTGTGCCAAATTTCATCAATATTGGTCTATCGGATTTGCCGTTAAAGCGCAGGTATCAGACAAACAGACAGACAGACTTTCACATTTTATAATCAGAATGTATTCATTTTAATATTTTTTTATCTAATAATAACTTTACAGAAAAAATCATCTGCCGAAAAGACTGCCTATACAATTTTTATACGCTCGAATTCCATATTTAGAATTTGAAGTTAAGTTAAAAGTGTAAAGTCCGAAACTTTACTTTAGTTACATGTAGCATAGACAACGAGAACTGTTCAAACATAACACACCTGTGCCAACTTTTACTCCAAAGGTACTTTCGTTACGAACAATGAGAATAAAAACGTTTTTTGTATTCTTTACGCAACTGTCCTTCCGGAAGGTTTTATAGTACGCGACGTTTACATAAAAGCATGTTTGTGGAACGTCGTAAGATTTTCTAATGATAGCATTCCAATGGTGTAAAGACAAAAAATGTAAACATCTTAAGTTCTAGATGGAGTTTTCCCATATATAGCTTAAGTTTTTAAGATATATTGCTAATCTCAGTAATCCTCAATAGTGTATGCTTTCTGTATTAGCCTTTTATTAATAATGTCTTAAACTGCTGTAATAGCAAAACTAAAATTGATTGCGGAATTATATTATGGAATCCTATTCCCAAACTCACAAACGACTTACGTACTTTTGCAAGGCGCAAAGCAGAGGCTACAAGTTTATGTCGGTTCATACTTTGTCTATTATATACATCGCCAATCTTTTTTTAATTATGTATATTTTTATGCACAAAAGTTAAATTGCTAAAAATATACTATGAAGCCAATATATTTTTAGCAACTTAATGATTTAATGATATATCCATACTAATATTTTAAATGGTAAAGTCTGTCTACATATTTGTAATATTTTCACGGTTATTCCGCTGTACCGATATTGATAAAATTTATTACTATTCAAGCTTTTATACGGGTCTGAAAAATAGGGGACAAAAAATTTCGATTTTATTTCGGGAGCAATACAATAAATCAAAAATTCAATTTTAACATATAATTTGACGCGAACACTGTTACGTTTACTTTATGTTATATACATATAACATAGCTATGTTAAATAACATTAAAGTTATAAAATAACATAAAATGTTATATACTATAAATTTATGTTAAATACATATGTATGTAATATATAGTGTAAATCCTTTTGAAAATAATAAAAATACTCAAAACTATTGATTTTATTATACACAATAAAATTTTTTTATACTTTTTATTGTTGTCCATTTTACAATTTTATCCATATTGTATTTAAAATATTATCGATCTAGCAAATAAAAGTATTTTGCTAAAAATCGACTTGTTTAGTGTTTACGATGGAATCACCTAAAAGCCTGAAGCACTGTTCTTGAATTACGTGCGGAAGTGAAAGAATAATTAATTGTGACTGACTTGTATCGGTGCATAATAAAATAATATACAAAAATAAACATTATATCTATAACTTTCGCAGCGGTTATCCTTGACCACTAGCCACTTTGCATATTTTGAAAGCTTTTACGACCTCTTGAGTGCGGAAACATAATTATTCCTTAATCGCTAACAGGTTTTAAGATAGATTCCCTCTTGAAACAATTAAAATTATTAACCCACCAGAACCCAACACGATCGATTATTAATCGAGCATCAATTACTATGACTGGGCCGTTGGCAGTAACCCTGTCTTCAGCTCCGCGGATCGCGGGTTCAGTTCCCACCGAGGGCCAACATATTCTATGTAAAATTTGTTGGTTCTTCGAGTCTGAGTGTATATTTGTATATAAGTTATTATTTAAAGTATCTATACTAATATATACAGCTGACGAGTTTGTTTGATTGTTTTACGCTCTAATCTCAGGAACTACTGGCCCGATTTGAAAAATTCTTTCAGCGTAAGATAGTTCATTTATCGAGAAAGCCAATAGGTCATAATATAATACCACGCTAAGATGAATAGTAGCGGAGTAGCAATAAAAAATAGTACGAAAACGGCAAAATTTAAATCATTCCTTGCGGAATACGGTAATAGTTATTCAAGAATCGTGTAGGTATTACAAAATTGTTGCCTTCTAAAAGTTATCTAAAAGTTATCTTCTAAAGGTTATCTTAGTTATATAATAAAAGTCCGCGACAGCATATGTCTAGCTCTTATGGTTAACCCTTTATAACTCGTTTTATGGTTATAAAAATACTACATTACGGTTCTAACCTTTCCATGCGAGCGGAGCCGCTGGCAATTGCTAGTATAAGTATAAATTTACCAGTTAAAATTACCCTTTACTCAAGTATTAAATTACTTACTTTGGGGTCTATCGACCGTGCGTGTAAATGTCCCATATATTTATTTATTTTATTTTAAATTAATAATATATTATTAGCCCTACTTACATGCGCGACCCGACGAGTGTTAAAATATATGAATATTGATGCATGTGTTACAAGAAGTGATTGAGTGAAGTATGACATGGATAAAAGGAATGGTGTGGAGTAGCGATGTGAAAAAATAATCGATTTTTTGTTGGATGAAACCAATTTTGCCAAACTGCACATTTTAATCCAATTTTACAAAACCGCAATTTCGTAACAAAATAATCGATTTTTTAAAAATCGATTATTTTTAAAGAGATAAATGTCGGTTACTTATTTATCGATTTTTTCTACTCCAAGTCACATCCCTAGCATGGAGTGGTGATTAGAAAGAAGGGAAGCGAAAGAAAGGTGTTGTGCTGACCACAATAAGAGTGAGATATGGACAATATAATGATCAAGTTATTTACTTTAATCTGCTTAATCATTTATGCAATCAGTTGAATTATTGTGTCGTTGAGACTGAGTGACTATACGGAGAGGGCGCGCCGGTCAATGACCCTGGTAATATAACCGATATCATAGAGTTGATATAGAATATAGATTTCTCTGTGAAAAGGTGCTTTAGAAGTTGTTTGGGATTCACACATGCGAGTTATTAATAGGTACTAACATCAATTTACTAAATTCGGTTTATAATACAGAAGGATAATTTATTAAATTTTCTGTTACTTTGCGGAGGTCCATAATACAAAAGTAATGAAATTATTATTTTGCTATAATCCGCAATAAAAGAAAATATGCTTCGGTTATGGGGCGAAACAATTGTTGAGATTTTTTCGGTGAATACGTGCATTGCTTGTGTATTGTAGTTTTATTAGTGGCGGGTAGTGGATGAGTTTTTACAAATTATGCATGTATGGGAACAAATAGTACACTCAACATTTAGCATTACATATATTTTCTTTCACGGATTATAGCAAAAAAATATTTTCTTTACTCCTGTAATACAGAAGGATTTTTTTTGCGTAAAAGTTAATCAATGAAATACTTTTATATTAATAACAACTACTTGAAGATTTTATTATGTAACTTTTAAGGATGGATTAAAATTTTAGTTCCTACAGTATTACCTAACATAGATGAAACAATTGTTCGCTAGGCCGAAGCATTTTAAACAACATCTTACATCTGTGCGATAAAAGAATAAAATTGTTAATTTATTCATATAATCAAGATAACTGGAGATTTTATCTGCAATAATAAAATTGTTTCGCTGTGATAGCCAAGTGAGACACCGTGCGACTCTTTCGAGGAGGTAACGGGTTCAAACCCGGGCAGGTACGAATGAGTTTTTCTATTAATACTTCATCATCATCCTTCTGCCCTCATCCTCATAAGTGGGGTTGGCACAACATGTTTGTAACATGTTGTGCCAACCAACATGATTTGGCTGCGTTTTTAAGACCGGCCGCCTACCTGACGTCAACTTATCTTAGTCGCATTTTACGACACCTCGGTATGAAATGAAGTTAGTCTATTCCACTCAGCCGGATACCACACGGCGGGTCGACTTACCTTAGTCACCTTTTACGACACCTTGGTAAAAAATGAGGGTGGTCTATTCTACTCGTTCGGATACCACACGGCTAGTTAGGCACGGATAGTTTTTTATTAATACTTATGTGTCTAATTGTTAATTGCAATTTATCATGCGCTTTTCGGTGAAGGAAAACATCGTAAGGAAATCGCCATATCTCAAGAGAATTCTAGTGGAAGTGCTATTTAAACGGAGGCAGTAAATACAAAACAATACGCCGTGAATTATCCGGCTGAATAGAATACACCACCCTTATTTCTTACCGAGGTTTTGTAAAAGGCGACTAAGGTGAGTCGACCCGACGTGTGTGGCTGAGTAGAATAGAGCACCCTTTTTCTTACCGAGGTGAAAAATACGACTTACTAAGTTGTAAGTAAGTAAGTTGATGACAGGCAGGCGGCCGATCATCAAATACTTACGTAGCGAAATAATGTGACCACATGTTTGTAACATGTTGTGCCGACCTCACTTAGAGTGGGATAAGCGCAGGAGGATGATGATGACAGTAAATAGAAGTTAAGTCGCGGGGTGCGGTTAGTTATATTATAAAACCATGTTCACACACTTACCTTTGACCATGTCCTATAAACAGTTGTATTGTTTTCGGCAAAGCTCATACTAAGTGTCACGATGTGATACTTAACCTAGAAAATGAGAAATTTTGGCAGCGAAGTTTTTAAAACAGGTTTTAGGTTTCTTTGAAAATAGTACGAAGCTTTTTACTAGCCAATTACAATACAATTTGATAAGGAAAACTAATGAAAATATTATTTTGATATAATCCGCGATAAAAGAAAATATTTAATGCTAAATATAGAGTTTTTACAAAATTACAAACTTAGAGTTTCTCTGACAAATTCTGATTGTATCAGGTATGAGAACGAATAGTACACTCTACATTTATCATTACATATATTTTCTTTTATCGTGGATTATGGCAAAATCATATTTTGATTAGTTTTCCTTCTCAAATTGTATATATATATATATACACTACTACAATACAATTTGAGAAGGAAAACTAATATAAGTATATATATATATATATATATATATATATATATATATAAATCATATTTTCATTAGTTTTGTATTATGGACATCGGCAAAGTAACACCTAGTTCTATAAATTAATTTCAGAAGGATTTAAGCTTAGATCTATTACGCTTAATTTTTGCTGATTCTTATATACCAAAATGAGATAAAAAATATTTATTTTGTTCTATAAAAAATCTGATGTCCAAGCCCTCACTTTATAAGTCGATAAATTTATTTTGCTATAGTCCGCGATATATTAGTCATAAAAATCTATCATCGCGTGCGCTGCGGAAACTATTGGTGATAGAACAAAAAAATGTTCTACATTATTATAGAACGTATCAATATCTACAAAAAAGTCTGCGATACTATATATCCAACAACTATAGTTATGCCAATATAACTATTTCATTCATTAGATTAGGAATGTATTAAAAACTAAGAAACCTAAGTAAAATAAAACTTTTATGTGAACAAAAATAAATCTTTAGTCCGACTTAGTACACTTTCCACTGTCATGGAATCGGTATGTACGCAGGTAAAACCGCGGGATATTACTAGTATAATATAAATATCAACTACAGTCGTAAAAGAGGTAATTAGGCTAACAGCCGCCATTACAATTTCTCCCACATATCCCATTTACCGATCGTCCAATTACACTTATTCAATTGAATGTGATGAGCAGATACCGTAGTTAATTTCCCATACGTTACAGTTATGTTATCATGACTCATATTGGTCACATGACCTAGACAAAATCCCAAGGACAATTTTGTTATGGAGTCTATCTCCTGATGATGCTTCGGTCGTAGGGCGAAATAATTGTTGAGTTTGTGATAGTGAACGTGTGTAGTGCTTGGGCATTGTGGTGACAGTGGTGGAGGTTTGTGCATGTGTTTATACGAATCCTGTTTGTATCGGGTACGAAAACGTATAGTCCGCTCTACATTTAGTATTATTTATATTTTCTATTTACTTTGTCGCGGATTCTGCCGTGTGGTATCCGGCTGAGTACAATAGAAAACCCTCATTTCTTACCGAGGTGTCTAAAGAGGCGACTAAGGTAAGTTGACCCGCCGTGTGGTATCCAGCTGAATATTATTATTTATTTATTTGAATTAATTAGAACGGATAACCAATAACACTATCATCATTCTTCTGCTTTTATCCCACTCTAAGTGGGGTCGGCACAACATGTTGTCACATGATTATGATACGTATTTTAGGTTAACCAATAACACTAATTAACATTAAAAATCATACATAAAAAATTAAAAACAATATACAAGACAGGATATAAATGGAAACAACTATTGAAAATAAAAATAAAAACTTAACCTAGTAACATAGTGGAGTTAAAACGCTCACTGAAATGTGTAATGGACCACCCTCATTTCTAGCCGAGATGTCGTAAAAGGCGACTAAGGTAAGTTGATGTGAGGCAAGCGGCGAGTCGTAAAATACCTAGCCAAATCATGTAACAACATTTTGTGCCTCGCTTAGAGTGGTAAGAGAATGATGGAATAATAAATATTGTGTGTGACTCCGATATAGTAAAAAATACCTCTTTAATAAACATGTCAAATCTACTGCCCAATACCAATAAACTTACCAATATGTTATCGGTAATATATTTCATTGTTCGCGAGTCATTCAGCTATCAAATCAGCTTGACCTCACTTGCATTGCTTCATGGCAACTAACAACAATGACTTTCAATACCCCATCAGGGTCACCGTGAAATGGCGGTCTTGACCGATTCTAGAACGATACAAAAGCATCAGTATAATCGAAGAGATTTATGGTTAATAACTTCATTGATGGCTAGTGCTTCGTCATTATCTGTATAATGATGAGTGCGGATACTGTCAGAGATTGCAACATGTGTAAATTTTTAGGAAGATCATCTTAATCTGTATCCTTAGATCAAAAAATATGCACTTAGGACCGACCAAGTCGACAAAATTGCTTCATATTTAATCCCGTGCTCTATTCCGTTTTTAATCCCAATTTTTGGATTTTATTACACGGTTTCGTAACAATTTAGCCATAATGGTTTAATCATTATGGATAGTCCGTGTGGTTTCCGGCAGAATAGAATAGTACCACCCTCATTTCTTACCGAGGTGCCGTAAAAGGCGACTAAGGTAAGTCGACCCGCCGTGTGGTATCCGGCTGAGTAGAATAGACCAACCTCATTTCTTACCGAGGTGTCGTAAAAGGCGACTAAGGTAAGTTGACCCACCGTGTGGTATCCTGTTTAGTAGAATAGACCACCCTCTTTCTTACCGAGGTGTCGTAAAATACGACTAAGATAAGTTGATGTCAGGCAGGCGGCCGGTTGTAAAATATGTAGCCGAATCATGTGACACCATTTTTGTAACATGTTGTGCCGACCCCACTTAGAGTGGGATAAAGGCAAGAAGATGATGATGGTTTAATCATTATGGATAAATTGTATTTTCACCGCATACATACTTAAACTTATGTCTAAGTAGCGGTTTAATTTCGGCCAATGATTTTAAAGATTTTCGAAACAATACAATGATTATAAAAAGAGATTCAATACTCTAAAAATCTCCAAAGAAATGTAATACATTAAAAAAATAATAAAAAAAACACATTGCATAATTCTATTTTATAGAATTAGGAGTTACTTTGTTGAGATTACTTATTATGTATTTTTATTGTATTGTCAATCTTCGGTTAATTATTAATTCTGTCTGATATATTTTTTAAACATATATTTTAATACCAGAAAGTTGACAGAATGTAATTTTATCGACAGGAAATAGGGGAGAAACTCAATGGTCGCATGATACAGTCGAATTGTTTCACTTAATCTGCGAATTGTCGTGATTCCATTGTATTCAATTGTTCTGAATTCAATTGTTTCTTGAATTCTGATAATCTACACCTCTATAGGTAAATAAAACCACGTATAGGTAAAAATGTTTTACGTACGAACAAAAATTATAAGAACAAAGTAAATTGATAATTAAAAATAAATTAATTAAAGTAAATTAATACAATTAATAAATTAATAAAATTTTATCCAATAATAATTAATGTATGAAATTGTCTCGATAAAACATGCACACCCGTAGCAAAGCCGAAACGTCGAACTCGACGATAGCTAACTGAAGACAGTGCTACCAACTGTTGTTTAGAGTGGCAATTAAAAATACCGATACGGTATAGTATCGACACAATCGAGACCGGCAGAAGGACGACCTCTGCCCAGAGAGCTCCTCTTATTCTCCTTGGAGGGAGAAAAGTTTGAGAACGCCGATGAATCGCATCCGTAAGACGTTCGCCTTACAATCGCGAGCCTTGACCTTTCCAGGTCAAATTACCCGGGCGATAGCAAATCCCCCGAGAGGACGAGCCCGAGTAAAGAGGTCATACCTCGAGGTCCGTAGCACCCTGAGGAGAAGACCATATATAAACATAATGTTTAATCACGCGCACCATGTGCGCACCAGTGCGAATAAAAGTCCGCACGCGCGCCTTTACAGCATAGCGCCGTCGCAGACGAGTTCGTTACAAGGACGACCTTTGCCCAAAGAGCTTCTGATTTCCTTCCCTGAAGGAGAAGGGTGGAGAGTTTGAGGACGACGAAAAAAAGCTAGTTAAACCCGACAATCTCTCTACCATAAACGTCCGTTTGTAATAAACGTGACACCTGACCTCCCTATGTCAGAAATTACCCGGGTGAAATAAATTTACATGAGAGGAAATGCCACAGTAAAAAGGTGACACCTCGAGGCCCGTAGCCCCATCAGTCACGGCTGACGTGTAGAACCACACAGTAATGTTTAATTTCAAATTTGGTGAAACATTAGTTCTCAATTAATCTAGTCATAGTAAAATATTATGATAAATACTATTCTCATCTAGTTTATGATTATATCAATTGATAAAGCAGTTGCTTATTCAACTCTTTCAAACATAGCAGTGTGTATCGTAGGATGTGATGAACAATGAACGTGGGACGATTCTACTAATTTGCACCGTAACAATGGATCGTTAACAATCAGATATATTAATATTACGACTTCGATGTAACCTTTATTATTATTAAAAAATACTCCTTAAGACTATGAATGAGCATTGTATAAACATACAAGGGGCGTTCTAGTCAGTTCGTGGTTGTTTGATGCAACTCTGCCGAAATATCGAACCTTATCCATAGGTCACCATTCTTTCTGCTGCCCTTATCCCACTCTAAGTGGGGTCGGCATAACATGTTATACATATGTTGTCACAAGATTTGGCTACGTATTTTACGACCGATCGCCTGCCTAACGTCAACTTACCTTAGTCGCATTTTGCAAAACTTCGGCAAGAAAAAGGGATGGTTTATTCTATGCAACCGGATCAAACACGTTGGCTCAACTTACCATAGTCGCCTTTTACGACGCCTTGGTAAGAAATGAGGATGGTCAATTCAACTCAGCCGGATACAACACGGCTTTCGTCAAAATATGATATACGGAATAAAAATTATGCTTTAATGTTGATTAGTAGGTAATAAACTGCCTACTCATTTCCTCAGTATTTTCCAGATATGCAGATTTTCTCACAATATTTCATTCGCCGAAAAGTCACTGCCCGGGTTTGAATCCATGACCCCCTAGAGAGAGCCACACAGTTTCACCGTTTGGCTATCATAGCTTATTTTTAGTGACCCTTAAAGCATTATTAACCCAGCAATAAACAGACACAGTTAATTTATAAGGCGATGTTGCAACCATCCGCAACTGATGCCTTTAAAACTAGTTGTCGCATTGACATTACTGGAGTGGCGATTATGAAATCCTAGTACAATTAGAACGTGTGTACATAGCGAGTTAAGAATGTAACACTGAAACATTGCTAGTGAATTAGATTAATAGCATTAGATCGGAAACAAATTTTGTCAGCTCGGCAAAAAATATAAAAGCTGTCAAAAAATATCGTGCTGTTAAAAATTCATCATGTAATGTTCATTTTTGTGAATGAACTAATAATTTATAGAATTAGGCGTTACTTTGCAGAGATCCAAATTCAAATTCAAAATCAAAATATTCTTTATTCAAATAAACTTGTAAACAAGTGCTTTTGAATCGTCAACTTTACTGCTGGTTCGGAAAGCTGTTCCATCCATAATACAAAAGTAATAATAAAATTATTTTGCGATATTCCGCGATGAAGTAAAATAGAAAATATAATATATAATGCTAAATGTAGAGTGGACAATCCGTTTTCATACCTGATATATGCAGGATTCGTAAAAACACCTGCACAAACCTCCACTACCGCCACCACAATACATAAGCACTACATATGCTCATTATCACAAACTCAACAATCGTTTCGCCCCGCAACCTTTAGGCACAAGAGACTTTTTTTTAATTAAATGAATAACGACCTGTTTTAAAACTTGTTTTTCGCTATTTATATAGCAGATTAAACTATAAAATTTTGATGAAACATCTGCGAGTTAAATTTTAATGAATACAACTGTGAATTTCATAGTTGTCATTCACTATTTTTAAGTGTAAATTAGTTAATAAAAAGGCTTCGCACATTAGTTTTTTTTTAATTTAAAGTAGTTCGTTCTATAGTTTTAAAATGATCGCGTCAGCCATCATATTATTCTAATCAATAAAGTATTACTCATTCTTATTTTAAAATAATAATGTATCGTGAACACGATTTGGTATTGTTCTATGGCTAACAAAAGCCTCGAGACAGCTGTACAGAGTACAACAGCCCTAAGATTATATGCATATGTCATTAGTCTGTGGTCACGACAAAAATAACAAGATGGCCGACACTCCAGCACCCTAACTACTAAGGACTTTTTAACAGCATTTTTTGGTAGTGTGATTAAATTAGATATATGTCAATTTGTCGACGAAATAATAAAATATTTATATATACATCTTCTTCTTCTTGTGCTTCTCCAACTAGCGAAGGTTAGCCGTCAGTACTTGATAATCCATTTTATTTCTCGCGAGGCTAAAAAGCTGGGCAGCACTCGTGACTCCAGTCCATTCTCTTATATTGCGAACCATGACTTCCACTTGCGGCCGATGCGTCTCTTACCTGCAACTTTGCCCATCATAATATGTTGCAGGAGCCCATACTGTTCGTGTCTAAGCACATGTAACATTCAACTATCTTTTTCTTTGATGGTGGTCTAAAGTTCGCGCTTCTATATGCCGCAAGACCTCTTCATTTGTCACCTTTTCAATCCATTTTATTTTCAGCATACGATGATAGGCCCACATCTCAAATGCTTCTATACGCCTTCGAATATCCTCTTTTACGGTCCACTTCGCTTCGCATCCGTAAAAAAGTACTGGCCAATAGTTCTGACATATATATACATAATTAAAATAAAATCTATTAAAATTAACACTTAAAATAATAATAGATACTCTTCTAATTAAATGTTATACTGATACAGATAAAAAATTCAATAGTTCCACAACATCTGTCGGGGCGCAATCACGTCTACTTCACGCCTCATTTTGGTACATGCGTCCGGCCATAACGGGCCATTCATGTAACTCTGCTCGACAAAAACATCTCTTTGTCGTCGAAAGAATTGGAAATAATTTAATTTAGACAACGGGAACTCCGATGTTTTTTGCCCATTTAGGTGCTACAACATTTTTTTATTGCATGTCCGACGTGACGATTACGAATAATAAATGCTATTTAATCAATAATGAAGGCAAGTGCCTTAACATGGTTGGCGTAAATTAAGCCAAGTATCGCACAAAGTTGAACGCTTCGTCCCTAAGAATTTGATTAAGAAAATATATCGCACGCTTAGTATTGAATAAAATACATTTATTTTGACCATTACCTCCCTATTTTAAGAGGTGAGTAATGGTATACTCACCTCTTAAAAACGTTTTTCGAAGTCTTACTTCAAGAAATATGAGGTATACCCGAACCCTCTCATTTCAGTTACTTCCACCTACATCCCAGTTACGTCTGACCACCGAAAATATAGGCGTCCAAAAAGCGTCCTATATGAACCTGATGATCAAATAACGATCGCCAACACAGAAACACCTATTACAATAACATAATAACACAGCGTCTTCGCCGGTGAAGACGAGGTCCCAGATTTCTGACATCGGTTGGTTGTGGCTTCTTGCCACCCTTCCGACGTCGTAATGACTAATCAAAGTCATACATCAGTCATACATCATACTCCACTACATGTCGCCCTAAGCCGTGGTCCGGCTTCACAGGAGGCACCCTTAGTACGACGTTCCCCGACGCTAGTAGAGCTTCTGCGCATCTACTCTCCGCATTCCGCAACCTCGGCGATGTTTCTGCGCTCGCCCGTCCCGCCCGGTGACGCTGTAAAAGCCGCTAGGGCTAACAGCATGCAGTCAATTCGAAAAAAAAATGTCCATTATTTCTGGTCATGTTTTGTTACTAATACACACAAACTTAACCTGATGTTAGTAATCTCCTCCTAAGGTTATTCTAAAAATTATCTAGAATAGGCCGGATTAATCAGCACGTGAACCATGAGACAATAGTTCAGTTAAAGTGACCTAATTATAATGAGGCTTAACTGAATTAATACATTGTTATCCTTATTTCAATACCATGATTTATATAGTTCGCTACGAACTATAAAAACTAGTGTTTTCTTGCTCTTCCAAGTTATGGGTATTTTTACCATTCGGTCACTTTAATACTGAGCGTGCGATATACGAGGTGTGTTCAAAAAGTATCGCGAATTTTGAATTTTCGCGAGTTACATATATTCCAATTTCGATTTTTTTGTGGCGTTATGTTGGTACATATGTCTCTCACTTATGCTGACAAGTTGGGCCATTTTGAATGTTCGGTTAATTGTTGACAGCTGCTTTGCTTGCACGTGTTTTGGTTCGTCTTCGATTTTTACCTATTCAAAAAATGGAACAAGGAACCTGTATCGATTTTTGTCTGAAAAACGAAATTAAGTGCGCGGATGCATTCCGAGTGTGGACTGTGGCATATGAAGAAGCTACTTTGGACAAAAGCAACGTTTATCGGTGGTACAAAATGTTTTTAAAAGGCCGAGAAGATGTGAATGACGAAGAACGTGCCGGACGTACGAGCACTTCAACAACAGACGAAAAAATTGATGAATTGAAGAAAATGGTATTGGCCAATCTTCGAATCATCGATAGAGAAATTGCCGAGGACCTAAGCATATTGATTGGCTCGTGCCATTCGATTTTAATCGATAATTTGTGGAAAAACAAAAATTGGCTTTTGCACCTCGATAACGCCCCTGTTCACACATCGCTGCTTGTACGCGACTTCTTGGCCAAAAACACCGAGATAAAGACGAGATAAAGACGGCATCGAAGGCGGAGCTGAACAAGATACAAAAAAATGATTTTTTGAAGTGCTTCGAAGATTTGTAAAAACGTTGGCACAAGTGTATAATATCCCAGAGGGATTACTTTGAAGGGGACAAAATAGATATTTACGAATAAATAAATAATTTTTGAAAATACACAAAATTCGCGATACTTTTTGAACACACCTCGTATAGCTTAGAGTCAGCTAGTGCAATATAAATAAAAACATGAACTAACGAAACAGTACTTTATCAACTGGTGTATGCGTTAATTAGAAACAAAAAAAATATATACATGCGCTATTTTATTACTTCAAAATTATAATTAATCTTTCTATTCGTATGAACATTCATAATACTCAGATATACTCAAGACGTAATTAATGTACATTCTTATGAATAATTTGAATTGAATTGAATTTGAATAATTTGAATTTTTTATGCACTATGTAGATTATAATCTGTTATAAAATTTCGTAATGTACAAATTTTTAACTGTATGCACCGCGGCAGCGGCTCGGAAACCGCGTACGTTCCGTTCTGCGACGGACTATTGTTCGTCATTCGACGATTTTACGCCATATTAAACCATCCATTGTGAAAAATTACTTTATTAATTCGATACGCAATAAAAACAAAGCGCCACACACTTTAAGGCCATAACAAAACCTTGCCAAATAAAAATACTGACTCGTTAGACAGTAAGAATTTTAAATTATGTAATTTGTATTACGTTCTTTACTTTATGTATTGAACAGAAACTTCAGTCGGAATTAAATAATAACGAGGGAATTCTATTATATTTTTATTTTAAATCTATTAACGACAGCTTTAAAATCTATTTAAAATAATGAAGCAACGTTCCATTTTGGAAAATGAGTCTTGGAATATCGTAGAAATGACATTATTTTGATTTGCAATTTTATGTTAAGTTAAAATTATAAAAAATTGATTTATAGAAGCAGGCGTTACCTTGCAGAGTTCCATAGTACAGAAGCTAAGCTTCATACATTTAGCATTACCAGCCGAACTAGGACTACCGGAAGACGACTTTAATGTCTGGGAGCTTCAGACCTTCTCACCGAACCAGACATCCCTTAGGTCACCTAGGTGACCTGGGCTTACGGCCTAAATACCGACACCTTTAGGTCAACTAGGTGACCTCGGCCTACGGCCGAAACACATGCCGTGCTTAAGTGCCCGCGAGGACATTCGCGGGTAGTGAGGATCTCCTCGAGACCCATATCCGCTTACCCCCCACCCGGGGAGTAAGCGTTAAGACCCTCTTTACTTAGCATTACATGGATTGTTTTAAAAAACGCAAATTATAGTAAAATAATTCTATTGTAGCTTCTGTTATAAAAAAATAATTAATTGTATATCACACCATGTACGATACGATGGAAATGTTCTTAAAGTCAAGGCGTAAACTAGTTTTGCATCTATTACGCAGAAACTTTCGTTATGTAAGTGCTTGAGTGAAGTTTATCATTTAACACTCAAACATTCACCTCCTTGACACTAAAATCGCATTATTAAGAGTATCCTTTTTATGTAATTTTTTTAAAGAGACAGAACAACAGACACACTTAGAACTTGTTGTGTCACTTTATTGTACACAATTTCTCAAATAAGGTAAATAATATAAAAATGTTACACTGGTAAGATTTTTATAATTTTATTATATATATAAAAGAAGCGGCCTGCCCCTGCTTCGCACGGGTATAAAATATATATCCCATGTCAGTCAGTGTAAAAAAAATGATTAAAATCGATCCAGTAGTTTTGATTTATTCATTTCTGCCCGTGGCCCGCAAGCGTTAAATTTGGAGAAAAACAATTTCCTTTCCCTATATAAAGAAGATTTCCTGCTATCTTTGGAATATCTAAATTCATATAGTACATTTTTACCTATTTACTTTAACATTTTCCCTATGAATTTTATTTTTACAATTTAATTACAGAATGTCTGTAAACAAACTCCTAAAAGAGCGACATAGCTGCTGAAGTCGAAGTGTTACAGGGCGCGGCGTCCTCACGTCATTTTAAATCTGTAATATCTCCGAAAATGTTCACTTAAATTGCATGCTGTAAACGGCCATATCGATCTATATTAAATCAACTATTTATTAAAGGTACTTAATTGGATAAGGATTAATGCTGTATTGAATTAATTTTGAATTTGTATTGAATGAATTAATTTATGAAAAATTGCTTTGAACATGAGGCATTATTTTTCGTAAAAAGTTAATGACAAAATATGCTATTGTGGGTTATCCATAAGAGATAGACATATACCATCGCGTACTTTTCTGTAGACCTTTTCAAGGTGTACAAATACTTAGTACATCATTTTGATAAATCTCGTAGGGTTTAGCCTGCGTTTGCAATGTAAGCGAAAAAAAATGTAATTATTTACGAAATCTCAAAAATTACAGTATTTCTCTACTCCGTATTGAATGTTATTATACGTAAAAACCTTCCTCTGGAAATACTCTATCTATTAAAAAAAAACCGCATCAAAATTTGTTGCGTAGTTTTAAAGTTTTATGCATACATAGGGATATATGGACAAACAAAGAATGCGACTTTGTTTTATAATATGTAGTGAAGCGCACAAAAGCAGACTTATCCCACACGGGGTTCATATACAGTCCACCTTTGAGAAACTGATCAAATTCAAATTAAAAAATATTCTTTATTCAAATAAACTTGTAAACAAGTGCTTTTATATCGTCAACTCTACTACTGGTTCAGAAAGCTGTTCCTACCGAGAAGAGCCAGCATTCGTCAGTTTCCGAGATTCGGTAAATACACACAAACGCAAACACACACGCACGCACGCACATACACACACACACACACACACATACAAGATTAACTCACTATAAATATAAGATAAGATATTCTCCATTTTTGTTAAAAATTCGCTATGACCCGAATAATCTCTATTTAAATAAACGATTTGTCACGATGAATAAGCAAAGAATTTCAATGTCGATATAAAGTCGAATGTAACAGTTTCTAACGTGACTGAGTATATTTTTGGTAAAATAAAATGTTATTATACGCAAAACTGTGATAGCCGACACACATACGTACCACTTCAGGCGTCTCAAAGGTCACAAAAAATACTAAATAAAATACATTTAAATACGCTCTTATTACTATAACTATATAGTTCAAAATAGTGCAAATTTATTGGTATTTATTATTGCATACTATCTGCATTGTTCCGTTGACACGGATCCAAGCTTTGGCCCCGATCCCACACTGAAGACTCTCTTATGCAACCATATTATTCTCACCCACATAGTGTTGATTTTTAATTGCGTTCATAATTGCAACAGCTTGACTGCTTTATGTTTATAAACTGTCGTCAATCGATGGTCTAATATAAAGTCCGACATAGTCCTCCCAGCGCGTCGTTTTAAGCCGAGGTCCGGCCTCACAGGAGGCACCCTTAAGGCGACGCTCCCAGGATGCTGCCAGCATCGCTCGAGACTCGCTGTCCATTTTTCAACACCCGGCGATGCTTCCGCGCTCGCCTATCCTCCCGGTGACGCTGTCAAAGCCTTCAAGGCTAACAGCTTTCGTTAGTGTCCGAAAAAAGGTCTAGTAATAATTTGGACGTAATGATACAAACTTACGGCGCCTAGTAGTCCGATAGATCAGACTGAAATATATCATCATCATCATCCTCCTGCCTTTATGCCGCTCTAAGTGGGGTAGCACAGTATGCTTTAAACATGTTGCCTTCTGTTTTGGTTACGTATTTTACAACCGGCCGCCTGCCTGGCGTCAAGTTACCTTAGTCGTCTTATACGACACCTCGTTAAGAAAGAGAGTTATCTATTCTACTCAGCCTAATAACCATAGGCGGGTCAACTTACCTCGGAAAGAATTGATGGTGGTCTATTCTGATCAGCCGGATACGACATGGCGGACTGTAGAGATACATCAAATATTTAAAAAGATCACTTAGAAGACACGTACATGGACAAATTGTAATAGCTAGTCAATGATACCACAAACGCAGAATCGATCAGGGACATCTTCTTCGTCAACCCATGGACGTCCGCTGCCATTAGTCTTTTCATGGGATCTTCACAGCATCTACGTTGTATCCAGCGGCTTCCTGCGAATAGGGGGTCTACGCACAATGCGTTTTCCACTTTTCCATTCCAACACCTTAAGACCCTAACGCCCTTCGGTCCTCCGATCTCTAAAGACAAAACGCAAAAAGAAAACAACTAAAAAATATTAGTAACTGATGAATCATTACCCGCTTACCATTGGGCCAATGTCCTATAACTTGTAAAGAAATGCTGCGTGAAGTGCAAATTACAGCGTTGGAGTGTGGTAGTGGCAATAGCAAAAAAATCAGATTATCTCGAGTCATGGTCCCATTGTAATATAATTTGTTGCTCCTTAGAACACGAGGTACTCGTAAAACAGTTAGTTTCTCTACTAACGTAAATTTAACAGGATAAATTTTTATTAAAGAAAGCATTTGATGCTTTGTAAAGATTGTGTTGTTGTGTTGTGTAAGATGTGGCGTGTATGAAAAAAAAGTCTGGTCTACCGTTATACATGTTCTCGATTTATAGACGAATTATAATTGATCAAAATAAGATTTTTTTTTAAATAAAATTATTGCACTTTCCGTTGATATTTGTGCCAGAGACGCTCTTAAGGAGCGAAAGAGCCACATGCGGCTTTGGAGTCGCATTTGCTGACCAATAAAGCCCAAGACGAGTAAAAGACAATTTTATTTTGCCAAATGGCTTAACGTCGATTTGCGGATATTTAAAGGGAGTGACATATTTTAGAAGCAAATTAATAACTTGACTGGACGATTTGATTTCCAGCTTCTTCTTTTAAATCGATTGGTCCTATACCTCCCTTCCATTACACAAAGATTTAGAGACTCTGTTAGAGAAAGTCTGGTATATTGTTATTCACGGATTTAAATCTAACCCTTCGCAATTAATGTCTCTTCTGTAATACGGAGGTTAAATGACAGAGGTTTTGAGTTCAAATGAATAAACAAATAATGAGAATGAAATTAGATCCAAGATACTAGTTAGTAGTATGTATATCCTTTCTTCTAAACTTCTAATACCTATTATAAATGCGAAAGTTTGTGGTATGGATGTTTGATTGTTACTCTTTCACGGCGAATCCGCTGAACCAATTTCGATGAAATTTGCCACAATTATTCCTTATATACCGGGGTAACATATAGGCTATAGAAATCCTGTTAATTCTACAGGAATCGGATGACAATAAAATCAAAGCGAACGAAGTCGCGTATAAACGCTAGTGTATTATATATGCAGGCTTGCCTCTTAATACATATAATATTTCCCTGCATACCCAGCAGAGAATCAAAGTAATTTAGGATACATAGGGGTGTATATATAATATTATCGCTATTTTAATTACTTCCATTATGCCATTTTGTGAGTTTTAATTAGGTTGAATTATGTGATTTTAAGTTCATTATTGTCCTAAGAACTAGGTAGTATAAATCGGTTAAGGCCATTTTCATGGTTATATGGATGTAATAGTTGCCTAATTATTTAATTGATTTGCTCATACGTCATGTGAGCAAGCCGTTTGTAATCACTTCAGCTTCGTTCTCACGCTTTGTTTTTGGTAATTATTGCGAAAGAGTTCCTTTATTATGAGATTGTATATATATATAAATAAGCTTTACTTTGCGGAAATATTTGATATTCAAGAATAAAATTTTTATTTGCGACAATTATATATTGATTGTAGATCAATTGATATTAATGGAATTTATGCGCAAATTAAAAAACAAGGCGCTAATATTTTAGAAGTTTCAATTGCGTCTAGCAGAATTCCCCGATAATAGTCCATACCGATAGTTAAAACAGACAGTTTAAAGGT
Source organism: Morpho achilles (assembly GCA_947086495.1). Lineage (NCBI taxonomy): Eukaryota > Metazoa > Arthropoda > Insecta > Lepidoptera > Nymphalidae > Morpho > Morpho achilles. Next base: position 14,546,629 of record CAMTZB010000013.1, read on the forward strand.
TAAAACAAGATCAGTCTGTATCGTGACTCGTTGTTAGTAAAAGATAAGAAAAGATAAGTTAAATTTTCACTTTGTAAGTAGAAATAAAAACTGAGGAAAAAGTAAATAGAATAGAGAGATAAAAAAATTATAAAAATTATCGTCTGTATTCATGATAACCCTTGAACTTGAACTAGCCGTGTGGTATCCGGCTAAGTAGAATAGTACCACCCTCATTTCTTACCGAGGTGTCGTAAAAGGCGACTAAGGTAAATTGACCCACCGTGTGGTATCCAGCTGAGTAGAATAGATCACCGTCATTTCTTACCGAGGTGACGTAAAAGGCGACTAAGGTAAGTTGACCCACCGTGTGGTATCCGGTTTAGTAGAATAGACCACTCTCTTCTTATCGAGGTGTCGTAAAATACGAGTAAGGTAAGTTGACGTCAGGCGGGCGGCCGGTCGTAAAAACGTAGCCGAATCATTTTACAGCATGTTTATAACATGTTGTGCCGACCCCACTTAGAGTGGGATAAGGGCAGGAGGATATTCATGATAACTCTTGAAACCATTCTTTATATAAAAAATCATAAATTAACCACATTAATGTTACAAGTTATCGAGTTACTTAATGTTTGACACAAATAAGATACATCGTTTTACTTCGTTGTCTAGACTTTTTGTCGTCTTTTTTTTTTGTCTGGGTTAATGACTTTATGTTTAATTTGGCATCTTCTGCGAGATATGTCTTCTTCGTTATCATTCCATCATTCCCGAGGATTGTGACTCTTAGTGAAATTGTCAACTGCCCGTTTCCAGGAGTCGCGGTCGGCAGCTTGATATAGCGGTACTGATGGGTATAACTATATCCTGTTGTTCAGATATTTGGTTTTCCCATCGTTTCGGATTTCGACCTCTGGGTCTCTTTCTCTCTACTATTCCTGTCACCATCAGTCGTTCCAAATTGTCGCTAGACCTTTGAGCAATTTGGCCAAAGTATCGCCGGATCTTCTGCAAGAAAACACGAGACAGTCGCTGTGTTTTATCTATTACGAATAATGTTAATGTAAATGAAACTAAATCTGTTGTTTTCTTGTTTGTATCGCCTTTTGATATTTCGGATTATACTGTAAACTAGCAACCATTCCGGCTATATTTTTGCGAAGCTAAACGCAAAAACGCTACAATTTTTATTACCTATTGTATGTATTGCATGTTAAGAAAAAATGGTGAAAAAAATTATGTCAAGATCATCTCATTTTATAGGAACGGTGTTTTTTTTAAATAACTGTAAATAAAAAAATCATTGATTTTATTCAGATTGAATATCGATTACAGGAAAAATGGGCAACTAAGATGTTTAAATTATTATGGTTGTCGTATTCATTCGTCCATGGAATTGAATTAATAAAATTGTTAATAAATTTGTTTTTACGCCGTGTGGTATCCGGCCGAATAGAATAGTGCAACCCTCATTTCTTACCGAGGTGTCGTAAAATACGACTAAGGTAAGTTGACGTCAAGTAGACGGCCGGTCGTAAAATACGTAGCTAAATCATGTGACAACATGTTTGTAACATGTTGTGCCGACCCCACTTAGAGTGGAATAAGGGCAGGAGGATGATGATATATTTAACCTCCCATAGTCTTAACTCGCACGTATTCTGCACGCTGCGCGCGTTTAGAAAGCCTTTCGAACCACGTACGCGGCATACGTAATTATAACCAGTCCAAACAAAACAGACATACGACACGCCAAACCTTGAACCAAGAACTCGCTTTCTTATTTGTTACGCTATTACTTTTTTGTATTCATTAAGAGTGCGTCCAGTTCCCTTTTGCCGGACGGAAGCGTCTCGCGCTTTACTTTACCGGATTCAATGAACTCTTTTTGGGTCGTCTAAAGACTCAATAGTATATTTATATTTTAATAATTGTAATTACTGTATAACTTTACATAAGGTGTAAATTACCAAAGTAACCAAATTTTATAAAGCGTACTTTAAAATTTATTGTAATCTATTGTTTGATTTGATTGACCGAGCTTTGCTCGGTTATTTTCTACAAAGTAAAACAAAGAAACTTTATAAAAAAAATAATAATAGGGTAGGTGGGGTTCGATCCTAGGTATTTTCATTTCTCGCGACCACCTGTTCCCCGAATAAGCTACGCTGACTTGACAATTAACGGCATAAATACTGTATGTATTCAATTAATTAAATGTAAATTTTTAATGCCCAAATACAGGGATAAAACGATGTTTTTTAATAAAACCCAGCTGGATCTATTTTTCTCCCCCAAAACCTCCTGCATGCTGAATTTCAGCCAAATCGTTAGAGCCGTTTCCGAGATTCCGAATATATATATATATATATATATATTAGTGGCCCGCTCCGGCTTCGCACGGGTATAAAATATATAGCCTATGTAACTCAGTAAAAAAATGATTAAAATCTATCCAGCAGTTTTGTTCTATTCATTACTGCCCGTGGCCCACACCCGTCAGATTTGGAGTAAAACAATTCCCCTGGGGTGCCAAAGTGGTCGGCCTCCTCGTGGCGCACCCTGGGCAAGCTTAGTCTTCGCGAACGGGCCACTGTGGGGTGGCCAATCCAGTTGACCTTCTGATTAGCAGAGGGCAATCTGGACAGGCCGGGGACTCCGGGGGGGCTGGGGTGGTGTTCCTTATGAGCGACGGGTCCGGTTGGGCTTGCTCTAAGTCTAGCTGGACATGGCTACGGCCACCGTCGGCGAAACCCGGAAGCACAGCAATGGGAACGGGGACCTTCGGGTTGCGAGGAAGAAAACCTCTATAAAAAATTACCCGGTGGGGGCGGAAACGCCCACCAAGGCGTTGTGGCCCCTACTTGGGGCGCGGTCTCTCCCTGTTGACCGTGACATAACAAACACGGTGGGCAGGGAGGGACCGTGGGCGGGGATGGCCTCCCTTTGTTCTGCGGAGGGGGGTGAAGGGAGGCGGCAGAGCGGTTCCACGAACTGTTGTTCTGGATCCAATCTGCTGCTGGTGAGTCCAGGTGTTAGTGACTCACCCAAGCCCATCGTCTGCCGCCCTAACCTTCGGGTGTTCCGAACGGGGTATATCGGACGCCTGGCATGCAGGTCCCCGAGGCGGTGCATCTGGTGTTACCGATGCACCGGTTAGCGGAGGGGGGCTTCTCTTTCGAGGGACCCCTATCTGAAGAAGGTGTTTGTTCTCTGGGATCAGAGCTGTTGGCGGGATGGGGGCAATTTGTACAATGATACCCTGTCCTTGCCATCGGCAGCGTGGTGGAGCACACAGGTCGTTTTAGTCGGTGCGAGTCCTGCTATATAACTGCCGCCTGTCCCCGTCGGGCGGCGGTACCCATAAGGAGCTTTTTTCTGTATAAAAAAAAACAATTCCCCTTTCCCTATACCATGAAGATTCCCTGCTATCTTTGGAATATCTAAATTCATATACTACATTTTTACTTATTTACTTTTACATTTTCCCTGAGTATTTTATTTTTACAATTAATTAGAGAATGTCTTTATATACAACATTCACAGCTTTTTTGTCATAAAGAAAGAATCTTCATTACACAATACAAACATCTTTTCTTTAGAGGTTACTCTTGACAAAGCGACATATAGTCGGCCATGTGAAAAAAACCCGTCCAATCGCAGCTAAATTCGAAGTGCCATAAGAGAAAGCGTGCAATCGCTATACCCTGCATTTTAAATCTGTAATATCTTCGAAAATGTTCATTTAAATTACAAATGAAGAATAAATGCCAAAAAAATGCTATTGTGGGTCCATAAGAGATAGACATAATATGTATACCATCGCGGAGTTTTCTGTAGACCTGTTTAAAGTGTACAAATACTTAGTACATTATTTTGACAAATATTGTAGGGTTCGGCCTGCGTTTGCAATGTTAACAGAAAATAAATGTAATTATTTACGACATCACATTGGAAACCTCAAAAATGATAGTATTTCTTTACTCCATATTAAATGTTTATAATAAAAGTTTATAATATGTTAGATTATACATATAAACCTTTCTCTTCAATCACTCTATCTATTAAAAAACCGCATCAAAATCTGTTGCGTAGTTTTAAAGATTTAAGCATACAAAGGGATATAGGGACATAGAAACAGACAGAGAAAGCGACTGCGTTTTATACTATTTAGTGATGTTTAGCTATTATAACTAACGACAATAATAAAAATCAATTTTCCCAAAGTCAACTCATTTACTCTTTCTCAAAAACTACTCAATGACACATATGACAGCCACAATGCTTTTTCATATTAATGACTAACTCTGAAGGAGGTTGTATTAAAAACATGTTGTAACAGTCGACCATCCTGACAACATTTGCGACCCCGCAAATCTCATAAGCTGACTTCTGGGAATGAATCTACCACCGATTCGGAATGCTGATTGTACTGAGAAGAATCGGCAAGAAACTCAATACTTGCTCTTTTAATCTGTAAAAGAAAAATCATTTCGCACCTTAAGCTCACCCTCAATCACTGTCATGGCATAACACAGCTCAATAAGTGGCAACCAACTCAGCAGATACACACGTAAACAGACTCGCAAATGATAACGCTCAAAGAACAATCACCACATCTAGGCAGAGCCTAGCTGACAGTCGTTGCAGATGGCCACAGTCTAGAAAACAATCGATACAACTGGAACAAATCCAGAGAATAATCGTCATTTTAGCTGACAGTTCTATCGAACAATAGTCACGGGCGCGTCTATGGCCTCACATAACACATCGTCACGTTGATCTTACAGAGTTAATAAACCGAATACCAATTACCATCATAATATCATCATAATAATCTCTCCAATAAAAACTCCATTTTTTATTCAATAGCATCGCATATCGCAACTATCTCTCAAATTATACGAAATTCGTAAATTCAAAATTGTCTCAAGATATTGATCGTCATTTGTCTGTTCTTTAAACTCTTTAAATTTCCAGATATTCCTTTTGTCCGCTGTATTTGTGAGTTTAGGTTACATCCTCTACTGAATATAATAAACGACGATATTTCTCCTTTGTACTTATTATATTATTATACTTATTCAATAAATAAAAACAGTTTTCCCAGAGTCAACCTATTTACTCTTTCTCAACAACTTAATGACACATATGACAGCCACAATGCTTTTTCATATTAATGACCAACTCTATGAAGGAGGTTGTATTAAAAACATGTTGTAACACTATTATTTTGATAATTGTCAAATATTTTACCATAATCACCAAAGAAAAATTACGTTTAGCTGTCATCTATGTTTTGTATTCCACTGACATTTGCGTTTTGTTATTCAATGTCATAGTCGTTCTTGTAATACCACGATTTATAGTGACTTGACGGGATAAAATAAATGCGGTCGAACGGGATAAAAAGTATCCTATGTCCGTCTCCTGGCTCTAAGCAACCTCTACACCAATTTTCGGCCGAATTAGTTCATCCGTTCTTGAGTTATAAATAGTGTAACTTAGACCAACTTTCTTTTATATATATAGATATATATAAGATTAACTCATTTAAATATTAAAGATATTAACTGTAATAAACTATAGAACAGTCTATTACTATCCTGCTGTTGAATAATGATTTTACTTCTTTGGAAATGACGATCGCAGCTTAGAATCACCACGCTTCTCGGATGCGAATCGGCAAACTCGTTTTTCTCCGGTACCATAAGATTAAAGTAACGACCTATTACTATCTCACTGGTGGCCATAGGCCTCCTTACTCCTTTTTTCAGAGGAGGGTCGCTCAGATGGGAATTACTAAGTTAGAAAAACGTGTTACCAATATATTCACCAATTATAAGCACAAATATTCAAGCAATTAAACAAGATGAAAAACTTATAAGTGCCGGCCTTGGTATTGAACCCGTAACCCTCAGAATATAATTTCACCGTTTTTAATAGCTTAACCTATAAATTAAATTTAAAATATATTTCTACACAGTCTGTTATAAGCACTTGCGATCTGTCAAATTACAAAGAATGAATGAATGACGCGAACGAAATCGCAGCAACGCCTATATTCACAAAGCTAACACAAAAATAACTTCCCAAGAAACCTTTTGCCCTTTCGATAGTGTAAATAGAAATCATTGATATGTAAAACTTAAATACATATTCGACTTAATTTTTATAATCTCTTGTCAAAATGATGGAATCGTAACTAATTTATGGCCATTTCGGAATGTGATTCTATCTAGATGGAAGAAAGTAGCACAAAAGTTACGGTCATTATCATAAATATGAATATAATTTACGGATAGGTCAAAAATTTACGAGAAAATTATCGTTGTGGAAACGAATTGACATCGCTATAAATCAGTTTCATTTTGGATTTTCATAATTAACGTTCCTTATTTAGTAGTCTAGAGGTTTTTTAAGGGTTTTAAGAATCCTACATACATTAGGTATACACAGACAGTACAGACCGTGTGGTATCTGGCTGAGTAGAATAGACCACCCTCATTTCTTACCGAGGTGTCGTAAAAGGCGGCTAAGGTAAGTCGATCTGCCGTGTGTTATCCGGCTGAGTAGAATAGATCAACCTGAAGTATAGTAAATAAGTAACTTAATACTTGTTATGGTTTAGAGACAACTGGGGAATATATTATTATATTTTTTATTACATATTTAAACACAAAAATACACCCAGACTCGAAGACAAACAAATTGATTTATAGAAAATGTTGGCCCTCGGCGGGAATCGAACCTGCAACCCGCGGAGCGGAAGACAGGATCAGTACCCACTGCGCCAACGGGCTATGTCGAAAAATGTCCCATATATTTATTTATAAAGCATAGTTTTGCGTGCCCATGATTTTTACCCACGTACTTTTGGTAAGGGACATGCGCTATCACCATTAGGCCATCACAGCTCTGACCTTACACAAATTTATATCCACTTCGTCTGAGAGCTCGTTTCCTATGATACATTTTCAAAACTATATTACTATGAACATTGCTAACGATATAATTTATCGCAAACGTGGCTTATCTTACTTTTGTTTAGTTGCATTTTCGATTAAAGCAACATCGGTATTCCGACAATATGTTTGTACATTGTTATGAGTTTCGTATGAACAGATCGCTGGGGCAATGTGTCGGTATATAATAAAGTGGTTCGGGCACTGCAATGTCAAATCGGTCACTTATGGAGGTGATAACAAAGGTTTTGTTTCTGACGGCCTTACTTTGTGTGAGTATATGCACATTATTAATTAAATCGGATTAGATATTAGATATTAAATCGACAGGCATCGGTGCCTAGTATTATTTTAAGGGGGTTCAATCAGCACATCCTATTACAGTAGAGTTGATGATTCAAAAGCACTTGTTTGACGACGCTTAAGTGGGCGGTGTTCATAGTTCTAAAAAACGAAGTTTTCGCCTTCAATATTTTACAGTGGTAATTTTAATAAATAAATAATTATTAAAAATATATATTGCAATAGAATACTGCCGAATAACCTGTTAAGATGACCTCAAAAAGGTCGCAGAGAAGCGGCAATAAGCAGCGGAAGGTATTCAAGCGGCATCATAGCTAAGGTGATATCTTAGGTATTGTAAAGTAGATAGTGTGTTTCTGTCTAATAATGAGAGAGAAACAGAGAGTATATCTATCTATCGCGTTTATCTTTAATATTTAAATGAGATGTTTATGTGTATAATTTCCGAATTTCGGAAACGGCTCCGACGATGTTCATGAAATTCAGCATATAGGTGGTTTTGGGGGGCAAAATTCGATCTCTAAGTTTTATTTAAAAAATATATATCCCTGTTTTCAGGAATTAATAAATTGCTTAATACAATACATTGCATAGAAAATATTATTTTTGCTGTCAATTGTAAAGTTATAATAGCTCAGTGGAGAACAGGCAGACTAAAGATGTTAAAACACCCGGAATCAAGCCAGAGATATCACCACCCCTTTTTACTTTTTTTTTATTTTATTATTTGCATTTTTTTTATATCTTAAAAAAAATTACCGAGCATTGCTCGATTACCCAGGAACTAATAGTTGAAATTTTAATTCAAATTCAAAATATTCTGTATTCAAATAAACTTGTAAACAAAGGCTTTTTAATCGTCAACTCTACTGCTGGTTCGGAAAGCTGTTCCTACCGAGAAGAGCCAGTAAGAAACTCGGCGGTTGCTCTTTTAGAAATATAGTTCTTACTACTAGTTACATTTAGTCATTACTGTCTTGTACAGGGTCGAAGAGTAACTATATCCACATATTCTTCTCTTCTAAGTAATCCTCAACAGTGTAGTAGGCTTTCGTATCAGGCTATTTTAACAGTGTTTTTAAACTGCTGTAATGGCTTAAATTGATTGCGGAATTTTATTTTAGAATTTTTACCAAAGGTAAGGTTAGAAATTATAAAGGTAAAGAAATTGTATACAACAAAGGTATATCTAAAAACAATGTTTATTATTTTATTTAATACGCATGTTGTATAATCTGTTCCTTGGAATAATCATCCGCAGACGCGAAAGTTAAAAAACGAGTTACCAGTTTTTGCTACAAGTTGTTTTTACAGTTAAAAATTATGGAACGATGTCTCGGTTGTCATTACGTAGAAAGAAAACACCACAGTAGTTATTTAATGTAGAATTGAAACATTTACTACATCATTCTCGTAGCACATAATCTTTTAATCACATTTAATTATAAGCTAAGTATATTGCCCTATATTAACTTCTCCTTGCTACTTAGTCTGGATTAACTTCAATATAAAGATGAAAAGTGCCTTAATTACTCATCAACCCTTGAACTACCTTCATTACTATTCTCCTGCCTTTATTCCAACGTTATTTGTCGTATTTTACGACATCTCGGTAAGAAATAGGGTGGTCTATTTTACTTAACCAAATAACACGCGGCGGGTCAACTTACCTAAGTCGCCTTTTATGACACCTTTGTAAGTAATGAGAGTGGGCTTTTCTACTCAGCCGGATACGCAGGCGGGTCGACTTACCTTAGTCGCCTTTTACGACACCTCGGTAAGAAATGCGGGTGATCTATTCTATTTAGCCGGATACAAAACGGCGTACTAGATATCAGTATTGGTAAATATAATTAATTATTTCTCAACCTAAAATTACAACGCTTCCGAAGGTATTTAATAGGGCGATAATAGCTATGAAATAAGGCTAATTACTTATTTAACTGCTGCATCCTGCATGGTTTGAATCTTTGAGTTTAGAGGCAAGTCAATTTTACGGCTTGTGCTAAACATGTGACATTGACAGCGAACTTTCGAATGTAAATATATCGGCCAACACTTCGCGTGGAAGCAAATACAGCAGATTATAGCAATTTAGCTAAGAAGAAATTTTAGATATTTATGGATGTATTTGTATACTTTACCTTATCACGTCCAAAAAGGAATTATTGTATCCATAAATTTAAGAATTTAAGAAATTAAAATCAGTTTTTCGCGTAATCTTTGGAACATGATTTAGATACATTCACAGCACAAAGAGTGCCTTTTTCTACAGTAGAATAATAGTTCCACTTATGTTACTGTGTACTTTAATTCACATTCATACTTCAAGAACGAACTCTTGTAATAGAGATTGTTTAATTAAAAGTATAGATATTTAACAATTTCGTTTTAATTACAGTCAAGTGTCCAAGGCCAGTATTATGTATCGCCGTACTCGTCCCCGCTGCTCGCCCCACCACCGTACTGCGGCTGTCAGTCACCACCTATAGCGCTACCACCGCAATGTGCGAGTCCCATCTACGTGTCAATCCCCACACCGCCACCAATATGCATTTCCCCGCCACCGCTGCCACCACTGTTGATAGAGGTCCCCTTACCGCCACCGATAACTCTAACGCCGCCACCGCTGCCGCCGCTCTGCATCACCCCACCGCCGCTACCACCGATGACGGTAACCCCACCACCCTCGCCGCCAATGTGCATCAATCCGCCACCGTTACCACCAATGTGCGTGACGCCCCCCGCGCCGCCAGTCATGTACATAAATCCCCCGCCGCCAGCTCCAATTTTATTAGAACTACCCCCTCCTCCCCCTATCATGATTGAGCTTCCCCCTATCATGGTTCAACCTCCCCCATTGCCGCCTGTCATGGTTCAGCCGCCTGCGTCTCCACCACTATCCGTGCAGCCTCCACCACCACCGCCTATGATGATACAACCACCGCCTCCCCCGCCAATGTACATCCAAGCTCCCGCTCCTTGCCCTTTCACAATCCAGCCCCCTTGCCCCGAACCCATATACGTGCAGCCGCCTCCACCAGCGCCTATAAGCATTCAACCACCTCCGTTGCCTCCTATTTGTGTGCAACCACCTCCCCCGCCTCCCCTTTGCATTCAACCGCCACCTCTCGAACCTTTCTGTCTCCAACCACCCCCTCCACCACCGATATGTTTTGGCTCCTCTCCTTGTTGTGGTTCCCCGAATTGCGGCTGCGGCGTGCCTCCAACTGCTTTAGTTGCTCCTATTTATCTATAAGTATTAAAAAACAAGTTGTTGACACTAAAATAATAAGTTATTTATAATATTACATGTGTGATAATGTTATGTATATAAAATAAATAATTGCTTTATGTACGTTATTTTTTTCATTTTATTCCATTGATTCCTCAAATTCTTAGTCAACAGTTTCATCATCGTAGATAACTACGAAATGCGACAAACACATTTCACAATTATGTTTTGAACGCAATCTATTTAGACTAGAAAGAAAACGTTAGGAATATTTTAATCATAGCACTTAAAGAAAATAATACGGTATTTATAGAAATTTTAAATAAAAACCATTTCCTTCATATAATGAATGACCTTTTTACTACATATTTTATGTTGTAATCTATATACTTATATACGAGTACCTTTGGAAATTAAAGACAGATACGGAAATAGAATGAAATTATGCTTGTTTTTACTAATGTTATTTAATACTTTATATATCTTTAAATTTAGGTAATATTGAGAATCGTTCCAAGTTTTGCACTATGTACATGTTATCCTGGAATAACACCAAAAATGTGGACTATATTTTCAAGTGAACATTATCAAGAGTTCACAAGTTCTAACTTTAAGGCATCAACGAATTTTCATGTAGAAAAAAACGAAATTCTTGGATACAATAGGCATCCCAACATTTCTGACAATTATCACTTGACAATCCGCATTGGAGATTGAAGTCTTTAACTTCTCTGTAAGGATAGAGACTTTAACCCTGTGGGAAAGCTTCATATTGTTAATTCCATTTAGTAAAATTCCTATAAAAGTTTCTAACAAAAGTCTTAAAAATATAAAATCTTCAATTAGTGTTTAATAAATGGTTAATATGTCTATATTTCGAAGTATTGCATTTATTTTCTTCCAGCCGTACTCGATTCGCATAATATGCCTAAGGGTGGTTACACACCATTAATTCTACTCACCATTTATTTCGTGAGATAAAATTCTTACAAGATCTAAATAATCTTAAGGTCTGAAAGCGTTTTCTCATTTTATTTCATGCCTACAAAACTGTAATCACAATTCCAAAGCTATGAAACGCGATCTGTAAATCTATAAATAAAATGTCTTTAAATATAAACAAAACTGACCTAGATGTAATCATATTATTATGGAACATTTCATTTCTAGAAACACAAACGAGAAAGACAATTTTAATATTATGGTCGTGTACAAAAATTCTAGCAAAAAAATGAGCGTACTATGGTATGGTAGACAGACAACTGGTGAATATTTACTATATATATTTTTCAAATACATACTTAAATACAAATATATACCCAGGCTCAAAGACCAACAAATTCATTTATAGAAAATGTTGGCCCTCGGCGGGAATCGAACCAGGTCGAAGACAGGGTCACTACCCACTGTGCCAACGAGCCGGTCAAATAATACAGACTGTCAACAGCAATGGGATAAAAAATCACTTTATACCTCAGTTCAGGACCAGACCATGATTTCACTTTTAGATCGAGCCTGAAAATCAACGCTGCGGTTTTGTTGATTATTATTATATACATTTTCGAAGATAAGTGTAACTGGATAACCTCCTAATGCAACAACCTCATGTGATACTTGTCTTCCGCAGCATGGCGGGTTCCGCGGGGCTCGCGGAGTGGTCGGAGGGCGCGGCGGTATGGTTCCAGCCCGCCGGAGCCCCTGCTCCGCTGCCCGGCGAGCTGATCGAGGTGCACCGCGCCGCCAAGGTGCTGCTCGTCAGCGCCGTCGTCAATGGCCAGGTAGTTTAACATACAGGAGTAATAGCCACCGGGCTGTTCAAACATCCCTATACTTTATCGAAAGCTGTCTGTAACGCTTTGGCTACATTAGTGGGCTGCGGCGATGTATGTGGCCGAGGCCGGCGCAGACGATGTAGCATCGGGCCAACTGGCACGCATCAAAGAGAATTGTCGCGACAACACTCGCGTGAGTGGCCACACTTACGTCACTTCATTGTCGTCCATACTTTGAAGTGGGACGACAGACGCACAAAACTCAACGACGAATATTCGCCGTAGGCCGCTTTCCAAATCTTCGCCCGCTAATGTAGACAAGAACATAGTGTGAGGCCGACACACGATGCTTTGCGCGCCAACGTGACTCGAATCATTGGGCGCTAATGTAGGCCCGGGGTAACTGAGCAACATTTGTCGTAAGACTACTACGAGTATATCCGATGTTGTGCAGGGCTAGTCAGTTGTTACGTTGCAACAACAAAACTTGCTTTAAACCCATAAATGACTGGCCAGTTGGCGCAGTAGGTAATGATCCTGCCATCATCATCAGCCGAGGGTCAACATTTTCTATAAACAATTTGTTGGTTCTTCGAGCCCGGGAGTATATTTGTATTTAAGTATTTATTTAAAATTATATATGTTATTCACCAGTTGTCTCCCACCCATAACACAAGTATTATGTTACTTTGGGGATTGACGCCCGTGTGTAAGTGTCCCATATAGGCACCGACAGACATCCCCGAAATTAGATAAATAGAAAGAAGTGTCCCATATATTTATTTATTCAATACGAACGTCCCGCGCACGTCATTCGATTGTCCTAGTTACAGAGGCTTTAAAGCCGCTTCATTCAAATAGCCACTGGCAGTTAATGGTTCTTGCGAACATAAGAACAGAAAAACCGATGAAAATCCTAAATTCCTTAAACCTATGACTATAATAAGAAAAGATTGTGATATGTGTGACAAAATAGAAATGGTGAATATTAATTAAACAATGAAGCACAATTTTAAATAATGTCATTATTTAAAATTAATTAATTAATTAATTCTTCGCGAATTATAGCAAAATAATTTTATTATTACTTTTGAATGTAATTATTGCTGAAACAACCAAATTAACGTAAGTGTAGAAACATGCATGACATAACTGAGAATGTTGGAATAACAGCAATATATAAATGATTTTTTACATAATAACACTTAGATGTAATGGATTGGATTTAATAATTAAATATCTAATTAAATACAGATTTGTATGTCCCACAAAACTATATAAATACTTCAAACTTTACACTATTGTTTACTATTATAATTATTTATATAATCTATGTATAGTAATTATTTATGATTTAATAAGTGCAGTGTAATAACGGCTTAAACGAAGCATTTGAGCGTGTAACGCAAGACGTACCACGGAATGTTGATAGAGAGTTGACTCCGGCATTTTCTGCGAGCCTGGTAGCCGCTTGCCTATGCCTTATGTCTCTATGAGTTTTTATCTCTTCGTGTTTGTGAATTCCTAGTACTACGCCTGATAAAAAGTAGAAAATATAGAAAGTGGGTATACCGTCTATCTATCTCAAGTTCATCTACAATAGACATGAGACCTTGGATGGGATTTCCAACTGAACCTGAAAAGAAAATTTTTTGAAATTTTAATTGGTATCGGTATTTCTTTTAGAGGTCCGCGATTAAAATACATTAACTCCGGAAAGCAGGCTATAACTTTCATCCTTAGCATAGTTACGAATTAATTGTTAATAATTAATTATTCTTCATAGTATTACTAATAATAATAACATTTATAAACATAAATTCAACCTAGGCATGTTTGCAGCCGCAAAATTTCATAAAATAATTTATTTTAAGAAAAGATTGGCTAAAACTTTTAATAGACAATTTTTGTTTTCTTATTCCGAAACTATACAGAGCAATACGAAAACGTGTCCTAGTTAGGCTTAGGCTTGGCCATCGGTAGGTTTGAGTGCGAGTGTCAAACAATATAATTTTATCTAATGACACAAAAAAAAAACAGACAGATAGGTAGTCTCATATGCTTTTCGATAGACAATATTTTAGGCGGGCTTTCCTACTGTTGTAAAATAAATAATAAATCTATGAGCCTAGGTAAATAAAAAAACTCATGAAGCCTGTCTTCATAATAGTAACTCTAATTGATTTATTTACAATTTCGACTCCAGTACGAGCACAAGTTAATTATATCTAACCAATCATTAAATTCTACTTAGTATAAAACTTAGAAAGTCCAGACAGGACAGGTGCCGTTAACCTGCTCGCTGTTGGCAAGGCTTATATGTGGCTATCAGTTAGTAGTAGCGGGATGCAGTGCAGTTTAGATATACGTGCTTTCACTGTATTTCATAATGTATCTGTGAGATTTACTAGTGTGGAAAATGCCAATTTAATTTAAATTTTTACGAAATATATTTAACGGACTTGTATTGACATTTAAATAAGTTATCTGTCGTTTAATATAATTAAGGAGTGGTATAATCTGTGAATTCTTGTTAACTTTGAAATAGAAGTGATGTTCATAATAGTGCTTAGTGAGAATTTAGTTAAACCATAGACTTATACTAGAGTAGGGAACAAAGATAAGTATATGAGTTTCATCTTCCCTCGCATTATTTGATGCGACTCTCAATTACAGGTCTGCCTATGACTCCTATACTCTAGTATAATAACTATGTGTTAAACACATTTTTTAAACTGTATACTGGCCAATAAGCATCAATCATAAACAATTTGGTATTTTTTAAAATTGTTGTTTTCATTGGCTTATGAGTTGCATTCGAATTTTAAATTTTTTGCTAAATGAAATTTAAACTATGTTCCTTGCTCTTAAATTAAATAAATTTAAAACAATAAATTCTTGCTTGCGTCTTACTTTCATGGAATACATATAATAAATTGATAACTACAAATCACGTATTATGAGTGGATATAATACACGCGATCCATTCACTAAATATAAAGAGGTTTTCGTACCTCTTACAGAGATAAACAGAAAGTCTTCTTTTTAACAATCGGGCGTATCTCAATGACAAGCGTTATGAGAGAAATTACGTTGATGATGAATAACACAAATGTCCGCGAGAAATGTTACGAGCGTATTGTACGTAGGGTTGCCAACTTTTTTTTTTAAGAAATAAAGTATATTTAGATTTGACAAGAATATTAAACAGTATTTAGATAAATGAAAAAGTATTTTTGTTTATTTTATTGTTTTAAATAAATACCGTCACAGGCTTTTTCTATACACTTCATACTTCAATCATTATTGTAACTAAAATTGAGTCTTTTTTTATCTTAATTTTTTTGTAAGGACTTTTATCTTACAAGAATATGTCAGTCCCATCGCCTAAGTTGATACATACAAAACTAAATTAAAACATTGAGTCTTGTAAATTGTGGAAGCTTCTTAGTTTTACATTTATAGCGTTAAGCATTTTGATGCTGAATCAGTATTTTGTATACTTTATTGTTGTTTAACAGTAAAAAGTATGATGTGGTAAACAGTATAATATTATTTTTAGCAGGTGGCAACCCTTATTGTAAACTACATATTTTGCTTTGAAGAGCACGAGATTCTTTAGAAACCACAATGTTTATATTGAAAACAGCAGAATTTTATAAATCGCATGTACTTTAGCAATTTCGTAACATTGTTATAATTAAATAGAAACTATTTCGACAGCTTTCAGGTGTTTTAGTCGCCGATATAAAAAAGGCACGCAACATTTTCTCAAGAAGACGGAAATAGATTTTTCTAGTGTAATTTGCATTTTTTTTATTTAATTATGTCATATTACTTAATTACGTCATATTACATATTAATTTGCATTATTTATAGGTTGTATTTATACAGCTTGTCTAACTAATTTCCCATACATATTATGCTTCAGATGTGAGTATAGTGGGTTACAAATAAAACACTGAGTTGGACATAGGAGTCGAAAGTTTTCTTGTTACTTATAAAATTTATATCTAAGTTGTTGTGTATGTTATTGGCACCCAATATACTACAAGTTAAATTTAAAGTCTCAGAGTTATATTAGTATAACGTCACATTTGTGTTATTGTTTAAAATATTTATTACCTTCTTTATATAACACGTCGAGTTTATTTATTTTTTAAATTAATTTAGAGGGAAGGTGCGTTTAGATAAATGCAATTCATAAAAATAAGATTTATATGTTTTGAGATATTATGGTTTCTTTGATTTATTTATACAACATCGATGTATTTCTTAAAGTGTTACACGTTAACACATAACAGGTTTATATCAATAAATGCAAATATAAATAGCGTCTGATTCTTGTATAAAAATATTGGAAAGAGTAATACTGAGAATTCTTGCTAGGTAAGAGTTGTATTTTGAATTAGTAACAGATGTGCGACATGTAAAATAATAAAATATTTAGAAAACGACTCTAAAAATGTAAGCATTTACACGTAAATTACATTATAAAATAATCTTTATTCATATAAGCTCTTTCAATCACTTTTGTATAGTCATAAATCAACATGATTAATAAAGCTACAACTGGTTCGGAATGTTGCTTGTCTTACTGAGAAGAACCAGCAAGAAACTTAGTGGTCAATCTTATTATGATTTTCAATTTTCCATTATTAAACCGCAGTCACGTGTGAAGCTGAAACAATTCTTAAATCCAGGCATTTATCCAAATATTCTTCCATTTTGTAATATGCTTTATGTGTGAGCATATTTCTTACATTTTATTATATTACATTAGCTTTTTATAATGATTTACCATAGAGCTACTTAAGTCTATAGAATAATTATTAATTTATTTTGATATTTATTTAAATATTATTGAGTGAGGTCACTTCTTAGATTAAATTAATTCATCAATGCGTGTTCGGTTCGCGCCTACCCCACGTGATTCCCCCAATCAAGAACTATCAGATCTATATGTCACTCCCTCTGTAATACGAAGACAGAAGAGGACCAAAGTAAATAAAGTAATTCCGATTCTGAAGAAAACTCCTAGAACGAAATACGGATCAAGGAAGATGCGTCATCGGATATCTGTTCCACTTTTGAAGGATATATGCTTGGATGTTTTAATGTGTAATGTATGTATTATTTTATATACATGCGGGTAATTGGTATATATAATCGTAAAAAACCTACTTCTGCATCTTTTACCGCTGGTTTTAACATAATAATGTCTTCTTCCTTTTTATTACAAAATTAAAATACTAAACTTCTAACTAGGTAAGTTGACCTGCCGTGTGGTATCCGGCTGAGCAGAATAGACCGCCCTCTTTCTTATAGAGAAGCCTCCAAAGCTAAGGTAAATTGACGTCAGGTAGGCGGTCGTTCGTAATTTATCTAGGCAAATTATGTCAACATGTTTATAACTAGTACCGACCCCGAAAATGATGATAACTTAACTTTTTAGACAGCCTCTCCTACTCAATTCTATGCTTCTATGACCCTGATTCGTTTGACCAGATTTTACTATTACTATTGTACTCTATGGAAAAATATTAACTCTTTGGTGTGACTGTGATAAGTCATCATACCGTCAGAAGTCTGGCAAGAAGCTAGAACCGATCGACGTCATACAACTGGGATCTAATCTCATAGAGTTTCTATAATAGCCTATTGTCCATCATCTTTTTTAGTTAGTCTATTGTATCAATCGAAAAAAGAACGCAAATGAAGCTACCTGTCTCTCTTTTTTATGTGATTAGACAAGGCTAAGTATGTCGCTTATCTTCCCTCTCTAATTATTTGTTATAACATTCGCACTCACAGGCCCACTTTTTGACACTCCTATTTAACATTTAATAACTCTATGCTCCCATATTTGCCGGCGACGACGCTGTGTACACTGTACAGTATATATTAAGCGATCCTTATTTGATCGTCAGGATCGTATAGGAAGCCTATATTTTAAGTAAATCGCACTCCACAACACATCGCTTAAGTAGCGAAAATTTTAACGAGGTCACAGGATGCTTTAATGCCTTCTGCGATAACGGACTCATTTCGATGATGTTGTAAAAGCCATTACAGTCATTAAAAAGTTGTATTGAACATGGAGTGATTTATTTGATTAGTTCTTAGCACGACGGAACGAAGGTAGTTATTAAATAGGGACTTTGACGTAATAGTTGATAATACGCAATTATTCATTTTAATAATTGTTTGACGTTGTCCTAATTTGTTTAAATATTTTATTATCTGCTTGTAAGGACCCAGCGATATTCGTCCCTCCGAGGCGCATATGAAATAAAAAAATAAACGCATAAAAGAATATTTTTATTTCTAAAATTCTATTTTGTAAAACCTTTAGTTGGCAGCTATACTTTTTTAAACTTGACTTTTCTTTTTCTTAAAAACATTTAACGATCCAAATATATAGCGTTTTGAAATTATTATTTATCTATATATAGAAGGTAACGTCTTTTTTCATGATGGTAAAGTTAAAATTATGATATGTGATAGAACATTATATTATTCAATAAATATTAATAAAGTAATGTATATGTTGCATAAATATTTGACACTTAACGTCCTTGACCATAGACAAATATTACAAAACTCACAATATATGTTTATTCATGAAAATTTGTGAGCCAGAACAACTGGAACGATTTTTAAATAATTATTTTATAATAACTTTTAATTATATTATGAAATGTGTTATTATTGCAAAATTGTTTAACTTTTAACCTCCTAATTAGTTATCATTTGTGTTTACATTAATTTTTTTTTTATATCTTTTAGAATGGCTGAATTTACATGAATAAGGATAAAAAAAATATCATAAAAGGAATTTATACAATACAATAGCAACCTTTTATTTATAGGAAAGTAGTGGCCCGTTACTATTTCATAGATGGTCAAAGGTCTCGTCTCTGTTTGAATAGAAAGCTTAACGCCACCTAAAGTATGAATAAAATTAAAAAATTTCTTTCTTTCAAACATTTTTTTATCGGCAGGAAACTTGCTATTTTTTTAAAAGATTAAGTTTATTAAAGTTTATATTTATTACGATTCTGTAACTTAATTATCGAAGCAGGTGTATTTAAAATTTTAGGAAATGAACAAAAAGACGTTGAAAAAATTTAAATATTCAAAATATAAAATTCCTAATAAAGAAAATTAACGCTGTAAATAAGATTTATTCCAAACTGATAATAACCACGGCTTTACCTGATCAGAATAATTATTTAATTTACCAAGTTATTTTCTATATTCTTCCTATTCTATACCTATATTAAAATTGGTCATAAACTAAATATTTCTTTTTTTTGGACGTGAACGCCTGAACAAAATATATTGCGTTGATTATGGTTTTATATATAAAACAAATAAGTTTTTAAAAAATATGGGGCTTCTTTAACCGTCGGTTATAAAGGCTGTAGGTAAGAACAATACGAATTTGGAACCTGTGACCCTTTGTTGAGTCTCCTCCCCTACCAAACTAATAACAGCTTTACACGTGCAAAAATAACGCGAAACATTTCATCTTCAGTGGGTTTGTAGGACAATTTAAATTATGAGAAAGGGTAAATAATATTTATTAAGGTCACCTTTATATTACTATCCTTTATAATAGAGGGTCATGTAACAGTACCATTAGATAAAATTAACTGCGTGGCACTATTAGTTATTCTCTTGACCGACTGCGCGCGTAATAAACGGCTACAAATTATACGTTGCAGGATACCTCTAGGGTATTAGCGGAAACATTTGTACTACATAATCCATTACTTCGCCAGTGTAAATCTAATGAAATAATTGAGGAAGCTAACGCGCATTGAAATGTATAAACGAGAACGGCGTCGACAGCGAAATCCTTTTAGTTGCGAGCTTGATGGAGTGATACAAGAGTTAGTCATCAGTTATGTCATACGCAAGTATGCCGGGACGTAATAATTTTCCATCTGGCTGGAGTTCGGTGCCAGTTTCGTTATTCTTGAACTAAGTTACTGGGTATTACGTTATGCTGTTATAATTTATAACCTTTTTTTTGTTCAATTATTGCTAATTGTTGCATACATTTGCTGGAATTTATCTGTCTAATTGATATTTGGAATTGAACACTTGAAGTAAATAAGGCACTAAGTACCTAAAGTTCTAAAAGCCTTTTAGAACCAAATTGCATACTTAGTTCGACTTTTAATTTTTAGGTACTTAGTGCCTTATTTACTTCAAGTGTTCAATTTATCAAACGCTTTTTGGTGAAGGAAAAATTGTGAATAAACCTGCATATCTCTAAAAATTCTAGGAATGTATGTCATCATTCTCTTTGCCCTTATCCCACTCTAACGGCACAACATGTTACAAACATGCTGTCACATGATTTGGCTGCGTGTTTACGACTGGCCGCCTGCCAGACATCAACTTTTCGTATTTCGACAGCTCAGTAAGAAAGAGGGTGGTCTATTGTACTAAACCGGATACCACACGGTGGGTCAATTTACCTTAGTCGCCTTTTACGACACCTCAGTAAGTAATGAGGTTAGTCTATTCTACTCATCCGGATACCACACAGTAGGTCAATTTACTCGGTAAGAACTGAACGTGCTCTGTACTACTCAGCCGGATTTCACACGACTAAATTCTAGGGATATGTGTATAATAACTATATGAGTGGGAACTCAGCCTAAAATGTCTCCTTTTTTATTATTTGTTTGCGACACTCGCACATTATTTGTTATTTGTTGCGACAATCGCACATACAGTGTGTTCCTCTACTCCAGTAATAACTCTATGATCAATATCATTCTTTAATATTTTAATGAGTTAATCTTGTGTATATATA
The DNA here is from genome assembly GCA_947086495.1 of Morpho achilles. NCBI lineage: Eukaryota > Metazoa > Arthropoda > Insecta > Lepidoptera > Nymphalidae > Morpho > Morpho achilles. The sequence continues at coordinate 14,567,719 of CAMTZB010000013.1, forward strand.
TTTGGAAATGACTCCACTGATTTTCATGAAATTCAGCATGTGGAAGGTTTTGTGAGGAAAAAATCGATCTTATCGGTTTTATAAAAAAAAAAAATTACCCCTATTTTCGGGCATTGAAAAAACTGCTAAAATAGAAATAGATTTTAATACCTTAAATTTGCTGTCATTTGTCAAGTTGTAATACCGCGGATTAAATATGTGAAAATAGCTGGGTTCAAGTCCATGTCACCAACCCTTGCTTTTTTATTCTTTTAACTGCATTTTTTTTATATCTTTTAATAAAGTTATTGAGCAAGGCTCGGTCACTCAGGTACTATAGATAAAAAGGGAGCTCAGAAAGAAAATTAACTTATTATCTTAATCGATACTAATATATCCAATGCGAAAGTATGCTTACTTATATAATATATCGATGTGATTCAGGACTAATATCTTTTTTATTTAAGCTTCCGCTCTTAACGTCATTTTTATCACCATTAATATACGAAATGTGTTATAAAGGTGATCTGAGCGATGTTATACTATAATTTTATCTATATTTTTTATGATTCGATAATTTTTTCACAAGAAAATATGTTATAGGGTCCAAAGCGACAGATAATTAGCATAATGAGCTGAAAGTAGTCAAACATGGTGAAATTAGTAAATGTTCGAAACATTTATTTGCGGATATTTTTTTGTATATATTTAAAAGCCGGTATTAATATCATTTTGAATATGAATATAAAAATACTTCTTGTTTCGATATTCTTATTGACTAGTGATATCCCGCAGTTTCATCGGTTTAATTTTTATTTTTTTACACCTTATTACATTTTTATAACGGATCCCAATTTTTTTTTGAAAATGTTATAGCCTATATTGTTCAGTAAAAATGCAGCTTTCTAATAGTTAAAGTATTGTTGTAATACTAGTAGTTTTTGTGTGAAAACATCACAAACATTCATAAAAAAAATTCCTCTTTATAATATATCCTTAGGATTCTCTAGTGATATGCAGGTCCTCACGATGTTTTCCTTCACCGAAAAGCGTGTGACAAATTGCAATTATCAATTAGATACAAAAAATTTTAATAGAAAAACTCATTGGTGTCTGCCCGGATTTAAATCCATGATCGTCTCTAGAGATACACATGGTCGCACCGCTGAGCCATTACAGCTTATTGCTGCTATCATTACTTTTATTCTAAACTAGCGGCCTGCACCTGCTTCGCACGGGTATAAAATATATATTCCATGTCAGTCAGAGTAAAAAAAAATGATTAAAATCCATCGAGTAGTTTTGATTTATTCATTACTGCCCGTGGCCCGCACGCGTTAAATTTGGAGAAAAACAATTTCATTTCCCTATACCAAGAAGATTTCCTGCTATCTTTGGAATATCTAAATTCATATAGTACATTTTTACTTATTTACTTTTACATTTTCCCTATGTATTTTATTTTTACAATCAATTACAGAATGTCTTTAAACAAACTCTTGAAAGAGGGGGACATAGCTGCTAAAGTCGAAGTGCTATAGGGTGAAGCGCGGCGTTCTCACGGCATTTTAAATCTGTAATATCTCCGAAAATGTTCACTTAAATTACATGCTGTAAACGACCATATTGATCTATATTAAATCAACAATTTATTTAAGGTACTTAATATAAGGATAAAGATTAATGCTGTATTGTAAAAAAAATTGCTTCAAAAATATGGAATTATTTCTCGTAAATGTAAGTAAATGACAAAAAATGCTATAGTGGGTTATCCATAAGAGATAGAGATATACCATCGCGGACTTTTCTGTAGACCTTTTCAAGATGTACAAATACTTAGTACATTATTTTGATAAATCTCGTAGGGTTTAGCCTGCGTTTGCAATGTAAGCGGAAAAAAATGTAATTATTTACAGAAACCCTAAAAAATTACAGTATTTCTCAACCCCGTATTGAATGTTATTATACGTACAAACCTTCCTCTGGAATCAGCCAATCTATTAAAAAAAACCGCATCAAAATCTGTGGCGTAGTTTTAAAGTTTTATGCGTACATACGAATATAGGGACTTTGTTTTATAATATGTAGTGATTTGATGCAATAATCTATCGTTTCATCCACAGCCCCAGACCTTCGCTCTACAAATGGGTAATGCTGAGGAAGAAGGTGACCCAGTGTGGCCGCGGGAGGAGCTCGGTCCCACCGGCGTGGAGGACATGACACGCCTCCACGACCTGCACGAAGCGGCGCTGCTCTGGAACCTGAAGCTCAGATACGAACAGGGTCTCATATACACTTATGCCGGCTCGATACTAGTAGCTGTAAACCCTTATAGGCCAGTTGACGCGTTGTATGGATTACAAACAGCTAGAAGGTAATTTAACAATGGTAACACAAGGTCGCTATTTACAGAAAACACGGTGACACAAAAAGGTATCCTAATGTATAATACGCACATGTTTAGTCGTATAGATTACATGATCATGCTCCTGCCCTTATCCCACTCTAAGTGTTGTCGGCACAACATGTTATAAACATGTTGTTACATGATTTGGCTGCGATTTTACGACCGGCCGCCTGCCTGACGTCAACTTATCTTAGTCGTATTTTACGACACCTCGGTTAAAAAGAGGGTGGTCTATTCTACTATACCGGATACCACACAGTGGGTCAACTTGCCTTAGTCGCCTTTTACGACACCTCGGTAAGAAATGAGGTTGGTCTATTCTACTCAGCCGGATACCACACGGCGGGTCGTCTTACCTTAGTCGCCTTTTACGACACCTCGGTAAGAAATGAGGTTGGTACTATTATATTCAGCCGGATACCACACGGTGTGACCATAATAAGCACATGTTTAGTCGTATAAATGACAATATCTAGGTGACCGAGCCTTGTTCGGTAATTTTTCACAAAATAAAAAAAAGAAACTTCAAAAAAAAAATAATAGGTTAGGTGTGACTCGATCCTTGGTATTTTAATTTCTCGCGACTACCCGTTCCCCGAATAAGCTACGCTAACTTGACAGTTACCGGCAAAACTTCTTAAAAACTTAGTATTTTTTCATGCCCAAAAACAGTGATAAAATGATTTTTTTTTAATAGAACCCAGCTAGATCGATTTTTCTCCTCGAAAACCCCCTACATGCTGAATTACATGAAAATCGTTTGAGCTGTTTCTGAGATTTGAAAAATATATACTATATATATCTATACAAGATTAACTCATTTAAATATTAAAGATGAATGATTTATGACATTGTTATATTATGTTTCTTTAATTGGTAGATGTAAAAAAAATATTACGGATTATATACATTTATTTATCTGCTAACAACAAAAACGGTAAATTATATTGATCCTTTTAACTAAGAATAAACTGTGGTGTTGATTTATCGATCTTCATTTTATTTCGAGTAAAAGAAAGCGAAATTTACCCTAAATTTATATAATCTATATAAATAATATTTATTAATTATGAAAATGAGCATCATTAAAAATAATAATGTTAGAAACCTAATCTTCCATGCTTTTATTACTAAATTTCTCATCTTTAAAGACTCGATTTACGGGTTCATCAAAATGATCAAGCCAATAAATTCGATGTTGGTATAAAACACATAAAATTATATAACTTGCTTATAAATGAGACGATATAAAAAATATTTCACACTAGCTGCATAATTTAATATGCGTCAAGAGTAAGATTGATATGTGGTAACAAAAGAAAATAGTTCTTTTTTTAATTTTCGAATGTTCTGCTAAAGTTACAAACAAAGTTAGACTCTTCTCCTAATAATATTTACCACAACAAAAATAGAATAATCGAAATTATTCCCTCCGTTCACGCGTCCATTTCCTCTGTTCTTAATAATATACAAAGATCACACTAGTTTGCTTTTCTAGGTACCATGCTGCGGAAGCGTTAGGGGACCTACCACCACATCTGTTTGCAATAGCAGCTGCAGCACGATCCTCTCTACCCTATCCACAAGCTATACTCATTTCTGGAGAATCCGGGGCAGGCAAAACGGAATCCACGAAGTTGGCCGTCCAATTCCTCGCTGCAGTAGCACCCGCTCCGCCTGGCAGAGCGCCCGTCTCCGAACAAATTCTTGAAGCTGCTCCGCTACTCGAAGCGTTCGGTAACGCTAGGACACCAAAAAATCACAATTCTAGTCGATTCGGTAAATTACTGGAACTTTACTTTAAAGATGGCGCGTTAGCCGGTGCGAGAGTCGCACATTATTTATTAGAGAAATCTCGCATCGTTACGCAATCGCCCGGTGAGAGAAATTATCATGTTTTCTACGAATTACTAGCAGGTCTTGATGAAGAACAAAGAAAGTCCAGAGGTTTGTTGACAGCCGAACATTATTTCTATTTGAATCAAGGCGGTGACTCTGGTGGAGCTGGTGCTGGCGCTGATTGGTCAGCTTTATGTGGAGCTATGCAAGTTCTTGGTATTGGAGACGCCGAAAGGGAGGATATAATTAAAGTTTTAGCAGCAGTTCTGCATTTAGGTAATGTTTATTTTCATAGAAGACAGTTAAGGCATGGGCAGGAAGGCGTCCAATTAGGTGGAGGCGCGGAAGTACGATGGGCGGCTCATTTACTTAAAGTACCTGCAGAAGAGTTGGCGAGAGCTCTCACGACAAGAGTAACCGCAGCTAGGGCAGAGCGAATGCGGTCTCCACTGCCAATTGACCAAGCGTTAGACGCGAGAGATGCTTTTGCTAAAGCACTTTACTCCTCATTGTTCAGCTGGTTAGTTCTTCGAATAAACTCGATAGTCCACCGTGCTGGATTACACGACGCTCACCGGATATCTCTCCTCGACATCTTCGGCTTCGAAGATTTGGAAGAGAATTCTTTCGAGCAGCTTTGTATAAATTACGCTAACGAAACTCTTCAACATTATTTCAATAAACATATTTTTAAATTAGAGCAACAAGAATACCAAAAAGAAAGATTGGAATGGTCCAATCTCACGTGGAATGATAACTCACCAGGTATATCTTTGATTCAGGGTTCATTTATTTTATAATAAACAACATATTATTCACCTATATTTAATTTTCAGTAATACAACTACTAAGCAAGAAACCAGTAGGTATTTTGCATCTCTTAGATGATGAAAGCAACTTTCCACGCGCATCTGACGCCTCTTTCCTAGAAAAGTGCCATTATAATCACGCTCTTAACGAGTTGTACTCTAGACCAAGATTAGGAGCAAATGAATTTGGGGTAAGAAGTGGTAACATTGCTTAACGTCTATTTGAAGTGCTACTGAATTATTTATGATTAAACCTTGTTTTTATAGATAAAACACTATGCTGGACAAGTATGGTATAACGTAGAAGGTTTCTTAGATAAAAATAGGGATGCCCTTCGTGGAGATGTACTGGAACTCCTATGCAGCAGTGAAGTTCCTTTAGTAGCTGAGATGTCAGCTCAGCTTCGAGCTCAGCATGATAATAATAAGACCCTACCAAGAGGTGCTAATGGTCGTTTTGTGACCATGAAACCGAGGACTCCAACTGTGGCTGCTAGGTAAATACATTTAAATTTTTTAATATGCTATCCAAATCAAAGTCTTGTTATAACAAAATTTCTTCAGTAAAAAAGAACCGGTTGCGTACACCAAATTGAAGAAATCGACTTGCGATTTGTAGGTGTCCAAAATCGCCTTGCAATTTTGGTCGTGGAGTCTATCTCCTGATGATGCTTCGGTTGCGGGGCGAAACGATTGTTGAGTTTGTGATAGTGAACGTATATAGTGCTTGTGTATTGTGGTGGCGATGGTGGAGGTTTGTGAATGTGTTTTTACGAATCCTGCATGTATCAGGTATGATAACCGATTGTCCACTCTACATTGAGCATTATATACATTTTCTATTTTACTTCTTCGCGGATTATAGAAAAATAATTTTAATATTACTTTTGTGTTATAGATCTCCGCAAAGTAACGCCTAATTCTATAAATGATTGATGCTTTGTTGAGTTAAAAGGAATTATTTGAAATAAATGTGTCTTAAATCAGTCATTAAAAAAAAGAAATCAAACAATCATGGGTAGAATATCGATGGCATCTGCCTGTTATATAGCAACTATTTATTATGAGCGCTGTTAAGATTTTCTCCAATCTTTGTATAAGTTCTTATAACACCAACGTTGAAAACTTTTGTTTTCTTGTACAGGTTCTCTGACAGTCTCCACTCACTACTAGAATCAATGTCACGATGCAACCCTTGGTTCGTGCGTTGCATTAAACCCAACACGGAAAAGACCGCGATGAAATTTGATATGCCGTGCGTTCTCGCTCAGCTCCGCTACACGGGCATGCTCGACACCATCAAGATTAGACAAATGGGCTATCCGATACGAATACCCTTTCAGAATTTTGTGGAGAGATATCGGTAAGACCTACAATTGTATTTATCTGATGTTCTAAAACTTTGAGAAAGAAAATAAGAATAAATGAACACTTAAAATAAATAAGGCACTAAGTACATAAAAATTAAAATTCGAACTAAGTATGCAATTTGGTTCTCTTTTTTTTTAGCCTTTTTGAATCGAATTGCACACGTTCGAATTTTAATTTTTAGGTACTTAGTGCCTTATTTACTTCAAGTGTTCAAATTATCTGGAAAATATTACTATGAACTTTGTAGTAAATCAACGGGGTCCTATACTTGTTTAATATTTGTGATGATACAAGACGAAACAAGATATCGTTCGCAGTGAAGTTTGGTCTTTCGTAGTATCTTAAACAATGAAAGATGGTTAAATAGAATTTAATTAGGTTTTTATACAAAAGTAATGAGAATATCATTTTGCTATAATCCGCGATAAACTTAATTAAATTTATTAAATTTATCGCGGAATATAGCAATATAATATTCTCATTACTTTTGTATTATGGACCTCCGCAGAGTAACGCCTAATTCTTTAAAATAGGTTTTTTTTAAACATGTTTATTAGAAAGGGGCCATCTAATATAAAGAACTAAAGATTATTAATATTAGATGGCCCCTTTCTAATAAACTTAGTTAAACTTAATATTAGTCTACAATTTATTATTTACGTGCAAATAATAAATTATTGACAGTTTATGTTAACTTTATTAATATTAATTCATGTATTCCCCAGGTATCTTTTGAAAACTGTGCCGCCGCGTTCTACACCGTATAGAGAGATTTGTAACTCTATACTCTCCGAGATGCCAGCCACCGGAGCTGGTATAGTGATTTTTCTTTATATCTTGCACTAGCTTAATGTTAATACACCGTGTGGTATCCGCCTGCATAGAATACCACTTTCATTTCTTATCTAGGTGTCGTAAAAGGCGACTATGGTAAGTCGACCCGACGTGCGGTATCCGTATGAGTAGAATAGAGCACCTTATTTCTTACCGAGGTGTCGTAAAAGGCGACTAAGGTAAGTCGACTCGCCGTGTGGTATCCGGCTGAGTAGAATAGACCAATCTCATTTCTTACCGAGGTGTCGTAAAAGGCGACTAAGGTAAGTCGACTCGCCGTGTGGTATCCGGCAGAGTAGAATAGACCACCCTCATATCTTACCGAGGTGTCGTAAAAGGCGACTAAGGTAAGTCGACCCGACGTGTGGTATCCGTATGAGTAGAATAGAGCACCTTATTTCTTACCGAGGTGTCGTAAAAGGCGACTAAGGTAAGTCGACTCGACGTGTGGTATCCGTATGAGTAGAATAGAGCACCTTATTTCTTACCGAGGTGTCGTAAAAGGCGACTAAGGTAAGTCGACCCGACGTGTGGTATCCGTATGAGTAGAATAGAGCACCTTATTTCTTACCGAGGTGTCGTAAAATACGACTAAGGTAACTTGATGTCAGGCAGGCGGCTGATCGTAAAATACGTAGCCAAATCATGTGACAACATGTTTATAACATGTCCGGACCCCACTTAGAGTGGAATAAGGGTAGAAAGATGATGATTGATTAGTGTTAATTATTCAGCATATACCTACTGGCATGACTAACTGGGTTATAGTTCTTAGGTCTTTTGTGCAACGTGATTTTGAGCCCACGTTACTTTGGTAGCTGAATAACTGTTTAAGCTTACTCATCATCTTCCTGCCCTTATCCCACTCTAAGTGGGGTCGGCACAACATGTTATAAACATGCTGTCACATGATTTGGCTGCGTTTTTACGACCGGCCGCCCGCCTGACGTCAACTTACCTCTGTCGTATTTTACGACACCTCGGTAAGAAAGACGGTGGTCTATTCTACTAAACCGGATACAACACGGTGGGTCAACTTACCTTAGTCGCCTTTTACGACACCTCGGTAAGAAATGAGGTTGGTCTATTCTACTCAGCCGGATAACACACGGCGGGTCGACTTACCTTAGTCGCCTTTTACGACACCTCGGTAAGAAATGAGGGTTGTACTATTCTATTCAGCCGGATACCACACGGCGTAACTGTTTAAGCTTACTATTGGCCAATAATGTAATCCAATCGGAAACCTTTATCGGGTCTTTTATGACTCTCACTAATAGACAGAAAATCTATATATAACTTACAACCAGTTAGATTTTAATTTTTGTTTAAAAAGATAGATAATAATTTATAGATCGTGGTGGCGGTGGTGGAGGTTTGTGCGTGTGTTTTTTACGACTCCTGCATGTATCAGGTACGATAACCGATTGTCCACTACATTTAGCATTATATATATTTTCTATTTTACTTCATCGCGGATTATAGCAAAATAATTTTATTATTACTTTTGTAAGAGAATGTTCCTTGTACCCTAACCCTACCTTGTATTCTTACCTTTTTCTTAGGTATCGCTTTATTGGCTTATGAATAGTCAATATTTAAAATATATTTTGCCAAAAATTACATTTTTGAAGCGTAATTTATATGAGATTCACGTGTTAAAAACCTCTTAATAACAACAAAGTTTATGGCAGAACAGGTTATGTTAAAGACGGTACCTATAGGTATCGCGTTTTAGACGAAAATCATGTTTTGCTTTATTGTTGTTGCCAATTTGTTATTCTGGTAATAACAAATTAAGTTAAGAACCAAAATTCCATACGAATTAGGTAAAACATATATAATCACGAACTTTCGCCATATTAATATTATAAGAACTATATTTTTCCTTAAACTTATTCAATAAATATAGCCGTGTGGTATCTGGGTTAGTAGAATAGACCACCCTCTTACTTACCGAGGTGTCGTAAAATACGACTGGAGTAAGTTGACGTCAGGCAGGCGGCCGGTTGTAAAAACGCAGCCAAATCATGTGATAGCACGCTTATAAAATGTTGTGCCGACCCCACTTAGAGTGGGATAAGGGCAGTACGATGATGACTTATTCAATAAATAAAAATCAATTTTCTCAAAAGTAAACCCATTGTATTACTTTAACAACTTTAACTTGTTACGGCGACAATGTTTTTTTAATATTATTGACCTAACTATTTGAAGGAGGTTGTGTTTGAAACATGTTCTAACACATACTAGAATAGGAATCGTAAAAATTGAATACAATAAAGGCAGATAGGTGACGTTTGGGGACCTAATAAAGACCGAAATTTAAATTTGGTCTGCAATTTCGTCATTATGGCATTCCCAGACTTAGCAGGATCAAGCTATTATTTGGCGCGTAATCTATAAACGAGTTTGTGGATTATGGAAATGAGTTATGGTTAATTCAAAAATACTACCTACGTGTCAGGAAATTGTGATATGTAAGATTAGAAATATGATTGCAAAAATCACGCCCACTGTGTATTGTATTCATACTTAACGGTATTTAATTAACATAATAACAGATAATGCAGGTAAGTATTTACTATAGTGTCTATAACTTACAAAAGTAATAATAAAATTATTTTGCTATAATCCGCGATGAAAATCGCGGATTATAGCAAAATAATTTTATTATTACTTTTGTATTATGGATCTCCGCAAAGTAACGCCTAATTCTATAAATTGTCTATAACTTACTTACATAATGGTTAAAGTAACTGCCTGTTTCTATCTCAATGTTGGCCAAACGTATCCTGTCTCCATTATCGGAGAGAAAAGTTATAGCGGGAATTTTTTAAATCCTTTTTATTACTTAATGTGTGTTGGTTGAGATGTATGATTATTACTTTGTATATATATAAAGAGCCAAACATATCACAAATGCATGATTATCATTACACTGTCTCAAGCACACCACGTCAGTAACACCAGAGCCGTAGGCAAGAGTAGACGTGTAGTGAATTACGTAGTGCATGCTTGAGCCTGTGCTAAACTCATACATACAATACAAGTAAATTCATACCTATATTATCTCTATAAATTAGCTATAATTGTACTAAAATAGTCATTCTTGGTTTAGCGGTTGAGTTGTAAAAGCAAAACCACCAACCCACAAATACACGGACAGACTTTCGCATATTATATTAGTGTGCATTTTTAAGAGAATAATAGAGAACTAAAATTATCGTGTAACTTCGATTATTGAAAAAAGATATATCTTTCTCTTATAGATAGATAATATTGCAGATCATAATAAAACATGTAGAGAGTCAAAAGAAGTATCAGTACAATAGGCGGCCAATTAAAAACGCTCACTTTCAGGCAGTCTTAGGGCATAGGACTTATTGAAATACCAGAGGTGGGGGTGTACAAAATAATTAAATACTAAATATTTATTATAAAATAATAATTAAATAAGTAAAATCTATATGACAAAAAAGATAAGAATTTAATAAGAAAATATACTATAAAGAAGGAAGTTTCGATCTTATCGCTTATCTTTTAATATCTAATATTTTAATGACCTAACTAATTATGAACTTATTTAAACAATTCCTATCTCAATAAAAACAGTTATTATTATACTCGTAAGTCAGAATTTTTTTTATCATCAATATCAATTCAAAATCAGTTGTGTTTGAGGAGTGAAAGAGTGATATATCAGACTTCTTAAAATCGAGAGCAAAATTGATTGGAATTAAGATATTGAGTGAGTTGTTTACGGATAATTTTAGTATATACCCTTAAAAGGATATAAGAGAGCCCATAGAATACCAATTGATTAGGCCTTTACACATGTACCTTCAGTGTAAACTGAAACAAATATGTAACTTCGATTAAAAACTTCTTACCGCCAATTTTAAATTGTGTGTTTCATACTTAGATATCTCTATTTGAAATATACAAATCTAAACTATTATATAAAGCTGAAGAGTTTGTTTATTTGATTGTTTGAACGCGCTAATCTCAGGAATTTTAATGTAATATAGTACATCTATCAAAGAAGGCTATAAGCTATAGAACATCTCGTTAAGATGAATAGGAGAGGAGCAGCAATAAAACATATTATGTAAACGGCAAAATCTAAAGCTTCCCTTGCGTGCACTAAGTAAACGGTGATAGTTATTCAAAAATAATGTGTTACAAAACTGTTCACCTTTAAAAGTTCTAAATAAAAGTCAGCGATAGCATATGTCTAGCTTTTAAGGTTTACCCACTTAAACCATTGTTATGGTTATCAAAATACTATATTACGGTTTTAATCTTTCCGCTGGCGATTGCTAGTCTACAAATATACATGAAATTCTAAGATGGCACTTAATAAATCTAGATTTCTATTTTGAATAAGTACGACCTTGTGTCGCCGCAGGTCCCGTTTTTCTAATATTACAGATGTTAGAAAAACTGTCGGAATAATCGCTCAATCGTCGGCGTCTCGTTTTTCTAGTTTCAAAAATGTTTTTACTTTTGGACATTTGTCATTTGTATAAATCTATTTCTCAAACTTTTTTGTGTTGATTGTTTGTTTCTTGCAATAAAAGTAATGCCCAATTACAACAGATAATATTTGTTTTTAAAAACATTTTAAGTTATATTTTAACACGATTTATTTAGTATTTCAAATTATTTTAAAACTCAATTCGTAAATATCTAATTTGAATATTTCATAAATATCTGAATTGAAATGACTAAAAGTAACATGCTTGAATGCTTTTTGAAACATAAATTTTCTGCATTAGCATTGTAGTTTACTATATTATACATTTTTATGCACAAAAAATATGAGAGCAAAACTTAATATATGTATTTTTATTTGATGTTGCTATGCCATGAAAAACTGAGCATAGAATATATATTATTAACTATAATTATAAACTTCACCTTTCACAACTGATTAACACACAACTGACACTCACACAATATCATCATTTATCATCATTATAAGCATTTAAATGTTTTATTTAATTTCTTAATATACGTTTCATACCTAATTAAAAAAATAAATGAAAAAATACCTATCATCATCCTCCTGCCCTTATCCCACTCTAAGTGGGGTCGGCACAACATGTTGCAAAAATGTTGTCACATGATTTGGCTAAGTATTCTACGACCGGCCGCCTGCCTGACGTCAACTTACCTTAATCGTATTTACGACACCTCTGTAAGAAAGAGGGTGGTCTACTTTACTCAACCGGATACCACACGGTGGGTCAACTTATCTTAGTCGCCTTTTAAGACACCTCGGTGTTGTGGGTATTTGTATAATAAAGCAGTTGTCATCCAACACTTGTTTTAATGACACAACACTCGGTACGAAATGAGGGTGGTCTATTCTACTCAGCCGGATACCACACAGCGGGTCGACTTACCTTAGTCGCCTTTTACGACACTTCGGTAAGAAATGAGGGTGGTACTATTCTATTCAGCCGGATACCACACGGCGTACTCAATATCATTATAAGAATTAAGAGGTTTTATTTAATTTCTTAACATACATTTCATACCTATCTGTACAGTAAAGCAGGTTGTGATGTTTAACAATTACTACAATATACAAATTAATTTATTTTTCTTATATTATTTTTCAGAAGGTGCAGACTTTCAGCTAGGGGCAGCGCGAGTTTTTATCAGGGAAGCGCTGCATAGTTCCTTGGAGCGGTCCCGAGCTGATAAACTTCGTGCTGCTGCGACAGTCGTGCAAGCAAATATTAGAGGGTACTTGACTAGGTTAGTGTATCATATTTACATACATCCCCTAACTAGTAAGAAAATCTCAGTTGCTTTGTTTTACGATTTCTCAAAAATAAAAGGACTTTTTGTTGCATGAACTGGCTATTTAGCATGGTGTTATTGAATTATCAAACCTTTTCATTTACGGTAAATGTACGGTGTAAACATTATATGGCACTATACAGTAGAGAAAGGAGGATTTTTTAACACAGTATCTATTAGTTACTACGCCGTGTTGTATCAGACTGAATAGAATAGTACCGCCCTCATTTCTCTTACCGAGGTGTCGTAAAAGGTGACTAAGGTAAGTCGACCCACCGTGTGGTATCTGGTTAAGCAGAATAGACCTCTTTCTTACAATTGATAATTTGACAGCATGTTTATAACGTGCGTGCCAACCAAAGAACTATTTTTAAGTTACAATTTAAATTGTTTCATAGGCAGTAGAAAACCATTAGAGGGTTGCTATATGTTTGATCCATCAAATCATAGGAAACTTTCATTTCATTTCATCATAGGAGGCTTTAAAATGCTGTAATGATACAGTTTGTTAAAATTAATTCTTTCAACTGCCTATAATGATATTTTTTTTGCTTATTCTATTATTTCAACGAGTCAATCTTTTATATCCAATACCACATATTATTCTTATTCCAGAAAGCAATATCATCAGATGCGTCAATCGGCAGTCAGGATCCAATCGTGGTGGAGGGGCTCCCATGAACGAAATCGCTTCTTGACAATCAAGCGTGGAGTTATCAAAGCACAGGCGTTGGTGCGAGGGAAAAGAGCTCGAGCTCGAACAAAAGCTATGAAAGAGCAGATGAGGCGGAGACTGGAGGCACAGCAAGCGGCTGCCAAGTAAGTCATCTGGATGTTTTTGTTTATTAAAATACTCGAAAAGTCAGCATCTAAAAATTTTTTAAATTTGAAGAAAATTATCTCCTTTCAAGATGGTTTGGACACATAATGAGGCCCTGTGGATGGATTGAGTGCATACAAAGCGCTAGAGTTAACAAATGGGAGGAATGTGCAGAAGCAAAAACATGTTGTTCCGACCTTTAAGGTGGGATATGGGTAGGAGAATTGTAATATCTAGTCGCGAAACTGTCATTGTGGAGGGTGCAACTTATAAGACGAAAGCCTATAGGCATTAATGTGGTGACCCTGAATTAAGCGTAGCTTTGTTAGACAGCCCCAATAGTTAACAGATGATCTAAAAAAGGTAATCACTTCTGGTCGCAAATGACAGAAGATCGTGTATTGTAGAAAAATCCCTTTATTAGTATCCCTTTAAAAACCTTTGTGTAGAAGCACATCTATGGGCTGATAAATGGATTGATCTATGGATATATAGATCGATACATCTATGGGTTAATAAAGAAGAAGGAAGTAAAGGTATTAATAAAGGAAATGGATTTATCTTTATAATCCTTATAAGAACTTAGAGTGACTCGACTTATAATATCAGATCGCACTGGTGACCATCCAATTTAATACTGAGACGTATTAAATATTTTCAGACGGAGAGCCGCAGAACAGAAGGCAAAAGCAGAAAGCCTGCAAGTATTGGAAGTGCCTGCAGAACTTGCCTTCATCCTTTCAAAGATCGACGAGTGGCAGCCGCCGCACACAGAAAAAAATATATCAAAAGTAAGCAAATAACAATAATATTTACTTATAAATACAGTCCTAAATGAAACCAACCGCAACAAATATACTTGGCAATACTTATAAAATATCCGATAAAGTTTTTAATATATCAATTATATTATCATTACCGTTATGAAACTTATTATATATTTTTTATCATATAATAAACCTTTCGGGATTTCTTCTATTTCATTACCTTTTAGTAAATAATTAAATATGTGCCACGGCACATATTCTACTATGTTGGAAACCTCACGAGGTATCCAACATAGAATATATCACCCTCATTTCTTACAGAGGTCTCGTAAATGGCGACTAAGGTAAGTTGACCCGCCGTGTGGTATCTAGCTGAATAGAAAGACCACCCTCCTTTCTTGACGAGGTTTCGTAAAAAGCGACTAAGCTAAGTTGACGTCAAGCCGACGACCGGGCGTAAAATACCTATCCAAATCATTTGACAACATGTTTATAATATATTACCCACTTACAGCGAGATGAAAACACGAGACTGATCAGTAATTAAATAAATAATTAAACTTTCTAGGTGTCAGGCGAAGTGCATGCAGAAGAGGAACGTGTCCAGCTTCCAAGGGATCTGCAACAATTCGCTTTCTCCAAATTCAGCTCAGTATACTTCGCCGACGGTGGACAACTAAGTCCCAAGAAACATCCCATAACCAAGCCGTTCCTATCAAAAGCGGCCGTTCGGTACGTATTTTATCCTCAAGTATATTGACGTTTTTTGTATTATCAGTCACCATAATATTCTCTCCTACTAATATTATAAATGCAAAAGTTTGTGATGTATATTTGTTACTCTTTCACAGCGAATCCGCTGCACCAATATCAATAAAATTTGGCACAATGATCAATTATACACCTGGTTAACATATAAAAATCCTGTTAATTCTACAGGAATAGGATGACATTGGAAAGAGCCATCTATTATAAACCTATCACGTGTAAATAGTATACGCTACTAAATAATAATTTCTTGATAAGCTTGTTTTATAGTTATTTTATACATCTATTTATAACACCATGCAAGTGATATAGGCATAAATCACTTACACAATTTCAAACATAATTGGGTAAAGAATATACAAAAATAATTACTAAATTAAGAGCTTAGAGCGATTATAAAGAAACCAAAAAAATTGGTTAAATTTTTTTGGCACCTTCATATATATTTTATTTACCAAAAAAAGGTGAAATTACGCCTATTACTTAATATTACATAACCAGAATTCATACGTTCCTTTCTTTTTTTACATTAAGTAAACTCTTTCTATTTCAGGGATCAAGACTTTAATGATGCCGTGGCGATATTCAAATTAATTTTGAGATGGTGTGACGAATCTGCTGCTGGAAACGAAGCGAGACAAAAGGTAGAGCAAATATTCTTTTGTTAAGGTTCACAGATATATATTTATTCGCAAAAGTAACAACTTTTTCCCAAATTCGCCAAGAATCGCTCCTTACACGGCACTAAGAGAGTTTTATCTAATCAGTCACAAATTCATAGACACGACATTTAATGAAATATATTTTTTTTTTTTTTTTTTTTTTATTGTTTAATAGGCGAGCGCTTGACTGCAATCATGCCTGATGGTAAGCAGTGATGCAGTCTAAGGTGGAACGCGCATGCCTATAAGATGCCTATTCACCCTTGCTTTGAAGGTACCCATATTATAAGTTTCGGGAAAGATAGATGCCGGAAGAGAATTCCAATCCCGTGCTGTGCGCATCAAAAAAGACGAAGCGAATCGCTCTGTGCGCCTTCGTGGTATGTCGACAACGTAAGGGTGGAATTTCTCCCGGCGCCTAGCGGTGCGATGATAAAAAGGCGATGGTGGAATTAGGTCATGGAGTACCTGAGCACACTCTCCGAAATATATTCTGTAGAATACCGATAGACAAGCTACCCTGCGCCGATGTTGCAAGCTGTGCAATTTGGCATCGGTTAGGTTTTCATCGCCAATCAGTCTTCTGGCGCGTCGATCCACCGAGTCCAAAGCATTCAACTGATATTTGGCAGATCCGTCCCACAAATGACAGCAGTACTCCATACACGATCGTACCTGAGTTTGGTACAATGTAAGAAGTTGTTTCGGTGTGAAGTACTGCTTGACTTTGTTAAGGATGCCAAGTTTCTTGGCAGCCGTTTTTGCTTTGGACTCGATGCATTTACCAAAGTTAAGTTTGGAATTTATATGAATGCCCAGAAGCTCAATACTATCGGCAATCGGTACGGATATATTTCGGAAAGTAGGAGTTAAGGTGAAGGAACTCCGTTTGGCACTGAACAGGCACGCTTGTGTTTTGGAAGCATTAAACTTGACTAGGTTGGTCTCACCCCAGTCGGAAACCTCTTTCAGAGTCAAGTTAATGCGTTCAACCATGGCCTCTCTTTGTTGGCGAATCTCAGCACTACCAGCTCTGGAACTGGACATATATCTTTCCGTGACTGTGCTGTCATCTGCGTACCCAAAGATACCGGGACTTAGCAGATCATTGATGTGCAGCAAAAAAAGCGTCGCGGAAAGAACTGATCCCTGAGGAACACCGGCATTGGTGGTCATTAGATCAGAAGAGCAGCCATTAACGACTACTCTAAACGATCGTTCATTCAGGAAATCAGATATCCAGTTACAGAGTGTAGTAGGCAGCCCAAAAGCAGGAAGCTTGCTAAGAAGACCATCGTGCCAGACACGGTCAAAAGCCTTTGAGATGTCAAGGGACACGGCAAACGCCTCACCCTGCCTCTCAATGGCTTCGCCCCAGATATGAGTGGCATACGTTAAAAGATCTCCAGTTGAGCGGTTATGTCGAAAACCAAATTGGAGATCCGACAGAAGATCGTTATCTTCCAAGTATGCCAGGAGCTTTTTGTTCAATACACGCTCCATAATTTTACATATTATGGAGGTGATTGCTATAGGTCTGTAATTGACCGGATCAGCACGACTACCTTTCTTTGGGACTGGCTGTACATTGGCAATCTTCCACGCTTTTGGGACGTGAGCAGTTTCTAAAGAGAGGCGATATAAGCGAGTTAAAACAGGAGACAACTCAGGTGCGCAATTCCGCATGACGATTGCTGGTATACCATCGGGACCACTTGCCTTGTTGACATTTAAATTGCGAAGTGCTCTCAGGACCTCTTTTTGGCGAATTCGAATTTCTGCCATGACAGAATCGCAAGGTTGAATGTGGGGTAGAGGAGCACCTTCTGCATCAAGGCATGAGTTTTCCGCAAATAACTTAGCTAATAAATTGGCTTTGTCGTTCGCAGAAAAAACCAGTGTCCCATCCGGCTTAAGCAATGGTGGCAGTGTTGGACGGCAGAAGTTCGACTCAACCGACCTCGCAAGTGACCAAAAAGCTTTGCTACCTCGGGGATAGGATGCCAATTTGATCCCAATACGATTAGTGCGGTTAAATCGAGCCTTCTTAAGAACCCTCTTGTAGGATTTGGCAGCAATATTATATGCTCTCTTCTTAGCTGTAATGTCCGGAGCTTTTTGAGATCGAGCTTCAACCCAGGCTACAAACGCTGAATTTTTAAAGGCCTCTGCAGCAGCGCATTCACCGTTGTACCATCGGGGAGTCTTACTATTCAGAGGTACATCCGCGTAAGTTATGAAGTATTCCATAGCTTGTCGAATGACCTCTGATATAGCATTCTCACAGCTCGACGGATCATTAGAAGAGAAGCATAAACTCCGCCAAGGATACGATGCAAAAAAGTGCCGCATCTCATCCCAGTCTGCCGACTTATATCGCCATACGCGCCTGGTCCCAGTGGAACTTAGATCGGGCGGATAGTGATGCGAAACCGACTTTACCACACAGTGATCAGAAGTGCCCAAGGGGGCTGCAACTGAGACTGAGAATCGGTCAGGGTCGGTAGTCAGCAGAAGGTCCAGACAACAAACTACAACAATACAGTACTAACAAACAATATAGTACTAACATATTCCAAGAAACAAAATTGCAAAGATGTCCTGTAACAAGGTCCAATAAATAGTACAACTACATTTATTTTGCCCTATCCGCAGAATAAAGTTCCATCTCCCATGTATAAGCATAGGAAATGTGACTTTACTCTTCGGATAGGGTGATTTGTCCACCCAAGTACATATATCAACACCATTCATGAATGAAACGCTGAACCATCTTAGTGTCATGTTGAATCTATGTTAACAATATCATCATTCTCATTGGGGTCGGCATAACATGTTATAAACTTGTTGTCACATGATTTGGCTAAGTATTTGACGACCGGCCACCTGCCTAACGTCGAAACTACCTAAGTCATATTTTACGACACCTCGATAAGAATGAGGTTGGTCCATTATACTCATCCGGATACCACACGGCGGTTCGACTTTCCTTATACGCATTTTACGACACCTCAGTAAGAGATGGGAGTGGTATATTCTATTCAGCCGGATATTACACGGCGTGCACATACTGGGTTAACATACTGGATGAAATAAGCCCGTTTATCCTTCTCGAACAAGAAAAATAATACATAATTGTAGGTAGTTTTCATTTTCGCGATCACTCGTATATTAAACACATTGACTGTCTGTTACAGGTGTTAGCGGACTATATTGCTTCCCGCGGACTTTCCTCCCGCGGCCTTAGGGATGAAATCCTTGTACAGTTGTGTAACCAAGCAGGAGGCGACGCTGGGCCGAGAGTCATGAGACTGCTTGCGCACTGTCTAGCTGCCTTCCAGCCTGGACCAGCGCTTCATAAGTATGCATAATATCCATCCTAATGTTATTCGAAAATCTGTCTGTTTATCTATCTTACACGGCTAACCGTCTATATCAATTTTAGAACAATTAAAACCTTTATAATGGCCAACAAATATTTATTCAGTCCTATATGTTATAGTACTATTAACATTATATTTAAAAATAAACACTAGATAATTTAGGATATTTTAACACTTTTTGTCACACACATTGAAACACATTTGGATTTGCAGAAAATTGCGAGTTTAACTAATACAATATAATTTTTAAAGCTTATCAAAAATAACAGGTAATTGAAAACGAATGTCAGATTTTGAATCCGAGGAGCTTATAGTTATATGAAAAAGGAAGATCGCAATCGGGTTAATCTTATTTCATTGAACTTTATAGTTTATTCATTGGTCAGTTTTCGTGTGGTATCGGCTGAATAGAATAGTACCACCCTAATTCGTAAAATATGACTAAGGTAAGTTGACGTCAGGCAGACGGCCGGTCGTAAAATACATAGCCAAATCATATGACAACATGTTTGTGACATGTTGTGCCGACCCCACTTATAGTGGGATAAGGGCAGGAGGATGATGACTTTTTGGCAAATAATTGTTATAAATAAGATAGATGTAGATCTCTACATATAATACATATTTAAAAATCTTTTTGTACGCACTCTTTGTAGACATAATTAAATATAAACGTATTGTTCTAGATATCTAGTCCGTCTTATATCGGAGCGTACGAGCGGTGCGGAACGCGCGCGTTTGCTGCGGCTGGTCTGCGGCACGGAGGCGGCCGCGGCCCGCGTGTCCGCCGTGCCGCGCCGCGCGCCGCCCACCATCCTCGAGTGGAAGGCGGCGATAGACAACGCTCGGCCCGCGCTGCCACTGAGACTGTATGATGGTTAGTAAATAAAAAAAAAAAATATTCACAATATTTAAATTAATCATGAAGTCTAAGTGAGCAATCCTCTTTGTGTGAGCTCTAATTATACAGAGTGGTACTGACGATACGACATTAATTTTAATCTTAGATAGCTACGCACCTTAGCAGCCTACATAAAAAATTCAGTTAATTCAGTGAAGTACTTTAGCCACAGGATATTATTTTTCATTTAGAAATTAAACTTCATGATGTATATGGATCAATGACCGATGGGATGATGCCATACAAAAATAAACCCTATAAACAACGACCTTTGTATGGCGCCCTTTGCCGCGACCTTTGTATTTCACCGGTCCGTTTGATCTTCGCGGCGATCGTCATATCTACACCGAGCGCCGTACGCGCGCACTACAAGGTGAGTGAACCCTAATGAATGAGCGTGTTTCGCAATTTAAACGTATTTAATTTGTTAGAATATATATTTTTCAATGTATTTTTAAATACATTGAATTATACCAAAGTAATGTAATACTTCCAAGTGAGCAGTGAAGTTATTTAATGTCGTATCGTCAGTACCACTCTGTATGTATCCTTCTGCCCATATCCTATTCTAAGTAGTTTCGGCACAACATATTATAAACATGTTGTCACATGATTCGGCTACGTGTTTTACAACCGGCCGCCTGTCTGACGTGAACTTACCTTAGTCATATTTTACGACACCTCGGTAAGATAGAGGATGGTCTATTCAACTCAACCGGATGCCACACGGTGGGTCAACTTATCTTAGTCGCCTTATACGACACCTCGGTAAGAAATGAGGGTGGTCTATTATACTCAGCTGGATTCCACATGGCATATGCGTGAGTGTGGGTGTAAATAAAAACAATTCTGACCATATTAGTATTTACTTATATTTGGCTTTTATAGTACACGTGCCATCAGCACACTAGCACAGCATCTCAAGTCACGACCTAGTTATCAAAGCATCTTACGGTCGCTCGACTCTTCGCAGCAGACTGGTTCGGTGACAGTTTAGATCGCTTTTTATATACCCATTCCCCCTCTAAACATTAAGACACCTCAATTTGTTTCTAGATTTTACATTTTCATTGTTGTAACAGACACAGTACACACGGTGTGTGTGGAGTCGTGGACTACGTGCGAGCGCGCGGCGGCCAGTGCGCTGGACGCGGCGGGAGTCTCGCGAAACGCTAGCGGCTGGTCGCTCACTCTCGAACACAACGGGCAGCTTACTGGTGTGTACTCTATACGTTATCATTCGTAAATTTTTCCGTCATAATTCTTTAATCTATACGTTATCATTCGTTAATGTTTTCGTTAAAACCTATGGGCTTCTACTGCAGTATTATTTGTCAGACAATTTGTGATTGCGCCTGGTAGAAAACAATTTAGCCTTAAGTGGATATTTACTCGTATAATAGTCAAAAGTAGTCATAGGTAGAGTAAGTAGAATGATAAAAAATGGTAGATGGAAAAACACTAAGAATGTTTTAAAGGATATATTTTATCTGGTATTTTTTCTTGTTGTACCCTCAATATTTTAGAATCTCCTGACGCAGTAAAGAGCCCAAATGCCATGAAATCGACGTACCAAAAATATAAAAATATAAATGGAAAACGCAATATAAGTATGGAGTATTATAGGTATCGCTTATATTTGTGATATGTCATACGATGGTGATAGCTCCAACTTCCGCGGTATAGATTTTCTATTCATTTACAGAATGGGCGGGTTGCGAGTATGCATTGGACGCAGTTGGCGAGGTAGAGACGTGGTCTGCTCTTGCCAACGCGCGTAGTGAACCTCTTAGAGCTTCAGCCTCCCGCCTCGCTCCTCCGGCGCCTCCGCCACGTGCCTCTTCAGTGGACACCGAACGAACTCTAAGACCGCAGGTAAACACCCTTTGAGTTGAAAAACACTTGTATTTTAAGCTTTTCTCTACATATTGTTACGTACAGAGTTCGTGGATTTAGAGAAAAACACTTCATAACTCGTTCAGAAACTTTATTATTAGCTATTCAGTACAAAACTTCATTAGTTACAATCTCAGAGTAGGGACACCGAGTTACGTAACCAAAGTAACTATTGTAACTCTTGCCTCGCTCTTTCTTTATTATTCACTATTCAAAAACTCAATCCCCAAGGCCCACAAGACGTCTGTTTATATAGTAAACTTATCGATTGAGAAAGATCAATTTATTTATAAATCCCGAGTTGTTATAACAGTGATAGAGATACGGAACACGATTCTTAAACAACCAAAAGTTGTAGAGTAATGATTTTGAACTCTATGTCTTAAGTATTACGATACTGTTTTTGCATAATTGTAATAATATCATTACTAATTTATTATTTATATATATTTTGTAGGTTCCACCACCGGAACCACCTAAGTCTCGATCGCCAAGCATCCAACGCATTCTCCAGGAATCTATCGACGAGAACATATCTGAATATAACTGGAAGTTGGAAGCAGCATCAGAAAACACGTGGAAGGAACAGGAAGAATCTCGTACGATGGCCAAACAGAATAATGACTATTCCAGAAAGATATCGCACGATATACTGTCGCGAGAATCGGCATTGAACGAACGGTATTTCGAACAGACATCCGATAAAGTCAGAAGTCGTTCACTAGATAATTTGTTGGGTGACAATCCCGCACCTCAGCCAACAAAACTAGCCGATCTAGGGCTATCACAGTCCCGTTTGAATGATAGATACCATTCAGTTGAACGTCTCGGGGGCGCCCCCAGTGTGACCAGCAGCAAAGGAATGGAACCAGAGTATGGTCAGGGACGACAGATGCCGTCGCGATATATAAAGTCACAGTACACAGGCAAGCGGGCGCCGGCTGGTTCGCAGTCGAGTCGTGCTTATATCGAAAAAAGCTCGGAATTTGGAGGTGTTAGGTAATAACATAAATGTTATCCTGAACTTAGCGTATGATCCTAATATTGTTTTCAAAACGCGTTATTGCCAGCTAGATTCTCATCAATTTATAGATTATCTTCCTGTTATAGATTTGTTATTTGTTTGCCCTGTGATTACTTTAATTATATTTTTAGATAATTCGGGATTAGTATATTTTTAATACAATTCCAATTAACAAACATTTATATTCTAGCATTACATACTCGAAATAAAATTTTCTTTTTAAAATTATTTATCCGTAATTAAACCAAGAAATTAAATTTAAAATCGTTTTCATCTTTCTTGCAGATCATCGGCAATGTCTGATACATCGGAAGCTCCAAGTTTAGCGTCTCATGTGCGTCGAGTCCGCGTGCCAAGTCAAGCCTCCGACGTTGACCAATTTCTCGACGATTTATTCTCTCCTGTTCTCGACCCTAATATCGATGAGCTTTCCGACGCTCGTTCACTTGCCGCTAGCATTAAGGGCGGTAAAGACTACGCTTATTTCATCGATGACATCCTAAGCTGCTCTTACAATGAACAAATAGACACTTTTAACAATGCAGAGAAGATATCACGATTGATTAAAGGTGGAGGCCAGGAAGATACTAGTAAAACTACTAGCAGCAGCAGAAAGGAATCAAACGTCGACTCCGTTGATGACTATATAACTAATCTATTTGATCCAATATTTATGAATGATAGTCTAAAGAGGTTAACAGATGGGGAAGGGCTTTCGGGTGCAATAAAGGGTGGAGGAGCTACACCGCGGACTTCTGGAGCTAACACATCTGCACTCAGTTTTGGAGCTATATCGTTACCCCCATCAATGCCGGCGATGCCCGCGACTCCTGAAGCATTAGCAGCGGCGCTAGGGCTACATTTACCTCCCCCGGGTACGGTCGATATTAACGCATATCATCAGAATTTACAACGGGCTTTCCTACAGAATGCAATGGCTCAGAACCTACAAATTCAACAACAACTTTTAGCTCAAAATCAAGCCTTGCAAACGTTATTAGCTGGTCAAGTGGTGGAGTCTGGTGATTCGGCACCGACGTCACCAGTTCGGTCATCGACTGTAGTGCAAGCTCAAATACATTCACCGCCAAGAATTTCAGTTAGTAAATCTAGAAGGGAATCCAACGAAAGTTTCATGGGCGCACCGCCCCCTCCTCCTCCCCCGATGCCTCCTCCGCTGCACGCCATGGATCCATCTGAAGCCAGACCGTTCATAGATCCCTACGGCCGTGCGAAGACAGTACGAATAGGTAAATGGAGGTGGCCGCCGCCCAAAGATGCGGTCGGACAAGAACAGTCCCAAGATTTTACAAAATTTAAAATGCGTCAAATACAAAGGAGGATTACCCCACAGTCACAGCCAAACGGTATCGAACACGAGCCACCTCGGGGACGTTCCCGTTCGGAGGCTTCACCTGGAATAGAATGGGAAGAGTTCGAAGTAGATGGTCATAACTTATCCTCTAGAGAACCACCCTCTCAAAGAACTGCGAGACGAAGTTTTGAGATAGGGGCGCAGAGACCCTCGCCTGGAAGCGTCGGTAAACTTAAATTGAGCTCTGAAATGCGACAGCGTTTAGAAAGAGTCACTGCAAATCATTCTGTGAGAAGCTCGTCATCTGCAGCTGAAACACCGCGCACTATCAACAAATTAGAGGATACAAGGAAAATGATGCTCGAACGACAGTTAGGCGGAGGAGTAAGATGGGATGCCCCGCCACCAACGTTACCTCCGGCCCCACCAGGCCCGGCGCCACCTCCACCCATGTCACCACCATCGCCTCCAGACAAACCTGCTCCACCGCCACCAATTCCTGACTCCTCTTCTACATTTGCACAATTACGCCGCGACAGAGACACCTTTGGAGTCCATCAAAATAGAGAAGCTGACGATCGTCACGCGTTCCTCGCTAATTGGAGCTCGAGGAGAAAAGACGAAAATGAATCTACGCAAGGAGATGATTTAGCGTCACGTTTCTTAACTTCAGACCGACGTGAACGACGAGTAAAAGATGACTGGGGAGAAGAGTCTGATACAAGAAGTTATAATGGCGATAAGGTGCGAATGAGCAGAGACGAATGGGACTCGGAATCCACTTTGGACAACAGACGTGACATCCGCGATAATTACTCCGGTCGGGAAGCTTCTGAAATATACGAAATACACCCATCGTTAGCTGAAAGGAGAAAAGACGAGAATGACATTGAAGAAAAGTATGACCGGAAACGTTCGTCAGTGTTTGACGATTTCGAGCGCTATGACGGTCGGAAAAACTCAAGGGACATGTTAGTCGGACGTGTAAGAGATAGTCCGCGCTCAGATATAATATTTCCGCCTGACAACAGCGACACGTTAAAGAGAACCGAACGACCAACGTTCAAAACGCACATGGCTCAAAAGGAACGGGATAAGAAGTTGGAAGCAGAGAGGCGTCAATCCGTATCTACGCTTATCACCGACAGAACGGAAAATATTGAGCGTAAGTATTAATATATTGAATTAAGTATAGTAAATAAATTATAATCAATTGTAAATTATGAATTTTCTCTATGAAACGTACAGCTACTATGTAAGAAATAAATTAATTGAGTCAGTTAATTATTATGAATATATCAACGAAAATGAATAGAGCCTTATTAAGTCCTTAGTGATATTTTTACAATGTTAATGTAGATATACTTGAAGTGAAAAATTATATATAAAATCATAATAAAAAATACGTTGACGATTCATGACTTATTGCTTAAATAATTATAGAGGGAGTATCTTTTTGTATATTATATAAAATTTCCGAAGTGTACATAAATTATTTTTATAGTATATAGAATTTAGTCTAGTATTAATTTATCGATCGATTTCCTATAAATTAATGTATTTTATAGGCGATGCCCCTGCCCCAGCAGCATTTTTACCATCTGATCGATCATTTCTAACGTACTCGCGGGTGCCTTGGAAACTGCGCGTGAGGAAAGAAGTGTTTACGCCGTTAGAGACGTACAATGAACCTGCCATATTAGATCTGTTGTACGCGCAAGTAAGTAAAAGACATATTTTATAACGTTGTTATGAATGACTTGAATTGAATTTACTTTTCAATAGTAGTTAAAAAAATTGGTATTTTAATTTTAAAATATTTAATTAATCCTAAGTAACATCTTTGTTCACTTATGGACCTAGAATTATCAATTTCCAGTAATTATTTTATCTGGCTGCTTGTTCACTTATAAGAAGTTTATTGATGACATTATTAATATTTTCGATTTCGGTTACAGACGTTCGATTTCGACAGTATGTAATACATAAATGTCGTGTCGAAATCGAAAGTCAGTTTGTCTTCTAGTCTGTCATACCTACATTGATATTTATACAATTTTGTAAAACTGAGCCCTAAATACAATAAACTTCAATTGTACATTGGATTGGATAACATATAGAATTTAACTTTTTTAATTTGTTAGTACAATTTTTTGAGGTATATAAAAACTTAATTTAACGCCAACAAAGTTCAAATTACAACAAGTTTGAATATAATGTTGAATCACTAATTAATTTTAGTTATTTTGTTGGATTCCTGAACCATTATAAAAGTAAATGAAATTAATGACAATCCACTAGTCAGTAATCAGTATAATCCACTAGTTTAATAAGATTAAACTTAATATAATTTTGTTTAAATTTCGTGATGCAAAAGTAATGAGAATATTATTTTGCTATAATCCGCGATAAAAGAAAATATATGTAATGCTTAATACTCAGTTAGAGAAATACATAATTCTGCATGACAATCAGTTCGGATTTAGATCGGGACTGTCAACGGAAAGTGCAATACTGTCTCTTAAGCATACTGTCCGGTACTATACCACTCGGAAGACATCTGTGTATGGATGTTTTCTTGACCTGTCCAGGGCTTTCGATCTTGTTTCCTACAAAATGTTATGGAACAAACTTGAAGATATTAATTTTCCACAAGAGCTCGTACGCATCTTCAAGTACTGGTATGGGAATCAGGTCAACCTAGTTAGGTGGGCAGGTCATTTTTCGGAGGAGTATAGATTGAGGTATGGAGTGAGGCAAGGAGGATTGACCTCTCCTTTACTTTTCAATTTATACATCAACGCTCTTGTCATGGAGCTCAGCAGTGAGCATGTCGGTTGTCATGTGGACGGAATATGTGTCAATAATATCAGTTACGCAGACGACATGGTCCTGTTGAGCGCTTCGATATGTGGACTGCGATTGCTTATTAGTCGATGTGAGTCTTACGCAGCTAGTCATGGTTTAATATATAACGCCAGCAAAAGTGAAGTCATGGTCTTTGAGGCCAGTGGTAGGGACGTGCCTGATATACCAAACATTAGAATCTGTGGAATACCTTTAAAAAGAGTTCACCAATTCAAATATCTAGGACACGTCGTTACCAATGACCTCAAAGACAATGAAGACTTGGAAAGAGAGAGAAGGGCGTTGTCAGTAAGAGCGAACATGATCGCCCGTAGGTTTGCGCGTTGTTCGAGGGAAGTGAAAGTGACGCTCTTCAGAGCATATTGCACTTCTTTCTACACGAGTAGCCTATGGGAAAATTTTTCCAGAAGATCATACAACGCCCTTCGAATACAGTATAATAATGCATTCAGGATGCTGCTGGGGCTGCCACGTTTCTGCAGTGCTTCAGGGACGTTTGCGGAAGCACGTGTAGATTGTTTCTATACTACAATACGTAAACGATGCACGTCCCTGATACGCAGACTGAGGGCGAGCAGCAACAGCATCCTGAATATGATATCGGAGAGGCTAGACTGCCCGTATGTGAACCGCTGCTGTAGGATTCACATCGAGTATAGTTCATAACGGAATAAGTTACTAACACTAGTTTTAAGTATTTTGTTTATTACTAACCTTGTGTATGTGCTGAGTCTTTGTTACTTGAGATAAATTAAATAAATAAAAAAAAAATGTACAAACGACGCTTAGCGATTTTGTCGTGGAGTCTATCTCCTGACGATACTTCGGTTACAGGGCGAAACAATTGTTGAGATTGTGGTGGTGAATGTGTGCAGTGTTTGTGTATTGTTGTGTCATCGGTGTCGGGTAGTACATGAGTTTACAAATTCTGTATGTATCAGGTATGATAGCCGTTTGTCCACTCTACATTTAGCATTATATATATTTTCTATTTTACTTCTTCGCGGATTATAGCAAAATAATTTTGTTATTACTTTTGAAATTAATGACTTAGGTAATCCACTTATCAGTTATCAGTATAATCCACTAGTTTAATTAGATTAAACTTAATATAATTTTGTTTAAATATCGTAATGTATTATTTCCTTACCAGATCGTCCACGACATAACCTCAAACACGCCATCTTTACGCATAAGTGCGGCAGAACGTCGCGTGGGCTCGGCGTGGCTACGTTCACAAAACGGGCCCGTCCGAGCGAACACCAAGCGCCAGGCCGTTGAAATGGCTAGAGAATGGCCCTTCTACTTCGCCAGATTGTTTTCAGCGCGTGTACCTCCAGGAGAAAACGCCGTACTTGGCGTATCACATAGTGCCGTCACTATTGGAGTCAAAGGTAAGGCGACTAGACAAAAATTAATCTATACTAATAAATACGCCGCGTGATATCCGGTTGAGTAAAATAGACCACCCTTTTTCTTACCGAGGAGTCGTAAAATAAGACTAAGATCAGTTGACGTCACGCAGGCGGCCGGTCGTGTAAAACGAAGCCAAATTATGTGACAGTATGTTTATAACATGAGTTTGTTTGTTTGACGCAGTAATTTTAGAAACTACTGGACCGATTTGAAAAATTCTTTGAGTGTAAGATTGTCCATTTATCTAGGAAGGCTATGTAACACGCTAAGATGAATAGGAGAGAAGCAGCAATAAAATATATTAAGAAAACGGCAAAGCTTTAAGCAAAGGTTTTCTTGCGTGCACTAAGTAAACGGTGAAAGTAATTCAAAATTCTCTTATAATTATTCACGATAACTACTTTTATGTTCAAAATTTCAATACGGAAAAAAAATTGGGACACACTGATTTCCATGCGGGCGAAGCGGCCGGCACAGCTAGTATCGTTTTATCCCTGTGCATTTGGGCATTAACAAAATGCAAATTTTTTTATTGAATATATAAGATAAAACACTTTTTTTGCCGAAAACTGTCATATCAACGTAGCTTATTCGGGGAACGTGTGGTCTTTAGAAATGGATCGAGCCCCACCTACCCAATTTTTTTTATTTTTATAAAATATTACTGAGCAATGGCTCGGTCAACCAGGTAATATTCAATAAACGACGTTAGATTCGCGTTCGACGTAGACACGTAAAATTTGTGGCCTTTCTATCTATTTGATAACTTACGCCGCTTTTTGTACCTATTTCCCTATATAATTTATATTGTTGTTACATAGGTAAAGAAAGTGTCAATGAAATTAAATGAAATAAATATAAAGGATAAGGGCATGAATGATGGTATTGTTTTCATCAGGACCTTCGGGCTTAGTGACGCGTCGCTCGATACCATTGGGTGGGCTGAGAGCCACAGCTCCTGCACCAGCTACCCTGCAGCTGACGCCGGCACGTGACGCTCCGATAACACTCCAGGTGCCACTGGCACATCACGCCCACGCACTCATCGCAGAATTCGCATTGCAATATTCGCAGGTACGTGAAACTTATCTGCTTCTCAAAAGTATAGGTGACAATAGATTGCGTCCCACGGTACCCTGACCCGCCACCAGCAGCGTGGCCGAGTACTGTCAGGTTTTTAGTCGGTGAGAGTCCGACATAACCGCCGCTCGTCCCCGTCGGGCGGTGACGACCCATAATGAGCTTTCCTGACAACAAAAAAGGTCACAATAGATTAAGTATCTGTATTTCGGCAAGTACCTACACTTATTTAATTAGATTCGAGATCAAAAGAAAAACTTGTAAACGAGTGCTTTTGAATCTTCAACTTTACTGCTGTTTCGTAAAGCTGTTCCTACTGAGAAAACCAACAAGAAACTGCAGTTGCTCTTTTGAAAATAATGCTTATAACTAGTTACATTTAGTCATTACTGTTGTGTACAGGGTCGAACAATAGCTATATCCACGCGTTTTATCAACTAGGAATCCTCAACCTCCCTTTCACTGTATTTATAAACTGCTGTAACGGCAAATGTGTGTAACAAATAAAAAAAACAGCTGTCAAGCAACAAGTGAATCCCTTCGAAACAGAACTTAACAGTTTAAATAAATGCTCCGATCGCCACCAATATCGGAGAAACAGGCCTATTCTCAGCAGTGGGATAGTAAAAGGCCATGACTTTTTAAATAACTTAAGTTTTGTTTTTCTATAATAAGCAATTACAGAAAATATACTTCGTGCTTAAAGTAGTCTACTTACGATTCGTGTTCATTATAAATACAGGATTCGTGTATTTATTATTACTAACATACATTTAAAAAATATTGTACTAACAACTATGTATGGATATTGTATCTAATTTAAAAAATTAAATAAATATAGCAAAATAATTAATTAATTTTTGTCTTCTGTACGATACGTGGTTCGTCACTTTAGTCTCTGCAAAACATGCAAGTCATATACTTGACCGCAAACCTATCGGTCGATATCACGTAATGCAAGGCGTTTTACTTTCGGATATGGCCGATTAAATTAATCAATCGACCTTTAACTTTCGGAAACTATATCGAAAGTGATGCTTCTTTAAAACTATCTATCTATATCTATACTCATTTTAAAACAAGGACCCCGAAAGCTTTCTGCCCCCGAAAGCAAAATAAAGTCGGTATGTGAGCGATTTTCTCAATATCTGAACGGTTAATACGGTTTTACTAAGATGTAGTGCAATTTCTCCAAAACGTTTAAATCAATAGTACATTACGGTTTGATGTAAATCGTTTTAGAGGTCATTAGATATATTTTATTATATTTATTATATTTTAGAGGTCGCTCATTTGTAAAAAAACTCACCTACTGGGAGCTTTAGTCGCGTGCATCGCACAAACTAACAGAGATACCCTAAAGTAATGTACTAAATTCAAATTCAAATTCAAAATATTCTTTATTCAAATAAACTTGTAAACAAGTGCTTTTGAATCGTCAACTCTACTGCTGGTTCGGAAAGCTGTTTCTACCGAGAAGAGCCAGCAAGAAACTCGGCGGTTGCTCTTTTAAAAATATAATTCTTAATACTATTTACATTAAGTCGTTACTGTCTTGTACAGGTTCAAAGAGAGCTATATCCACACATTCTTATCTTCTAAATAATCTTCAAGAGTAAAGTAGGCTTTCTGTATCAGCCTCTTTTTAACAGTGTTTTTAAACTGCTGTAATGGCAAAGCTGAAATTGATTGCGGAATTTTATTATAGAATCTTATACCAAAACCCACAAACGAATTACGTACTTTTGCAAGGCGCAAAGCAGGAGCCGCAAGGTTATGTCGGTTCCTGCTTTGTCTATTGTATAAATCACCTAACGTTTTATATAAAGAGTTGTAGATCTACTAAAATTCTACAAAAAAGTACGCGACAGCATGTCTCTATCTGTTATAGTTAACTCACCATAACTTCTGCTATGTTCAAAGTTTTATTCAAATACACTGATTACTTAAATAATAGATCGTAGAAGCGCAAGATTATCAAACAGTTTTATACCAAGACATTTTAATTAATAAACTGTAGGTTACTTTCCAAAAATCTTCTCTTTCCAAAAATGGAGAGAGGAGGCCTATGCCCAGCAGTGGGATAGTAACAGGCCGTTACTTACAGGTTACTTTTGCGCGTGAATATAATATTGCGCACGTTACATAACCAAAATAACTCTTATCGCACTTGTCGTCTAACGAAAACGATAATTTCACAATGATTCAACAAAATGAATGACCTAGATATTGGGTCAAAGATTAAAAGTGTTATTTCCTTCTTCCTAAATTGCTTAATACGTTTTCAAGAGATAATATCCTATACTACTAGTTTGTAAGTATGGATGTATGTTTGTTATAAAATACTATCGGCCTGTCCCTGCTTCGCACGAGTATAAAATGTCACTCGATGAAAAAACTGAGTGCTATATGGCGAAGCGCGGCCTCCGATGCGCAACCATTATGCGCCTGCATTTTAAATCTGTAATATCTTCGAAAATGGTCATTTAAATTACATGCTTAAAATCGCCATATTGATCTATATTAAATCAACAATGTATTTGAGGTACTTATTTGGATAAGGATTAATGCTGTATTGTTTAAAATGGCTTCGAAATTAAGGCATTATTTTTCGTAAAAAGAAAATGTGAAAAAAAGATATTGTGGGTTATCCATACGAGATAAACATTTACTATCGCGGAGTTTTCTGTAGACCTTTTCAAGGTGTACAAATACTTAGTACATAATTTTGATAAATCTTTTAGGATTCAGCCTGCGTTTGCAATGTAAGCGGAAAAAAATGTAATTATTTACGCCATCGCATTAGAAACCTCAAAAATTACAGTATTTCTGTACTCCATATTGAATGTTATTATACATATAAACATTCCTCTTCAATCACTCTATCTATTAAAAAAAACCGGAAAACTGTTGCGTAGTTTTAAAGATTTAAGCATACATTGAGAAATAGGGACACAGGGACGAACACAGAACGCGACTTTGTTTTATACTATGTAGTGATTTTTAGAATATTTCTCTGTGCATGTGTGATTAGACAAAGACAAGTATAGGAATCTAATCTTTCTTCTCATTATTTATTGACACTCTCACTTACGAGTATAGGCCCGCCTGTGACTTCCTTAATCTGTTATAATAACTCTATGTATTCTTTAGATTATATAAAAAATATATGTCCATTAATAAATTTCCTACTTTACTGTTAAATTGTTTTCACTTTTGCAATAGTTCCATTTTAAATCTCTTTATTTATAAACATATTAGTTTCTTAATAAGCTCTTCCAATGCAAATGCGTCTTCTATTTGTTAAACGAAGCGTGGCGAAATTACGTATCTGCAATTTATATCGTCAATGCAATTTATAGAACTACGAATTTGCTTATTACTATTTAAGTATGTCGAGCTAAGGTGTGCCTTAACTGTTTGTGTGTGTGTGTGTGTGTCTTAACTGTTTGTGTGAGTGTGTGTGCGCGCGTGTGTGTGTGTAACTTTACTGTTTGTGTGAGTGTGTGTGTAGGTTGAAATCTCGATCATTAAACGAATTGAATCGCACCTGCTGCTTTCACTATTAATATATTTTTTTTAATTTTTCTTATTATTAAATATGAAATTCTTTTACAAGCTGTGATAGATTAGGGGTGAGACCGTGCGACTCTTTCGAGAGGGTCACTGTGTTAAATATTGGGTTTTCCGATAGTAATAATAAGATTATTTTGCTATAATCCGCGATAAAATAAGTTTATTATTACTTCTCTATTATGAATCTCCGAAAAGTAACGCTTAATTCTATAAATTAATGAATGAATTTATTACATGCTTTTCGGTGAAAGAAAATATCGTGAGGTAACCTGCATATCTCTAAAGAACTCTGGAGATGTGTGTAACCTACCAATCCTCATTGAAGTAGCGTGGTGATTCTTAGCTGCAAACCATCTCTCCAAAAACGCAGAGAAGAGACCTATTCCCAACAGTGGGACAGTGACAGGGCACTACTTTTTTATATTAAATATCAATATTTTCTGAATTATTTTGCTATATGAAAATCTATGTAATTTTCATATTTTATTTTTTAGTTGATTTGGTCGTAGAGTCTATGAAATTAGAGCACCCACAATCATAGATATACATACAATACACTATATATGATACCCACAATGTTGACATAAAAATTTTTTTTAAATATTATTATATAAAAGATATAGATTTGTTAATTGTCTATGGTTCCTAATTTTTTTTTAATATCACGACGTAAAATCGAGGGTATCTGTTTCTAGAATAGAATAGGGAAATCAATAGTCAGATGTTTCTTTGTGTTCGGTAAATATTAGTATATCGATGCTCAAGACGATTCCGCTAAGTGATAGCAAATAAAAGTTCGTTGCGCGTAATTAAACGAAATTTAATGAAAGTAGAAATTAATTACACGTAAAAATCATATCCTGTTTGGAAACGTTGTTCATTCGATTAAGTATCTGCGTTTTTATATCGATTAATTAATTCGTTTTTATATCGATTTTATATTTGTGTTTTTATATCGATTGAATACTTACTTATAACATACTAGTGCCCTCGACTTTTTTCCCGCCAAATTTAAGTTTAACGTGTAAGTACCCTCAATAATGAAATATTGCTTTTTTTCTCTGTTAACGAAAGAAAATTCTTTTTTTTACTCGTTGTATAAGTTAATTGTGCACTTTTTTTAATTAGTCCATTTATAATAATGTTGTGAATTTTTTTTTAAATTATATTTAAATTCCACCATGCTGAAATAATTTTTATATCTTATTTATTTATTTACGTTTACTAACAAACTTTTTACTCCAATATTAGGCCGTTCGTCTAAGCAAACCAAATTTGTATTTAAGTATTTGAAATTATATAAGTATATATTCACCAGCTGTCTGTCTACCATAACATACGTATTAAGTTACTTACTTTGGGGATGGACGACCGTGTGTGTAAATGTCCGATATATTATTATTATTAAATATTTTGTATGCATTTTCTTTAGCAATAAAAGCTTTTAACCCATTTATTTAAAAAAAAATTTAGTTGTGGTACTATTGCAGCCTATGAGCGAATCATTTAAAATTATATAAGTACATATATATTTACCAGTCGACGACGGACAGGCGACCGTGTGTATAAATGTCCCGTATATTATTATTATTAAATATTTTTTTATGAATTTTACTAAGCAATGAAAGCGTTTAACCCATTGATCTTAAAACATTATTAGTTTTGTCATTTTTTGTTGTGTCTATTGTTGCCAAACACTTTTAGTCGTGTCTATTGCTGCTGATGATTTCATTAACGTTCTTATCTGTGACAGTTTTCTAAATAAATAAAAAAAAAAACAACTCACATAAGGTATTGCCATGATTTGCAATTCAAATACTCGTAGATACCTAATTAGTACGTAATTGGTACAGTTACATTAACAAGATACAGATGTTCAGCGGCCGTGACTGTGGTTTACCATAGAGCTATTATACTAGAGTAGGGAAACCAGCCTAAAATGCCATATCACAAACTGCCTATTGCTCTCTTACTGTCAGCTTTAAATGTTCCATATTACAATAAAGAAAGCAAATGAGGGTGATCTATCTGTCTCTCTTTTGTATGTGTGATTAGACAAAGATGAAGTATACGAGTGTCATCTTTCCCCGCATTATTTATTGAGTCACTATCATTTACAGACCTGCCTATGAATCTCTTACTGTCAGCCTTAAATGTTACATATTACAATAAAGAGAAAGCCAATGAGGGTGATCTATCGGTCTCTCTCTTTCGTCTGTGATTGGACAAAGATGAAGTATACGTGTATAATCTTCCCTTTAATTATTTATTGAGTCAGTATCATTTACAGACCTGCTTATGGCTCCTCTACTGACAGCCTTAAGTGTGCCATATTACAGTAAAGAAGTACAAATAAGGGTGATTTATCTAACTCTCTTTTTTGTGTGTGATTAGACTAAGATGAAGTATACAAGGTCATCTGGCCTCTCATTATTTATGGAGTCACTATCATTTACAGACCTGCCTATGGCCCCCCTACTGTCAGCCTAAAATGAGCCATATTACAATAAAGAGTAAACAAGTGAGGGTGATCTATCTGTCTCTCTTTTTTATGTGTGATTAGACAAAGATAAAATATACGAATATCCTCTTCCATCTCATTATTTATTGAGTCATTATCATTTACAGACTTTCCCAAGGTTACTGCCAGCCTAAAATGTGCCATATTACAATAAAGAAAGCAAATGAGGGTGATCTATCTGCCTCTCTTTTGTATGTGTGATTAGACAAAGACGAAGTTTCTTCCCTCTGATGAAGATGAAGTATACAAGTGTCATCTTTCCCCTCATTATTGATTGAGTTACTTTCATTTACAGACATGCCTATGGCTCCCCTACTGCCAGCCTAATGTGAGCAATATTACAATAAATATTAAGCAAATAAGGGTGATCTATCTGTCTCTCTTTTTTATTTGTGATTAGACAAAGACGAAGTTTCTTCCCTCTCATTTTTGATTGTGACATTCTCACTGCCTGGTCAGCCTATGGCTCTCCGGCTCTAGTATAATAACTCTATGTGTACACCATACTTCGCCGCAGCACATCAAATCTTCGCTAAAATCTTACTTTTGTGCATAAAGATGAGATTGCAGACAATGACTTTGTGTTGCGTAACATCCAAGTTTCTACTTTAAATTTAAACTAATACAATAAATTTACATGTTGACAATGTTTTTTGTTACGTTCTTTTCGATCTCAGATATTCAGAAGTTATTTTTTGTGTGAAAGCAAATTTTTGTTTTATTACGACATACTGCTTACCATTATTATAATCT
Source organism: Morpho achilles (assembly GCA_947086495.1). Lineage (NCBI taxonomy): Eukaryota > Metazoa > Arthropoda > Insecta > Lepidoptera > Nymphalidae > Morpho > Morpho achilles. The sequence goes on from CAMTZB010000013.1 coordinate 14,604,522, forward strand.
TGTTACGCACTTATGAACGCGTGTAGTATTATCAAGTAGTCAGAATTTATCTTTTCATGGAATTTTATTTGGTTGATATCATAATGATACTCAGACAGAATGTTTTCGGTTATTGAAATAATCTCTGTTAGAATTTATATTAGACTCATACGTTTTTAGGCCTTAATGGTATCCGGCTGAGTAGAATAGACCACCTTAATTTCTTACCGAAGTGTCATAAAAAGCGAGTAACGTAAATTGACCCGTCTTTTGGTATTCGGCTGAGTAGAATAGACCACCCTAATATCTTACCTAGGTGTCGTAAAAGGCGACTAAAAAATAAGTTGACGTCAGGAAATACGGTCGTAAAATAACTAGACCCCACTTAAAGTGGCATAAGGGCAGGAGAATAATGCTGATTTAAAGCCATACAAACAGATAAAAATGCTTTTTATTAAGCTTTTTTTAATCCCAGCTTTTTGGAATTTTGTATACTAATTCCAGACAGACAAATTTAGACCGTTTCCAAGTTCTAATTATCATGGATCCAATTATCTTTTACTTGTAATTATCCATGTAATATTATAAATGCGAAAGTGTGTTCGTTTATCCTTCTATGACGGCCAAAGGGAGCATGCTTGCTCCCTTTGGTCGAGGTAATTTTTTGTATAAAAGTAGCGGCCTGTTACTATCCCACTGTTGAGAATAGGCCTCTTCTCTCCGTTTTTGGAGAGAAAGTTTGAAGCTAAGACCCACCACGCTGCTCCAATGCGGATTGGTAGTTTACACATATCTCCAGAATTCTCTAGAGATATGCACGTTTCCTCACGATGTTTTCCTTCACCGAAAAGCGTGTGATAAATTGCAATTATCAATTAGACACATAAGTTTTAACAGAAATACTCATTGGTGTCCGCCCGGGTTTGAACCCGTGACTTTTTCGAAAGAGTCGCACGGTGTTACCGCTGGGCTACGACAGCTTATTTTTTGTATGGATATAGTTAAATCATAAGTTTCCCTATAAGTAGGAATTGAAGTACTTGCAACTTTTTTTCAAAAAGGTTTAAATAAAAGTTATTTATACTCTTATTGATAGTAGCAATATATAACTGTGTCAGTTAAATGTTATTTATCTGTACATTGATTTATCAAGATGATTGTAAATTGCAGAGTAAACTGCTATCAGATTCGCCGCGCTAATTTAATAGTGGTCTAGAACGTAAATAAAGGCTTCCGTTAAAGCCCGTTACGCTGACCGACGAGTTCTAGATGCTTGCACAGGTTTACGGACTATGTCCGACCATAGACAATAAAATTATAGAAATTGTGAAAATGAAGTAACTACGAAAGTAATAATAAAATTATTTTAAATTATTTTCGGACAGGCATCGGAATCGCTGGGTGATACGTATGATTGTAGTAATAATACGGACGATATTGTGGACACGTGTGTGGCACGATGATCGTACCGAATACAGACGATCACACGATCATCGCAGCAGGTATCAAACTTACTTTAATATAGAGGAAAAGTAACGCCGCAATCACGATCTCACTTCTGAATACATATAATTTTTAAAAAAGCAATCTCAGTTGCATAAATCTAAATACGCATGAAGCAAATACAGCACTGTCTATCATTACGTAAGCTCACATCCGTAATATCAAGGGAAGTAAAAGGAAATAGCTGCGAATGTCGTTAATGGTATACCTATTGACATTTGGAAAAGGTAATTTGGGTCGTGAGTTTCCAATACTTTGTACTCTACTTTGACTTATTACGTACCAGCTTTAAGGTAAACAGAATCCGAAATAATTTGAGCAGCTTATAAAAGAAGAGATAAAAATTAACAATGTTTTAAATATTGTGTTAAAACTGTCTTTTTTGTTTACAAGTATGTAAAAGTGTATTTACTAGCTTTTACTAGTTAGTAGTACTAGTAAGTGTGGTTACTAGCTTATACCCAAAACTTCGTTCGCGTGGATTGTTGTCGCGTGATAGATTGATAACACAGATGGCACTTTTAATGTCATCCTATTCCTGTGGAATTAACAGGATTTCTATAGCCTATATGTTACCCCGGTGTATAGGGAATAATTGTGCCAAATTTCATTGATATTGTTTCAGCTGTGAAAGTGTATCAAACATATATCCATACACACAAACTTTCGCATTAATAATATTAACTAGAAATTAGGATGAAACTGTAGAGCAAAGAATATAAATCAACCTTGGATTAAAGTAAATCAACAGTGGCGGCTACAAACAATATTCGTCCCAGAAATGTTTTAGAAACCCACTTAAGTTCTCGTACAAAAATATTGATGTCTTGCTTACCATTTTAATCCATACGTGACATAATAGCTAGAGAAATAAACCAAGGATAAAAAAAACAAATTTGACAATACGAACCGATTTTACCAACACTATCAAACAATAAAACCTAATTCACTTATACAGTAGCCTACGTGTTTAAACAAAGCAATTGCGTGATGCAACGTGTACGTTAGTTTATGATTTTATCTTATAATTTTGCTTCTCAATAACGTGTTTCATTTACCTCACTTGTTTTAAATACCTGCTGAAATGGCTTCTAGACTTCAACAAATCCTAACAATGTGTTATGGATTCTAAACATCCTTTGCATTTAGTTCAAAGCATCAACATAGAGAAGCTTTCCATAGCCCATGGCGCTCCGGCGTGCCGTCCGAGCGACGCGCAGTCGGACCGTGACCGCGCACTCGCGCGCACCATGCAGCGCCCGCGCCTCTCTGTAGCGATGCGCGACAACTGGCGGCACTTACAACGCGTGTACGGCCTCGAGGTCGAGGATGACTTCGCACCGCCCCGCCGGGCTCCCAGCCTAGACTCCCTCATCAACTCCTCGGAGGGAGCCGCGTCCAGTGCCGACGCATCCGCCCCTGAAGACTCGGACTCGGGGGCGGACACCCGCGACCCCGATCCCGTCCGCCGAAAGAATCCCGAAAGGAAAAAGTGCCCCCAAAGTTTCTCGTCTTCCTCCAGTGGCCATATGGAGACGATTCACGAAGAAACGACTGAACCTAAAGTGTCTGTGAAGGAGATTCTTGCGAGATTCGAGAATTTGACGGAAAAACTAGACGTCGTTCAGGTATACGTGATTATATTTCGATGTGCTGTGATATACCAATCGTTTCAGATCGTCCGACTTCAACTAAAATATGTTCAGTATCTAGGAAAGCAAGAAAAACTCTCAATATTTTGAAAATATTTGATTACACTTATTGTGGTTCGCACTTGTTTTCATGAATTAGCTTATTAAAGGATCCGTGAACACTTTTCATTTAACAAAAGCACTGCAGTCAGAAAACATTCCAATGTTTGGTTGAACAATACAAAACAGCAAATAATTGTGTTTTTCAATACCATTCACTGTCCAAGCATATGAACAATTTTTGAGTTTTTTGATTAAAAAATTTGTAGGAATATCTTAGCTCTACTTTGACAAAAACTAAGAATGTTATTTTCATCACTAAATTTTCTGCAATTAGCATAGTGTAAATAGACTTGTCAACATTTTAAGCTAATCAACAATTTTTTGTTTTGTTTTTAATTGACCTAACAGTTAGGGCGTGTTTCTCTTAAAAATCGGTCAAACCGGGATATGGTAATTTTTTCGTTATATGAAGGCATGGGGTGCGATGTAGGCTACTTTTATCTCGATACTAAAGAAAATGCAGACGAAATAGCTTATAGAAGTTAATAAATTATGTAATACTAGCTATGCAAGCGACTTCGTCCGACTGGGAATTAGTGTGTCACGAAGTTTTTCATATTCAATTTCAATTCAGATAAAACTGTAATGTACTATTAACGTAATCTTTCTTCAAGAATTGCACGCTTCAAAAATCCATTCAGTAGATTTGATAAAATCTATCACATACAAACAGTTTTGGGGACTTCGTTTTATAATACGTTATTTTGAAGTCCGATTTACTTACGGAACACATACGTTATAAATAAACCGACATACGCAGCAAAGAAACGGTTTTATTAGATGCGCTGATTTTAATAATTGCGAAAATATGCAAATTCTTCATAATTTTCTTATATAAATAGTAAATATTTAATCTCGAAGAGATGAATGGTTGAGCTAAATGTTTTTTATACTCGATGGAAGTTATTGGAAAACTTTTGAACTATTTGGTAATCTGAATATCGTACACGGCAATAAATTTAAAATATACTATGAACCTGTATTCTTTGATAGTAATTTAAATAGAAAATATTTGTGTAACCTTGTTATCGTTTTTAGAATGATATATAATACTTAAATAATTCAAAATTGCGTGATTTCGATGTTAAAAATATTGCGACGTTTTCCGATAATGCGATTGCATAAATTATTACTATGCGATGCTGAACGTCTGACATAACTTTTTATATACAAATATATGGAAATTGTTTCTATGCTAGGTTATATTATCTTCTGTTCTCGCATATCACGTAAAATATCGAGGACTTTTTGATAGGTTCCAGATCCATAAAATATCCCAACTTCAGCGTTAAAATGCCTTCAATGATGTCATGCTTTTTTCAGTGCCCCAATTAAAGACGCGAATTATCCTGTATTTTTTAAGTCCGTTATATATGTTACTAGCAATCGCCAGCGGCTCCACCCGCGGGGAAAGATTCAAACCGTATTATTTTGATAACCATAAATAAAATAAAATAAAAATGGTTAAAGTGGGTAAACCTCAAAAGCTAGACATATGCTGTCGCGAACTTTTAGAGGGGAATAATTCTGTAATACATGATTTTAATACATGATTTTTAATAACTATCACCGTTTACTCAGCGCACGCAAGGAAAGCTTAAAATTGTGCCAGTTTCGTAATATTTTTTATTGCTGCTCCTCTCCTATTAATTTTGCGTGATGTTATATAGCCTCTAACCTTCCTCGATAAAGGGAGTCAAAGAATTTTTTAAATCAGTCCAGTAGTTCCTGAGATTAGCGCGTTCAAATAATCAACAAACTCCTCAGCTTTATATATTAGTATAGTTTTAAGTATCAATTGTAGCTTTCCATCAAAATATTTTCAACGTATTAAACGTGGAAGTGTAACAAACATACAGACATACTTCCGTATTTATAATATTAGTGCGGGTGCGAAAGTTCAATCGCGGGTCTAATACCCGAGCAGCACGTGTGTATTTAATTAAGTGTCATCGTACCTAAATTTCTAGATAATTCCTGTGATATAACCTGTAAGCTCGTATTAAAGCTTGAATCCTTCTCTCAAAGTAAGGAGGACAACTTTGCCTATCAGAGAGAGCAAAAGGCCGCTTCTTTAGGTCAACTATTCTTTCTTATCTATGTCTATTAAAAAAAGACTTTGTTGCTTCATTTACATACAGTATATAATTAGCGATATATAGAGAGAACACTCTCCGTAAGCAAACGTGACCCAAATCGATATTGAATTACTGAAATTCGGCCTCAGACGTGTGGCCCTTCAGAAATTCAATATTTTGTAAGGTATCACTATATTGAAACTACATACGTGTTTTTTTTTCACTTTTATCTTATGGACGATATATTAGTACTCAAAGTACCTACGAGTATCTTATTTAATATTTGATTCTTCTGCGCTCATTTCTTCTACATTTATTCTAGCTCTAAAAGAGATAAAGATCGTTAACGTGCTGCCCTGTGTTCGCATCCTTTATCCACTCTGTCTTTTTTTCTTTTCGCAAATGAAAAATAAGAATTTTTATTGTATATACCAGCTCGGGATATAAGCTTTAATTGCACCAAATTAGACATATAGACTTTCACCTGTATAATGTCACCCAATCCGAAGAATAAAGTTACGATTCCTATGTTTATTCTTGGGACATCTAACTGTATTCTTCGGATGGGGCGATATTGATATATTTTAATGTTATAAATTTTTGCTATATCGGCCCAGAACATCATTCGTGTTCTAACGCCTACGAAGACATTCTCTAACAATTATTTAATGATTACGACGCACTTCAGCACTTGACGCACGCAATAAGTATTAGGCGTGAACATGAACCTTCACTGGTCAAGGCGCACCGCTTTTTGTTTCATTATGGCATTTTATACTTACAATAATGATGATGCCGGGCAATTCCCGCCGAAATCAACTAATAATGACTGTTTATTATTGATTTAGGTCATCGTCGTCTCTAATAATGACATACGTGTGTATCTTCCATGAGATTTATTCTGTACGTTGAACTGATGGACGTCTACTGCTTGACATAGGTCTCTACATTTTCATATCATCCTTGTAGAAGATCTACCGCTGTCTTTTCCGGTGCGAGGTCGCTATTCCAACACCTTAAGACCCCAATTGCCTCTTCAGCTTCGCGTTTGTTGAGTTATATCGATGACTTTGTCTCTTCTACGAATCTCCTCATTTCTTAGCTAGCATAGCTCGCTCCATCGCCCGCTGAGTAACTTTGAGCTTTCATCATTTATGAGGATTGATCATTGATGATCTTTATGAGGTCCCATTGTCAGTAAACATTTTTCAGATCCGTATGTCAGCACTCTTAGAGTCCTATCGCATCGTTAGTGTTCATTATGTTCCTAGGGCGACCGTTATAGTAAGTCTTAACTGATCTATATTGGATAAATAGTCGTATTGCTGTGACTAGTCATCAGGCAATATAACTGGAACCTCTGCTATGATGGTGAAATTGGGCCTGTTCTATGTATGTTCTATTAGCAAATCATTATTTTACTTTATCCATTGATTTAGCGAAATCATGATCTTTAATAAAAATATGGGTTTTTATATATGTAGCCCTGTAGTATCCGACTGAGTAGAATAGTACCGCCCTCATTTCTTACCGAGGTATCGTAATATACGACTAAGGTAAGGTGACGTCAGGCAGGCGGCCGGTCGTATAAACGCAGCCAAATCATGTGACAGCATGTTTATAGCATGTTGTGCCGAAACTACTTAGAGTGGGATAAGGGCAGGAGGATGTATGTAATTTTACTTTATCCATTGATTTAGTGAAATTATGACCTTTAATAAAAATATGAGTTTTCATATATGAAGCTCTTGGGATTAGCGTTGTATGAAATCGAAAGATAAGTGTTCGAGATCTCCGTTGGGCACCAATAATATATTTTTCCTGTCAAGCAAGTCTTTAATTTCACTATTATTATATATCTTGACTTTCTCAGGTCGATTTCGTTTCGACAATTCGTAAATAAGAGTTGAATCGTCTATACTCTATTCCACATTACATGAACTATTAAGCAAAACAATTATCTATTACATGCTCTATGTATTACTGTGGAAACCTATTTCCAGGGTTTTTTGAGACATCACTGTCGTAACTTTACCAGTATTCGAAGTGTGTAAACATTTCTTAATAGACAATGGTTATAGGAAACAGTTTCTTAATAATAACACGCGCGGAAAGTGAAAAAAAAAACAGTCGTCACACACAATGTGTTGAGTGTAGCAGAGAAAGTCTTCTTTAATATTCATGTAAAGCCGTTTTAAGTAAGAAGATACTGCAAATTACACTCATACAGTCCGATTATCTAAACAGTACGTTGAAGTACTGTAATTTTTTGTTATGGTCCAGATATTAAGTTGTATAATGCAAACGTAATGTTGAATTTAGGGTGGGTATTCGACTGTTTGGTTAACGAAAGTCGAAACTGTTTTTTTTTAAATATTCAGAAGTATTTCTAGTATCTTGTATGGCTAAGAATATAAATGTTTTATTGAGCTGGCGCCTGTTGCCGGTGTCTTCAAAAACTTAATGGTTCTAGATTGATATTTATAGATCCTTATCAACTCCGCATTAAATCAGCGTAATAGATATATATAAAAGATAATTCCTACTTAGCAGTAGTTTAGTCAAAAGTTTGTCGACTGCATGTCTTTCTGGTTCAAATTGAGATGTTTGGCACTCTTGCCACCCAATTGAAAATTGTATATAGTTGAAATTCAGCATACAATTTTCGGTTAGATCAAAAATGTTTTGTGACACCGGTTAACCCACCGTGTAATATCCGGTTGATTAGAATAGACGGGTGGTCTATTCTAATCAACCGGATATTACACGGTTTTCTTACCGAGGTATCGTAAAATACGACTAAGTTGACGTTGGTCAGGCAGCCAGTCGTAAAATACGTAGCTAAATCATGTGACAACATGTTTATAACATGTTGTCACTTACACAACCCCACTTAGAGTGGGATAAGGGCTGGAGGATGATGAAGACTTTACTGCCGTTATTTTTTGTGGTCTACTTAAATCTATTGTTTATTTAATTTTTTTATTAATTAAATACTTAATTACCTGTTGATATTTAAGTATAGCTCTTCTAGCTTAACTTAGTAGAAAACAAATCTCTGCTTTTCTCTTCATATTCACTAACCTATTTGCGTTATTGTTTGGTTTTACATTACCCGTATTATCTACAAAGTGTTATAACATATTATCTAAGCAATTTTACATCATTCAAGTAAATTATGACTGACCGCAAAAAAAATTTCTTCCGTCAGTTAACGTATTAACAATCTTATTTAGAATTCAAACTTTCGTAAGTTAAATTTATAATTGAGAATTTATATGAGCCTCATGAATAAAAACCTCTGATGGGTTAAAACTAATCGAGTCAACTCAAAAATGTCGAAAACTTAGCCAATCTACCAACTAGGAAAAATATTTTTTTATTATTTTTTAATATTATTAATATGCTTTATGCTGTGTATTCATCATGATTCTCTTATCCTTATCCCACTCTAAGTGGGGTCAGCACAATATGTCTTCTTCTTCCATTCTCGTCTATCATTCGTCAACTCTGGTGCCACTCCTTTAACATGCATATCATTTTTCACATAATCCATCCATTTTTTTTCGGCCTCCCCCTAGCCAAACATCCATCCAAATTCATATTTAAAACTCTGAACTTTATTCTGTGTATTCAATAGATCATATATAAAGTACAAAAATATCATCCTCTAATATTATAAATGTGAAAGTCTGTGAGTATCGATGTATGTTTGTTACTTGTCTTTCACGATGAATCCGCTGAACCAATATCGATGAAATTTGGCACAATTATTCCGTATACACCGAAATAACATGTAGTCTATAGAAATCCTGTTAATTCTACTACAATAAAAAGCTAAAAAGCAAAAAAAATAAAAAGCTGTGATGGCCCAGCGGTGCGACCGTGTGAATCTCTAGAGACGATCATGGGTTCAAACCCGGGCAGACACCAATGAGTTTTTCTATTAAAACTTATGTGTCTAATTGATAATTGCAATTTATCACACGCTTTACGGTGAAGGAAAACATCGTGAGGAAACCTGCATATCTCTAGAATTCTGGAGATATGTGTAACCTACCAATCCGCATTGGAGCAGCGTGGTAGGTCTTAGCTCCAATCCCTCTCTCCAAAAAGCGGAGAGAAGAGGCCTATTCTCAGCAGTGGGATAGTAACAGGCCGCTACTTACTTACTTACTTACTACTACAATAGGATGACATTGAAAAGCGCCATCTAGCGACCTATCACACAACAACAGTCCACGCGAACAAAGTCGCGGATAAAAGCAAGTTTTCCTATAATCCGCGATAAAATATAATAAATAATAATGCTTAATTATAATATTCGTTTTTATATCTGATACATGTTAAAATTAAATAGGAAAAGTTCATAGAAAACAGAACGGTCACATAAAACACCAGTCATCATGCAAGTTATATAATGGAGTTTCACTAACTAATATATAGAAATATCTTTGACAAATAGATGAGGCCGCAATGATGATGTTTATATAAATTTTAGCATGTACTCAATATTTACCGAAGGTCACGTTTTGGTCAACGCTTTTGTGATGTTATCAATGCAAAACTAATACAATCCGCCACAGTCAGCTGTCAATGGTGACAATCGCGCGGTAATCGGAGCGTACTTCCGTTTCCGAACACGTACGTGTGAATATAACCTTTTTTTAGTGCGTCTGAAAATCGCTACTGATTTTTAAATAATGATCGCATTTCGTATTTTCGTACATGCTTTGAATTTTATCCAAACCTTCTAAAACCATAGTCTCGTCATTATTTTCAATATTTAAATGAGTTAATTTGGTATATATATATATATATATTCTGAATCTTTGAAACGGCTCCAACGAATTTCACGAAACTTAGTATGTAGAGGATCTCGGAAGCGACAATCTACCTAAGTTTCATTAAAAAAAACCTCGTTTTATCCCTGTTTTTGGGAAACTGAAAAAATACTTAAGTAAAGAATAGAATGCATAGATTAATTAAGCTGTTATTTGTAAAGTTGTAATAGCTCAGTGGGGAACGGGCTGGTTTGAGAAGTCAAAAAACGCGGGATCAAGCCCCAGTTATCAGCCGCCTTTGTTGCTTTTTATTTTTTATAATTAAAAAAATACCCAGCAATTCTCGGACACCCAAGTACTTTATTTTATATACATTAATAAATTAAGTACGCCGTGTGGTATCCGGCTGAATAGAATTGTAACCCCCCTAATTTTTTACCGAGATGTCGTAAAGGGGCGACAAACGTAAGTCAACCCGCCGTGTGGTATCCGGCTGAGTAGAACAGACCAACCTCAATTCTTAGCGAGGTGTCGTAATATACGACTAAGGTAAGTTGACGTCAGGCAGGCGGGCGGTCGTAAAATACGTAGCCAACTCATATGACAACATATTTGTAACATGTTGTGCCGACCTCACTTAGAGTGGGATAAGGGCAGGAGGATGATGATGACATTAATAAATTAAGTAAAAGATGATATGGACTTAAATAATGAGGAAGAAAATCATGTGACCAAATGAATGTTAAATATTAATGGAATGAAAGAATTCTAAACTAATATAATATTCTTTACTAAGACCTACCCTGCTCCAATGCATATTAATAGGTTATCCCCAGAAGACTCTAGAGATATGTAGGTTTCCTCGCGATATTTTCCTGCACCGAAAAGCATGTGACAAATTGAAAAGTATTAATTAGACACAAATTCAAATTCACAATATTCTTTATTCAAATAAACTTGTAAACAAGTGCTTTTGAATCGTCAACTCTACCGCTGGTTCGGAAAGCTGTTTCTACCGAGAAGAGCCAGCAAGAAACTCGTCGGTTGCTCTTTTAAAAATATAATTCTTAATACTATTTACATTATGTCGTTACTGTCTTGTACAGGTTCAAAGAGAGCTATATCCACACATTCTTATCTTCTAAATAATCTTCAAGAGTATAGTAGGCTTTCTGTATCAGCCTCTTTTTAACAGTGTTTTTAAACTGCTGTAATGGCAGTGCTGAAATTGATTGCGGAATTTTATTATAGAATCTTATACCAAAACCCACAAACGAATTACGTACTTTTGCAAGGCGCAAAAGTACGTAATTCCTCCGTTCCTGCGTTCCTGCTTTGTCTATTGTATTCACATAAGTTATAGAAAAACTTATTGGTGCCTACCCAGGGTTTCAACTGGTGACCTCTGCCACTATGCATTATTAAGTTATTTCGATACAACTCTTAATAAAATTTGAACGGTAGAATCACCTATTGGTGATTAAACTAAACTAATTTTTATTCAAATATGCAACGCAAAGCGGTCGCATAACCACGATAATAACTAAATTGACCACTTTGCTCGCATTTTAAATTGTATCTAAAAAAGGAATTTGCGTAGTAATTTAGCTATTACGATACGACACAATTACTTTATCCCCCCGCCGTCGACTTTCTATATATACGTTAGACCAGAGTTTCCCAACTTTTTTTATGCCATTCCCACTTTAAAAACAATTTTGCCCCTCCTATGTAATATACATCATCATCATCTTCCTGCCCTCATCCCACTCTAAGTGGTGTCAGCACAACATGTTATAAACATGTTGTCACATGATTTGGCTACGTATTTTACGACCGGCTGCCAGCCTGACGTCAACTTATCTTAGTCGTATTTTACGACACCTCGATAAGAAAGAGGGTGGTCTATTCTACTTACCGGATACCACACGGTGAGTCAACTTACCTTAGTCGCCTTTTACGATATCTCGGTAAGACATGAGGATAGTCTATTCTACTCAGCCGGATACCACAGCGCGGGTCGACTTACCTTAGTCGCCTTTTACGACACCTCGGTAAGAAAAGAGGGTGGTATATTCAGCCGGATACCACAAGGCACTCCTATATAACGTACGTATACTATTAAAAAAATTAATTGTTCACTTAAGAGACTTAAAGAATAGGTTTTTAGGAGGTAGACTTTGCTTTTTTCGTTATATTTGACACCGAAATCGACCATTGCATTTAAATGGCCAGGAGCGAAATAGTTAAACTCGTGACGAATTTATTTTCGAATATCCCTTAAATCATATCAATCAAATCATAATAATAAAATTTCCCACCTGTAGGGCGTGGGAATCACGTTGGTTAACACTGCTTCAGACGGAGGTGGGCTAAGTGTTCAATTTCATCTGTTTCGTTTACTTTAAGTATAAAATACGAGAGTATTTTTGCTGAAAAGATGAGTATTTCCAATTGAAAGTAATAAATCTGTTGACTTTTTTCAGACTTTTCGTCTAATTTTATTGTAAATATCCATTTAAACGTATTTTATTTGCATTTTAGCATATTTTAGCATGTTTCACTTAAAGGTGACTGGCTCTAACCCTTAGTAAGAGTAAAAAGCTCTGACCGACAATCGCGGCTTTACCTTTGCCTAGTTTTTTTTATCTTCTACTTCCATCATGGGGTGGACGGAACCGGCTTTGTCAAAAGTCAGTTCTCGCTTGTATACATTCTTTCATTCTACATACCAATTTTTTCTTTCATTCATCATCATTCGTAGCTCGTTGGCCTTTTTTACTTGTACTTACTAATACCTTTGCCTAGTATTAAATGACTACTAATCGGCAAAAGAATCCCTTTTCCTACATCATCCTCCTACCCTTATTCCACTCTAAGTGGGGTCAGCACAACATATCATAAACATTATCACACGATTTGACTACCTATTTTATGACCGGACGCCTGCCTTAGGTCAACTTAGTCGCCTTTTACAACACCTCGGTGAGGAAGACGGTGGTCTATTCTATTTAATAGGATACCACACGTTGGGTTAACTTACCTTAGTCGTCTTTTACGACACTTCGGTAAAAAATGAGGGTGATCTATTCGACTCAGCCGGATACGATACGGCATAAAAGAATCACTTTCCTACAACTTGTATTAAAGAAATTGTGGTAGGCGCCATACTAAATCGAGGCCAACGTTATTCCAGCAATGATAAAACTACAAAAGCTAGGCGATATTAGAAACTCGGCACCGTTGCATCGATTAAGAGCGAAATGAGATATCGATTACTATATGTACGATTGACGGGCTATTTGTGTCGACGTTGCAGATACTGTAGATTCAGATCACGAGAGCGGCGTGCGAAGCTAATTTTATTGTAAAATACCTCTTGTAAGACAACAATTACTGTGTTGCCATTTTTAATTATATACACTACATCGTATGTGAAAACAATCATTTGAGAAATTCTGATTGTTCGGGATATTTAGTCGATTTAACTTAGCGTATGGTGAAGCTTAAGTGGCGATGGACGGGGCACATAGTACGGAGAACCGATAGACGTTAGGCTCTTGAGGTGTTGGAATTGCGACCTCGTACCAGAAATTCGGTGGACCCCTCAAGACTTGAACTGCTGATCATAAGAAGGTCCCAGGGAGCCGCTGGACCCAAGCGACACGAGAGTGTGGTGTGGAAATTCCATAAAGAAACCCATGCCAAGCAGATAAGAACTAAGCGCTTTGTATTATGAAACTCTGCAAAGTTCACATATGTGTACTGTGCGATATCGCCCCATCCGAAAAATAGTCACATATTTTATGTTTATACATAGAACATGTTACCCTATTCTTCTGATGGGGTGATATATTATATGCGTGTAGATTATTGCTGCTTAGACCCGATATCCATCAAAGCGGAGAGTAGAGAAGATAGGATTTGAAAACCAAGCAAATATCGTCATTTAAGCGGAGAGATGTGGAAATTACGATATCAGATTAAGTTAAGGGCACTAGTAATTGACCATGTACTAGTAGTTGACCGTTCGTTGAATCGTGCGCGCGTCCGTAACACGGACGCGCGCACGATTATTTCCTGTATATATGTGCTCAGCCAACATTTTGTATTTATTCTGTTTGTTATAGCATCAAGACTTATTTACACATAACATTGTCTATTTGTTACGACAAGAAATTTTTTTATTGATTGTGATAAACATGTCAAGAAATTTCCGACAGAAAATGAAAGACGCAAAACTTCCTAGGTGGGATATCCTACTAAACCTACTTATATTATTAACGCGAAAGTTTGTGAGTATGGATGTATGTTTGTTACTCTTCCACTGCGAATCCACTGAACCAATATCGATGAAATTTGGCATAATTATTCCTTATGCACTGGGGTAAATCAAATCAAATCAAAACAAAAACCTATTATTAATAACGTCACAGTAAATTAACAAACAGTAAAGTAGATAACAGTAAATTAATAGAAAGAAGAAGTAAAACATAAAAGGGTAACATATAGGCTATAAAAATCCTGTAAATTCTTCAAGAAGGAATTCTTTCATATTTCAATAGGAAGACATTGAAACGCCAACTATTATCAACCTATCACGATAAAAACAGTTGCGGGTAAAAGCTAGTTAAAAATCATTCTGTTTATATAAACAGAATGATTATAATGAAAGAAAATATTTTGTCACGGGCATATGCCCGTGATAAAATATTTTCTTAAACAAGCAGATAATCCCTATTATAGTATTGTCATGTATAACCTAATCAAAGGTTTAAAATAACAATTCAATTACATTAACAATATACGGTTTTTTTTAATATTCGTTGTAATGTCAATGAAACTTTCCCGCAATTTCCGCAATCGACCAGAGCGTTAGGATGTAATGACGTATAACTATGCTAGTAGTGATGTTAAAAATAAGCTATCGACAAAATTAAACTTTAAAAAAATATTTGATTAATACAGAATATTACCTATAATGATAGAAGAAATTATAGTTATCTTTTGTTCATTGTCATCTTTATACCGTATGATTAACTGCTAAGAGTTATTGTTGTTAGTTTATTTCATTGTTTGAACGCGCTAATCTCTAGAACTACTGGACTGATTTGAAAAATTATTTCAGTGTAAGATACTCCGTTTATTGAGGAACGTTATAGGCTATATAACATCACGCTTAAATTAAAAGGAGACGAGCAGCAATAAAAAATAATACGAAAACGGCAACATTAAAAGATGTCCTTGCGTGCGCTGGGTAAACGGTGAAAGTTATTTAAAAATAATGTGTAACAAAAATTGTTCCCCTCTAAAAGTTCTAAATAAAAGTCCGCGACAGCATATGTTATCAAAAAAACTATATTATGGTTCTAATCTTTTCACGCGGGTGGAGCCGCTGGAGATTGCCAGTAACTTATATGGCAAAACAATGTTTGCCATGTCAGCTAGATTTACTATACAATATTTTCGATAGTATCAAAAATCAGATTTTACTGACTTTGATAAATAATTAATATTGTCATCATCTTCCTGCCCTTATCCCACACTAAGTGGAGTCAGCACAACATGTTATAAACATGTTGTCACATGATTTGGCTACGTATTTTACGGCCTTCCCGACATCAACTTACCCTTACTTACCTTACTTAAATGAGGTTGGTCTATTCTACTTAACCGGATACCACACGGTGGGTCGACTTACCTTAGTCGTCTTTTACGACACCTCGGTAAGAAATGAGGGTGGTCTATTCTACTCAGCCGGATACCACACGGCGGGACGACTTACCTTAGTCGCCTTTTACGATACCTCGGTAAGAAATGAGGGTGGTACTATTCTAATCAGCCGGATACCACACGGCGTAAATAATTAATATTACCGTTTACCCAAAAAAAAAATTAACCGATCAGGGTTAACCGATTAGGTTTTCTATTTAAATATTGGTATGTAACCTTACCTATAGTCTAATTGATCATAGATTTTCATTGATCATCGACAAACTATCATCCAACACACAACACTAGTGAGGGCGCGGCATATGGGCACCGTAATTGACAATTTCAGTTCAACTAATTGCCTTCACAAAGAGACCGTGACTGCTCACTTTCGTGCGCCGAACACGTCTCAATTTATATTTAAAAAAAAACTAATATCAATTTAAAAATATCTGTCAATATTACCTTACTTATATATTGGTTTCAAACTACTTACGCTTACTAATACGCTTTTAAATTTAGTACTTGGGTGACCGATTACTAATTTAATTTAATCAAACAGCAAAATAAGCTTTGCTTTCTATTTTAGAAGTTTTTTAGTGCTATAAAATAGGGATAAAACGACCTTTTTTAAATGAAACCTAGCTAGATAGATTTATCACACCCGAAAACATCTACATACTAAGTTTCATGAAATTCGTTGGAACCGTTTCCCAGATTCAGAATATATAAAACAGTATTCATATATGTACAAGATCAGCTTATTTAAATATTAAAATTTGAATATAAAAAAACCACACAGTTCTAAACTTTGTTTCTTCTCAGAAATCAGAAGAAGAAGCTTTTAATTACGTAACTTGGTCATATTAAAACGCTTTTTTGCACAGTAACTGTATACATATTTATACTTAAAAAAATGAAAACTTATTATTATATATCTACTCATATATATTCTAATGTCTACACGACATAAACTATATAGTTGTGTGGAAAAAACGCGCTTGTAAACACGTAATTGCCATTAAATTTGGCAGGGCGGCCAGTATTTATTTAGATTTAAAAAAAGTCAATACAATAATATTATCTATTTAATGTTTATGGATAAGTGAACACTGAATAATCTGGGTATTAATCTTTCTTAAAAATAAAGAAAATAAAATAAATTAATTTCCTGCATATTTTTTATTTTTACACTTTATTGTTGGTACTAGTTAAATCTTAAAAGAAATTAAATTTATCATCTATATTTTTTCTATGAAAAAAAACTCGAGTTTGTAACCAGTAAAGGCAGCCTTTAAAATATTCCGTCTTCCTAGGCTTTGTTTTTATTAATACAGGCCGCCATTTTAAATATTTTTATAAAATACATACATAGTACATCAAAAATAATGCCTAATCATGATAATACCTAGCTAAAAAAGGTATAGATTAAAATTCAGTTATTTCTGTTTATTAAAAAATACACTTCGATTTTTAGAAATACTTCTAGAAAAGATTAGGTATTTAATTTTTATAATCAGTCATGTCATTTTTACAGTATTAAACGGCACTGGAGTTTTGATTCAAATGTTGTTGGTGGTTTTATTCAATATTTTCTGTCTTAGAAACAGATGACTATTTCAATAACACTGAGGTATTCATGAAATCAATATTATATGATCTAGCTATGCGCCTTAGAAATGTTTAGCTTAGACATCGTTTATATACAACATAATGTCTTAAATAGGAAATTAGATGGATCACCAAATTTTCCATCAACGAGGTTCACATCTATTACTTTATTACCATCTGACCCTACGACAAAATTCATGATCAACCCTAGTATCATAACCAGACGAAGTACTCTGCAAAGATGCCCAAATTCTATCCGCTACTGCCCCAAAAGTTATAATACAAGCTAGATACCACACTAAATAAGCATATTATACACAATGTAAGAGTCCTACGAAATTTTTGAATTTAAACTATCGTGAGTGTTATTCATAATTAATGTATAGATTCCGGCTATACTCACGTGTTATTTTATCGGATGAGGCCGACTACTTTCAAGCCAATACGGGGCTCTTATCGCCGAGTTTCCGCCGCGATAACGCCGCGTAAAGAGCTCATGAATAAGAGCCCCGTATGGGCTTGAAACTAGTCGGGCTCATCCGATAAAATAACACGTGAGTATAGCCGGTATCTATACATTAGTCCTACGAAAGCCTAAATTCAATTACATAAATTATCTCAACTTAATCTTATCATATAAAACAATCATGTAGAACAAACTACATATAAAGTTGCATGGGTTGCGCGTAACAAGGCCAACAACAATAAAGACAGGCAGTAGAATGATATCGCTGACGTTACGTACGAACACCTTCCGTTTACAACAATGGCGGCTGAACAATAATGCTAGATAGATATATATCTACTACTTAGCAGTATAAAATGGCGGATACGCGTACGATAATGGTAAATCTAACAGATTGGATAAAAAATTGAGCAAGTAAATATAACATTTTTCTATACTTTCCAAGATAAACAACAAATTCTTCCAATAGTGTATGTTACCCTGTCTCTGAAATCTGGTCAATAACTGAACCTAATAGTAAGAAAGACATTCGGTGACCGATAACAAGAGCTTCCTCACAGGTATCCGGATGAATAAAATAGACCTCCATCTTTCTTACCGAGGTATCGTAAAAGGCGACTAAGGTAAGTTGACCCACCGTGTAGTATCCGTAAATAATCCTGCTTATACTGTTTCTTCTCTTGACATCAAATAATTTCGCTAGACTCTAGTGAAAAACTGTTTATCTCTGGTGATTAAAGCTTTTAAAAAGGTTAAATGTGCCATAGACGAAAAGCATGAGAAAATGGGCACAGCTACAATGACGTCATAGGCCTAAATGTGTCATGTATATTAGAATCGTCTCAATTCGCACAACAGTTGTAACGGATGATAAATGCGGAGTGCGGACAGCACGTGCCACGTTTCAAAACCGTTTATTATATACTGGGGCGGCGATTGCTAATGTGTTACTTTGATATTGCCTACAAAGTATGCAAGTGAGAATATATTATTACTAGCAGCCCGCTCCAGATTCGCACGGGTATAAAATATATATATACGTGACTCAATGAGAAAATTAATTAAAATCGATCCAGTAGTTCTGATTTATTCATTACTGCCCGTGGCCTGCATGCGTTAAATTTGGAGTTAAACAAAAACCGCTATGCCCCTGCATTTTATATCTGTAATATATCCCAAAATTTTCATTTAAATTACATGCTGTAAACGGCCATTGATCTCCAATAAATCCACAATGTTTTTAAGGTACTTAATTGAATAAAGATTAATGCTCTATTGCTTAAAATTGCTTCGAAAATAAGCCTAAGGCGTTATCGTTAAAAGTAAATGACAAAAAAAATATATAATGGGTTATCAATAATACCATCGCGGAGTTTTCTGTAGACCTTTTCAAGGTGTACAAATACTTAGTATATTATGTTGATAAATCTCGTAGGGCTTAGCCTGCGTTTGCAATGTAAGCGAAAAAATATGAAATTATTTACGACATCACATTAGAAACCTCAAAAATTACATTATTTCTCTACTCCATATTGAATGTTATTATACATGTAAACCTTCCTCTTCAATCACTCTATCTATTAAAAAAAAACGCATCAAAATCTATTGCGTAGTTTTAAATATTTAAGCATATATATAGGGGCATAGGGACAGGCGGGGAAAGCGACTTTGTTTTATACTATGTAGACAAAAAACAAAGTATGATATCTGTTTCTGTTATTACCATTGATACTTCTTTTACAAGAGATCAATTGTCCACATTCATGGTTTTGCCGATGGCGATGTTCCAGAAAAAAACCTTTGTCCAAAAGTCTAACATACATTTCTATGGCATTATTTTTGTTCATTATCATCCTCCTGCCCTTATCCCACTCTAAGTGGTCAGCACACCTCGTTACAAACGTGTGGTCACATGGTTTGGCTACATATTTTACGACCAGCCGCCTGCTTCACGTCAACTTATCTTAATCATCTTTTACAAATCTCGGTAAGAAATGAGGGTGGTCTATTCTACTCAGCCCGATACCACACGGGATTATTACTATAATTACATAGTAAATATGCCATATATTAAATATGAAGTCGTATGCCGTTTGGTATCCGGCTGAGTAGCCCCCCTTATTTCTTGCCGAGGTGTCGCAAAAGGCGACTAAGGTAAGTTAATCTCATTTTACTTATGAGAGATAAAGATTTGCATTGTATGAGTATATATGTAAAGTTATATTCGATATTTTCGTTTATTCAAACTAGAATTTATTAAATTCTGGTAAAAGAACCCGCTCGATTCATGTAAGTTATTGACATGAAAATATATGTTCTGGGGCTTGCGAACAACTTGTTATCATAATATTAGCACCTTTGGCGACACACTTCAAATGGCCGTCTTTTCTGAATTCAGAAACAAATGTAGATTTTACCTTATAATTTATCGAGAAAACTATTTTTAAATATCCAATGGTAATGGTCTTGTTTTTTACATGATATATATAACTTTCACCTGTATATTTTAGACTGGCCCGTTGGAGCAGTGGGTAGTGACCCTGCATTCAGCTCCGCGGGTCGCGGGTTCGATTCCCGCCGAGGGCGAACATTTTCTATAAATGAATTTGTTGGTCTTTGAGCCTGGGTGTATATTTATATTTAAAAAAATATATATGTAAGTATATATTCACCAGTTGTGTGTCACCCATAACACAAGTATTAAGTTACTTACTTTGGGGACGGAAGACCATGTGTGTAAGTGTCCTATATATTTATTTATTTATTATATATATATGTATGTTTGTCTTCTCTAAACTTAATTTTGACACATTTGACACTTTAATTTTGAAAGAAAAGAATTAATTTAAAGTTTGTTTCATAAATTTCAACAATCAATAATAATCATAATTCAAAATAAATATATTTTTAAAAACACGCTTTTATAGTATATCGAACGTAAAACGTTATAAATAATTCTTAATGTTAATAACATATATTCAATGTCGCTGATTTGAACGTAGACTCACTCCGAAAGTTTCGGAAAACTGTATTATCTTTATAATTTTAGTTATAAACATTTCTTTAATTATTCTTGACATTTTTATTTTTAATATTGTTAGTAGTAGTAGTATTTTTTTATAAATTTGTGGTTTTTGGTTGAGGCTGTGTTCATTTAAAAATAATTATTACACTTAGTAAAGTTTCTATTTACATAAGTTAGTTAGACAATATATAAGTGTAAATAATAGTAAGGGAACCTAATAAATATAAATAGTCTAAAGGAAGCAAATAAAAAGGAAATAACTTTGTTTAAAAAACTGCTTAAGTCCTATATTTTTGAAAAAAAAAACAATAATTTGATATTTATAACTTAAGTTATCGCTCTCGTCTATATTTATTTTTTAGTTGTTTTATGTGTAAGTAGTATTTCTTTTTATATCAGTAAATTAATTTGCTAAGATTTCACGAATTGTTAAGTGACGCATGCGTCTTAAGCAAATAAAAGAGTTTAATTTTAATTCTCAGTTAAGTGAACATTGTTCTTTTGAGAAAATAAATGTCTACCCGAACGTTTACACAGTTACATTTCAAAGTAGAATTCAATATGTAATTGAATTATATGTAATATTGTTGTGTATTACTGTAATCAAGAGATTTCAATTAAAAAACATCATTCCCTCACTTAAACATCACTCGATGCAACCAGTTTGACGCATAATGTCTTGTTTGCCTCGATGTCTCAAACCGGCAGTTTTCATAATTTCTAGACTGCCTTCAAGCCTGACTTATGTTATCACTAACGTTACAAATAGAGCGTTTATATTAGTAAGAATTTCTAGGAAACTTTAACTTGCATTTATTTAAAAATATTTTAGATAAACTAAAAAGCATGAACCACAGACGATATACATAGAAAATGAAGCCATAAGAAATAATTACATATTATATTGTTGCTCCTTTACTTTGTTAGGATTCTTTGATAGGATGTAGAATGTAACATTATCGAATTCTCTAGTAGTTTTATTTATTGTGAAATTTTATTTCTATAAAATAATCTTTTGTTGAGAACGAGTGTTAAATATGAGTGTGGATATGTGATAAGACTTTAGAGGGAGGCTGAAAATGAGACGCATGGATTACGCCAGAGTGGACGAATAACAGGAGAGAATATTAATAAGTAATTTATAATAACAAGCAAAATACTTAAAATTAATTAATTTTATTATTATTATGAAATTTTATTTATTTTATTTCATTTAATTAAAGAATGGAAGCGTAAAACATTTTGTGCCCACTTGGATTGGGATAAGGGCAGGAGAACGATGAATCCTTTGATGAGTACTTTGGGTATTTCGAAATGGTTAATAGTCTATTACGCAACGAGGTTGACAATAATCGTGTTTTAACCCATAAGGGTTTCACACTCGCCTTATCATAATATTTCGATGTCAAGTTAATTTGGTCTTAATCTCTCTTAACACGTTGCCGCGTCGCTCGCCGTCGACGCTCTTCTTAATTAAGTTAATACGACATTCAGTTTGTATAAACGTATTTAATGGAATTCCTCTCCTCATTTTAGAATTAACAGATATAGCGAAAGAAGCTACGAAAAAAGTTTTTAAATTTTTTTGGCTTTGTTAGAAATTTTTTCAGTGCAAATGATATATCTTTGCCAATTTGCTAATGCCATGAAGGAAAACAAATTTAATGTTGTTTCGAGTAGCGGAATAATTGCAATAGGAATTTCAATTTAACTACCCGGATCGATCTGATTTTTGTCATGTAGATATTTGCAAGGTTGGCAAGTGAAATTTATTTCATTATGTTTGTTTTGGTCGAACGCGGACGAAGTTGCGTATAAATGCTAGTAAGGAGATAACATAAATTTCAGTTAGGACTAGAAATTACAATAAACGTTTTTTGACTAAAATTCATTACCACTTGAAGGCCGAAGTTTTCTAGGGTTGCCAATGATTACATATGAATCCAAAACTTGGGAAAAGAAAAGAAAGCCCTTGATATTTATATATCATATATAGATCTATCTATCTATAAAGATCTTGATATTTATCTATTAACCCTAAAAATAAGCCATCATATGAACATTTCCCATAAATCATTAAACATACAGCTAATAGCGGTACATTGGTGTAAAATGATCAAATTATTCACGATTTATCGGAGCGGATGGCTACCACATAAATATTTATTAAAATGGAAAAAAGTTACCGCCGAAGCGCATCGGGCGAGCGCATACCGTCGACGCGCATCGAAACTGCCGTGCATGCATGCACTTGCAACGCGATTATATATTTTGATTTTAACGAATTATTAAACGACTGTGTCCTTCAATCTAAGTTTAATGTGCCTAGCCTTTTGGTGTAAAGTGTTTTCATGAAAATGGAAAATATTTACGGTGTTATACGAACGTTTAGCAGGAAAACATTGAAACGGAAACAACAGGTAATTCGCAAATCATAATTCAATACAACAAAGAAAACATTCAAAAGTGAGAGCAACAAAAATTAAAAACATTGTCAGAAAAATTTAGTAGGCATAGCGTGTTTGAAAGATAATTTCTAGAATTGGGCGTTACTTTGCGCAGATTATGGATCTATTATAGATACATAATAATAAAATTATTTTGCTATAATCCGCGATGAAGTAAATAGAAAATATACAATGCTAAATTTAGAATGGACTCTCCGTTATAACGGACTAACGGACTTTCTTTCGCGGATTATAGCAAAATTTTATTATTTCTTTTTTTTTAATATGTTAAAATTTACTAAAAGCTAAGATTAGGTCCAAGTAAACGCGACCTATCTCAGTACAATAAGATCTGCAGCTTTATTAATAGCCTTCCAAGATTTTTAGAATTAGGTGTTTTGTTATTGATAACACATTAACTTATTATGATTTATATACAAATTTACATTATATTTTAATATTTTCTATATAAAATAAATACAAAAAAAACATTTAAAAATATAAAAAATTGTTGGCCACAGGGAGCCGAGAAAGTGGCGATCGAGTTCCCAGTGATTAAACCTCCAGACTGAGGAACATCCTCACAATTCGTACCGTCTCAAGCAATACTACCTTTTGTATCCTACGTATGATCCAAATATTAAGTGAGAGCCTCTTGAGGTGTTGGTCGAGGCTTTTCGCTAGTAGTTAATTTACCGATACAACAATTAAACATAATTTAACAATTATTGTTAAATCAATGTGTGGGACATTGGTTGACATGGCGATTATCTCATGAGCTAATTAGTTAATTTGTTTATAGAATTAGGCGTTACTTTGCGGAGATCCATAATACAAAAGTAATAATAAAATTATTTTGTTATAATCTGGGTATTGCTTCGCTTTGCGATTTTGGTCGTGGAGTCTATCTCGTGATGATGCTTCGGTTGCGGGGCGAAACGATTGTTGAGTTTGTGATAGTGAATGTATATAGTGCTTGTGTATTGTGGTGGCGGTGGTGGAGGTTTGTGCATGTGTTTTTACGAATCCTGCATGTATCAGGTATGATAACCGATTTTCCACTTACATTTAGCATTATATATATTTTTTATTTTACTTCTTCGCGGATTATAGCAAAATAATTTTATTATTACTTTTGTAGTTAATTTGTCTTTTTCAGCTCGTATGAGATTATCATCATGTGGGGTAGTGATATCAACATAGTTGTCCGTTGCGCTGACCGATCCACTAAAACTATATCAGGTTTATTGGCAACAATATACCTAATATACCTCGACCAAGATACCTCGTATCGGTAATAATGGATCGGTGCTAGTAGAGCAAAGCACGATTATTTCCATGAACTGGCGCTGGACTATATTTGTTATAGGGTACTTCCGAATTTAGTAGACTATATTGAAGAGCAAGTTTTCTTATTACTTCCGTAAAAATATCATTTAAAAAGCTAGTCTGAACAAGAGAACACGCCCGAAGAATTAATTAACTTTAACATTACTAACAGTAATGTTAATCGTTGTTTTCATAATGGCGAAAAAAGATGAAATATGTGGGTTGATGATCAATTTATTTAAGATCATTACGCTTTCTTGAGCGACTCGCGGCAACGCCGCGTTAATGATTCTTGCAAGTGCTTTTAAAGATACTGTTAAATAGAGCAATTTAAGACGTGATGGCTTAATGGTTTAGGCACGTAATCTCATAACGGATTTGCGCTAAGCACCATATAGCAGCTCTGACTTATATCTCGTAAATTATAGCATTATTGATAATAACTATGTTCAGCAAGAGCTGTGGTAGACCAGCGGTGTAATCGTAACCAATGACCTTTTATGTTTTTTGGTTCGCGCGGTACCATTAAGCTATCACAGCTTTGCATTTGACAGCTCAAATTATGAGTGCCAATAAATAGGGACAAAAAGAGATTTTTTTTAAATAAAACTTAGCTAGATCGATTTTTCTCGCCCAAGACACCTACATGCTGAATTTCAGGTAAATCGTTGGAGCCGTTTCCGAGATTCAGAAAATATATTTATATATACATACAATATTAAACTCATTTAAAGATAAAGATGAAATATTAATCTATAAAATAGATTAAATTGTTGTAAGACAAATTTGTGAAACTCCTAAATTTTTGTTACAGATACAACCAAAGCCTAACACAAACGGTGTCATCAACACTAGAGAAAAAATAATAGAGCGCGAATCTAGAGAAGTACGAGAATCCAGAGATTCCAGAGAATCCAGAGAGTCAAGGGAGTCTAGAGACTCGAGGGACTCTAGAGAGTCTCGAGAAATCAGAGATAGTAGGGAGTCGAGGGATGAATCAGAAGTGGAAATTCGCGATAGAAGAGGGCAGACAATATCGCCGGTGCCACGAGAGCGTGAAAGAGATAGGGAGCGAGATAGAGAAAGAGAGAGGGAAACAAGGGAGGAAAGAAGAGAACAGTCAACTCCACAGCACGATGGCCGGCATCCGCTCCTTCAGTTCGCAGTTGACCATTTTAGACAAAGTCCTGAGTAAGTACTAATTGTTTTATAATTCACACCCGTTTGATTGTGGTATAACTACACATAATACTAGTAGTATCCATGAATTCGTTCGTGTGAATTATAGTTCATGTAGTTCCGAAGGCATAACGAGAATGTATATATCTATTATAATAAACCTAATATAAAGAGTGGTATAGACGATAAGACGTAAATGAATTACTGATTACTTAAATGTATAAGATAACTTTGACATCAGTCAATTTCCTATATCTAGTTTTTAAAAGAATGTATTTTTGAACAAAATATTTATATAATTTATTGGGAGCTAGCTTTATTTATAATGGTTTATTGAACTGGAGCGGCGCGGAACGGAAGAAAACATTAAATAAATATTTAATAATATCACCCTATCCGAAAAATAATGTCACATTTCCTGTGCTTATATATGGGACATTGACTATGTTCTTCGGATAGGTATCTAGATAAGTTTTATTTAAAAAAAAAAACTCGTTTTATCCCTGTTTTCGGTCTCTAAATTTTTTTTTAAATTTACGTTGAATACAATCACAATTTTTCGCTGTCAAACGTAAAGTCATGGTGGTTCAACAGGCGGTCTACAGAGGTTATTATCTAGGTTATTATTACCTAGGATTGTGCCCCACACCTGCCCTATTATTTTTTAATTTTTATTTTCAATTTTTTTTTAATTTAATTTTTTTTACATCATTTTAAAAATTACGGAGCAAGGCTCGGTCACCCAGGTAGTATAACTAAACTTTAATTTCTTACGCTCTTGTCACAACAATACCTACCTAATTTTGTCCTTATTATATGTATTATTACGTTCTTTTTATTCTTTAATATTGAAATAATTTTATTTATTAATACTGACAGATTAATTCTTTTTGCTCTAATTATTTCATGGTGAAACGTCTAGATTAACACAAAGATTTCATGCGTGAAATTTTCCCAATGTATTATTCCAATAATACACCATTTTGCAATAAAGAAGGGTCAGTCACCTAGTTTAAACAGTCATAATCCATTGTTATATCATATTATGTGGCCACTGAGCATTGCATTGTTTGGTGTCGGAAAATTGCGTGCCCAATACACGCGGAATTATATTGCGCATGCTAAATATGAAAGCGGCCTTAAGTACATTAAGTAGTATTACTTTACATATCTAAAGAACAGATTAGCATATGCGTTACGAACGTATAAATCCAATACGTAAGGGAACGTTTGATTACGTGGGCGTACTAACTCGTAATAAGGTAGGGTAGATGTTAATCGATCTAGCGTATGGTATTCGACTGAGTTTAATAGACCATCCTCATTTCTTAATTAATACCTAAGCAAATTGGTGCCGTGTGCTATCCAGCTGAGTACAATAGACCGCCCTCATTTCTTACTGAGGTGTCGTAAAAGGCGGCTAAGTTAAGTCAAACTGCCGTCTGGTATCCTGCTGAGTTTAATAGAAAACACTCTTTTCTTACCGAGGTGTTGTAAAAGGCAACTAAGGTAAGTTGAACCGCCTTTTGGAATCCGGCTGAGCAGAATAGACCACCTTCATTTCTTATCGAGGTGTCGTAAAAGGCGACTACCTACAATATGGATTTTATTATCTCTGTATAAATAAATATGTATATACACTTACACACACGGTCGTCCGTCTCCAAAGTAAGTAGCTTAATACTTGTGTTACTGGCTACAACTGGTGAATATATACGTATATAATTTAAAATACATACTTAAATAAAAATACAGGTTATCTCTTATATTATAGTGTATTATATTATATTCTATGTAATAAGGATCAGCTTGCTTTTGACTAGATGAGGCGGATCTGTAATAATTTTTAAAACAAAAGATAGTTGCGACATCTCTGACAAAACTTATGAACTATCTATTAAACTAGTATTTATTTAAAACTTTTTGTACAACATCTTTCATATTTAAATGAGTTAATCTTGTATGTATATATATATATTTTTTCGGAATCTCAGAAACGGCTCCAACGATTTTACTAAAATTCAGCATGTAGGGGGGAGAAAAATTGATCTACATAAGTTTTATTTAAAAAAAATGTCGTCTTATCACTGTTTTCGAGCTCTAAAATTTTTTTTGAAATACGTTGAATACAATCATAATTTTTCGCTGTCAAATGTAAAGTCATGGTAGTTCATTTGGGGAACGGGCGGTCTAGAGAGGTGAAAATACCTAGGATCGAGCCCCACCTGCCCTATTATTTTTTCCTTTTTCTTTTTAATTTTTTTTTACATCATTTTAAAAATCACCCAGGTACTAAGTATATAATCAATCTAGAGGTCATTACTTAAAGGCAAATACAGTTTGTATTAATATCGGCAGTTAAATAAACAACAATATCAAAAAATTTTACAATTTACACGGGCTGTAATTGAAAATCGCGTGTTCGATCCTACTCGGAGTTATCCGCAATGCGTGAATATGAAAGTTGCTATTAACTTTTACTGCAAATTCCGCGTATGTATGCCTTATATTAGTCTGCATTTCGTTTACCGTAGCTTATCTTTGATGACGTTATAGATTTCAAACTATTTTTTTAATTAACGAAAAATTAACTTAGGCCTCTTATTCACATACATTTTATCGCTGCGAAAAACAAAAGAAAATACGCGACGCGAAGAAAGCTAAAAAGGTCTTAGATCTGCCTGTTCGAATATATTATATAATTTTAATAATTATAATTTAATTTCAATTTAATATATTTTAATTTAATAGCAATTGAATTTGGAATTACCTAATTATCATATAGACCAGGGCTTCTTAAACTGTGGGTGGGTTAAAGTGTGGATGGTAGACTACTGAAAGGGGCGTCGCAAAGATCTGTTACTTTTCAATCATTATTGATACAACTACATGGCTGCAGCTGTCCTTTAAAGAACTTTTCTAACAAAGATTTATTGATATTTCTCCTCATAAGTTACTTCATTACCCCTTTTCATTAAATTTAATTAAATAGATTTAATTAAATTTCTGATTGGTTAGTTTACAACAATTATAAATAAAATTTTAAAATTAGTATACACACTACGTACAAATAATACAACGTATAAATACAAATAAAAATCATACAAAATACTATTGTAGTTTTATTATAACTATTTTTTGAAAAAAGTGGCAATGCAAAACTGTTATTTACATTGTTAAATAGTGCGATATTACATCTACATCTACGGTTAATATATATTTCATTATATGGAGGAGGGGGTCGTTTAAAATTTCCTAAGCTTGAAGGGGGTCGCTATATAAAAAAGTTTAAGAAGCCCTGATATAGACTAAACATGATTTAGTAACGTTTTTTGTTTATGGTAGTAAATGAAAAATCTTATTACTTGGAAGTGCAGTTTGAACTCATTTGTAAATTTTGCAACTGACCTGTTAAAAAAACTTTATAGTAACAAGCAAAAACGTGAAACAAGTGCTGAACTTTTTAGTGGGTATTTTAGTAGGTCGCTTCAATAAAATGATTGGCTAACATTGGTTTACCATTATATAGAGTACTAGCAATTGCCAGCGGCTACGCCCTCGTGGAAAAATTAAAACCGTAATACAGTTTTTTGATAACCATAAAAATGGTTAAAGTGGGTTAACCTCAGAAACTAGACATATGCTGTCGCGGACTTTTATATATAACTTTTAGAGGGGAACCATTTTGTAATACATGATTTTTGAATAACTTTCGCCGTTTACATAGCGCACGCAAGGAAAGATTTAAATTTTGCCGTTTTGGTTAAATTTTTTATTACTGCGCTCCTATTCATCTTAGCGTGATGTTACATAGCATATACCCTTCCTCGATAAATGGATTATCTTACACCCAAAGAATTTATCAAATCGGTTCAGTAGTTTCTGAGATTAGCACTTTCAAACAAACAAAATCTTCA
This sequence comes from Morpho achilles, assembly GCA_947086495.1. Classification (NCBI taxonomy): domain Eukaryota; kingdom Metazoa; phylum Arthropoda; class Insecta; order Lepidoptera; family Nymphalidae; genus Morpho; species Morpho achilles. The sequence goes on from CAMTZB010000013.1 coordinate 14,634,306, forward strand.
GCTTTATATATTAGTATAGATTCACAATTTTTCGTCGTGTTAAGTGCAATAACAATCCATAGCGGCTATTTAACATGATTTTCGTGATATGGAGACAAATTAATAGGTATTCTGTAAAATTTTATGACAAATAATTATCTATTCTTTTACCACGCCAAAGACTATTCGGACATTAAATATAATCTGTATTGCTTAATTTCTATCCAATATAAATACTAATTACAAGCCTGACACAAAAACTAATTTTGAACAATTTCGTAATACATATTGCTCATCAACTGGCAATAGTGGCACAACTCAAAAAATACGTGTTTTGGACTTGGGATATTACATGTAAAAATACACATTCTTTTCAACATCAATAGCGGAAAAACTCATAATTCATGATGGCCGTTACTTATTGTTTTTCAGTATTGCTAAATTTAATCTCAATAGATATATCGCTTATGGATTGCAATAGTGGCACAACTCGAAAATCTTGAAATAACTTGGTTTATAGTTTTAATTCCGTCGTGTGGTATCCGGCTGAGTAGAATAGACAAACCTCATTTCTTACCGAGGTGTTGTGAAATGCGATTAAGGTAAGTCGGATCCGCCGTGTCGTATCTAGCTGAGTAGAATAGACCACCATCATTTATTACCGAGGTGTCGTAAAAGGCGACTAAGGTAAGTTGACCCACCGTGTGGTATCGGGATGAGTAGCATTGCCCATCAAATTTCTTACCGAGGTGTCGTAAAATACGACTAAGGTAAGTTGTCGGTAGGCCGGCGGCCAGTCGTAACATACGTAGCCAAATTATGTGACAACATATTTATAACATGTTGTGCCTACCCCACTTAGAGTGGGATAAGGGCAGGAGGGCGATGATAAATTTTGTTAATGATCGCAATAAGGGAAAACAGAGTCCAGTTTTCCCTCATATACTTCCAAAAGTTATCAAATGCTTAAAATTAAACCTACGACTGATCGCGTACCTTTTAATCACGTCAAGCTAAATTTACAGTTCTAGTGTTTCTTAACATTGTTATGTGACGATAAAAAGCGTGTAACTTTGTGTATTTGCATTCAATAAATACTCTATTCTAGGAATCTAAACAACTTTAATTACAGTAATTATACTACTAGGGTTGCCTCACTTAAATTCCTTTTGTACGTTAGTTGGTACGTTACTTTTGTAAGCATTTCACTTATGGAAATTAACCAAAAAAAATAAGCACAAAGATCAATTTTGATAAATAGAAGTACCAATGTATTTTCCACACATTGGATTTTCATAAACAACAATTAAACACATTTGATTTTCATAAACAACATGCAATACTACAATCAATATTTTACATAATTTACAGAATTAGGCGTTACTTTGCGGAGGTCCATAATACAAAACTAATATTTTCCTATAATCCGCGATAAAAGAAAATATATGTAATGCTAAATGTAGAGTGTGTAGAGTGTACGGGGCAAAACAATTGTTGAGATTGTGATGGTGAATGTGTGCAGTGCTTGTGTATTGTTGTGTTATCGGTGTCGGGTAGTGCATGAGTTCTTACAAATTCTGCATGTATCAGGTATGAGAATGAATAGTACACTCTAGCATAACATAACATACATTTAGCATAACATATATTTCCTTTTATCGCGGATTATAGCAAAATAATAATCTCATTAATTTTTTTTCAATATTTTACTCTCTTCTTTAGTTTTCTCGGTGCCGCTTCGTTAGCATTTTATTCTACTACTTTATTTTACACTTTGACCAATAGTTTTTTTAATAATTTCATTTATTCATAATAATATTACCCGCGCGCGACATCGTCTTCGTTGATTTACTCTCCAAGCCTTCATCTATCTCCAAATCAAATCAAATCAAAATAAGCTTTTTCAAGCACTTTTGAATCGTCAAGGATCAATTTGATTAATGAAGCTATAACTGGTTCGGAATGTTGCTCTTACCGACAAGAACCAGAAAAAAACTCGGCGGTCTATCTTTTAAATATTTTCAATTTTACATAATTTTACATTATTAAACCGCAGTCTTGTGTGATGCTGAAAGGATGAACATACTTCATACATAAACTCGAAATTACCTGATGCTCTAAACACTTTTGCATTTGTAATATTATAATAACTTACTTAGTACTTACCTAAGTCATAATAAACAAATAATATTGATAAGCATCATAATTGAAGCCCCTATTATGTAATAAATTCTTAAGACGTTTTTATATTGGGCAACACCAAGCCACCAAAATGCACTAATTTCCACGGCATAAACCGTCTATTCACTGTTTGTTATTGTCTTACATGTGATATAGGTGAGTCAAACAAAGTTTTATTTGACAATTACAACATACGAATATTTATAAATATTCTGCAGATTCAAGCATGCTTATTTTAACGAGATTACTCTTGTACATTAACAAGTCTTATGATTTTTTTATTATACTAGTATCGAAGAGTCGCCGCCCGCGAGGCAATTAAATATGGAGTCTGTTGCGTTCTCTGTCGCACGTACGGGCCTTACGGTAGGCATAGTGATGCATTACTAACGTGTCGATGTTTTCTGAATATTTTTTAACTTCCATTTAAAATGCTAGCACATTGTTAAAAGCTATGCGCTTGTTAAACGTAATTAATTATTATTAAATAACACTTTCCAACTAATTATTAAATTAATGGCACTATAAATAAATATATGGGACACTTACACACACACGGTCGTCTGTCCCCAAAGTAAGTAAATAAATACTTCTGTTAAGGGTGACAGACAACTTTTATTTTTATTTTGATTTATTTTATTTATTTCTTACATATGACAAATAGGGCTTAACTGGTGAATATGTAGATATATAGCTTTGAAATATATACTTAAATACAAATATACATCGGGGCTCGAAAAAACAACAAATTGTTTATAGAAAATGTTGGCGTTCGAGGGGGAATCGAACTCACTACCCAATGCGCCGACGGGCTAGTGAACCATTAATGAATAGAGTATAAAAATTCAAATTCAAAATTCAATTTTTTTTTTATTAAAATAACCTTGTAAACAAGTGCTATTATATTGTCAATTCTAATGCTGGTTCGGAAGAGAGAGACCAAGAAGAGTCAGCAAGAAACTCGGCGGTTGCTTATAACTGGTTACATTACGTCATAACTATCTTGTACAGGGTCGGACAGTAGGTATATCCACGCATTCTTATCGTCTAAATAATCCTCAACAGGATAGTAGGCTTTTTTATTAAACTATCCGTACTTATTAACAATCAACCGTTCGCCAGCATATTCTTTAGCCTTCTATGAATCCATAAGCATTTATCGATAAGTGACGCCAACGCACGCGACTGTCCCTAGCACACATATGTTTTAGGGTACCGCGGGCGTCGATTCTTTGATACAACTATAGCTATTGTGCATCAACGCCTACAATTCTATTTGCAACATTAAACTATCATTATCATAATTTATTCGAAAGTTAAATGTTATGAATTTGTGAGTGAGTGCGAAGTTATGGAATACAATTATAAAAAAAGTTTATTTCATAATTTTTTTAACCACTTTCTTTCGAAAACTATTATAATAAATGGTAATTAAATAATTTTACCATAATTGCTTCTAAGTTAACTGAATTATAATAGTGTAATTTGATGTAGATGTGGTAAGCAGATGTATGAGATTAAGATTAAATACATTTATGAAATAAGATTTGTTATGTGAATAACAAATCAATAACATTAGTATTTATAAAAAAAAAAACATGAACTTTAGTACCGCTTGACTCGGCTGATTAATTTGTAACTGTATATATATTTGAACAATGTATGAAACAAAGGAAAATTTCTTGAAAACCTTCCGGAAAAGTAAAAAGTTTGAATAGTAGAAAACTTGAAATATACTTTTTAGAATAACAAACAGCTCACGCCGTGTGATATCCTGTCAAATAGAATAGACCACCCTCTTTTCTAACCGGGGTGTCGTCAAATACGACTAAGGTAAGTTAATGTCAGGCAGGCGGTCGGTCGTAAAATACGTAGCCAAATCATATGACAACATGTTTAACATGTTGTGCCGACCCTTCATAGAGTGGGATAAGGACAGGAGAAGGAATATCAAACAGCTCGTTTTTACACAAGGATTCTTTATGTTATCGATGTTTGAGCTATAATTGTGACAAATTTCATTAATATTGATCCAGCTAACTTTCAGTCAGATAGACTTTCACATTTATATGTATGGAGTATGGATTAAGATTCCCATGTCCGAATTGTAACGTTAAACGAAATAACAATTAATAGCTTTTTTGTTATACATAAACTTTACCCATGTACTTTACATAAACAATGGCTCAATAAAGAGTGCTTTCGAAAAAAGCACACAGCCCTAGCCAGTCAATCTGAGAACATCGTTCGCGCGGAACGCGTTGAGAGTTGTCGTGGGAGGTCGCACATAGAGCGGCCATGCCGTGTGCCGCCGCGGCTCGTCTTTCACTCAGAATGCAAGTATCTGTCACATTCAAATGACATTAATGTTTGTGTATATCAGGACTTCTTTAACTTTTTTATATAGCGACCCCTTTCAAGCTTAGGAAATTTTAAACGACCCCCTCTCCATATAAAGAAATATATATTAACCGTAGATGTAGATGTAATATCGCACTACTTTACAATGTAAATAATAGTTTTGCATTGCCACTTTTTTCAAAAAATAGTTATAATAAAACTACAATAGTATTTTGTATGATTTATATTTGTATTTATATTTGTATGTAGTGTGTATACTAATTTTAAAATTTTATTTCTAATTGTTGTAAACTAACCAATTATAAATTTAATAAAATCTATTTAATTAAATTTAATGAAAAGGGGTAATGAAGGAACTTAGGAGGAGAAATATCAATAAATCTTTGTTAGACAAGTTCTTTAAAGGACAGCTGCAGCCATGTAGTTGTATCAATAATGATGGAAAAGTATCAGATCTTTGCGACCCCCCTGGGGGTCGCGACCCACAGTTTAAGAAGCCCTGGTCTATATCAGGTAAACGTCTATAACCAATCAGCCTATATATGAGGGGATCAAAATCAAAAATAACTAAATCCTAAAGTCACAATCAAATTGAGCTAATTTTAAATATTTGTATTACTAATAATTATAATATTTGTATAGTTTTTATATTTTATATATTAGTATAGTTTGCATCAATTATTGTTTGAAGTGATAAATAAATGCTGTGCGTACTTTAGAAACATAAAGGAAAGATGATGTATTGAATGTTATAATTAGTTTCAAAAGTATATTTATATGATTTCTAGTTGGTAAGCCTTACAAATAAATAAATTACAGTTTGCAGGAAACGTAAAGATCGATATTATTTAAATCCACAGATTAAATCTGTGTTTAATATTTTTTATTTGCCGAAACTCCAAGAATTAAACACATAAAACAAAATTTTCATTTTACTCAATTTTAATTATTTTGGATTTAGCTAGGTTTGATTCTAACCCCCTCATATATGCTAATTTTATTATTTGTGTCAATCCCGAGTGAATGTGTTTCAGAAACTTGTGATGTCTGTCATGTGTACGTTAGTTACACTTGTGAGAACATGTGTTGCTACAAGAAATTGTGATTTAAAATTGAATTATGTATCTTTATTTTCGTCAACAAGATTCTTGCGTTTCTGAGGATTTTGGAAATAATGGTAGAAAAACATGTGTTGCTATGTGAAATTGTAAATTAAAATTGAATTATATATCTTTATTTCGACAAAAATATCCTTCCGTTTCTGGGAATTTTAAAAATACAATATTGCACATTCTTTAATAAATGTTCAAGTAAAAATTGGTATAAACTAATCGTTACAAAAAAAAATTATTATTACGTATTTTATTCTTTCAATGTAATATCTATGAATAAAATTATAAAAATCCTAAATACCCTTTTATATTTTTTTAAATTCATTTTAGGTAGTAAATTGTAATTTAATTATCACTAACTTAACAGAAATCAGTGGTTACAGGTAAATAATGTTATTTATGTAGGGTTTAAGAACGTAATATTGTTATACATGCCAAAATAATCGCAATAATATTTTAAATTATATCATAGTTAAAACAACCGTTATTCGGTTGTCGGTTTCCAATTTCCATTAGTGTGTACAGACTATAAATAATACTAAACAAAATTAGAATACATTACACATTAATTATTTACCCGGATAATGTTTCAGTCATTAAATTTATTAAATCTATACACTGTCCATTATATTAACCATCTTTTGACAGATTGACGATTTACATATTTAGTGATGTCCTAAAGATTCTCGTATGCGATACCATTCCGATTATAGTACCTACTATCATTAATCGAATTACGTACCTAAGTAATTCGATTAATGATAACCTACGTAAACTAATAACAGATATAGAAATCAACATTTTGATTTAATATTGCCTTAGTTTTTTGAAAATAAATGTTAATCCGTGTGTATTTATTATAATCATAAAAAATATATTATACATCAACTGGCAACATCAACAGACCTTCCGCTCGGCCGCCATTTTGACGTGATCTGTCACTCTCAACGAAACGCCCGTGATAGTCACACGCATTTACGTTCGCTGAGTGTTCTCTCGCACGCCGTGTGGTATCCGGCTGAATAGAATAGTACCACCCTCATTTCTTACCGAGGTGTCGTAAGAGGCGACTAAGGTAAGTCGACCCGCCGTGTGGTATCCGGCTGAGTAGAATAAACCAACCTCATTTCTTACCGAGGTGTCGTAAAAGGCGACTAAGGTAAGTTGACCCACCGTGTGGTATCCGGTTTAGTAGAATAGACCACCCGCTTTCTTACCGAGGTGTCGTAAAGTACGACATTGGTAAGTTGACGTCAGGCAGGCGGCCGGTCGTAAAAACGCAGCCAAATCATATGACAGCATGTTTATTACATGTTGTGCCGACCCCACTAGAGTGGGAAAAGGGCAGGAAGATGATGATGATGATGAGTGTTCTCTCGCATCTGTTACACCTTGAGTTAAGTAGCTTTATTCCTCGGAAAAACTTTTGCGAAACTTATATTAATTGATCGTGAAAATGCCGAAAGGACGTGTGTTGAAAGCACAATCGAGACAGTTAGTGTTAAAACTTCATAAGTATTTTGAGCAAGAAAATCAAAATGGCGGACCTCTTATACCTATCACGCAAGTCCGAAACCGTGTTGCAGCCGCGTTGGGGATCAGTCTATCAACTGTGACTAAAATCACTACTGATGCCTACGGCAGGAGCGGCTTGGAGCAAAACAAACCATCTACACCAAAAAGAAAGCGCCAGGCTCATAAGGTGACAGCTGTTGATGACTTTGACGCTGACGCTATTCGTCGTCATGTATATGATTACTACTTGAGAAAAGAAATTCCAACTTTGAGAAAACTTATTGTTTCTTTGAAAAGAAGTGGTCTATTTCATGGTGAAAAATCTTCTTTGGTCAAAGTTTTGAACACAATTGGCTTTTCATATAAAAAGTTAAATAAAAGAAAATTATTAATGGAACGCACAGATATAGCTATAGCACGTTGTGATTTTTTAAGAGAGGCAAAGAAAATACAAGATTGGGCAAATATTGTTTTCACGGATGAAACATGGCTCAACGCTAACCACACACTATCTCGTTTCGGGACTGATGATACTGCTGATTCCACTTCCTCAGTACTAATGGGAAAAGGTGAGCGCCTAATCATTTGCCATGCAGGTACAGCAAAAGGATTTGTACAAGACGCACTGTTGGCATTTAAATCGAAGAAATCAAATGACTACCACGAAGAGATGAATGCAAATGTGTATGAAGAGTGGTTCAAAAAAATGCTCATTTCATTGGAAGAACCATCAATAATTTTTATTGATAATGCGCCCTACCACTCCCGTCAAATTGACAAAATGCCAACACAGGCTAATAAAAAGCATGAAATAATTAATTGGCTTCGGGACAATGGAGAAAATGTGGACGACTCAATGTAAAAAGTTGAATTAATAAAAATATTAAAAACCAAAAAGAGTGCAAAACGCTATGTAATCAATGAAATGGCAGCAGAATATGGCCATACTGTTCTTCGGATTCCTCCATACCACTGCCAGTACAACGCAATAGAACTTATATGGGCACAAGTAAAAGGGCATGCTGCGAGATGCAATACAAGCCCCCCATTCACAGCGAATAAAATGTTGCAATTGCTAAAAAATGCTTGCACCCACGTAACGGCCGAGAACTGGGCAAGTGTGGTGGAAAGAACTAAAAGAGTAATATTCTCTGATTGGGAACGTGATATTGCGTTTGATAATATATTATCTACACAAGAGCTAATAATAACTGCTACTGAAGACTCCTCATCGGAGGAGTCTAGTGTTGATTATCATTCCGACGACTCGTGCTAATAAAATAAATTAAAATATCCTGATTGTTTTATTTGTATTCATGTATTAACTAAGAAGAAAGTAAAACTTTATATAATGTTATTAAATGTCTTTTAATACTCGTAACATCGATTTCTACCGATTATTTTTAATCTGTGGCATAATCGTAGTAACCATTATGTGTGACATCACTAAGTGGGCGGTACCCATCCATAAAGTACAAATATTATTTGTATGATATTTGTACGTAAGCAATACAAAACTTAATGAGCGTGAGCTGTCAAAAGACTGATAATATGATGGACGCAGTATAATTGATTCATCAATAAATCTAGTCGATCCTTGTGGATTCAAAAGTGCTTATAAAAAGCTTACTAAAGATTATTTTGATTTGATTTCAGCATCTGAGAAGTATTCAGAGTGTTTGTAAATATAATCTATTTTTAAACCAAATAATATATTGATATTTTGTAATATGCCTTGAAAAGTGTTGAAAATTTGAACGTTAAAAGGTCACGTTACACGGTTTTTCGAACGAATTTTAATATTAGAATAACAATCATTTTCTGTTTAGTATTGCTCATTAGAGATGCAATATTAGTACGCAATTTTTCACTCTCCAGAATTGGGAGGCACTTGAGCTGCTGTGTGCTGTAGATCAAGTGGGTGGCATCGTACACAATTAATATTCATATTTACGCCTTATTACCATCAGTAACCCTTGATTTAACAATGCAAGGCAGTCTAAACCCAGTTTAGCATTGTGTCAGTTTTAAAAATTAAAGAGCTATGCTATTTCGTTATAATTTCATACAAACAACTAGAGAATATTGCAACCGATAAAAAATATAATCCGCATAGGTACATAGAGGCTGATCCAGAAAGCCTACTATACTGTTGAGGATTAGACCCTGTTTGTACAGGGTCAGGACAGTAATGACTAAATGTCTATTATATTTTTAAAAGAGCAACCGCCGAGTTTCTTGCTGGCTCTTCTTGGTATGAACAGCTTTTCGAACCAGCAGTAGAGTTGACGATTGAAGACTCTCGGACTCTAAATTTTTTTTGAAATACGTTGAATACAATTACAATTTTTCGATTTTTTTCAATCAATTTTCAATCGAGCCCCACCTGCCCTATTATTATTTCATTTTTCTTTTCGATTTTTTTGTAAATTTTTTTTTACATCATTTTAAAAATTACCGAGCAAGGCTCGGTCAACCAGTTACTACAATATTATTAGTAATTGTATCATGTACGCTGTTATAGATATCACTTTTGGTTCGCTCTAGATGCATATAACCGTTCAAAATAAGCTAGCAAATATTGGCAAGCGAAAAACTAGATTTAACTTCCGCCGTATAAGGAAACAGAAAACGGATCTTTCGCCAACACTTCATTAATAAATTACCGTTTTACAAAAAGCAATTTTAATATTTGGTATTCAATTCTAAATCCATAATTTATTGGTTTGTAGTCACGTTATTATTTTATTTAAATTTGATCATTATTTCTTGCTTTTATTATTTCACTCACAAAAATAATTATGCGGTGTGGCATCCGGCTGAGTAGAATAAACCACCCTCATTTCTTACCGAGGTGTCGTAAAAGACGACTAAGTTAAGTTGACCTGCCGTGTGGTATCCGGCTGAGTAGAATAGACCAAGTAAAATAATTTTTTTTAATGTTTTTTTTGAGAAACGACAATATCATAAATTTCTGCACACATCTTGTAATTTCGCAAGAACATGATTAAATTATTTTCAAATATTCATATATATCCTCCTGCCCTTATCCCACTCTAAGTGGGGTCGGCATAACATGTTAGAAACATGCTGTAACATGATTTGGCTGCGTTTTTACGACCGGCCGCCTACCTGACGTCAACTCACCTCAGTCGTATTTTACGACACCTCGGTAAGAAGGAGGGTGGTCTATTCTACTAAACCGGATACCACACGGTGGGTCAACTTACCTTAGTCGCCTTTTACGACACCTCGGTAAGAAATGAGGGTGGTACTATTCTACTCAGCCGGATACCACACGGCGGGTCGACTTACCTTAGTCGCCTTTTACGACACCTCGGTAAGAAAAGAGGGTGGTACTATTCTATTTTATTATATTATATTCTATTCTATTATATTTTCAAATATTCATATTGACACAATTTAACATACAGTGTGGCCGGCAATACTTATAAATAATTGAGAAACTCAGAATAGCAGCGAAAGATGTAAACAACAACTTGTATCTATGTTAGCCGGAATAGGAACGAATCGAATCAAAAGACTGTCAAATGAAGTACTCGAGTTATCATCTTGCACCAAAAGATACCATCTTGGTGCATTCTTCCCTTAGCAGGAGTTGAAACACTTACCCCTGGGAGAAAGTAACTGTAAATGGCACAAGATAATCTAAGCTGTGGAATGATTTACCAGTATCAATCCGCAAATCTCTTTCCCTTTCGGTATTTAAGTTGCAGACTAGAAAATATTTATCTTAAGTAATTATATATTAGTAGCATCTTTTCATCTATTTATTTCACCAAAATTAATTAATAGATTAAATAGTTCAATTTATATAAACTTTTTATTTTTCTCTATATAACCCGCACTCTCTTCTTCTTCAATTCTTGTCATTTTCCTTCTATTACTCAAAGGTTGACTGGAAGAGATCCCTTTTAGGGATAAGTCCGCCTTTATACATGTGCATTTTTGAATTTTTCTTTCTCTTTTCTAAATATATGTTTAAAAAGAAATAATAATAATGTAGATATCTTACGAAGAAACAAATTCCCAACCAATATGTATAATAAATCCATGTATTGATATGCCGTGAAGGACTACGTATTAGGTTTTAACTCTTATGCTTCTCTCCAAATTAGAGAGAGAAGGCATCTGTCCAATAGTTACTGCATTACTATAAATGTTTAAATGAAAGAAAACATCATTAAATTTAAAATATCCAGAGAATTTCAGTAACGTATATTTGTAATCCGCTATAAGAGAAGTAGCAGCATTAGACCATCAATGTCAAAGTTGTTATAGTGTAAGAACTAACTAACTAAGAAGTAACTATAGTTCAAAAGGTAATTTTTAATTAACAATTAATATATTACAAATAAACGTACTACTTATAAACGTATAAGCTTTGAGATCTTGAGACTTCTTCTTTCGAGGGGGTCACGAGTTCAAACCCCGGCAGACACCAAGGAGTTTTTCTTTTTAAACTTTTAAAATGTGCCTGTAATGTATGCAGGTTGAGATGTGTAACTTACCTTGTATATTTATATAGAAGACACATATTATATATATTCACACAAGTCACACTATTACTGATGTACAAAGAAACATACATGGTCTCATGATGCACCACGTTAGTAACACGAGAGCCCTTGGTAAGAGAGGACGTGAAGTGACATGTGGTTACTTGTTAGTACGCTATATTCATAGAACATTAGTCTATATACACTACATTGTCTAATGGAAGTTTGCAATTTATCGCACTTTTTTTGTAAATATATGTACGCGTAAGCTACCAATCCGCATTGGAGCAGCGTGGTAGGTCTTAGCTCCAACCCTACTCTTCTAAAACCGAGAGAGGAGGCCTATGCCCAGCAGTGGAATAGTTACAGACCGTTAATATGGTCATGTTAAAAGATAAATAACTTACATTATTGTATCTAAACCATAAACAAAAGATATGTTGTGATGAAATGTCAAAATAGTAAATCAAAATACATTTTAAAATTTCAATATAAATATATGTTGTGACTGAGATTAAATTGCTAGCTGATTGCTATTGATCGTAAATTATTATGTTTCTGTTTCGTGTAAAAGATTGTTATTGAAGAAGCTATAAATCAATTTAAAAAAAGAACATTACAAAAGCTGAATATAAGTAACGAGCAAGGCGTTACGTTGGTGCCTATAAATAATAATGCATTTAAATGCAAAGTTATTCGTGACTCCTTACCGTTTGGATACTTTCGCTGATTGGCGCGAACTGCGTTCAGTATCGTATCAACGGTCAAAACAAAATGTCGGTTCAATCTGACGAGCAGAACGATATGTCGGGCGATAGTTTGTCCGAGTCGGACACCGGTGACAGTGATGAGATCAACAAATATCTGTGAGGTTCTTTATAATGTGCATTAGCGATCGTTAAATATTGGTGGTCTTTTATAGTGTCACGATTGGTTTTTTTGTGAAATTTTTGTATAGATTCGGCAAGTTGTATTTTTCTATAGGGTTTTTTTTGCTGTGCATTACTCAACGCGTTTTCTCATTTGAAATAAAAATCCTTGAATCATTAAATACACCTAAATTACTTATGTTTAAATATAACATTGATAGCTCATTGTATTTCACGAAAGTTGCTCGTATTAATTTAAATAAACCTCACGAGTTTAAGATAACAAAGAGCACTTTCTTTTTAAATTTAATATATCCATTGTTTAACATAAAGTTTGGTTGATAAATCTATGTAAATACGATTATAATTTATGTCTGTGATGTATAATATTGCATTGGAAAACTTAACAGGTATGTAGTGTTTTAAAATAGATATTTATTTGGAATCGTACGAGTTTATTTTTATGCTACTATACTATAATTAGGCGTTGTTTTGCTTTGCTAATACTAAAAGTAACACCAACCGTGTTCATCATACCTTACGTATGCAGGATTCGTAAACCACATGCATATGAACCAGCAACGCCAACACCGCACCAATCTACTAAAACTGCACACATTCACTACCACAATATCAACAATCGGTTTATCCCGAAACCGATGCATTATTAGGAGATAGATTTTACGACAAAATCGCAAAACGATCTACTCGCGTTTTGCTTTTATCGCTGATTTTTTTTTTACTTTTATACCAAAATTATTATTATTATATTAATTTTGTTTATGCTATTTTAGTGATTGAAAATAGAATGACATTTCTAATATTGTCAACTATATCAATGGAATTAATGATTGATGATTATTTGACTAGCCCGTTGGCGCAGTAGCAGTTACTGTCTTAAGGTCCTCGGGTCGCGGGTTCGATTCCCGCCGAGGGTCAACATTTTCTAAAAATAATTTGTTTGGTTCTTCAAGTATGGTTGTATTTTGTATGCATTTAAAGTTATATAAGTATATATTAACCTGTTTTTTGTCACCCTTAACACAAGTATTAAGTTACTTATTGCGGGGACGAACAACCGGTGTTCCATATATTTATTTGAAATATCCCACTCCTATATTCGAACAATAACAGATCTTATACATTAAATACAACTCTCGCTTCAAAATAATTTTAATACAGAACCATTCAATGGTACAATTGTAATACCTTAACAGTAAAACCGGCTGTGAAAATGGAATCTCTATCAGGAGACTTTCAAAATATTACCTAGTTCGTATACCTTAGTCGCCTTTTACGACATTCGGTAAATTCAAATTCAAATTCAAAATATACTTTATTCAAATAAACTTGTAAGCAAGTGCTTTTGAATCGTCAACTCTACTGCTGGTTCGGAAAGCTGTTCCTACCGAGAAGAGCCAGCAAGAAACTCGGCGGTTGCTCTTTTAAAAATATAATTCTTAATACCTACTATTTAAATGAAGTCGTTACTGTCTTGTACAGGTTCAAAGAGAGCTATATCCACACATTCTTATCTTCTAAATAATCTTCAAGAGTATAGTAGGCTTTCTGTATCAGCCTCTTTTTAACAGTGTTTTTAAACTGCTGTAATGGCAAAGCTGAAATTGATTAGTTAGAAATTAGGGTGTTCTATTCAGCCGGATACTACACTGCGAATTTATATTTGTAATTATTTACGATATATACATACCACACCTACACCTCAAAGGCGTCGCGGCCATGGCGCCAGGAATGCGCCACTATGTCCAACGAGGTGGGGAAATAATCCATGACCTTTTAATTTATAGCTCCGTTCTCTTGGTCGCTCAGCGATTAGGCATAGATTATTTGCTCGAAACATTACCATAATTAATACCTAAGCAAATTTGTGCCGTGTGTTATCCACCTGAGTAGAATAAAATAGAATTACCCTCATTTCTTACTGAGGTGGTGTAAAAGGCCACTAAGATAAGTTGACCTAAAATACGACTAAGGCAAGTAGACGTCAGGCAGGCGGCCAGTAGTAAACTAACTAGCTAAAACATGTAACAACATGTTTAAAACATGTTGTGGCGACCCCACTTAGTGTGGGGATAAGGGCAGGAGAATAATGAATACCTAAGCAAATTCTAAGATCTGAAATCTGAGATTACGAAAGCTATGATAGGCCAGTGGTAAGACCGTGCGGTTCTTTCGAGGGGATCACGGGTTCAAACCCCGGGCTAGCACCAATGAAATTTTTTATTGAAACTAATGTGTCTAATTGATAATCACAATTTATCACTCGCTTAATATCTCTGGAACATCTGGGGATATGTGTCACCTACTAATCCGCATTGGAGCAGCGTGGTGAGTCTTAACTCCAACCAACTTTTGACAAAGTTACAGGTTGACCTTTGTTTTCAATACTCCGGTATTTGTTAAATGTTTATTATCTTTATCTTGAAATATTAGCCAAATTCTTAATATTTACTTAGTAATTTTTGTATTAAAAAATCTTTGACACGGCACTTTATTTAGTAGATATAGTGTAAATATTAAACTTTATATAATATACACTATATTTGGATCTAAATTATATCAAAATAGTTACGTTATTTTTATATAACGGAACTTTTCTCGAGATCCGCAGGATACCTCAATGTGAAACACGAGGAATTGTATACCTAACTTGTAGAGAAAACTCGAATGTGCTTGCTTGAAGTTCGAGCTTGTTAAGCTTTTACTATTGAGCGAGCTAAACGATTTATGGGGCTATGTTACATAGAAAGCACAATAAATCGATGCGAGCGAGAATAGAAATAAATGTTCCTGAAATTGAAAGATCCGATAAATTACAATGGTACAAATTTTAAATCACAATTCTAATAATTCAATTTTAAAACACCGTTTCCAATAATTCAATTTTAGAACACCGTTTCCAATAATTCAAATTTTAAATCACCTCTTCCGATAATTAAAATTATAAATCACCATATTCGTTTATTAAAATTGTAAATCATTGATATGAATAATTCAAATTGCATTATCGATTCCAATCATTCAAATTTAATAACACCGATTCCACTAATTCAAATTTCAGATCATAGATTCCGATAATATAATATGTATAATGATATAATTTACTATAATATTTGCACAATATGATATAATATTTGCATGTCAGTTAAATGACTAAACGTGTTGTTACTGTTACTATTTTATTACACCTTTGTTACCATGTTTTTTGCAAATAAAGTAATTTGAATTTTTAATTTGACAATTCGAATTTTAAATCGGCGATTCCGATAATTCAAATAAATGAATGTAATGTCAACAGGTAATTATTATTTTACTATGAATTTTATATTACCATGAAAAACTTAAAAATCAAACTGTAACGTTTCCCGTGGAATAATAATATCTTAATTACTCTTACTTTAACTTCACTTCATGTTTATAACACAAATCCATTAACACTACACAATGTTAGAATTACGAGTTGCAGAAAGCAGTTAACACACTTCCGCCATTCGAATGTTTTAAACGACAATCGTTATGCCTAATAAATGCAAAATGTCAACACATTACATACGGACAGCAACAAAAATCGTCACAACTGCATACTAACACCACTAAATGTGTCATCAACGAAAATAACTTATTTGACATTATATTAATGTGGTTAACCGAAATAAAACAATAGGTAATAATCATATTATTATAAAATCTTGATAATGTTGTTAAATCACGTAATTTTGTCACATCTTAAATAATTGGGAAAAAAAACGGCAACCCTATTACGCTATTATTTTTTCAATGGCAATTTTACAGTTCGCCATACTACTCAAATTTTTTAATTTACACAGACTGTATTGTAATTTTTAAATTTTTAAATGTCTTAACTTTAATAAGCTATTGGCAAAAAAAATCTAGTAAATTTATGATAGACAAGATTTATAAAAACATTTTTTAAATTTTAAATAAAATAATACTAACAGATGTGAAATATCCGTTCTTTAAACGTATGTATATTATACCCATCAAATACTTTATTACTAATTACATTGTTATATATTTTAAAAATATACTTTTAAATTCTATATCCTGTGTCAATAATATCAGTTAAAATAAATATTAAAATAGTGTACTATATCCAAATTATTAAAACTCTTATTTCGTTTCTATCCGTATTTATATTGAACCGGCGGCTCATTTTAATTGTTGTGAATAAACACGACACGGTAATTGGTAATTGTTCAAAACACTCACGACATGTACCCACAATACATAATCGCTATGTTGAAATGCGGAAACGTATCGATTCATCGACATTAATTCGGCGGATGTTACCATTTGAATTAATTATATATTATAAGAAATAATAATTGTATCAGTGCCATCGCAATCTTCCGTATGAAGGCTCAATTTTAAACAGACAAAATATTTTTGCATAATGCCAAAATAAATAAGGTAGAACCATGCAGCTCTTTAAATTTCGTCTCCCCATAAGGACTATCTACTAGTGTGTATATACAAAATCTTATATCAAAATCATCTAATTAAAACCAATTGATACTAAAACAAGGCCTTATGATATCTATAAATGTGTAAGGCAACTGGTAAATATCTATGAATAATATTTTCTATATTCTATATTTAAATATTATATATATCATTCTGAATGTTGCCGCAATTTACTCTTATATTCAGCTATCCATTTGGCTACCTAGCAAAATAAATGCACGTAACCAATACTTGCCTGTTTACAATTATAGGCACTTCAAAAGAAGAAAAAACCAAAGTTGTTGGTGTACGTACGTATTTTACAAATGTATTATTTGAAGAATACATACTTATAGCGGAAATGTAGTCACTTCACAAAAGTAAAACATGATGACACGCTAATTCGTGTAACTCAGTACACGATTATAAGGTTTTTAATCGATTGCCAAGAACCAAGGTGATAACGCAAAATATGACATTGGAAAGTTGGTTATTTAACATTGTTTATACTAACCTCTTATCAGCCTTGGATACTTATTTCACTTTTATTTGTATTTACCGAATTGTTATCGCGAAAGTTTATTAATAACTTGACCGAATATTGTACTTTTATTTAGCCTTAAATAAAATTGAATATTTTAAAATAATAAACCTTGATGAAATGTAGTTGGTATTATATTTGACGTTTGGATATTTCAATGGGGTTATTTTATTATTGTTGAAAAGCAAAAACACTTTTACTATCTACATGTAATAGCCTATCCTATGATATGATCCTATGATGGCTGAGTAAAATAGACCACCCTCATTTCTTACCGAGGTGTCGTAAGAGGCGACTAAGGTAAGTTGATCCACCGTGTGGTATCCGGTATAGTAGAATAGACCCACCCTCTTTCTTACTGAGATGCCGTAAAATACGACTACGGGATAAGGGCAGGAAGATGATGCAATAGCCTACCCTAGCCAAGTTACAAATATTCCAGAGACAAATAAGCTTACTCACGATACATACTTATGATGACTTGTAAATATTAATGAAGGATATAGATTTTTATAGAAAACTCATTTCAGCCCATAGGCTCGCACTGTCTAACAGTTCGATCTATTTTTATATAAAACACAAGTTCCCTCAAAGTTTTGAACCGCACCCCCTTAGTAAGATTTACTCGCCCTAAACGTTCGGAAAATAATTTATTGCCAAACTACCATAATTATAATACCACTTATTGTCATATTATACTAGTGTTAACGACGATCAATGGGATATCGTATAAGGCTTAATTCTTGAATAGTCATTAAAAATATTAAGTTTTGCTTTTACATTCACTCTCTTCATATTGGTGGTAAGGTAAACTTCATGTGCGATTTACTCATGCAAAGCTGTTGTAATATTAATGTAATTTAGAACAATTAAGGCTTATATGTTGGGAAGATCCCGTTTCCTTCGGCAACATAAAAAAATTGTAATTAAGGCTATTTGATGAGATGAGGCCAAGTTGAGTCGAGCTGATATATGTGCCTATTTAAGTATTTAATATTCATGTCACCTCGTAATATTAATAATTCGCACGATTGATTTAACACATTTTCTTTTCTTACGGAATTTGTACTTTCACGAGAAAGTTCTACTAAATCATATCATCATGATTTAGTTATTTTTAATCTCTTGCTCTCATGGAGGTTAAGAAAATTTAATAACCTGTTAAATATAGCCGGGGCGAAGTAAAACGAGCAGTTTTTGTTAGTCGTGTGATCTAATAGTGATATCGTATATCATTTATTATGTTAATTATGCAACTATGACGAAAAATATTGACTAAAACCCATAATTATGCTCAAAATCTAGATTTTTGTTTCCTCATTGATGTAAATTTGTCGGAATCGAAATACTTAAATGTAATTTTTAGCTTCTTTAATTGTTCCGTTGCGGCGAAAACGGGATTTAGATGCTTTGAAATTGTGTGAATTTCGAATGTGAGCCCGATGAATTTACATTTTTCTTTTTTTTTCAAAAGGTTACTAGAAATTTGCGACACAGATTCCTCATAAAATTGTTAACCCCTCCAGCTAAGCTATTTAGCTGGAGTGGGTCATGTCGGTAGTATAATTGCCGGGATTCGAACCCACGGCCTCTCTTCTCAAATCCGTTACCCTAACCATTCTGTTACCGCCGCTTCAAGCACTGAGATTAGAGAGACTGACATGGACAGTAGAGTGACGTGTTTTGTATTTTATAGATTAGAAATACTAAAAGCCGACTCGTCGCTCAAGAGCAAAGCGAAGCGCAACGAATGGACGTGGAAGGCACAGACAGACGTGGTAAAATGGCAGGCAACACCACTACGCGCTCCTCTCCTGAGGCTGCCGGCAGCGTTGGCCCCACCAGCTCTGGAGTGCTTCACGTGCATACGAGCATATTGTGGCGACCTACAGCCTGCCGAGAGGGCTATGCATCAGGATATGACCGAAGTGAAATGCGTTTATACCGTCCTTATGGTAAGTAGCTGAACAAAACATAAAAATGTAATAGCCCAACTGAGAGACTATGTAACTTTTATCAGGGATTCAGGAGTTAAAACCCAACGCAGTCATCAATAACATTTTCTGACAAAAATTACATGCTTAATGTGTATATATGATTTCTGACATGCTTTTTTTGATCAAACATTGTGAGGAAATCTGTGTATCTCTAGAGAATTACTGTGTTAATCCTACTAATCCGTTTAAAGCTCTTGTAACAAAGACTAAATTTTGTTTCTTCACCTAAAAGAGTGTGATTAATTAAAAACATTAGTTAGGCACATAGTAATTAGAAATGCATTGGGGCCTGCCTGGGGTATGTAACTATACAACCCCTCGAAAAAGGTACATAGTCTCACCATTCGGCTATTACATCTTATAAAGTTGTAAGTTTCTCTTAAGTCAATTAAATATTTACCTCTGTAGTCACATCTCTGCCAAAAGAAACTGTCAACATTGTATGGACCTCGTCAAGTAACGCCTAATTCTATAAACTATCCCAACGGCATTAGTTATATTAATAATTTATATTTTCCCAGCACTGTCACTCAGTGCCCGAGCTACGAGACGAAGTCTACTGCCAACTGATGAAGCAGACTACATCGAACCGATCAGCCACGCAGGACTCCTGCCAACGCGCCTGGAGGCTCATGTCCATTCTTGCAGCGTACTTCACCTGTTCAGACACGCTCAGGTATTAAAATTTGTATCATTTAATCCTCTATAGAGTTTTAAATGCTTAAGGCTGCTAAATATAACCTTTATAATAAGTCATTTCGCTTTTGCCCATCGTATTTCAGATTGCACTGTAATTCAACCGAACTGGGTGTTACCAAAAAATCCACAGCATAACCCTGCATAGAATACATCAGATACCTATTGTTTATAATTTCATTGGCAGTATTCCCCCTGATTCAATCTGATTTTCAAACGATTTTCATTTTAAATTTAAAATTAATTTCCTGAAACGCGTGGTTTTTTTGATTGACTTCTCTAGTATTTAAAGCAAGTACTTGAAGTAAGTACGTTTAGGTTACATTAATTTTCTTCCTCGTCCTGGCGTCGTTACATTACTGTGCATCGTGATTCCTTAGTTCTGGTGCTCGCCATTTGTTCCTCTCCTTGCTCGAATGAAGAGCAACATGAAGATAAGTCTCCATAGTTGTTCGGATCTGGTCAGTCTACCTAATTCCAACTAGCATTACTTTTAGTTGACAATAGTAGCCCTACAGATTAATTATATAACATTCTGTAAACAGGCAATACAAAAGTTAGGTACAATAGGCGGCCTTAACGTTAAAGAGTGATCTTGATATTAAGTGATATTGATTATATAAATTTTCCTAATTATTTCTCAATAAATACGAGTCAATCATGTATCATTTCTCATTGTTCCCAGACCGTTCCTTGTAGACTATTTGTCGGCGGCCGCAGCTGACCGTCGCCGACCGTGCCAGGGCACAGCAGCGGTGTGTCTCGCTAACTTCAGGAAAACGCTGCGCTGCGGTGGCAGAAAGAACGTACCCAGCGTTGAAGAGGTATAGAATTATATATTATATTTGTATATTTTATAATTATCTCCTACTTTTCTTTTAAGAATAAGAATAAGATAGACTTTATTTATGTGGCACATTACAACACAGAGAGAAGAGTAACAAGATGACAAAAAAAAGTAAAATTAAAAAAAAACAAAATATACATAACTTAAAAATAAAAAAAAGAAACTTAAACAATTGATTGTCGCACTTTCTCTTATTATCATCTATTATCATCATCCTCCTGCCCTTATCCCACTCTAAGTAGTATGATATAGCGTTGACTGAAGTCAACTTACCTTATTGATATTTTACGAGGTACCGAAGTGTCGTAAAAGGCGACCAATCTAAGTTGACCCACCGTGTAGTATCGGGAGTAGAAAAGACCACCCTCCCTCTTACCGAGGTGTCGTAAAATACGATTAAGGTAAGTTGACATCAGGCAGGCCGCCGACGTAAAAAAACGTAGCCAAATCATTTGACGACAACAAATTGTGCCGACCCCACTTAGAGTAGGATAAGCGCAAGAGGATGTTGATTATGATTTAAAGGAAAAATATCGTTGTTATAATTATATTTTAGTTGCCAACACTCTTTTTAGCTCTGTCATCACGTATCTTTAAATATGTTACGCCATTTTCTTGTTGAAATTGTACTATAGCTTATTTCGTTGTGGTCACATCTAATGAATGACTTTTTTTGCTAGCTATTATATTGACCGACCTCCCGAAAGTTGCCTAGGTCATCCGCAATAGTAGCGTCTTGTGTCAGTCTTTTGTGACCATTCAATGTTGATGGATTGCGCAATAAGGCAACTCTTTTGAAAACTATATTAAATTTTAACGGTATATACGCTTAGTATTAAAGTGACGGAATTCAAAATTGACATCATGCCATGAACTATTAAAATTTCTAGTGTTTTGTTAACACTCATGAGTTTTGTAAGCGCTACTCTATGCTTTGTTGCAATTTGTCAAAAAACAAATGAATTGAATTGAAATGGAATTAGTTCACTTAAATGATAAGCGTGCGATATATATAGTAACAGGCTTAACTTCAACTTAATTTTATAATTGTTGTAACCTTTTAGACTATTTTGGAATCGTTACATTTAGGCATTTTTGTATTATTATTACTGTATCCGAGTTTCTTGCTGGCTCTTCTCGGTAGGAACAGCTTTCCGAACCAGCAATAGAATTGAAGATTCAAAAGCACTTGTTTACTAATTTATTTGAATAAAGTTAATTTTGAGTTTGTGTTTGAGTATCTAATACATACACAACTTAATAAAAACTTATTGCATATAAAAAAATTATAATCAATTATGAAGTAATTTAGCAAGCTAATATAATTGAGGGCTGTATTTTATTGGAAAATAAAATAAAATTTAATCTAATTTTTTATTTTATATTTATTTTTACAATAGAAATAATATAGTATAGAATGTTTTTAACATAATGAATGAAACTGTATCAGGTGACAGCGGTATCAGCAGGTCGGTCCGCGCGACGGCAGCTGTATAGGTTGCCGGGCGGCGCCGAGCGCGTGGTCAACACGCGGTGCGCGACCGTCGTACAGGACATCGTCAACGAACTCTGCGAACTGGTGAGGACTTTTTTTTATAACTAGTAGTTAATATTAGACCATAATTAATCAATAATGATTCATCATCCTAATTATTATCAACATATCCAACATATGATATAATAAGACAGGCCCAGACAGACACCAATGACTTTTCCGGTAAAACTTAAGGCCTAATTGATATTAACAATTTATTACACGCTCTCCAGTGCAAGAAAACATCGTGAGGAAACCAGCAAGCATACCATTTGACAATTCTGGAGTTATTTATAATCTAGCAATGCATTCCTTTTTGGTCATTTTTCTCCGAGCCTTATCGGGGAAAAGTGTCCAAAAAAGAGCGTGGGGGTGTCGGAGCGGGAAATCTTTTGTCCATCAGTGAGATATCATTAGAACTTCATACTCGTGCTCCATTGCTTTTGTTCTCGTAACTGGGTATGACGTGTTACGTCCCACGATACCTTGACAATTCCAGTTATTGGTTCTCTCGCTAGCGCTATCAACAAACGAAGTCTTAAATTTAGTGTACGTAAACGTACATGTTCTATTTCCTTAAAAATTCATTACAATAGTTATATTATTACATTGCTTGGTATTACCTATGACTCCTCAAATGAATCATCAATATTACCGTTCGGCTATCACGAGGTTCTTACGGAAGTGTTGTTACTAGCGACCAAGAAAAGTGGATCCGCCGTGTGGTATCTGGCTGAAAGGAATAGCCTACCCTAACTTCTTACCGAGGTGTCGTAAAGCGACTAAGGTAAGTTGACCCACCGTGTGATATCCGGCCACCCTCTTTCTTACCGAGGTGTCGTAAAATAAGACTTAAGTAAGTTGGCGTCAGGTAGGCGGTCGTAAAATACGTAGCCAAATCATTTACAACATGTTTATATCATGTTGTGCCGGACCCACTTAGAGTGGGATAATCGCAGGTTGATGCTGGTAAATTCTAATCTTTGTAACATAAGATAATGAAAAAGGACCAAAAACAGGAACAGGAACAGGAATACATAAGTTATATAATGAAAGTAGCGGCTATAGTTAGCGAGTTGTCCCAGATCGGCGTGACGAGCGAGGCGGAGCGCGCGGAGTTCTCGCTGTACTGCATAGTGGCGGGCGACGCGCTCACCATGCCGCTGGCCGGCGACGAGTACGTGCTGGACGTGACCACCGAGCTGCAGCGCGCGCACCACCCCTTCTACCTCATCTTCTGCCGCTCCGTGTGGCACCACCCGCTGCGCTCCGACGCGCCGCCGCTCTACACCGAGGTGCTCTTCAACCAGGTCGGTGGCATACTAACGTTCCAAGATTGATAAGTCAAAGAGTCTTGGTACCCTAAGGTAATGCTTGAAGTACCTAAGTAATGCTAGAGGTGACCTTTATCTCGGTTGGCATGTAATGTTTCAATGTGCCAAGGTTGCATCATCTATGGGTACCTCGGCAATGCTTGCTCGTCAAAGAGGTGCTCTTTAATCAGGCGTATCAAGTGTCAATGTGTCAGGTGTTCATAGTCAATGAGTGCCTTGAAAAAACTGGGCAAAACTTCTAAAGCTGTTCTTCAATCAGGTTGGTGTCTAATGTTCCAATGTTGCAAAGTCACCACGTACCTCGGCAATGCTCACTAGAAGTGCTCTTTATCTCGGTCCCGCGTGTCATGTATCAAGATTGCATAATCAATGGGTACCTGTGCAATGCTTGATCGGCAAAGAGTTGCTCTTTAATCAGGTCTGTCTCGCGTGTCAAGTGTCAATGTGTCAAAATTACACAGTCAATGGATCTTAGCAGTAGAGGGGCTCTTTATTCTCGTAGTTTCGTAATTACTTTGCTAAGCCACCGGGTTATTCAAGCATTAATCTTCCCTATATTTATACTACTGCGACATGGACAATAAAAGGTCCTAATCACAAGCTTATCAATTCTTTCGAGATGCTTAAGGCGAATGCTGTAAATTCTTTGGACAGCCCATAGAACAAACGCATCAAACCACAAACAGTTAAACGTGAGCTCGAGGAAGATCTATATATACCAAGGGTTTTTGGAATATCTCGGCCCCATTGCATAACTAGATGCCATCTCATGTCATTGCCACCTCAATCATTACTAGTTGGGAAAAATAATTTTTTATATTTTTAATTTTTATATTATTTAACGTGTACAATTTTAGTTAAATAGCATTCGTATTCGTAAATTAGAGCTTCCTGTTTATATACCATTTCTTCAAGTCGTATATAAACCTTTGCTAACACCAATTTTGACAATACCAATTTGCTAACAACAAATTTGGCACAATGGCATAGGATAAAAATACATGTTAATCATTGAGTTGTTATATTAATCATTGAGTTGTTTTAACATTGAGGTTGCTCAAAGTAGGTGGCGGATATAGAGAGAATATAAATCTCTAGATATTCGAACGTTTTTAATTTTCTAGCTTACTCTTTCATCGTTGACAGGTGGCTCCAGATTACCTTGAAGGTCTATTGCTAGTACTACCCGGCGGTGGCGCGCCGGCTGCAGGGGTACTCCGAGACGCAGCCCTGGTCGCGGCGCTGCTGCACCGCGCGGCCGGCCTGCCCGACGCACCGCATCCGAGGGACCTGAAGTTCCTCCTACCGAAACCGTTGTTGGCCCTGAGGGAGCCCCGACCGGCGAAGTGGGCCTCCTGGGTGACTGCGGAGTGGCCCACGGTCAGAACTCTTACGCCGGCTGCCGCCAAATCCAAAGTTTTACAGGTATTTATTTGAAATTTACTCTTTTATAACTAGCGATAGCCCGGTGGTCATACGCCAATGGCCAGAATTATGATTATGTTTGACAAGACAAGACAATTCATAAATAGCATTAATCTCCATCTATTTAACCACAAACGAAAGAGTATAAAAATATTTTATATGCGTGTGTCAAGTGTAAGGTAGTGTGTATTGATTATTGTTTGATATTACCATTTTCCTATATAAATTATGACTGTGCCAAATTTATGCTAACCACTCGTCATTGAAGTCTTTCACTCTCACTCATTACTCCCTCCCACTCATTCGCTGACGCGTTTACAAATTTTCACCCTCAAGGACTGGAATGCAGGTGAGTGCGTAAGCTAAACGGTGTAACAAAGGGAAGGGCGGAGGACGTATAGGAAAGTGTTAAGCGGAGAAACAAAATAAAGAATATTAAATCTACGTAGTTTTACTTTGCCTTGGATAGCCCAAACATGTATATTATAAAATACGGGTGCCTTCGACCTAAAGTATTAACGGCATGCCTATGAGCCTACATCCAGATGTTTGTTGTCAGGTATTGTCCCG
This sequence comes from Morpho achilles, assembly GCA_947086495.1. NCBI lineage: Eukaryota > Metazoa > Arthropoda > Insecta > Lepidoptera > Nymphalidae > Morpho > Morpho achilles. The sequence goes on from CAMTZB010000013.1 coordinate 14,660,272, forward strand.
TTGGCCACTGTTCGGCTCGTCGTTCTTCGCTGTGCGGCGAGTGGGCGGCGCGGGCGAGTGGCGCGAACATGTCTTAGCGCTCAATCGGCGCGGAGTGCACCTACTGCACCCAGCCACACATGAGACGGACACCCACTGGCCCTACGCCGAGCTCATCTCCACCAGGAAGGTGGGTGACATCGTACATCAAAACTATACAGTAGGAGCTAGCATGTTTATATCTGTAGTTAATGACTACGTATATAATGTATAAAAACTATAGACTATAATAAATAAAAACTGTCTATACTCATGTCTTATTCTATCGGGTGAGCGGAACTAGTTTCAAGACAATAGGGGGTCCTGTTGAGTAGCCATGTGGTATCCAGCTAAGTAGAATAGACCACCCTCATTTCTTACCGAGGTGTCGTAAAAGGCGACTAAGGTAAATCGACCCGCCGTGTTGTATCCGGCTAAGTAGAATAGACCACCCTCATTTCTTACCTAGGTGTCGTAAAAGGCGACTAAGGTAAATCGACCCGCCGCGTGGTATCCGGCTAAGTAGAATAAACCACCCTCATTTCTTACCGAGGTGTCGTAAAAGGCGACTAAGGTAAATCGACCCGCCGTGTGGTATCCGGCTAAGTAGAATTGACCAACCTCATTTCTTACTGAGGTGTCGTAAAAGGCGACTAAGGTAAGTTGACCTACCGTGTGGCATCCAGTTTAGTAAAATAGACCACCCTCTTTCTTACCAGGGTGTCGTAAAATACGACTAAGGTAAGTTGACCTCAGGCAGGCGGTCGGTCGTAAAAACGCAGCCAAATCATGTGATAGCATGTTTATAACGTGTTGTGCCGACTTAGAGTGGGATAAGGGCAGGAGAATAATAATAATTCTTTATTTTCCTCACCATAAGCTTACGTAAAAACACCATAAAGTTATTCAAATCATAAAACTCATTCTTTTTAGTTTATTAATCGAATCGTTTAAGGCCTAATAGTTCATTTTGCTGTTGATGATTTATGGATAAGAAGCAAGTAAATAGTACATTAAGTTTACCATAGACCAAAATTATGCAAATCAAATTTTTGGGCATTTTGGAACAAAATATTTTGGCCTTACTTGCCTAGTCTAAGGGCTAATTGCCTGTTTCACAAGTTACCGATAAACTGTCAGTTAGCTTATTCGGAACATATCTGACACATTTCTCGGAATTTTGCGTTTCTCAATTTTCTGATAGGCTTTTCAGGACTTAAAAGGCCCTAACAAGTTAAAAGGTAGAATATGTGGATGTTATGTTGTTCATCTGCTGGATAGCAAATACCTATTTCAAAATGGCAGCGATTTTTTTAATTTTTCACTTTTTAGTGACATTTATCTGCTACTTAGTTTATTTGTCAGTTACCTATCGGACAGTTTATCAGCAACTTGTGAAACAGGCCGTTGGTATAATAACTGTATGGGTAAGGAGCAGCTATGGTGTTAATTATAAATAAATAAATAAATATATGGGACACTTACACACACGGTCATCCGTCCCCAAAGTAAGTAACTTAATACTTGTGTTATGGTAGACAGGCAACTGGTGAATATATACTTATATATTTTTTAAATACATACATAAATACAAATATACACCCAGGCTCAAAGACCAACAAATTCATTTTATAGAAAATGTTGACCCTCGGCGGGAATCGAACCCGTGACCTGTGGAGCTGAATTATATATAAGTGTTTTAAGATTTGCTATATCACGGATTTTTTTCATTATTCCATTGACTTTGCGGATACGGCCTGAGAGACATATGAGCCTTGCAGGACAGATGATGATAATGATCTATCTGAACGCCAAGATATTTTATAACGTCAGCTTTGCCAATCACAGTTGCATTGAGACCCTGAGGAAGTATTTGTGGTATTGAATGTTTCCATTGCAGCAGTTTAAGAACACTGTTAAAAAGAGGCTGATACAGAAAGCCTACTATACTCTTGAAGATTATTTAGAAGATAAGAATGTGTGGATATAGCTCTCTTTGAACCTGTACAAGACAGTAACGACTAAATGTAAATAGTATTAAGAATTATATTTTTAAAAGAGCAACCGCCGAGTTTCTTGCTGGCTCTTCTCGGTAGGAACAGGTTTCCGAACCAGCAGTAGAGTTGACGATTCAAAAGCACTTGTTTACAAGTTTATTTGAATAAAGAATATTTTGAATTTGAGTTTGAATTTGATGATGTTTACATATGAACGTGTCAGGTGCGGTCGGAGGACGGCACGCTGTTCCTGGACGTGAAGTGCGGCTCGCTGCTGCAGCAGCGCGTGACGCGGCTGCAGGCCGAGCAGGCGCACGAGGTGGCGCGGCTCATCCGGCAGTACATCGCGCTGCAGAGGGACCAGCGCGAACAGAGGCTCGACACCGGTACGTATATCTTCGCACTACATTATTATTATTCCGATATAGTCCTCCACAGCGCATCGCTTTAAGCCGAGGTCCGGCCTCACGGGAGGCACCCTTAAGGCGACGCTCCCAGGATGCTGCGGGCCTCTTCCGAGACCCGCTCTCCCACCATCTCAACCCCCGGCAATGCTTCTGTGCTCGCCCACTCTCCCAGTGATGCTGTCAAAGCCTTCATGGCTAACAGCCTTAGTTAGTATCCGAAAAAAAAAAAAATCCAATTCAAATTCAAAATATTATTTACTAGCAATCGCTAACCAGTCGCCAGTCTCCGCACGCGTTCATAGATTAAAACCGTATTATAGTACCCTTACGACTTTGCGCAATAACAATTACGAAATGTCTACAAGCTAATTCCTACAGGATTTTCTCGGTAGGAACAATCTTCCAAACCAACAATAATGTTGACGATTCATAAAACACTTGTTTACAAGTTCATTTGAATTTGACAAACGCAACATACAACATTATAGTTGTTATTATTGATACGCCAGGACAGAATAATAAATCTTAAATATTAAAATGAGTTTATCTCTATCTAATAAGTATATTTTCGGAATCTCGGAAACGGCTTCAACGATTTTCCTGAAATTCAGCATGTAGGGTGTTTTGTTGGAGTAATATTGATTTTATTTAAAAAAAAAAATTATCCTTGTTTTTGGGCATTAAACAAATACTTAAATTTACATTAAATATAAAATCACTATTTTTGCCGTAAAACGTCAAGTCAGTGTAGCTTATTCGGGGAACGGGTGGTCTCGACAAATGAAAATACCTAGGATCGAGCCCCACTTACCCAATTATTTTTCTTTTTTTTTTTTTGTAAAAAATTACCGAGTAAGAATCGGTCACCCAGGTTCTAATGTACTGTATTTTTGCAGCTTTCAGCAGCCAATGAGTGACGACAGCACGACCAATGGACTAAAACGCAATACACAAATGTGTAGATAAACATACGAGTACATTATATAGTAATAATGTTAATATCTCAACAAAATCCGTCCTTCTGATCTATTTGTGGTAACACGTACTTTAATATAAAATTAAGTGAGATTGAAATGAGAATAGGACTGGTGGGTGATTTTTTTCTTAGGCGGGAATCTATTATTTTCTATTTTCATTTTAGTCATGATTTATTGGAATATTGTAGAAAGATTTAATCTAAGCTTAGATTTTTTTTTTATAATATACAGATAATGTATCAATTATGTACTATGTAACATATTATCTAGTGTTTAATCTGTGGTCTGCTTGACTTTTAAACTGAATTGAGTTGCAAACTTTAAAAAAAATAATGAAAAATACCTACCGAAAGTAAATAATAAATTATCGCATGACTCGTTTTAAAATATGACTGCCTTTAAAGTCAAAAGTTTTACAGTCTTGAGAAAATCATAAGGAAAAAATCATGGATAAATTTAGAGGAGTAGGAGAGTCGTAGCTTGTAAATGAGAGTGTCGCATCAACTAATGAGAGACAAGTTAAACTCATATATAATCTTTGTCACTCAAAAAGAGAAATAATAAGTCTATAATAATTATTGTCCATGGAAATATTTAAAAAAAGGCTCTACTCTAGTATCGCCTACACTAATAACTCTATGAAATACTATGCATATTAGTTATGGATACAGATTATAATATATTTCACAAACATTCCAATAAAAAGATAATATATAAGTAGTGATAAGATTTCGATAATTTTGTTTATGGAATCCATATTATGTTATTAATAGTATTGTTTTTTCCGTGAACAAAATTAACAATAATGTATACAAATCTACCAATTATTATTCTAATGTCTTCCTTCGTATATGGAAAAAGGTGCTATATCTAGGTATGAACTTTAAATTATAGACAGGGGTATTATTTTCAATACTAAAGATAAAAACATCTTGCTATTATAATAATGTATTTTTAACCCTTAAACAACGTAAAATTTTCATTGTCTATGTTGTTCTTCCCTCCCTCCCTTGCTACCGCTTTGTTGTCTATGTCATCATAAATATAATGTTCGTTTTTTTTTAATTTGTCGGTTTAATATTATAAATGATATTAGAGACACGAAACACCAACGTAATTATACCCAATAGAATGCCCCTGGTCTGTCATTCTTAGAATTAAAATTATGATATTTAAACAATGTATTTTTTTAGAAATTTTCCCATAGACCAAAACGGTCGGAGTCATGTTTATTTGCATATAAATGAGTTATTTCGTTGTCATGTAATATATTTAATAAAACGATGTATGAAATATATTGTAGATACAAATAAATTTTATTTTCGAAAAATTTTTTTTTGCAACCCTTTCAATTAATATTTTTTATTCATTAAGTAATTTAAAGGTTATAAATCATAAGCACATTGAAACTGTAAGAAACTGAAAAAATCTCACTACAATATAAATATTGCTATTTGAAGCTTAATTTAAACTTTTCGATCGCAAGGGACTATCACAAATATTAATGGCGCGTTCTTAATTTAAATATTTAGAACATTTTATTAATCACAGCTTAAATGCTTTTCTTACACAGCCACGTCATTCTATTGTCTAAAATTAATATACTTTAAATTATCCAGTACATAATTTAGTATAATTTTACTCCAATTCGATATGTAGCATATTTGATATACTTTAATATTTTAATATTTTCTATTCTGCCAACACACAATGTAATTAAAGGATAGCAATAACAATGGAGTACACGAACTAAAATATTAAGCATCCTTTTGTCGTAATATTTGGACACATACTGAACAGATTTTCTCTATCTAATGAACCATCTAATAAACATGCGGGCATCGTTTATAAAGTTCATCTCTACTTTACATTACTTTTCTGTTTTCCTAATTTTTTTCATACAAAGGTGCGTATGTAGAAGCATTTTTAATCATACAGGGATCTGTTGCAGATCATTTATCGTCTCTAAGTTTAGCACGACCTCAAGCAGGACAAAAATAGTCGGCCATTATATATTCAATACTAGTACTCAGAGTATATGCCTGATAAATTGCTAACCTGAATGACGATCTTTACGTTTTCAATGTCATGGTTATTAGCTATGAAGTCATAAGGCTGAAACTGTATCACAAAGTATGAAATAGGTATATACTAAAACACCTTGAACAAATCTCTTTATTATTTAATTCTTTTACAAAAGTAATGAATATACTATTCTCGTTTCACACTGTTAGTTACCATACTCCTCCGAAACGGATTGATCGATTTTGATGAAATTTTATTTGCAAATTCGTAGATCTGAGAATCACTATCTATTTTTCATACCCCTAATTGCTTTATTATTTAATATTTTTTGATAAATTTTTTTGATTTTTTTATAAATTATACTTAAAATTTCCTATACTTGCGAGTATACAGTAAAACAACGTTTGCAAAGTCACCTACTAAATTTATAAAATTATAGTTTTATAATTATAATTTTATACTTATCATTTTTATTAAAGATTATTTCATTAATATGTTAGAATAATTATATAAATATGAAATTCATGAGGTGTGTTTCATGTGTGAATAAAGAAGTATAAGTATAAAGATTCCTTCTTTTATTATTTGTTAGTCTTAATATTTATTATAACTCTACTACTAAAATATATTATGTACGAAACCACATGTTAATTTTTGACATATTCTTTTTATATATAAATCTATATGGATATAGGAATTTTCTTAATGTAGCAACCCTGCAAGGAAGCGCCTGCCGATGCGCGAAGGTCGCGCGCGGTTCACACGGAGTAAAAACTGTCCTTTGTCTCTTTGGAAACGGTCGACGACGTCCACAAGGCTGCTGTTAACATCTGACCCCGTGGAAAACTATTGGCTATGATATAAACATTAAGATACGTATATTGTCATCTTTAATCTTTAATTGAGTTAATCTTATAAATATATAGAATCTGTAGTTCGGAAACGGCTTCAACGATTTTCATGACACTAAGAATATAGGGGGCTTCGGTGACCGTAAATCGATTGATCTAGCTAAGACGTAGGCTACATTGTCATTTGTAAAGTCTTAATAGATTAGTGTGGTAATCGGGCGGTTCAAATAATTAGAATAACTCAGTTCGAGTCTAGGTTTACTCTTTTCATAATATTGATACTTAAATAACTTTATACATTCATGATACTAAACTTGTTCCTGTTTCAAAAACAACAAGTTATCCATTTATAAAGCGAAAGCCTTCTATCCAGTAGATTCTAAATTTAAACCGCATACCATAGACAAAATTATTTTTAGGTTTTATTCACCATAACTCGAAACGTAGACCTGCTTGTCAGGCCAAGAACAATGACAATAAATAACGAGAGGGCAGATAAAACTCGTATACTTCATCTTTGTCTAATTTTTCTTTGCCTTTGTCTAAATAAACGCATAAGAAAGAGAGAGACCCTCATTTCCCTCATACCCTCATTCCCTTTCTTTTTATTTCTCGTTATTGTCCATAGAGTTATTATACTAGTGTAGGAAAGTCATAGGCAGGCCTGTAAGTAAGAGTGTTACAATAAATATTGAGAGGAAATATTAGATTCGTTTACTTACATTTTTCTAATCCCGCAGAGAAATATTCATGGCGCGTTCTTAATTTACGAAATACTTATAACATTTTTAGTACACTTCAAAATGACATTAGCCTACTACGCGCATGCGAAATGAGATAGATGGCTTTCTTTTTATTGTAATAAGGCTCATTCTGGCCTGGCTTCTCTACTCTATGGATATGTCACATTTTAAGCTGGCTTTCTTACTATATAATAACTCTATGGTTATAAGGCGAGATGGCATTAGAGCAGAGTTCATTTTAATCGTCATCGCAATTGAGATTCATATTAAGATATAGAATAAAATTGTAACATCTTAATTACGTATCTCAGTATAATGAGATAATGAGTCACCGCGAACTGATTTCTCGGTATATAGTTATTACACTTAAAAACTATAATTAAATACTTGTGTACCTATTTAATTCTACATCAACAACTTAACACAAGGCTGGCGTATGCGTGAGAAACATAAAGACGACACTCGCACTGTATATGGACTTAATTTGTAGTCATTTGTAATGTACATTTTACATATGTGCATTGTTGTGACAATAGGTATTTTAGATCTCTTTTAAAAGTTAATCTCCCATTTAATTGTAGGAGTGCGGTAGGATTTATAGTTTCAAGTTGATTAGTGTGACACATATCAATTAACAGAAAAACAAATTTATACGGAATTGAACCCGCGAACACTGAAAATTGATTTGATTTTAATTTATATTTATTAGTTTTACATGTTCAAAAAGTTGCACAAATCTCCTAATGTTTTAGTTTACTGCATTTGCTTACAATAGCGGTCGGTTTAACATTTTATACTTGTATGCATGAAATTGGTACGTCGTACGTAATTACGTACGTTATTTAGTACCTACATCTAATACTAAGGGCCTGTTTCACAAGTTACCAATAAACTGTCTGTTAGCTTATTCGGAACATATCTGACACATATCTCGGAATTTTGCGTTTTTCAGGTTTCTGATAGGCTTTTTCAGCACTTTAAGTCCCTAATAAGTTTACAGGTAGATCATGTGGCTGTTATTTTGTTTATCTACTGGATGCCTATTTTATATATATAAATACCTATTTTAAAATGGCCGCAATTGTATTTTTTTCCAATTTTTCACTTTTTGAATCTCTTTTCGGAGACATTTATCTGCTAGTTAGTTTATTTGTCGGTTAACCATCGGACACTATCGGTAACTTGTGAAACAGGCCCTAAGCCTATTTATATTATATGCTTTGCTAATTATATTATATTATATTTGTTATTCCCGTAGTTTTCAGATGAAAACAAAATTAATAAAAAAGTCAAGATTACCTTTTTTATTATTTTTGAAGACACTATGAATTATTATTTTTAGAACGAAATTTATTTTAAATTGAACGCTATTTCTTTTGAATTGAACGCTATAAATTTGTTATTTAAAAAAAAATAAGTTGAATGATAAGAACAAGCTGTTCCGTAAGGTTTCGATAATTGACGTAGTATGATATGAACGGCACGCGTTGAACCTGACGGTCTATTTAATTAGCATCAATCTTTGACTAAATCTGACGCAACTAACGTAAATTCATTCATTTTGAGTAGGTGTTATTTTACACTGGTAAAATTATATAGTATGTTCTTCGTTGTCCTTTAGTTTTTTATAAATAGTTAGTACAAAAACGCCTAAAAGCACAAAAACTGTTAAGGGCTGTAATGTCCTGAAATTAAACTTAAACTTTTTAATAAACAATCTACATTGAAGGGACTCCACACGAGAAAAAACCGCGTTACTAGTTCTTTAAAAAATCAGCAACACAAAAAGATATGGTTTGAAAATTACTTAAAGTAACCTACCTACATCCAACAGTTAAAATATATTGGCTGACGAGGGAGTTTAATATTTCGTGTTCCTTTAATATTTTCCTTAATGATACAATATAATACAAAATAAATTTCCTTTAATAATACAAAATAAACTTATTTAGGTACATTGAATTTGTCCTCTCCTTGTTACTATTAATTTTACGGCGCAAAGTTAAATTACACCATTAATACGTTAATTATAAAGTTTTGATGAAGTACTACATAATGTAGTATAATGTGATGTAATGCATACTTAAAACGTCATCGTGTCTCTGTTTCTGGTGTCATTATAATTATAAATTTAAGAGACACGTGCTAACTAATCTGCTAACTGAAAATCCAAAGCTCGTCAATATATTAGCAGTTTTATGATATGAAATACTCTTTCTACCCGTCAAAAATATTTCAAGGAATAACAAGTCAAGGAATGTTGATTTTAAGGAAAACCATGTAAAAAAGTTCATTAGGTACAATAAATTTAAAAATCATAATTTTTACAAAAAGCAAAAGGTTGTCTATGGTTAAGTTGAGCGTCAAGTTCTAGTTTCGAATTTTCCACCACGACCAAGCAGGTCGCCTGCTTATAAATCTCATAATAAATTATATATCATAAAGGAGTTAATCTGTTTGTTTTGTATACTCCTATATTAAAGAAAATTTTAAAATAATTAAACGTTAAAATGCAGAAACACTGCATTAAGATGTTCTTGTTGATTAGAGAATTTAAAGTAATATTAAACAAGGCGAGACAAATATCAACGGCCTTTCTATTATGCCGCTGTTTAATCATAGACATTTTGGTTTTTTTCCTTACCAACTATTTTATAGTCAGAAATAAATTGGTCGAGTTGTATGTCGCATATGTTGTCACAGCTCATTATTTTCAAATTAACTCTAATCTTCCACTTAAGAGCAACGAACTTCCTTTACTGGATTTTTTTAAACCCGTGACTCTTGATTCCTTTGTTTTAGTGTATTCAAACATTTTGATTGCTTGGTATTTTCAATTGAAAAAAATCGAAAGAAGTAATTAAAATACGTATATAAAATAATTTTTAATGACAAAAAATTTTGTACACAATTTTATCATCTTAATCTTATGGGAACCACCGACAATGGTTTTGACGTGACTCATAATACGAAGCTACCTGATGATGATTTAAAATGTGTACAACCATCACAAAATATTGTTAATTTGAAACATGTCCTTGTTTTAGCTTTAGCCTTTTTTTCCACTATCTGCGATAATCGCAAATCGCCCAGCGATTCTCTTTGATGGATGACAACCGAAAATATCCGGGATTTTAGCGATCATAGATTGGATTGGAATGATCGGCGAAGACAGCCGAGTATGCCATATTCACGATTTCTTGCTCAATCTTTTGTAATCATAACTTGACTAAATAAAAGGTAACTTTAAAATCAAATATAAATTAAAAGGTATATGCATACATTTTTATAATTTGGTTTAATGAGACTTAATCAGAGATCATAAAATATGATCTATTGCTTCTATTACTTCGCTGAATCGTAAGCCGAAAGACAAAAAAAAACGATATTTTACAAAGTATACTTATTAAAACTTATCAATTGTATATAAGAAATAATTAAGATTAAACACCAATTGTTCTCGTGTGCTTCTGATCATCAAGCACGTCAATCTATCGTTCAAAACTTTTGACCACATCATACATTAGTACCCGTATTTTAAAAATCATTGTACAGAATATGTATTCAAAAAGACAATAACTATTATGACACCGCATCTATGGCAGCATTGTTAAAATACATTTGGTCAATGATTGATCGAATATAATATACGAACAGGAAAATACAATAATTCAAGCGGAACCTCACTGTATCTCACACTTGAGCAGTTCAGTCATTAATCGCACATACCACTCGCTAAGTTACATCAAGTTCGCGACTCACTGACTTATTAGTCATCGGTCATTAAAGATCACTGCGTTGGACTGTGCCTAGGTGTTCGTATTTCTCTAGTCTTGTCAGGCCACCTGCCAGCCGTGTACTGCACGTATCCCCTATCACTCGGTGTACCGGTAGCTCTACCTTCTGTGTCAGCGCCCTCTCTGTCCTTTTCTTCTATAGGCTCCATTGGGAAGATGGCCGGCGTATCAGCCCGCTTCGACCTATTCGATCCACGTAAATAATCCTCCAGTTGCTGTATCGTCGGTGTCGGTACTGTCTTCGCTCTGGTTGGGGATTTCGACTGTCTCCTCTTCTCGTAGGTCGGCGACACGTCGTCGTACAGACTCGTCAATCTGCCCGACTTGACTTTAGAGAACACCGGCGTCTGCAGTTCCGGCAAATAATCCTCTTTAACGGACAATCTCCCGTGAACGTTGTCGAAGTAATCCCTCAAATATTTCTCGTTAAATTTTGCTAGTTCCTGTTCGTAATGCAACTTGTCCGGAATAGACAATGGATCGGAGAGCCGTATGTAATTTCCCGCCTCGATGCCGCTACGCAACGAACCGAACTTCGATTTTTCTAGATCTCTCTCAATCGGGAGATCGTCTAGTTTAGCGTGACCGTTTTTGGGTTCATCAAATAAATCTTCTATTATAGTTTCTTTTTCTTTGATCTTACTTAAGTCAAGGTTTTTCGGCCTCTCTGGCTTTTCAGATTTTTCGTTAGGAACATGACCGTTTTGTTTACCATTTGGCACATGACCGTTGCCAGCTGGTGCCGGCGGCAGCACTGGTTGGGTTACTATTGATACTTTTTTATCAGATTTAGGTGAAGAAATGGGTTCTGTTTGAGCGGATCTAGTTGCGAAGTAAATCCTTGGACCCATGAGGTCGATAAGAAATAGGACAGCAACGACTAAGGAGAATGAGCCCAGCACAGATGCGTTCACGACCAAGTTGTTTGGAACTGAGTCTAAAGACGCTAGCTCTAGACCACCTGGGGAAAAAATACACTTTAGAAATAAATCTTAGCAAACCGACAAACAAATTTATTATATAAAGACCTTTCACTAAATATTATTTTTATTCGACACAGCTGTGATTGGGAATTAAAACAGAACTGGTCAAATGTTAGAATAGTTTTGTTTTTTTACCAAATCGTAACATTTCAAATTCGCATGTGATTTGGTAAAATAGATAGTATGTTGTATTTCAACATTATAAGTAACATAAATATCACTAGAATTTAGTTAGATTTATATATTTAAAAAAATCCACTTACCCAAAATGAGGAAGAAAAGCAATCCGAAGCCAAGAAACACACTCTCCAGTATCCGCCGCCCTTTAGGTATCTCTTGGAACACTCGGCCCAATATTAATGCGAAGGTAATTATCACGTAACCTGACGACACAAATGTTATTATAAATGATATATTTTAAAACATCCATAAAACTGATTAGCAGCTAAGTAAAATACTAGTAATTAACTTTTACATCGAAAGAAAGCCTTGGCTTAAAATCAATTCCATTAAAGGCAAGACATGTTTGTAAAATTCTTTACAAATATATCTTATCAATACCCTCTTGTATAACTTAAGCATATACTGTACTCATTATGTGATCATCCCATATATGACGTCATTTAACAGAATAATAAGAATATCATCACATATATAACAGAATAATTAGAACTAGAGAATGCTGGGGATATGTGTAACATACCAATCCGCATGGGAACAGCGTGGTAGGTCCTAGCTCCAATCCATGTCTCAGAGAGAGGAGGCCTACGCTCAGTAGTGGGATAGTAAAAGGCCGTTACTTTTTTACTTTAGATACTATTTTCTACCAGCAAATAATAACGGCAGCGTAACTAATGTGACCAGTAGACAGAACAGCATGATTTTTTGTTCTTACCTCCGTATACCGCATCAGCGAAAGCGCCACCGATGTTGTCCCAAGTGACAGACGTAAGGAGCGACCACTCCCTAGACAGTTTCTGGAGGAGCAACGCCAGGCGTGCCTCGTCGTCGGTGGACACACGTTTTGTCACAAGGCACGCCACGCAGAACAACTATATCATAAATAAAACACTATTTATATTTGTTAAATCTGAGTTAAATTTTTATATATTACAAAAATCCCTGTCCACATCCTGTCTTTTCGCGATATACCTACTCGTTATTTATTAATTTAAATCTCTAAAAAAATTAATTTCAAATACACAGTTAAGCAAGAGGGAAAGAAAAAAAAACGACAAATTAACCGAAAATTAAATAATTAATTAAAAATTCAAAAATTACTTTTAGAATTATTCCAATACACTTATTAAATTAGGCAAATCATGACATGCTCAAATTGTTTTTCGGTTGCCTATTGAAATATATAAAACAATGTCATTTTTTGTGAGCTTTTTGATCGAAGTTCTACGAGTTGATCGGATCCGTTTGAATTAGATTAAACTAAAATAACTCATTAATTCCGATGGAAGGCTTCTTTCTATAGCTATACCGAGACTGATATTTTGCAGTACCTACTATATCGTGTAGGAGCAGTTAATAATTGCCATTCTCCAAGATTCTAGCACATATGTTTTGAACTCAACATCGTACCTACATTCAATAATATTTCTATGCTTAGAAATCAGGAATTAAATAAATAAATATATGGGACACTTACACACACGGACGTCCGTCCCCAAAGTAACTTGATACTTGTGTTATGGTTGAAAACTGGTGAATATATACTTATATATTTTTTAAATACATACTTAAAACAAATATACACACAGGCTCAAAAGCCAACAAATTCATTTATAGAAAACTAGCGGCCCCTGCTTCGCACGGGTATAACATATATATCCCATGTCAGTCAGTGTAAAAAGTACTTTTGATTTATTCATTGCTGCCCGTGGCGTGGGCTTAGTCTGCGTTTGCAATGTAAGCGGAAAAAAATGTAGTTTACAGAAACCTCAAAAATTACAGTATTTCTCTACTCCGTATTGAATTTTATAATACGTACAAACTTTCCTCTGGAAGCACTCTATCTATTAAAAAAACCGCATCAAAATCTGTTGCGTACTTTTAAAGTTTTATGCGTACATAGGGATATATGGACAAAGAATGCGACTTTGTTTTGTAATATGTAGGTAGTGATGTTGGCCCTCGGCGCTAATAATTCAAAATAGCGATTATTAATCTATTTAAAGACAAAAATTGTAACTTCAAGTAATAGCAATATATAATATAATTTTAGTGCACCTTGTATCGATGACGCAGATAATGCTGACTTAATAATGCATTGCATGCATTTATAGTTTATATTTACATAGTACGCAGTGCTAGCTACGCAAGGTTAGCAATGTGTAGGTTGGTATATAAAATACCCAATTATACCTAACGCAAAACAGGCATAGACAAGGAAACGTCATAAAAATGCGGCCTAACGACTCTACTTACAGACTAGACTTTTATATCTGTTGTGAATTCAATACATACAATTTATTGACATACGTCGTGTGATATCCGGCTGAATAGAATAGTACCACCCTCATTTCTTACCGAGGTGTCGTAAAAGGCGACTAAGGTAAGTTGACCCACCGTGTGGTATCCGGTTTAGTAAAATAGACCACCCTCTTTCTTACCGAGGTGTCATTAAAACGCGACTAAGGTAAGTATAGAGAGAGGTGTCAGACAAGGAGACCCCATTTCACCGAAATTGTTTTCTGCGGTCGTAGAAATGGTTTTTAGAAATCTGGAATGGGAAGAAATTGGTCTCAATATCAATGGAAATAAACTTAATCATCTCCGTTTTGCAGATGATATCATCCTGTTTTCTGAAACGCCAGATAGTTTGGAGATCATGATACAACAACTATCGGATGAAAGTGCCAAAGTAGGCCTATCAATGAATATAACAAAAACAAAAGTTATGACAAACTCAGTTAAAAAAGATATCAGAATAAATGGTGGACAGACGAAAATTGAGTATGTAAATGAATACATATATTTAGGTCAATTATTATCACCAGAAGATATAATGCAAAAGGAAATAGATAGAAGGATAACAAACACCTGGAATCGATATTGGTCGCTCAGCGAGGTCCTTTAATTTAAGGTCAGCGAGGTTCTTTAATAGGCATGTCCTTGTCCTTCATGACAAGGATATGCCTATTAAAGAAAAAAGGAAAGTATATAATACATGTATCCTTCCATGTTTATCATATGGATGCCAAACATGGGCATTGAGTGAGAAACAACTGAAACGAATTCAAGTGTGCCAGAACGGAATAGAAAGAAGCGTTATGGGAGTGAAAAGAAGGGATAAGGTAAGATTAAAAGATATAAAGACCATAACAAAATTTAAAAATCTACAGTATTCAAGAGCTTGAAATGGAAATGGGCAGGACACATGCTCAGAGAAGAAAAGGAGAAATGGACAAGACTAGTAACGGAATGGTGTCCGCGTGATAGTAAAAGGAGCAAGGGCAGACAAACAATACGTTGGGAAGATGATATAAAAAGGATAGCTGGCCCATTATGGACACGGATTGCAAAGGACAGGACAAAATGGAAAGCATTAGAGGAGGCCTTTGTCGAAGGACAAGCTGGAAAAGATAAACTTAGACGTGAATCTTATTAAAATATGTAATAGGATAAGTAAATTTTGTAACAAATTTCAGCAATAATGGCTTATTTATTTATTTATTTATTTATAAGGTAAGTTGACGTCAAGCAGGCGGCCAGTCGTCAAAATGCAGCCAAATCATGTGACAACATGTTTATAACATGTTATGCCGACCCCACTTAGAGTGGGATAAGGGCAGGAAGACGATGACATACACTTTATTAACATATGATATTAGAATCAAAACTTCAGCAGAAAATATTGGAACTCCTACAAGTTAACTAGGCCATTTCAACGAGCTACCCAAACAGTCTTAAGAGAAAATTTATTCAACTTGCCATCTGAGGCTAACATCCATACTATTTCGTCTCATAACGTAACTTACGAAATGTAACTTAGACAAGAATTTAGTTTTGAAAAGCGGCACCGCCGAATACCTTACTGGCTTACACAGTAGATGCAATTTCAAGAACCAACAATATAGTTGACGGTGAGTCTTTTTAAAAAAAGGTAATTTTTAGATACAAAAGTAATAATAAAATTATTTTGCTATAGTCCGCGATGAAGAAAAATAGAAAAAATATATAATGCTAAATGTGACTAAATGTGGCTAAATGTGATGTGTGAGAGTGGACAATGCGTTTTGATACCTGATACATGCAGGATTCGTAACACATGCACAAACCTCCAGCACTTTTGAATTAAGGATCTCCGCAAAGTAACACCTAATTCTATAAATTATTTAAATTTTAGATTTTTGAACTTCAATAAGATTGATTGATAATCCTAACAAAATTAAGTAACATTATAAAATGCAACAATTGTTGGTAAGATAGATATGCGACGATTAAAAAAAATAAAGCTGCCTCATCCCTATAATCCCACATTCTATGGAGTAGGTACTCATTGTGTGATAATTACTGCTAAAACTCTCAAAAGGCTACCCATTTAGTAGTCCTGTGAAACAATGCCTAACTGACAATGGGCTGGCGATTTGTCAGAACTTAGCACTTAGCCCTAAACCTTCGGAGCTATGACCTCTCATACGATTATCGTTACGTCATTGTCCACCGTGGGATTGGCATTGAGGACATGTGTTAGAAAAGGAGGAAAAAATATTAATTGCATATTGTATTATAGGAACATAAAATTACTTCAAAATATCACACGATAAAAGCATGATCGAATTTATTATTTAGACTTCACGGTATGTACAGCTTCTATAAACTATTATAACCTACGAATAAGTTCGAATTTCAAATTACAATTCAACAGATTAATAAAATTACAATAATACCTCGATACTAATTTGGCTTATTACAAAGATATAAATAAGGGAATACAAATAAAATGAAACGAATCACAACAAAATCTAAAACGATTAATATATTTAATAAATGATGTATGTAGTAATAAGTATCATAAGGTTTATATTTACTTTTTATTTTGGAGGTTCTCGGCAATGGCCATTCAAGCGTTTTCTTTAATCTATATCAGACTGAACCACAAACAATAGTGCTCGGCAAAAAAATCACTAGGCTTGTTACGTATGAAAGAAATAAATATTGTAATCTCTATTATTGCAAATTAAATCTGTAGGTTAAAAATTATAAATGTTTCATAGTTTCATTACATAAATCACGAAGAAGTCACTTAACTTAGTTCTAAGGCTGATCCGCGTACATTACTCAAGGTTTTCTTTAAGTTCGCAAGTATTTTTAAATGTTTTAATAAGAAATGTTTGTGCAATAACAATATTTATACCTAAAATTAATATAATTAAAGCATTACGTTAAAAGTAGGTTCTAAATCAATCATTTGATGAACGGTCGAACATGCCATGAGGTAATACGGCCAAACCACATAACATATTGTGAAATAACATTTGGCAATGTGTTGCTTTAATGTCAACATTGGCCCGCGGTTTACATTCAGAGAATTTTAAACTTGAGATATGTAGAATTATATTTTTAATCATCGATAATAATAAATTGCAATTGGTACTGATAAATTAATAATTAATTTTACAATAGGTGAAGAAAAAAATCAACGTAGGTAATTATTTCATGTAATTTTAAGACCTATGAAACTATGTTCCTTAAATTTAAGTAAAAAGTAAGTAACGGCCTGTTACTATCCCACTGCTGGGCATATTGGATTGGAGCTAAGACCTACCACGCTGCTCCAATGCGGATTGGTAGGTTACACATATCCCCAGAATTCTCTAGAGATATGCAGGTTTCCTCACGATGTTTTCCTTCACCGAAAAGCGTGTGATAAACTACAATTATCAATTAGACACATAAGTTTTACTAGAAAACTCATTGGTGCCTGCCCGTTTGAACCCTAGAACTCCTCCAAAGAGGCGCACGGTGATAACGCTGGGCTACCTACCACAGCTTCTTTAAATTCAGCTTTAAATTTAATTAAATCAAATTTGGAACAAAAATGATTATAGCATAACCTTAGGTGATTTTTCGTATAAAAATAACATAACTAAAAATACAACGATTTTAATTCTGTTAAGTTGTTCTTTGTATTGCCGAAAAACAACTTAAAGCAAAATTTTGTAAAAATTTAATGGATTAATTTAAATCAACTCTGATTAAACATACACAGGAGTTTAAAAAAATATTGGGGATAATTTAGGGTTTCGATGGTACCCTTAAAAAGCGTAGTATTATCGTGCTTATAGAACTGTTGTCTTTCTACCGCAGTATTTCTGTTTTTTTTAATATCCTATCTAGTTTAATTAATATCGTATTATAGCTTAAGTCATAACTGATATCATAGGTAATACACTATATAGGATAACTGATATTCAACAAGGTGATATTCTTTTTTTATAAATACGAAACGCTCTTTAGTGTTTCAGAACAAGAACTACCCTATTTGCTTTATTTGACTGTTAAGATGTTGACTTCAAATTAAAAAAAAAATAAGTAGAGACCAAAGATTACAGTGTATGGTAGAGACATAGATAAGACACTGTTTTCCAACCTAAAAAAAAACAAAAAAATATATGAATTTAATCATTATTATTTCCATTCGACTATTTTTTTCAGTAGTTGCTTGGTAATTTCTGTTTTCATAATAAAGTTATTATTATTAACTCACATCGTCCATCAATGTCACAGCGAAGATTTCATATGTAAATTGATCAGATACAAATAATGTAAGATAAGACTGTTTTGTTATTTAAAAATAGATCGTTTTGTTGAGATTTCTTTAATATAATATCTTCCCTGATCAGTTACCATTGTAGATCAATGCTTAGTTGAAGCAATAATAAATTCTGTTGTTGCAGTTATATTCAAATAAATGCAAATAAGCAGTAACGTTTTTAAATGTAGAATATCGTGAGTGGTATTTATAGGTAATGTATAGAAATCGGTTATACTTACGTCATATTCTATCGTTATTTCCGCCACGATAACGCCATGTAAAAAGGTCATAAAAAAGGGTCTCGTATGGGCTTGAAAGTAATCGGGCTCACCCGATAAAATAAGACGTGAGCGTTTTTTCAATTTTAACCGGTAAGAAGTGATAGCCTAGTGGTAAGACCGTGCGATTCTTTCGATAAAGTCAAGAGTTCAAATCCCTGGCAGGTACCAATAACTTTCTTCTTTTAAAAACTTGTGTCTAATTGATATTCGCAATAGAGCATTCTGGGGATATGTGTAACCTACCAACCCGGATTGGAGTGGACAGAGGGTGTATTCATTCCTTCTCTATGAGAGAGGATACATTTATGTTTTCTTAACATTGACATAGGTAATATAAAATCATATTTATCCAAAAAAAAAAATAACGTGTTTATCAACCGAGTCTGAAGATTATTTTATATTTTTGATAAAAATTAAAGAAGTATCAATGGTAATACAAGTTATAAATGCAAAAACTAGGAAAATGCGATCCTATTCCCAATACTTCTTCTTCTTACATACTCACGAATGCAAATCCATAGTATATGAACACTTATAAACCTTTTAAGTCGTAAAAATAGCGAACAAGTTAAGGTGCGGGCAGGTACTTACAAACTCCACTATCTTAAGCGCGACCCACTTGTCGCAGAGCGCCATCGCCCGATAAGCCTGCTATTACACAACCCACAACACCAGCCGTTTACAACGACACGGACACGATACGACACGGCCGAGGTTCCGGAGGCGGCCGCGCACATCAAGCGCACACTTTTGTTTGACAGAAACTGGTATTTTCACGCGCTTCAACGTGCGACATTGAATGAAAACATCTACACTACACCTACCTGTTACAGGTGTGCCGTGCGGATCAAGTCAAGCTACCATATTTATTATACTAGAGTACGGTATTCATAGGTAGGCCTGTATAAGTGTCATAAATAAAAATGAGAGGGAAGATTAGATTCGTTTACATAGCTTTGGCTAATAACACATGTGCAGAGTAATATTTATGGCACGTTCTTAATTTAAAAAATTGCTTCATGTAACAAATAGCTCTTTTAAATAGTTAGATCGATGATGAAAAAACATCGTTCGTCCAATGTGAGAAGTTGTTAAAAGTAATAAATTTATGGACTTTTGTGAAAAGTGCTTCTTATTTATTAAATAAGTGTAAAGGAAAAATATCGTTCGTTAAATATTTAGAACATTTTTAGTACCTACACCTTCAAAATAACGTTTGCTCAATACAGACTCGCAATAAGAGAGATGCTAAACCTCATTTTATTTCTATTTAAGGTAGGTAAATGTACTGGTAGTAAACCGTTTTGTATGAAATTTTATCCTATATAGTGTATTATCTATGTTTTAAATAATAAGTGTTTTGTTTGTTGTAGCTAATAAAAAATATTAATTAATTATATTAAATTTAAATATTAGACGAGCTACATATCTGAGTTTTTGGGCAGTTGTTAATAGATGGCAACACGTAATTACAAATTTATTTTTATGAGCTGCAACAAACAAAATGCTTATTGAAAATTTCATTATTTTGATTTGACAAATTTTGGGCAGACCACCCTACTCTAGTATAATAATTCTATGCAAGCAACACGTGCAGTTAGATGCTGTTAGTAACCGACAGTGAAAGCAAAATAAAACACCAAGCATTTTAAATCATTATACTTAAATTTATTAATCAATCAATCGCTACTGACATACATTTAATAATCATTAAAAATCTCACAAAACAAGAACAGATAAATCAATTCATGCTATCTCTTAGCAAAATCCTTAGACTTTGCAGTGTAGATAATTCTATAATCCATATATTTCCCGTGAAAACAGATTCCAAATTGATTCATGCAGTAATATATACCTGATTTTAAATAGATTTATTCGTACAGAAATAGTAAATTAAAATATCGTTAATATTTTCGTTGAAAAAACATCAAAAAAGTGCAGTATGTAATGCAACAATAATGCATAAGGTCGCATAACGCGCCGTTATTCTTAATTCATAGTCTATTATATCATTAAAAGTTAAAACAAATAAAGTATAGTGCTTAAATATACAGATACTGGCTTACAAAAGCTTTGAATTTAAATACATAAATTAAAATTAATCAATTAGATTCTTAAATTTAAAAGCAAATTAAATGGAAAGCTTTTAAAAATATAAACCAAACCTATATTAAATAATCGCAGGAGGCAAGAGACATAAAATTGAAAAAAGATTCCATGTTCAAGTAAAATATAAAATGAATAATTGATTAATAAAATAATTTATATTCCATTTCCTTGTTAAAACAAACACTGTTATATATTTTAAAAAGAATTCCAGGGTAAAATCTAACGAGCTAATAATTTTTATTTGATAAACATGTTTCTGGACGAATTGGTCTTAGTACTAAAACATTTACTTAAGAAGTTCACATGGATTCAAATTCATATGCAAACGAAGAAATTCGAAAAATTAATCTTTGCTTAGTCAATTTTAGTAGCTAACTAAAATACTTAAACAAACAGTCCCAAATATATCCGTACCACGCGTGAATAACTTAACAAGTCCAAAACACCCACTTTTCAGGGCAGCCCATAGACAGGTTTACGTTTACTATACGTTTAAGAGGATTATTTAAATACTAACAAGTTTGTATATGCTATATAAAAGACTACTGAAATATTCACTATATAAATCAGACAATCCTAATAAATATTGATACGAACATGAAAAAAGAGTTCGTAATTCATATGTCATAAAGCTCAAAGTCGCTAATCCTCTGGAACATGTATACAAAAGATATAAAACATAAAAGGATGTAAGTCGACTTATTAACATATTCACGCCTTATACGGATATGTAAGAGATGTAGATGATGTTCCGTGGTAAAAAATAAAATGTAATATTACACACAACTCGCAAAAGGGTTTTTGCTTTAAAGGACATTTTTGAATAGAACACAGGAGAATCTTGCAAATCTACGACTCGTGCGTCAAGTAATATGATCCATATTTTATCATATTTTTAAAGAAAAACTATCTGGTATATAATATCATTATATTATATGAGTTTTGTAAGGCTTTTAGGAGTCAGAAATATCTCTTACGCCAAAGAGACTTGCCATTACTTTTTATTTCATAATTATATTTCATCTCGTCATTACTATCCTTTAATTTTTTTTTAATAATAATTATATATTTATGGTCACTATGGAATAAAATATTTATTGTTCACAATAACCACGGATTTTTAATAAATAGGCTATAAATAAAAATTTCATGATACTTTTATGACATGAATATGTCTCTTGCATCTCTGCATTCTTATAATCTAAAGATTAAAAAGACGACACATATAGTTCGTCAACGGAGTTATTTGCATAAAATAAGAAATGTTAAAAATAATCGAATATTCCTTACATGACTTTTACAGAAAATATAAAAGTAAAATCTCATGTGAGTAGCATTCAACGACAAATTCCATTAATAGTTTTCGTGCAAATAAATTATAGAAAGTTGATTATATGAGCATAAATGACGAAATAACACCCATGCAAATAAAGATTAGCAAACATGCTCAAAACAAAACTGAAATCATAAACCAGTTACTACAAAATTTTTGCAGCTACGAATTAT
The DNA here is from genome assembly GCA_947086495.1 of Morpho achilles. Classification (NCBI taxonomy): domain Eukaryota; kingdom Metazoa; phylum Arthropoda; class Insecta; order Lepidoptera; family Nymphalidae; genus Morpho; species Morpho achilles. Next base: position 14,682,735 of record CAMTZB010000013.1, read on the forward strand.
AAAATTCAAAGCATTTTTAGTATTTTTTGTAAATGTTGTGGTCTGAAAAAAAATTATACTACCTCGTCCATTAATTTCATTTGCATTTATATAAATTGTATTAAACTGATTTAAGATTTCAGCTCTTAAATTAGTTAGTAGTATTCAGTGTTGAGACAGTACAATTCAATTTATGCGAAAAAACAATCAACCCACAAACAAAACAAATAGTTTGTAAATAATCACTCTCCAATAAGGTATCTTATAATACCACAAAATCGCACGCATAGTATTAAAGTGACCGAATTAAAAAAAAAAGTTGTTTTATGGGTTCAGAATTTTGTTGGCGCTACGCTAGGCTTTATTGCAATTTGCGACAAAAACTTTTTATTCCTAGGGCACTTTAATACTAGGTAAAGGTAGATAAGCCTACATCGTCCACCAAAAAAGGTTCGCGCCTGCTAGAAAAGGCACGGCAGTTATGTAAGGTGTTATCGTTTTTCTAAAAAAATATGTAAAGTAACTAGTACATGTAACAACATGTTTAAAAATGTTGTACCGACCCTAATCCTGAGTGGGATAAGGGGAAGAGAATAACGATGGTTATTATGCTATATTAGTAATAATATTCAAGAATAACGGCTAAAATGCTCTCCGAAATAAATAAATAACCTCCAAATAACGGCCACGGCTTTGATATTAAGACGGTAAAATAATATTTTTATAAAGAATGAAATTCAAATTAGGACCAAAAAATAATCTTTATTTTGGGAACAGGAAAACACTTATCGAATTATCCAGGGTACTTAAATTTTATAGTTAAGAGTAGAATAGACCACCTTCATTTATCCGGGCTGACTGACATATGCATTAGTGTAAAAGCCCTTTAATCACAGAATAAAATAAAAAAAGGTAAGTTTATCCACCGTGTGGTATGCGGTTGAGTAGAATAGACCACCCTCCTTACCGAGGTGTCGTAAATTACGACTAAGGTAAGATGCTGTCAGACAGGCGGCTGGTAAAATACGAAACCATGTGACAGCATGTTTATAATATGTTGTGCCGGCCCCAATGAGAGTGGGCTAAGGGCAGGAGGATGATGACTTAAAATTTTAAAGTTGACGCGAATCACTAGTTTTTTATATAGCTCAGCTCCAGAATTATTCGACCTTATTGGAGAGTGTATTACATTTACGACTCACTCTTGGTCCTTTGGGGGTAAGATGAACTCTTCTAGTGGATGCTTCGCGGTCCACGGGTTGAATTCCCGCGGGGTCGAAGCAGGAGTCCCAGGCGTGGGCGTGTCCGGGGCGCCCCACACGTTATGGCTCAGCCCTGGCATCGAAGTCGCCGTGGACTCCATGCCATAGTATTGTCCAGACCAACTGGCGACATTAAATAAATGAAAACATTTAAAAGCTGTTGTCTAAGTTTAAAAAATGCTCTTCTACTAATGGCGTTGGTGTGTGATTTGAGAAAACGTGATTTGTTAAGACTTGATAAAACAACACAAATAAATGTAACAATAAACAATAAATTTATTAAACAGCTGTAATAGCTAAATGATCTCACTATTTATTTTTTCTGTTAAACCTTTTTACCTAATTTTATTTGCAATTTACTGAACACAAGAGAATTTTAGGGATATGTGTAACCTACCAATTCACACTGGAGCATTGCAGTGGGTCTACACTCCAACCCTTCTCTTCAAAAAGGAAAGTAGCCTATGACCAGAATCCACTAAAGCAGAGACGAGAAGACATGAGTTTTAAATACCAATATCAGATATCATGATTTAAGCTAAGCAGAGAGATTTGGAAATGACGATTATCTGATTGGTGTTCAAAATGCATGTCCAAACTTTCCTCTCCGCTTTGGTGCAAATCGGGCCTAACGATCGTACCGCCGATTTTCTTGCTGTTACTTCTCAGTAAGGACACCAATTGAAAACAGTGGTGGCTTCAATATGATTTGACGATTCGAAAGCGCTTGAATACATACTACTTACTAATCCTACCCTACAAATATTACAAATGCGAATGGTTTTATTTAGGATGGATGGATGTTTGTTATTACTCTTTCACGGCGAATCCTCTGAATCAATATCTATGAAATTTGGCACAATTATTCCTTATACACTGGGGTACCATATAGGCTATAAAAATCCAGTTAATTCTACAGGAATAGGATGACATTGAAAAGCGTCATCTATTATCAACTTAGTTTTTTTATTCACGATGTCTCAGAGTAAATTATTTTGTCCCTGATTTTCTGGTGCGGGATCGCCATTTCAACACTTTAAGATCCCAACGGCCATCGGTTCTCCACTTCAGCTTCGCGACTCGCTGAGCTATGTGGTGATTTTTTCTGATTTGATAGTGTAGAGGTGCTCCAAGCAACGTCCGACGAGTGAATACGAGCTTTCTTATGAGGCTCATAGCCAGCGACCACGTTTCAGATGCGTATGCGTAATTAAGATATTATTGTAATATTTAATTTTGAAAAGAGTGACCGCAGAATTTCTTGCTGGTTCTTCTCGGTAAGAGCACATTTCCGAACCAGTCATAGCCTCATTGTAATTTGACGATTCGAAAGTGCTTGTCAAAGCCAATTTGAATAAAGAATTATTTTGGAATTTAAATTTATGTTGTCACTGCCATCATACATTGTCCGAAGACTTTGGTCTTCAGGCACTGAGATAATTTGGACAAGATAATCTCGCGTAGCTTCCCGAAAGCTAGTAAATAATAATTTGAATTAAAATTTAAATATGGCTTACTCGTTGGCAGTAGCAACACCGGTGTTAGCGGCCATATTGCCGTTCAAGTGCACGGAGTGAGCGGCGTGCATGGCCGCGTTCCGTTGCGCCTCCTGTATCATGCGCAGCCGGCGAGCCTGCGACCAGCGCTCCAGGGTGTAGGAGCCGCCGGCGGACGCGCCCGCAGCAGCGCCCGTCCCAGCCTCGTCCGAGCGGATCAATTCAACACCACGCTCGGGACTCCAGCGTCCAATCTATTGAATAATGCATAGTTTTTTTTTTCGGATTCTAACTAATGCTGTTAGGCCTAGAGGCTTTGACAGCGTCACGGAGAGGGTGGGCGAGCGCAGTAGCAGTGCCGGAGTGAAAAACTGGGAGAGCGAGACTCACAGCATCCTGGGAGCGTCGCCTTAAGGATGCCTCCTGTGAGGCCTAACCTCGGCTTAAAAGGTCGCGTTGTAGAGGACTGTATCGGACTTGCGGAAGTCCTAATGTCATAGCGGTCGGGGCTGGACGCCCCGGCTGCTAGATGTGAGGAAGCAGGGACCTCGTTTTCGCTGGCGAAGACGCGTTGGCGATGGTAATATTATGATCTTTAGGATCATAGAGGAGCTCTTAGGGCGTCTATGATTTTTCAATTTAAACTTTTTATTGTAGCAGGTGTATTCAACCATCCCCGCGATGAGCGGGTTTGGATGCACCTCAGCTTTTTCAAAGTATCTCTTAGAGAGACTTTTGAATAGCTGTGCTATGGAGGGAAAACCTAAATCTCTGTATACGTCGACGTTGCACACGAATCAGTGACGGCCGGTGGCTTGTCTCATGAACTTCATGACTATTCAGTCTGGTCGGATGGAAATGCATATTGTATAAGCAATTCAGTGCATATATTCTAAATAGGGGGGCAGTGGACGTATCCATTAGCAGAACCCGTCATTCCAAGCTGGACCGAGTTTGCCCGTGCCCACTTAAAAAAAAAAAGTGAAACGCTCAAAACAGAGAAAAAAATAAAGCATAGCAATGTTGTAAAATCTAAATTACGTCTGTCTATTATCTGACCAAAATGAGTAAAATTTGGTGCAATTAAACCATAGTACCAGGTAGAGCGAGCCTTGCTCGATAATTTTTTACAAAATAAAAAAGGTGCTTAAAAAAAAGTTAAAAATAATAGGGTGTAATATAATAAAAAATAAAGTTGTATGCCGCTCGAACAGTGGTCACTAGATGTCGCTGTTGCAGCGTCATACAAAGTGGCGTTACGCTAACGTGATCTAGTAGGTTGAAAAAACTCGCAATAAAGACACATGTACCAGGGATGGCGAAAGCTTATTTATGCATTACTTTTACAAAGGCGTACCATAATTTTTTTTAATTTTGTGATTATTGGGAAAATATAATAACAATATCAATATTTGTATTATGAACCTCTGCAAAGTAACGCCAATTCTATAAAGTAATAAGCATCGCAATAAGCACACTGATATTTGTACGTTCACCTCGCGATACTGTCGCAGCAGCTGCGGCGACTGCGGCAGCGACCAGTCGACGGCGGGACGCGCGCCGTTGCCCCAAGCGGCCGCCGCCGCCGCCACCAGCGCCTTGCGGGCCATGGCCGCGCCGCGGTGCGAGCGGTACTCCACGATGGCGGCGCACGACGCCACCGAGCGCCGGATGCGCACCTCCTGCACTTCCTCCGTGAGCGCGTACAGCGTGCGCACGATCTCCCCGGACGGCGTGGTGGGCGGGATGCGCGATATGAATATGCGGCAGTTGTTGATCGACGGGCACACACCTGTTTATTTATATAAATTTTAGTTTCATTGAACACAGCTATTTAACAATATAAGATTACAGACTATATAAATTTAATTAAAAAAAATAATTTATAGAATTAGGCGTTACTTTGCGGCGATCCATAAAAAAAGTAAGTAAGTAGCGGCCTGTTATTATCCTACTGCTGAGAATAGGCCTCTTCTCTCCGTTTATAGAGAGAAGGTTCGGAGCTAAGACCTTCCACGCTGCTCCAATGCGGATTGGTAGGTTACACATATCTCCAGAATTCTCTAGAGATATGCAGGTTTCCTCACGATGTTTTCCTTCACCGAAAAGCGTGTGATAAATTGCAATTTTCAATTAGACACATAAGTTTTAACAGAAAACTCATTGGTGTCTGCCCGGGTTTGAACCCGTGACCTCCTCGGAAGAGTCGCACGGTGTTACCGCTACCGCACGGGCTACCACAGCTTTGGAGGTCCATAATACTAAAGTAATAATAAAATTATTTTGCTATAATCCGCGATGAAGTAAAATAGAAAATATATACATATAGGTTATGCTAAATGTAGAGTGGACAATCCGTTTTCATGCAGGATTCTTAAAACACATGCACAAACCTCTACCATCGCCATCACAATACACAAGCACTACATACGTTCACTATCACAAACTCAACAATCGTTTCGCCCCGCAACCTAAGCATCATCAGGAGATAGACTACATGACCGTCGTGTTATTGTTATGTTGTGTTATTGTTTAGTATTACCAAACAATATTATTTAAAAAAAAAATACAAAGTCGTAATTATAATTACACATAAATACAAAATACCATTTTAGAATTTCTAGTTGAAATAAAATTATAGGGAAACATAGTGGTTGCGGGAGAATTTATTTAAATTTTTAACTGATACGTCAACTCACACGCGGAATACACGTTTTTAAACATCTGTTAGATGTTACCATACCAAAACAATCCCTGATTTAAAACATTTCTACAATTAAACTAATAATAATTACCCAGTTGCCAAGATGGTCTAATCATGTAGTTGTTGAACAAATGGATGGCGATGTTGGCCTCCGTCTCATTCGTGTACATAGCGAAGGCGTACCTTTTGCGATAGATAGAAAAAATTACCATTATTGTAACCAAAACTAAAGGCTACTTTCAAATCTGATAAAATTCATAATATCAAAATAAAATTTTTGATTTTCGTCTATATTTCTGCCCCACAAAGTTAAAATGACGATGATGAATGATGATGATGGAATGAGGATGATATTACATTTTCAGAACGGCTGTTTTTTGCGGTTTCACTGGAACATATATAATCATATGATATTATTTCAAAAGCACAATATGTAAGAATCATATTAAAAAATGGCGAAACGTTGATTTAAATTATATAGTAGTTAAAAAAAAAAAATTATGTCAGGAAAAGTCATTACAGGTCGTCACCGCCCGAAAAGGACGAGCGTAGGGTATTTCTCTCACTAAAAACCTGACAACCTGCCTGAGGTCGGCACAACTTGTTACAAACATATTGTCACATGATTTGGCTACGTGTTTTACGACCGGCCGGATTGCCTGACGTAAACTTTTTTTTGTGTTAGGAAAATCCATTATGGGTCATCACCGTTCAACGGGGACGAGCAGCGGGTATGTCGGACTTGCACCGACTAAAAACCTGACAGTGCTCCACCACGCTACTGGTGGCGGGGACAGGATACCGTTGTACACATTGCCCACATCCCCGCCAGCAGCAACTCTGAACCACAGAGTACGCCACCTCTGGGTCTCTCTGGGGCCACTCTAAAAGTGGCCCCTACCCTTCGGCTAAACGATACATCGGGAGCTCCAGATGCATAGATCGCTTCGGGGACCTTCGGGGGCTTCCGATAAACCCCATTCGGAGCTGCCAGAAGATGTCCGTTCGGGCGACATGCGATGGTCTTTAGCGAGTCGCCTGCGCCAGGATCGCTTGCGGTGGTTCGGTTTCGACGACTTGACTTCTCGGATCCGCCACGCTGTCTCCTTCAGCGAGACAACGTCCTCGCAGGAGACCGTCACTGCCCACTCCGGAAGGTTTAGGTTAATTAAAGGGGTTAGAATCATACCTAGCTATATCCAAAGTAATTAAAAAGGATTTAGCTATTTTGGATTTTGATCCCCTTAATTGTACGTAACAGTTTATATGTAAATTGTGTCGAAGAGATCACATAGTTGTAAACACGCCTGGTGGGAGCTTTAGCGTGTGGCGCGTAAACCAAAAAAGATACACTAAAGTAATGTACTAGAAAATTGCGGACTTACAAAAAACAACAAAAAGTCTATAGCAAACTTTTTGTATATAAATTGTGTAGTGCCTAATGGGAGCTTTAGTGGCGTGCGTCGTGTAAACCAATAGCGATACACTAAAGTAATATCCTAGTGATTGTAAATCTACAAAAATACTATAAAGTCCGCGAGAGCATGTCTCTATCTCTTATGGTTAACTCTTAATTACTATTTTCAAAATTTCAATACACTGGTTACCACGCGGACGAAGCTGCAGGCACAGCTAGTACTATAATAAATACTGACCCTCGATTCCATCCAGAGAAATTGATCATGAGGCGAAATTCATACAATTCTCCCGCCTGACAAAACAGAGGCACCAGAGTGTCTTCGAAGCAATCGTGAGGAATGCGGCCGATGAACACCTGTAACAATACCATCATCATCCTCCTGCCCTTATCCCACTATAAGTGGGGTCGGCACAACACGTTATAAACATGCTGTCACATGATTTGGCTGCGTTTTTACGACCGGCCGCCTGCCTGACCTCAACTTACCTAAGTCGTATTTTACGTCACCTCGGTAAGAAAGAGGGTTGTCTATTTTACTAAACCGGATACCACACGGTGGGTCAACTTACCTTAGTCGCCTTTTAAGACACCTCAGTTAGAAATGAGGTTGGTCAATTCTACTCAGCCGGATACCACACGGCGGGTCGTCTTACCTTAGTCGCCTTTTACGAAACCTCGGTAAGAAATGAGGGTGGTACTATTTTATTCAGCTGGATACCACACGGCGCGAACAGCTGTAACAATACTTCTCCTACATACCACAGCTGGGAAATGTCCGATTATATAGCGGGAATGAATTATATAGCTTACAGACGCTTACACGGTATAAATTTGTGTGTAATGTTAGTTTTTAAGGCGGGGAATGACATATAAAAAAGTTAGTAAACACGGGCTTAGGGCAACCTATAATCTGAGGGCAGGTGGTATGTACACTTGTATTAACTATTCAAAGTTATGACGCCAGTACGAGATAAGGAGACAGTGGTGACTGGTGAGACGCCACGACCGACTGACGTCTGAAAACTAGGACCCCATCGTCGCTGGCGAAAATGCTGTCTATTATTTGTATCTATTTGCGATTGTTATTTCATCACATGTGTTGTATAATAAAATATAAGTTAACAAACAGATACAACTTTCAAATTCCAGCTTATTACAATTATTCGGCCGCAAACAACACACTAGCACTGCACAAATTCACTATCACAAACTCAACAATCGTTTAGCCCCGTTACCGAAACATTACCAGGGTATGGACTCTACAATTAAATCGCGAAGCGATTTAGCCATATTAATTATCCTTCTAATATAATAAATGCGTAAGTTTGTGAGTATGGATGTATATCTGTTACTCTTTCACGGCGAATCCTCTGAGCCAATATCGATGAAATTTGGTACAATTATACCTTAAACACCGGAATAACATATAGGCTATAAAAATCCTGTTAATTCTATAGTATTAGGATAACATTGAAAAGCGCCATCTATTATCCACCTATCACAAAACAACAGTCCACGCGAACGAAGTCGCGGGTAAAAGCTAGTAATAAATAAAGCAAATTACGATCGCGAATACGAACACACTAATAGATATAAACATCATGAATTGCTGTTTTGAGACTGCCTAACACGGCTTCGCAGGCTCGAGAGAGATAAGGGCAATATAATTTGGCCTGTCGCTAGTAGCTGATCATAACTAGCTTTCCTCTATTCTTACGAGAAGCACCCTTTAGACAACTTCCCCAAAGCTAATTAGTTTCTGCACTCTACTCCCCCTATTTAACAATATAAAGTGACAAAGATTTGATTACTCGTACGTCCCTCCTAAAGAATTTAGGCACAAAACAGCAAATTACCGAATAATAATAACTACAGGAAATTGTATGAAATGTCGGCCATTTTGTATTACTGCCGGGCGTAATGTGGAAGATGAGAACTTTAGCAAGTCCTAGTTTTAAAATGCTGATCTAAATAAAATTAAAACGATTTGATGCCATTTATATATGAGGAAGCACCAGAGTAAACCCAATTAGGTGGATCATAATGGGAACAAAATATCTAGCATGAAAATATTCAGAAGGATGTTAACGAATAAAAAGTTCTTATAAACATATTTATTACTACTGCGCTTATTTTAAATATAAATAGCGTGCATAAAAGTCTGATCCTATCATAATCCTCACATACATCCTAAATTCCTTACACAGACTTGATTAACTCTTCCCTCGAAATATGCTTAAAGACGGGTAAACTAAATGGGAATCGGATAAGAAAATTACGAACTCTATTAGTTACCTCACAATTCCTCGAAGGTTCAGGGCCAGTCCAAGCGTGAGGTGCTTTTTTAAAAATCCTTTGCCCATTTATTTGCGTTAGTGTATAAGAAGTATTATTTTCTGTTAACAATAATAATCTCGTAGACAATTCATACTGATTCACTTCACTAGATGAATAATGCTTAACAGAAGGCATTCTTGATATAAATATTAATCTTATAATAAATAATATTAAATTTATTGTAATAATAGTCGCACGTGCCCTTCTTTCGAACAACAAAAAACGATAGAACTTCTAGAAAGGAAAGGAATACCTAAATGGCGCGTTTTCCAAAACACATCAAAATGGCGCAAAGGAAAAATAAATAAACTTTGAAAATTTTTGAATCGGATATCAATTGAATGCTTTTCTTACTACGGCACGACGAATAACAAGAAAGTGAAAAAGGGAGAAACTGTAAAAAATATGAAAATAATTATAGTAAAATAAAAGCAATGGTATTTAAATATTGATCTAATTGTATAAATTGATAGAAATGAAAAAGATTGAAATGTGTTGAAAAGCCGGAAATTAATTATATGGAGTTCGATAATAAAATTTAAATTTGACATTACCAAGAATGTGTTAGGGTCCCCTATATACAAAAAACTTTCTGTGAAATAAAGCTAATATTTTTTTTTTAATATTGGTTTTCATATTAATAAAACAGTAAAAGTTTTAATGAATATAAATTATTTTCCAATCGTACAATTAAGGAAAGATGAAAATGTAAAACAAGCGCTCGGTAATTATGAACAATTTATGGATAAATATTTTAATGTAGTCTAATGAGATCACGATGTTAGGTAATAAACTAACTCGCCTTATGTTGTATTACACTTATCATAAAATTTCTGTTAAGTTTTTTTATATTGTAATTTTTGAACTTCGATGAACGAATAGAGAAAAAGAGAAATTTTATTGGGTATATAGATTTTATTATTAAGATAAAGTACAAATAACGACTTGCTAAAGTTTTCGCTGAACAAAAAAAAACACTGAAAATTTTTATCCTAAGGTTATATCTAGTCAATCTCAACTCTACAAAATACTATCTCCTTAAAATACACATATTATTATTTACTATATGATCTTGTTACTTGAAGACGCTACGATTAAAGTGACTAATCCCACAGAAAGAATTAAAACTCGATATTTCAATTTATTTGCGCCCTTTCTCGTTATTTGATTAGTGTCAAGACTGTTCTTTAATTGTATTCTCAAAATATAGACACGTCGAGTTTTAGGATTCATCCGTAGAATTTGTTGCTTTGTGAAGTATTCCAGTTTTTTCTGGTTCATATGTTTCATAACATTAGCGCTAATTGCTATTATTGCTTCTAATTGTATTGAACTTATTAATTGTTCTGGTATCCCTGAAAGAAAATTAATTAAATATTGAATATTTCCTATGAGTGCCTAAGCATAGCAGCTTAAGCACTCATGGACTTAAAATTCTGATTTTATGCGAAACTCAAATATTCATATCATTTATAAAGACATTTTCAGAGGTGCAAAAGGAAAACTTTGTACATGTATGTTGGACTTTATTTTTATACAATTACTATTAAATAAGGTGTTAAGGCGACCAATCTCATGTGATGACCATTTATAAGGTTCTCCATAAGCGTCAGGATGAGTAGCAATGTCGTACAGGGTCTGTAAGATAAGAATTGACTTTAATTCTTTGATACTACTAATTCATTAAGTATAAATAATGTAGACATTTTAATATACCGACTGTAAACATACACAAATTTAAAAGTGTCTTTTTTTTCGCACAACTCGGTACAATTATATCCTGTTTTTTTTATATTCCATCAGTAATATAATTCAATTGATAACTTTTTTATTACCTTTGTCTGTTCTACATTACACCTATCGAGCTTACTCAACACATCAAATGTAAGTTCTTTGAATATACTTGGGGATATTCTCTTTAGATCGTGAGATGGGAATCCACAAAGTAAATAGCCCAATTCATTTATATGTGAGCCACTTTTATGCCAATCGTTACCATAATATCGTCTATACGCTGCTGCTAATATGCCAATCTATAAAAAAGTATAAATTTGAAGTATACTTTAAGAAAGCACTAACAATGTTATCTTAAAATGTTTGTTACCTTTCTGTTATTAAGGGCTACGAAGTGTTTCGAAAAAAAATTGAAAACTGATGGATTTCCAAAATTTGCGTAGTATAAATCTTCTTCTGGTATAACATTCAACAATTCACCAAAAGCTAAAAACTCTCTGCCTTGTAAAAATGCAGCAGTTTTTCCATCTATACAAAAATACATTGTGCTAAAAGTTTTAAACTAAGGTCAAAAGATTTAAAAAAAATGGAACATTTTTGTACCAGTAATAATATCCCACGCTAAAATGGTTCTCGATATTGGTATTGAATCCTTCTTCGTATTGGTCAATAAATGTAAAATAGATTCTGAATCTAATCGTAAGAATGAACTTGGAGGTCCAAAAAATATCATGTCCATTGAACTTTCTGTTTTTATTCGGTTGTCGATTTCATCATAAAAATTTTCGTCGATCACTCGTGTCGTCGATCTGTAATAAATTACTTCTCTCAGAATATACTTTTTATTAGTTTTGGAATCTAATTTCTTTAATTAAAGAAACAAAAGTTTTATAAAAAAGAAAACCTGTATCCACTATTGCAATCATAGAATTTTTTTCATCCTCATAGTGTATTTCTAATTCTTCTAGCGATTTAGTTTGCCGAACTTGGGCATCAGTACTAGAAATATAATAATTTATATAGCAAAATTATTTTTATAAACAATCAGCCCGAGCTGTCTGTTATGTTATTAATGTTATGAATACGAAAGTTTATGAGTATATATATATATATATATATGTTTGTTAATCTTTAACGGAGAATCCGCTGAACCAGTAAGAGTAAGTAAGTAGTAAGTTATAGAAATCCTGTTAATTCTACAGGAACAGGATGACATTGAAAAGCGCGAGTTCATCGTTAAGGTAGGCTATCTTTATAGTATTTATTTTTTTATATGAGTCCGTACATGTTTCACCAATTAATCAGTAATACGTATTTGATGGGCTCTTTTTATTAGTGTTCTATCACATCAGCTCTTGTCATACGTTGTAGACTGTAGTCTTGACAATCTTCTGTTTCGATATGACGAGCGCAGTAGAATTGAGTTGCTTGTTAAAAAAGAATATGGATGATATCAAAATGATAAAACCATCAAGATTCTTTAACATATAATAGAAAAAAATATTTCGTACCATATAACACAGAGAAGGAAATAATCACAAATAATCCACTTTGAAGCACACATTTTTTACCTATTTCCAATAATCTCGTTGGCTTTAAAAAATGGCTTTACAATATCGGTTTTAAAATTCTATTCTAGTTATTCTAGGTTTACGTTTCTGAAAATAACAAATATAACAAAATTATGCTAATCAACAATATAATTTAACTTTTATAGAACAAGGAAATATTGGATTATCTGGAAGAAAGACGATAGTAAAGAAGTAAGAAGAACCCTCTTTACAATTATTGTTTATTTATTGTCTGTAAAAAAAATGTCACTATGTGACACTATGTGTGACAACTGACATGTTGTCATCACTAAATTGATAACCTAACTTTTTGTTAAACGCGTTTAAGTGATAATTAATATTAAAAATACTAGATAAAAGCAATACATAGCTGTAGGTTTATTATCGGAATGATATTTGTATGGTATTAAAATTTAGAATAACAAAAGACTTAGTAATATAGGAAGTATATGTTTTGCTTGTTAGTAATATATTAATACGATGGGTATTTTGGAAAAGATATCGGAAATTGAAAAAGAAATAGCAAGAACACAAAAAAATAAAGGTAATAAACTATCACCTTGTTGTTTTACTCTTAAAATGCCAATTTTAATTACGTTAAAAAACTTTTAGAAAGTTTACATTATGAGTAAACTTTAATGTTTAAAATATAATTCAAAATTAATTATTTATATGCGGTACTAAGTAAGTAGCGGCCTGTTACTGTTCCACTGCTGAGAATAGGCCTCTTCTCTCGTTTTTAGAGAGAAGGTTTGGAGGTAAGACCTACCACACTGCTTCAGTGCGGATTGGTAGGTTACACATATCTCCAGAATTCTCTAGAGATATGCAGGTTTCATATGCAGGAAAAGCGTGTGATAAATTGCAATTATCAATTAGACACATAAGTTTTAACAAAAACTCATTGTTGTCTGCCTGGGTGTGAACCCATGACCTCCTCGAAAGAGACACACGGTGCTACTGCTGGGCTACCACAGCTTGATAATGTATCAATAACAGTACTAGAAATAGCACACAACCATTGCTGGTAATAATTAATGTTAGTAAATATAGTTTACAAGATATTTTTGAAAACTAAAATCTATAATATTTGTATCACAAGACAAGTTTGAAGATTTTAATATTTCTTTCAGCCACTGAGTACCATTTAGGTTTATTGAAGGCAAAGCTAGCAAAATACAGATCACAGCTACTAGAACCTTCAAAGAAAGGCGGTGATAAGGGTGAAGGATTTGATGTTTTAAAGTCTGGTGATGCTAGAGTAGCTCTTATAGGGTTCCCTTCTGTTGGTAAGGTAAGATATTTACAATGATTTATGTACTAAAAAAAGATCTAAGTCTGAAAAATTACTAGCCTCAGAATATTAGAAATTTCTATGTAATTAAAAGACCAGAAGAAAACCTATTTAATTAGTACCACTTACTGAAGTAGTTCATACAAGAAATTGTTTATTGTCATACAGAATTTAAATCCTAAAAAGAATGTTCTAATCTACCTTGCAATTAAATAAGCTTGTTTGTTAGTTTCGTTATCTCTTTATGTGTCTATTTATTTATATATTCGCTGAATACTTGCTCAAAAGATGTTATTAGATATTAAATTGGTTTCAATTTTTCTCAATGACAAATATATTCCAAATCTGAAATACAGAATGAATATATTTATTTAAACATACATAATTTTTTCACATTTCAATGTATTAAATATTGAATAGTGAAATAAATTCATACACTTATTTGATATTACAAAAATTATATCCATTATTTAAAGAATTGATTTGAAAAAATCAGTTCTGGCTATGGTTTTACAATACATCACATACTTAGTATTAAACTGACCAAATTAAAAATTAGGCTTAATTGAGTTAGGTACATTGTAATCCTTCCTATGAATCCTATCTATGATATCACACTACAAACTATTTAAAAAAAGTTAAACTTTATTGCAATTTGCCACAAAACAACTTTTTTGAATTCAGACGCTTTAATACTACTGTAAAAAAATCAAATCAAAATCAAAAAACCTTTTATTGATAATGTCACAATAAATTAACAATACGAGGCTGTGATGGCCCAGCGGTGCGACCGTGTGAATTTCTAGAGACGATCATGAGTTCAAACCCGGGCAGACACCAATGAGTTTTTCTATTAAAAACTTATGTGTCTAATTGATAATTGCAATTTATCACACGCTTTACGGTAAAGGAAAACATCGTGAGGAAACCTGCATATCTCTAGAATTCTGGAGATATGTGTAACCTACCAATCCTCATTGGAGCAGCGTGGTAGGTCTTTCCTATCCTTCTCTCCAAAAAACGGAGAGAAGAGGCCTATTCTCAGCAGTGGGATAGTTACAGGCCGCTACTTACTTTTACTTACTTAAATTAACAAATTGTAAAGTAAATAACAGTAAATTAATAGAAAGAAAAAGTAAAATTAAATAAAATTAAGACAAATATACAGAAATGTGAAGTTACGAATTGGACCACCATTCAGCTTAAGTTGAGGAGTACCTCAATGCTGGTTTTCAATGGTGACCATTTTTACTTAAAACTAAAACTTAAGTAAAGACAGTAAAAACGACTGTGACAGACAGTTAGAGAAGTGTGAAAGACTATGAAGTTATACATAATAGAGAATTAAAGAAAGAAGGAAAGAGCAACCGAGGGTGCTGATTTATTACAACTGACCATATACTTTTATAGTTTGTGAAGACCAAATGAAGTGTGAAAACAGATCTACAATTTACAGTCTACAATTTGCTATAACATATCTCAGTTTGCAGGTACAAAAATAAAATGTAATCTATGATAGTCCAAAACTAACATGGATCACCAATAACTTAGTTCCCCCATGGAACCCTGTTAATCTAATCTAATTGCGGGGACGCCCGTCGTTGCAGGACGGGTGGTCAGCTCCTATACTGGACTATTCCACCCGTTAAATTATTAATTAAATTTAATTAAAATTAAATTAAATGGAACCCCCTTAGTAAAATAATAAAAATTTATTTATTATTTAAGTTTATTATCTATTGATCGCTTTGTATTTTTTTAGTCAACTCTTCTATCGACTTTGACACATACTCATTCAGAGGCAGCAAGTTATGAGTTCACGACGCTGACATGTATTCCTGGTGTGATTGAATACCGTGGTGCTAATATACAGTTGCTCGATCTCCCTGGAATTATAGAAGGTGCTGCTCAAGGAAAAGGTAGAGGAAGGCAGGTAATTGAGTTATACTTTGTTTTTTATGCATGTATTTCTATTGTAATATTATATATATCTGTCTGTTTCATTTTACATGCCTAATCCTTAAGACTAATATTGATGAAATTTGGCATGATGTTTTCTTTATGAAAATAGGGAAAAAATATAGTACTTAAACGCTTAAGTCGGGGCGAACAAAGTTGTGGTTGACCACTATAATGTGATATAGTCTCTGCTTTTTTGTTTCGATATATCACCACATCCGAAGAATAAAGTTATATGTTCCATGTATATAGATAGAACATATTCATAGATTCCTTAATTTTCTATAAGTCTTTATTACAGTCATGTTATAAACCATTTTATGTTATTGGTAATATTATACCATATATATATATATATATATATATATATATATATATATATATATATATATATATGCCTTTATTTCTGAAGCATAGTATTTTTTTTTACATAGTATTTTTTTTTTTTTTTAAACTTTTACAAAAAAAAAAATCAAATTTTATTCTTCAGGTTGTCCCCTGACATAGGCCTCTTCCATAGATTTCCAGGTTATTCTATTGCCAGCCATCTGTTTCCACCTGTGACCTGCAACCCCCTTTATGTCATCCTCCCATCTTAAGTAAGGTCTACCCCTTTTTCTTGTATATCCTCGTGGGTACCACTCTACTATGTCTCTATTCCATTTTGACAATACATCTCTGATCATGTGGCCAGCCCATCTCCATTTCTGTTGCATTATCACACTAATTACATTTGAAGTATTTATTTTCTTTTTAACATTAAAAATTTTAATTTTATCACTTAGTTTTATTTTTAAAATATTTCTCTTCATATTATTTTGACATACTTCTAATTTTTTAAGCTTGTTTTTGGATATAGACCAAGTTTGACAACCATAAGTTAAGATGGGAATTATGCAAGTATTTATTAATTTGGCTTTATCTTGTAGAGCTATTTCTCTTTCTTTCATTACAGATTTAAGTGACCAATACCTTTGCCATGCTTTATTTATCCTTTTTTTAATTTCTTTCTCCATTTGTTCATTATTTGATAGTGTTTGACCTAGATAGTCATATTCCTCGACATATTCAATTATGTTATTGTTGATTACTATGTTATCTTTTTGGTCATTCGTCATTACTTTTGTTTTTGAAGTGTTAATGTTCAATCCAAGTTCAGAACTTTTATCAACTAGTTCTTTCAGCATAATTTGCATTGTTTGGGAATCCCCTGCAAGTAAAGTTAGGTCGTCAGCAAACCTTAAATGATTTAAATGTGTACCATTGATATTTAGACCATAATTTTCCCAATTAATTTTTCTAAACATGTATTCCAAAGTTGCTGTAAATAGCTGGGGTGATGGATCCCCTTGACGTACTCCTTTTTTTAAACTAAACTCTTCTCCTGTCCTTTCTAACTTTAACTTTGCAGTGGCATTTAAATATATGTTTCTTATGAGACTAATATATTTTTGGGGTATACCATGTGCTCTCAAAGCTTTCCATATCTCTCTATGTTTTAATGAATCAAATGCCTTGTTGTAATCAACAAAGGCAATGTAATACTTCAGCCCATATTCCCTATACTTTTCTAGTACTTGTTTTAACACAAATATGTGATCTATAGTTGAGTAATTTTTGCGAAATCCAGCCTGTTCTCTTGGTTGGTTTTCATCTAATATATTTAATAAACGCCTCAGTATTAATTTTGAAAATATTTTATATAGGTTAGACATCAAGCTAATTGGTCTATAGTTGTTAATCTGGCTCTTGTCTCCTTTCTTATGTAGCAGAGTAATAGTTGTTTTAGTCCATTGTATTGGAATGATTTCTTTTTCTAAAATATCATTGTACAAATTTGTTATGGGATCCAGAATAACATCTAATGTTCCTTTCAACAATTCGTTTGTGATTTTGTCTTCACCTGGGGTTTTATTATTTCTAAGGTCTTTTATAGCATTTTCCACTTCAAACTTCAAAAATTTAGGTATATTTTCGGTATATTCCTGTTGATATTCTTCAACATTCTCTTCTCTGTCTATATCATCATATAATTCTCGATAGAAATCTGTGGCTACATCCATAATTTTTTCTCTTTTTGTTATAGTGTTATTCTTCTTATCTTTTATTTGTGGCATCCATGGTCTAACGATTAAATTCTTAAGTGGCTTTTTTATTCCCCCTGTCTTATCTAGATAGTATTTAATTTTTTCTAATCTACTTGTATGTTTATATTTTCTGATACTTATTTTAATTTTCTTGCTAATTTCTTTTATCTTTGATTTGTGTTCTTTCTTTTGTATCAGTTTTTTATATATATATATATATATATATATATATATATATATATATATATATATATATAGATATTATAAAACAAAGTCTCCAAAAGCTGTCTGTCTGTATGTTATTGATTTTCACAAAATCTACTTAAAGGATTTTTGTATGGTTTTTAAGAAAAAAAAAATTCAAAGGTAAAGCAATTCTTGGGGAAAATTTTGTTTATTCTCTGGAAGGACTAAACTGATTTTGATGGGACTGTCACTAGGGCACACCTTTTATTTATATAACTTTGATATGTTATACTTTTCTTCCTCTTATTATAATGCTAATGGTTATTATAATTTGTTCGTTAACTTCCAGGTGATAGCTGTAGCGCGTACAGCAGACCTGGTGCTAATGATGTTGGATGCCACAAAGCCTTATGTACATCGGCAACTGCTTGAACGCGAGTTAGAGAGTGTCGGCATCCGGCTTAATAAAAACAAGCCTAATATATATTTCAAGGTGCTCAATATCTTTATATTTTGAAATTTTTTTATATAATTCTTTGCGATAGCACAGCTGTGAGACCGTGCAACTCTTGCGAGGGATTACAGGTTCAAATCCCAGACAGGCACCAATGAGTTTTCCTGTTCAAACTTGTGTCTAATTGATAATTTATCACATGTTTTTCGGTGAAGGAAAAAATCGTGAGGAAACCTGTATATCCCTAGAGAGTTTTAGGGATACATGTAACCTATGAATCCATATTGGAGCAGCGTGGTATTTCTTAGCTCCAATCCCTCTCTCCAATAAACGAAGAAAGAAGGCCTTTGCCCAGCAGTGGGATAATAACAGACTGTTACTTTTACTTTACTTTTTATTGGGTATCCCAGACTCGAAATTCATATAGATAACCAAATTGACCATTGAATTCCATATACAGATAAATAATCAAATTATTTGGTATTTCCAGGTTAAAAAAGGTGGTGGGTTATCTTTTAATTCGACATGCCAACTTACAAAAGTAGATGAGAAAATGGTCCAGATGATTTTACATGAATACAAAATATTCAATGCTGAGGTAATTGATGAACTACATATTTATTTAGTACCTTTATTGCTTGTGCTCAAAAATTAAAATTTTTTTTTATTTTATTTCTATTTATTTAGAACAAAAATGTACAATTATGCTTACACGCTAGGACTATACAAATCATGCCCACGTGGAATGGTCCCAAAAATACTGGCAGCGTTACCGCGCTAAGCTGATTGTTTGTACAAAAAGGAAGAAAACCCTCTTGTCACATGAAGAGGCAATTAACCGACGTGTTAAAACGGATAGAATTTTTTTTGCACTTTGACTCCATCCATGGCCCTAGGGTCTCTAATGCAAACGGCTTAATTGATTTATATATATTCTAATGCTTATTTCAATTCCATCTATAAGTTTCACGCAACAGACTATTAAAAACAGCTAGGGTTTTGTTGATCTTCCAAGTTTTATTCTAATTTGCCATAAAACAACATTTTTGAATTTGGTCACTTTAATATAAGCGTGCAACTTACTCTTCAAATTTATTAGCTTTGTTAATATCATCATCTTCCTGCTCTTGATCCCACTCCAAGTGGGGTCGGCACAACATCTTATAAACATGCTGTCACATGATTTGGCTGCGTTTTCACGACCGGCCGCCTGCCTGACATCAACTTACCTCTGTCGTGTTTTACGACACCTCGGTAAGAACGAGGGTGGTCTATTCTACTAAACCGGATACCACACGGTGGGTCAACTTACCTTAGTCGCCTTTTACGACACCTCGGTAAGAAATGAGGTTGGTCTATTCTACTCAGCCGGATACCACACGGCGGGTCGACTTACCTTAGTCGCCTTTTACGAGACCTCGGTAAGAAATGAGGGTGGTACTATTCTATTCAGCCGGATACCACACGGCGTTTAGCTTTGTTAATATGTGTAGTTCTAATTTCTTTTTTGAACTTTGGCAATTTCAAAACGGGAATTTATTATACAAACGTAAACATAAGCCTATAACAATAACATACAAAAATAGACACAATAAATTAACAATACCCTTGGTATTGATGGACTACCATGGTTTGACTATTACTATTATCGCTATTTTTGTTAAAAAGATGTATATATTCGCCTAAATACTCTATATTATTATAAGTTTATTGTGAAGCTACAAGAATACATATATCTCAAAATTCGTCACGAAGTGAGTCACGTGGTTACATTATAAATGGCAAATGCAGCTCTTTTCTGAAGGAGAAATGTTTTTATTGAATATCAACTACATAACGGTATTAAGGGGTATGGGGTAACATATCCCTCCATACCGTACGACATAATGCTATGAAAATAAAAAGAATAGTCAAATCTTGCTGTTTCATGAATGATTTTTATTAAAATTCAAATTCAAAATATTATTTATTCAAGTGGACTGTTTACAGTACTTTTGAATCGTCAAATGTTTTAAAGAAGCTACCACTGATTCGGAAGTTTGCTCCTACCGAGAAGAACCAGCAAGAAACTCGGCGGTTAATCTTTTAAGAAATTATTACAATTTGATTGTTACATCGTTGCAGCTGGATGCGTAGCTGACTGCAGTTAAGATATGCTATCACTCAAATAATCCTCAATAGTATAGTAAGCTTTATGTAGCAACATCGTTTTGAGATAATTTCTAAACTTGTGTAAAGGCAAGTCTAGATAATGTTGAGGAGGAGGTCTAGATATTGGTCCATGCAGGTGCTGTTCCGCGAGGACTGCACCGCGGACGAGCTGATCGACGTGATCCTCGGCAACCGGGTGTACCTGCCGTGCATCTACGTCTACAACAAGATCGACCAGATCTCCATACAGGAGGTGGACCGGATAGCCCGCCAGCCGCACTCCGTTGTCGTCAGGTACCACTTACCCTTTCTGCAATAACCTTAAAATGCAATCGATACTAATCTAGTAAATGCTTTAGTCAATCCCCGCCCGGTAACGCTGTAAAAGCCGTTAGGGCTAACAGCATATAGTCAATTCGAAAGAAATAAATTAGTCTATCTGGCACATAAATACATATGTATATTTTTTATTTACAGTTGTAACATGAAATTGAACTTAGACTTTCTACTGGAGACGTTGTGGGAGTATTTATCCCTTATCCGGGTTTACACCAAGAAGCCCGGACAGCCGCCGGACTTCGACGAGGGACTCATCCTTAGAAGGGTAATAATAAACAATGCATATTATAATATAATAAACAACTAGCAATCGCCAGCGGCTCCGCCCGCGTGGAAACTAAAATCATGATATAGTCTTGATTATAGTAATTACTGGAAGAGATCCCTCGTAGGGATAGGCCCGCCTTTATACATGTGCTTTTTTATCTTCACTACATAGTACAAAACAAAGTCGCTTTCCTGTCTATATGTCCCTATATCCCTATGTATGCTTAAATCTTTAAAACTACGCAACAGATTTTGATGCGGTTTTTAATAGATAGAGTGATTGAAGAGAAAGATTTATACGTATAAATCATCCAATATGGAGTAGAGAAATACTGTAATTTTTGAGATTTCTAATGTGATGTCGTAAATACATTTTCTTATCAATTACATTTTCTTCCGCTTACATTGCAAACGCAGGCTAAACCCTACGAAATTTATCAAAATGAAGTATTTGAACACCTTGAAAAGGTCGACAGAAAACTCCGCGATGGTATATATCTATCTTATGGATAACCCACAATAGCATTTTTTTGTCATTTTCTTTTTACGAAAAATAATTCCTTATTATCGAAGCAATTTTAAAAATAGGATTATTCGTTATCAAATTAAGTACCTTAAATAGATTATTGATTTAATATAGATCAATATGACCGTTTACAGCATGTAATTTAAATGAACATGTTATTACACATTTAAAGCGCAGGGCCTTAGCGGTTTTTGTTTTACTTTAAATTCAACGGCTGCGGGCCACGGGCAGCAATGAATAAACTACTGGATCGATTTAATCATTTTGTTCAATGAGTGACATAGGCTATATATTTTATACCCGTGCGAAACCGGAGCAGGCCGCTAGTTTCTGAATGTATGTATGTATATATAAAAATAAAGTAATAAATAAATAAATTCTTCTAGGGCGTCACAATCGAGCACGTGTGCCACTCGATCCATCGCTCTTTGGCGAGCGCGCTGAAGTACGCACTAGTATGGGGCACAAGCACCAAGTACTCGCCGCAACGTGTCGGACTCAGCCACTCTGTGCACGACCAAGACGTGGTGCAGCTTATCAAGAAATAGCCAAGTGCCAAGTGTGAGATAACCTACCCCCTCCTATCCGTACTCGTTTTTAAAATCAATTCAACTCGAAACTTAATACTTTGATATTTACAAAAATATATATACATTTATCCATGGGACGTTGTGGGTCTTTGAATGAAACCATCACTCAATAAGTAGTGAAAATATTATTTTGCTATAATCCGCGATAAATGAAGTATGTTTAAGGTAGAGATGGGAAGCTCGCTAGCTACTATTATCATATCTCTACTTTAAACATACTTTATTATAGCAACTTTCTTTGTTACATTATAGCCTGATAATAATGAAATGATAAAAAAAGGACTCATATACAATTCAGTTTTGTAACTGCTTACTGTGCTATATTATTTGAATCTGCCATGTACTGAAAACATGAAATAAGAATGAGCCCTGCATATCGGTTGATAGTTATATTAATGAAGAGGTGGAATAATATGCCACCTACTAGAAGTACACATTTTTATATTCAGTTAAATATACACCAATACTTCGCTATGCGTCGTTTCGTTTTTCGGTTTTTTCGAAGTTGCGTTGTTAGATTTTCGAGGTTGTGTTGTTTTGAATTCGTCTTTAATTTTTTTTATTTTCTTTTGTTACTAAAAGATGGCAACACTGTTGTTTCTAATTGCGCCTTGCCATAAAACTCGGGGATTCCCTTAACTAAAAATTAACGCAATTTTAATACAGTTTTATTTTCATTTTGTTTTACTAATTTTAGAGTTCAGTTTCAAAAACGTAGTGTGTTGTGCATTTCGTTTTAAAAGAGAATCATAAATTTATATAATTTTTTAACGTAGGTTTCTGGTTACATAAAAGGTATATCTTTCCAATTTATTTATTGGCAGAGTTATAATGTTTAGTTTGTTCAATTTACTTTTTAAACAGTTAGTTAACGAACCTATCTCCGATCCATATGGGTTGCTATTAGGCATGGACAGAATCACCAATCACTTAATGATCATGATAAGAAAAACTGTTCATATAGCATCATCTGCTTATGAGTTTTAGAGTAACTGCTACTGCTATACAAAAATATGGATAGGTGTTCTATGAAAAAGTCAAATAATAAATTAATACTGAGACTAACTCACTGATATTGAGCAAAATTATTGTTAATACAAACAAATGTAATTCTTATATCTCATATAATACGGTCGATAATTCGGGAAGATTTAAATTTATTTACGGAGAAGAAAGCACTTTTACGTTATTCCAACTGAAACTATATCCTAGAAATATCGACCGTATTGAATATTATTTAAAAAATACATTTGTTTGTAATAGCAATCGCTTTATCAAGTAATAATATTATAGCGAATAGCTGAATAATATAAAAGCGGATAGCGTTTTTGCTAATCAATATTACTGGGAAAAATTATTATTGATTAGCAAAAACGCTATCCGCTATTATATTATTTACGTTAATGGACTAAATGATTGCTTATACGAACAAATTTAGTCTTTATGTCGTATGCAGTGTATAGGACATAAAGACTACATTTGTTTGTATTCCAATAGCATTAGCAGTAGCAGGTATGATCACGTGATTAAAATCGATCATATCGTGGAACGAATATGATTCTTATATAGCAATCATACCCAAGCCTAGTTGCTATAGAAAATCTTAATTCACTTTGAGTCGTTTCAATTTGCGTCATATTTTTTTGGAACGTAACCACGACGCAAATTCTGGTATTGGTGTATTCTGTATCTTAATTAGTACGTACTTTAATAGTTTTTAAAAAGAGATTTTCTTACCAATATAGAAATCTTATTAACAGCGTTCATTTTATAAAAATCAGCGGGATACTGCTTTAAAATGAATTAATACTGAATTATACAAAATCAGTCCATTGTCATTTTAACCGAATATTTACAAAATGGTGGCGTATATTTGCCCTGATTTTAATTGTATTAATCAAATTTAGGTAAAATTTTACATTAACTTTTGTTTGCTTAGGTATTGTATAAATACGGTATCAGTATACAATCATACGTATGTCGACTGATATGCATCCTGACGGCTGAGTTAAAATTGTTGCAATAAAGTTATTTATTCAATTTTTTATATTGATGTTTTATTACCATTACAATCATCCTCCTGATCTTATCCTACTCTAAGTGGGGCCGGCACAACATGTTATAAACATGGTGTCATATTATTCGGCTTCCTAATTTTTCGACCGGCCAACTGCCTGACGTCATCTTACCTTAGTTGTATTTACGCCACCTCGGTAAGAAAGAGGATGGTCTATCCTACTCAACGGAATAACATACGGTGGGTCAAATTATCTTAATCGCCTGTAACGACACCTCTATAAGAAATGAGGGTGATCTACTCCACTCAACTGGATACCACACGGTGGGTCGACTTACCTTAGTCGCCTTTTACGATTCTACTCATCCGGATACCACACAGCGGATGTTTTATTACCATGCAATATGTGATAGTGCCAATAAAATGATCATATTGACTGACACGTTGGCGCAGTTGGCAGTGACACTGCCTTCAGCTCCGCGAATCGCAGGTTCGATTCCCGCAGAGAGCCAACATTTTAGGCTTGCTTCCCTACTTTAAGTATAATAACCTATGGGAAATCTAGCATTTTAAAAATCAAAATACATTTTCACATACCACTTTTTATTAACCAAAAGTTATTAGCTTTAAAACTTAAATCTAAATAAAGAAATATTAGGTGACTCTGTAATTTAATGATACAGTGATCTTATCAAATATTATTAATACTTAATTATGATATTATTCATCATCTCCCTGCCCTTATTCCACTCTAAGTGGGGTCGGCACAACATGTTATAAACATGCTGTCACATGATTTGGTCGCGTTTTTACGACCGGCCGCCTGCCTAACGTCAACTTACCTCTGTCGTATTTTACGACGCCTCGGTAAGAAAGAGGGTGGTCTATTCTACTAAACCGGATACCACACGGCGGGTTGACTTACCTTAGTCGCCTTTTACGACACCTCGGTAAGAAATGAGGGTGTTACTATTCTATTCAGCCGGATACCACACGGCGTATGATTATGATATTATTATTATGATATAATTACAAAGATAGTTATTTTACTTGGGAATAAATAAACAAAATAACTTTATGTAATAAATATTTATTCACACTGATTCTTATTCTAAAAAAAAATGCATTATAATACCCGACCACAAATAATCTAAAAGATTTTTATATAATTTGTATGGGCCGTGCACAATATGTAGTTGAACTATTGGATCCATAACACTACTTTATGAAGTTTGAAATATTTTTAATTACATATTGCACTAATCACAAAACTAAAAGAAGATAAAAGATTAAAGAAGTGGGAGAGGGTTACCCTTAACCAACGTTTTGTGAATTTAAAAACATTTGTATATTGCACTAATCACAAAACTAAAAGAAGATAAAAAATGAAAGAAGTGGGAGAGGGTTACCCTTAACCAACGTTTTGTGAATTTAAAAACATTTGTATATTGCACTAATCACAAAACTAAAAGAAGATAAAAAATGAAAGAAGTGGGAGAGGGTTACCCTTAACCAACGTTTTGTGAATTTAAAAACATTTGTACTTAATAGTAACAATTCATCCGCTATACGCGGATGAATTGTTACTATTAATATATACATATTGTTATATATTATAGTAAATGTAAATATGTAGAAAATGTAGTGTACTGCATATCCTTCTCTTCAAGGAAGCCTTTACCCATGAGTGGAACAGTTGATAAAATATCTATCAAATAAATATTGCACGATATTTAATAATTAATTATTTACATCGTGCTTTCATTCAACTTTAACCATAGATAGAGAAGAACGACTGGCCCTTTGACGCAGTGGGTAGTAAACCTGCCTGAGGGCCGTGTGTGTAAGTGTCCCATATATTTACTATTTATTATATTTATAATTAAATATTTAATTAATTTGTACCTCTGCGAGAGTGTACAAGACTGTGTGAATTAATTTGAGTGAGTGTGTGTGTGTATGTAGGGTTGCCACCCGTACTATATTATATATTATCGTACTATATTTTAGTCAATTGTACTATATAATATAGAACAATAATATAGGACAGGAAAAATACTATATTTTTATAGCTAATTAAATTGTCGCGCTTTTTTTAATCAACTGTGAATGGAACGCACACGCAGCGGGATAGGGAATAATGGGAATTCCCTGCATAGGGAATGTTTGAACGAAACTCATTCATGTATTTACAGGGCTTAATTAGTTAGTAACTATAACTCCTTTGTCATTGTCCAGCCAAAAGTAATAATAAATAATTGTGGAAAAATAAATAACGATTGAAAATAGATGTGTACTATTTTTTCCTGAATTTCCTTAAAGTACTATATTTTTTTTATTTAAAAAGAAAAATACTATTTTTCTTCAAAATAAAAAGGTGGCAACCCTATTTGCATCTGTGGCAGAGAAAGAGCAATGAACAGTTTAAGGATACAATATGACTTAGCATCTGGTAATAACCAGACAATTTGAAGTTATCGAAAGTTATCATCAGCCGTTGCTAGTAAGTCTGATTCAGCCGTGGCGAGCGCCCAGCGGTGCTCGGTGATCTCGAGCGCCTCCCACTCGGCCTTGAAGGCGGCCTTGATGTCAGGCGGCATGGTCATCGCCGCGCCCGTCATCTGCTCCTGCATCACCTTCGACTGGTCCGCGGCTATGGACAAGATTTATATACACGGGATGGTATAGACTAAAATCCATTCCGTTCCATTTCCGCAATCCATACTGACTCCGTATATATAAACCGTGACTGGTCCGTTGGCGCAGTGGGTAGTGACCCTACCTTCAGCTCCGCGGGTCGCGGGTTCAATTCCCGCCGAGGGCCAACATTTTCTATAAATGAATTTGTTGGTCTTTGAGTCTGGGTGTATATTTGTACTTTAAGTATGTATTTAAAAATTATATAAGTATATATTCACCAGTTGTCTCTCACCCATAACACAAGGATTAAGTTACTTACTTTGGGGACGGATGACCGTGTGTGTAAGTGTCCCATATATTTATTTATAATAGACCTATAAGCTGTGCAATTATCAATTAGACACGTAAGTTTTAATAGAAAAACTCAATGGTGCCTCCCGGGGTTTGAACTCGTGACCCTCTCGAAAGAGTCGCACGGTCACACCGCTGGGCTATCACAGCTTGCTGGTACTGACTATACGACATTATATAAATCCACTGATAATTTGTACGTAATAGATGACATTGGCATAATTCAAATATTCATCAATCTCTTGTCTTTATCCCACTCTTAAGTGGAGTCGGCACAGCATGTTATAAACATGTTTTCACATGATTTGGCTAGGTATTTTACGACAGACCGCCTGCCTGACGTCAACTTATCTTAGTCGCTTTTTGCGACACCTCGGTAAGAAAGAACCCCTCTACTCAGCCGGATACCACTAGACAGGTCAACTAACCTAAGTTGTTTTTAACAACACCTTGGTAAAATAGAGGGTGGTCTATTCTACTCAGCCGGATACCATACGACGGGTCAAGTTACATTAGTCGCCTTTAACGACACCTCGGTAAGAAATTAAGATGGTCTTTTTTACTCAGGCGGATACCACACGGAGGTTGGCATAATCCAATTATTTAAAATAAAAAATATTTTCAAAGAAAATATATATAATTTAATAGAGATCGGTTTTGTTTATATAATAATAATAATTATATAATAAAGTAAAAAAATTAAATTGTGTAAATTGTGTGTCGTGTGGTATCCGGCTGAGTAAAATGGACCAAACTCTTTCTTACTGAAGTTTCGTAAAATACGACAGCGGTAAGTTGATGTCAGGCAAGCGGCCGGTCGTAAAAACGCAGCCAAATCATGTGACAGCATGTTTATGACATGTTGTGCCGACCCCACTTAGACTGGAATAAGGGCAGGAAGATGATGAGTAAAAAAATTAAATTATATAATATAGTAAAATACTTACCATTATTTTCTCCCAGTACAAGAGCGTAAATAGTGCGCAGACCAAAAACATTAAGGAAATACCAAGAGGCTGAAGAAACCCATGAGGCATCCAAATATGCCAGCTCCACTCCACGTTGTAACATGGGCTTGAAGCGCAATGTCAGAGGAAAGGGTACCTTAGCTGAAAATATTACCATTGTTTTAGTAAAAAAAAAATATATCCAAAATAGTATTTCTAATAATAATTCTAATTCTTTAATAGTACTTCTTTTATCTAACTATATTTATTAATAATGTAAAATCTAGAAATAATTAAATTTTAAATTACTTTTTTTTTAAATTGAAGTTATTACAAAATTTTCTTTTTCCTTTTTTTACCCTGAGGATTGTCCATTTACAACTATTGGACATGCTTCTCAAAACATTTTATGTGCTATATAATTTTTTTGATTGATCTTTTTGAGTATTTCTTTATTCTTATTAAGAGCTAAGAAGGTCTACATAAGTTACACTTTTACGGACAAAGTTACCACATCAACAACTTACAACCACAACACCAATTAGTTTTTCATACTTTGTTTGTGTCCAATCTATTCTTCATATGCCTAATCCTTATCCTTTTATTGCATTAATTAATATAATAATAAAAAACAACATTATGTGCAATGGGGAGCTATTCATGAATTGGAATCTCGGTAGTAACCCCTGCCTTCAGCTTTGGGGGTTCCACATTCAATTACTGCTGAGAGCCAACATGTTTTTTGAGTCTAGGTGTATTTATGTTTAAAATTATTCATTTACAATTATATAAGTATGTGACAGTGACAGACAACTGGTAAATATATATTTACCAGTTGTCTGTTCACCCATAACAAGTACTCAGTTGCTTTGAGGACAGAAAGCTGTGTGTGTGATTCTGCATTTTTTTATGATGATCAGCATAAGTAGGGGTTAACATTAAGAGATAATTTACAACTTACTTGTTAAGAATCCACTGAACATCCAGTTAATCCATCCACCGATTACAATCATGGGAAGTACATTTGTTATATTGCCCTTTAACATATCTGTCATCATTCCTGGATCTGTCATAGGATTCTAAAAAAGTTTTATAATTATTAGAGAAAAATTCTATATGACTCAAAATGGTTGAATATTTAACAATTAAAACAGAGCAGGAAAAAGAAACGTCAATTCTGATGTTACAAGCTCTATATAACAAATTAAGCTACACTACTAATTCAATTCTTCAGTTTATGGCTTCCAGGAGTGTCATATGACACTATTTACTTCGCCAATGTCATGTAGGATGAAAGAATCACATTTAGACTTTGGTAAACTTTGATCGAAAAAAAATGTTATTGGTTGTTTAATTTGACACTATGGAAATAGGCAGAATTTCAGCTTAATCGTTCACCTAAAATACTACACTACTACAGGATAAATTCAATATCAGGCAATAGTAAAAATGGTTAGGTTAATATCACATCAGACATCAGACACAAGGGGAAAACAGTAAGATTATTTAAATACAATTAGATTTTTAGACATTATACCTGTGAAGTAGTTCCTCTTTTTTGGACTTTGAAATACCCAGTGTCCTCATTATTAAACCAGTGTCGTCGCATTGCAAATGACTGTCGTGGCAGATATTTACCATTTTCGCGGAGTAATCGAGCTCGCATCATCACTTGACTGAAAGTGATGAAACAATACAAATTAGAGTCTTTAGGTACCATACTACTATTTAGCAAAGATAACCAAGTTATCCACTTATTATAATTATTTAATTATTATATATGTATGTTTTTATATACCTGTCTTGCATTTGCAAAGACTCTATTTTCTTTTGGGACGATAAAATTAACGACACATAATGCCTTACTATGCCCACCAAAAAAGTAATAATAACAATAGGTAAAAATACCCATAAACGTATGTTTGGATCTAGTAATAGTTCTGCCATGCTTTATTACGGTAGCAGAATATATAAAATAGTATTTTCTCTCTAGAATGTATTCAAAAATTATTTTTTGTAGAAATCGCCTATAATATTGGCCACAGACAAACAACTTGAACATAGACTAGCGGACATTGTGCATTGGACTAATACTAGAGCAAAATCAAATAATCTGTTTGTGGAAACTGAAAATAATACACAAATAATTAAGTAGGTACCTAGCTTATGGAGATTGAAGATATTGATAAAGAAAATATATTCAAGAGTATTAATGTGAGCAGTAGTCTCTGATTTCCACTATAATTTTGCTACTGTTTGGTTAATACTAATTATTAACCACAAAGTATTAACTTTTAACTTTCCATTTGTGCAGTAGAAGTACTAGTCTAATGTCTATGAGTAAAACTTCAAAGAAGATCAAGTTTGTCTATGGTTCAAGTTTTTGTATGTTTGAAAATATCAAACAACCAGTTGCTGGAATAATTTGCGAATTTTTTAGCACTTTTATAGAAAATTAACGAATATATAAAAAATCATAGATATCTTTTAAAATCCAATTTAGTAAAAATATGCCCCGTGGTAAGATAAAAACGTTAAACTCCACTTGCAGAGAAGTTGCTAAAGTAAGAAATAAGGACGACTGCGATGTTCCTATAAAATCATCTCAAGATGATAATACCATGGTTGATTTAAATAAATTTAAGTTTGAGAAAAAACCTCATGTGAAAATAGAGTTTGAAAAGGACTCTCCAACTAAGGATATGGTAATATTTATCATCCAATTCTTACAATAAAATGAGTAGATAACTGTTACGACAACGTTTAATTGTACTAAAGCTAAAAAAATCTGTAATTCTTTTTAACACTTAGGAATGTAAAGGCCTCTGGGAACCACCTCATTGGAAAGAGTTCTTAGTAAATTTACGGAACATGAGATCAAATTATGATGCCCCAGTAGATACCATGGGATGCCATATGAGCATGGATGAGACAGCTCCACCTAAAGTAAGCCATTAATAAATGTATTTTACTTTTATTGACATTTCGTATCTCGGTATCGGTATCTGCTAGATTGTTAAAGTTTGCAAATATCCATTTTATACATATTAGGTATATTAAAAGTAAGTAACAGCCTGTTACTAACCCACTGGGCATAGGTCTCCTTTCTCCGTTTTTGGAGAGAAGGATTGGAGCTAAGACCTACCACTCTGCTCCAATGTGGATTGGTAAGTTACACTTATCCTCCTTATATTCCTCATAATGTTTTCCTTCACCAAAAAGCTTGTGATAAATTGCAATTATCAATTAGACACAAGTTTTTAATAGATAAACTCACTGGTATCTGCCCAGGTTTGAACCCATGATCGTCTCTAGAGATTCACATGTTCGCACTGCTGGGCTACCACAGCTTCCAAATTAGGTATATTAGCCATAGTTAAAAAAAAAACAATCTATCAAAAATTATTTAATTTTTTTGTATTGATGAAGCATGTAAACTCTTAATCTTGATTTTTGACAGGTTATAAGATATCAAAGTTTAATATCATTAATGTTATCAAGCCAGACAAAGGATCAAGTAACATTTGCAGCTATGGAACGCCTGAAGACTAGAGGGTTAACTGTTGATAATGTACTTAAAATGAGTGATGAAGAACTGGGCAAACTAATTTATCCAGTTGGGTTTTGGAAGGTAAAAATAATTTACAACTCTTATCTCATTAGGATTTTCTCAGTGCAAAAGTAATAATAAAATTATTTTGCTATAATCCAATATAATCGGATTATAGCAAAATAATTTTATTATTACTTTTGTATTATGGATCTCGGCAAAGTAACGCCTAATTCTATAAATTATTTTCTCAGTGATTTAATTTGTTCTTAATAAACAGAGGGTAAACCTGTCCCAATTTAATGAATTTCAAATGCTGGTTTTTGTACTTTGGGTATCTTATCCTAAATTAAGCCATGTGTTAAGCCAATTAATACAATATTTATTCCTTTACTTTTACACAAAATTAATCTCTGTCATAGGGATAAATTGACCTTAGTACACTTCTTTTACCAATAAAGTTTTTTCCAACATTTTTAATGGTACATAAATAAATAAAATATTTGTGATGATATGCAACTAATGTTACTTTACTGTGATAAAAATAAATTTTAATTTAATCAGTTATTTTTCTTTTTTAGACTAAAGTAAAGTATATAAAGAAAACCACACAAATTTTAAAGGATCAGTATGATAGTGATATACCAGATTCAGTAGAAAAACTTTGTAAACTAACTGGTGTAGGACCAAAAATGGCACATATTTGTATGAAAGTTGCTTGGAATAAAGTTACTGGTATTGGTAAGTAACAAATGATTCCGTAGTCATTGAAATACAAGTAGTTCAAATGAAATATAAGTTTTCTATTTTGAATACATAGATAAATAATGTATAAAATAATTTTGCAGGTGTGGACACTCATGTTCATAGGATAAGCAACAGGATAGGCTGGGTTCAAAAACCCACCACTATTCCAGAGGACACTCGTAAATCATTGCAAGCCTGGCTACCACCTGATTTATGGGGTGAAGTCAATCATTTAATGGTAGGTTTTGGACAAACAATATGTTTACCAGTGGGCCCCACATGTCATGAATGTTTGAACAGAGATATCTGTCCTTCAAGTGGAAAAGGGAGAAAGTCCCCTTACAAAAAAACACCAACAAAAATTAAAGAAGAGATTAAAATTGAACCAGATGACAGATCATTAGAAACAGGTGTTACTATTCAGAACTCAGATAAGACTGTTACAACTACAAGCAAAATAAAAGCAGAAATAAATGATAAAATGTCATCTAGTGATGAAAAAGCAACTACTAATAGTCTTGAAGTCAAAAGCGAAGATTTGAAATTAACTCTAAAAAGAAAATCACCAAGGCATAAACCAGCTTCAAAAATTAATTCACCTGAAAAACTACAACCAGTTAAGAATAAGAAAACTATGAAAAAGAAGAAATCTTAAAACGTTCAAATAATATTTTATTGAGTTATTGTTTAAATGTAGTAATTAAAATCATGTGGATATGTATTTTTAAGTCATTACAAGCTTATATTTAATTAATGTTTCTTCCTATGATTTTTTTTCCTAGATTTATCTTTCTTTTGATCATTTTTGAATTTCTGTTTTTGAGATTTCTTATTCTGTATCCTATCTAATTTAGACTTCATTTGGAACACTTTACTCTTCTGTAATTTCTTTGTAGCCTGTTTCTTTAACAATTTTTTCACATCTTTCTTGGATTTCAATTCTGTGTCCTCTTCGATATCGGTATTTACATCCTCAGTTTGTTCATGTGAACTCATCCCTGGAACCTCATTTATATCACTTATTGTTAATGATTTTTCTTTTTGCCCTTCAATCACTTTAGGCCTGTTCTCACCTATAATAATATCCTTTTTCTGAAGTGTGTCTGATGACAGTTCTAGAATTTTAACATTAACATTCTCGTCCTCATACTCTTCTTTAAGCAATTGTTCAATATCAGGTATCGGACGGCTGGACACAACAAGCTTCTTATATGACTCTTTATTCTATAAGTAAAAAATAAGTTCTTTGAACATGGTGTAGGCAAGGTAATTTGTACAAAATTCGCTCTTTAAAACCTTTTACCTACCTCTACACTGTTATGTTAGCTTTGTGGTATCTGGCTGAGTAGAATAGACCACCCTCATTTCTTACCGAGTTATCGTAAGAGGCGACCCGCCGTGTGGTATCCGGCTGAGGAGAATAGACCATCCTCATTCCTTAGCGAGGTGTCGTAAAATACCACTAGGCGCTAGGCAGGCAGCCGGTCGTAGGATACGAAGCCAAATTATGTCACAACATGTTGTGCCGACCCCACTTAAAACGGGATAAGGGCAGGAGATTGATGATCTGTGTAATTTTTACCTAACCTGAAAAATGAGGTACCTCTAGTTTGATTCTTCTTTTTTCCTCTTTTAACATCCGCTGCATTTCCTCCTGTGCTTTCTTCTTTCTTTCTAACTTCCGTTTTCGAAAACCACAAAGAAAATCCCTAAAAATATTAGATTTCAATTTTATACTCGATGCTTTGAATAATTATAACTTAATAAATCATATGCCGTCTTGTCTTACTTTCGTTTGACTTCATCAAAAACCAGATTTATTTTCCGCTTTTCATTATTTTTGTTGCGTTTTTTAGCCATTTCTGATGTGCAAAGAGCAAGTATTATTTTAGAAAACCTCGATTATTTATTTTTTGCATTATCAATTTATTAGTTTTATTAACTGCCTGGAATCGAGTCTTTTAAGGCTGTCAGTGTATAATCATACTGGGTACACATCTTTTTTGAGAAAGTCTTAAGCACTTCTAGTAGGTACATTGTATGTACTATAGTTTTCTCTAAGACGATTGAAATGATTAGATTATTGATAGTAGAATTCCTAAAAAAGAGTTCCAGCCTCCATTTGATC
Organism: Morpho achilles; assembly: GCA_947086495.1. NCBI lineage: Eukaryota > Metazoa > Arthropoda > Insecta > Lepidoptera > Nymphalidae > Morpho > Morpho achilles. Next base: position 14,717,471 of record CAMTZB010000013.1, read on the forward strand.
CTGAAAGTTTAAAATTAATTAAAATTACAAAATCTTATAAAATACTATTGTTTTTCTACGGCCTAGTCGTCATAATTATAGTAAAACAGGGTTGCCAATATAATATAGCCAAGAGATCCGTACATTTTGCAAAATGACCTGATACCTCAGAGGCTCAGACCTCCATATCCAAATTACATTCCCACCTCTAATTTTTTTCTACTTATACACAAGACAATATACTAATTTAAAATTGATTTGTTATTTTTTTTCAAGATATACATATATTATTAATTATTCTTACGATACATAACACAACACATAAGTGTGTTCAATAATGGAGATCAGTAAGACGACTGTATCAATTCAAAAAAATGTTCGTTTTTTTACGTACACCTTTAAAAAACCGATTTTGATCGCAATGATAATACTTTTGGGAATCCTGATAAGGCACGTATCCGAGGGTTTAAAAGACTAGATTTCGCCAACATATTTATTTAAAAAAAATGTAATATCACATAACATGGACGTAGTATATACTGGACGGCGCCAAAAGACGTTGCCGATCTTGCGTCTGTGTGTAAGAGATTTATCGTTTGTCTCTGTTCTTATCGCGAACTATACATAAGAGTGAAAGAGATTGTGATGAAGTTTGGCAACGTCGCTAAAAATGTGTCCAGTTGGTGACACCAAATGAGGCCATAACATTGAGTTTGTTGAAGATTATTTCTTGAAATCTAAAGCAAATACGAATGTTACTGATATATTTTTTCAAAAAAGGTGGAATATGTCGTGTGCTGCCTTAACGTGTCCATCAAGAACAACGAAAGGAGGAGTTAAAAACTCGGAATTACTATTTCATAAGTAAATCTTTGACTCTCATTTGCGTGCTAAATTAAAGCGTTTTATTCAGTTAAAGCGTTTCAGATTATAATCTATCAGAACAGTTTGATATTCTCTAGCCGGCACGAGTGTGGGATACTGATAAAACATAGAAATTAATCATTAAATATTCGATTGAATTGTGTTACCTACGTAGTGATGTACACACTAACGAATTATTATGTATCGATAAATATCAGTCAAACTTATATTTACTAGCCAAGTAAATGCGAATTCTCTAATTTTAGATTATTTTCTTAGGTTTCCTAAATGCCCACATATAAGAGAACAGTGGATAAAAGCTGTCACCGTCTCACGGATATGTAAATGTTGGGAATAATGTGAATCATGATATTGTTCAATTGGCCACTGAAGCACTAACATTTCATCTATACATAAAGCACCGAGTATGGGCTGCACCTTCGACTTTATTTTTAACGCTTCAAAGGATTCCTTGGTAAATCTAGGCTCACAGTCAATTGACTGATACCATTTTTGAGAACCACCCATCACAGTAAGATATGCAGTAAAGATGTGCATCTGATAATTCATGACATTATACTGCAGACTGTATACTCAGGAAATTATGTCAATCTATTCAAATGTTTAAATCTATTCTGAACACTAAACCAACTAGGTTTGTAACAACTGTATATTAACGTTACAGTACCTGAGCTAGGCTTCGATAATTATCGACGCCTAGTTTAGCTTATCGATAAGCTAAGTACTTCCCTAATCACGCACACTAATGCAGTTCTAAAAGTTCACACAAGCATAAAACGGACACACAAAAATAGCTAAGGCGGCATCCAGTGTATTCTTTATCCAAGTCACATAACATATAATCACAGACTACTTACTAAATTTAAATTGTAATACATAATATAAGAGTGTAATCTATGATTAGAGTTACATACATTATATAAATGAGATATTTCCTTATATACATATGATAAATGATAATTTTTTATTATTTTAAAATATGCTTATATATAATTTATATTGCTTATCAACATAAGGAAGATGGAGTCCAACAACTTAATTAAGAAGTGAAGCATCTATTTCTCAAGTACTAAGCCAATGATATCTATACAAACACAAACCGCACAATTGAACACGCAGATTTAAGCTGAATGTCGTTACAAGCTCACCGTTTTTTCGGAAGTAGTTCATTTATCATTTAATTAATAGAGCTCAATACGCCTGTATGCGTTGTAAAATATTGCGAAAAAAATAAATCACCACATAAAAGCGTAGGCAATGAATTACATTTCGAATATAAGTTACACATTAGTTATTATTATTTTGAGTAATTTGTATAGTTGTATCATCTGTACTAATATTTAAGAAATGTTTGTTTGTTTAAACGCAGGAACTACTAGACCGATTTGAAAAATTCTTTGAGTGTAAAATAAGTAGTCAATTTATCGAGGAAGGCAAATGACTATATAACATCACGTTAAGATGAATAGGAGAGGAGCAGCAATAGAAAAGTATTGCGAAAACCTTACTTGCTTATATATATATATATATTTATATATATATATATATATAACACGATAAGTACTTTTATATTCAAAATTTCAATTCGGGGAAAAAATTGTGACACTCGGATTAAATTTTTTCTTGCCCAAAAATCTTTTAGGCCAAAGAAGTAATAGGAGGAAAGCGAAGGGCAGAGTTAGCGACAACTAGGTGCAACAGTATGTAATTTAAAAATTCTTCAAACGATTGCTAAGCAAGACTCTATCTTCTTTTTTTTTATCTGTGTTTCCTATTTCGGTTACATGGTTTAATTAATATAAAGTAAATATTCATTTCTTTATATATTCGTTCCTTATAAAATCTTAAAAGAATAACTGGAAAAACTATTCATCGCTATTGTTGAGTTTTGTTATGCGTAAAATTCTCGCAAAAGAGAACAATATGGCGAATTAACAATTTATTTTCGTAAAAATCGAGTAAATATTGATGTAGAATGCATTGTACATCTATGATTATTTGGATAAAGATTGTATGATAAATTTGCAGAATAAATTATCAATTTATATAATTATCTTTCTGTAATAAATACTTTAATTATTTCATATATAACGCGGTATATATAACAAGGGGTATAATTTGGGCATTTTACCAAGAATTTCAAAATAACTTCGTATGATTGGTGCATACTACGCGCATGTATAAAATGCGTATTTTCTGACTCGTTGTTTTCGTCCAATCAGCATTCAAGTGCACAATAAAGACGGACTCATCAGCAGCATGGCTGTCAGTATATATTTGAAACTTGGACGATGCGCCTCCTCTCGTCGCATTGGTTTTTTTTGTTTGTGCAATTTGTCAAAAATGTTATCGTGTGTGAATTTAAGTGGTTCAAAATATGGAAAAGTTTGGGTGCAGTGACGTGATATGTGGCTTGTTATGCAAGGTTAGTTAATTATACGTAATACTTTAGTGCGATATAATATAATTAATCAACTAAAAAATTAAATTACGAATTCTAATTACGCAAAACTAATGTTATTAAGTTTTTTAAGAGGTCTAAAATCATCAATGTCGTTATCATAAGAAGCAGATTGAAATGAAAAATATTTTTGGTAATCAATAGATAATGTTGTAGACATACTGCCATATGTTAACACGCGTGAGCGGCTCATGTTACGCATACCGTTAATATTCTATATAATTTTACTTGATCCTAAAAGACCAGAGCGTTAACTGCATGATAAAAATATATTTATGAAACAAAGGGTGGTGTACGCAAATATGACTCCCAGTCCCGACACATTATTGATTTATGGCGAGCCTGCGCTATTCGAACGTTATGCAAAAAATGATCTTTAATGTCATAGTTTCGCAGTACACACGTATCTGACGATTGAGTGACGTAGTAAATAAAAGTAATAGTAGTGGGCTAAGTTTGTTATATATAAACCTTGATACTTTCTAAGTTTTAGATACTTGTAAGAAAGAAACAGATATGTTAGTTTATATGTCATACATTTAATATTTTAAATTCTTTCTTCATATTCATGAATAGGAATATTAATGTTCAATATGTGTTATTAGAAAGTTTCATTAATTAATTTACCTAAGAATATATTTGTTGGACTGAAAATAAGTTTGATGGAGCATTTGGGAACAGTAGAGACGCTGCTCTTCAGAAAATAGCATATGTTATTAATGATTTCAGTAGAATATCATTTATAAAAAATACAAGAGTGGTAGGCAGTAAATTATGTAGAGTAATGAAGAGAGAAATAAAAGAAATAGTTCAAATTGAAAAAAAAGATGTAATACCAAATATTGGAATAACAATTCATTGATTTTTTATACAATTTTTTTTTTGGACCAACTGTATATATATATTATATATATTAAGCCTTTATTCAGACATTTATAAATTTTTCATTTGTAGTGCTAAGAATGATATTTAATTTCCGTTGTCCGTTTGTCTTCGGACAAAGGCCTCCTCCAACTGTGACCATTTTTCTCTATCATTGGCAGCTCTAGTCCATTTTGGCCCTGCCACAGCCAAAATGTCATCAACCCATCTTCGCAGTGGTCTGCCTCTTTTCCTCTTCTGGTGTTTTGTATACCAAAACATCACTTTCCTTGACCACCTTTCATCTCCTCTTATTATATGGCCAGCCCATTTCTGTATATATGGTTACCTAAAGTAAGTTTACACAATTTACTTATTTACAAAGCTTAAATTACAGCATTTTGTATATGTTGCTGTCAACTTTTAATTTTCTGAAAACTATTATTATAGTTTTCACACAGAAATGAAATGTTGTAAATATTTTTAGGCAATCCCTATACTAGTACTTTACTATTGAAGTTTGAAAGCTGTTCAGATTAATTTTTAATAAAATACTAGACACTTGTTGTCTAGACAGAAAAACAGATTAAATTAATCAATTTTTGGTTTAAGTTGAAGGGCAAAATGTAACACTTTTTATATTAGTGCTGAAGTATTAATCACACTATTATACAGAGTGGATATATTATGTATTATTAGGCAGAGTGGATATATTATGTGCCAGAACACCATATTGTAAGAAATGAAATTAAAAAGAATTGTATTGTATTTCACACAATGGTTACATTTGAAAATGGAACAACATACTTTTAGTGATGAAAGGCAGATGATTCAGATTATATCATTTTCATGGCTATGGAGTGTAGCCAGCAAATTTAAAAGTATGTTCGCTTATAATTAGAACGCCGTGTGGTGTCCGGCTGAATAGAATAGTACCACCCTCATTTCTTACCGAGGTGTCGTAAAAGGCGACTAAGGTAAGTCGACCCGCCGTGTGGTATCCGGCTGAGTAGAGTAGACCACCCTCATTTCTTACCGAGGTGTCGTAAAAGGCGACTAAGGTAAGTTGACCCACCGTGTGGTATCCAGTTTAGTAGAATAGACCACCCTCTTTCTTACTGAGGTGTCGTAAAATACGACAGACATAAGTTGACGTCAGGCAGGCGGCCGGTCGTAAAAACGCAGCCAAATCATGTGACAGCATGTTAATAACATGTTGTGCTGACCCCACTTAGAGTGGGATAAGGGCACGAAGATGATGTTCGCTTATAATTAGACTTGTAAAAAAGTAGTATAAATGTTTATAGTACAGCAACACATATCACTCTTCACAAACTTTTTTTTAACTTTATAAGTTGGTGATGTGGCTATGACCAGTGTTATATATGGCCACTACACTATACTTTGATTAATATTGGGAAACATCCTAAAGATGCTTAAAGGTTCATTACTATTGAAAGTATTTTTTTCTATATAACTACAAATTCTTTTAATTTATAAGTAATGGAAATATAACAAAACTTTGGCAACAATTTTATTATAACATCAAATCAAAATAATCTTTATTCAAATAAGTGCTTTCAAGCACTTTTGAATCATCAAGGATCAATATGATTAATGAAGCTACAACTGGTTTAGAATGTTGCTCTTACCGAGAATAACCAGAAAGAAACTGCAGTCAATCTTTTAAACATTTTCAATTACATTATTAAACCGCAGCCTTGTATGAAGCTAAAAGCTAAAAGTTGACTGGCCCGTTGGAGCAGTGGGTAGTGACCCTGCCTTCAGCTCCGCGGGTTCGATTCCCGCCTTAGGCTAAAATTTTCATATATGGATTTGTTGGCATTTGAGCCTGGGTGTATATTTGTATTTGAGTATGTATTTAAAAAATATATAAGTATATATTCACCAGTTGTCTGTCTACCATAACGAGTATTAAGTTACTTACTTTGGGGACAGACCGTGTGTGTAAGTGTCCCATATATTTATTTATTAAAAGTATTTTAAAATCCAGGCATTTTTGTCAATCAAATAATCTTTAATTTTGTAATATGCTTTACGTATAAGTATATCTCATATACTTAATTTTGTACAATATTTCAAACATATATTTTCCTTCAATTCGCTTAAGTACTGTAGTGAATTTAAATCAGCTATTATATTATTCTTGATTCAAATTGTGATATATAAAAAAAGGCTCCAATTTTCCTGCAGTGCCTTATTATGAAAACTGGTCTTGGAACTGTAAGAATTACTAAATCATTAACAGGATAAGGATAATAAAAATAAGGAAAGATATTACTTGAGGAATAAAAAAAATAAGGTTTTTATTTGTCAATTACTAAGGTTTGGTCATGTATGCACATATTGACAGGCAAATATGCACATATTGACAGGCAAAGCTAAGTTGACACCTTTATAAGCAGATAAGAATATTTGTTTTGTTGTATATCAGTACAGGATGGGTGGTCAGCTTCTATTCTAGACTATTCCACCCATTTTCCCATGTTGGGATAAGGATTTTACTGCTGTCCCAATAGTATCACCAGGTTTAACCTACCAGTTGTTCTTACGAACCAGATAATATCCCTGAAGAGGATATTTGTTAGGTCCTCATTTTCAATTTCATACTTACCCAATATCTGGATGTGTGGTGTGACAAAACTTGATAGAATACGCAATGACTATATTAGGGGAAGTCTGAAAGTTGCGCCCATTACAGAAAAGATGAGAAGTGCGAGACTAAGTTGGTATCGTCATGTAATGAGGAGGTATGAAAATCATGTGGTCAAAAGAGTTTTAAATATGAATGTGGATGGATGTACGGCTAGGGGAAGGCCGAAAAAAGATGGATGGATTGTGTGAAAAATGATATGCATGTTAGAGGAGTGGCACCAGAGTTGATGAATGATAGAGGAGAATGGAAGAAGAAGACATATTGTGCCGACCCCACTTAGAGCTGGATAAGGGTAGGAGAATGCTGACTTACCTAATATCTCCCATCTTACCAGCGAGTACATAGGGCACTCAGCCATAAGGTGAAGACTTCTTTCTTCCTCTCCACACTGGGCATGCAGCATCTTTTATTCTCATTATTGACAGGTTTAACAGCAGTGCCCAGTAGTAATGTCAGTTATAATTGCTACATTTTTTAGACATTATTTAGTTTTCACTGTGTCAAAAGATTTGAGAGTTCATATGTTTTATGGGCTGCAATAGTGGCGCAACTCAAAAAATCGTGTTTTGAGATTTAAAATGTGAGAAGGTTTAAAGTTTTCATTGGTAAGGAAAATGCATAAAAAATTCTTTACTTTGCTCAAACAAATAGCCTAGTATTGAATTATGAGATCTGCTAGTACTGCTGTAAAGAATGTGTATTTTAACATATACACCTATACCTATTCCAAAACACGCGTTCTTTGAATTGTGCCAATAATTTAGCCCAAATTGTGCAAACATCGGTTGATTATGTACTGTTCATAGACGACTTTTGATAGACAGATTGTGACGAGCGTCCCCTTTGCCCCCCTTGCTTTATACAACTTTATATAGGTACAATAATTTGTTTTTCAAATTTAGCTTCAATGTGAATTCTTTTACATTATACTCGGTTAGTTTTTTTCATTCTTTGTTTAACCTTTATGCTCCGATACCCTTATAGTTAGATTACTTTATAATTTAATTAGTAATTATGATGATATATGTTTAAAAATTTGTATTCGTAAAACAGTTGGATTCGTTATTAGACGTTTATTTAAATTGCAATTGTAGTTTGTGTTTTTGCAAAATACACAACTTTCCTTCTGCCATCATCCCACTCTAAGTGGGGTCGGCACAACATATTATAAACATGTCACATGATTTGGCTACGTAATTTACTACCAGCCTGACGTCAACTTATCTTAGTCGTATTTTGTGAAACCTCGGTAAGAAAGAGGGTGGTGTATTGTACTCAACCGGATACCACACGTTGGGTCAACTTACCTTAGTCGCCTTTTACGACACCTAAGCAAGAAATGAGGGTGGTCTATTCTACTGTGGGTTACGGGTTCAGACTCTGGGCGAACACGAATGAGTTTTGCTGATAAATGTTATGTGCATTTGTAATGTTATTCTATACTATTATATAAAGCTGAAGAGTTTGTTTGATTGTTTGGACGCGCTAATCTCAGGAACTACTGAACATGCTTTAAAAATTTAAAAATGCTTTGAGTGTAAGATAATACATTTATCGAGGAAGGCTATAGACTATACGGGTACAACATCACGTTAAGATGAATAGGAGAGGAGCAGCAAAAAAAAAATTGCGATAATCATCATCACTATCACTACATATTATAAAACAAAGTCCCTATATCCCTATGTACGCATAAAACTTTAAAACTACGCAACAGATTTTGATGCAGTTTTTTTTACTAGATAGAGTGATTCCAGAGAAAGGTTTGTACGTATAATAATATTCAATACGGAGTAGAGAAATACTGTAATTTTTGAGGTTTCTGTAAATAATTACATTTTTTTCCGCTTACATTGCAAACGCAGGCTAAACCCTACGAGATTTATCAAAATAATGTACTAAGTATTTGTACATCTTGAAAAGGTCTACAGAAAAGTCCGCGATGGTATATGTCTATCTCTTATGGATAACCCACTATAGCATTTTTTGTCATTTAATTTTTACGAAAAATAATGCCATATTTTTGAAGCAATTTTTATACAATACAGCATTAATCCTTATCCAATTAAGTACCTTAAATAAATAGTTGATTTAATATAGATCAATATGGCCGTTTACAGCATGTAATTTAAGTGAACATTTTCGGAGATATTACAGATTTAAATTACCGTGAGGACGCCGCGCTTCGCCCTATAACACTTCGACTTAGCAGCTATGTCCCTCTTTCAAGAGTTTGTTTAAAGACATTCTGTAATTAATTGTAAAAATAAAATACATAGGGAAAATGTAAAAGTAAATAAGTAAAAATGTACTATATGAATTTAGATATTCCAAAGATAGCAGGAAATCTTCTTGGTATAGAGAAAGGAATTTTTTTTTCTCCAAATTTAACGCGTGCGGGCCACGGGCAGTAATGAATAAATCACTAATAAAACTACTGGATCGATTTTAATCATTTTTTTACACTGACTGACATGGGATATATATTTTATACCCGTGCGAAGCAGGGGCAGGCCGCTAGTATTGAAATAATTTATAGAATTAGGCGTTACTTTGCGATTTTGGTCGTGGAGTCTATCTCCTGATGATGCTTCGGTTGCGGGGCGAAACGATTGTTGAGTTTGTGATAGTGAACGTATTTAGTGCTTGTGTATCGTGGTGGCGGTGGTGGAGGTTTGTGCATGTGTTTTTTACGAATCCTGCATGTATCAGGTATGATAACCGATTGTCCACTCTACATTTAGCATTATATATATATTTTCTATTTTACTTCATCGCAGATTATAACAAAATAATTTTATTTTTTATTATTACTTTTGGTAATATTTAACGTAAAAGGTGAAAGTTATTCAAAAATCATGTATTACAAAATGGTTCCCCTCTAAAAGTTCTAAATAAAAGTCAGCGATAGCATTGTCTAGCTTTTAAGGTTAACCCACTTTAATCATTTTTATGGTTATCAAAATACTATATTACGGTTTTAATCTTTCCACGCGGGCGGAGCCGCTGACGATTGCTAGTATATTATACTTTGAACGTCTATAAAAAAAACCCCGACCCCTCGTTTAAGATAACTTCTGCGTTCTGGGTTTTTTTTGAGTGTGTTGAGACGAAAATGTCAGTTATCTGAACTGACATTTTCGTTAATCTCAGTGACTTCGATAGCGATTTATATTAAGTACCTGGTTGAAAAAAGGAAATTAAAAAAAAAAGAAAGCGCGCTTGGGTAAGCGCGGTTCGATCCTAGGTATTTTCATTTCTCGAGAACACCTGTTGCTGACAATCTACGGCGAAAATAGTGTTTTATATATTCAATGTAAATTGTAGTATTTTTTTAATTCCCAAAACTAGCTTTTTCTAGCTAGATCGATATTTCTCCTTCATTCTGAATTTCAGGAAAATTGCTGGAGCTGACTTCCAGATTCTGAAAACAATATATATATACATACACATACAAAATTAACTTATTTAAAGATAAAGGCGTGTGTATTGAGTGAATAAAAATCAAAATCGTAAGTGTGCCATTGGTGTTAGCGCGTCGAGATAACACGTTTGTTGACCTCAAAATGCTCCTGACGTTTTGAGAATGGGTTATCAGCTACATCTATACAATCTATCAAGATTATAATATTATGGCGAGCCTTGTGACACTTGGCTTTATCTTTATTAACAATAGTAAAGAATATGTTAAGGCACTTAATTCTGTCACAATAGTATTGTGTCAGTCGACATGTTCGATCACATATGATTGATGATCACAGGCGTATCAGACGAGACAAGGGAGGTTGGGGGAGGGGGGTGATCATGCCTCGGGCCCTACTACAAAGGGGTAAAGGGATGCCACATAAATAATCCTACTAAATATATTATATAAATATAATATATAAATGACAAGTTTGTGGGAGAAGAAAAGTTTGTGAGTATGGATGTATGTTTGTTACTCATTCACGGCGAATCCACTAATCAATATCGACGAAATTTGGCACAATTATTCCTTATACACCGGGGTAGCATATAGGCTATATCATCCTCCAGCCCTTATCCCACTCTAAGTGCGGTCGGCACAACATGCTACAAACATGTTGTCATATGATTTGGCTACGTATTTTACGACCGGCCTGCCTGACGTCAACTTACCTTAGTCGTATTTTACGACTCCTCGGTAAGAAAGAAGGTGGTCTATTTTACTCAACCGGATACCACACGTTGGGTCAACTTACCTTAGTCGCCTTTTACGACACCTCGTAAGAAATGAGCGTGGTTCTATTCTATTCAGCCGGATACCACACGGCGTAGCATATAGGCTATAGAAATCCTGTTAATTCTGAAGGAATAGGTCGATAATGGTGCTTTTCAATGTCATCCTATCACACGACAATAGTCCGCGCTAACGAAGCTAAAATATGTAGCCAAATCATGTGACATGTTTATAACGTGTTGTACCAACCCCACTTAGAGTGGGATAAGGGCAGGAGGATGATGATTAAACTTCGTTAGTTTTCAATTTGGTCTAATATCTTTCAGATTCCCATTACCAATGATAAGTAAAATCATCTTGCAGTTGCATAGTAATCTCGTCAGTCATTTCTAAGTTGTAATATTACACCCAACAAATAATAATTGTATACATGGCTTTTTTCTAGGTTTTTTTATAATTAAAATACTTTTGCTCTATCTGATCTGGAGATTATCTACTTTGAAACGTCATATGGAACCTTCGCCGATTGTTCAATCGAAAGAGGAGCTTACAGTAATTTGTATTAAAAATAACATGGGATAGTTGAACGTTTATAATATTTAGAGTGCGTGAGGTATCCGGTTATACTTGAATTAAAAAAAATTACGTACTTGACTCTTACAATTTTGCAATACACTGGGAAGGTAGACATCGTGAAATCAAAAATACTTAAATATTTGATACTGCAAATTCTTATAAAACGCGACGATATTTCTTCCTTTATACTTATTCAATTAATAAAAAGCAATTTTCCCAAAGTCAACTCATTTACTCTTTCGCAACAACTCAATGACACATAATATAACAGCCACAATGCTTTTCATATTAATAACCAACTATGAAGGAGGTTGTATTAGAAACGTAACATATTGTTACAAACAAATTTTTGCATAAACATCTTAATTAACTACACGAACTATACTTATACATAGTCTAAACAGTTGATGTCTCAGAGCAGGGAAAATGTAGCAATTGTAACAGGCATTACAAATGGGCACTGCCTGTTAAACAGACACCTGTCAATAATGAGAATAACAGAAGATGCTGCGTGCCCAGAGTGTGGAGAGGAAGAAACGAGTCTTCACCTTATGGCTGAGTGCCCTATGTACTCGCTGGTAAGATGGGAGATACTAGGTAAGGATGAAATTGAAGTTGAGGATCTGACAAATATCTCCTTCAGGGATATTATCAGGTTCGTAAAAGCCACGGATAGATTAGAGCAGGTGACTCTGTCGGGACAGCAGTGAAACCCTTGTCCCAACATGGGGAAATGGGTGGAATAGTCCGGTATAGGAGCTGACCACCCGCCCTGCACCGACAGGCGTCCCCGAAATTAGATAGATAGATACTTATACATAAGCATATTAGACAATGGCAGATTATTTCAATAATAAAAATGCTTTCAAAAGCTTCAAAAAGCTGCTTCTAAAAGCTTCAAACGAGACTGCGTTTAAATATAATAAATTTAAAATGTTTAAAGGATTGACCGCCGAGTTTCTGGTTTTTCTCGGCAAGAGCAACATTTCGAATCAGTTGTAGCTTCATTAAATCTAATTAATCCTTGACGATTGAAAAGTGCTTGTTTGACGATTGAAAAAAGCTTACTGGAATAAACATTATTTTGATTTAATTTGCCGAGAACTCCGAATGAAGTTTATGAAACTTTTATGTTTTAATAATTTAAGATTATGGGAGAGGGCGGGAATTCCAAAATAACGTATATTTTGTAGTCCCCGCTCTCTCCCAGATAGAACATGAAGTTAGTTGCAGGTAATATGTGAAGAAATTTATTTTTCTCTGGAAAATACCCGTAGAGACCTTTGCATCAGAGGATTATTAAAGGCCTATACGCTATGCGAAAAAAACCTACTTAAGCCTGGAAACTGTGTAAACACTATGTTTCCATCTTTATAAATATATCTCCATCATCTTTAGTCTTTTTAATAATATTGTTGCTGTGTACTAATATACATGAACCCTAGTCCGGTTACAAAGTGTAAAAAAAAGTTTGTTTAGAATTTCTGAAACAGCTCCAAAGATTTTAATGTAGCTTAGAAGTAGGTGGTTTCGTGGATGATAAATCTATCTGGCTAGGTATTATTTAAAAAAATATAATTTTATTCCAAATTAGAGGCACTGGAAAATTGGTGCAATATTATTAGAATACAAAGGTTACTTGCAAAGTTATAATAGCTCAATTGTGAATAGGTGAAAATATCCCGGATCACGTTCCAGCTACCCTTTTTTAATTTTGCATCTTTTTTATATCTTCTAACAAAAAGATTATCTTAATTAATATTATGTATCAACGTATATTTCATACTTTTCGTTTACGACCGAAAAAATAGATGTAACTGAAAGCATAGTGATCGTTTAAGTGACCAAAGCAGTCGTAGTGCGCGGCTACGCTTAGCAGCGATCTGCGACGCGACGGGTAGAGCGAGTCGCTCACGAACCAAAATTCGCTAGCGACATGGAGCGACAAGTATAGCCGCCTGCTTACCTGACAGTGTATTTGTTTCCGTCGCAGTTCGCGTCGCTGTGTAGCGTAGCCGCAACCTTAGGCGTAGACTGGAATAACTTTTAAGCTGAGTCTACGATCTTTTCCTCAGCATACGTTTATATATATATAAAATGTTTAAAATAATCTCTGTTTAGTTTAAATGTATGTTGTTTAATAAATGTAGCGGCCTTTTACTATCCCACTGCTAAGAATATGCCTCTTCTCTCCGTTTTTTTTTGAAGAGAAGGTTTGGAGCTAAGACCTACCATGCTGCTCCAATGCGGATTAGTAGGTTACACATATCTCCAGAATTCTCTACGGATATGCAGGTTTCTTAAGGATGTTTTCCTTCACCGAAAAGCGTGTGATAAATTGCAATTATCAATTAGACATATAAGTTTTTAATAGAAAAACTCATTGGTCGCACGATGTTACCGCTGGGCTACCACAGTTGTTGAATAAAGTTCTTTTTATTTATTTTAAAGTTTTCTCTAAAGTTCACTCAGATGATTTCAGGGGCAAGGGTTAGTAATAATATAAAGGTTTACAAACTATTATGGTATTAAAAGGTTTATGTTTTACATGAAACAACACTGACTGAAAGACTGAACAATTAATATATTCAAAATAATGATAACCATGTTGGTGCATACGAATAGCTTTATTAAATGTATCAGTAGTTCAGTCGATTGTTTTCTATATATAGGAGGGGCTTCAGTTGGTTCAGTAGATGATAAGAAGAAACTTGTTCCTAGCATTAAATTTTGTTTATTTTTGTTAAGTAATTCAATTAAATTTCCGAAGAATTACTTTGAGTCGAACTGACAAGTAAGCATTATATATAGTTGATTTCCGTTTTTTTCATCTGTCATTTTGAGAAACGGATTTTTTTTTAAATTTTGTGATTTGCCTATTTTTAATTTAATAATATAGTAAGCTAATTATCACCTTGTAAATTTAATTTATTTTAATTTCATAAATTATCGTGTAAACCAGCGGGCTATATTTTTATTAAATTAAAAAAAAACGTTTTTTGTTTCAGGTGTACATTTAGAAAATCGGCGTTGAGATCGAATCAACAAAATGACATCTCGGTAAGTTGTCGATTTTATCGTACTTTTATTGCTATTTTAACAATTTTTAATACTCTTCAAGGAATTAAATTTTATTTTTAGCATACTAAGGGATTAATTTGAATATATAATATATTTATTACAGTTAACCTCGCAAAAACAAACATATGTATGTGCCGATGTGTTATGGCTCGTACTAGTAAGGTTTAAAAAGTTTAACGGTTAACGGTTAGTTTAACGGTAGTCGGCCATCTTTTACCTTATAGCACTGTTATAGTAGGGTCCTGGGCTCTATAAAGTTATAGTAGACTTGTAGAATGGTTTAGTGCTAAAATGCGTTTATGAATAACACTTTTTGTAAAACGTACTATAGCGAGTCTATAAGCATGTCATAACTTTTATGAATAAGACCGTAAGAGTTACAAGTTAAGGTAATAGCAGTTGGCGGAAAAAAAATTGTACACCCTTGTGGGGTAGCTTACAGTACTGTGTGCTAATATAAGATCCATTTAATACACAAATAAAACATTTGATTTGATTTTAAAAATACTCCGATGTAAATAAAAGAAACAATCGTATGATCAATAAACTTTAAGTGCCATTTGATTTTTCGTTTTGGCCGATAAATTGTAATCAGCCATAGCCAAAGTTGCATATTTTTTACGTAGGATAGAAAGTGAATAAGAGGCAGGTACATACCAATCACATAGTTTTCTGGTCAATATAGCCCCTTCCGAAGAATAAAGTTACATGTCCAATGTTATATACATAGGAAATGTAACTTTATTCTTCGGATGGGACGGTACATGCTATTATACCTCATCAATCATGGAGCGACTTGACATGGTAGCGACTTGCCTAAGCACATCGTCTGCCGCCCTGTCAGGGGACCTTCGGAGGTTCCGAACGGGGTATATTGGACGCCTGGCTTACAGATCCCTGTGGCGGTAGTTGTATCTGGTGCTACCGATGCACCGGTTAGCGGGGAGGGGTTTCTCTTTCGAGGGGTCCCTCCCCGGAAGAGGTGTTCTCTGGGATCAGAGCTGTCGGCGGGGGTGGGGGCAATGTAGGCTGTAACAGCCCAGTAGATCTTGCGACTCTTTGGAGGAGGTCACGAGTTCAAATCGGCAGGCATCAATGACTTTTTTTTTTATAAATATTTATGTGTCTAATAGATAATTGCAATTAATCGTTTGCTTATCGTTGAAGGAAAACATCGTCAGGAAACTTGTATATCTAAAGATATATCCCATATCTAATCTACCAATAGCATAGGAGCAGCATGGTGGGTCTTAGCTCCAATCCTTCTCTCCAGAAACGTGGAGAGGAGACTTACGCCCAGCTGTGGGATAGTAAAAGGCCGTTACTTTACTTTTCCTTTATAGCATTTATTAACAGCGCTACAAGATTACGAAAGTCGTTAACCTTATCTTGTAACTACTATGTTGGTTTAATAACACTTTTGTATAAAAAGTATTTTATAACTGAAAAACTGCACGTTTAAAGAGTTTCGTAACATTAATCAGCGTTAAATGCCAGTCCTTGAACATGTTATTACGTTATTATCAACCTATATAAACCGCTATCTGTAGTATGGGGCTGAATAGAATAGTACCACCCTCATTTCTTACCGAGGTGACGTAAAATACGACTGAGGTAAGTTGATGTCAGGCAGGCGGCCGGTCGTAAAAACGCAGCCAAATCATGTGACAGCGTGTTTATAACATGTTGTGCCGACCCCACTTAGAGTGGGATAAGGGTAAGAAGATGATGATAATAAATCGCTATCTGCTCATATAATATGTTGATCGGACTATTAAAAAAACCAAAATGTGTTGTTTGGTTATAATTTACTAAAAAAAATGCCATAGACAAATAGAATCACAAAAGCCCCATTACTATCTCAGATTTGATATAGATATTACATTCTTGTCTACTATTTTCCGTAGACTAGCATCAGCAGAATCCTGTAGCCTTTAATTATTGATTTATTATAAAGTAGTGAACGCCGCGAACATATATGATGAACTTGAAAAAAATCAATAAAACCTCTTAAAATTTAAATTTCATAAATATTTACGAATTGAGTATGAAATGAGCGCCTAATAGGCATTTAAACTAGACAAAATCTTGCTACAATCCGCGATATAAAATATGTATAATGCTAAATATATAGTGGACTATCTATTTTGATACTTAAAATAATTTTAAATACAAACTAAATACATATTTACGCTCAGACTTGAAGAACCAACAAATTTGTACAAATTGTTGGCTCCGGGCAAGAATCGAACCCGCGACCCGCGGAGATGAAGGAAAGGTCAGTGCCAACAACGGGCCAGTCATCTTCTGCCCTTATCCCACTCTAAGTGGGGTCGGCACAACATGTTATAAACATGCTGTCACATGATTTAGCTGCGTTTTTACGACCGGCCGCCTGCCTGACGTCAACTTACCACAGTCTATTTTACGATACCTCGGTAAGACAGAGGCTGGTCTATTCTACTAAACCGGATACCACACGGTGGGTCTACTTACGTTAGTCGCCATTTACACCACCTCGGTAAGAAAGAGGGTGGTCTATTCTACTAAACTGGATACCACACGGTGGGTCAACTTACCTTAGTCGCCTTTTACGACACATCGGTAAGAAATGAGGGTGGTACTATTCTACTTAGCCGGATACCACACGGCTATGAACCACCAACAAATTGTTTGTACAAAATGTTGGCCCTGGGCAAGAATCGAAGCCCGCGACCCGCGTAACTTTAGGAAGGGCCAGTGCCAACAACGGGCCAGTCTAAGTTAGTTACTTATTGAGATTTTATTCTAGATTGGATCGTTTATTCGTTCTTCTGGAAGCGGGCGCGGGTGTGGCCACGAGGCGAGCGGCAGCATGGCAACTCGGCGAGGTGCAGAAAGCGCATCCCGAGGAGCTGCACCGCCTTCTCGCCAGGCTCATGAAACACCTACGCTCGTCTGCCTGGGAGACCAGGGTTGCTGCTACACAGGTAATTCTATAAGTTTATTTTTTATTTAAGGTAAGGGCACCAGTAATTGACCATGCATTAATAGTTGACCGTTTTGTATGAAATTTTAAAAAAATAACCGTTTTGTTTGTTGTAGCTAATAAAATATGTTGTGTTGTAGCTGCACAAAAGCTCAGAACTGTAGCGCATTAATATTTATAATTTAATATTACTAATTGATATTATAGCCGTGTGGTATCCGGCTGAATAGAATAAGTACCACCCTCATTTCTTACCGAGGTGTCGTAAGAGGCGACTAAGGTAAGTCGACCCGCCGTGTGGTATCCGGCTGAGTAGAATAGACCAACCTCATTTCTTACCGAGGTGTCGTAAAAGGCGACTAGGGTAAGTTGACCCACCGTGTGGTATCCGGTTTAGTAGAATAGACCACCCTCTTTCTTACCGAGGTGTCGTAAAGTACGACATTGGTAAGTTGACGTCAGGCAGGCGGCCGGTCGTAAAAACGCAGCCAAATCATGTGACAGCATGTTTATTACATGTTGTGCCGACCCCACTAGAGTGGGAAAAGGGCAGGAAGATAAAGATGATGATTACTAATTGATATTTTTATCTTGATCCTTGATTGATTTTTATTTTTATCCCCACCTTGGTTATTACGACCAATTTTAGTATTCGTTCTACAGGTTAGGTGTTTTGAATGTAAACACAAAGAAATGTAATACTAATGTGGTATTTAATACGGTTGATATTTCTACGTTATACTTTCACTTGGAATAGCGTAAGAACTAACGAAACTAACGAAATATCGACGTAATTTTATCCTCACCTTTTACTTTTTTTTTGAAGGTCTTATCACCGACTAATTAGTTACCAAAGCCCGTTAAAAGTGATATAGTTTTCTTGTTGACCTGTTTATAATTTAAAAAAGCAAGGTTTTCGTTTTGTACATCAATTTTTTGTTATTAAAAAAAACTTGAAAAATATGGCTATATTGTGATCTTCACAAAACAATGAAGTCAAGTTTATTTTAAATAAATTTTAAGTTATAATGTTCATTCTCCTGCCTTTATCCCGCTCTAAGTGGGGTCGGCACAACATGTTATAAACATGTTGTGACATGATTTGACTTCGTATTTTACGACCGGCCGCCTGCCTGACGTCAACTTACTTTAGACGCCTTTTACGACACCTCGGTAAGTAAGAGGGTGGTGTGTTTTACTCAACCGTACCATACGGTGGGTCAACTTACCTTTGTCGCCTCTTACGAAACCTCGGTAAGAAATGAGGGTGGTATATTCTAGTCAGCCGGATACGACACGGCTGTCCTAAATAATAATGTTCAAATAATGATATTTGTTAATCCGACGTGTGGTATCCGGCTGAATAGATTAGTACCACCCTCTTTTCTTACCGAGGTGTCGTAAAAGGCGACTAAGGTAAGTCGACCCGCCGTGTGGTATCCGGCTGTGTAGAATAGACCACCCTCATGTCTTACCGAGGTGTCGTAAAAGGCGACTAAGGTAAGTTGACTCACCGTGTGGTATCCGGTTAAGTAGAATAGACCACCCTCTTTCTTATCGAGGTGTCGTAAAATACGACTAAGATAAGTTGACATCAGGCAGGCGGCTGGTCGTAAAATACGTGGCCAAATCATGTGACAACATGTTTATGACATGTTGTGCCGACCCCACTTAGAGTGGGATGAGGGCAGGAAGAAGAAGATAATGATATTACTTAATCGCTGTTTCATTGTAATTCATGTGAGATACTTTATTACATAGTACGGATATAGTATTTTCGTTTGTTGTCAGGCTGTGGAGGCAATACTGTCGAAGGTCCCAGAGTGGCATCCACCGCCTTTCTCTACTACCAAAGGTAACTTTTATCGATAGTTGTATGTATTAAATATAAATATATGGGACACTTACACGCACGGTCATCTAACCCAAAAATAAGTAATTTAATACTTGTCTTATGGATGAGAGACAACTGGTAAATATATCCTTGCTCATATTATAAATACCAAAGTCTGTCTATCTGCCTGTCTGTTACGTTCTCAAAGCCAATCCGCTGAATTTGGCACAATTATTCCTTATATGCCGGGGTAATATATAGGCTACAGAAATAACACTATTTATGTCTACAGAACATTATTTTAAAACATTATTTCTACAGAAATAGATAAACATTCAAAAACGCCACCTATAATAAACCTATGGAAGATTTTTTTTTATTCACGATGTGTCCAAATCAAGTCAAATCTGTATTTACAGAAGTAGATTTTCCGCAAGTCATCATCCTCCTGCCCTTATCCCACTCTAAGTGGGGTCGGCACAACATGTTACAAACATATTGTCATATGATTTGGCTACGTATTTTACGACCGGCCGCCTGCCTGACGTCAACATACCTTAGTCGTATTTTACGACTCCTCGGTAAGAAAGAGGGTGGTCTATTTTACTCAACCGGATACCACACGGTGGGTCAACTTACCTTAGTCGCCTTTTACGACACCTCGGTAAGAAATGAGGGTGGTCTATTCTACTCAGCCGGATACCACACGGTGGGTCGACTTACCTTAGTCGCCTTTTACGATACCTCGGTAAGAAATGAGGGTGGTACTATTCTATTCAGCCGGATACCACACGGCGTTAGATTTTCCGCAAGTCTTTCCAAGTTTTTCCGCTAACGTCCATACGGCAGGGTATCATCGAATTTAGTTATCTGTTTGTAAAAACTAGTACATATATTTATTTTATATATGATTTTATATAATCGCCAGCGGCTCCGTCCGCGCGGAAAGATTAAAACCGTAATATACCGTCTTTTGATAACCATAAAAATGGTTAAAATGGGTTAACCTTAAAAGCTAGACATATGCTGTCGCGGGCTTCTGTTTAGAACTTTTTTGCAGTTTTCGTACTATTATTTATTGCTGCTCCTCTTTTATTCATCTTAGCGTGATGTTATAGAGCCTATAACCTTCCTCGATAAAAGGACTGTCTTACCTTACACTGAAAACTTTTTTCAAATCGCTCCAGTTGTTACTGAGATGAGCGCGTTCAAACAATGAAACAAACTCTTCAGCTGTATATATTAGTAGAGATTTTCTGTTTTTTTCCCTTATTTATCCTCTCTCTCGCTATGCATACAAGGTACAAAATGTTTTACAGTATACTCTTGTAAATTAAAAGTATAATTGTAACGAGCTCAAGATTTTCCCGACAGGAAAAACGTGTTTTTGTGTGCGACCCAGTTCTGAAATAGCGTTGGTTTGATCCGACCTTGCCACCTATTTGAGTCGGCATGATAGTTTAATGCAGTGATTCTCAACCTTTTTTTTGTTGCGGCACATATTTAACGATTTCAAAATTTGGTGGCACACAAAGAAAAAGATAAAAATTATTTACTTACTACAACACACTGCATAAATATTTTATGAAAATTTTAAATATACGAAATAAACTAATGTATACTACAATAATAACTAAACGTTTATTAATGGATTAATTACAAGCTAATAATAAAAATATTTTTCTTTTTAAATGGTATAATTTAATAATATTAACATTATTATATATTTGCAAAATTTGGCGGCACACAAAAGTGCTGCGGCACAGTGGTTGAGAATCACTGGTTTAATGGAATCTTTAATTTATGTCGCCGACCTTTACAGTGAAGCTATCGCTAACAAGATCTATTTATTATTTATAAGCTAGTTGGTTATTGATCAGGTAACTTAAAGGTTACTGGATAGATTTTAAAAATTTGGTAAATAATTGCCTATTTTTTTGTGATCCCAATAAATAAAATAAATAAAAAAATGGGAGACCGTGTGTATAATACGGTCGTCAGTCCCCAAAGTAACTCAATACTTATGTTATGGATGACAGAAAACCCATATCCCATACTCACAAACTTTCGCATTTATAATATTAGTATGATAGGATTATTAATCTTCCGCCTATGTACATTTTTATATTTACTTATTACTGGATAGCCTGTTTTGTTAATAAATCTATATCTGTGATTTTTATTATAGGACTTTAATGTGAAAATGACGACATGAATTTAGCCTGTTTCAAAATGAAAAATATGTTCTTTTATTTTGGCTTACATAACATAGACAAAGTTCCATGGCATACGAAGACCTTCTTGCGAACCAAAAATAAAATAAATAGTGCATGTCAACTGCGCAAATGTCTAGTAGACATAAACAAGATTTTCTATGCAAAGAGGACACGTCAAAATCAAGTCCCTCTGGAATATTAACAATGATAGATGTCCAGTGTTTCCCAAACTTTTTTGTTTCCCAAATAAAATAATATTTTACCCTCCTATGTAAAATACATAAATTTTAACATTAAATAATTAAATTGTTCACTCAAAAACCGGAAGTGATAGATCTTAACAACAAGAATTTCTTTTTTTGTTAAGTTTGGCACCGAAAGAAAACTGATACAATTTCATACCATTATAAGCCCAAAATGTAAAAAGACAAAAATGGGGCCAAGCTTTATTATTAGTTAACTATTACTCAAACATTTGGTTCAGTTTGTTAATCTAATAGCAATGTTATAAAATATTTAGTAAAAGTGAGGTTATGAAATTATTGAAGCTGATTTTTGAAGTATGACATATTTTTTAGCATAGATAAGCGTAGATACAATAGTGATTGAAACAAACAATTAATCGATATCTGAACAGGAATCAACTTGTACTTTCTTTTTTTATATTTAACAATAAAATATTTGAACTCTTAAAGATAACGCTATCTTTTTTATATTTTTAACTATTTCTTTACTTTAATCGATTGTTGTAATCGATAACTTATTTTGTATGAACCAAACACAGTTTTAAAGATTTTTCAATATCTACATTGTAAATTGCTCTATTTTATATTTTAAACAAAAATATACCGCTTTTTTTCAAGCCATACCTCAAGCTATTACAATTTGGCCCAAAAGTCCCTGTTTCCTTTAACATTGTATTTAAATGGCCCGGAACGAAAGGGTTAAACTTGTGTCGTTTCCATTTTTGGATTGCCCTTCCTTAAAAATCAAATTTGCCACCCTGTGGGGAGTGGGCTACACATTGGAAAACACTACTAAAGAAACACCTTATTATTCGGTTCCTCATTTTCATGAATATAAAATCACGGCCATACGTTTTTATAACCCACGATGTGTATAATGTAAACAGCATCAATAAAATGTTAATGCATTTGGAATAAAAAAATGTTTACCACAATCTAATAAAAGTGTCGAACACGCGTGAATGACGTCAGAAGTGAATTAATGCTTAACCTTACCTATACATCTAAATTTATATTTTTTATCGAAAATTAATATACCCAGCCCGTTTCGCCGGGCTTATTTTAAAAGTATTAAATTGACAGTTAAACAAGTCAAGTCAAAAATGCTTTTAAAGAGATAGATGCTTTTAAAATAAATTTTATACCCCTACTGTTAACTGTTGAGAAGTACCCTCGTCTGGAGCCAATCCTAGCAGCAGCATTAGATCATGATTATCATAAACATGTATTCTCATTGGGAGTGCACCATTATATAAAATTTCTACTGTTAACTATTGAACAGTTCCATCGTGTGGAGCCAAACTTTGGCAGCAGTATCGGGTCATGCTTATCATTAACATGCATTGTTATCAGGACTGTACCAATATATAAAATATCAGCTCAATCGAACCCCGGGAAGTGGGTCAAATTTAACTTGCAAGATTCCACCTTCACAAACATATATTGCTTGTTGAATAAAAGCTTTGAACATTCTCCGATGGCCACCAAATTTCAAGGATAATCCGTTCGTCAATCTGAAAAGTTTCTGAAACTCATTAAAATCGGTCCAGCAATTTCCGAGTCTATAAGTAACTTATGTACTTTCTCTTTTATATATGATCGAAAATTAAAGGTACATTTTATTTTACTGACAATTTTGATATTTTATTTTAGACTGTAGAGACCATTTGTATTTGTCTTTAAGCATTTTATTTGTGTTTATCACTTTTGTTTTTTACTCTATGGTCATTACTACAAATGCATCTACACTCAGACAAGTCTTGATTTTTAATAATTAATAGTAGTAAATAAATATATGGTTAAAAGGCGTTAATTTTCGTATGACAAACAAATAATTTGATATTTTACACCGCAAACCGAGTTTTTATAAACAAACATAAAATCGCGGATTATAACAAAATAAATTTATCATTACATTTGACATCCTACGCCGTGTGGTATCCGGCTGAATAGAATAGTACCACCCTCATTTCTTACCGAGGTGTCGTAAGAGGCGACTAAGGTAAGTCGACCCGCCGTGTGGTATCCGGCTGAGTAGAATAGACCAACCTCATTTCTTACCGAGGTGTCGTAAAAGGCGACTAAGGTAAGTTGACCCACCGTGTGGTATCCGGTTTAGTAGAATAGACCACCCTCTTTCTTACCGAGGTGTCGTAAAGTACGACATTGGTAAGTTGACGTCAGGCAGGCGGCCGGTCGTAAAAACGCAGCCAAATCATATGACAGCATGTTTATTACATGTTGTGCCGACCCCACTAGAGTGGGAAAAGGGCAGGAAGATGATGATTACATTTGACATCCAAAATTTTTTGATATTTAAGAAGATAAGAGAAGATTTAACAAGAAATATGCCAAAGTTATTTTATTACGTACAAATGATCAGTAGATTCATTTATTTATTTATGTACCATATAAAATCATCATCATCATCATCTTCCTGCCCTTATCCCACTCTAAGTAGGGTCGGCACAACATGTTAAAAACATGCTGTCATATGATTTCGCTGTGTTTTTACAACCGGCCGCCTGCCTGACGTCAACTTACCTCTGTCGTACTTTACGACACCTCGGTAAGAAAAAGGGTGGTCTATTCTACTAAACCGGATACCACACGGTGGGTCAACTCACCTTAGTCGCCTTTTACGACACCTCGGTAAGAAATGAGGTTGGTCTATTCTACTCAGCCGGATACCAAACGGCGGGTCGGCTTACCTTAGTCGCCTTTTACGACACCTCGGTAAGAAATGAGGGAAGTACTATTCTATTCAGCCGGATACCACACGGCGAATGTACCATATAAAATGTTGAATAAAAAACATTATCGATAAAAAAAAGTGTACAAAGGTCAACTTATCCCTATTTATTTTGTGTCGGTACCATTTATACAGGATAAAACACTTTTCTGTTTTGTAACTTGTATTAGTAATAAGGACTTCCGCTAAAATATTTTTCCAATTCTTGTAAGATGAATGGAAAATTTTACGTTAATAATTTAAGTCATTGACTCACTAATAAATAGGAAATAAAAATAGACGTTCTTGTCAGTTCATGCTAACGATTATTGTGACTCTCCGTATAAGGCCAAAAGGTCAGCTATGAGCTCTTGTTAGTTTGGCCTCCGTTTATACATGAAACATGTTTTTATGTATGAACTATATAAGTGTTTTTTTATAAATATAGTTAGCTTGCGAGAATAATATAAACTGGTAGGTATATTGTTTTGGCAAATTATTTATTTCATCATTATTCTCCTGTCCTTATCTCACTCTATGTGGGATCGGAACAACATGTTATAAACATGTTGTTTGATTTAGCTAGATATTTCACGACTGGCCACCTGCCTGACGTTAACTTACTCCAGTCGCCTTTTACGACACTTTGGTAAGAAATGAGTGTGGTCTTTTTGACTTTGCCCTTTCTTTGTCATGTGAAATTTAGAATAAGCTACATTAAGTGCATGTCTTCGTTTCACATGAGCAAGAAATAAATGGTTTTCATTATCATTTCATTTCATTTTATAACACTTTGGTAAGAAATGAGGGTGGTCTATTCTCGGATACCAGACGGCGGTGTTTCTTTTTATTTATCGATAACTATCACTTGCCCTTCTCTGTTTACACTAGGGTGCCACCCGTACTATATTATATAGTATCGTACTATATTTTAGTCAATTGTACTATATATTATAGAAAAACAATATAGGACGAAAAATTTAATATTTTTATTCAAATGTCGCGTTTTTTTTTATCAATTGTGAATGGAACTCACCCGCAGCGCTGCATCGGGAATGTTTGAACGAAACTCATTCATGTATTTACGGAGCTTAGTTAGTTAGTAACTCCTAATTCCTATGTCATTGTCCAGCGAAAAGTAATAATAAATAATAATGGAAAAATAAATATGATTGAAAATAGATGTGTACTATTTTTTCCTGAATTTTCTAAAAGTACTATATTTTTTTGATTATAAAGAAAAATACTATTTTTCATCGAAAAAAAAGGTGGCAACCCTAGTTTACACTCAACACAGAGTTAACGTAATAAATCCCGAGGTAGTGACGTCACAGGTACAGCACGCTATCGGAAGACCGTTTACTCGGCAAGCAAATATAAGCTACGCTGACTTGACAGTCAGTAGCAAAAATTCAATTTAATATAAAATGTAGTATTTTTTAATGCCAAAAAACAGGGATAAAATGATTTTTTTTAAATAAAACCTAGCTAGATCGATTTTTCTCCCTCAAAACCACATGTTGAAAACATGCTGAATTTTAGGAAAAACGTTGGAGCCGTTTCCGAGATTCCGAAAAAATATATATACATACAAGATTAACTCATTTAAATATTAAAGATATATATACACGTACATAAAAAAGTCCGCGATTATCTTGAAAGGGTAATAATTATCTTTTGTTTATTGCCAGAGGACGATTCGGAGCAAGATGACAACGGGCGGCTGAGATGCGAGTCGTTCGATATCGAGCAGGTGCTGGAGCACGGCGCGCACCTCATGGGCTCCGAGGGGCACGAGTACGACCTGGAGGAGGAGACACTCTCAGCGTCAGGTAGTGTGAGGCCGGTTACACACGGACTGCTCGAGCGGTTAGCCATTGACCAACATGCGCGGACCGCTCTTGCAGTCAGAGTCAATAGTCATTGAGCGGCCTGTTTCTATCCCACTGCTGAGAATAGGCGTCTTCTCTCCGTTTTTGGAGAGAAGGTTTGGAGCTAAGACCTACCACGCTGCTCCAATGCGGATTGGTAGGTTACACATATCTCCAGAATTCTCTAGATATGCAGGTTTCCTCACGATGTTTTCCTTCACCGAAAAGCGTGTGGTAAATTGCAATTATCGATTAGACATATAAGTTTTAACTGAAAAACTCATTGGTGTCTGCCCGGGTTTGAACCCGTGACCTCCTCGAAAGAATTGCACGGTGTTACCGCTGGGCTACCACAGCTCTTGATTGATTGATTGATTGATTGATTGATTGAGCAGTTAATAATTTCTATGTTAATTCAAATTTTTATTTATTTCTTTATTTTACACAGAATTCAAAATTTTATGACTATACTTAAATACAAAAATAATAAATTTTATCCAAACTAAGGTAAAACCTGTGCCGTGGATATTGAAAGGATAATGACAAGGGAGTGGAGATAGGACAAGAACAGGGGCAGACCCTGTTCCCGTCTTACCTTCACGCCCTTATACCCAGCAAGCGAAGTCTGAGTTCCATAAACGTTTGGCCCATAATAAGTGTAAAAGTTTGTCTAAATGTCACATACTTTCGTGGCTTATCCGTTGGATATTATTTTCACTTATTCATTTTCGTGTACAGACCGTAAAACGTACGACGTAACAGTGTATGACCAATAGTCTAATCGAATATCGGTAAAAAAACGCATTATTGTTATACGTCCCAATAGTTTGAAGCCCGCAAATTAGGTGGTTCAGCGTCTCATGTCTACATGAACTCTTTTGATATAAGCTTAATAATTTTTGATACGAAGAATTTGCACAGAAATTGACTAATTTAAAATTTATACACCAATATTATTTGCAATATAAGGTGGCTGTTATTGTAAAAGTTTCGCCTTACGGACACGTATGTTCGGGTACGATCAAGATAACTAAACAAGACTTTAAATTAAACTGCTTTCTCTTTTTTAAATTATAATAATCTTTGACACCTTTACCGTTTTTGAGTTAAGTGAAATTATTTTACGATATTCTTTGAATGAATCAGTAGATGTTTATTTAACTCTGTATATATTATGATATCTGTGATAACTCAGCTTTGAGACAGTGCAATACTTCGGAGAAGTATTGCACTGTCTCAAAAAGTATGTCATTTATGACATACTTTTAGGTAAAGGAAAACATCGTTAGGAAACCTGCATATCTCTAGAGAATTATAGGTATGTGCGTAACTTAACAATCCACATTGGAGCAGCGTGGTAGGTGATTTATAAAAGCAGGCGTTACTTTGCGGAACTCCATAGTACAGAAGTTACAATAAAATTACTTTGCTGTAATCCGCGTTTGTTAAGAGAGTACATGCAATGCTAAGTGTGTGAAGCAGGCAACAATCACATACCACATGTATACAGGACAAGCCGCCACACGTATCACAAGACGCCCCCAACACCAATACTCCATACAAAGCACTACACACTCACTACCACAAACTCAAAACAAAATCATGTTACAACATGTTATAAACATGTTGTAACATGATTTGGCTGCGTTTTTACGACCGGCCGCCTGCTTGACGTCAAATTACCTTAGTCATATTTACGACACCTCGGTAAGACGGAGGATGGTCTATTCTACTAAACCAGATACCACACGGTGGGCCAACTTACCCTAGTCGCCTTTTACGACACCTCAGTGAGTAATGAGGGTGGTCTATTCTACTCAGCTGGATACCACACGGCGGGTCGACTTACCTTAGTCGCCTTTTACGACACCTCGGTAAGAAATGAGGGTGGTACTATTATATTTAGCCGGATAACAAACCTAACAATAGTATTATGCTAACATTTGTGTATTTCAGATATGAAGGAACGTTTAGTGAAGCAGCGACAGCAGTTGAACTCTAGACTAGGCTTGGACGCCGCCTGTTCGTTGGGCATCGATATCAACGGGATGTACACCAATGACGACCTCTGCCCTGTTAAACCTACCGTCAAATCTGAAGTTACCAGAGTAAGATATTGTTCTTGTTATAAGGTTCAATTGCCAGTGCGCGATTTAATTGTTCATAATGATAAAAACTTAACTTTAACTTGAATATAAAACTTTAATCTATACTTCATCACTACATATTATAAAACAAAGTCCATATTTCCCTATGTACGCATAAAACTTTAAAACTACGCAACAGATTTTGATGCGGTTTTTTTTAATAGATAGAGTGATTCCAGAGGAAGGTTTGTACGTATAATAACATTTAATACGGAGAAAAGAAATACTGTAATTTTTGAGGTTTCTGTAAATAATTACATTTTTTTCCGCTTACATTGCAAACGCAGGCTAAGAGATTTATCAAAATAATGTACTAAGTATTTGTACATCTTGAAAAGGTCTACAGAAAAGTCCGCGATGGTATATGTCTATCTCTTATGGATAACCCACTATAGCATTTTTTGTCATTTACTTTTTACGAAAAATAGTGCCTTATTTTTGAAGCAATTTTTATAAATACAGCATTAATCCTTATTCAATAAAGTACCTTAAATAAATAGTTGATTTAATATAGATCAATATGGCCGTTTACAGCATGTAATTTTAGCGAGCATTTTCGGAGATATTACAGATTTAAAATGCCGTGAGGACGCCGCGCTTCGCCCTATAACACTTCGACTTTAGCAGCTATGTCGCTCTTTCAAGAGTTTGTTTAAAGACATTCTGTAATTAATTGTAAAAATAAAATACATAGGGAACAATCTTAAAATAAATACGCAAATATGTACTATATGAATTTAGATATTCAAAGATAGCAGGAAATCTTCTTGGAAAAGGGAGAGGGAAATTGTTTTTCTCCAAATTTAACTCTTGTAGGTACCTTAGTCGTAAGTTGACGTCAAGCAGGCGGCCGGTCGTAAAAACGCAGCCAAATCATGTGACAGCATGTTTATAACATGTTGTGCCGACCCCACTTAGAGTGAGATAAAGGCAGGAGGATGATGATTTTAAAAACTAAGAAACCTATAGAAATAAAACTTGTAGGTTAACAAAAATAAATTTATAGTCCGACTTAGTAGACTTTCCACTGCCATTAGATCGGTTTGTACGCGGGTGAAACCGCGTGATACTACTAGTATATTATATACATAATTAAGCTGTGGTAGCCCAGCGGTAACACCGTGCGCCTCTTTCGAGGTGGTCTAGGGTTAAAACCCCGGGCAGGCACCAATGAGTTTTCTAGTAAAACTTATGTGTCTAATTAATAATTGCAATTTATCACACGCTTTTCGGTGAAGGAAAACATCGTGAGGAAACCTGCATATCTCTAGAGAATTCTGGAGATATGTGTAACCTACCAATCCGCATTGGAGCAGCGTGCTAGGTCTTAGCTCAAATCCTTGTCTCCAAAAACGGAGAGAAGAGGCCTATTCTCAGCAGTGGGATAGTAACAGGCCGCTACTTACTTACTATATACATAACTTTTTCTGCAGAGGCCAGTACAAGAGTTGATGTCCAAAGGGTTAAGTTCGCGTGAGATGAATCTAGCGAAGAGGAAAGCCCGCGCCGCATTCAGTAAACAGAAATCGCGTGACTGTGATGAAAATTCAGCTGCACCCACCACTCCGGTGACACCAACGACGCCCACCATACCGATACATACTCCATTAGAGCCCGAGCGCAAGAAGATCAAATTAGAGCCTACGGATGAGCTTCGTAAGTAGCAAATGAAGATAAGTACCAACGTAACATCGTAGAAATAAGCGATGTGAATCAGTTCGTATGTTCTTGCGATGCGTCGTGCGGGGTCGCAGGTTTTTGCGATGCGACGTCGCACCGCAGTTTTGTGTACAAGCCCTAAAAGCTATAATAATAATAACTATATTTATTATTAATTGTGTAGCGGAGACGTATGGAGGTTGCGCGGTCCCTGGACGAGACGGTCTGTGGGGCGAAGGCGCTCGCTGGCCGCTGGAGGCCTGGTGCGGCGCCCTGCAGTCCCAGTTGGTGAGTGCGGCGTGGGAGGCGCGCCACGGGGCCGCCAGCGCGCTCCGGGAGCTCCTTAGGGCTCCGCTCGCGTCCTCGGCCGGCCACCGCGCGGGCATGACACCGGAACAGGTACTGTTCGTAAATATTTTATAATTTTATTTCATCATCTTCCTGCCCTTATCCCACTCTAAGTGGGGTCGGAATAACATGTTTTAAATATTTATATATAAACAAACGGGTCACATCGCGATAACCTCAAGTTACCTTTGTATATTCCTCCCTCCCTATTATTTTATTTATTTATTTATTATCCTTCATCCCCCTACAGTGATAAAGGGCTTCCCTATCCCCAAAGCACAGGCGGGACGGCGGCGGACCTATCCAATAGCGGAACCCGGCCACAAGTTCTGCGTTTCTCGCCAGTGGATAAAAAACACAGATCTGAGATTCACTCAAAATAGGAAAAAAAAAGCTACCTTTGTATAAGGTTTGACGTTACGGCAGAGTTGCATCCACCTTGGTCACGAACTGACTCAGCTCGTGATTCTTAAATAATATAAATATATGGCACACTTACGCACACGGTCGTCCGTGATGATAGAAATACATAATAACATTTACAAAATTTACGAAAAATTTAACGTACATACATATTGTAACAAATATTTTTTTCCGCTGAGAACTCCGAATTATCTAGACGTAAAAGAAACTATATGCAGATTATATAAAATACGGTATGAAATACAGATGGAGGACGCTCACCAGGAGTGGTTGGAAGATATGGCGCTGAGACTACTCTGCGTGCTGGCGTTGGACAGATTCGGCGACTTCGTATCAGATCAGGTAAATAATTAGCAAGGTAATTGAATAAGGTAAACTAATAGTTAAAAATACAACTAAGATGACATGAGGCTTCTATTACATGACTATTTCAATATAAGTAATTAATAAAATAAAAGTTTTATCGTTAAATAATTTAAATTATAAAGAAATTGAAGTTAAAGTTGATTTTGTTTAAAAATTAACTAATTGTTTCTTTCATTACTATTGTGTTAGATAAGATAAGAATCTTATCTATGCTAAAAAATATGTCTTACTTTAAAAAATCCGCACAACGAACACCACAAACAATAAAAAAGTACTGTACACATTTACCACCACAATCTCAACAATCATCTCGCCCCATAACCGAAGCA
Organism: Morpho achilles; assembly: GCA_947086495.1. Taxonomy (NCBI): domain Eukaryota; kingdom Metazoa; phylum Arthropoda; class Insecta; order Lepidoptera; family Nymphalidae; genus Morpho; species Morpho achilles. The sequence continues at coordinate 14,749,326 of CAMTZB010000013.1, forward strand.
TCGTCACGAGTCTGCGATTGCGTGCGAATTTTGCGATTTGAGTATGTTGATTGTTGTGTTATTGGTGGCGGGTAGTGTATGAGTTTTTTACAAATTCTGCATGTATGCACGGATAGTACACTCCACATTTAGCATTACATATATTTTCTTTTATCGCCAATTATAACAAAATAATATTTTCATTACTTCTGTATTATGGACCTCCGCAAAGTAACGTCTAATTCTAAAAATTATTTTAAATTACTTAATGTTAATGCCGAAATTAAAAGAGAATTTTTTAATCTATTTATATCTACTAATTGTTTTGTTTGACTGAACGCGCTAATCTCAGGAACAATTGGACTGATTTAAAAAATTCTTTGAGTATGAGATAGTCCAGTTTATCGAGGAAGGCTATAGATATAAAGAATATATATATATAGATATAGAAGGCTATAGATATAACATCACGCTAAGATGAATAGGACAGGAGGACCATTAAAATATTGCGAAAACGGCAGAATTTGAAGCGTTCCTTGGTTGCGCTAAGTAAACGGTGAAAGTGCGCAAATTTTAAATTCTGGAAAAAACTTGTGACTGATATCCATGCGGGCAAAGCTGCTGGCAAAGCTCGTCTGTGTAAATATGTGATTGGTGTGTTATAAAACCGTGTACAAAATATAGGTAGTAGCTCCAGTGCGGGAGACGTGCGCACAAACGCTGGGCGTGGCGTTGGCGCAAATGCGTGCGGCGCGCGTGCGACTCGTGGCTGAACGAGTTGCGGCGCTGGCGAGCCAGCCGCAGTGGGAAGCCCGCCACGGGGCGCTGCTCGCGTTCAAATACTTGTTAGCTGCCAGACAGGTATATTAATTTAATCAAATCAAAAGTTAGATCTAAACTTGCACTTGCAAATACTTTTTAATGTTCAGATGATTATAACGCTATCTATCACTAGTGAACAGCAAACAGGAACGTAGAATATCGAGTAAAATTGTTATAGAAACTGATAGAAACCGACATAGATTCAGCAGCATGCCTTTATGTTTATTTACATTAGTCCTTTTGATAAATGGTTTGAATTTTACATAAATAAAAATTATTATTCATCATTCTCCTGCCCTTACGCCGTGTGGTATCCGGCTTGATAGAATAGTACCACCCTCTTTTCTTACCGAGGTGTCGTAAAAGGCGACTAAGGTAAGTCGACCCGCCGTGTGGTATCCGGCTGAGTAGAATAGACCAACCTCATTTCTTACCGAGGTGTCGTAAAAGGCGACTAAGGTAAATTGACCCACCGTGTGGTATCCGGTTTAGTAAAATAGACCACCCTCTTTCTTACCGAGGTGTCGTAAAATACGACAGAGGTAAGTTGACGTCAGGCAGGCGGCCGGTCGTAAAAACGCAGCCAAATCATGTGACAGCATGTTTATAACATGTTGTGCCGACCCCACTTAGAGTGGGATAAGGGCAGGAAGATGATGATTCTCCTGCCCTTATCCCCCTTAGTATCCGGCACAACATGTTTATAAAATGTTGTGCCGATCCCACTTACAGTGGGAAAAGGGCAGTACGATGATGAGACATTAATTCAATTATTTTGCTATAATCGGTGATAAAGTAAAATAGTAAATATATATAATGCTAAATGTAGAGTGAACTATCAGCTTGGTACCTGATACATGCATATATTTTAGTAACATTATATTTATTTTATATAAAAATGTACAAGTTATATCTATCTTAAATTACTTACACGCTAGGACTATACAAATCATGCCCACGTGGAATGGTCCCAAGAATGCTGGCAGCGTTTCTGCGCTGAATCGCTAAGCTCATTCTTTGTGCGAAAAAGGACCCAGCCCTCTTGTCACCTGAAGAGGCAATCAACCGAGGTGTTAAAACGGATAAAACAAAATGTTATATACAAATTTTATATAACATGTTGTGCCAACCCTACTTAGAGTGGGATAAGGCAAGGAGGATGATTTTTTTTGAAAATGTTTTAAATATATAATTGATTTTCCATGTAGGAGCTGGCAGTAGAATGCGGTGCCCTGGAATACCTGATGGCCGGTCTGGAGGACGGGGCCGAGGATGTGTCAGGGGTTGCGGCCGGTGCCCTCGCTCCAGCGGCGGCGGCGCTGGCTGCGGCGCGGCCCGAGCGGTTGGCGAGACTGGCAGCTCGGTTGTGGCAACTGTTGCGAGACCAGGACGACCTGGCGACGCCCGCGCACGCTTACATGGCGCTACTGGCCTCCCTTATGGCCTTACCCGCTGCTGCCACTAAACTACAGTACGTATATAAATCCAGAAAACATTATGAATTTTTTATGTATATAAAGTTTTTGTACTCCTTTTACTGCGCTATTTTAATATATATTTCATGTAAGTACGGGTTATTTAGTAAAATTATCATATTAAGCTCTTGATCAAACGATAAATCCCTCTGATTCTTCCTGGATCGATCTGATTTTTGTGATGGAGATATCTGAAGGTTTGGATGGTGAGAAAAGCTTCTCCTAATTTCAAGACTACAGTCCACGCGAACGAAGTTGCGCGGGTTAAAGCTAGTAATAAATAAATAATAAATATATGGAACACTTACACCGCCCTGTGAGTGATACTATTATATCCGGCTGAATAGAATAGTACCACCCACTTTTCTTACCGAGGTGTGGTAAAAGTCGATAAAGGTAAGTCGACCCGCCGTGTGGTATCCGGCTGAGTAGAAAAGACCAACCTCATTTCTGACCGAGGTGTCGTAAAAGGTTACTAAGGTAAGTTGACCCACCGTGTGGTATCCGGTTAAGTAGAATAGACCACCCTCTTTCTTAACGAGGTGTCGTAAAATACGACTAAGGTGAGTTGGCTTCAGACAGGCGACCGGTCGTAAAAACGAAGCCAAATCATGTGACGGCATTTTTATAACATCTTGTGTTACCCCACTTAAAGTGGGATTAGGGTAGTAAGATGATGAGACATTGATCCAATTATTTTTGCTATAATCGGCGATAAAGTAAAATAGTAAATATATATAATGCTAAATGTAGAGTGGACTATCAGTTTTCATACCTGATGCATGCATATATTTTAGTTTAAATGCCTACAAACTACTTTTGCGCCGCGAGTAGTACTGCAGGGCGCAGTTATTTGTTATACAAGTGTCAGCTCAATAGATATCAATTAAATCAACCAATCAATTCGTCTATATATTTTCTATATACTAGAACACCTTGGCAAGACAAATTAACACTTGAAGTACATAAGGCACTAAGTACCTAAAAATTAAAAAACGAACTAAGTATGCAATTTGGTTCTAGAAGCCAATTTTAGAACCGAATTGCATACTCGAAATTTAATTTTTAGGTACTTAGTGCCTTATTTACTTCAAGTGTTCATATATATATCAAAAGTTTGTTATAGTTAAAAAAAATTGACAAAGTTCAGCAGAAGATTTTCAATGATGTTATCTTATTTTGCAGTCCTATCGACCTAACGGATGTTCTGCCGAGACTGTGGCCTTATGTGGACCACTCCGCCACCAGTGTGAGAAAAGCAACCTTACAAACCTTACGTACCCTCACAAAACCACTTGTTACCTCAGAAATTAACGGGAAATCTAATAGCAATAATAATAAAGAAGATAGTGATAATAAATGTAATATGAAAGTGAATTGTGGAAAGGAAAGTGAAAGTGGAGATATAAATAGTGGAGTGAAGTGTGACACAAATGGTGAAGTGAGCGAGTACTTGATATGGACCCCGGAGCTGTTGCAGGATGCTATGCGACATATATACCAAAGGGTGCTTTTTGAACATGTGCCTGACATTCAGGATATTGCAGTGCAAGTGAGTAATTTTTTTCCCCCCTTTTTCATTTTCTATCTAAGATCAGTCTCAAGACTAAAATTAGATAAAATGTCCTTATTTTGACGTTCGGATTGATCTCATCCTGTGATGAAGCAATCCTCTACATTAATGAATTTTTATATATTCCTTTGCAAGTGAGTAATAAGTTATAATTCATTAAAAGATTTATAGAAGCAGATGTTACTTTGTATATTTTTATGGGACAGAAGTTACGTTAGAATTATTTTGCTGTATCCGCGTTCGCTAAGAGAATCTCTGTAATTCTCTTACCAAACGCGGATTACAGTGAAATAATTCTATTGTTTTTTTCTATAATTCATAAATCTTTTAATCCTCGACGATTTAGAAGTACAAAGTAATAATACAATTATTTTACTATATTCTGCGATGAAGTAAAATAGAAAATATATATGATGCTAAATGTAGAATGGATAATCCACTTTCATACCTGATACATGCAGGATTCGTAAAAACACATTCAGAAACCTCCACCACCGCTACCACAATACACAAGCACTACACATGTTCCCTATCACAAACTCAACAATCGTTTCGCCCCGCAACCGAAGCCTCATCAGGAGATATTCGTAGACTCCACGACAAAATCGCGAAGCGAAGCATTATCCCAAAACAAGCTTAGTGATATACTAATCGATCCAACCCCACCATTTTTTTTATTATTATTTTCTTTATTTTGCCTGCGAACACACAATCACAATATCAGATGGAAACTAATTTCTTTGTCCCTGCAGTTCGGGCATAATAGATCTTCTATGACAGTAAGGTGTTAATGTTCTAACTGCCATATTCAACTAAGACTTGCCCTAAATTGATGTTGTTTAAGTTTGCTTTTGTATATTGTGTTAAGGTGTGGCAGAATTTGCTGCGTCACGCACCTCTGGGCACCATCCTGGTGGCGGCGTGTCCGATGCTGTCGCTGTGGCTATGCCTTGCCATGCAGCCCACGCGTATACCTCTCGACCCAGCATTGCTGCTGAGTCCACCGCCCCCACCCGAACCAAAGGTAATATATTATTTACTTTACTTTGAAAAATCTTAAGATATCCAATACCTGAATATCCAAATTCGGTCTATTTTACCCTGTCTGTCTTGTTGTCTGGAAAAGATCGTTACGTAGCGATAAGATTTCAATATTGTATTACTGCTGTCTTATACTTTTTATGTTATTTCCTGCCTTTGCATATGATGTACAATCTTATATATAAAATTCTCGTGTCACAATGTTAGTTACCATTCTCCTTTGAAATGGCATGACCGATTTTTTATGAAATTTTATATGCATATTCTGCTACTATCTATTTTTCATACCCCTAAGTGATATTAGAGTTAAGGATCAAGTTAAGTTAAGATCAGTTAAGTTTATTGTTGAATCCACTAAAATTCCTTTTTTGGACCGTCCTAATCTCTAATTTTGCACTTCTTATTTATTTAAAACACTGTTTTATTCGTGCGTAGATATAGAAATAGCCTCCTTCTCTCTGTAATGTTTACTTGCCTTCGTATTCGTTCCTTTTTCTAATTTCTGCCTTCAGTTTTAGAGTCTTCCCTTCTTTATTACTAAATTTACTGTTCCATTCGTACTTTCTCTTCTTCTTCTTCTTCTTCTTCTTGTAACGGGAAGGTCGTGTTGTCTACAGAGAATAGAATCTTGGCTTCGCAGGGTGAACTTACTGTAACGCTTGTGTATCGTAATCTGTTCATTATTTTTGCTCCAGGAGCGTCGACGCACAAATTCGGGCCCCAGTGGTGGTGATGGCGAGCCCCGGCCCAGTCAGAAGTGGTACTTGGGAGGTAGTGAGTCACAGCCTGCTGCAGCCAGGGATGCTGCGGTGACTCGGGCGAGATGTCTCGCAGCGGAGATATTAGGTGAGAAAGATTGGAGTTTAGGACCGCCACGCTCACATTGTGCCTTAAAAATTCTCCAGAAATATAAGGGTTTTGTCATGAAACTATTTACCATGCAAAGCTTTTGAACTATAGAATTCTTCAATACCTGTTTCTATGAATAATTTAGAATTTTGAGGGATATAATCTTAATTAAATGTTTGTTTGTTTGTAGTCTCTTTATTGCAATAATTAATATAAAAAATTAATAAAAACAACCAAAAATTTCAATGGCGGGGTTATTCCAGAATCAAAATCTCTTCCAGCCAACTAGTCTAAAATTAAAAAAGAAATTGAAATATGAATGGGTTTTTTTAAAATTACTTTTAGTATCATATCTTTTGAATAATAGATTTTACTCTCAAATTATGATAAAACTAATAATTTATATAGCCTTACTTTTTTCCAGGTTACTTGTCGTGTTATCTAGTCCAGCCGGCGCCCGGCATTGAGTACAAAGGGGAGGACGAAAGTCCTATCGATTGCTATGTTAAGGTAAGAAGAAAGCAAAAGAACAACTATTGTTATCATACGAAATCATTCTAGTGCCCTTATAACATTTTTGCCTCTTCCAGTCTCATTCATATTTAAAACTCTTTTGGTCACATGATTTTCATCACTCCTCATTACATGACCATACCAACTTAATCTAGTACTTCTCATCTTTTCTTTACTAGGCGCAACTTTCATACTTCCAGTATACACTGTGTATTAAATCTCACACATATCATATGTTGAAAATGCTTTTAAAAATGCCTTAGAAAAATTTTATGTCCCTAATGTTAATCGTGGAGGAGTTCTCTCGTCTGGAGCCCATCCTGGCAATAGTATCAGGTCATGCTTATCATAAACATGCATTGTCATCAGAACTGGAACAGAATGTAAAATTTCAGCTCAATCGGACACGGGGAATTGGGTCAAATTTAACTTGCAAGATTCCATCTTTACATACATAAAGTACACGGCGATTTGACAAAAGCTTTTATAAAATTGACTTATATTTAATTAAATTATAGTTAAAAATTATATAAGCATATGTTTACCCGTTGTCATGGGTGACACCATAATATTAAGTTACTTTGGATATGGATGGGTGTGTAATTGTCCTATATATTTATTATTATAGGTGTCTTCACGGGATCACACTATTCGAGAACATCAGTGACTTAACTCTTATATACTGGTTTTCCAGGTTATGGTGGTTTATATACGTTCGGGCAGCGCTTTGCAACGCCTGGTGGGCAGTTTGGTGATATCGTCATGGGCGCGGCACACCATACAGTATGGTCTCTTTCCGCGCCCCGTGCACACGAATGGTGTCAAATCCGCGGTATGTTGTTAGTGTACGTAATTAATTGTTATTGAAGTTATTGAATAATATATTACGAATACGTACGAATGTACTTCATTGTAAAAAAACTTTGACTTACGAAGAACATTGAATTGAAAAAGATAAAGAGTCAATTTAATTTAGTATGTCAAATTGTAAGTGTGTGTGTTCGTTTGCATGCTTGCGTGCGTGATGCGTCTTCACACATATAAGAGAAAAAATTTATAATAAGAAGGAAAGAGCTAATTGAATTAAGTATGTCAAAATGTTTCCTGCATCTATCTTTCCGGACTCTTACGATCTGAAAAATTTCAAAAAAAAAGTGAATAGGCACTATAGTGGCAAGCGCAGTCCAACTTAGGCTGCATCTTTCGCTTACCATTAGGCGAGATCGCAGCCAGGCGCTAGCCTTTTTTTTTAAAAAAAAATGATAAGTTTACGTGTGCGCTTGCGTTCTTGCGTGCGTTATGCATGTGTGCGCCGTTTTGACGTTCTAAAAGTTTAGAATTACACATAAGAAGTAAAAAGTATTGACAGCCAATAAAAATAGTACAATTATATTGTTTTATTTAATAACCGCTGGGCGATTTGTACCCTCTAGATAGAGTTGGACGGTCTCACCGCTTGGTTATCTTAGCTTGTTAAATTATACTTAATTATATTTTATTATATTTAACCAAACTGACCAAAATTTAAAATTAAATTAACATTAATATTAATACTAGTGGCACCTATTTTGCCATTATAACAAAAAAGGGAAAGTAACGGCCTGTTACTATCCCACTGCTGGCTATAGGTTGCTTCTCGGGTTTTTGAAAGAAGGGTCGCATTTGGAATTTTTTATTGTATTAATATTACCTTTATTGAGTTTAACTTCCTGTTTTTCAAAGGAAAATATGGTAATTTCTTTGTCCTACATAATAGCCTGGTAAATAAGCTTTAATTTTACTATATTTTATTAATATTGTAAAAGTGTAAAACAGACAGACAGACTTTCGCATTTATCATGTGAGTATGGATTACAGGACTGTGAGGACGCGGACGAGAGTGCAATCACCATTCTATCCAAACTGGCACCCTCCCTACTCGTCACTACTCTGCACACGTCTCTAAACCAGATCCTGTATTATGACGAGGTTGCTCTGAACTGCAACAGGTAAATCGTTTTCTTGCAACCTTTTGATATTAAAAGAAAGACTCATTTTAAAACGATTTTCATTCGAACGGTTTGAAGTATGAAATTATCAAATCAAAATAATCTTTATTTTTATAATGAAGCTACAATAGGTTCGGAATGTTCTATGAAGAAAAGAAATAAATCCGGCGGTCAATCTTTTAAACATTTTCAATTTTACATTATTAAACCGCAGTCTTGTACAGTTGTGTGTCTTGCAGTTCATTCCAACACATTATACACACACGCACGCACGCACGCACGCACGCACGCACGCACGCATGCACGCACGCACGCACGCACGCACCCACGCGCGCGCACACACACACACACACTCACACACAACATATTATATAACTTTATTGTAACTTCTGTTATTGCATAGAGTTATTATACTAGGCTAATAAAAAACGACAAGCCAAGTGAGGCTTATCATCTGTCTTTCTTTGTTATGTGTGATTAGACAAAGATGAGGAAGAATAAGTATATGTTCCTTCTCATTATTTGTTCCGACACTCTTACTTACAGGCTTGCCTATGACTCCCCTAGTCTAGTATAATAATTCTATGAGTCATTGCTTTTACATTTTATAGTAGGAACGCCATTCAATAAAAACGGCAGGATTAGATATGTATGGGACTATGCAAATATAGCAATCCCGAAAGCTATTCACTGAAAAATTCAATTGAATTGGATATGTATGGATATTTATTTTTAACGTTTCCATATATAAGTTATGAATTGTAAATTTATATTAATTCCAGGATACTCCAGGAAGCACGAGATTTGTTGGCTATGATGAAACACTACAAACTGCCAGTCGATAATGAAGAATACAATAATATACTAAGGCTCGAACAGGTATGATATTATCACGAACATTAAAAAATCGTACTTTATTATTAACGTCTAGAATCCAAATTCGCTTGACGCTACTTATTAAGTGGCGGAACATTGATGAAATTTAATAAAATTGAATATCATACGTATGTAGAATTATAAAATACAGGATAAACAAATTTTCATTCTTTCCTATTCCCAATAGAAAACCGGGATTTTGTATACTTCATGTTATCCCGCTATAACTTTCATTAATACTGCTCCAACTGTAATAATGAAACCTGCTTATCTAGACAGACTTTTGCATTTTTAATATTAGCTATGTATTGGAAATATCAATTAAGCACATGTTTTAACACAATCATTCTCCGAAACCTTATTACCTTAGATATTGAAACCGGCGAATCTTTGGTAAGGTCTTTTGATAACCATAAAAATGGTTAAAGTGGATAAACCTTAAGAGATTTATCCACTTTAGAACTTTTAGAGAGAAACAATTTTGTAATACATGATTTTTGAATATATATCATCCTGTCCTTATCCCATTCTAAGTGGGGTCGGCACAACATGTTTTTCTCTTCCATTCTGTCCTATCTTTCGTCAACTCTGGCGCCACTCCTTTTATATGCATATCATACTTCACACAATCCAACCATCTCTTTTTAGGCCTCCCTCTAGGCACATATCCATCCACATTCAAATTTAACACACGTTTGGTCACATGATTTTCATCCCTCCTCATTACATGTCCATACCATCTCAATCTTGCACTTCTCGACTTTTCTATAATGGGCGCAACTTTCAGACTTCCCCTAATATGCTCGTTTCGTATTTTATCCAGTTTTGTCACACCACACATCCACCTTAACATTCTCATCTCATTTGCATGTACTCTTCTTTCATCACATGATTTTTGAATAACTTACTGTTTATTCAGCGCACACAAGGAGCGCTTTAAATTTTGCCGTTTTCGTACTATTTTTTATTGTTGCTCCTCTCCTATTCATCTTAGCGTGATGTTATATAGCCTTAAAGGCCTTTCTCGATAAATAGACTATCTTACACTCAAAGAATTTTTTAAATCGATCTAGTAGTTCCAGAAACAAATAAATAAACAAACAAACTCTTCAGTTTTATATGTTAGTATAGATAATAGGAAAATTATAGGTCGTCATTTACCACGGTAGGTGTTTTATGGCAGGTGTCGCTAATGACAGTGGCGACGCAGCCAATGGTGGCGGCCATGAAGTCCAAGCGGGTGGCGCCGTCGCTGGAGGAGCGGCGCTCGGCGCTACACGCGGCCGTCGCCAACTGCTCCCAGGAACAGGCCACACTTAACGTCTCGTGAGTTGTCAACATATAGAGACAGTGAATTCATCATCCTCATGCCCTTATGCCACTCTAAGTGGGGTCATAAACATGATTTGGCTGCGTTTTAACGACCGGCGGCCTGCCTGACGTCAACTTACCTTAGTCGTAATTTACGACACCTCGATAAGAAAGAGGTTGTTCTATTTTACTAAACCGGATACCACACGGCGGGTCGACTTACCTTAGTCGCCTTTTACGACACCTCGGTAAGAAATGAGGTTGGTCTATTCTACTCAGCCGGATACCACACGGCTATATAAAGACAGTGAATTATTTTGCTATAATTCGTAATGACTCATCGCATTCAAATTTTAGTTAGCTTTAAATATTTTCCAACACGAGAAGCCGAAGAATTGTTACAAGTTTCTATGAATCAGCAAAGCTTTGTGATTTTATGTGGAATAAATATATATATTATTGCGCGGGGCCAAGCTAGTCTCTACATATCTTAATATTTAAATGAGTTAAACTTGTATATATATATATTTTCCGAATCTCGGAAACGGCTCCAACGATTTTCCTGAAATTCAGCATGTAGGAGGTTTTGGGGGAGAAAAATTGATCTAGCTAGGTTTTATGTAAAAAAAATATTCTTTTATCCCTATTTTTGGACATTAAAAAACACTAACATTTATATTGAATTGAATTTTCGCCATTAGCTGTCAAGTCGACGTAGCTTATTCGGTTAGCGGGCAGCCTCGTCAAATGTGAGTGCCAAGGATCGATCCCAACTAAATAATTGTTTTTTCTTTTTTTAAAGTTTTTGTAAAGTTTTTTTTGTAAAAAATTACCGAGCGAAGCTCGTCACCCAGATATTCTTAATATTTAAATGAGTTAATCTTGTATATATATATATTTTCCGAATCTCGGAAACGGCTCCAACGATTTTTCTGAAATTCAGCATGTAGGAGGTTTTGGGGGAGAAAAATTGATCTAGCTAGGTTTTATGTAAAAAAAATATTGTTTTATCCCTATTTTTGGGCATTAAAAAACACTAACATTTATATTGAATTGAATTTTCGCCATTAACTGTCAAGTCGACGTAGCTTATTCGGTTAGCGGGCAGCCTCGAGAAATGTGAGTGCCAAGGATCGATCCCAACTAAATAATTGTTTTTTTCTTTTATTAAAGTTTTTTTTTGCAAAAAATTACCGAGCGAAGCTCGGTCACCCAGATATTGTATATATAAAGCAAATATGTGTCTTATAGAATCCAAAACAGCCCATTTTAAAGAAATTTTCAGACAATCATTAGATTGTACCCATACTATACACGTATATAATATATATATATATATATATATATATATATATATATATATATATATATATATATCTATCATTTTTTTATTAATAATTATATTTTTAAAAGAGCAACCGCCGATTTTCTTGCTAGGCCTTCTCAGAAAGGACAGCTTTCCAAACCAGCAGTAGAGTTGACGATTCAAAAGCACTTTTTTACAAGTTTATGTTTTTTTTTTGGACACTTACACACACGGTCGTCCGTCCCCAAAGTAAGTAATTTAATACTTGTGTTATGGGTGACAGACAACTGGTGAATATATACTTATATATATTTAAATACAAATATACACCCAGGCTCAAAGACCAACAAATTCATTTATAGAAAATGTTTGCCCTCGGCGGGAGCCCCGTGGAGCCGAAGGCAGGATCACCACCCACTGCGCCAACGGGCCAGTATTTATTATATATTTATGGTATTTTTCCACTAAAAGTCTAATATTTGCAGTGTACAAGCAGCACTGAGCAGTGCAGTGGCCCAACTGGGCGCGCTTCCAGAGAGACTCAATCCAGTGGTCCGGCCTCTCATGGAGAGCATCAAGAAGGAAGCCTCCGAGGAGTTGCAGAGAGGATCGGCGCGGACCCTGGCGGCGCTTCTGGCCCAACTGGTCACCCGACAGCCCTGCCCTAACAACAAAGTCCTTATCAACCTTAAGGCTTTTCTCAGGTATATTAATCTACTGAAAAGAATCAATCCTCATGCTATGCTTAATTAATATTATATTACAAAACTAATGAGAATATTTTTTTGCGTTAATCCGCGATTAAAGTAAATATATGTAACGCTGAATGTAGAGTTTACTATTTGTTCTCATACCTGATACATGCAGAATTTGTAAAAACTCATGCAATACCCGACACCGATAACACAACAATACACAAGCAATGCACACATTCACTATCACAATCTCAACTATCGTTTCGCCTGGTAACCTAAGCATCGCCACGACAAAATCACAAAGCATGCAAGCTCTGCAATGAGTGATGAGTTTTTAAAAATTCTGGAACGTCAAACCTCCGTTATTCAAATTTCAAAATTTATCTGACATTAGCAAACTTTTCGCAATAATATTTATATACTTATATTTTTTTTAACTTAACAATAAAAGTATTTAAACCATTTCAAGCACGTATTTTACTTGAGAAATACCAATTGTTTATATTAGTAAAAGTTTGTATGTTGCGCCTATGATAGAAAAGACTAGAAGTACTAGATTAAGTTGATATGGTCGGGTAATGAGGAGGGACGAAAATTATGTGGCCAAAAGAGTTTTAAATATGAATTTGGTTCGATATACGACTATTCATAAGTCGAAAAAGCGATGGATTGTTGAAGGAGACAATGGAGGAAAAACACATGTGCCGACCCCACTTAGAGTGTGATAAAGGCAGGAGAGTGATGATGAAAAACATTTACAGATGCGACCCTGAATTCACGCCACGTATTTCTTTGGAAAATTCTGAGGAGACCAACGGTGATTCTGGCAGCGGTGACAGTGGGAATGAAAGTAAAAACGAGCTCCGTATTGTTATTGGACCAACATGTAAGTACATTACGTTGTATATCTTCATCATCTTCCTGCCCTCATCCCACTCTAAGTGGGGTCGGCACAAAATGTTACAAACATGCTGTCACATGATTTGGCTGCGTTTTGACGACCGGCTGCCTATTTTACGTATCGAGGTGTCGTATTTTACGACACCTCGGTAACAAAGAGGGTGGTCTATTCTACTAAACCGGATACCACACGGCGGGACGACTTACCTTAGTCGCCTTTTACGACACCTCGGTAAGAAATGAGGGTGGTACTATTACTGGTACTGGTGGTACTATTCAGCCGAATTCCACACGGCTGATTACTTTGTATATCTTATTACAGTTAAAAGTCGCCATTAAAAACCAGCGTTGAGCTACTCCTTAACTTAAGCTGAATGTTGGTCAAATTTGTAACTTCACATTTCTGTCATTCTTCTTTCCAACGGTATACAAAAAGAGTATCTATTTGACCGTATAAAGTAGAAGTGACTTTGAAGGAAAGTGATCTCTAGCATAGGCGGAGATAAACGCTTACAAGAAGCAGAAAATCTTCTTTGAACCTTTCATAGACAATATTTCATAGACGACATTTTGATTAGATAGAAAAGATATTTTTTTTTATAGGAGTAACTTGAATTTAACTAGAATGTTATTATAACATCATAAATTTTCCTCAAGCATCCAAGAAGAGGCGCAGGAATCGATGTACGTATAAATTCAACAAGAAACTTTTAATATTACAATTATTCGTTTAATTTTTTTGTGTTGTCTCGTTGATTTTTCTCTGATCCTTTCTTTAAACTCGAGTACTTAATTCAGTATACATGTCGATTATTTATTCTTATAATTTTAGTTTTAAAAAATATGTTCAGTAATGTTTATTGAGCAGTTGCTACGCGTCACAATCGTTACAAAGTTTTATATTGAAAATACTTTTCGCAACAAAGTGGCACTCTACAAAACTTGAATAAGACCAATAATGCCCTATGCGAGCGTTGCGTTCGCGCACGTTTCAAAAGTCAGATTGCTCACGTTCCAAAGAATGCAGAACCGATTTATGCGGACAGCCACTGGTTGTCCGTGGTTCATGTGGAACGTTGACCTCCATAGAGACCTCGACCTCCCTACCATTACTCACTTCTTTAAACGTTTTCCGAAGTCTTACTTTGAGAAATCCGAGGTACACCCGAACCCTCTCATTTCAGTTGCTTCCACCTATATCCCAGTTAGGTCTGACCACCGAAAATATAGGTGTCCAATAAGCGTCCTATATGATGACCCTGACGATCAAATAACGATCACAAACACAGAAACACGTAATACACACACACACAGCGTCTTCGCCGGCGAAGACGAGGTCCCAGATTTCTGATATCGGTTGGTCGTAGCTTTTTGCCACCCTTCCGTCGTCGTATTGACTAATCAAAGTCATACCATCAGCCCTCCACTACATGTCGTCCTAAGCCGTGGTCTGGCCTCACAGGAGGCACCCTTTGGACGACGTTCCCCGATGCTAGTAGAGCTTCTGCGCTATACTCTCCATATTTCGCAACTTCGGAGATACTTCTCGCCCGTCCCGCCCGGTGACGCTTTAAAAGCCGTTAGGCTAACAGCATATAGTCAATTCGAAAAAAAAGTACATTTTAAATACATATCATTAATAATTCAATTTTATTTACAATTCAAATCAAAATATTTGTACAGGCTAATACGATTCGAAGGTCGTAGTGACTCCAAATTTCTATAATGAAAAATGCTAGCCCGTTTGATCATTTCAATGTTGCCAATTTATTGGTATTTATATTTCGTGTGGGAATTAAAATAAAAGTTGAACGCAGCATTTAGTGTGTAAAGCATGTACATATGAATGAAGGGTTGAAAGGATAAAATGACGTATGGATGTAAAATATGACAATAAAATAATTGGTCACACAACGACGACGATTTCCAATAATCCTACATTAATAATGAAAAAATTGTTAGTGGACAAATTCAACGGCATCATAACTCTTCGCGAGCAACACCGCAGTGCGGAGCGAGTGGTGCCGCGACGGGGCCGCCCGCCCGCGGCGCAAACGCAACACCACGGCCACGGAGAATTCAGCATCGACCAACTGTTCCCTAATGAGGATGAGGTTAAAAAATTTATAGAATTTCTCTATTTGGCGTGGAGTCTATCTCCTGATGATCCTTTGGTTGCGGGGCGAAACTATTGTTGAGTTTGTGATAATGAACGTGTGCAGTGATAGTGAACTAGTAAACGGATAGAACTTTATGGATAGTACAGTAAAAGTTTATTTGACTCTATTGGGCTCTCTTTCTATATTTTCTATTTACTATATAGCAACATAATATTATAATTACTTTTGTACTTTTGTAGGATGAGTTTCTTTATCTGTACTAATATTTTCAATGCAAAGTCTGTCTGTCTGTTTCGATGATATTTGGCACGATTAATGCTTATCGACTGGTTACATATAGGATAAAAAACTAATGCGTTCGCGCCTAATCTACCGGAGCAAAATTGATAAAATTTGCCACAATTAACACTTATACATTCATAAATACGGAGTATTTATACTGCGTCCATCATATTATCAGTCTTTTGACAGCTCACGCTCATTAAGTTTTGTATTGCTTACGTACAAATATCATACAAATAATATTTGTACTTTATGGATGGGTACCGCCCACTTAGTGATGTCACACATAATGGTTACTACGATTATGCCACATATTAAAAATAATCGGTAGAAATCGATGTTACGAGTATTAAAAGACATTTAATAACATTATATAAAGTTTTACTTTCTTCTTAGTTAATACATGAATACAAATAAAACAATCAGGATATTTTAATTTATTTTATGAGCACGAGTCGTCGGAATGATAATCAACACTAGACTCCTCCGATGAGGAGTCTTCAGTAGCAGTTATTATTAGCTCTTGTGTAGATAATATATTATCAAACGCAATATCACGTTCCCAATCAGAGAATATTACTCTTTTAGTTCTTTCCACCACACTTGCCCAGTTCTCGGCCGTTACGTGGGTGCAAGCATTTTTTAGCAATTGCAACATTTTATTGAGAGTTTTTTTTAGTTTTATTAGTAGCGTTTCGTTGAGAGTGACAGATCACGTTAAAATGGCGGCCGAGCGGAAGGTCTGTTGATGTTGCCAGTTGATGTATAATATATTTTTTATGATTATAATAAATACACACGGATTAACATTTATTTTCAAAAAACTAAGGCAATATTAAATCAAAATGTTGATTTCTATATCTGTTATTAGTTTACGTAGGTTATCATTAATCGAATTACTTAGGTACGTAATTCGATTAATGATAATAGGTACTATAATCGGAATGGTATCGCATACGAGAATCTTTAGGACATCACTATATATGTAAATCGTCAATCTGTCAAAAGATGGTTAATATAATGGACAGTGTATAGGACTAATACGCATAGTAGAAAATTAAAGGTGTTTTAATATTTAATTTGTCGCAAATAGCTTATATCAACTATATTTGTCAGGATAATATAATTAATACTTGTAAGTAAAATAATGTTCTTTACGAATATTATTTCGTTTCAAATGAACAGGCGCGGAAGCTGCTTAGGATTCAAAGACGCGGAGCTACGATGGCTTTAACTAGTCTAACGGAGTATTTTGGAGACAAACTGCCGGAGAAGTTGCCAAAGCTGTGGGAGTTTATTACTGAGCCCTTTGAGAAAGTGATGACTGATAGTGGTAAGTAAATTTTTTTTTTATCGAAATTGTTTGTCATACTTAATTAAATATAAGAAATGGTTAATAAATGTTACAGTATAAAGGTATTTTTTATATTGTCTTATTCATTATTACAAGGTAATTGGGAAATATATAATTTATTGTGAGTATTGTATATCCACTTTGAATGATATATTAATACTAGAGAGTAAGTAAGAGAAGCAAACAAAAAATAAAAAAAAAGATATTTGGATATCCGTAAAACTTCTATTAGTAATAAGTAATTAATAACGAAAACTTTGGAAAAACCTTCTAAAATAAATTTCATTTAAGGAGTGTGTACGTGGACATTATTGTTTATGGACTTTATGGAATGCGTTTATTCTTTTTTTACGGCATGATTCGTACTTTGCTGATGGTGCCTAAAGGACGTGTATTCGAGGGCTAAATTTTACGATTCTTTTATGTGCATTATAGCGAATACTAGATGTCACACTATGACACTGTCGGTGCTAAAAGGTAAGTTGACGTCACGCACGCAGGCGGTCTTAAAATGACTAGCCAAATCATCTAGCAACATTTTTAAAACATGCGCCGATTGCATTTAGTGGGATAAGGATAGGAGAATGATGATAATGATGTTAACGTTGTAAAATTATGTCACGTTTTCTGTGTTTGTGTGTGTAGAATTGGAATCTCTGGAGGAGGAGTCTGCAGATGAGTTGATATCGCGGCTGCAAGTAGTGGAGGCGGTGGCTGGTGCGGTGGGCGGCGGGCTGTGGGCGCGGCTGTTGTGCGGAGTGCGTGCGTGCGCGGCGCTCGCGCGGGCCAAGTACACCGCGCTACGTCACATGGCGGCGCGCGCGCTGGCCGCGCTCGCTGCTAGGGACCCGCACGCAGTTATGGACACGCTCGTGCACGAGGTGACCAATATATAAGTTTTGTGCTTTATTTATTTATTCACACTAATTAATAATATCTTAATTATTACATATATTATAATTAATATATATATTAAGTCTAGTTAAATTGTTTTTTTCCTCTTATACATTTATGCAATTTTACATTTTTAATTACCCTTATGATGTTTGAGGGTGGGAGCCTGTAACACAGTTCACCTAGTACAGGGGTCAGTCTCTCACACCACTTCTACTTGTACCCTTAAGAACGGCACCATTACAATTGTTATTTTGTGTGAAGAGAAACAATAAAGAAATATTATTATTACTATAGTTATATTACAATATTTAGTATGGTCCAAGCCGACGTGTGATATCATATGGTAGAATAGACCACCCTCATTACCGAGGTGTCGTAAAAGGCCACTATGGTAAATCGACCGCCGTGTTGTATCCGTGTGACTGAGAAGAATAGACCACCCTGGTTTGGTATCGAGGTGTCGCAATAGGTGACTAAGGTAAGTTGACGTCAGGCAGGCGGCCCGACGTAAAATACCTAGCTAAATCGTATGACATGTTGTGCCGATTCCACTTACAGTGGAATAAGGGCAGGAGAATGATGATTATTGTCCAAAAGTTAGTGATTTTATTTACGCGCACAAGAGAATACGATAAATATAGATTGGCTTAGGCCTGGCATCAACCAAAACGAACGGTTCTTTCCGCTTTTGTGGAAACCGCCTTAATGTTAATATTAGACTGTCTTGCGGAGCCGATAGAGAATGTCCAACCTCATACGTTAAAACAATAGAGCGGTCAACGGCCGCATTTGTGGATTGGCCGGTGAAAATATTAACTCTCATTACTGAGTTGAATAAATTAAAATCAAACATAAGGTTGTCATGTAACTTTGGCTGTTGATTACTTGATATGCTGTTGTTGTTCCGCAGTTAATCGAAGCATTATCTGAAATGCGCAACGACCGCGTGCGTTGCGGCGCCGCCGAGGCGCTGGTGCGTGTGGTGGACATGTTGCAGCTTCAACTGGTGCCCTACATTGTACTGCTCGTGGTGCCTTTGCTCGGTATTTATCTCTCTCAACCTCTCTCTTTTAGGGGTTTGGAGTTATTAAAATTTTTAATGTGTATATTTGTTTAATAACTTTCATATTATTATTCAATATTGATTGGCCCGTTGGGGCCAAAAAATAGTGAGTAGTGATCCTGCTTTCAGCTTCGCAGGTCGCGGGTTCGAATCCCGCCGAAGGCCAACATTTTCTATAATCAATTTTATGGTTTTTCGAGTCTGGTTGTATATCTGTATTTAAAAATTATATATCTATATATTCACCACTTGTCTGTCGCCCGTAATACAACTATTAAGTTACTTAATTCGGGGACAGACGACCAAGTGTGTAAACGTCCCATATATATAAAAAATACATATGTTGTGTAAAATGCACTAGAGAACGACGTTCCAGGAATCAGCCTTGTGACTACACGTATAAGGTGCACTACACCTCCCTCTCCCTCTCTCTCTGTCTCTCTCTCTCTCTCTCTCTCTGTCTCTCTCTCTCTCTCTCTCTCTTTCTCTCTATCTCTGTCTCTGTCCCTTTGACTGTTAACTAATAGACATACATAGAAGAGAGATTCATTGTCGGATAAAGGCCTCTATTTCTTGGAAATAGGGATACGATATCCACATTACCTTACCAAATCTTATGCAGTCTTAATTTAGCTTCCCTCGAACCTTGAGGTCGACAGTCTCAACATTGCAGCATTCAAATCATATAGAAAGATACTATCCAAGCGTTTCCAATATGTTAAACTAAAGATAAACCGTCGACTATAATTTTTCTGTTATATAAAGTAAATATTTTGCTGGGCGTCATCTGAAAATCAGTGCTAAATGTCTTAATTTGAACATTCAGCTCCTGTGTGATGAAGGCCCATTCAGACCTATGTACTGAAAGGTGGTAATAGAATTTAAGTTTAACGATTATAGTATATAGTTACGCCGTGTGGTATCCGGCTGAATAGAATAGTACCACCCTCATTTCTTACCGAGGTGTCGTACCACAGAGGTAAGTTGACGTCAGCCAGGCGGCCGGTCGTAAAAACGCAGCCAAATCATGTGACAGCATTTTAATAACATGTTGTGACGACCCTAATTAGAGTGGGAAAAGGGCAGGAGGATGATGAGTATAGATTTAGATTAGTTTTTTTTCCTGTTAAATTTAGTACATAGAGGTGAATAAACTCTTTTTCATTTCATATTAATTTCAGTATTTCTATACTCAATATTGAATGGTATTATACACATAAACCTTCCTCTTGAATCACTCTATCTATTCAAAAAAAACCGCATCAAAATCTGTTGCGTAGTTTAAAGAAATAAGCATACATAGGGATATATGGACAATTTCTATCTATCTATTCCAAAGTCTATTTCAATTTGTCTATTTAGGCCGCATGAGCGACCACAACGAAGCAGTTCGGATGATGTCAACGCGTTGCTTCGCGACCCTCATCCAGCTGATGCCTCTGGACGGCGCGGTGCCGGAACCCGCCGGCCTGTCTCAGGAGATGCGCGAACGGAAGCTGAGAGACAAGCATTTCTTAGAGCAGCTCTTCAATCCTAAGTCCATTAGGGACTACAAGATACCCATTGCCGTATCCGCCGAACTCAGGAGTTACCAGCAGGTTTGGATTTTTATATTCGATGATATATTTACGACTTACTAGCAATCGCCAGCGGCTCCGCCTGCTTAGAAACATTAAAACCGTAAAATTAGTCTTTTGATAACCATAAAAATGAAAAAAAAGACATTACATTACATATATTTTCTTTTATCGCGGATTATAGCAAAATAATATTCTCATTACTTTTGTATTATGGACCTCCGCAAAGTAACGTCCAATTCTATAAATTAACCATAAAAATGGTTAAAGTAGGTATAACCTTCAAAGCTGGACATATGCTGTCGCGGACTTTTATTTAGAACTTGTAGAGAAAAATTTTCTAATACATGATTTTTGAAAAACCATAACCGTTTACTCAGCGCCCGCAAAGAAAGCTTAAAATTTTTGCCGTTTTCGTACTATTGTTTATTGCTGCTCCTCTCATCATCTTAGCGTGATATTATATAACCTTTAGCCTTCCTCGATAAATGGACTATCTTACACTGAAATAATTTTTCAAGTCGGTCCAGTAGTTCCTGAGATTAGGGCTTTCAAAAAATCAAATAAACAAACTCTTCAGGGTTATATATTAGTATAGATTGTAAAAATTATTTATTTATACATATTTCTAATAAGAAAGAAGTATCAACCCTATTCATCATTCTCCTGCCATTATCCCACTCTAAGTGGGATAATGGCAAGATTATGTTTTCCTAACATTTGTCGATATTAGATTCCTGGCCTGTAAAAAGGTTAATATAAAAATTACCTTTTAAAAGTGCATTGAACAATGCCATGGAAGAAAGTATGAGTAATATAGAACGGGGCACTATTGGTTACACATATCGGGAATAGAGTTCATAGAGTTCGAGTGGTGATATCCACAAATTATTCTGACAGTTGTAATCGATATTACAGGCGGGCGTGAACTGGTTAAGGTTCCTCAACGAGTACAAACTCCATGGAGTGCTGTGTGACGACATGGGGCTTGGGAAAACGTTGCAGTCCATCGTGGTGGTGGCAGGCTCGCATCAGGAACGAGAACAAAGCGGGGCACCCACAATGCCTTCGCTCGTCGTTTGCCCACCTACTCTTACGGGTAAAAGTTTATACGTTACTAATATTATAAATGCGAAATTATCGGACTTTACGCTTTCACAGCAAATCCCCTGGACAAATATTAATGTAATTTGGTACAACTAAAGCTTAGACAACACAGTTACATAAGTAAGTAAAAGTAAGTAGCGGCCTTTTACTATCCCACTGCTGAGAATAGGGCCTCTTCTCTCCGTTTTTGGAGAGAAGGGTTGGAGCTAACACCTACCACGCTGCTCCAATGCGAATTGGTCGGTTACACATGTTTCCAGAATTCTTTAGAGACATGCAGGTTTCCTCACGATGGTTTCCTTTACCGAAAAGCGTGTGATAAATTGCAATTATCAATTAGACACATAAGTTTTAACAGAAAAACTCCTTGGTGTCTACCCATGACCTCCTCGAAAAAGTCGCACGGTGTTACCACTGGGCTACCACAACTCCTACTCAGTTGCATTTGATGAGACAAATACCCTGAAATACGTTTTTATTTAAATCTATAATATAAATAAGTAAATATAAGTATTTTGTATTTCAAAAGACTTGTAATCATGGTTCAGAATATTAAAGATATGTTTTACGTTTTTTCTTTTAAAACAATTACTATCTTTAATATATTTAATTCTAACTCAAAAATATTCTTGATAGAAAAATAATTTGTAAATTGATGATGAATTAGTTATATACCTTAGAGCTTTGTGCGAAAGTCTACTAATATATTAGCGTAGTTTCATTAAGAATAAATCAGGGTTTTCTGTATTATTGTTTAAGTTATCGGCGTTGACCATATTAAGGTTTTAACCTAAAATATTACTTTTTTTTAATTATTATAACAACACAAGCAAATGTCTTGGTTATACAGGACACTGGGTATTCGAAGTCAACAAATTTATATCGACAAAATACCTCAAACCGCTGCAATACGTGGGACCGCCCGTAGAAAGGGAGAGATTGCGAACTCACGTACATTTCTACAACCTCATTGTGGCGTCATACGACATCGTGCGGAAGGATATAGACTTCTTCAGCAACATCAAATGGAACTACTGCATATTGGACGAGGGACACGTTATCAAGAACGGGAAGACGAAAGCGTTTAAAGCCATCAAGCAAATAGTTGCCAATCACCGTTTGATACTTTCAGGAACGCCTATTCAGGTGCGTATTATGACACTGAAGTTATATTCCATTGCTTCATTCCGAAAGTCAACACAAGACTTAATTTACTTAACACAAAACACAAGTTTTGGATGAGATTACTCAAAACTGTTTTGTGTCGAGTAATTCATTTTTATTCATATGCGTAATATTGCAGTGATATAATTTTCTATAGTTGTTTTTGAATGTCTACTTGAAAAGACGGTCTTGTGTTAACAGGATTATTATTCACAACTGTCTTGTTACGTATGAGCTCTGTGAACTCTCTGCCTTCATGATTGGGATGTGTATTATTACACCCAATCGATAACCATTGTTTTATTCGAAAGTCTAATTGCCATAACAGTATTTCGTGGACAGGACACTCTACACTGTCTTGTGTCAAGGAAACTCAGCGATTCCTTGCCTTTTTGATTCAAGTACGTAATATTGCACTTAATTGGTTTCATTGTTTCTTTTGGACTGGTTTTGATAAGACTTTTTTGTTTAGCGATTACGGCCTTAATGAGGTCGTCCGTTCTTCGTGAATGGGATGAAAGTGCATTATTATTATTCCAAACAGAACAACGTGCTAGAGCTGTGGTCGTTGTTTGACTTCCTGATGCCCGGGCTACTGGGCACGGAGCGCCAGTTCACAGCGCGGTACTCGCGGCCCATCCTGGCCGCTCGAGACCCCCGGGCGCCTCCGCATCACCTCCAGGCTGGTGCCCTGGCCTGTGAAGCGCTACACAGACAGGTATGCATTTATATAACTACTAGTAATAGCCCGCGGTTTCACCTGCTTACATACCGATCTCATAGCAGTGGAAAGTCTACTAAACCGGACTATATATTTATTTTTCTTAAATATATCATCAATAGTTTCCGCAGCGCACGCGATGACAGATTTACATGACTAAATTTTTACACCTTATTACATTTTTATTATGGATCCCTACTTTTTAATTTTTTTTAATGTAATACAGTCTATGATGCTCAGTAAAGATACAGCTTTCCAATGGTGAAAATTTTTTTAAATCGGTCTATTAGTTTTTGTGTGAAAACGTACATACAAATTTTTCCTCTTTATAATATTGGTATAGATTTTACACCACCATCATCAATCGCATTTTTATCGGTACGTCTTATTGTCGTTTGTGTTTTTATAGAAGAATGGTAGTAACATAAACAGATGGACTTTTTAGTCTATCAGATTATTTCATTTACCAAATTTTGGTTAATGACTTAAATTGGGAATGTAAGTTAAATATTAGTATAGTATCAAGATTATCGAAATCCAAAAACTCTCGTAGTTTGAACTATGAACTATGTTTATTGACACCGGATATTGTCCATCCCTTCGTCCTTAGTAAATACTTTGTCTCTCACTTCGTCCTTTCATACAGTCCCGCTAACACACTCACCTGCATTCCGTTTCATGCATTAAACGTTCCATTCCCACTTTTTTAACGAGTTTAGTAACGAGACATTTAACAAGGAGACCATTTTATTTCCGGAAGGTACTTCCGTTCCTCCTCCGACGCGTTAAAGAGGACGTGCTACGCGAGCTGCCGCCCAAGATCACCCAAGACTACTACTGCGAGCTGAGCCCGCTGCAGCGACGCCTCTACGAGCACTTCTCCCGCGAACACATGCCGCAGGATCTTAAGTCGTCGCGGACACACGTCTTTCAGGTACTCCCAAATTGAAATTATTTTACTGTAGACAGCAACATTTTTAGCCGTGTTGTAATTTATTGTTGCTAACAACACTTCATAATTCCCTCTTATCTAAAGTATAAAAGTGGTCAGGTCAAGAGCAGAGGTCTCTTTACGATCGGTAATTGCGTGGGAAAGCTCTGTTAGCTAATCTGTTCACGTCAGCCATTTTGTTTGTTTGGTTACAAATGTTCTAATTAAAAATAGTTCAAGGTCATCTTTAATATAATAATATTTTATTTTCAGGCTCTGCACTATTTACAAAATGTATGCAACCATCCCAAATTGGTACTGGTACCAGAACATCCCGAAGCCATGAGGGTTGCTAAACAACTAGCTGCACAGAGTTCTTCGTTGGATGATATCGAACATGGAGCAAAACTGCCAGCGCTCAAGTAATTATTAAATTTATAAAATTAAATATGTGTTATTATGGTTATTATTCACATATTATACTGATTTACCTAATTCAAATATCTCATTGAGTAAAAAACAATTTTTCGAATAAACTTAATAATTTAAAACTGGAAAATTTACTAGAACACGCTTTGTTAATAATGGTTCATTGACCTGGTCTATGAACCATTGCTAACAAAGTGATAGAACGCGACAAGGGCGCGGGCGTTTCATATATTGTCTCACTCGCACTTGTGTTTTGTCTCTTAGGGAAGGTTATGGTTACTTCATATTACCTGATTTACAAGTATGTAGAACTACGACCTATTATTACGAAATAAGGTTTGCTTTTGAACGTCGTGGTGCTATTAGCTGCGTGCGGTCATTTACCCGTTACGGCTAGAACGTATACATCATGAAGTTAATTTTCAAAACGGTAAATAATGTGCTTTGTTGCTTAACTTAATAGTCCTTCAGAGAGAACTATATCATTTACAAGTGAATGTGCTGAGGACGGAGTTGGTGCTACTCAGGAATCTGTGCATCATAGAAGTAGCACGGTTGCGGATGGTAGCGTAGAAATTGTCTAATCGAGCTTTCGCAAACTTTGCTGAAGCACTACGATGTGGCTTACCCAGCACCGCTCCCAGCACATTGTTGCACTGAACACGCAAAGCGCTTAGCGATGTGAAAAAATAATCGATTTAAAAAAAATCGATTGTTTTTAAAGGGTAAAAAATTGATTATTTATTCATCGATTTTTAATACTCGATTCGATCGATCGATTTTTTCCCTAAAAGCGCTGTAAGTCCGCTGCGTATATTCCCTCCATAGATTGCACTTTAATTTTTACTTTTCCACAGACAATTGCTGCTCGACTGCGGTATCGGCACGCTGGCGACAGTGGGCGAATCGGGCGCAGTGGTGTCCCAGCATCGCGCCCTCATCTTCTGCCAGCTCAAGAAGATGCTGGACATCGTGGAGAAGGACCTGCTGCAGAAACACCTTCCGTCCGTAACTTACTTACGTTTGGACGGTAGTGTACCGCCGCACCAACGCCACGCCATCGTGACACGGTTCAATACGGACGTGTCTATTGACGTATTGCTGCTGACGACCGCCGTTAGTATCTTTAAATTCAAATTTAATATATTCTTTATTCAAATAAACTTGTAAACAACTGCTTTTGAATCGTCAATAAATAAAATAAATAAATAAATAATTTGGAACACTTACACACACGGTCGTCCGTCCCCAAAGTAAGTAACCTAATACTTGTGTTATGGGTGACAGACAACTGGTGAATATATACTAATATAATTTCGTCAATGGTTCGGAAACCTGTTCCGAAAAGATAGAATA
The DNA here is from genome assembly GCA_947086495.1 of Morpho achilles. Taxonomy (NCBI): domain Eukaryota; kingdom Metazoa; phylum Arthropoda; class Insecta; order Lepidoptera; family Nymphalidae; genus Morpho; species Morpho achilles. The sequence continues at coordinate 14,775,655 of CAMTZB010000013.1, forward strand.
TAATGGATATCTTTAATTTGTTTTGTATTTTTGTATTTCTACTTTACATATTTACTTTTAATTATTTATTTTTTTTGTTAAATCCGTTCGAGTAGCTTTTATTTAATACTCCATGTTATGATCATATCTTGGAATGTTAGCATGTTAAGCTCAAAAATTAATGGAACTTGTAAAATTATTTTTAATAACATTCTGTACTTGATCTCATTTAAAGAAAAAAATAAATAAAAGAAGAGCCAGTAAGAAATTTGGCGATTGATTAATATACATTTATAGGATTAGGCGTTACTTTGAAGGTGTCAAAATACAAAAGTACAGAAAATATTATTTTGCTATAAACCGCGATAAATATTTGCAGGTCGGCGGTCTCGGTTTGAATCTGACGGGTGCCGATACAGTGATTTTTGTAGAGCACGATTGGAACCCCATGAAGGACCTACAAGCGATGGACCGGGCGCATCGTATAGGACAGAAGCGGGTCGTCAACGTGTACCGGCTTATAACGAGAGACACCCTGGAGGAGAAAATTATGGGGTGAGTTACACAGTGAAAACCAAAGTGCGGTTTTCAAATAATTTCATTCCGCGCATTTTATGGCACGATCTCCCTTTAGCGGTGTTCCCAGATCGGTACGATATAAGTACCTTCAAAAAGCATATTTTCCACCTTTTTAAAGGACAGCAACACACTCGCTCTGCGAGAGGACGTGGGCGGCGGTGATCACTTGAGGTGCACCGCATCGTTTGCTCTCCTATTCCATAAAAAAAAAACATTTGATTTACCGAATTCGGCTAACCACACCTATAACCCGGTTTATGTAATTAAATAAACAAATCATAAGACTCAAGTGTGCCAAACATTTTGTCTTTAATATTTAAATAAGTTAATCTCGGTATCCGGCTGAATAGAATAGTACCACCCTGATTTCTTACCGAGGTGTCGTAAAAGGCGACTAAGGTAAGTTTACCCGCCGTGTGGTATCCCGTTCAGTAGAATAGACCACCCTGTTTCTTACCGAGGTGTCGTAAAAGACGACTAATGTAAGTTGACGTCAGCCGGTCGTAAAAACGCAGCCAAATCATGTGGCAGCATGTTTATAACATGTGCTGACCCCACTTAGAGTGAGATAAGGGCAGGAGGATGATCATGAAATATTTCTCTTATAAATTTAATATATATCCTTTTAGTTTCAAAAGCATATGTATATGCTCTTCAAAATCAAAAGCTTATGTTATTCTCAAAAGCTTATGTATATAATCTTACAAAATAAATTCATCAGATGTAGATTAAAACCAATTAAAATACTTTAATATGAATAAAAATGCGATCCTGACAATAGTAATTATAAAGGAACAGCTACAATATCTTTGTGGGTAAAATTAAAAAAAAAACGTTAATCCCTGTTTTCTGAAAAAATGCTAATAGTAGAATAATAAAATTAGAATGCAAATGATATTTTAACTGTCATTTTGTAAAGTTGTGATAGCTCAGTGTAGAACAGGCGGATTAAAGAAAGTCACGGGCAGTAATGAATAAATCAAACTACTGGATCGATTTTCATCATTTTTTTCACTGAGTGACATAGGCTATATATATTTTTACCCGTGCGAAGCCGGGGCAGGCCGCTAGTTTTTTTATAATTAAAAAAATATTGAACATGGCTCGGTCACCTAGGTACTAATTGATTAACGGTAACATTTCAGATTACAAAAGTTCAAATTAATGACAGCGAACACAGTGATCAGTAGCGAAAACGCAGCCATGGAGACGATGGGCACCGACCAGCTGCTGGACCTGTTCCAGAATACCGCCGGCGCCGTCCCCTCCACCTCGCAGCAGCAACCAGGGAAGTCTGTCGTCAACAATCTACCGGACCTATGGGACGACAAACAGTACGAGGAGGAATACGACATGTCCACCTTTGTTAAAAATCTCAAAAAAATGAAAGCGTAATTATACATCAAATAGCTGTGCTTAGGGTTGAGTTGGAGTAAAAAAAAAAACGATAATTAATTCGTAAAATTATTTAAATTTTGACTTCAAATTCAAAATTAAAATATCACAAGCAAACTTATTAACAAGTGTTATTGAATTATCAATTCTACTGCTGGTTCGGAAAGCTTTTTCTACCGAGAAGAGCCAGCAAGAAAATCTGCTGTTGTTTTTTTTCAAAATATATTTATTATACCTGGTTACATTAAGTAATTACTATCTTGTACAAGTTGAACAGTAGCTAAATCTATTTTTATCATCTAAGTAATTGTCAATAGTATAGTAGACTTTCTGGAGCAGTCTCCTCTTTACAGTGTTTTTAAACTGCTGTAATGGCATAGCTAAAATTGATTGTGCAATTACATCATAGAATCTTATACCCAGACCCACAATCTAACAAAGTTAGTTGATAACCAGTAATAGCGAATAAATCTTAATATATGGGTGACCGAGCTTCGCTCGGTAATTTTTTTACAAAAAAACTTTAAAAAAAGAAAAAAAAATTATTTAGTTGGGATCGATCCTTGGCACTCTTATTTCTCGAGGCTGCCCGCTAACCGAATAAGGTACGTCGACTTGACAGTTAATGGCGAAAATTCAATTAAATATAAATGTTAGTGTTTTTTAATGCCCAAAAACAGGGATAAAACAATATTTTTTTTACATAAAACATAGCTAGATCAATTTTTCTCCCCCAAAACCTCCTACATGCTGAATTTCAGGAAAATCGTTGGAGCCGTTTCCGAGATTCGGAAAATATATATATATACAAGATTAACTCATTTAAATATTAAGATAAGATAAATAATAAGATAAATCCATACTTATCTAATGTGAAAGACAGACTTTCGATTTGTTACGCTTTCACGGTTAATCTGCTGGACCGATATTGGTTTAATTTGGCAAATTAAAAACACGGGTAATATGGGATAAAAAAAAATGTTTTTGGTAAATTGAGGGTAATTGATTGAATTGGGTAATTGAGTACTGAGCTGTAGTCGATGTGAACGACGTCGCGATTTCCCCAATAATAAATAACACAGGTTCTTTTTATTCTGAATCTTTCATCCAAGAGAAAACAATACGGATCGTTTATATAAGGTAGGTAAGTATAAGTAATGATCTAATTTTTCAATTAATCCTAGCGCCTCGGGTAAATCCACAAGGGTCAGCTAGTAAATAAAATTTACGATAGAAAGTATCTCTGAAGGCTTTATATTGTAGAGGCTATTGTAATGTAGCGTAAGGAAGCGTTGAAACTATTTAGAAAACTAAGAAACTATTTACATTTTTTTAAATAATTAATTACAGCATAAAGTTTCGAACTGAAAATCCAAATACCCCAAATGGTGGTTCTGAAGTTCCATTTTTAAATTTTATTAAAATTGCCGTGTATGTATGTGAAAGTGGAATATGCAAATTGAATTTGACCCACTTCCTGGGGTCCGATTAAGCTGAAATTTTACATACTGGTCTAATCCCAATGACTATGTATGTTTATGATAAGCATGACCTGATGCTGCTGCCAGGATTGGGTCTCACCGGCGTTTCTTTATATATAAAAAGCGTTTTCAATGTATGTGTATATTTATGTGATTTTTATTTCTCGACGTATAGAAGGGTATGTAGAATTCTTTCTATTAGAATAGAATTTAAATTTTCAAGAGATATATGTTAAATGTCAATAACTTATTAAAATGGACATAGATATACTTTCACTCTCTCTCTCTCGCACACAAAAACACACACAAAAGTTGTGCATCAAACTTATTTGCAACTAGGATGTGTAAATGTTTACTGTTTTCTTATATTGTACTAGCGATATCCCGCTGTTTCACCCGCGTAATTTTTATTTTTTTACACCTTATTATATTTTTATAACGGATCCCTATATTTTTTTGTAATTTAGCCTATGTTGCTCAGTAATATGCAGCTTTCCAATGGTGAAAGAATTTTTTAAATCGGTCGAATAGTGTTTGTGTTAAAGCATTACAAACATACATGCAAATTTTTCCCTCTTTATATTATTAGTATAGATTGGTCTTAAAGGGATTTTTATACTATTTAGTCTTGTCACGCTTGAATGTAGAATATTCCTTAGTCAGATATTGAATTATACATAAACAATTGAACTATGTGTCCTTTTTAAACTTACCTAAGTTATGATAATAGTGTTTTTTCTAATTTTAAAAATTTTCTGTCGACTGTAAGAAAAACTGACAGTAAGAAATTAGCAAATAGATAACATAATTGGGTAATAATAAATATAGTAGTAATAAAATACGTTTTTGTCTGTCAATTGATAATTATATTGAATAATATAAACATTACTATTTTTTTATTATGCGGTAATAAACGCAATGTTTTGTCTGTGGCAACTTTCCTTGATAAACAATTGTTAATATTTATATATTTTTCTTGTAAAAATGTCCTCAATCTTTCAAAGCATATGCATATTAGAACTCACGTAAGTTTTGTGACCTCTTCAACATTTTACATTTAAACCATTTTCATTAGGATAGAGTAAGTTTTAAGTAAAATTACTACTTTGGTATTGGTGACAATATCTGGAACTAAAGGCTTAAGCTACTCTCTGAGGGGCTTAAACCAGCAAACTGACCAATGGTTATAAATGAGAATTACAACTAATAACCTTACCTCCTTAAATAAATACATATTTGTGTTAAAAAGAACTCCTCTCGTTTATAAAAAACACTAACCAGAGTTCTTAAATACTCATTTTTGAACTTCTGAACCAGTGTTTTCTAACCGCTGTACCATAGCCCGATAATTTTCAAAGTATCCATAGCAGGCTTTTTAAATCCAAGCTGTTTTTAATAGGTAAAATAACCATAGAGATATTACGTTATAGAGTAGGGGCGCCAAATGCAGGCTTGTAAACGATAGTTTCACCATAAATAATGAGCGGGAATATGAAACACGTATTCATCTTTATCTAATCACACATAAAAAAGAGAGACAGATAGATCATCCACATACGTTTTCTCTTTATTGTAACATTTTAGGCTGGTTTCCCTATTTAAAGTTTAAAATTTTTATGAAAATAGTACACATTTATTAATAGTGAAAGGTTTTAATAGCTAAATAATTTGGCATCGCCATATTTTTTTTAACTAAATTTTAGAACGAAATATAGAGCTGCTCAATTATTAAAGAATCATAAATATATATATTTTTTAACAAGGCAGAAATGTTGCGACTCGGTATTTTATATGTTTTAATATTTTAAATTATTTTATACTTAAACTTCAGAAAAGTAATGTGCGCTAAAAACTATTTATATCGTTTATTTTAAGCACTATAATTTACTTTATATCGATCTTTGTTTTTTTCAATTGTAAGAGAATTTGAAGAAATTTGTTTCTTCATTATAATCTTTTTAATTTAAGTTCCTGTGTAAGAAATACCTCAATATTTCTTTATCAAGAGTTAGTTTATTTAATTGTTTTAGCACACTAAGTTGAAGTCATATTGCTTAGTCATTTTTATAGTAGTGGATAATATATTACAGTGAATGTGGTTTTTTTTTGTTATACATGCTCAATATTATATGGCGAAATTCATTCATGAATGTTATCAGAAATGCGTGCGCTTGATAAAAAAAAATAGAATATCGCAATATTAAATTAAATTGTAATAAAACACCTTGTAATTATAACTCTATTTAGTTGCATATATAAATGTACCTATATGTATTATTTCTAAGCAGTAATTTTATGATTAATTTTGTATTTGTGTTTTCTTTTTATATAACCATACCATTACTATGTATTAATACACTCTTCAATGCAATTGTAAGCATTTTTTAATCTATAGTTAATTAATAACCTAATAAGCTTATATAAATGTAATACTTAGTAGATTAAACAAATATTGTATCGAAACTTATTTAATAACTCTATGGAAATTTGTGAAGTCATACTAAAAAAAAATATCACAAAAAAAAAGTATTCACTTATGTTCTAAAAGTTCTAAATCAGAAACAAAACGTTTTGATTAATTATAAACAGCTGATATCTCTTATATTCAGTCTATATTTTGTGTCACCTAATTTTAATTATTGTTTTTGTTTGTTTTTTTGTGATTATGTATAATGTTCGCCTTTTTTTCTTAATGTTATAGACCTATGTCTGAGGCATGTATGTTTTGTATATCTGTATTTTTATATAATAAAGTCGTTAAAAACTGAAAAAGGTATTTTAACTCGAATAATTCACGTATGCTCAAATCGTTTATCCAGATTATATTTTATAGGCATAAATAAATAGAAAATTCTATGTAAAATAATCCGACAAAATACATATAAATATCAGAATAAATCTCTAACAAAATGGTAAGTTTTGAATATACTGAGCTATCATTATGATACTCAACAATTTTACGTAGCTGAAAAAAAATAACATTAAAAAAAAATTATAAAAAGAAATGTTCCAAGAAACTATAGTTTCATAAAGTCTTGAATTCTATATTATTCATATACAATAATTATATAGGTTCAGAAAAACAAAACCAGAAATTCGGCGCGACACTATAGGAATTATTTGAATTTACGAATAAATTTTAGATACATTTGTAAATATAATTATTAAATATAACAGATATCATTATCATCATTTTCCTGCCCTTATCCACTCTTAGTGGGGTCGCCACAACATGTTTTAAACATGTTACATGTCAATATCAACTATTTATTCTGTGATATAATAAATGCGTGAACAGGAATAGGGTACAGTTTAGATAAATCATAACAAGGTCACTAGGTGGCGTTCAAGTCAATCAACACCATGGCGAAAGCGACGTCAACCGAGTGTGGATAAGTTATTGTTTTCGACACAAAACCCTTGTTTCGTGTTTGTTTATAAGTGAAAAGACTCTACGAAAACTTAATTAAAGTGTAAGACAACTAAACAGTGCAAGTGCTATTTATCGAAAGTTAAAAGTTTGGCGTAAAAAGTTGTAACGAACTCTGCGATCAGTTGAGAATTCAGGTGTCAACGAGGTAAGAAACCGAAGCTTATTTCAACATTTTGACTTCTAAAATTAACACTTTCAACAATAAAGCGCGTTCGACTGCTCTTGAATTTAGTAATTAGCTTCATTTGTTCTAATTACGATCGCACATATACAGGTAATAGTTAAAAATAATTATGTGTAAGGTTATGTATTCTCTTCTCGGATACTACATGTCGCGTTTAATAGTTTGTTATTTTAGGTGAACCAGTAGATATTATTTTGTGATAAGAATATTTGATAACTAACATTACTTGGTATATTTTTGTTTGTTTTTTTTAATGTTTACCTTTTCGTCATAAAAGTTTTCGCCGAAATTGGGGGCAAAGAGTCTATCACGAGATGGTATGAATTCTCGATTTAAGTTTATTATATTCATCAATTGTATACTATTAAGATTAAGAATTTTCAAGAATAATAATCACATTTTCTGTACTGTGTGATTTTTTTAAATAGATAATAAACTGGAAATCAGTCAAAAATATTTAAAAATGGATCTAATATACATAATGCTTTGTATTGTTATATTGTGAATAACAACCAATAATTCACCAAACACAGTATAAATAAAACAGATATTTTCAAGATAACAAGTATAAACTTTCAAAAAATCTAGTCCTCTTTTTTTTTTTTAAATACCATGACATGTTCTATAGGAATATGTCAATATAGGAAAGTGTTTAAAGTATTATGACCACAATTTTAAAAAAATGTATCAAATAAGTCTGTGAGGAAGCCCAAGAAATAAATACACTCCTGTTTGTTTATTCTAAAATTATATTGTTTTTTTTCAGTTTCTGTATTAACAAACCTTAATAAAGTGAATTAATATATTAAATATTACAACCTGATTAGTTAAAAAAAAACCATGGACAAGACAAAAACCTTCTAAAGTTGAATATTTAAAATTTTTGTATTATAAGTAACTTTTAAGCATAATTTTATCATATTAATTATTGTCTTAACCTTCAACTGTAAGGAAAGGAGTGCTTTTGCATTTTTTTAGTGTATATCACATATATGTACACTACTTACTATACATCTTATAATAAGGCTGTTAATATCACAATGCACCTCCTGTGCCAAGTTTTCTTCATTTTTTATCAATTGTTGAGACCTTGTCTGTTTTTATAGCTTTTACAGAGTCACTGAGCAGGACAAGTTTATGCAAAAACTACGGTAATTACCTAGTGATAGATAAAAAAAAATCATATATGCTATGACTTTGGAACTAGAACTTAAAATAAAACAAGTGTATGTATTATATTACATTTAAAAATTATTAGAAAACCCATACACAAATATGGAAATAGATTATTTTCTACAAAAGACCAAGGTCAAAGCCATAATAGCTTTTACCAGTAACAATTCTATACACTATTTAAAAAGTTCATTTCTAGTTGACCTAATTTTTAATCAAAATTCAGATCTTTTTCAGTATCCCTATGAACGACTTCAATGAATAAATATAAATATATGGGACATTTACACACATGGTTGTCCGTCCCCAAAGTAAGTAACTTAATACTTGTGTTATGGGTGACAAACAACTGGTAAATATATACATATATATTGTTAAATACATACTTAAATACAAATATACACCCAGGCTCAAAGACCAACAAATTAATTTATAGAAAATGTTGGCCCTCGGCGGGAATCGAACCCACGACCCCTCGCAAGGCAGGGTCACTACCCACTGCTCCAACGAGCCAGTCTTATCTTATGCCACTTGGATTTAGTACCTCCCTGTAACTTTCTTAGAACATTTTTTTGTGTAGTGGGTTTTTAAATCTGTTATAATCTTTATGATATGTGCCTAATTTAAGGTGTTTTTTTAATTTGTACTTACCCTAATGCATAAATGTTATTGGAATGTTAAATAAAATATAGTAATAAATTAAAATGTTATGTGTACAGTCTCAACAAATTGTGTTCAAATGTTTTAATTATTTCTAAAGTGCAGTTTTCCTTTTTAAAATCTCTATTTGAGATGTAAGAATTTTCAATTAACTATTATAAATAAACACTTAATTTTGTTAGTAAAGTAACTAATGTTATAATGATGTTCTTACCCTGATAAAATTCCAAAATAGTTTATTTTAACGTTACTATCAAAATACCCTTCATGTAATTTTTTTTTCCCTGTTTACAAAAGAAAAATAGTAATATTTGTCCTATAATATAAATTTATAAATAAATAAATTTAGCCCTTTATATAAATAAATAAATAAATAACTTACACACACGGTCGTCCGTCCCCAAAGTAAGTAACTTAATACTTGTGTTGTGGTAGAGACAACCGGTGAATATACTTATATATTTTTTAAACACATACTTAAATACAAATATACACCCAGGTTCAAAGGTCAACAAATTCATTTATAGAAAATGTTGGCTCTCGGCGGGAATCGAACCCGCGACCCGCGGAGCTGAAGGCAGAATCACTACCCACTGCGCCAACGGGCCAGTTTCGCAGTTTAGCTTCATTGTAATAGAATTCATCAGTAATGCTCCATTTCATAAGCATAAGCGTAACAGACAGAAAGAAAGACTTTCACATTATTAATATCTATATTGAGTGTGTCTAAAGTTATAGATCATACGCGAATCGAACAACAACATTTAAAAAAACGACATTAAAATAAACGATATCCAATTTCACAAACCAAATGTAATACAAATTCAAAGCTAGGAATAGTATAAAAAAGGCAGATGCGTGATCGATCCTTTCTCTTTATATCTAGGTTTTTTTAAAAAGAGGTTTGCAACAATCAATTCCCTTTGTGCGCGACATCAATGGGAGCGGTAGCTGTGTACCTATCCTTTGATCTCGCCGCCCTCTGAAGATGCGACATTGCGCTAATACCGCCGCCGCGGCGAACAACGTCCTAACCGCCGCGCGAACCTGCCTAATGTATGAAAAACGTGCCTTTTTGATTTGCGATAGAGACTGTTACTTAACAACTTTGCGTTATTTGTTTGACAGACAGTAAATGTTTTTAAAATATTCACTAATTCTTTATAACTAGCTAGGCCCATGGCTTCGCCTGTGTGGTAGTAGTTGTCACTAAGTGTTTCCCGCGTAAATGCATATTAAATACTATGTAATATAACTAGCGGCCAACCCCTTCTTCGCACGGGTATAAAATATATATCCCATGTCAATCAGTGTAAAAAAATGATTAAAATCGATCCAGTAGTTTTGATTTATTCATTACTGCCCGTGGCCCGCAAGCGTTAAATTTGGAGAAAAACAATTTCCTTTCCCTATGCCAAGAAGATTTCCTGCTATCTTTGGAATATCTAAATTCATATAGTACATTTTTACTTATTTACTTTTACATTTTCCCTATGTATTTTATTTTAACAATTAATTACAGAATGTATTTAAACAAACTCTTGAAAGAGCGACATAGCTGCTAAAGTCGAAGTGTTATAGGGCAAAGCGCGGCGTCTTCACGGCATTTTAAATCTGTAATATCTCCGAAAATGTTCACTTAAATTACATGTTGTAAACGGCCATATTGATCTATATTAAATCAACAATTTATTTAAGGCACTTAATTGGATAAGGATTAATGCTGTATTGTATAAAAATTGCTTCAAAAATAAGGCATTATTTTTCGTAAAAAGTAAATGATAAAAAAATGCTATAGTGGGTTATCCATAAGAAATAGACATATACCATCGCGGACTTTTCTGTAGACCTTTTCAAGGTGTACAAATACTTAGTACATTATTTTGATAAATCTCGTAGGGTTTAGACTGCGTTTGCAATGTAAGCGAAAAAAAACGGTAATTATTTACAGAAACCTCAAAAATTACAGTATTTCTCTACTCCGTATTGAATGTTATTATACTTACAAACCTTCCTCTGGAATCACTCTATCTATTAAAAAAAACCGCATCAAAATCTGTTGCGTAGTTTTAAAGTTTTATGCGTAAATAGGGAACACAAACAAAGAATGCGACTTTGTTTTATAATATGTAGTGATAATAATTACTATAGAAACAAATGATTATTTATAATTCAACCATTAAGCTATTTTAAATTACATTTATTTCCATAAATAAATTTAATAAATATTTATATTTTAAGTAAATATTTTTAATATATCACATACATTTGTTTTAATATTTAGAAGTAAAAATTATATTACTACGTTAAATTAATTTATACATTAATTCTATAAATTACATTACATACCAAACTGCAACGATGTAGTAAAATGCTAGCAGCCTTTATACAGCCAAACTTAAACTGAAAAAAAATTCTTATTTAGGAGTTCTATTTACTTATTACTTTCTTAGTTAAAATCTTGTTACTTAGTACTGTTTCTCCTTTTTTTTGTCTTTCAGCTGTACCTGCTTTTTATAAAGCGTTATACGTATATTACGGAAAATAATAAAATATATTACTAGAAATGAGAAGCTCAAATGTCATACTGTGACACGTCAAATATAGACGTTAATTGAAAATAGAACAGTATTTGTCAATAATAAATAGTAATACTCATTTTAATAAAAATTTTTTTTTCCTTTTGTAATCACTAGATTATATTCAGCTTTAATATTTATTTATTACCTAGTTTTTTCTGTAATCATCATTCAAATTCAAAATAATCTTTATTAAGTAAACTTGTAAACAAGTGATTTTGAATCGTCAACCTTGACCCACCGAGAAGAGCCAGCAAGAAACTCGGCGTTCTTCTGCCCTCATCCCACTCTAAGTAGGGGCACAACAGTTTTTCCCTTCCATTCTCTCCTATCAATCGTCACCTCTAAGCGCTACACCTTTTATATGCATGTCATACTTCACACAATCCAACCATCTCTTTTTAGGCCTTCCTCTAGTCACATATCCATCCACATTTATATTTAACAATCTAGTTAATTGTAAATAAAAAAAAGTATGTAAATAATTTATTCCATGCTGTGTTATCCGGCTGAGTAGAATAGACAACCCTCATTTCTTAGCGAGGTTTTGTAAAAGGCGACTATGGTAAGTCGACCCGCCGTGTGGTATCGGGTTGTGTAGAATAGACCACTCTCTTTCTTACCTAGTAGTTGTAAAAGTCGACTAAGGTAAGTCGACCCACCGTGTGGTATCGTTTTGAGTAGAATAGACCACCCTCATTTTTACCAAGGTGACGTAAAAGGTGACTAAGGTAGGGCGACCCACCGTGTGGTATCCGGCTTAGTAGAATCGACCACCCTCTTTCATACCGAGCTAAAATAAAATGTTGTACTGAACCCACTTAGAGTGGGATAAGGGCAGGAGAATGATAGTGATATGATAAAGACAATATATAATCTATCGTTACAAAGACAAGATTTAATAAACAAAATTGCAACAAACAAAACAGTTATAAAATAATAATTAAAAGCCAGTGGCAACTGTTAGGACATTTCAATAATGAGACAAAGGAGTCGGATTGCAAAGGGGGCGATCACAGAGCAGGATTCATAGCTTTGTCGTCTAAGTGGGACTTACTGTCCTTCGGCTTGCTGAGCGGAACGAGCTCGAAAAGAGCCAAGCTTACGTTTTTTTACAATGCACGAATTATCTTGTCTGAGTAGCGGGCTGTGTGCAGAAAGTATGAGGCCGATTTTAATACATTTCATTTTTTACTTTAATACTTTTAAATAATTTGACTAAAACTTATATGACAACGATATCTCTCCTTAAAGCTTATTCAATAAATAAATATCTGGGTGACCGAGCCTTGCTCAGTAATTTATAGAATGATGTAAAAAAATAAAAATTTAAAAAAATAGAAAAGAAAAATGAAAACATAATAGGGCAGGTGGGCCTCGATCCTAGGTATTTTCATCACTCTAGCCGCCCGTTCCCCAAATGAACTACCATGACTTTACGTTTGACAGCGAAAAATTGTGATTGTATTAAACGTAATTAAAAAAAAAAAAATTAGAGCCTAAAAACAGGGTCGAAAACGACTTTTTTAAAATAAAACTTATCTAGATCGATTTTTGTACCCAAAAACCCCTTACATGCTGAATTTCATAAAAATCGTTTGAGCCGTTTCCGAAATTCGGAAAATATACAAGATTAACTCATTTAAATATTAAAGATAAGAAGCATTTATCTACGATGTGAATCCAGTTACTTTTTTCAACAACATGTTAACTCAGCGCACAAATAACGACCACGTCAAATGGCGCTACCACTCTCCTCCGCACGCTTAACTCCTATCCGCCCCGCTCCTCTCCACACAACTCGCCAGCATCGTCGCTAGACCAACTATGAGGTGATAACCTCAAAACGGTCGCGGGGAGCCGCTCCAAGTAGATCCAAGGATCCAAGTGGCACATGATCTCGTGAAGAGACCTATATCCAGCAGTGGACGTTCATCGGTTGAAAATGATGATGAACTTCACCATTTCAACACTAAGTCAATGAAAGGTACCAAAACTAATATATATTCTTAAACACAAGATACAACTGACCATATCGTAGGGGCAATGGGAAAATCAACACTCAAAAACTAAACGTAGTTGCGCTGTATTCAAAAAGATCTAACATCGCTCAGATAATGTAACAACTCGACGAGGACTCGTTAAGCAAATAGTTTACTTTATGTAAGCAAAAAGCTTTTAGTTGTAGTGTACGAATGAAAAATGAATTACGCATTTATGAAGAAAAAAAAATGAAACGTGTGTGCCGGCCCCGATACACGGCTGGAGTTTGCTCCTTAACTACGATTGTCTTTGAATATGCAATAGACATTAAATAGAGAGTAAATAAAGCCTTTATGCTATCGTAAAATTTGTCTAAATAATGTGCAGAATAAATTCGACTTTTTTACCATTTTCATTTATTTATTACTTACTCATTCGAGTGGTATGCCGTGTGGTATCAGGCTGAATAGAATAGACCACGCTCATTTTTTACCGTGGTATCGTAAAAGGCGACTAAGTCGACCTGCCGTGTGGTATCCGGCTGAGTAGAATAGACCAACCGTATTTCTTACCGAGGTGTTGTAAAATACGACTGAAGTAACTTGACTAACCGTGTTGTATCCGATTGAGAAGAAAAGACCACCATTTTTTACCGAGGTGTCGTAAAATATGATTATGGTAAGTTGACGTCAAGCAGGCAACTGGTCATAAAAATCATGTGACAGCATGTTGGGCCCACCCCACTTGGAGTGTGATAAGGGCAGGAGGATAATTACGCATTCGGGGAATGGAGATCTGGTGACCTGTAATAACGGTTTTTAACCTACCATAGGAATCAGCAATCCATAATCACTATTTTACAATTCATTAATTAAGTCTATTACAATTTATGGTTTGGAGGTGCGATATATAGTTTTATTATTTTTATTACCATATATGATGACGCAGGTGACATATTCAGACTACTTTTAAACCATCAATTCCAAACGTGACGACTCCATCACTCTTTTAATGTGTGACAGCGATAAAATTTTTATTTAACGATTGGATTAGTTTCAATCCTCATAATATTTACGCACCTTATATGAAATTCGTTTCTTAAAGAGTAAGCTAAAAGAACTTTCACAATCCTGCTATGAATTTTTTCCAATCCTCTAATATAAAAGTTTGCCCGGAGTCGATATGCGGGCACCCTCACGTAATTCATCAAGTTCTCAACTCTTTCATCGCTCCTGAGGTAAACACAAACTTTCTGTAATGTCTCAAGGAAGAGTTTCGTTAATGCATTTCGGTAGTAATATGATGCGGGTACCGTTAACTTTTTCGTATTACCTTAAATTTTAATGTCTAGTATATACTAAGAAAACCTTATCGACGTTTAGTTATAAGAAACTGAAGCTTGATTGCTATGCTCAGGAAATGTGATCTGAAGATTTCAAAATTCTTCTAATATTATAAATGCGAAAGTTTGTGACTATGGTGTATGTTTGTTACTTTTTCACGGCGAATCCTCTGAACCAATATCGGCAAAATTATTCCTTATACACCGGGGTAATATACGAGTATACGCTATAGAAAACCTACATATATTTACATAAGGTAGCCAGGCTCCTACGTACGCTGAAAGATGTCATCCCCTACCAGACCCCAGGGGTATATAAGATTAACTGCAGTTGTGGTAGCGCATATATCGGCCAAACAAAACGTACCATTGCTGAGCGGGTCAAAGAACACATAGCTGCAGTTAAAAATAACCAGCCAACGAAGTCAGCGATCGCAGACCATCTGCTTAATTCGGGGAGCAATCACTGGATTGAGCTTCATGATCCCAAAGTCCTGTCAACTGATGCCCACTATTATGCAAGAGTGGCGCGTGAAGCTGTTGCGATCAAAAAGCATCGCACATTCAACAGAGAAGAGGGCTTCAGATTGTCAACGACTTGGGATCCAGTGATCAATAAATATAACTCGCGAAAGTAATCGTTGCAAGCTATATCGCGTGCGGATAAAATCAGTGTGGTGTGCAACAGACTTTATATGGATTGTGCGGTTCAAGTGCGGGTAGATGAACAAAATAATGACTGTAGTACTCGGGAACGAAGACGCCGCGGCGCTCCAGTCAGTTCGTGACCACGGTGGATGCAACTCTGCCGAAACGTAGAACCTTATACAAAGGTAATCGATTATAACGCGATGTGACCCGTATGTTTATTTAATAATATAGAAAACCTGTTAATTCTACAAAGGATGAAATTGAAAAGCGCCATCTATTATCAACCTATCACGTGACAACACTCGAAGAACGAAGTTGGTGGTAAAAGCTAGTAATATATATTTTTAATGACATGGATTGTATTCCGCAAGATAATTTAATCATCTTGTGTCTCTTCTTCTTCTTCCTTCCCTTTTCCCTTTATTTGGGGTCGGGTCTCTTTATCAATTTACTCCAGGTCGCTCTATCCTGGGTTGTCTGTGCTTTTAAGTTAAGGGCTTCCAGTTCCTTCCTGATATTGGACCACCACGTCGCTTTTGGACGTCCTCTCCGTCTTGGGCTTTCGGGGAGGTGTAAGGCGGTTTTTACTACGTGGTCAGATGATCTTCTTTGGATGTGGCCATACCATAGCAATCGATTTTCTTGTAATTTACTGGGGATCGGAGCTACCTTGAACAAACCTCGGATTTATTCGTTCCGTATTCTGTTCATTCTAGTCACACCACCTGACCATCTCTTGTGTACTATTCACATTTAAATTTTTATATGGTTTACCTCCTAACCTTATATTTATTTAGAGCTATTGATTTACTCGCATTATAAGAATCCATCATTCAACACCAACATTTATAAAAAAAATTCCTTTCATTATGATATTAGTAAGGTATTTCATAATGGTACTTATTAACTGAAATACGATCGAGCGAAACACGTCGCCGTGACGACGCTGTGGCGCCCAAGCCGGGACAGCCAAATTGGCTTCACAATTAATGGCCACCTGGGCCGCTATTAATCGACCGATAGAATTAAATGAACGGACTGCACTAATTGCCTGGTAAGACAAAGGGGCAAACACTTGCCTTTGAGACCGGTGTCTAGTGTCACTTGAGGCCGAGACATGCATGTCGTGTGAGGACACGCTCGTCCGTACTTGATATCGAATCTACGTGCACAATTGTTGTTGATATACGACTGGCGAACGTGGGCCCTTAAGGGCTTTGATGTTTGTCGTGTACGGAACGTTGATACAACTGTTCACTATTATTTCAATTGTTGACATTGTACTATTTTCACCTCACTTGAAACTAAAGGCGATAAATTGTTATGACAAAATTGATTATTTTTAAACTAATTATTGACATTTGAATCAAGACTGAATGAAACGTGTTGTTTCTTAAAGGAACTACGAAATATTAGTGAATACTGTATTTGTAAAACACGCGCACTACTAACTTATTTTAGTACTAAATATAATACATAAATACATACATAAACAAACCCAATTAAGTTAATTTTTATTTTAAACAAAACAATTTTTTTTCTTGCTCTATTTCTTTTAAGGTATGAGAATGAACGAAAAATTTTTATGAGTATCAAATGAAATACGGATTGAAAATATATTTACCTATGATTATAAAGAACATTCATCAGCTATAACGAAGAGTTAAAAAAATATAAGAAATCTTCCTGATAAATGTAAATTTTTGTATTAAGTCCATACACTCTTAAAACGTGTCAGGTGCTTGAACCTACGATATCCTAAGTCACACGGGTGAGACCTTTTCGCCCAACTTGGTAAATTTTCTGTCTAATCTAAATTAATCAGTCCGCTATGTAGTACTAACGATGCGATATTGTCTGGTAACAATTACATTGTTCAGTTACCCACTTCATTAGTTGCGCATAATGACGATTGCAACGCTATCTTTTCGCTTGCGAGTGGACACGCTAATTGATTCTGAACATTGCAAAAAACATCAAGTCATTTGAAATATTCAATATAATTTAAAAAGTTTCAATTAAGAGGTGTTATGAGACTAAACTGTGTGCTTAGTGCGTTTTTGAACCTACTCGACCGCGTTAGCGTGCAGCAGGGAGTCTCGTATACCCTAGAGGGGTAGGCGGGGTAAGGGCCTCGAGGCGAACCTATTTGCCCGGGCCGGTCCTCGCAGGCTTTGTGGCCTGGACTGTGTTCGGGCTGTAGGCCCAGGTCACCTAGGTGACCTACAGGATATCTAGTTCGGGGGGATCTGGGAATGTTAGCTCCCAGACCGCGATGTAATATTCGGGTGGTGTCATCTCCGGTGGTAGTATCAACGTCGGTGGTGGTGTCAAAGTAGGTGGTGGTGTCAAATTCAGTTGTGGTGTCAAATCCGATATCGCCCTTTCGCCCGTCGCGTCGTCCTTATCATCACCCACGCGTTAGCGTAACGCAATTTGTATGGCACTGGAACAGCGGTCACTAGATATCGCTGTTACAGCGTCATACTATTTACGAGCCAAATGAGTTTTCTTTTAAAACCTGTCTGCCAAACTAATATAAAATACAATTGTTAAATGATTTTCAGTAAACTAAACACTCGTATCTCTGAGGATTCCAGGGATGTGTGTGAGCTATATCTTTAGGAAACCTGCTTATCTTTGGAGGATGCTTATGGATTTGACTAACCTATCTATCCAAACTGCAGCAGCGTTATAATCGTAATTTTAAATGTCACAATCGATTACGGATAGTGCTATGTCGTCTGAGTTGCACGTGATTTTCAAATCCTTATTGATTGGATACAGTTTCGTCAGGTCGTAAATGATCCTACGCATTTGTTGTGTTATTAGGGATTTCATCTTCGTAATATAATAGTTGATCTTCATTTTTTTTGATAAAACCTACCTATTTTATTACTCATCAAGAGCGGTCTTTTATTGTGTTTATATCGTGTATGTCCAATATCAGAAGTGTAATCCCACTTCTGATGTCGTAATTTTTTCAACTCCACGTTTAATCAGACAAATATTTTTTTATAATTCGATTGATCTTAAGTCTACTATATTATTATACGTCAGTTAATATAAGTTATGTGTAATATTAATATTATTACCTCAAGTTTCTTGAGTTAATAGATTATTTGATATCTGCCAAGTAACGTTTTAAGCCAATTAAGTAACTTTCTAGACTAATAAAATTTAATTGTAGCAAATGTTTTAGAAATGTCCTTAGTGGAGATAGTCCTAAAATTTTTTATTCGTTAGGTTAACCAAAAGGTTGCAAGATACTTTTCGGCAGTCTTATCAAAGAAGAATATCCGAACCATATTTTATCTCAAGTAAATTAGACAGCGATTTCGATGAGACTTCTCAGGTGGTTTTTTTACATATATCATTTAAAATAATACGCCGTGTGGTATCCGGCTGAATAGAATAGTACCACACTCTTTTCTTATCGAGGTGTCGTAAAAGGCGACTAAGGTAAGTCGACCCGCAGTGTGGTATCCGGCTGAGTACAATAGACTACCCTCATTTCTTACCGAGGTGTCGTAAAAGGCGACTAAGGTAAGTTGACTCACCGTGTGGTATTCGGTTAATTAGAATTGACCACCCTCTTTCTTATCGAGGTGTCGTAAAATACGACTAAGATAAGTTGACGTCAGGCAGGCGGCCGGTCGTAAAATACGTAGCCAAAGCATATGCCAACTTGTTTATAACATCTTGTGCCGACCCCACTTAGAGTGGGATAAGGGCAGGAAGATGATGATATCATTTCAAATAAATACTTAAATACATATACACAACCAAACTCGAAAAACCCACATATTGACTTTAGAAAATATTAGACTTAGCGGAAATCGAATCCACGACTCGCGGAGCTAAAAGGTCATTACCACATTCGCGATTTAAAAGTACGGCCGCTCGTCTTGTACAGAAATATCGATGTTTAGGTTAAATTAGTTTAAAGGCGCTACGTCCAACACACGGACGAGGCCGCCTGGGAGGGTCTACATCAGCACTTGAACGTATCGTTAGGTGTAAGGTGGTGTCGAAGAGCGCCGCGGGCTTTGGCGGCGAGCGTGATAACGACCTCTTTGAAATATCTCGCCAGCCGCGCTGATTTCAACGCGACATGATTCGACACTGATATTATATTTTCGATAAACTCCAAACGGAAATATTTATTGAATTAGAAGCAGTTTTTATAGCTTTAGTCGGATTAGTGTTTTATTTAAACTATTCATGTATTCTCCAGTTAGGATATTAGCAAATTTGTACCAAAGGAAACGGGGACTTTTGGGTGTAATTGTAAAAGGTTGAGGTATAACTTGTTTATTTGTAGCGGTATATTTTTGTTTAAAAATTATGAAAAAATTAGCCCAAAATGCAATTTGAAAATTGAAAATTGTTTAAAGATGTTTTTGGCACAAAAATCGATAAATCTTAATATTTAAATGAGTTAATCTTGTATATATATATATTTTCCGAATCTCGGAAACGGCTCCAACGATTTTCCTGAAATTCAACATGTAGGAGGTTTTGGGGGAGAAAAATTGATCTAGCTAGGTTTTATGTAAAAAAAAATTCTTTTATTCTTGTTTTTTGGACATTTCTATTGAACATTTATACACACACATTTATATTGAATTGAATTTTCGCCATTAACTGTCAAGTCGACGTAGCTTATTCGGGTAACAGGCAGACTCGAGAAATATGAATGCCAAGGACGAGGATCCATCCCCAACTAAATTATTGTTTTTTTTTAAGTTTTTTTTTTCGTTAAACATTTCCGAGCGAAGCTCGGTCACCCAGATATTAATTATAATTAAAGCAAACGCATAGTTAAAATACAACAATTATGGCGTACATTGACATGACTATTTCAATAAAATATTATTCATAAATATTTTAAATAATAAAGAAATTAAGGTTACAGTCCGTTATTGTTCAAAAATAGATTGATTGTTTGTTTGTTTAATTAGTACCTATTGTGTTAACGCTTATCTATGCTTTAAAATATGTCATACTTCAAAAATCAGCTGTTTAACATATAAGAAGTTCATAAACTCAATTTAACTAAATCTATTATAAATCTGCTTTTAGATTGACAAAATCAGTCATTGGCTCCATTTTCATCTTTTTCATATCGGGCTCAAAACTGTATGAAAGTGTATCAGTTTCCTTTCATCGACACGGCTTTAGCAAATACGCCGAAAATGCGTAACAGACAGACAGGCTTTCGTTTATATAATATTAGTATGGATGGAAAGATCTAGAGCCGACTCAAGCACTTGAATATCGTTAGATGTGAGGAGCCGGCGTGGCTCGTAGAGGGCGTGATAATGAGCACTTTAGTTACTTCTTGCTACCCGCACTGGCTATACAGCGATACACGAAACTTAGGATTAAATAATTGTTAGTTTACGTATATAATGATACGGCCAAGCATACATTTTTGAACACTAGAGTATTAAAGTGACCATGTATACTCTCGAGATTCTATGTACACTCTCGAACAGAGACGCGCTCGCCGATTATGCGAGGCGGCGCGTGACCTTTTGACTCGGATACAAAAACTGACACGAGAGCAAGAGCAGGCAAAACTTCCCGAGATATACCGGGGTGAGGCGAGAGCTAAGCTCGCTACTCTAGCATTTGGCATATCTCGGGGTGTCTCGCAGAGAGTGTACAGCCGACTTCATATTTTGGACACGTCACGCGTATAATGCTGTTGGAGATCCGAATTAATAATAATGACATTTATATCCTTTATGCCGTGTGGTATCTGAGTTGAATGACCACCCTTATTTCTTACCGAGGTATCGCAAATGGCGACTATGGTAAGTTGACGTCAGGCATGCGGCCGATCGTAAAATATGTAACCAAATCATGTGACAGCTGTTTATAACATCTTGTGCCGGCCCCACTTAGAGTGGGATTAGGCCAGGAGGATGATGAGTTACATTTATTTACTGAAATGTGTTCATAACAATTCACTAACGTTACATTAGAGTTGGAAAAAAAATACATTATACGCGACAAATCATATAAAGAAAAAAAAAGCCAATTTTTACCTAATCAATGACTTATTGTAATAACAAATTACAATCTTTTATCAATCTTTATCTTTTAAGGGAAAATTACAACCGTGATTTAAACATGTTTAAAAACTTCTTGTAGCTTAAATAAATAACACTCCCTACAATATTTGCAACGTTTTATACCAGATTGCAGGGAAGGAGAAACTTTTTTAATCATATATAAGTCCACTATTTCCAGCTACATTAATAACTTTTGCATTAAGCGCGTGTACATAAAATACACTGCGTTTATTACTTTCGTATGGGTAAGGTATTTATCTTGTAATAATTTAGAGGCACGAGAGCTTGAGCTTGAGGCGAATTGACGCGGTATAACTGGATTTATGAGTTATATAATTTATAGAATTAGGCGTTACTTCGCGGAGATCCATAATACAAAAGTAATAATAAAATTATTTTGCTATAATCCGCGATGAAGTAAAATAGAAAATATATATAATGCTAAATGTAGAGTGGACAATCGGTTATCATACCTGATACATGCAGGATTCGTAAAAAACACATGTACAAACCTCCACCACCGCCAGCACAATACACAAGCACTATATACGTTCACTATCAAACTACAAACTCAACAATTGTTTCGCCCCGCAACCGAAGCATCATCAGGAGATAGACTCCACGACCAAAATCGCAAAGCGAAGCAATACCCAAATAAGCTTAGTTATATGCTAATCGATTCAACCCCACCATTTATTTTATTTTGCCTGCGAACAAGTGTAACAAGCTTGAACTAGAAACATTTATCTTTTATGAGTTATTTAGGATTTAGTTAGTTAGTTATTTAGTTTAGGATTTATGAGTTACAATATTTTCTTTTAGAAATATTAATGGCTAACCATTAGATATTGTTATTTTCTTGTAAAATATATCAAACTGAAAGACGTGAAATGCGAACGTCTGTGTCTATTACGTGTTAATCCGCTGGAACAATATTAATGAAATTTTGCACAAGTGAGTATGTAACAAGCTAGCTAATATACCGGAAAAAAGACATGTCAAATTATTGAGGAACCTTTAAGATAACGCTACCGAAGTCGCGAGGTTAACCATTAAACATATAAAATATTATAAACGTTTAAATTTTTTCTTTCTCCATTCAACTTGTTTTTAAGTTAATATTATATTACTGTGACAGCCTTTTCTAAGTTATAACATAATTTAGCAACAGAATAACTACAAGCTTTAATCGTTAAACTATCACGACGAGAAGCTTTATTAAGTCGTCACTAAATCACTAAAACTTATAAAACATAAGTCCAGAAGGCACATTTCACGTCCAAATACGGGAGTCATTGATTAATTCCCATCACTGTTAGATTCATTTAGGGCTACACCAAACGAACGCGTCAGGTATCAATAGAACAGTTATTAATTATTAGTTAGTATAATTAATTAATTATTAGTTATAAGAATTGGGCGTTACTTTCCGGAGATACATAATACAAAAGTAATAATGAAATTATGTTGCTATAATCCGCGATTAAGTAAATAAGAAAATATATGCTACATGTATAGTAGGACTAGCTGTTTTGCTAACTAATACATGCATGATTCGTTAAAAAACTTGCACAAACATCCACCGCCACCACAGTACACAAGCACTTTACACTTTCATTATCACAAGGAGATAGATTCTACGACAAAAACGCAAAGTTTCGTCAAGATTTTTTCGTGGAGTCTATCTCATGATACTTCGGCTGCGGGGCGAAATGATTGTTGAATTTAATAATAATTTATTCAACTCATTGTTAAAGTGGCTTGAAGTTCCCTAAGGAAAAACGTGATTTTTTTCTTGTCTGTTTGTATGTATACTCATATATTGTTATATCTTGCGGATTAGCCGTAAGCCATAACAGACAGAAAGACAGAGAAATTTGGCTCTAATATTAATTGCAATTATTAAGTATGGATATTTATCTACTATACTCACTATTAATATATTAAAGTTTTCTTTGAATTAAGTTAAAGTAGTTTCAAATGTAGAAATATTCAAAACGCGACGTTGAAAATATATTCTGTGATACACCTTTAGGAGAGCGCGGGGCGTCGCGCGGGAGGGCAGTGGGAGTGTCGGCTCGGTCAAAGGGCCCTTTGATGTTTGCCGCCGGCTTAATGCACCGCCCGCGGGCCCCGCTCCGCTCATCATTAGCAATTTCCCAGTAATTTGTTATCTTTACCGCTATTTATTTGTACAATTTCACGCTCGGTTCGACATTTCGCACCTCCGGCCGGTGTGTGCCCCGCCAAGTCATTATGGTCGCTTTGGTTTTTTATCCGGCCGGCTGAAACGCCTTTGACAGTTACGTCATAATAACTAGGAAAGGTTTTGCAGACTTGGACAAATTGTTCTAATTTTTTTTTGTATTTTACTAATAAAGTAACTAGGGACTTTATTTTTTTACTTGTCTGATTCCTTAAAGAACCTGATAAAGTGCTACTTAACATGTAACTGTATCTATGGCTAATATTCATGTATTATAGCCGCTGTCTGTCAAGCAAATAAACATCAGCAAACCTAATACTACTAGTTCTTTAGCTCTTTGAGTAAATGATTGAAAATAGGCGAAGAAACTATGCAACCTTTTAGTAACTTTTTCAATCACATATTTCTAATCGATCAATAATACAGCAAGTATATCTTATAAGGTGAGTAATCACTCACTTTTAGGCAAGATATTCTGGGTTCAATTACTGGTTAGTAGACCGACCAGATATTAATACGACTTAATACGTTTTATCATGGCAAATCGTTTTGGTAAAGTTTTCTTTTAGAAACCCGTGGTATCTTTTGTAAAAAGATATAAAATCTGTATTCGATCAATACCTAATATTTCTCCGAAGAGTTATAGAATTGCAAGCAATTTGATGTGAATAGTTGGCCTATAATTATGACTTCACTTAGTGTTGTAAATGTCCTGTTAGGCTATAAGCAATAACCATTTATCACTACAGCTCTATAATCCGAATATTAAAATGGCTTCCTTTTGTTCAGCAGACGCGATGTCAATTTTATGTCGCACTCGTCCACTAATAGGCGAATGTAGTCAAATCAATCGAGGCCCGCAGAAGGCGTGAGAGCGCGCCGAGATCAAAGCAGACGAGCCGGCGCCGAGCAGGGCTGGCGACGTATTATTTTTAATTGCACGACACATACGGTTTTAATTGGAATTTACTTTGTAATATTTAATTACGTTAGTTTGCCAGTCTGCGGGTACACGACCTAGTTGTAATCGTAAGCCTGATGATTACGGATACCATACAAAACAATCCCTGATTATTTATTTATAAAAAACATTTCGGGCCTGTTTTACAAGTTACCAATAAACTGTCAGTTAGCTTATTCGGAACATATCTGACACGTATTTCGGAATTTTGCGTTTCTCAGGTTTCTGATAGGCTTATTCAGTACTTAAAATCCCTAATAAGTAAACAGGTAAATCATGTGGCCGTCATTTTATTTATCTGCTGGATAGCAAATGTTAAATTTAAAAGGGGCTTTTTTTTAAAATTAATTTTTAATTTTTAAAGACTATCTTTTACTTAGTTTATTTGTCGGTTAACTATCCGACACTTTATCAGTTACTTGTGAAACAAGCCCTAAGTAACAGAAACTAATCCTACTAGTATGAAAGTTTGAGAGTATGGATGTATGTTTGTTACTGTTTCACGGCGAATCCGCTGAACCACTATCGATGAAATTTGGCACAATTAGTCCTTATATACCAGGGTAACATATATAGCATATATAACATATAGAAGTCCTGTTTCTACAGAAATAGGATGACATTGAAAAGCGCCATCATTATCAACCTATCACGCAACTATCCACTTGAACGAAGTTTTCTCTAATTTACTTTAATACTATTATTATTAACAATTTAATTTATTAACAATTCTTCTCTGGACGTATTTGATAAATATTATAAATAGTTTAAAGCACTCTTAAATATAGTTTCTGCCTAATTTATAATTTTTATTTTTAAAAGTAATTTTTACTTTCTTCAGTTTTATATAGTTTCAATATTTGTAACCTGATTCCCTAAGTTTATTTAGATTTATGTTTTTATCTTGTACTCCTCCGACAGGACTCCGTTTTGTGTACACCTTTAAATAAATAAATAAGTTGAGGGTAAAATCTAGTCTATAGTAAGTAGTGAAAACTAAAAGAACACGATAATCTTTACATAACCAATTACACAACCTTTGCAACCCTACATACCACAACCTACAACCATATTTGATGACATACCAACCCTGCCAAATCGCCAACTCTAATTCTGTGCGCGCTATTCACAGGACTTATCGGGAATCATTTCGTTTATCACTGCATATAATGTCGACGCGTTGTACTTTATGAGTGTCATGTTTGACCGTAGATAAATTATATATTATGCTATTTACGGTTTATTTTCGTGATGTGGAATAATATATTAATGAAAAATTTGATGCTATATTAAAATTCGTGGTATATGCGACTCTGTTCGCCTTTATTACACCTTCAATTAGTTGTTTTTTCCTGTTGCCAAAAGAAAAACCTTTTTCGGTAGGATAGCTCAATATGTAGCCAAACGGTGAGAGCGTGTTACTCTATTCTGGAAGTCACGGGTTCAAATCTTAGCCAGTTAAGGATGTGCTGTTCTCCTAAAAATCATGTGACTTATACATATTTTCAATTTATTATGTTTTTCGGTTAAAGAAACATCGTGATTAAATCTTATGTTTTAGCATAGTTTAGAGAATTCTTTGGATATACGCAACCTACCAATCCGCATTGGGGCAGGTTGGTTGGTCTAATCTCGAACCGTTAGCTCCAAAAATGAGTGTGGACGCTTATATAAGCTGCAATTGTACGAAATATCATCAATATTGAATCATCGGATTAGACGAGACAGCTTAACGGTCTGAGACAACCGGAAAGAGACAGAAAAACAGCCAGAAAAAGACAGAAAGACAACCAGAAAGAGACAGAAACACAGTGAGAGAGATATTTCTAATATTAGTGTGGATTTTAGCCCGATATATAATACGCTTCAATTGTATTAAATTACGGTAATATCCCGCTCTGGAGAGCCGCTGGATACAAGCGGAACAACATCGTGTTGTTGAGATCCCGTGAAGAGACCTTTGTCCAGCAGTGGACGTCCATCGGCTGAAGAAGAAGACATAAATATCGATCCAGTAGATTAAATAAGAAAAGCTTACCCTATCACTATGGGGTATGAGTAGCTAGGAGAAGAGAGAGAGGTATCGATCCAGCAAAAGTATATTGCACTTTCACGGTTCTTTAACCGTAAAAAAATATACTTTCGCATTTATAATATTAGTATGGAATACTAATCAGAGAGGGAAATATAATTCCGTAACTTTTTAAACTATGAAATGATGATAAGACCTACGCGCCCTCAAATGTTATCATAACCTGTCAGTAGTTCTGACTCAAACAAACAAATACCTGCGCGTTGGGAACGAACAAATAAAAGTGGCAAAAACGACTTTATCAGGAACGGATGACGTCGCCGAGAGCTTTGAGGTTACCGTCAAAGGCTCGCACGGTTAGATCATAACGATTGTCGGTTGTTTACACGCGCACAAGCGATTTATTATGTTTGAGTTGCGACGACACCAGGAAACTTTGTGCTTCAACCTATGCACACAACAATACGCCCCTTGTATTTATCAAATGGTACGCTACAAAATTTGAATATGAATCATGCCTTATAGATTTCGCGTCCCATTTCAGTTTGCAACGGAAAGTATTGATTGCAATGTTTCCTGAATCATATCGGAATAACTTTATGCTCATCAACATGTTATATGCTGTTAAAATCTTGCAAACTACCGGTTGAGGGATGCCAAAATTTCGCACATCTTAGGTCAGATTAGCATTCACGTGTCAAAGAAGGTATTAAATGTTTTGAGAATTCGCGACTGTTCGACCTTGATGCAAGAGGCCAAAAGCGTAATCGGCCGAGAATTACCTATATTTATACATATAATAGTACTGGTCAACTCTGCCCAACCTGTGACCGCACGTTCAAGCACAAGCTTGGATTTACCAGCCACGTCTGAGCTCACGAAAGAAGAAATGACAAGGGTCGCGGATACTACAAGTAGCTATATATATACCCCCTGTTAATGAATAAAATCGGCTATACTTACGCCTTATTTCATCATGATATCGACGGAATAAGTCTGTAAGCTACAGAGCTCATGATTAAGGGCCCCGGATGGACTTGAACTAGTCGGGCTCGCCCGATATATTACGTATCTTACGTACGTAGCCGGTTGCTATTCATTAACTATGAACACCACTCACGATAGTTTAAATTCAAAGATGTTATACGCTCTTTGTATTATATCAATAGACGCTTCCATATCCCTGCATAAATAAATATATATGTATTGTTTTGCTATAACCCGCGATCAAAAAATATTTGTAATGATAAAACTAGATTGTAAACGGATATTTTCATACCTTATTCATACAGAATTTATAAAATTCACATTCGCCACCACAATACACACATTCGCTACCACAATCTCAATAATCGTTTCACCTCGAAACCAAATCATCATCATCATCAGGGACAGACTCCAAGATAGAATCTCGAAACTTTGCGATTACGAGGCGAAACGGCTCAAGTTAAAACATTTTTTTTTATATTCTAATTTAACTTTCTGATAATTGTGATACATAAATTGATATTTAAAATAAATTTGGGGTCCAAATATCCCAAAAAAATTTTCTTCTGACGTTAGAGGTTAAACCTCGTTCATTGGTCA
The DNA here is from genome assembly GCA_947086495.1 of Morpho achilles. NCBI lineage: Eukaryota > Metazoa > Arthropoda > Insecta > Lepidoptera > Nymphalidae > Morpho > Morpho achilles. Next base: position 14,803,963 of record CAMTZB010000013.1, read on the forward strand.
TATTTTTATTACTTCTTACGTTATTGTATTAGACTTTTGGGCTATACTAGATCTTCATCTTCATCATCTTAGCGTTAGTCCCAGCAAGTGCAAGGATTCGTGATAGGGTTCTTTCACTTAATAATAATTATCTAAGGCAACCTCCTTTCCATCTTCCCCTCGTTTTGAAGGCAGTTAGTACGTGCTAACACGTTTCATTAAATCTACACATCTTTTATTTTATTAATAACACTGGTTAACGTCTTGATTATCAGCATCTAAAAATATGAAATTATCAAATCTGGTACGATTGGTTTGTGAAGCAATCAAAGGTCATGAAAGTAGTACAGCTACATGAAGACTGTGGGCGTGGAGTGAGTAATTCACCACAATATTTATCGGCGGTGCAGTATCAAAGCGGCACTGGAAACCTACCACGTCGCGAGACAGCGCGTGATTTATAAGCGATAGCGTTTTCCAGACTTTTATCTTTAAATGCTCGTTATTTAGTTATACTGAAGTAGTAACCGCTTATTTTGTGTTCTGTTTCTTTAGTTAGTAAGTATTAATAAAAAGGTTACGGTTTCGAACGTTGAACAGGCGTTTTTTCTATAAACAAATCGCACACTTCGTATTAATGTGAACAATTGAAATTTTTGTGTATTGCAATAAAGCGTAGTATAGCGCGTACAAACACATTAATGTTAAAGAAACCCATAACTTGTAACAAAAAGAAAACACTACGTTTTTATAGTTCGTAGCGTGATGGCACTGAAATAAGAATATCAATGTATCTAACTCAATTAGGCCTAATTTTGAATTCGCTTATTTTAATACTAAGCATGCTATATGTTCCCAATTGATATTTACGATTTCAGTAAACTTGTACACGCTTTTCAGTGAAGGAAACATTCTGAGGAAAGATGCATATCTAGGTTCAATTTCTGGGAGATGTGTAACCTACCCATAGGCATTGTAGACGCGTCGTGAATAAAAACAAATAGGAGACCTATGCCCGGATGTGGGACAAAAACAGGCCGTTACTTTAAGTACTTTATATATAGGAAAGTCGTAAAAAATTTTTTCGACTGAATTTCTTGTGAATGTCTCATACTATGTACTATATACTTACATATTAAAATAAGCCAGTATTTTATCAGTTCGAGATTATAATATAAGAATTAAAATAGCAACAGAAAGCTTTATTTTATTTATTATTTTAAGCTTATTTTTTTTTCTAAATTCATCTCGCTACTACATAATGCAAATATTAAAAATAAATATTTAATTTTGGTTTTGAATCTCCAGACGTTTCTTTTGTTTCTTATATTTTGTCATAGGTATATCAAGAGGTACAACTGTTTTAATGCCGTATAAATCTACGAATAAAACCCTTCGGGGCCTTCTTAAATGGATGCAGTGTTTTGGAAAACAAAAGCCAAATAATAAAACAATTTTTAAATGTTACCTTTTACCGCTTTCGTTTATAAGCTGAGGCACTGCAGGCGGCCCATTGTCGCCTACCTCTATCGCTGGATTCCTTTTTACACAGAGCCTTTGACGCCGAGCTTTGTTTGCAAGAAGATCAGAATGAGACCCGGATCGGCCTAACGCGTGCCTCCGTTTGTGGTGGCGATCGATTATTGTTACAGATTCTCATACCGCGGCGATGCTCTTTACTCTCTTTTACTTGTTGATTGAAAGTCTCGGTTCAGACGTCGTTTTGTTATTATATAAATAGACTTGCATTTTTATTTAGGTGCGGAAAAGGATTTGGTGATGAAGAGAGATTTGATGTGGCGATGGGACTTATGTCTTAGACACAAATGTCATTGTATGTAGATTGAGATGTGATTATTAAGTGATTGATATAGACACAAACATATCTTACGTAACACTGCTTCAAGCGCACCACTTCAGTAACGCCAAAACCGTAGGTGAGAGTGGATGTATATTGAGTTATATACTATTAGTGCGTGTTTGAGCCTGTTCTAAACTGGTAGAATTATAAGTAAACTCATACACCACAGTCATGTAACACGTAATGTCTCTTGAAAATTCGGCAAATATATAGTCATAAAGATGTTCATTGCAGTCATGCTTTGGGCAATGGGTCTCGTGATGCTAATTAATGCTCCCTCAGACCCTCACCCTCGAATTGGCGAGACAGTGTTACGTGCACTTCCGGTGTATACCATGATTACATTACAATGACATACATAACAAACATCAATCTTATAGCACGGTAAAAATGTTACATGTAGCAAATGAAAAATCTTTAATAATTCAATTTAAACCTTTAGTATATATTTGTATGCTTTTGATTGCCTCAGTAAACAAGTTTGTGGTTAAATAGTATAAAATTTGATCGTGGTCCACGTTTTTTTTTTACTTAATTGTCGAAATTATATTAATTTTTTTTTTGCTTTTTTTGCTTAACACATTCAATGCTACACGGCGACGAGGACACGTGCATGGCCGGGGTACACGGTACCGTGTATGCGGCCCCCGACCACATGACTCGACTGTTTCTATACATCTCATAACTCGACGGCTTCTGTACATCAGTATCAGCATGACGTCAGCCATTGCGACAGCGGTACGTACAACATACACCTGACGTATCGTTCTGCACAAAACAAGTGTTGGATTTTGATTCGCGATTATTGGATTCTTACGTCACGGTATGTGAGATTAATCTCATGGGGAATGAATGTGTTAAACATATCCCATAACTTGCATACGAATATGGTGTGCTATTCTCAAAACATAAATGGTGTTATAAAATTTAAACTCGAAAACCAGCTATTCGCAAGCACCCCTGAAACGTTAATTGATAAACCTGTGGAGCTTAATTTCATTTCCTAATTGATCAAACTATGTAAACAGAACTTTAGCTGTGGCGATTCACGTTGACAATGCAATTTTGGTTAATTCGATCGCAAGCCGCGTGGCGCGCGTCGGCGGACGAATATTAAACTAATTATGAACAAACCGCCGGCCCGGGACTAAAATAACCGTTGGACTCCATTAGCCCTGTTGTCTATCTTCCGCTATCAGTCCCCGGTTGACCACTTTAAGTTTTAAACCGGCTGTATACATTCTACTCCGCTTAGTGAAGATTGAGTTAGCGCAAGTTTCGACATACCTCGCTTTGCGTCGTTTCGTTTTGCGTTTTTTCGAAGTTGCGTCGCTGCTTAATTTGTACTTATTTTCACTGTGCGTCGGTAGATTTTTGAAGTTGCGTTGTTTTGGGCTCATCTTTAATTTTTTTGAAATTTCTAAAAGGTCTTTCTTTAAAAGGTGGCAAAACTTTTGGATCTAATTTTGCCACGCCATAAAATCTCGGGAATTCCCTTTCAAATTAAAAAAGTAATACAATTTTATTTTTACTTTGTTTTGCTAGTTTTAGAGTTCATTATCAATTACGTAAGTGTGTTGTGCTTTTTTTTCTTTTAATAATAATTTATATAATTTTTATTTTTCATAAATTACTTGTAGGTATAGTTTATTTTTTTTTAATTGAATATCATTTTAATTATAGTTCATGTACCCCCAATATTATGCAATATGGGTTTTTTCACTGTTCGTCGAAAGAAGAACGAGATCTTATATGGTGCCCCGATAAGTAAGCTTTAATTTTGCAACGAATTTCATTATTATTGGTGCAGTAATTTACCCACCATAGCGTAACGGACAGATTGGATTCGTAATATTAGTTGGATACTGTTAAAAGGTGAAACTAAATTCAAAAGTCAAATTAGATCTCAGAGTCCTTTGATATAATATAATTTGACTTTCGAATTTAGTTTTATTGATGTGTTCAGTCTCATCTAGAAACGTACAATGGTTTAATTAACAAACTACTGAAAAAACTTTAATTTCCAAATTTCTAATGTTTAATCTGACATTAGATCATTTTTCAAAATTTTGCAGTAGACCAATTTTTTAATTTGTATGGCTCCTCGGTGCAGTTGGCAGTGACCCCGCCTTTAGTTCCTCGGGTCGCGGGTTCGCTTCTCGCCGAGGGCCAACATTTTCTAACAACAATTTGTTGTTTCTCTGAGTCTGGATGTATTTAAAATTAAGATAGAATAAGATGGAAGTATACCAGTTTGTATACACGGCGTGTGGTATCCGGCTGAATAGAATAGTATCACCCTCATTCCTTAACGAAATATCGCAAAAGGTGACTAAGGTATGTTGACCCGCTGTGTTTAATCCGGCTGAGTAGAATAGAGCACCCTCATTTCTTACCAAGGTGTGTTAAAAGGTGACTAAGGTAAGTTGACCCACTGTGTGGAATCCGGTTGAGTATCCTCTTTCTTACCGAGGTGTAGGAAAAGGCGATACAGGTAAGTTGACGTCGGTCAGGCGGACGATCGTAAAATACGTAGCCAAAACACGTTACTACATGTTTGTAACATGTTGTGCCAACCCCACTTAGAGTGGGATATGTACAGGAGAATAATGAAGGATACTGTAAATATGTACGTACGTAATTTTAAAACAAATATTCAATTGTTCGGCAGTCCATCTCTTTTTATCTAACTGCGAAGTAAATAAGGAAAAGTAATATTACATCTATAAAAGATGTAAAGTTCTCGCCTAAAACTGAGACTCACAATCAATTCCTTGTATTAGCTGGATTCCGACGCCCGCGCTTGTTCGATAACGTCAATTTTCATCATTTAGGGTTGCGAATGTTTCTAATTATTATATTATTTATAATAAAAAATTGTCCTGTATATTGAATTGTATAATTTTTTATGTTACTGTACTAATAAAAAAATAACTATGTTAATTAACATTAATTTACATATATATTAATTAAAATATTAAAATATACTCTTGAATGGAGCGTTTGTTGAATATTTTTTATTATTTCGAACTAGCTACGCGGCGAATAGGTAGCTAATAGGAAATATCAAATTAAGTTGGATATGTAGATTACAAACGAAAATCGAGTTTTTTTTTAAATTTCATAAATTTAAACTCTTTCCGGCTGAACACCCTCATTTCCTACTGAAGTGTCGTAAAAGGCGACTAAGGTAAGTCAAACCACCGTGTAGTATCCGGTTAAGTAAAAGGCGACTAGAGTAAGTTGACGTCGGGCAGGCGTCTGGTCGTAAAATACGTAGCCAAATCATATGACAACATGTTCAAAACATGTTGTGTCGTCACCACTCAGAGTGGGATAAGGTCAGGAGAATGATGATGATGATAAATTTTCTTCCATCCGTTCACACGAGATACGATGACCAAGGGAAATGAGATCCATTTTTAAATGTACAGAGGACAGCAATAGTACCATAGGCCGCCAATTGCACGATATTTTTCTTTTAATGTTATTTGTTTTGTTTCTTATTTGTTTAGAAGTAGTATTAGTAGTGTTATTTGTATTTTATTATTATAGTGCAATAAAGTATTCATTCATTCATTCATTCAATAGTACATTATTCTGATTTAACTGTTTTAAGTTCTATTTAGCTTCATGTTGTATGAAATAGCAAATGAGACAAGTACCTTCAGCGTCAAAAATTTGAAAAAACACTTCGTCTGCCGGCGAAAACGTTATGGTACATTTTTTTGTATTTGTGATTTTATTATCTGGGCATTTAATACGCGTCTGTAGCGCCTATATTTATTCTATGGGACCCATATCGGGGTGTGTGAAACAGTGGAAGACAGCAAAACGACTTTTTAATATCAGCTTTGTAGGCCGTGTACGACGTTAGTATAACCGGTTTTTACGTTTTTTTTTGTTCGTCGGTGCGGTAAGAATTTCACAATCGACTTTAAATATCATCCTGATAAGGTGGTAGCTAAAACGTGTACTATAGCATAAGTTCTGAATGAATAATGCCATATTAATTCGCTTCTTGTCTCCCAGTATGTTTGTCTTATAATTTAAAAATGGTTATTCTATTGTGAATTTAAACTGTCGTGAGTGTTATTCATTATTAATGTGTAGATTCCGGCTATACTCACGACAATACGGGTTCATCCGATAAAATAAGACGTGATTTAAGAAAGTTCGACGAACAGCGAAAAAACCCATATTGCATAATGTTGGGGGTACATAAACTATAATAAAATATAATTAAAATCATATTGAATTCAAATAAAATAAACTATACAAGTAATTTATGAAAACCATAGCTGGAATCTATACATTAATAATGGTTATTCTATGTTATGGTAACAGGGTAGAGTATTAAAATATATAAAAAGATGCAATTAAAAAAATAAAAAAGTAAGAAAGGGCACGACATGTGGGACTTGATCCCCGAGTGTTTTCTCTTTTTTAGTCGTCCCGTTCCCCATTGATTTTTTACAATTTAACAAATGACAGAAAAATTAAGCTTTCTATTTCTTTAAGAGCAGTAGTAATTTTTTTAACCTAGCTATATCGATTTATCGCTCTCGAAACTCTCTACATACTAAGTTTCGTGAAAATCGTTGAGCCATTTCCGAAATTCAGAAGAATTTAACTTTATTTAACTGATTAACTCATTTACATAACAAAGACAAAAAACTGAAAATAAATAGTCAAAAATCAGATCTCATCGTGTTTGTATTTGTTTGTATTTAATAATGTTTGACGTGTTTTTTTGATGAACTTTAAATTTAAAAACATAAAGTATTATCTACTTTATGTTGCAATTTTACTTATATATTTATTTTATATATTGTATTACTAGCAGAGCCGGCCATTAGTATCTGTTGCTAAAATAGTTTTCAATTTCTCATCTAATATTTTGGCGCTCGTTCATATTGTCATCATTTCTTATTTGATATTCTATTCCGATATTATTGAATTATATGGTGTTTAAAACATTATGAGCATGAAATGTGTGAGACAAAAACTCCCAGGCGTCTTGCTTTTTCCACAAGTTTCAGAAACTGATACAGTTTCCCATAGTTGAACCAATTTTTACAGAACGGTAAAGAACACCTACATTTTTTTATAATCTCTCTGTCTAGTAGAGAAACGCAATAAATTCCTTTTTATAGTTTTGAGTTTCTCGCGCACAGGCGACTAATAGACGCAACAGTGGACTTTTTATATATCAGGAGCATGGTATTATTCTTAACCAAAAGATGGACATTGTCTAGGAATTGCAACTTACAGTAAAAATAAATCATCAATAAATGATTACATTTTTGGGAGTAAAAAAAGTAATGTAACGACCTATTACTATCCCACTGATGGGCCCCCTTCCACGTTTTTGGAGCTAAGACCTCCCACGCTGCCCCAATACAGATTGATAGGTTAGTTTTACACATATCCCTAGAATTTTCTAGGGATATGCAAGAAGTATGCAAAATTGGAATTATCAAGTTTTAACAGAAAATAGATTGCTGCCTGACCGAGTTTGAGCCCGTAATCCGTCTCGACGCTGGGATATCACACCACCTTCGGGACTGGTAATATTCAAAACCATTTTTTTATAATTTCCCCGCATCTTGCATCTAAAATAGCTCTAAGAAGGACGATAATGTATTCATTTAAACATCGCAACCCTGAACCAGTTGTGTTCGGCGCGTCTCAAAGGAGAATTTATTATTTAAAGTGAAAGTTATTGAGTTTCGCTAAGGTTAAGTGAGCCTTTTGACTTGCTTTGCCTATCAAGGGAGGGGTGTGAGGAAACGGTGTCAGCTTCCTCTTTACATGACTCTCCGTAACAAATTACCTCATATTAAATTGTCGAAAGGAAAACTTAATTGGAACCTTTCAAGTGGTAGTTATTTGACAAACGAAATGTGCGAATTTGACGAACAAAAGGAATAATAGAATTGTTTTTCTGCTATCTGCGTTTTTACTGCTATATGTAGGAATCATATTAAATTTTATCTAGTCTTAGTAGAATATAAATAAGTAAAGGTTTTCGTTATATTTAGTTTTACTTTAAGTTTTTAGAAATTGTGTAAACTTATTTAAAGACCAAAGTTCAGAAATTCATGTGGGATTTTGTTTTTGAGCTGACTATATGCTGTTGGTTCCAACAGCTTTTTCAGCGTCACTGGGCGGGACAGGCGAGATCAGAAACATAGTTGAGGATGCGAAGTATGAGGAATTTGGAATTGTAGATTGAGATTTAATATCTTGAGACCTTTTTGTGAAGTACCTTTATCTTGTTGTTGTAAAATAGACATCAAAGTTTACAGACAACTCACGGATGTCCCGGTTTTAAACCCAGCAAGAATCTCGCGCTCTAAACGATATTTAGTCATAGTTTAAAACTAACGACTAACGTTAACATGACAACCTTTTCTAATTAATGCAACTATCTTTCCAAATTCGAACCCTATTTCCAGTATTACAACAATGCACAGCTTTAAAACCTACAATTGGCCTGTATTTTTTTCGATTCCATTCCATAACATAACATTCCATAACAACAAATATTGATACAAACTTACCCATAAAAGTAGGTCACTCTCGTTCTAAGCATACGATATATTGATTACATTTCCCTACTATAGCTAGAAATTATGTTATGACGATGAGGATACTGTAGTCGACGCTACCGGAAGTAATAAGGCATACTAACCTACTAACGTTTACGTTCATAAACTAATCTAAGTTGTACACCGGCGGATCTAACTTACACACAAACAGTTTATCAGTTATGTTATGGAGTAAATATATCTAAAGAGCTGTGGTAACCCAGCAGTAACACCGTCCGACTCTTTCGAGGAGGTCACGGATTCAAACCCGGACAGATACCATTGAGTTTTTCTGTTAATACCTTTGTGTCTAATTGATAATTGCAATTTATCACACGCTTTTCGGTGTAGGAAAACATCGTGAAGAAACCTGCTTATCTCTAGAGAATTCTGGAGATATGTGTAACCTACTAATCCGCATTGGAGCAGCGTGGTAGGTCTTAGTTCCAAATCTCTCCAAAAACGGAGAGAAGAGGTCTATTCTCGGTAATGAGATATTAACATGGCGCTACTATACTATACTATATCTACATGAAAATGACATCAGAAATTTTGTTATTATTGACAAACTAATTTTAAAATTGAGATGGTCTGTGAGCTATACTTCACGTCTTTAATGATGACCCTGAACTAATGTCTTTTTGGTCTGCCTTTTTGACGTTTACCGCGTTTATCAAGGTTACATGTCACATTGCCGATACTCAGGAGCTCTTCTTCTTTAATGTCCGTAAAATCGCAGTCGGTATTCTTGCAATTTGTCTGTGATGTCTAGCACTTTCAAGCTTCCACACACGCACTCGTTTCAGATCCTGTCGAGCCTCGTTACGCCGCACGTCTAACTCAACATCTTCATCTTAGCTATTTGGATGGTACTGATGTACTTCTTTTGTTAAGGCCCATGTTTTTCCGTATGTTAGGATCGGTTTGACTGACTTATATATTAGCCCTTTGAGTTTGAAATGCATGCGGGCAAAATTAGGCTTAATTGAGTAAGATACATTGTGATCCTTATTTCAATGCCATCTATAATGTCACGTTACGAACTATTAAAAAAGCTAGTGCTTTCTCTTCCAAGTTTTGGGTCTCTTTAACACTCATGAGTTTAGGATAGGCGCTACGCTAAGCTTTGTTGCAATTTGCTACAAAAAACTTTTTTGAAGTCGGTCATTTAATTACTAAGCGTGCGATATATGGAAGATAAGTAAACCTAAAGAAATACAAACAATCACCACACTACACTAGCACTGATTTGAAAGAAAATATGAAGAAATTGAAGCTTTTATCCAAACGTTGCCTTTTGAAATATAGAACAAATAATTCCACCATGTATACAGAGATGCAATTGTTTTATAGGTCTACAGAAAAATTTGCGATACAAAAAAAAAATTACACAATTATTAGGCATCTGTCTTTGTTTTTTTGATCTTAGGTAACAATGCAATTTAGTGGCTCCCGCTATCAGGGTCGGCTGGTACATTATGTAGATTGTGGCGAGGCACGGCGCCGCCGCGCCGTCTGCCGCAAACCGAATTTATCGCATTGACTATTCAATCCGCGGGAAACATCTGCCTGCCGCTGAATAGAAAAATCTACGGCCGCATCTCGTGAATGTCGAAACTGAAAATCTGCTCGAGACGGCAGGTGGTATTCCACGTTCTTAAAAAATGGTTATTTTTAAAAATCATTTTAGTATTTGCTGATCCTCATACTATATTGAAATTTCAAATCAACAGTATCGTCATCCTCCTGCCCTTATCCTACTCTTAAGTGGGGTACTATATGTTATAACATGTTGGCACATGATTTTGCTACGTTATTAACGACTGCACACCTGACGTCAACTTACCTTAGTCGTATTTTACGACACCTCGGTAAGTAAGAGTGTGGTCTATTCTATTCAACCGGATACCACACTGCGGATCAACTTACCTTAGTCGCCTTTTATGGCACCTCTTTAAGAAAGAGGGTGGTTTATTCTACTCAACCGGATATCATACTGTGGATCAACTTACCATAGTCGCCTGTTACGACACTTCGGTAAGAAAAAGGGTGATCTAATCTACTTAGCCGGATACAACACAACGTGTCAACTTACTCGCCTTCTACGAGGCATTAATAAGAAAAAGGGTGGTCTATTCTACCCACTCAGATACCACACGGTGGGTCAGCTTACATAAGTCATCTTTTACGATATCGTTTAAGAAATGATCGAGAAATCTGACAAAAACATTTGAAACAAAAACACATTCAAATTGAAAAGTTCCTTCCTTTTTAAAAAGAAAATTATTATTGTTTACATTTTTGTATATATCTTTAACTCGATACAAAATCGTTAATTCCACAGCATGATCCCTTGAGAATTAAGTTACTCGACTAGCTGTAGGTTACGATCTCGTTTGTGGCTTGATTGGATTTCAAACTTGTAAATAATTTATTACAACTTCAATATAAGCCATAAACTCTTATCGGATAACTGAACTTCTCAGACCTCTTCACGTGTGTTGATAACGCTCTACTAGTTTGTTTGGAATGCTTTAAAAGTTAGCCATAGTAAGTAGTAATAAAAGGATTGTCCACTCTACATTTAGCATTATATACATTTTCTATTTTACATTTTTATATTATATTACATGTAGAGTAGAGTTTTTTATATTACATGTAGAGTTTAAGAAGCTCTATTGAATGATTTATTAATTCAAAAGCTAGTGATAAATTAATTTTGCAAGGTTAATTATATGTATTACAATACTCTACCTAGTTGTAGAATGCAATGAAATGTTGGGAATCGGTTTTAGTTCCCTTATTTGGTCACAATATTCGGATAGGTAAAAATGTAATTTTGTTTCTTCTTTTTGTTGGTATTGTGTTCAAATAAATTTCTTTCTTTCTTTTCTTTCTTTTTGTTACTTCCCTTTTATCATCATTCTCATCCCACTCTAAGTGGGTTTGGCGGAACATGTTTTTACATATTTCGGCTGATTATTTTACGATCGGCGGCCCCTGCCTCACGCCATCTTATCTTAGTCGCCTTTTACGACACCTGGGTAAGAAATAAGGGTGGTCTATTCTACTCCGACGGATATTTACCTGAGTCGCCTTTTATGATTTCATTTATATTGCCAAGTTAAAGGAAATCATAAATATATGTCTCTATGCTATCTTACTACTTATTAAATTTAGATTTAACAAGCTACTAAGTTAACCAGAATTATTACTGGTTACTAACAAAAAGTCTTTCTTTACTGTAAAAGCACAAGACGAACTGTTATAATCACTGCCGAGTTTTCATTATCTCAAAACTCTCATCATACATTTTTGTATTTTCCGTCAGCTTTCAGTTTCTTTTCTATTCTCGCTACGTGTGCCATATATCGGCGCGATCGCTTCGTAGCGAATTTACTTAGCATCGCGGAGTGCAGTTCCCGCCCAAATTACTATTTCAATCTGACTCGCGACTCCATCTGCCTCGGGGACAATCAAATGTCGCGCTTATTGAACTTTTATTACTTTTCCCCAGATGTACTCTTCCCAAATGAAGTTATTGGAAAAATACAATAAGTGGTTCTGAGGCGAATCTGTAAATGGATTCAAAGTACCTATATCTCAGAACGGAAATAAGTAAAATGATAGCTGTTGAAGCTTCGGTTGCTTAATAGAGTAGCTGAAAATGTGCAAGGGGTTTGTCCCCAAGTGGGATGGTTGCTTTAAGTGACGCAAGTTCAAAATTTAGGCAATCCTATTCTGAAAGCAGACTCGATTTTGACGAGGATTTTGTTGTGTGACAGAAAATAATACTGTACATTTTTTTTTCATTTTGTTTGGTTTCTGTTATTATAATTATATCTAATTACGTACACATTTTTTAAAGGGCACTTTCTGCAATTACTTTTAAAAGAATCAATTTAATATCTGCTTTCTAGATTTGTATTTTTAAATAGATTAATTAGTTTATTTAGCTAAAACTTATGCGCAATAAATATATATACTTATAATATGTAAATCACTTAATACTATATAATTCATACTATTTACTAAATTAAACTATTTTACAAATACAGGCATTACACATATATATATATTTTTTTTATTTACAACTAAAATGTATGTGATTCTTTATGCGAAAAAGGAGCCAGCCCTCTTGTCACCTGAAGAGGTTATTAACCGAAGTGTTAAAACGGTTAAAAAAAATTTCACTTTGACTCCATGACCTCAATAATTATAATACTATTTTCAATAGTAAATATTTCATTCTGCTGCGATTATCCCATACAAAGTGGAGTCGCCGCAACATGTTTTCAAACCTATTGTTCCATGATTTGGTATTTGACTACCGGCCACCTGACGTCAACTTACCTTAGTCGTCTTTAACGACACCTCGGTGAGAAATGACAATGGTCTATTCTACTTAGCCGGATACAACACGGCGGATTCTTAATATTAACCATTGAATTTTCTTCTTATATAAAAACTACTATTTCGTTATGTAGGTATCTTGTCTTTCTTTTAACACAACAGCGCGGCGCAGCAAGTACATCATAAGTGGAGATGTTGTCGATTTTACGGGTTAATTTTTACATACGTCTAACAATCCGAACGTACAGCGTGGAGGTGTTAAAAAGAACCCCCATCTGTGACAAAGGGCTGTTGTCGAGAGTGTACTTATAAAGTGACATAGTGCTACAGTCGCACACGGGCGCACTTAATGCGGAACTTTTTCACACTTCAATACACTGTTTGAAAGCGATCATTATTTGTAAAGTTTAGATCGTAGCTTTGTAAATATATTTTCTTCCTTTGGTATATAAATTATGGAACAAGCATTCCTAATTAAAAGCTTGTCTTTTATGTATGTGAAGTTGGAATCTTGCAAGTTAAATTTGACCCACTTCCACTTCTGAAATTTTACGTACTGGTCCAGTCCTGATGATAATGCATGTTGATGATAAGCGTGACCTGATGTTACTGCCTGGAATGGCTCCAGACGAGGAAACTCCTCAACGGTTAACAGAAGGGATTTTGTTAAAACCTTTTATGACTTGACTTGTTATATTTATCTCTATATTTTGGTAAAATTTCAATATAAATGAATCATTGAAATGTTTGAAATCGTAACTTCCAAACGACTGCACCAAATTGGATAAATCTTTTTATGTGTCTGTTATTTCAGGTTAGTTTGAAAAAATAATAATAATATGAGACAGAAGACTTTGAGACGTCTTCAATATATTGACAAAATGCTGACAGAGTGATATTCAGTTGTTCAGTTACTTTATCTACCTACAGAAAATATTTAAAAACATAATTGACAGTATGTTGAGATAGATTATGGCGGTACGAAGTTCGTTGAGTCAGCTAGCTACCTAGTTATTACTATTTCAACTTAAATTCTTAAATTGTCTTAATCACACTCGCACCGTACTTCCGGGTCAAATAGGACACCGCCTCTATTCTAACCTGAATTCTTAGATCTTCTTTTTCGTTCCCTTTTCCCTTTATTTGGAGTCGGGTCTCCTAATCAATTTGCATGTGGTCACTATATCTTGGGTTGTCTCTGCGTTTAAGTGAAGGGCTTCCTTTTCCTTGCTGATATTGGGAGACCGCGTAGCTTTTGGAAGTCCTCTAACTTTTGGGCGTTTGGAGAGCTATAACACACTATTTACCACGTGGTCAGCTGATCTTCGTTGGATGTGGCAATGCCGTCGGAATATATTTTTTTATTGAAACTGGAGATCCTATTTTTTTAATGAATTGACACGGGAACGTAACGCCGCCTATCGGGCTAACCCGATATATAAAACGTTAGTAAAGCCGGTTTCTATACATGATGATAGTTTAAATTAGAAAAAATGAAAGTAAACTATGCAATTAAGTTTAGTTGCCTTTAAATTGTGATTTTTCTGAAATAATTTTGTTCCTTAGGTAATAAATTAAAATTCTTAGAAGACATTTTCAATCAATATTCATAGAGGTTTGCCCTGTGTTGATAAAGTTAAAGTTTATAGGATTGAGTAAGTCTAGTTTTAGATTATATAATAATATAATTAACACTCAAACGTAAAACAGTTTAATACTTTTAATATTAAATAATTAAAGATAAGCTTCAGGTTGTACACAATTTCGAAAAATCATTAATAAAATATTATTCGTGTTCTATATGTTTCCAATAAATAATTTTCTGCTCTGTGTGAAATGGTATACAGCTGCAAATTTCGTTTTATAAAAGTAAACAGAATGTGTTGTTCTAAAATGGTCCTTTGAGCCGGATAAGAAATTAAAATTATCGCCTTATAAAATGAAACGAATTTAAGATTATTAACGCTTAAGTTATAATTAAAATAATAAAAACAATTTCTTTCTACGCAAATTTAGAGGGTGGGATTGATTCAGTTTCAGTTTAAAAAGAAAGAAAAATAGCATGATAGAGAACTAAAAAACTTTTTTTGAGTTGGTTAACATAATATAAAATTAATTGCAATTTCATCTATATACTTTACTTTTATCCTCAGTATAGTTTGGTGAAAGAAGAAGTTTTTTTAGTTCACCTTTTGTACCAATCATTCGTTAACATTATAAAATTGTATCCTTTAAGGATCTCCTTTGATATTTATGATATTCATGTACATTCGTTTCATATTTCATCGTCTTAATTTAATACCTCCGCAATACTTTCAATACAATTTCTTGTACTTAGAGGTATAACAAAGGCGCCGCTGTGTACCAACGAATGTCACGTTTATTTTACCCACTAATACAAACGGGAAAATTCTCTTTTATCCCCACTCTGTTCTACTGAGCTTTATTTAAAAAACGCGAAGATTCTGTTCTCTTATTACACGGAGCCTGTGATAACTCGACTAGAATTGCCAAGGCCCCTTTGTGAGCACCGCTTCAAGTATGTGCACACACGGAATATTTGTTTAGTAATTAATGCTTGTATTTAATGACGTCCGTGACTCGTTTGTAGGAAATTCTAAACTAAATTCTTTATTTGAACGCTCTGGACATCGCTGTTCTTAGTGGAAACGCTGTTTTAAGTACAAAATAAAGTCATCTATCATCGAAGGTATATAAGACTTAATAGATTAATTTATAGACTGATTGATATTTTTTTAAAATGGTAAAATAATGTTATAGGACACCATTGTAAGAGTACATGTGTATCTCTTTTTTCTTGCTCTTATACGTTTGATCGTAAGCTCGCTTTTTATATTTGTTTTATGTTCTATTAGCGTATTAGTTATGGCGATAGATGGATATAATTACTATATAGAATTTAATTCTCAAGAATAAGGATGAAATTATTTGTTAGAATTATGTATGTTTTAAGTACAATATAAGGTCATCTATCATCGAAGATATATAAGCCCTAATAGATTAATTTATAGACTGATTGATTGATCATTTTTAAATACGTTAAAATAATGTTATAGGACACCATTGTAGGAGTACATGTTTATCTCTTTTTCTTGCTCCTATACGTTTGTTCTTAAGATTTTTTAATATTTTATTTGCGTATTAGTTATGACGATAGATGAATATAATTACTATATACAATTTAATTCTGAGAAGTAAGGAAGGAAATTTTTGATCGAATTATGTACATCAATAAAAATCAACTATTATTGTGCAAATTGCAGTCATAGGTATTCGCAAAAATCTATTTATCTAATAGATAATGGATTAAACCTATTCTTTATAAAGATAATAAAATTTTATTGCCGTGGTATCGCTTTGTAGTTCGTATTGACATTGACTCGTCGAGCTTCAATGAACGCGTACCGTGACAAATCGCTGTGTAAAGTTTTAATTCGAATCGTATGCTCGATGATGATGGTACGCACAAAGGGCACAAAAGTAATAAAGGGGTGTCGAGTGTTTATCGCGGACCGCCCTCGTCGTCGAACAGAACATTCTAGATAACTATAAAACATTCATGCAAGTGATCGATTTACAATCAAATGTAACGATGATGTTGTCAGGAGGACAATGACAAAGTAACTTTGTATACGTCAGGTGGGGACTGGGGCCCGCGTCCCGTCAGGCGTTGAAGTCTCAGTGGTCAAAGGGCAGAGAGCACGGCCGCTAATCTCAAAGAGGCGACTCAAAGTGGAGCGTGCAAATTCGAGGCCGGGCCGGAACAATAAAAGTGCAGGTGGATCGCCCCGTGTCTCCTCACATCAAAGGGACGCTCGCGAGACTGTACAAAAGCCCTAATGAGACAAACCCGTGGCGTAATCGAGGCGACGGAAAAAGATGAGACCCGAGAGGTACGAGGCAAATTTTAATAATTGTCAAAGCGGCGGCGCCGATCAAACGCGGGGCGGCGCCCGCCTCCCGGCCGGCTTCCCCGCGCCGTGACGTGTGCTCACCGCGGGCCTCATTAGCGCCGCTGATCTAATGCAACTTCGAACTCCGGCGACGTCTAATTAAACTTAAACAGAATTTCAATTTTACGACTGAAATTTTAATACGCAAAGCCTCCGCCGCGGCGACGCCGCAAAGGAGGCGCGTTCAAAGGCGACGCCGTGTACGTTTTCGCAGATATTAAATGTGTTGACAATTTAATTTTTCATTTCCTCCGGGCGGCGGGCGGCGGGCGGCGAGCCGGGCGCGGGACGCCGCTCCTTTGACGTCGCGATATTGTCTTTGTGCGGCGCGTGGGGTGAGGCGGGCCGCCGCCGACGGAGACTTTGTCGCAATACAATGTGTATCAATAAAACTTAGGATTGGCTTTTAGTGGTTGCACTTACGCTTTGTGAGGCGGCGCGCTCACCCTTTGACATTATACGGGGAGCGTGTGCGGGCGTGCGCGTGTGTGCCCGTGTGTGCCCGCGCGGCGGTCGCGGGTAATAATGCACGCCGAGACGTACTGGCGCCGCCACACGCGGGGTGCGCTTTCCTTTGATACGACCGTGTAAAAATTATATAACTTGTTGAATAACATAATATGAAACATCTAAATGAATGAATTCGATTTTATTTAAATGCATTATACGTACGTACGTACATACAAATACTTTTTTATCGTAGTCTCTACATAAACACTTTTTTCCACATTAAACCCTCTGAATGCAAATAATGATTCGAAAATTAAGCGTCACATAAAATTATTTGTGTTATCTCTGTAATATAAATAAAAGAAAAGAAGAAAGCCGTTCCAAATGTTAACTAAAAAAGGTTTTTTTTGTATAAAATGTAGAAAAAATGAGAAACTATTTAAATTGCCTTGTTTCTATATCCTGCACACAAATTTCAAAAGAGAAAGGAGTATTCTCGTTCGTTCGTTCGTTAGTCGGCAATAAATGAGCAAATATCAAATGATGGATTAAAGCAAAATAATTCATAATTTCTTTACTTGGAACAGATGTAAGTCGATGCGCTTAATGTAGTAACTGATAATAAAAAGGCATTACACTATGAGTTAATAAATAAAGATACCGTTTCGAAATGTCATCATCTTCCTGCCCTTGTCCCACTCTAAGTGGGGTCGGCACAACATGTTATAAACATGTTGTCAAATGATTTGGCTACGTATTTTACGACCGGCCGCCTTCCTGACGTCAACTTATTTTAGTCGTATTTTACGACACATCGATAAGAAAGAGGGTGGTCTATTTTACTTAACCGGATACCACACGGTGAGTCAACTTACCTTAGTCGCTTTTTATGACACCTCGGTAATACATGAGGTTGGTTTATTCTACTCAGCCGGATACCACACGGCGGATCGACTTACCTTAGTCGCCTTTTACGACACCTCGGTAAGAAAAGAGGGTGGTACTATTCTATTCAGCCGGATACCACACGGCGTCGTTTCTAAATGTCAATAATAGTTTATTAAGCAGACAGTATTGCATAGCTTTGATACGATGCTGTAGACAAGCGCGGCGAGATCATGAGACACGTGCAAACATCTCGCGCCTCCTGCATCTTACACGTTATTTGTTTGTTCAGGCTGATATTGCATCTATCGAGATTTAATATATCCTATTCGACATGTTTTTTTACAATTAGGTGTTAATTTGCGGAGATTTAATTGCAATAGATGGATCTCCGGAGCCCTCTTTTTATCTAACCCTTTGAAATATTTTTTATACATTCCAAAAAGGTACCAAAAATATTTTTTTCTTAAATTTACGTAATTTTATCTCTTTAGGTTCCTAAATATAGAGATGTACTACAGAATTGTAGATCTACAAAAATACCATGTCTCTATATCTTATGGATACTCTACATTAACTTACTTTAGTTTAAAATTTTAAATTAAATACACTGATTACAGCGTGGCCGAAGCTGTAAGCACAGCTAGCATACAAAAGTAATAATAAAATAATTTTGCTATAATCCGCGATGAAGTAAAATAGAAAATATATATAATGCGAAATGTAGAGTGGACATTCGGTTGTCATACCTGATACATGCAGGATTCGTAAAAAATACATGCACAAACCTCCACCACCGCCACCACGATACACAAGCACTATACACGTTCACTATCACAAACTCAACAATCGTTTCGCCCCGCAACCGAAGCATCATCAGGAGATAGACTCCACGACCAAAATCGCAAAGCTTTGCGATCCTGCATGTATCAGGTAAGATAACCGACTCACTTGTTCACTCTACATTTAGCATTATATATATTTTCTATTTTACTTCATCGCGGATTATAGCAAAATAATTTTATTATTACTTTTGTATGCTAGCTGTGCATACGGCTTCGGCCGCGCTGAAATCAGTGTATTTAATTTAAAATTTTAAACTAAAGTAGTTATTGTAAAGTATCCATAAGATATAGAGACATGGTGTCGCGAACTTTTTTGTGGTATTTTTGTAGATCTACAATTCTGTAGTACATCTCTGTTGGTTTACGCGGCGCAGGCGATCAAAGTTCTCACCAGGCGAGTTTTTTTACAAGTGTGCGACCTCTTCAACACAATTTACATAAAACCGTAATGCATTATAAACTTTGAAAGACTTTGTTTTATTATAAGTATAGATTATTATAATATCATCATTCTCCTGCCCCTATCCCACTCTAAGTGGGGTCGGCACAACGTGTTATAAAAATGCTGTCACATGATTTGGCTGCGTTTTTACGACCGGCCGCCTGCCTGACGTCAACTTACCTTAGTCGTATTTTACGACGCCTCGGTAAGAAATGAGGGTGGTCTATTCTACTCAGCCGGATGCCACACGGCTAATATAGATTATTATAATATATTATGAGTTAATTTTTCCTTTATCCAAAGCTATATTTAAAACAATATTTCAGTTCGAATGGACATATATCTAATCTCATAAGTATCGTAGCACAGACAAAGTACAGACTAATCAAAATTTATAGCTTAACTAGCGGCCTGCCCCTGCTTCGCACGGGTATAAAATATATATCCCATGTCAGTCAGTGTAAAAAAAATGATTAAAATTGATCGAGTAGTTTTGATTTATTCATTACTGCCCGTGGCCGTAGCGTTAAATTTGGAGAAAAACAATTTCCTTTCCCTATACCAAGAAGATTTCCTGCTATCTTTGGAATATCTAAATTCATATAGTACATTATTACTTATTTACTTTTACATTTTCCCTATGTATTTTATTTTTACAATTAATTACAGAATGTCTTTAAACAAACTCTTGAAAGAGCGACATCGCTGCTAAAGTCGAAGTGTTATAGGGCCAAGCGCGGCCTCCTCACGGCATTTTAAATCTGTAATATCTCCGAAAATGTTCACTTAAATTACATGCTGTAAAGGGTCATATTGATCAATATTAAATAAACAATATATTTAAGGTTCTTAGTTGGATAAGGATTAATGCTGTATTGTATAAAAATTGCTTTGAACATAAGGCATCATTTTTCGTAAAAAGTAAATGACAAAAACTGCTATTGTGGGTTATCCATAAGAGATAGATATATACCATCGCGGACTTTTCTGTAGACCTTTTCAAGATGTACAAATACTTAGTACATTATTTTGATAAATCTCGTAGGGTTTAGCCTGCGTTTGCAATGTAAGCGGAAAAAAATGTAATTATTTACAGAAACCTCAAAAATTACATTATTTCTCTACTTCGTATTAAATGTTATTATACGTACAAACCTTCCTCTGGAATCACTCTATCTATTAAAAAAAACCGAATCAAAATCGGTTGCGTAGTTTTAAAGTTTTATGCGCACATACGGAAATATGGACTTTGTTTTATAATATACTAGCGACCTGCCCTTGCTTCGCACGGGTATAAAATATATATCCCATGTCAGTCAGTGTAAAAAAAATGATTAAAATCGATCCAGTAGTTTTGATATATTCATTACTGCCCGTAGCCCGCAAGCGTTAAATTTGGAGAAAAACAATTTCCTCTCCCTATACCAAGACGATTTCCTGCTATCTTTGGAATATCTAAATTCATATAGTACATTTTTACTTATTTACTTTTATACTTTACCTATGTATTTTATTTTTACAATTAATTACAGAATGTCTTTAAACAAACTCTAAAAGATTCGAAGTGCTATAGGTTGAAGCGCGGCGTCCTCACGGCATTTTAAATCTGTAATATCTCCGAAAATGTTCACTTAAATTGCATGCTGTAAACGGCCATATTGATCTATATTAAATCAACAATTTATTTAAGGTACTCAATTGGATAAGGATTAATGCTGTATTGTATAAAAATTGCTTTGAACATAAGGCATCATTTTTCGTAAAAAGTAAATGACAAAAACTGCTATTGTGGGTTATCCATAAGAGATAGATATATACCATCGCGGACTTTTCTGTAGACCTTTTTAAGGTGTACAAATACTTAGTACATCATTTTGATAAATCTCGTACGGTTTAGCCTGCGTTTGCAATGTAAGCGGAAAAAAATGTAATTATTTACAGAAACCTCAAAAATTACAGTATTTCTCTACTTCGTATTCAATGTTATTATACGTACAAACCTTCCTCTGGAATCACTCTATCTATTAAAAAAAACCGCATCAAAATCGGTTGCGTAGTTTTAAAGTTTTATGCGTACATACGGAAATATGGACTTTGTTTTATAATATGTAGTGACTAGCGGCCTGCCCATGCTTCGCACTGGTATAAAATATATATCCCATGTCAGTCAGTGTAAAAAAAATGAGTAAAATCGGTCCAGTAGTTTTGATTTTTTCATTACTGCCCGTGGCCCGCAAGCGTTAAATTTGGAGAAAAACAATTTCCTCTCCCTATACCAAGACGATTTCCTATCTTTGGAATATCTAAACTCATATAGTACATTTTTACTTATTTACTTTTACATTTTACCTATGTATTTTATTTTTACAATTAATTACAGAATGTCTTTAAACAAACTCTAAAAGATTCGAAGTGCTATAGGTTGAAGCGCGGCGTCCTCACGGCATTTTAAATCTGTTATATCTCCGAAAATGTTCACTTTAATTGCATGCTGTAAACGGTCATATTGATCTATATTAAATCAACAATTTATTTAAGGTACTCAATTGGATAAGGATTAATGCTGTATTGTATAAAAATTGCTTTGAACATAAGGCATCATTTTTCGTAAAAAGTAAATGAAAAAAACTGCTATTGTGGGTTATGCATAAGAGATAGACATATACCATCGCGGACTTTTCTGTAGACCTGTTTAAGGTGTACAAATACTTAGTACATCATTTTGATAAATCTCGTAGGGTTTAGCCTGCGTTTGCAATGTAAGCGGAAAAAAATGTAATTATTTACAGAAACCTCAAAAATTACAGTATTTTTCTACTTCGTATTGAATGTTATTATACGTACAAACCTTCCTCTGGAATCACTCTATCTATTAAAAAAAACCGCATCAAAATCGGTTGCGTAGTTTTAAAGTTTTATGCGTACATACGGAAATATGGACTTTGTTTAATAATATGTAGTGATATATAATAATAATATATAATATATAGTGATAGTGATTCATCCTGTGTATTTATACTATATATTTACAATAATATTTTGTTAAGCTTGTTCAATTTTCTTCAGCTTTCACGGCTTATCCGCTGAACCAATATTGATAAAATTTGTAACAATTGAAGCTTATTCAAGGGTATAAGTATAAGATAAAAAGATCTTGTTTGTGTTTATAGGAGTAGCCTCAGGTTACACCTAGGTTAAGTACTCAAATGCATATAAACTTATGCCAAGAAACTATGCTCTGTAGTCAATTTATACAGTTGAAATCTCTTTCTCCCCCCATGATAATCGATAATATTTTCTACATACTATAAAAGATATTGATTAATTAGTACATGATAACAAAATCAAAATGCCTTGCTCTTGTAATAAAAGTAGTATAAAAGTTTTTGCCATTGGATTTTGAGTCCGAAGACTCAGAGAGTAACCGAAATTAAACTTTAAATCACACTCTTCGAATAAATGACTCTATAAGATCTACTACATTCGTTGATTTTTTTTATTAGATGAAGAAGAAGGTCATGCGGGATTAATTTATATGTTCAGATTATTTTTTGGTGGGTACGTACCCACTTTTATTTATAAATAAAATTTAAAAGTAATTTTGGTAAGTTCTGAATACCTAACTAAGTCTGTATTCATCTCGGAGTTCTTTGTGTATGCCACTTGATTATACGCGAATGAATAAATTCGTTACAACATAGTGGATCCAGTTTCTTTGGCGGCCATGCAATGTCTTTGATGTACGTATTTCAAAGGGATGGGTACAAATTTAAAAACGATTTTGTACCACCAAAAAAAAGGTAACCTTTTATCCTTTGACCACGGCTGCGTAATACGTTATCGGGATTGCATTCGCCGTCACTTGCGTCGTGCATACGGAAATATGCACGGGAATTGGGGGACTTTATCGGCCGCAGCGCTTGCTCGACTGACCGTAAAAAGTATCCATGCTTTTTAATAAAATTACCTGTTTTAAAAGGACGTTACTACCGAGATTAAGGCGCAGAGAGATGTTGTTAGTCGCCGGCGGACGATCAAAGGGATCGTTCGTCCAATAGATGAGGGCGAATAGGGCTCGCTCCGCCTCTCTCGGAAACCACGTGCGACGCGCGCACGTTGTCGACGTTACCCTGACAGTTTCTTCTGGATCTCGACGCGAGCTGGTACCTTTGCTGCTGCGAAATATCGCCGTGTGTTGAGATACGTAACTAAAGTTAGCGCGCAATCGTGTCAAACTTTTCCCATATCAGATATTATAACAGTTAGTGGTTTAACTTAATTTGTAAATTTTCGTAAGTGCTGAGTGTGTTGTGTGTTTTAATAAACTTATCGGATTTTCCTGTAGATTTTGGATTTGAACGCGTTTTAGTCAGGTATAAAATTAATTTTTTTTTTACGGACTCGTGGACTTTGAGGGGACTCGAAATTACCAAGCCTACGGCTGCATCTCACGACGGTACGCTCTTTGTGCTGAAGGACTCATAGGGTCCCTGTGTCAAATGTTATTAGAATGACCTATTGTTTTAACTCCCTTCGTTGTTCCCCTATTGTTTGTAGTATAGTTAGTGCTTGTTCGTAAATTTATTTTTTTCGATACTTTTATTTTTATGTTCATTTGTCATATTGTTGTCATACATTGTGAGTTACGTCACTTGAATATTAAAAGCGTTTATTGGCTATTGTTTGTGTTGAATGTAAATTGGGCAAACAATATGTTAAGTTTTATTGTAGCATTTTGATAGCTGCTCCATTGTCTGCAAAACGTTTTTCTTTATTGATTTTATAATTCAAATAAAAGACATCAACGCGCTCAATGTTAATGTCATATTTCTTTTCATTTTAATTCAATAAATAAGGTCTTCCAATTTATGTATTTAAAATTTTTGTTGTTTTATAACGCGTTAAAATAGTGTCAAATTTAATTTACCTATATTAATTATAAAAATAATTAGGGAAAAAAGCCAACAGTTAAACACTAATTTTTTTAATTCAATTTTAAAATGAAGCAACCGATTTATGATGTGTCTACTGAAAATGTAACACAATATTAATTAAATATATTTTTAACACTTTTTTATTTTTTAACACAAAATAAATAAATAAATAATAAACACATATCCAATCGTATTCGATAGAATCTATTTTCGACTTAAATTATTAAAACTGTATTATTACGTTGATCTTTTATCAATTAAGCAATGTATTACATTAATATATTGCAGCTTAAATTCCACTGATATATTTAAATCAATTCAATCGTAGGTAAAATTACATATTAATTAGCTATACCTATTATACAATATAGCGAATAAAAGTTAGAAAATTTTTACGTTTGTAAATTTATAACCAATATCGCATGGCTGTTAAAGCTTTTATATATGTTGGCTGTAATATGATGTCCTCCTTGACGTATTTTGTCGACGGCGAACCTTGCTAGTAACCAAAGATTAACGATAAACAAAGATTTTGGAAGATTTCGAAGTAACTGCAAGTATATGACCCAGTCCCAGTACGCTAAGTGAAATGCGAAATAAGAAATATTTCAAAAAATTGTTTTTTTCGTCACATTTCTGTCGATGTACACATTAACGGAAATTAACTGAAAGTACTACACTTATTCATTTCGGTGCACAACAAAAAAATTACACTGTAGCTGAACTTTTTCAATGTTAACATAAAATTACCAACATTTGCTTTTATAGTTGCGCCCGAAAGCTTTTTCATTTAGTACTTACCGAGTTTGTCTAACCCGCACAACATCAAAGTGAACCCTTCAAAAATACGTATTTAAATTAAAAACATGGCAAGGAAGCAAGGTACGCGTGGCCAAACCTACATTTCATTAAAAGCCAGCTAAAACTTGAAAAATCATTCACACAGCACTCCGCTCCGCATAATCCCGACACATTAGCGTTTCGCCTTCGAATTAAGCGAACTCCGCGCTTTAAAGCCTGAATAAAATATGTCATTAGCTACATTATCGCATTACCTCTGTCCGTTTCGTGTTGGACGGAAAAACTTCTCATGAAAATGTAATGCTAAAAGCAGCTGAAAGGGTGCGCAAGCGTCGTCTTTGATTCCAAGGAAAGGTTCGTTCTGCTAATTTCCAAACTCGGCTCAGATAAGGCTGGTGACGGGCGCAAGGTGTCTTTGATGTTGCCGCCCGGCCCTCTGACTTCGGGGATGAGAGCTTTCAATGAAAGGATTTTTTTCATCTCCTTTCCCTTTGTACTTAATTTAAATTTCGTTTATATCAGTGCTGCGAGTTTCCTTTTCGGGTGTGTTTTCTCTTTTACTTTGTCGCGTTTATCCTCTCCAATTTATGTTCGAGTTCGCGTTGTAATTAAATTTAGTGTTAATAATGTTTTAACTTTTTTTTTTACTCCACTCCATTCCGCCAGTGAAATTGTAATCGTATGGAATTAGCGTTTCTTTTGATCTCATTAAAGAATCAATCGTTTACAAATAAAATTTGATTGGCTTTTTCGATTTCTTTTTATTTAAAGGTTCTGTATACATTGTTACTTGTAGCAGTACTTAAAATATCTTGATTTATATTTATTAGGAAGTCGACTGAGGTAAGTTAAGTTAATCCGCTTGATGGTATCCGGCTGAGTAGAATAGACTACTCTGTTTCTTACCGAGGTGTGGTAAAATACGACTAAGGAAAGTTGACGTCAGGCAGGTTTATAACATGTTGCGACCCCACTTAGTGTGGGTTAAGGGCAGGAGGATGAATGATTAACTAACCTAATATACTAAGTCAAGATTTAGTAAAACTTCAAATTTGTTAAATAAAAATGATTTCGTGAAATTCTTACATTTAGGTGCGATACTAAATAAAATTTTATATTTGCTTCAACTTATTATTATCTACTAACCATAACACTAACTTAATGCTTTAGTAAAAAGATACTGAAGAAAACAGATTAAAAGATTAGATAGTGTCTTAAAAGATTAAATTAGATAGAGATAAAGATTGTTTTATTACTTTATTGCACCAAGATAAAAAAATAACAAAATAAATTAAAGTAAAGCGCGCAAATAAGCTGTCATTGATAAGCGAAGCCTTCCCATAAACTTATTAAATGATCTCAACAAACAACATAGTGTAGAGGATCAGTACTATTATAAAGTACAACCAGAATGGTAATATGTACTTTATTGAAGTAACGATCTAGCCATAAAGCTAATAAGCTTAATACTAACCTAAACTTATAAATTAACTTATGCCTAAAAACAGATCCAATGATTTACTTAGTCTTTCTTTGTTCTTGTGTTCTTTTTAACACTACACTATGACTAACTTTCACTTACTCAAAAGATTTTGTACTTAAAATAAAATAAAAAAAACTATAAGAGAAATACCACCCACGCTGAGTCAAGGAATGAAATAATTATTTTAGGAAATCAAAAACAGCTCGTAGCTGCGACCGGGTGACACTCTAAAGACGACCAAGAGTTCAAACTCCAGGCAGGCACGAATGAGTTTTTCTATTAACTTATGTGTCTAATCCACAATAGCAATTTATCACACGCATATCGGTGAAGGAAAGGATTTCTAAGATACGGATTGATAGGTTACACATATAAATGTCCCATATATTTATTTATTTATTATTTTATTTAAATAAATAAATAAATAAATAAATAAATATATGGGACACTTACACACACGGTTGTCCGTCCCCAAAGTAAGTAACTTAATACTTGTGTTATGGTAGACAGACAACTGGTGAATATATACTTATATACTTTTTAAATACATACTTAAATACAAATATACACCCAGACTCGAAGACCAACAAATTCATTTATAGAAAATGTTTGCCCTCGGCAGGAATCGAACCCGTGACCCGTGGAGCTAAAGGCAGGGTCACTACCCACTGCTCCAACGGGCCAGTCACGTATGTACAGACCAATCCGTATTGGAGCAGCGTGGTACGTCTTAGCTCCAATCCTTCTCTTCAAAAACGGAGAGAGACTACATATGCCCAGCAGTAGGATTGGAGCAAGACGCTATATATGTAGGTAAACAAAGCCTTACGATAAATTATCAACACGTTAATGGTCAGTTCGTCTTTTGCCATCCTTTTTCGAAATTTCAGCTCATTCAAGTTTCGCAGGGCCTGCCGCTTCCGAGACACACTTTTTGCATTCACTTTGCTAATTAAAGTTTGTTATTCTCGCGTTTCCTAATATGGCCGTGTCATTATAAATAGCAAAGTTTGAATTAAAAGTATTTTCATGAAGTAATATCAGCTCGAGCCAATAAATTAATTTTCAATTTCAAATGTAATGTAATAAGTTTTTTGCTATAATCAGCAATTTGAGAAAATAATACTATTTTAAGGAAAAGTAAGAATTATTAAATAATCCGAGATTAAGGAAATTTATGTTATTCTAAATAAAAGTAAAAAAGAAAAATTAAGTACCGGCCTATATTTTGTTTAAATGTTAATTTGACCTTATTTATTTTATTTACTTATTTGATACACCAACGATATATTATAGATACATCAACAATATAAATCCTTATATTAATTCTAGTTCCATTATAATTGTTATTTACAGGCGTATTCAGCATTGTTTTTTTGTTAGTTCTTAAATATTATACTTGGTACTTAACTTAATTTGATACCATAATTACCAAAACTGACTTAATTATGAGTATCTTTTTTCTTTGTAGCCAAAATAAAACGTTACTATTATTGTTGAAGCTTTTTCTTTCGATGGCGTTATGACTAATTACAGTTATACCATCAGCCCTCCACTACACGTAGCCCAAAGTCGTGGAACGGCTTCAAAGTACCCTTAGATTGACAGTCCCCAATGCTAGTAGAGCTTATGCGCTTAACTCTGCATTTCGCAACTTCAACGACGCTTCTGCACTCGCCCGTCCCATTCGGTGACGCTGTACAAGCCGTTATAGTTCTAACAGCATATAGTCATTTCGAAAAAAAAGTATTAGGTATGTATCGCTCTTTTCTTTTCTATGACAGGGATAAAACATAACTGAACGCATCGCGCCGATAGAAGAAATGAAACTTCGCTCGTAAGAAGACAAATCTTAACTTTATTTACACTTCATAGCTCTACTTATGTCTGAGACAAAGAATCTCCTTAACGTGATTTCAATTTAATATACCGTGGAGCCCCATGTATCGATCAATAGGTAAGTTAACGATATTATATGAGCTGTTAGTGTTTCGTTGTGGTTGTGGACTTCTCTATAGTAAATTCAAATCAAAAATCGAAATCGAGATCGAAGTAATGCAGTTGGAGATATATTTATTATTATACGTCTTACAAGATTACGTATTTATTAACGACTGAATATTGTCTAACAAGTTGCTTCTAATGTTGACATTCGATATTAGTTGACGACGCGGTACATGACTTACCCATTTTTTGAAAAAAATATAATAATATAAAATGAAAAATAATTGTTATATAAAAAAAATATTTAAATATGTAAAAGGTGTAAAATTTGTTTTAAAAATAATACATAACACTTAATAACTATATAAATTATCAGAATAAAAATGTTATTTAGCGTTTAACAATAACCCTTTCGATTTCGATTATCATAAAATGTCTATATCGGAGATCGTATATCGATATCCAGAGAATTTAATTCCAATTAATAAAGTTTCAATTGAGAATGAAAAGCTAGACATCTAAGGTCTAATTGTGACTCGTCATCAAACGCATAGAAATTGTGTATGCAAGTCCGTCCTCGTTAGTTTTTCATGAAACGGCCACCGTCCACCCGCCCTTTGTCTGACTTGCCTCGTGGTAAGAGGCCGGCACAAAGCAATCTCCGTCTGAAACACCGCCACACCCTACACCTCGCATTTCCACGACAAAGACATCAGTCAAGTCTTTTTAGAATTAAACA
The DNA here is from genome assembly GCA_947086495.1 of Morpho achilles. Lineage (NCBI taxonomy): Eukaryota > Metazoa > Arthropoda > Insecta > Lepidoptera > Nymphalidae > Morpho > Morpho achilles. The sequence goes on from CAMTZB010000013.1 coordinate 14,833,246, forward strand.
TCAAAGTGTACCTAAGTGTCTTTGATCTCGAATATCATCGATACAGCCGAACTCGGTAACACGTAATATCGTGCCTTCTGATGTTAATTGTACGTGTACAGGGCGACTTCAAAGCCGATCTTCCATTATTACTTCAATAAAATTTAATCGTTCCACTGAGAAGCTGAAATTTCATTTCACAAATACGCTTGATTAAATGATTTATAGACGCAGGCGTCACTTTGCGGAATTCCATAGTACAGAAGTTAGGATAGAATTACTTTGCTATAATCCGCGTTTATTAAGAGAATATATGTTATGCTCAGTGTATGAAGTAACATTCACATACCTTATACATGCAGGACCAGTCCCCGTATCACAAAACGCCGCCAAAAGCAACACTCCACACAAGCACTACACACACTCACTACCACAATCTCTATGATCGCATCCAAAATCGTATAGCATCGTATCGTAAAATCGGATTACCATTTTGTCGGTGGCGTTGTTTTGTGGTACATGTGGTGACTTGTCTTGCATATATAAGGTATGTGAATGTTGTCTTCTTCATACACTTAGCATTACATAGATTCTAATAACAAACGCGGGTTATAGCAATATAATTTTATTGTAACTTGTCTACACTTGATTCAATTTGACCTGCCCTATAAAACAATTTTCTAATAGTACTCGATCGGAGCCGTAATTAACTGTTTACCGTGATATTTTAGTTGCGGTTGCAAAGTCATCAGTTTGTCTATTAGTACAGACTCACTTGTATTGTGGAGGCGTCGGAAGACAAAGAGTTTGTCGCGCAAAACGAACAGAAACACGGCGCTTCCCGCGGCGGCGGCGTTCACAAAGGCACCACTTTGTGGAGTCGCCTTTGACTTTGTGTCTCGAGAGTGTGTGACCCGACATTAATATCCTACTAATAGCTCTTGTTTCGCAGGTCTTATACGCGTAGACGTGGCGTTATTTTATTTTTTTCATGTTCGAACTGTTTTATAAAATGCGAAAACAAGAGAATCGTTTCGGTACTTGCTTCAAAGAAAATAACTAAAATATCTTTCAACTCGAGTTCATTACTGTTAAATATCTCAAAAAGAAGTGAAATTTTTCCGTATAATTATATTAGTGACAGTTTAATTAGCACAGCTTTCATCGGCGCTGTTTTGAGTTTGAACGTTTCAAATAGATTTCACAAGAAGCACTTTCAAAGAGAGCACCCCTAATAAGTACTGAAGAGTCCTCGCACGTGTTTATCAAAGACAGCCTTTCGTTATTCACCGTCTGAATGGCCTCAAAAGAAACTCGTGTAAAATGCTCCACAAAGTGCTGTATCAAAGGGAAAGGCGGGCGCAAATATCTGTTTCGTAAACTAGTAAAAACGGAGCTCTCAAAGGTACTGCGTACTCCCGGCAAATTAGGCGGAGTTAAATACGAGCGCCGCTCACGAATGTATAACTTTGGAAGTCGCTCGCTCATTATTTATGTAAGCCGTTGTAATCGTAAAATGCTCCCTCGAGATTTATTTTTGACAATATCACCCGTTCTGTCCGAACGTAGGAGGCCGCGCCCGGCGCCTCGCGCGCCTCTCATGTGTATACATTTAATGCTCAATTCCCATATAATTTAACTTTGCGATCAAAGTGAAATTTTGCAAAGAGCTTCCCGGCGGCGGGTGCGAGCGGGACGCCGATATCGGAGTTCCCAAGATCAAATGCTGGGCCAAATTAGTCACTCTCCGTCTCTCTATCTCAAAGCCGATCCGTAGTAAAGTTTGCGCGAAGATGACATCAAAAGGAAACCACACACCGGGGAGGCGCCGCCCGCCCGCCTCCCGGCCCCATACTTTAATCCGCCGTGTCTCCAGCTGTCTTATTGACACGCGACTGACAACTCGCAAGTCGCCAGCGTAGTCTGTTTTAGAAGCTCACTCGCTTTGGTAGACTTATTTAGTTAATTAATACGGAATGTCCTATCAACTCTGCGACTCCCGCAAGGCTTGGTACACACTCGCGCGGCACGACTGTGAGGAAACTAATCGGGCGGTGGGTGTCCCGATCCCGCAGCGTCGTGCGCCCTAATTAGGTACCAATATTGATGGAATTAGTTTTCCGATAGGTCATACATACATGAAACTAACATTTTCAATAGGCTATACATAAAACTAAGTTCTTTAGTGTAAAAATTAGAAGCATTGATTTCGATAAACTTTACGGACAGTATTAGATAATTATAACTTAGAATACTTTCATTTCATAGATATTATTTTAAATCTATTTAAATAGAATATAGAGGTCTGCTGTTTTGAATTCGACGAAGCATAAGCTCTTATCGTAAGAAAATATTAAGATATCTTTTTAACCTGAACTTTTTAACTTCAAAAACATTTATTTGAATATTATTGAAGTTAAAATAACGCGTTTATTTTTAAAATTAATCCATAGAGAAAAAGATCCATATGTATCTGAATGTACGCTCAAGGAATAATAATTATTTATCTGTACGTTTGATTTAGAATTTTACGCAATTACTTTAACAAACGGAACGTGAAATTCGTGGAGAGAAATTGAAACGTTTAAAAATTTTACTGTGGCGGCAAGATTGTTAATAAAATTATAAAAGCTTTGGTTGCTTTACACAACGTTCGGAAGTCTTAAAAAAGATTTCTCGCTTCAAAATTTTCTTGATTTGCTAATAACTCTTCTCTTAAAATAGAAATTTTTGAAAATAGGTGAATTTCTTTCTTTTTTATTATCACTTATAATTGAATATTATTCATCATTATCATCTTCCTGCCCTTATCCCACTCCAAGTGGGATAGGCACAACATGTTATGTTGCTGCAACATGTTATGCTGTCACGTGATTTGACTGCGTTTTTACGACCGGCCGCCTTCCTGACGTCAATTTACCTCAGTCGTATTTTACGACACCTCGGTAAGAGGGGGGGTGGTCTATTCTACTAAACCGGATACCACATCGCTATGTGGTATTCTGTTTAGTAGTTCAGTAGTAAGGTAAGTCGACACGCTGGTCGACTTACCTTAGTCGCCTTTTACGAAACCTCGGTAAGAAATGAGGGTGGTTCTATTCTATTCAGCTGGATACCACACGGCGTTAGTAATTGAATATTATTATAGAGGATATTCTTTATAGAGTCTGATTTTTTAAGTAACAAATATGAGTATGGACTATTTATATTGTGCACAAATATTTATTCAATGGGGCTACTTGATTTGTGACTCATTGATAAGTTGGAAATATTTAATTCACGAATTAAATTGAACGTTAAGTAACTTCTCACAGCGAACTTATATTTTGTAATACGATTAAAAGCATTCCGAATAATGATACAATTTATTCAATTGCACCATTACGTAGGCGAGACGGAGCCTTTAAAAAAGGAGGAATCTGTTAAGTATTTTTATAAATTAACTCAAAGGAAGTTCCCTTTTGAAACCCTTTTTATCTTCCTTCGCCCATGTCCATTTCGCTTATTTGCAAAACTTGGCCGCGTTGCTTTCGAGATTTATTCTTCGCTTTGTTATTCTGTAACCAACGTTATAAAAGTACACTCGGATAGTTGTGTATGTTACTAATTAATATCTGGATGTATTTTTTACAGAAATTATACTTAGATAAGTGTCGCGGATTTGTGGAGAATGGAAGAAGAAGACATATTGTGCCGACCCCACTTAGAGTGGGATAAGGGTAGGAAAATGATGATGATACTTATACTTAGATAAGAATTTTCTTACAAAAGATGAAACTTAAAATAAGGAAAAAATTGAACGGAATGGAGGCTTGAACGACTGAATGACTGAACCTAATGACTTGAACGTCTTCTGGCTGGTGCGCTCGATTTCCTGCCTGATCTATTATATCCTTCGAATATGAAAAGCTTTTGTTTGTATGACTGGCCCGTTGGCGTGGTGGGTTGAGCCTGCCTTCATCTCCGCGGGTCGCGGGTTCGATTCCCGCCGAGGGCTAACATTTTCTGTAATACAATTTGTTGGTCTTCGAGTCTGGGTGTATATTTGTATTTCAGTATGTATATTAAAAATTATATATGTATATATTCACCAGTTGTCTTCCTACCATAACACAAGTATTAAGTTAGGTTAGTGGATGTTGATTTACTTACAGTACTAAGTTTTTTTCTAAACTAGTGGTAATTTTTTTCCCTATTCTCAAAGGAAAAACGGAAACCTTTATAATCTATACATAGCTTGGTATATTAGTTTCAACTGTACTAAACTTCATCAGCTGTACTCTAGCGAATTAGCTATGCGTAACAAACCGACAGACCTTTGCATCTATATCTATACTTATAAAACAAAGTCTCCAAAAGCTGTCTGTCTGTATGTGACCGGTTTTCTCAAAGTCTATTGAACCGATTTTTGTACAGTTTTTACAAAAAAAATACTGCAATTCTTCTGGATGGTTTAGATTAATAGTAAATTAAGGTTTAGTGTAAACTGTGTTGAGGAGTTCGTGCGTTGTAAATATAACTCGCCTGCTGGGAGATTTAATTTTCGCTTCTGCCGTGTGGACAAATTAAATTGGGTATCTTAAAAGTACACCAAATTTTTTTTAGTTCTATTTGTCTCTGTTACAACCAATCGATGCCCCCTGTCGGATATATGACGTTTCAAGAACTAAAAGAAGAAGAATACGTTTTTATTTCTCATACGATCTTGGATTACACGATTTCGCATTTGTCCTTTTTGTGAGCAGAAAGGTAAATTTTGAGATCCCAACCCACAACGGTTCTTCTAACATTTTACGTTTAGTTACGTAATAGTAACTTAAGTTTCAATTAAACTTTATATTTTATTAGACTTTAAAAAATGATCTTTATTAAATACTAGGTTTAAAATTTAAATCTGGTAATTATCCTCTTAAATGCTGCGTAAAAATAAATCAACCCACTTACAATAGCAATGCGATGGCTGTTCAAATAAATGAAAATATAAAAAACTACAAAGTCTACATCAAAAACACCGAATATATTTTAACATCGGACACCAAAAATTTTATCATTCCAATGGGTCCAAAAAAACACTTAAATACCATCTCATATCTCCGGCGTCCGGCGCGGGCGACCGTTTGCATTGTGCGCGAGAGTTTACAACGCGGCCCTTTCCTGGAACGACGAGCCTACCTACGGCGTCCTTTTGTGACGTCACCGCGGCGGTCCCTGCGCGTCCCTTAATTAGGGTTGCCAACTTTTAAAAACAATATTATACTTTTTTTCACTTCATTTCATACAATTAATTTCAATTAATGACTTTCAGGGATGACATATTGGTTCAGATTACTGTGTCAATGTCACACCAAGGAGATTGTACGGTGAACCTAAAGAATTAATTATTTATTAATGATTTATATACATTTGGAACCAAAGACTACATTAATCTTTTTTAGTTTTGGACAAATATAAAGTATACAAAATACCGTTTCTAGCATCAAAATGCTTAAGATTGCTTTTGTTAGACTTAGAAGCTCTCACACTTTCTTTAGGAGACACGCAGTGCAATGTAGTCACAAAAACATCACATAGAACAAGTCATAAAAATGAATTTCAGTTATTATATAATAGTGGAAAGGCCCAATTAAGTTTTTTTAAAAAGACAAAATTAATAAAGTTGTGCAAGAATTACTAAAAAAAATTGTATTTATATGTTGTTAAATTTTTTCTAAATACTAAAATATTCTTCTTAAATCTTAATTAATATACTTTATTTTTTGTTAAAAAAGGTTAGCAACCCTATCTTCTGTGACGTCACCGCGCAGGTCCCTGCGCGTCCCTTAATTGAACTGCGCCGTTCGAATGTTTAGTGTTCGTTATTTGATCTATTTAGTTTGTTTAACTATTATGACTCATTATGTTTCATTGTGGATTGAGAATTATTGAAGAATTTTTTTGTTTTATTTTATGAGTTTATTTAACGCAGGAGCCGTGAATTTTATTGTACTCTATACAATATTGTAAGTAGAAATAAATATATAAGAAAAACTTCAAAAACATACATATCAGTAAAAGCGTATTGTAAATAGTTTTGTTTTATATAATAACGTATGCCGAAAGGTCGTGAACTCAGCTAAGAAGCTGATTTTCATTGTCTTAAGAGTGCAGTTCAGTTCTACTTATTTTTATTAACCTTAACCTCAAACACCGAACACTTGTAAGGGCATAACACGGGGTTTTTTAATAACATTAATAGAAATATAGAAATAGGCGTTACGTTGCGGAACGTTGCGAAGCGTTATAAAACAATGGAAACAATGCCAGACCTCATATAATTTGCCTATATGTTTAAATCAACAAATATAGTAACCTTTAATTTTCTTGAAACAAAAGAAAATGGACTTACACCACTTTCAAAATTAGGCAATTGTAAAAATTGTTTGATTTCAATTTAAAAAAAAACAAATATCGCTATCTAATTCATAATCTATCGCTATATACTTCATAATAAGGTCACTTTAATGCTAAGCGTGCGATATATATTTTCTATAAACTTTTATCGTGGATATTAGCGTAATAATTTTCTAATTCTTTTGTGTTATAAATAGACTTTTAACGAGTCGTTATCGCGAGCTCGACTAGGTTCTTTGTAAAAAAATAAACATCTCACTTCTAATTTAGCCTTCCGCACCACTTTCCCCGTCAATCATCAATCATATCTCCATCAGTTTCACGTCAGGCTCAACGTCTGTTTGATATTCCGCGATGCTGCTATCGTATATTTTTTTGTACGGTATTGCTCATGTAATGTGATTATAATTTCCCTGCATCTGCTTTACAGCTGTTCGTGTTTGTTTGATTTTGTGTTTTGTGCGCTATTGATATAGAGTTGAGTTTTGTTTGTAGTTAACTAGTATAAATGTGGGTATCGGCTAGGGTTGCCACCTTTTTTTTTTTGAAGGAAAATAGTATTTTTTTTTAAAATTGAATGAAAAATATACTTTTAATATATACTTTTGAGAAATTCAGAAAAAAATAGTACATATCTATTTTCAATCATTATTTATTTTTCCATGAGTTTTTTTTAAGTCTTTTCTTTCTTTCTTCTTGGGAGGCGTGCAAGAAGCATCATCACTCTCGCATGTTTTTGTTGTAATTTTAATCCGATAATAAACAGTCGAAAATGAACCTCAATGTTCATTCGTAACATTGAGAATTATTATATGACATTAACAATTGAGAAAGTGACGTTGACATGTGATAATGACAAAGGAGTTGGTAAGTGTTACCAACTAACTTAGCCCCGTACGTACGTGAATGAGTTTTGTTCAAAAATTCCCGCTTCGGGTGCGTTCCATTCACGGTTAATTAAAAAAAAAGTAGGATTAATGATAAAATATAGTATTTTTCGTCCTATATTGTTTTTCTATAATGCGCCGTGTGGTATCCGGCTGAATAGAATAGTACCACCCTCATTTCTTACCGAGGTGTCGTAAAAGGCGACTCAGGTAAGTTGACCCACCGTGTGGTATCCGGTTGAGTAAAATAGACCACCCTCTTTCTTACCGAGGAATCATAAAATACGATTAAGGTAAGTTGACGTCAGGCAGGCGGCCGGTCGTAAAATACGTAGCCAAATCATATGACCACATGTTTGTAACATTTTATGCCGACCCTACCTAGAGTGGGATAAGGGCAGGAGGATGATGATTGGTTTTCTATAATATATAGTACAATTGACTAAAATATAGTGCGATACTATATAATATAGTACGGGTGGCAACCCTAGTATCGGCTTCCATTGAGCCAGGACCGGTTCGGTGGAGGAATGCTGGCGGCTTTTTGCTTTGGCTTCGCTGCCCACGCGGCCGCCCCCCGGCCCGCCGGCGCCAGCGTCAGCTCCGCGACCATTTGATGCCCGATAAAGGACACGTTGCAAATATTTAATGTAACTCTATACTTTTATCGCGTCCTTAAAGTTCTTTATAAACTTAAGTTTCCTTTGAAATGATTTCATCTAATGTTACCATTTATTTTTATCTTTAATATTTCTTCTTCTTCTTCCTGCCCTTATCCCACTCTAAGTGGGGTCGGCACAACATGTTATAAACATGCTGTCACATGATTTGGCTGCGTTTTTACGACCGGTCGCTTTCCTGATCTCAACTTACCTCAGTCGTATTTTACGATACCACGGTAAGAAAGAGGGTGATCTATTCTACTAAACCGGATACCACACAGTGGGTCAACTTACCTTAGTCGCCTTTTACGACACCTCGGTAAGAAATGAGGTTGGTCTATTCTACTCAGCCGGATACCACACGGCAAGTCGACTTACCTTAATCGCCTTTTACGACACCTCGGTAAAAAATGAGGGTGGTACTATTCTATTCAGCCGGATACCACACGGCGTTTTTATCTTTAATATTTAAATGAGTTAATCTTGTGTGTGTATGTATATCACACGCTTTACTGTGAAGAAAAACATCGTGAGGAAACCTGCATATCTCTAGAGACTTCTAGGGATATGTTTAACCTACCAATCCGCATTCGATTGTCATTTATGCGTTGTCATAACATATTGTCCGTCGTACAAAAAAGGTATAAAGAATGCCTTAATAGACTTCATTTAAAATGATAAATTATTTTGTGAAAAGAGACGCTATCTTTTTAAGAATTTATTACTATATTTACTAAGTAGTAAGTGCTCATTCTAAGCAACTTTTGTTGTAATTTATAGAATTAGGCGTTATTTTGCGGAGATCCATAATACAAAAGTAATAATAAAATTATTCCACGGCCAACTGACTCGCTTTGCGATTTTGGTCTGTAGTCTATCTCCTGATGATGCTTCGGTTGCGGGGCGAAACGATTGTTGAGTTTGTGATAGTGAACGTATATAGTGCTTGTGTATTGTGGTGGCGGTGGTGGAGGTTTGTGCATGTGTTTTTTTACGAATCCTGCATGTATCAGGTATGATAACCGATTGTCCACTCTACATTAAGCATTATATATAATTTCTATTTTACTTCATCGCGGATTATAGCAAAATAATTTTATTATTACTTTTGAACTTTTGTTGTATTTTTTGTTCGTGAAGTCAATTTAATTGAAAGAGATACGTCACTTCATGTTTTTCAATTCGGTCCAGTAGTTCCTAAGATTAGCACGTTCTAATAATCAAATAAACAAACTCTTCAGCTTTATATATTAGTATACATAATTTAAGGGTTAAAACAAAAAGTACTTAACCGAGGCATTCTGTGTATTTCTATGTAAGCAAGATAAGCTGGATGAAGCTAGTTTGGTAGGATGAGGGTAGGAACAAAATAAACAGATATCATGATAATCAGCTAATGGTAGGTGATCTCGTTGTTTGCAGAGCTATCCGCCCGCGGCTCTTGTGTACCTTAGGACGACCTGCGCATTGCCGGTTTAAATAAATTGACTGACCCGTTGGCACAGTTGGTAGTGACCTTGCCGTTAGCTCCGCGGGTCGCGGGTTCGATTCCCGCCGAGGGCCCAGCATTTTCTAGAAACAATTCGTTGGTTCTTTGAACGCCGTTGGTATCCGGTGGAATAGAATAGTACCACCCTCATTTCTTACCGAGGTGTCGTAAAAGGCGACTAAGGTAAGTCGACACACCGTGTGGTATCCGGCTGAGTAGAATAGACCAACCTCATTTCTTATCGAGATGTCGTAAAAGGCGACTAAGGTAAGTTGACCCACCGTGTGGTATCCGGTTAAGTAGAATAGACCACCCTCTTTCTTACCGAGATGTCGTAAAATACGACTGTGGTAAGTTAATGTCAGGCAGGCGGCCGGTCGTATATATTTATTAATTTATTTATTTAGTTTTTACGGTGCTACAAATTCTCATTTATATCTTCTATTTTATATTTCTTATTTTTCTTATTTCCCAGCCTCTTGCTTAGGACCATTCGGACACATCCGTCAGCTATAGCTTTGTAAAAAAACAATATATCTAATGTAAATATGTTTCTTTGTCCACAGGATGATATACTCCTCATATACGACACCTTTCAGCTAAAGTTTAAAGGTAATTATGATATGGAAATATTATCTATAGTAACTTGAATTTTTTTTAAATTCAATTTTCGGAACGCATATACCACACCCATAGTAACTACAAACTAACCTACGACTAATGCTTACTTTACCATATTGTAATGAATTTCGAAAAAATTTAAGAAAAAAATCGGTCTAGCCAGTCCCGACAATTTACGTTTAATCTAAACATTCCTCAAGAATTGCGTTGTTATTAAGTAAAAACTGTATAAAAAATCAGTATTTAATCAGTAGATTTTGAGAAAACACTTTTTGGGGACTATATTTTATAATATACTAGCGGCATGCCCCTGCTTCGCACAGGTATAAAATATATATACCATGTCATTCAGTGTAAAAAAAATGATTAAAACCGATCCAGTAGTTTTGATTTATTCATTACTGCCCGTGGCCCGCAACTCGCAAGCGTTAAATTTGGAGAAAAACAATTTCCTTTTTCTATACCAAGAAGATTTCCTGCTATCTTTGGAATATCTAAATTCATATAGTACATTTTTACTTATTTACTTTTACATTTTCCCTATGTATTTTATTTTTACAAATAATTACAGAATGTCTTTATATACAACATTCACAGCTTCCTTGTCGTTAAACAAACTTTTAAAAGAGCGACATATAGCATTTTAAATCTGTAATATCTCCGAAAATGTTCACTTAAATTACATGCTGTAAACGGCGATATTGATCTATATTAATTAAACAATTTATTTAAGGTACTTAATTGGATAAGGATTAATGCTGTATTGTATAAAAATTGCTTAAAAAATAAGACATTATTTTTCTTAAAAAGTAAATGACAAAAAATGCTATTGTGGGTTATCCATAAGAGACAGACATATAACATCGCGGACTTTTCTGTAGACCTTTTCAAGGTGTACAAATACTTAGTACATGATTTTGATAAATCTCGTAGGGTTTAGCCTGCCTTTGCAATGTAAGTGGAAAAAAATGTAATTATTTACAGGATCCTCAAAAATTACAGTATTTCTCTACTCCGTATTGAATGTTATTATACATACAAACCTTCCTCTTGAATCACTCTATCTATTAAAAAAACCGCATCAAAATCTGTTGCGTAGTTTTAAAGTTTTATGCATACATAGGGATATATGGACAAACAAGGAATGCGACTTTGTTTTATAATATGTAGTGATATAAATATTTTGCATTTTTACATGACTACATAAATAATTGTTCTAGAGCATGTTACTTCAACGAGTTAAGTGTTAAATAAACAATTAAACAATAAACCAATAAACCATTACAGCAACAAACGAGAACTATTGAGTTTTTGTATTGTGCCACGTTATTAACCGCAAAGTTCGCTTTTGTCGACCGTTTGCCGCCAATACTGCTGAAAACATGTTTCTCCTTACACTGTAATTGTTTCATTATTGTAACTTCTGTGGTTGAAATGGTTAAATGATTTAGGGAATATATATCTATTTTTTAGCCACGCCGAGTGGTATCCGGCTGAATAGAACAGTTCCGCCCTCATTTATTACCGAGGTGTCGTAAAAGGCGACTAAGATAAGTCGACCCGCCTATCCGGCTGATTAGAATAGACCACCCTCATTAAGGCACAAAATAAGGCAAGGTAGGTTAAGGTAAGTTGAAGTCAGGCGGCTGGTCGTAAAATACGGAACTAAATCGTGTGACAACATGATCATAACATGTTGTGCCGACCTAAGTTAGAGTGGTATAAGGGCAGGAGGATGACGATGAAAATATATCAAATCACTATTTCACGATATTAACTAATTTTCAGTTGTGAAGTGCACGCGGTGAGAGATAGACGTGTTATTAAAATTGTTTTTTCGTTTGTGTTATCAGTAGCCGGCCGCCAGGCCGGCGCGTGTTTAAGTCACGTAGATTTGTAAAGTAGTGAATATACAATGACAGAAGCGGCGGCATATTGTGAGCACGTAATATCTGATTATTGCATAGATGAGGATATTTGTGGTCAGTCAAATTTGGTGATGGACGTTACTTATGATTCGAGTAAGAAGAGGTTAAGAGAAGAACATGAAGATAGTGAGGGAGAATGGCAGACAGTAGGAAGAGATGCAAAAAGGAAACAGAAATTTCGAGATAAACAATCTCATACCGATATAAACATTCAAGTTTGCATAACACACAAAGATAAATTGCCCAAGCAGTTTGCCTTAGCAAAACTTTTGAGATATAACGAGATTGAAGGTATTAATCGTGTGAAGTATGTAAATTCATTTAAAATTTTGCTTGATTTTGAAAAAGAAATTAATGCAGAAAAGTTTATAAACCATAGTGAATTTAAAAACTTAGGGTGGAGGATTCAAAAAACTTGGGACGTAGGAATTTCTTATGGTTTGGTACGAGATATAGAAGTGGATTTAACTAATGAGGAATTGCTAGAAAATATGGTAGCAGATGAGGCAATTATTTCCGTGAAACGCTTAAATCGTAGGACTGATGATGGGACTTGGGTACCATGTGAGAAGGTCAGAGTCGGATTTGTTGGATCTAGACTTCCGCCATATTTTCATCTACATCATCTGCGTACTCGAGTTGAACAGTTTGTCTTTCCAGTCACTCAATGTTCTAAGTGCTGGCGTTATGGACACATTCACAAAATGTGCCCGTCCAATAAGGTGAAATGCCCAAAATGTGGAGAAAATCATTCTAATTGTGAGCGTGAAAACTTTAAGTGTTGTAACTGTGGTGGTAATCACATAAGTTTATCAAAATCATGCCCAGTATTTATAAGAGAGAAAAAAATTAGGATGCTAATGTCTGAATTCAATTGCTCTTACGCGAAGGCATTAACATTATATGTCCCTCCATCTCCGCCCCCAAGATCTAATATTAACCTTGAACATAAACAGCAGCCTATACCTTGTTCTTCGATTAAGGATACTGAAAATATTCCAAAAAATAATGTAACACCCGCAGATGATATACCCAGTCTCCAACCAAAACCTAAAGAAAAGAAAAAGAAGAAAGAAAAAATTCGTTTTAGAGTGGACAATCAGGATCAAGAAATGGAATGGTCGGTGTCGGAATCTGATTCGGAATATAGTGCATTTTCGAAAAGAAGTGAAGCGGACAGTGGCGTTAACCAGTTGAAGGAGAATAATAGTAATGGTATTGAATGGCGTATATACTTACGAAAGCTTTTTAATAAGTTGAAGTCTGTAACATTAGAATCTAGTAATACGGATTCATGGACGGACACAATAAAAAAGATGTTTAAGTGTTTGTATCAGTGGGTTATTGACGTATTTCAAGACGTTATTACAAAAGTTTCTTTGTTTAAAAACTTTATACATTTGTTAACTTAATGGATCAGTACACAAACAAAGTGATTAATTTTAATATTATTCAGTGGAATGCACGTAGTCTTAAACAAAAATTAACATCTTTTGAGCAGTTGCTTATCCAAGAAAAAGTCCATGTTGCTGCATTATCTGAAACGTGGCTTGTTAACGATGATTACATTAAAATAAAAGACTTTGACATATTTCGCTGTGATAGGGATGAGTTAGGTGGAGGTGTAGCTATACTGACGCACAAATCTCTGAGGGGGTTCATGAGTAAGATTAATATTGTTATTAGTACTGGTATAGAGATCATTCAAGTTAAAATAGCTAACTGTGACAAAATTGAAAGTATTATTTGTGTATATTGTCCATCCTATATAAGAACAACCCAAGAAGACTGGAGTAGAATACTTTCTATAACTGAGTCTAAATCTATGATACTTGGTGATTTTAATGGGCATCATTCTATGTGGTCATGTAAGACCGATAATAGGGGAAATCATTTACTTAATTCAATAAGTGGAAGTAACTTCGTATTAATGAATGATGGCTCGACAACCCGAATCCAATTTGTGGACGGACAGTTACGTGAATCCTCGCCAGATATTACTCTGATCTCATCTGATGTTGCATTAAGTTTTAAATGGATAGTAACAAAAGAATTGTTAGGTAGCGATCATCTAGTCATAAAGATAGGTACTGTATATAATGCACATGTGAAAATTAACAAAAAAAGAAATTTCAAATTGGCTAAGTGGGAGAGTTACAATACATGCTTAGAAAATATTTTTTCAGAATTAGAATTACCTGAGGATCTTCAATTAGCCTATAATTTATTTCAGAATAGTATAAATAGGGCAGCAGAATTACATATTCCATACGTTAAGGTATCTCTTAATCCGGTAACTAACTTTAAACCAAAAATGTACTGGAATGCAAATATCTCTGAAGCAGTAGCGAAGCGAAGATTATTGTTAAGCAAATTTAGGAGAAATCCGACTCCTCTTAATTTAAATCATTTACAAAAAGCCGTTGCTGAATCTCAGAGGATTATACGTCATGCTAAAACTGAATCGTTTAGAAAATTTTGTTCGTCAATTGATGAAGTGACCTCATCAAGTATTATGTGGCAACGAATGGGATGGTTGAAAGGTTATAATTGTTCTCGACAACATCCAGATACTGAAAAATGTAAAGTTATGTTAAGAAATTTATGTCCTGATTATATACTACCGCCTAAACCTCAATTTAAATCTAATAATGCTATGTTACAGTTACCTATTACTTTACAAGAACTAACGAAGTCTATTAAGTCTAAAGATACCACTCCAGGATGTGATGAAATCTCCTATTCCATGATCGACCATTTGCCTACTATTGCTAAAGAATGGCTGGTAAAATTATATAACAGATTTCTTGTAAATGGTTTTGTACCGTTACAATGGCGTGAAATTGCTGTTGTACCTATCCCGAAACCTGGCCGAAATCCTTCTAATGCTTCATCACTCAGGCCCATATCTCTAATATCTTGTCTGTGCAAGATTTTTCACTCGATTATTAATAAACGTTTGGAATGGTTCATGGAACATAATCAAATATTTTCGAAAAACTCGATCGGTTTTAGGAAGAGTTACTCATGTTTAGATGGCTTAAGTACTTTAGTAAGTAATATTCAAATGGGTTTTACTAAAAATGAGATAACAGTAGCATGTTTTGTTGATATCGATAATGCATACAATAATTTAAATACATGTGCACTTTTAAAAAAATTAGATAATTTAGGTGTTGGTATTAAAATATGTAATTATTTGTGGGAATTTTTAAAAGAACGTAATTTAAAAATAAAATCAGATCACAGTATATCACGGAGAACTGGTCAAGGTTTAGCACAAGGGGATTCCCTTTCACCTTTACTATTTAATGTTGCAACATTTGATATTTGTACTCAGATAGATAATGTCAATATTTCTCACTATGCCGATGATTTTGTCATATATTTTACGAATAAAAATTTACATGTATGTGTTAAAAAGGTCCAAGAAGCTTTAAATAGATTATATGTATTATTGTCTAATATAGGTCTCGAGATTTCTATAGTTAAAAGTAAAATTTGTGTTTTTAAAAAAGGGATGAACAGGACTCCTATAACAGTCAAAATTGATAACCAAGTTATAGCAACGGAAGATAAAATTAAATATTTAGGTATGTGGTTAGACCGTTCGTTAAGATGGGGAAAGCATATTGATGAGATCAAACTGAAATCATTAAAATTCCTAAATGTAATGAAAGTCTTGGCAGGGTCTAGTTGGGGAGTACATCCTCGCAATTTGCGAAGACTGTATTTGGCTATTATTAGAAGTCGATTGGACTATGGTTGTTTCTTATACTCTGACAGCAGTAAATCCCAGTTGAATAAACTAGATGGAGTTCAAAATATGGCTATGCGAGTAATTGGAGGATTTATAAGAAGTACTCCTATCTATATTATGGAAACTGAATTAAATTTACCCCCACTAAGTATTAGGAGACAATTTATAGCAGGTAAATTTTGGCTCAAAACCAAATCATTAGCTTTTAAATCAAATATTATAGACTGCTTAGAGTCATTATCATCCCAATGTACGGCTAATCGATGGAACAGAAAAAAAAAACCATTACTATCAATAGTTCACAATCGCTGGAAAGACATAATGATTTACTCCACTGCTAAATTAGAAATGTATAGCTTAGAATTGTGGGTCAGTCAAGTAAATCTCAGTGACATTTTGCATATAGATATAGAAGGCATGTGTAAAAGTAAAACTAAATTTCATACCACAACATTACATCATATTTGTACAAATTACTTAAAAAATAAGTTTTTTAATTTTTATCAAATTTATACAGACGGTTCTAAGAATAATGTCGGCTCTGGTGCTAGTTTTTTTGATCCACAAAAGGGTGTGAAAGCTAAATTCAAAATTGAAGCTCAAGTCTCCATCATGCATGTGGAGCTATTAGCTATTGTTGAAGCATTATCCTACATTGATTCTCTTGATTTTAACAAATTTGTGATCCTAACTGACTCTAAAAGAGCGCTTCAACACTTAGCTAGATGTACCTCGACTTTTCGAGGACTATCTATAGCTTACGAAATTATTAAGTTAATATTAAAAATTCGCTCCTGCAAAAAAAAAAAATTATTAAGATCCAATGGGTGCCATCCCATATAGGTTTATGTGGTAATGATATCGCAGATAAGCTAGCAAACCAAGCAACTGAGGATGGTATTCTTGTAGCACTAACTCCCTCTTACACTGATTATTTAAGCGTATTAAAGGCTAATTGCTCTGAAAATTGGAAGGAGTATTTTGACGAGAGGTCAAAACAAAAAGGAATCTGGTATCGCACCATTCAGGCTGAACCTATAAGTTCATGGTGTTGGGGTCAGTGCCCAGCTAGATTTACCAGGGAGTTCTGACGACCCGAAAATAATAAGAGTGGACTGTATATGATGTATTTAATGCTTTATAGTGCACGGTACAAATATGTATAAAAGGTGTGCGTTGATGGTGACCGTTGGATAGCGTCTGTCGGTCGGCCGCCCGACCGGTCCGGCCCGCGTACGCCCCCCGCACCGTCCGAGCTGGACGACCCGCGGCGCCTACGCGTGGCCTTGGCTTGACCACATGGATAAGCAACTGCTCTCTGAATCGCACAGACATTGTGCTTTTAATGAGGCTTCGCTCCGGACACATTCCATTAAACAAATTCAGACATATGATGGGGCTAGTTTCTTCTGCCAACTGTGCAACATGTGATAGCGTAGAGGACGTATACCATGTTTTACTGGAATGTGTTCGGAACGAATCTCTGAGACGCAAACTTTTTGTAAAATTTCCATTGCTGAGGGAGACTGGCGGCTGTAACAGCGCATTGGCCATGCCTTCATCAGACGAGGCCAAAGCACTGTTAGAGTTAGCCAATATAATTGTTAAATAATATTTAATAGTCGTCGTACGGAGCGTCATAATCTATAAAGATTAAGCTCCTTAATATTAGAAATAAAAAAAAAAAAAAAAAAAAAAAACTAATTTTCATCGTTTTTTTCTCAACCGATGTTCCACGGATATTTTAAAACTTACTTTTTATTTTCTCTGTGATGTCGGGCCCGCGATTTTGATTTCAATTTAGCTTTATATAAATTAATTTCCCTTTAAAATATCCCTAGCGAAAACCAAAACTACCGATCTCATAATCCCATTACTTCTACGCGTTTACTCTCAAAAGAGGCAACAGTAAAACGTATAATCCCGCGTCACGGGAGAAAAAAAAACGAGCGAATTTTTATATTAAACCAGCTCTCGTAGGCTGCATTCACCTGAGGAGGCTCTAGACGGCAAATTAAGTGACATTAGAGGCATAATGCCGGTCGAGGGAGACGTGAAAGCCGAGTGCTGAGGGACAATCACCGCGGATTGCGCGGCGTGCCAACAGCGCGCAAGCTAATATCGTCGCTATTTCAGTCCGGAAATGCTCAATTTTCATTGAAAGCAAATGTTTCGGTGGTGAAAATTTCACAGTCCCGGGTACAAGTCAGCAACGCAACGGTAGTCGCAGTAGTGCGTGGTTGGCCTCAGTCCGCATAGTCGTAAAATCCAGTACGAATATCGCTAAGAAACGAGACTCTAGTCTTAAAGCGCTTTGTTGGGATACAAGCGTGGTTAGCGCATACAAAATGTGTGAACTTTTTTTCTCAAAACTAGCCCAATTCAGGTCTTTCAATGAAACAAGTTCATTTTAACGGGGTTCTCAAATGAATTTATTATAATCAAAAAATATGAAGTCAGAACATTGAATACGAACTTTTGCAAACAAAAATGTTGATGCTAAATTAAGGTGTCCAATAAGAGTTATTTATTTCTTGAATATAGTTAAAAGTATGAATGTATCGATAAAACTTAAGGTTAGGTTGCTTTTATTATGTTGTTTAATATTTCTTTTTGTTAATTTACATTCTTGAGCGTTATTGCAGGCTCTTCTCGGTAGGAACAGCTTTCCGTATTGATTTAGAATTGACGATTCAAAGGCTATTATTTACAAGTTTAATAGGATAAAGGAATATTTTGAATTTGAAATGAATGATTAGATACATCTAACTTTATTTTGAAGAGCGACATGAACTACTATAATGTTTTTGTACACAATTTTAAATCGCATATAAAATGCTTTGCACAAATTTCTCTCTATTCCCAAGGCCTATTTCTGTTGATTTCTTTTAAATTGAAAATTCGAGCATCATTTTGCACAATTACAGTTAGCGTACGAACCAGCTGCGTTTCCTGGAGGAATTTCTTGTTACGAGTATCTCCCTTTCATTTCTTTTCGATTTATTTTTTGCAAACACTCGTAGCGTCTCGTAACCGAATATAATTTAAGTCTTATTGGTTTTGTCGTCTATAATACTAGCTTCTACCCGCGACTTCGATCGCGTGGACTGTTATCGTGAGATAGATCGATAATTGATGGCGCTTTTCAATCTCATCCTATTGCTGTAGAATTAACAGGATTTCTATAGTCTATATGTTATTCCGGTGTGTATGGAATAATTGTGCCAAATAACATCGATATTGGTTCATCGGATTCGCCGTGAAAGAGTAGCAAACATACATCCATACTCACAAACTTTCGCATTTATAATATTAGTAGGATAATAACTTTGAAAAATGTGTTAAACGGTTTAAGTAAACTTAAACTTTTATTGTTTCTAATTGTACCCACCCCTAAAGAGGTACACTATGTTTTTTCGGTTTCCGTAGTGAAATCGGGTTTTTTTTATATTATACTAGATTTTACCCGCGACTGCGTGGACCTTAAGTCCTGAAATAGACAGTAGCTTCCGTCACTCTCCAATCTTGCAAATATTGCTATTACAAAAAAAAAATACGTCGATGTAAAATTTTAATAATGCATAATGTTTGTAGATGTTTTAAAATCGTTAAAACATCGATGTTTTATCCATCCCTGTTCCTTAGTAAAACAAAATCGTTGTTTTTATTAAAATCCTGGCATATTTTCACATTTACTGACCTTTTAATTCTTCCAAGTGGAAGTTCTAATAATTGAAAACCAAAATTAACCAAATCGGTCCGGCCGTTCTCGTTCAAAATATATAAAGCTGAAGAGTTTATTTGTTTGATAGTTTGTTTGTTTTATTGTTCTAAAGCGCTAATCTCAGGAACTACTGGACCGATTTGAAAAATTCTTTCAGTTACACTGATTCATTCATTTATTGAGTCCATTTATTGAGGTAGGCTATAGGCTATGTAAGATCACGCTAAGATGAATAGGAGAGAAGCAGCAATAAAAAATATAGCGAAAAAGGGATTATTTAAAGCTTTCCTTACGTGCGCTGAGTAAACGGTAATAATTATTAAAAAATCATGTAGTACAAAATTGTTCGCCTCCAAAAGTTCTAAATAAAAGTCCGCGACAGCATATGTTTAGCTTTTAAGGTTAACCCACTTAACTATTTTTATGGTTATCAAAAAACTATATTACGGTTTAAATCTTTCAACACGGGCGGAGGCGCTGACGATTGCTATTATTATATACCTGTCCATTTTTATTAAGACAACTTTATACATGACGACAAAGTGAGTCGGACAAGCGAATAAAGCCTCTCAACTCTTCCATCCCGAGACAATTATAGTATAACAATGGCTTTAGCAACGTCTTGCCGGTGTAATAACGCGGCAGATTAATCCATTGTGTCGCCTGAGGAGTGGACGATGGGCATTTTACTGGGATAATAGATTTTCGGACTGGCCGTTACGTGCTAAGCCTCTGCTATTGTTAGAAAAGAAAATGTACTCCGCGTTGAAAGTAAAAGAGAAAAGTGGCAACTTAACTTGTTTAACTTGTCCTAAAATATTTTTTTGTGATTTATTTTGATTGAACGCCGTGTGGTATCCGGCTGAATTGAATAGACCACTCTCATTTTTTACCGAGTTGTCGTAAAAGGTGACTAAGGTAAGTCGACCCGTAGTGTGGTATCCGGCTGAGTAGAATGGACTACAATGTCTCTTACCGAGGTGACGTACTAAGGTAAGTAAGTAAGCTTAACAGTATTATACTTGTCTTTAACAATTTTTTTCTAATCCCTTTGCCTAAATCTAGTTATCACACGCTAACGTATATTTGCAGTTATCCTGAGCAATATTGCACTCGCATTTTCAGGACTCGGCAATGTGATTACCGCAGATTGGTTTGTAACCTTCAGTCAACATAAATGAGTTCTCGGATTACATCTAGCACTTTATTACATATCGTTATTGCATATCGTTTGAAGAATTGATGTTATTATATTTTATCGTAGAGCATATATTACATACTTATAACGTAACTTCATTTATTACTCAAACTATAATAATATGAATGCGAAACTTTAATGGCCTTATTTAAACTTTATATTGATAATATTATATTGATAATATATAAAATTTGCTTCTTGCTTCGATCGTTGAGATTGTCTTAATAAATGTGTGTAGTACTTGTGTAGGTGGTGGTGCAATTTGGTACAATTAAAGTTTATATATATAATAAATTACCAAAAACTATAAAAGAATCGAAACCATTGACAAAATTTAAAAAGTTACTTAAAAAATACATTTTGAAATGATCTGAATATTTAATCAATAAAATAAATAACTAAAAAATATATAATATAATATAAAAACCTACAACCAAACATATATTTATTAAATTAAACATAAAATTAAGTATATAAAAAAGTAAAAATTTTAAGATTACTTCCAGTGTTGTGTTTTGTGTCTTTGTTTCTGTTTTCAAATAAGTTTATTCAAATGTGGGTAATTGCAGAAAATAATCTATTTAAATGCCCAGTGAGTTTAGTTTTAAGTTTTTATCTCATGTAAGTGAATTGTTATTCTTAATGAGAAATAAAGATATCTCAAACCTCATTCTAGGCTGACATGCAGATTGGATTTGCTTTTATGTTTGGGAAAAAACAGTACACAATTGAGGGTATTTAACACTTACTTTACTTTACCCGACCAAGTTGCGGATACAGCTTGTTTATTAACATCTGCTTAAGTTTCTCATCTCTATTCAAATATATTAGTATATTTCAATTCTATTTCAAAGACTTTTCATAATTTCAAACAGTATTTGCGCGTGACATGCCCTCATTTGCAATAACAATAAATATTCATTTCACGGCAATCAACGGCATAGATGTCAACTACAGATGCACCTGACTGCGGCAACGGGCGGTCCCGCAAGGAACGTGCCGCGGCCCGCTATTGTTCCCTGTTTATATTGTTGCTAATTTTAATATTCGTGACTATCATTACGCAGTAAAATGCTATTATTTGTTATACTAACGATTTGAGATAAATATTATTATATTAATATTAATAATAAATATATAAGACATTTTGTGCCGACCCCACTTATAGTGGGATAAGGATAAGAGAATGATATGATGATGATGATTCATAATAAATATATTTATTACTCGTATCATTTTCTTTCAAATAATGATAATGAGTAGCGTGATATCTAATAAACTATTGATTTAGTTACAACAACACAAAACGTCTTACTAAGTATCCATTAAATGAACGCTTTTAAAGTCAATGTAGTCAGTAAATTTAATATTATTCAAACATTAAACAATATTTAATGCGAACTTGTTCCGGTAACATTATTCTAAGATACATATCAATATTAATTTTTCTCTCTCTTCTGCCTTTCTGCCTGTTACTATTTCACGGTCAATACGTTTAAGTAATATTGATGAAATTTAGTGAAATTGAAGATTACATACCGGGCTAATATGTGGGATAAAAAATCCCGTTTTTTCATCGAGATTATGAAAACAACAGCACATAATCAAAGATTTCTTAACACTGAAGTCGACACGAATGTAGTTGCGGATATCAATAGTTTTATAATAAACCCAAAACTTTACTAAAACTACGAGAACATTATAAATTAACCTATAGCTTTCATATCGTTTGAATAGCGAGAGAAAAATGTAACTGCATGGCTCAGTAATTTCAACCCTTCGTCGTGATATAGACGTGCGTCAGGTTCAATTAAACGCATGAACGACCCCGAACTCATTGAAATGTAAACAAAAAAAATGTCCTTACGATAAGTACAAACGCCTAAGTTACAGATTATAAAAGCGGTTCCCTGTCGCTGTGATTATATTTCTTGTAATATGTTTCATCGTTAAATTTTGTATAAGTGATTACTGTTTATTTTAATTTCGTGCAATTACCATTATGAAATAGCGTGC
Source organism: Morpho achilles (assembly GCA_947086495.1). Taxonomy (NCBI): domain Eukaryota; kingdom Metazoa; phylum Arthropoda; class Insecta; order Lepidoptera; family Nymphalidae; genus Morpho; species Morpho achilles. The sequence continues at coordinate 14,855,900 of CAMTZB010000013.1, forward strand.
GTTGTTTTATATTTAGAATCTCCGTAGCGACATCATCCGAGTCCATAGTAATTGAATGGTGCATAATTGTCTGCTCGCCTTATATTATACAAATTGCCGGATCTTTTATTCATCAATCCAATCATCCATGCCACAAAAGTGCTTTCCAAAGGCGTCGCAGACACGAAAGTACGAAAAATATTTTCGTTAGTCCCTCTCAGCGTAATGTTAATAATTCTTCATTAAAAAGTGAATTATAAGTATTAGGATTGCAAATTATTGACTTTGTTAACCTTGACGGTCATTACTTTACACTGAATCAATTAAATTTTGACTTATGTACTAAATTAGTATTTGAATTTAATTTTAAATTGACGAATTGAAATTCTTTAAGATTTAGGGCATAATCTTTCTTAGTTTATATGTCTTCTTAACAATATACAAATAAGTAATTTATAGAATTAAGCGTTACTTCGTGGATATCCAAAGCATGTAAATATTGCATATTAACATTTATTAGCAGATATTACAATTCATGCGTGTGTTAACTCGTTGATACATTAAAAATAGACTTCTTCAAATCTGTTAAACTTTTTTAATTTTTACATCTTTAGAATTAAATCTAACGCCTAGTTATCTTGTATCTTAATCCCGTTTTTTTCGTTTCTCTCCGTCACATCCTTCCGTTCTGTTTTTAACAATATTAACTTCTTTTTTTTTAATAACAAACACATTTTTTCGCCTACATTCATTTTTTATTTAAATATTCAACTGAAAACATTTTTCGATACCGTACTTTCATTTTTTTCTTAACCACATTCTGACATTGACAATTGACAATCGCGAAACTCGATGCACGTTTTAGACGCGTTGCGGTGAAAACCTATCAAATATGTCGATTGTCATAGCGTTGTCATATTTGGTGGCAATTACAAAACTAAAACATTTTTAACCGCACCATAGTGCATCTTTTTTGTTACTGGATCGTTGTAGGTACGTTTAAAATTGCAGTTTAAATGCTTCATGTTACACTCGTGCATTGTTTCCTGTACACACAAAAAAAAATACATTAACACTAGATCAAACACCAACAAAGTCGCAGGTACCATAAGTATTCTATATATTCTCATTACGAATGTCAAGATCTTTCATTACACTTAAAAGCTTGTATATAAATACAAGAATTGGTGCACCTGTCCTAATTGCAAAAGTAAAAAAAGTACGAACGATCTGTCACTTTTTCCCCATCTCGGCTCATTCAGCCTGTCACGCGTCGGGACATTGTATGCAAAACGTCGCTCGCAAGCGGCGTCATTGTTCCTCAAGATTAAGGCGAATCCCATTATTCTAAAACCCGGAGGGCCTGGGATTCCGTTTTCCATTCCACGGCTGATTGCAGTTTCTTTACCTGAAGACGGTTTCAAAGTTTAATCAGGCTTGCAATTGGAAAAACAAAACGGGTCGCCGGATAGGACAGATGTTTGTCTTTGGGTAAATAAATCTATTGTCATTGCATAAATTAGTTCTCATCTTGTCTAATGTGAATTTTATTTTAGTTGTCACCTGATTTAGATAAATTAAAGCTGTCTCTGATATATGGTAGGTGCACTAGTAATTGACCATGCACTAGGAGTTGATCGTTTTGTATGAAATTTTAAATAATAAGCGTTTTGTTTGTTGTTGCTAATCTCAACAATTTTTTTGCCCCGTAACCGAATCATCGTCAGGCAATATACTCCACGACACGACGGCTTTGCGATTTTGTCATGTTTGTATTTTCTTTTATGAAAATAATATTTTCATTAGTTTTGTATTATGGACCTCCGCAAAGTAACGCCTAATTCTTTAAATTATGTAAATAATTATATAACCCCTAATTTGAAATCATGTGCAGCAGTAAACCTAAGAAGTTTATAATATATATTGAAGTCTCGCTACCGTGTTTGGCCACGTGAGCCCCGCCCGTGCAGCACGTGCGACGGCCAATTTCCCTTAATGGGGTGAATGGGTTCCGTGCCGAAACGGAAGGCCGCTACACTTCAACACGCCCGATTGGATTCTTTGAATTGTAAAACCCTTCAATTAAACGAACAGCTTCGAATTGTATATTTATAATTGATGCTGGTTGAAAATAATTGATCCCGCAATGCAGCAACGCAATAACACACAATTTTGCGTTTATAATTTCAGTATAAAGTTGTTTTCATCGATACAACGCGCGACGAATGGGATGAAATGAGAACTACAGTTCAGTTATGTTATTTATTGTATACATTCACATACGTGTAAAAAAATGTATTAAAAGTATTAATTTTATTTTTATTAGGTTCGCCAACAGAATGATGTGTAATTTAAATATTAAAATAGAAAAAGCTTATGGTTTACAAGTTTACACCTAATGCCATTTATAGGCAGAAAATAATTATATAAATAAAAGAAATATTTTGTAACTGTAAAATATTTGTGGAAATAAATAATAAATTGGATATCATTTGTTTTTTAATATAATTATTTATTTTATTCAAAAATAATAAATAAATAAGAAAGAAAATATTTTTCTATAAGAAATATTTATTGTGTTCGGTGCCTAAATTTTATGTATAAATCAAAAGCACTATCAACAGCAACAAAAGCAATGTCGCATATTTACATATGTGTATATGACATGCCTTTTAAATGTAGAACCAATTGACAAACGATTTACCCCCAAATATTACGCAAATATTCAACAATTGAAGCATAACGCTACCTCAGTCATGTGCGGAAATTTTTGTGATGCATCTTAACCAGCATCCAAGTTCCGAATGCGGTCGTCCATATCTCCGATTTACGAATGTTGCTCTCGAGTTATTCCGATATGAAATATTTTGCGTATTGTCCGCAAAATTCAGGATATTTCGATTTGATTTACCTATACTCAATATAGAATACTAGCTATTACCCGCAACTTCGTTCGCGTGGACTGTTATAGTGTGATAGGTCGATAGTATAGTATGGCGCTTTTCAATTTCATCCTATTCCTGTAGAATTAACAGGATTTCTATAGACTATATGTTATTCCGGTGTAGGTATAAGGAGTAATTGTGCCAAATTTAATCGATATTGGTTCAGCGGATTCGCCGTGAAAGAGTAACAAATATACATCCCTACTCAGAAACTTTCGCATTTATAATATTAGTAAGTTAGGATAGGACTAGTACTGAGAACTTTGAAAAATATTTTATTCAGTTAGCCTGCGATGTTTTGGTTTCACTAGTGACATTTTATTTTAGTTTATTTATGACAATGACATCAATATTAACAAATTGAGATGCAATATGGAAAATCGTTCAAACTTCCCAACTTATTTCGTAAATATCTTAACTGACGTCGCTTTTTAAATAATCTTTTCTAAAGATTTCAATACAGAAACTAAAGTCGAAAGTCTGTCTTACATACAAGATAAAAAAACCGTTTTTCCTTCGGAAACAGAAAATAATACGATTGAAGTTAATATAACGAAAGTAATAATGAAGTTATTTTGCTGTAATCTGCGATTTAGTATTAACAAAATATATATAATACTAAATCTAGAGTGGATTATGTGTTTTCATACCTTGTACATGCAGGATTCGTAAAAACATGCAAAATCTCTACCACCGCCACCACAATAAACAAACAGTACACACATTCACTATTACAATCTCAACAATCGTCCACGACAATTCCATGACATAATCGCTAAGTTACTTTTTATACTATCGATTTCCGGAAAGTAACGCCTAAATTTATAAATTATTTAAAGACGGTAATTTAAAATTTAAGTTAATGCTAAGGAAGTCGCGGGTATAGCTTTTGGTCAAAGGAAAATGACACATTATTCATAACATTGGAATTACGATGTATGTACTATTATCGAAAATTTATCAAGCTCCAGCTTTCAGGGCTTTGACCAGTATAAGTACTTTCACGATAGACTACTTATGAGTTGCGGATTTCGGTTCACAAAGTGCTTAAGGCCGCTCTAAAGCTATCCAAGGGTGTGAAGTAGGAGTCCTACTTTTCGTTTTTCCCATTGAACGCTTAGCAACAATACGTGAACGTGACCTCAAAGGCAGCGAGTCTTAGCGCAAACTCGATTATGTCACATAATTTACATCACATTTATAGACTGTATAGATTAAGAGATGGCGACAGAAAACTTGCTCAATATAAGGCGTATATGTTGTTCTTTGTTACGATTCAATTTAAGTTGAAATCTTTAATTTAAATTTATCAAGCATATCTTTTTTATATTTGAAACAATTATATGTAAAGAAATTAATTAAAAAGCTATCTTTTAATAGATTCTATAATTATTATAATTATTCTTCTTTACTTATATGGAAAATCTTTCCTGTGCCCATTATTTGGTAAAGATAAAGAAGATATTTAAATTTCCTGCACTCTTATCCGACTTTAAATGAGGTCGGCATAACATGTTTTAAACATGCTACATAAATTGGCTAGGTGAAATGAAAACCGTAATATAGTATTTTGATAACCATAAAAATGGTTAAAGTGGGTTAACCTTAAAAGCTAGATATATGCTGTCGCGGACTTTTATTTAGAGCTTTTAGAGGGGAACAATTTTGTAATACATCATTTTTGGATAATGTTCACCGTTTACTTAGCGCACGCAAGATAAGCTTTAAATTTTTCCGTTTTCTTAATTTTTTTTATTGCTGCTGCTCTCCTATTTATCTTAGCGTGGTTAGTTCCTGAGATTAGCGCGTTCAAACAATCTAACAAACAAACTCTTCAGCTTTATATGTTAGTATAGATATACATGTTGATGTAAATGTTGCGACCGCCGGCTCCTAGCACAATATTTATTACATTGCTATGTAGGAACACTTCATTAGCGTCGTAGGCAGCGGATAACGAAGATAATTATTCCGATATGCGAGTGTTGTACACAAGGTACGCAGTACTCGTGTAATGCACGAGTATCTGCCTATAAATCTATTACCGTAGGCGGTGATTTGGTTTGCGCGCTACGCCTATCTGGGTTGACTTCATCAACGTATCTACTTATTATATTTACACGTGTATTATTAATTTTACATAACAATATTAGGAACAACATAACATAGAAACATTTATTCTGTGTAAAGCAATTTACTTTATTTGATTTAGACATTGATTATTATAAAAACATACGGGTCATATCGCGATAAAATCGATCTTAGTTTAGGTTCGATGTTTCAGTCTAGTCGCATCCATCGCATAACTCACTGGAGCGCCGCAGCGTCTTCGTTCCCTAGTACTACAGTCATTTTTTTCCATCTACCCTCACTTAACACAATCCACTTAAGGTCTCTTTCACACAACTCTACACTTAGTATTTGAGAGAAACTCGGCGGATATTCTTTTCAATTTTTTTTATTAGATTACGTTATTCGGTGTGCCTTGTTTGAGCTGACTGCATTTATAACAGGTTTAATTAATTATCTCACAAATAATTTTCAATTGTTAAGTAATCTTTGTATAATTTCAAAAGCATCGTTTTGAACTCAGTTAAGGGCAAGTCTAGATATTCTGTAGGTTTTTATTTATTTAAATTTTTACCGAGACCGACAATTATTTTTCTGAATCTCTGAAGACAGAGAAATCTGGGGATATGTGTAACCCACTAATAAATAAATAAATATATAAATATATGGGACACTTGCGTCGGTTCGCCCCCAAAGTAAGTAACCTATTGCTTGTGTTATACGTGACAGACAACTGGTGAATATATACACATATAATTTTAAATATACACGGCTCGAAGCACCAACAAATAGTTTATACAATATGTTGGTCCTCGGCGGGAATCGAACCCGCGACCTGTGCAGCTGAACGCAGGGTCACTACCCACTGCACCAACGAGTCAATACGCTACTTAGCAACCCTTCTGTCCAAAAACGGAGACATAGGCCTATGCCCATCTGTGGTATAATAAGAGACGGTTTCTTTTTATACTACTTAAAGTGATATATCTGTAATAGTGACAAATTACGTCTTGTTATGCAATTTTAAATATGAGAAAGCTATTCCTTTAAGAATATTTTTGAAATAGGTAAAATTGTGTCGCTTTGTGACTGAAATATTTAAACGTGATTCTTGAAGGTATATTTATCGTAAAGTATACGCCGGCGAGTGTCGCGGCGGCGCGGTCTGCGGGCGGGCGGTCAAATAAATTACCTCCCTTTGAGAATTTGATTCTTTTGATCATCGCGAAATCAATTTCGTCGCTCCCACCATTAGCCGTTTTTGCTTAAGCAACGGTGCTTCGTCTAAACGGAATACATTGGTGACAGCTATTTAATTTTTATTTTTGCGTTTTTACCATTAATTTTCCATGCTAATAAAATAAGCAAGCAATAATATGTTAAAAAGGCAAAAAAACGTTTCAACTAGTTTTTGTTAGCTATAGTTTAAATACTGGTGATAATTGTCTTCGAATAAACAGGTCGCTATATATATTTATGTATTAGTATTGTTATTTAACATTATTACTCGCTATTTTGACATTTATTGTAATGACATATTCTTGTTTACTTTTTTGATTTTATTTCTTTTTTGACTTTCGAAACTCTAATATGTTGACAATTTTATAAGACAATTTTATTTAATTTAAAAGAGCAACCGCCGAGTTTCTTGCTGCCTCTTCTCGGTAGGAACAGCTTTCCGAACCAGCAGTAGAGTTGACGATTCAAAAGCACTTGTTTACAAGTTTATTTAAATAAAGAATATTTTGAATTTGAATTTTGAATTTGAATTATAATGATCATAATGTACTGTATTTTTGAGCATGCTGTGTCCACTTATAAATAGGGTAGCATTAGACTTTTAAAATGTAAATTAATAATTAAGCTAATAAAAAATGTATACTGTGTTGGCGGACCTAATAAAATAAATAAATAAATGTACGTATATTTGCGAATTTTTAACGATTTACATAAATGAATATGTTGTGCGCTTGCAAGAGTTATTAGAAGTATAATTCTATATATAGTATAGTATAGTAGGTAGTTACCCTGCCTTTGTGAATTTTTTTTTTAAGCCCATCGGTGTGATCATGCGACTCTTCTCCAAAAACGTAGAGAAGAGGCGTATTCCCAGTCGTGGGATAGTAACAAACGGTTACTTTACTTTGAAGCCAGGGTGATATATACAATTTTAAAATTCCCGATTTTCTTACGGGAACAGAGTAAGAAGATTATTAATGGTTATCCTTACGTGAGCTCTTTTTTATCTTTAATATTTAAATGAGTTAATCTTCCGCCTAAGGTAAGTTGACGTCAGTCAGGCGGTCGGTCGTAAAAACGCAGCCAAATCATGTGACAGCATGTTTGTAACATGTTGTGCCGACCCCACTTAGAGTGGAATAAGGGCAGGAGGATGATGATTCAAATGAGTTAATCTTGTATATTTTCTGAATTTCGGAAACGGCTCCGACGATTTTCATGAAATTCAGGATGTTTTGGGAGGAAAATCGATCTAGCTAGCTTTCATTAAAATTTCGTTAATCAAGTTAATGTCGTCTTGTAAAAAACTGACTTTGACTGGCCCGTTGGCCCAGTAGGTAGTGATCCTGCCTTCAGCTCTGCGGGTTGCGGGTTCGATTCCTGCCGAGGGCCAACATTTTCTATAAATGAATTTGTTGTTCCTAAGCCTGGGTGTATATTTCTATTTAAGTATGTATTTAAAAAATATATAAATATATATTCACCAGTTGTCTGTCTACCATAACACAAGTATTAAATTACTTACTTTGGGGACGGACGACCGTGTGTAAGTGTCCCATATATTTATTTATTTATTTACTTATTATTTACCGAGCAAGGCTCGTTCACCCAGGTACTAATTTTAAAGTTTTAAAACATATTCTACATATACACATACACAGGGTAACTACCTACTATACATACAAGCTGTGATGGCCCAGCGGTGCGACCGTGTGAATCTCTAGAGACGATCACGGGTTCGAACCCGGGCAGACACCAATGAGTTTTTCTCTTAAAACTTATGTGTCTGATTGATAATTGCAATTTATCACACGCTTTTCGGTGAAGGAAAACATCGTGAGGAAACCTGCATATCTCTAGAGAATTCTGGAGGTATGTGTAACCTACCAATCCGCATTGGAGCAGCGTGGTAGATCTTAGCTCCAATCCTTCTCTCCCAAAAACGGAGAGAAGAGGCCTATTCTCAGCAGTGGGATAGTAACAGGCCGTTACTTACTTACTACATATACACAACCTTCGATGTCATACTGAATAAATTACATAGTCTCTGTAAAGCCAATATCAGGCACTGGTAAGTGAAATGAGAGCGGTGTCATTATCATGAGTTAACTCAAAGGACAGAGCGCCCTTTGACGAATTAAATACAGCCGTCGTTTCGTTGCTCCAATGCTGGAATTTAGTTAAAACCCTGCGATATTGCTGACTGGATTTGGTATGATGATGCCTTTTGCTACTACTGAATAAAAAAATATTGACAGCAATGCGATAAAAAATATAACTCTAGAGTGCCCATGTTTCGGCTTGTCCTTGGTTTCATTCGCAGGTCGGTCGCTTAAAATCAACGCTCCGTTTTAATTTATATCCTTAAATACCGCAGCAATTTGCTGAGGCAGCAACCTTTTCAACTAGAATACCACATCATTATTCTCCTGCCCTTATTCAACTCTGTGGGGTTGTTACAACATGTTTGAAACATATTGTTACGTTTGATTTGATCCGATAATAATGATGATGATACGGTCCCTATAGGCAAAGGTCTTCTATCACCTTAGAGAGAAACATGAGAGCGTAGACACATCAGAGCGTAGACAGACAGTTATCTAAAACATCCTCTTGGCATATGCTGGTCTTATCTGTTCGATGTTTTTGTTACCTGTTCAATACGAAAATAAGTTTCCACCTTATTTACAAGATTGTTAGTTTAATAATAATTGTACTCTCTAAACATTTGTTTAAATTATTCATAATCATTGCAGTCTTGTAGTGGATGCGATATAACAAAGCCACGTTTGATTACTAATGCAAGAAGACGTTATGGATAGGTACGGTTAATTTGTCAAAGGACGCGCCGGCCTTTGTACCAGCTCATCAGTTTAAATTTAACTACGGTAGCACTCATTTCTTTATAAGTTAAAAGTTTATATACAAATGTAAATACTTGAGATAGATCCATACTACCTAATGTTATAAATTCAATAATCTGTTTGTCTGTTCCACTTTCAAGGCTAGAGCAATCGTGATGATATTTGGTACAATTTAGGCTTATATTACCCTGATAACATATAGGATAAAAAAACAAATTTCTCCTTCGGGAGCAGTATAAATTCATACTACATATTTTATGGTCTTTTAAATTTAAGTTGACGCAATCGTAGTTTTTACCATGATGTGTTAGCTGAATGTAAGACCGTCAAACTCTTACCGGGGTCACGGGCTTAAACCCTGGAGTAAGTTTTCTGTTACAACTTAATTGATATTCCCAATTTATTAATCGATTCTTGGTGAAGGAAAACGTATAAAACCCGTATATCTATGAAGAGTTAGTGGGATATGGTTCCTACCAATACCTATTGGAGCAATGTGGTTGATCTAATTCTAATTCTTTTCTCCAAAAACAATGAGGGTATGGGATGATAACAGGCCTTTACTTAATATTCTTAGTAAAACTAATGTAATGGTGATTGTGTATTATCAGGGCGATTATGCAAATGTCTATATTATAATTAATGTTCTGTCGTTACGGCTGCTGTGACAATTAGGTAATGCAGATATGGCTAATTCGTCAAAGGGTGCGGCGCCCTTTGTCCCGGACAAAGGACGCTTTAATTTCACCACCCATTGTTTGATTCTTACGTTCGAGATTTTGGTTTTATTTAATACGGAACGTACACCTATGTTTTTAAACCGTGAAAACGTGATAACTCATTACACTGTTATTTGTTAAGTTGTAATAGCACAGTGGGTTAATCGGGCGGTTCGAAAAATGAGAATACTGCAGTCAAAGTCCAGATATGTCGTCCCCCTTTTTTTTAATATTGCAGCTTTTTTATATCTTCTCAAAAAAAACCGAGTAAAGCTCGGTCACCCGGGTACTCCACATATATTTTTTAATTTAATGTAATCTGCACCTTCCCATATTCTTTTACTATACTTCCGATCAAGAAATGTTATCTGTAAGAGATCGCTTAAATCACTAAGACCGCTTTAGTGCAGTATAAATTGACCGTTTATTTATATGTTTTGTAGCCACAATACAAAATATATACCTATAAATCTATCTAAGGAGAGCGGAGGAATATGTTCAGCAGTACGATAGTATGTTACCATACCATCCTGTTAGCCGTTATTATATATTTTTAAAAGCTTTTTTTATATTTTACGAGTAATGAATGACAAAAGATATATAGATAGATTACTTTTACCCAGAATAAAATTGTCGCTTTACAAATATAATGCATACTGTATGTCAATTATAATCTTGATTAAGCTGCCTAAACATATAAAAGACTTATATCTTTCTAAATTTAAATTCAAGCTACATGAGTGGTTATTATCTCATTGTTTTTTTTATGCGATAAATGAATATTTAAATTTTCAGATTAAGCACTTGTAAACTTACATTGACAATATAAACTTTATATGTAAACACATGAAAAAACCTATATTAGAACGTGTGATTTTTGATTTCATCGAAATATATGTAAATAGATTATTTTTCATCTTTGTCAATCTTAAAAACTTATAATTTTAAGTTTATCATATTTGCATACCTATTTCTTGGTATTACACTGACACTAATAATTGAAACACCTTTTTGTAAGTGTATTATGCAAAAATAAATTAATTTGAATTTAACTTACATATATGTATGTGAAGGTGGAATCTTGCAAGTTAAATTTGACCCACTTCCTGGGGTCCGATTGAGGCGAAATCTTACATACTGGTCCAGTACATATAATAATACATGTTTATGATAATCAGGACCTGATTTTGATACCAGCCTTGGCTCCAGACGAGAGAGTACTCGTCTGTTAACAGCAGGGACTTGAAATGTTGTTTAAAACTTTTTAACTTGACTGGTTTTACATTAGACAAGTATAGCTCGTAGACGGATATGTGACTGGAGGCAGGGGCCTATTAAGAGATGGTCGGATTGTGTGAAGTATGACATGCTTATAAAAGCAGTAGCACCGGAGTTAACGAATGATAGGAGAGAATGGAAAACGTGAAAGAAAAAAAAAGAAGAGAAGAACACGTTGTGTCGACAACACTTACAGTGACTTAAGGGCAGGAGAATGGTGACATTAACTATAGCTCTTTTGATAACGGAGCGGCCAGTATGCTATTACAAAAACACACGTTACTTGTAATGAGTACACTCGGCCGCGCAGACTCGTTCCAAAATCGTTCCGTTATTAAAAGAAGCTAGGACCTTGGCTGGTTTTACATTTTTAGTGATCTCATGATGATGTTAATATGTAAGTGACATAGTCTCTACTATAGTAAGTAAGTAACGACCTGTTACTATCCCACTGCTGAGAGTAGGCCTCTTCTCTCCTTTTTTTTTTGAGAAAAGAATTGGAGCTAAGACCTACCACGCTGCTCCAATGCGGATTGGTAGGTTACACGTATCCCCAGAATTCTCTAGAGATAGGTTTCCTCACGATGTTTTCCTTCACCGAAAAGCGTGTGATAAATTGCAATTATCAATTAGACACATAAGTTTTACTAGAAAACTCATTGGCCTGCCCGGGGTTTGAACCCTAGACCTCATCGAAAGAGGCACACGGTGTTACCGCTGGGCTACCACAGCTTCTAGTAGTCTCTACTATAGCTCGTTCAAACCCTAAGCTTCTATATTAAAACGAATCGGCTACCAATTTTTGGATTCATATAACAATATCACTGGCACTATTAGAAGATGTTCGTCTTCAAGCAAATTCATTCACACCCAATAATCGAAGAATGTATAGTTAGCGATTTTTAATATCAGTTGATTTAACAATTATTGCTGTCATTTAGTTACAGTTAACTTATCAAAGGATATTCCGCCCTTTGTTCAAGTGCCGCGTTCAATTTTGCACGAGATAATTGTTTTTAAATTGTTATTTTATTATCACTGTTATTAAATATTTATGAGGTATGTTTGCAGCTTGATTCATATTTTGCTACTTTCAGCTCTTTGTTATTTTCATTTTGATTGTAAAATACAATTAAGATTGGTGTGAGGTATAAGATTAGTATTTGTTAATCATAAATAAAATGATTAAATCATTATATATTTTTTATTTAATAACAAAAAAAGCCAGTGTATATTACGGTTGTGTTAAATTCTACTAATAAACATATTCTTCTTAATTATTTATTATATTATATAATTATAATACAAATTCTTCTTAATAAATTTATAAACTTTTACGTTTACGAAACCTTTTAAAACCTTGAGATAAATTATGATATGTCAATCATTTCGCCGATCAAAGAAACTGATCGTTCACTAAATCCCTGAGTACACACAGTAGTGTACAATACTCGTATAACGCACTGTCAATCGTTATGGTTCGGATTGTTAGGTGGCATCACCGTCAAACGGCGCCGACAAAGGACGCCGCGCGGCACAGACGCATTACCGGCCCGGCGCGGTGCCACCCTCTCACAGGGTTGACTACTTTTGATTAATTCTACGTATACCCAAAAGCGAATAACTATATTTATTCGATTTTGATTATTTATTTTTATGCGTAGTTTACGTAATCGTCGACGATTACGTAAATAAACTCTTCTTTGTTAGAAAAGAGCTGTGATAGCCCAGCGGTGAAACCGTTGAAAGCGGTGAAGGAGGTTATATGAGTTAAAGGAAAATGTATGTAAACAAACTAAAGTGTTGAAATAACTTAAATTTTGTACTATACTTTTTTTAGGCTCCGATGGCAAAAACGGTTTATTATCCTATATATTAGCTCATTATGTTAAGCTGTTATAGTCGAGTCGAGACTCTTTTGAGAGTTCACGGGTTCAAATCCTGGGCTGGCACCAATGATTTTTTCTGTTAAAACGTGTCTAATTGATATTTGTAATTCACACGCTTTTTGGTAAGGAAAACATCGAACCCTGTCGAAACAAGAAACCTGTATATCTCTAGAGATTCTAGGGATATGTGTAACCTACTAATCCACGTTAACAAAATCTGTGTTAACACAAACTCTACCGCCTATTTGGTATGCGGGTAATACAAGACTTACAAATTTTGCATGTATCAGGTATGAGAACACTCTACATTAAGCATTACATATATTTTCTTTTATCGTAGATTAAAGCAAAATAATTTAATTACTTTTGTATTATCGACCTAAGCAAAGTAACGCCTAATTCTATAAACAATTTATTCATTAGACGTGGTGGAAGTGGGAGCCCTGACCCCTCAGCCCCGGCTCAAAGTGAGTGTGTTACTCTTTAACCTGAGCGATTCGCGACCGGCTAAACTTACCACTCCGCTAAATAAAGTTAAAAGGCTCCTCGAGCTTTGTCTCGGCCCGCCTTTGATGTACGCCGGCGCCCCCACCCTCGCAAACAGTCCACCGCAAGCTGAAACTATTGCCTTTAATGCCTTTTCCGATCGGATATACGTACAAGTAATTAGTACGTTCCGGAGGTATACCAGAAGAACGGCCCTCTTTTGTCTTTGGGGTTGCTAATCAGCCAACCTTGACTGATCTGTGCGGATAACCACACAGAGATCAGACGTTGCTATGTTTTGATCGTTTGCTGTATCGTATATATTGAATGTACATTCTCTAATTTTAAATTAACCTTTTTTGTTTTAGGATTCAGAATCAGAGTCAAAACTCAAGTTAAAATTACGTAATTTCGTAATTTGATTTGAACGTTTGATCTTAGGTTTTTTTTTGTTTATCTTTATTTTTTATCATTCAAAAGATTAACAAACAATTATATTTGATCACATCTTTATATTTGACACTAAAATTTAAAAGATATACAGGCTCCTTCTGCTTATATTAATATTTTTTTAAATCCATGAGTGAAATACAGAAGAATCTTCTAACAATGCATACTAATGTTATAAATGAAAAAGTATGTTTGTCTGTTATGTATTCAAGGCCTATTCCGCTGTTATAATGAAATATAAATCTGATTTTATAATGGGCTAATTGAGTAACGGTCTGCTACTATCTCACCGCTGGGCTATCCTACGGCCTCCTATCCATTTTTGGGAAAAAGGGTTGGAGCTTAGACCCACCACGCTGCTCTAATGCTGATTGGTAGGTTACACGTATCCCAGAATTCTCTACAGATATGGAGGTTTCCTTTACCGAAAAGCGTGTGATAAAATGCAATTATCACATTAAACACTAGCTTTAACAGATAAACTCATTGATGTGTACCCGGGTTTTGAACCCGTTGCACCTCGAAAGAGTCTCACCTCTGGAATATCAAAGCTTATTATAATGGGCTATTATATAGGATAACAAACTCTTTTTTGCCATCGAGGCCTGAAAAACAAGTATGGTCCAAGATTTAAGTGAGTTAGTTAGTTAAACACTTTAGTTTGTTTACATACATTTTCTTAAACTTGTTAAGGTTGGTTGGCTTTAGGTTGTATGAGTTGTATTTGGTTCTTAACTTGTGCGGCTCTTTCCGTAGGAGTTGCAGCTTCAAACCCCGGGCAGACAATAATGAGTTTTTCTATTAAAAACTTATGTGTCTAATTGATAATTGCAATTTATAACACGGTTTTCGGTGAAGGAAAACATCGTGATGACATCTGCATATCTCTAGAGAATTCTAGGGATACGTGTATCCTACCAATTCACATTGGAGCAGCGTGGTTAGGTCTAAGCTCCAACCCTTCTCTCCAAAAACAGAGAGAGGAGGCCTATGCCCCGCAGTAACAGGCGGCTACTTTACTTTTTTATTAGTGATTGTAATTAAAAAATTCATTGTTGTTCCTCCAATCAGCGGTATTAAGTACAAGTATATCACAAACTCAAACATATTGTGTAAAATCGATATTTTTAATCGGCAGCGAGCGGCGCTTGTGTCTATGGTATTAACAGTACTGTCCGAATCCGGTTCGTTAATGCGTTCACTTTGTGAAAATTCAATTAGTTTAATAACATCGCAATTCCATTATGGCAATCAAAGGAACGGAAAGTTTGCTCACATCAAAGAGCCGTTTAGTGCGTACTTGGCTAATTAAACTTTTTAAATACATAGATATATTTGTCTATTTTATTTATTTATTACGCCAACAACTCACATACAATTTTGTCCAATAAGCATTTACTATATTATAAACTATAATATTATATTTATCCTAATATTATAAAGAGACAAAATTTGTATGTTTATTTGTAACGTTGTCACACAAAAACTACTGGACCGATTTCAAAAATTCTTTCACCATTGAAAAGGCAACATAGGCTATCGGTAATAAAAATGTAATAAGGTGAAAAAGATTAGTCATAAAAAATCTGTCATCGCATGCGCTGCGGAAACTATTGATGATATATTTAACAAAAATAAATCAATAGTCCGACTTAGTAGACTTTCCACTGCCATGAGACCGGTACGTACGCGGAGGAAACCGCGGGATTTTACTAGTTATTAAATAGAGTTGGTATAAAGTCTATTACAGCATATATATAAATCATAAACAATTTCAAGACCCAACGATAATAAGATTTTTTTTATGTATACGACAAATAAATAGGTGCAAAGACCGCATGCCGCATGCCCCATAAAAGCAGAATGCAGATTCACATTCATATAAGACTTCATACTATACCCGTCCCATCGAATACACCATAAAATATCAAGTAACTGAAGTAGTTGCAATAGCTATATTTTTATATATTAAATACAACGTAGACAAATTATTATAAACATCTTTGATATAAAATATTCAATTTATCTTAATCAAAATATATTACCGAGATAATTTATCTTTCAGAGGTAAATGACTTCTTTATGAGAAATGCGCCTTTAATCATGAAACTTTCAAAGAAAAATTACGTTTTCGGTTACCTTTGAAGTTATAGAGCTGCTTGCTTTTAATATTACGTTACTCATTTCGCGATTGTAAAACCGTTTGATATGTACGTAATGAACATTAATTATTATTATATTTTGTTTCAGATATAGTCATCTTACAAGCTGGCACAACAGAATAAAAATGCAGCGGCAATAAGCTGCTAAGCAGGCAAGTGTTTGTTATCTGTTTTATTTTACTATTCTTTATTTAATAAAAAAAATACGTATGTTGCATCCACAAATTAAAGTTTATGGATGGACTTTTTTTATTTACTTTTTTTAATCTACTTGGGTATACTTTAGTTTTTGTATATAAGGATTTTTTCATTATAGAGTTTATTCCAAGGTTTCCACGGAGATACAATATACCAAGCTAAATTTGAGCAACAAGATGTCTTCGTAACTGTCTAAAATTCCCGCCAAAAGTTAATCTCAGTGAGAAACGGGCACTGTCATCTATCGGCGACTTATGGCAATATGCAAATTGCGTAGCCGTCATATTGTGGTGTTGTACCAAGTTCCATGTGACCGCATATTTTGCTTAATGCCTTTGTGCTTTGTCGCTAGATGGCATTGTCACGTGCACTGTTGTCAAATGTCAAACTGCAGGCATGTCAAGTGTCAAACTCCCACCGTTCTTGTATACAAAACCAGACTGAGCCAAGCTAATCTATTATTTATTTACGTTAACTTTTCTATTTAACGCGTTCTCTATTCTTGTTGGGCACAGAACACCGTGTTTAAGTATAAAGTGAGTGTATCAATTTTCAGATAACGTTTCACTCAATATGTTCCATAAATACAATCCTTCCGGGTTACCTTTAAGTAGGAATTGGCTGTTTACAAATAAGAGTTCCTCTATAATGTACGCTTACGAAGAACTACAGATTGACTTATGACTGAAAGTTTCATGCCATTCACACGCCCAATTGTTCGACGGGCGACCGATTTATGGCTTTTGTCTTTGTTTACGACTTGTTTTCAAGTTTTATGCCCGTCATCCTCAATTAAAATGTGCCTGGTTTGCTCGGACGCGCTTATTAGCTTGGCTCGCTGTATATGAATTTGATGCAATTAGTTTTAAGTATCACCATAGGTAAGTTTTTTTCTTTGTTATTTATCAACCTAATAGTACTTAAAATGCTGAAGAAATTCTACAATATTTTATAAGCAACCTCTCAGGTTCATCTAAGTCAAATTGAAAGAAAATTGTCAGTCAAATCAAACATAACACAAACAACTTGGGTTTCATACATATTCATGGAGTATTTTATATTTATTATAATACCACATCAAAATTATGAACCCCTAAGTCATTCAATGCTCATTGTATGTATGATATTGATTTATGCTTATTACAAACCCTATCATAACCATATCTATAAAGCTCCCTGCGAGGGCACAAGAAATGTTCGATCGGAACCTATTGTACTCCAGCATCCGACATCCACTCGGACCACTGGCATTGCACTGCGCAGTCGTGCTCTTCTTAACTTATAATATTTTAAAGTAAAAAAAAGTTATAAGAACTTCAATAATATTAGTTTTAATAGTGGTGTGAGTTGCCTGAGATATTGTTTGCACCAATACAATGAATATGGTGAGGTCCTTTAAACTTTTTTGCTTTGTTAGATTTTTTCAATAGTTTATTGAACCGTGAAGTTATGATATAATTAGTTATGACAGCGTTTTATTATGTATGGAGTGGGATATTTTGAGTTCTTATAATTTTATTTCATATTCGCTCGCTTTCAATGTTTTTTTTAGTGTGTAAGGGAAATATGATATGAGAAGTTTGTTAATACCACTGAATGGGTTTTTAATTGTGTGTATGAGCATTGTGAAGTTATTATAATCCAATTACATAGCATAATGATTTTTTGCAAGTATAATATTTTCAACCCACGCCGATCGATGATGTAGACTCTTGACTTGTAACCCGCTGCTTGGTCTTTTCTCTGCTGTCTCTTTCTAACACATAGATATCAAATGTGGAGACGAGCCTTACCGTTTGCCTTATTGATTTTTTTACTTCAGCTTAGTAACACTCGTGTTTCTTATATGCCACATCAATGATTTCTTTTTTTCCCAATTAGGTTTTTTTCAATGTGCAATATTTTTATGCTTTGCTGGTTCGATACAGTTAATGTTATTACATTTAAAATGTAGGTATGTAAATGTTCTTTAAATATACATTTACAATATATTAACTTATATTTAAATATTTAATTTCTCTCTTAAGAAATGTTTGTTTGATCAGACATTTTTTATCATATTTGTAGTAATTTATTTTGCTAATACTCAGTACAGTAAAATTATAAAAATTAAGCTTTTAAACTTCTTATATCCACAAATTAGATACTGTGTAAATAATGTAAATATGTAACTAGAAAATTTTATGGTGCACATAAAGTTTTAAATTAATTTAAATTTGTGTAATAAAGATATTACTGTTGTTTATAACCCCCTTTTATTGAAGTAATATTTTTTAATGGTACAAGCAATTGCACCAATAAAAAATCATGTTTTTCTTGCCTTCCATTTTCATTTGTTATGGTGACTATTAATTGTATTTTGTTCTATTATCTTCAGGAATAATAATATTTACTTAAATCGTTAAGAAAATTGTTTTTAAGCTACAGATTAACACAATGTAACCTTGCCATTTCAACATCATCCTATACGACCTTGGTGACCAAATGACGATCACCAATACAAATACTAAACACTGGATCTTTGTCGTTGGTGATTAAACCCCTGTTTCGTGTTGTAGTCCATTACGACTAGTAATATATATAACCATCTTTGCGGTATATATCGCCTTTAAGGCGTAGTCCGACGCGCAAGAAGCACGGACGGCGTACCGACGGGGACGACGACGTTATAACGGTTAAAGGTTCTTTTCTCTGCTTTTGTGTCCTTATAATTCCCTTGGTTTCGAGTTACGGCTAAGAGCAGCAAATACAGTAAGTTTGAGAAAAAAAAACCACTTTAATGGTTTGTCGACAGCCTTATAACTTTATCGTTGGTATATAAACCCTTGTATGGGGACCGCTGCTTTGAAAGGACTTGGAGATGGCGGTTTCTGGAATACAGAGCTGCTGCTGATAAGGATAGTCTCAATGTCCACTGCTATAAGCTGCCAATAAAATGTGATAGCCCAGCGGTAACACCGTGCGACTCTTTCAAGAAGGTCACGGGTTCAAACCCCAGGCACCAATGAGTTTTTCTGTTAAAACTTATGTGTCTAATTGATAATTGCAATTTATCACACGGTTTTCGGTGAAGGAAAACATCGTAAGGAAACCTGCATGTGTCTAGAGAAATCTGGAGATGTGTAATCTACCAATTCCCATTGGAGCAGCGTGGTAGGTCTTAGCTCTTCTCACCAAAAACGGAGAGAAGAGGGCTATTTTCAGCAGTGGGATACTACACAGGCGGCTACAATGTCCACAAAGTTACATTTTCCCCGTCATTCTGAAAAAGGTCGCGGGGAGCCGCTGGATCCAAGCGACACAAGATCGTGTGGTGTAAAGAACCGATGATGAGACCTATGTCCAACAGTAAATGTCCATCGGTTGACAAAGAAGAAGCATGGTGAAGTCGATGATAGCCCGACATGCACGCCGTCTCTGTCGGACGCCTATAGTCATCAGGACTTATATAAAAAAGAGTAATAGGATGATTTTTGAATGCCTTTATTTTCGGTTGGTATCTAACTAGGTGGAAGTCACTGCTGTTAGTGGGTTCGGGTGTAATTTATATAGTTTGTTTGCGACTAAGTAAAGTTGACGTCATACAGGTGGCCGGTTGTAAAATAACTAGCCAAAACATGTTGTGCCCTACTTAGATTGGAATAAGGGCAGGAGAATGATTATGAACTAAGTGTAGATTTCGTAGGTGGAAGTCACTGTTGTTAGTGGTTTTGGAAGTAATGTATTTTGTTTGTTTGTTTGCAGGTAGTGTCTCGCCATGCAGCGCGCGGGTGGGAGCAGGGCCTGTGCGCCATGAGCCACACTCCTATAGGCGGCCACCCGCAAGGTAAGTTGTATCAGCTTGTAATGCTATGTGTGGATTTCTAATAGTATCAATCCCAATATGAAAAAGAGAAAGTATATTATACCATCTATTTGATGTATACAGCATGTCAGTATGCTGCAGTATAGATACAAACTTCTTAATAACCTTCCCTGAAGAAGTCCTGGCGAGAATATTAATTTCCAGCTTCAGGTAGCCAAGATATATGGAGTTATCCTTATCTATTAATTGTTAAGGTACGTCAAAGATTGATACGTCTTTTGAATAAAAAGTTTTTTAATATTGCTGTCTAATTTACTGTTAAAATTGATTCGAAGAATATGAAGATGCATCTGTTATATTAAAGAGGTAATATTTAAAAATAATTATCGACTCTCTAAATTTCTTCAAATTATTCACTCCGGCCCTGACTATTCTTAGGTAATCTTAAAGTATTAAGAGATTTATATACGTTTACAGATGACGTGCATACGTATATATAGATTCTGCCGCCTTTTATTGTTAGCATTAAAAGTATAATTGTAACTGCTATACGAAATCGTTTCGTCAGGTTGGGAGCACAAGCTTGCCGACAGGTCGTCGCTGCCGCCGGCACCGGGCGAGGAGAAGAGCAAATCTCAGCCCAAACATGTGTTCGCACAACCACATCTCTCTAAGTGAGTCCACAAATACGTAATAAGATGAACATCACGAGCAACTACGCGCAGAAGATCAACATCATCATTGTCCTGTCCTTATCCCACTCTAACTTGGGTCGGTACGACATGTTATAAACATGTTGTTATATGTTTTAACTAGTTATCTTACGACCGGCCGCCTGCTAGACGTCAACTTACCTTAGTGGCCGTCTCGGTTAGATTAAACACAAATTTAAAAAGTCGTGACCCGCGCAAAAATATAGACGCTTCGCTATAAAATTCTTAGTCAATTTGACTACAATTTTTTTCTTGTTTTCTCTTATGCATATTAAAATATTGTACGTGCGAAAGTCTGTCTGTTTTTCTTTGAAAGCGAATGATGCATCCTAAGACGGACCCCGCTTGCTTAACTACTTTTTTTTTCATTGCACAATCTTTTTTGCTCGAACGGTTTGTTTCGTCGTTTGGTATCCGGCTGAGTATAATAGCCACCCTCATTTCTTACTGAGGTGTCGTGAAAGGCTAAGTAAAATATCTAGCCAAAATATGCAACAAAATGTTTATAATATATTGTGCCAACCCCATATAGAGTGGGATAAGAGCAAGAGGATGATGAATGATAATGGATGAATGGAATGGATGGATGGTTTTTATCTTTACTTTGTAACATTATAATACCTGAAAATGGCATATTTCACTTTTTGGTTGTAAAATAAACGTGTACATTCGTCCAGGGCGGGTATGGCGTCGTGGCGCGAGGAGACGGAGGGCTCGTCGGGTAGTTCCGCGCGCTCGCCCGCCTCGCCGCCCTACATCAGATGGGCGCGCACCTTGCAC
This sequence comes from Morpho achilles, assembly GCA_947086495.1. Classification (NCBI taxonomy): domain Eukaryota; kingdom Metazoa; phylum Arthropoda; class Insecta; order Lepidoptera; family Nymphalidae; genus Morpho; species Morpho achilles. Next base: position 14,877,477 of record CAMTZB010000013.1, read on the forward strand.
CACCTGCTCGAGGTATGTCTCCCTTCTACTTTGACCTTTTGTTACAACATGTTTCAAATACAACCACTTTCATATAGTTGGTCGATAATATAAAGAAACATTGTCGCTGTCATTATGCGTCGTTGAGATGCTGCGAAAGAGTAAATGAGTTGACTTTGGAAAAACTAACTCTATAATAACTCCACCGGGGGTCATATTTTGGATTAGTAGCGGCCTGTTACTATCCCACTGCTGAGAATAGGCCTCTTCTCTCCGTTTTTGGAGAGAAGGTTTGGAGCTAAGACCTACCACGCTGCTCCAATGCGGATTGGTAGGTTACACATATTTCCAGAATTCTCTAGAGATATGCAGGTTTCCTCACGATGTTTTCCTTCACCGAAAAGCGTGTGGAAAATTGCAATTATCAATTAGACACATAAGTTTTAACAGAAAAACTCATCGGTGTCTGCCCGGGTTTGAACCTGTGACCTCCTCGAAAGGGTCGCACGGTGTTACCGCTGGGCTACCACAGCTTCAATTTTGGATTATCTAATTCAAATTCAAATTATATTTTTTCATGTTGTCTATTACAAGGTTTACTGAGAAGGTTAAGCTGAAGTAGCCCAGCGGAGGTTCCATGCGACTCTTTCGACGGGTCACTAATTCAAACCCCGGGCATGCACCAATGAGTTTTTCTATTAAAACTTATGTATCTAATTGATAATTGCAATTCATCTGCGTATCTAAACAATTCTAGGAATATTTGTAACCTACCTATCTGACCTTACCTCCAATCCTTCTCTACGAAACTGGAGAGGAGGCGTAAGTTTAGCTGTGGGGTAGCACCAGAAAGATACTGGGTGATCTATTTTTTCAAAACCAATTATTTAATTAATATACAGTTATTCAAGAAAATAAAAAAAACTTAGCCTTAGCTGGTTTCAATCCTTAGTATGTATTTTTAGACATATGATACTCGAATATCGGTTGTCATTTTTTTGGTACTTTGTTTCGTTTGTATGGATTGATGAGCTAATGAGCTGCAGGATTCCTTTCTACCCTGTTCTCATGTATATTCCCGTTGGTCCAGGACGCGGAGGGCGTGCGCCTGTTCCGCAAGTTCGTGGGCGGCGCGGGCGGCCTGCACGTGGACAGGCTCAACTTCTACTTCGCCGTGCAGGGCCTGCGCCAGGAGAGCGAGCCCAGCAAGATACGGCAGGTCGTCTCCGCGATATACAAGTCAGTACCGCCACCGTGTAACTACACTAGTGTACAACACGCACACTCACGCACGCACGCAATCACTAACACACTCTCGCAAGCACGCATTCACACACGCAATTCGAACGCACGTGCTCACACACACGCATTTACTCACTCTCACTTGCACGTACCCACGCACGCATTTTACACGCATTCTCACACTCATTTCGCACGCACGCATTTACTCACTTTCACTTGCACGTACCCACGCACGCATTTCAACGTATTCACGTATATTTGTTTGTATTTATAGCATTATAATAATAATAATATATGTAAGTAATAATTTATAGAATTAGCCATATGTACTTAGTGTAGTTAGTCATCTTCTGCTCACACACACGCATTTACTCACTCTCACTTGCACGTACCCACGCACGCATTTCAACGTATTCACGTATATTTGTTTGTATTTATAGTATTATAATAATATATGTGAGTAATAATTTATAGAATTAGCCATATGTACTTAGTGGAGTTTGTTATCTTCCTGCGCTTTCCATTTGTAAGTGGGGTCGGTACAACATGTTACGACATGATTTGGCTACGTATTTTACGACCGGCCGCCTGCCTGACGTCAAGTTATCTTAGTCGTTTTTCACGACACCTCGGTAAGAAGTGGTCTATTCTTCCACACCTCACGGTGGGTCAACTAACCTTAGTCGCCTTTTACGACACCTCGGTAGAAAATGAGGGTGGTCTATTCTACTCAGTCGAATACCACACGGCGGGTCACATTTCTGTATATTTTTCTTATTATTTTAATTAATACGAAACTAATTATAATATTATTTTGTAATTCATGTTTAAAAAACAGGCTATAGTCAATCGGCTGAACCCGACTAGTTTAAAGCCTATACAGGGCCCTTACTCATGAGCTCTTCATGCAACGTTATCGTGGGGGAAACTGATTTTTCTGAGTGCGTGCATGAAACTAGCCTGGCTCACCCCATAGAATAAGTCGTGGGTATATTCGGTTTCTATACATTTACTATGAATACCACTCACTATAGTCCAAATTCAAAAATAGTATTTGCCGATTTTGGTTATCTGCGGTTTGTGAAAATCAAAAGTGAGGAACATCACAGAAATAACTAAAATTATTGTTCTAAAGTTAAATATTTTGCACATTGTTTTAAAGGTTTCTGCGCAAGTCTCAGCTAGCGATGCCCGAAGATCTGAAGCAGCGCGTGAAGCAGGGCCTGAAAGATGGCGCCAACATCGAGAAGACCATCTTTGACAACATGGAACAGGAGGTTTGTAGCGACACATATATTGTTATTACCACTCATTAATAAATATAATGTTTTTAGGCATAAAGTATAGATTGCTCTATAAATCTGCCCTACAATCGAGATATCTCATCAACCTAAGTGTTTTTTTTTAATTTCCATTTCCCCTAACATAATCAGGACCTTTATTAGATAATCAACCTAAGTGTTAGTATACCCTGAATTATGTAGTACTATGTTTCTTTTACCCATGAAACGGGTGAAGCACAGAAAGACATACAAAGAGACGGACAGACAGATAAACACATACAGAGAGAGGGACAAACACAGGCACACAGATGGATAGAATGTCACACAGAGACAAACATTTTGCCTAATTTTATAAAAGATAATTGAATGCTGTATAAAATAAGAAATGATTATTTACTAAAACTCGTTATTCTTCTTAATTAAAAATACAATCTTAAATTTGGCATATGAGATTAGAACATAGTAATTACGGTCCATAAATCGATAGTCGTGTTACGCCAAACATCGAATTATACAAATATTAAGCTGAAGAGTTTGATTGTTTGGACGCGCTAATCTCAGCCACTATTGGACCGATTGGAAAAATTCTTTGAGCGTAAGATAGTCCATTTATAGAGGAATGCTATACGCTAAGATGAATAGGAGTGGAGCAGCAATAAAAAATATAGCGAAAACGGCGAAATTTAAAGTTTTCCTTGTGTGCGCAAAGTAAACGGTGAAAGTCTAAAAAAAACTCTTATCGTTAACTCACTTTTATGTTAGAAAATTTCAATTCGGGACAAAAAAAATTGTGACACCATTGATGTCCATGCCGGCGAAGCTGCTGGAAAAGGTAGTTATTTATAAAGATAGAAGAGTTATTACTTAATTATATTATTCAATTAGATAGAAAATGTATTATTGAAATGTAATTAAATCTGTAATTCAAGTATGTATGTGTAATTATCCCGGACTCGGCAGGTGACCCGCGCGATAACGGAGTCGACGTACCAGGCGTTCCTGCGCTCGGAGGCGTACGTGTCGTACGTGAGCGCGGCGACGCAGCCGCTGTCGTCGCCCGACGCGTCGCCGCCGCACTCGCGGGAGGTACGCCATACTGATATTGATAATTTATCAACCCAAGAAGAATAGGTTAATATTCTGACTGGCCCGTTGGAGCAGTGGGTAGTGACCCTGCCTTCAGCTCCGCGGGTCGCGGGTTCGATTCCCGCCGAGGGCCAACATTTTCTATAAAAATTTGTTGGTCTTTGAGCCTGGGTGTATATTTGTATTTAAGTATGTATTTAAATTATATATAAGTATATATTCACCAGTTGTCTGTCACCCATAACACAAGTTTTAAGTTACTTACTTTGGGGACGGACGACCGTGTAAATGTCCAAAAAAAATCATCTTTTTAGTCGCTGCATTCTTGTCCAGAGCAGTTGTGGTCGTTAGTTGAGGATTGGTGGCATGATTGTCAATTTGACGCAATTCGTCTCTGAAGGCTGCCTTTCTGGTAAACTTATGCCGAGGTCCTTTAAAGGTACCGTTCAGTTAAGCCGTCCATCGTATCGATGACCTGCTGAGCAGGTCCCTTCTTCTTCTTCTTGTCCCTTCGATATTCGATATATTCAATATATCAGTGACAAATTCTTAAAATTTAACTCTGACAAGGCTATGTGACAAGGTAGTTCTGAACATCTACCTCTAATGAATTAGCATTATTTATCGTAGCAAATTTTAATGTCTAATTGCTGAGAGTGTTGCAAGATTTAAGAAATTTATCACTTTTCCTTGGCGGGTCTGCCCACACCGAACTGCCGAACATAGGTATCCTTAAGGGATCGCCACAATGAACGATTTTGTGCCGCTTGGATCCAGCGGCTCCCCGAGATCTTTTTGAGGTCGTTAGTTCACCTCGTTAGGGGTCTGTCTACCAACGCTGTGCTTTCCACAGCGAGGTCGCTGTTCCAGCACCTTAGGACCCCAACGCCCATCAGTTCTACGTACTACGTGCCCCGCCCATTGCCACTTCAGATTCGCGATACGATGAGCTATGTCGGTAATTCTGGTTCTTCTACTGATATCCTCATCCCTGGTTAGATCACGTAGAGATACTCCGAGCGAGCCCGCTCCATCGCCCGCTGAGTGCCTCTGAGCTTTATTATGAGGCCCATAGTCACCGACCACGTTTCACTGGCAACACGCACTGTTCGAAGACCTCGGTCTTCAAGCACTGAGATATTTTCGACGAAAAGATCTCGCGTAGCTTCCCAAACGCTGCCCATCCGAGTAGGATTCGGCGACTGACCTCTTTCTTATAATTGGACCTACCTAGCTGGACCGTATGTCCCAGTATATATACTAGTCTACAACGATGACCGGGTGGAGCGGAACATGGGAGTTTGACATAATTTTTTTGACTGACCCGTTGGCGCAGTGGGTAGTGACCCTGCCTACAGCTCTGCGAGTCGCGGTCTCGATTCCCGCCGAGGGCCAACATTTTCTATAAATGAATTTGTTGGTCTTCGAGCCTGGGTGTATATTTAAGTATGTATTTAAAAAATATATAAGTATACGAGGTGTGTTCAAAAAGTATCGCGAATTTTGAATTTTTGCGAGTTACATATATTACAATTTCGATTTTTTTGTGGCGTTATGTTGGTACATATGTCTCTCACTTATGCTGACAAGTTGGGCCATTTTGAATGTTCGGTTAATTGTTGACAGCTGCTTTGCTTGCACGTGTTTTGGTTCGTCTTCGATTTTTTGACCTATTCAAAAAATAGAACAAGGAACCTGTATCGATTTTTGTGTGAAAAACGAAATTAAGTGCGCGGATGAATTCCGAGTGTGGACTGTGGCATATGGAGAAGCTACTTTGGACAAAAGGAACGTTTATCGGTGGTACAAAATGTTTTTAAAAGGCCGAGAAGATGTGAATGACGAAGAACGTGCCGGACGCCCGAGCACTTCAACAACAGACGAAAAAATTGATGAATAGAAGAAAATGGTATTGACCAATCTTCGAATCATCGATAGAGAAATTGCCGAGGACCTAGGCATATTGATTGGTTCGTGCCATTCGATTTTAATCGATAATTTGTGGAAAAACAAAATTCGCTTTTGCACCTCGATAACGCCCCTGTTCACACATCGCAGCTTGTACGCGACTTCTTGGCCAAAAACAACAGACCAATGATACCGCAGCCACCGTATTCCCCAGATCTGGCCCCCTGTGACTTTTTCTTGTTCCCGAAACTGAAGAGGCCCATGAAAGGACGACACTACGCCACGATTGACGAGATAAAGACGGCATCGAAGGAAGAGCTGAACAAGATACAAAAAAAATATTTTTTGAAGTGCTTCGAAGATTTGTAAAAACGTTGGCACAAGTGTAAAATATCCCAGAGGGATTACTTTGAAGGGGACAAAATAGATATTTACGAATAAATAAATAATTTTTGAAAATACACAAAATTCGCGATACTTTTTGAACACACCTCGTATATTCACCAGCTGATTGTCTACCATAACACAAGTATTAAGTAACTTACTTTGGGTACGGACAACCGTGTGTGTAAGTGTCCCATATATTTATATTTGTATATATCTGTTTATAATTTACTTCTTAGAATAGGTTTGTCTCTATTTAGATGTGTGTCGGCGGTCTGGCGACACTCCACGAGGGCCAAGAGCTAGGCGCGGGCGCTGCGGGCGCGGTGGGCGCGCGACTCACGCACGACGCACTGCTCGCGACGCAATCGCGCCGCCTGCACTCCGACGTCGCACCGTGAGTGTCATGACACTATTATCAGGCCAATATCACTAAATACACGAGAAAAGACATATTAGAAGACACTAAACTATAATTTTTTATCGATATTATTCACTTATTGGTACCCGCGAATTTGTTCGCGACAGTCCAAACTTTTGAGTACCTTATAATGCAATGTGTTTTATTGCATCTGTCCCCACAAGAAAAAAAAAGTGGAAACACTATATAATAATATTTTGTCAATATCATTCACTTATTGGTACTCGCGAATTTTGTTTGCGACAATTTAAACTTTCGAGTACCTTATAATGCAATGTGTTTTATTTTATCTGTTCTCGAATGAAAAAAGGGATTTTTTTGTTTTAAATTTATGTAAATAGACTTCGCATTTGTGTGGATATTAAGTAAATTAAAATTTTGAGTACACACTTCTAATAAATATAATTTAAAATTAAAAAAATAATTTAAAACAGTTAAGCCATTAAATTTATTGGAATCTATATATACTTAATTGATAGAAGTTAAAACTTCAATAATTTAAAATATATAGGGAAAAGTTAAGTATATAGTGAAGGGATATTATTAAGGAATTTTTAGGATTTAAGATAGATATAATACTGTCGATTTTGAAAATAATATTTACCTATAATTTAAATAGCCACAAGTTCTATCGTCAAAATCGTCAAATTATATTATGTATTTAGTTTGTTTTATTGCTTTGGAAAGTTTTGATTGTTGATCGTTTTAAATGTAAATTAGGTGTTGACCACAAGTGAATAGAAATAATGACGGTTGTCTATTGTTCTCGATTTCTTCATCCATTAGTTGTAATTAGTTTTTTAGTATATCCTAGTGTGAACCCGCATTGCATGCGCGTGCGCCCCCTAGCGATACGCTTTTTTATAATTTACTTATGTTTTCAAGCCGCTTTACTGATCTTTTCCGTTATATTGTTTTGCCCCCATGTTTGTGTCCCGCTGCATGTCCGCTGCCCGACGCATTCTGTACACGCCCTAACCTGGATTACCACCTGATCGTCACTTTATTCCCGCCCTTATTTCATCAACTTTAAAAACATTCTAAAACACTCGACCATACATTTTATTTTGACCCTCTTCCTAAATCACATTTGATAAAAAAACAAACATTTGTCTAAATATTTGATACCTACTCTCGGAATATTGTTGTCAATAATATAAAAAAAAATCGTATATTTCCTCAATATTTTATGTACTTGTACTTTCAATTTATGTCTGTACGCATTTCCGTCTTTAATCGATATTTATCCTTGAATATTCATCCAAACATTTGCTTTAACATTATGTCCCATTGATCGTATTCACTTGCGTATTCCATAATAAATATTGTACGTATTCCATTGCCGAATATTTGCTCAAATGTTTGAACCACTCCCCCGTCCATTACCCGCGCGCGTTCCCTTCGGGTGGTAAGCAGGCACCGCAAGCGGTCAGTGTACAGTGCGCACGTGTCGTACGCCGGGTACACGCCCGCGTCCCGCCAGGACTCCGAGCGCGCCAGTCTTAGCAGCGGCCGCACCGATAGTGATGCTGTCTCCCTCTCCGGTAGTAGCGTGTAAGTATTATAGTCATGTGTGCGAAAGAGACAAACAAAGAAGAGTTATTTCGCTCTGCGTATAGGTAGTAGTGTGTAAGTATCGACGTCACGTGTGACAGAGACAAATAGCAAAGAGTTATTTTGCTGACAAATAGTACCTAGCATGTAGAAATCGTGGACAAGTGAGTGACAGAGATAAACAACATGTGTGACTTCGCTGTACATATAGGTAGTAACGTGTAAGTATAGTAGTTTCGTGTGTGAAAGAGACAAACAACGAAGAGTTAAGAAAATACTTTAATACCTACTTATAAATGGGAAAATAATCTTGAAAAATATCCAAAGCACTGTTAAACTGGGGGTCAATTATTTTGCTAGTCCGTGACGTCACAGAAGATTAATAGTTCCTAAATGTAAGTATGTAATATATTATTTCAATTCACCATTTCAAATATCCTTCATCGCCTTTCGGCTGTACCCATCGCTTTCATAGATTTACTAATTATTTACAACTTTTAATTTGCGATATTTTGTTAATTTAGAATTTTTATTTTTCTTTAACGAATTTTACGAATATATATGAATAAACTATGTTGAAATATGTGAAAATAAAATTATTTAAATAAATTAATGGAAAAACTAAAGGTATATCAATTTATCATTTTTAATATAATTTTATAGTTAACCACAGACATTTTACGTGACCAAATTGATATAAGAAATATATTTATAGTCAAATAGTGTTTAATGTTTAAAATTTTAAGTAAGAATATAATAAATTTCACTTGTCATAAAATATCAAAATTAAAAAGAGACTACTGATATTGCCCACATTTGATTATTTTTTCTAGCTGGCAACATTTAACGAACAATCTCTAATAATTGAGTCACCGTTGACTGTTACGATATTTCTTGTAATAAAGCAACTACCTATATATTGATAATGCGGAAATGATATAATTACATAGAGTTATATATATATATATATATATATATATATATATATATATATATATATATATATATATATATATATAACTCTATTATCTATGTGTATTATACAATGTATATATAGAGGTATTATACGTAGAGTAGGGGAGGGGAATAGTGTCCAACAAAAGTAAAAAAAATAAGGAGGAAGATGAGAGACCCATACTTATCTTTGTCTAATCACACATGGTCATAAAAATAATCATGACGCGTTTTTAACTAAATACTTTGAACACTTTTAGCACACCTTCAACATTTTTATTTGCCTTTTTTCCTATAGAAAAATTAAATTGAAATTTTTGTAAAATTCAAATGGTTCCAAAATAACTATAATCCAATCTTTAGATATTGCGCAAAAAGCGAGAGACATATAGTCACATTTGCTTTGTTTTCGATGGACACATTTTAAGCTGCCTCCTGTACTCTAGTATAATAATTCTATGTATTTTATTATTATTAAATCTTTACTTTCTTCAGGAAATTCTGTGACTGTATAACTGTTAGTGAAGTCTATAATAAGTACCTGGTTGGCCGAGCCTTGGTCGCTAATTTTTTACAATAAAAAAAAGAAAGTAAAACTAATTAGGTAGTTGGGATCGATCCTAGGTATTTACATTTCTCGAGACTGCCCGTTCCCCGAATAAGCTACGCTGATTTGACATTTTATGGCAAAAATAGATTTATAATTAATATAGTTTTTTTTGTATGCCCAAAAACAGGGATAAAACGGATTTTTTTACATAAAACCTAGCTAGATCGATTTTTCTTTTCTCCCCCAAAACCCCCCTACATGCTGAGATTCAGGAAAATCGTTGGAGCCGTATCCGAGATTTCATATATATATATATATCCAAAATAATTAAAATTGAGTAAAATGTTTAGAAAAGTTAAGACAAAAAAAATATTAAAAACAAATTTAATCACTATGAATTTAAGTAATATCAATCTTTACGTTTCCTGCAAACTGTAAAACAAATATTTAAAATTAGCTGAATTTGATTGTGACTTTAAGATTTAGCTATTTTTGATTCTGATCCCCTCATACATACATACAAGATTAACTCATTTACATATTAAAGATAAAATGTTCCACAGTGACGGTATGTCAGCGCGCGGCGTGCGCGAGAGCCGCGAGCCGCGCCACCGCCCGCGGCTGTACGGGCTCGACCGACACGCCGTCATCAACAAGGAGCAGGACACTGCTATGGTGAGATTGGCAAATAGGATGGTCGTAGACATCTAACCACTTTTAACATACCTCGTACAAAAACATATCTAACTACTTGTAAAAAGATAACACTTAGTGCCTAACCGTCTAATATCTAAGCTAATAACCGTCTAAGGCCAAATCACTGAAGGTTTCTTTAGGACTACGTTTCCCAAGTTTCATCTGACAATTCGCGCTGGCCAACTCACTGAAGGTTGCTTTAGGACTACGTTTCCCAAGCTTCATCTGACAATTCACGCTGGCCAACTCACTGGAGGTTTCTTTAGGATTACGTTTCCCAAGTTTCTTCTGACAAGTCGCGCCGGATAACTCACTGAAGGTTTCTTTAGGACTACATTTCCCAATTTTCATCTGATAATTCGCGCTGGCCAACTCACTGAAGGTTTCTTTAGGACTACGTTTCCCAAGTTTCATCTGACAATTCGCGCTGGCCAACTCACTGAAGGTTTCTTTAGGACTACGTTTCCCAAGTTTCATCTGACAATTCGCGCTGGCCAACTCACTGAAGGTTTCTTTAGGACTACGTTTCCCAAGTTTCATCTGACAATTCGCGCTGGCCAACTCACTGAAGGTTTCTTTAGGATTACGTTTCCCAAGTTTCTTCTGACAAGTCGCGCCGGATAACTCACTGAAGGTTTCTTTAGGACTACGTTTCCCAAGTTTCATCTGACAATTCGCGCTGTTATGTTGTTACCCTGTTGTATAAGCTTTAATTGTGCCAAAGTTTATCAATATTGGTTTATATTAATAGTAATGTATTGATTGCTATATTGTGTCCAAATACAGATGATACCTCGGACGCAGCGCGTGCAGTCGGAGCAGCTGCGCGTGCTGCCGCCGGCGGAGTTCGCGCCGCTGCTCATTGAGAAATTGGAAAGGGTCAAGCGCGAACAGGAGTACAAGGAGCGTCTCGAGAGGAGGCTGGCCGAGGTGAGATAGCGTATTGTAGCAATATCGTTTTATGGGTCTCCCTATAAATCAAGCTATAAGTATCTTCATCGTAATCGATAAACATTACCTGTTTGAAATATTTAATACTAGTGGTACTTGCAATGTCACGACTACTGAAAAGTTTAAGTAGTCTTAATATTTCCCTTCTTAATAATCAATAATCTTAATTCCCGTGAGAAAAACAAGAATTGTTTTATCCCCCAACAGTATAACAGTACGAAAAACTAGCGTGTAAAAAATATAAGTGTAATTAATATAATACTTCAGTCAGTCGTTCCGTGCGCCCTGGATTGTTAAGGCGCTTGTGCATAATACGGAATAAAATATATCCGCCAACAACATACAGTAGAAGCTTTTTATTCGCGCTTCCTTCACTCGCGTTTTCACTATTCGCGGACTGAAAAAATGCGACTCTAGTCCTATATGCGCGGTTTAATATTTCCTTACTCGCGGATCGAATCGGTAGCCAAACACATTGAAAATGCTGGAAAAACTGTGGCCTGTTCAGACTGCGGAAAATGAGAAAGCATCAGTGCAAATTAAAGTTTACCTGCAAACATTGTAATTGCGAGTGGAATAGGACGAGATGGGTTCGAACAATTAGAATCAATTGACATTCAAGAGTTTTTGAATTGCGAGATAAAGATTTGACTGAAACCTACTTAGAGGAAATTTTAAATTCACAACCAATTGAAGAAGAGGCTTCAACAAGCACTGGAAACGTGACATTTAATCTGAACTACATACTACATTTTTTTAAACCATTGCCTCAATCTGAAGGTAACTTAACTGTAACTAATCAAAATCATAATTAAGTCAAAAACTTAAACTAATTTTTATGTTTTTGCTTTTTTTATTTCGTCGCTTAGGAACCTATCCCCTATAACCTTATATAAATTACCATTCCATTTTCAGGGTTTCTGTATTCGCGGCATATTTACGGAACATATACCCCGCGAATAAAGAGCTTCTACTGTAGTTTCCTTTAAACTACCATACTGAACACTGGTGAACCTGACGTGATTCTGTGGAGTCTTAATACTTTACTCGTGCGATGATACAACTTGCTAGCGATTATCGATAATTTCTCATAATTCTAGTAAGCATTATTTAAAGCTCTGTCGACATACAGGCATTGCGTTCGGTGTGCAAAGTTTACAACATATCATAAAAGTTGTGTTTTACGCAGGGCGAAGGTGATGAAGTGATGACCCAAGCGTTGCCCCCGCAGCTTGTGGCCGCCGCCATCCGGGAGAAGCTGCAGCTCGACGATGACAACGATCAAGACATACTTGGTGAGACCCTGCAGCATCCCGACTATATTACTCTAGATTTACCTTATCATCATTCTCCTGTCCTCATCCCTCTAATGAGGTCGATACAATATGTTTATCTCTACAATTTTTGTCTTATCATTTGCTCTCTCTGGCACAACTCCTTTTATAAGGTTATCATAATTCACACAATCTGTTCATCTTTTTTCACCCTCCTACCAGGTATGCCTGATAATTTATATTTTGGCATATTTTGGCAATTAAATATTTGTAATGCGTACTAGTTTCTTAGAGCCCTAAGAAAAATTAATACACACAATATTTAGTTTGTTTATTGCATCATTTTGATTCTTGTTAGCGCACTCTTTCTACAATAATACGATATAATAGAATACCACTATTCCCGCTGCGAGATACACTTCTCTTGATTGACGAACAAAGACTGAATGTCACTGTAATGTTTTATCACTAGAAAGACCACCGAAAACAACAACGGCACAGTGTTGCCACCATTTTAATCGAAAAGGGCGCGATACTCGTTTCATGACGGTGTTGCTATAAAATACAAAGCGAAAGACATGCTCATATTGGATGTGACATTATTAAATATGGTCTATTTCATAGCTATGTTTTTGTGTGGTCTAGATCAGCACGTATCGCGGGTGTGGTCGGAACGTACGCCCGGGGCGTCTCCCCCGGGTGGGCGGAGGGCACGCGCACGGCACGGCGTGCACGGGGCGCATGGCACGCACGGCACGCACGGGCCGCACGTGCACGGCTCCCGGCGTGCCGCGTCCGCTCTGTCGGCCGACTCGGGCCATTACGACGGCCCGCCTGACTCCTTACATCACCCGCATTCGCTTACACGCAGGTATGTAAAAGATCAAATTTGAGTTACAAAGCTGCCTTATATCTTTTACACTCTTTGTAAAGGAAATTTTAAGGTTTTTTTTAACTAATACTTTCAATATGCTTCCTTGGATTCACTCGAGAAGCAACATATCTCCGTCATGAGCAACCTTTCGCACCGTGATACAAACCTTTATCTAAATCTATTAATTCGTTACTATATCTTACTAATTATAACCGCATCTTCGCGTCTACTTTATTGTTGGAATACCCTCAATTGTGAACTATCCGTTTTTTTCAATTCCTGAAGGAAAATCGGGGTTTTTATCTCTAATTTTAAACCAATATAAAAGCTTCTAGTGTACTAAATTTCATCAATTGATCCAATAATTTAGTGTTTAGACAGACAGACTTTACATACAAACGTCGTCAACTACCTCTTATAGTCTTCTCGTTATTCTACGGTTAGTTTTCTATAATCTTCACCATATCGGTCCCATGTTGCGTTTCGATACGATTCGTGTAATTCACTCTGTCTTATGTGTTTCTCTCTTATCGCACTCTCGGACGGCCGCGGGATCTATCACCTAGGTGTGTACATACAGGTAATTATGTGTACACAGCAGTGTGGTATCGTGTGAATTGTCTAAATAAATGTGTATTATGCCTGCTCTTCACTATCGGCGATGATCGTTGATCATGTGATCAACGATCGCCTATCGATCTATAATCGCCACGATCATTGTGTAATGTCTACACGATCGTACGTATTCGATACGTACGATCTTATGTATGCGTATACGTATGTGATCCCAGTGATTCCCTTTGATGCGCGTCCGAAAAACCGACAATACCCAGGTTGTTGTCGATTATAGGCGATCATAATTGATGATTGTCGAGTGCAGCCAAGTATGCCCCCTACATAATGCTCGCACTTAATCGTTTGTAATCGCCGATTATGAAGAGAAGCCATTAGAACAATAATTATCAATCAGCCAAGCCAATGTTGTGTACATTCATAATTTGTGCACATATCTGTTATGTGTATCTTGCTGTTGTGTTTAGCTCTGTCCATGTTTTACATGTTTGCTTGTTGATGTGCCTTAATTGTGTGCTTATCGTTAATTATCGTTATTTTCTTGTGGTACCCGCATCTTAGTTCCCGAAGGTAAAACGGGAATTTATCCCTGGTGGTATCTGCTTTCATAGTGCCAAATTTTATCAATATTGGTTCAGTGGGTTAGCGTTAAAAATGTAATAGATAGACTTGCGCTTATATAATATATCTGTGAATTTCTTTATAATATATATAAGGTTGTCGCATCAACTCACATAAACACATAGTATCATAGATTAGCTAATCATTTTTATTTATTCAAGTCATCTTGTAAAAAAATGTTTTTGAATAATTTATAGAATTAGGCGTTACTTTGCGGAGATCCATAATACAAAAGTAATAATAAAATTATTTTGCTATAATTTTCATCATATAAGTTCATCGCGGATTATAGCAAAATAATTTTATTATTACTTTTGTAAATGTTTTTGAATCATCACGTCTACTGCAGTTTTCTTGATTAAATCAATCAATGAATATACTATCGAGAAGATCCAAGAGAAAACTCCGAGCAAACACCAAAATTAACCCTTGTATTCTATTGATATTTCAGCAGTTTTTCAATGCCTGTAAACAGAGATTTTCATGAAAATCGTTCGAGTCGTTTCCGATTTTCAGTATATATGTATATACATACATACACTATATATTAAAGCTTCTTACATCTAGGTATATTTCGTTGTTCGAAAGTTGTGTTGTACGTTTCGTGCAAGACGCAGAATAGTTAGAGACATTCTTATCGTTTATATAAACCTCAGGTATTGCTTTCTTTTATATTAGCTTCTTTATATATTACAGTGATAGAAATACCAGCTAAAATTCTCGGCACGTGCACGTCTTTAAGTAACAATAAGTAATTATATTTATTTATATTTATAAATGTATTTGTATATTGTATGCGCCTATCTATGTATTATTTATTATTATTTATGTATTATTCTATATTATATCTAAATTAATATTCTTTACTATATACACACCACCTACTATATATCTGTAACTTTGTCCTTTCATCAACCTGGTTGGCTGGAAAAAATCGCTATTTAGCGATAAGTCCGCAAGATTGTAGCACTACCTTTGTAATATGTCATCATCCTCCTGCCCGGCACAACATGTTACAAACATGTTGTCATATGATTTGGCTACGTATTTTACGACCGGCCGCCTGCCTGACGTCAACTTACCAGTCGTATTTTACGACTCCACCGGATACCACACGGTGGGTCAACTTACCTTAGTCGCCTTTTATGACACCTCGGTAAGAAATGAGGTTAGTTTATTCTACTCAGCCGGATATAGCCGGCAGGTCGACTTACCTTATTCGTCGCTTACGACACCTCGGTAAGAAATGAGGGTTGTACTATTCTATTCAGCCGGTGTTAACCATAACCACACGGTGTTACCTTTGTAATATGTATTTATTATTATTTTTTTTAACTTTTATTATGTGCTGTTCAATAATAGTGTTTATTTAACAATGTAAAATGTAAAAAATATGTTAATTGTCGTCCAGATCGTTCTCAAAGAAGACAGTGACCGAGCTGACGGACAGCGGCGTGTCGGTGGTGAGCGAGGGCACGGCCAGCGCGGCGGGCGTCGAGCCGCGCATCCTGCTGTGGATAGCGGAGGGCTCCGAGCGCCTGGACCGCCGCAACCACCGCGAGACCTCGCGCGGCTCCTCGCTGGAGCGGGACGACCACCGCAGGAGGGACAAGCAGAGGACACGGTATACATACAACACTTTTATTTATTTATGTATGTACCATAAAAAATGTTGAAAAGAAAACATTATTGGTAAAAAAAGTGTATAAAGGTCAACTTATCCCTATGACAGAGATCTCTGCCAGCTAACCTACGAAGTGAGATAATTTATATTAGAGAAAAAGTTGGTACGCAAATATCAAACACTTGTTAAGACACTTCAGAAAAAAGAGAGAAAAGTAGTAATGTTTTTTATAATATATACATAAATAAATAAATAATGTGTGTAGTGTTTAGTTCGTTAATATATGTCCTCTTTCCCTTACCCATTGTTAGTGGGGTTAGCACGACATGTTATAAACATGTCACATCATTTGGCTACGTATTTTACGACCGGCCGCCTGCTAGACATTAACTTACCTCATTTGCCTTTTACGATACCTCGGTAAGAAAGAGAATGGTCTATTCTACTAAACCGGATACCACACGGCGGGTCAACTAGCCGTAGACGCCTTTTACGACACCTCGGTAACAAAAGACTGACCGTTTTGACTGGCCCATTGGCGCAGTGGATAGTGACCCTGCCTTCAGCTCCGCGGGTCGTGGGTTATATTCCCGCCGAGGGCTAACATTTTCTATAGATGAATTTGTTGGTCTTTGAGCCTGGGTGTATATTTGTATTTAAGAATGTATTTAAAAATATATAAGTATATATTCACCAGTTGTCTGTCACCCATAACACAAGCATTAAGTTACTTACTTTGGGGACGGACGAGCGTGTGTGTAAGTGTCCCATATATTTATTTTATTTATTTATAAATAAAGTTCGAGAAAAGTACTAATGTTTTTTATGGTAGATCATCATCTTCCTGCCCTTATCCCACTATAAGTGGGGTCGGCACATGTTTTAAACAAGTCGGCACATGATTTGGCTACGTATTTTACGACCGGCCGCCTGCCTGACATTAACTTACCTCATTCGCCTTTTACGACACCTCGGTAAGAAAGAGATGGTCTATTCTACTAAACCGGATACCACACAAGAGAGAGCTCAAAGAGAGTGCTCCATTTCAACGTGTTAAAAAGTGTTTGGAATTGAAAGGCTTAAATAAGGAAATCAAATCAAACATTTTATTAATAACGTCACAGTAAAGTAGATAACGGTAAGAATAATAAGAAAAATATTCAGAAATGTGACGATACGAACTGGAACACCATTCAGATTAAGTTGAGGATTACATCGACGCTGGTTTTCAACGGCGACCATTGTTACTTAAATCTAAATCTTAATCTAATCTAAAGACAGTAAATATAAAAAGTGGTAATAGTAAGACAGTAAAAATGATTAAAAGTCATATTCCCAATGACAGCGGTGGTGCGGCCACGGGCGGCAGTACGGGCAGCAAGTCAAGTGGTGGCAGCGGTGGTGGTGGCGGCGGGGCGCACCCGGCCGGCGGCGACTCCCACACAGTGGTGGTGGTGAGCTTCCTGGACGAGAGCGTGCCGTACCGGTTCAAGGTGCCGTCGGCGCCGCTCACCCTGCGCACCTTCAAGGACTACCTGCCCAGGAAGGGCAACTATAGGTGCGTATCATATTAATTTTAAATCATATAGATTTTATATATTATATTATATTTATAGTAAGTAAAGTAAGTAAGTAAGTAGCGGCCTGTTACCCTCCCATTGCTGAGAATAGGTCTCTTCTCTCCGTTTTTGGAGAGAAAGTTTGGAGCTAAGACCTACCACGCTGCTCCAATGCGGATTAGTAGGTTACACATATCTCCAGAACTCTCTGGAGACATGCAGGTTTCCTCACGATGTTTTCCCTCACCGAAAACCGTGTGATAAATTGCAATTATCAATTAGACACATAAGTTTTAACAATAAAACTCATTGGTGTCTGCCCGGGTTCGAACCTCCTCGAAAGAGTCGTACGGTGTTACCGCTGGGCTACCACAGCTCATATTTATATAATATATTATTATATTTATTATATTATATATACAGAAACTGGAAGAATTCTGTAAAAATAGAACGTTACAATTGCCAGATACTTCTTTAAAACTGAGTGTGCGGATCTCGACAACACCGTCATACAAGAGGAGGTGAGCAACGACAACGACACGCTGCCCATGTTCGAGGGGAAAGTCATGGCGCGGGTCAAGAGCATCGAGTGAAGAACATCCGGACACCTACAGCCAGCCGCCGTTAGAAGAGAGAACAGATGGACATGCTGCGTAAAGGTTATATACACCTGACACGTACATTGGAAGAGCCCCTGCTATCAAACCTCGCAAACTACTCGTAGACTCCTGAATTTGACTTTAACTATTGTAAAAAGTGGTTTTATTAACCCAAATCTGACCTTAATCGTAAATACAATGAGCAATTGCATGAAACTAAGCTAAATAAGGCTGCAGAATTTGATCCCAATTCTGATTTTAATAAAAAAATAGTTTAAAAAAAACTAAGTTGAGTTATGGTTTTTTTGATATGGAACCTAATTTAAACTTCAAAACAACCTGCTTTCAGTTGTAAAAATACTAACAACAAGGAATTCCAAATTCAAATTGTTTTTATTTAAATTTTTATTACATGCAATTTCAAATTTCATTGAAACTAAACTAAATGTTACACATTGACAGCTAATATTTTTTGTTATATTCAGAAAACAATAACATTTATAAAAAACGCAATTGAAATTAAAATAAGCTAATTTTGTACTCATTTTAGTTTCAAATGTGTACTGCAACGTGGGTTGAAAATAAGTGATGCGTATATCGTATTTATGTAAATACTTGATTAGTTAAATTTAAAAAAAACTTGTCTATGGGGGCACAAGCGTCAAGTGAAAGTTCTATTTTTAAAAAGGGCGCGAAAATGAGTCATATGAAGCAGCGAACGTCGACTGTATTTACTAGAAATTAAGGTTCACTATAAATCGTCGCCCTGAATTTTATTTATGCAAATATATAATTAATATTAAAAATGCGCTTATCAGTGTCTAATTAACTATGTTAGAGACAACGTCCATCATTTTTTTAAAGACGCTTTTACTCTGATATGAAACAGTCTTACAATGTTATAAGATAAAATTAAATGCGGGATTTAATACATTCTAAAATTCTTTATTTTATCTATTTCCTGACTTATTTTCACGATTGTATATACAAGGTTCATTTATTTTTAGATTTTCCCGCATTTTTCTTGTCGCGACAATACTTAGTTTATTAATATGAACTGGATGGTTTCAGAAAAAGTTGGAAAATATAATACCATATGGCATCTGCAAATTATAACAATTTAATAGTATTAGTTCCATTTATTTACTTTCCCCCCATTAAAGAATGACAGCGTAAAAGACTATTATTTAAATAAAAAAATATTTCAGGGAAAATATAATATGAAATTGTATTACTGTTAAAAACATTAATAAAAACTTAAAATGCAGTTATATTTCATATTTTCTTGGTCGTAATTGCATATATAAGATTTTAATAATTTAAATTTTTTAGAAAACTATTGCTGAACAATAGTATATCTTTTAAAATCACCAGTGAGTGGTTAATTGTAATTAATAATTAATTGAAATTAATTTATTTTATGGCATATTTTTTTATTTACTTCCATTTAGTGATTTATAATGAAATTATGTACTCTATGATAAATTTGACCTAATTTGACATTTTTTTAATGTCAGTGCACCAGTGCCAGGGCGACTTATACATAATGTAAATTATTTATTGTAAAGTATAATAGGAAGAGTTAATCTACGTTAGGTAGTTATTATACTGTATAAATTATACGGCGGATACAATGTAAATTCTGTTCCTCAGCGATTATAATTTTGTTTTTACTCGGGCTAGTTCAGTACGCTTACTAAGGTATATTTTAACGCGTATTACTTTCGTATGCAATGTTTTTACTCGTAGCATTACGTCGACTGCTTAGTTTGTACATTGGTTTTTTTAATGTATATTAATAGATTAATACAAGTCGGTTCGGTTATTGATATTTAATTGTTTTTCGTTCTAATACTGGTCCAAAACATATTGAAACAGCGTGGTGGGTTTTAAAATTGATTCTTTTTAACGCAGAAGGGCCCAGCTGTGGGATAGTTTTAGTTTGAGGTTGCTACAATTCGGAGTAAAAGATATTGCATATTACTGGTTTTTTTATAAATTTTTATGTATATAATCCGATCGCAATCCAAAAATTTTCGAAGTTTCTAAAATACTTTGCTTATGATCTACGAAAGTTTATTAAAGAATAGACAAAACAGAACGCCGTGTCTATGTTTAATCTTTAATTTGATTTTATATATTAGTTTCAATAGAATTATTTTGCTATATCGCGCGTTAACAAACGCGATTACAGCAAAATAATTTTATAGTAACTTCTGTACTTCCGCAAAGTAACGCCTGCTTTTATAAGTCATTCGATTTTATGTTTAAATTGAATGAATATTTTTAGGTTGAATTATACGATGTAGTTAAATTTTATGCTACTTAAAGAGAATTTTATCGATTTTAAAATATATACATTATGACAACAACAAACTTTATCAAATATCAGTATCTTTTACATCAAATTGTATAGCAGAAATAAAACCCATATAAAGATGTTTATCTTAATAATATACAGATTTGAAAAGAATTGGCTATATGACTTTTTAACCTGACTTCATATTAGAAATATTCAATTTTATTTATATATTGTAAAACCTCTTCGTAACATCCCTTACATTTAAACATGACGTAATACCACAGTTGAAATTATCGTTTTTTTTTAAATTAATTTACAAATACAAAATTGATATACTTAAAATTTATTTTTGGTAATTTTACTAAATATAAATGTAGAAATCAGAGATTGTATAAAATATGTGTATAGTAAAGTAAATGTATTGTAATTTCGTAATTGTGTCCAATATCTGTAACAGTCGCTTGGAAAGTTTAAACTTAAAGTTCTAATTAAAACATCAAATTCAGTAAAAAAATATATTTTTGGTTTTTCATCTGTGAATAATTAGGATAAGGTTTACTAATTGTTTTAAAAGTCATTGTACAAACGAACCAGCTATGTCGACTTTTTAAATTTAGTTATAATTACCTATATTTAATGAAAATATCTTTTAATAAAAGTTATTAAGTTGGCATAGCGGTTGAAATGAATTTAATTAACAGACTGAGTTTTTCTAATTATATTTCACGTTACAATATCTTTAGTAGAATCAAAGAGTCGATGCCCGCGGTGCCTTAAAATATTTTTGCGCTAGTGATGGGCGCATGCGGTGCGTCACTTATCGATGACTATCGCGTGGTACGAGTAACTTGTTAATAAGTGCGGATACTTATAAATATTATAGCCTATTAATGAGTGCTGGTAATGTAATGATTAGTTCGCAAGGTTTATTTAATAATGATTCCGTTTAGAAAGTATATATATATGTTTTAATGGGTTTTATATAGTCATTTAACGTTTGGATGTTGGCAATTTAATATTGAATATAAGTTAAACGCTTTTATGGAATGCAATATCAAACGTCTTGAAAATAATATTTATCTCAAGTTCGTATTGTTATTAACCTTAACGTATACCCTCGTTGATTTTTGTATAACCTTTACCATCCCAAGGTTTGCCTCACAAAACTTACTTGGATAAAATTTAATTTTAAACCTACTTGGTGTTTTTAATAAAAAAAATAGCGTTTTCGCTAGCGTTTTTGGAAAACTAAATAAATGCGAAAAAGTGCGTCTCACAGACCAATGGGCGGGTATAGGCTGGTTAACTATGAACTAATATTTATTAGCGGAAGTTAATGAAGTACCACAAAAACATCGACTAGTCTGTGGTGCGTCACTATCCCTACATGACGCCCGTAAGTGCGACAGAGAGGGCAACAGTAGCTACATATTATTAGTCAGCGGGCAGCGACTTTTTGATACTAGTATACTCCACACTTGCGAGATGCGTAGTTTCGTCGAAATATCGTTGCTACTAAAAAAAACTCGTCGGATTTTAACGAAGCGACGCATCCTCAAGTCGTTCTAAAACAGTACTTATTCCGCATTAATTAAGATGTAATTTAGCCTGTCACATCCGGTCCACTGTACGTTGAGTTGCCGCGAGACGAGTGCACCTTATATTGCACGATATTGAGAATAGGGTGCGTAATCATGTGCCTTCAATGTTGATAAATTTTTCATAGTTGATGCTTCTAATTAGGTTAACTTAACATTGTAAATATAGATATAACGCTTACTTGGATTCGAACTCTTTATTTTTTAATTATTTAATTTTTAATTTATTGCATAAGGTTGCGTCGTGGCATCCTTATGCGTTATGTAAGATCGTCTCGGACACATGATTGCATGTAATTTGGAATCTTGCCAATTTAGTTTGAACTCGATGTCTTCCTTTATACCCAGTTTTATATAATTCAGTGATTACGCTTATTCCTGTATCGTATTTTTAAAACGAAAATACAACTCTTAAGTTATAACTCCTCCGTAACTTTTTGGTCTGTGGATAATATACGTGATAAATTTACAGATCAATGTAACAACATAGAAACAATTGCATCATTGTTAGTTACAAATTTACATAATTTTTTACATTTTAAATTAATTCTATATACAATATGCGTATGTTTTTTAAGTTGTGTAGAATTCTTTTTCACCATAATTTTAATTTGACGTTCCAAAATTTAAATTCGTTTTCATCAATCATAGAGTTATTAATACTTAAATATGAGAGCCATAGGCAAGTCTGTAAGCCATAAATAATGAGACTTCATCTTTCTCATTAGATAATATATTTCTCTCTCTCTCTTTTTATGTGTGATTACACACATAAAAAGAGACATATAGATCACCCTTATTTAGTCTGGTCTTTGGCTGGCTCCCTTATTCTAATAAAATAACTCTATGACATGACTGAAGCTCAATATTTGTAGCTTTTGAAATAGGTAAATGCCGTTTTAAAGATGCGATACGATTTTGCTAACTGCATTTTTTTAGACAAATTATTATTATATTCAGAATGTATGTGATTATGGGTACGGTTGTATTGTCCAAAATACATTGTACAACATCCGAGACATCTGTGTCCAGCTTAAAGTAGATAGATATGACAGGCCGGGCTCCCCGGCCGTGCCAATATGTATAAATAGATAAAGCTATATTCAATTAAAGTTACAATAAGGCACTTTCAGTACACTAGCGTGTAAAGTACCTTATCGGAAATTATAATATTAAGTACCAAAGTCCACGTGGGCTCTAAAAGTACGAAGTTAAAATTGCTTGTTGAAATTGTAAAAAAATATAATGTTTTTCAAGTTTAGAGTGTATACGGATGTGCAAATCGATTTGTAATTAGTATTACCTACAGCGATGATAAAAACATGGTCGAATCGACCGCTTAATAGTAAAAGAGTTTCACTAATCGGACTGTATTATTTTTTTATCTAGCACATGTAACATTTAAAAAATAAACTGGAACTGTGCCATATATGACTGGTTTTTTTTCCAATCTCCAAGTACTCGCTCGACAATTGAATATTCATCATCATCCTCCTGCCCTTATCCTACTCAAAGTGGGGTCGGTACATTTTAATAATGTTAATACATGATTTAGCAACGTATTTGACTACCGGTCGCCTTGATAACGTCAATTTACCTTAATCGCCTTTTACGATACCTCGGTAAAAATTGAGGGTGGTCTATTCTACTCAGCTCAATACCGCCATACGATTAAAGATTATTTGAATGATAAAAATGCCTGGATTTGAAAAATCCTTTTAACTTCAATTCTATACGTTAGCTTTAAGTGTATCAAATTTCATCAATATAACTCCAGTAGATCCACAGTTAAAATAAAACAAACAGGACTTTCGTAGAATATAAGTATTGTTTAAATCCAGATCTCTAAGCTGTGACAGCCCATATAGAATATGGAGAACGGTGACGTCATTCACTCATTGGCGTGCGGCATTCGTAGGAGGTAGACGTGTTTGGGCGACCTCTTTTGTATTTCGTGTTATTAGAATCTAACCTCAAATAATCGCTATTTGCGATAAGAGCACCCACTTTCTTGCCAGTTCTTCTCAAGTGGATTAGTGTTCTGAACTAGTGATAAAATCATTCTGTCGTTGAATTTTGTAGTGAAAAGTGTTGGTGACCTAAACGTATTCATTAATTTTTTTTAAATTGAATTTAGTCTTAATTTCTAACAGTATGGTATGTGTGTATTCTATATCTGGTACAAATAAAATCAGTTCTGGAATCAATAAAAGTAACAAACAAGTCAGTGAATATATTATTTATTCATATATATATTTTCACAAAACATAAAATTCAAAATTGTACATAACATTATATCGACATTTCATATTCGCATAACAAAATTTCCATTGTGTTTGGGGCGGTGAAACGAGATAATGGTTACAAAAACATGTTAAATATTACTTTTTCACACTTAAAATTATTTTATCTGCGAAGAATCTTTGTCAACGAACGAATACTAAACCTAGTCGTTATTGAGAGACGCATGCGCGCGCATCGTGTAAAGCCTCTTTTTACCGGTACAATAGTAAACATAAAATTATTTTTCAAGAATTCTTTAAACAAACAAATTAATTCCAAATTCTAATTATAGCCAGATAAATTGAACATTACTTTGTATAAAAATTTTTCAAAGTAATGCGTATTTATGTAAATGTTTTATCGGTTCTACTTTTTTATTTTACAGTCCACGCTTGTTTCTCTCATTGTTTGTTACATTGCAATAGAGTTTGTTGAATACAACAATAGTCTATTTTGCCAACGTTACCAATTATTCTAAAATGACAATTAAAATTCGTTTATCAGAAACTAATTTAAAATCATGTTAAAGAATCAACGGCCAATCGCAAAAATACTTTGTTACATTGAAAAAGAGTAGGTCAATACGCAAATAAAATATAACTCTGTTTTTGTAACCCACTCGAACTTGTCATAAACACGTTTGTAATCGAGTTTAAAGAATCGAGCGGCCCGCCGCCAGAATATACTCTGTACCGAAAAAAAAGTTAATAAAGGGATTTTATGTCGGTAAGCAATTAAAAAGTATGTTATGTCAAAGTTGTTAACTAGTTTAACTAGTCATAAACAATTCAAACATCATATTATCAAATTTAAAAGCTCTAGTGGCCCGCTACAAGAATATACTTTGTATTGAAATAAACAGTTAGTAAATTTAATTAATGTCGATAAGCAACTAAAAGTATGGCTCTGTCAACGTTGTAAACTAGTTGAACTAGTCATGAACAATTCAAAAATCGTATTATCGAGTTTACAAGCTCCAGCAGAAATAAACAATTAGTAAAAGGAATTTATGTCGATAAACAATTAAAAGTCAGTTCAGTCAGCATTGTAAACTAGTCGAACTAGTCATAAACGAGTGTGAAGCCGCCAAACTGCGTACCACGTCCGGTTGTGGCGGCCTCACCTCACCACGTCGCGCACGCCGCGCACGAGCAGCTCCACGAGCGGCGCGTCGTGCTCGTAGCCCGCTGACTGCATGTGGTGGCGGACGCTTAATATACACTGGAATAATAATATTTAATGTTCTGCTGGCGACGCATTCCATTCTCAGTGAGCTGAAGGTGAAGCAAAGACTCTCAAGCATATGTCTACAGAGAATACTTCAGTATTTTGGACATATAGCTAGGAAACCCAGCGATAACCTCGAGAAACTCATGGTCACTGGGAAGGTAGACGGAAAGAGATCAAGGGGTCGGAGCCCGAAAAGATGGTCGGATCAGGTGTCTGAACATCTGGACATCGGACTGAGCTCGGCTATACACAGTGCTGCGGGAAAATTGACGGCAGTTAATCCACAGCAAAAGGGATCGGGACCATCACGATGCTTAGCAGTGAGCACCCGACTGAAGGAGGAGGAGGAATAATATTTAATTGGACATTATCATAAAAGTGATTATTTTTCCAATTTTGAGTGTGTATACATTGTGGTATCCGGCTGAGTAGAATAGACCACCCTCCAATCTGTTATCTATTTTATCATGTTATCATCTAATCATAAAGTAGTCTGTTACTCTCCCGCTGCTGGGAATAGGCCTCTTCTCTCCGTTTTTGGGGAGAAGGATTGGAGCTAAGACCTACCACGCTGCTCCAATGCGGATTGGTAGGTTACACATATCTCCAGAATTCCCTAGAGATATGCAGGTTTCCTCACGATGTTTTCCTTTACCAAAAAGCGTCTCATAAATTGTAATTATCAATTACACACACAGGTAAGTTTTAACAGAGAAACTCATTGGTGTCTATCTGGGGTTAAACCCCATACCCCGGTATGGGAGGTCTTAGGCTTTCAAGGAGGTCACGAGTTTAAAACTCGTGACCTCTTTGAAAGAATCGCACGGTGTTACCGCTGAGCTATCACAGCTTCGCTCGAATCATAATCTGTGTCGTTAACTAATTATATAATAATAAATAATATACATAATAATAAATATATGGGACACTTACACACACGGTTGTCAGTCCCCAAAGTAAGTAACTTAACACTTGTGTTATGGGTGACAACTGATGAATATGATATAGACAGTAGTAGATTTTAAACTTTCGCGATTCATACTGATTATTAAATAAACATACGGGTCACATCGCGTTATAATCGATTACCTTTGTATAAGGTTCGACGTTTCGGCAGAGTTGCATCCACCGTGGTCACGAACTGACTGGAGCGGCGCGGCGTCTTCGTTCCCGAGTACTACACGTCAGTTCGTGACCACGGTGGATGCAACTCTGCCGAAACGTCGAACCTTATACAAAGGTAATCGATTATAACGCGATGTGACCCGTATGTTTATTTAATAATGATATAGACAACTGGTGAATATATAATTATATATTTTTGAATACATACTTAATACAAATATGCAATAATTTCTTTAAATTGCAATAAGTCTTTTGAGATGTTGGATGACGATCTTGTCTATTAGATCGCTTACTCAAATAAAATCAATTATTTAAGCCTGCTATAGTGGCAAACTTATAAGTACCTTTTCTAGATAGGTCAGTCCAGCCTGAGGGCAGATGTCCTCGGCCATGTTCACCGCGAACCCGGTCCGGTCCCGGTCCGCGGCCAGCGCGCCCAGCTCCCTCAGGAACAGCGGCAGCCCGGCGACCGTTAGGTCCGGGACCAGCTTGACCTTCAGCTGGTACCCGATTGGAGTATCGGTCGCCTCATCTGACTCTTCCACGCGGAAACATCTGCAAATACAGAGTAATGATTTTTTCAAAGAAAATGATATTATAAAACTAATGAAAATACAATTTTAAAAAATAATATTCTTATTAGTTTTGTATTATAGACTTCCGCAAAGTACCGCCTACTTCTATAATATTATTATTTTACATTATAATATTATTATTTTTCTATAATCAGCGATAAAAAAATATTTAAAAAAAAAAGAAGAGTTGGAGCTTAGAGCCATTACACTTTTCTGCAGATTTGTAGTTTACACATATCCCGGGAATACTCAAATAATTTTCCTTAAGATTGACGTCGTCGTCCATTGCGATTCCGTTGCCAAGCCCAACAACTAGACCTGGCAACGTACAATGCACGCACTTTGAGGGAAGACGAAAAGATACACGAGCTGGAAGAAAACCAAGTGATAAATTGCAGGAAACGGGGTTGGGAGTGGTGCCAACGGGGGTGGGAGTGGTGCCATCGGGGAGGGGGGGGGGGTACCGTGTACTGACTGACCTCAGCCGCGTCACGCTGGGCACGGCCCGCGCCGGCCAGTGCTGCGACGTGATCAGCGCCAGGAAGGGCAGCGGCCAGCGCAGCGCGCGCTGCAGCGAGCGCTGCGTGCGCAGGTCCTGCGCGGAGGGCGCGGCGGGGAAGCGCGGGTGCGAGTGGTGCCGCCGGTGGGGGGGGGGGTGTCACCGTGTACTGACTGACCTCAGCCGCGTCACGCTGGGCACGGACCGCGCCGGCCAGTGCTGCGACGTGATCAGCGCCAGGAAGGGCAGCGGCCAGCGCAGCGCGCGCTGCAGCGAGCGCTGCGTGCGCAGGTCCTGCGCGGAGGGCGCGGCGGGGAAGCGCGGGTGCGAGTGGTGCCGCCGGTGGGGGGGGGGTGTCACCGTGTACTGACTGACCTCAGCCGCGTCACGCTGGGCACGGCCCGCGCCGGCCAGTGCTGCGACGTGATCAGCGCCAGGAAGGGCAGCGGCCAGCACAGCGCGCGCTGCAGCGAGCGCTGCGTGCGCAGGTCCTGCGCGGAGGGCGCGGCGGGGAAGCGCGGGTGCGAGTGGTGCCGCCGGTAGGGGGGGGGGTACCGTGTACTGACTGACCTCAGCCGCGTCACGCTGGGCACGGCCCGCGCCGGCCAGTGCTGCGACGTGATCAGCGCCAGGAAGGGCAGCGGCCAGCGCAGCGCGCGCTGCAGCGAGCGCTGCGTGCGCAGGTCCTGCGCGGAGGGCGCGGCGGGGAAGCGCGGGTGCGAGTGGTGCCGCCGGTAGGGGGGGGGGTACCGTGTACTGACTGACCTCAGCCGCGTCACGCTGGGCACGGACCGCGCCGGCCAGTGCTGCGACGTGATCAGCGCCAGGAAGGGCAGCGGCCAGCGCAGCGCGCGCTGCAGCGAGCGCTGCGTGCGCAGGTCCTGCGCGGAGGGCGCGGCGGGGAAGCGCGGGTGCGAGTGGTGCCGCCGGTAGGGGGGGGGTACCGTGTACTGACTGACCTCAGCCGCGTCACGCTGGGCACGGACCGCGCCGGCCAGTGCTGCGACGTGATCAGCGCCAGGAAGGGCAGCGGCCAGCGCAGCGCGCGCTGCAGCGAGCGCTGCGTGCGCAGGTCCTGCGCGGAGGGCGCGGCGGGGAAGCGCGGGTGCGAGTGGTGCCGCCGGTAGGGGGGGGGTACCGTGTACTGACTGACCTCAGCCGCGTCACGCTGGGCACGGACCGCGCCGGCCAGTGCTGCGACGTGATCAGCGCCAGGAAGGGCAGCGGCCAGCGCAGCGCGCGCTGCAGCGAGCGCTGCGTGCGCAGGTCCTGCGCGGAGGGCGCGGCGGGGAAGCGCGGGTGCGAGTGGTGCCAGCCGCACACCGCCTCCCCGCGCGCGCGCAGCCACTCCGCCGCGCACGCCTGGGACACTGCACGATATGAACGATACGATATGAATGATACGAACACAGCTCTTATATTAACAGTGTAGTACGACGCATAAATTCGAATACTTTCTCTGTCGCACGCCAGCTAGCGGAATACCGAAATAGTCCTCGCGGATATAAGCAGCGGTGCAGCCAACGCCCGATGCACACAAACACACAGCGTCTTTGCCGGCGAAGATTAAGTCCCCGCTTCTTCATGTCTAGGGCGTGCAACCCCGCCCGTTACGACATTAGGACTCCTCCGCAAGTTCGATACAGTCCTCAACAACGCGTCGTTTTAAGCCGAGGTCCGGCTTCACAGGAAGCATCCTTAAGGCGACGCTCCTAGGATGTTGCGAGTCTTGCTCGAGACTCGCTGTCCAAGTGTCACACCAGCGATGCTTCTGCGCTCGCCCAGTCTCTCGGTGACGCTGTAAAAGCCTTCAGGGCTTACAGCTTAGATAGGGTAAAAAAAAACGTTCTATCCAGTAGCTAGGCAGCGCGCCTGAGCGATAGACCTCGTCAGTCCTCAAGTGACAATGATCCAACTAGTACGATAGACATGTACAGAAGCAAGCAAGGTATCTTATGTATATGCTACAAACTTGTATGTAAATATTCAGACCCTTAATAAATGATACAAGGTCATTACTATTTTATTTAGTAGCCCTTCAATAGCCTTTTACTATTCCGTTGTAGAATATTTTCCTCTCTAAGGATTCGAGGATAGATATATCACACTGCTCCAATTTGAATTTGAATTTCTCAAACGATATACAGGTTTCAGCTCTAGTTCTTTGTTGTTAATGGATTGTTATTAACAACTTTATTAAAGGAAAAAAGTGTTCAAATATGGCATATTAATAACTGAAAACATTTATTATTTAAAAATAACATAAAGTGTATATGGGTGGCTAGTCATTTACATGATAAAATAAAAGTAAAGTAAATATGTTATAAATTATAAATATTATATGATAAATATTATTAATGTATAAAATTATAAGAATATAAAATGATTTTTATCCGTTATATTAATTTAAAAGTAGCTAAATCCATTGTGACGTAATAGGGGCAATGGAGGGATTGTTGATCGCTGATTATTTAAGACTGCTTGCTCTAAGACCGGTATCATTTTACGTTTATGCTATTGTATAAGGCGTTACTCTGCCCTAACAAATAAAATATGAATGTAAAAGAGTGTTTTAATGGAACGGTGCCGACATATACTATTTAAACCTAGAATTAATTACTTGGTTTAAGAAATTAAAAAAAAACTAAAAGTAGTTACCGGGGTCCATGTCGCAGTGCGTGGCGGCGGCGGCGGCGCGCGCGGCGCGGTACCGGCGCAGCAGCAGCCGCGGCGGCCGCCACTCGCCGCCCACCAGCCCCATCACCTCGGCGCGCGAGCCGTGCGCGTGCACCACCATGCTGACCAGCGCCGACACGTGCAGCCACACCTCGCACGGCGGCTGGACGACCAATACACGTTAATAATATTACTGACATACTAAAATGGACCGTATGAGTTGAGAGTTAGAGTTCAATTTCGTTTAACGTCATTACTCGGAATTATACTTCTTGTACGATTGTAAATGCGTAATTGTGTGTAGTATTTTCACGACTAATTTAAAATCTGGTTAATTTGGAATAATTAAAACTTATACACAGGAGCAATATAGTAATAAACAAAAATACCATTAGAAATTTGTACTGAAAAGTAGAACTAATGTTTTTGAATAAGTTGCCAGGTGTTTTTCTCTAAATCTACGAACCGTATGTGAGAATACACTAATGTTGTAATATCTGTTAGGGCTAACAGCATACTTAATTTTTTAATCTTAGGTATTATGAACTTAAAAGTTAAGAAATCGTTTTCTTACTGGCTTCTCATCGTTATAAAGCCGGCATTGTATCAGGTGTACGGGCGTCTTTTTCGGCGGTCGCTCTTTACGCGGCTCCTGGCCTATTTCGTACAGGTCTCCTGCCTCAGTGTGCATTATAGTGTAACCACCGCCACCATCCTAAAAAAAAATTTAAAATCCAGTATCAGTATTATTTCTAAAAAAATTAGAAGCTCAGTATAGTAAAGTGACTGCCTGTTCCAATTCCACTGCTGGGCATAGGTTTCCTTTCTCCTTTATTGGAGGGAAGGGTTGGAGATTGACTCACTGTGTGCTCCATTGTGAATTGATAGGATTCAAGACAGATTTCCCCAGAGATACATTGCAAGTTTCCCCACTAAGAAGAGTGTGATACATTGCAAATTTCAATTAGGGCACATTTCTTTTTTTTAATTTTTACAAAATAAAAAAAGAAACTTAAATAAAAAGAAAAAATATTCTGTAGTTAAGAACGACCCTAGGTATCTCGTGACAGCTTATTCGGGGAACCGAATAAGCTACGCTGACTAGATCCTATCGATCCTAGCTAGGTATTTTCATTTCTGGAGATCACCCGTTCCCCGAATAAGCTATGCTGACTTGACAGTTTATGGTAAAAATTCAATTCAATATAAATTTTAGTATTTTTTATGCCCACAAACAGGGATAAAATGATTTATTTTTAAGTAAAACCTAGTAGATCGATTTTTCTCCCCCAAAACTCCCTACATGCTGAATTTCAGGAAAATCGTTGGAGCCGTTTCCGAGATTCCGAAACTTTGCAGAGATCCATAATACATAAGTATAATAAAATAAAATACTATAATCAATAATTTTATAGTATTTTATTTTATTATTATTTATTTTATAGTATTTTATTTTATTATTATTTATTTTATAGTATTTTATTTTATTATTATTTATTATAGAAAAATCATTTCATTATTACTTTTGTAGGACACATAAGTCTAAATAGAAACTTTTATTGGTGTCTGTCTCGGCTTTGAACCTATGACCCTCCCTGGTAAGAGTCACATAGTCCTACTGTTCAGCTTAGTATGCCTAACAATAAATTACAATTATTAACATAACTGGAAGGATCCTGTACAAAGTCAAAAGAATTTTACAACCAAGTTTCTTTGTACTCTACAAATGTTAAGCTGCTAATAATAAAATTGGCCCGTTGGCGCAGTGGGTAGTGACCCTGCCTTCGGCTTCGCGGGTCGCGGGTTCGATTCTTGCCGAGGGCCCACATTTTCTATAACTGAGTTTGTTGGTCTTTGAGCCTGGGTGTATATTTTTAGTATTTAAAAAATATATAAATATACATTCACCAGATGTCTGTCTATCATAACACAAGTACGAAGTTACTTACTTTGGGGATGGACAACTGTGTGTGTAAGTGTCCAACATATTATTATTATAAAAGTCCTCACCAAAGGTATCTTGCGGTTCCTTTTGGGCATAGGTTCAAATTTTCTTAAAGGTACTACTGTTGGAGTATCCGCCGCCACTTCGCCTTTAGGCTTTTGGTGCTCCTTGTCTTTTGGCAAACTCTCATTGTCACTGTCAATGTCCACTTCAATGTCACTCTCACATTCTGACTCTTTTTTCTTCTCAATTTTAATCTAGAACAGTAGTTTATAATAAATCTTAACATACTGTCAAACAAATAGCCGTGTGGTATCCGGCCGAGTAGAATATACCACCCTCATTTCTTACCGAGGTGTCGTAAGAGACGACTAAGGTAAGTCAACCCCCCATGTGGTATCCGGTTGAGTAGAATAGACCATCCTCATCCTTACCGAGGTGTCGTAGAATACGACTAGGGTAACTAGACTAGGGTAGACTAGGGTAGGGTAAAATGTGACAACATGTTTATAACATGTTGTGCCGACCCCACTTAGAGTGTGATGTTATAAACATGTTGTCACATGATTTGGCTTCGTATTATACGACCGGCCGCCTGTCTGACATCAACTTACCCTAGTCGTATTCTACTACACCTCGGTAAGAAATATCGGATACCACACGGTGGGTCAACTTACCTTAGTCGCCTTTTACGACACCTCGGTAAGAAATGAGGTTGGTCTATTCTACTTAACCGCATACAACACGGTGGGTCAACTTACCTTAGTCGACTTTTACAACACCTCGGTAAGAAATGAGGGTGGTCTATTCTATACAGCCGGATACCACATAGCGAACAAAATCTTATTTATATGCAGGTTATATATAATAATCTTACCACTTGTTCTCCTTCCGATACAGGTAAAGCCTGTCCTGAACCAAGCACAATCTGCATTTTTGGATTCCTCAAGCTATCGTCAGACAAACTGGAGTCTTTTCTCTGCCTTCGTTGCGGTGATTTCGTATTATCATTACTTCTATTCCTATTTATTTCTCTATCATAATTTCTTGACACTTTCCTCCTATGATTTCCTATTTTCTTTACCACTTTCAATTTTTCCCTTTCTTGTAGCCCCTTTGTCAAATTTTGCAAAATGAATTCTGATTTTTTAGTGAACCCTGTTAAATTGTCTTCAATAATTTTCGGTGACTTTTCAATACCAATTTTAGATTTAATATCATTCTTTGCTCTATTCTTCTTTTTGAACGGTCTTTTCGTTACTGGTATAGTTGTGGATCCAGTTGTGACTAAAGTTAAAACATCTTGCATATTGGCTAAGTCATCTGCGACAATCTCTTCCTGGATCACAGCTGGTGTATCCTCAACTCCTTCATATTTGTCAATACCAACTGCTGGTGTATCTAAATGTATCCCATGTTCAGCTTCTATTAAGGCTTGTATTTCAGCTGCCGATTTAGTATTTAAGGTCTGTGATATTTTATGCACGTTTCTTCCATATTTAGCCTGTAAATCATAATTTCATGTTAATATTGTTGTATGTGCAAGAGTTAAATCATATCTACATATTTTAATTCAAATTTGAAAGTATTTGTAGAAGAAAGCTAGTTTAGGATAATTCTCTAACTTTACTAAAGTAATTTAAAAATTTAAATTAATATTTAAGGCAACAGAAACAAAATTTCTACTTAATTTTAAAATTTAGTTTGATAATCCAGTTTCAAGTTCAATCTTTATGGTTATTGGTACATAAAACTTAGACATTAGTATAATATATCAAATTCTCTATTTTTAATAGCAGTACTGTTTATTATCACAGATTTACGAGTATATAAGCATATGCATTTGTATATAGACCAAGTATAGTACTTGGTCTATATACAAATGCATAATAAAAATGATAAAAAAATTACACAAAATATTTTCATTGCTTTTCATATTTTCTAAAAAATAATTTATATTTTTCCAGCTGTGCTCAGTCGGTAATCTGTGTCACACAGTTTTTGTGGGTTAAATCCTGACTCTGCAGGAATTCTAATACTTAATACTATTGACCAAAATCTTTTTCAATAATTGCACTTTTTTTAGATAAACAACACAAATCAGTTCAGTTGATTTTGAGAAAATTGATCATATATATATACAGACAGACTGCTTTTGGGGACATTGTTTTACAATGTGCATAAATCATGATGGCCAAATTAGTTCAAGCATAAACAAAATTTGTATACCATTTCCCTTTCAAGTAAATCCCTTTCCTCTTGACTCCACACAGTGTGTAGTGAAGAATTATATTTTTTAGTTGCATTGTTACCTGACAACCTTCTGGATGGGCCTTCCTTATTCCTATAACAAAATAATTAGTACCAATAACTTATAAGTAATAGTTAAATCTCAGTTATACAAACATTTATGAAAATGAATGAATATATGAACATTAATAGTTTCTTGGTTTAATTTTATTGTTATAAATGAATGTTTTACATGAATTTAGGTACAAATAACACATTATCCACACATAGTATTAGTAGAGAATAAAAATAATATAAAATGCCTACAACAATAAACACTTCCATACAAAAGTATTTAAGCAGTATTTTCTAATTAAAAGTTTATCAGTAGCATTATACAGTAGCTAATTTAAAATTCACATAAAAATTATCACAATTATATTTATTGTTGTTGCGTTTTATTGCATTAAATTGGTTTTTAAACACAAACTTATAGTGATTATTATAGTGATATGACTAGTTTTAGTAAATATGCATAAACAGAAAAAATCAAGTTTTTCTTATGGTATATTTAAGACTAATATATGATACATTTCTATTGAAGATTCATAGTTAAAAATATAATTATATATATTGAAGTTTGACCCAAGCATGTTCCTATAAGTGTTATATGATAGATATATCATATCACTCATGGTCTGCTATAGTGGCACAACT
This sequence comes from Morpho achilles, assembly GCA_947086495.1. Classification (NCBI taxonomy): domain Eukaryota; kingdom Metazoa; phylum Arthropoda; class Insecta; order Lepidoptera; family Nymphalidae; genus Morpho; species Morpho achilles. The sequence goes on from CAMTZB010000013.1 coordinate 14,912,788, forward strand.
CAAAAATTATATATATATTTTGAGATAAATGACTTTAAAGTTTTATGAGCTTTAACTTGTTTAAACTGATTGCCTTATATTGAATTATGAGTTCTACCAAAATTGGTGCTCAAAACAATGTGTAGAAACATATATAGTTAATCCTAGATTTTAAACTTTCGAGATTTATACTAATTATCATATAAACAAATGGCTCACATCGTGAGTCAGTTCGTGACCATGGTGGATGCAACTCTACTGAAACGTCGAACCTTATACAAAGGTAACTCGAGCTATCGTGATAAGACCCGTTTGCTTATATAATAATTAGTTATTCCTTGTCCAAAACAGAGTGAAAGTATTGAAAATAAATACTCCCTTCCATTTTTTACACCTAGTATATTTTGTCTTATATTCAAAGCTTACCTATTTCTATCTATATTCTGTGTATCATACCAATTGTTTGCTGTAGCATCTAGGAGCCACTGAGGATGCACTGTGTCTTCTCTGTTAGAACATGATGGGCTGCACGTAATAAAAAAATATGCTTGAATGAGCGAACTTGACTTAAATCTCTTTCTAGATGGATGATGTGAAATGTTAACTTTATTATTCATTTATAGCTGTTTCTTTTTATTATAGACAAAAATCAGGTCCAACTCATTATTCAATGCATTAGATAATTGAATTGAATTATGTTTATTTATTGTGTTATAAAAACAAAACAAAGGGCTACGCATTAGATTTTAATATAACACTTACAATTTTATTTTAATTTATATTTCTGAATAAAACACAGCCCCGAAGATTTCAAAGGTACTTACATTCCCTGGCTATTTTGGGCTAAGCAAGAATTAAAAGAAAAATCTCCAAGAATGTCAATTTCGTCTTCGTCCGCCATTTTTTGTTTGACATAACAGGTTTTCACAGACTACAAAATTTAAGCACAGTACATTGTACAAAAAACAGGTATCAATCTATGGCAGCTATAAGAATTCTGAAGAAAGTCTGCAGACAATAGCACAATCGGCTACGGGCTACCTCTTGATGAAGGTCATCAATGTCAAATTGAAATGTCATAATAAACGATGTCACCAATTGTTACTGCTGTCAATTCGCTTTTAGCACAATACACATCGCTAATAATAGTTCGCAATTGTAAATATTAACATAAACAAATCGCTGATGCATATTATAGATTTGAATTACTGTTCTTTGCATTCACAGAGTGCGTTACGTGAGCGACAAGGCTTTGAGTGTCATTTAAGCCCTTATTTGAGTCATTTTATGTAATTTAAAGTGTAATATGAATAAAATACTGTGTAAGCTTTCATCTATAAGTGCATCATCTGGGTTGATTCGAAACTTCTCTGTAACGACTGTTAATAATGCGAGCCATTCGTAAGTATTTCTAACCACAGAGACAACTAAATATATTTCTGTTTTCTAAATCAAACTATTCCTTATCAAAAGAAGGTTAAACTCTTTTGACTAATGAGATAATGTGATAATAATCATTGTAACCTATTTTTTTATGAAGTCTTCCAACAAAATTACATGTATTTTAAATATATATAAAAAAAAACAAAATATAAGGTTACACATTATTCGCTATTCAATAATTGCATAACATAAATATCTACAGTGTTTACTACATATTCAACTGTCTATATACCAATAATATAGTAAAAAGTTTTGAAATATATGATACAAATAAAATCATATAGTTGTATTCTCAGTGATTTCTGAGCCATATAGATTTTTTCTATATTTATTGCATATTCTAGAGATATATAATTATAATAGTAGCTTTAGACATTTTTATTCTGGACAAAATTGTCTAGATCTTAAAATAATTTAATTAGTTACTGGTATATACATACATCCTCCTGCCCTTATCCCACTCTAAGTGGGGTCGGCACAACATGTTACAAACATGTCGTATGATTTGGCTACGTATTTTACGATCAGCTGCCTGCCTGACGTCAACTTACCTTAGTCGTATTTTATGACTCCTCTGTAAGAAAGAGGGTGGTCTATTTTACTTAACTGTATACTACACGGTGGGTCAAGTTACCTTAGTTGCCTTTTACGACACCTCGGTAAGAAATGAGGTTGGTCTATGCTATTCAGCCGGATACCACACGGCATACTAGTTACTGGTATATGCAATATGGAAATATGCAACATAAGATTTTTAAAATTTTCTTACACTTTATCTTATATTTGAGATTATCCTACCTCAAGTGACATTACAAGGTTATGACAAAGGTTAAAAATTAAACTTTAAAGTAAATAAATCAATTTTTTTATTTTATTAATGATATGGTACCCAACCTTTTATAAAAGTTTGATGTACTTGTAAATAATTATACCATATTTTCAGATGTAAGCTATTGGTTGTGGGTGGAGGATCAGGAGGGTGTTCTATGGCAGCCAAATTTTCAAGGAAGCTGAAGAAAGACTCTGTTATAGTGTTAGAACCGAGTTCTGTAAGTATATTTTACTATATTTCACTAAACATCATCATCCTCCTGTCCTTATCCCACTCTAAGAGGGGTCAGCACAACATGTTACAAACATGTTGTCATATAATTTGGCTGCGTATTTTACGAGACCTCGGTAACAAATGAGGTTGGTCTATTCTACTTAGCTGGATACCATACGGCGGGTCGACTTACCTTAGTCGCCTTTTACGACACCTTGGTAAGAAATGAGGGTTGTACTATTCTATTCAGCCGGATACCATACAGCCTACTATACTTCACTAAACAATCAGAGTGATTGTTAAGTGAAGTAAAGTAGTGTAGTGAATATTATTACAAGCTATCAATACTGGTCATTGGAAAGTAAACATTGCTATGTTTGAGTAAATATTAGTTATTACTTCATACAATTAACACATATCAAGGGCTGATTGTACCTTATTAAAATGAATGACTTTTTAATAGATCTACAATTCTCTTGTACATTATTTTAGAGTATCCCTAATGGTTTAAGGGGCGCATGCGACTAAAGCTCCCAGCAGGCAAGCTTTATTACAACGCGACCGCTTCAACCCAATTTACATAAAATTATAATCCTCTAATTACCTAAACCAGCCGGAAGAATAGTACTACCTTTGGTATAGTATACAATAGTATATAATAGTACTAGTAACCTTACAAAAATCAGTTTAATAGATTTGGAGAAAATTGATCACATACAGACAGATAGCTTCTGAGGGCTTTGTTTTATTATAAGTCCCTCCTTGCGTCGTTATCCTCATTACTGAGGGTCGCGATTCCCCATTTGAGGAAGTAATTTCTCTTTGACGATGGCCAAAGTCATTCGCCATTTGAGTCTGTCTTTGGCATCGTGGCGAGCATTGTGCAATTTAGTATTTAGGGATGAGCGGATCTGGTCTGACCACCTGATTATAAGTACACAGTTATCATAAATACATAGAGATATACTCGTAGATAAGTTTTTTATCAGAGCTTAACGTATGTCATAACGATTACGTGTAGTTGCTAAGTTGACCGCTGTTAGTCGCGTTCAGCGAAGGTCATTTTAATTTATAAGTATTACTATGATGTAATTTTTTTATATGTTTATTATTAGTATGTATTGTTTTTTCTTTACAATTCATCTTGCGCTTCACGATAAAGGAAAACTTTATGAAGAAATCTACATATCTGTAGATAGTTCATGATTTAGGTATAAAAATTTAGTATTTAATTTTTTTGTAGGTTACACATATTCCCATGATTCATAGACATTGGGAACAGGTTGGATCTAAGTCCCTCCTATTTTTTTAAACTATAATAATATTATTTATAATATAATAAACCGCCGTGTGGTATCCGGCTGAGTAGAATAGACCAACCTCATTTCTTACCGAGGTGTCGTAAAAGGCGACTAAGGTAAGTTGACCCACCGTGTGGTATCCGGTTTAGTAGAATAGACCACCCTCTTTCTTACCGAGGTGTCGTAAAGTACGTCAGAGGTAAGTTGACGTCAGGCAGGCGGCCGGTCGTAAAAACGCAGCCAAATCATGTAACAACATGTTATGACATGTTGTGCCGACCCCACTTAGAGTGGGATAAGGGCAGGAAGATGATGATATTTATAATATAATAATATTTATTATTATATTATTATTTAATAATAAAGTAATAAAATATTTAAAAAGTTATAATACACTCTATACTATTTATAATTGTTATAATATTTTTTTATTTTGATTATATGTTGCGCGGCAAGGCGGAGACTTTCATATAATGTATTGATATACGCGTATCTATGAACAAATATACAGTGAAGTAATATACAGTACTTAAGTGTAATTTTTAATTCCAATCCTTTTTTTGGTATCTGAATAAATGTAGCCAAAACATAGTTTTTCTATTCAATTTTATATAAAATAATGTCTCTTTGTTTATCAGGATCATTATTATCAGCCACTTTTCACTCTTGTCGGGGCGGGGGTCAAGTCGCTCCCGGACACGCGGCGTCACGCACGATCCGTGCTGCCGTCCGCAGCCAAATGGATCCAAGATTCGGCTCTGAGTATAGACCCAAAGAAGAATGTGGTAACGACTGCTAAAGGAGACACCATCAGCTACGAATATCTAGTCGTTGCAGTTGGATTGATCAACGATAATGGTAAGGTAGGTACGTGGTGAAATTAAATGCTCTTAGCTGATTTGTATATTATTTTATTTGTTCCGAGTGGTTAGAATCTTAAAGTTCATGTTGGTTCTTGATGGTACATACCCAGACATTCACAGAAAGACAACGACAGAGTCAGAAAAAAGAGAGGATGTCAAGAAAGTAGTATATAGCAGTAGAGTTGACAATTTCAAAGAACTTGTTTAAAAGTTTGAATTTGAGTAAAGAATAGTTTGAGTTAGAAAGAGATGAGAGATTCTTATAATGTGAATTGCCTTGAATCTATAGTGGTAAGTTGTAATTTGTATCAGGCTGTTTTACTAAATCTACTACCACCTTTGGTATTAGATTTTTAGATTTTTAGATTTACTTTGGTAAAGTACCCGAGTATCCTTATACTCGGGTACTTTAGTCACATCGCCTATCGGCAACATGACAAGTTAGTTATTGTGGGCAAAGTGTAAAAGACCGCTGGTATGACCAAATATCCACCCTTACTGGTCTGTCTATTGAAACCGCTCTAATGTACTCTGAATGCCGGAATAATAGAATAGATTAGAATATTTATTTATTTACTCAGATACAGGTTATATTAAGTTAACAAAAATAATAAGTTTATATTTTAATTATACTTAAAACACCGATTATTTCTACTTTGTTGACGATTCATAAATTATTACATTAGAATTACTATGGAAGGAGACTGACGCCTGAACTAGGATTGCCTGTATTTCAGGTAATACCTTTAGTAATGAAGATTAGGACCGAGCAGAATAGATGTTACTAAGTACATCATCTGCCTGCCCTTATCCCACTCTTAAGTGGGGTTGTCACGACATGTTATAAACATGCTGTCACATGATGTGGCTGCGTTTTTACGACCGGCCGCCTGCCTCACGTCATCTTACCTCATCGTATTTTACGACACCTCGGTAAGACATCAGGGTGGTCTATTCTACTAAACCGGATACACGGCGGGTCAACTTACCTTAGTCGCCTTTTACGACACCTCGGTAAGAAATGAAGTTGGTCTGTTCTACTCATCCGGGTACCACACAGCGGGTCACTTACCTTAGTCGCCTCTTACGACACCTCGGTAAGAAATGAGGGTGGTACTATTCTATTCAGCCGGATACCACATGGCGAGGATGTTACTGAGTACCTAGTTTAATATAGTGTATTCTCCTTAATGTTTCTAGGTACCCGGTTTGAAAGAAGCGTTAACCGACGCCAACAGCGGCGTGTCGACAATTTTCTCGTCGGACTACTGCGAGAAGACCTGGAATGACATCAAGACGTTCAAAGGCGGGGAGGCTGTGTTCACTTTCCCCGACACGCCCATCAAGTGTCCCGGCGCGCCGCAGAAGATAGTTTACATGGCCGATGCATACTTTAATAAGGTAAAAGTCCCATTTGGGAAAGAAAAAAAATATGGGAAAGTTAATGAACTTTCTGTAAAATAGAAAAAATTCCAAAAAAAAATGATAAAAAAAAGCATTACAATTTTGTTCTTGGAGCCTATCCTCCTGATGATGCTTCGGTTTCGTGGCGAAACGATCGTAGAGGTTGTGGTAGTGAGTGTGTGTAGTGTTTTGCATGGAGTACTGGTGTTAGCGGCGTCTTGTGATACGTGTGGCGGCTTGTCCTGCATGTATGTGGTATGTGATTGTTGCCTGCTTCATACACTTATTTATAGCATTGCATGTATTCTCTTAACAAACGCAGATTACAGTAAAGTAATTTTATTATAATTTCTGTATTATGGAGTTTCGCAAAGTAACGCCTGCTTCTATAAATCGTTCTGTAAAATAGCCTATATACGTATATACTTTGCCTTGAAAGTATATACTTTGTTGTTTTGGACATATAATTGAAATGAATTATATATTTTGTGCCCTGGGGTTTGAATGTATGAACCCATGTCAAGAGCTAGCACTCTACGAATTCGGCCATCGAGGTGTTTATAACTCAGGTAGCTCTTAAGCATCTAAGCATTGCATAGCTTTATTACAGTCGGTATAATCAGTATAATCATTACATTGGGGTACTTAACTTTTTATTAAGAAATATTTGGAATTTGAAGCCTTTTATGTTCAAATACGGTAATATATTGACTTGTACGTTTATTTAATAGTCGATAAGGTAATAATGATATGGTAAATAGTTTGTATTATCTTGAGTCGATGAGTTATGATTTATTATTTATTTTGTACTTGATAATATATCTTGATGATATATGTATTTTACCTGGAAAGATGACATATAAGCTTATCACTGCCACACCTTCCTTGATCTATCATGATCCTGCAACATGTGGAGCGCATATATAAACTATGCAGCTATATTGGGAACTAAGAGGGTGCTTATATTCCAAATTGTCTAACAAAAGATTTCTGAACACAAAATTCCCAGGGAGCCGCTGAATTCAGGCGGCACAAGACAGTGTGTTACGGAAGCGAACGACAGTCCATCTGTGCACCACTTTTGTTTGAAGAGAGAGAAATTATTTTAAAACCGCAATTAATTCGCGTCAAAGACCTGCCAAAATTAGGCCTAACTGTAAAAAAAACATTACATACACCAAAAAATTCTCAAGTCTTTTATCAGTATAAATATAAACTTTCAATAGGAATGTGCTAGTAAACTCATTTTATAATGATATTTAAAATGGTATCAAAATAGTTGATCCCTTAAACAGAACGTGTAAATCGTCAACTTGTTACTTTTTTAATTACCAGCGCTGGCTTCCAACGTTTTTAGTATAAATACGAAAAAAAAGTTAACGTTTCGGTAAATTATGTTTTTGTGAATATCCCCCATAGAAATTAAAGAAATTAATAATTGATACTAAGATAATAAATATTTTTCTATTTAACAACACAAAAATTATTACTGTAACGTCTGGGCCCAAAGGTGTATGAAATTTTGGCACTCTCCTTTAGTTTTGAAATATCTCCAATTATGCACTGTGTAGTTTTCCCTTGTTGTTGTTAACACAAAGAGAAAACCTTATTTATAATACTGGTATAGAAGTAAAATTTAACCCTTCCGTAGTCAAACGTGCGGCCAAAGGTGAATATTACGTACAACACATGCCTACCGGTTATATTCGGGGTTAAAAAGTACGCGGATGTACTCGTCAAAATAGCGGAGAGGAAAAAGGTCAAAGTCAACTATAAGACGGTTCTCAAAGAAGTGCGCCCCGATAAGAAAGAAGCTGTGTTTTATACGGCCTGTGAAGATAAGAGTAAGGTAAGATACAATCGTTTAACCTGAAATATTTGATTCTCTAACTGTGTCTAGGCGGATCTTCGCTACGTTAACATATTGTTACGACATTAAGCAATGAAGATTTCTATTAATATGCTTTTTAGGAACAATAGTATAGTGTAAGAAATCCCAATTATTATTAGTAGTAGCGGTCTGTTACTATCTCACTGCTGAGAATAGGCCTCTTCTCTTCGTTTTTGGAGATAGGGTTAGAGCTAAGGTTACACATATTTCCAGAATCTTCTAGAGATATGCAGGTTGCCTCACGTTGTTTTCCTTCGCCGAAAAGCGTGTGATAAATTGCAATTATCAATTAGACACATAAGTTTTAACAGAAAAACTCATTGGTGTCTGCCCGGGTTTGGACCCGTGACCTCCTCGAAAGAGTCGCACGGTGTTACTGCTAGGCTATTACAGCTTCCGTTATCATTAATATATTCAAATCTCTATGTCCACTGTTAATAGGCTTTAATTATCTAATTTAATGAAGGATACGACGATGCCATACGACATCCTCCACGTAACGCCTCCGATGCGGACGCCGGACTTCCTGCAGCAGAGCAAGGAGCTGGTTGACGCGGCCGGCTACCTCACCGTAGACAAGTTCACTCTGCAGCACACCAAGTATCCCAACATCTACGGTATTGGGGACTGCACGAACACACCCAACAGCAAGACCGCGGCGGCTGTCGGTTAGTGTATTTTAACAACAATCATCGTGTTGCCAATAAGTAAAAAGTAAAGTAGCGGCCTATTACTCTCCCACTGCTGAGAATAGGCTTCATCTCTCCGTTTTTGGAGAGAAGGATTAGAGCTAAGACCTACCACTATAATTGATAATAGCAATAATTGATTAACTGAGTAATTGTTACTTTTTAAACAAATAAATGATAATAATAACACGGAGAACCTTTGTGATGATAGTGCTAATACGCAGCGGGTTACTATTAAGTTACTGAGACTTTAACGAAACAAAAAGTGTTTTGTTACAGCGAAACAAGGTTACGTGTTGGAACATAATCTACTCGGCACGATGAAGAGGGACAATCCGAAGGAGAAGTACGACGGGTACGGCGCGTGCCCGCTGGTGACGTCATACAATACGTGCGTGCTCGCAGAGTTCGTGTACGACGGCGTGCCCAGAGAGACCTTCCCCATTAACCAGGTAATACTTTTAATTCATTATGCTACAACGGTAATTTATAAATAAATATATGGGACACACACGGTGGGCAGTCCCCAAAGTAAGTAACTTAATACTTGTGATACGGTAGACAGACAACTGGTGAATATATACTTATATATTTTTAAATACATACTTAAATACAAATATACACCCAGGCTCAAAGACCAACAAATTCATTTATAAAACATGTTGACCCTCGGCGGGAATCGAACCCGCGACCCGCGGAGTTTTGACAATTTGAACTCGATAATTGATATTATATATTATGCCGTGTGGTATCCGGCTGAATAGAATAGTACTACCCTCATTTCTTACCGAGGTGTCGTAAAAGGCGACTAAGGTAAGTCGACCCGCCGTTTGGTATCCGGCTGAGTAGAATAGACCACCCTCATGTCTTACCGAGGTGTCGTAAAAGGCGACTAAGGTAAGCTGACTCACCGTGTGGTATCCGGTTAAGTAGAATAGACCACCCTCTTTCTTATCTAGGTGTCGTAGAATACGACTAAGATAGGTTGACATCAGGCAGGCGGCCGGTCGTAAAATACGTGGCCAAATCATGTGACAACATGTTTATAACATGTTGTGTCGACCCTACTTAGAATAGGATAAGGGCAGGAAAAAAAATTGATATTATATATTATAGATATTATGTTCGTTTAATTGTTTTTTTTGTTTGTTTTTTATAACTGTCCTAACAAAAGGGTTTATTCTATTACAAGCAAGCTTGCCATGCTTGCAAAATGATCGTTCTGAAATTTTTATTTAAGTTTGAATATTTCATCATTGGGTCGGCACAACATGTTTTAAATCATGTTGTCACATGATTAGCTAGGTAGTTTACGGCTGCTTGCCTGGCGTTAATTTACCTAAGTCGGATTTTGCGACATCTTGGTAAGAAAGAGAGTGATCAATTCTGCTCAGTCGGATACCACACGGCGGGTCAAGTTACTTTAGTCGCCTTTAAGACACCCTAGTAAGAAAGAGGGTGATCTATTCTACTCAACCGGATACCGTTAAATCGAGTGTTGTATTATAAGCTGTGGTAGCCCAGCGGTAACACCGTGTGACTTTCGAAGAGGTCACGGGTTCAAACCCGGGCAGGCACCAATGAGTTTTTCTGTTAAAACTTATGTGTCTAATTGATAATTGCAATTTATCACACGCATTCGATCAAGGAAAACATCGTGAGGAAACCTGCATGTCTCTAGAGAATTCTTGAGATATGTGTAACCTACCAATCCGCATTGGAGCAGCGTGGTAGGTCTTAGCTCCAATACTTCTCTCCAAAAACGGAGAGAAGAGGCCTATTCTAAGCAGTGGGATAGTAACAGGCCGCTACTTACCTATTATATTGCTTTAAATTGTGTTTTGTTCTTCAGGCTCGTGAAAGCATAATGGCGTATTACATGAAGAGGGACTTGTTTCCTTTCATATATTGGCACTTCATGTTGAAGGGGTACTACAACGGACCCGAGTTTGTACGGAAGATAATCAACCCTTTCGCTAAATAGGGCTAACTGTAGACTTTAACTCCGTGTAATAAAGATTAAAATAATAAAGTCGATATATGATCTAACGGAATATAAATGATCGCCAGAGTAATAATTTTTACAACAAAAGATCCTAAAATTAGGTCTTGATAGGATCCATCTTCTAATATCCTTTTTCTGTTCTTTTTATATCACACCCTTTTACGATCACTCTATAGGTGATGCTGTTATATATATATATATTATACTGTATTAAATATATTACGATGGCAGTAACCACAAGAAAATATCATTAAATAGAACAGTTACGTTAGTAAGAAATATCGTCAATTTTAATAAAATAATTAGTGAATTAAAATGTTGACGGAATAGAACTATTATACGTAAATGTACGTACGCAAGTTGTTGTAGAAAAGTGCGGATCGCAACTACGCTATAACGCTAGTCACGATAGCCAGACTCGACTCGCAATATCCAAACTCGAATCAAAATAACCGACTCAAATCGCAATTACTGAACTAAAATCACAATATCCAAACTTAAATTTATTGCGAGGACTCAAATTGCAGCAGACTCGAATTACGATAGCTGGACTCAAATTGGGATTTCATGTTTCGAATAACTATGACCCTGAAAGCAGTAGCAGTATTGATAGTCGAATAAGAGGAGCTCCAATTTATTGTGATCGATTAAAAATTAATAAAAGTGTCGTAGGTCGGTCCTTGAGTCTTGAGGCATATTACCCGGACTCGAATTGAGACACGTAACTCAAATCGGGCATATTATCCGGACTCTAATTGAGACATGGAACTCAAATCGGGCATATTACACGGACTCGAATTGAGACATGGAACTCAAAGCGGGCATATTACCCGGACTCTAATTGAGATATGGAACTCAAATCGCGACTCTGTCTAGAAAAGTCACGGCCACTATTCATTATAATTAATTTTTTAAATGTTTTTTTATTTATTTAAAATAGGAAGTAACGTTGTTAAATTTTTTATCATGATTTGTTTTAATTGATTTCAAAAGGTATTATCAAACAATTGAAAATTAAAAATGGATGAAAACTCCGAAAATTTGAATAATACGTTGTTGATTTTGCTAATAATCTGTTTGACTGTTAATTTTGATATGAAATTAATACAATTACATTCTGAAAAATATTATTGTTTTCAATTAGGTATTGTCTCTATTGTCGTAAACATAGTTTTTTTTAACATTTATATGTAATTAATAAGAATAGAAATTGTTATTTACACTTAGAAGTTTTAATTTGTACAATTAATTACTGTTATATATGTATATAAAATGTTTATTTTTTCAATAAATAAATTTTATAAAAGTTTATGTTGTTTATTATCTACAAAAAAAGAAACAGATTGCATATACCTGTATTCTGTAAATAAATATATACATAAAGAGTACTTTAATAAAGAATATGTAATGCCCATTAATAAATGTTTAAAGTAGTAATTATACATTGATGGCGGGAAGGCAGATTCGTATTTACTTCTTTCTTTAATGTACATACACATGGTTAAAAAAGAGAAAGAAAAATAGGTCATGTCTAAAAGGGATCTCTTCCAGTAAACCTTTGAGTTACAGAAGCAAAAGGACAATATATGAAATACGGGTGATTTAGAAAAAAACCAGAAGCCTTAAATTCCAGTAACCAAATATCATTATTTACTTATATTATATTTATATATTCTATATAAATATTAATTAAATTTTTACATCATCGCGTCATATCAATGTATATAACATTATAACGCGATGATGTGACAATTTATTCTCGTAAAACTAATATTTTAGCTATCTTAATTGCCTGTATTAGTCATACGTTTTCGAGGTCTTAGAAATCCAGTTGGCAATGTTCATGATATTTCCAATAATGTCATCGTCATAATGCTTTACTGACAATAAAAATAAAATATATAAAAATAAATAAATTTTTAGTTACTCAGAAATGAGCACAATTTGTAAATCCTTGAATATTTGTAAACTCAATGCTTTGAAGTTGAGCTGTGGACTGGATTCGAGGCGAAATGAACTAAGGTAAGTAGTGTGAATTAGTTAATTGGAATCTAACTATATACATATTATAAAAAGACTTCCCAAAACTATATTATGTCTGATAATAGATTTTCTCAAAATCGAAAACGAATTTATGAACAGTTTTTACTAAAAAATTCTTATTCTTTTTTATGTTAATTGTGCATTACCTTTCATGTAAATTGTTGTCGCGTGGTTGTAAAAAAACTCGCCTGCTGGGAGCTCTACTCGCGTGCGCCGCGTAAACCAACGCAACCGCGTAAACCAGAAATACACGAAACTAATATATTAGAGAATTGTAGATCTACAAAAATACTATAAAAAAGTCTGGGGAAAACATGTCTGTCTCTTATGGTTAACTCACAAAGACTATTCTTTATATTTAAAATTTCAAATTTTGTGCTATTGTGTTTACAAAGTGTGTGGTAAATTTCATCTTGTTGATTTTTTTGACGAATAAATATTTTTTTGATTTTCCGATATTTAACCTTATATGATTTAAAGTTATTTTTAAGCTCAAGTAATAAATGTTTCTATAGTACTAGAATAGAATAGAAGTAGAATGACAAGGCATGAAAGTAATATTTTTAATTTGTAGATGCAAATTACTGGTAGTCGGCGCCGGCACCGGCGGTTGTAGTATGGCTTGGCGATTTTCAAGGAAATTAAATAAAAATGATATCATCGTCTTAGAACCTAATAAGGTAATGAACGATCAACTTGCACTTTTTAAAATGAAACTGGATGTATCATGTATAAAAACGTATATATAGTGCACTCTACAATTAGCAATACATATCGCACGCTTAGTTATAAAGTGACCATTAGACCGTGAGAGTTAAAGAGAGCCAGCCATAACTTAGAAGAGCAAGAAAACCTTAGCTTTTTTAATAGTCGCGTGATGTCATAGACGGCACTGAAATGAGGATTACAATGTATCTTTTTTTATAAATGGGATACACGGTCGTCTGTCCCCAAAGTAAGAAACTTAATACTTGTGTTATGGGTGACAGATAACTGATATATATATATATATATATATATATATATATAATTTTTAATACACCCAGGCTCAAAGAACCAACAAATTGTTTATAGAAAAAGTTGGAATCAAATACCCGGGATCCGCGGAGCTGAATGTAGGATCACTACTCACCGCGCCAACGGCCCAGCCAATTCTAAATCAACTAAGCCTAATTTTGAATTCGGTCAGTTTAATATTAAGCGCGCAATATAGTTTCTTTTATCGCAGATCAGCATAAAACAATATTAAATATAATTACTTTGAATACAAATCGTAATCGAATGGACATCGTAAAGTAATGCATATTTCTTTAAATTATAGGACCATTATTACCAGCCGCTTTTCACGCTAGTTGGCGCTGGTGTGAAGAAGTTTCCTCAAACTCATAAACCGGTGAAGTCTGTATTGCCGCGGAATGTACTATGGCTGCAGGATAAAGTGGATGACTTTGATCCATGCAATAATATAGTGTACACGGGATGTGGCAGTAAAATACGATATGACTTCATGGTGATAGCTCTTGGCCTGAAGAATGATTATGATCAGGTCAGTTTGCAATTTTAAGTCTCTCCACAGCGAGTGTGGTATAGATTTGATAGCATACACTGGCATTGGAACAGCGGTCACTAGATGTCGCTGTTTTAGCGTCACACAAATTGGTGTTACGCTAACTTGATCGAGTAGGTTTAAAAATAGAATAGACCACCCTCAATTTCTTACAGAGGTGTCGTAAAAGGCGACTAGGGTAAGTTGATCCGCCGTGTGGTATCCGGCTGAGCAGAATAGATCACCTCTTTTTTAACGAGGTGTCGTAAAAGGCGACTAAGATAAGTTGACGTCAGGCAGGCAGCTGGACGTAAAATACCTAGCCAAAACATGTAACATGGCTAAAAATGGTGTGCCGACTCCACCTAAAATGGGCTAAGGGCAGGAGAATGATCAACATTATAATTACTTTTGTAAGAGATTGCACATATTCTTCATTAATTAGCCACCATACGACTTAGAATCGATTAAATCGAAAACTTTTCTTTTAACTCAATATGTTTTCTTTGGTTTAGTTTTAGTTTATAATATTAATAGATTCTTGGGCTGAAAGATGTTCTAATGGACCCAACTGCTCCGGTGTCGACTGTCTACTCGCCGGAGTACTGCCAAAAGTGCTGGAGTTGTGTGCAAAACTTCAAGGGTGGGCTGGCGGTGTTCACATTCCCCAAACGAGCAGGCAAATGCTCCGGCGCTGCTCAGAAGATCATGTATTTAGCACGCGATTATTGGAAACAGGTTCGAGCTTAACCTTTGCTTTATTCCTGACAAAAATTAAAAAAAAAACTGGGTAATATACAAATTCATTACAAAAAAATACATTCTGCTAAAATAAATAACGTTATTATTAACTAAGCTTTAATCTAAAACTTAAAACTTAAAAAAAAATTCCATTGGTCAATGTATTTTAAAAAGTAAAATATTACTATTATTATCAATACTTGTCTAATCACCCTTATAAAGTTAAAAAAATTGATGTTAAGGGGAATAGACGAATGTGATTTGTCTGTGTAACAGTAAACACTATATACAGAAAAGCAGCAGATCTTACTTTGGGGAGTTTCATGGTACAATAGTAATACGCTCATTGCTTTTGCATATAAAATTAATTAAGGCCACTTATGTTTTCATTAATGAGTTTTTCTATTAAAACTTGTTTCTATTTGATAATTGCAATTTATCTCACTCGATCTTACACGCTTTTGATGAAGAAGAACGTCGTGAGGAAATCTGCAAAGCCCTACAGAATTCTAGGGATGTGTGTAATCTACCAATCAGCATTGAAGCAGCGCGGAATCCATCTCTCCAAAAAGGTTTTTGTACACATATAAACATTATATTAACCAGGCGTTCGACAGCTTAATTTATTGAAATTGAAATATACTCTTCAGAACAAACTTCTGCCTTCCACAAACATTACGTATAATACTGCAGGAGACGTGTTATTCGGAGTGTCTAAGTACGCATCGTCCTTAGCTAAGTATGCTTGGGAAAGAGATATCTCGGTCAACTACAAACTTGAGTTGATAGAAGTCACTCCACGAAGAGCGATATTTCTTGATTGTAATGAGCAAGTGAGTTATTTATTACTACTACTAACTAGGAAAAGGACAAAAAATATGGAAATGCGAGCGATTTGTGTAGGGATTTGAATACATAGGACAAATAAAGTACAGCGCAAGTCTAGAGCAAGCAATTGCAGTTAATATTAACACTTTGCTATTACACATCACATTTGATAAACGCTTATACCAATCGGCAAAAAATATCTTTCTTTAAACAAAGGGGCATATATATGGGACACTTACACACTCCGGTTGAAGCTTGTATCAATTCCTTCAAGCTAAATCATTTTGTAGAATAACTTTAAAATTTTAAATTATTCCAAAATAAATAAATAAATTTTGAAGTGATAGCGTCACTTGATCTTTTTTGTATATATGTATAAAAGCTAAAATGTTTATAGATCGTAATTTATTTTTATGAGAAACAAAAAACATTTGAAAACTCATATGCGCCGCCAAAAGTGTTAATTAAGAATTGCATTGTATGGACGATTCTACCTTCAGTTTGGAATAGTGTTATTTAGAAAAAATTTCCAGTTATCAATTGCTGCTCTTATCAGGTTTAGTAATTTCATGGCGATTCTGTTTAAATAGGTCGTAAAGCAATGTCCGATAATAATAAGTTACTGTTTAGAACGAGACTGACTTTGTTGGCTGAATATTGTGGTCCGTCTATTTTTAGCTCCATCTTGTCAGGTCAGAAACCTATTTCTGAAGCTACTAATTACCAAACTCAAATTACATTTGACTAGTTCCTGTTCCGAAATATCCTCCATTGGAAAATAGCCCTTCATTGTTGGTCGTTTACAATAAAATCCATGCTAAAAATTTCGTGTTACTTGAATATATTTGGATGGAAGATAAGATATATTCTGTTTCCGATTCGTCAATCGGAAAATCTATTATATGTAATAGACATCGAAAGTTAAAAAGCGGTTGGTTCTTTTGTAATAGTTTAGGGTGTCATTCGGTTCTTTACATATGGGTAAAGATTAAATAATTGTGCCAGTGCGAAGTTTTTCATGCTTAGATTATTTTCCCCGCGAGAATTGTACTGTAATGTAGTATTAACCTAAACTTTCCGCATCTTTTATTTTTTAGTAAAAACTGTATAAAAATCGTTTTAGTCGATTTTGAGAAAATCGATCACATATAGACAAACATCTTTTGGGATTTTTTTTTATAATATGTATAGATTAGCATGATTATTATATAAACATACGGGTCACATCGCGTTATAATCGATTACCTTTGTATAAGGTTCACCGTTTCGGCAGACTTGCATCCACCGTGGTCACGAACTGACTGGAGCGGCGGCGTCTTCGTTCCCGAGTACTACAGTCATTATTTTGTTCATCTACCCTCACTTGAACCGCACAATCCATGTAAAGTCTGTTGCACACTACACGGATATTATCCGCACGCGATATAGCTTGCAACAATTTCTTTCGCGAGTTATTTATTTATTTATTTATTTTCAAGGGAAACCAAACAGTACATAGTAAAACTTAATAGCTAGTACAAATGTATAGATCTTTGACCAATAAAGTTTCCACTATTTAATAATTCATAAAAGCTAACAATAAGACAGTAATAATAATTTCAAAATAAAATATACACACACACTATACTACTACACTATACACACAAAAAGTTTAATGCTTAAAATAGAAGAATAAATGTAATAATAATAAAATACAAAAAAGAAAGAAAAATTAGTTAGGCTTGTCTCGGATAATTTTTTTAAACTGAACTAAGTGCTAAACATATCAATGTGGTTATATTTCTTATTGTAATTGATACAAGCTCGTGAAATAAAATTGTTCGCTTATATTTATTAATCACTGGATCCCAAGTCATTGACAATCTGAACCCCGCTTCTCTGTTGAATGTGTGATCCTTTTTGATCTCAACAGCTTCACGCGCCACTCTTGCATAATAGTGGGCATCAGTTGACAGGACTTTGGGACCATGAAGCTCAATCCACTGGATCGATTATAACGCGATGTGACCCGTATGTTTATATAATAATCAGTATGAATCGCGAAAGTTTAAAATCTACTTATTAGCATATTCTTCAGGAACATAAGTCATAGATACTTTCAGGTTATCTCTCTGCCATATAATTTTCTGCACGTAACACCACCAATGTCACCGCCGGTTTGTCTGTCGAAATGTCAAGAGCTTATAGACGACAATGGCTATCTTGATGTAGACCAGCATACACTTCAGCACAGGCGCTACAGCAATATTTATGGTATAGGAGACTGTACCAGCACGCCTAATAGTAAGACCGCAGCTGCTATTGGTAAGTTCATCATCCTCCTGCCCTTATCCCACTCTAGGTGGGGTCGGCACAACACGTTGTCACATGATTCGGCTAGGTATTTTATTACCGGCTGCCTACATGACGTCAACTTACCTTAGTCTCCTTTTACGACACCTCGGTAAGATTGAGGGTGGTGGTGGTGATTGTGATTGAGGGTGGTAGGCACAAAATATTATAAACATGTGCGACATCATTCAGCTAAGTATTTTACGACCGGCCGCCTGCTTGACGTCAACGTACCTGAGGCGGCACCTCGACAGCTCGGCAATACGACACAGCAGTAATTCATTTCTTACGACACGGCATTAACAAATGAGGGTGGTCTATTCTACTCAGCCAGATACCACACGGCGGACCAACCTACCTTAGTCACCTTTTACGACAACTCAGTATGAAATGAGGGTGTTCAATTCTACTCAGCGCGATATCACACAGTGGGTCGACTTACTAGAACCTTAGTCGCCTCTTACGACTCCTCCGTAAGAAATGAGGGTGGTCTATTCTACTCATTCGGTTACCACACGGCGGGTTAACTTACCTTAGCAGCCCGACACCTCGGTAAGAAATGAGGGTGGTCTATTCTACTCCGCCGGATAGCACACAGTTCACTAGCAGCACTTAAAATATCGGTGGGATTACATACATAGTACATGTAACAATACCTATATCGTCCCATCCCAGGAATAAAGTTACATGTTCTATGTTCTATGGTATAGAATTATTTAATAAGAAATAGTCATAATACTAACATAGTCTCTAATATTTTTTACTAAAAAATTGGATGTAATGACTGGAATCAAAATAAATTATTATTATTATTATTACATCGAACATGTAACTTTAATCTTCGGATAGGGCAAAATAAAAACATCCCTTTAAGATTAAAAGTTTGCATCACCTTTTCCATTTCAGCCAAACAAAGCCAAGTGGTCGAGCTAAACTTATGGCAGACAATGTATGGTAAACAGCCTTCATTTAAATACGACGGCTACGGCGCCTGTGCTATACTGACATCCTATAAGTGCGGAATTCTTGCGGAATTCCTATATGATAAAAAGCCGTGTGAAACATTTCCCTTTGATCAGGTAAGTAGGAAATATCCTGTTTCAAACTTTACAGTTAATTTTATCGAAAATGAAATCAAAACAATTTCTCTCATTAAAACACTCGCCAAATATATTAGTCTGAAAAGCATTCTTTATACGAAATTGAACTTATTTTACATTGACTCCTTGCCTTGAGATATTTTAAATATCTTAGGATATTGTCAATTTTGAGTAACAGAAAGGCGGCCGGACGTAAAAACACAGCCAAATCATGTTACAGCATGTTTATAACATGTTGCGCCGACCCCACTTAAAGTGGGATAAGGGCAGGAGGATGATGATTGACAATTTTGACTAATACACATACTACATACTAATGAGAAAGTCTGTGTTTCTGACCGTTAGCGTTTCACGGCTTATGCCCTAGATAATTATATTGTGTAATTTGTTACAATTGAAAATGACTCATAGAATTACGGGCTAAATACAGAGTTACCGATCATACGACATTCAATTTAATTGTGGCTACCACAAAAAAAAGCACTTAATTCACGGAGTATTGTAGCTACAGGATACGTTAACGTTTTTTTTTCAAAATTAACACGATTCATAGAGATAAACGACCTAACCCTATTACGACACACGAAACGAAAAATAACCTTGACCCAAAAACTATAGTACTACGAGGGAGGGAATACAACAATGTTTTTGTTTTCCGCTGTTTTTTGACGAGCACGCTGCGCCAGGACACTCAACCAATACTGACAAAGTCAGATAAATTCTCAATTAAATTATCTGTATTCTATTTTCTTCGAAAAATGATCAGTAAATTAATTTAATATCGTATCATAGGTATACCACCCTGTATAGAATAAATAAACATAGTTTTCCGTTCGGAAACAGGGCACTTGTTTTCTTACTCGAACTAGTTGTACTAAAAAAAACCAACTAGATTTATGATAGTTTTATTTAGATGATTTCTCAGTTTTTTCTTCATTCCAGAGTAAAGAACGCCGCTTCGTTTGGTATTTAAACAATGATATATTTCCATACTTGTACTGGAGAAAATTAATAAAGGGCAAATGGGACGGGCCAACGACAATACGTAAAATCGTCAACCCCTTCAAAACATAAACAAGAAAACGTATAAAATATTTTATTTTATAAAAAAAAAAACAAACTTTGGAGAATTATATGGCTACTAAACTAAAACTAACAATTTAACCTATTTCAACATAATTTAAAAGAAACTATTTAATCTCTTAGAAATATATTTTAAATACTTTATTTTATATTTATTATCAATCATTTCATTACCATTGAAATATTGTTTTAAATTGTTTTATAGTAGATATTTTATAAAATATTTTTTACAGTTTCGATAAAAATAGTCAATTAATTAATAATAATCAGTAATTTTAAAATTACTTGCCTATTTAAATAAATCATACTTTAATAACACAAAATGCCCAATAAAATAGTGTAATAATTAATTTAACATTATTTAATTTTAAAATATTCGACGACGTATTTTCATTATCATTTACATTATATTTTTCTAAATAAACCATTTAAAAAACTTTTGATTATATATCCTAACATTCTTTTCTTTTCTTAATAAATCTTATAAGTATATGGTAAAGTAATGGCGCATTATACATTTTATTTTTTTATCCTATGCGACAATATACTGTGTTTAATTTTTAATCTATCGAAATCATTTCGTAGGAAATAACAATGGTAGTAATAGTTTATATTTTTTGTAATAATTTTATTTCTTTTATTTAAATAAATTTAAAAAAACTTACATATCATTCGACTTTAATATGTAAATGAAAATGTTGTCGTTATAAAAAAGTATGTTGGTTTTATTAGCCTATTGACTAGCAAAGCAAAGGCCCTAATTTATAAGGCTAATATTATACAAAATGAAAAATTTCAAACTAAAATCTAAATATAAATATTTAAAAAAATTATATTATTAATCTCGAATATCCTTTTAATTTCTGTAGATGAATTTCTGAGATGTCCCCTATTAAATAATATTTTATATCTTCTTTTTTATAATCACTATACAAGAAACACTATACATAATAATGTCCAATTCAAGCGATTTTTACAAATGTCCTTACACCGCTTGTAGGGGTCTATGCTATAGGGGTATATGCTATGCTATGGGTTGGCAACACAGATTCTTTGCACTGTATCCCGTCCATCGCAACTTAAGCTACACGTTGTGATAAACTCTGCCATATTTTTTGCCTAAAGCTCTTCTAAAGTGAAAGCTACTTCGAGGGGACTCTTTTCAGTCGCTGAAGGACTAACTTTCTTAAAGACGAACGATTACCACTTTTCTGATTTTTATTACTACTGGCAACATACACTATTTCTTACTGGCAACACAGGCTGCGTGCCCTTACAGATTTTGCGAAAAATTTCCCGTAAATCTATTTTTTACACCTTTTAGTGTACAAAAACAATATACTAATTTAATAATATATAGTATTTCGACTAACTTTCACCTCAATTTTGACTAAAATGTTTTGTTATTTACGGACTCAGATATAAGAATATACTGGGGTGAATATAATTTATACTTATACAAATATTTACGTATATCTGCTTTATGCATTCAGTTAATGTAATAAAAAAGCCAGGTGAATAAGAATTATAAATATCTAATTACTAAATTGAACATAGTGTTACTTACAAATTAGGATATTTGTGATGGCAATGAGGATTTTGAGACCAAAATTGTATTACAAAGGTGTAGTGTTTGCGGGTTGAGATGTGTAACTTAACTTGTATATTTATATACACATATTATATGTAATACATACTCACACTAACTCACACTAATAGTGATGTACAAAGAAACATACACGGTCTCATGATGCACCACGTTAGTAACACGAGAGCCGTTGGTGAGAGTGGACGTGAAGTGACATGTGGTTACTTACTTGTTAGTGCGTGTTAGAGCCTGTGCTATATTCATACAACATCAGTTTATATACACTACACATGGTATTGATATACTCCTTCAAATGAAATACAAAAAATAATGCACTTAATCAGTGAAAAATACTGAAGCAATCAAAATTACATACGAAATAATCTGACAACAATAACTAACTCACTTTCACGCTTTATTTAAAGCCGAGAACTGATCTTTTTGCGATCCGTTGGTGTTCTTAGAGTCGGAAGCCTTTTGTCTCTTTCGGTTTAAGGCATTCTGCCTGATTCTGTACCTTCGGCGGGTCTTGACGAGATACACCACCAGAGCGATAGCGATGAGCAGACCGACTATAATGCACGCTCCAAGGATAAGGGTGAGGTTCGTCACTTTCGAATCTTGACCCGTAGATTGTTCGATCTGAAAATTTTAATTATTACATGCTTAGTTTTACCTCTATGTACTACGATTTTAACTATGGATGTGAAAAAATACTTTAATCTCAATTGTGACCCACTTTGACCAGATTTAATCCAAAGTTTGTACACTTTTCAAAAACCGCTAACAATACGATAAAATAAATAACTTTATTAACCGATGATCGATCTTTACTTATAGCAAGGTGTCGTAAAAGGCGGCTAGGTAAGCCGACCCTCCGTATGGTATCCGGCTGAGTAGAATAGGCCACCCTTTTTCTTATCGAGGCGTCGTAAATTACGACTAAGATAAGTTGACTCCAGGCAGGCGGCCGGTCGTAAAATACGTAGTCAAATCATGTAATAGCATGTGCCGACCCCACTTAGTGTGGGATAAAGGCAGGAAGATGATGTTAGATATTTGCTTAAAATCGGTGGGTAATACAAAACATTACTGCATCAATTTCGTCCGTCTACCATCGCATCTAAATGATGCGTTGACTAAAATGCATCGCGGCCGTTCTAAATACGTCACGTTGTCGTCTCTACTATTATGTGCCTGTTGTTACTAATATAAAACAACTATTATGCCTAAATAAGTGAAGAGTGTTGCGCCAAGTCCACTTCTAGGTGGCGCGCCGTGTATCAGTTTTATTATTTTTCTAAATACATTTTAAAATGTAACGTAAAAAACGTATATTTATTTATTTTAATATTTATTTAAACGTATTTATGTATATTTCATTATTTAAATAATAATTTAACGCGCGGAATCGTGTGACTCATTCCTAGTCATACGATGCGGGCCCTCCTCCCGCTCCCCGCTTCTTGAGTCTTGACTCGCCCTAGGTGGGCGCGGGCGCATCAGCCACTTTCACAGACATAATGATCTGTGACATTAATCGCGCGTGCCCCTTTCTTCGAAGAGAACGAACAGCCTAGATATCTAGTATTTTGTTGGTTTATTTCCCCACGTATTGGGGTGCCATACCTGGGCTTAAGCCAGGTCTCATCTCCGACCAGTGGCGGACAACAGCGGCCTTGAGTCTGTGCCCGTCATCTTCGGGTTGACTCCACTTTTCGGGCGCGCGTTGTACGGTCTACTCTGCTGCTAGACAAAGCCAGGGCAGTACCTAGCGCACACCTACCTTCTTACGGAGCATTGCATTGCCGGGCAGTAGACTTACGACCCAATAAAATTGTTGTTACCGTTGGCGAGTCGTTTCATTTACTCCCAGCGGGACAAAACTTACCATATAAGTACCGTACGGTCCGGATCTCGTGTCGAGGTCGTCGGTACACATCGCTTGCTCGGTCCAGTTGTACCAGTGGACCAGGCGCAGGCCCTCGTAAGCTCGCGGCGAACCGCATCTGAAACAATAATCATACTACCTTCATTCTATGAATTTGAATACAGTTGACATGTTTTTGGAACTTTAGACTTCATATGTGTGTGTGTGTGTGTCAAATGCATGGAAATGGAAGTGTGTATAAATTTTGATTGCTTTAATGTATTTTTTTAACTGATTAAAAATAATGGTAGCATTGTGCACACCTTGTATATCTATACTAATATATAAAGCTGAAGAGTTTGTTTGATTGTTTGAACGCGCTAATCTAAGGAACTACTGGACCGATTTGAAAAATTCTTTCATTATAAAAGCGTATAGTTTATTGTAACGGTATAAATAATACTCAAATTTGCGTATTACACTTTTTTAATAATAATTTATTTCAAACTCTAACTCAAAATTCAACGTCAACTCTACTGCTGGTTCGAAAAGCTGTTCCTATCGAGATGAGCCAGCAAGAAACTCGGCGGTTCCTCTTTTCGACATAATACTTAAAATTAAATAATTTTAACATTAAGTCATTACTTCTCTACTTCTTGTACAGGGTCGGACAGTAGCTATATCCACACATTCCTATCGTCTAAATAATCCTCAACAGTAGGATTTTTGTATCAGCCTCTCTTAAATAATATTTTTTAACTGCTGTAATGGCAAAGCTAAAATTGATTGCGGATTTTTATTATAGAATCTTATACCCAAACCCAGAAATGACTTTCGTATAATTTGCAAGGCGCAAAGCAGGAGCCGCAAGCTTATGTCGGTTCCTTCTTTGTCTATTATATACATCACCTATCTTTCTATAACTCTTTATATTTTCATGTACAAAAAATTACTTTTGATTTTTAATTTAATTATTTAATAAATTAATAATTAGCGTTTTACTACGATACGACGCTATGAAGTGAGGTCACTGCAAGCGTAACAGACAGACAAAAATTGGCATTTATAATATTAGTATTTATTATTATAATTATGTAACCTTAGTTCAGAGAGAAGTCGCGAGTTAGCACGGTACATTTGAGGCAGTAAGTCATCTAGGAGCCACTGGAGGTCGCATGAGCAGTGCCACGGGTTGAATTGTAGGTTAGCGCCCTCCGACAATGACTTCCAATCGAGGAGTGTCCTCGACAGCTTGGTGAGATTGTTGCTGCTTATGTCTAGCTGAAATAAAATATTCTATAACTCAGATGGAAACCAAATAAAACTATGATGTTCAAAAAAATATATTAATCATTTAATTGTATTTAAGCTTTATTGATTTACTAGCTTTTACCCGCGAAACTTCGTTCGCGTGGACTGTAGTCTTGAAATTAGGAGTGGCTTCTGTCACCATCCAAACCTTCAAATATCTCAATCACAAAAATTAGATCGATCCGGGATGAATCAGAGGGATTTATCGTTTGATCAAGAGCTTAGTATGATAATTTTAGTAAATAACCTATACTTACATGAAATATATTTTAAAATAGCGCATTATAAGGAGTACAAAAACTTTATTATTCATAATGTTTTCTGGAATTAAATATCTCTATAAATATGCTATAAATAGCTTTGGAAACGTGTTAGAAATTTATTTAATAATAACATTTATACGTAACGAATCAACTGTCAAATTGTTTTTTTTTAATTACCTAT
The DNA here is from genome assembly GCA_947086495.1 of Morpho achilles. Classification (NCBI taxonomy): domain Eukaryota; kingdom Metazoa; phylum Arthropoda; class Insecta; order Lepidoptera; family Nymphalidae; genus Morpho; species Morpho achilles. The sequence goes on from CAMTZB010000013.1 coordinate 14,938,293, forward strand.
ACGTATGGCGCTGGATTCCAACGTTTTTAGTATAAATACGAAAAATTAAATTTAAATTATGTTTTTGTTAACATAATATTTTAAAATAGGTATCGGAAAATATATTAAACTTAACTTTATTAACTGTAATGACTTTTCAAATATTAAAAATGGTGTTAAGAAATAAAATATTTTTTCATTAGCAGTATGGCTTAATTTCTATAAGATTCAATTAAATAAAACTTCCCAATAAATGTCAATTAATAGTCATTTATTTCGTACTTGTTGCCATAGACTACTAACTAATGAGCGTTTAAAAATGCGTTTTCTTGAAACTTCTGTTTTTTTGACAAAAAAATTATGTATGATTAAATTTTACTTGAACTTAAATGATTATAGCTTATTGTTATATTTTCACCACAAATTCTATCTTTTTAATGTGTTATTAAGGTATTTAGCTAGTAATTGTACATGTACATAACATCAAACTATAAAAAATAAATCACTACATATTATAAAACATAGTCCCTATATCCCTATGTACGCATAAAACATTAAAACTACGCAACAGATTTTGATGCGGTTTTTTTCAATAGATAGAGTGATTCCAGAGGAAGGTTTGTACGTATAATAACATTCAATACGGAGTAGAGAAATACTGTAATTTTTGAGGTTTCTGTAAATAATTACATTTTTTTCCGCTTACATTGCAAACGCAGGCTAAACCCTACGAGATTTATCAAAATAATGTACTAAGTATTTATACATCTTGAAAAGGTCTACAGAAAAGTCCGCGATGGTATATGTCTATCTCTTATCGATAACCAACTATAGCATTTTTTGTCATTTACTTTTTACGAAAAATAATGCCATATTTTTGAAGCAATTTTTATACAATACAGCATTAATCCTTATCCAATAAGTACCTTAAATAAATAGTTGATTTAATATAGATCAATATGGCCGTTTACAGTATGTAATTTAAGTGAACATTTTCGGAGATATTACAGATTTAAAATGCCGTGAGGACGCCGCGCTTCGCCCTAAAACACTTCGACTTTAGCAGCGATGTCGCTCTTTCAAGAGTTTGTTTAAAGATATTCTGTAATTAATTGTAAAAATAAAATACATAGGGAAGAAGTAAAAGTAAATAAGTAAAAATGTACTATATGAATTTAGATATTCCAAAGATAGCAGGATATCTTCTTGGTATAGGGAAAGGAAATTGTTTTTCTCCAAATTAAACTCCAAAGCCACGGGCAGTAATGAATAAATCAAAGCTACTGGATCGATTTCAATATTTTTTTTTCAGTGAGTGACATGGGCTTTTTATTTTAAACCCGTGCGAAGCAGGGGAAGGCCGCTAGTATTAAATTAAATAATAATTGATACTAAGATAACAAATATTTTTCTATTTAACAACAATAAAATTATTACTCTGATCTGCGTCAAAAGATGTTACATACATCATTCTGGCGGTCTCTTTTTTTCTCCGGTTTATGAAATAAACAAAAACCGAAATATTAAAAAAAAAAATAACTTTTTTTAAGATTTTTATACGTTACCCCGGTTTATAAACATTAATTTTGCCAAATTTCATCTATATTGGTTCAGCGAATTGACCATGAAAACGTTACAAACAGACTTTTGCATTTATAATATTATTAGTTCATTTATTTTAGTAAATAACCCGTATTACTTATAATCCATTGTTATTACAATGTTAAATTTTCTCAGTTAAATTTGTCCAGTAAACGAATAAAATAAAATAAAATATAAATACTCTTTAAAGATAACTCTTTTGACGTAAGTCGAAAAACTTGGAATCTAAATACTTCGTAAATACAGATTTGACTTGATTTTGACACATCGTAAATAAAAATTAGTTCCATAGGTTTATTATAGATGGCGTTTTGAATGTCATCGTATTTAATTCCTCCTAAATTTAATTCCTGTTGAATTAACAGGATTTATATAGCCTATATGTTACCCCGGTATATAAGGAATATTTATGCCAAATTTCATCGATATTGGTTCAGCGGATTGGCCGTGAAAACGGAACCGACAGACAGACAGACAGACAGACAGACAGACTTTCCCATTTATAATATTAGTAAGGATTATTAAGCAACCTGTTATGAAGTAATGAAAAATAGGATTGATGTAAGCTCTAGGCTAAAAGTTTAACTCAGACTTCGCTTCGATAAATTCGCTTTCTGTCTCTGTCCCCTTGTCCCTATATCCCTATGTAAGCTTAAATCTTTAAAACTGCGCAACAGATTTTGATGCGGGTTTTTTTATACACAGAGTGATTGAAGAGGAAGGTTTATATTTATAATACCATTTAATATGGGCTCGAGATATACTGTAATTTTTAAGGTTTCGAATGTGATGTCGTAAATAATTACATTTTTTTCCGTTTACATTGCAAACGTAGGCTGAACCCTACGAGATTTATCAAAATAATGTACCTACCAAGTATTTGTACACCTTGAAAAGGTCTAAAGAAAACTCCGCGATGGTATATGCCTATCTCAGGTGTTTAGTTTTTTCTTAAAGAAGAGTTAAAATATGTCAAACAGCTTACCATACATAAAGAAGTGGCATCAAAAGCTCCCTCTTCTATACTTCTTAATGAGGCACAATTCGAGAGATAGAGAGAGAAACAACTTTGCTCAAATATACCGTCGTCTCCAGGTCTACCGACCACATTAGTAAAAGCCTTATCTTCGACAACAAGCAATTTGTTCAAATCGTTCATGTACAAACTTTTCAATGCTAATATGTTTTTAAAATAAATATTTTCCAAAGGGTTGCCATCCAAACGCAATTCTTCTAATTTAGGGAAAGTTTGACTACTCAAACACTTGGGTACTTCTTGTATTAAATTGTACGAAAGGTCTAAGCTAAATAACTTTGGTAGCTTCTTTTGTAAGCTGAAATCCTTTATTTGATTCCCTCCTATGTTAAGAATCTAAAATATAATAAAATAGTTTTAGTAAATGGAGTCAGCTCGTTAGTTATAAACTATAGGTACTTTAAATCTGGTAACGAAAAAAAACAATATTTTACAAACTCTAACTGTCTAACTTAAGTCGATATAATGTTCATGCGATTATTTTGTTAGTCACGGGTTCAAACCCCAGGCAAACACCAATCAGTTTCTCTTTAAACTTGTCTAATTCATATTTGCAATTTATCACACGCTTTTCGGTCATAGAAAACATCATGAGAAAACCTGCATGTTTGTAGAAAATTCTGGGGATTTGTGAAATAATCCGCATTGGAGCAGCTTTTTGGATCTAAGCTGCAACTTTTCACTCGCAAAAGAATGAGAAAGCCTATGCCCAACAGTGAAGCTGTAAAAGCCATTTACTATAATCATTTAAAGCTATCCTATCCCTTAAAGTTGTGTCGAGACTCCTCTCATTTTAGGAAGAATTTTAGGTTACATTTATTGCATTTCTCAATGCGGATGTACCCTACATTACATAGAAATCAGAAATTCTTCTGGCGTATACAGATTTTAACAGGTCGCTTTATTTCATCGTAAAAAATACAAAGTTTTTACAGAAAACTCCACTGCGTCGACTCACGGTTGTAGCTTACGGAGGTAAAGGTTTTTCACTTCTATTGTTCCGGCATCGGGACATTTATATTAAAACCCTTAAAGTGTTACAACTATTTAACTTACTTCTAAATTATCGAATTCAGCATTTTCTTCGTCATACAATGTAGATAGTCGATTGTAGGATAAATCGACGAACGTGATGCCATTGGAGAACTTTGGCCAGTGGTATAAGGTGTTTATCTTTAATATAGCAATCTGTAGTGTGGGGGGAAGTGCGAATGTGAACGTTATATTGTTCTGGGCGAGGTTCAATTCTTTTAAATTAATACAAGACAACAAGGCATCCTCTTCAACGACCTCAATTATGTTGTTAGATAAATCTAGCAGCTCTCTGAAAGAAGGTTAAAATATAATGACATTGCGGAAAAAATATGATGTCAGTCCATATTTGAATAGCATTTTACAATTTTATGATAAGACGTTATTGAGACATTATTTACAATTTTAAATATTAGTCTTTCAATCATTTATACCCATTTATATATGTTTATTACCTTATTTATTTAAAACCAATTACGCGTTTATAATAATCTTACGGAAAACTACAATAACATTGGTTAAAATTTGTTTGTTGATCTTTTACAATAGGTACTTATTAAGAAAAATATTATTTTAACATTTGGCAAAATTACACACACGTTCATCCGTCCCCAAAATAAGTTACTCAGTATAACCTACTAGTATTAAATCAAATCAAATTATTCTCTATTCAAGTAAGCTTTTGCAAGCACTTGCGAATTGTCAAGGATCAATTAGATTTAATAATAAATAAATAAATTGGACACGGTCTTCCGTCCCAAAAGTAAGAGACATAATTCTTGTGTTATGGGTACAGACAACTGGTAAATATACATCCAGAACCGAAGAATCAAAAAATTGTATTTAGAAAATCCGCCGTCGCAGGGAATCGAACCCGCGACCCGCAGAACTGAAGGCAGGACTACTGCCTACTGCGCCAACGGGTCAGTCGGTCTTTTGTATGAAGGTAACTTTAATACTCAATCGGTTTTCTGAAATGTCGTTTAATACTCGATGTTTTTTACTAGAAACAATCAATGAAAGTCTATGGAATTTATACTTACATGTTATTGTTTTCAGGAAATGAATCTTTTACCACGGACCTTATTCTGTTACCATTTAAATTCAACCGTCTTATTCCTTTAAGAGTAACACTTTCAGTTCTTCTTAGCAACAGATCATATATTCCGTTCTTGCTTAAATCCAAATCCTCTAGCATTGTCATTGGGAGTAACGCATCTATTGGTATTTTCTTCAAAACATTACTCTGCAAATTTAGCCTTTTCACGTGATGCAAATGTTTGAAATCTATAGGGTTCAGATCTGCTATTTTGTTAAATGACAGATCTAAATCTTCCAACGCCTGGATTTTAGTGAACAAATCAGGAGTTATCTCAGCTAATTCATTCTGGGTGAATGATAGTTTCTTCAGGTTGGGAACATCGCTGAAGGGGTCCGGCCAGTACGCTTTGATGGCGTTGTTACTGAACCGAAGAGTCTCCACTTGGGAATTTGGCGGTAACCTGAAAAGACCAAAGCGAAACACAAATAAATAATTTATAAAAGAGAAAGTATATAGGTACTAGCTTATACCCGCAACTTTCTTCGCGTGGACTGTTGCCACGTGATAGGTTGGTAATAGATGGCTGTTATCCCGGTGTATAAGGAATAATTGTGCTAAATTTCATCGATATTGGTTCAGCGGATTTGCCGTGAAAGTGTAACAAATACATATCCATACTCACAAACTTTCGCATTTATAATATTAGTAGAATAGGATGTTTTCCGAATTTCGAAAACGGCTCCGAAGATTTTATTAAAATTCAGCATGTAGGAAACTTTGGAGGAGAAACATCGATCATGTTAGGTTTTATTTTAATGTAAAAAATGTCGTTTTACTCCCGTTTACGGGCAATAAATTAATGCTAAAATGTTTAATAGAAAGTAGATGAAATTTTAGCTGTCAATTATAAAGTTGTGATGGGTAACGGGTGGACTAAGAAGTGAAAATACTTGGGATCATGCCCTCATATTACCAACCAATTGGTCATATTACCAACTTTTTTTTGCTTTATTATCTTTATAATTTGAAAAAAAAATACCCAACATGAGTAACATGACTCGGTCACCCTGGTACTTCATGTTTATATGTGTGTCATAGACTCCGTAACAGCTCCGTAAAATCCGTCCGTAAAATCGGTCCGATTTTAATGAAATTTATCAGACAATCTTTAGCGAATACTCCTGTAAATTGATGGCGAATGTAGCATTTTTTTAAACTGTCAATGAAAGTTTTTCATTTCGAGGGGAGTTCGAAACGAGACTAGCCTCCGAAACGTGTAGCTGCTAATATAGTAAAGGCTACTTTACTATCTAATGTATTTAGTGTCTTTACTATCATCATCATCCTCCTCCCCTTATCCCACTCTAAGTGGGTTTGGCACAACATGTCATAAACATGTTATCACATGATTTGGCTACGTATTTTAATACCGGCCGCCTGGCTGACCTCAACTTACCTTAGTCGTAGAGGGTATTCTATTCCACTGAACCTGATACCACACGGTGGGTCAACTTACCTTTGTCGTTTTTTACGACACCTCGGTAAGAAATGAGGGTGGTCTATTCTACTCAGCCGGATACCTAACGTTGAAATTCCTTGTTTATAGCCCGTTACAAATATAGCGGTACGAATACGATGTGTGAGGGTCCATGATGACGTCAGGTAATTCGTTCTTAATGGCGCTGATAGTGATTTACCACTTGCTGCTGAGGCCAAGGTCAAACGATAAGGAAGGACCTCACAAAATGATGTCATTAAGAAGAATGCCATAAGGTAATATTAAAAATTATGGTAGCAAAATAATCTATCATAAAAAGTACCTGGGGGAACTAGCCTTGCTCGGTAATTTTTAAAAAATTTAAAAAAAAATTGAAAAGAAAAATTAAAAAATAATTGGGCAGGTGGAGCTCGATCCTAGCTTTTTTCACCCCAAATGAACTACCATGACTTTACGTTTGTATTCAACGTAAATTTTAAAAAAAATTTGCGAGCCCAAAAACTGGTATAAAACGACTTTTTTTTAAATAAAACTTATCCAGATCGATTTTTCTCCCCCAAAACCCCCTTCATAATGAATTTCAGGAAAATCGTGCGAGCCGTTTCCGTGATTCTGAAAATATAAATACCTATGTACATACAAGATTAACTCATTTAAATATTAAAGATAAATGTTAAAGATTCTAGACTAGGAGGTTTGATTTAGATGATATTTTCGACGATTCCTTGTAAACTCATTGATTGAAGAAGTCAACAAAAATGAGTTGAAGTTCCTAAAAAAATGACACCAATTCTTTAAAATAATGTCATTTCAACCAGTCAAATTCATCTGAGGACTCATCATTTTTTTGCATTTATCCCACTATAAGTGGGATCGTCACAGTATGTTTTAATCATGTTATGATGTAATTTGGCAAAGAATTTAACGATCGGCCGCCTGTCTGACGTCAACTTACCTTAGTCGCCTTTTGCGACACCTCGGATAGAAATAAGGATGGTCTAATCTACCCAGCTGGATACCTCACGGCACATCTTACGATTCTAAATCATTATAATTATGTGTAAAGATTTAAAAAAAAATACTAATAATAAACGAATGTCAACCTTAGTCGCCTTTTACAACACCTAAGGATAAGGCCAAGAGAATGATGAGATGAAATGATTGTTAGGTAATATTAGAATGATTATGTTAACGCGAAGTGTAAATAAATTCTAGCACAGGGCTCCTTGGATCTCGTCGACCAAAGCCGTGGAAGATCACAAGTAATAACAAAGGATGGTGTTTTCCTAATTAGCCCCATTTCCCCTCATTTTCGTCCCCTATACAAGAAGCTGAGTGTACGAGTATAAGGACAATGTGCGTTCCAAATCGGCTTCACCACTTTGATAAAGAGCCAGTCACTTCCTGCGGCGGTGATTCGCAACTCAAACAAAGTTGACACGCTTTGTAGATTGATGGGCGTTGAGTAAACTCAGCATTTCTTTTACGGTAGCGTAGGTTGTTGACATTCGTTTATTATTAGTATTTTTTTATCTTTATACATAATAATAAGTACCTGGCTGGTAATTTTTTTAAAAGATATACAAAAAAATTTAAAAAAATTAAATAGTTGAGGAGGTGGGGCTCGAACCTAGGTATTTTCACCTCTATAGACCGCCCGTTACCCAAATGAGTCATAACTTGACATTTGATAGCAAAAATTATCTTTTTAATTCAATATAAAATGAATTTAGCATTTTTCCGAAAACATTCATTTTCCTGAAAGTCAGCATGTAGTGGGTTTTGGGGGAGAAAAATCGATCTTGATAAGTTTTATTTTTAAAAAATTTCGGGCTCACAATTTTTCGCTGTCCAACGTAAAGTCATAGTAGTTCATTTGGGCCCCCCTGCCCCATAATGTTTTCATTTTTCTTTTCAATTATTTTTTTTACATCATTTCAAAATTACCGAGCAAGGCTCGGTCACCCAGGTACTATTCTATGATTAACGCTGATAAAATTACCGATAAATAGTTGTCTATTGAAGTGCAAGTAAATGTTTGTTATATGGAATTACGGAAAACGATAAATACGAGTGTATCGCTTCGTCATAATTTTTCTTGTGAACAATATTTTGTTATGTACGATTATCCGTTTTTATGTGCTATCCGGCTAAATAGAATAGACCACCCTCATTTCTTACCGAGGTGTCGTAAAAGGAGACTAAGGTAAGTTGACCCTTAATCGGACGCCTGCCCTATCAGGTCTCCGCGGCGGTCGATGCATCTGGTGCTCCCGATGCATCGTCTAGAGGAGGGAGGGACCACTGTTAGAAAGGCCCCGACCCAGAGGTGGCGCACTCTGGGGTGAGAGAATTGCTGCGAGATAAAATATATTTTATTTCCGATGTCCATGACGAAAAGAGTTAGACACTTTTGGCATACACTAGCTTTAATGCCATAGGAGCTCTGGTAGGCTTTTCCGTCATGGTTCTCTTAATGATACCATCAAAAGAGCTCTTGCCACCATCGACATTTCTGCTCTTCTCGACCCTTCGGGAATATGTCGGGATGATGATAAGAGACCAGACGGCTTGACGCTGGTTCCTAGGGAACGGGGACGGGCCCTAATGTGGGACGCAACATGCGTTGATACGTTAGCCTCGTTCCATATCGGGAAAACAGCGTCAAGACCTGGAGCCGCGGCGGAAATGGCCGAATCCGGCAAACGGCGGAAGTAAGCAATTCTCATCGAGAGTAATATATTTGTGCCGATTGCAGTCGAGACCCTACGGCCATGGAGTCAAAGTGCAAAAAAAATTTTATCCGTTTTAACGCCTCGGTTAATTGCCTCTTCAGGTGAGGAGTGGGCTGGCTCCTTTTTCGCACTAAGAATCAGCTTAGCGATTCAGCGCGAAAACGCTGCCAGCGTTCTTGGGACCATTCCACGTGGGCATGATTCGTATAGTCCTAGCGTGTAAGTAATGTAAGATAGGTATAACTTGTACATTTTTCCTGTAAATAAAAAAAAATTATCTCATTCCTGAATAAATCGCGAGCAGTAGCTAAATATAGCACTTTAAGCAGTGCAACCTGGAAAAATTATTTTTAAGGCACTAGTATATAGCACTAGCATGTATATATGTAGTACCGTTTTTTAGAAAAAGACACTAAGAATGAAGGGCTATTTGTTAAGAATTAACAAATAAAGGTCGATCAACGCTTAAGTAAGATTTATTTGCAGACAGATAAAACAGTTAGTCTCAAGGTAGTTTCGTCCCACTCATTTAATTTAGGCTACGTAGGTTTGCTTCACAGATATTCTAAGTCATGGTCTTAAATAAAGTATGAACTTATAATTTATAGAACGTGATGTGCCCTGCGATTTTGTCATGGACTCTATCTGATGATGCTTCAGTGATGGGGCTTAACGATTGTTGAGATTGAGGTAGTGAATGTGTGCAGTGCTAATGTAGTCTGGTAACATATGGCTTCTGCAATCATTAAGTATGAAACCGGATAATACCTACACTCCACTTTTAGCATTAAATAATTTTTCTCTAATCATAGATTATAGTGAAATAATTAATTATATTTTGTAAATTATGATCAGCCGATATTATGATGAATGAGCATAAAATATTATCTCTAGTTGTTGTCACTTTTTTTTTACGCCTTGTGGTATCCGGCTGAGTAAAATAGACCACCCTCATTTCTTACCGAGGTGTCGTAAAAGGCGACTAAGGTAAGTTGACCCACCGTGTGGTATCCGGTTTAGTAGAATAGACCACCCTCTTTCTTACCGAGGTGTCGTAAAATACGACTAAGGTGAGTTGACGTCAGGCAGGCAGCCGGTCGTTAAAACGGAGCCAAATCATGTGACAGCATGTTTATAACATGTTGTGCCGACCCCACTTAGAATGGGATAAAGACAGGAGGGTGATGATGTAAATTATGATCAGCTTAAAAAAGAAAAATTGTCTTCGGTAAATATAAATTATTAATACTAGAAGCTTATGAATGCCAAGTGCTTACAGCATATGAATATACCGTTTTCGTGGGTTCGAACTTCTAGCACCTAATAGGAGTTACTACTACGTATGACCTGTTCCTTATTACAGCCTTATTATTAGCTTGAATCTTAATTAATCCAGTAAAAATAAGCATAGATAAGGCATGGTATTTGTCTCTACTAATTCCACAGACAACCTCAAATGGATTGCAGACAGCGGCTACTTTGAAGCAGCACAATAACACGCGACGTGGAATGTCCTTGACCTGCGTTCTACAGTGAACATAATACTTTGAAATGAACGAATTTTACAGATACGTTCTTTTTAATTACATTTTAATTGAAAATAAAATCAAACGGGCACATATGAAGTTTAATATCGATATTTGGTTATTTTTTTAAATATCGATTCTACGTCTATTATTCCGATTGCTCATGCCAAAAATTTTATTTACCAGTATTGTATTGCAGTTAACAAAAAGAAATTAAAAAGTAAAAATTTAAATGTCTGTCCATATTATGTCCTATATATTTATATTAATATTAATATCTGGGTGACCGAGCTTCGCTCGGTAATTTTTTACAAAAAAAAAACTTTAAAAAAAAGAAAAGAGCAATTATTTAGTTGGGATCGATCCTTAGCATTCACATTTCTCAAAGCTGCCCGCTAACCGAATAAGCTACGTCGTCTTGACAGTTAAAGGCGAAAATTCAATTCAATTTAAATGTTAGTGTTTTTTAAAGCCCAAAAATAGGGATAAAACAATATTTTTTTTTACATAAAACCTAGCTAGATCAATTTTTCTCCCCCAAAACCAACTACATGCTGAATTTCAGGAAAATCGTTGGAGCCGTTTCCGAGATTCGGAAAATATATATATATACAAGATTAACTCATTTAAATATTAAGATATTTATCTACCTACGAATATCTATCTTTAATATGCAAGTATATTAACTATGTGACTCATAACATTAATCTTACAGTACAACAAATATACTTGATAATATCTACATTGTTTACTTACTTGCCTAGAGTCGTAAGTCCCAATCCTTCGAACGCTGCAGCTATTTTCAGTCCATTCAAGTTCTCAGGCCACTCGATTTTATCTAAATCAGCAAGATTTTCTATTCTATCCAACTCAGAACACTGGATATTTAGCACTAGGTGCGTACCATCAACGTCTGGTATTTCACTACACGTGCAATAAGAACACACTTTTATTCTGTACACTTCCTCTGTAGCGTCTTGAGCACTAGCAGGGTTGAAAATAAAAAAAAATAAAATCAAAACGTTTGCGACACGCATTTTTATTAAATATATCACTGCACTGACAACTGCGTTCAGCCTTATATCCAGGTGGAGTGATAATGATAAGATTCTTTTTATCGGAGCGTTATCGCGGCATTGGTGATGCGTGTGTACATTGCTGAAAGTGACGTATACTAGATAGAAAGGGATTAGAGCACCGGCTAGCCCCAGACATTATACGAAACTATTAATTATTACACCTTACAATGATATTCTTTATTCAAACTAAATATGAAAATTAATATTTTAAATAACTGTTATCAAAATCACGTTACAGAGAATTAAATCTTCCAGATACCTATTAACCATATCAACGTTCGATTTTCAAAATAAAGCGTCGGGTACTAGATAGAACGCGTATTGTTGTGCATACAGTCACAGAGCGCTGAACTACGTAATGATTATCAGTTGAACCTGTAAAGTGAGCGCTATATTAACCACAATGTCATAGAGATTTTGAGATGTTATACGAAACGCTGCGTCGCTTTTGCTATTTTAAAAGTACTGCTTCATAGGGCTTTGTTATGTCTAATTTAAGTTAAAACTTATGTTAAGATGATCGTAATAGAAATCGGCGAAAACTTTTTAAATATGTAACCGATCTTTCCTTTAAAAAAGCATCCTTACTCAATACTTAAAGAGATAACGTTTACAGATAAGAGATTAATTAATGCTTACAATTAAATATCAGATGACATTTCTAAGAATTAATAGATTATTAAAAACCGATAAATCTATCGTACGCGTAACCAATACGCACAGTACGCACTTTGTTTACGCAATGCAGTTGCGTGCATTATCTCTGTTTAATACCCATATCAGATGTAGATACATATTTTCGACGACATATTTACGAGTTTATTATAGTTTTTATCGTCTTGAAAGTAATTCACGATGTCATCAAAGACAATATGGTAACCGAAATTGTGATTTTACAACATTTTGTAACATCGTAGTCTTGCTGAAAATATGTTAATGGCAATAACATACGGGTTTCCCTCTGAAACCTTTGAGACTTAGCACGCATTACATTTTGTTGACTAAGGAAACTTTGTATCAACATTGGATGGATGTTAGTTGATAGTGCTTCTACAGGAGTTTCTACTACAGCATTTATTCGGCGATGGCCTGCCTCTGCGAGGACGTTACCTTGCGGAAGGAGGCAGCGGAGTGGATCCGGGGAGTCGAGTTCTTGTATCCAATCTGCCGCAGGCAAGCCAGGTGCAGTCGACTCGTGCCAAGGCGACGTATGGGGAACCTTTCTTGGCGTTCCGAACGGGGTTTATCGGACGCTCATCTTATAAAGTCCCCGAGGCGGACGATGCAACTAGTCTTCCTCGTGTAGCGGAGGGTGGAGCTACTTTAAGAGAGGCCCCGAACCAGATTTGGTGCACTCTGGGGTACAGAGTTACTACTGGAGGGGTTGGGGGAAATATTTACGACAGTACCCTGTCCTAGCCACTACCAGAATGGTGAAGCGCACATGTCGTTTTAGTCGGTGTGAGGTCGACATAACCGTATTCATAATCTTCTTCTTACTTCATATTTTAAAATATCTTAACACAAACTGCGATAATGAGTCATGGCCACATTGGATGTAAGATCTGCAGCACAACCATCAGCAACTTTATATTCCAAACTATTTATTGTGATGATCTCGCTTTATCTAAGCAAAAGAGATTCCTTATGCTAATTATAAATTTACGATTTAGCATATAACCTATAAGAATCCCAATGGAAACCGCCACGGAATAAGTTATTTTTTGTCTTAGTTTGACGATTAGTTTACTATGGATACGTGATACGGGATTAAAGCCGTGATACACCAGCGTTAAGACCGTGCGACTCTTTCGAAGGGGCCACGGGTTCAAACCCCGGGTAGGC